>CP094631.1:18622894-21479411 GCA_023657505.1 Camelina hispida | reverse complement strand
AATCCAAATGGTTGTTGTGCTAGCAGATAGGATGCAATCAGAAACAAGAAACTCAAGTCAAGCAATAATGTCGGATTTTATCTATCAACTTAAGGAGAACAATAATAAGAAAACATAAAGAACAAAAATCAAGAACAACTCGAAGTACCACACGATGCAGGTGATCGAGTATCAGATCGGGTTGGTGGTCGGGTTGATATAAAAACAGTAAACAATCAAGATGCGAAAGCTCCTAAGGATGGGGTAACTGGTTCACAAGTATTCCTAATCAACCTAGAATGTTTTACAAGACTCAAACGAGCTATTCCCAAGATAATGAATCGCTAAACCTTGCTAATCCACTCTCGTGGTAGAAACAATTAACCCTAATCACTCCCTTACCCAAATCTCGTTGGAGAAACATGACTAAACATGCATTAAAATCCAATTAATTATTGTCAATAAACTCCTTACTCATCTAATCTCTTCGGCTAAGTGAGTAAATCTCTGGCATTAGCTAATTCAAGCATTTCATCGAACACCTCTCGGGCGGAAATGCCTAGAATCTAATCTCAACCTCTCGGTCTGAAACTAGCACTAAGATCACTAATCCAGAAGGGAATTTTCATAAAAACAATCAAGCTAAAACATCCTAACCGATTAAGAATACATACTAGCCTATCCCATCTCTAGAAAATTTGATTCACTACTCAGATCTCATGGCAAAGAACATAAACCCAAAAATACATAAAAATTGCATAATCATAAATATGAAAAGGAGATGAATGTTTTAGCTTCAAGTTGAAAAAGAAGCAATAGCAAAATGTAAACATAATTCAAGTTGAAAGAATAACAAAAACAGGAGAATTTGCTCAAAGAGAAGTGTAAAAACGGCTCTCGCCTCTTGTCTATCGAAAATAGGGTTAAGAGAGGGTATTTATAAGGAAACAAGTTGACCTAGCTACGTCAGCAGGTTTCCGAAGGTCTACAAGAGGTGGGACTCGAGCTCCACTTCGGGTGCATGATCGGATAGGTGATCGGGTGGTTCCATTCTTCGATCCGGATGTATGTTCACTTAAACAAGGATAACTCTTGAACCGAACCTCCGATTGGCCTGAAATCACTACCATTGGAAAGCGAACTCGATTTCCAATATCTTTGATGAAACACTCAGAAGCTGAATCCCAATATAATCGAGTCGATCTTTGAGGGTCTCTTCATGAACTAGACCAGGTGCTCTTTGGTAATGGTCGGGTGGTATGGTCAGCTGCCTCCATTTTCCTTCTTGATGCTTCAAATCCTCTTGTGTAAACCTCATAAATGACACCAGGTCCTTCCTTGTGATAGCTGCAAATTGTGAATCCTTCTTTTTGCTATTTTAAGCTCCAAAGTACATGTTTTCATCCAAAATGCAACAATGCAGCAATGCAACACCCTAAAATACCTAAATGCAAATATCTAAGGTTAATGACCTAAAAGTGCTAAGGTTAGGCTATATACAATGCAAAACATGAATTAAATGATGTCTAAGAAAGTGTAAAATAGAGAGTTATCACGCCTTATGTCAAAACTTATACTTATTTGCTAGTTTGTTTTGATGTTAGGTCAGAAAAATTTAAGTTTGTTGATGCAGAATGGTTTTGTAATTGCTCTAGTACTAGTTTGATAAACTATAAGGGTAAATTAGGTGTTCATCATCGGAACTATTCTAATGAGTTTAGTATGTGGGTTCTAGAGGATATAAAGAAACATGAATGGTCAACATGTGACTACACTTTGCTGGTGAATAAAGACCTTGATATTGATCATGCTGGGGCGACTGCTACAGGTGAGATTGTATTTTCAAGCTTGAAATTTACATGTGAACCCTTTTATGTTTTCTACTACAATTCGAAAGGAACACTCTCCGAAGTATTGAAATCCAAGGTTTTGGAGCGAAGCCCGAAGTGTTTTACCGTGATTGCATTCTTCACACCTTTGTAGATTATGTAGAGGATCTTAGTGTTAACGATGCAAAGCAACTCAGTTCAAGCATCTATGCTCCATCTGCAAAGAACAAGCGTAGCCTAAATAACCGTCACGGAAAGGCCAAAACCACAACATCAGGAAGAAGTAAGAGAAAGAGACAATTGGGAAGATGAAGAAAGGAGAAGAGACAGAGAGGCAATGAAAGGAGTAGGTGAAAGCAATGAGGCATGACATGTAATCTGTGTTCTATGAGTCTATGAGTTTATCTCTTTAGACGTATGTGCGAATCAAAATCTATCTTTGATAATGTAATGAATATTACAAAACGCTTTGCAGAGAATCATATATACAATCATATTTACAAATTTTTATTCTGGCTAAAAAATTCATACTCATAAGCTTCAAATAACTGTGTATATATAGATTAAAAAAGATTTTCTATAACACACATTGGTTAAAGCCACTAATTGATCTTAGTTTCCGGGTCCAAAGCCCCGCATAACTCAACAGAGCAAAACTCGCACTGTCTTCTCTATTGGATGCATCACAATCGCGAGGGAAACTTTAACGACCTGCTCTGGGTAACCTAGCAGTACGAGTCACGGTACGTACGCAGTACTAGCCATGGACCAAGAGCACAACATGCACGGCGGATGATGACACTGTTCATAGTGAACATCGGTCTAGTTGGACCAGGGTTATCCGAATGTGGAAATGGAGAGTTCGAAACAACTGAAGTGACAATAGTGAACACATGTTTGAATTGAAGAAACAAATCCCAAGTTTTCAGTGATTGATGATGCAGGCATGTAAGTTTCTGGATGAAAATGGGATAGTAGAGTGTCTACTGTAAGTGACAGTACGAGTGACAGTGAAGTAATGGTCGCATCGGTGAGATGGATCGGGCCGATGGGACAAGGCTGGATCGATATGACCAGGAGCCGATGGATGGGCCGGGGACTCGGAGATTCTTGCGAAGGATTCAAACCGACTCACGGAAAAGGAAACTCGAGGGAAATGGTAACTCTTGGAAAAGGCAATTCGGGTAGGATAAGGATAGATGCGAAAAAGTAGGGAACTTATGGTATGATAAGGCTTATGATTTTGGGAAAGCTCAAGGCGGTTTAGTCGACCCTATAAATAGGTTGATAACCCTAAGCTCTCGAGAGAGCACCACATAAAAATCCTCCAACCTAGTCCATCGATAGTTTACGGTTCTAACATCGGATAGTAATGGTGTTCGGATCTGACCCAGTAGAGGTGGGGATCAGATTCGCGAATAGAACAAGAGAAAGCTGAGAGTTAGCACCTAGGGTCGAAACCGAAGGTGAGTGCGTGAATGTGGCCAAGTTCTTTGGTCGATCTCTTGACCGATGGTTTATTTAGTCCTTATTGCTTGCTTGTCTTGGTTAATGTTTTTATTGCAATAAATAGATGGTTGGTCTAAACGATTTGGACAACTATCCTATGGGTTATATGACATGCATGACTTGATTGGATTAGACCTATGTCGGATTGAGATTATTGAACTGAACCTAGTGACACGGGATGACCGCTCCACTACGCCTCCTTTTATGGTCGCAGGAAAAGAAAGGTCCGAGGATCTAGATTTAAGTGGCTGACCAGCTCGCGTGACGAAGGCAAGGAAGGGAGAGGATGGTGGCTTTGGGTAGTTTTGATTTCGGTCTAGTATTTTAAAACGATGTAATAGCCTATTTGCATGACTCTCGTTGTACTAGAACCTCATAGAGAATTTGGATGCATGTTTAAGTTTAATTTGACCCGTTTTTACTTAACGGCTGGCGCATATTGTTGAATGAACGAAATAAAAATCAATAGGCCCTAAGTTTAATATCAGACAAATACATGTTGGTATGGAATTTTAGGGTCCGGGTCTTACAGAAGCCCTCGCTCATAGTGCGTTCCTTGGTGAGAGGTATGAGACCTACTCCGTTGAGCGACCGATAGTAGTTCTTGTAGCTCCTAGCAATTTTTTACTTCAAACAAAAATATGGTTACTAAACAATTTTGGAGACGATTGAATGATTCAATGATTTAGCTGGAAAATTTGGCGACATTTAGCACTATTCATTTGACGATAAGAGTTGGTAAGTTACAATACAGCCCCACTAAAAAGTTTCTTCTTCTTAAATAAAGCCAATGAAGGATCTTGATATCACATGCAGACCTCTCTAAAAGCAGCAAGTGTGGATTCCGGTCTTCTTGTATCCCTAAACTTGCTCCCAATTATCTGTGACTGTAGGCTTTAAAAACCAAAATCCATTAGACCCACCGCACTTATGATTCTTGTTAGTCCATATGTAGCTCTAATACTTAACACTCTCATTCGAGATCATATCCACATGCCCTATGATGTTTAAAACAATACATAAAGGTTTTCATTTACGCAAATCTATATAAAAGTAATATGAACCTGAAAATTAAAGTAGATGTTCATATATAGCAGAGAATCGTATGTACCTTTTTTTTACATGTAATCAATAAATTCGATAAAAATCGCCATGTAATCAAGCATCAGACACAATACAACGATCATGAATGGTTTGTTAATCAAAAATCTGAGATTCTATATTTCGTTTAGATGTACATATATATCATTGTTGGGGTACCTAAGGACCTTTATACATCACATATTTAATCACATTCCTCATTCTATTTTTTTCCGATAAATATCAAATTATTTGAAGAATTTTGTAAAAAAAAATAGAAAGAATTACTCAAATATATTTCAAAAGTTTGTTTATTCCTGAAATCTAAAAATCTTCTAAAAATTACTCATATGTTTAGTTCTTTGGGTGTAATTACAATTTACCCCTTGGTTTATTTTTTTGATTTAAAAAAAAAAATACACATCAGCAAATTAAAATATACATCATCTAAGATTTACCACGTCACAAAACAGTTTTTTCCAGAATCGACAGTTGCTTTTTCTTGTTTATATCAAAGAGAGGAAAACTGAAATGGTACTGTTCATAACCCTAAAAAAAAACTCTCTCATCGTCTCTTGTCGCCGAACCCTAGTTCCACCAGCGATACTCTGTCTTTGTCCACTCTCTCGCCGTCATCTCTCGCCGTCTTTTCTTGTTCTCTCTCTCTTCGTCGTCACACTTTCTTTCTTCGTCGTTGCTCTCTCTCTCTTCGTCTGTAGACGTCTTCGTTTACGAGTTCCTGTATGTGTCAAACTTTTATTTTCGAGTTTTCCGGCTGAATGTGGATTTTTATCGATGGTTTATGACTGATTGTCGCCGTCGTTAATTTACATATGACGGCTGATTTGTTAGATCTATTTGATTAATGTTTGTTTTATGTTGCGGCTGAGTTAATTTATGCTTTACGGCTGATTGTCACCGTCGTTAATTTACACATGACGGCTGATTTGTTAGATCTATTCAATTCGATGGCTGATTTACTATTTGTTTTATTGTGCGGCTGAGTTATTTTATGCTTTACGGCTGAGTTTTGTATTGGTGACTGAGTTATTTTATGTATTACAGCTGAGTTATATATTTGTGGCTGAGATATTTATGCTTTGTGTCTGAGTTTGTTGTATGTTATGGCTGATTTATTTTATGATTTACTTCTGAATTATATTTATCAGATGTCAATGGAGGTCATTTCTGAAGAACAAGCAAGGACATGAAGCGTGGGATGAAACGAAGAAATTATCTATTAGAATAATTGCTAAGCTAGTTGATGGTGAATTCGTGTGGTCTGGTAAGGTTGCACATTTCCTACTATGTAACCAGTTAAGAATACATAAGAAGGAGCTTTGGTTTCTCGTCGGTGGTCAACCTATCAGGTTTGGCCTGAATGAATTTGCTCATGTCACGGGGTTAAACATAGACCCAATGCCTACAGAAAAGTTTGAACCTAAAAAGGACTACAAAGAGTTCTTCAGAATTTTGAAAGTGCCTGGTGGGGAAGGTCCAACGTTAGATGAACTCAGGGAAGGATTAAAAGTGTGCCGGGGATGGTTCCCTAATCCCCGTAAATTGTAGGGGCTGTTGTGTTTTCAAGCCATTGGACTTTATGCCTTGCATCATAACTCTAGAATACCATTAGAAAGTGCGAAAAGATTTTTTGATGATGAAGCCATGAAGACTTATCCGTGGGGTTGGTCAGCATTTGAAGCTCTTGTTGATTCTATAAAGATGTTGAGGCCTACGGGAAAGTCGTACACCCTTAGTGGTTTTACACCCATACTACAGGCTTAAGCGTATGAGTCAGTCGTATGCTTTGGAGAACGATTTGGGAATGCAAAAACTGAAAATGGTGGCATACCGTTGCTTAAATGGGGTGGAAACCATACACGTTCAACGATGGAATCGGTAATTGCTGAAGAGATCAAAGTGCTTGGTGAGGTAAGGTTTAGTAATGGCTGAATTATGATTTAGTAATGACTGAGTTATGATTTAGTAATGACTGAGTTATGATTTGTAATGGCTGAGTTATTATTTAGTGATGGCTGAGTTATTATTTAGTGATGACTGAGTTATTATTTAGTGATGGCAGAGTTATTATTTAGTGATGGCTGAGTTATGATTTACTGATGGGTTTCATAATCTCTTATGTTACAGCTGCGTGTGAGTAAAATGGTTATGAAGGATGGTGTACGCGAGCTATTTCATACGTGGCCAGATCAAGAAGACGACCGAACACTTGATCGCCTTATCCAAGACATATATAAGGATAAGTTTGTTAAAGGTTTTTGGGATGTTAAGGGGAGTGATAAGAAGAAAAAACTATAAGCTAAAGCAGCTGTTGATTCTGAATCTCCTCCCGCAAAGAAGCAGAAAGTCCAGAAGGTGGAAGTTTCCAATAGTCAGGGTGGTGAATCTGGTGAAGGAGCTGCATAGAGAGAAGAAGAAGAAAGGAATAAAGGTAAGTGATCTGGTGTATAGTGAGTTTATATTATATGTAATCTTTCGTTAGCTTGTTAACGACTGATATCTTGTGTTTTTGTTGGGTTTTAAGCCTTGTTTTTGCATAATTTTGTTGCATAATCATGTCATTCTAGGTTGTTTTAGGAGCATTTGCATCTAGTTGTTATCTTTCAGGTTCTTGGAGTGATCCTACACATTTGGAACATTTGGGTCTGTTTTATTGCAAAGAGGAGTAGTTGCTGAAAGGTGAAGGCGCGAAGGCACAAGCGGCCATCCCACGCGACCAAGAGCTCCCCGATCGAAGCCACGCGGCCACACCACCCGGCCAAAGTTCAACCGATGGAGTTCAGATGACCAAGGTGCGAAGACACACGCGGCCACACCACCCGGCCAAAGTTCAACCGATGGAGTTTAAGTGCTGAAGGCGCGAAGACACACGCGGCCAGGCGACGCGGCCAAACCTGGACCGGTCGAGCACACGCGGTCGCACCACTCAGCCGAACCATGGCCGATGGAGTTCACACTAAGCCTGTTTTATTGTTGACCCGGGTTTGACCCAGTTTGTTTTGAGTTGACCTAGGTTCTTTTCTCCTTTACTATAAATACTCTAAACCTATTAAGGAGACTGATCTCTTATCTTATCTTTTGTTAAGTAGCCACCTAGGGTTCTTAAGCTTTTCTACATTTGGTTTTGTTGTGGATTTCCAGTTTTAATAGTAATTTCCCTTTCAAATCTCTTAATCTACAAGCTTTTATTATGATTTCACAAAGACAAACCTCTTTCCTTTGTGTGATCATGGTGATTAGTGAGTAGATCTCTTAAGAACTTTGGGCTTGGTAGATTAGGGAGATAGATGGTTGATCTCTGATGTCTAGGGTTTATTTTTATGCATTTCCTATCTTGATTAGTGATAATATTGCTAGATAGCTTTGATCATGCTTAAATCTAGATTTTAGGATTTCCATGCCCACAAGGTGTTTGATGAAATTCCTGAGCCAAACTTTTTAATAGCTTTGCATTCCTAGCCAATGGAAATTGATGATTAGGATGCTTAGTGGTATTTGAACTTGTTCTTAATGCATGCTTGTCTTGTGATTACCTTTGGAAATTGTTGATTATCATTTGACTAGCATAGGATATCTATCATGGAAATGAATTGATTTGCATTTGTGTTCTAGCCATAGGATTGATATTGATTGTTGCTTAGACATCTAGGATTGTTTAGCTATCTCCCAAGTCAGTTACCTTGCCCAAGGTTCTCTAGTTAATTCTTGATTTCCAGTATATTTGCTAGTTGTGTTCTATTTGCCTTTAGTTGCATTTTCTTGTTTCTTTTATTTGAATCTTTTAATTAGATAAGTTGGAGACAAAAGAACTTTTATCTGATTGAGAATAGATTAAGCATTTTGTGTATTCTTGGTGTGTTGGTTGATTGCAAATTGTGGATTGATAAACAATTGATACTGAAAATAACTACATCAATTTGGCGCCGTTGCCCGTTTGCATTCTAGTTGACCATTAGGATTTCAACTTTGCTTGAGACTATTCATTTACTTTGCACTGTTTGTTACTTGGATTGCATTGGTGGTTTGTCTTTGATTTTCAGGGTGTATGAACTTGAGAAGCCACGGCCTAGCACACTTGTTTCAGCCTGTAGACGACGTACCCCGACTTGAAAGAGAGAACCGCCGTTTAGCCCGCCAAGCCATGGACAACAATCCGCCTCCTGCTGCTGGTCATAATGGAAATGATCAGCACAATGACAACCAAGCTCCTATCCACCCTCCAAGACAACCAAGAGTCATTGGAGCTTTTGATCAACCAAACATTCATGGGAACCGCCAAGGAATTAGAGCACCTGCTGTTGAGAATAACAACTATGAGATCAAGTCCTGTCTTATCAACATGGTGCAAAGCTCAAAGTTCCATGGTCTGCCTATGGAGGACCCTCTTGATCACTTGGATCAGTTTGATATGATGTGTGGGACAGTTAAAATCAATGGTATCTCGGACGATGCATTCAAACTCCGCCTCTTTCCGTTTTCTCTTGGCGATAGAGCTAGGACTTGGGAGAAGAACCTACCAGTGGGATCCATTACCTCGTGGGATCAATGCAAGAGAGCCTTCCTCTCCAAGTTCTTCTCAACTACAAGAACAGCAAGGCTGAGAAATGAGATATCAAGCTTTGCACAAAGGGAAATGAGAGTTTTTGTGAAGCATGGGAGAGATTCAAGGGCTATACTATGCAATGTCCTCATCATGGTTTCTCAAGGAGTCTCTTCTTAGCACTTTGTACAGGGGAGTGCTACCAAAGATAAGAATGTTGCTTGACACAGCAAGTAATGGAAACTTCCTTGGTCAAGATGTTGATGTTGGTATGACTTTGGTGGAGAATCTTGCTCAAAGTGATGGTAACTATGGGGAAGATTATGATAGAACACCAAGAGATCACTCTGATATGCATGAGCATCACCGCAAGGAGATCAAAGCATTGAATGACAAGATGGATAAGATGATTCTTGCCACACAAAAGCCAGTCCATTTTGTCACCGAAAGTGATGTGTATCAAGGATATCAAGATGGAATGGAAGCTTGTGTTGAGGGACAAGAAGAGGTCAATTATGTGGGTGGACAAGGGTATAACAAGTTCAATCCCAATTACCGCAACCATCCTAACCTCTCTTACCGCAGCACAAATGTTGAGAACCCACAAGATCAGTCTTATCCACCACAAAACCACCTGGTTTTCCTTCTCACCAATTATCAACAAAAGCCTCAAGGGAATTACCAAGCAAAGCCTCAAAGCTATTCCCAACCTCAACAACAAATGCATGCACCACAGCCTCAAGGTCAAGTAGATGACACAAATGCTCTACTTAGACAACTCCTAGAAGGACAAGGGAGAGGAGCTATTGAACTTGCTACACAAATGAAGGACATACATGAAACCTATTATTTATGTGGTGGTGTGAATGGTGAAAGTGTGTGAAAGTGTATGATATGGAATGATGGTGGGTGTTTCAATTCCCCTTATGCAGTTGCAGTATAAGAGGTGTCAATCCAGTCTGAGTGCTTGTGAACAATCAAGATATGCATATGAATCTAAGTTAAGCCAAATATGAAAGGATGTTTGTCACTAACAATCCTATGATGATAATGAAGAAAAGCAGAAAGTAAACTACAAGAACTAGGAACTAAATGCAAATAAGACAGTATGATTATGATCTAGAAACAAAAACAGAAACTGTAAATACTAGAATGGAACTAATGCAAGACAAGTAATGAACTAGATGCTAAGTGAATGCAATGAAAATGCAACAGGAATGAAACAAGAATGAAACAAGACAAACACAAAACATAAACAAGTAATCTGGGGAACAGCTCGATCAGCACTCGACCGAGTGTAGGTCGAGTGGGTGGTCGAGTGGGGTGAAAACGTGAAAACAGAGTAATACAAGAAAAACAGAGCAATACTAAATCAGATCAAACAACAAGCAAACGATGATATTTAAACTAGAAATTCAATAAACAAAGAAGGTTCCTGAGGATGGATTCATGGGATAAACTAATCATTGTGGTGATCTAACTTAATCAACAAATCTCAAGCAAAGCTATGAGCTGACCTCTAGACATATTAATCTAAGACAAGTCTCTCCCACTCTCATGGTCAAGAGACAATCAAACCTATGCAATCCTAGACTTGCTCTCACAATGAAAAGAATCTACACAAGCAGGCATTAAGCAATACATCTCAAACCAAACAAGACCTCTAATCTCTTAGCAAGCCTAATGGTAAGCTCTAGATCTAGCCTTATCTATGCTTTCTAAACATTGGTGTGATGCTAAAAAGCTTAAGATCAGATCCTACCCTCTCAGATATAGAATCAGCATTAAGAACATCTAGCCTAGAAGAGATCTACAACAATCAAGCTTGATCAAATCAGATACACCACAAGATCAATCTATCCTAACCCATCCTCAAGATCCTAAGAAGACTACTCAAAGCAAGACATGATCAAACAAATCATAAACCCAGAAATCATTGAAACTTGCATGATTAGATAGATAAGAATGAGATCTACAACTTTAAAGAAATCAAACTCAAATTCTTAATACCAGAAAGTTATTCAACAAACAAGTTTAAGGAATCTTCTTTTTCTTAAGAACAAAATCTAAAAATTAAAAAGAAAATAAAAAGCAAAAGGAATAAAATTCCTAAAAGGTAAAAACTAGGTTCTCAAAAGCTGGAATAAAATCTAGATATTTTCTTCACTTTTGGTGGCTGCAGTACAAGTCTATATAGTGGGGAAGGTGGAAGCCCTAAAATTGGGAAAAGTCAAAGTGGTCCACGGATCGGTCAACTCGACCAGTGCTCGGTCGAGTGACCGATCGAGCTGGCTTCCCTGGTTAACTCCACTCGGTCGAGTCCATCTCCCACTCGGTCGAGTGCTTGGTCGAGCTGGACTCCGGACTTGGTTCTTCAGCCTTAACTTCCTTGTTTCCTCCTTATGACAGCTTCACATCTCTTCTCCTTTGCTTCCATGCTCCTTAAGCTCCAAAATCACCTGTTTATGCATGAAAAGATGCAAATGCAATGCAACTACACTCTAATGCAAGATTGGTCCTAAAGCTACACAATAAGAGTGAAAATGGATAGAAAAAGATGCAAAAGATGTGAATAAACTAAGGGAAAACATGGTAAAATATATGAACATCAACACCCCCAAACTTAGTCTTTGCTTGCCCTCAAGCAAATAAACAAGACATAAGAAGGTAAGTGAGGTTTAAAAATGGGATCTCAGCTCCTAAAGCTTGCAAATAGACCATCTAGAATCAATGTCCAAGTTACTAGTACTATGATGCAAGTTGAATGAGCTGGAAATAAAGACTTTAGACAAACATTTCACAACCTTTATTGACTTGAACCTTAGATATCCACATGCATTCAAATCAACCATTTCCTTTAACATTCATTAATCAAGAACATGAATCAATTCTATGCAATGCTTAAACTCATTTGGCTTGGCAATAAAGGGCTTTGAGACAATGATGGTCTCTTTAAGAGTGGGGTTTGTCTAAATCAAGGTTCTCTCATAAAAAAAATGGATTGAGCTTTAGAAGAATGCTAAAGGTAAGAACACCTAGACACATACAAGAATAAAACCTTGTCTACCCAAAGGTACCCAAAGTGTTTATCCTAACAATCTAAACCCAAATGATCCTAGTGCTACCCTTTAACTTCTTCTTTTCTCTTTAACCCTTTTCTCTTTTGGTTTTCAAGTCTTAGGAGAGGTTTCTTATTTGATCTTTCTAGTGGGATGGGGGATTCTTATTGATTGCTATGGTTCTCTTTTCTTCTTATTCTTAAGACATCTAAGCTTTTTGCTAAACTGCTCTTTGCTTTCTTTTCTTTTTCCTTTAACTAGAACCATCTTAGATAACATTTTCTTACTTCCCATCCTTTCACTAGACTTTTAGCTTTCACTTAAACACATCTCTCTCCTAAAGACTCTACCCTTTTTCTTTCTCTTTTCTTTCTTTTCTTTTTATAACAGCCAAGTCCCAAACCCAACAAGTGAATCACCTAGTCCTATCTAGTTTGGAAAATCCAAACTAGAACTACACAAGGTCTTATTCCTGTCAGTTCAAACCTAACACTTTCTACCAAGCTCAATCCCAAAAAGGCCTCACACACACAAGAATAAACATGGCTTGAAAGAAAGGTTTGGTTAAGGGGTAGGGAAACTGATCTAAAAGTGAAATCAGCTACTTGGATCAACAAGAGTGGTAAAAGGAGAAAGATGATCCAAATATGTATATGGTATCCATGAGTTTAAAGCAATGCATACATTGATAATTAAAAGTCAATATTAGGTTCTTATAAATAGGAAATGGAATCAAATCACAACATGCTTCAACTTAGACCAGCAACAATGCAAGAATTCAATGCTTGGTTCAATCTTATGCTTCCTACTACTCAACTAGCATCAAAGTACTAATAACTTGGGCATTGATCCTAGTCTAGTGAATTAAACAAACTAACAAGGAAATACTCATCATAGATCCCTAATGCAAATATTATACAATTCTACATGAAACATGCTAAACAAGATCCTAATATGCAATGCAAACTACATGAACACTCTTTTTTTATAAAGATTTTTTCAAAATTTTTCAAATTTTTATGGTTTTTCTATGCCTTAGATGCTAATGCAAATGCTAACATGATGATGATAAAAATTTGAAATAAGAAAACAAAACACAACATCAAATGCTATCTAGAACCCTCCCCAAACTTAAATCACACAGTCCCTGTGTGTAAAAGTTGTGAGAAGATTCTAGACTATAAACAAAAACAAAACACAACACAAAACACAATATGAAATGCTATGGTATAAACAAGGGAAGGTGATGATGGTACCTTAGGGATTGTGGAAGAAGTTGTCCACATCCATTTGCATGCTATCATAGGAGTAGCTGGGATCAGGCTGGTGGCTTGGAGAAGGGCTTTGGGGCAGCTCGACTATGCCAATCGAGCCTGACTCGGTCGAGTGCTGGTTCGAGTGGGGGTCGAGCTGGGTTGCGAGCCTCCCAATCTTGAGTCTGGAACTGCTGGTACTGATGGTAGAGTGCTGGATCCATAAAGTATTGGGGTGGGAAGGGTGGGTAATGTTGAAAACCTGGATAAGCAGCTGGAGGTGGGAAGCCATAGGGTGCTCTGGGCTGGTGCTCGACCGAGTGCAGTGGAGGTGCTCGGTCGAGTGGTTGCTCGAGTGACCCGGTCGAGTGCCTCGGAAAGTGTTGTTCTCGGGTACTTGAGCTCCTCTTCCTCTGATTTGGCTCGTACATGGAAGCCCTAGCTGGTTCCACAGGATTTGCAACCCTTGAAAGTGCTCTAGTTGAGCTGCTTCTTCTCAAAGGGCTTGAATGTTGGCTAGGAGATGAGTTTCCACTCTTCAGCTCAGCAATCTCCTTCTTCAAGCCTTTGATAGACTTAGCCATGTTGGTTACCTTCTTCTTCAGCTTATCAAATCTCTTTCCTTGCCACTTGCCCCATTTTTGCAAAAGAGTCAACCTCTTGGCATTCTCCCTCACTCCTCTACTATCTCTTGGGTTAGGCTCATAATCTTCAAAGTAGAACTGCTCCTCTCCATCAGCTACATGTGCACTCTCAGCTTCCTCAACCCTATGTTGAATCACTCCATCAAACCAATGCTCCTCAGTTGGCCAAAAATCAATGTTGGCTCCTTCTTGAATGTTGGTCAGCTCTTGGTTAGGCAAAATGACCTGCTTCTTCCCAAGTGTTGGAAGCTCAAAGTTGAATATATGGTTGCCTTGGTGCATCTCTTTGGCTAAGATGAGGGTGGAGGCAAGGTAGCTTGAGTCTATCCATCTTGGTAAGGCCTTTTCTCCTCTTAGTTGGATGTTGGCAGCTTGAAGGATTGGAGTGATGATGCCTCCAATGGTGAGTGCTCCTCTTGAACCCTTGTTCTCAAGCTTTCCTACCCAACTCCTCAACTGTATCATGTGGTCTATCAACACCATTCCAAGATCTGTCTCAACAGTGCTACCAAGGATGATGGTTCCATTCCTTGCTTGAAGAAGAACTCCATTAAGGGCCAAATCAATCATCTTCAGCTCCCCCTCATTGATGTTTCCAGTCTCCTTTCTTGCAAAGAAGGTATTGGCAAGAGCCTTATGGTAATACCTCAAGACTGGGCTCCTAATCCTTGAACTCTTGGAGTTGGAGGATGAGTAATATTTGTTGTCCCCAATGGTCTCCCATACAGCATATAACTCCTCTTTTGGAACCATCAAACTCCTATGGCTCCCAACCTCAAATCCAAACACCTCAGCTAGCTTCTTCAAAGTAAGTTCATGCTGCCTCCCTTTAATGGTGAAGGAGATGTGACCAGCTCCATGCTCAGCAGTCTTTCTCAGTTGTTGGTGCAGCTTGACAGTGGCTAGGAACTCACAGCTTTCCTCTCTATAGCCTTCCAAGCAAAGCTCCATGAACTTGGTGAGGTTGCTCTTCTCAAAAAGGCATGCCACATCTTCATCAATACCCAACTTCTCCATGGTCTCCTTGTGAGGATATCTTGTTCCTAGGAACTCCATTCTCATAAAGGCATCATACAGCTGCTTCTTTGACAGCCCACAAGATTCAGCCTCTCCATCATCCCTTAATTCTTCTTCTTCACTCATCTCTTCACTTTCACTCTCTTCTTCTTCTTGCTCCTCTTCAACTGCTGGCCTCTTCCCTTTCTTCCTGTATCCCCTTATCACCTCATCAATAGTGGGCTCCCTTTCCTCCTCACTCTCAGTCCTCTCAGGATCCTCCACAATTGGCTTCTTCCTGAGACTCGGCACCTGGCTCGACCGACTGCTCGACCCGGCACTCGGTCGAGTGGTCGATCGAGTGGACCTTCGAGTGGCTCTCCTAGCTTCCCCTCTTGGTTCAAGATCAGCATCACGACGTTCCTGGGAGCTTGCAGCGGATTTGTGGGACTTCTTGGTGATCTTAGAAGACATTTTCAAAAAGAAACTGAAGGGAAATAAACTCAAAGCTCAAAGTTAATAGGTTAGTGACCCAAAAACTTGAAAGAACAAAGCTAGAGCAAGAGATGAACTTTGAGAGAGATTTAAAGCTAGAATTTAAAAGTTTTGAGCAAATGAGCAAGTGTGAGAAGTTTAGGATCAAGCTAGAGCTATTTAAAGAAGCCTAGGAGACAAGAAAACAAGGTAGGAGCGTCCTTACATTTCAAATTTGAATTGGGAATCTTTGACTTGCTTTTTGGCTGCCACTCGACCCCACCACTCGACCAGCACGTGGTCGAGCTCCTTGACCAAATTTGAAATTTTGAAAATTTTCTCCTTGTTCTTCCCTCCACTTGATCATTCTAGAAGAATGGGAATAGATTGGGCCTCAATTAGTATCCAGCTCGGCCGAGTACCTCTTGTTTTGTGGTCGAGTGGGCCTGCGAACCTTCTTCTCTTTGGCCACATCTCTCCTTACCCAACTATATCACCACTTAAAAGCCTGTCCAACAAAATCATAAAACAAAACACATCAAACTACTAAGAAAATTAAACCATATGTACAAGGGATACCTTAGGGACTTCCTCCCTAGTGAGCTTGTTTAAAGTCACTAAGCTTGACTTTGGTTCCCTTCTTAACTTTGGTTCAGATACCAAGGAGGTGATGAAATCCTCCCTGGAACCTCCTGATCAGTGTGAAGTTGATCCTCAATCACCTCACTCTTAACACTCAACCCATATTTCTTCTTAAACTTGAGCCTTGGCCTTGCCTTCCTCAAAGACTTCTTGCTCAGCTTGACTTGAAGATCCTTAACCATACTAGTCAACTCCTGAACTGACCTCTTAAGCTTCTCAACAGTATCCTCTTGAGGTGGGAACTCAGCCTTTGGGGTTGCCTTATCACTTAAGCTTCCTTGACCTCCTTTGTCTTTGATAGTGAAAGGCTGGTCATCAATGGTAGGAAGGTTAGTAGGATTGTGGATATTGAACTTCATAACCACATCTTCAGCTATGTTTAAGGTCACAAGACCCTCCTTCACATCAATGACTGCTCCTACAGTAGCCAAGAATGGCCTCCCTAGCAAGATTGGATCCTCAGGCTCCTTATCCATTTCTATCACCACAAAGTCAGTGTGAATCCTTGCCTTCCCTATCTTAAGTGGGACATTCTCCAATCTGCCTACTACCTCTCTATTTGTCCCATCAGCTAAAAGCACATGGAGGTTGGTAGATTTGAAATCAGTCCTTCCAAGCTTTTGGGCTATGGAGTAAGGCATGACACTTGTTGAAGCTCCCAAATCACAAAGACACTGGTTGTAGTGAAGATAGCTGATTGTGCAAGGTAGATAAAAGGTCCTGGATCACTGAGCTTTACTGGAATGATCACTCCTCCAAGGTTCTCAAGATCCTTCTCATCTTGAGCTTCAGCCCTCTTACTAGACAAATCAAGCAAAAAGTTTTTGTAGAGAGGATAAGGCTCATACTGTTCCAAGGCAGGTCCTCTCTCCTCTTCTTGGTAAGCTATTATGATCTCTTGAATGGCTGACACTTGTTCCTCTTTCTCAACCAAAGCTTCTTCTTTCAAAACCCTCTCTTCCTCTTGTTGCTTAGCCAACAATGCCTTTTTCTCAATTATTTCCCTTAACTCCTTGATCTTCTGTGCTTTGAAACGCCCAGGGAATGGTAGAGGAGGCTTGTAAGCAGGAGGAATGTACTTAGCAGGCTTGACAGCTTCCAATTGCTCAGCTCGATCGACCACTCGAGCATGCACTCGATCGAGTGTGTGGTCGAGCTGCTGGTCGAGTTCTCCTGCGAGTTCCTGTTTACTTGCACAGATGTCACTTGGGGCTTCAGCAACTGATGAATTCCCCCAAACTTGGACTTCACTGTCCTCAGTGACTTCTTCCTCTTGAATTAAGATGGCCTTGGCTGTGAACTCCCTTGGATTTTGAACAGCTTTTCCAGGGAGTTGGTTGGGTTTTGGAGCTGAAGAAGAGGCTATGTTGCTCTCCATATACTTGACTCTAGAGTTAAGACCTTCAAACTTCATGTTCAGGTCATTGTACTGTGAAGTAAGCCTTTGGTTCAGTTCAGCAAACTGCTTAGCCTCCTCAATTTTCCTTGTGTTTGACCAATCAACAGCTGCTGTATCATAGCTCTAAGGTCTTGTTCCTGGCCTTGGTTAGTCTGAAACCCTGGTGGGGGACACAATTGGGGCTGGAACACTTGTTGCTGTTGTTTGGGAATATAGCTTTGGAACCCTTGAGGCTGTTGAGGCTGTTGAGGAGGGTAGACTTGATCTTGTGGATTAGCCACATTGGTGCTCCTATAAGATAGGTTGTTGTTCTTGAAACCACCTTGATTGTAACCCTTGAATCCACCTTGGTTCTGCATGTAGCACAACTCAGCAAACTGTCTCCCCCTCTTGAACTTGAGCTTCTTCTTCACCAATGAAGTGAATGGACTTAGACTGGCTAAGAAGGATCTTATCAAGCTTCTCATTGACCATCTTCAAATCTTTCTTGTATTTATCCTCTTGATCAGCTGAGGAACTCCTTATGGTCCTATCATAGTCTTCATTATAATTGCCATCTGATTGAGCAAGATTCTCCACTAACTCCCAGCCTTCATCTACATGTTTGTTGAGGAAGTTTCCATTGGAGGCTGTGTCAAGGAGCATTCTGAACTTTGGAAGGACTCCTCTATAAAGTGTACTCAACAATGACTCCATACTGAATCCATGATGAGGGCACTGAGTTTGGTAGCCCTTGAACCTTTCCCAAGCTTCAAAAAGCTCTCATTGTTCCTTTGAGCAAATCCAGAGATCTCATTTCTCAATCTAGCAGTCCTAGCATTGGAGAAGAATTTGGCCAAGAAAGCCTTCTTACACTGGTCCCAAGTAGTGATAGCACCAGTAGGCAAAGTCTTTTCCCACAAATGAGCCTTGTCCCCAAGAGAGAAAGGGAACAACCTCAGTTTGAAACCATCTTCACTTACTCCATTTATCTTTGTGAGGCCACAGATCCTGTCAAACTCATCAAGATGATCTAAAGGGTCCTCCATAGGCAATCCATGAAATTTATTGGCCTGAATCATTGAAATCAAACCACTCTTGATCTCAAAGTTGTTGTTGGCAACTGTTGGTGGAACAATGCCAGCTCTTTGGTTGTGAGTGTTAGGTGCATCTCCAGCACCAATATGTCTTGGTCTCTGAACTTGATCCTGATGATCCATGGCTACTGGAACCTCCTGTTGTTGCTGAACAACCCTCTTCTTCTTGGATCCCACACCTTTGGTCAACTTGTTGATGCTGTCACTATACCTTTGAAGATTGTCCTTTCCTTTGGACCTTGTGTGCATCAACTTTCACAAGCGATTTTTCCCGAGCAAGCGACTGAGCACAGGCTCTAGTAGGAAGGTAGGGCAACTGGAAAAAGAGACGAACAGAGATCCGGGGTCTGGCTCGATCAAGTGCTCGAGCACTACTCGGTCGAGTGGCGGTCGAGTGGTACCTGAAATGGAACTTCAACCCCAAACACAAGATTCAAGTGCAGAAACTTCACAAATGCAAAAAGGAACTTAATCTTAGACTAATATGGATCCTAAATGTCACAAATACGAACTCAAACAGGCAACGGCGCCAAATTGAAACCTGGTATTTATGTGGTGGTGTGAATGGTGAAAGTGTGTGAAAGTGTATGATATGGAATGATGGTGGGTGTTTCAATTCCCCTTATGCAGTTGCAGTATAAGAGGTGTCAATCCAGTCTGAGTGCTTGTGAACAATCAAGATATGCATATGAATCTAAGTTAAGCCAAATATGAAAGGATGTTTGTCACTAACAATCCTATGATGATAATGAAGAAAAGCAGAAAGTAAACTACAAGAACTAGGAACTAAATGCAAATAAGACAGTATGATTATGATCTAGAAACAGAAACAGAAACTGTAAATACTAGAATGGAACTAATGCAAGACAAGTAATGAACTAGATGCTAAGTGAATGCAATGAAAATGCAACAGGAATGAAACAAGAATGAAACAAGACAAACACAAAACATAAACAAGTAATCTGGGGAACAGCTCGATCAGCACTCGACCGAGTGTAGGTCGAGTGGGTGGTCGAGTGGGGTAAAACGTGAAAACAGAGCAATACAAGAAAAACAGAGCAATACTAAATCAGATCAAACAACAAGCAAACGATGATATTTAAACTAGAAATTCAATAAACAAAGAAGGTTCCTGAGGATGGATTCATGGGATAAACTAATCATTGTGGTGATCTAACTTAATCAACAAATCTCAAGCAAAGCTATGAGCTGACCTCTAGACATATTAATCTAAGACAAGTCTCTCCCACTCTCATGGTCAAGAGACAATCAAACCTATGCAATCCTAGACTTGCTCTCACAATGAAAAGAATCTACACAAGCAGGCATTAAGCAATACATCTCAAACCAAACAAGACCTCTAATCTCTTAGCAAGCCTAATGGTAAGCTCTAGATCTAGCCTTATCTATGCTTTCTAAACATTGGTGTGATGCTAAAAAGCTTAAGATCAGATCCTACCCTCTCAGATATAGAATCAGCATTAAGAACATCTAGCCTAGAAGAGATCTACAACAATCAAGCTTGATCAAATCAGATACACCACAAGATCAATCTATCCTAACCCATCCTCAAGATCCTAAGAAGACTACTCAAAGCAAGACATGATCAAACAAATCATAAACCCAGAAATCATTGAAACTTGCATGATTAGATAGATAAGAATGAGATCTACAACTTTAAAGAAGAAATCAAACTCAAATTCTTAATACCCAGAAAGTTATTCAACAAACAAGTTTTAAGGAATCTTCTTTTTCTTAAGAACAAAATCTAAAAATTAAAAAGGAAAATAAAAAGCAAAAGGAATAAAATTCCTAAAAAGGTAAAAACTAGGTTCTCAAAAGCTGGAATAGAATCTAGATATTTTCTTCACACTTTTGGTGGCTGCAGTACAAGTCTTTATATAGTGGGGAAGGTGGAAGCCCTAAAATTGGGAAAAGTCAAAGTGGTCCACGGATCGGTCAACTCGACCAGTGCTCGGTCGAGTGACCGATCGAGCTGGCTTCCCTGGCTTAACTCCACTCGGTCGAGTCCATCTCCCACTCGGTCGAGTGCTTGGTCGAGCTGGACTCCGGACTTTGGTTCTTCAGCCTTAACTTCCTTGTTTCCTCCTTATGACAGCTTCACATCTCTTCTCCTTTGCTTCAATGCTCCTTAAGCTCCAAAATCACCTGTTTATGCATGAAAAGATGCAAATGCAATGCAACTACACTCTAATGCAAGATTGGTCCTAAAGCTACACAATAAGAGTGAAAATGGATAGAAAAAGATGCAAAAGATGTGAATAAACTAAGGGAAAACATGGTAAAATATATGAACATCAATACACCATAAGGTTGACAATGTCTATGGTGAGTTGAATGCCAAGTTTGAGAGGCTGCAAACACAAGTCCAAGGACAAGCTTCCTCCTCCTCTACAAGACAAATGGGTTCCTTACCGGGAAAACCAGAACCAAACCCAAAGGAGTTTGTAAACGCCATCATGTTGAGAAGTGGTAAGCAGCTACCAACTAATGAGCTCAATAGGGACATTGAGCCTAAAGGAGGGGAGGTAGTGGTTGAGATTGATGATGAAGATGAGCTGATATTGAAAAATTTGGGCAAAGATAAAGAAGCTGAAAGAGTTGTGGTTGACAAAGGGAAGAGTAAAGTGGTTGAGGAGCCTAAGCAAGACAAGACCATTGATGAAATTTCCAAGAAAAGTAAAGGTGTTGCCAAAGAAACTCTGTTTGTGCCTCCACCTTATGAACCAAGGCTGCCATTTCCTGGAAGGTTCAAGAAGCAACAAGTGGACAAGTATAGAGCAATGTTTGATGCACAAATGAAGGATGTTGCTATCACAATGCCTATCATTGATGCATTCTTGTTGAACCCCTCTTACAGCAAGTTCCTCAAGGATGCAGTTTTAGAGAAGAAGAAAGCTCTCCAAGGAATGGTTATCTTGACTCATGAGTGTAGTGCTATCATTCAAAACAAAATGGTGGCAAAGAAGCTTGAAGATCCTGGTAGCTTCACTCTCCCTTGCACTCTAGGACCTTTATCTTTTGGCCATTGCTTATGTGATTTGGGGTCTAGTGTGAGCTTGATGCCTCTCTCAGTTGCAAAAAGATTGGGTTTCACTCATTACAAGCAGTGTATGATCACCCTAGTTCTTTCTGATAGATCAATTAGAACCCCTGTTGGAGTGCTTGAAGATCTACCAGTGATGATTGGTCATTTTGAGATCCCAACTGACTTTGTTGTTCTTGAAATGGATGAAGAACCAAAGGATCCACTCATCTTGGGGAGACCATTCCTAAGGACTGCTGGAACAATGATTGATGTGAAAGGTGGGAAGATACAGTTGAATTTGGGAAAGGAAGCTTTGACTTTTGACATCAACCAAGTGATGAGGAAGCCTACAATTGGCGGTCAAGTGTTCTATATAGAGAAAATGGAAGCTTTAGCTGATGAGCTTTTGGAGGAATTGGCCATAGAAGATGAGCTCCAAAGCACTTTGACAGTTAAGCAAGGAGAGTTTGGGTTACTTAAGGAGGATAGTGAAGGATATCAAAAGATTCTTGACTCTCACAAGCCTTCTAAAGATGGTGAAAGCTTCATTGAGTTGAAAAAGCAAGTGGTGTGTTCAGTTGAGGTAAATTCGAATGAGGATTGGAGTGAGCTTAAGGCACCCAAGATTGAACTCAAACCACTCCCTAAGGGGCTAAGGTATGCTTTCCTAGGTAAAAACTCTACTTACCCTGTCATTATCAATGAGGAGCTTAGTGAACATGAAACTGTTACTCTTCTTGGTGAATTGAAAAAGTTTAGGAGAGCTATTGGTTATTCACTAGATGACATAAAAGGGATTTCTGAAACTCTTTGCATGCATAGGATTCATTTAGATGATGAATCAATGACTTCCATTGAACAAAAAAGAAGGTTAAACCCTAACTTAAGAGATGTGGTGAGGAAAGAGATTATTAAACTCCTTGATGCCGGTATCATATATCCCATATCGGATAGTACATGGGTTTCTCCTGTACATGTGGTACCAAAGAAAGGAGGAGTTACAGTTGTTAAGAATGATAAAGATGAATTGATTCCTACAAGAACTATAACTGGTCATAGAATGTGTATTGATTATAGGAGACTCAATGCTGCATCTAGGAAAGATCATTTTCCTTTACCATTCATTGATCAAATGCTAGAGAGGCTTGCTAGTCATACTCATTATTGCTTTCTTTGATGGGTATTCTGGTTTCTTTCAAATCCCCATACATCCAAATGATCAAGAAAAGACTACTTTCACATGTCCTTATGGTTTTTGCTTATAGAAGGATGCCATTTGGATTGTGTAATGCTCCAGCTATATTCCAAAGATGCATGATGTCAATTTTTTCTGATCTAATTGAGGATGTTGTGGAGGTTTTCATGGATGACTTCTCCGTCTATGGAGATTCTTTTTCTGGTTGTCTTTCTAATTTGTGCAGGGTCTTAAGAAGGTGTGAGGAAACAAATTTGGTCTTGAATTGGGAGAAATGTCACTTCATGGCGAAGGAAGGAATTGTTTTGGGTCATAAGATCTCTGAGAAAGGCATTGAGGTAGATAAAGCTAAGATTGATGTGATGACCAATCTAGCACCTCCAAATTCGGTCAAGGGAATAAGAAGCTTTTTGGGCCATGCTGGGTTCTACAGGAGGTTCATTAAAGACTTCTCAAAGATTGCTAGACCTCTTACAAGGCTGTTGTGTAAGAAAGTTGAATTTGAGTTCAATGAGGAGTGTCTTCAAGCTTTCAAGAAGATAAAGGAAGAGTTGATTAGTGCTCCAATAGTTCAAGCCCCAGATTGGAATTTGCCATTTGAAATCATGTGTGATGCTAGTGACTATGCAGTTGGAGCAGTGCTTGGTCAAAGAAAAGATAAGAAGCTTCATGTCATATACTATGCAAGTAGAACATTAGATGAGGCTCAAGTCAAGTATGCTACAACAGAAAAGAGCTCCTAGCTATTGTCTTTGCATTTGAGAAGTTTAGGCAATACTTGGTGGGTTCAAAAGTGGTTGTTCACACTGATCATGCAGCATTGAAATATCTTTTAGCAAAGAAGGATGATAAACCAAGGCTGTTGAGATGGATTTTGCTACTTCAAGAGTTTGATTTGGAGATTAAAGACAAGAAGGGAATTGAGAATGGGGTAGCTGATCATTTATCAAGATTGAAGATTGACAATGAGGTTCCAATCAATGATGCACTTCCTGAAGAGCAGATAATGGCAATTCAACTACTTGACAAGACCAATGAGACTTGGAAGAAGCTTGGAGCGGTCATGAGGTTGGAAGAGAATGGCCCTTGGTATGCTGATTATGTTAACTACCTTGCTTGTGGAATTGAGCCACCAAATCTGGTTGGGTATGATAGAAAAAATTCTTCAGGGACATCAACAACTACTATTGGGATGCACCTTACCTTTACACTCTTTGTAAAGACAAGATTTATAGAAGATGTGTTGCCAGAGAAGAGATAGAAGGTTTAGTAGAACTTTGTCATGGAGCAGCCTATGGAGGTCATTTTGCTACATTTAAGACAGTCACCAAGATCCTCCAAGCTGGTTTGTGGTGGCCAACTATGTTCAAGGACACTCAAGAGATCATCTCCAAGTGTGATTCATGTCAAAGAAAAGGAAACATCAGTAGGAGGAATGAAATGCCACAAACTCCTATCTTAGAGGTTGAAGTGTTTGATGTATGGGGAATTGACTTTATGGGACCATTTCCTTCTTCCTATGGTAACAATTACATACTTGTGGCTGTTGATTATGTGTCTAAATGGGTGGAAGCCATAGCCAGTCCTACCAATGATGCAAAGGTTGTGTTGAAGTTGTTCAAGACAATCATTTTTCCAAGGTTTGGTATTCCAAGAGTGATCATTAGTGATGGAGGGAAACACTTTATCAACAAGGTCTTTGAGAGTCTTCTCAAGAGACATGGAGTGAAGCATAAGGTTGCTACACCTTATCATCCCCAAACTAGTGGTCAGGTTGAGATTTCAAACAGAGAAATCAAGTCAATTCTTGAGAAAACAGTTGGTATCACAAGGAAAGATTGGGCAAAGAAGTTGGATGATGCTCTATGGGCATATAGGACTGCCTACAAGACACCAATTGGAACAACTCCATTCAACCTTCTCTATGGAAAGTCTTGTCATCTGCCAGTTGAGTTAGAGTATAAAGCAATGTGGGCAGTTAAGCTTCTTAACTTTGATATCAAGAGTGCTCATGAGAAACGCTTGGTGCAATTGAATGAGTTAGAGGAGATCCGCCTTGAAGCTTATGAGAGTTCAAAAATCTACAAGGAGAGGACAAAAGTATTCCATGACAAGAGGATTCTTCCAAGGGTTTTCAAGGAAGGAGATTTGGTGTTGCTGTTCAATTCCCGCTTGAAGCTATTCCCGGGAAAGCTCAAGTCCCGCTGGTCTGGACCATTCAAGATCAAAGGGGTTAGACCTTATGGAGCCTTTGTGTTGATGAACAAGGCTGGAAATAGTTTGTGGTTAATGAACAGAGGCTAAAGAACTACTTGGCAAATGACTTCATTGAGGAGGGAACAACTGTTTCTCTCTCAGACCCTCAAAACGCCTAAGCGGCGCGGTAACGTCAAGCTTAGAGACGTAAAACAAGCGCGCTTGGGAGGCATTCCCATGGTATCCTTTTGTAAATATCCTCTACCTTTTTTTTTAGTTTGTGTGTTTCTGAGTTTTGAACATTAGAATGTTTGGGAGACTTGTGTGAACTTGGTGTTGAACAGGTGGGTTTTGGTGCGAAGGCACACTCGGCCGGGAGACGCGGGCAAAGCGTCCACGCGTGAAGACCATCGGCCAAGGAACGCGGTCAAAAAGTGACCGATTGCGAATCAAAGGAAAGTATGGTCTAAAGCGCGACGGTACACGCGGCCAGGAGACGCGGCCAAAGGATCCCAGCGTGAGTTACATCGGCCACAACACGCGGTCATAACAGGGCCGATCGAGGATCACGAGTAATTGTTGGGTTTTGGTGCGAAGGCACACTTGGCCGGGAGACGCGGGCAAAGCATCCCCGCGTGAAGACCATCGGCCACGACACGCGGTCAAAATGAAGCCGATTGAGAATCAACACGATTTGTTGGTCTTTGGTGCGAACGTACACGCGACCAGGAGACGCGGGCAAAGCGACCCCGCGTGGGTATCATCGGCCAAGGCCATCGGCCAAACGCTGACCGATTGAGCCTACCAAGGTAAGTCTTCTTTCTCCTTTTTTGTTTAATTCGGTTCAATCCTAGTAAACCGATTTGATCCTGGCCGGTTTGATCCTTCTCTCAACCTCTCAAAACCCGATTTCTTCTTCTGTCTTCTCTCTTTATCGATTGCATCCCTTAAAACACTAAAAACCTTGTATCTCTCTCATCTCTCAATCGATTTCAAAGAATTTTTGTGTGATAGTTTCGGTTTTTCAAGCTCCCTTAATTACTTCTACTATCAGCTACTGTTTCTGCTTCACTAGTTTTCGATTGCAAGGTACAACACTCTATCTCCCCTTTTTCCCCATTCGAGTTTAAACACAATTTGTGCTAGATTCAACCAGCTAGTTATTTATGCCTAGAAAGGGTTGTTGAACTTCATAATAGCTTTAGCTGGTTTAGATTTCATTTGAATTGCTTTGTTTGGTGTTTAATTTCAAAATTTTTGATTTATGAGCTTTTAGGGTTCTTGAGATTGAGAAAATCAAAATTTTTGGGGAAATTTAAATTTGATAGTTTCTTTACCTTGTCTTTAGTTGATTTAATCATCCTGGAAGAGACTAATAGTTTTGAAGGCAAATTGACATAGTTAGGGGATAATCGAAATTCTTAAATTTTTAGAAAGCAAATTTTGAGTTTGTTTGTGAAGTTTTTGTCAAAGTTGGTTCACCTTTGTTCCCTTGGTTTTAATTTTGTTGGTTTATCTTCTAGATACTAGACACTTTTTTTTAGCTGTGGCTCCTAGTGAGCCTTACTAATATCTTTCAAGTGTTTTTGTGTATTTTAGAGGAACAATGGGTAGAACCAACTTGAAACCTGGAGACAAGCAAACAAAGACAAAGGAGGTAGTAGAAAGGGTTGTTGAAAAGAAGAAGAAAAAGGCAGTTCCTTCTAAATCTTCACTTGTTCCACAAAAAGTTTCAACAAGCAAGAAGAAAAATAAGGAGCCTGTGATTGAGAATAATGATTCAGAGGAAAGGGGTATGAGTGAGAGTGACTCTGAACTTCCACCACTTCCAGCTGCTAAGGAAAAACAGAGCAAGAAACTTGAGAAGAAACCAACCTATTCCCAACTGATGCAGCGCCTTAAGCAGATCAAGTTCGCTCCAACTAGGTACCCAGATCATGAATTCCTTCACAATGCTGGCCTCCTTGAATACATGCAAACAATCTTCACAACATTGGGATTAGGACAGTTCTTCAATATGGCCTTTCCCACCTATGTTGGGCCAACAAGAGAATTCCTTGCATCCTTGTCTGTAACTTATTATGACGCTGAGATGGTGGAGGAAGCTAGTGATCTTGGACATTTTGAGTTTAAGGTTCAAGGGAAGCTCTACAAGATGACTTTTGGAGAGTTAGGGGCTATCTATGGTTTTCAACCAGGAACAAGGCTGGAATATAACATCAACCCAAGGGAGTACCGTTCTTTTTGGCAAGATATTGGAATAGGAAAGTACAAACCTGGCCAGCTCAAGAACTCAAGCATCCAGCATCCTACAGTGAGATATGCTCACAAGGTTCTTTCTCACACTCTTTTTGCAAGGAGGGAGGCTGGAGGTGTTCAGGCCAATGAACTTGGTTGTCTTCTAGCAGGGCTGCAGCCTTTCATAAGGACTTATGAAGGAGGGAACCAGCCATTTGCCAGTGCTGAAAACACATGTGTTGCTGCTGTCTTCATCCATCAAATGCTCCATTACCAAAATTGGGCTTGGACTACAAATGATAAGACACCAATTCTGAGTATGGGTGGTCTTGTCACCCCCATCTTACAGGCAAAAGGGGTTCAGCTTGGAGAATTTGACCATGATATTGCAAGGCTTGATCCAGTCTACCTCAAGAAGACAACTTATTTGGATGGCCAAACTGAAAAAGGGTTTTATGTCTACTATGGGTACATCTTCTCAAGCTTTAGGAAGAAGAGGCTCTTGCTCCCTCAAAAGGATGTCACATCTCTCTATGCCATGTTTGGAATATGCTGCCAAATTCAAGATGACTTCCTCTACTCCTTTAAGGATGATGGACCTGTGATTCCAATAACAACTTCAAATAATGTGAGAAGTCAGGCTGAGGACAATCCACAAGAAGCCCCTCCTAGCCCAACCTATGGCAGTGCTAGGTATGCTTTCCAACCATTTGAAGAGGCTACTTCAAGCAAGTCTCTTATAGAAGCACACAGCCACATCCACCTTCTCCAACGTTTGGCTAACTGGCAAGGGAAAAACATCAAGAAGCTGGTCAAGGGAATGAAGAGTTTGCACAAAAGATTGAAGAATGTGGAAGCAAAACTAGCCATTGCAAGTACCTCCAATCCAAACCCTGAAGTTGTTGTGGACTCAAGAGAAGAACAAGAAGATGAAGTTGAGGATGAATTGGAAAGGCACTCATTCCATGGTGAACCTAGCACTGCCCTTGGTTTCTATGACCCACCTAGAGCTTCAGCATATGAGAGGAGGAAAATGAGGAAGAGAAGAGCAGAGAGGTCTCCAACACCATGTACTAGTAACTCCTCCTACTCTCTTGACTTCTCCATGGACTAGAGGTACACTCCAAGACCTTGTACATAGAGTCTTTTTCTTATTTTCATTTTATTTATTTATTTTCCTCTTGTTAGTATCTCTCTTGGACTTTTCTCACACAGGGACTGTGTGAATTAAGTTTGGGGGAGAGACTAGCCATCTAACATTGTGTTCTGTTTTGATTTTCATGTTTTGTGTGATGCATTGTTAATAGCTATGTTTTGAGAAAAATCAAAAAAATTTGAAAAATTAAAAAAAAAAAAATGCATTTAGCTTTGCATATTCATTCTTGTCTTTAGGATTGAGTCTAGAAGCATCTAGTATGCATTTGCATTGGGGATAATGATGAAATTGCCTTGTAAAGGTTGAGTCTTAGGATTGAACCCAAAGCCCTCACTTATAGTTCATTGGTGCTAGATTAATCTTTGGGAAAAAATGAAGAATCTAGGCCTAAAAGCATTGTGTCACTTGAAAGCATTTTCATCTAGTGTAAAGCTTGCTTGATAATTGTTTCATCTCTATATTATTTGGACTTTAATTTTATCTTTAAATTATCTTGCATATGGATTATGAATGCTTGCTCATGGAACTTTCATTTGGGTTAACTATCTCTATTTGCCACTCTATCTTTTTAACCCAATCTCTTGCCACACCTTTGAACCCCAGCCCTTTCTTTCAAGCCTTATATTGATTTGATGAGTGAGGCCTCTTCTTGATAATGCTATAATCTTGAGAGTATTGAGAATGACAAAGAACTGGCTCTTGTTTTAGCTAGGCTTGGAATCCTTATAGCTAGCTAATAGGACTGGTTTTGAAAGAAATAGGTGGTTAGAATGTTGATTTGGGGTCAAGTTTGGGAACAAGAGAGAATAAGAAGGGAAATAAAGGTTTACTTGGTCAAAAGAAAAGAAAAGTCTCTAAGGTTAAGTTAATTATAAGCTCAAAGTCTCAAAGAAAAGGGATAGAAAGTATTGCTATAGTCTCCTAGAATCAAATTGAAAAAAGTAAAGAAAATGAAACAAAATTGGGAGTATAGCATAGAATGAATAAGAAAGAAAATGAGCTAGTGTTTAAAGCAAGAATAGCCTTAGAGATTCAATAAAAAATTTTAAGGAATAAGACCAATAGTAAAGAAGAATAAGTGGTAGAAAAGCTTTTAGGTGGGTAGAACATCAAGAGCTAAGCTTTGTATGCCCAAATTATTCTTGGTCTTAGATAGATTTCATGACTGTCTAGCATTCCTCTTTGTTTGAGAGTTAACCACCCAAAAACACCATTATCCAACCACTTTATAAACAGCCTTTTCCTTAAACCAATTGAGCTTGATTTATTTTCCATTTGCAAGATCACACCAAACACTTTAATGAATGTGAAAGAGATGTTCAATAGGATTGCAAGTCTTTGCCAATAGATAGAAGATGAACTAGAGTGGTGCATTGTGTTAAGCTTAGGAAAATATTTGTAAGGACTTTGATTGATCTTAGCACCATTGAACTTCATCTAAGGACTTTGGTTTGAATCCTTTATCTCATGCTTTTAGGCTCTGAGTCCCATTTTTAAACCTCTCTCTCTCACTTTTTGTTTAGTTCTTGCTTGAGGACCACCAAGAATTAAGTTTGGGGGAGTTGATATCTTGTGTTTTTGTTGGGTTTTAAGCCTTGTTTTGCATAATTTTGTTGCATAATCATGTCATTCTAGGTTGTTTTAGGAGCATTTGCATATAGTTGTTATCTTTCAGGTTCTTGGAGTGATCCCTACACATTTGGAACATTTGGGTCTGTTTTATTGCAAAGAGGAGTAGTTGCCGAAAGGTGAAGGCGCGAAGGCACAAGCGGCCATCCCACGACCAAGAGCTCCCGATCGAAGCCACGCGGCCACACCACCCGGCCAAAGTTCAACCGATGGAGTTCAGATGACCAAGGTGCGAAGACACACGCGGCCACACCACCCGGCCAAAGTTCAACCGATGGAGTTTAAGTGCTGAAGGCGCGAAGACACACGCGGCCAGGCGACGCGGCCAAACCTGGAGCGGTCGAGCACACGCGGTCGCACCACTCGGCCGAACCATGGCCGATGGAGTTCACACTAAGCCTGTTTTATTGTTGACCCGGGTTTGACCCAGTTTGTTTTGGGTTGACCTAGGTTCTTTTCTCCTTTACTATAAATACTCTAAACCTATTAAGGAGACTGATCTCTTATCTTATCTTTTGTTAAGTAGCCACCTAGGGTTCTTAAGCTTTTCTACATTTGGTTTTGTTGAATCTTTGTTTGGATTTCCAGTTTTAATAGTAATTTCCCTTTCAAATCTCTTAATCTACAAGCTTTTATTATGATTTCACAAAGACAAACCTCTTTCCTTTGTGTGATCATGGTGATTAGTGAGTAGATCTCTTAAGAACTTTGGGCTTGGTAGATTAGGGAGATAGATGGTTGATCTCTGATGTCTAGGGTTTATTTTTATGCATTTCCTATCTTGATTAGTGATAATATTGCTAGATAGCTTTGATCATGCTTAAATCTAGATTTTAGGATTTCCATGCCCACAAGGTGTTTGATGAAATTCCTGAGCCAAACTTTTTAAGAGCTTTGCATTCCTAGCCAATGGAAATTGATGATTAGGATGCTTAGTGGTACTTGAACTTGTTCTTAATGCATGCTTGTCTTGTGATTACCTTTGGAAATTGTTGATTATCATTTGACTAGCATAGAATCTCTATCATGGAAATGAATTGATTTGCATTTGTGTTCTAGCCATAGGATTGATATTGATTGTTGCTTAGACATCTAGGATTGTTTAGCTATCTCCCAAGTCAGTTACCTTGCCCAAGGTTCTCTAGTTAATTCTTGATTTCCAGTATATTTGCTAGTTGTGTTCTATTTGCCTTTAGTTGCATTTTCTTGTTTCTTTTATTTGAATCTTTTAATTAGATATATAAGTTGGAGACAAAAGAACTTTTATCTGATTGAGAATAGATTAAGCATTTTGTGTATTCTTGGTGTGTTGGTTGATTGCAAATTGTGGATTGATAAACAATTGATAATGAAAATAACTGCATCAACGACGGCTTGTGTATTTGTTTCAGTTTGCTAGTGAAAAGAAATATGCTGGGGAAGATGTGTCAGTTGGAACTTTGTTGAGTTGGTGTCTAATTTAACCTAAAGGTTTGACACCTTTGATACAAACATTGCAAATATGTCTATGAATCTGGAGAAGAAGATTGGAGATATAATAGAATTGAGGATGAATGAAAGGTTTGGAACCATGCTTAAATCTTTTGAGAGTGATCTCAAACAGATGAAAGAGCACGTGCTTTCCATGGGTTTTGGGCAAACTGGCCAAAACACGACTAATGCGTGTTCAAATTTCAAAATAAAGGACCTGGTGCCACCGGAAATAATGGCAAAACTACAGACACCAAAAGCTCCACCAAAAGTTCTAGGAAAAATGCAACAAAACTACTTTGTCAACAGTCCTCCGGTAATGTATGATTTATGTTAATTTTATGGCTGATTTTCCAGAATGTTTAGGTTGAGTTATCATTATCTTTAAATGTCTTCGCTATGTTATACAAGTAGATGAAAGTGGTTTGGCTGGGGCAGTAAGAGTCTGAATAAAGAGTTTGATAAAGATGATCCTCTTGATTTCATTGAGAAGTCTCCAGCTGCTACAAAACCAACTGCTACAAAACCAAAACAACGGCCTTACACGAGGAAAAATGCCAAAGAATTAGATGCAAAGAAGGCCAAAGAAATAGAGGCAAAGAAGGCCAAAGAGTTGGCAGCACAGAAGGCCAAAGAATTAGCAGCAAAGAAGGAAAAAGCCGAGGAGGTTGGAGATAAGCAGCAAAAGAAAAGACCTAGAAAGAATACAAAGCCTACTGCCGTGAGGCCGTTGAATTTTGTAGCACCTGGTTTGCTCGAGGGAGAAGCCAAAGCTGGTGCAAACGCTGGTGCCGACGCTACTGACAACAATGTATGTGATATGACAGACTAGTTTATGGCTGAAAACGAAACCCTTGAACCTGAATCTGAGGATGATAAGAAGGAAAAGATTAGGCTTGATAGAATTCAAGCTTTAAGGCTGGAGAGTGTTAAGCTGTCCACATATGGAAGTGCATTGACTACACAACAAGCTCCAAAAGAAAGGATTTTTCCTTATATTGGAGACAATAGACTGACATGCATGAGGAAGAACTTTGTACCTGGAGCTGGAATATATGATTCTCTGGCACCAGTTGATTCGGTCAAGTTGAAAAAACTTTTGGAGTACCTAAAGATAGCCGAGTATGACCCTTTAAACCCTTGTTAATCACAGTTGGTTAATATTATATTAACCTGTGTTTATTTGTTTGTTAGGAATCAACCGTTAGGCAAGGCAACAGTCGATATTGAATTCTAGAGGATTCTCATCACCGAAAGAAAGAACTGGCCAGTGAAGGAAGATCACTTTGGGTGGCTGTTTGATAAAGTAAGTTTAACTTGATGTCTGAGTTATTATTGTTTACGGCTGAGTTATAATACTTGATGTCTGAGTTATTATTGTTTACGGCTGAGTTATAATACATAATAGCTGAGTTTTCATTGTTTACGGCTGAGTTATAATACATAATAACTGAATTGTTTTTGTTTACGATTGAGTTATCTTACATTATGGCTGAGTTGTTGTTTACTACTCACTTTTCTGTTTTATAGCACATGGGCCCGTATATGAGACTCCTCAGGGTTAGGTACAAACGAGATCCCTTCCCATTCCACAACAAACGCATTGCGTTTACAAACCATGGTTCACGAGTAAGATGGTTCGTGACTATGCTCAGTTTGAGATAAAACCCAAAATGTTTAAATTCAAAGGCAATAGTTATGAAGATTTAGTTAATGGTTTGATTCCACAAGATCAACCGACTAATTTGAAGTGGATAGAAGATGTGGATCACCTGTATCTTATTCCACAAATTGGAGGCGATCACTGGGTGGTGCTGCACGTGGATCTCATCAGGAGGCATATTGATTGCTATGATAGCATCGTGGGACAAGCAACCAAAGAAAGTGATGTTAAAATCCTGAATGCTTGTAGGGCGTTTACGCGGATGATTCCAGCAATGATGAACAATATAGTTCCTCACAAATATCGTTCACCATGCTTCAATCAGTTCAGTTTCAGGAGGAGGAGTGCCTCCAAGGTCCCTCAAAACGTACAGGTTGGTGACTGTGGTATGTACGCTCTAAAGTTTGTAGATGTCTGGCGCTTGGTTTGTCTTTCGATGGCATCTGTGATCAAAATATCCAGGCTATACAGGTTAAAATAGCAGCAGAAATCTACGATGAGGCACCTGATTTTATGGGTCAGTTTAAATAAATGTCATTCGTTTTGTTTCTTTTGGTAGGAATTGTACTATGATATGTAAAACATTTGGATTTCTTTTGGTAGGAATTGTACTTGGATATGTAAAACATTTGGATTTCTTTTGGTAGGAATTGTACTTGGATATGTAAACATTGATTTGTCTATTTTCAAAGTTCTAGCTGATTTACGGTTAAGTTACAGCTGAGTTATATTGTGACAACCCGTCCCGCAGACCCCACTAGCCCATCGCTAGCTGCCCTAACGGATTGTCCGTGGACCCTGCTAGCCCCCGCTAGCCGTTCCAACGGACCTAAGCTGGCCCTGCAGGGCATCGATCCTAACCCATCACTGTGGATATCCTAATCCACCAGTAGGTTATTGGTGCGCCAGGCGTTCCTCAAACCCTGGTCCCCACCCTTTAACGACAGCTCAATTGGTGACAGCTTGTCCTGTGGGAAGGTTGTTAAAGGGTGGGGACTAGGGTTCGAGGAACGCCTGGCGCACCAATAACCTACTGGTGAATTAGAATTTCCGCAGTGATGGGTTAGGATCAATGCGCTGTAGGGCCAACTTGGGGTCCGTTGAGACGGTTAGCAGTGGGCTATCAAGATCCACGGACAGTCCGTTGGGGCAGCTAGCCGGGGCTAGTGGGGTCCACGAGACAGGTTGTTATATATATACTTCACACAGCTGAGTTATAAGTAAATATGAAATAAAACATATATGTTACGACTGAGTTATGAATTACGGTTGAATTATGTACTTTGTACGGCTGAGTTATGAGATATGAAAACATATTCTTCTTTCTTTCGCTGGTCTTTCGTTCAGTCAGATTCCTAATAAATTATCCAATGACAACGTTTCTCAATATTACAAATAGTGTTTTTCGGGAAACGCGCACAATCCCTAATTCTGTGTCTGCTCAGATCCACACATAATAAATACATAAGTCAGCTTTTCTCACAATATATTATTCACTGGGACAGATGGTCTTTGTGACGGTCCTTTGGGACGAGTGGCCTTGGTGGCGGTCCTTTTTAGGACATTTGTTTGGCCTTGGTGGCGGTCCTCGTGAGGACATTTTGTTGGCCTTTGTGGCGGCCCTTGAGGCGAGTAGATGATCCTTGTGTGGTCATGGGGTATTCCAGTGAGGGGATATGTGGTTGGTAGGACATTGAGATGTTTTACGCGAGCCACGGGAGGGAAACCTGGATAGGGATAGGACTCGACGCGTTCAAAATCGTTTGCTCGCGGCTCTTGGAGGACTTTGGTTCTCCTAGTACTGCCATATTCGGAGACTTTGTGACTTTGGAGTATGGTTGGTATATCGACTTCGGACGACAGTCCGGCGCATGGGTGACGACCCGAGAGACGAGTTGGATTTTTCCTTATATATTATGGCATGCGGGCTTATGCCCGATGAGGAGCCAACATTGGCATGCAGACTTAGGTCTGATGAGGAGCCGATGAAACTCAAGGTTTAGGCATATGAGAAAAGGAAAGTTCAAAAGTCGAGAGCAAATGACGCCTGAGCGTGAGTCTATCGCCTAGAGGTGACCTTCGTAGATCAGTCGGAGGAGTGCGGGCCGTGGAGACGGTTGCACGGGAGTCCTTGACTGATGGTTGTTTGAGATTCGAGGACGAATCTAGATTGGTGGGGAGAATTGTAACATCCGCGAACCAAAATATGCGTTTTAGTATGGGTGTCGATCGATACCCTTGTAGCATCGATCGACACCACTTATTCTGGGTTCGTCGGGTTTATTTCAATCGTCGATTTGGACCGGTTTGGTTAGGGAAACCAATGAACCGGGTCTTAAAAGGAGAAAACGACCTAGGATCGTGTTTTGTTGTTGTGTCGCCGTTTTCGAGAAAAGAAAAGAGAGAAACAAGACCTAAGATTCTTGAGAGAGTTTGGGAGATTTCAAGGCGTTTTGGTGAGATCTTGCTGTGGGATTGAAGATCCAAGGCTAGGAACGTGTTGGAAGGGTGCTAGGAGTGTTGGATTTCGTTTCTGTTGGTCTAAATCTTCCTTCCAAGAGGTGAGTGCATGACCATGGCTTATCTAAGCTAAGATCTCTAGATTCTATGTGTTTTGGTGCTTATGTGATTGTTTCTTTGAGTTTTCTATGTTATTTCGTTGCTGTCTGGGCTGGGTTTGGCTTCTGGGAGTGCAAGGAGCGGATTGGAGAAGATTGGAGGCGAGATTCGGAGTTTCTGATCGAGGGAAATCGCTGCTCGACATCGGTGTCGGTCGACACCAGTTGGGGTGTCGGTCGACACCAACGCGAGGACGGCTCGAAACTTTGGCAAGTGTCGATCGATGCCATGTGGAGGTGTCGGTCGACACCAACTAGGGTTTTCAGGAGTGTCGGGCAGGGTGTCGGTCGACACCCCTTGTTCAGTTACGATGGATGTTGCATGCTATGTATATTGCCTGGTTTGTTTTATTGATTGTTGTTTGTGGCATGTAGAGATCTTATTGCTTGTGTGTATAGCCCAGTAGATGGGAGGATTGCCTCACTAAGTATTTGTGATAATACTTACGCATCTCAATTGTTGTTTGTGGTGTGCAGGTAAAGACAAAGTGTGATCGTGGGATCCAGGCAATGAAGAGGCAGATGTTCTAGGGACTTGATTGGTTGTTGTCTGGCATGGTTAGGTTGCTAGAGTTGAGTCCTAGAAACATTGTTAGGTTGCTGGTTTCATGTTTCTTGATGATTGATTATTGGACGTTGCTTATGTTTTGGTATTGGTTATTATTGGATTGTTATTGGTTATTATTGGTTTATTATTGGATATTGATTTATGTTATTCCGCTGTTGATTGTGAATATGGTTAGGTGGCTAGTGGGTATGGGACCACTAGTTGTAGTTATTAATATATATTATTTATTATTTTTTAAAAAAAGGTCGGTCGTTTCATTTTTGGTATCAGAGCCCTTACGGTTCTAGGTTTGGGTTCACTAGGTTTCTGTTGTAGATGTTTGGGATTGCATGCTTTGATTGATTATGTGAGTTAGTCAATTGTGTGTGGCATGGAGTCCTAGAACATCCTCTTCGAGCCGACTGTGTGATTCCACGGTGAGTTTGTGTTTTTGTGTTTTTGTGTTATATTAAGATTGCTTGTTAGCCTCTGTTCTTGGAAGTGCAGTGGTTAAAGGTGTTTGAGTTGTTGGTCGTGGACGGGGACGTGGGCATGGTCGGGCGGGTCCCGAGGCCAGCGAGTGTGTGGTCCAGAGTTCCACGAGGAGGTACGTCCGAGGGTCGCAAGCGTATCAGGAGGGACCAGAGAGGGTTAGCCGGTGTGAATGCCGGGAGTGCTGGTAACCCAGGTGTGGGGTTGCAGCAGGTGGAGCCCAGGGTCGAGATGATCGCTTGGCGGATCTATTGGCGTATTGTGGGAGCGGTTACCGAGAGGGTACCAGTGCAGGCTCCAGTTGTACCGCATGTGGCGGGTGCAGCCGAGGGCTGCGGATGTTGAGGAGTTTCTGTCTTATGTTAAGAGGATGAGCGGTTGTAGATGACCGGTATGAGATTATTCTCAAGTGGTATCGGGCCTATAGAGGCGGATAGGTGGACATATTCAGTTGGAGCAGATATTTCTCTGTTTGGTGGTTATTCCAGTTGGATAATGTAAGTTGAGTGGACAAGTGTAACATTGCAAAGTTATACTCGGACCACAGGAGGTACTTATGTCGAGAGATGTTTATAGTCGTTAAGGATTGTTGCTCCGAGGGGATGGTGATTCCTGAATACCGATAACTCGAGGGCTGAGGGCTCCGAGAGTGGCAGAGGGGATGTTGTTCTCTGAGGGGATGAGTAGTTCCCCTGATACCGAGATCTTGAGGATTGTGGTCCAAGAGTGAGACGGTATAACTCGAAGACGCTGGTCTGAGAGTGAGATCGGTATGACTCGAAGGTTGCGACCTAAGAGTGGAAGAGTTGGGAGCAAGCAGTTCCTAGGACGTGAGTATAAACATAGCGTTTGAATGTAGACCTCGAGAGATTGACGGTGGTTTAATCTTAGATTTTAGGACTATGTTGGCCAGTGGGCCAGGATTTTATGACTAGAGCGGTTATGAAATTTTGGGCTTTGCGCCAGGATTGTGAGGCCGGTGGTGCTGGATTCCCGAGAAGGGGAGTTACAGCAGTTTTGAGCCGGGAGAGACATGTTTGCCAGATACATAAGTTTACGAGAAGCCTTCATGGCAGGATAAACTAATCGTTGCGACGATGTTGGATTACATTCATTGGAGATGGACAGGGTTGCAAGATTCAAGGTTTTGGTAAGCTTGTTGGAGGGAATAAGTCAAGTGGTTTGACTTAGCTGCCTGCAAAGCATTTGATACGGTGAATCGGAATATGCGAACGTATGGTACTTGTTTGTTTTATTACGCTCGTATTGATGATTTTCTGTGGAGAATTGCTAAGCGGGAAGCTAATTTTGGATTAAGCTATCTTGTGGAAGTTTCTCTAAGAGGCAAGTTACTAGAGGTTCTTGGACGAACAAGAGGATTGATATATTCATGTGGCAGCGAGTTGATGTCGGCATACTTAAGTATATGTTTAGTTGAGCTGAGGAAGTAACTAGAGAATTTATGGAGCAAGGGATTCATACGTTCTAGTGTATCACCGTGGAGAGCACCGGTGTTGTTTGTGAAGAAGAAGGATGGGAGTTTCAAGTTGTGCATTGATTATCGGGATTTGAACCGGGTCACTGTGAAGAACAAGTATCCTCTTCCAAGGATTGATGAGTTGTTGGATCAGTTGAGGGGTGCTACTTGATTCTCTGAGGTGGATCTGGTGTTGGGTTATCATCAGATACCGATAGATGAGGCAGATGTGAGGAAGACTGCTTTCAGGACGAGGTATGGGCATTATGAGTTTGTGGTGATGCCTTTCGGGTTGACTAACGCACCAGCAGCGTTTATGAGATTGATGAACAGGGTGTTTCAGGAGTTTCTGGATGTATCTGTCATCATTTTCATCGACGATATCCTGGTTTATCCTAAGAGTCCTGAAGAGCATGCAGTGCATTTGAGGGCAGTTATGGAGAAGCTGCGGGAGCAGAAGTTGATTGCCAAGTTGAGCAAGTGCAGTTTCTAGCAGCGTGAGATGGGCTTTCTGGGTCACATTGTTTCTGCATAAGGGGTTTTTGTGGATCCAGAGAAGATTCAGGCTATCAGGAATTGGCCTAGACCGCAGAATGCTACAGAGATTAGAAGTTTTCTCGGATTGGCAGGTTACTACAGGAGGTTTGTGCAAGGGTTTGCAAGCAGAGCACGTCCTATGACTAAGTTGACAGGAAAGGATGTTCCTTTTGTCTGGTCAGAAGAGTGTGAGGAAGGCTTTGCAAGCCTGAAGGAGATGTTGACTACTGCGCCATTGTTGGCTTTGCCTGAGCAGGGAGAACCCTATGTGGTTTATACAGATGCATCTAGAGTTGGTTTGGGGTGTGTTCTGATGCAGCATGGGAAGGTGATTGCCTATGCATCGCGGCAGTTGCGCGTGCATGAGGGCAACTATCCTACTCATGATTTGGAGATGGGTGCTGTAGTTTTGCCCTGAAGATTGGAGATCTTATCTTTATGGTGCAAAGGTACAGGTGTATACAGATCATAAGAGCCTGAAGTATATATTCACTCAGCCTGAGTTGAATTTGAGACAGAGGCGGTGGATGGAGCTTGTGGCGGATTATGATTTGGAGATAGCCTATCATCCTGGTAAGGCTAACACAGTTGCAGATGCTCTGAGTCGGAAGAGAGTAGCTTCGGCTCAGGAGCAGGAGATGGAGTCTCTAGTAGGAGAGATCAGTGCGTTGAGTTTGTGTGCTGTTTCACTGGAACCGTTGGGTTTGGAAGCAGTTGACCGAGCAGATCTTTTGAGTAGGGTGCGGTTGGCACAGGAGAAGGATTTGGGGCTGGTGAATGCCTCAAAGGATGTTGAGTCAGAGTATCAGGTCTCAGATAATGGTATTATCTTGGTGCATGGTCGGATTTGTGTGTCCAAGGATGAGGAGTTGAGGCAGGAGATTCTGAGAGAGGCTCATTCGAGCAAGCTGTCTATTCATCCAGGAGCGACTAAGATGTACCGTGACCTCAAGAGGTACTATCATTGGGTCGGGATGAAGAAGGATGTAGCGGGTTGGGTTTCGAGGTGTGATGTGTGTCAGCTAGTAAAGGCTGAGCATCAGGTTCCTGGCGGGTTACTGAAGAGTTTACCCATTCCTGAGTGGAAGTGGGATATGATTACCATGGATTTTGTGGTAGGCTTACCAGTGTCACGGACTTTTGATTCTATCTGGGTCATCGTGGACCGGTTGACTAAGGCAGCACATTTTCTGGCCATTAAGAAGACTGATGGAGCAGCGGTCTTGGCTAAGAAGTATGAGGGAGATAGTCAGATTGCACGGGGTGCCCGCGAGCATTGTGTCTGACAAAGATTCTAAGTTCACTTCGGTGTTCTGGCAGGCATTTCAGGCAGAGATGGGCACTAAGGTGCATATGAGTACAGCTTATCATCCCCAGACAGATGGACAGTCTGAGAGGACAATCCAGACGTTGGAGGTTTGCTGAGGATGTGTGTTTTGGATTGGGGTGGCCATTGGGCAGATCACCTGAACCTGGTAGAGTTTGCTTACAACAACAGCTATCAGGCGAGTATTGGTATGGCTCCTTATGAGGCGTTGTATGGGAGACCGTGTCGTACACCGTTATGCTGGACTCAGGTGGGGAGAGGAGCATGTACGGGGCAGATTTTGGTTCAGGAGACCTCGAGAAGATTCGGGTTCTCAAGCTGAACATGAAAGAGGCTCAGGATAGGCAGAGGAGTTATGCTGATAAGAGGAGGAGAGACCTGGAGTTTCAGGTAGGAGACAGAGTGTACCTCAAGATGGCCATGTTGTGGGGTCCGAACAGGTCGTTGACAGAGACTAAGTTGAGTCCGAGGTATAGGGGTCCGTTCAGAGTGATTGAGCGAGTTGGACCACTGGCATATAGACTGGAGTTACCCGAGGTTATGCGTGCTTTCCATAAGGTATTTCATGTGTCTATGTTGCGGAAGTGTCTCCGTGAGGATGATCAGTTGTTGGATAAGATTCCTGAAGATCTTCAGCCTAACATGACTTTGGAGGCGAGACCAGTGGGGGTTCTCGAGAGGAGGATCAAGGAACTTCGGAAGAAGAAGATTCCTTTGATGAGAGTCCTTTGGGATTGTGATGGTGTGGAGGAGCAGACTTGGGAGCCTGAGGCGAGGATGAAGGCAAGGTTTAAGAAGTGGTATGAGAAGCAACCACAACCTGAGCTTGCCTAGTCTGGTTCCGTCTCGTAATCCGTGGCTGGAGCGGGAATGGAGTATTCCAGCCCATCTCTCTTGTTACTCGGTCGCTTGGGGTGGTTGGTTGTGCGACTCAGTAACAAGATGAGGTGGTGCTCGGGGTACAAAGTTTCCGTGAGGCGGGGTTTGGGGGAAAGTTTCCCGAAATAGAAGTTTCCTTAAGTGGAAAGGTTCCAGAAATGGAAAGTGCTATTTATGGAAAGTTTCTCGGGAGAGAGAATTTGTCCATTTCTTTTGCGGTGGGAAGCCTGGGAGGGGCTTTTGTGCCTTTGTGGCGGACTTTCGAGTCAGAGTGTCTGTGTGTGGCGGGCTTTTAGCCAATTGTGTGGCCTTTGTGGCGGGCTTTTAGCCGTTTGTTGGCCTTTGTGGCGGGCTGTTTAGCCAGAGTGTCTTTGTGACGGTCCTTCGGGACAGATGGTCTTTGTGACGGTCCTTTGGGACGAGTGGCCTTGGTGGCGGTCCTTTTTAGGACATTTGTTTGGCCTTGGTGGCGGTCCTCGTGAGGACATTTTGTTGGCCTTTGTGGCGGCCCTTGAGGCGAGTAGATGATCCTTGTGTGGTCATGGGGTATTCCAGTGAGGGGATATGTGGTTGGTAGGACATTGAGATGTTTTACGCGAGCCACGGGAGGGAAACCTGGATAGGGGTAGGACTCAGACGCGTTCAAAATCGTTTGCTCGCGGCTCTTGGAGGACTTTGGTTCTCCTAGTACTGCCATATTCGGAGACTTTGTGACTTTGGAGTATGGTTGGTATATCGACTTCGGACGACGGTCCGGAGCGCGGTGGTGACGACCCGAGAGACGAGTTGGATTTTTCCTTATATATTATGGCATGCGGGCTTAGGCCCGATGAGGAGCCAACATTGGCATGCAGACTTAGGTCTGATGAGGAGCCGATGAAACTCAAGGTTTAGGCATATGAGAAAAAGGAAAGTTCAAAAGTCGAGAGCAAATGACGCCTGGAGCGTGAGTCTATCGCCTAGAGGTGACCTTCTGTAGATCAGTCGGAGGAGTGCGGGCCGTGGAGACGGTTGCACGGGAGTCCTTGACTGATGGTTGTTTGAGATTCGAGGACGAATCTAGATTGGTGGGGGAGAATTGTAACATCCGCGAACCAAAATATGCGTTTTTGGTATGGGTGTCGATCGATACCCTTGTAGCATCGATCGACACCACTTATTCTGGGTTCGTCGGGTTTATTTCAATCGTCGATTTGGACCGGTTTGGTTAGGGAAAACCAATGAACCGGGTCTTAAAAGGGAGAAAACGACCTAGGATCGTGTTTTGTTGTTGTGTCGCCGTTTTCAGAGAAAAGAAAAGAGAGAAAACAGTACCTAAGATTCTTGAGAGAGTTTGGGAGATTTCAAGGCGTTTTTGGTGAGATCTTGCTGTGGGATTGAAGATCCAAGGCTAGGAACGTGTTGGAAGGGTGCTAGGAGTGTTGGATTTCGTTTCTGTTGGTCTAAATCTTCCTTCCAAGAGGTGAGTGCATGACCATGGCTTATCTAAGCTAAGATCTCTAGATTCTATGTGTTTTGGTGCTTATGTGATTGTTTCTTTGAGTTTTCTATGTTATTTCGTTGCTGTCTGGGCTGGGTTTGGCTTCTGGGAGTGCAAGGAGCGGATTGGAGAAGATTGGAGGCGAGATTCGGAGTTTCTGATCGAGGGAAATCGCTGCTCGACATCGGTGTCGGTCGACACCAGTTGGGGTGTCGGTCGACACCAACGCGAGGACGGCTCGAAACTTTGGCGAGTGTCGATCGATGCCATGTGGAGGTGTCGGTCGACACCAACTAGGGTTTTCAGGAGTGTCGGGCAGGGTGTCGGTCGACACCAGATAGTCAGTGTCGATCGACACCATCTGGTGTCGGTCGACACCCCTTGTTCAGTTACGATGGATGTTGCATGCTATGTATATTGCCTGGTTTGTTTTATTGATTGTTGTTTGTGGCATGTAGAGATCTTATTGCTTGTGTGTATAGCCCAGTAGATGGGAGGATTGCCTCACTAAGTATTTGTGATAATACTTACGCATCTCAATTGTTGTTTGTGGTGTGCAGGTAAAGACAAAGTGTGATCGTGGGATCCAGGCAATGAAGAGGCAGATGTTCTAGGGACTTGATTGGTTGTTGTCTGGCATGGTTAGGTTGCTAGAGTTGAGTCCTAGAAACATTGTTAGGTTGCTGGTTTCATGTTTCTTGATGATTGATTATTGGACGTTGCTTATGTTTTGGTATTGGTTATTATTGGATTGTTATTGGTTATTATTGGTTTATTATTGGATATTGATTTATGTTATTCCGCTGTTGATTGTGAATATGGTTAGGTGGCTAGTGGGTATGGGACCACTAGTTGTAGTTATTAATTTATATATTATTTATTATTTTTTAAAAAAAGGTCGGTGGTAATTTGGATATACTAATATGATAACCATTTGAAATTTTTAAAATTACTTTCTGGTTATAGATCGGTTAGATTAATATAAAACCATAAATAACCCAAAATATATTGTTATTAGGTAGATTAACCTAATATAACTGAAAGGAAGCCGAATATAACCGAAATTAACAAAAAATAATGGAAAAAATTAGTTTCCGGTTCGGTTCGGTTTGGTCGGTTATTTAGTCATTCTAATTTGAAAGTTGGCTGAGTTATCGTAATTTACGGATGAGTTATAAAAAGTTATGGCTGAGTTATTAAAAGAGATTGATAAAACCCCACTACATAGAAAGTTCATACCTATTCTAGAAAAAAAAAATGAGCTTGACTAAGCTCACAAATACTTGTTCAATCTCTCAAACTTCTTCTCTAGCGCGTCATATTTCTTTTTCATATTCAAGATCATTTCTTCTTGAGTCTCAATGCGCTTCTTGGCTGCATGCAAGTCCTGCTTCATCTCATTTTTCTCCTACTGAATATTGGCAAAATTTTCGCGCAATGCATCGGTCCACCACCTCCTGAAACCTCAGCCTTGACCGGGACCCTTACAAATAGTACATAACTCATATTACATCCCAATTTGTATAAAAAATCAAGAAGCACATCACAAAAATAAGAGTATAGAAATCTTTACATCTGTGATTTCATACGGACAACTGAAATAAAGTTCTCCTCTCGTGCTAGGATCATTAGAAGTGGCAACAAAAACCACCACACCACAATTACACCCGACTGGAACACCCTTGTCGCGCCTCCGGATTTTGCCGTACCTCATTTTCATCTTTATTTCCTTACGATTCAGCTCCTACATTACCACAAACACCATATTAAGATAATGCTTTGAGATTTCAGATGGTCTAGAGATCTACCTCAGTTGATGCTTCAGAAGCAGTTTTCTCATCAGCCCTTGAGTTTCCGTCGCAGAGATCTCTCTGTGACATCATCTCGAATTGATTACTAAAGCAATAAATCACTACAATCCCATCATTTATACTAAAACAACAAATTGTACGACGTCGTTTAACAATAATATACGTGACAGCTGAGTTATGTACTTAACACGACTGAGTTATGGTCTTACAGCTGATTTATACAACGATCATATTAATGGTGTTACGGCTGAGTTTTGCAACGGTCATATTAATTTATTATATATCTTCTCGAGAATACAAAAAGTGTTGTTAGGGAGATGCAAACAATAATTATGTTTCTTGTTAAGAACCACACACGTAATAAATATATTTTTAACGATTTATTATTAAAAAAAAATTCAAAATTTGAATTTGAATTTTGAAATTTATTTTTTTAAGAAAAGTATTTCTCCAATAGTTGACTGACATAGCTGAGTTATTGACATAAATGACTGACTTATGAAATATTTGTAAATTAAAATTATTATAACTCAAAATTTAAATTTAGAATGGAAAAATGAATATTACAATCATTATAACAAATAGAAAGTAATAATTTTGGTTATTTAACAATCATTATAATCTGTTAGTTATTGGTTATTACAAGCCTGTATAATTAAATTTATTATTACAATTATTATATATATGTTCCAACAAAAACCTCTAAAATAAAAAAATCCAGGCATAAACGTGTTCAAATCAAAATAATCCAGTAAAAATATGTACGGATTAAACCATCCAACAATAAACATGTACGAATAAAAAACTATCCAACAATAAATGTGTATAGAACAATCATATACATCAGTTATGATATAAAATATATTTAACATAATAAAACAAAATGTATATCAAATTAGAAAAAATATTATTAACAAATATTTAAGTGATTGGAAAGAAAGGGATGCCGCTTTCTCTCAATTATTTTTTAAAGTATCAGTGTTTCTGTTGGGTGTTCCCGAGTGTTTTGTCTTTTTGGTTCCGGTGGGCTCTTGTTTCTTGCTCTTTCCTTGGAAGCCATTTCTCAGAGTGGGTTGTTGAAAGCGGCTATGAATGGTTGCTCTTCAGGGTCCGAGGGGAAGTTTAAGATCAGGGTTCCACAGTTTGACAATTCTGCATTGATTGAGGGTTATGCTAAGACCTTAATTGGCAGATGCATGAATCCCGGGATGCAGGATATGAAGGCGCTGTTGTTTATGCTCCCACGGATTTGGAAGCTTGAGGAGAGGGTGGTTGGTGCTGATCTAGGTCTGGGTCGTTTTCAGTTTGACTTTGATCAAGAAGAGGATATTCACGAGGTCCTGAAGTTGGAGCCGTATCATTTTGATCATTGGATGCTTTCTTTTGTCCGATGGGAGCCAGTGGTGGATCCACGGTACCCTTCTAGTCTCAAATTCTGGATTCATGTGATGGGAGTTCCCTTACACTTTTGGGCAGATGAGACCTTCCGTAGCATAGGTTCTGATTTGGGCGAGGTAGAGGAGGTGGATCTCGACAATGGTAGGGTTAGGGTTGTGTTGGATGGTCTCAAGCCTCTGGTGTTTGATGCCTCGGTAGAATTTCATAGTGGGGAGGAGACGACTGTGTCCTTACGGTATGAGCGTTTATATGGCTACTGTCGAAGGTGCAATAGTCTTTGTCATGATGTTTCACGGTGCCCACTCTTGGGTGATAATGGGAAGCAGAAGCTGGAAGATAGGATGGAGCCTCGGCAAGATGACAAGCTTCAGAGTTACAAGGGGGCCATGGTCAATGGGGGAAACCCTGGGAATGCTTCAGGCTCGAATGGAGACAGTTCAGGGGGTCTCACCAAGCCTCTCTTGCAGGATATGGTCGTGGTACAGGATCTCATCCTGTTAATCATTGGTACAAGCAGGGATTTGGTAGCAAGGCAAGGAAGGGTAGAAGGGATTTTAATTCTGGGAGAGGTCAGTGAGGCAAGATAGAAACACGCCTTTGGTTTCTACTCCTGTCTCAGGTTCTCAGGTTGCAGTCTCGGGAGATGGACTAAATCTGCTAAACTCCAGCGAGGTGGGACTCCACTTCTCTGATAATGAGCAGAAGATGCTTGATGCCTTCTTGGGATCCAATGTGGAGGTTGTTGTGGCACCGGAGGGTCCGCTGGTTGATGAGGAGCCTGTCACTGTGCAAGGTACTACTCAAAGAGTGTGTAAGAATTTGTTTCCCGCTTCTGGGGAAGCAAGTGCAATGGGTTCAGGTTCTATGGAGCTGTCGCAACAGGAGGTTTTGTTCTCGGATGCTCTAGGTGAGTTCTTGGATCAAGAGTTCTCTATTAGGGACAATCAGCCCCAGGGTGTTATGGACATGATTCTGGAAGAGAATGGTGGTGAGTCTGAGGAGTCTCATGAAGAGGATGCATTATTATCGAACGAGGTAGTGCATTCTGCAGAGGTGGGGAACATTGTGGTGGCTGGCTCTGATCAAGATTCAGCTGGGATGCTTAGTGAGGCTGCAGAGGGCTCCTCTGAGGATAAGTCACACGGTGAGGAAGTTGGGGACATGGTTCACCCTCCTCGGCCCAAGCTGGCTAAGGGTAAGGGTGTTCTACTGGGGGTTAGCCTTAAGAAGAGAAATATGCATTCCTTAACTTCACCACGTAAGAAGGTTGCCACCAAGGGTGTTGGACTGCAGGGGCTAGTCGGTTCTCACCAGGGAGGCAAGCCTCCAGGCTCTTCAGCTAATTGATGTGTGTAGTGCGTAACGGTTGGCAAGGGGTGAGGTTGCTATCTTCCTGACTCGGTCATGGTTTTTCTTTTGGGATAAGGCTTCGGTTTGGTCTTCTTTGTTTTTCCCGCTTTTTCAAGTTTTTGGTATGGAATAAGTTGTCAACAGTTGATCCATATGATCATTGTTGTTTTTTCAATTTCCTTCCCGTGTTTGGGGTTAGAATGTCCCTGTTTTGTTTTTGCTCAATGGATCCTCTTTGTAACAGAATTAATAAAACTTTGTCACCCTTCCTTTTCACTGTACGGTGTTGGCTCTTGTTTGTTTTACTTATTTGGTCTCTCGGATTTGAATCAGTACTGGTCATTTGTACGCAGGTCGCAAATTTATTTTTCCCTCTCCATGATGCTGCTTACAAATTTATGCTTGCTATTTCACGGTTTATTGTTCTTATTTATTGTTTGGTTTTTCGTTGGTGTGGGACTATGGTTGTTCCCTTCTTTTGGGCTAGGATATCTTATGGGCCTTCTTTCTGGCCTTGGCTTTGCGGTGGTCTATCATATCCGATTCTTCACTTATGCTGTGTTTGGGTCTCTCCTATTTTATGTTGTGTATTGGATTTGTTTTGGGATAATTTCCCGTTTATCTTCTCAAGGGGTCGAGGAGGTTGGCGTAGGTGGTTACTCATCACCGGATAATCAATTAAAATGTATATTGTTAATTGGAATTGTCAAGGTTTGGGTAACAAGGCTACAATTGGAAATCTCAGAGATTTATGGACAAAGCACCGGCCGGATTTTTATTTCTCATGGAAACAAAACAGTCTTCAGTTCATTTGGAAAAATTTATTGGCCATTTTGGCTACAAGAATTTAAAAACTATTGACCCGATTGGTTGTAGTGGTGGGTTGGCTCTTTTTATAACAAAGATGATTTCCAGGTTACAGTGTTATTTGAGTCTAATTGATTAATTGACGTTGAAGTGGTTTTTAAAGGACGCATAATCCACTTTACATTTGTTTATGGGGACCCTGTCCCTAAAAACGTGATTTGGTTTGGGAACGTTTAGTACGAATTGGTTCCACTCGGTCTTCTCCCTGGTTTATTGTTGGTGATTTCAATGAATTGACGGGGATTCATGAAAAACGAGGAGGAAAGCTTCGCCATTCAGCTACGTTCCTTTCTTTCAATGGAATAATACGAGATTGTTGTTTTTGGAGTTTCCCTATCTTGGGGATTCGTTGTCCTGGAGGGTTGGCTTGATAAAAACCAATACGATGTCGGTTGGAAAGGGCTTTAGGGAATGAGGATTGGCATGAACTTTTTCCTGACACGGTTACCGAATATTTGCCTATGATCACATCTGATCACAAGCCCCTTGTGGTTAGCATTGGAGCGAAAAGGCCGCGGGGGCGAAGGAATTTCATGTTTGACCGTCGCTGGGTTGGTAAGGAGGGTTTGATGGAGGCAATTTCTTCGGGTTGGGACGGGGACCGAGCAGAGGTTTCTTTTAACTTTGTGGAAAAAATTGTGAATTGTCGAAAGGCGATTTCCCGATGGCGCACGACACAAGTCCCTTTTTGTAGGGATACAATTGAGGATCTTAAACAGCAGTTCGATATGGCTCAGGCGGATGATTCCACTCCTCCGTCTGTCATCACAGATATACATAGTCGCTTACGTGAGGCTTATAGAGATGAAGAGGTTTACTGGTATCAGAAGAGCTGGAGTAAGTGGATGCGGGTGGGAGATAAAAATTCAAAGTATTTCACGCCCAAACAAAGCAGAGGCGGGCCCGTAACCGGATCACAGGTCTTTTTGACAAAAATAATGTTTGGTCTACGGAAGATGCGGATATTTGCAACACTGCGGTTTCATACTTTGAGGATTTGTTTACATCCATCAACCCGGTAAACTTTGAGGAAGCATTACGGGAGGTAAAAACGGTTATTACGGATGATGATAATGGGATGTTAACGGGCCCGGTCACAGAGGCTGAGGTTAAGGCAGCTTTATTTATGATGTATCCGGATAAAGCCCATGGGCCTGACGGAATGACAGCTTTGTTCTTCCAAAAAGCATGGAGGGTCGTCAAAACGGATCTTGTGTCTTTGGTAACTAGGTTTTTTGAGGAGGGTACTTTTGATAAGAGTTTGAACAGAACACATATTTGCTTAATTCCTAAGGTCGCAAAGCCAACCCGGATGGCAGATTTACGTCCTATTAGTTTATTTAATGTGGGATATAAGATTATTTCAAAAATATTGTGTCAGCGTTTGAAGAGGGTTTTACCGGGTCTTATCTCTGAGACTCAATCGGCCTTTGTACCCGGACGGCTGATTTCAGATAATATACTGATTGCTCAGGAGATGTTTCACGTGCTACGTACAAACCCGTCTTGTATAGGGAAATTTATGGCAATTAAAACCGATATGAGTAAGGCGTATGATAGGGTTGAGTGGGCTTTTGTTGAGGAGTTCCTTCGGAAAATGGGGTTTGCGGAAACATGGATTTCTTGGAGTATGTTCTGTGTCACTTCGGTTGAGTACAGAGTTCTTTTAAATGGCCAACCAAATGGATTGATAGTCCCGGAGAGGGGTTTACGCCAGGGAGATCCTTTATCTCCTTATTTATTTATTTTATGCTCAGAAGTTTTAGTAGCTAATATCCGGAAAGCGGAGATCGATAAACTTATTACAGGGATAAAAATGGCGAATAAATGCCCGCCAGTAACGCACTTGTTGTTCGCAGATGATAGTCTATTTTTCTGCAAGGTTGATAAGGATAATTGTAAGGTTATTTTGGATATCTTAAAACAGTACGAGTTGGTTTCGGGACAGCAAATAAATTTTGCAAAATCTTCATTACAGTTTGGTCACAATTGGTTGATGAGCTTACAAGAGCAGAGATGCATGGGGTCCTTGAGATTACAAATTTGGGTGACATGGGCTCATATCTCGGTTTACCGGAGAGTTTGGGTGGGGCTAAAACGAAGGTTTTCGCCTTTGTCCGGGATAGGATGCAGAGTAGGACGAATGGTTGGACAGCAAAACTGCTTTCAAAAGGGGGAAGGGAGGTGATGATAAAATCGGTGGCGACTGCTGTTCCAACGTTTGTGATGTCTTGTTTTCGGTTACCGAAGACAATTACATCCAAACTCACGAGTGCAGTGGCTAACTTTTGGTGGAGCTCTAATGGTCAGTCGGGAGGCATGCATTGGCTTGCTTGGGACAAATTATGTGTTACTAAGCAGTTGGGAGGGCTAGGATTCAGGAACATAGACGATTTTAACTCGGCTCTGTTGGCAAAACAATTATGGCGACTGATTGAGGTTCCGGACTCACTCTTTGCTAAGGTTTTTAAAAGTAGGTACTATAGGAATACTCACCCCTGGATCCAATTCGGTCCTATTTTCCATCGTATGGGTGGAGGAGTATTTGTTCCGCTCGCTCTCTGGTAAACAAAAGACTTATTAAAAGGATTGGCACTGGGGAATCCATCTCAGTATGGAATGACCCCTGGATACCAGCTCAATTCCAGAGACCAGCTTTATGCACGAGCCCGCATATGGACCCCAACCTCACCTTGACTCAATTAATTGATCGTCGAACAAATACTTGGCGTTTGGACTTGCTCAATGAGCTTTTGATCCGACGGATGTTGCATTGATAAGGGCAATACCTTTATGAAACAATCAAAATGCTGACAAGTTCGGTTGGCATTTTACAAAAACGGGAAATTATATGGTGAAGTCGGGTTATCACTTGGCCCGTTAGGAAGTTCCTCGGACTTTTTAGGCTTCTGGATGTGGTCCAGAGATTACTTCCCTACTGGCTAGTGTTTGGAGAGTTCGTTGTCCACCGAAAATTCAACATTTTATGTGGCAGGTCTTATCAGGGTGTACCCCGGTTGCGGCGAATTTGGCACGGCGGGGCATTGCGTGCGATCCGGGATGTGTATGATGTGGTGCTGAGGAGGAAACAATAAATCATGCCATTATTAAAATGAATATTGTTAATTGGAATTGTCAAGGTTTGGGTCACAAGGCTACAATTGGAAATCTCAGAGATTTATGGACAAAGTACCGGCCGGATTTTTATTTCTCATGGAAACAAAACATTCTTTAGTTCATTTGGAAAATTTATTGGCCATTTTGGCTACAAGAATTTAAAAACTATTGACCCGATTGGTTGTAGTGGTGGGTTGGCTCTTTTTTATAACAAAGATGATTTCCAGGTTACAATGTTATTTGAGTCTAATAGATTAATTGACGTTGAAGCGGTTTTTAAAGGACGCATAATCCACTTAACATTTGTTTATGGGGACCCTGTCCCTAAAAACTGTGATTTGGTTTGGGAACGTTTTGTATGGATTGGTTCCACTCGGTCTTCTGGTTTATTGTTGGTGATTTCAATGAATTGACGGGGAACCATGAAAAACGAGGAGGAAAGCTTCGCCATTCAGCTACGTTCCTTTCTTTCAATGGAATGATACGGGATTGTGGTTTTTTGGAGTTTCCCTATCTCGGGATTCGTTGTCCTGGAGGGGTTGGCGTGATAAAAACCAAAACGATGTCGGTTGGATAGGGCTTTAGGGAATGAGGATTAGCATGAACTTTTTCCTGACACGGTTACCGAATATTTGCCTATGATCGCATCTGATCACAAGCCCCTTGTGGTTAGCATTGGAGCGAAAAGGCCGCGGGGCGAAGGAATTTCTTGTTTGACCGTCGCTGGGTTGGTAAGGAGGGTTTGATGGAGGCGATTTCTTCGGGTTGGGACGGGGACTGAGCAGAGGTTTCTTTTAACTTTGTGGAAAAAATTGTGAATTGTCGAAAGGCGATTTCCCGATGGCGCAAGACACAAGTCCCTTTTGGTAGGGATACAATTGAGGATCTTAAACAGCAGTTGGATATGGCTCAGGCGGATGATTCCACTCCTCCGTCTGTCATCACGGATTTACATAGTCGCTTACGCTAGGCTTATAGAGATGAAGAGGTTTACTGGTATCAGAAGAGCCGGAGGAAGTGGATGCGGGTGGGAGATAAAAATTCAAAGTATTTTCACGACCAAACGAAGCAGAGGCGGGCCCGTAACCGGATCACAGGTCTTTTTGACAAAAATAATGTTTGGTCTACGAAGATGCGGATATTTGCAACACTGCGGTTTCATACTTTGAGGATTTGTTTACATCCATCAACCCGGTAAACTTTGAGGAAGCATTACGGGAGGTAAAAACGGTTATTACGGATGATGATAATGGGATGTTAACGGGCCCGGTCACAGAGGCTGAGGTTAAGGTAGCTTTATTTATGATGTATCCGTATAAAGCCCCTGGCCTGACGGAATGACAGCTCTGTTCTTCCAAAAGCATGGAGGGTCGTCAAACGGATCTTGTGTCTTTGGTAACTAGGTTTTTGAGGAGGTGATAGGATCTCCCTAGGATAGGAACTCTGATGAAGGCTGTGGACTGATGAATGATGATGATGTTCAATGGAGATGGTGCGGAAGTGGAAGGTGATGATGCGCAGAGAACAAATACGATGAAGGTGATGAAGATCGAGTGATTACAATGATTCGATGGAGGTAGATGTTTAGATGGTTGTATGGATTGTAACAAGTGAAGAGTTTCTGAATCACGCAGTGTATAGAAACCCAGAAATCAAGAACGCATTCAAGAAATCAAATTGAGGAAGAAAGATCAACAATTCATGTTACAACATCATTCTTCGCTAAAAACAAAAAGAGGCGTAGCTTTGGGTTTTAAACACCCTAGGGCTCGACACTCTAAACAACAAGAAGTGCAAAACCAAAACAACAAGAGGTTTTAAGGAAATAAGAAAAACAGTAAAACGTCTAGGCGACCTGTAGTAGTACGAAGTCGGCTGAACTAGTACAGAAGTACGATCGGCTGAACTAGTACAAAAGTACATTATTCCCCTTTTGGTAATGATTTCTAGATAACTCGACGTAGTGATCCATTTGCCTCATTAAAAACCATGCTGAGAAAACCCATTGGGAAAAACTCAGCTATGGGAAAAAGAGTACAAACTTCACACCTAAGTTACCTAGTCCTCATTACCGGGTGAAGTCGTCTTCAGGGTGGATATGTTGAAGACTTGGATCCTTGGTAGGTTGAATGACCCGTCAACTATGAGTGAATGAGCTTCCTTGGCCATCTCCTTAGCTCTTGAACGAGTGATCCTTCCCACCACCTCCGGTTGCTCTGCAGCCTCTGCAGCCTCTGGCTCCTTGCTTGCCACGATCATATCATCCTCCCCCTCTTCAAAAGGATTTGTCCTCAGATCGGAATCTGCATAATAAGGGAGCAAGTCAGAAACATTGAATGTTGATGATATGGTGTACTTACCTTGAAGATCAGTCTTATATGCGTTGTCATTGATCCTCTTTATGACTTCCCGGAAAAACAAGTTAGCTACAATAACAGCATCATCCGTCTTGTGACTTGCAATGAAGTGAACCATCTTGCTAAACCTGTCAACCACAACAAAAACAAAATCTCTACCATTTCTGGTTCGAGGTAAGCCAAGAACAACATGCATAGAAATATAAGTCCAAGGTTGAGAAGGATTCGGTAGATGAGTGTACAAGCCGTGAGGCTGTACCTTACCCTTCGCCATTTTGCAGATATGGCGCCTAGAACAAACCTTCTCAACGTCTTTCTGCATTTGAGGCCAATAGAAGTGTTCTTGCAGTCCAAGTAGAGTCTTTCCGAAATGTCCAGCTAGTCCACCTCCGTGAGCTTCTCTGATCAGCATCTCTCTCATGTATCATCTTGGTATGCACAGTCTATCATTTAAGAACAGATACCCATCCTGCCTTTAGTAGTTTTCAAAAGCAAACTTATGGCATTTACCATAGCTCTCAGCAAAATCAAGGGCAGTCTCATAAAGTCCTACTAGCTTAGAAGATAAAGTAGAAATGAGAGTGTACCTACTGGATAATGCATCTGTGAATACATTATCCTTACCTGCACTTGGACTGAGGTTCTCTTTAATGTGTCCCTTACTCATCAGCTCTTCTTCTTGCTTCTGAAGCTCTTTAGTTTCTATTGGATTGGTGCTGTAAGCGGGTCTGTTCGATAGAGCTGAACCTGGTACCAATTCGACCTGATGCTTTATCCCATGTAGTGGCTGCAAACCTGGAGATATCTCGTCTGGAAACTCATCCTTGTATGCCTCTATAACCTCTATGATCTCACGTGGAAGCTCTTCTGCTGGCTTAGTGCTGGTGAGTGTCTCGTTATACCCAAACTTGAATGTGGTCATCTCTGGCTCAACTAGCTTGTTGAACTCGCTGTGATTGATGTACAGGCTGTGAGACACTTTCTCTGTATCCTTGCGGTTCATGTGAAGCTGGTCTTTGTAAATTTCGCTGGGTGTAAGTGGTAGAAGAGTGACCTTGCGCCCTTTGAACTCAAATGACTGCTTGTTGGTGTAACCATCTTGAAACACTCTTCTGTCGAACTGCCATGGTCTTCCCAAAAGGATATGACTTGACTTCATTGGAATGACATCACAAAGCAGCTCATCATCATACTTCCCAATCGCTAGTTTCACCATCACTTGCTGCGTGACTGTCAAAGCACCCTTGTTGTTCAACCATTGTAGCTGATAAGGCCTTGGATGTGAAGTAGTCTTGAGATTAAGCTTCTGTACCATCTCTTCACTAGCTGCGTTAGTACAGCTACCACCATCTACGATCAAGGTGCAGACCTTGTCTTGAACCATACACCTGGTGTGAAATAGGTTCTCACGCTGACCTCTATCATCTGGATGCATCTGAACACTTAAAGCTCTGCATGCTACTAACATCTCTCCCATGACTGCTGGTTCACCTTCTTCACCGAATTCAGACTCTGGTTCACTCTCTGAACTGTCTACAGGCACAATCTCTCCTCCTTCTTGAAGAAGAAACATCTTCTTGTTAGAACAGTCTCTGGAATAATGCCCCATTCCTTGGCATTTGAAACACCTAATATGACTTTGAGAGGTACTACTCTTGGGCTTGAAGTCGATTTTAACCTCCTCTTTGACTGTGGCTGTCACGGGTTTGCTGTCCTTGGTGAAGGCGGGTTTACTGAACTCTCTCGGCTTAGATATGTCAGGCGTAGATGTAGACCTCATTCCCTTTCTCTTGATCTGCGATTCAATCAACTCTGCCTTATGTACCATTTCTTGCACATCTTCATAATTCTGCAGCTCTATCTTGTCTTGAATCTCTCGGTTCAATCCTCCAAGAAACCTAGACATAACCATGTCTTCACTTTCTCTTAAATCAGCCCTGATCATAAGCGTTTCCAGCTCTTGATAGTAGTCTCTAACAGACTTAGTGCCTTGAATGAGACGCCTAAGCTTGTTAAGAATCTCCCTCTGATAATGTGTAGGCACAAACTTCTTCCTCATCTGCGTGACTAACTGTTCCCATGTAGTGATAGCAGGCTCTCTCTGTCGATGTCTAGTAAGCCCCAACTGCTCCCACCACAACAAAGCATAACCATTGAATTTGGATATGGCTATCTTCACCTTGTTCAACTCATAGGTTCCTTGAACCTGAAAATTCGACTCCATCTTCCTTTCCCAATCTAGATAAGTCTCTGGATCATTGGTTCCATGAAAAGAAGGATACTGAATCTTGAGGTGCTTCAGCTGCTGCCTCAAAGGATCATATTCCATACCATGATCTCTGTTTCTGTTTCTCCTCATTGTTTCTTGACTATGATCTGAAACTTCTTCTTCTTCAGAATAATCTCTGTCTGACTCAATGTATATTCGATGCCCAGCTACTTGTTCAGCTCGACGTATGCGTGTAGGGTCTCTACCAGTTCTGCGATGCTCTCTTTCTGTACTTTGAGTGTGTCTTCTCTGATTGAAACAAGTCTCTCTTCCCCAGTAGGTGACTTAGCTGTTCTGATCCGTGTAGGCTTTGAAGAAGCTCCCACATGAGCCTTTCCTTTGGCTAAACGAAGGGCTTCATTAGGACTAGGCGGGTCTGAAGAACTCTGTTCTGAAGCACTAGATGCTTGAGCTATGTCTTTGAACTGTTTCTCAAACTTGTTACTGAGCTGCTCCATCTGTTGCTGAAACTGAGTAGACATTAACTTGTTTGCTTCTGCTATTTGCTTAGACATGGCTTGATTCAAAGCTTCCATAGCTTCTGGAGATAGCTCCATTGTACCTGCAAATCAAAGAAGAAGCTCGCAGTAACTTGTTCTTTGAATGAGTAACAAAAATAAACTCTAAGACTCTGAATCTTAAACAAGAAAACACGACTTGCAGACCTAATGTCGAGCAAGACTATAAGAAAATCGAACAATAAAAAACCCTATAACAAAAAAGGACTCGACAGAAACTAAATCCTAATGTAATCAAATTTCGAAACAAAACAGAAACAAAATCCTAAACTATCAGAACTTGATATAGACTCCAATGAATAACAAAATCAAATCCTAAAACTAAACAAGACTCACAACGAAATCGCAGAAACGAACAAAACAAAGAATTAAACAACACAAATCGAGATTTAGGGTTTAGAATCGCTCAGCCTTTGGCACAGAGTTGGCTCTGATACCACATGATAGGATCTCCCTAGTATTAGAATGTAAGGAAGAGAAGAGAGGAGAGGCCGGTAAGGCCGAGCCATAGAAGAAGAAGAGAAGTGGCCGGTAAGGCTGCCAACACAAGAAGAACGGCCGGTAAGGCCGTGTGTACCAAGAAGAGTGGCCGTGAGGCCATGAATGGCATGAGAACGGCCAGTAAGGCCGTGAGCACAATGAGAGAGGCTGGTAAGGAAGTGTGGGCCGTGTGAGCAAGGAAGAGAGGCCAGCAAGGCCATAAGTGCATTATAAGAAGAATAAAGGCCTTATAAGAAGAACAAAGGCCTTATAAGAAGAAGAAGCCCAAGAAGAAGGAAATATCTCACAAGGAAGGAAAGAAGGATCTAATGGACACAATGAAAGGAAGAAAAGAAGATCTAACGGTCACAAGGAATGGAAGGGAAGGAGAATCTCGTGCCTTTGGTAGGAGAAAGAAAGAAGGAGTCGCTTTCACCATCCTTTACTCAAGACAAACGGCTACAAGTCTCTATCACCTTCTTCTTCTCTCTAACGGTCATATGACCTTGTATTCTCCTATATTAAGCTTTGTATTTCATCTCATATGTAACACAATATCACATTCTAATAATAAGAGAAACCAATTTCCTCTCTACCTTGTGTTCTTGTTCTTAGTTACAATGTAGAGTGTTTAGGGTTATTGGTTAGAGGCTGCCCTTAAGGCAGCCTAATCTCTTCCTAAATCCACCTAAACTCTTCTTTATTTACTCTTTCATATAGCCTAGATTACTGATTCCTAATCCTCCTTCTCCTAAGTACACAAACTCTAAGTGTTGTGATACTAGAAGAGGATAAGTCTCAAACTAGTGCTACAGCCTTGTTAGGATCCGTTTACTACCTAGTATTGGGGTCTATTTTAGCTTATTTATGGGGAGATCATCACAAGTTGATGTTCTCTTCTCCCCCTTGAGATTGAGTTTGTTATTGTGGGTTTAAGGAGACTTAACCATTGGGGTTTTGTTCTTCCTTGTCAAGAGCTTTCTCTCTTGCAAAACCAACATGGTATCAGAGCAGGTTCTGTTCTTGGTGATTCAAACTCGTTCTCAAGTCAGTCTCTTAGGAGTTAGCTTAGTTAAAGCTTTTCAATTTCGCTCAAGTGTTAATTTCGCTTAGCTTAGTTCTTTAAAGCTTTAATTTTGCTTTTTGTTCTTAAATCGATTCTTTAGCAGCTCAATGTTGAGTAAGCTTGGTCTCTTGTCTTGTTAGAACTTGTAGACCAAGTGTGTGAAAAGAAATCGAGTTTAAAAGCCCCATCCTTAAGCTTTACCGATTTGGTAATAGCTTTGTTTATTTTGGGATGTGTGGGAAGTGATGAACCATTGAGCAAATTGTGTTGTTCATGGTGAGGATTCACGGTTCTTGTGTGCTTGTATGAGCCACGAAATTCTTAGGATTTAATTCTATTAGGATTTAGTTTGATATAGCTTAGTTTCCTTTTCCTTTTAGGATCCTCTTAAAATTCTCTTAGGATTTAGTTAATTTTCCTTTAAAGGTTTAGTTGCTAAATCGCTACTTCTTCTTCTCAATGTTGAGAAAGCTTTGTTTCTGGCCCTATGGTGTGTCCAGATTCAAGCTTGAAGAAGAGAGAGATCTTAATTTTCGCATCTCATGTCCTCTTGGTCAACTAGACTAAAGTTGTTCAAAGATGCTTCCTTTTAACCGTTGGACAATAGGTTGTTCCAAAGGCTTTTGTTGTTTCTTCTTTGCTTGTGACCACGAAAAACATCTTCTATATGTTATCTTCGTGGATCTAAAGCTTTATGATCTTGGAGAACACTTTGTTTAAGTGATTCTACCATGAGATATGCCTAAACCTTTGGAGAAACTAATTTTCCATAAGGTCCATGTGTTTCAGCCATTAAAGCACCAAAAGAGATTGTCTTCTTGGTTGTTCTTGGCTGTCAAAGCTTCTGCAAACTCAAGAAAACAGAGTCTAACTCTGTCCATAGGAACTCTTGAGCTCTATTCTACTCTCCATTCATCTTATACTACCCCCCATACTCTATCATATACTCGCTTATACTCTTTTACTCTTTGGTTACTTATACTTGGTTACTCATTCTCTATTCTCCATTGATACTCTTATTTATTCTCTAAATTCTCATTTATTTTCAGTTTTATACTCTATACTCTAATCTCTCACAATTTCTTGTTTAGAATCTGTCCCATTGAATTTTGGTTTCAGTTTCAACCTTGAAGATTGTGTGGAGCTCGCTTACTATCTCAAGAAGAAGTGGCGAGGTTGAAGGCTACAAGAAAGCCATGAAGAGGCGCAGCACAATGCCTGGAGTTAGAACCAAGGGCCACCAAGTCTTTGTTAAGCTGGTGGAAGGTGATGAATCAGCCCAAGAGCATGTGTGTTAGTGCCAAGTTGTTGATCGGATGTGCACAAGAGTTCAAGGAAGTGATGCACAAGGTTTCAAGTGAAATGATGAGATGTCAGCTCATCATCAAGTCAAGGGTACGGGGGAGATCGACTATCAAGTGTCTTCACACCGCACCCCACAGATTCTGCTCGGCCACAAGCAAAAGTTTTACTTAGAGCTCTGCCGAAGCGTCTCAAAGATCGACTCGGACGAAACCCTTCCACTGCGATTCAGCTTCCGCGTTCTACACAAAAGTTCTAGACCATAGAGTCATCTTGCCAGTGGAAGTGAAATCATGCCAATCCGAGCAGTCGTTCGAAAGTTATGTCCGATTCTGTGGGCATATGTCAGTCTGACGATAAAACTAGCCGGGTTTAAAGCCATGGTTAGAGGAGCGGTCTTAAGGAGGAATTCCAAACCGCATCAGTGTTCAACCCTCTCCTTCCTATCCATCAAAACACCAAAAAGGCTGTGCTCTAATCCCTACTCTATTTAAATTCCTAAAAATTTCATTATTTTAGTTCATTGCTTGTCTTTACTCTTTCATATGATTTTTCTTAAATTGTCACACTTTTAGAAATTTTTCCTTGATATTCCTTATAGCATACACTTATACTTTTCTTCTTTATCACTTGTTTAAGGGGTAAAGGAGACTATGAGAGCCTCAAAGAAATTCTAAAGCTGCAAGGATGGAGATCATAAGGAATGTGCTAAAGGCAAGGTGGGCTAAGGAGTAGGAGCGGTTCAAGTTATGAAGAGAAGGGAGCTAGTTCTTGCCAAACCAAGGTCAAGGGACATCATGGCTAGTGAAATCTATACTCTTTTTCCCTTAACAAAGTTTTATCCCAAGAGGTTTTCTTTGTTGAGGTTTTTAATGAGGTAGATGACACTAGTCCACCCTTGATCTTTGGTCCCCATGGTGACCGCCGATCAAGCGTGCGGGGGAGTATTAGAATGTAAGGAAGAGAAGAGAGGAGAGGCCGGTAAGGCCGAGCCATAGAAGAAGAAGAGAAGTGGCCGGTAAGGCTGCCAACACAAGAAGAACGGCCGGTAAGGCCGTGTGTACCAAGAAGAGTGGCCGTGAGGCCATGAATGGCATGAGAACGGCCAGTAAGGCCGTGAGCACAATGAGAGAGGCTGGTAAGGAAGTGTGGGCCGTGTGAGCAAGGAAGAGAGGCCAGCAAGGCCATAAGTGCATTATAAGAAGAATAAAGGCCTTATAAGAAGAAGAAGCCCAAGAAGAAGGAAATATCTCACAAGGAAGGAAAGAAGGATCTAATGGACACAATGAAAGGAAGAAAAGAAGATCTAACGGTCACAAGGAATGGAAGGGAAGGAGAATCTCGTGCCTTTGGTAGGAGAAAGAAAGAAGGAGTCGCTTTCACCATCCTTTACTCAAGACAAACGGCTACAAGTCTCTATCACCTTCTTCTTCTCTCTAACGGTCATATGACCTTGTATTCTCCTATATTAAGCTTTGTATTTCATCTCATATGTAACACAATATCACATTCTAATAATAAGAGAAACCAATTTCCTCTCTACCTTGTGTTCTTGTTCTTAGTTACAATGTAGAGTGTTTAGGGTTATTGGTTAGAGGCTGCCCTTAAGGCAGCCTAATCTCTTCCTAAATCCACCTAAACTCTTCTTTATTTACTCTTTCATATAGCCTAGATTACTGATTCCTAATCCTCCTTCTCCTAAGTACACAAACTCTAAGTGTTGTGATACTAGAAGAGGATAAGTCTCAAACTAGTGCTACAGCCTTGTTAGGATCCGTTTACTACCTAGTATTGGGGTCTATTTTAGCTTATTTATGGGGAGATCATCACAAGTATTAGAATGTAAGGAAGAGAAGAGAGGAGAGGCCGGTAAGGCCGAGCCATAGAAGAAGAAGAGAAGTGGCCGGTAAGGCTGCCAACACAAGAAGAACGGCCGGTAAGGCCGTGTGTACCAAGAAGAGTGGCCGTGAGGCCATGAATGGCATGAGAACGGCCAGTAAGGCCGTGAGCACAATGAGAGAGGCTGGTAAGGAAGTGTGGGCCGTGTGAGCAAGGAAGAGAGGCCAGCAAGGCCATAAGTGCATTATAAGAAGAATAAAGGCCTTATAAGAAGAACAAAGGCCTTATAAGAAGAAGCCCAAGAAGAAGGAAATATCTCACAAGGAAGGAAAGAAGGATCTAATGGACACAATGAAAGGAAGAAAAGAAGATCTAACGGTCACAAGGAATGGAAGGGAAGGAGAATCTCGTGCCTTTGGTAGGAGAAAGAAAGAAGGAGTCGCTTTCACCATCCTTTACTCAAGACAAACGGCTACAAGTCTCTATCACCTTCTTCTTCTCTCTAACGGTCATATGACCTTGTATTCTCCTATATTAAGCTTTGTATTTCATCTCATATGTAACACAATATCACATTCTAATAATAAGAGAAACCAATTTCCTCTCTACCTTGTGTTCTTGTTCTTAGTTACAATGTAGAGTGTTTAGGGTTATTGGTTAGAGGCTGCCCTTAAGGCAGCCTAATCTCTTCCTAAATCCACCTAAACTCTTCTTTATTTACTCTTTCATATAGCCTAGATTACTGATTCCTAATCCTCCTTCTCCTAAGTACACAAACTCTAAGTGTTGTGATACTAGAAGAGGATAAGTCTCAAACTAGTGCTACAGCCTTGTTAGGATCCGTTTACTACCTAGTATTGGGGTCTATTTTAGCTTATTTATGGGGAGATCATCACAAGTTGATGTTCTCTTCTCCCCCTTGAGATTGAGTTTGTTATTGTGGGTTTAAGGAGACTTAACCATTGGGGTTTTGTTCTTCCTTGTCAAGAGCTTTCTCTCTTGCAAAACCAACACCTAGGATAGGAACTCTGATGAAGGCTGTGGACTGATGAATGATGATGATGTTCAATGGAGACGGTGCGGAAGTGGAAGGTGATGATGCGCAGAGAACAAATACGATGGAGGTGATGAAGATCGAGTGATTACAATGATTCGATGGAGGTAGATGTTTAGGTGGTTGTATGGATTGTAACAAGTGAAGAGTTTCTGAATCACGCAGTGTATAGAAACCCAGAAATCAAGAACGCATTCAAGAAATCAAATTGAGGAAGAAAGATCAACAATTCATGTTACAACATCATTCTTTGCTAAAAACAAAAAGAGGCGTAGATTTGGGTTTTAAACACCCTAGGGCTCGACACTCTAAACAACAAGAAGTGCAAAACCAAAACAACAAGACGTTTTAAGGAAATAAGAAAAACAGCAAAACGTCTAGGCGACCTGTAGTACTACAGAAGTCGGCTGAACTAGTACAGAAGTACGATCGGCTGAACTAGTACAGAAGTACATTATTCCCCCTTTTGGTAATGATTTCTAGATAACTCGACGTAGTGATCCATTTGCCTCATTAAAAACCATGCTGAGAAAACCCATTGGGACAAAACTCAGCTATGGGAAAAAGAGTACAAACTTCACACCTAAGTTACCTAGTCCTCATTACCGGGTGAAGTCGTCTTCAGGGTGGATATGTTGAAGACTTGGATCCTTGGTAGGTTGAATGACCCGTCAACTATGAGTGAATGAGCTTCCTTGGCCATCTCCTTAGCTCTTGAACGAGTGATCCTTCCCACCACCTCCGGTTGTTCTGCAGCCTCTGCAGCCTCTGGCTCCTTGCTTGCCACGATCATATCAGGAGGGTACTTTTGATAAGAGTTTGAACAGAACACATATTTGCCTAATTCCTAAGGTCGCAAAGCCAACCCGGATGGCAGATTTACGTCCTATTAGTTTATGTAATGTGGGATATAAGATTATTTCAAAAATACAGTAAAACCTCTATAAATTAATACTCTATAAATTAATAAACATTATAAATTAATAAATTTTGCTGGTCCCAAGTCGGGCCAGTGTAAAAATTAATAATATTCGATAAGATAATAAGATAATATTTCTTTTGAAATTTCCATGTAAAATATGGTCCCAATAATATCATAAATTAATAATCATGTAAACATATATATATATACTGATATAATAGTTTATATTTCTCCTAAAGCTCATTTCTATAGAACAATTATAAAGTTGTATTTTCAAACTATAATGATATCTCTAAAATATTTTATAACATGTCATACAAATAATTAAATTTTAATGTTTTAATTTTTAGATATGCATCATTTACAATTGATAATTTGACAGATTATTAAAATAGGAGAATTGATATTATTATTCATAGATTTGAATTTATGTATGTCATGTATATAAGTCAATTTGTCTATAGTATTTGTAATTTATTGTCAATAATGCTTTCTAAATATTACAATTTTAATTCCTAAACCATAAAATTTATAACATCCGAAAGTTTAATCTTATTTTGCTATAGTTGTTCCAATTCATAATTTTTAAAAATTAAACAAAAAATATCTATAAATTAATAATTAATAATTATTAATTTACACTATAAAATAATTATTATTAATTTATAGATAAATTAATATCACTATAAATTAATAAAATGTCTTGGTCCCAACATTATTAATTTATAGAGGTTTTACTGTATTGTGTCAGCGCTTGAAGAGGGTTTTACCGTGTCTTATCTCTAAGACTCAATCGGCCTTTATCCCCGGACGGCTTATTTCAGATAATATTACTGATTGCTCAGGAGATGTTTCACGTGCTACGTACAAACCCGTCTTGTAAAGGGAAATTTATGGCAATTAAAACCGATATGAGTAAGGCGTATGATAGGGTTGAGTGGGCTTTTGTTGAGGAGCTCCTTCGGAAAATGGGGTTTGCGGAAACATGGATTTCTTGGACTATATTTTGTGTCACTTCGGTTGAGTACAGAGTTCTTTTAAATGGCCAACCAAATGGATTGATAGTCCCGGAGAGGGGTTTATGCCAGGGAGATCCTTTATCTCCTTATTTATTTATTTTATGCTCAGAAGTTTTAGTAGCTAATATCCGGAAAGCGGAGATGGATAAACTTATTACAGGGATAAAAGTGGCAAATAAATGCCCGCCAATAACGCACTTGTTGTTCGCAGATGATAGTCTATTTTTCTGCAAGGTTGATAAGGATCAATGTAACGTTATTTTGGATATCTTAAAACAGTACGAGTCGGTTTCGGGACAGCAAATAAATTTTGCAAAATCTTCATTACAGTTTGGTCACAAGGTTGATGAGATTACAAGAGCGGAGATGCAGGGGGTCCTTGGGATTACAAATTTGGGTGGCATGGGCTCATATCTCGGTTTACCGGAGAGTTTGGGTGGGGCTAAAACGAAGGTTTTCGCCTTTGTCCGGGATAGGATGCAGAGTAGGACGAATGGTTGGACAGCAAAACTGCTTTCAAAAGGGGGAAGGGAGGTGATGATAAAATCGGTGGCGGCTGCTGTTCCAACGTTTGTGATGTCTTGTTTTCGGTTACCGAAGACAATTACATCCAAACTCACGAGTGCAGTGGCTAACTTTTGGTGGAGCTCTAATGGTCAGTTGGGAGGCATGCATTGGCTTGCTTGGGACAAATTAGGTGTTAGTAAGCAGTTGGGAGGGCTAGGATTCAGGAACATAGACAATTTTAACTCGGCTCTGTTGGCAAAACAATTATGGCGACTGATTGAGGTTCCGGACTCACTCTTTGCTAAGGTTTTTAAAAGTAGGTACTATAGGAATACTCACCCCCTGGATCCAGTTCGGTCCTATTCTCCATCGTATGGGTGGAGGAGTATTCGTTCCGCTCGCTCTCTGGTAAACAAAGGACTTATTAAAAGGGTTGGCACCGGGGAATCCATCTCAGTATGGAATGACCCCTGGATACCAGCTCAATTCCAGAGACCAGCTTTATGCACAGACCCGCATATGGACCCCAACCTCACCTTGACTCAATTAATTGATCGTCGAACAAATACTTGGCGATTGGACTTGCTCAATGAGCTTTTTGATCCGATGGATGTTGCATTGATAAGGGCAATACCTTTACGAAGCAATCAAAATGCTGACAAGTTCGGTTGGCAATTTACAAAAACGGGAAATTATACGGTGAAGTCGGGTTATCACTTGCCCGTCGAAGTTCCTCGGACTTTTTAGGCTTCTGGATGTGGTCCAGAGATTACTTCCCTACTGGCTAGTGTTTGGAGGGTTCGTTGTCCACCAAAAATTTAACATTTTATGTGGCAGGTCTTATCAGGGTGTACCCCGGTTGCGGCGAATTTGGCACGGCGGGGCATTGCGTGCGATCCGGGATGTGTACGGTGTGGTGCTGAGGAGGAAACAATAAATCATGCCATTTTTGTTTGTCCTCCAGCTCGCCAGGTTTGGGCACATGTACCCGTGGGGCCGAACTCTTTCCCCACGGAGTCCGTGTTTGCAAATGTTGATCATTTTTGGGTCAAAATAATCCAGCGTCTCAGGTTTTAACGCTTCCCGGCTTATGTGGTATATTTGGAAAGCTAGAATGCACGGGTCTATGAAAATATTGACGAGCGGCTCGAGGAAATTGTTTTGGTCGCGGAAAGTGAGGCTTTGAGATGGCAGCAGGCGCAGGTGGAGGGTGATATTATGGATTTGACCTCAGCCGTAATCGCACCAGAGCCCGGTCAGAGGAGGCCCGCCGTAAATCATCCAACATCTTTTATAGGGTATCGCTGCTTAGTAGATGGATCTTGGAAATTGAGTGACCCGCTTGCTGGTGCGGGATGGGTTTGTTCATCGGTTCAGGACCCGACGCTGACCAAAGGAGCTACGAATTTTCGACGAAGTCTCTCTCCCTTGCATCCTGAAGTAGAAGCTTTCATTTGGGCAATGCGGTGCATGATCGGACATGACTTCAGAGATGTCGCGTTCTATACAGACTGTTCAGACTTGGTGAAGATGGTGTCTTCTCCTTCGGACTGGCCAGCTTTCTCGGCGTACTTAGACGACATCAAGGTAGACAGGACATAATTCTCGACTTTCTCCCTATCTTTTATTTCAAGAAATGCAAATGTAAGTGTGGACTCTCTGGCACGCCAAGCGCGTACCTCTCGGCATTATGTTTTATTTGTAAACAATTTTCCACCAAATTAGCTCGTTTGAGCTAATCTTTTGCTGACAAAAAAAAAAAGAAAGGGATGTCATAAATATATATATATATATATATATATATATATAAATCTTATAGCCACATTTCTCTCACACACACTCATACCCACGTTCTCTCTCTATCTAACTCACACCCTTTCACACTCACCCATACTCACCCTCACACACACTCACACACATTCTCACATCCTACTTTGCAAATTATATCCTATATAATCTTCAAAATGTACTTCTTCTCCAACTAACCCTAATATTTATGGGTTTAAAACCTCACAACGTAAAATTCAGTTTGGAACATTGTTTACTTGTAGTATATATCAGAGAGAACCAGCGATGCATTGTGTCAGTCTTTTACTTGGTATCCGACTTTGTTTCAAACCCTTCTTGGTCAAACCGTGGAAGCGGCATGAAGATGCCTTTCTAGTAGTCTGCTGTATATATGTACAAAAAATCCGCTGTAGCACATTGACATGCTTCTTAAGATCTAAATTGCTCTTAAAATTTCTAGTTTCAAAGCCTGCCATAAGAAATTTTTTGTTTTGGAACATTTCTTTCTTACTGTATATTTCAAGAGATAGATGCAGTGTGCCACTCTTTTACTTCGGATCCGCCTTTGTTTCAAACCCTTCTTGGCAAAGCCGAGGAAGTGGCTAACCCGATGTATATGTATATACAAAAATCCGCTGTAACACATTGAACAAATGTTTCTCAAGATCTAAGTTGCTATTAAGATTACTGTAACATCCGTGAAGCAGATTGCCGGTTCTGGGAGTGGGTGTCGATCGAAAACATCAATTCCGGTTCGACCGTGTTGATTTAAATTGTTGTTTTGGTTCGGTTTGATTCGATCTGGGAAACCTTAACCGACATATTTAAGTGGGAATCGACTTGAGGGTTTGGTAGAAGCCGCTTATTGTTGTTTTCAGAAAGGAACAGAGGGAGAAAAGAGAACGCTTGGGTTTTTGAGAGATTTTGAGAGTTTTGGTGTTTTTCCTTGGAGATATGTTACTGTGGAGTGAAGATCTTGCGTTAGGAACAAAGGATAAGCCTTCTAATGGTTCGATTCATTGTTGTTGGGACAGAAAATTCCTGCAAAGAGGTGAGTGCATGAACAGGGCTGATATAAGCATGAGAATCCTTTGTTTTGCTTGTTTTGTGGTTGTTTTTGTTGTTTTCTTGTTTGTTGTTGGTTAGTTGTTGGTTCCCATGAGTTTCCAGGACTTTTGGGTGAGTTTCAGATGGATTGGAGGTTTTGGAAAAAGGATCTACGGCCTTTGGTTTCGAGCATGTGTCTGCAGAGTTGGTGTTTATCGACACCAAGGTGATGACGGCGCAGAAACTTGGCGAGTGTCGGGTCTAGGGTTTTCGGATCGAGGAGGGGTGTTGGTCGACACCAAGAGGTGGTGTCGGTCGACACCAAGGAGGTGTCTCGATCAACACTGAGAGGCAGTGTCGGTCGACACCAAGAGTAAGGTGTCGGTCGACACCAAGAGTAAGGTGTCGGTCGACACCAATCCTTTTCAGCAGCGGCTGATACTTGTTTCTCTAGTTTGTTTGTGTTTGTTTGTTGCTTGTTTAGCATTGGTATCTCAGTTGATTGTTTGTATAACCTAGTAGATGGGAGGATTGCCTCACTGAGTGTTTATAACAATACTCATGCATCTCAATTTGTGTTTGTTGTGCAAGTAAGGGAAAAGTGTGATCGTGGAATCAAGTCAATGAAGTGGAGCATGTTCTAAAGGCTCGGTTGTGTGTTCTATGTGGCTGTTAGGTTGCTAGAATGGAACCATGTGGGCTAGAACAAATGTTTAGGTTGCTGGTTATTTGATCCATGTTGTTTGCTCCCGAATCTTTGGTTTAGCGTTTGTAGACATATGGTTATTGGTTTATTGATTAATGGTATTGTTTGGTTATTTCCGCTGTTGGGGTTGTGATCACTAGATTATTATTATTATAAAAAAACGGGTCAGGTCGATTCAATTATCGGGTTCAAAGCCTTTTGGAAAAATTATTTTGGATCATTTATGTCTTGTAGTGTACCAATCGGTCTGAACTGAATTCAATTTCGGTTTAATTCCATGAAATTTTTTAGAAACCGAATTGACAGAAAACCGAACAAACCAACCCGAATAACCAGTTTCTGGCAAACGCCCAAGGTTAGATTTTAAAATAATATTTGTAAATTATATATTATATATGTCATATTAGAAATTCGTTGTCAAATCGAGCTACCGGCTTGCATGAGATTTAATTTCTGAGGTTGAGTACGGGCCGACGTGTACGACTCTGAAGGCTTAGGATTGGAAACTTGATGTTTCCCAAAGGTTCAACAGTTTTTCTGGCAGATTGCTTCAGGTTCTCTTCCGGTTATGGAACGCCTTGCTCATCGGAGTGTACGGTGCGATACAAGATGTAAACATTGTGATGGTTGAAACAAATAATCATACGCTTTTGAGTTTCCTCGTTCGCGTAGGATCTGGAATTTGTCCCCAGTGTCGATTAACTTAGCTGGCTTCCCATATGATTCAGTGTTTTCCAATTTAGATTTTATATTCTGGAAGGGGCCTTCCTCATTGGACGCTTCAAATTTACGTCCTCAACTAATTTGGACTTTATGGTTTATTTGGAAGGATATGAATAAAAAGTTTTCTAGGGTACAGAGTTAGACCCAATTGATGTTATTAACCAGGCGGTTAATGATATGTAACTTTGGGAGGAGGCAAAATCATTCTCCACTGATTCCATGGGACGTTTGTCGACTCAGGAGGTCCGGGTTTCAGAAGTCCGGGATCCTTCGTTCCGTTGTCAGGTTGATGGATCCTGGAAAGCTACAAATCCTTTTGTGGGTCTGGGTTGGTGGTATTGTGATAGTGAGGATAAGACGATTTGCCTGGGAGCACATATCCATCTACATAGCCTTTCCCCCTTACACTCGGAGTTACATGCTATGGTTTGGGCTATGGAGTCTACCTTGGCGGGCGGGTTTGATTGTCAACGCTTTGAAAATGATTGTGCGGAGCTAGTCACGATGGTGTAGTCCCCTGAAGCATGACCGACATTTTTCCATCTACTAGACGATTTCAGTTTGCTCAGAGCTTCATTCTCCTCTTTTACTCTTACTAGGATTTCGCGTGAGTAAAATGTGAGGACAAACTGCCTTGCTCGTTCTTCGCGTACGTTAGTTTCTGAAATTTCATTTATAAACTTTTATCCTCCTGTTTGGGCAACCAATTCTAGAGTTCTTTTCTAATTATGTGTATGGTTGAAAAAAACACTCACATTGTCTCTTCGCAGATTAGGTGTTTTTGACGTCAAATGGTCTGGTATCTCTTTAGAAGAATGGTGGAGAAACAGCCAGTTCTAGTTCGTAGGCGGCACTAGCGCACATTTAGTCGCCCTACTTCAAGGTATACTCAAAGTCATAGCCGAAATCGAAATCTCATTCACCTTGACTTCAAAATCTTCAACAGGAGGAAATGACGTAGACAACGATTTGGCCGATCTGATGATTCCTCCGTTGACTATCATAATCTTGAACATCGTAGCGATACTTTTCGCGGTTTGTAGGACTGTTTTCAGTGAGAGTCCATAGTGGAGTAGCCGTCTTGGTGGGACTTTGTTTGCCGGTTGGGTGTTGCTTCATATGTATCCGTTTGCGAAAGGTTTGATGGGAAGAGGAGGAAGAACATCGACAATTGTGTATGTTTGGTCAGGACTTGTCGCTATCCGATTCTCTATTCTCTACACTACTATTAAGAATTCGGAGATTGATGGAGGATGGTTTATGTTGACTTAGATGCATCCCCATAGATAGGATAAGAGAATGTAATATATATATCTTATATAATATGAGAAGGTTTTTTTCTAATTTTGCCTGCCAATGCGACACTTGGTGCTCTATATTTGTGACACATGTCTTCTCACTAATTATAAATTAAACATTTTTACATACTTTATTTTATTTATATCTTATATGATGTATAGTTTGCTTTAAAAAAAATAATCACATTGTTACAAAAATATATTTTTTCCAGCTTTTTAGTTTTAACATATAATATATTTCCTAATGAAAGCATACACCATATAACTTAAATATAAAATTACTGATCAAACCAATTAAAACAAAAAAAAGTTTACATACTTTTAAAGTCAAAACTGAAACCAATTTCATTTATGATAGACTAATTTTAAATATAGAATATGTACTAATATATTTAAAAAAATCTCATTGTATTCAATAATCATATATATTGTATTAAAGACAAAACTCAGATAAAAATGAAACTACCGATCAAACCAATTAAAAGAAAAAAAGTTTTCATACTTTTAAAATAGAAATTGAAGCAAAATTAATTCATGACAGACTAATTTAAAAATATAAAATATGTTCTAATATATTTAAAAAATCACATTGTATCCAATAATCATATATATTGTATTAAAGAAAAAACTCAGATAAAATTTAATTATATTTAATATTCTATAAGTTACAGTTTGACTGTCTTTAAAACGTATGTACTAAAAGAAAATAAAAATAAAATAATTGCTTAATCATCCCATGAAATAATAGGAAAGAATAGTTTCACAAAAAAACTTAATGGTAATTATAATATTTATTTTAAAATGATTAGAAAATAGATATAATATATCGAATCTAAAAACATTAAATTTGACACATTTTTATGTTTTCATGAATTTTATTCAAAATTTAATGTGAGATATAGTATAAGATATTTCATAAATTTTTATGACATGAGCCATATTTTAATATGCATTATTCCAATTTTTTTATATTAAGGGTGATTACAAGATTAGAGAGTAAACACTGGAGCATATGATAAATCATGAGTACACTTATTAAATATTCAAAATAATCATTGGTGATTCTTCTGTTACCTTGTAAAACATATTGTCTAGATTCATAATCTCATTAGTATAGTACAAAATTCAGGTTTAAAAGTTTAGTGTAACATCCGCGAACCAAAAATTGGTTTTTAGGGATGGGTGTCAATCGACACCAAGGGGGTGTCGGTCGACACCACTAATTTTCGGTTCGACCAGATTGAGTTTTTAATCATTTTGGTTCGGTTTGGTTTTGGGAAACCATTGAACCGGATTATTTAAGTGGAAATCGACGAAAGGAAGGGTTTTGGCTTTTGTCTTGTTCGTCGTTTATCGTTTTTGAGAAAAGAAAGAGAGAAAAGGTGTTCTTGAGCTTTTGGGAAGAGATTGAGAGATTCCTTGCGGTTCTTGAGAGATTTGGAGCTAGGAAAGAGTTAGAAGCTTTCTAGGAGGGTTGGATTCGTTGCTATTGGTCTGAATCTTCCTGCAAAGAGGTGAGTGCATGACCATGGCTTATCTAAGCTAAGATCTCTAGTTCTTATGTGATTTACTGCTTATGTGGTTGTTTCTTTGAGTTCTCTATGGTATTTCGTCGCTGTTTTGGCTGGGTTTGTCTTCTGGGAATGCATGGAGCGGATTGGAGAAGATTGGAGGCGAGATTCGGAGTTTTTGATCGAAGGAAATCGCTGCTCGGCATCGGTGTCGGTCGACACCAGTTGGGGTGTCGGTCGACACCAACGCGAGGACGGCTCGAGACTTTGGCCAGTGTCAATCGATGCCCTGTGGAGGTGTCGGTCGACACAAACTATGGTTTTCAGAAGTGTCGGGCAGGGTGTCGGTCGACACCAGTACCATATTGTCAATGTCGATCGACACCATCTGGTGTCGGTTGACACCCTTCTTTCAGCTACGACGGATGTTGCATGCTTTGTATATTCCCTGGTTTGTTTTATTGATTGTTTATTGTGGCATGTAGAGATCTTATTGCTTGTGTGTATAGCCCAGTAGATGGGAGGATTGCCTCACTGAGTGTTTATCAAATACTCATGCATCTCAATTTGTGTTTGTGGTGCAGGTAAAGGCAAAGTGTGATCGTGGAATCAAGGCAATGAAGAGGAGGATGTTCTAGGGACTCGATTTGATGTTGTCTAGCATTGCTAAGTTGCTAGATGAAACTATCTTTTTCTTGTTGTGATGGATGATGCAATGGTGAGATATGAATGAATGGATGGTAAGGTGTTTCAATTCCCCTTATGCAGTAGTAATATAAGAGGTGTCAATCCAATCTGAGTGTTTTGTAATCACTAAGGATGTACTCATATGCCTAAGTCAAGCCAAATGCAAGGATGTTTGTCACTAACAGTCCTATAATGAAATATAAAATGCAGAATGTAAAAACCATTGGAACTAGATGCTAAATGTAAATTAAACAAAATGATTATGAATCTAGAACAGAAATAGAAACTATTATAATGCAAGAACTGAACTAATGCAATCAAATAATGAACAAGAAACTAAATGAAAGCTACTGGAATGCAACTAGAATGAGACAGAAAGTAAGACAGGACAAACGCAAAACATAAACAAGAATTCTGGGGATTAACTCGAGCAGGCACTCGATCGAGTGTAGATCGAGTGCGGGGTCGAGCTGGAAAAATCCGGAAAACAGAGCAATGTAATAAAAACAGAGTAATATCAAAGCGAATCCAATAACAATCAAACAACAGGATTTAGACTTAGAAATCAATAAACAAGGAAGGCCTTGAGGAGGGATTCATGGGCTGGACTAATGATTGAGGTTATCTAACTTTGGCCAACAAATCTCAAGCAAACTTTGAGCTAATCTCTAGACATATATTTCTAAGACAAGTTTAATCCACTCTCATGGCAAGAAACAATCAAACCTATGCATCTCTAGACTTGTTCTCACAAAGAAAAGAATCTACACAAGCAGGCATTAAGCAATATGTCTCATACCAAACAAGACCTCTAATCTCTTAGCAAGCCTAATGGTAAGCTCTAGATCTAGCCTTATCTATGCTTCTTAAACATTGGTGTGATGCTAAGATGCTTGAAATCAAACCCTAACCTCTCAGTTCAAGATTAGCATTAAGATCATCTAGCCTAGAAGAGATTCTACCACAATCAAGCTTGACCAAAGCAAAAAAACCTCAAACACAACCCAGCCTAACCCATCCTCAAGATCCTAAGGTACTACTCACAAAAATACATGATGAACATCAGTCATAAACCCAGAAGAACTCGAAACTTGCATCAATGAAAGATAAGATAGAGATCTACAATAATGAAAAAGGAATAAAACTCAAATTCTCAATATATTGAAAGTAATGGGACCAACAATTTTTGAGAGATTATTTGTTCTTCCTCTAAAACAAGTACAAGATCTAAGAAAAATAAAGTTGCAAAAGGAATAATTCCCAAAAGGGTAAAAACTAGGTTTCTGACTATTCTAAAAAGCTGGACTCTTTTGGTGGCTGCAGGTACAAGGCTTTAAATAGGAGAGGAGGTGGAAGCCCTAAAAACACCAAAAGACAAAAGAAACAAACGGCTTGGTCAACTCGACCCTGTGCTCGGTCGAGTGACAGGTCGAGTTGGCTTCTCTGGTGCATCCTCCACTCGGTCAAGTCCCTCTCTGCACACGGTCCAGTGCCTGGTCGAGTGTGCCGTCGAGCTGGACTCCGGACCTTGGTTCTTAATCCTTAACTCTCTTGCTTTCCCTTCATGATTGCTTCACTTCTCCTCAACATTTCTTCCATGCTCTTTGAGCTCCAAAATCACCTGTTTATGCATGAAAAGATGCAAATGCAATGCAACTATACTCTAATGCAAGATTAGTCCTAAAGCTATGCAATAATGGTCAAAATGGATAACAAAAGATGCAAAAGATGTGAACATATTAAGGGAAAACATGGTAAAATATATGAACATCAACACCGCCAAACTTAGTCTTTGCTTGCCCTCAAGCAAATAAACAAGACATAAGAAGGTAAGTGAGGTTTGAAAGTGGGATCTGAGCTCCTAAAGCTTGCAAATAGACCATCTAGAATCAATGTCCAAGCTACTAGTACTATGATGCTAGTTGAATGATTTTAGACAAGCATATCACAACCTTTACTGATTTGAGCCTTATATATCCACATGCATTCAAATCAACCATTTCCTTTAACATTCATTAATCAAGAACATGAATCAATTCTATGAAATGCTTAAACTCATTTGGCTTGGAGGTAAAGGTTTTGAGACAATGATGGTCTCTTTTAGAGTAGGGCTTGTCAATATCAAGGTTCTCTCATGAAAATGGATTGAGCTTTAGAAGAATGCTAAAGGTAAGATCACTAAGACACATACAAGAACAAAACCTTGTTGCCCAAAGGCACCCAAAGTGTTTATCTTATCAATCTAACCCCAAATGATCCTAATTATATCCTTTAACTTCTTCTTTCCTCTTTCACCCTTTTCTCTTTTGGTTTTCAAGTCTTAGGAGATGTTTCTTATTTGATCTTTCTAGTGGGATGGGGATTCTTACTTATTTGCTATGGTTCTCTTTTCTTCTTATTCTTAAGACATACAAGCTTTTTGCTAGACTTTTATTTTCTTTCTTTCTTTTCTTTAACTAGAACCAACATTATAAAATTTTACTTCCCATCCTTTCACTAGGCTTTGCTTAAACACATTCTCCTCTTAAAGACTCTACCCTTTTTCTTTCTCTTTTTCCACTTTTCTTTTCTTTTTCAAATCAACCAAGTCCCAAACCCAACAAGTAAACCACCTAGTCCTATCTAGTTTGAAAGATGCAAACTAGAACTACACAAGGTCTTACTCTTGTCAGTTCAAACCTAACACATTCTACCAAGCTCAATCCCAGAAATATGCCTCACATACACAAGAATAAACATGGCTTGAAAGAAAGGGTTGGTTAAAGGTAGGGAAACTGATTCTTAATGAGGAAATCAGCTACTTAGATCAGCAAGAGTGGTAAAAAGGAGAAAGATGATCCAAATATGTATATGATATCCATGAGTTTAAAGCAATGCACACATTGATAATTGAAAGTCAATATTAGGTTCTTATAAGTAGGAAATGGTGTCAAATCACAACATGCTTCAATTTAGACCAAATGCAATGCAGGAATTCAAGGCTTGGTTCAATCTTATGCTTCTAACCACTCAACTAGCATCAAAGAACTATTAACTTGGGCATTGATCCTAGTCTAGTGAATTAAGCAAACTTTGAGCTAATCTCTAGACATATATTTATAAGACAAGTTTAATCCACTCTCATGGCAAGAAACAATCAAACCTATGCATCTCTAGACTTGTTCTCACAAAGAAAAGAATCTACACAAGCAGGCATTAAGCAATATGTCTCATACCAAACAAGACCTCTAATCTCTTAGCAAGCCTAATGGTAAGCTCTAGATCTAGCCTTATCTATGCTTCTTAAACATTGGTGTGATGCTAAGATGCTTGAAATCAAACCCTAACCTCTCAGTTCAGGATTAGCATTAAGATCATCTAGCCTAGAAGAGATTCTACCACAATCAAGCTTGACCAAAGCAAACAAACCTCAAACACAGCCCAGCCTAACCCATCCTCAAGATCCTAAGGTACTACTCACAAGAACACATGATGAACATCAAAGTCATAAACCCAGAAGAACTCGAAACTTGCATCAAATGAAAGATAAGACATAGATCTACAATAATGAAAAAGGAATAAAACTCAAATTCTCAATATATTGAAAGTTATGGGACCAACAATTTTTGAGAGATTCTTTGTTCTTCCTCTAAAAAAGTACAAGATCTAAGAAAAATAAAAGTGCAAAAGGAATAATTCCCAAAAGGGTAAAAACTAGGTTTCTGACTATTCTAAAAAGCTGGACTCTTTTGGTGGCTGCAGGTACAAGGCTTTATATAGGAGAGGAGGTGGAAGCCCTAAAAACACTAAAAGACAAAATAGTCAACGGCTCGGTCAACTCGACCCTGTGCTCGGTCGAGTGACAGGTCGAGTTGGCTTCTCTGGTGCATCCTCCACGCGGTCAAGTCCCTCTCTGCACACGGTCGAGTGCCTGGTCGAGTGTGCCGTCGAGCTGGACTCCGGACCTTGGTTCTTCAGCCTTAACTCTCTTGCTTTTCCTTCATGATTGCTTCACTTCTCCTCCACATTGCTTCCATGCTCTTTGAGCTCCAAAACCACCTGTTTATGCATGAAAAGATGTAAATGCAATGCAACTATACTCTAATGCAAGATTAGTCCTAAAGCTATGCAATAATGGTCAAAATGGATAACAAAAGATGTGAATATATTAAGGGAAAACATGGTAAAATATATGAACATCAACACCCCCAAACTTAGTCTTTGCTTGCCCTCAAGCAAATAAACAAGACATAAGAAGGTAAGTGAGGTTTGAAAGTGGGATCTCAGCTCTTAAAGCTTCCAAATAGACCATCTAGAATCAATGTCCAAGCTACTAGTACTATGATGCAAGTTGAATGATTTTAGACAAGCATATCACAACCTTTACTGATTTGAGCCTTAGATATCCACATGCATTCAAATCAACCATTTCCTTTAACATTCATTAATCAAGAACATGAATCAATTCTATGCAATGCTTAAACTCATTTGGCTTGGAGGTAAAGGTTTTGAGACAATGATGGTCTCTTTTAGAGTAGGGCTTGTCAATATCAAGGTTCTCTCATGAAAATGGATTGAGCTTTAGAAGAATGCTAAAGGTAAGATCACTTAGACACATACAAGAACAAAACCTTGTCTGCCCAAAGGCACCCAAAGTGTTTATCCTATCAATCTAACCCCAAATGATCCTAATTCTACCCTTTAACTTCTTGTTTCCTCTTTCTCCCTTTTCTCTTTTGGTTTTCAAGTCTTAGGAGATGTTTCTTATTTGATCTTTCTAGTGGGATGGGGGATTCTTACTTATTTGCTATGGTTCTCTTTTCTTCTTATTCTTAAGACATACAAGCGTTATGCTAGACTTTTCTATTCTTTCTTTCTTTTCTTTAACTAGAACCAACATTATAAAAATTTACTTCCCATCCTTTCACTAGGCTTTGCTTAAACACATTCTCCTCTTAAAGACTCTACCCTTTTCTTTCTCTTTTTCCACTTTTCTTTTCTTTTTCAAATCAACCAAGTCCCAAACCCAACAAGTAAACCACCTAGTCCTATCTAGTTTGAAAGATGCAAACTAGAACTACACAAGGTCTTACTCTTGTCAGTTCAAACCTAACACATTCTACCAAGCTCAATCCCAAAAATAGGCCTCACATACACAAGAATAAACATGGCTTGAAAGAAAGGGTTGGTTAAAGGTAGGGAAACTGATTCTTAATGAGGAAATCAGCTACTTGGATCAGCAAGAGTGGTAAAAAGGAGAAAGATGATCCAAATATGTATATGATATCCATGAGTTTAAAGCAATGCACACATTGATAATTGAAAGTCAATATTAGGTTCTTATAAGTAGGAAATGGTGTTAAATCACAACATGCTTCAATTTAGACCAAATGCAATGCAGGAATTCAAAGCTTGGTTCAATCTTATGCTTCTAACCACTCAACTAGCATCAAAGTACTATTAACTTGGGCATTGATCCTAGTCTAGTGAATTAAGCAAGCTAACAAGGCAAACTCATCATAGATCCCTAATGCAAATATTATACAATCCTACATGAAACATGCTAAACAAGATCCTAATATGCAATGCAAACTACATGAACACTTTTTTTTTTTATAAAGATTTTTGCAAAAATTTTCAAATTTTTAGGGGTTTTCTATGCCTTAGATGCTATGCAAATACTAATATGAGGATGCTAAAAATTTGAAATAAGAACACAAAACACAATGTCAAATACTATCTCAAACCCTCCCCCAATCTTAAATCACACAGTCCCTTGTGTGAAAGAAATTTGTAAGAGGATTCAATACATAAAAGAAAACACACAATATGAAATGCAATGCTATTTACAAGGAAGGTGATAGTGGTACCTCAAGGGTTGTGGAAGAAGTTGTCCACATCCATTTGCATGCTGTCAAAGGAGTAGTTGGGGTCTTGTTGATCACTTGGAGATGAAGATTGGGGCAGCTCGACGACGGCGATCGACCTGCACTCGGTCGAGTGCGTGCTCGAGTGGGGGGGGGGTCGAGTTGGGTTGCGAGTCTCCATTAACCGTCCCTTCCTCTTCTATTCAGACTCCCTTGCTTCCCTGATCATGAAAACACTAAAGCAAAAATCAAAATACCAAAATTCCAAAGCAATATATACAGATACCTTAGGGACTTCCTCCCTAGTGAGCTTGTTTAAAGTCGCTGAGCTTGACTTCTTCTAGCTTTTCAAGCTTGAGTTGGAGACCAAGGAGGTGATGAAGTCCCCCCTGGTTCTACTTGATAACCCTTGTGTTCCTTCTTGATCACTACTTCCTTAGCACTTGAACCATGTTTCTTCTTAAACTTGAGTCTTGTTCTTGCCTTCTTCCAAGACTTCTTGTTGAATTTCTCTTGAAAATTCATCACTAGAGAAGCCAACCTTTGAACTGAACCCTTGAGCTTTTGCATAGTCCTGTCTTGGGGTGAACTTTTAATCCCAGGAGTCCCTACTTCCTCAAAAACTTCACAACTAGCCTTTTTTCCTATCATAAAGTGCTGACCTTCAATAGTAGGCTGATGAGTAGTGTTCTTGATGTCAAACTTCATAGTGAAGTCTTTAGCAAGGTGAAGTTTGATGGTACCCATCTTAACATCTATTACAGCTCCAACTGTGGCTAAGAATGGTCTCCCCAAGATGAGAGGATCTTCTGGCTCTTGGTCCATGTTCATGATCACAAAATCAGTTGGGATTCTTGCCTTTCCTATCTTGACTAGAAAGTTTTCAATTATCCCAAGCACATCGCTCTTGAATCCATCTGCCATGCCAATATAGAGATTGAAAGGCTTAAAGTATTCATACCCAACTTTTCAGCCACTGAGTATGGCATTAAGCTCACTGAAGCTCCCAGATCACACAAACATTTGTTGAAGTGCATGTAACTAATGGAGCAAGGTAGATTAAATGATCCTGCGTCTTCAAGTTTTGTTGGTATAACAGCTTCCCCAATCTCTTTTAGATCCTTCATGTCTTGTTCCTGAGCTTTCATCTTGGATAAATCAAGCAGCATGTCCTTGTAGGAAGGATTTTGAACAAATTTGTTCAAGTCAGGCCCTCTCTCCTCTTCCTTGTAAGCAATGGTAATCTCTTGTATAGCCATTACTTCCTTCAAGACTTTCACTTCTTCTTGTTGCAAAGCCATCACTTCCTCTTTCTTCTCAAGAACAACCTCTTCTTGTAAAGCCTTCACTTCCTCTTGTTGAGAAGCCATCATTTCTCTTTTCTCAATAATTTCCCTCAGTTCCCTTATCTTTTGTGCCTTGAAACGTCCTGGGAATGGTAGAGGTGGCTTGTAAGCAGGAGGAATGTACTTAGCAGGCATGACAGCTTCTGTGTCATCAACTCGATCGATCACTCGATCATGCACTCGGTCGAGTGGGAACTCAAGCACCTGGTCAAGTGGATTCTCTGCTTCAGTCTGCTTTGAAGAACCTTCACTCTGGGTTTCCATAAGTGAAAAATCCTCCCCACCTTGAACCTCACTGTCCTCAGTGACAGCTTCCTCCTGGATGTGAATGGCTTTAGCAGTGAACTCTCTTGGTTGTTGAATAGCTTGTTCAGGAAGTTGGTAAGGGTAAGGAGCTGAAGTAGAGGCAATGGAGCTCTCCATGCACTGAAATGGAGAGGTCATACTCTCAAGCTTGTTAATCAGATCTTAAGAATAAGAATTCAACTTTTGGGTCAGCTCTCCAAACTGACTTGCTTCCTCTATCTGCTTATTGGCCTGCCCAAGCAACAATTGTTGCATCATAGCTCTTAAGTCAGGTTCTTGTGCTTGGTAGGTCTGAAACGCTGGAGGGTAACACCATTGAGTCTGGAAACCTTGTTGCTGGTGCATGGGTGCATAATGGAACTGACTGTCTTGAAACATGGTTACTGACTCGAACAGACACGCGGTCGAGCACAGGCTCGAGTGGGTGGTCGAGTCGTCTGGGAACTGATGGCTATTGGGATCCGGCTTCTGACTCGATCAAATGCTCGATCACTACTCGGTCGAGTGGTGGTCGAGTGGGTGGTCGAGCTGGTACCTGAAACTCAACACAGCCAAGCAAAAGAAGATTCGAGTGCAGCAACTTCACAAGTGTATAAACGAACTTAATCTTACACTAATATGGATCCTAAATGTCACAAAAACACACTCAAATGGGCAACGGCGCCAAATTGAAACTATCTTTTTCTTGTTATGATGGATGATGCAATGGTGAGATATGAATGAATGGATGGTAAGGTCTTTCAATTCCCCTTATGCAGTTGTAATATAAGAGGTGTCAATCCAATCTGAGTGTTCTGTAATCACTAAGGATGTACTCATATGCCTAAGTCAAGCCAAATGCAAGGATGTTTGTCACTAACAGTCCTATGATGAAATATAAAATGCAGAATGTAAAAACTATTGGAACTAGATGCTAAATGAAAATGAAACAGAATGATTATGAATCTAGAACAGAAATAGAAACTATTATAATGCAAGAACTGAACTAATGCAAGCAAATAATGAACAAGAAACTAAATGAAAGCTACTGGAATGCAACTAGAATGAGACAGAAAGTAAGACAGGACAAACACAAAACATAAACAAGAGTTTTGGGGATTAACTCGAGCAGGCACTCGATCGAGTGTAGAGAGTGCGGGGTTGAGCTGGACAAATCCGGAAAACAGAGCAATGTAATAAAAACAGAGTAATATCAAAGCGAATCCAACAACAATCAAACAGCAGGATTTAGACTTAGAAATCAATAAACAAGGAAGGCCTTGAGGAGGGATTCATGGGCTGGACTAATGATTGAGGTTATCTAACTTTGGCCAACAAATCTCAAGCAAACTTTGAGCTAATCTCTACACATATATTTCTAAGACAAGTTTAATCCACTCTCATGGCAAAAAACAATCAAACCTATGCATATCTAGACTTGTTCTCACAAAGAAAAGAATCTACACAAGCACGCATTAAGCAATATGTCTCATACCAAACAAGACCTCTAATCTCTTAGCAAGCCTAATGGTAAGCTCTAGATCTAGCCTTATCTATGCTTCTTAAACATTGGTGTGATGCTAAGATGCTTGAAATCAAACCCTAACCTCTCTGTTCAGGATTAGCATTAAGATCATCAAGCCTAGAAGAGATTCTACCACAATCAAGCATGACCAAAGCAAACAAACCTCAAACACAGCCCAACTTAACCCATCCTCAAGATCCTAAGGTACTACTCACAAGAACACATGATGAACATCAAAGTTATAAACCCAGAAGAACTCGAAACTTGCATTAAATGAAAGATAGGACAGAGATCTACAATAATGAAAAAGAAATAAAACTCAAATTCTCAATATATTGAAAGTTATGGGACCAACAATTTTTGAGAGATTCTTTGTTCTTCCTCTAAAACAAGTACAAGATCTAAGAAAAATAAAAGTGCATAAGGAATAATTCCCAAAAGGGTAAAAACTAGGTTTATGACTATTCTAAAAAGCTGGACTCTTTTGGTGGCTGCAGGTAGTCAACGGCTCGGTCAACTCGACCCTTTGCTCGGTTGAGTGACAGGTCGAGTTGGCTTCTCTGGTGCATCCTCCACTCGGTCGAGTCCCTCTCTGCACACGGTCGAGTGTCTGGTCGAGTGTGCGGTCGAGCTGGACTCTGGACCTTGGTTCTTCAGCCTTAACTCTCTTGCTTTCCCTTCATGATTGCTTTAGTTCTCCTCAGCATTGCTTCCATGCTCTTTGAGCTCCAAAATCACCTAATTATGCATGAAAAGATGCAAATGCAATGCAACTATACTCTAATGCAAGATTAGTCCTAAAGCTATGCAATAATGGTCAAAATGGATAACAAAAGATTCAAAAGATGTGAATATATAAAGGGAAAACATGGTAAAATATATGAACATCACTAGAGTTGGGTCATTAGAAAATTGCTAGGTTGCTGATTCTATGTTTCCTGTTATTTGATTATTGTATATTGTTAATGTTATATTTATTGGTTATATTATTGGATATTTACTGGATATTGAGATTGGTTATTCCGCTGATGAGTGTAACTGTGGTTAGGTGGCTAGTGGGTATGGGACCACTAGTTGTAGTTTATTTACTATATTATATTTATTATTTATTATCAAAAAAAAGGGTCGGTCCTTTCATTTTGGTATCAGAGCCCTTACGGTTCTAGGTTTGGGTTCACTAGGTTTCTGTAGTGATGTTTGGGATTCAATGTCTTGATTGATTATGTGAGTTAGTCAATTGTGTGTGGCATGGAGTCCTAGAACATCCTCTTCGAGCCAACTGTGTGATTCCACGGTGAGTTTATGTTTTCTGTGTTATGATAGAAATTGTTTGCTTAGTCTTCTATTCGTGGTAGTGCAGATGGCTAGAGGTGGTGTTGTTGCTGGTCGTGGTCGTGGACGCGGACGTGGTCGTGGACGCGGACGTGGTTGTGGTAGGGGCATAATCCCAGAGGTTAGTGAGACCAAGGATCAGAGTGTGACAGCTAAGGGTGTTGGCGAGTCGCAGGGTGTTCCGGGGGATTCAGTGAGTGTGGCCGGAAGGGGCGGTGTTGATGCTCTAGTGGCGAGAAATGCTAGGGTCCCGGGTGTGGGAGTCCCAGCGGGTGGAGTCCCTGGTGTTGAAGTTGCGGCTATGCTAGCACAGGTGTTGGAGCGGTTACCGCCAATGGTACCGGCTCAGGCTCAGGTAGTGCCACCAATGGTGGCGGAGGAGCGGCAGCCAGTGGCTGCAGAGGTGGGAGTTCATGGATGTTATTTGTCTATGCTCAAGGAGATGAGGGGTCTTCTCACTGAGAAGTTTTCGGGTGGTACAGACCCTACTGTTGCAGATGCGTGGAGGACGAGTGTGGAATGTAACTTCCATACTCTGAGATGTCCTGAAGAGTTTTAGGTGGACATAGGGGTCTACCATTTGAGTGGTGATGCTGAATTGTGGTGGAGATCAGTGGCTGCTAGGAGGGTGCAGCGAGAGATGACTTGGGCTGACTTCGTCTTGGAGTTCAACCGCAAGTATTTTCCTAGAGAGGCATTGGACCGGTGCATGGTCAGTGCGGAAGCTAGACTTGGAGTTCAGTCGACTTCTATGTAATGGGGGTCGGGCTATGGAGTCTGAGGAGGCTCAGATCAGGAGGTTTTGAGGGCTCTACGTGATGATTTGAGAGTTCACTGTAGAGGGCGGAGTTATGCTACGCGTGCAGAGCTGGTTGAGACTGTAGCAGAGATTGAGGAGGATATCTGGACACAGACAGTGGCGACTAGTCCAGCAGTTCAGCCTAGTAAGGCTCAGCAACAGGGTGGTTCTAGCAGGGAACGAAGAGGAGGTGGGAGACTACGCAGACGCAGAGTGGTGCGAGTTGCTTCAAGTGTGTGAGCAAGGATCACAAGGTTGCTAGTTGTCCCAAGAGGAGTGCTCTGACAACGGGGCCTCGGGTATGTTATCATTGTAGGGAGATAGGGCACATTAGGCCCTTTTGTCCCAAGTTGCAGCCGGCACCAGTGGCAGCGTTGCAGCAGGTGCAGCCTGGAGGTCAGCAGGTGGCACGGATTGAGCAGGCGCCACGGGTTTACACGACCGTAGAGACTGATGAAACCAGTGCCGGGGCGATCACAGGTAGAATTTCTGGTACTTAAACTTTGTGAATTTTAGTAGGTTCAGATTTTATGTTTGTCCTGTGATAAAGTGTTAGGTTCTCAACACATGAGGTTTGTGTAGGGACCTTGTTGGTGGGCGGGTTTAAGTCTCATGCTATGTTTGATTCTGGAGCTTCTTGTAGCTTCATTACTCCGGAGTGTGCAGAGAGTGCGGGAATCAGAGGGGATCCCGGAGAGCGTACAGGAGTTGTCAGAGTTGTTGGAGGCAAGTTCCTGAGAGTTATTGGACGAGCTAGGGGAGTTGATATTCAGATCGCAGGAGAGTCGTGGCTAGCGGATTTGCGTATCAGTCCAGTGGAGTTGTATGATGTTATTCTCAGGATGGATTGGTTGCATCGGCATATGGTGCATTTGGATTGCCATTGGGGTAGAGTGGAGTTTGAGCGTCCAGGAGGGAAGTTGGTTTTTCAGGGTATTAGACCGATTTTGGGGAGACTCGTGATCTCAGCCATCCAGGTTGGGAAGATGATCGAGAAGGGTCGTGAGGCTTATTTGGTTACTATATCTATGCCAGAGTCAGTGGGGAAGTCGACGGTTAACAGTATTCCGGTAGTGGAGGAGTTTGAGGATGTGTTTCAGTCTTTGCAGGGATTACCAACTTCTCGGTCGGATCCTTTTACCATTGAACTGGAACCGAGGACGACACCGTTATCCAAGGCTCCTTACAGAATGGCTCCAGCAGAGATGGCAGAGCTGAAGAAGCAGCTAGAGGATTTGTTGAGTAAGGGATTCATCCGTCCTAGTGTATCACCGTGGGGGGCACCGGTGTTGTTTGTCAAGAAGAAGGATGGGTGTTTCAGGTTGTGCATTGATTATCGGGGTTTGAACCGGGTTACTGTGAAGAACAAGTACCCTCTTCCCAGGATTGATGAGTTGTTGGATCCGTTGAAGGGTGCTACATGGTTCTACAAGGTAGATCTGGCGTCGGGTTATCATCAGATACCGATAGATAAGGAAGATGTGAGGAAGACTGCTTTCAGGACGAGATATGGGCATTATGAGTTTGTGGTGATGCCTTTCGGGTTAACTAACACACCAGCAGCGTTTATGAGATTGATGAACAGCGTGTTTCAGGAGTTTCTGGATGTGTCTGTCATCATTTTCATTGACGACAGCATTTGAGGGCAGTTCTGGAGAAGCTGCGGGAGCATAAGTTGTTTGCAAAGTTGAGCAAGTGTAGTTTCTGGCAGCGTGAGATGGGTTTTCTGGGTCATATTGTTTCTGCAGAGGGGGTTTCTGTGGATCCGGAGAAGATTCAGGCTATCAGGGATTGGCCTAGACCGCAGAATCCACAAAGATCAGGAGTTTCCTTGGGTTGGCAGGTTACTACAGGAGGTTTGTGCAGGGATTTGCAAGCAGAGCACGCCCTATGACTAAGTTGACAGGGAAGGATGTTCCTTTTGTTTGGTCACCGGAGTGTGAGAAGGGCTTTGAAAGCCTTAAGGAGATGTTGACTACTACGCCAGTGTTGGCTTTGCCTGAGCAGGGAGAACCCTATGTGGTTTATACTGATGCATCTAGAGTTGGTTTGGGGTGTGTGCTGATGCAGCATGGGAAGGTGATTGCCTATGCTTCGCGGCAGTTGCGGAAGCATGAGGGCAACTATCCTACTCATGATTTGGAGATGGCTGCTGTAGTTTTTGCCCTGAAGATTTGGAGATCATATCTTTATGGTGCAAAGGTACGGGTGTTTACAGATCATAAGAGCCTAAAGTATATATTCACTCAGCCTGAGCTGAATTTGAGACAGAGGCGGTGGATGGAGCTTGTGGCGGATTATGATTTGGAGATAGCCTATCACCCTGGTAAGGCTAACACGGTTGTAGATGCTCTGAGTTGGAAGAGGGTAGCTTCGGCTCAGGAGCAGAAGATGGAGTCTCTGGTAGGAGAGATCAGTGCTTTGAGTTTGTGTGCTGTCTCACAGGAACCGTTGGGTTTGGAAGCAGTTGATAGAGCAGATCTCCTGAGTAAGGTGAGGTTGGCTCAGGAGAAGGATTTGGGGCTGGTGAATGCCTCTAAGGATGTGGATTCAGAGTATCATGTCTCAGATAATGGTACTATCTTGGTGCACGGTCGGATTTGTTTGCCCAAGGATGAGGAGTTGAGACAGGAGATTCTGAGAGAGGCTCATGCGAGCAGGTTTTCTATTCATCCACGAGCGACTAAGATGTACCGTGATCTCAAGAGGTACTATCACTGGGTCGGGATGAAGAAGGATGTAGCTAGTTGGGTCTCGAGGTGCGATGTGTGTCAGCTAGTGAAGGCTGAGCATCAGGTTCCTAGTGGTTTACTGAAGAGTCTACCCATTCCTAAGTAGAAGTGGGATATGATCACCATTGATTTTGTGGTAGGGTTGCCAGTGTCACGGACTTTTGATGCTATTTGGGTCATTGTGGACCGGTTGACTAATTCAGCACATTTTCTGGCAATTAAGAAGACTGATGGAGCAGCGGTCTTGGCTAAGAAGTATGTGAGAGAGATAGTCAGATTGCATGGGGTGCCAGCGAGCATTGTGTTTGACAGGAACTATAAGTTCACTTCGGTGTTCTGGAAGGCATTTCAGGCAGAGATGGGCACTAAGGTGCATATGAGTACAACTTATCATCCCCAGACAGACGGACAGTCTGAGAGGACGATCTAGACGCTGGAGGATTTGCTAAGGATGTGTGTGTTGGATTGGGGTGGCCATTGGGCAGATCACCTGAACCTGGTAGAGTTTGCTTACAACAGCAACTATCAGGCGAGTATTGGGATGGCTCCCTATGAGGCTTTGTATGGGATGACGTGTCGTACACCGTTATGCTGGACTCAGGTGGGGAAGAGGAGCCCGTACGGGGCAGATTTTGTTCAGGAGACCTCAGAGAAGATTTGGGTTCTCAAGATGAACATGAAGGAGGCTCAAGATAGGCAGAGGAGTTATGCTGATAGAAGGAGGAGAGATCTTGAGTTTCAGGTAGGAGACAGGGTGTACCTCAAGATGGCCATGTTGCGGGGTCCAAACAGGTCATTGACTGAGACTAAGTTGAGTCCGAGGTATATGGGTCCGTTAAGAGTGATTGAGTGAGTTGGACCAGTGGCATATAGACTGGAGTTACCTGAGGTTATGCTTGCATTCCACAAGGTTTTCCATGTGTCTAAGTTGCGGAAGTGTCTCCGTGAGGATGATAAGTTGTTGGCTAAGATTCCTGAAGATCTTCAGCCTAACATGACTTTGGAGGCGAGACCAGTGAGGGTTCTCGAGAGGAGGATCAAGGAACTTTGGAAGAAGAAGATTCCTTTGATGAGTGTCCTTTGGGACTGTGATGGTGTTTAGGAGCATACTTGGGAGCCTGAGGCAAGGATGAAGGCAAGGTTCAAGAAGTGGTATGAGAAGCAAGCCGCGACTTGAGCTTGTTTAGCCTGGTCCCATCTGTAATCCGTGGCTGGAGCGGGAATGGAGTATTCCAGCCCATCTCTCTTGTTTACTCGGTCGCTTGGGGTGGTTGGTTGTGCGAATCAGTAACAAGATGAGGTGGTGCTCGGGGTACAAAGTTTCCGTGAGGCGAGGTTTTGGAGGAAAGTTTCTTGAAATAGAAGTTTCCAAAAATGGAAAGTGCTAAGTATGGAAAGTTTTTCGGGAGTTGGAATTTTTCCATTTTAGCGGTGGAGAACCTTAGAGGGGCTTGTGTGGCCTTAGTGGCGGACTTTCGAGTCAGTGTGCCCGTGTGTGGTGGTGTTTTTAGACATTGTATGGCCTTTGTGGCGGGGTGTTTAGCCGATTGTTTGGCCTTTGTGGCGGGCTGTTTAGCCAATTGTTTGGCCTTCGTGGCGGACTGTTTAGCCAGAGTGCCTGTTTAGGTGGTCTTTCGGGACATATGGTCTTTGTGATGGTCCTTCGGGATGAGTGGCCTTGGTGGCGGTCATCTTTAGGACATTTGTTTGGCCTTGGTGGCGGTCCTCTTTAGGACATTTTGTTTGGCCTTGGTGGCGGTCCTCTTTAGGAAATTTTGTTTGGCCTTGGTGGCGGTCCTCTTTAGGACATTTTGTTTGGCCTTTGTGGCGGCCCTTGTGGCATGTATATGATCCTTGCGTGGTCATGAGGTATTCCAGTGAGGGGATATGTGGTTGGTAGGACATTGAGATGTTTTACGCGAGCCACGGGAAGGAAACCTGGATAGGGATAGGACTCAGACGTGTTCAGAATTGTTTGCTCGCAACTCTTGGAGGACTTATGTTCTCCTTGTACTACCATATTCAGAGACTTTGTGACTTGGGAATATGGTTGGTATATCGACTTCGGATGACGATCCCGGGGGCGCGATGTAGGGTGGCAACCCGAGAGACGAGTTGGATTTTCCTTATATATTATGGCATGCGGGTCTAGGCCCGATGAGGAGCCAACACTATGGCATGCAGACTTAGGTTTGATGAGGAGCCAATAAAAACTCAAGGTTTAGGCCTATGAGTAAAGGAAAGTCCAAAAGTCGAGAGCAAATGACGCCTGGAGCGTGAGTCTATCGCCTAGAGATGACCTTCTGTAGATCGGTCGGAGGAGTGCGGGCCGTGGAGACGGTTGCACGGGAGTCCTTGGCTGATGGTCGTTCGAGATTTGAGGATGAATCTAGATTTTGGAGGAGAATTGTAACATCTGCGAACCAAAAATTGGTTTTTAGGGTTGGGTGTCGATCGACACCAAGGGGGTGTCGGTCGACACCACTTATTTTTGGTTCGACCAGATTGAGTTTTTAATCTTTTTGGTTTGCTTTGGTTTTGGGAAACCATTGAACCAGGTTATTTAAGTGGACATCGACGAAAGGAAGGGTTTTGGCTTTTGTCTTGTTCGCCGTTTATCGTTTTTGAGAAAAGAAAGAGAGAAAAAGTGTTCTTGAGATTTTGGGAAGAGATTGAGAGATTCCTTGCTGTTCTTGAGAGATTTGGAGCTAGGAAAGAGTTAGAAGCTTGCTAGGAGGGTTGGATTCGTTGCTATTGGTCTGAATCTTCCTGCAAAGAGGTGAGTGCATGACCATGTCTTATCTAAGCTAAGATCTCTAGTTTTTATGTGATTTGGTGCTTATGTGGTTGTTTCTTTGAGTTCTCTATGGTATTTCGTCGCTGCTTTGGCTGGGTTTGGCTTCTGGGAATGCATGGAGCGGATTGGAGAAGATTGGAGGCGAGATTTGGAGTTTTTGATCGAAGGAAATCGCTGCTTGGCATCGGTGTCGGTCGACACCAGTTGGGGTGTCGGTCGACACCAACGCGAGGACGGCTCGAGACTTTGGCCAGTGTCAATTGATGCCCTGTGGAGGTGTCGGTCGACACAAACTAGGGTTTTCAGAAGTGTCGGGCAGGGTGTCGGTCGACACTAGTACCAAATTTTCAGTGTCGATCGACACCATCTGGTGTCGGTTGACACCCTTCTTTCAGCTACGACGGATGTTGCATGCTTTGTATATTCCCTGGTTTGTTTTATTTATTGTTGATTGTGGCATGTAGAGATCTTATTTCTTGTGTGTATAGCCCAGTAGATGGGAGGATTGCCTCACTGAGTGTTTATCAAATACTCATGCATCTCAATTTGTGTTTGTGGTGCAGGTAAAGGCAAAGTGTGATCGTGGAATCAAGGCAATGATGAGGAGGATGTTCTAGGGACTCGGTTTGATGTTGTCTAGCACTGCTAGGTTGCTAGAGTTGGGTCATTAGAACATTGCTAGGTTGCTGGTTTTATGTTTCCTGTTATTTGATTATTGGATATTTTTGATGTTATGTTTATTGGTTATATTATTGGATATTTATTGGATATTGAGATTGGTTATTCCGCTGATGAGTGTGATTGTGGTTAGGTGGTTAGTGGGTATGGGACCACTAGTTGTAGTTTATTTACTATATTATATTTATTATTTATTATTAAAAAAGGGTCGGTCCTTTCATTTAGTTTATTGATTGGATGAATTTGAGTTGGTCTGATTTTTTTTCCTCACATATCTTATTTTAAAATCATCAAAATCTGATGGAAAAGTCAACATATAGATATTATAAGTTTTTATATAGTTAATTAAAAAAGCATTTAGATGTAAGTTAAAATAAATTAGAAATGTAGTTATGTCAGAAAAATAATTTGAATGTATCTATTGTTTATATCATTTTTTCTAATTTTGTCATCCCTTCCATCTACACCAATTGACACGTTGGAGAGTTCGTTTTTTTGACAATTAAAAGAACATAATGAATAAGAATAGAGACAAGGACCGAGACATAACATCATCATAGAAGTATAACACATTCTAAGCATTCATATAGAGTTTCTAATTAACAAGATATTTGTTAGGAGGCTAACTGAAGAAAATCAAACCGTAGCAACATATGGTGGAGTCAAAAAGAAAATCAAATATCAAGATTAGTTAAAGAATATATAAAGTTGTAAAACCAATCACAAAAAGATAAATATTAATCAATTATTTTTCTTTACGATCATATAAGTCTTGATCGCATCCATATATTACAGCTTTGGAAAAGAGGTAGGGAAAGATGAGATTTATTTGGTAATATTTGTAAACAATTTTTAATACTCAATTTTCGTTTCAAATGCCTGATATATGGTCTCTATACAAATCTCATGTGTGCTAAAACTATCTCCAATATATATATTTTATTTTTTACTCTAAAATAGAGCATAGTTTTTTCAATATGTCAATCTATTTTATACTAAAAAAATGGAGTTAGCGTAAAAAATTAAAGTTGCATATAGAGTAATCCTACCATTTACTCTATTTTAGAGTAAGATATAGAGTAGGGTTATAGCAAATGTTGCTCTATAACAGAGTTTTGACTTTAAAATAGAATGGGTTGGAGATTCTCTAAGAACCTAACAATTTATCACAAAACAACAAAACTTTGAGGGATTTAATTACTTCCACTAAAAAAATTCCGATATATTTTGTTTATTTTATTTTGCATCCAAACATTACGAACCATATATAAAAAAGAACAAATATTAATTTTTTTTTAAAAAATTCATATAAAAAAATACGTTTCTAAATTTAAAATATATCATAATTGATAAAAAAAAAAAAAATATATGCACGAGCCTATTTCTAATATATATATATATATATACAGATATATATATATATATATATATATATATATGTTATAGTGCATTAGTGCTGCATGGTGGGAAGTGAAACAGAGTGGGTGATATAAGAAACACATCATACATTTTTTGTTTTTCTAAACAGATCATTCCATTGTTGTTTCTGGAGGATTGTTTACTCCGTTAAGATTGTGTTGGCTGGTTTTATATGAAGATTATAGTTCTTGTTATAATCAATTTTTAAATTGGGGCTAATGTTTACAATTTTTTGGTGAAAAAATGGAAGTTTTTCTTCTTTAGTTTACGTACGTTTTGTTTTAATTTCTAGGGTTACTTTGTATTCTTCTTCTTCACCGGTGAGGATCAATTAGAGCAGGCTTGCTTACAGCAAAAACCAATGATTTCCTAACGCAAGACACGTTCTTCGGATTGGACGAGAAGAGGAACAAACATGGAACTCCATGACATCGTCCAGGTCCCTCTGACGCCGGACAACAACCCGGCGTCTCTTTCAATCGTTCTCCGTGATATCGATCCAAATCCTGTGACGGTTCCGACCTCTCCGGGAGACACCGATTCCGGTTCATCTTGCGAAGAAGAAGAAGAAGATACTGTTGAATAATTCCAACTTGTATAACAAGCTATCTCCTAGGAAGGTGCCTAAAAAGATAGAATAGGAAAAGGAAAAGTTCCTAAAGTTTTAAGTTGTAATATGTTAATCCTAATAGGTTTATGAAAAAGATAGAACATATAAATATATGAGTCTATGGAGAGGTGTTCCATAAGGCTTGAGAGAAAGAGAGATTTAGTTTTTGAGAGAGTTTTCTAAATCAATAAGAGAAAGTGTTCTTGTATTCTTCAAGTTTCATATCTTATATTTGGTATCAGAGCAAGGTTGTGCTTCTGACCTAAAACCGGTGGAGAAGAACTACAACAAAGCATGGCGGCTGAAGGAAATGCACCGTTACGAACTAAGGACCTTGGAGCACCATCGATCCAATGTCCGTTACTCACACCGACCAATTACACAGTTTGGTCGATGAGGATGAAGATCATACTTCGAGTCAGCGAGGTATGGGATGTTATTGAACCTGGATCCACAGATGAAAAGAAGAATGATATTGCAACTGCACTTCTATTTCAGTCTGTTCCAGAATCACTTATCTTGCAAATAGGAGAGCAAGATTCAGCCAAATCACTTTGGTTAACCATCCGATCGCGTCACCAAGGAGCGGAGCGTGTAAAGGAGGCTAGACTTCAAACTCTGTTAGCTGAACTAGAATGTTTGAAGATGAATGATTCATATACTGTAGATGATTTTGCAGGCAAGATCTCAGGCCTTGCATTGCAGTCAGCGTCATTGGGAGAGACCATTGATGAATCAAAACTTGTAAAGAAGTTTTTCACAGGATTGCCTAGAGCAAAGTTTATCCATATGGTAGCTTCTCTAGAACAAGTCCTTGACTTAAACACCACGACGTTTGTGGATATTGTGGAAAGACTAAAAGCTTATGAGGAGCGAATTGGTGAAGTGAGTCCGATCGAAGATCAAGGGAAGTTGATGTTCACTAATACCTCTAACAATCGCGGAGGATATAGAGGCTTTAGAGGAGGATCAAGAGGTAGAGGCAGCTACGGTAGAGGAAGCTATGGTAGAGGAAATTTTGGCAGAGGTGGTTTTGGTAGAGGCAGGGGTCGAGGGAGATTTAATGGCCAAAACCAAGGAGGAGAAACCACAGAAGAAAACCAAAAGCAACAGAAGAAGGATCTATCCAAAATAATTTGTTGGAGATGCGACAATCCTGGACATTATGCGATGACTTGTACCAACAAGCCGATACAGAACAATAATCAGAATCAAGAGTCGAACCTTAATGAGACACAAGAAGCAGATGGACTCTATATGCACGAAGTGGTTTTCCTCAATGAAGACAAGGTGATTCCGGAGAATTATGATTTCAACAAAGGTAATGCAAGTGTTTGGTATCTAGATAATGGAGCAAGTAATCACATGTCAGGAAACAGAGAATTCTTTTGCAGTTTGGACGAAAGAATTAAGGGGAAAGTAAGATTTGGTGATGGCTCATATGTTGATATTGTTGGGAAAGGAACCATTAACTTTGTTTGCAAAACAGGCGAGATAAGAGCACTCAAAGAAATTTACTACATACCCCAACTCAAGCACAACATATTGAGTTTAGGACAAGCGACAGAAGGAGGATGAGAGGTGAACATGAAAAAAGACTTTCTAACACTTCTAGACCCATGCGGAAGGCTGCTTGTAAGAGTTACTAGATCACCAAATCGTTTGTACAAGACTCCGATGGAGATTAGTTTGCCAATGTGTCTGCAGATTGATAGTGGTGAGGCTACATGGCGTTGGCATGCTCGGCTGGGGCATGTAAGTTTCGCAGTCATGAAGAATATGGTTCAACAGGACATGGTTGTAGGAATGCCACACATGATTCATGAGAAGGATATGTTTGATGTGTGTCTGGTAGGGAAACAAACAAGAGGTTCATTCCCAGTTAAAACCTGTTTTTGTGCATCGCAACCTTTGGAGTTGGTTCACGGAGACTTGTGTGGTCCTATTTCACCACAAGCACCGGCCAACAACCGCTACGTTTTTGTGCTAATTGATGATTTCTCTAGGTATATGTGGACAATGTTGCTTAGAGAAAAGAGCGAAGCCTTTGAACGTTTTAAAAGGTTTAAAGACTTTGTTGAAAAACAGAGTGGGTTGGCTATTAAGACTCTTCGAACCGATAGAGGAGGAGCGTTCACTTCAGGTGAGTTCAATCGGTTCTGCGAGGAGAATGGTATTACTAGACACTTGACTGCACCGTATACACCACATCAAAACGGTGTAGTAGAAAGAAGAAACCGTACCTTGATGGAGATGACAAGAAGCCTGATGAAGGGAATGTTGATTCCGAATAACATGTTGGGAGAAGCAGTTCGCCACTCGACTTATCTCATCAATCGAGTTCCCACAAAAGCTTTAAATGGTCAGACTCCATATGAGTGTTTCATGTCCAAGAAACCAAACATTGAACACTTGAGAGTGTTCGGCTGTATTGCGTATGCAAAGGTCAATGGACCACAGTTGAAAAAGCTGGATGATAGATCAAGGAAAGTGATCAATCTCGGCACAGAACCTGGCTCTAAGGCGTATGGACTCTACGATCCAATTGCTAAGAAAGTAGTGGTTTGTAGAGATGTGATTTTTGATGAAAATAAGGCTTGGGACTGGTCATCTGCGGTAGTGGAGTCAGAAGGTGAACCAGGAGCATTTAAACTCTTCAAAGAAGGTTTTATAGAAGATGGTGGTGGACATGAAAATGGTCAAGAAAACGACCAGCAAAATGCAGACCAAGAAGCTATAAATCAGGATAACGAGGAAGAGGAAGAAAATGGAGAAGAAAATGAGGATGATGAGATTGCAGAGAATCATGTAGTACAACCACAAGTTGCTGTAGTACAACCACAGGCTGCAGTAGTACAACCCTTGGTGACAAGGTCTGGTCGTGTGGTAACAAAACCACGACATCTAAATGATTATGTCTTGTTCACAAAAGCAGAGAGTTGCAAGTTGTTCTTAACAATCGATGGAGAACCTGAGAATTATCTTGAAGCTGGAAAGATAAAAGAGTGGATCGATGCTATGAGAATTGAACTAGATTCGATTATAAAGAACAACACTTGGGAGCTTGTGGATAAACCAGTTGGTGTCAAACGTATAGGAGTAGGTGGGTCTACAAACTCAAGAGAAAGGCTGATGGTTCGGTGAATAAGTATAAAGCAAGGTTAGTTTCAAAGGGGTATGTGGAGCAACAAGGTATTGATTTCGATGAGGTCTTTGCTCCAGTGGCAAGATTCGAGACAATACGGCTTCGATAGCACTCGCGGCAACAAGAGGTTGGGAAATTCATCATTTAGACGTGAAGACAGCTTTTCTCAATGGTGAACTAAAGGAGTTGGTCTATGTTACTCAACCTGAGGGGTTTGAGAATAAGGGAGAAGAGGATCGAGTATATAAGCTTCATAAAGTGATACGATTTCCTAGGATTAGAACTCTGATGAAGGCTGATAACCGAGTGATAGGTGATGTGGATGGAAGGTGATGATGAACGGATGATTTTGGGAGATGATGTGTGAAGATCGAAGGAAGAAAACAATGGTTTGATGGAGATAGATGTTTAGGTGGTTGTATGGAACGAAACAAGTGAAGAGTTTCTGTGTCATAAAGTATTTAGAAACCTAGAATTCAAGAACGCATTCAAGAAATCAAATTGAGGAAGAAAGATCAACAATTCATGTTACAACATCATTCTTCACTAAAGAACAAAAGAGGTGTAGCTGTGGGTTTTATAATTAACCCTATGCTCGACACTCCAAACAACATGAAGTTTAAAATAAAACAACAAAACGTTTTAAAGAAATAAGAAAACAGCAAAACGTCTAGGTGACCTGTAGTAGTACAGAAGTCACTTGTACTAGTACAGAAGTACATTATTCCCCATTGGTAATGACTTCTAGGTAACTCGACGTAGTGATCCATTTGCCTCATTAAAAACCATGCTGAGAAAACCCAGTGGGAAAAAACTCAGCTATGGGAAAAAGAGTACAAACTTCACACCTAAGTTATCTAGTTATCATTACCGGGTGAAGTCTTCAAGGTGGATATGTTGAAGACTTGGATCCTCGGTAGGTTGAATGACCCGTCAACTATGAGTGAATGAACCTCTTTTGCCATCTCCTTAGCTCTTGAACGAGTGATCCTTCCCACCACCTCCGCTTGCTCCGCAGCCTCTGGCTCCTTGCTTGCCACGATCATATCATCCTCCCCCTCTTCAAAAGGATTTGTCCTCAAATCGGAATCTGCATAAATAAAGAGCAAGTCAGGAATATTGACTGTTGGTGATATGGTATACTTACCTTGAGGATCAGTCTGATATGCGTTGTCATTGATCCTCCTTATGACCTCCCTGAAAAACAAGTTAGCTACAGTAAGAGCATCACCCGTCTTGTGACTTGTAATGACGTGAGCCATCTTGCTAAACCTGTCAACCACAACAAAAATAGCATCTCTACCATCTCTGGTTTGAGGTAAGCCAAGAACAAAATGCATAGAAATACAAGTCCAAGGTTGAGAAGGATTTGGTAGAGGAGTGTACAAGCCGTGAGGCTGTACCTTACCCTTCGCCATTTTGCAGATATGGCACCTAGAACAAACCTTCTCAACGTCTTTCTTCATTTGAGGCCAATAGAAGTGTTCTTGCAGTCCAAGTAGAGTCTTTGACAACCCAAAATGTCCAGCTAGTCCACCTCCGTGAGCTTCTCTGATCAGCATCTCTCTCATGGATCCTCTTGGTATGCACAATCTATCCTTAAAGAACAGATATCCATCCTGCCTATAGTAGTTTTCAAAAGCAAACTTATGGCATTTGCCATAGCTCTCAGCAAAATCGAGGTCAGTCTCATAAAGTCCTACTAGTTTAGAAGACAAAGTAGAAATGTGAGTGTACCTCTTGGATAATGCATCTGTGACTACATTATCCTTACCTGCACTTGGACTGAGGTTCTCTTTAATGTGTCCCTTGCTCATCAGCTCTTTTACTTGGTTCTGAAGCTCTTTAGTTTCTAATGGATTGGTTCTGTAAGCTGGTCTGTTCGATAGAGCTGAACCTGGTACCATTCGATCTGATGCTTCATTCCACATAGTGGCGACAAACCTGGAGATATCTCTTCTGGAAACTCATACTTGTACTCCTCTTTAATCTGTATGATTTCGTGTGGAAGCTCTTCTGCTAGCTTAGTGCTGGTGAGTGTTTCTTTATACTCAAACATGAATGTGGTCATCTCTGGATCAAAAAGATTGTTGAACTCGCTGTGGTTGATGTACAGGCTGTGAGACACTTTCTCTGTATCCTTGTGGTTCATGTGAAGCTGGTCCTTGTAGATTTCGCTGGGTGTAAGTGGTAGAAGAGTGACCTTGCGTCATTTGAACTCAAATGACTGCTTGTTAGTGTAGCCATCTTGAAACACTCTTCTGTCGAACTGCCATGGTCTCCCCAACAGAATATGACTTGATTTCATCGGAATCACATCACATAACAGCTCATCCTCATACTTCCCAATCCATAGTTTCACCATCACTTGCTGCGTGACTTCTAAAGCTCCCTTGTTGTTCAACCACTGTAGCTGATAAGGCCTTGGGTGTGAAGTGGTCTTGAGATTAAGCTTCTGTACCATCTCTTCACTAGCTGCATTTGTACAACTACCACCATCTACGATCAAGGTGCAGACCTTGTCTTGAACCATACACCGTGTGTGAAATAGGTTGTCACGCTGTCCTCTATCATCTGGATGAACCTGAACACTTAAAGCTCTGCGTGCTACCAACATCTCTCCCATGACTGCTGGTTCACCTTCTTCTCCGAGTTTAGACTCTGGTTCACTCTCTGAACTATCTACTGGCACAATCTCACCTCCTTCTTGAAGAAGAAACATCTTCTTGTTAGGACAGTCTCTGGAATAATGCCCCATTCCTTGGCATTTGAAACACCTGATATGACTTGTAGAGGTGCTACTCTTGGGCTTGAAATCGATCTTCACCTCCTCTTTGACTGTAGCTGTCGCGGGTTTACTGTCCCTGGTGAAGGTGGGTTTGCTGAACTCTCTTGGCTTGGACATGTTAGGCGTAAATGTAGACCTCACTCCCTTCCTCTTGATCTGCGATTCAATCAACTCTGCCTTATGTACCATTTCTTGCACATCCTCATAGTCTTGCAACTCTACCTTGTCTTGAATCTCTCTATTTAAACCTCCAAGAAACCTTGACATAACAATGTCTTCACTTTCCCTTAGATCAGCCCTGATCATAAGTGTTTCCAGCTCTTGATAATAACCTCTAACAGACTTAGTACCTTGAATGAGACACCTAAGCTTGTTAAGAATCTCTCTCTGGTAGTGTGTAGGCACAAACTTCTTTCTCATCTACGTGACTAGCTGTTCCCATGTAGTGATAGCAGGCTCTCTCTGTCGATGTCTAGTAAGCCCCAACTGCTCCCACCACAACAAAGCATAGCCATTGAATTCGGATATGGCTATCTTCACCTTGTTCAACTCAAAAGTACCTTGAACCTGAAAGTTGGACTCCATCTTCCTTTCCCAGTCTAGATAAGTTTCTGGATCATTGGTTCCATGGAAAGAAGGATACTGAATTTCAAGGTGCTTCAGCTGCTGCCTCAAAGGATCATAATCCCTGCCATGATCTCGGTTTCTGTTTCTCCTCATTGTCTCTTGACTATGATCTGAAACTTCTTCTTCTTCAGAATACTCTCTATCTGACTCAATGTAGATTCGATGCCCAGCTACTTGTTCAGTTCGTCGTGGACGAATGTGATCTCTGCTAGTTCTGCGCGGCTCTCTTTCTGTACCTTGAGTGTTTCTCCTCTGATTGAAACAAGTCTCTCTCCCCCCCAGTAGGTGACTTAGCTGTTCTGAACCGTATATGCTTGGAAGAGGTTCCCACGTGAGCCTTTCCTTTAGCTAAACGAAGGGCCTCATTAGGACTAGGCGGTTCTGTAGAACTCTGTTCTGAAGCACTAGATGCGTGAGCTATGTCCTTGAACTGTTTCTCAAACTTGTTACTGAGCTGCTCCATCTGTTGCTGAAACTGAGTAGACATTAACTTGTTTGCTTCTGTTATTTGCTTAGACATGGCTTGATTCAAAGCTTCCATAGCTTCTGGAGATAGCTCCATTGTACCTGCAAATTAAAGAAGAAACTCGCAGTAACTTGTTCTTTGAATGAGAGAAACAAAAATAAATTCTAAGACTCGAAATCTCTAACACAAAACACACGACTACAGACCTAGTGTCGAGCGACAACACGAGAGAATCGATCGACACCCAACCCTATAACGAACAAACTTAAACCCTAACTGCAGTCTAATTTCGAACAACACAAAACTAAATCCTAAACGATCTAGACACAAACGAACCAACAAAAATAAACTAAACCCTATTCGATCTAGACACAAACGAATCAACCAAAACAAAACCCTATTCGATCTAGACACAAACGAATTCAACAAAAACAAACCCTAAAACTAAACAAACGAATTTTAAGCAACAAAAACGAGATTAAGGTTTTTTAGAATCGCATAGCCTTGGCACAGAGTTGGCTCTGATACCACATGATATGATTTCCCTAGGATTAGAACTCTGATGAAGGCTGATAACCGAGTGATAGGTGATGTGGATGGAAGGTGATGATGAACGGATGATTTTGGGAGATGATGTGTGAAGATCGAAGGAAGAAAACAATGGTTTGATGGAGATAGATGTTTAGGTGGTTGTATGGAACGAAACAAGTGAAGAGTTTCTGTGTCACAAAGTGTTTAGAAACCTAGAATTCAAGAACGCATTCAAGAAATCAAATTGAGGAAGAAAGATCAACAATTCATGTTACAACATCATTCTTCGCTAAAGAACAAAAGAGGCGTAGCTGTGGGTTTTATAATTAACCCTAGGCTCGACACTCCAAACAACATGATGTTTAAAATAAAACAACAAAACGTTTTAAGGAAATAATAAAACAGCAAAATGTCTAGGTGACCTGTAGTAGTACAGAAGTCACTTGTACTAGTACAGAAGTACATTATTCCCCATTGGTAATGACTTCTAGGTAACTCGACGTAGTGATCCATTTGCCTCATTAAAAACCATGCTGAGAAAACCCAGTGGGACAAAACTCAGCTATGGGAAAAAGAGTACAAACTTCACACCTAAGTTACCTAGTTATCATTACCGGGTGAAGTCTTCAAGGTGGATATGTTGAAGACTTGGATCCTCGGTAGGTTGAATGACCCGTCAACTATGAGTGAATGAAACTCCTTGGCCATCTCCTTAGCTCTTGAACGAGTGATCCTTCCCACCACCTCCGCTTGCTCCGCAGCCTCTGGCTCCTTGCTTGCCACGATCATATCATAAAGCTTTGTATGGACTGCGTCAAGCACCAAGAGCTTGGAATTTAAAGCTTGATCAAGTTCTTAAGGAGATGAACTTCAAGAAGTGTGTGAAGGAACCAACAGTCTATCGCAAGAAAGAGGATAAGGAGTTTTTAATTGTGGCTATCTATGTTGATATCTGTTTGTGACAGGGACGTCACTGAGTATCATTAAACGTTTCAAGGAAGACATGTCAAGGAGGTTTGAAATGTTAGACTTGGGAAAATTAACTTATTATCTTGGCATAGAGGTTTTTCAAGGAGAGGATGGGATAAGAATCAAACAGGAAGCATATGCTCAAGGGATTCTTATTGATGCAGGGATGGGTTCCTGCAATTCAACTCATGAACCGATGGAGCCAGGACTGAGTTTGTCGAAGGCAGAGAAAGAAACAGAGATCGATGCGACTAGGTACAGAAGGACCATTGGATGTTTGCGATACCTTCTTCATACAAGACCAGATTTGTCTTTCGCAGTTGGAGTGCTTAGTCGCTATATGCAGAGTCCGAGAGTGTCACATGGGCAAGCAATCAAGCATGTTCTAAGGTATGTGAAAGGAACTGTGAATTATGGTTTGTTCTTTAAAAGGGATGAATCAAGGAAGGTCACAGGGTACAGTGACAGTAGTCACAACATTGACATTGACGATGGGAGGACACCACGGATCATGTCTTTTAATATGGTTCATCGCCTATCACTTGGACAACATAGAAACAGCCGACTGTTGCGTTATCATCATGCGAGGCAGAGTTCATGGCTGCTACGGAGGCTGCAACACAAGCAATATGGCTTAAAGAGTTGTTGAGTGAGATACTAAGTGTGAGAGGAGAGAAGATCCTGCTTAGAATCGACAATGAATCAGCCATAGCTTTAACCAAGAACCCATTCTTTCATGGAAAGACAAAACACATGCTTGCCAAGTATCATTTCATTTGGGAGTGTGTAGAAAATGATCAAATCGAAGTTGATCATGTGCCAGGAGAGGAGCAGAAAGCAGACATACTCACGAAGCCTCTAGGACGGATTAAATTCAAGGAAATGAGAAGTTTACTTGGAATTGAAGAGATCAAGCTTCCCAAGGTTCATGTTGGAATTAAGGGGGAGAATGTTGGATAATTCCAACTTGTATAACAAGCTTTCTCCTAGGAAGTTACCTAAAGAGATAGAATAGGAAAAGGAAAAGTTCCTGATATGATCGTGGCAAGCACGGAGCCAGAAGCTGCAGAGAAACCGGAGATGGTGGGAGAGATCACTTGGTCAAGAGCTAAGGAGATGGCCAAGCAAGCTTATTCACTCATAGTTGACGGGTCATTCAACCTACCAAGGATCCAAGTCTTCAACATATCCACCTTGAAGACTTCACCCGGTAATGAGCACTAGGTAACTTAGGTGTGACGTTTGTACTCTTTTTCCAATAGCTGAGTTTTGTCCCAATGGGTTTTCTCAGCATGGTTTTTAATGAGGCAAATGGATCACTACGTCGAGTTATCTAGAAATCATTACCAATGGGGAATAATGTACTTCTGTACTAGTACAAGTGACTTCTGTACTACTACAGGTCACCTAGACGTTTTGCTGTTTTCTTATTTCCTTAAAACGTCTTGTTGTTTTGGTTTTGAACTTCTTGTTGTTTGGAGTGTCGAGCCCTAGGGTGATTAAAAACCCAAAGCTACGCCTCTTTTGTTCTTTAGCGAAGAAGTTGTATGAACAAGTATTGTCAAACTTTTTCCTCAATTTGAATTCTTGAATGCGTTCTTGATTTCTGGGTTTCTATACACTTTGTGATTCAGAAACTCTTCACCTGTTACAATCCATATTACCACCTAAACAATCTATCTCCATCGAACCATTGTTCTATCATCCGATCATCGCCATATCCATCTATATTAACGATCTCGTATCATCATCTCCACCGTATTTGCCACTTCCGCACCATCATCATCGAATCTCATCATCATTCATCAGTCTACAGCCTTCATCAGAGTTCTATCCTAGGGGAATCCTATCATGTGGTATCAGAGCCAACTCTGTGCCAAGGCTAAGCGATTCTAAAACCCTAATATCGTTTTTATATTATAGTGACATATTATTGACCCGTGCTATAACAAATCAAATTAGAGTGTTTATAATTTTTATTTTTTTATCTATCATTTATTTATGATATTCTAAAAAATATCAAATTAAACTATTTTAAAAGTTTCCAAATTAAATTATTTAAAAGGTTTATTATAATATAAAAAACTATGCAATTCAACAAAAGAAATATATGAAATGAATTTAAATATTCAAACTTTGATGTGTTACTCAGTAAAAATTTTCTGATATAGGTAAGATTTTATTTTTAGTATAATCGGAAATCACTTGTAATCTACGGAAGAGTGATTAATTTCTAAGATTTTTTTGTCTATACATGGTTGGTTAAATATTCTTTGAGATTTTATTTTATTCTTTATCTTTTTAGGAGGATCATAATCCTAAATCTATATAACCTACCAAATAATTAATCCAGATAACCTATCAAATAATTAATCTTTGTTATAACCTATATTAATATTATATAGTTTACCAATTAGAAGTTGTGTACTTCCCTTTTATTAAAAAGGGGACTGGCATATATGTATAGCAAACCAATTTAGAGTGTTAATAATTTCTAACTTTTATATCAAGTTTCAATATTTTAAAATATTTTAAATAAATTGTTTAAAGTTTATTATATTATATAAAATTATAAAATTGATCAAAAATAATGAAATTGAATTTAAATATTCAAATTTTGACCCGTCACTCAGTAAAAATTTTAAATCAATTGATATTATTTTTAGAGAATAATATTACTTAAGTTTGAATATTTTATAGATTGAATCATGTATATTTGTTTTTAAAAATTCAACTGATGGTATATCCGGAAATAAAACTACTTTTAATTGTAATAAATAATATGATAATTTATTTGTTTTACAAAATAGACTCATATATAAAAGTGAGAGGTGAAATATAATAATAATTAACAAATTAATATGTTAAGGTAGATATCAAAAGATTTTTATTTGATGAATAGTTCAATAAAGGAAATTAATATGGTAAGTTAGATGATATCAAATGATTCTATAGAATATTCTCTTTAAGATTTTTGGAAACAATAAATCCAGACTATACAAATAATAGAAAACTTAATGTATAACCTATTAGTAACCAACTTATTAAAATTATTTAGTCTACAAAACAATGTTTTGTACTTTTGTTTTATTATATAGGGGATAGAACAGAGGAGAAGAGATGCTGAGATTCCTATCACAATACTCCCCTCTTCAAAGAATTCTTGTCCTCAAAAATCAAATGCAGGGTATTTGCTAACAAAATCCTGATAATACTCCCATGTAGCTTGATCTCAAGATTGTCGTTTCCACTGAACAAGAATTATAGTGACTGCTTTGTTGTGCCTTTGTACTGTTTTCCGGTCAAGAATGAATTCGGGTTCCTTTGCAACACCCACGTCCATCATAAATTGAGGCTAGGAAGGAGCACAGATGTAGGAGGGTTAAGACAAAGTTTTAGCTGACTAATATGAAATACATCATGTATGGCGGTTCCACGTGGTAGAGCAAGTTTGTAAGCAACATTTCCTACATGGTTGATCACACGAAAAGGTCCATAGATGCGAGGTGAGAGCTCGTGAGGTACCTGCATGGTTTTGAGAGAATTCTGTCTGAGTTTGAGATAGACATGAGCTCCAATAGTGAATTCCCAAAATGACCTACGAGAATCTGTTTGTTGTTTCATTCTCTTTTGTGCTCTGAGTATGTGAAACTTTAGCATGTTAATGATTTCTTCCCTTTGTTGAAGGTTTCGATCAACTACGGTGGAAGAACTTTTGCCTGGCAAGTAAGGCCAGTGCAATTGAGGTGGCTGGCCATAGATAACGTCAAAAGGAGAGCAGCAGATAGCACTGTGATATGTAGTGTTGTACCACCACTCAGCTAAAGGTAACCATTTGCTCCAAGTATATGGGGCATCTGCAGTCATACATCTTCAATAAGTTTCCAAAGTCTTATTAGTTACCTCGGTTTGTGGGTGATATGCTGTAGAGAACTTTAAATCCACACCATGAACCCGAAACATCTCTTTCCATACTTCACTTGAAAAGGTTGGATCTCTGTCACTTACTATGTCTTTAGGCATACATGCATACCATAGAGCTTTCTCGAGATTGCCGGCATAGTCTGTCGCTAGGTTTCGTACCATAACTATGGGTGTCCATGCTTCACTTTCCTTATTTCACTGAGTTGTTTTTCACCAAGTCCTCAGCTTGTCCACGTCTCTTATTTGTGATCGAACGATGCAGTGAGTGGCTCTTCTTCTCGTGACCACAGCCTCAGAATCCATATGATATCAAATTTTCATATGAAGTTCGTTGGAAACAAAACTAGCTATGCTTGTTCTTCCGGTGGTTTGATCTATTTTCATGATTTGTGTACCTCAGAAAAAGCAGTGCCAGTGATATGTAACCCTGTCACGTGAAAGTATGCCATCTTACCTGAACTGAGAAGAGGAGAATAAATTAACCTTAATTTCTGGGTTTGATCCTATTGAAAAGCAATACAAAGTGCTGATCATGAGCCATATAGCTCATTGTTCAACGGTTCATCATATTTTGACATTAGGAACTGGAAATATAAGGTGGAGGAGGATCAAATGTACTTTAATCCATGTTGTTTTTGGTGAAGGGATATCCATCAATGGAATTTTGTATTACTTAGCTTACACAATTGATAAATCGTCCTATGATTAAACTGATGTGCTAGAAAGCTTTGTGTTAGATCAGAAAAAATTAAGTTTGTTGATGTTGAATGGTTTTGGGATTGCTCTACTAGATTGATACACTATAAGGGTAAATTAGGTGTTCATCATCGAAACTATTCCAATAAGTTTACTATGAAACTATGAATGGTCAATACATGACTACACTTTGCCCATGAATAAAGACCTTGGTATTGAACTTTCTGGGGTGACTGCTACAGGTGAAATTGTATTTTTAAGCTGCAAATTCACTTGTAAACCCTTTTATGTTTTCTACTACAATCTCGAAAGGAACACTCTCAAAAGTGTTGAGATCCAAGGTTTTGGAGCTAAGTCGGAAGTGTTTTACAGTCATTGCAGAGTTATCTAGTTACTGAGTCGCACAACTAACTATCCCTAGCGACCGAGTAACAAGAGAGGTGGGCTGGAATATTTGATTCCGTCCAGCCACAGACAACATTTTCCCATGAATACTCCAATTCACTATCAAATCTTCTATTGTCGAACGACACCTCCACCTCGTGTCGAATGTAATTCTCCTAGTGTCGGTTGACACCAACGCCCACAACATCACTTCCGTTAATCTCTCCTCATCCAAACCTAACTCCACCTGTAGCACATTGGCTAAATAATTCTTAAATATTTAGTTGCTCTACATATATCTAGGTTCATAGCTCGGCAGCGGAAAATTTAGTTTGGAATATTTTTTCATGAAGAATATGCATTGTGCTAGTCTTTTACTTAGGAACAGCCATTAATTCAAACCCTTCTTGGTATTGCCAAAGATGCGGCGTGAAAATGCCTTTTAGTAGCCTGCTGTATATACATGCAAAAGATCTACTGTAGCACATTGGCTACATGCTAGAGATACATTCCAACTTAGGCGGAATATATATTTTGAAACATTTTTTTGCAGTATATGTCGGAGAGAACTAGAGATACATTGTGCTAGTGTTTTACATGGGACCCGCCTTTTCTTCAAACCGTTCTTGGTAAAGCCGAGGAAGCGGCTTGGGGATGTATTTCCTAGTAGTGCACTGTATATATATGTAAACAATCCTCTAGAACATATTGAATAAATTGTTGTTAGGATCTAAGTTGCTCTTAAACTTTTTGGATTCAAAGCCCGGCAGGACAAATTTATTTTAGAACATTTCTCTTTTTGTAGTATATTTCAGAGAGAACAATAGATGCATTGATCCAGTTTACTTGGCACCCGCCTTTGCTTCAAAATCTTCTTGGTACTGTTGAGGAAGCAAGCGTCATGGTGATGTCTTTTTAGTAGTTCGCAGTATATACGTACAAAGATCCGCTGTAGCACATTGGCTAAATGACTCTTAGATATTTAGTTGCTCTACATATATCCGGGTTCATAGATCGACAACGGCAAAGTTAGTTTGGAATATATGTTTTTTCATGTAGTATATGCATTGTGCTAGTCTTTTACTTAGGACCAGCCATTGTTTCAAACCCTTCTTGGTATTGCCAAAGATGCGGCGTGAAAATGCCTTTTAGTAGCCCGCTGTATATACATTCAAAAGATCCGCTGTAGCACATTGGCTAATATGCTCTTGAGATCCATGTTGCTCAACAGAATTCCAGGTTCAAAGCCTGGCAGCGGAAAATATATTTTGGAACATTTTTTTTGCAGTATATGTCGGAGAGAACTAGAGATAAATTGCGGCAATATTTTACTTGGGACCTGCCTTTTCTTCAAACCGTTCTTTGTAAAGCCGAGGAAGTGGCTGGGGGATACATTTCTTAGTAGTACACTGTATATATATGTAAACAATCCTCTAGAACATATTGGTTTTGAATGCCCGGCATTAGAAATTTATTTTAGAACATTTCTTTTTTTGGAATATATTTCAGAGAAAAATTAGATGCATTGATCCAGTTTACTTGGCACCCTCCAATGTTTAAAACCCTTCTAGTTACTATTGAAGAAGCTGCGCATAGATATCTTTTTAGTAGTTTGCTGTATATATGTACAAAGATCGACTGTAGCAGATTGGCTAAATGCTTCTTCAATTCTAAGTTGCTCTACAGATATCCGGGTTTTGAGCTCGGCAGCGGAGAAGTTATTTTGGAATATGTTTTCCATGCAGTATATGCATTGTGCTAGTCTTTTACTTAGGACCCCCTTTGTTTTAAACGCTTCTTGGAATTGCCAAAGATGCGGCGTGAAGATGCCTTATTAGTAGCACGCTGTATATACTTTCAAAAGATCCTTTGTAGCACATTGGCTAAATGCTCTTGAGATCCAAGTTGCTCTTCAAAATTCTGGGTTCAAAGCCCAACAGCTGAAAATATATTTTGGAACATTTTTTTTTGCAGTATATGTCGGAGAGAACTAGAGATACATAGTGCCAGTATTTTACTTGGGACCCGCCTTTTGCAGCTAAATGATTCTTAAATATTTAGTTGCTCTACATATATTCTGGTTCATAGCTCGGTAGCGGAACATTTAGTGTGGAATAGTTTTTTCATGTAGTATATGCATTTTGCTAGTCTTTTACTTAGGACCGGCCATTGTTTCAAACCCTTCTTGGTATCGCCAAAGATGTGGCGTGAAAATGCCTCTTAGTAGCCCGCTGTATATACATTCAAAATATCCGCTGTAGCACATTGGCTAAATGCTCTTGATATCCAAGTTGCTCTGCAGAATTCTAGGTTCAAAGCCTGGCAGCGGAAAATATATTTTGGAACATTTGTTTTTGCAATATATGTCGGAGAGAACTAGAGATACATTGTGCCAGTCTTTTACTTGGGACCCGCCTTTTTTTCAAACCATTGTTGGTAAAGCCGAGGAAGTGGCTTGGGGATACATTTCTTAGTAGTACACTGTATATATATGTAATCAATCCTCTAGAACATATTGGCCAAATGGTTTTTAAGATCTAAGTTGGTCTTAAACTTTTTGGTTTTGAAAGCCCAGCATTAGAAATTTATTTTAGAACATTTCTTTTTTTGGAGTATATTTGAGAGAAAAATTAGATGCATTGATCCAGTTTACTTGGCACCCTCCTATGTTTCAAACCCTTCTAGTTACTGTTGAGGAAGCGGCGCAGAGATATCTTTTTAGTAGTTTGCTGTATATATGTACCAAGTTGCTCTAAAGAATTCCGGGTTCAAAGCCTGGCAATGAAAAATATATTTTGGAACATTTTTTTGCAGTATATGTCGGAGAGAACTAGAGATACAATGTGCCAGTATTTTACTTTGGACCCACCTTTCCTTCAAACTGTTCTTGGTAAAGCCGATGAAGCAGCTTGGGATGCATTTCTTAGTAGTACGCTGTATATATATGTAAACAATCCTCTACAACATATTTGCTAAATGATTTTTAAGATCTAAGCTGCTCTTAAACTTTTGGGTTTCAAAGCCCGGCAGCAGAAATTTATTTTAGAAAATTTCTTTTTTTGGAGTATATTTGAGAGAGAATAATAGATGCATTGATCCAGTTTACTTGGCACCCGCCTTTGTTTCAAAAGCTTCTTGGTACTGTTGAGGAAGAGGCATGGTGATGTCGTTTTAGTAGTTCGCAGTATATACGTACAAATATCCGCTGTAACACATTGGCTAAATGATTCTTTAATATTTAGTTGCTATGCATATATTCTGGTTCATAGCTCGGTAGCGGAACATTTATTGTGGAATAGTTTTTTCATGTAGTATATGCATTTTGCTAGTCTTTTACTTAGGACCGGACATTGTTTCAAACCCTTCTTGGTATCGCCAAAGATGCGGCGTGAAAATGCCTTTTAGTAGCCCGCTGTATATACATTCACAAGGTCCGCTGTAGCACATTGGCTAAATGCTCTTGATATCCAAGTTGCTCTACAGAATTCCAGGTTCAAAGCCTGGCAGCGGAAAATATATTTTGGAACATTCTTTTTTGCAGTATATGTCAGAGATAACTAGAGATACATTGTGCCAGTATTTTACTTGGGACCCGCCTTTTTTTCAAACCATTGTTGGTAAAGCCGAGGAAGTGGCTTGGGGATACATTTCTTAGTAGTACACTGTACATATATTTAATCAATCCTCTAGAACATATTGGCCAAATGGTTTTTAAGATCTAAGTTGGTTTTCAACTTTTGGGTTTTGAAAGCCCAGCATTAGAAATTTATTTTAGAACATTTCTTTTTTTGGAGTATATTTGAGAGAAAAATTAGATGCATTGATCCAGTTTACTTGGCATCCTCCTATGTTTCAAACCCTTCTAGTTACTGTTGAGGAAGCGGCGCAGAGATATCTTTTTAGTAATTTGTTGTATATATGTACAAAGATCGACTGTAGCAGATTGGCTAAATGCTTCTTCAGTTCTAAGTTGCTCTACAGATATCCGGGTTCAAAGCTCGGCAGCGGAGAAGTTATTTTGGAATATATTTTCCATGCAGTATATGCATTGTGCTAGTCTTTTACTTAGGACCCCCCTTTGTTTTAAACGCTTCTTCGAATTGCCAAAGATGCGGCGTGAAGATGCCTTATTAGTAGCACGGTGTATATACTTTCAAAAGATCCTCTGTAGCACATTGGCTAAATTCTCTTAAGATCCAAGTTGCTCTTCAAAATTCTGGGTTCAAAGCAACAGCTAAAAATATATTTTGGAACATTTTTTTTTTGCAGTATATGTCGGAGAGAACAAGGGATACATTGTGCTAGTACTTTACTTGGGACCCGCCTTCTTCTTCAAACTGTTCTTGGTAAAGCCGAGGAAGCGGCTTGGGGATGTATTTCTTAGTAGTACACTGTATATATATGTAAACAATCCTCTAGAACATATTGGCTAAATTGTTCTTAAGATCTATGTTGCCCTTAAACTTTTTGGTTCCAAAGCCCGGCAGCAGAAACTTATTTTAGAAAATTTCTTTTTTGGAGTATATTTTTCGAGAGAACAATAGATGCATTGATCCAGTTTACTTGGCCTCGCCTTTGTTTCAAAAGCTTCTTGGTACTGTTGAGGAAGCGGCATGGTGATGTCGTTTTAGTAGTTCGCAGTATATACGTAGAAAGATCCGCTGTAGCACATTGGCTAAATGATTCTTAAATATTTAGTTGCTCTACATATATTCTGGTTCATAACTCGGTAGCGGAAAATTTAGTTTGGAATAGTTTTTTCATGTAGTATATGCATTTTGCTAAACTTTTACTTAGGACCGGCCATTGTTTCAAACCCTGCTTGGTATCGCCAAAGATGCGGCGTGAAAATGCCATTTAGTAGCCCGCTGTTTATACATTCAAAAGATCCGCTGTAGCACATTGGCTAAATGCTCTTGATATCCAAGTTGCTCTACAGAATTCCAGGTTCAAAGCCTGGCAGCGGAAAATATATTTTGGGACATTTTTTTTGCAGTATATGTCGGAGAGAACTAGAGATACATTGTGCCAGTATTTTACTTGGGACCCGCCTTTTCTTCAAACCATTGTTGGTAAAGCCAAGGAAGTGGCTTGGGGATACATTTCTTAGTAGTACACTGTATATATATGTAATCAATCCTCTAGAACATATTGGCTAAATGGTTTTTAAGATCTAAGTTGGTCTTAAACGTTTTGGTTTTGAAAGCCCGGCATTAGAAATTTATTTTAGAACATTTCTTTTTTTGGAGTATATTTGAGAGAAAAATTAGATGCATTGATCCAGTTTACTTGGCACCCTCCTATGTTTCAAACCCTTCTAGTTACTGTTGAGGAAGCGGCGCAGAGATATCTTTTTAGTAGTTTGTTGTATATATGTACAAAGATCGATTGTAGCAGATTGGCTAAATGCTTCTTCAATTCTAAGTTGCTCTACAGATATTCGGGTTCAAAGCTCGGCAGGGGAGAAGTTATTTTGGAATATGTTTTCCATGCAGTATATGCATTGTGCTAGTCTTTTACTTAGGACCCCCCTTTGTTTTAAACGCTTCTTGGAATTGCCAAAGATGCGGCGTGAAGATGCCTTATTAGTAGCACGCTGTATATACTTTCAAAAGATCCTCTGTAGGACATTGGCTAAATGCTCTTGAGATCCAAGTTGCTCTTCAAAATTCTGGGTTCAAAGGCCCACAGCTGAAAATATATATTGGAACATTTTTTTTGCAGTATATTTCGGAGAGAACAAGAGATACATTGTGCTAGTATTTTACTTGGGACCCGCCTTCTTCTTCAAACTTTTCTTGGTAAAGCCGAGGAAGCGGCTTGGGGATGTGTTTGTTAGTAGTACACTGTATATATATGTAAACAATCCTCTAGAACATATTGGCTAAATTGTTGTTAAGATCTATGTTGCTCTTAAACTTTTTGGTTCCAAAGCCCGGCAGCAGAAACTTATTTCTTTTTTTGGAGTATATTTCTGAGAGAACAATAGATGCATTGATCCAGTTTACTTGTCCCCCGCCTTTGTTTCAAAAGCTTCTTGGTACTGTTGAGGAAGCGGCATGGTGATGTCGTTTTAGTAGTTCGCAGTATATACGTAGAAAGATCCGCTGTAGCACATTGGCTAAATGATTCTTAAATATTTAGTTGCTCTACATATATTCTGGTTCATAGCTCTGTAGCGGAAAATTTAGTTTGGAATAGTTTTTTCATGTAGTATATGCATTTTGCTAGTCTTTTACTTAGGACCGGCCATTGTTTCAAAGCCTTCTTGGTATCGCCAAAGATGCGGCGTGAAAATGCCTTTTAGTAGCCCACTGTATATACATTCAAAAGATCTGCTATAGCACATTGGCTAAATGCTCTTGATATCCAAGTTGCTCTACAGAATTCCAGGTTCAAAGCCTGGCAGCGGAAACTATATTTTGGAACTTTTTTTTTTGCAGTATATGTCGGAGAGAACTAGAGATACATTGTGCCAGTATTTTACTTGGGACCCACCTTTTCTTCAAACCGTTCTTGGTAAAGCCGAGGAAGTGGCTTGGGGATACATTTCTTAGTAGTACACTGTATATATATGTAAACAATCCTCTTGAACATATAGGCTAAATGGTTTTTAAGATCTAAGTTGGTCTTAAACTTTTTGTGAAAGCCCGACATTAGAAATTTATTTTAGAACATTTCTTTTTTTGTAGTATATTTCTGAGAAAAATTGGATGCATTGATCCAGTTTACTTGGCACCCTCCTATGTTTCAAACCCTTCTAGTTACTGTTGAGGAAGCGGCGCAGAGATATCTTTTTAGTAGTTTGCTGTATATATGTACAAAGATCGACTGTAGCAGATTTGCTAAATGCTTCTTCAATTCTAAGTTGCTCTACAGATATCCGGGTTCAAAGCTCGGCAGCGGAGAAGTTATTTTGGAATATGTTTTCCATGCAGTATATGCATTGTGCTAGTCTTTTACTTAGGACCCCCCCTTTGTTTTAAACGCTTCTTCGAATTGCCAAAGATGCGGCGTGAAGATGCCTTATTAGTAGCACGCTGTATATACTTTCAAAAGATCCTCTGTAGGACATTGGCTAAATGCTCTTGAGATCCATGTTGCTCTTCAAAATTCTGGGTTCAAAGCCCAACAGCTGAAAATATATTTTGGAACATTTTTTTTTGCAGTATATTTCGGAGAGAACAAGAGATACATTGTGCTAGTATTTTACTTTGGACCCACCTTTCCTTCAAACTGTTATTGGTAAAGCCGATGAAGCGGCTTGGGATGCATTTCTTAGTAGTACGCTGTATATATATGTAAACAATCCTCTAGAACATATTTTCTAAATGATTTTTAAGATCTAAATGATTCTTAAACTTTTGGGTTTCAAAGCCCGGCAGCAGAAATTTATTTTAGAAAATTTCATTTTTTGGAGTATATTTGAGAGAGAACAATAGATGCATTGATCCAGTTTACTTGGCACCCACCTTTGTTTCAAAAGCTTCTTGGTACTGTTGAAGAAGAGGCATGGTGATGTCGTTTTAGTAGTTCGCAGTATATACGTACAAATATCCGCTATAGCACATTGGCTAAATGATTCTTAAATATTTAGTTGCACTACATATATTCTGGTTCATAGCTCGGTAGCGGAAAATTTAGTTTGGAATAGTTTTTTCATGTAGTATATGCATTTTGCTAGTCATTTACTTAGGACCGGCCATTGTTTCAAACCCTTCTTGGTATCGCCAAAGATGCGGCGTGAAAATGCCTTTTAGTAGCCCGCTGTATATACATTCAAAAGATCCGCTGTAGCACATTGGCTAAATGCTCTTGATATCCAAGTTGCTCTACATAATTACATGTTCAAAGCCTGGCAGCGAAAATATATTTTGGAACATTTTTTTTTGCAGTATATGTCGGAGAGAACGAGAGATACATTGTGCCAGTATTTTACTTGGGACCCGCCTTTTCTTTAAACCGTTCTTGGTAAAGCGGAGGAAGTGGCTTGGGGATACATTTCTTAGTAGTACACTGTATATATATGTAAACAATCCACTTGAACATATTGGCTAAATGGTTTTAAGATCTAAGTTGCTCTTAAACTTTTTGGGTTCAAAGCCCGACAGCAGAAATTTATTTTAGAACATTTCTTTGGAGTATCCCATTGATTCAGTTTACTTGGCACCCGCCTTTGTTTCAAACTCTTCTTGGTACTGTTGAGGAAGCGGAATGGAGATGTCTTTTTAGTAGTTCGCTTTATATATGTACAAAGATCCGTTGTAGCACATTGGCTAAATTCTTTTTAAATTCTAAGTTACTCTATATATATCGGGGTTAAAAGCTCAGCAGCGGAAATTTTATTTGGGAATATTTTTTCATGTAGTATATGCATTTTTCTAGTCTTTTACTTAGGACCAGCCATTGTTTCAAACCCTTCTTGGTATTGCCAAAGATGCGGCGTGACAATGCCATATTAGTAGCCCGCTGTATACTCATTCAAAAGATCCGCTGTAGCATATTGGCTAAATGCTCTTGAAAACCAAGTTCTCTTCAGAATTTTGGGTTCAAAGCCTGGCAGCGGAAACTATATTTTGGAACAATTTTTTTGCAGTATATGTCAGAGAACTAAGATACATTGTGCTAGTATTTTACTTGGGACCCGCCTTTTCTTCAAACCGTTCTTGGTAAATCCGAGGAAGCGGCTTGGGATGCATTTCTTAGTAGTACGCTGTATATATATGTAAACAATCCTTTAGACCATATTGGCTAAATGGTTTTTATGATCTAAGTTGCTCTTAAACTTTTTGGTTTCAAAGCCCAACAGCAGAAATTAATTTTAGAACATTTCTTTTTTTTGGAGTATATTTAAGAGAGAACATTAGATGCATTGATCCAGTTTGCTTGGCACCTGCCTTTGTTTCAAACCCTTCTAGGTACTGTTGAGGAAGCGGCATGGAGATGTCTTTTTAGTAGTTTGTTGTATATACGTTCAAAGATCCGCTGTAGCACATTGGCTAAATGCTTCTTAAATTCTAAGTTGCTCTACATATATTCGAGTTCAAAGCTCAACAGTGGAAAACTTATTTTGGAATAATTTTTTCATGTAGTATATGCATTGTGCTAGTTTTTTACTTAGGACCAGCCATTATTTCAAACCCTTCTTGGTATTGCCAAAGATGCGGCGTTAGAAAACCTTTCTTTGCAGTATATGTCGGAGAGAACTAGAGATATCATGTGCTAGTATTTTACTTTGGACCCGCCTTTTCTTTATACCGTTCTTGGTAAAGCCGAGGAAGTGGCTTGGGGATGTATTTCTTAATAGTACATATTGGCTAAATGGTTTTTAAGATCTAAGTTGCTCTTAAACTTTTTGGTTTCAAAGCCCGGCAGCAAAAATTTATTTTAAAAACCATTTAGCCAATATGTTCTAGATCTTAATATTATTAAACTTTGAACAAAACCCAGGATATAATATATCATCTTCGTCGTCTGAGGAGGATATTTGCATCGCAATTGTCTCAAGGAGTTTCTTGAGTTTTTCTTTGCCTTTACTTTTCTTGGATCCGGAGGACGAAGTCGTTGATTCTGTAGGACTTGGTGGTTTGCGGTTCGTTTGAATAGGTGGTAATGCTCGGGATACTGTAGCTATCGATTGCTTAATTTGTTGATGTGTCTGGATCCATTTCTCCAAGTTGGATAAAGAGCAGCAGTCGAGGTTGTACTTGTCCCACCATTTGATTCTGAATTCTCGGACTAGTGAATATGGCATCTCCGGTAAGATGGGTAGAAGGTTGTGGTGCCAAGATAGTATCCAGGGTATTCCCATATCTATGTGGAAGGCTATCTTTGGTAGAGGGCCGATGAGTTGGTGCTTTTCGTGTTTAGTGTAGTAGGGTAGTGAAACCTTGGGTATTTGGGGAGGATATATGTCATCGGTTGGGCCAAACCAGTACCACCATTTATCGAACCATCCTGGTATTGTCTTGGGGCAATGAAAGTCGAAGGAGAGGAACCAGGAGTGATCATAGGTTCGTAATTAAAAGGTGTGGAGAAAGGCTTTCTTGTAATCTATGTAGGTAAATCTTGGAATATGGAACCCCAGGATGGAGAATTCTTTTGCAGTGTGCAGGTTTATAAATCCGAGATCTTGGGGATTGCATACTTTGAGGATTTTTGTAACACCCCAATCCACCGATGGACCAACTCCTATTTTTGTTGAAAAGAAACCCAGCCCACTAAGGGCCCAGCAACTTTGGTCGCAAACCTACATATGTGTACACTACAAGAAAACATGCATTTTGGGACTACAGTTTGTGACTACTTATTCAGTCACAAAATTTAGCGACGTTTTTGCGACTAACTTGCGACGATTAAGCGACTACAAAAATATTGGAGATAAAAAAAGTCGCTTATTAACGACGGAACATAAACGTCATAAAAGGGTCTCAAATAAGTGACTACATTAGGACTATTTTGCGTCGAAAAGAAATTCGTCTCATAATGCTCACACTTTTGCGACTAATTTGCGACTAGTTCTATAGTCGGTAAGAATAGTCGCAAAAAAGTCGCATATTGAGGACTTATTTGCGTCCACATTTGTTACTCCTACCACGTAACAAAGTAGTCACAAATTGCGACTATATTGTGACACGTATCTTAAGACTTTGCGACTAACACCTGATTTAGCTACTCTTTTAAGACTGTTTAGCCACTTTATATATTTTTTATTTTGAAATTTCACATTTGAGATTCATCTACATGTTTAGGTTGAAGTTTATACTTTGTTTTGCTCAATTTGTCAATAATAACTTTCTCAAAGTATTAAATTTCAATGTCTATAAACTAAACATCCATAACTTCAAAATTTATCCTAAGTGTTACATGTTCATTTATAAGAATGTGTTCCAATGAAGAAAAATCAAAACTAAGTAATATAAACATTGTTTAAATAAATCTTACTATTATAAGTACTCTATCGTATCTACAATGAGTCTCCTTAGTGATTTATATTGTTCATAATGTGTAGAATTCAATATTTTTATTTTGTGACTTTAATAAGGTAGTGTTAAAATAGTCACACATTGCGACCCTTTTGCCACAATATTACGACTAACACCTGATTTAGCTACTCTTTTAAGACTGTTTAGCCACTTTATATATTTTTTATTTTGAAATTTCACATTTGAGATTCATCTACATGTTTAGGTTGAAGTTTATACTTTGTTTTGCTCAATTTGTCAATAATAACTTTCTCAAAGTATTAAATTTCAATGTCTATAAACTAAACATCCATAACTTCAAAATTTATCCTAAGTGTTAAATGTTCATTTATAAGAATGTGTTCCAATGAAGAAAAATCAAAACTAAGTAATATAAACATTGTTTAACTAAATCTTACTATTATAAGTACTCTATTGTATCTACAATGAGTCTCCTTAGTGATTTATATTGTTCATAATGTGTAGAATTCAAGATTTTTATTTTGTGACTTTAATAAGGTAGTGTTAAAATAGTCACACATTGCGACCCTTTTGCCACAATATTACGACTAACACCTGATTTAGCTACTCTTTTAAGATTGTTTAGCCACTTTATATATTTTTTATTTTGAAATTTCACATTTGAGATTCATCTACATGTTTAGGTTGAAGTTTATACTTTGTTTTGCTACATTTGTCAATAATAACTTTCTCAAAGTATTAAATTTCAATGTCTATAAACTAAACATCCATAACTTCAAAATTTATCCTAAGTGTTACATGTTCATTTATAAGAATGTGTTCCAATGAAAAATCAAAACTAAGTAATATAAACATTGTTTAACTAAATCTTACTATTATAAGTACTCTATTGTATCTACAATGACTCTCCTTACTGATTTATATTGTTCATAATGTGTAGAATTCAAGATTTTTATTTTGTGACTTTAATAAGGTAGTGTTAAAATAGTCACACATTGCGACCCTTTTGCCACAATATTACGACTAACACCTGATTTAGCTACTCTTTTAAGACTGTTTAGCCACTTTATATATTTTTATTTTGAAATTTCACATTTGAGATTCATCTACATGTTTAGGTTGAAGTTTATACTTTGTTTTGCTCAATTTGTCAATAATAACTTTCTCAAAGTATTAAATTTCAATGTCTATAAACTAAACATCCATAACATCAAAATTTATCCTAAGTGTTACATGTTCATTTATAAGAATGTGTTCCAATGAAGAAAAATCAAAACTAAGTAATATAAACATTGTTTAACTAAATCTTACTATTATAAGTACTCTATTGTATCTACAATGAGTCTCCTTAGTGATTTATATTGTTCATAATGTGTAGAATTCAAGATTTTTATTTTGTGACTTTAATAAGGTAGTTAAAATAGTCACACATTGCGACCCTTTTGCCACAATATTACGACTAACACCTGATTTAGCTACTCTTTTAAGATTGTTTAGCCACTTTATATATTTTTTATTTTGAAATTTCACATTTGAGATTCATCTACATGTTTAGGTTGAAGTTTATACTTTGTTTTGCTCAATTTGTCAATAATAACTTTCTCAAAGTATTAAATTTCAATGTCTATAAACTAAACATCCATAACTTCAAAATTTATCCTAAGTGTTACATGTTCATTTATAAGAATGTGTTCCAATGAAAAAATCAAAACTAAGTAATATAAACATTGTTTAACTAAATCTTACTATTATAAGTACTCTATTGTATCTACAATGAGTCTCCTTAGTGATTTATATTGTTCATAATGTGTAGAATTCAAGATTTTTATTTTGTGACTTTAATAAGGTAGTGTTAAAATAGTCACACATTGCGACCCTTTGCCACAATATTACGACTAACACCTGATTTAGCTACTCTTTTAAGACTGTTTAGCCACTTTATATATTTTTTATTTTGAAATTTCACATTTGAGATTCATCTACATGTTTAGGTTGAAGTTTATACTTTGTTTTGCTCAATTTGTCAATAATAACTTTCTCAAAGTATTAAATTTCAATGTCTATAAACTAAACATCCATAACTTCAAAATTTATCCTAAGTGTTACATGTTCATTTATAAGAATGTGTTCCAATGAAAAAAAATCAAAACTAAGTAATATAAACATTGTTTAACTAAATCTTACTATTATAAGTACTCTATTGTATCTACAATGAGTCTCCTTAGTGATTTATATTGTTCATAATGTGTAGAATTCAAGATTTTTATTTTGTGACTTTAATAAGGTAGTGTTAAAATAGTCACACATTGCGACCCTTTTGCCACAATATTACGACTAACACCTGATTTAGCTACTCTTTTAAGACTGTTTAGCCACTTTATATATTTTTTATTTTGAAATTTCACATTTGAGATTCATCTACATGTTTAGGTTGAAGTTTATACTTTGTTTTGCTCAATTTGTCAATAATAACTTTCTCAAAGTATTAAATTTCAATGTCTATAAACTAAACATCCATAACTTCAAAATTTATCCTAAGTGTTAAATGTTCATTTATAAGAATGTGTTCCAATGAAGAAAAATCAAAACTAAGTAATATAAACATTGTTTAACTAAATCTTACTATTATAAGTACTCTATTGTATCTACAATGAGTCTCCTTAGTGATTTATATTGTTCATAATGTGTAGAATTCAAGATTTTTATTTTGTGACTTTAATAAGGTAGTGTTAAAATAGTCACACATTGCGACCCTTTTGCCACAATATTACGACTAACACCTGATTTAGCTACTCTTTTAAGATTGTTTAGCCACTTTATATATTTTTTATTTTGAAATTTCACATTTGAGATTCATCTACATGTTTAGGTTGAAGTTTATACTTTGTTTTGCTCAATTTGTCAATAATAACTTTCTCAAAGTATTAAATTTCAATGTCTATAAACTAAACATCCATAACTTCAAAATTTATCCTAAGTGTTACATGTTCATTTATAAGAATGTGTTCCAATGAAAAAAAATCAAAACTAAGTAATATAAACATTGTTTAACTAAATCTTACTATTATAAGTACTCTATTGTATCTACAATGACTCTCCTTACTGATTTATATTGTTCATAATGTGTAGAATTCAAGATTTTTATTTTGTGACTTTAATAAGGTAGTGTTAAAATAGTCACACATTGCGACCCTTTTGCCACAATATTACGACTAACACCTGATTTAGCTACTCTTTTAAGACTGTTTAGCCACTTTATATATTTTTTATTTTGAAATTTCACATTTGAGATTCATCTACATGTTTAGGTTGAAGTTTATACTTTGTTTTGCTCAATTTGTCAATAATAACTTTCTCAAAGTATTAAATTTCAATGTCTATAAACTAAACATCCATAACATCAAAATTTATCCTAAGTGTTACATGTTCATTTATAAGAATGTGTTCCAATGAAGAAAAATCAAAACTAAGTAATATAAACATTGTTTAACTAAATCTTACTATTATAAGTACTCTATTGTATCTACAATGAGTCTCCTTAGTGATTTATATTGTTCATAATGTGTAGAATTCAAGATTTTTATTTTGTGACTTTAATAAGGTAGTGTTAAAATAGTCACAAAAGAGTAACAGTTTGCGGCTGACTTGCGACTGATTTGCTATTTTGTTTTGGCGGTATATCTTCCCACCACTTATTAATCTAATTAATTTGGTTGCGACTGGTTTGCGACTAAAGTGCGACCTAGTTTCGTTATTAACTAGGCAAACCCATTTAACGATTAAACACTTCTTCCTTCTTTTTCATTTCGATCTAGGGTTTTCGAGAGAAAACCTCTCAACTCTCCTTCTCTCAAACCTCTCAATCATCTCCTTCTGTCAATCCTCTCCTTCTCTCAAACCTCTCAATTCTCTCAATCCTCTCCTTCTCTCAAACCTATCAATCCTATCCTTCTCTCAATCTCTCAATCGTCTCCTTCTCTCAATCTCTCAATCTCTCAATCGTCTCTTTCCTCTCCTTCCTCTCAATCGATCTAATGCCTCCTAAGGGTAAGGCTTCTTCCAGAGGTCGCTGTGCCAGAACCGCCACCGGTGTCCGAATCTATAATCCGAGTAACAGTTTGTCTTCTCAATCGTCGAACCCCTCTCAACGGACGCAGTCGGCAAGCCATTCACACCATGTCGACCTTCTCAGTTCCCGCCGACGACAAATCCAGCTCCGATAACGAGTCTGTCGCCGAGTACCCATCCACCATCAAGGGAAGATCCTGAACCGCGGAGGGAACTTACACCGCCGAGTACAAATCCACCGCTGAGTACAAATCCACCGCGGAGGACAAATCCTCACCAACTGCCTCCTCATCAGCCGCGGAGGACAAATCCTCACCAACTGCCTCCTCATCAGCCGCCTCCTCATCAACCGCCTCCTCATCATCAACCGCCTACTCATCATCAACCGCCTACTCATCAACCGGAGCAACTACCTCCTCATCAACCGCAATCGCAACAAAACCCTAATCATGAAGAGGAAGATAATGGCGAAGAAGGAAACCAAGAGCAACAAAATCCAAATGTCGATTACTACCAAGCGCTTTTGGATGGGTTGCTAAGACTTCCAGGCCGAGAACATCTACCACTCTTGTCTGAGCATCCTATCCCTGGCCGAGAAACGCTATGGTATGAAATTCTTTCCTTTGCTACTCGGTTGTAGTTGTTGATTACGGTTGTAGTTGTTGATTACTCGGTTGCTTGTAGTTTCCTGAAACGCTATGGTATAAAATGCTATGGTATTAAGTGTTTGTAGTTGTTGCTAAAAGTGTCTATAAGTCTATAAGTGTTGCTTGTAGTTCTTGATTTAAGTGTTTGATATTCAATAGTTTGATATTCAATAAGTCTTAGTTTCTAGTTGGTGTTTGATATTCAACAAGTCTATGTTTGATATTTAATAAGTCTAAGTTTGTAGTTGTTTCTTTAAGTGTCAATAATTCTAGTTGTTGTTTGATATTCAATAAGTATAGTTGTTGCTTTAAGTGTCAGTTGTTTGATATTCAATAGTTTGTTTCAATTGTTTCAAGTCCATATTTAGTAGTAGACTTACTCATTTTATGTAACAGGTTTAACGGGCAGAAAGGTCAGCTGTCTCGAGCGATTTCTAGAATATTGAGGAGAAAGTTTGATGGGCCTTACTACAGTTGGAAGGTTACTCCAGTCAACATTCAAGAGCGATATTTCAGGACATTTGCGGTAAGGTTTACTCCTTATTTCTGTTATTGTTGCTAACTATGTTTTGGTATTGTTGGTAACTATAATAACTATGTTTTGTGTTATTGTAGCGGAAGTACAATTGGGATATCGGCATTACTGAGCTCGTTAAAGCAGGTTTCTTGAAGATAGCCAAGAAAAGGATGAAAGGAATTGTCAGTCAAGTTAGGAGGAGTGGTGTACAACCACCATGGATTGGTGAAAAAGTATGGCCTGTTATGGTGGAATATTGGCAGACCCCTGATGCAATTGAGAAGAGTGAGAATGCTTCACAGTGCAGAAACTCTGATCGTGGAGGTCTTGGAGTGCACAAACACTTAGCTGGTCAGAAATCATTTGTGCAAATTCATCAAGAGATGGTAAGACTTATCGAATTCAGCTCAAAAATTTTCTGATATTTCCATGTTTTTTCAGATATTTACATGATTTAATCTGTTTCACTATCATTGTAGGAGGAAGAGTTGGGGCGTCCTGTGTCACTAGTGGAAGTGTTTCTTAAAACACACACTCGTCCGGATGGAACATTTGTGGATCAAAAAGCCAAACAAGTTGCTGAGACATATGATAGAACCATAGAAGAGAGACAAGCTGAAACAGAGGTAGATGGTCCAGATGGTTCAGAGAGTTCAACACATCATAATCTTTCCCTTGATGAAAGAAATGAAATCTTCCTTCAGGTAATTTTGTTTCTGTCTGTTTTTTTTTTTTTTTAAATCTGGTTCCATTTAGTCTGTGATGATTACTGAATGTTTATCTCTTGGTTTAGTGTACTCAAAAAGACCACAAAGGCAACCCATTTGGACTTGGATCACTTGTGGAGACACTAAAGAAAAGGAAAAGGGCAGAGAGTTATACAAGTGCTTCTCCAACAACTCTTGGGGAGCTTCAAGATGAACTTCGGCGCAAGATTTCTGAACACGAGGCTAAGAATGCACGACGTGATCAGGAACACCGAGAGTCTCAAGCTGAACTGAAGAGGCTTCTCCTCTATATGAAAGAAAAAAATCCTGAGTTTGAAGCTTTTATGGTTTTTCCTCCTGAATCATCCACACCTCCAACCACCCATCCAGCTACCACACCTTCAACCAATGCACAACTCACTGGCGGAGGAACAACACCAGGCACCACACCAGTCTCCAGTCCAGCTGCCAATTCTCCTTCCTCTAATACTGCTTCCAATTGAACTTGTTGCAATTCCTTTTTTTTTTTTTTTTTAATGAACTTGTTTTGCTTTTGAATACTTTTTGGATGATCTTTTTGTTTAGGATGATAAGTTTTAATGATTAGTACCTTAAATCATCATTACTTTTGATTAATATCATTTCAAAATCCGAAATTAATCAAATTTAGGATTGCTAAACCGTGACTAATTTGTGACCAAACCAATTCAAAAAATGTAACTACTTTGTGACCAAACCAATTCAAACAATGTGACCACTTCGTGACCATATCCAAATTACATAAATAGTCACAAAAAAATCCCCAAATAGAGTTGGTTGCAGTTTAGTCGGAAACTGTAACTACCACATTCGGTCACAGAAAGGTCGCTAATATACGACTATATTAACGAGTCTTAAATCAGTCGCAAATAAGCGACCATGTTGCGACCAACAAATTTTGCGACCGTTTTTTAGCGACCATCGCAAATAGTTGCGAAGTGGTCGCAAAACCATTTTTTGCGACCATTGTGCGACCATTACGGGGGTCGCAAATGGCATGTTTTCTTGTAGTGGTACGGGTGTATATATCTCCCTCTACCTCCAGCCACTTCTTTGATTTGCAAACTCGAAACCCTAAAGCATCAGATCTCCTTGGTTTCAATCCTTCATCGCCATCATTAGTGATCAAGAGTTGACATTGCGTTTCTTTTGGGATCACGTTAAGCGGAGAGAAGAGTTGGACGTACGTCTTGGTTTCATCTTTTAACACCGGCTTTGTTTAGGTAAGGCAAATCTATCATGGATATGGTCTATTCCATTGATTATGTCTCTATTGGTTACTGAGTTTGTAGCTTATGACTTCACAATTGGTTTTAGTGAAGAAGAGGATTTCAGAAACATTGTCAAGTAGGGGTTTTGGTGATCCGTTTACCGTTGGATCTGAAGGACCCAGATCACGATTTTGGTGTTTTTGGATAGATCCTGCTGCAAGGAAGAAGTAGCAACTTTCGGTTCTTTATTATGAGGTAAACCTCATTCGCAGTTCAAGTTTCAAGTTGGTGAAAAATCATTGTTTTCTGAACCCAGAAATTAACTAAGTGTCAGAATCAGTTTTCAGTTTCGACTTGAGGTTTTGGTGGAAGAATTCCGGCGTTACCTTAGAACTTCAAGTCAGTTCGACGGTTGATACAGATAGAAGGAGTGTTAGGGAAGCCACCTGAGCTATCATTATCACCGGAAAAGGTAAACCTTAGCTTCTGCGTTGGTTGCTTGTCGGTCAAGAATCATCTGCTTCTGTCAAAAACCCAGAAACCCTAATACGTGTTGAATTGTTTTTCTTCTGCTGCAAGTTTCAGATTGTTGCTAGCTGCTCCAGCCTTCTTTCTATCAGTTCTCACCAGCTCAAAGTCAGGTGAGGGCGTGATCTGTGGATTTTGAACACTAAGCTATTTTGACCGTAATCTTGTTATGCTTGGTTTAGGGATAAGTTGTTTGATTGTTTGTATGATATAGGTTGATTAGTGATGATATGTATACTAAAGACAGATATGTGTTACGTGAGTGTTTGATATTGATATGTGGATGTATGACCATTAGTGTCTGCATGAGGAAAAAGGATGTATGACCATTTGTGAGGAAAAAGGATGTATGACCATTTGTGTCTGCATGAGTAAAGTGGATGTATGACTATTTGTGTCAACATGAGTAAGGGATGTATGGTCAATGGTGCCTGCATATGTTACGAGTTATTATATGATATTGTGTGGTGGCATGATTTAATGTTTTAAATATGAGTTGTGTTTAGTGAAATATATAGGTTATATGTTGTTGAGGAAGCATGTTTGATTGTTGGAGATATTAGGAGGTTTATTGATAGCTTATTCTTAGACTTTGTGTATGCGCTTGCTGGTGTGCTTAGTTTTGTGTTAACGGTCCTGTGGACAGGCGGGATCGCTCTCACTGAGTAAAACTTGTTTTACTCACCCCTCTTTTCTCTTTCCTTCAGGTCAGGTTTGATTAGAGAGTTTAACGCAAGTCGTCGGAGTTCTTTTGGTGTATTTGAGGGTTGGGGTGTCACATTTTGGTATCAGAGCCAGGTTAAAGCCAAGCCGGTTCTGACCCGGAAGTCTAAGTTTTAAAACGATTTAAAAAAAAAAACACCAAAAGAAATAGACTTGAGTTTAGAATTGTTTGAGTAAAGTTTTAGTTTGCGTAGTGGTTCTGAATTATGATCTTATGCAAGCAGAGAATGGCACCAAACAGAAGAGGAAGGCGTCCTGCAAACCCCAGAGCAAACCAAGTTGGTGATGCACCAGCTATTGAGCAAGGTCAACCACCAGCAGAAGAGGATTCCGTTGCCGCTAATGCAGAAGAGATTGCTGCAACTCGTGCAGAGATGCAAGAGCTCCGGAACATGATGCGAGAAATTTTGGATCGACCAGTTTACTCCCCCAGCACCCGCACCTCGCCAGCCACCACCTGCACCCCCGGTTGCTCCACCTCAGCCACCAGCAGGATTTCAGTTTTCTTATTTTGAGACAATGAAGCTCATGGGTAATATGAACACAGAGTATTTCACTGGTGGAAATGATCAGGTTATGGCTGATGATTGGAGGCAGATGTTGGAGAAGAATCTCAGGTCAGCTAGATGTCCGGTGGAGTTTAGAACGGATCTTGCAGTGTATTACTTGCATGGAGATGCAGACAATTGGTGAGGAATGTTGAGAGGAGCTTACCTGTTGGTTATGTGCCTACTTGGGAGGATTTCTTGGAGGAGTTTAATAAAAAGTATTTTCCTCAGGAAGCTATGGACCAGTTGGAATGTGAGTTTCTGGAGCTTCGTCAGGGTATGATGACTGTTAGAGGGTATGATGCTGAGTTCACTCATCTAAGGAGGTTTATTGGGAGAGAGTATAGTGAGCAGGAATTGATTCGCAGATTTATGAGGGGATTGAGGGCTGATATTCGTAATCGTTGCTCTGTTCGAGGTTGTACTAGCATGGTTGAGCTTGTTGAGCAGGCCACTACAGTGGAGAGGGGACTTGAGGAGGAAGCTAATGACCTAAGGAATACTCAGCTGAGGAAACTAAGGGAAGGGAGTCACAAAAGCGAGTTTTGAACAACCAAAAGGATGAGAGAATGTGGAATCAAGCCCCATTGTGTGACACATGTGGAAAGACACATTCTGGAGCGTGCTTGGCACACATGGGAGTGTGTTTCACGTGTGGAAAACCCGGACATATTAGGCCCGACTGTCGAGGCTCGAGAAAATTGGTCGAGAGAAATGTCGAGGCTCGAGGAAGTTACCGTGTACTCGAGAGAAATTATCGAGGCTCGAGGAAGTTACCGAGTACTCAAGAGAAATGTCGAGGACTCGAAGAATTTGCCGAGGACCCGAGAAATTGTCGAGACATCCGAGACGCGTAGTCAAATTTGCCCGAGACGTATTGCCGAGGCGTACTGTACGAATTGCCCGAGTGATTGCCGAGTGTTGCCGAGCAGAGTGTCTGAACGATGGTGAGAGCTGTCGACGATGGTCGAGAGTCGTCGACAGCGACCGAGAATTGTGGTCGAGCGGTACCGAGGAAATCCGAGAGTTGCCGGAAGAGACGTCGGACGTGCCGGACGAAAGATGCAATATTTTTGGGAAATTATTATTTCCTTAAAAATATTGACCAATAAAAATTAAGGAAGGTGGAGGATTAAATTAATCAAGGAAGGAGTTAGTGGGGAATTAAAAATTCAAGGTGATTAAGAAGAGATAGTGGGGGATTAGCTTAATCAAGGAGGATTAATGAAGTTGGCGGAATTCAATTGGTTAAGAGCTAAGGATTAAGCTCACTTAAACCACATGCACTAATGGAGATGATCACATGCACTAATAAAAAGGGGATTAGTGGCTTAATGGCGATCGATGATTGGGGGTGAGATTCACGCAGCGCATGCAAGGGTGGAAGGAGACACTTGTCAAAGACCATTAAGGAAGAAGGTTCCAAATTGTGCCTATAAATATGGGGTGATCGACTTCATTTGGTGGATTACTCTCCTAAATTCTCTCAAGACACTTAAGCTTTTCCGAGAGAAAGAAAGAGACGAAAAAGATAGAGTTGTCGAGTGAGATTGAGAGAAGGACCGAGAGTGATCGAGAGGGAGACCGAAGGAGGAACGCTTGTCTTAAAAAGCGGAGTTGCGGTTAGCGATTAAAGAAAGACCGAGTGCGAGACACATTTGCGGTCGAGAAGATCATCGAGAAAAGAACGGGTTGCGATCGACGGAGCGAGAAGCTGTTGACGCGAAGTAGGAGCGGACTGTATGACCGAGTGGTGCTGTGAAGTCCGAGTATCATCGACGATTGCGCAAGAGGTGAGTCTGAGGTAGTGCATGTAGAGTCGTACATGTAGTTGCGGTTAAAATAGGTTGCATGCAAACATGGAGGGATTCATGCTAGAATCATCATGCGAAATTGAGCTAGTTGCATGCAAAATAATTGGGACTCACCAAATAACGGGTTAAAGGAGAACTTGGGTGCATTTTAAGTATTTGGACACTTAAAATTTGGACAAGGGATTGCATGCATGATCGAACCTAGCATAATTTTCGAGTAAATATTTTTGCTGAGAAATGGTTCCTTGCATGGTAGAAAAGAGATTAATATTTTGCATTTTATGGCATAATATTGAATAAGAAAAATTGCTTGCTAAGAATGACCCTAAGGATTTAAAGAATTCAATCGAATGGCTTTGCATGCGTAAGTGGGACTTAAAGATTTAAACGGTTAAATCAAATGAGTTGCATGCATAGATAAACTTGATGCATGAATTGTTTAAGGAGATAGGTTGCATGTAAAATGGGGCGTAGGATTTAAATGATTAAATCTTAATCGGTTGCATGCATATTAGGACTTGTTGCATTAATCTGCTTAAGTCGGTTGTATTAATTGCATGCATATATATAATAATCCTAAGTTGCTTGATTTCTTTTCTTGCTTCTTGTGTGATTATTGTATGTTTTATTCTTGCTTGATTCCTTTCCTGCGTGCTTGGTTAATCGGGGCTTGAATTGTTGTGGTGTTTTGTTATAGCTTAGCCTCTTGAATTTGTTTCTCGAGTCTTAGCTAGAGTAGAGAGTCGATAATTCTGGTTCCAAGAGTGGATGTCACGCGTGAGTTCCCGACGACCACTCACGCGGGGACAATGTTACGGCTGGCTAGCTACCAACGTAACCGCTACATGACGATGTAGCTAAAGGTGGGTTCATGCCGGAGAATTTTGTGGTCTCGGCATGGGAAGGATTGGAACGGAACAGATTATCGAAGGGCCCTAGGTGTAAAGAGTCTAGAGTATTCAAGTGTCCCTTGTTTATGTCTAGTCGTCTTTGCATGTTGCGTGTTGTGTGATGTTCAAAAATCTAGGGTATTTCAAGCGATCCTTGTTGTATTCTAGATGTCTTGTTTGGGTGTTCGGTCAAGGAGTTTAGGGTAGTTCAAGTGTACCTTGTTTATCCTAGTTGTCCTTGCGAATTGCGTATAGGTGAAGAGTCTAAAGTGAGCTTTAGTCGTCCTATGTTGCGCGTAGAGGGTTTAGAGCGTCGAGTCGAGTCGCGTTGATCTAACCTCTCTTGTTTGATTGTGGTTTCAATTGCTTCCGCTATTGCTTTCGGCTGTGTTGCTTTGATTACTTGCTTGTTTTCTTTGCTTGTCGGGGTAGTCGGGTTGGGAAGATAGAATCCTGTTTAGGAGATTGGGGTACCCAGACTCACTGAGTAATCTTAGATTACTCATGTCTCAGTTGTTGTGGTTTTGCAGGGAAGCCTAAGTGAGTCTAGAGCCGGAGCAACGTTAGGGTACCGGATAGGGTTTTCTTGTGTATCTTGTAAAACCCTATGTTTTTCCTAAACGAATAAGTGTATAGTTTTCCGACTATCTTTATATATTGCTTTAATGATTTATTTGCGATTAATTATTTTATTAAAGTCATATATATATGGTTTTCAGGAAAACATGGCAAGTTGCAAATGATACTCGGCCTTGTCCGGGCTAACACAACGCACCAGGCCGCGAGGGTTGCAAAGCCTAAGTAACCTCGGTTGCGGGTGGGATTGTGCTAGGGAGGACCGGTCGGGAAGTCTGCAGCTTCCGTCCCTCGACCGGATCACCTTGGTGCAGTTTCGCAAGTGGCGTCCCGTGGCTGTCCGACGGCCTTTGTGGTCATAGGACGGTTAGGGGGCGTTACAACGGTGGTATCAGAGCGGTGTTTTCGAACCCACGAGCACTTGTGCATTTCAATGTTTTATCGAGTAATGTGTCGCAAGAGCATGAAACTTTATCTGGTCGTTTGCTTGTCTAGTCTAAGTGGAACCTTAGAATGAATTAAGCATTTAACCTTATTTCTTGTGGGTTTTAGATGTATTCAGGTGATTCAGGTTGCGGGGATGGTTCAGGGGATGAGGGGGCGAGACATGAGGATTGTGGGCATCAGAACAGGTATTTGTCGACCGAATCAGAAAGTGGCCAAGAGCCGAGTGATTCAAATGACTGGGATGAGGACGGGGTGTTCGACGCGGACGACACCAACTGGTCGATTGAGACCGATCCGTCCGAGTGTCTAGATGAAACGGAGGAGGTAGAAGTTTATCGAGATGATCAAACCATTGTATTGGAGATTGGAGAGCCGAGCCGTCTTCAAGTTTGAATGGACGCGCAAGGCAAGTTTGAACCTCTACCTGTTGGAGATCATGGAGAGGCGGAGATGGAGCTAGCCGATAGACTACAAAAGCTGCTGTTGGATCTTGTGGAAGATCAGTCTGACGATGTTAGTCCGGAGGAGCACTTGAGGGAGTACCCGGAGACAGTCGAGAAGATCCTAAATTTCCTGACCGATGTGTATGTGCCGGAGGAAGGAGGCAATGTTAGTGGTGCGAGAGTGGTGCCCGAGATCGTAGGCACCAGCGGTGCGGAACAACCCGCGAAGGAGAGACCCGAGACGGTTTCAAGAATCCTACTCATGTTAGACGAGATGCGCTCGCCGGAGCAAGTGAATGTAGGTGACGGGGAAGTCATTGAACCGGAAGTCAATGGGGAAGAGCATTCGATTGATGGAGACTCTAAGACCGAGAAGCCGACCAGGGAAGTGGAAGTGATCGATCTTGTGTCGAGTGATGATGAGGGGATTCCGACTTTCACCATAACGCCTAGAAGTGATCGAGACCCAACGTCGAGAGACCAAGACCGAGAGACGGAGACTAGTGCGGAGCCGAGGGAGAATGCGAGAGTATGGGCTAGTTCGAGCCAAGTCATGAGAGAACGAGGAGAATTGAGTCGAGCTACGAGGGACCGAGAAGAACCGGATCTTTTAATGCCAAACCAATCTGTGCTGGACCAAGTAGAACCAAATCAGATTATGCTAAGGCGCAATAGTCCCATTAGAGCTGTACCATTGCAGATGGTGTTGCCGGGACAAGAGGAAGAACAAGAAGAGGAACCGATGGACGCATATTTGGAAAAGCTCGCTAAGATGTATGAGTTAAGGAGGCAAAACCGAGAGCAACTAAGGTTGGAGATTGGAGAGAGTAGTTCGAGTTTGAAAAGAACAAGAGAGTATTACCAAGGCTTACAGGAGAAAGGGGAGTTGGGGATGCACTCCGAAACGTTTCAACCGAGAGGCAGGCTTAGAGTTAGAGCCACTGCTCGCAAGCGAGTGGTTTATCCGAACCAGGTTCATATGAGGAACACGCCCTACTGCGAGTTGTGCGAAGGCATCGGGCATTGGACGAGAAACTGTTGGAGGCCGGCGTTAAGACGCATGTGTCACCCGACGAACGAGAACTGTGAATGGTGCGGAGAGCGAGGGCACTTTGCCTATCGCTGCCCAAACCCAGACCTATTGAGATATTGGAGGAGATGCGAGGTGTGTGGAGAACCAGGGCATCCGAACAATCATTGTTGGAGGACAAGACCTCAACACTTTCCGGACCTGGAGGATATGGTATGTACCGAGTGTGGTGGAAGAGGATACTATGTTCATGAATGTCCATACCGGACAATGCGAGAGGGAATAAGCCAGATCAGTCGAAGGGAAGAGATGGGAGAGAACCCGTTAGGTCGAATCGACAGAGTTGAAGTAAGCCCGACGAATCAAGCTGGAACCTCGATGTCTACTGCCTCTACCTCAACCGAGTCTCCCGCCAAACCGCCACCTGATGAGCCACCTAGGGAGTGGGTGTGCACGTGCGAAGCGTGTACTAGGCTTAGAAACCAGTAGGACTTTGGGGGTAAGGAAGTCCTTTTGGTGTTTATGTGTAAGGGTTGGATAATTTTCTTTTTGTGTTTCTAGACCTAACCTTGATGTGTTGTCTAGGATCCGAACCCTTAGTATTATCGGCTAGGTTGGTGTAGAACTCTAGTAGCTTTTCAATCAGTTTGTAAAAGTACTTATGTTCTCTAGCCATGTGGTTGGTGCTTGTGATATATAAAACTCTTTGCGAATCCTTGCTTGCTTTATTACTTGCTTTGATTGTTGCTTGAGTTTTATAGGTTTGCATAGTTAATGCATTGCATAAATTGTTTGCATGATTAACTTGCACGCAATCGATGAGGATTCACGCAAGACACCACTAAGAACGATCAGACAAAAGAGAAGACGTCCAAGGGAGTCCAAGAGAAAATTCAGCTGAGGCAGAGCAACCAGATGAGATAATGACTTAAGGGATGGAGAAGAGGAATAATGAGAAAGGTTGAGGCAAACGCAAGGGAATCGGGGAAAGAAAAGTGTAGTGCAGATCGAATGACAATGGCAAAATTAAAAAGGTCAAAATAAATATAACCAAGAAAGTGCAAGAAATTGGTGCATAGTCCAAGGAGTAGGACAAAGAGGGTGCAAGAAGATAATGCGTGACAGAAGGAATAGTCTACGAATAGACAAAGGGAGTGCAAGAAAATAGGCGGCAAAAGAAGCAGCATTTCTATGCTAAAGGGCAAGATACGGGCAAGGTTATCGAACCAAATTTCAAAGTATGGGAATCGAAGAAGAAGAGTTTGAAGAGGAGTTCAGAGTAACCGGGGAGAGTTTCTACGGAGTTAAAGGCAATGGAGAAATTAAGAATCCAAAGGAGCGTGAAGCTAAAAGCATTGGAGAAGTTAAAACCCTAAGGAGTGGGGAATTAAAAAAATTTTGGGAGGAAGAAGAGCGTTGTCAAAGAAGCTGGAGGAGCCAGAGGATAAAAGTATTGATTAATAAGTCAAGAGAATACAAGGTTGTACGTTGAAGTTATCAAGTCATCGGAGAGGATCAAACTATAAAATGAAGGAGAAAGGAAAAGAGTCAGGAACAAGCTGAAGAAAGAGAAGCATTGAATAAAGGGGTTAAGCATCGAACAAGCCATGGTGCAACGAGGCAGAAGCCTTGCTGTTGAAGAACATCCGAAATAAGAGGAGCCAAGTGTATGATGGAGATGAAGAAGCTTACCAAGAAGCATCAACAAAAGGTGTCCAAGTGTTTAAGTGAGAAACGATGGTAGTAAACACAAAGAAATGACATTTATGTCAAGGAGTATTGACATTCCCCAGAAAGAAGGAGAAGGCGTGAGAATTCGGGGACGAATTCTTATAGGGGGGGAGAATGTAATGACCCTCACCAAGAGTAGAAATCTCAAAAATAAAAGATCAAGGAAATGGCCCGGAAAAGACCTAAGGAAGAGGAGGAAGGAAAACAAAGAAGAATGACCCAAGAAAGTACGAGGAAAAATCTCTAAGTCGGAGTATGGCCGAGCCAAGACGGAGTGACCGGATGTATGGTCGAGAAAATTGGTCGAGAGAAATGTCGAGGCTCGAGGAAGTTACCGAGTACTCGAGAGAAATTATCGAGGCTCGAGGAAGTTACCGAGTACTCGAGAGAAATGTCGAGGACTCGAAAAATTTGCCGAGGACCCGAGAAATTGTCGAGACATCTGAGACGCGTAGTCGAATTTGCCCGAGACGTATTGCCGAGGCGTACTGTACGAATTGCCCGAGTGATTGCCGAGTGTTGCCGAGCAGAGTGTCTGAACGATCAGGAGAGCTGTCGACGATGGTCGAGAGTTGTCGACAGCGACCGAGAATTGTGGTCGAGCGGTACCGAGGAAATCCGAGAGTTGCCGGAAGAGACGTCGGAGGTGCCGGACGAAGGATCCAATATTTTTGGGAAATTATTATTTCTTTAAAAATATTGACCAATAAAAATTAAGGAAAGTGGAGGATTAAATTAATCAAGGAAAGAGTTAGTGGGGGAATTAAAAATTCAAAGTGATTAAGAAGAGATAGTGGGGGATTAGCTTAATCAAGAAGGATTAATGAAGTTGGCGGAATTCAATTGGTTAAGAGCTAAGGATTAAGCTCACTTAAACCACATGCACTAATGGAGATGATCACATGCACTAATAAAAAGGGGATTAGTGGCTTAATGGCGATCGCTGATTGGGGGTGAGATTGACGCAGTGCATGCAAGGGTGGAAGGAGACACTTGTCAAAGACCATTAAGGAAGAAGGTTCCAAATTGTGCCTATAAATATGGGGTGATCGACTTCCTTTGGTGGATTACTCTCCTAAATTCTCTCAAGACACTTAAGCTTTTCCGAGAGAAAGAAAGAGACGAAAAAGATAGAGTTGTCGAGTGAGATTGAGAGAAGGACCGAGAGTGATCGAGAGGGAGACCGAAGGAGGAACGCTTGTCTCAAAAAGCGGAGTTGCGCTTAGCGATCAAAGAAAGACCGAGTTCGAGACGCATTTGCGGTCGAGAAGATCATCGAGAAAAGAACGGGTTGCGATCGATGGAGCGAGAAGCTGTTGACGCGAAGTAGGAGCGGACTGTCTGATCGAGTGGTGCTGTGAAGTCCGAGTATCATCGACGATTGCGCAAGAGGTGAGTCTGACGTAGTGCATGTAGAGTCGTACATGTAGTTGCCGTTTAAAATAGGTTGCATGCAAACATGGAGGGATTCATGCTAGAATCATCATGCGAAATTGAGTTAGTTGCATGCAAAATAATTGGGACTCACCAAATAACGGGTTAAAGGAGAACTTGTGTGCATTTTAAGTATTTGGACACTTAAAATTTGGACAAGGGATTGCATGCATGATCGAACCTAGCATAATTTTCGAGTAAATATTTTTGCTGAGAAACGGTTCCTTGCATGGTAGAAAAGAGATTCATATTTTCCATTTTATGGCATAATATTGAATAAGAAAAATTGCATGCTAAGAATGACCCTAAGGATTTAAAGAATTAAATCGAATGGCTTTGCATGCGTAAGTGGGACTTAAATATTTACACGGTTAAATCAAATGAGTTGCATGCATAGATAAACTTGATGCATGAATTGTTTAAGGAGATAGGTTGCATGTAAAATGGGGCGTAGGATTTAAATGATTAAATCTTAATCGGTTGCATGCATATTAGGACTTGTTGCATTAATCTGCTTAAGTCGGTTGTATTAATTGCATGCATATATATAATAATCCTAAGTTGCTTGATTTATTTTCTTGCTTCTTGTGTGATTATTGTATGTTTTATTCTTGCTTGATTCCTTGCCTGCGTGCTTGGTTAATCGGGGCTTGAATTGTTGTGGTGTTTTATTATAGCTTAGCCTCTTGAATTTGTTTCTCGAGTCTTAGCTAGAGTAGAGAGTCGATAATTCTGGTTCCAAGAGTGGATGTCACGCGTGATTTCCCGACGACCACTCACGCGGGGACAATGTTATGGCTGGCTAGCTACCAACGTAACCGCTACATGACGATGTAGCTAAAGGTGGGTTCATGCCGGAGAACTTTGTGGTCTCGGCATGGGAAGGATTGGAACGGAACAGATTATCGTAGGGCCCTAGGTGTAAAGATTCTAGAGTATTCAAGTGTCCCTTGTTTATGTCTAGTCGTCTTTGCATGTTGCGTGTTGTGTGATGTTCAAGAGTCTAGGGTATTCAAGCGATCCTTGTTGTATTCTAGATGTCTTGTTTGGGTGTTCGGTCAAGGAGTTTAGGGTAGTTCAAGTGTACCTTGTTTATCCTAGTTGTCCTTGCGAATTGCGTATAGGTGAAGAGTCAAAAGTGAGCTTTAGTCGTCCTGTGTTGCGCGTAGAGGGTTTAGAGCGTCGAGTCGAGTCGCGTTGATCTAACCTCTCTTGTTTGATTGTGGTTTCAATTGCTTCCGCTATTGCTTTCGGCTGTGTTGCTTTGATTACTTGCATGTTTTCTTTGCTTGCCGGGGTAGTCGGGTTGGGAAGATAGAATCCTGTTTAGGAGATTGGGGTACCCAGACTCACTGAGTAATCTTAGATTACTCATGTCTCAGTTGTTGTGGTTTTGCAGGGAAGCCTAAGTGAGTCTAGAGCCTGAGCAAACGTTAGGGTACCGGATAGGGTTTTCTTGTGTATCTTGTAAAACCCTATGTTTTTCCTCAACGAATAAGTGTATAGTTTTCCGACTATCTTTATATATTGCTTTAATGATTTATTTGCGATGAATTATTTTATTAAAGTGATATATATACGGTTTTCAGGAAAACATGGCAAGTTGCAAATGATACTCGGCCTTGTCCGGGCTAACACAACGCACCAGGCCGCGAGGGTTGCAAAGCCTAAGTAACCTCGGTTGCAGGTGGGATTGTGCTAGGGAGGACCGGTCGGGAAGTCTGCAGCTTCCATCCCTCGACCGGATCACCTTGGTGCAGTTTCGCAAGTGGCGTCCCGTGGCTGTCCGACGGCCTTCGTGGTCATAGGACGGTTCGGGGGCGTTACAGTCATGGGTGGGACAAAAACAAAATAATCGAGATGGAGAGGAACTGTTACCATTACCAAAGAGGCAAGCACAAGGGGCTCGTGTATTTGTTATGGGGAATCAAGAGGGCGAAAAACCCACTAATGGCATGGAAGAAGAACAAATGAGCGGTTAAGGCCGTAAAATGTTGAAGAATATCGGATAAAAAAAAATAGCTTTCTTTTGGTTTTCCATCTCATTTATTGGATTCTAAGAGGTTGATTTTTTTTTTTTTTTTTTTTAGCTTCAAAATTAGTGAGTTTGAGACATTATCTGTTACTCGATTCTTTAATAGACAACATAATTGTTTTCAAGAATTATGTGTTTAAATCTCAACTCATTAAGAAAGAAACAAAGTACATCAAGGAATGATGAATTCGAGGACGAATTCTAATTAAGTGGGGGAGAATTGTAACACCCCAATCCACCGATGGACCAACTCCTATTTTTGTTGAAAAGAAACCCAGCCCACTAAGGGCCCAGCAACTTTGGTCGCAAACCTACATGCGTATGTGTACGGGTGTATATATCTCCCTCTACCTCCAGCCACTTCTTTGCTTTGCAAACTCGAAACCCTAAAGCATCAGATCTCCTTGGTTTCAATCCTTCATCGCCATCATTAGTGATCAAGAGTTGACGTTGCGTTTCTTTTGGGATCACGTTAAGCGGAGAGAAGAGTTGGACGTACGTCTCGGTTTCATCTTTTAACACCCGCTTTGTTTAGGTAAGGTAAATATATCATGGATATGGTCTATTCCATTGATTATGTCTCTATTGGTTACTGAGTTTGTAGCTTATGACTTCACAATTGGTTTTAGTGAAGAAGAGTATTTCAGAAACATTGTCAAGTAGGGGTTTTGGTGATCCGTTTACCGTTGGATCTGAAGGACCCAGATCACGATTTTGGTGTTGTTGGATAGATCCTGCTGCAAGGAAGAAGTAGCAACTTTCGGTTCTTTATTACGAGGTAAACTCCATTCGCAGTTCAAGATTCAAGTTGGTGAAAAATCATTGTTTTCTGAACCCAGAAATTAACTAAGTGTCAGAATCAGTTTTCAGTTTCGACTTGAGGTTTTGGTGGAAGAATTCCGGCGTTACCTTAGAACTTCAAGTCAGTTCGACGGTTGATACAGATATAAGGAGTGTTAGGGAAGCCACCTGAGCTATCATTATCACCGGAAAAGGTAAACCATAGCTTATGCGTTGGTTGCTTGTCGGTCAAGAATCATCTGCTTCTGTCAAAAAAACAGAAACCCTAATACGTGTTGAATTGTTTTTCTTCTGCTGCAATTTTCAGATTATTGCTAGCTGCTCCAGCCTTCTTCCTATCAGTTCTCACCAGCTCAAAGTCAGGTGAGGGCGTGATCTGTGGATTTTGAACACTAAGCTATTTTGACCGTAATCGTGTTATGCTTGGTTTAGGGATAAGTTGTTTGATTGTTTGTATGACATAGGTTGATTAGTGATGATATGTATACTAAGGACAGATATGTGTTACGTGAGTGTTTGATATTGATATGTGGATGTATGACCATTAGTGTCTGCATGAGGAAAAAGGATGTATGACCATTAGTGTCTGCATGAGTAAAGTGGATGTATGACCATTTGTGTCAACATGAGTAAGGGATGTATGGTCAATGGTGCCTGCATATGTTACGAGTTATTATATGATATTGTGTGGTGGCATGATTTAATGTTTTAAATATGAGTTGTGTTTAGTGAAATATATAGGTTATATGTTGTTGAGGAAGCATGTTTGATTGTTGGAGATATTAGGAGGTTTATTGATAGCTTATTCTTAGACTTTGTGTATGCGCTTGCTGGTGTGCTTAGTTTTGTGTTGACGGTCCTGTGGACAGGCGGGATCGCTCTCACTGAGTTTACTCACCCCTCTTTTCTCTTTCCTTTAGGTCAGGTTTGATTAGAGAGTTTAACGCAAGTCGTCGGAGTTCTTTTGGTGTATTTGAGGGTTGGGGTGTCACAATTTTGCAGGTGGAGTAGGAAATGAGGTTTGGGTCATTCTTCTCGGTATGGTGGGTTATTTCTACTGATTTGGTGTCTACGAGAATGAATTCGTAGAATGTGCGGTTTTTGGTAAGGTTGTCGGTAAGGTATTGGCTTTCTTCATAAAATATGCGGTTGGTATATTGGGTTAGGTCTTTAAGGGATATTGGTTTGGTAAATGAGGTTGTAATAAGGTGTTGGCGTTGTGGTTTAAGGAAGTAGGACAATTTTTGGTCTACGGTTTTTTGTGAGGTGGATGGATTGGATATTTTTTGTGGCTGGGGGTTAATGGCTTTTGCATAGGATAGAGGAGGAAATACCGCCAACGGAGAGAATTGGTTGCTAGTGGTTAATTGCTTTCCTTGTAAATGTGGTTGATTCTTGACATAGTCTGATGCACTGATTGGTTTCTTTTGTGTTTCACTTATTTTGGTGATCCTGAGATTTCCCCTGTAAATACTCCCTTGTCAGAAAATCAGGTAAAGAATTATTTTCTCCTTTTATATATTGTATATCGAAATCAAAAACAGATAAAATAGCTTGCCATCTAGCAAATATTTGTTTAGAAACTATGTTTTTAACATCCTTTTGTAAAATCTCTTTGGCCGATTTGCAATCGACACATAGTAAAAACTTTTTGTTTTTAAATCATCTTGAAATTTAGAAATACAATTTACTATAGATAAAACTTCTTTTTTAACTGTAGAGTAATTCTTTTGTGGTCCAAGCCAAACTCCTGAGTGGAAACGGACTATAGACTCTTGGGTAGACTCTGACATTTTCTGTTTAAGGATCCCCCCATAACCTCTTTCTGATGCATCTTTTTCTACTATCATGGATGCATTAGGGTGTGGGATGACTAGACATGGTAGTGTTATAACCATTTTCTTGATATCCTGGACTAGACTAGTATGCAGACTTGACCACGGTATGGGGTTCTTTTGTAATCTGTAATGGTTGTATAGTTTTTCGAAGATTAGGTAGAAAATCAGATATGTAGTTTAAGCAACCTAAAAATCTTTGTAATTGTGATTTCTCTTTTATTTCATCTGGAAATTTATTTGCAAATTCTATAGATCTAGATATAGGTGTTATAGTACCTTGATATATGTTGTGGCCTAAAAAATGTATTTTTGTTTGAAATATTTGCATCTTTTTTGCGGATACTACTAGTCCATGCTTTTTAACAATGTTCAAAAAGGTGTATAGATGTTTAAAGTTGTAAAATCCGCGAACCAAAATATGCGTTTTTGGTAGGGGTGTCGATCGATATCCTTGTAGCATCGATCGACACCACTTATTCTGGGTTCGTCGGGTTGGTTTTAATCGTCGTTTTGGACCGGTTTGGTTAGGGAAAACCAATGAACCGGGTCTTAAAAGGGAGAAAACGACCTAGGGTCGTGTTTTGTTGTTGTGCCGCTTTCAGAGAAAAGAAAAGAGAGAAAACAGTTCCTAAGATTCTTGAGAGAGTTTGGGAGATTTCAAGGCGTTTTTGGTGAGATCTTGCTGTGGGATTGAAGATCCAAGGCTAGGAACGTGTTGGAAGGGTGCTAGGAGTGTTGGATTCGTTTATGTTGGTCTAAATCTTCCTTCCAAGAGGTGAGTGCATGACCATGGCTTATCTAAGCTAAGATCTTTAGATTCTATGTGATTTGGTGCTTATGTGGTTGTTTCTTTGAGTTTTCTATGATATTTCGTTGCTGTCTGGGCTGGGTTTGGCTTCTGGGAGTGCAAGGATCGGATTGGGGAAGATTGGAGGCGAGATTCGGAGTTTCTGATCGAGGGAAATCGCTGCTCGACATCGGTGTCGGTCGACACCAGTTGGGGTGTCGGTCGACACCAACGCGAGGACGGCTCGGAACTTTAGCGAGTGTCGATCGATGCCATGTGGAGGTGTCGGTCGACACCAACTAGGGTTTTCGGGAGTGTCGGGCAGGGTGTCGATCGACACCAGTTAGTCAGTGTCGATCGACACCATCTGGTGTCGGTCGACACCCCTTGTTCAGTTACGATGGGTGTTGCATGCTATGTATATTGCCTGGTTTGTTTTATTGATTGTTGTTTGTGGCATGTAGAGATCTTATTGCTTGTGTGTATAGCCCAGTAGATGGGAGGATTGCCTCACTAAGTATTTGTGATAATACTTACGCATCTCAATTGTTGTTTGTGGTGTGCAGGTAAAGGCAGAGTGTGATCGTGGAATCCAGGCAATGAAGAGGAGGATGTTCTAGGGACTTGATTAGTTGTTGTCTGGCATTGTTAGGTTGCTAGAGTCGAGTCCTAGAAACATTGCTAGGTTGCTGTTTTCATGTTTCTTGATGATTGATTACTGGATATTGCTTATGCTATGGTATTGGTTTATTATTGGTTTATTATTGGTTATTATTGGTTATTGGATATTGAGTTTTCCTCTGTTGTAGCTTATTATTATTAATAGTATTATTTATTATTTATAAAAAAAAAAAAGGGTCGGTCGTTTCAAAAGTGTTGGTCGACAGATTTTGAATATATTAACACATCATCTATGTATACAATAGAGAAGGTGGAGTAAGGGTTAAATATTTCGTTCATTATATTTTGAAATTTTGATGGTGCGTTTTTTAAACCGAAAGGCATGACATTCCATTCATAATGCCCAAAAGGCACTGTGAATGCTGTTTTATATTTATCCTTCTCGGCAATTTGTATTTGCCAAAATCCACTTTTCATGTCAAATTTAGAGAATATACAGGCGTCATATAATCGTTTTAATAGATCTCTTTTGTTTGGTATTGGGTATCTTATCCATTGTATTACATTTTTTAAGGGTTTATAGTTAATTACTAAGCTTGGTACTCCTCTTTCTTTTTCAGCTTGGTTGTTTACATAAAATGTTGAACAACTCCAAGGAGATTTAGATTTTCTTATTAAGTTTTTATCTAGTAATTCTTGTATTTCTTTTTTGCAATGTTCTAGAAGTTCTTGATTCATTTGAATGGGTCTAGCTTTAGTTGGAATATTTTTTTCATTAAAATCTTTTTCGTAGGGTATTTCAACAATATGTTTTTTTTCTTTCCCAAAAGGCATTTGGGAGTTCAGAACATACTTGGTTTAGTAGTTTAACTTCTAATGTTTTTATTTTATTTGTGACTTGTGGATCACTTAGTTGTTTTTCTATCTGTTGGTATTTTATTTCTTGTTGTAAATATTGTATCTGTTTTTGTTTCCCGTCTATTAAGTTTATGGATTTCTCTATTGTTGAATTTTGTAAAGCTAAGATTTCTTTTGTTTTCATTGGGGATAGAAATTCAAACATTTTTTTTCTCCTACAATTTTTGTGGTAATTCCTAGTTCTGTAACCTTAAACGGATAAATTTATGTAAAAAACAGAGTTCCTAGTATAACTTCTTGGCTTAAGTTTTTTACAAGGATAAATTGAGTTTTAAAACAATAATTTTTGTTACAGATTTTTGCTTTAGGTAATTTATAGTTAACCTTCAAACTACTTCCGTTTGCACCGCTAAGTTTCTCATATGTTTTTTCATAGAATTTTGTAGGAACTATTCCTTCTCTAATACAATTATAGTCAGCTCCTGTATCTAGAAGTGCTATTGTTTCTAGTTTAAAATCATACCCTATGTGTAATGTGATTTTTGTATACCATTTTTGGTAGTTTATTTTGTTTATTATCTGGATATATTCTTCTTCTTCTTTTGTTTGTTTATGGTTTTCAGGGTTGGTCCATTGTTGTGGGTGGAGATTCATGGAGTTTTGGTTTTATAAGGGCTAATCTAGCGTCTACTTGCAATTGGTGAAGTTGATGTTGGTGAACTATTTGTTGTAATTCTTTTATTTGTATTTTTAAATTTTTAACTTCTCCTTGTAATTTACCAGTAGTTACTTGTTTAAAATAGTGTTGGAGAGAGATATGTTTCTATTATTTTGTTAAGACGAAAAGGTTGTGGAGTTAATAATTGATTTTCTCGGCGCACTAGATCTTTTAATTTTAATAAATATTCCTTTTTTGTTTCTTGATCATCTATTTTATCTATAATATCTATTAAAAATTGTTTATCAATGTCTTTTGTAATTACGTTTATTGTTTTACAATTGCATATTCCATCTGAGATATTTTCAGAATTTTGAGAGGATGTGTCAGTTTCATCTTCTATTATGTCTAGAGAAGGGTCGCTACTGAGTTCTTCTGAATTTTCAGTTTCTGAAAGAAGTAATTTTTCTAATTTTTCTCTAATGTCTTGTTGATCGTGAAATATTTCATTGATTTTTCTTTTCATTTTACAATCTGTAGATTTATGTCCTGGCCTTTTATAATTCCAGCATATAATTCTTTCTTTTCTAGATGGTTTCTCGTTGGTGTTTTTCTTTTTTTGTATAGTATGAGTTTGAAAATTTCTTTGTAAATCTTTTCTTTTTATTATAAGGTTGTGGATAAAAAGGTTTATTTTGTTTGCATAGTTTTCGTCTTTCTCTAGAAGGTGGAATGAGACGGTTGTAACCATATTGTTCACAAAATGAACCCATAGTTTCTCCAAATTTGAATTTGTTACTTTGTTGTTTATCTTTGTGTTCTTGACATATTTGTAGTCCTTCCTTTTTAATAAAGGCAAACAATTGACCATATGTTATTGTATCCCATAGTATTGGTTGTCCTCCAGAATAGTCTTTTAGTTTATTAATTAATCGTTCTGCGAAAAATGATGGTAATCCTGCGATGAACCGTTCTTTCCAGAAGGGTTGGTTGCAGTCGTGTCTTTGAAATATGTTGGTTATAAATATATCTTTATACCATTTAAAGTCCCCTAGTGTTGGACATCTAAGATTTGTTAAAATAAGTTTTTTACTTGTTAGTTCTTTCGAAGGGTTTCCTACAAAGGGCATGGTCATGGTGTGGACTAAAAATTCTACAGCGTTTTGAACTTGGTCTTCTTCATAAAAACCATCTTCTCCTTCTACTCTTCTAGTTTCAGTATGGTTTAGAATAGAATTTTAAGTTTCTATGCCTAAAGCATTGTCCCACAAAAATTTTAAGGCTCCATTGAAGCCCGAGATTAGCATGACACATGCTTGGTGGTCTGACATTCCTTTAGCTTTATAGGATAGGGTTGCCATCCCCATTTCTTGAAATAAATTCATCATTTCATATTCGGATCTACCATCTATATTCCATTCATATATGCCTTCTCCGTTGTAAAAGTTTGTTGAGGGAAATTTATGATGTTCTTCAAATAATAAGTCAGGTGGTGAGTGTCTTGGATAATATGGTTTTTTGGATGGTTGAAAGTTCCTTTTTATTCTATTTATTTCTATATCGGTTTCAGATTGAATGTTTTCATCAATATTATTGATCCCCTTGGCTTTGTCTAGTCTATTTAGTCTAGTTGAGATTGATTTTAAAATTTCATTTTCAGGGAATTTAATAGGTTTTGTTAATGGTTTGAAGAGAGGTGGTGAGACTGCAGTAAAAGGTGGAGATAACGGCTGATAGTTTGTTGTTATGTTTTTCTCATCTTTTTCTAATTTGTCATCAAGGTTATCTATTTGTCGTGAAATAGTATGTAATATTTGACTTTGATAATTATTTTGTTCATATACTATTTTAAAGTCAGCCATATATATTGAATCTTTATCATCTCGGTTTGCCCCAGTTCTAAAAGGTGTAGCTATTACTTGTTTTTGGGGAGTGTGAATTTTTATGTCTTTCAAAGGTGGATGGACTGATTTGTGTATTTCTCCGTTAGTCATTTCCCATGTGTGATATAATGTGGAACTAGTGTTTATTGATTCATTTTTATATGGGTAGCATATGTCATTTTCTAAAGCGTATGTTTCAAACCATGTGAAAAATGGAATATTTACTTCTCTATTTTCCATGTAGTTATACCATATTTCTCTAAAAGTTATAACTTTTTCTTTATTAAAAGCTTGAAAGTACCATTTTCTTTTATCTCCGTTTTTATCTGATATAAATTCTTCTTTAAGGTAATCTTTGTCTATTGTAAATGTTTTTATGATAACATTTATTGATTTAAAATCTGAAGCTGTTGGGGAAGTAGGAAAGTTAGACGATCCTACTTCTGATTGTTGAACTGGTTCAGCTATTGGTGCTTGAAAAATAATAGGTTTTTTCCCTTGGCTTTTTGTTAAAATTTCTTTTACACTTTCTTCTGAAGCTTGGCCAGTTCTGTACTCAGAGAAAGATGAACGTGGGTAGAATGGACTAAATTTTAATGATGGTGGATCTCTAAAAGAACCAAAGTTTAATACTATTTTTCCATCATATTGTTCTGTTATACTTGTAATAGTTCTTTGTTCAAAGTTTCTTGGTGGTTGAGTATTAATAGTTCTTGTGTATTAATTTTCCATGGATCATGAATTGTAATTTTTGTCCATTTTAATTGTTTAGGTGTGTATGTAGAGGTTGGTGTGTCTTTACCATGTGCAGTCAATATTATTGTTTCGCCTTTATCATCTTGCAATAAACATCGTGGGTTGAACTCAGATGTAGATTGCTTAAAGTAAATTCGATACAACAACAAATAGCCATGTCTTTCTTGCTGAAATTTAATTTCAGGCAAGTGTACGTTTAAAACTAAAGTATTAAATATTGTAGGGTCATGTAGGCTCACTTGAAAATTTGGTGCACAATTAAAATATATAGCTCTGTTACATAAATTTGACTGTACTACTCCTAATAAGGAGTCTTCAAATTTTAAAAGTGTTTTATCTCTTAATAACATGAGTATTGGAGAAACAATCCCTGTTCTAGATAAAGGTTTAATTGCTATTTCTATTAGACCAAAATGAATATAATTAATTTTTTTTCTTTTATAGTTTTCTAAAGCCATAGAAGAAAGTAGTTTAATTTCTTCAAATTCATTTTGTAATGATAAAGTTTGTTCATGTTCTTTGATTGAATATGCAGTTTTAAAATCAAAAGCTCCTACTTGATATATATTTTGCGGATTAACATGCGGTAGTTGATCTTTTGATATTTCTTGATTAAAACTTGTAATTTTTGATATAATTTCTCTTGAATTAATTGTTTTTTGAGATGTAGAAGATGATGCATGCTTAGACTTAAAAAACTTCCTAACCTTAGATGCCATGTTTAAAGTATCCTTAATCTAATGCTAAAAATGCAAACTAAGTGATCTTATCGATGGCGTCTGACGCATGGGCTTACAAACGGACTCACTGTCTCCTGGTTTTACAGCCTGGAATACCTATGCTATCAACGTTTTTGACAAGGTACTGGTAGCTTGGTTTCAAACACTAGGCTTAAGTATAGATTAAACAAGTATCTTTTGGCTTGGATGTTTTACTTGGCACCTGCCTTTGTTTCAATCCCTTCTTGGTACTGTTAAGGAAGCGGCATGGAGATGTCTTTTTAGTAGTTTGCTGTATATACATCCAAAGATCCGCTGTAGCACATTGGCTAAATGCTTCTTAAATTCTAAGTTGCTCTACATATATCCGGGTTCAAAGCTTGGCAGCTGAATTTAAGTTTGGAATAATTTTTTCATGTAGTATATGCATTGCGCTAGTCGTTTACTTAGGACCAGCCATTGTTTCAAACCCTTCTTGGTATTGCCAAAGATGCAGCATGAAAATGCCTTATTAGTAGCCCGCTATATATTCATTTAAAATATCCGCTGTAGCACATTGGCTAAATGCTCTTGAAAACCAAGTTGCTCTTCAGAATTTTGGGTTCAAAGCCTGGCAGCGGAAACTATATTTTGGATCATTTTTTTGAAGTATATGTTGGAGAGAACTAGAGATACATTGTGCCAGTATTTTACTTGGGACCCGCCTTTACTTCAAACCGTTCTTGGTAAAGCCGAGGAAGTGGCTTGGGATGCATTTCTTAGTAGTACGCTGTATATATATATGTAAACAATGCTCAAGAACATATTGGCTAAATGGTTTTTAAGATCTAAGCTGCTCTTAAACTTTTTGGTTTCAAATCCCAACAGCAGAAATTTATTTTAGAACATTTCTTTTTTTTGGAGTATATTTTAGAGAGAACATTATATGCATTGATCCAGTTTACTTGGCACCTGCCTTTGTTTCAAACACTTCTTGGTACTGTTGAGGAAGCGGAATGGAGATTTCCTTTTAGTAGTTCGCCGTATATACGTACAAAGATCCGCTGTAGCACATGGCTAAATACATATATCCGGGTTCAAAGCTCGGCAGCGGAAAATTTATTTTGGAATAATTTTTTCATGTAGTATATGCATTGTGCTAGTCTTTTACTGAGGGCCATCCATTGTTTCAAACCCTTCTTGGTATTGCCAAAGATGCGGATTGAAAATGCCTTATTAGTAGCCCGGTGTATATAAATTCAAAAGATCCGCTGTAGCACATTGGCTAAATGATCTTGAGAACCAAGTTGCTCTAAAGAATTCCGGGTTCAAAGCCTGGCAGTGGAAAATATATTTTGGAACATTTTTTTTTGCAGTATATGTCGGAGAGAACAAGAGATACAATGTGCCAGTATTTTACGTTGGACCCACCTTTTCTTATACCCTTCTTGGTAAAGCCGATGAAGCGGCTTGGGATGCATTTCTCAGTAGTACGCTGTATATATATGTAAAAAATCCTCTAGAACATATTGGCTAAATGATTTTTAAGATCTAAGCTGCTCTTAAACTTTTGGGTTTCAAAGCCTGGCAGCAGAAATTTATTTTAGAACATTTCTTTTTTTGGTATATATTTTAGAGAGAACATTAGATGCATTGATCCAGTTTACTTGGCGCCTGCCTTTGTTTCATACCCTTATTGGTACTGTTAAGGAAGCGGCATGGAGATGTCTTTTTAGTAGTTCACTGTATATACGTACAAAGATCTGCTGTAGCACATGGCTAAATGCTTCTTAAATTCTAAATTGCTCTACATATATCCGGATTCAAAGCTCGGCAGCGGAAAATTTATTTTGGAATAATTTTTTCATGTACTAATATGCAGTGTGCTGGTCTTTTACATAGGGCCAGCCATTGTTTCAAACCCTTCTTGGTATTGCCAAAGATGCGGATTGAAAATGCTTTATTAGTAGCCCGCTGTATATATATTCAAAAGATCCGCTGTAGCACATTGGCTAAAGGCTCTTGAGAACCAAGTTGCTCTAAAGAATTCCGGGTTCAAAGCCTGGCAGCGGAAAATATATTTTGGAACATTTTTTTTTTGCAGTATATGTCGGAGAGAACTAGAGATACAATGTGCCAGTATTTTACTTTGGACCCGCCTTTTCTTCAAACCGTTCTTGGTAAAGCCGATGAAGCGGCTTGGGATGTATTTCTTAGTAGTACGCTGTATATATATGTAAACAATCCTCTAGAACATATTGGAACATATTGGTTTTTAAGATTTAAGCTGCTCTTCAACTTTTTGGTTTCAAAGCCCGGCAGCAGAAATTTATTTTAGAACATTTCTTTTTTAAAAGTATATTTTAGAGAGAACATTAGATGCATTGATCCAGTTTACTTGGCACCTGCCTTTGTTTCAAACACTTCTTCGTAATGTTGAGGAAGCGGCTTGGAGATGTCTTTTTAGTAGTTCTGTGTATATACGTACAAAGAACCGCTGTAGCACATGGCTAAATGCTTCTTAAATTCTAAGTTGCTCTACATATATCCGGGTTCAAAGCTCGGCAGCGGAAAATTTATTTTGGAAAATTTTTTTCATATAGTATATGCATTGTGCTAGTCTTTTACTTAGGGCCAGCCATTGTTTCAAACCCTTCTTGGTATTGCCAAAGATGCGGATTGAAAATGCCTTATTAGTAGCCCGCTGTATATATATTCAAAAGATCCGCTGTAGCACATTGGCTAAATGCTCTTGAGAACCAAGTTGCTCTAAAGAAATCCGGGTTCAAAGCCTGGCAGCGGAAAATATATTTTAGAACATTTTTTTGCAGTATATGTCGGAGAGAACTAGAGATACAATGTGCCAGTATTTTACTTTGGACCCGCCTTTTCTTCAAACCGTTCTTGATAAAGCCAATGAAGTGGCTTGGGGATGTATTTCTTAGTAGTAAGCTGTATATATATGTAAACAATCCTCTAGAACATATTGGAACATATTGGTTTTTAAGATCTAAGCTGCTCTTAAACTTTTTGGTTTCAAACACTTCTTCGTACTATTTATTTTAGAAATAAATCCCGGCAGCAGAAATTTATTTTAGAACATTTCTTTTTTTCGGAGTATATTTTAGAGAGAACATTAGATGCATTGATCCAGTGTACTTGGCACCTGCCTTTGTTTCAAAAACTTCTTCGTACTGTTGAGGAAGCGTCTTGGAGATGTCTTTTTAGTAGTTCTGTGTATATACATACAAAGATCCGCTGTAGCACATGGCTAAATGCTTCTTAAATTCTAAGTTGCTCTACATATATCCGGGTTCAAAGCTCGGCAAAGGAAAATTTATTTTGGAATAATTTTTTCATGTAGTATATGCATTGTGCTAGTCTTTTACTTAGGGCCAGCCATTGTTTCAAACCCTTCTTGGTATTGCCAAAGATGCGGATTGAAAATGCCTTATTAGTAGCCCGCTCTATATATATTCAAAAGATCCGCTGTAGCACATTGGCTAAAGGCTCTTTAGAACCAAGTTGCTCTAAAGAATTCCGGGTTCAAAGCCTGGCAGCGGAAAATATATTTCGGAACATTTTTTTTTTTGCAGTATATGTCGGAGAGAACTAGAGATACAATGTGCCAGTATTTTACTTTGGACCTGCCTTTTCTTCAAACCGTTCTTGATAAAGCCGATGAAGCGGCTTGGGGATGTATTTCTTAGTAGTAAGCTGTATATATATGTAAACAATCCTCTAGAACATATTGGAACATATTAGTTTTTAAGATCTAAGCTGCTCTTAAACTTTTTGGTTTCAAATCCCGGCAGCAGAAATTTATTTTACATGGCTAAATGCTTCATAAATTCTAAGTTGCTCTACATATATCCGGGTTCAAAGCTCGGCAGCGGAAAATTTATTTTGGAATAATTTTTTCATGTAGTATATGCATTGTACTAGTCTTTTACTTAGGGCCATCGATTGTTTCAAACCCTTCTTGGTATTGCCAAAGATGCGGATTAAAAATGCCTTATTAGTAGCCCGCTGTATATATAGTCAAAAGATCCGCTGTAGCACATTGGCTAAATGCTCTTGAGAACCAAGTTGCTTTAGAGAATTCCGGGTTCAAAGCATGGCAGCAGAAACTATATTTTGGAACATTTTTTTTGCAGTATATTTCGGAGAGAACTAGAGATACAATGTGCCAATATTTTAATTTGGACCCGCCTTTTCTTCAAACCGTTCTTGGTAAAGCCGATGAAGCGGCTTAGGGATGTATTTCTTAGTAGTACGCTGTATATTTATGTAAACAATCCTCTAGAACATATTGGAACATATTGGTTTTTAAGATCTAAGCTGCTCTTAAACTTTTTGGTTTCAAAGCCCGGCAGCAGAAATTTATTTTAGAACATTTCTTTTTTTGGAGTGTATTTCAGAGAGAACATTAGACGCATTGATCCAGTTTACTCGGCACCTGCCTTTGTTTCAAACACTTCTTGGTACTGTCGAGGAAGAGGCATGGAGATGTCTTTTTAGTAGTTCGCCGTATATACGTACAAAGATCCGCTGTAGCACATGGCTAAATGCTTCTGAAATTCTAAGTTGCTCTACATATATCCAGGTTCAAAGCTCGGCAGTGGAAAATTTATTTTGGAATAATTTTTTCATGTAGTATATGCATTGTGCTAGTATATTACTTAGGGCCAGCCATTGTTTCAAACCCTTCTTGGTATTGCCAAAGATGCAGATTGAAAATGCCTTATTAGTAACCCGCTGTATATATAGTCAAAAGATCCGCTGTAGCACATTGGCTAAATGCTCTTGAGAACCAAGGTGCTCTAAAGAATTACGGGTTCAAAGCCTGGCAGCGGAAAATATATTTTGGAACATATTTTTTTTGGAGTATATGTCGGAGAGAACTAGAGATACAATGTGCCAGTATTTCACTTTGGACCCGCCTTTTCTTCAAACCGTTCTTGGTAAAGCCGATGAAGCGGCTTGGGGATGTATTACTTAGTAGTACGCTGTATATATATGTAAACAATCCTCTAGAACATATTGGAACATATTGGTTTTTAAGATCTAAGCTGCTCTTAAACTTTTGGTTTCAAAGCCCGGCAGCAGATATTTATTTTAGAACATTTCTTTTTTTGGAGTATATTTTAGAGAGAACATTAAATGCATTGATCCAGTTTACTTGGCACCTGCCTTTGTTTCAAACACTTCTTGGTACTGTTGAGGAAGCGACATGGAGATGTCTTTTTAGTAGTTCGCCGTATGTACGTACAAAGATCCGCTGTAGCACATGGCTAAATGCTTCTGAAATTCTAAGTTGCTCTACATATATCCGGGTTCAAAGCTCGGCAGCGGACAATTTATTTTGGAATAATTTTTTCATGTAGTATATGCATTGTGCTAGTCTTTTACTTAGGGCCAGCCATTGTTTCAAACCCTTCTTGGTATTGCCAAAGATGCGGATTGAAAATGACTTATTAGTAGCCCACTGTATATATAGTCAAAAGATCCGCTGTAGCACATTGGCTAAATGCTCTTGAGAACCAAGTTACTCTAAAAAATTCTGGGTTCAAAGCCTGGCAGCTGAAAATAAATTTTGGAACATTTTTTTTTGCAGTATACGTCGGAGAGAACTAGTGATACAATGTGCCAGTATTTTACTTTGGACCCGCCTTTTCTTCAAACCGTTCTTGGTAAAGCCGATGAAGCGGCTTGGGGATGTATTACTTAGTAGTACGCTGTATATATATGTAAACAATCCTCTAGAACATATTGGAACATATTGGTTTTTAAGATCTTTTAAACTTTTTGGTTTCAAAGCCCGGCAGCAGAAATTTATTTTAGAACATTTCTTTTTTTGGAGTATATTTTAGAGAGAACATTAGACGCATTGATCCAGTTTACTTGGCACCTGCCTTTGTTTCAAACACTTCTTGGTACTGTTGAGGAAGCGGCATGGAGATGTCTTTTTAGTAGTTCGCCGTATGTACGTACAAAGATCCGCTGTAGCACATGGCTAAATGCTTCTGAAATTCTAAGTTGCTCTACATATATCCGGGTTCAAAGCTCGGCAGCGGAAAATTTATTTTGGAATAATTTTTTCATGTAGTATATGCATTGTGCTAGTCTTTTACTTAGGGCCAGCCATTGTTTCAAACCCTTCTTGGTATTGCCAAAGATGCGGATTGAAAATGCCTTATTAGTAGCCCGCTGTATATATAGTCAAAAGATCCGCTGTAGCTTATTGGCTAAATGCTCTTGAGAACCAAGTTGCTCTAAAGAATTCCGGGTTCAAAGCCTGGCAGCGGAAACTATATTTTGGAACATTTTTTTTTTTTGCAGTATATTTCGGAGAGAACTAGAGATACAATGTGCCAGTATTTTACTTTGGACCCGCCTTTTCTTCAAACCGTTCTTGGTAAAGCCGATGAAGCGGCTTGGGGATGTATTACTTAGTAGTACGCTGTATATATATGTAAACAATCCTCTAGAACATATTGGAACATATTGGTTTTTAAGATCTTTTAAACTTTTTGGTTTCAAAGCCCGGCAGCAGAAATTTATTTTAGAACATTTCTCTTTTTGGAGTATATTTTAGAGAGAACATTAGACGCATTGATCCAGTTTACTTGGCACCTGCCTTTGTTTCAAACACTTCTTGGTACTGTCGAGGAAGCGGCATGGAGATGTCTTTTTAGTAGTTCGCCGTATATACGTACAAAGATCCGTTGTAACACATGGCTAAATGCTTTTGAAATTCTAAGTTGCTCTACATATATCCAGGTTCAAAGCTCGGCAGTGGAAAATTTATTTTGGAATAATTTTTTCATGTAGTATATGCATTGTGCTAGTATATTACTTAGGGCCAGCCATTGTTTCAAACCCTTCTTGGTATTGCCAAAGATGCAGATTGAAAATGCCTTATTAGTAGCCCGCTGTATATATAGTCAAAAGATCCGCTGTAGCACTATAACATCCGCGAACCAAAAATTGGTTATTGGGAATGGGTGTCGATCGACACCAAGTGGGTGTCGGTCGACACCACTTATTTCCGGTTCGACCAGATTGAGATTTTAATCGATTTTGTTCGGTTTGGTTTAAGGAAACCATTGAACCGGGTCTTAAAAGGAAGAAAAAATGACCTAGGTCGTGTTCCAGTGGTTGGGTGTCGCCGTTTTTGTGAGTTTTTGAGGAAAAAGAGAGAAAACCTTGTTCTTGAGCTTTTGAGAGAGATTGGTGGGATTCCTTGCTGTTTCTTGAGAGATCTAAGGCTGGGAAGGAGCTAGAAGCTTGCTAGGAGTGAGGGAATTTGTTCTTGCTGGTCAGAATCTTCTTGTAAGAGGTGAGTGCATGACCATGGCTTATCTAAGCTAAGATCTCTAGATTCTATGTGATTTGGTGCTTATGTGGTTGTTTCTTTGAGTTCTCTGGGAGTGCATGGAGCGGATTGGAGAATATTGGAGGCGAGATTCGGAGTTTCTGATCGAGGGAAATCGCTGCTCGGCATCGGTGTCGGTCGACACCAGTTGGGGTATCGGTCGACACCAACGCGAGGACGGCTCGGGACTTTGGCGAGGGTCGATCGATGCCATGTGGAGGTGTCGGTCGACACAAACTAGGGTTTTCGGGAGTGTCGGGCAGGGTGTCGGTCGACACCAGTTTGGTGTCGGTCGACACCAGATAGTCAGTGGCGATCGACACCATCTAGTGTCGGTCGACATCCCTCTTCCAGTTACAATGGATGTTGCCTGCTTTGTTTTTATTGATTGTTGTTTGTGGCATGTAGAGATCTTATTGCTTGTGTGTATAGCCCGGTAGATGGGAGGATTGCCTCACTAAGTATTTGTGATAATACTTACGCATCTCAATTGTTGTTTGTGGTGTGCAGGTAAAGGCAAAGTGTGATCGTGGAATCCAGGCAATGAAGAGGAGGATGTTCTAGGGACTTGATTGGGTGTTGTCTGGCATTGTTAGGCTGCTAGAGCTGAGTCATTAGAAACATTATTAGGTTGCTGGTTTCATGTTTTATGATGATTGATTATTGGATATTGCTTATGCTATGGTATTGGTTATATTATTGGTTTATTATTGGTTATTGGTTATTGAGTATTCCGCTGTTGATTGTGACTGTGGTAGGTGGCTAGTAGGTATGGGACCACTAGCTGTAGTTTATTATTATTATTTATTATTTATAAAAAAAAAAAAGGTCGGTCGTTTCATTTTGGTATCAGAGCCCTTACGGTTCTAGGTTTGGGTTCACTAGGCTTCTGCTGTAGATGTTTTGGGATTGCATGTCTTGATTGATTATGTGAGTTAGTCAATTGTGTGTGGCATGGAGTCCTAGAACATCCTCTTCGAGCCTATTGGTGATTCCACGGTGAGTTTCTATTTCTGTGTTAAATAGTAATTGTTTGCTTAGCCTTCTGTTCATGGTAGTGCAGATGGTTAGAGAGGATGCTGTCGCTGGTCATGGTCGTGGACGCGGACGTGGTCGCGGATGTGGTCGTGATAGGGGCAGAGCCCCAGTGGTTAGTGAGACCGAGGACCAGAGTGTGACAGCTGAGGGTGTTGGTGAGTCGCAGGGAGTTTCGGGGGATACAGTGAGTGTGGCCGGAGGGGGCGGTGTTGATGCTCCAGTGGTCGGTGATGCTAGAGTCCCGGGTGTGGGAGCCCCAGCGGGTAGAGTCCCTGGTGCTGACATTGCGGCTTTGCTAGCACAGGTGTTAGAGCGGTTACCACCAGTGGTGCCGGCTCGGGCTCAGGTAGTGCCACCAGTTGTGGCGGAGGAGCGGCAGCCAGTGGCTGCGGTTGAGGGGGTCCATGCTCGTTATCTCAGCATGTTGACAGAGATGGGTCGGTTGTGTACTGAGCAGTTTTCAGGAGGTGTAGATCCTACTGCTGCAGATGCGTGGAGGACGAGAGTGGAACGTAACTTCCATACTCTGAGATGTCCTGAGGAGGTCTGGGTAGACATAGGGGTCTACTTTTTGAGTGGTGATGCTGAGTTGTGGTGGAGATCTGTGGCTGCTAGGAGGGCGCAGCGGGAGATGACTTGGGCTGACTTCGTTTTGGAGTTCAACCGCAAGTATTTTCCTAGAGAGGCATTGGATCGTTTGGAGGTGCAGTTCCTTCAGTTGTCTCAGGGGACACGATCAGTGCGGGAGCTGGACTTGGAGTTCAGTCGACTTATGTGTTATGGGGGTCGGGCTATGGAGCCTGAGGAGGCTCAGGTCAGGAGGTTTTTGAGGGCTCTACGTGATGATTTGAGAGTTCATTGTAGAGGGAGGTCTTATGCTACGCGTGCAGAGCTGGTTAAGACAGCGGCAGAGATTGAGGAAGATATCCGGGCACAGTCAGTGACGGTTACTCCAGCAGTTCAGCCTGGTAAGCCTCAGCAGCAGGGTGGTTCTAGCAGGGGCGGTAGGCATGCTCAGGGAACCAAGAGGAAGTGGGAGGCTACGCAGAGGCCGAGTGGTGCTAGTTGCTTCTGTTGTGGGAGCAAGGATCACAGGGTTGCTAGTTGTCCCAAGAGGAGTGTTCCGACGGCAGGACCTCGGGTGTGTTATCATTGTAGGGAGACAGGGCACATCAGGCATTTTTGTCCCAAGTTGCAGCCGGCAGCAGTGGCAGCGTTGCAGCAGGTGCAGCCTGGAGGTCAGCAGGTGGCACGGATTGAGCAGGGGCCTCGGGTTTTCACGACAGTAGAGACGGGTGGAACCAGTGCCGGGGTGATCACAGGTATAATTTCTGGTACTTAATCTTTGTGAATTTTAGTAGGGTCAGATTTTATGTTTCCTGTGATAAAGTGTTAGGTTCTCAACACATGAGGTTTGTGTAGGGACCTTGTTGGTGGGTGGGTTTAAGTCCCATGTTATGTTTGACTCTGGAGCTTCGCATAGCTTCATTACTCCAGAGTGTGCAGAGTGTGCGGGGATCAGCGGGGATCCTGGCGAGCGTGCAGGAGTTGTCAGAGTTGCGGGAGGCGAGTTCCTTAGAGTGATTGGGCGAGCTAGAGGGGTTGATATTCAGATCGCAGGAGAGTCATGGCCAGCGGATTTGCTTATCAGTCCAATGGAGCTGTATGATGTTATTCTCGGGATGGATTGGTTGCATCGGCATATGGTGCACTTGGATTGCTATCGGGGTAGAGTGGAGTTTGAGCGTCCAGGAGGGAAGTTGGTTTTTCAGGGTATTAGACCAACTTCGGGGAGTCTCGTGATCTCAGCCATTCAGGCTGGGAAGATGATCGAGAAGGGCCGTGAGGCTTATTTGGTTACCATAACTATGCCAGAGTCAGTGGGGAAGTCTACGGTTAGTGGTATCCCGGTAGTGGAGGAGTTATGTGTTTCAGTCTTTGCAGGGGTTACCACCATCTCGGTCGGATCCTTTTACCATTGAACTGGAACCGGGGACGACACCGTTATCCAAGGCTCCTTACAGAATGGCTCCAGCAGAGATGGCAGAGCTGAAGAAGCAGCTAGAGGACTTATTGAGTAAGGGATTCATCCGTCCTAGTGTGTCACCGTGGGGAGCGCCGGTGTTGTTTGTGAAGAAGAAGGATGGGAGTTTCAGGTTGTGTATCGATTACCGGAGTTTGAACCGGGTCACTGTGAAGAACAAGCATCCTCTTCCTAAGATTGATGAGTTGTTGGATAAGTTGAGGGGTGCTACTTGGTTCTCTAAGGTGGATCTGGCGTCGGGTTACCATCAGATACCGATAGATGAGGCAGATGTGAGGAAGACTGCTTTCAGGACGAGGTATGGGCACTATGAATTTGTGGTGATGCCTTTCGGGTTGACTAACGCGCCAGCAGCGTTTATGAGATTGATAAACAGTGTGTTTCAGGAGTTCCTGGATGTATCTGTCATCATTTTCATCGACGATATCCTGGTTTATTCTAAGAGTCCTGAGGAGCATGCAGTGCATTTGAGGGCGGTTATGGAGAAGCTGCGGGAGCAGAAGTTGTTTGCCAAGTTGAGCAAGTGTAGTTTTTGGCAGCGTGAGATGGGCTTTCTGGGTCACATTGTTTCTACAGAGGGGGTTTCTGTAGATCCAGAGAAGATTCAGGCTATCAGAGATTGGCCTAGACCGCAGAATGCTACAGAGATCAGAAGTTTCCTTGGCTTGGCAGGTTACTATAGGAGATTTGTGCAGGGGTTTGCAAGCAGAGCACGTCCTATGACTAAGTTGACAGGAAAGGATGTTCCTTTTGTCTGGTCAGAAGAGTGTGAGGAAGGCTTTGCAAGCCTGAAGGAGATGTTGACTACTGCGCCAGTGTTGGCTTTGCCTGAGCAGGGAGAACCCTATGTGGTTTATACAGATGCATCTAGAGTTGGTTTGGGGTGTGTTCTGATGCAGCATGGGAAGGTGATTGCCTATGCTTCGCGGAAGTTGCGGGTGCATGAAGGCAACTATCCTACTCATGATTTGGAGATGGGTGCTGTAGTTTTTACCCTGAAGATTTGGAGATCTTATCTTTATGGTGCAAAGGTACAGGTGTTTACAGATCATAAGAGTCTGAAGTACATATTCACTCAGCCTGAGCTGAATTTGAGACAGAGGCGGTGGATGGAGCTTGTGGCAGATTATGATTTGGAGATAGCCTATCATCCTGGTAAGGCTAACACGGTTGCAGATGCTCTGAGTCGGAAGAGGGTAGCTTCGGCTCAGGAGCAGGAGTTGGAGTCTCTGGTAGGGGAGATCAGTGCTTTGAGCTTATGTGTTGTTTCACAGGAACCGTTGGGTTTGGAAGCAGTAGATAGAGCAGATCTTCTGAGTATAGTGCGGTTGGCACAGGAGAAGGATTTAGGGCTGGTGAATGCCTCAAAGGATGTTGATTCAGAGTATCAGGTCTCAGATAATGGTACTATTTTGGTGCACGGTCGGGTTTGTGTGCCCAAGGATGAGGAGTTGAGGCAGGAGATTCTGAGAGAGGCTCATGCGAGCAAGTTATCCATTCATCCAGGAGCGACTAAGATGTACCGTGACCTCAAGAGGTATTATCATTGGTTCGGGATGAAGAAGGATGTAGCTAGTTGGGTCGCGAGGTGCAATGTGTGCCAGCTAGTGAAGGTTGAGCATTAGGTTCCTGGCGGTTTACTGAAGAGTTTACCCATTCCTGAGTGGAAGTGGGATATGATTACCATGGATTTTGTGGTATGATTGCCATTGTCACGGACCTTTGATGCTATTTGGGTCATTGTGGACCGGTTGACTAAGTCCGCACATTTTCTGGCCATTAAGAAGACTGATGGAGCAGCGGTCTTGGCTAAGAAGTATGTGAGAGAGATAGTCAGATTGCATGGGGTGCCAGCGAGCATTGTGTCTGATAGAGATTCTAAGTTCACTTCGGTGTTCTGGAAGGCATTTTAGGCGGAGATGGGCACTAAGGTGCATATGAGTACAGCTTATCATCCCCAGACAGATGGACAGTCTGAGAGGACGATCCAGACGTTGGAGGATTTGCTGAGGATGTGTGTTTTAGATTGGGGTGGCCATTGGGCAGATCACCTGAACCTGGTAGAGTTTGCTTACAACAACAGCTATCAGGCGAGTATTGGTATGGCTCCTTATGAGGCTTTGTATGGGAGGCCGTGTCGTACACCGTTATGCTGGACTCAGCTGGGGGAGAGGAGCATGTACGGGGGCAGATTTTGTTCAAGAGACCTCGGAGAAGATTTGGATTCTCAAGCTGAACATGAAAGAGGCTCAGGATAGGCAGAGGAGTTATGCTGATAGGAGGAGGAGAGATCTTGAGTTTCAGGTGGGAGACAGAGTGTACCTCAAGATGGCCATGTTGCGGGGTCCGAACAGGTTATTGACTGAGACTAAGTTGAGTCCGAGGTATATGGGTCCGTTCAGAGTGATTGATCGAGTTGGACCAGTGGCATATAGACTAGAGTTACCTGAGGTTATGCGTGCTTTCCATAAGGTATTCCATGTGTCTATGTTGCGGAAGTGTCTCCGTGAGGATGATCAGTTGGTGGCTAAGATTCCTGAAGATCTTCAGCCTAACATGACATTGGAGGCGAGACCTGTGAGGGTTCTCGAGAGGAGGATCAAGGAACTTCGGAAGAAGAAGATTCCTTTGATGAGAGTCCTTTGAGACTGTGATGGTGTGGAGGAGCAGACTTGGGAACCTGAGGCGAGGATGAAGGCAAGGTTTAAGAAGTGGTATGAGAAGCAACCGCGACTTGAGCTTGCCTAGTCTGGTTCCGTCTGTAATCCGTGGCTGGAGCGGGAATGGAGTATTCCAGCCCATCTCTCTTGTTACTCGGTCACTTGGGGTGGTTGGTTGTGCGACTCAGTAACAAGATGAGGTGGTGTTGGGGTACAAAGTTTCCGTGAGGCGGGGTTGTGAAGGAAAATTTCCTGAAGGAGAAGCTTCCAAAAGTGGAAAGTTTCCACAAATGGAAAGTGCTAAATATGGAAAGTTTTATGGGAGTTGAATTTGTCCATTTTAGCAGTGGAGAGCTTTAAAGGGGGCTGGTGTGTGGCCTTAGTGGCGGACTTTTGAGTCAGTGTGCCCGTGTGTGGCGGTCTTTTTAGACAATGTGTGGTCTTTGTGATGGGCTTTTTAGCCAGAGTGTCTTTGTGACGGTCCTCTTTTGGACATTTGTGTGGCCTTGGTGGCGGTCCTTTTTGGGACATTTTTTTGGCCTTTGTGGCGGGCTGTTTAGCCAGAGTGTCTTTGTGACGGTTCTTCGGGACAGATGGCCTTTGTGGCGGGCTGTTTAGCCAGAGTGTCTTTGTGACGGTCCTTCGGGACAGATGGTCTTTGTGACGGTCCTTCGAGACAGATGGCCTTTGTGGCGGGCTGTTTAGCCAGAGTGCCTTGGTGGCGGTCCTTTTTAGGACATTTGTTTGGCCTTGGTGGCGGTCCTCTTTAAGACATTTGTTTGGCCTTGGTGGCGGTCCTCTTTAGGACATTTTGTTTGGCCTTTGTGGCGGCCCTTGTGGTGTGTATATGATCCTTGTGTGGTCATGAGGTATTCCAGTGAGGGAATATGTGGCTGGTAGGACATTGGGATGTTTTTACGCGAGTCACGGGAAGGAAACCTGGAAAGGGATAGGACTCAGACGTGTTCAGAATTGTTTGCTCGCGGCTCCTGGAGGACTTTGGTTCTCCCAGTACTGCCATATTCGGAGACTTTGTGACTTTGGAGTATGGTTGGTATATCGACTTCGGACGACGGTCCGGAGGCGCGCTGTAGGGTGACGACCCGAGAGACGAGTTGGATTTTCCTTATATATTATGGCATGCGGGTTTAGGCCTGATGAGGAGCCAACATTGGCATGCAGACTTAGGTCTGATGAGGACAATTTATTTTGGAATAATTTTTTCATGTAGTATATGCATTGTGCTAGTCTTTTACTTAGGGCCAGCCATTTTTTCAAACCCTTCTTGGTATTGCCAAAGATGCGGATTAAAAATGACTTATTAGTAGCCCACTGTATATATAGTCAAAAGATCCGCTGTAGCACATTGGCTAAATGCTCTTGAGAACCAAGTTACTCTAAAGAATTCCGGGTTCAAAGCCTGGCAGCTGAAAATATATTTTGGAACATTTTTTTTTTTGCAGTATATTTCGGAGAGAACTAGAGATACAATGTGCAAGTATTTTACTTTGGACCTGCCTTTTCTTCAAACCGTTCTTGGTAAAGCCGATGAAGCGGCTTGGGGATGTATTTCTTAATAGTACGCTGTATATATATGTAAACAATCCTCTAGAACATATTCGAACATATTGGTTTTTAAGATCTAAGCTGCTCTCAAAATTTTTGGTTTCAAAGCCCGGCAGCAGAAATTTATTTTAGAACATTTCTTTTTTTGGAGTATATTTTAGAGAGAACATTAGATGCATTGATCCAGTTTACTTGGCACCTGCTTTTGTTTCAAACACTTCTTGGTACTATTGAGGAAGCGGCATGGAGATGTCTTTTTAGTAGTTCGCCTTATATACGTACAAAGATCCGCTGTAACACATGGCTAGATGCTTCTGAAATTCTAAGTTGCGCTACATATATCCGGGTTCAAAGCTCGGCAGCGGAAGATTTATTTTGGAATGATTTTTTCATGTAGTATATGCATTGTGCTAGTCTTTTACTTAGGGCCAGCCATTGTTTCAAACCCTTCTTGGTATTGCCAAAGATGCGGATTGAAAATGCCTTATTAGTAGCCCGCTGTATATATAGTCAAAAGATCCGCTGTAGCTTATTGGCTAAATGCTCTTGAGAACCAAGTTGCTCTAAAGAATTCCGTGTTCAAAGCCTGGCAGCGGAAACTATATTTTGGAACATTTTTTTTTTGCAGTATATTTCGGAGAGAACTAGAGATACAATGTGCCAGTATTTTACTTTGGACCCGCCTTTTCTTCAAACCGATCTTGGTAAAGCCGATGAAGCGGCTTGGGGATGTATTACTTAGTAGTACGCTGTATATATATGTAAACAATCCTCTAGAACATATTGGAACATATTGGTTTTTAAGATCTTTCAAACTTTTTGGTTTCAAAGCCCGGCAGCAGAAATTTATTTTAGAACATTTCTTTTTTCGGAGTATATTTTAGAGAGAACATTAGACGCATTGATCCAGTTTACTTGGCACCTGCCTTTGTTTCAAACACTTCTTGGTACTGTCGAGGAAGCGGCATGGAGATGTCTTTTTAGTAGTTCGCCGTATATACGTACAAAGATCCGCTGTAGCACATGGCTAAATGCTTCTAAAATTCTAAGTTGCTCTACATATATCCGGGTTCAAAGCTCGGCAGCGGAAAATTTATTTTGGAATAATTTTTTCATGTAGTATATGCATTGTGCTAGTATTTTACTTAGGGCCAGCCATTTTTTCAAACCCTTCTTGGTATTGCCAAAGATGCGGATTGAAAATGCCTTATTAGTAGCCCGCTGTATATATAGTCAAAAGATCCGTTGTAGCACATTGGCTAACTGCTCTTGAGAACTAAGTTGCTCTAAAGAATTCCGGGTTCAAAGCCTGGCAGCGGAAACTATATTTTCGAACATTTTTTTTTTTGCAGTATATTTTGGAGAGAACTAGAGATACAATGTGCCAGTATTTTAATTTGGACCCGCCTTTTCTTCAAACCGTTCTTGGTAAAGCCGATGAAGCGGCTTGGGATGTATTTCTTAGTAGTACGCTGTATATATATGTAAACAATCCTCTAGGACATATTGGAAAATATTGGTTTTTAAGATCTAAGCTACTCTTAAACTATTTGGTTTCAAAGCCCGGGAGCAGAAATTTATTTTAGAACATTTATTTTTTTGGAGTATATTTTAGAGAGAACATTAGACGCATTGATTCAGTTTACTTGGCACCTGCCTTTGTTTCAAACACTTCTTGGTACTGTCGAGGAAGCGGCATGGAGATTTCTTTTTAGTAGTTTGCCGTATATACGTAAAAAGATCCGCTGTAGCACATGGCTAAATGCTTCTGAAATTCTAAGTTGCTCTGGATATACCAGGGTTCAAAGCTCGGCAGCGGAAAATTTATTGTGGAATAATTTTTTCATGTAGTATATGCATTGTGCTAGTATTTTACTTAGGGCCAGCCATTGTTTCAAACCCTTCTTGGTATTGCCAAAGATGCGGATTGAAAATGCCTTATTAGTAGCCCGCTGTATATATAGTCAAAAGATCCGCTGTAGCACATTGGCTAAATGCTCTTGAAAACCAAGTTGCTCTAAAGAATTCCGGGTTCAAAGCCAGGCAGCGGAAAATATATTTTGGAAAATTTTTATTTGCAGTATATGTCGGAGAGAACTAGAGGTACCATGTGCTAGTATTTTACTTTGGACCCGGGTTTTCTTCAAATCGTTCTTGGTAGAGCCGATGAAGCGGCTTGGGGATGTATTACTTAGTAGTACGCTGTATATATATGTAAACAATCCTCTAGAACATATTGGAACATATTGGTTTTTAAGATCTAAGCTGCTCTTAAACTTTTTGGTTTCAAAGCCCGGCAGCAGAAAATTATTTTAGAACTTTTCTTTTTTTGGAGTATATTTTAGAGAGAACATTAGATGCATTGATCCAGTTTACTTGGCACCTGCCTTTGTTTCAAACACTTCTTGGTACTGTTGAGGAAGCGGCATGGAGATGTCTTTTTGTAGTTCGCCGTATATACGTACAAAGATCCGCTGTAGCACATGGCTAAATGCTTCTGAAATTCTAAGTTGCTTTACATATATCTGGGTTCAAAGTTCGGCAGCGGAAAATTTATTTTGGAATAATTTTTTCATGTAGTATATGCATTGTGCTAATCTTTTACTTAGGGCCAGCCATTGTTTCAAACCCTTCTTGGTATTGCCAAAGATGCGGATTGAAAATGCCTTATTTGTAGCCCGCTGTATATATATTCAAAAGATCCGTTGTAGCACATTGGTTAAATGCTCTTGAGAACCAAGTTGCTCTAAAGAATTCCGGGTTCAAAGCCTGGCAGCGGAAAATATATTTTGGAATATTTTTTTTTTGCAGTATATGTCTGAGAGAACTAGCGATACAATGTGCCAATATTTTACATTGGACCCGCCTTTACTTCAAACCGTTCTTGGTAAAGCCGATGAAGTGGCTTGGGGATGTATTTCTTAGTAGTACGCTGTATATATATGTAAACAATCCTCTAGAACATATTGGAACATATTGGTTTTTAAGATCTAAGCTGCTCTTAAACTTTTTGGTTTCAAAGCCCGGCAGCAGAAATTTATTTTAGAACATTTCTTTTTTTGGAGTATATTTTAGAGAGAACATTAGATGTATTGATCCAGTTTACTTGGCACCTGCCTTGGTTTCAAACACTTCTTGGTACTATTGAGGAAGCGGCATGGAGATGTCTTTTTAGTAGTTCGCCGTATATACATACAAAGATCCGCTGTAGCACATGGCTAAATGCTTCTAAAATTCTGAGTTGCTCTACATATATCCGGGTTCAAAACTCGGCAGCGGAAAATTTATTTTGGAATAATTTTTTCATGTAGTATATGCATTGTGCTAGTCTTTTACTTAGGGCCAGCCATTGTTTCAAACCCTTCTTGGTATTGCCAAAGATGCGGATTGAAAATGCCTTATTAGTAGCCCCCTGTATAGATAGTCAAAAGATCCGCTGTAGCACATTGGCTAAATGCTCTTGTGAACCAAGTTTCTCTAAAGAATTCCGGGTTCAAAGCCTGGCAGCGGAAAATATATTTTGGAATATTTTTTTTTTTGCAGTATATGTCAGAGAGAACTAGCGATACAATGTGCCAATATTTTACTTTGGACCCGCCTTTACTTCAAACCGTTCTTGGTAAAGCCGATGAAGTGGCTTGGGATGTATTTCTTAGTAGTACACTGTATATATATGTAAACAATCCTCGAGAACATATTGGAACATATTGGTTTTTAAGATCTGAGCTGCTCTTAAACTTTTCGGTTTCAAAGCCCGGCAGCAGAAATTTATTTTAGAACATTTCTTTTTCTGGAGTATATTTTAGAGAGAACATTAGATGCATTGATCCAGTTTACTTGGCACTTGCCTTTGTTTCAAACATTTCTTGGTACTGTTGAGGAAGCGGCATGGAGATGTCTTTTTAGTAGTTCGCCGTATATACGTACAAAGATCCACTGTAGCACATGGCTAAATGCTTCTGAAATTCTAAGTTGCTCTTCATATATCCGGGTTCAAAGCTCGGCAGCGGAAAATTTATTTTGGAATAATTTTTTCATGTAGTATATGCATTGTGCTAGTATTTTACTTAGGGCCAGCCATTGTTACGTACCCTTCTTGGTATTGCCAAAGATGCGGATTGAAAATGCCTTATTAGTAGCCCGCTGTGTATATAGTCAAAAGATCCGTTGTAGCACATTGGCTAACTGCTCTTGAGAACCAAGTTGCTCTAAAGAATTCCGGGTTCAAAGCCTGGCAGCGGAAACTATATTTTGGAACATTTTTTTTTATATTTCGGAGAGAACTAGAGATACAATGTGCCAGTATTTTAATTTGGACCCGCCTTTTCTTCAAACCGTTCTTGGTAAAGCCGATGAAGCGGCTTGGGGATGTATTTCTTAGTAGTACGCTGTATATATATGTAAACAATCCTCTAGGACATATTGGAACATATTGGTTTTTAAGATCTAAGCTGCTCTTAAACTTTTTGGTTTCAAAGCCCGGCAGCAGAAACTTATTTTAGAACATTTCTTTTTTTGGAGTATATTTTAGAGAGAACATTAGATGCATTGATCCAGTTTACTTGGCACTTGCCTTTGTTTCAAACACTTCTTGGTACTGTTGAGGAAGCGGCATGGAGATGTCTTTTTAGTAGTTTGCCGTATATAGATACAAAGATCCGCTGTAGCACATGGCTAAATGCTTCTGAAATTCTAAGTTGCTCTACATATATCCGGGTTCAAAACTCGGCAGCGGAAAATTTATTTTGGAATAATTTTTTCATGTAGTATATGCATTGTGCTAGTCTTTTACTTAGGGCCAGCCATTGTTTCAAAACCTTCTTGGTATTGCCAAAGATGGGGATTGAAAATGCCTTATTAGTAGCCCCCTGTATATATAGGTAAAAGATCCGCTGTAGCACATTGGCTAAATGCTCTTGAGAACCAAGTTTCTCTAAAGAATTCCGGGTTCAAAGCCTGGCTGCGGAAAATATATTTTGGAATATTTTTTTTTTGCAGTATATGTCAGAGAGAACTAGCGATACAATGTGCCAATATTTTACTTTGGACCCGCCTTTACTTCAAACCGTTCTTGGTAAAGCCGATGAAGTGGCTTGGGGATGTATTTCTTAGTAGTACGATGTATATATATGTAAACAATCCTCTAGAACATATTGGAACATATTGGTTTTTAAGATCTGACCTGCTCTTAAACTTTTTGGTTTCAAAGCCCGGCAGCAGAAATTTATTTTAGAACATTTCTTTTTTTGGAGTATATTTTAGAGAGAACATTAGATGCGTTGATCCAGTTTACTTGGCACTTGCCTTTGTTTCAAACACTTCTTGGTACTGTTGAGGAAGCGGCATGGAGATGTCTTTTTAGTAGTTTGCTCATTGGCTAAATGCTCTTGAGAACCAAGTTGCTCAAAAGAATTCAGGTTCAAAGCCTGGCAGCGGAAACTATATTTTGGAACAATTTTTTTTTTGCAGTATATTTTGGACCTGCCTTGGTTTCAAACATTAGATTCATTGATCCAGTTTACTCTGCACCTGCTTTTGTTTCAAACACTTCTTGGTACTGTTGAGGAAGCGGCATGGAGATGTCTTTTTAGTAGTTCGTCGTATATACGTACAAAGATCCGCTGTAGCACATGGCTAAATGCTTCTTTAATTCTAAGTTGCTCTACATATATCCGGGTTCAAAGCTCGGCAGCGGAACATTTATTTTGGAATAATTTTTTCATGTAGTATATGCATTGTGCTAGTCTTTTACTTAGGGCCAGCCATTGTTTCAAACCCTTCTTGGTATTGCCAAAGATGCGGATTGAAAATGCCTTATTAGTAGCCCGCTGTATATATAGTCAAAAGATCCGCTGTAGCACATTGGCTAAATGCTCTTGAGAACCAAGTTGCTCTATAGAATCCCTGGTTCAAAGCCTGGCAGCGGAAAATATATTTTGGAACATTTTTTTTTCAGTATATGTCGGAGAGAACTAGCGACACAATATGCCAATGTTTTACTTTGGACCCGCCTTTTCTTCAAACCGTTCTTGATAAAGCCGATGATGCGGCTTGGGGATGTATTTCTTAGTAGTACGATGTATATATATGTAAACAATCCTCTAGAACATATTGGAACATATTGGTTTTTAAGATCTAAGCTGCTCTTAAACTTTTTGGTTTCAAAGCCCGGCAGCAGAAATTTATTTTAGAACATTTCTTTTTTTTGGAGTATATTTTAGAGAGAACATTAGATGCATTGATCCAGTTTACTTGGCACCTGCCTTGGTTTCAAACACTTCTTGGTACTGTTGAGGAAGCGGCATGGAGATGTCTTTTTAGTAGTTCGTCGTATATACGTACAAAGATCCGCTGTAGCACATGGCTAAATGCTTCTTTAATTCTAAGTTGCTCTACATATATCCGGGTTCAAAGCTCGGCAGCGGAACATTTATTTTGGAATAATTTTTTCATGTAGTATATGCATTGTGCTAGTCTTTTACTTAGGGCCAGCCATTGTTTCAAACCCTTCTTGGTATTGCCAAAGATGCGGATTGAAAATGCCTTATTAGTAGCCCGCTGTATATATAGTCAAAAGATCCGCTGTAGCACATTGGCTAAATGCTCTTGAGAACCAAGTTGCTCTAAAGAATCCCGGGTTCAAAACCTGGCAGTGGAAAATATATTTTGAAACATTTTTTTTGCAGTATATGTCCGAGAGAACTAGAGATACAATGTGCGAGTATTTTACTTTGGACCCGCCTTTTCTTCAAACCGTTCTTGGTAAAGCCGATGAAGCGGCTTGGGGATGTATTTCTTAGTAGTACGCTGTATATATATGTAAACAATCCTCTAGAACATATTTGCTAAATGATTTTTAAGATCTAAGCTGCTCTTAACCTTTTGGGTTTCAAAGCCCGGCAGCAGAAATTTATTTTAGAAATTTTCTTTTTTTGGAGTATATTTTAGAGAGAACATTAGATGCATTGATCCAGTTTACTTGGAACCTGCCTTTATTTCATACCCTTATTCGTACTGTTAAGGAAGCGGCATGGAGATGTCTTTTTAGTAGTTCGCTGTATATACGTACAAAGATCTGCTGTTGCACATGGCTAAATGTTTCTTAAATTCTAAGTTGCTCTACATATATCCAGATTCAAAGTTCGGCAGCGGAAAATTTATTTTGGAATATATTTTTCATGTAGTATATGCATTGTGCTAGTCTTTTACTTAGGGCCAGCCATTGTTTCAAACCGTTCTTGGTATTGCCAAAGATGCGGATTGAAAATGCCTTATTAGCAGCCTGCTTTATATATAGTCAAAAGATCCGCTGTAGCACATTGGCTAAATGCTCTTGAGAACCTAGTTGCTCTAAAGAATTCCGGGTTCAAAGCCTGGCAGCGGAAAATATATTTTGGAACATTTTTTTTTGCAGTATATGTCGGAGAGAACTAGAGATACAATGTGTCAGTATTTTACTTTGGACCCGCTTTTCTTCAAACCGTTCTTGATAAAGCCGATGAAGCGGCTTGGGGATGTATTTCTTAGTAGTACGCTGTATATATATATGTAAACAATCTTCAAGAACATATTGGTTTTTAAGATCTAAGTTGCTCTTAAACTTTTTGGTTTCAAAGCCCGGCAGCAGAATTTTATTTTAGAAAATTTCTTTTTTTGAGTATATTTTAGAGAGAACATCATTGATCCAGTTTACTTGGCACCTTCCTTTGTTTCAAACACTTCTTGGTATTGTTGAGGAAGCGGCATGGAGATGTCTTTTTAGTAGTTCGCCGTATATACGTACAAAGATCCGCTGTAGCACATGGCTAAATGCTCTTGAGAACCAAGTTGCGCTAAAGAATTCCGGGTTCGAAGCCTGGCAGCGGAAAATATATTTTGGAACATTTTTTTTTTGCAGTATATGTCGGAGAGAACTAGAGATACAATGTGCCAGTATTTTACTTTGGACCCACCTTTTCTTCAAACCGTTCTTGATAAAGCCGATGAAGCGGCTTGGGGATGTATTTCTTAGTAGTACGCTGTATATATATGTAAACAATCTTCTAGAACATATTGGAACATATTGGTTTTTAAGATCTAAGCTGCTCTTAAACTTTTTGGTTTCAAAGCCCGGCAGCAGAAATTTATTTTAGAACATTTCTTTTTTTGGAGTATATTTTAGAGAGAACATTAGATGCATTGATCCAGTTTACTTGGCACCTGCCTTTGTTTCAAACACTTCTTGGTACTGTTGAGGAAGCGGCATGGAGATGTCTTTTTAGTAGTTCGCCGTATATACGTACAAAGATCCGCTGTAGCACATGGCTAAATGCTTCTTAAATTCTAAGTTGCTCTACATATATCCAGGTTCAAAGCTCGGCAGCGGAAAATTTATTTGGAATATATTTTTCATGTAGTATATGCATTGTGCTAGTCTTTTACTTAGGGCCAGCCATTGTTTCAAACCCTTCTTGGTATTGCCAAAGATGCGGATTGAAAATGCCTTATTAGTAGCCCGCTGTATATATAGTCAAAAGATCCGCTGTAGCACATTGGCTAAATGCTCTTGAGAACCAAGTTGCTCTAAAGAATCCCTGGTTCAAAGCCTGGCAGCGGAAAATATATTTTGGAACATTTTTTTCAGTATATGTCGGAGAGAACTAGAGATACAATGTGCCAATATTTTACTTTGGACCCGCCTTTTCTTCAAACCGTTCTTGATAAAGCCGATGAAGCGGCTTAGGGATGTATTTCTTAGTAGTACGCTGTATATATATGTAAACAATCCTCTAGAACATATTGGAACATATTGGTTTTAAGATCTAAGCTGCTCTTAAACTTTTTGGTTTCAAAGCCCGGCAGCAGAAATTTATTTTAGAACATTTCTTTTTTTGGAGTATATTTTAGAGAGAACATTAGATGCATTGATCCAGTTTACTTGGCACCTGCCTTTGTTTCAAACACTTCTTGGTACTGTTGAGGAAGCGGCATGGAGATGTCTTTTTAGTAGTTCGTCGTATATACGTACAAAGATCCGCTGTAGCACATGGCTAAATGCTTCTTTAATTCTAAGTTGCTCTACATATATCCGGGTTCAAAGCTCGGCAGCGGAACATTTATTTTGGAATAATTTTTTCATGTAGTATATGCATTGTGCTAGTCTTTTACTTAGGGCCAGCCATTGTTTCAAACCCTTCTTGGTATTGCCAAAGATGCGGATTGAAAATGCCTTATTAGTAGCCCGCTGTATATATAGTCAAAAGATCCGCTGTAGCACATTGGCTAAATGCTCTTGAGAACCAAGTTGCTCTAAAGAATCCCGGGTTCAAAACCTGGCAGTGGAAAATTTATTTTGAAACATTTTTTTTGCAGTATATGTCCGAGAGAACTAGAGATACAATGTGCGAGTATTTTACTTTGGACCCGCCTTTTCTTCAAACCGTTCTTGGTAAAGCCGATGAAGCGGCTTGGGGATGTATTTCTTAGTAGTACGCTGTATATATATGTAAACAATCCTCTAGAACATATTTGCTAAATGATTTTTAAGATCTAAGCTGCTCTTAACCTTTTGGGTTTCAAAGCCCGGCAGCAGAAATTTATTTTAGAAATTTCTTTTTTGGAGTATATTTTAGAGAGAACATTAGATGCATTGATCCAGTTTACTTGGCACCTGCCTTTGTTTCAAACCCTTCTTCGTACTGTTAAGGAAGCGGCATGGAGATGTCTTTTTAGTAGTTCGCTGTATATACGTACAAAGATCTGCTGTTGCACATGGCTAAATGTTTCTTAAATTCTAAGTTGCTCTACATATATCCAGATTCAAAGTTCGGCAGCGGAAAATTTATTTTGGAATATATTTTTCATGTAGTATATGCATTGTGCTAGTCTTTTACTTAGGGCCAGCCATTGTTTCAAACCGTTCTTGGTATTGCCAAAGATGCGGATTGAAAATGCCTTATTAGCAGCCTGCTTTATATATAGTCAAAAGATCCGCTGTAGCACATTGGCTAAATGCTCTTGAGAACCTAGTTGCTCTAAAGAATTCCGGGTTCAAAGCCTGGCAGCGGAAAATATATTTTGGAACATTTTTTTTGCAGTATATGTCGGAGAGAACTAGAGATACAATGTGTCAGTATTTTACTTTGGACCCGCGTTTTCTTCAAACCGTTCTTGATAAAGCCGATGAAGCGGCTTGGGGATGTATTTCTTAGTAGTACGCTGTATATATATATATGTAAACAATCTTCAAGAACATATTGGTTTTTAAGATCTAAGTTGCTCTTAAACTTTTTGGTTTCAAAGCCCGGCAGCAGAATTTTATTTTAGAAAATTTCTTTTTTTTGAGTATATTTTAGAGAGAACATCATTGATCCAGTTTACTTGGCACCTTCCTTTGTTTCAAACACTTCTTGGTATTGTTGAGGAAGCGGCATGGAGATGTCTTTTTAGTAGTTCGCCGTATATACGTACAAAGATCCGCTGTAGCACATGGCTAAATGCTTCTTAAATTCTAAGTTGCTCTACATATATCCAGGTTCAAAGCTCGGCAGCGGAAAATTTATTTCGGAATATATTTTTCATGTAGTATATGCATTGTGCTAGTCTTTTACTTAGGGCCAGCCATTGTTTCAAACCCTTCTTGGTATTGCCAAAGATGCGGATTGAAAATGCCTTATTAGTAGCCCGCTGTATATATAGTCAAAAGATCCGCTGTAGCACATTGGCTAAATGCTCTTGAGAACCTAGTTGCTCTAAAGAATTCCGGGTTCAAAGCCTGGCAGCGGAAAATATATTTTGGAACATTTTTTTTTGCAGTATATGTCGGAGAGAACTAGAGATACAATGTGTCAGTATTTTACTTTGGACCCGCGTTTTCTTCAAACCGTTCTTGATAAAGCCGATGAAGCGGCTTGGGGATGTATTTCTTAGTAGTACGCTGTATATATATATATGTAAACAATCTTCAAGAACATATTGGTTTTTAAGATCTAAGTTGCTCTTAAACTTTTTGGTTTCAAAGCCCGGCAGCAGAATTTTATTTTTGAAAATTTTTTTTTGAGTATATTTTAGAGAGAACATCATTGATCCAGTTTACTTGGCACCTTCCTTTGTTTCAAACACTTCTTGGTATTGTTGAGGAAGCGGCATGGAGATGTCTTTTAGTAGTTCGCCGTATATACGTACAAAGATCCGCTGTAGCACATGGCTAAATGCTCTTGAGAACCAAGTTGCGCTAAAGAATTCCGGGTTCAAAGCCTGGCAGCGGAAAATATATTTTGGAACATTTTTTTTTTTGCAGTATATGTCGGAGAGAACTAGAGATACAATGTGCCAGTATTTTACTTTGGACCCGCCTTTTCTTCAAACCGTTCTTGATAAAGCCGATGAAGCGGCTTGGGGATGTATTTCTTAGTAGTACGCTGTATATATATGTAAACAATCTTCTAGAACATATTGGAACATATTGGTTTTTAAGATCTAAGCTGCTCTTAAACTTTTTGGTTTCAAAGCCCGGCAGCAGAAATTTATTTTAGAACATTTCTTTTTTTGGAGTATATTTTAGAGAGAACATTAGATGCATTGATCCAGTTTACTTGGCACCTGCCTTTGTTTCAAACACTTCTTGGTACTGTTGAGGAAGCGGCATGGAGATGTCTTTTTAGTAGTTCGCCGTATATACGTACAAAGATCCGCTGTAGCACATGGCTAAATGCTTCTTAAATTCTAAGTTGCTCTACATATATCCAGGTTCAAAGCTCGGCAGCGGAAAATTTATTTTGGAATAAATTTTTCATGTAGTATATGCATTGTGCTAGTCTTTTACTTAGGGCCAGCCATTGTTTCAAACCGTTCTTGGTATTGCCAAAGATGCGGATTGAAAATGCCTTATTAGCAGCCTGCTTTATATATAGTCAAAAGATCCGCTGTAGCACATTGGCTAAATGCTCTTGAGAACCAAGTTGCTCTAAAGAATTCCGGGTTCAAAGCCTGGCAGCGGAAAATATATTTTGGAACATTTTTTTTTTGCAGTATATGTCGGAGAGAACTAGAGATACAATGTGCCAGTATTTTACTTTGGACCCGCCTTTTCTTCAAACCGTTCTTGATAAAGCCGATGAAGCGGCTTGGGGATGTATTTCTTAGTAGTACGCTGTATATATATGTAAACAATCTTCTAGAACATATTGGAACATATTGGTTTTTAAGATCTAAGCTGCTCTTAAACTTTTTGGTTTCAAAGCCCGGCAGCAGAAATTTATTTTAGAACATTTCTTTTTTTGGAGTATATTTTAGAGAGAACATTAGATGCATTGATCCAGTTTACTTGGCACATGCCTTTGTTTCAAACACTTCTTGGTACTGTTGAGGAAGCGGCATGGAGATGTCTTTTTAGTAGTTCGCCGTATATACGTACAAAGATCCGCTGTAGCACATGGCTAAGTGCTTCTTAAATTCTAAGTTGCTCTACATATATCCAGGTTCAAAGCTCGGCAGCGGAAAATTTATTTCGGAATATATTTTTCATGTAGTATATGCATTGTGCTAGTCTTTTACTTAGGGCCAGCCATTGTTTCAAACCCTTCTTGGTATTGCCAAAGATGCGGATTGAAAATGCCTTATTAGTAGCCCGCTGTATATATAGTCAAAAGATCCGCTGTAGCACATTGGCTAAATGCTCTTGAGAACCAAGTTGCTCTATAGAATCCCTGGTTCAAAGCCTGGCAGCGGAAAATATATTTTGGAACATTTTTTTTTCAGTATATGTCGGAGAGAACTAGCGACACAATGTGCCAATATTTTACTTTGGACCCGCCTTTTCTTCAAACCGTTCTTGATAAAGCCGATGATGCGGCTTGGGGATGTATTTCTTAGTAGTACGCTGTATATATATGTAAACAATCCTCTAGAACATATTGGAACATATTGGTTTTTAAGATCTAAGCTGCTCTTAAACTTTTTGGTTTCAAAGCCCGGCAGCAGAAATTTATTTTAGAACATTTCTTTTTTTGGAGTATATTTTAGAGAGAACATTAGATGCATTGATCCAGTTTACTTGGCACCTGCCTTTGTTTCAAACACTTCTTGGTACTGTTGAGGAAGCGGCATGGAGATGTCTTTTTAGTAGTTCGTCGTATATACGTACAAAGATCCGCTGTAGCACATGGCTAAATGCTTCTTTAATTCTAAGTTGCTCTACATATATCCGGGTTCAAAGCTCGGCAGCGGAAAATTTATTTTGGAATAATTTTTTCATGTAGTATATGCATTGTGCTAGTCTTTTACTGAGGGCCATCCATTGTTTCAAACCCTTCTTGGTATTGCCAAAGATGCGGATTGAAAATGCCTTATTAGTAGCCCGCTGTATATATAGTCAAAAGATCCGCTGTAGCACATTGGCTAAATGCTCTTGAGAACCAAGTTGCTCTAAAGAATTCCGGGTTCAAAACCTGGCAGCGGAAAATATATTTTGAAACATTTTTTTTGCAGTATATGTCGGAGAGAACTAGAGATACAATGTGCGAGTATTTTACTTTGGACCCGCCTTTTCTTCAAACCGTTCTTGGTAAAGCCGATGAAGCGGCTTGGGGATGTATTTCTTAGTAGTACGCTGTATATATATGTAAACAATCCTCTAGAACATATTTGCTAAATGATTTTTAAGATCTAAGCTGCTCTTAACCTTTTGGGTTTCAAAGCCCGGCAGCAGAAATTTATTTTAGAAATTTCTTTTTTTGGAGTATATTTTAGAGAGAACATTAGATGCATTGATCCAGTTTACTTGGCACCTGCCTTTGTTTCAAACCCTTCTTGGTACTGTTGAGGAAGCGGCATGGAGATGTCTTTTTAGTAGTTCGCTGTATATACGTACAAAGATCTGCTGTTGCACATGGCTAAATGTTTCTTAAATTCTAAGTTGCTCTACATATATCCAGATTCAAAGTTCGGCAGCGGAAAATTTATTTTGGAATATATTTTTCATGTAGTATATGCATTGTGCTAGTCTTTTACTTAGGGCCAGCCATTGTTTCAAACCGTTCTTGGTATTGCCAAAGATGCGGATTGAAAATGCCTTATTAGCAGCCTGCTTTATATATAGTCAAAAGATCCGCTGTAGCACATTGGCTAAATGCTCTTGAGAACCTAGTTGCTCTAAAGAATTCCGGGTTCAAAGCCTGGCAGCGGAAAATATATTTTGGAACATTTTTTTTGCAGTATATGTCGGAGAGAACTAGAGATACAATGTGTCAGTATTTTACTTTGGACCCGCGTTTTCTTCAAACCGTTCTTGATAAAGCCGATGAAGCGGCTTGGGGATGTATTTCTTAGTAGTACGCTGTATATATATATATGTAAACAATCTTCAAGAACATATTGGTTTTTAAGATCTAAGTTGCTCTTAAACTTTTTGGTTTCAAAGCCCGGCAGCAGAATTTTATTTTTGAAAATTTCTTTTTTTTGAGTATATTTTAGAGAGAACATCATTGATCCAGTTTACTTGGCACCTTCCTTTGTTTCAAACACTTCTTGGTATTGTTGAGGAAGCGGCATGGAGATGTCTTTTTAGTAGTTCGCCGTATATACGTACAAAGATCCGCTGTAGCACATGGCTAAATGCTCTTGAGAACCAAGTTGCGCTAAAGAATTCCGGGTTCGAAGCCTGGCAGCGGAAAATATATTTTGGAACATTTTTTTTTTTTGCAGTATATGTCGGAGAGAACTAGAGATACAATGTGCCAGTATTTTACTTTGGACCCACCTTTTCTTCAAACCGTTCTTGATAAAGCCGATGAAGCGGCTTGGGGATGTATTTCTTAGTAGTACGCTGTATATATATGTAAACAATCTTCTAGAACATATTGGAACATATTGGTTTTTAAGATCTAAGCTGCTCTTAAACTTTTTGGTTTCAAAGCCCGGCAGCAGAAATTTATTTTAGAACATTTCTTTTTTTGGAGTATATTTTAGAGAGAACATTAGATGCATTGATCCAGTTTACTTGGCACATGCCTTTGTTTCAAACACTTCTTGGTACTGTTGAGGAAGCGGCATGGAGATGTCTTTTTAGTAGTTCGCCGTATATACGTACAAAGATCCGCTGTAGCACATGGCTAAATGCTTCTTAAATTCTAAGTTGCTCTACATATATCCAGGTTCAAAGCTCGGCAGCGGAAAATTTATTTTGGAATAAATTTTTCATGTAGTATATGCATTGTGCTAGTCTTTTACTTAGGGCCAGCCATTGTTTCAAACCGTTCTTGGTATTGCCAAAGATGCGGATTGAAAATGCCTTATTAGCAGCCTGCTTTATATATAGTCAAAAGATCCGCTGTAGCACATTGGCTAAATGCTCTTGAGAACCAAGTTGCGCTAAAGAATTCTGGGTTCGAAGCCTGGCAGCGGAAAATATATTTTGAAACATTTTTTTTTTGCAGTATATGTCGGAGAGAACTAGAGATACAATGTGCCAGTATTTTACTTTGGACCCGCCTTTTCTTCAAACCGTTCTTGATAAAGCCGATCAAGGGGCTTGGGGATGTATTTCTTAGTAGTACGCTGTATATATATGTAAACAATTTTCTAGAACATATTGGAACATATTGGTTTTTAAGATCTAAGCTGCTCATAAACTTTTTGGTTTCAAAGCCCGGCAGCAGAAATTTATTTTAGAACACTTCTTTTTTTGGAGTATATTTTAGAGAGAACATTAGATGCATTGATCCAGTTTACTTGGCACCTGCCTTTGTTTCAAACACTTCTTGGTACTGTTGACGAAGCGGCATAGAGATGTCTTTTTAGTAGTTCGCCGTATATACGTACAAAGATCCGCTGTAGCACATGGCTAAATGCTTCTTAAATTCTAATTTGCTCTACATATATCCGGGTTCAAAGCTTTGCAACGGAAAATTTATTTTGGAATATATTTTTCATGTAGTATATGCATTGTGCTAGTCTTTTACTTAGGGCCAGCCATTGTTTCAAACCATTCTTGGTATTGCCAAAGATGCGGATTGAAAATGCCTTATTAGCAGCCTGCTTTATATATAGTCAAAAGATCCGCTGTAGCACATTGGCTAAATGCTCTTGAGAACCTAGTTGCTCTAAAGAATTCCGGGTTCAAAGCCTGGCAGCGGAAAATATATTTTGGAACATTTTTTTTTGCAGTATATGTCGGAGAGAACTAGAGATACAATGTGTCAGTATTTTACTTTGGACCCGCGTTTTCTTCAAACCGTTCTTGATAAAGCCGATGAAGCGGCTTGGGGATGTATTTCTTAGTAGTACGCTGTATATATATATGTAAACAATCTTCAAGAACATATTGGTTTTTAAGATCTAAGTTGCTCTTAAACTTTTTGGTTTCAAAGCCCGGCAGCAAATTTTATTTTAGAAAATTTCTTTTTTTGAGTATATTTTAGAGAGAACATCATTGATCCAGTTTACTTGGCACCTTCCTTTGTTTCAAACACTTCTTGGTATTGTTGAGGAAGCGGCATGGAGATGTCTTTTAGTAGTTCGCCGTATATACGTACAAAGATCCGCTGTAGCACATGGCTAAATGCTCTTGAGAACCAAGTTGCGCTAAAGAATTCCGGGTTCGAAGCCTGGCAGCGGAAATATATTTTGGAACATTTTTTTTGCAGTATATGTCGGAGAGAACTAGAGATACAATGTGCCAGTATTTTACTTTGGACCCGCCTTTTCTTCAAACCGTTCTTGATAAAGCCGATGAAGCGGCTTGGGGATGTATTTCTTAGTAGTACGCTGTATATATATGTAAACAATCTTCTAGAACATATTGGAACATATTGGTTTTTAAGATCTAAGCTGCTCTTAAACTTTTTGGTTTCAAAGCCCGGCAGCAGAAATTTATTTTAGAACATTTCTTTTTTGGAGTATATTTTAGAGAGAACATTAGATGCATTGATCCAGTTTACTTGGCACCTGCCTTTGTTTCAAACACTTCTTGGTACTGTTGAGGAAGCGGCATGGAGATGTCTTTTTAGTAGTTCGCCGTATATACGTACAAAGATCCGCTGTAGCACATGGCTAAATGCTTCTTAAATTCTAAGTTGCTCTACATATATCCAGGTTCAAAGCTCGGCAGCGGAAAATTTATTTTGGAATAAATTTTTCATGTAGTATATGCATTGTGCTAGTCTTTTACTTAGGGCCAGCCATTGTTTCAAACCGTTCTTGGTATTGCCAAAGATGCGGATTGAAAATGTCTTATTAGCAGCCTGCTTTATATATAGTCAAAAGATCCGCTGTAGCACATTGGCTAAATGCTCTTGAGAACCAAGTTGCGCTAAAGAATTCTGGGTTCGAAGCCTGGCAGCGGAAAATATATTTTGGAACATTTTTTTTTTGCAATATATGTCGGAGAGAACTAGAGATACAATGTGCCAGTATTTTACTTTGGACCCGCCTTTTCTTCAAACCGTTCTTGATAAAGCCGATGAAGCGGCTTGGGGATGTATTTCTTAGTAGTACGCTGTATATATATGTAAACAATCTTCTAGAACATATTGGACAGATTGGTTTTTAAGATCTAAGCTGCTCTTAAACTTTTTGGTTTCAAAGCCCGGCAGCAGAAATTTATTTTAGAACATTTCTTTTTTTGGAGTATATTTTAGAGAGAACATTAGATGCATTGATCCAGTTTACTTGGCACCTGCCTTTGTTTCAAACACTTCTTGGTACTGTTGAGGAAGCGGCATGGAGATGTCTTTTTAGTAGTTCGCCGTATATACGTACAAAGATCCGCTGTAGCACATGGCTAAATGCTTCTTAAATTCTAAGTTGCTCTACATATATCCAGGTTCAAAGCTCGGCAGCGGAAAATTTATTTTGGAATATATTTTTCATGTAGTATATGCATTGTGCTAGTCTTTTACTTGGGCCAGCCATTGTTTCAAACCGTTCTTGGTATTGCCAAAGATGCGGATTGAAAATGCCTTATTAGCAGCCTGCTTTATATATAGTCAAAAGATCCGCTGTAGCACATTGGCTAAATGCTCTTGAGAACCTAGTTGCTCTAAAGAATTCCGGGTTCAAAGCCTGGCAGCGGAAAATATATTTTGGAACATTTTTTTTGCAGTATATGTCGGAGAGAACTAGAGATACAATGTGTCAATATTTTACTTTGGACCCGCATTTTCTTCAAACCGTTCTTGATAAAGCCGATGAAGCGGCTTGGGGATGTATTTCTTAGTAGTACGCTGTATATATATATATGTAAACAATCTTCAAGAACATATTGGTTTTTAAGATCTAAGTTGCTCTTAAACTTTTTGGTTTCAAAGCCCGGCAGCAGAATTTTATTATAGAAAATTTCTTTTTTTTTAGTATATTTTAGAGAGAACATCATTGATCCAGTTTACTTGGCACCTTCCTTTGTTTCAAACACTTCTTGGTATTGTTGAGGAAGCGGCATGGAGATGTCTTTTTAGTAGTTCGCCGTATATACGTACAAAGATCCGCTGTAGCACATTGGCTAAATGCTCTTGAGAACCAAGTTGCGCTAAAGAATTCCGGGTTCAAAGCCTGGCAGCGGAAACTATATTTTGGAACATTTTTTTTTTGCAGTATATGTCGGAGAGAACTAGAGATACAATGTTCCAGTATTTTACTTTGGACCCGCCTTTTCTTCAAACCGTTCTTGATAAAGCCGATCAAGGGGCTTGGGGATGTATTTCTTAGTAGTACGCTGTATATATATGTAAACAATTTTCTAGAACATATTGGAACATATTGGTTTTTAAGATCTAAGCTGCTCATAAACTTTTTGGTTTCAAAGCCCGGCAGCAGAAATTTATTTTAGAACACTTCTTTTTTTGGAGTATATTTTAGAGAGAACATTAGATGCATTGATCCAGTTTACTTGGCACCTGCCTTTGTTTCAAACACTTCTTGGTACTGTTGACGAAGCGGCATAGAGATGTCTTTTTAGTAGTTCGCCGTATATACGTACAAAGATCCGCTGTAGCACATGGCTAAATGCTTCTTAAATTCTAATTTGCTCTACATATATCCGGGTTCAAAGCTCTGCAACGGAAAATTTATTTTGGAATATATTTTTCATGTAGTATATGCATTGTGCTAGTCTTTTACTTAGGGCCAGCCATTGTTTCAAACCGTTCTTGGTATTGCCAAAGATGCGGATTGAAAATGCCTTATTAGTAGCCTACTGTATATATAGTCAATAGATCCGCTGTAGCACATTGGCTAAATGCTCTTGTGGACCAAGTTGCTCTAAAAAATTCCGGGTTCAAAGCCTGGCAGCGGAAAATATATTTTGGAACATTTTTTTTGCAGTATATGTCGGAGAGAACTAGAGATACAATGTGCCAGTATTTTACTTTGGACCCGCCTTTTCTTCAAACCGTTCTTGATAAAGCCGATGAAGCGGCTTGGGGATGTATTTCTTAGTAGTACGCTGTATATATATGTAAACAATCTTCTAGAACATATTGGAACATATTGGTTTTTAAGATCTAAGCTGCTCTTAAACTTTTTGGTTTCAAAGCCCGGCAGCAAAAATTTATTTTAGAACATTTCTTTTTTGGAGTATATTTTAGAGAGAACATTAGATGCATTGATCCAGTTTACTTGGCACCGGCCTTTGTTTCAAACACTTCTTGGTACTGTGGAGGAAGCGGCATGGAGATGTCTTTTTAGTAGTTCGCCGTATATACGTACAAAGATCCGCTGTAGCACATGGCTAAATGCTTCTTAAATTCTAAGTTGCTCTACATATATCCAGGTTCAAAGCTCGGCAGCGGAAAATTTATTTTGGAATATATTTTTCATGTAGTATATGCATTGTGCTAGTCTTTTACTTAGGGCCAGCCATTGTTTCAAAACCTTCTTGGTATTGCCAAAGATGCGGATTGAAAATGCCTTATTACTAGCCCGCTGTATATATAGTCAAAAGATCCGCTTTAGCACATTGGCTAAATGCTCTTGAGAACCAAGTTTCTCTAAAGAATTCCGGGTTCAAAGCTTGGCAGTGGAAAATATATTTTGGAACATTTTTTTTTGCAGTATATGTCGGAGAGAACTAGAGATACAATGTGCCAGTATTTTACTTTGGACCCGCCTTTTCTTCAAACCGTTCTTGATAAAGCCGATGAAGCGGCTTTGGGATGTATTTCTTAGTAGTACGCTGTATATATATGTAAACAATCTTCTAGAACATATTGGAACATATTGGTTTTTAAGATCTAAGTTGCTCTTAAACTTTTTGGTTTCAAAGCCCGGCAGCAGAAATTTATTTTAGAACATTTCTTTTTTTGGAGTATATTTTAGAGAGAACATTAGATGCATTGATCCAGTTTACTTGGCACCTGCCTTTGTTTCAAACACTTCTTGGTACTGTTGACGAAGCGGCATAGAGATGTCTTTTTAGTAGTTCGCCGTATATACGTACAAAGATCCGCTGTAGCACATGGCTAAATGCTTCTTAAATTCTAATTTGCTCTACATATATCCGGGTTCAAAGCTCTGCAACGGAAAATTTATTTTGGAATATATTTTTCATGTAGTATATGCATTGTGCTAGTCTTTTACTTAGGGCCAGCCATTGTTTCAAAACCTTCTTGGTATTGCCAAAGATGCGGATTGAAAATGCCTTATTACTAGCCCGCTGTATATATAGTCAAAAGATCCGCTGTAGCACATTGGCTAAATGCTCTTGAGAACCAAGTTTCTCTAAAGAATTCCGGGTTCAAAGCTTGGCAGTGGAAAATATATTTTGGAACATTTTTTTTTGCAGTATATGTCGGAGAGAACTAGAGATACAATGTGCCAGTATTTTACTTTGGACCCGCCTTTTCTTCAAACCGTTCTTGATAAAGCCGATGAAGCGGCTTTGGGATGTATTTCTTAGTAGTACGCTGTATATATATGTAAACAATCTTCTAGAACATATTGGAACATATTGGTTTTTAAGATCTAAGCAGCTCTTAAACTTTTTGGTTTCAAAGCCCGGCAGCAAAATTTTATTTTAGAACATTTCTTTTTTTGGAGTATATTTTAGAGAGAACATTAGATGCATTGATCCAGTTTACTTGGCACCTGCCTATGTTTCAAACACTTCTTGGTACTGTTGAGGAAGCGGCATGGAGATGTCTTTTTAGTAGTTCACCGTATATACGTACAAAGATCCGCTGTAGCACATGTCTAAATGCTTCTTCATTTCTAAGTTGCTCCACATATATCCGGGTTCAAAGCTCGGCAGCGGAAAATTTATTTTGGAATAATTTTTTTATGTAGTATATGAATTGTGCTAGTCTTTTACTTAGGGCCAGCCATTGTTTCAAACCCTTCTTGGTATTGCCAAAGATGCGGATTGAAAATGCCTTATTAGTAGCCCGCTGTATATATAGTTAAAAGATCCGATGTAGCACATTGGCTAAATGCTCTTGAGAACCAAGTTGCTCTAAAGAATTCTGGGTTCAAAGCCTGGCAGCGGAAAATATATTTTGGAACATTTTTTTTTGCAGTATATTTTGGACCCGCCTTTCCTTCAAACCATTCTTGGTAAAGCCGATGAAGCGGCTTGGGGATGTATTTCTTAGTAGCCCGCTTTATATATAAACAAAAGATCCGCTGTAGCACATTGGCTAAATGCTTTTGAGAACCAAGTTGCTCTAACGAATTCCGGGTTCAAAGCCTGGCAGTGGAAAATTTATTTTGGAACATTTTCTTTTTGCAGTATATTTTTGACCCGCCTTTTCTTCAAACCGTTCTTGGTAAAGCCGATGAAGCGGCTTGGGGATGTATTTCTTAGTAGTACGCTGTATATTTTTGTAAACAATCCTCTAGAACATATTGGAACATATTGGTTTTTAAGATCTAAGCTGCTTTCAAACTTTTTGGTTTCAAAGCCTGGCAGCAGAAATTTATTTTATAACATTTCTTTTTTTGGAGTATATTTTAGAGAGAACATTAGATGCATTGATAGTTTACTTGGCACCTGCCTTTGTTTCAAACACTTCTTGGTACTGTTGAGGAAACGGCATGCAGATGTCTTTTTAGTAGTTTGCCATATATACATACAAAGTTCCGCTGTAGCACATGGATATATCCGGGTTCAGAGCTCGGCAGCAGAAAATTTATTTTGGAATAATTTTTTCATGTAGTATATGCATTGTGCTAGTCTTCTACTTAGGGCCAGCCAATGTTTCAAACCCTTCTTGGTATTGCCAAAGATGCGGATTGAAAATGCCTTATTAGTAGTCCGCTGTATATATAGTCAAAAGATCCGCTGTAGCACATTGGCTAAATGCTCTTGAGAACCAATTTGCTCTAAAGAATTCCGGGTTCAAAGCCTGGCAGCGGAAAATATATTTTGGAACATTTTTTTTGCACTATATGTCGGAGAGAACTAGTGATACAATGTGCCAGTATTTTACTTTAGACCGGCCTTTTCTTCAGACCGTTCTTGGTAAAGCCGATGAAGCGGCTTGGGGATGTATTTCTTAGTAGTACAGTCTAGATATATGTAAACAATCCTCCAGGACATATTGGCTAAATGGTTTTTAAGATCTAAGTTGCACTTAAACTTTTTCTTTTCAAAACCAAGCTGCATAAATTTATTTTAGAACATTTCTTTTATCGGAGTATATTTCAGTGACGACAATAGTTGCATTGATCCAGTTTACTTGGCACCCAACTTTGTTTCAAACCCTTCTTGGTACTGGTGAGGAAGCGGCATGGTGATGTCTTTTTAGATGTTCGCTGTATATACGTACAAAGATCCTCTGTAGCACATTGGCTAAATGCTTCTTAAAATCTAAGTTGCCCTTCATATATCCATGTTCAAAGCTCGGCAGCGGAAAATTTATTTTGGAATAATTTTTTTCATGTAGTACATGCATTGTGCTAGTCTTTTATTTAGGACCAGCCATTGTTTCAAACCCTTCTTGGTATACCAAAGATGCAGCGTTAAAATCCCTTATTAGTAGCCCGTTGTATTTACATTCCAAAGATCTGATGTAGCACATTGGCTAAATGCTTTTGAGAACCAAGTTGCTCTTCCGATTTTTGGTTTCAAAACCTGGCAGCGGAAAATATATTTGGTGCATTTTTTTGTAGTGTATGTCGGAGAGAACTAGATATACATTGTGCCAGTATTTTACTTGGGACCCGCCTTTTCTTCAAACCGTTCTTGGTAAAGCCGAGGAAGCGGCTTGGCATGCATTTCTTAGTAGTACACTGTATATATATGTAAACAATCCTCTAGAACATATTGGCTAATTGGTTTCTAAGATCTAAGTTGCTCTTAAACTTTTCTGTTTCAAAGCCCGGCAGCAGAAAATTATTTTAGAACATTTCTTTTTTTGGAGTATATTTCAGAGAGAACATTAGATGCATTGATCCAGTTTACTTGGCACCTGCCTTTGTTTCAAACCCTTCTTGGTACTGTTGAGGAAGCGGCATGGAGATGTCTTTTTAGTAGTTCGCTGTATATACGTACAAAGATCCGCTGTAGCACATTGGCTAAATGCTTCTTAAATTCTAAATTGCTCTACATTTATCAGGGTTCAAAGCAGTGGTAAAATTATTTAATAATATTTTTTTCATGTAGTATATGCATTGTGCTAGTCTTTTCTTAGGACCAGCCATTATTTCAAACCCTTCTTCATATTGCCAAATATGCGGCATGAAAATGCCTTATTAGTGGCCTGCTGTATATACATTCAAAAGATCCGCTGTAGCACATTGGCTAAATGCTCTTGAGAACCAACTTGCTCTTCAGAATTTTGGGTTCAAAGCCTGGCAGCGATACATTGTACCAGTATTTTACTTGGGACCAGCATTTTCTTCAAACCGTTCTTGGTAAAACCGATAAAGCGGCTTAGGATGCATTTCTTAGTAGTACGCTGTGTATATATGTAAACAATCCTCTAGAACATAATGGCTAAATCGTTTTAAGATCTAAGTTGCTCTTAAACTTTTTGGTTTCAAAGCCCGGCAGCAGAAATTTATTTTATAACATTTCTTTTTTTGGATTATATTTCAGAGAGAACATTAGATGCATTGATCCAGTTTACTTGGCACCTGCCTTTGTTTCAAACCCTTCTTGGTATTGTTGAGGAAGCGGCATGGAGATGTCTTTTTAGTAGTTCGCTGTATATACGTACAAATATCCGCTGTAGCATATTGGCTAAATACGTCTTAAATTCTAAGTTTCTCTACATATATTTGGGTTCAAAGCTCGGCAGCTGAAATTTATTTTGGAATATTTTTTTCATGTAGTATATGCATTCTGCTAGTCTTTTACTTAGGACCAGCCACTCTTTCAAACCCTTCTTGGTATTGCCTAAGATGCCGCGTGAAAATGCCTTATTATTAGCCCGTTGTATATACATTAAAAAGATCTGCTATAGCACATTGGCTAAATGCTCTTGAGAACCAAGTTTCTCTTCAGAATTTTGGGTTCAAAGCGAGGCAGCGGAAAATATATTTTGGAACATTTTTTTGCAGTATGTGTTGGAGAGAACTAGAGATACATTGTGCTAGTATTTTACTTGGGACCTGCCGTTTCTTCAAACCGTTCTTGGTAAAGCCGAGGAAGCGGCTTGGGATGCATTTCTTAGTAGTACGCTGTATATATATGTAAACAATCCTCTAGAACATATTGCCTAAATGGTTTTCAAGATCTAAGTTGCTCTTAAACTTTTTGGTTTCAAAGCTCGGCAGCAGAAATTTACTTTGGAACATTTCTTTTTTTGGAGTATATTTCAGAGAGAACATTAGATGCATTGATCCAGTTTACTCTGTACCTGCCTTTGTTTCAAACCCTTCTTGGTACTGTCGAGGAAGCGGCGTGGAGATGTCGTTTTAGTAGTTTGCTGTATATATGTACAAATATTCGCTGTAGCACTGTAACGCCCGCGAACCAATTTTTTGTATTTTTGGTGTGGGTGTCGATCGACACCCTTGGTGGCATCGATCGACACCATGTTTTTCCGGTTGGTCGGGTTTGATTTTTAATTGCGGATTGGTTCGGTTTTGGTTCAATTAAATCCCTAATCGAGTTATAAGCGTCTAAGGACGAGTTTGAGGGTTTTAGAAAGTCTTTGGTCGCCGTTTTGAGAGAAAGAAAGAGAGAAAAAGAGAGAAAAACGTTGCTGAGTTTTCTAGGCTTGTTCTTGGAGATTTTGGAGAGATCTGAGGCTGTAGGAGGGTTATCTGTTACTGGAAACGAAGGGGGAGCTTCTGGAGGTGTTGTTTTCCACGTTTCTCAATCCAATCTTCCTGTTCTTAAGGTGAGTGCTTGACCATGGTTGATCTAAGCATGAGATCTCCTTTGTTTTTGTGTGATTCCTTGTTGTATGTGGTGTTTGCTTGCTTGGGTACATTGTATTTGTGATTTCTAGTGATTTCCGAGATGGTTAGACGTGTTTGGAGTCGGATTTGAGTTGATTGGATTCGGAGTTCGTCGCTGAGATTCGAGTCTGCAATTGTGGCATCGATCGATACCACTTTTGAGGAGCATCGGTCGGCACCTTCTGGAGTAGCATCGATCGGCACCCATTTCTAGCATCGGTCGACACTGTTTCTTGCCGTGTCTTATGTTTTCCTGGTTTGATGTTTTGATTGTGTTCTTGTTGTTTGATGACTTGGGAGGTCTCATCTGCTTGTGTGTATAACCCAGTAGATGGGAGGATGGCCTCACTAAGTATTTGTGATAATACTTACGCATCTCAATTGTTGTTTGTGGTGTGCAGGTATGTGACGTGGAATCAAGGCGATGAGGGGGAGGATGATCTAGGGTCTCGTTTGTGTGTTGTTGGTCTTTGTTGTACTGTTTATGATGGAACCTTGGTTAGGGATATGCTAGGTCGATGGATAGTATGCTTAGGATTGTTATTGTATTGATGTTGTAATGGTTCTGTATGGTTGGTATGTTTCCGCTGTGTGTATTCGTTATTATTGGTTTAAAGAGGAGTTGTGATTTGGGTTGGTCTAGTTAAGTAGTATGGGTTGCTTAATTATATATTGTATTTATTATTAATATAAAAAAAAACGGGTCGGGTTGTTTCAAGCACATTGGCTAAATGCTTTTTAAATTCTAATTTGCTCTACATTTATCAGGGTTCAAAGCTATGAAGTGGAAAAATTATTTTGTAATATTTTTTTCATGTAGTATATGCATTGTGCTAGTCTTTTACTTAGGACCAGCCATTGTTTCAAACCCTTCTTTGTATTGCCAAAGATGCAGCGTGAGAATGCCTTATTAGTAGCCCGCTGTATATAAATTCAAAAGACCCGCTATAGCACATTGGCTAATTGCTCTTGAGAACCAACTTTCTCTTTAGAATTTTGGGTTCAAAGCCTGGCAGCGGAAAATATATTTGGTGCATTTTTGTGTAGTGTATGTGGGAGAGAACTAGATATACATTGTGCCAGTATTTTACTTGGGACCCGTCTTTTCTTCAAACCGTTCTTGGTAAAGCCGAGGAAGCGGCTTGGGATGCATTTCTTATAATACACTGTATATATATGTAAACAATCCTCTAGAACATATTGGCTAATTGGTTTCTAAGATCTAAGTTGCTCTTAAACTTTTTTGTTTCAAAGCCCGGCAGCAGAAATTTATTTTAGAGCATTTTGTTGTAAATTAGAGAGTTTAGGAAGTAAATCTCTTAGGTTATTATTCATAGGAATCAAGGTTACAACATATATATATATATATAGTGTTACAAGTCCTAAGCTATAAACCGACATACTAATGCTATCGCCGATGGGCTTCGACTAACGGGCCAAAGGCTCTCGACAAAGTGTGGTCGAGAGGCCGAGTATCGACGGACTGGATAGTGGGCCGGTTGATGGAGTCCATACAAGTGTTTTACAACACTCCCCCTTGGACGATATGACCGTGCCTATGTTGGACGGGATCGCAGCAATGTGCTTAGGGGATGCTGCCTCATTAAAACCTTACCAGGAAAACACATTGGGATAAAACCTTAGTAAAGGAAAAAGAGTACAGCACACATTGCTCCCCCTGTTCCAAACATCACTCCAAGTCCTTAAGCCTCCGCATTCCAATCTGGTGCGTGAGCTTCTTGAGTTGATATATCATGGTTTTTAGGTGTTTTTAGCCATGATATAAGTCTTAATTATAGAGTCTTTTTGGTGTTTTAGAGTCTTTTTGAGTATTTATAGGATTTAACATGGATGGGAGCATAATGGAGCTAAATTGGAGGATTTGGAGCTTAATCAAGCATTGAGGCAGTTGGGAGACGAAATTTAGAGAGTGCATCGATCGACACAGTATGTGCATCGATCGATGCTAGGCCAAATTTAGAATTGGAAGTTTTCCCACAAGTTTTGAAGATTTACAAATCGGCCCAAAGTCTTCCATATTTGCATCATTGGTCCTTGGCCGTGTTTAGGAATATAAATAGGATTTTTATGGTCATTGTTTAGACCTAAGCTTTATTTTTTCCCTGCAACTTTTGAGAGCAAAACCCTGAGAGATTTTTAGAGAGTTTTTGGAGAGAAGAATCAAGACTCCTTCAGAAAAGATTCAAAACTCTTTTTCTTCTACCTTTAATCTCTTAATGTTATTTATTTTATTCATGATTTGTGTTCTTACAATTATGTCTGAGTAGATCTGCTTGTTAGGTTTAGGGTTTCTCATTAGGGATTTCATGGATTATTAGATCTGTTATTATTTAGGATTCATTATCTTTCTTGTTCTTCATCATAGGTTGTTCTTAATGCTAGATCTTTGATTAGTCATCTGGATTTAGATCTTAGGAAAATAAATTGATATTAGAATATAATTGATTTTCCTGATAAAAACCTTTGGTTAGCAAAATTACTTTTTGCAAAGAGATTTGAATTAGTGATTTTGTGAACTTATCTAACCTGATTTTAAAGATGATTTATTACCTAGAATTTTGCAAAGAGATTTGGATTTTCTGGTTTTAAATTTAGATAATATTTGCAGTGAGAACTGATTTATTTTATAATTGTGTTTAGAGTTCAAGAACGGTGCTTAATTGTTGAATCCTGCTTACTTAATTAATTGATCTGATTTTCCATGATTTCCTGAGAATATCCCTATGCCTAGCGTTTATTCCTTCTGAATTTTACATCTCTTTTATTTTCTGTTTTATTCTGCAATTTAATTAAAATATTTCTGTTTAGCATAATTAAAAGATTATTAAATCTATTGTGTGAATCTAGAGTTCTTGTGGATTCGATCCCTAAGTACTACAATTGACCTCTTAATTTGAGAGAGTAGCTCAGGGTTAAATTTGAGCATATCAAATTTTGGCGCCGTTGCCGGGGACTCTTTTGATTCACCATTAGATCAAAGTCTTTGATTTTGTCTAAATTTTTCTTTTTCTGTTTTACTCACATGCTTTTGTTTCTTTTCTCTTGTGTGTTTCAGGTACATGCCTAAGCCTAGCACCAGGAAAAATCCTACTGGTCCGGTTGTTAAGCTTACAAACCAAGAGTTAGGACAACTAGAGCGTGACAACACAAAAGCAGCCAAGTCATTGAAGATGGCCAATATAATCATATTGAGACCTGATGAGGCTGGGGTTTTGAAGGATCAAGAGGGTAATGTGCGCAACGAGCAAGGCCAGAAACTTGATGCTGAAGGACGGGTTATTCAGGAAGAACTCGTCATGGCCGATGGGAATGCAGATGGTGTCGATCGACGCAACGATGGCATCGATCGACGCAACCAGGAAGGCATCGATCGACACAATGCTGGTATCGATCGATGCAATGCTAGAGCTGATGCGGAGAATGTTCAGAGGCGACGGGACAACAATGGAGAACTTGTCAAGACTCTTGCGGACTTCAATAGACCAGACTTGTTCTATGAGAACCGCTCCGCAATTGTCCCTCCTCCATTCCCAAGGAATGACTTTGAGCTGAAGCCTGCCTACTTCGCTCTTGTTGGACAAAGGCCATTCCAGAACTTGCCAAATGAGAAGCCTCTAGACCACATAGAGAACTTTGAGGACATAGTCACAAGCATCAAGGCAAATGGAGTCACTGAGGACTATCTCTACTGCAAGCTTTTCCCTTACTCTCTTGCTGGGGAAGCCTCTCATTGGCTAAGGCAGCTGAAACCAGGATCTCTGACAACCTGGCATGACATCAAGGTGGCATTTTTGAACTATTTCTATGATGATGCGATGTCTGATGAGCTCAGGATCAAGCTTTCCACCTTTAGACAAGGTCCTACTGAATCTTACAAAGCTGCTTGGGTAAGATTCAAGGCATAAAAGAGAGATTGTCCACATCATGGGTTCTCAGAGGTGCAGTTGATCAGTATCTTCTTCAGTGGCATTGATTGGAGATATCAGATGGCTTTGGATGCTGCTAGTGACGGGAACTTCAAGACAAGGTACCCAGATGATGCTGGGAAGTTGATTGAAAGGTTAGCATCAAGCAACAGTACCAAGAATGCAGACTTAGAGCGGAAAAGAGCACATGAAGGCAATGGTTCAAATCAGTTTGCTGCTGTGAATGCTAAGTTGGATACAGTGCACAATCTTCTTGTGGGAAAGAAGTATGTCCATTTTGCTGAAGATGTTGAGATTTTTGAGCCACAGCCAGAGAATGCAGAAGCAGATGTAAACTATGTGTATGGAGCTGGGTATCAAAATCAGAGATTTGGTCAGAAGAATTCCTTCTCAGGAAATCCAAACAGCAATTTCACAAGGAACTATGAATCTTCTTCTTACCAACCCCTCCCTCCACCCAGTTCAGAGAGCAAGATGGAATCTATGATTGGACAGATTTTGGAAGGTCAACAGAAGCTAACTGTCGACTTCAATGGGAAGATTGATTCTGTATACACTGAGCTGACTGAGAAGTTTGATGCATTAAATACTCATGTCAAGAAGCTAGAGAATCAAGTTATTCAGACTGCTGGGTCTGTTAAAAGACAAGAGGAACTTCTTTCTAGAAGAACTGAGAACCCCAAGCATGCTTGTAATGCGATTTTGGTGAAGGAAGGAGACGATGATACGTCACTTGATCCAGCATCGACCGATGCAGCTGCTAAGCATCGATCGACGCAACCCTCCGTGGTCGTAGAAGGGTTGACTTTGCGAGACAGCATCGATCGATGCAACTCTAGCATCGACCGATGCAATGTCGAGAATGAGACGGAAGTTACGAAAGCTCCGATTCCAGTTGCTGAAAGAGTGTACAAGCCTAAGGTTCCTTTTCCCAAGCCTAGGAGATCCAAGAAGGAGATTGAAGAAGCTAGATGCAAGGCTATGATGGATAAGGTGATGATAGAAATGCCTCTGATTGATGCTGTCAAGTTTTCTCCTGGGATTAAGCGGTATGTCAAGAGAATGGTCACCAATGGTTTGAGTCCTGAGGAAGGAGCACTGCTTACAAAGGATGTCAGCTCAATTCTGTTGAAGCAGCCTCCACAGAGGAAGAAGGATGTGGTTGTCTCTAAGGAAGTAAGTGCAGTGATTCAGAGTAGGATTGCAAAGAAGTTACCAGATCCTGGAAGTTTTGTGTTAGATTGCTCTATCTCCACAGGAAGGTTTCCTCATTCACTCTGTGATCTTGGTTCTAGTATTAACCTGATGCCACATTCTGTTGCTGTGAGACTTGGGATGACAGATTTCAAGCCAACTAAGATCTCTCTTATCTTAGCTGATCGATCCAGAAGGATTCCTGAAGGTGTCTTGGAAGATGTTCCGATTAAGATTGGAGAATGCATGATTCCCACTGACTTTGTGGTGCTGAAATATGACCAAGAGCCTAATGATCCTCTCATCTTAGGACGCTCTTTCTTGGCTACAGCTGGTGCAATCATAGATGTGAAGAAAGGACACATAGCCTTGAATGTGGATGATTTGGTTATGAACTTTGAGATGGACAAGCTGAGAAGAGCTCCCAATATTGATGGTCAGACATTTTCTGTGGAGGTTGTTTCTGATGACAATCTGATCATAGAGCTTCATGAAGACATTACTGCTGGGTATGTCAAAGAGTTGGAGATTGTTGAGAAAGTGAGCAAGCAAGCTGTTAAGCTTGAAGATTGGAGTGGAGATCATCTAATCAGTACTAGAGACCATGATGAGGTTCTGATGCATGACAAGTCGCTGGTAGATGACGTTTTTGTGATGGAAACACGGATTGCTGAGGAAAGCTGCATAATCGTTGAAGAAACACGAGTTGCAGGCCAAGCATCGATCGATGCAGCTGTTGCATCGATCGACACACCTTCCAGAGATGGCTCGAACTTGTCCAAAACCGAAGATTCTCGCGTTAGATCATTAGCTGCAAGTCCTAGACCAGTTGTAAAGCTAAAATCTCACCATTCCACAGTCCAAAACCCAGAGGTAAGGCCAAGGTATGCATCTTCTTCTCCCAAACCTTCTCCTATCATCAATAAGAAGTTCAAAGGTACAAAAATTGTTGTGCAGTTAACCAAGCCACGAGATTATCGTAGAGCGCTTGTTTCTTCTGTTGATGATTTTGCAAGACATAAAAGAAAGCCACCCATACCTAAGTCCCGTTCTGGTCCTGTTCCTCAAATCCTTGGCAGATCTCACGCACATACTGCCTACACACCCCCTTGGATGAAGAGGACATCCTCTCAGAAGCATTCATTGCCATGTTCCGATCCACCGGATGCCTGAGATCCGACACAGTCAAGCTAATGACTGAAAACAAGCGCTTAGTGGGAGGCAACCCACTGGTAGGTTTTTCTTTTTCATTTTTCTTTTGATTTTCATTTATTTTTATTTTATTCGCCAATCTCTTACTTGATAGCACTGGGGACAGTGTTGTTTAAGTCTGGGGGAGGCAGTTACTAACTACGTTTTCTTTTTGAGAGTCAGAAAAAAAAATGGTTTTATTGAGTCAAAATTTTGTTGGGAACTATGATTTTTCTTTTTAGTGTATTGCCTTGGTTGATTAATGCTGCAGACTGAATCCACAAATCCGACTAATGAAAAATCCAATGGCTGACCAGTGAACCAGAAACATCCGAATTTTCAACAGAATCCATAAAAGCTTGAGGTAATTTCTGTACTTTTCTTTTTAACTCATCAAGGAGATTGATTTTCATAGAGCTTGACTCCTTGTTCATACCTGACAAGTAAGATTTTAGAAAAGAAAAGATTTGGTACTCCTCTCCCTTATTTAAATTTAAAATATTTTTCCTGAAAGCTTTGTTTAAAAAAAAAAAATAATAAAAGATGAGATGATTTTGATCAGTTTAGAGAGGTAGGTAAATTACCTGTGACCTCATTATTCTCCTCTTAAGTGAAATGATCATACAAAGCTTGGAAGCGAGGGGTAGGTAAATTACCGATGACCCCATTATTCGCCTACAACTTTGAAAAAAAAAAAAAAAAAAAAAAACAAAGCAAAGCTTTAAGGAAAGAATAAATAGAATAAGTCTGGGGGAGAGAAAGAGTACCACATGTGTTTAAAAGCTATGTCTTGCTTGTTATGGTATTGTACGGGAATGAGTCTAGAAGGTTCTTGATAATCGATCAATTTGATGAGACCCACCGATGAAAGCTTAATGGAAGAAGTAGTGGAATTTGGTTTGAATTTGGGATGCTATGAAAGTCAACGGAGAAGTACATGGTGGTTCGATTTGGATTTATCTGCTAAGCATGTGGATTAAGGTTTGGATGATCATGGCATTACTTTGAAAAGAAAATGAGTTCCTGCGTTGTCAAACCTCTTTCACAGATGAAGTTTTTGATTTGCTTGAGGGCAAGCAAAGGCTAAGTCTGGGGGAGTTGATATATCATGGTTTTTAGGTGTTTTTAGCCATGATATAAGTCTTAATTATAGAGTCTTTTTGGTGTTTTAGAGTCTTTTTGAGTATTTATAGGATTTAACATGGATGGGAGCATAATGGAGCTAAATTGGAGGATTTGGAGCTTAATCAAGCATTGAGGCAGTTGGGAGACGAAATTTAGAGAGTGCATCGATCGACACAGTATGTGCATCGATCGATGCTAGGCCAAAGTCAGAATTGGAAGTTTTCCCACAAGTTTTGAAGATTTACAAATCGGCCCAAAGTCTTCCATATTTGCATCATTGGTGCTTGGCCGTGTTTAGGAATATAAATAGGATTTTTATGGTCATTGTTTAGACCTAAGCTTTATTTTTTCCCTGCAACTTTTGAGAGCAAAACCCTGAGAGATTTTTAGAGAATTTTTGGAGAGAAGAATCAAGACTCCTTCAGAAAAGATTCAAAACTCTTTTTCTTCTACCTTTAATCTCTTAATGCTATCTATTTTATTCATGATTTGTGTTCTTACAATTATGTCTGAGTAGATCTGCTTGTTAGGTTTAGGGTTTCTCATTAGGGATTTCATGGATTATTAGATCTGTTATTATTTAGGATTCATTATCTTTCTTGTTCTTCATCATAGGTTGTTCTTAATGCTAGATCTTTGATTAGTCATCTGGATTTAGATCTTAGGAAAATAAATTGATATGAAAATATAATTGATTTTCCTGATAAAAACCTTTGGTGAGCAAAATTACTTTTTGCAAAGAGATTTGAATTAGTGATTTTGTGAACTTATCTAACCTGATTTTAAAGCTGATTTATTACCTAGAATTTTGCAAAGAGATTTGGATTTTCTGGTTTTAAATTTAGATAATATTTGCAGTGAGAACTGATTTATTTTATAATTGTGTTTAGAGTTCAAGAACGGTGCTTAATTGTTGAATCCTGCTTACTTAATTTATTGATCTGATTTTCCATGATTTCCTGAGAATATCCCTAGGCCTAGCGTTTATTCCTTCTGAATTTTACATCTCTTTTATTTTCTGTTTTATTCTGCAATTTAATTAAAATATTTCTGTTTAGCATAATTAAAAGATTATTAAATCTATTGTGTGAATCTAGAGTTCTTGTGGATTCGATCCCTAAGTACTACAATTGACCTCTTAATTTGAGAGAGTAGCTCAGGGTTAAATTTGAGCATATCAAATGTTGTTGTCGGTAATGCCTTGGTGAAGAGATCGGCTAAGTTGTCGCATGACTGAACTTGCACCACTTGAATTTCTCCGGCCTTTTGTAGTTCATGTGTGTAGAAGAACTTCGGCAGGATGTGCTTCGTCTGATCTCCCTTGATGTAACCTTCTTTAAGTTGTGCGATGCAGGCTGTATTGTCATCATAAATGACCGTTGCTGATTTGTCTTTGTCCATGCCACTGTCTGTCCGAATGTGCTGGGTCATTGACCGCAACCAAACACACTCACGGCTGGCTTCATGCATGGCTAAGATCTCCGCGTGATTTGAGGATGTGGCTACTAGAGTCTGCTTCATAGAACGCCAAGAGATCGTTGTACCACCATGTGTAAACACATAACCTGTTTGTGACTTACCATTGTGTGGATCGGACAGATATCCTGCATCAGCAAAACCAACTAAACCTTCTTTGTTATGGTTAGTATAAAATAAACCAAAGTCTGACGTTCCCTGTAGGTAACGCAGAACATGTTTAATACAATTCCAGTGCCTTATGGTCGGACAAGAACTATATCTTGCCAGAAGGTTTACTGCGAAGCATATGTCAGGTCTAGTGTGGCTAGCCAAGAACATTAATGCTCCTATAGCACTGAGGTAAGGCATTTCAGGACCAAGAATTTCTTCATTGTCCTTCTTAGGAGCAAATGGATCTTTATCCACTTCTACACTTCTCACAACCATTGGGCTAGTCAATGAGTGAGCTTGCTCCATATTAAATCTCTTGAGTACCTTTTCTGTGTATGCCTTTTGATGCACAAGGATCCCATTGTTTATGTACTCAAGCTGCAATCCCAAATAGAATTTTGTCTTGCCTAGGTCTTTCATCTCAAATTCTTTCTTGAGATATTCTACAGTTTGGGCGATTTCCCCAGAGGTTCCAAGGATGTTTAAATCATCCACATATACTGCTATTATTACAAATCCCTTATTCGCGAATTTCTTTATGAATATACAAGGACTGATCGGGTCATTCCTATAACCTTCCTTGGCTAAATATTCACTTAGCCGGTTATACCACATTCGACCACTCTGTCTCAGTCCATAAAGCGATTTGTCTAGCCTTATGCAGTATTGGTCTCTAGAACCCTTCTTATCTTTGAGTTCTATACCCTCTGGTAATCTCATATAAATTTTATTATCTAGTGGACCGTATAGATATGCAGTTACAACATCCATTAACCGCAAATCTAAACTTTCTCTTATGGCCAGACTTATTGGATATCTAAAAGTCGTTGCATCCATCACAGGGGAGTATGTCTCCTCATAATCTATGCCAGGTCTTTGAGAGAATCCTTGTGCTACGAGCCTTGCCTTGTATCTGAAAATCTCGTTTTTCTCATTTCTCTTTCTTACAAAGACCCATTTGTGTCCAACTGGTTTAATTTCTGGTGTTATCCTTAAGGTCGGACCAAACACACTTCTCTTCTTTAAAGAGTTTAGCTCCACATCAATGGCTTCTTTCCGTTTAAGCCAATCTTTGCTTTGTGTACACTCTAATATAGATGTGGGCTCATGATCCTCATTTATTTCAAGTGCTACCTTGTATGCAAATATATCATCAATGTCGACATCTTTTCGGTTCCATTGTATTCCAGACATAATATAGTTTATCGAGATCTCATTGTTGTCAACTCCTTCAGGCTCTTGAGGTTCAGCGTCCTGAGCCTCATTTGGTGCCGTAGGAGTTTCTGTGACAACGTCTGGCTTTTCTATAATTCCCTTAGCCTCAGTCTGTTTTGCACTCTTTGTTTTCCGAGGATTTTTATCTTTGGAACCTAGAGGTCTACCCCGTTTCAAACGTGGCGTAGACTCTGTAGCAACTTGATTATTGTGTTCCTTGTGAACATCAATACGTACTTGTGCATTGCAAGCTGGTATGTACGATTTTGTTACTCTTTTCGGGTCAGCAAAGGAATCTGGCAATTGATTAGCTAGCTGTTGAAGATGTATAATCTTCTGAACTTCTGCATCACATGCTATAGTTCGAGGATCTTGCCATTCTAAGGATGTTTGATTCCATGTCAATTCTTTGCTCAGCTTGCTGGTCTCCCCACCTAGCGTAGGGAATTCGGACTCAATAAATTGACAGTCCGCGTATCTGGCCTTGAACAGGTCTCCTGTCAGTGGCTCGAGATACCTTATTATGGTGGGAGACTCATACCCCACATATATTCCCATTCTCCTCTGTGGTCCCATCTTTGTTCTCTGTGGTGGAGCAATTGGTATATAAACGGCATAACCAAATGTCTTAAGATGGGATAAGTCTGGCTCTTGACCCAATAGGAGTTGGGATGGGGAATATTTGTGTTCACTAGATGGCCTGATGCGTATGAGTTCTGCTGCATGTAAGACTGCGTGTCCCCAAGCCGACACAGGAAGCTTCAATCGCATTAACAATGGTCGAGCTATCAATTGTATTCGTTTAATGAAGGATTCAGCTAATCCGTTTTGTGTATGTACATGTGCCACAGGATGTTCCACACTCACCCCCATGGACATACAGTAATCATTAAACGCTTGGGATGTAAATTCACCAGCATTATCTAGACGTATAGTCTTAAGTGGAAAGTCTGGAAAATGTGCTCTTAATCGAATGATTTGAGCTAAGAGCTTAGCAAATGCTAAGTTTCTCGTGGATAACAAGCATACGTGGGACCATCTGGTTGATGCATCTATCATCACCATGAAATATCTAAATGTCCCACTCGGTGGGTGTATTGGCCCACATATGTCTCCTTGTATCCTTTCCAGAAAATGTAAAGTCTCTTTTGTGACTTTTACTGGTGAAGGTCTTACAATAAGTTTCCCTTGTGCACATGCCACACATGTGAGATTCTTAGGGAGAACTTTCCTTTCTTTAAGGTTGTGCCCTTTTGAACTCTTTATTAGTTTACGCATCATGTTAGTTCCCGGATGGCCAAGCCGGTCATGCCATAAAGTGAAACTCTCTTTGTATATTTTGTGCTTAGCCAAGTTGGCTTCTATCATGTTAATCTTAGCATGGTATAGACCAAAGGCTAGTGCAGGTATAGTCTCTAGGATCTTCTTTTGTCCTTTCACATTTTCTGTAATGTAGAGGAACTCTTTAGATCCTTCACCCTTGGTTTCAATATGATAACCATTTGACCTTATGTCTTTAAAGCTCAATAAGCTTCTCTTAGATCTGGGTGAGTATAAAGCATCACATAACTCAATATGAGTTCCGTTAGGCAACAATATGTGTGCTTGGCCGTAGCCTTCTATAAGATTTGCTATACCCGCAATTGTATTAACATTTGCACTTTTCATTATAAGATCTATGAAATATCTTTTATCTTTTAATATGGTGTGGCTAGAGCCACTATCCACTACTAGTTCACTCATGTCCTCGGCCATTTCTCTAAATAGGACAAGAATTTCGGATTTTAATAGGATAATTTATAAAATAAAATCCATTGAATTTAAATCAAAGCAATTATCCATTACATTAAAAGGAAATTAAATCATAGAAGCATAGAAAATAAACCAAAAATAAATTCGAAATTCATTCAACATCTTTGAGGCAGTCGGAAGTCTCATATCCTAGCAAATCATCATTCTCATGATCGAAGTCTCCTTCATCATCGATGTGTACATAGTTTGCTTCTAGATTCTTCTTCTTTAGAACCGATTTGGTCTTGGTGTGTGGTTTAAAGGACCCACGGCCCTTGCCACCACATCCGCGGCCTCCTCGGTCAGCCCAGTTTCCTCGGCCACCACATCCGTGGCCTCTACGGCTGGCCTAGCCTTGTTGACCACCATGTCCTCTGCCACCACGGCCATGGCTGTAGTGTCTTTCTCTATGGACGTGGTTGGTCTCAGTAGGCTGCTTAGGCTCTCTTGCTCGTACAAATAAGAGAAGAAACTTGCATATGTTGGAAAGCCTCTTTCACGGATTTTCTACTGTAGCAGTATGTCATTCTCGTGAAAGGTTGAGAGTGTCTTCTCTATCAAGTCCTCATCAGTAACCCTTTTACCACATAGCCTTAGGAGTAAGGCAATCCTAAAAAGCTCAGAGTTATACTCCTCCATGGATTTGTAATCCAGGATCCTTAGGCTTCTCCAATCCTCTTGAGCCTTTGGTAGGAGCACCATCTGTTGGTGTCCATATCTGTCTTTCAACTCTGTCCAAAGTTCAAGAGGATCTTCAATAGTAAGGTACTGCTTCTTGAGGTCTATATCCATGTGACGACGTATGTAAAAACACGTCGTACACTTGTTCTCTTCAGAGCACTCGTTATTACTTTCAATGCATTTTTGAAGATCTTTTGCTTCCAAGAAGGTCATGGTGTCCCATGCCCATTGCAAGTAGTTGTCACCAGAAGCATGCAGGACTGGGTAGTCAAGGCTCTTGAGATTAGCCATCTGCATAAATATAGACAACCGACAGTTAGCATGCGGTATTTGAGACCGAACCATGCAACAAATAATTTTCAGGTCATGCGGTATTTGAGACCGAACCATGCCTTAGGTCATGCGGTATTTGAGACCAAAACATGCCTTGCCTCTTATAGTTTTTCGGTTTAAATTCATGCATGCAAGACAACAAAACTAGATAGCTAGATGCATGCAACAATTTCCTTATTCCTAGATAGGATTTCCTTTTCTTATAATTTCCTATTTGGTCTAGGATTAAATATTTTCGATTTTAAGGAAATTTGGATAATTTCTATTTTAATAAGGAACTTATCCTAACCAATATTTTAATTCCGATTTAAAGTTTTAATTTATAGAAACTTAACAAACGTTTTAATTTTAATCGGATGAATTTAGGATAATTACTATAATTTTAATTTGGAAATTATCCTAGAACAACTCTAAAATTTTCGAGTTTATGAATTTAGGATCTAGAAAATTTTCTTTTTTGAATTTCTCAAGAACAGTTTAAACAATCCTAAATTTCTAATTCATGCAATCGATTTTTATAACAACCTAAACATGGTCCGATTTTTATTGTTATGCATGAATGATCCAAGTTTTAATTTCCTAGAACAAACTGTTTTAATTTGATCCTTATGAATCTAAATTAGTTCTAGGTTCTTATGCAACAATCAAGCAGTCAATCAACAATTTTAAAGCTTGATATAATTTGGTGCAATTTTACAAAAAATCTAACAATCCTATGTGAACAGATTTTAAAGTTTACAGGATTATAGATCTTAAATTTGTTTGTTAGTTTACTTGGATATTTTAGGGTTCAATAGCTTTTAGATCCAGATTCAGTTATGTGGTTTTAAGAAGTTTTGAATTTTGTTTACCTTAACACCACAAGGATTCTGACTGGAATTGATCTGGGAGCTAAAGACCTCAGATTTCTCTTGACCACGAACCACGAACAGCTTCCCCACGAACAGCTTCTTGCTTCCCGCGAACAGCCTTCGAACTCACCCCCGATCGACGAACCGCGAACATCAAACCTCAACCAAGCTGTCGAGAGAACTTTGATCACAAGCTAAGGATTGCTTGTGAACAAGAGGATCTTCGAACAGGAAGTGTTTGATCTCGGATGGAAGTAAGAACAAGAAGTCGGTTTAGGGTTTTAGGGTAAGAGAGAATTGGCGGCTGCTTTAGGGTTTAGGGAGAGAGGCTATCGTGCTGATAACGTGTTGTAAATTAGAGAGTTTAGGAAGTAAATCTCCTAGGTTATTATTCATAGGAATCAAGGTTACAACATATATATATAGTGTTACAAGTCCTAAGCTATAAACCGACTAACTAATGCTATCGCCGATGGGCTTCGACTAACGGGCCGAAGGCTCTCGACCAAGTGTGGTCGAGAGGCTGAGTATCGACGGACTGGATAGTGGGCCGGTTGATGGAGTCCATACAAGTGTTTTACAACACATTTCTTTTTTTGGAGTATATTTTAGAGAAAACATTAGATGAATTGATCCAATTTACTTGGCACCAGCATTTGTTTCAAACCTTTCTTAGCACTGTTGAGGAAGCGGCATGGAGATGTCTTTTTAGTAGTTCGCTGTATATACGTACAAAGATCCGCTGTAGCACATTGGCTAAATGCTTCTTAAATTCTAAATTGCTCTACATTTATCAGGGTTCAAAGCTATGCAGTGGAAAAGTTATTTTCTAATATTTTTTTCATGTAGTATATGCATTGTGCTAGTCTTTTTCTTAGGACCAGCCATTGTTTCAAACCCTTCTTTGTATTGCCGAAGATACAGCGTGAAAATGCCTTATTAGTGGCCCACTGTATATACATTCAAAAGATCCGCTGTAGAACATTGGCTAAATGCTCTTTAGAACCAACTTGCTCTTCAGAATTTTGTGTTTAAAGCCTGGCAGCGGAAAATATATTTTGGAACGTTTTTTTGCAGTATATGTCGGAGAGAACCAGATATACATTGTACCAGTATTTTACTTGGGACCCGCCTTTTCTTCAATACGTTCTTGGTAAAGCCAATAAAGCGGCTTGGGACGCATTTCTTAGTAGTATGTTGTATATATATGTATAATCCTCTAGAAAATAATGGCTAAATGGTTTTTAAGATCTAATTTGCTCTTAAACTTTTTGGTTTCAAAGCACGGCAGCAGAAATTTTTTTTAGAACATTTTTTTTTTGGATTATATTTCAGAGAGAACATTAGATGCATTGATCCAGTTTACTTGGCACCTGCCTTTGTTTCAAACCCTTCTTGGTACTGTTGAGGAAGCGGCATGGAGATGACTTTTTAGTAGTTCGCTGTATATACGTACAAATATCCGCTGTAGCACATTGGCTAAATGCGTCTTAAATTCTAAGTTTCTGTACATATATTTGGGTTCAAAGCTCGGCAGCTGAAATTTATTTTGGAATAATTTTTTCATGTAGTATATGCATTCTGCTAGTCTTTTACTTAGGACCAGCCACTGTTTCAAACCCTTCTTGGTATTGCCTAAGACGCGGCGTGAAAATGCCTTATTAGTAGCCCGCTGTATATACATTCAAAAGATCTACTATAGCACATTGGCTAAATGCTCTTGAGAACCAAGTTGCTCTTCAGAATTTTGGGTTCAAAGCCTCGCAGCAGAAAATATATTTTGGAACATTTTTTTGCAGTATACGTCGGAGAGAACTTGAGATACATTGTGCCAGTATTTTACTTGGGACCTGCCTTTTCTTCAAACCGTTCTTGGTAAAGCTGAGGAAGCGGCTTGGGAGGCATTTCTTAGTAGTACGCTATATATATATGTTAACAATCCTCTAGAACATATTGCCTAAATGGTTTTTAAGATCTAAGTTGCTCTTAAACTTTTTGGTTTCAAAGCCCGGCAGCAGAAATTTACTTTAGAACATTTCTTTTTTTGGAGTATATTTCAGAGAGAACATTAGATGCATTGATCTAGTTTACTTTGCACCTGCCTTTGTTTCAAACCCTTCTTGGTACTGTTAAGGAAGCGGCATGGAGAGGTCGTTTTAGTAGTTCGCTGTATATACATACAAATATCCGCTGTAGCACATTGGCTAAATGCTTTTTAAATTCGAAATTGCTCTACATTTATCAGGGTTCAAAGCTATGTAGTGGAAATTTTATTTTGTAATATTTTTTTCATGTAGTATATGCATTGTGCTAGACTTTTACTTAGCAGCCATTGTTTCAAACCCTTCTTGGTATTGCCAAAGATGCGGCGTGAAAATGCCTTATTAGTAGCCCGCTGTATATAAATTCAAAAGATCTGCTATAGCACATTGGCTAATTGCTCTTGAGAACCAACTTTCTCTTCAGAATTTTGGGTTCAAAGCCTGGCAGCGGAAAATATATTTGGTGCATTTTTTTGTAGTGTATGTCGGAGAGAACTAGATATATATTGAGCCAGTATTTTACTTGGGACCCGCCTTTTCTTCAAACCGTTCTTGGTAAAGCCAAGGATGCGGCTTGGGATGTATTTCTTAATAGTACACTGTATATATATGTAAACAATCCTCTACAACATATTGGCTAATTGGTTTCTAAGATCTAAGTTGCTCTTAAACTTTTTTGTTTCAAAGCCCGGCAGCACAAATTTATTTTAGAGCATTTCTTTTTTTGGAGTATATTTCAGAGAGAACATTAGATGCATTGATCCAGTTTACTTGGCACCTGCCTTTGTTTCAAACCCTTCTTGGTACTATTGAGGAAGCGACATGGAGATGTCTTTTTAGTAGTTCGCTGTATATACGTACAAAGATCCGCTGTAGCACATTGGCTAAATGCTTCTTAAATTCTAAATTGCTCTACATTTGTCAGGGTTCAAAGCGATGCAGTGGAAAAATTATTTTGTAATATTTTATTCATGTAGTATATGCATTGTTCTAGTCTTTTTCTTAGGACCAGCCATTGTTTCAAACACTTCTTCGTATTGCCAAAGATGCGGCGTGAATATGCCTTATTAGTGGCCCGCTGTATATACATTCAAAAGATCTGCTGTAGCACATTGGCTAAATGCTCTTGAGAACCAAATTGCTCTTCAGAATTTTGGGTTCAAAGCCTGGCAGCGGAAAATATATTTTGGAACGTTTTTTTGCAGTATATGTCGGAGAAAACTAGAGATACATTGTACCAGCATTTTACTTGGGACCCGCCTTTTCTTCAAACCGTTCTTTGTAAAGCCGATAAAGCGGCTTGGGATGCATTTCTTAGTAGTACGCTGTATATATATATATATATATATATATATATATATATATATATATATATGTAAACAATCCTTTAGAACATAATGGCTAAATGGTTTTTTAGATCTAAGTTGCTCTGAAACTTTTTGGTTTCAAAGCCCGGCAGCAGAAATTTATTTTAGAACATTTCTTTTTTTGGATTATGTTTCAGAGAGAACATTAGATGCATTGATCCAGTTTACTTGGCACCTGGCTTTGTTTCAAACCCTTCTTGGTACAACTGTTGAGGACGTGGCATTGAGATGTCTTTTTAGTAGTTTGCTGTATATACGTACAAATATCCGCTGTAGCACATTGGCTAAATGCGTCTTAAATTCTAAGTTTCTCTGCATATATTTGGGTTCAAAGGTCGGCAGCTGAAATTTATTTTGGAATAATTTTTCATGTAGTATATGCATTATGCTAGTCTTTTACTTAGGACCAGCCATTGTTTCAAACCCTTCTTGGTATTGCCTAAGATGCGGCGTGAAAATGCCTTATTAGTAGCCCGCTGTATATACATTCAAAAGATCTGCTATCGCACATTGGCTAAATCCTCTTGAGAGCAAAGTTGCTCTTCAGAATTTTGGGTTCAAAGCCTCACATCGGAAAATATATTTTGGAACATTTTTTTTGTAGTATATGTCGGAGAGAACTAGAGATACATTGTGCCATTATTTTACTTGGGACTTGCCTTTTCTTTTAACCATTCTAGGTAAAGCCGAGGAAGCGGCTTGGGATGCATTTCTTAGTAGTATGTTGTATATATATGTAAACAATCCTCTAGAAAATATTGGCTAAATGGTTTTTAATGTCTAACTTGCTCTTAAACTTTTTTGTTTCAAAGCCCGGCAGCAGAAATTATTTTTAGAACATTTCTTTTTTTGGTGTATATTTCAGAGAGAATAATAGATGCATTGATCCAGTTTACTCGGCACCTGCCTTTGTTTCAAACCCTTCTTGGTACTGTTGAGGAAGCGGCATGGAGATGTCTTTTTAGTAGTTCGCTGTATATACGTACAAATATCCGCTGTAGCACATTGGCTAAATGCGTCTTAAATTCTAAGTTGCCCTACATATATCTGGATTCAAAGATCGGCAGCGGAAAATTTATTTTGGAAAAAAAAATTCATGTAGTATATGCATTATGATAGTCTTTTACTTAGGACCAGCCATTTTTTCAAACCCTTCTTGGTATTGCCAAAGATGCGGCGTGAAAATGCCTTATTAGTAGCCCGCTGTATATACATTCAACAGATCCGCTGTAGCACATTGGCTAAATGCTCTTGAGAACCAAGTTGCTCTTCAGAATTTTGGGTTCAAAGCATGGCAGCGGAAAATATATTTTGGAACATTTTTTTTATCGTATATGTCGGAGAGAACTAGAGATACATTGTTCCAGTATTTTACGTGGGACCCACCTTTTTTCAAACCGTTCTTGGTAAAGCCGAGGTAGCGGCTTGGGATGCATTTCTTAGTAGTACGCTGTATATATATGTAAACAATCCTCTAGAACATATTGGCTAAATGGTTTTTAAGATCTAATTTGCTCTTAAACTTTTTTGTTTCAAATCCTGGCAGCAGAAATTAATTTTAGAACATTTCTTTTTTGGAGTATATTTCGGAGAGAACAATAGATGCATTGATCCAGTTTACTTGGCAGCAGCCTTTGTTTCAAACCCTTCTTGGTACTGTTGAGGAAGCGGAATGGAAATGTCTTTTTAGTAGTTTGCTGTATATATGTACAAAGATCCGTTGTAGGCCTGTAGCACATTGGCTAAATGCTTCTTAATTTCTAAGTTACTCTTCAAATTTCTGTGTTCAAAACTCGGCAGTGGGTAATTTATTTTGGAATACAGCCATTGTTTCTAACCCTTCTTGGTATTGCCAAAGATGTGGTGTGAAAATGCCTTATTATTAGCCCGCTGTATATATACTCAAAAGATTCGTTGTAGCACATTGGCTAAATGCTCTAGAGATCAAAGTTGTTCTTCAGGCCAGTATTTTACTTGGGACCTGCTTTTGTTTCAAACCGTTCTTGGTAAAGCCGAGGAAGCGGCTTGGGGATGCATTTCTTAGTAGTACACTGTATATATATATATATATATATATATATGCAAACAATCCTCTAGAACACATTGGCTAAATGGTTTTTAAGATCTAAGTTGCTCTTAAACTTTTTGGTTTCAAAGCCCGGAAGCAGAAATTTATTTTAGAACATTTCTTTTTTTGGACTATATTTCAGAGAAAACATTAGATACATTGATCCAGTTTACTTGGCACTTGCCTTTGTTTCAAACCCTTCTTGGTACTGTTGAGGAAGCAGCATGGAGATGTCTATTTAGTAGTTCGCTGTATATACGTACAAATATACGTTGTAGCACATTGGCTAAATGCTTCTTAAATTCTAAATTGCTCTACATTTATTAGGGTTCAATGCTATGCAGTGAAAATATTATTTCGTAATATTTTTTTCTTCTAGTATATGCATTGTGCTAGTCTTTCTCTTAGGACCTGCCATTGTTTCAAACCCTTCTTCGTATTGCCGAAGATGCAGCGTGAAAATGCCTTATTAGTGTCCCGCTGTATATACATTCAAAAGATCTGCTGTAGAACATTGGCTAAATGCTCTTGAGAACCAACTTGCTTTTCAGAATTTTGGGTTCAAATCCTGGCAGCGGAAAATATATTTTGGAACGTTTTTTTGCAGTATATGTCGGAGAGAACTAGAAATACATTGTACCAGTATTTTACTTGGGACCCGCCTTTTCTTCAAACCATTCTTGGTAAAGCCGATAAAGCGGCTTGGGATGCATTTCTAAGTAGTATGCTGTATATATATGTAAACAATCCCCTAGAACATAATGGCTAAATGGTTTTGAAGATCTAAGTTGCTCTTAAAATTTTTGGTTTGAAATCCCGGCAGCAGAAATTTAGTTTAGAACATTTCTTTTTTTGGAGTATATTTCGGAGAGAACAATAGATGCATTTTCCAGTTTACTTGAGACCCGCCTTTGTTTCAAACCCCTTTGGTAATGCTGAGGACGACGCGGTATGGAGATGCCTTTTTAGTAGTAAGCTGTATATATGAAAAAATATCCGCTATAGCACATTGGCTAAATGCTTCTTAAGTTCTAAGTTGCTCTACAAATTTCCGGGTTTAAGCCCGACAGCTGCCTTTGTTTCAAACCCTTCTTGGTAAAGCCAAGGAAGCGGCTTAAAGATGCCTTTCTTAGTAGTCTGCTTTATATATATACGAAAAATCCGCTTTAGCACATTGGCTAAATGCTTTATAAGATCTATGTTGCTCTTAAAAATTTTGGGTTCAAAGCCTGACAGCGGAAAGTAATTTAAAACTATTTATTTTTTGGCAGTATAATTCATAGAGAACCAGAGATGCATTGTGCTAGTCTTTTACTTAGGATCCGCCTTTGTTTTAAACCCTTCTCTGTAAAGCCGAGGAAGCAGCTTAGAGATGCCTTTCTTAGTTGTCCGCTTTATATATATACAAAAATCCGCTAGAACAAATTGGCTAAATGCTTTTTAAGATCTAAGTTGCTCTTAAAAAATTTGGGTTCAAAGCCCGGCAGCGAAAATTTATTTTAGAATATTTTTTTGTTGTAAATTTTAGAGAAATCCAGAGATACTTAGGACCTGCCTTTGTTTCAAACCTTTCTCTGTATTGCCGAGGATGTGGCTTGGAGATGCCTTTTTAGTATTCCGTTGTGTATATATACAGAAGATCTGTTGTAGCACATTGGCTAAATGCTTCTTAAGTTTTAAGTTGTTCTACAAATTTCTGGGTGCAAAGAGTATGCCATCTTACCTAATTGAGCATGAATTTTTTGGGTTTGATCCGATTGACAAGCAATACAAAGTGCTGATCATGAACCTACCATATCGTCCAACGGTTCATCGTATTTTGACATTAAGAACTGGAAAAGTGAGGTGGAGGAGGATCCAGTGTCCCTTAATCCATATTGCTATTTTTGAAGGGATTTTCAATGGAGTTTTGTATTACTAATTAGCTTGCACAGTTGATAAAACGTCTAATGATAATACTTATTTGCTAGTTTGCTTTGATGTTAGGTTAGAAAATTTTAAGTGTGTTGATGCAGAATGATTTTGTAAATGCCCTATTAGATTGGTAAATTATCTGTTGTTCTAGAGGATATGGTTAAACATGCATGGTTAAAATATGTCTACACTTTACCCGTGAGTAAAGACCTTTTTATTGTTCTTGCTGGGGCGACTGAGTAGGTGAAATTGTATTGTCAAGCTGGAAATTTACATGTGAACCCTTTTCTATTTTCTACAATCCCGAAAGGAAGACTGTCCGAAGTGTTGAAATCCAAGGTTTAATTTATAGCGAAGCCGAAACTGTTTTACATTGATATTAGAGTTTCCACCTTTGTAGATTATGTAGGAACTCAGTTCAAGCATTTATGCTCCATTTGTGAATCACAAGTGTAGCCTAAATACCATTATGGAAAAGTGTAACACCCTTCACGCCTTATCGGCCAAGACAACGTGTTATTCAAATTGTCCCGCCAAAACGCTTTTTTCTTAAAAATAAAACTCTTCAATCATAAAACTTGTTCCACGTCTCATAAAGCTTTTAACCTGAGGGAAAATATAAAAGGGTGAACACAATGACGACATTCTAATCACATTCAACAAACAATGCATAGCATAGAATTAGACTCCACATTCTTAACATACATCCAACAAGCATAACGGTTTCACATAATATTCAATATAGCATATATAATCATAATATCATTTAATCCATATTTAAACACCAAGACATGCATCGATACACACATTCATCAACATCGATAAACCGAAATCTCATCAGCTTAGCATGGAATGAAACAAATCTCATGTTCGTCCAATCACCATGTACAAAACCAATCCCAGGTTCATACAATTACCAGGCACGAAACAAATCCCATGTTCCGTCCATCACGAGACATAAAACAAATCCCATGTTTGTGTCCACAACACACAATCTCATTTCATATCACCATACAACGATCATCATGTTACACATCAACTCATCATAACATGTCATCATTCATTATAATCATACATCTAATCATCATATCAAAGCATACGATATCAAACAATAGACATATCCAATCACATAGTTTCCAAGCCTATATAAGCAATTCATGAAGAACATGCTTAGAAAATAATCATTGTGTTTCCGCGATTACCACCCTCACCATTGTCACTTAAACGTTGAAACTCAATTCTCCTTTCCCATGTAAGACCCAATATTCAAGAACACAAGCTCCATCCAACCTCGTTGCCAAACCAAACACATAATGTCACCATTTATTCTATGCAAAAGAGCCTTAGAAACACACGAGTAAAACCTAACTAACCGTTAAATTCACGATCCCACCGTTGAATATTTAGGTTATAGTACCTTGAAGCTCCCCACAAAATATCAGCTCGATCGGGTAAGTTTTGGGCCACCAAACGCTGTTCCAAAGAGATAACCTCGAATCTGATTTTTAGGGTTGCAGGTTCGGACTGTTTCAGTTATTTCTTGCGCAGGAAGCAACGAACATAACTTCTTCAATATAAATCCGATTGGACTTCCGTCAGTTGCTACGAGCTCATGGCTTGATGGTGATCACGACGATGTTTTTTAATTCCTAAACTGATGTCATCTCCGGTGCCGACGAGCCTCCAAAAACGCCTCTCCAAACTGCTCTTATTTCCTTCTTACTCTTTGTTGTTCTTCTCTTCTCCACCTCCAATCTACTCCGACTTTGCTCCTCCACCACCACCGAGGCTTTCCACAGCCATGACATGAATAAACAGACCCCATCAGTGTTCCCACAACCTCCATGACGTCTACTTCTCTCTCCCTCTCTACACATCCCATTCTCTCTCTCTCTCTCTTCATGGCTACCTCTCTTCCCCTCTCTCCCTCTTGCGGCGATGTTAGGGTTTTCAACACAAACTCTTTCTCCCTCCTTGTTGAATGAAGACGGCCAAGTGTTAATAACATATAATCCCAAAAACCCTTTCCTTAATGGGCTGCAACTTATTAACAAAATTAGCCCAACTCCCAATTACAGAATTGGGGATGTTACCAAAAGGCAAAACCACAAAGTCGGGAGGAAGTAAGAGAAAGGGACGACAGGGATAAGAGGTATGATTACGATGTGAGTAGAAATCAGATATACCGAGAGAAAAGAAATGAAAGAGACAATAGGGAAGATGTAGAAAGGAGAAGAATAAGACGCCGCTATGAGATGAGAGATAGAGACAATAGGGAAGATGAAGATAGGAGAAGAAGAAGAAGCCGCTATGAGATGAGAGATAGAGATGATCATTGGAGTGGTAACTAGTATCAGAGATAAAGGAGAAGAGAGAGGCAATGAAAGAAGGTGTAACACCCAATTCCATGGCATGTCACAGGTTAACTTATACCATAAGAAAACCATAATTGACCGAAAAAAATCTAATAATTCAATTTAAACGTCTTTCAAACTATCCTTCAAACGTTAAACCGAAACTAACAACCAGTTCGATAAATCCAACAACGGAACATAAAAGAAAAATCTCCAGCTCCTAACACCAACACCAACTCTATCATCTACTCTTCATGGTTACCTGCAAGAGAAAGAGAGGGATGAGCAATCTAAGATTACTCAGCGAGGGCAAGCCTTAGGGCTCATGAAGTCTTCATACACAAACATGCTTAGACCATCACAAAGTCTAAACCTAAGACAAGCAATCAATAACGTGTCAACGACACACAAACATCAAACAAATGAGACTACGTCCCATAAACAACGCTGTGCATTACGAGATCCCTCATGCTTTCGCATTTCTTCCTGCACATTTCCGTTGTCGTGCATTACGGGATTCCTCATGCTTTCGCACTTCTTCCTGCACATTTTCATTACCGTGCATTACGGGATTCCTCATGATTTTGCACTTCTTCCTGCACTTTTTCACTTACGTATCCGGATTCCTCATGCTTCTCACACTTCTTCCACGCACAACGCGTTGGCTCGTCAACCAATTCTGATCTACCTGCATTCCGCGACCGTAGACCACCACACAACTATAAGGATAATTCTTTGTAGGACTCTCTGCGGTTCTCTCTCCTTTTTCGTGCCTCTTGGCACATTTTCTCCTCACACTCAAACAATTTATTTAATCACACAAACATGCATATCACACACCAAACAATCAGTTTTAAAACATCTAGTTCTTTTAACTTTCAAATCCTATTACTAGTGCTTTTTCCTTACATTTTATTTAGTAAATATAATATATATATATTATTATTATAAACTCAACAATCAACTAAGATTATTTATATATAATCCATAGGTATACTTGGCTTAACTTTAAACTAAGTAACTATCTAAACATATCGGCATATGAACCAGCTAGTCCTCACCTTGGCCACATGAATAGAATCCTTGGTTTAGTACAAGCACCAACAGAAACCGCTTCAACAATAATCACGGTCTGCAACGGTTTAGATTAAACAATCAAATATTATTTTCCAATAATAATCTATGAATTAATCTAATTATCAAATCCGATTTAATTGTACTGATGTTTCTCAAATAAATCAATTAGATGTAGTTTAATAATTAAATCAAACCAACAGTCTAATAATTCATAACACCACAATTTAGTCCACGAATGATCACATGCTCCCACAATACCAATTCCTCAACCAGCCAAATACACGATTCACAATATTATATTAACCAATGTCATCGACAACGTACGTAACCACTAACCATGCATGACACCACAAATCAATGCACGTTCGATAAACAAGTTTCGGTTATGGACTTAAATCCTCTGGTTTAGTTGGTTAAGCTTCTCGGTTCAATAATCAATGCAACACAACGACAGACACGAGAAAGAGTTTCGCCGTTTACCTTTCTCGGCGTTTACACTCAACGATTCTTGACGGATCAGCAACGCCGATCCACAAAGCTTCAAGTCCACTGTTGTCACGTCTTCATCTCTCAACAATCAAACAACAACAAAGCAACAGATCCATCAAGACAATATCAGAAACTTATTCCGTAAGCTACATAATAAAATAGGGTTTCCTTACCCTTAACGACATCTCCGATGGACCACGACTGCTCCGATAACAGCGGCGGTCATCCGGTGACTCATGGTGGCTAACAAACCGACGGTGGTGAACGTCTTAGTAACGCTTCATCTCCACGAGACTCAACAACAATGGTGGACTCGACGATGGCTCCATCACGGGGCGACAACTACAACACCGACTCAATACTGATCTCTGATGAGATTTGTTTTGCTCGAGCTTCCTTTCTTTGATCTAAAATGGAGACGGCGTATGTTCGTAGACACATACACGAGCACTTACACCAATCATAAATCCTTATCTTTTGTGTTTAGCTCACATGGGTCATTAATGGGCTGCAACCTAATAACAAAACAGGCCCAATTACCAATTATGAAATTGGGGATGCTACAGAAGGAGTAGGTGAAAGCAATGAGGCATGACATATAATCTGTGTTCTATGAATAATGAGTCTGTGAGTTTAATTATTTTAGACGTCTGTGCGAATCCAAATCTAGCTTTGATAATGTAATGAATATATTACAAAAAGCATCGGACACAATACAACAATCATGAATAGAATAGTTTGTTAATCACGAATCTGAGATTCTATATTTCCTTTACATCGACATCATACCATTGTTGTGGTACCTTTATACATCACACTACATTAGGACCCGCGGTACATAGCGGTGCAAATTATTTATAACTAAAACATTTTAATTATAAATTTTATTTATTGGTTAAATATGTTATAATTATATAATAATTTTTAATTTTATGATTTAAAGTTTAAACCATATAATACCGCAATATAATTTGTTTTTTACATAATATTTATTTAGTCAATTTAATTTGATATGTCTATTTTCTAATATAGATAGTGTTAACAAAATAATAAAATGATGTTTTATCCGTGTAACACTAATTTAATGATATTTTAAATTTATGTAAATATCGACAAACCCGTTCTGCTATATAACTCCGTCCCGAGATATTTTAACTCGCACTATATCATCTTAATTTTTTATATTTATTGTCTTGTATTATAAATATTAGCTTGAGTTGCTATGTTAATTATTAAGATTGTAACCATTTACATTCTATAAGATTGGCGCTTCTTATAAAGTTTAAGTATTTATAATACTTAGAATTTTTAAAACGGTTGAATATTTATCATATTTGAATTTTCGTAAAAGTTTAAATATATTATTAATATTTTAAAGGTCTTTTAACTTTTTAAAAAATTGAAATATTTATAATATTTAAACTTCATAAATTTGAAACCTCATGAACGATTAATATTATTAATATTTTTAACATTTTATAAAGTTTAACTTTCTAAAAAATATAAATATTTATAATAGTTCTACTTTTTATATAATATAAATATTTATAATATTTAAATTTTATAAAATCTTTAATAAAGAATCAGAATAAACCAAATAATTTTTTTTTAAGTTGGAATGTCTGATAAATCAAAATTTTTGTATTATGAATCATTTTGGTCTTTTTTATAGTATGACTCTAAACTATTGCCCAATTTTTTTAGGCGATGTGGGATATTATATCCATAAATTGAGTAATATATGTCTGTTTTTAAAAATTTGTATTACATCATATGCATGAAAAAATCACAATTTTTATTAACTAAATATATTATAGAATAATTCAAGATAATTTAAATATTAATTCAAATAAAAATGAAAAAGAATCGTATATATATTTATGTTTAAATGAGATAGAAAATTTTCCTTATTTTTTAAAATCTTACTTATAATTAATTTGAAATTTTTGGTAACTAATAGTAAAGTCAATGCATTAAATGCAAAAACTTTCCAAAAAGTTTTTTTGAGCAAAAACTGCTGCAAAAATACTAGTATAGATAGTTAATCACAAACCTCATTCTCGATATATATCAAATTTGAAGGATTCAGTAAAAACCATATTTACAAATGGCTCAAATTTGGTGTTTTTTGTTGGTTTGATCTTGTTTCAAACTGGTTTGGTTATATTAGATGACAAAAAAAAAAAAAAAAAAAAAAAAAAAAAAAAACAAAAAACAAAAAAATGGCTCAAACTCACAAGCTTGCAATAATGCCTACAAATGAATATAGACATCTTATATAATAAGGGAAGGTTTTTTCTAACTTTGCCTAACAATGTGACATTTGGCATTCTACTTTTGTGACACATGTGATTTTTATTAATTTTAAATTTAATATTCTATTTTTTTTATTTTTTTTATTTTATTGGTGTATGGTGTATAGTTTGTTACAAAAAAAATTGTTGTATAGTTTGCTTTTTGATTTTTTCCAATATTGTAAGAAAATATATTTTTCCATTTTTAAGTTTTAACATCTAATATATTTCATAATGAAATCATACAACATAGAACCTTATAAAAATACTTATCAACCCAACTAAAAAATAGAAATAAATTCAAACTAAAAAAAATAGAAAATGGTTTCATACTTTTAAAGTAAAAACTGAAACCAAATTAATTTATGATAGACTAATTTAAAAATATATAAGATTTTCTAATATATGTATTCAATTATCATATATAATATATTAAAGACACAACTCAACTTTGTATTTAATAGTATCCTATAAGTTACAATTTGACTGTCTTTAAAACATGTGTACTAAAAAAAAATTGGTATCATAACATAGTTGTTTTATCTCCCCCATGAAATAACAGAAAACAATAGTTTCAAAATTTAATTTATAGTTAATTGCACTATTTATGTTTAACTGATTAGAAATAGAGACAATTTATATAAGAAACAAATATTTACATTAAATTTGACACACTTTTATTTTCATGAATTTTAATAAAAATTTAGTTAGACTTAGAGTGTAAGATATTTGTTTTGTGATATCGTTTTAATAAATTATTTTAAAATTGACTTATCATTCTATAAAATTATTTGTTGTTAACTATTACTCTTAGATATGAAAATAAAATTAATATATAAGACAATATATTTATCTATCAAAGTAATTAAGTAAGGTCTTACAATTTTTTCTTAGAATACATATCAGCTTCTTTTTTCTAAAAAAACCAAACTAGAAATAAATTAATTTATCTTAATTATTTAACGAACATACCAAATTTAATTAACTTGCTGTAACTAATTGTCCTATTACTTAATGATAGACTAATTAAAAAAAACTCACATTATATAAAAAAAACTCACATTATATTCAATAATTTTTTTTTTGTCAGCAAAAGATCAGCTCAATATTATATTCAATAATCATATATAAAAAACTTACATTACGTAAGAGCATCCACATCGGTTGTGGACTTTTTTTGGTCCCCACATTTAATAATAATATTTTGATAGTTTCTTATTTTTAGGATGAGCATTGGTGTGTATTTTGATAGTTTCTTATATTTGCTACGTGTTCTTCAATTCCAACTAACTTATCAAAATCCATTGATGGCAACTCGTTAGATACATCCATGACGACTTTGGATATCATCTCAGCCTCACTAGCCCTAATAATACATTACATATATAAAGTTATAACACTAACATATGGATTTGCATTGTATGAAAGTTTGGAACATTACCATGAAACAGAGTGTTCTCTAGCAATAACTGAAACCTGAGTCAAAGCTTGTGTCCATCTCTGTTTCTCTTCCTCTGTTTTCCCATAACAATTCTCTTCAAAGGCTTTTCCGAAATCTCCAGTCTGCTTTCTCACATCAGAAGGCTCTACGTCGTAGAATATAGTCATCACAGTTTGTCCTAAAGAAGCTCTGCAGTCCATGATCATCTGCAACTCGTTTAGACACCAGCTAGAAGAAGCGTAGTTCTTAGATAGGATCACAACAGAGACCCTTGATTCTCTGATAGCTCTTACGAGCTCAGAGTTGATAGACTCGCTTCTCATGATCCCATTATCTATGAACGTTTTGATTCCCTTATTTTTCAACCCTTCAAGAAAGTGGCTGAGAAAAGTTCTGCGGACATCTTGACCGGAGAAGCTTGGGAAGACATCGTACCTGTATAGACGAGATGATGATGAAGAAGAAGAAGAAGAAGAAGAAGAAGAAGAAGAAGAAGAAGAAGAAGAAGAAGAAGAATCCATTCTCAGCTCTGGACAGTAGAGTACTTAATCTCAGCTCCTTTCCCACAATAGAGCTCAACGACAGCAGCATGAAGCTGATTCTTATCATAAGAAGGAGCAGTACATCCTTCTAAATACTCAACAAAACTCCCTTCCTCAGCAACAATCAAAGTCCTCTCAAACTGACCAGTCTTCTGTCACTAAAAACCGCAGCATTCAAAGCTGCGTAGTAATTATCATCACTAGGCACAACTCTTCCCAAATACTTCTTAATCAAATCAGGATACTCCCTAATAGCTTCAGAGATAGAACAGAAGATGACACCAGACTTCTCAAGAGTCTTCCTATGAGTAGTAGCTATTGAAACACTATCGAGAACAGCATCAACAGCAACGTTAGCTAAACGTTTCTGCTCAGTCAAAGGAACACCTAACTTATCGAAATACTCAAGAAGCTGAGGGTCAGCTTCATCTAAACTATTCAAAGTTGGTTTCTTTTTAGGAGCAGAGTAATAACACATATCTTGGAAGTTAATCGAAGGATACCTGTTGAAGCTTATCGGCTGAGCTTGATGATTTGGTAGCTTCGATGGTGGGACGAGAGTCGATTCCGACATCGGCTCTGATTTTGAAGAGTGGTCTTGTTGGATTTAGGGATTTGGGAGATGGGAATTTGAAAGATTCGGGTTTTGGGTGGAACCCTTTTGGTGATTTTGAGGAATCTGAAGTGGGTTGTGGTGAGAAGCCGGAGACACCGTTTGCGAGAAGAGACGCCATCGCCTTTGTCGTCTCCGTCGAGAGAGAAGAAGGAAGTCGAAGAAATTTTGTCTCGAGAAATTATTTTCGACAACCAATCAAACAACACCACGTGGCGAAGAAGACGGATGAAAAACGTCCCCAAATAAGAAACGTTTTTTCGATATTGGGCTTTTAAGAATTAAATTAAAATCAAAAAATACCCGGGGACGGGCCGAGACCACACCGTTGCCCATGGTCTAAGGATAGATTGTCTAGCCCGTTCTTCAAGATCTTTATTTACTGAAAATTCTTTTGTAAACTCTTTTCCTCCGGTTTGGGTAACCAATCTTAGAGTTATCTTTTAATTTAATTAATGTTTGGTTGTAAAAAAAACTCACATTATATTAAATCATTATATATATATATATATTGTATTAGAGACACAACTCAAAATTTGTATTTAATAGTAATTTATAAGTTACAGTTTGATTGTCTTTAAAACATATATATGTATTAAAAAAAACATAATGGTATCATAACGTAATTGCTTTATCACCCTATGATATAACAGAAAACAATAATTTCATATCTTAATATTATACTATATCTTTTTAAGTAATTAGAAATAGAGACAATATTAAAATAAAAATATTTTAAATTTGACACACTTTTCTTTTCAAGAATTTTTATAAAAACTGGTTAAACTTATAGTATAATATATTTGTTTTGTGATAACGTTTTAATAAACTATTTTAAAATTGACTTATCATATATAAAATTATTTTATGTTAACTATTACTTTTAGATGATGACAATAAAATTAATATATAGGACAACATAAAATTATCTATCAAAATAATTAAGTAATGGTTTTTTATCACCCTTTCTAGACTACTTATCAGTTTTAAATTTTCTAAAAAAAGAAAAGAAAAAAAGAAAAAATATTTAAAAAATATACTTTATCTTAACTATTTAAAGAAAGAGAATAACATATTTAATTGGCTTTGCTATAAGTAATGGTTTTATTACTATAGTAAGTTAATAACATACTGTTTAAATAATTTCAACAATACATTGTAATCAAAAATATTTAGTAATATGTACTTTAACTTTACTCTTTTTCATCACCTTCCTATGAAACACTATATAACAATATAAATTATAAAATTGTAGTTGAACCGTATCATTATGAATATTATTTTTTAAGACATATATTAACAAATACATGTGTACGTTTCATATATAATTGAATAACTACTTCATTTTATATTTCAACTTAATAATGCAAACATAAACCACACGTCTCGTGGCTACTTTCTAGTACAACTAGAATGAGTCATACGCGTTGCGTGGGTTTAAAAATATAGAAAATATACTATGGAACTTAATATATTGAGATTTGTTTAGATTTTTTTTCTCAAATTGATTATTTAGTATTTCATATCAGTTAGAGTAAAAATTATCTTATAACTTCTTAACAAAATACTTGTAGCAAAATAATAGATATGTGCAATACAAAAATGTATGAAATAATACATTTAACAAATTGGACTACAAAAAATTTGAATGTATAATTAAATTATGTAAAGTAAAGTTTTTTGTTTTGGAATATCAAATTTTTCTTTTGTTTATTGGCAATAGTTAAGTAAGATTTTTTTTTACAATAAAAACTATAAAGGAATCTTAATGATAAATGTTGAGATATATAGTAAGTAAAACTTAATATTTTTTAAACAGAAAAAAACAATGTTTCTATTATATTTGTGTTCCTATGATGGAGAGGTCCACTGTTGATAACATGATTCTATTTATTAAAGAAATTTGTGCTAATTTGGTTGTAGTGACTCATTAGGATGATGGAAATACTGAAAATGTTGTTATTTATTATGCATGTTGGAAAGAGTAGCAAAGTTTTTTTTTTTTAGGTTAGTTCTAGAAAACAGAAAAGTATTATTTATAACAAATAAATTTTGTGGAGTATTAATGTTTTTTAAAAACTTCATATGTTACAATAGTAACTGCTCACTCCTTAATTTCTTTAAGATTAATTGCTTTCATACATTTAAGATTTGGGAAAAATGCAAAAAAAACTTTATCTTATTTTTATTTGGATGTTTAATACCCAATACTTTTTGGTTGGAATAAAAATATATCATGTATTAAATTGATGTCAAATAAAACTTTGGTTTTTAAAAATTGGTAGAATCAAACACATGACTTAACAGACGTTAACCTGTGTGACAGAATTTCTAAACCGGGCTTCAATTTCATTCCCACGGTTATAATAGATAAGAAATTTTCCATCTACACCCACTTTCTCCAAAAGTATTGACACTTACACCCACTTTCTACTATCCCTATACTTTTCTTATGTCAAATTACAACTTACACCCTCTAACTAAACTAACATTCTCTTTCTACTTTTTTTTTCCTTTTCATCTCTCTCTCTAACTTTTCGCTTTCTTTTTTAATATTTTTTTTCTAACATTTATTTTTCATTTTCATTACTAAATTTTAAGTTTAGTAACTTTAGTTGGTGATAAACATACTAAATTTTAAGTTTAATAACTTTAGTTGTTGACAAACAAAAAAAAAGTTAAGCAACTTGTAAATAAATATTTTTTGCACCTTTCAATATTTTTTCTTTCCACAAAAAAAAAAATCATGAATCTAATCTAAATCAAATACAATTGAATTGGTGTTCATAGTCAACAATTTCTAAGTTCAAACTAAATTAATTAAATAATTTAGAAATTAATGAATTTATTTAACTAAAATTTTAATATGAAATAATTGTTTGTCCACATACTTTAAGCTCAAATTAGATGCATGATGGATTAACAAAATATTGCATTCATAAATAGTTATCTATTAGGATAAGTTTTAAGAAAACTTTGATTTGTTACCAGTACCCCAAAATTCTATTGGTATCCACATGAACATAAATATATAGATTTGATGTTGTCGTTGTATCATAAACCCTAAATCTCAAGAACCCACAAATTCAGTTGGTATCCACATGACTATGAATATATGAATTTGATGTGTTGCTAGTACCATAATTATGGTCATGTATTATGGATTTGATAACAAACTTTGATGTGTTATTAATACCCACATTAATGGTCATGTGTTACTAGTACCCACAAATTCTATTGGTATCCACATGACCATGAATATATGTATTTGATGTTGTTGTTGATCCTAAACCCTAAATCTCTATAATCCACAAATTCTATGGGTATCTACATGACCACAAATATATGGATTTGATACTATCGTTGTATCATAAACCAAAAATCTCTATAACCCAAAAATTCTATTGGTATCCACATGACTACGAATATATGGATTTGATATTGTCGTTGTATCCTAAACCCTAAATCTCTAGAACCCCCAAATTTTATTGGTATCCACATAACCATGAATATTTGTTATGATGTTGTCGTTGTATCTTAAACCCTAAATCCACATAAGTCATAAATCATAAGCTCTAAACCCTAAAACCTCACCATGTTTAGGGTTTACTTTAAAGCCCATCCACCTTTTCTACCATTAAAATTTGGTTAGATATATCCTTAGCTCGTAACCATAACACCACATAGACACTAAATCCATATAAGCCCAAAAACATAAACTCTATACCCTAAATCTTAAATCCTAAACCCTGAACCATACACCTTGAACCCTAAATCCTAAACCATGAATTAAAAATATAGACACATCATCCACATACCTAAACCCTAAACTTTTAACCTTAACCCCTAAATCCTACACCTTGAACCTTAGACAATACAACTTAAACTCAAAACATAGACATTGAATCTATATACCATCTAAAGTCTAAACCCTAAACTATGGTGATGTTTGAACATGCAACAAACTTGTCAATAAATTTCATCTGGATTGCTTGTCCACGTGGTCAGAGTTTGGTGGATATGATTAGAGATTAATAATGACCATATTTATTGTGTAGTATGCTTCTAGTGACACTTCTAAGTTCTAATATCTCTACTTCTAGCTTAAAAATAGTACAAAAACATTTGGCTAAAAGACATCTAAGTGGCTAAACTATGGTGATGTTTGAACATGCAACAAACTTGTCAATAAATTTCATCTGGATTGCTTGTCCACGTGGTCAGAGTTTGATGTATAGGCTTTGAGATTAATAATGACCATGTTTATTGTGTAGTATACTTCTAGTGACACTTCTAAGTTCTAATATACCTACTTCTAGCTGAAAATAGTACAAAAACATTTAGCTAAAAGAAATCTATGTGGCTAATTTATCTTGGACAAATTTCTGCTCATATAAAGAATGAGCAAGATATTATAAGATAAGTATCCATAACTACTAATCCACATGATTGATATTCAATGTTCTAAATAAATAAATGTTGTTAATTTTTATTATGTTTATTAACCACTTATGAGTGTATATGTTTCTGGACCAACACAAAACATGAAGCAAGGAGCTCATGGTGTCTATGGATTTAATTGTGTGGATGTTGTATGATGATTCTTTGGTCTGTCTACATTGGTATCCACAAAAAAAATATCCACATGATCACATCCATAGCCACCATTCAACTGTTATTCTTCAGCTTTAAAACTCGTTTGACTCTAAATAAATGATTGATGTTTGTCCATTGAGATATAATGGGTGTCTTTTCAAGTGCATCAAGTTCATAGAGAACTTTTGTTTAGGTATCTGCACGTTTTAGATGGGCTTGAATGAAAATCATGAATCTTAATGTCTAGATATGCTTTGTTAATCAATGGAGACCTATCCATAGTTTTTCTATCCACTAAACTTTGTTTATTTTTTTTAAAGTGAATAGTTTTGGTTTTGGGTTCAAGGGTTTATGTTCTACGATTTAAAATTTAGAATTAAAGGGTTTTGTACTTATTTGGTCTATGTTGTGTTATGGATAATATGCTATGGATAAAGATCTAACCAAATTTATGTATGTATATTTTGTATGAATAAACACAAGTAACTATCTATTAACAATACTGCAATTGATTATCCACTTATCATTGAACAAATGTTCAACGACAAATGGATACAGTATAATCTAAAAATTCATAAAAAAAATATAGCAATATGTATCTTAAAATGTAGAAAATATATAATCATAACATATTTTATATAAATAAATAGACAATTTGTTTTATGATAACCATTTAAAGTGTTAACAACAAAAAAGAAGAGAAAAAGAGAAAAAAAAAGAGAGAGAAAGAGGAGAGGGGCAAAATCGTAATAGGAATATGGCCACATAAGCAAAAACTTGAGAAAGTATAGCATGAGTGGAAAGTGGGTTTTGGTGGAAGAACTCACCCCCAAAGTGGGTTTTGGTGTCATTTTCCCTAATAGATATATACAGTCTGTTTACTTATTAATATGAGTATGTTAAAGTGGTGTAGTGGTTAAAGCACGGGTTCGAAACCTTCCTACAACACCTTTTTCATTTTTTTTTTCTGCCTTCTCTGTTAATTCGCCGCCACCACCACCATTAACAATCGCATTTCAGCGAGATCTAGTTCTATCCTTTAACCTAGCAATCACATCCTTGATTATCTGAAAATGACAACAACGTGAAAACACCAAAGTCCATTTCAAAATCTGAAATTGGGGTTAGAAAACAAGAGAAAACTAAGTATAATCTCATTAGCTCTTCTAAGTAGGAGGAGATGAAACAGTTGTAGTCCTAGGAGCAGCGGTGGAAACAGCCTTCTTCTCCTTCAATTTCTTCGATTTGTGTACGTTTGTTGCAGGCTTCTTCTCGACGGTCGCCTCCGTCACCGACCAACGCATCTAGCGTTGTTTTCGTCGATCAAAATAGTACCCTCTTACTCTATCTCGGTCGTCATCATCGGAATTTATGATCGAGAAATCGCAAGAAACAATCTCTCAGACTCTCACTGCTCATCAAACAAAGAACTGCCGAGTTTTTTTTCTTTAAAAAATCATTTAAAGTGGGTCGAACCTGGATCATAAATAGACCAGTTGCCACTACACTACAATATAATCGTATAATTAGACAAAACAGACTGTATATATCTATTAAAACCGTGGGACTGAAATTAAAGCCCAGTTTAGAAATTCCGTCACACAGGTTAACGTCTGTTAAGTCAAGTCATGTGTTTGATTCTACCAATTTTTAAAAAACAAAATTTTATTATATTAGATATAAGTCTATGTATTGTCACAAGATCTGCTGTAGCATATTGGCTAAAGCTTCTTTAGCTCCGGCAGCGGAATATTTTCATTTTTTTGGTTAACAAAACCAATGAATTACCTGAGAATTTGTAAGTAAGGTGTAGTGACACATATGCAGAACCATGTACAATACTTACAACCTGCAAATTTCATGGATTAAGTAACTAAATTTTTTTAACCTGCTGCTTGAGACTTCTTTTTTAGTCACATCTTTCATCTCTTGGTTAAGATATCATATTCATATCTGAAAAATATTGACTCATTTCTTCAGAATAAAGGATTGAGAGGTAGTCAGGTCGATGCTTCGATGGTGTGAGCCATGTTAGAGTTTTTCTCTTGCATTATTATTCTAAAAGCCATTGCTTCAAATACAGAACAAAACGAAACATAAAAAAGAACACAGTATTAAAGAGTGAAAAAGTTTCTCTTATTATCTCGACATCTTTGTCTTAAAACATTACACACACTTATATAGAGTACTGCTACTGTCGTAACCGTTCGTTTACTAACAGAAACGACACAACTATCTAATATAAATAATACACACATCTTAGTATATACTATAAAACATGTTGCATACAGAGCCGGCGCTAGGAATACTAAGGCTACAGGCAGTAACATTTTAATAGGCTGGTTAGTTAAGAAAAAAAAAACAAAATTTAATGACAATTGCAACATGTAAGAATTGAACACTGCACCTATTAGTGACTTTTAGGTACTTTAACCACTGGGCATCTAAGATACTTTGGCATTTTTGCGGCCGATTATTTACTTACTGCCCCGGCTCATACCCATGGTGAGAGGGGCAATGGCCATGGGACAAAGTTTTTTTTTTTAAATCATTAAGCTAATGGGGACCAGAAAAAAACAAAAAAAAGAATTATGTTGAAAAGGGTCTTAAAACATTTGTATGCTTAGGGACAAATTTTTTTTTGAGACGGGGCTATTTACTTAATATCTTTACGGTCGCAAGCATGTGCTTGCCTTGCTTGGCCTCATGGCCGGCACTGGTTGCATACGACCAAACTCAATTATCACTAACAAGCCAAAACATTAAAGATGCTGATAAGGGCTCGTGGTTGTATCTCTTGTCAGACATATAAATTCACCACCGGCCATCTTGCTATCATGCATGCCTCTTTAAAGCACTAAAAGTAGATTTTGATCTTCTTGGAGACCGAAAAAATAATTCACTAAACCTTTCTTTCTTTTCCAAATATACCGTTTTTTTGCTGCCATATAATAGCTGCTTTGTCACCATCATTGAGGACCAAAATAATTTCTTTCTTGCAGTGTACGTCAGAGAGAAACAGAAGAAGAAGAAGCATGGTGCCAGTCTTTTACTTGGACCAGTCTTTGTTTCAAACTCTTCATGGTAAAGCCGAGGAAGATCTAGTTCGGATTAAATATCCGTTAAACGGCTTGGAGATCCCTTTCTAGATGTCTAGTGACAAAATTAAGCGTGTCGCACTCATGATTCGTGTTAGTCCATAGCTCTCATACTTAACTCTCTTATTCGAGAATCAGCGTGTGCCCTTTGATGTTTAAACAATATATGAAGGTTTTACAATCTACAATCTTAAGCAATCATATAAAGTCACATGTATATATGATTGAAGATAGACTTAGAGGTTTGTAGCCATTTTAATTTCCTATTGATGTTGAGAAATAATGGGTGGAAAAATCATATCGGCATGTAAAAATATCCACCAATATAAAAAGGATTTGGAACGATCGTCTGGATGTTACACTAGCCACTTCAACAACAACAATGAAAGGATCAGCTTTTACTTACTTAAACTCAACAAGCACTCAAGACTAGTTGTTAACAACAAACAGGTTCAAAACAAACCTTTTTATCAAAAATATGCAGATTATTCCATTGTTTTTTTTTTTTTTTTTTTTGGTTTAATCATTGTGTTGGCTGACTTTATATGTTAAGATTATTGTTCTTGTTTTGTGCGATTGTTATTAATTGTGATCAAATTTTATATTTGTTTGTTTATGGTCTGTCACAAAGCCCAACCGGGAGGGAGGTTGGGCTAGAGTTTCCAATTAATTTCGGAGAGAAAAAATGGAAATCTTTCTTATTTATTACGTTTTGTTTTCTAGGGCTTCATCTTCAACCCTAGTTTGGTATGTGAATTAATTAGAGAACACTTGCTTACGTACAACAGAAGCCAATGGTTTCCCAACGCAATAAACATTCTTCGAATCCGATGAAAAGAGGAGAAAACTTGGGACTCATTCCAACTGATCTCATTATGGAGATTTTCTCGAGATTGCCTGCAAAGTCTGTAGCTAGTTTGCTTTGATGTTAGGTCTGAAAAATTCAAGTTTGTTCATGCAGAATTCGCTTATGATAATTGGCGTACTACATTGATAAACTATAAGGGTAAATTAGGTGTTATCAATTGGAACTATGATGATGCTCATGTCATTGAGTTGAGTATGTGGGTTCTAGAGGATATGGAGAAACATGAATGGTCAGAATATATCTACACTTTGCCGGAGAACAAAGACCTTGATGTCGACGATATTACCATTGCTGGAGTGACTGCTACAGGTGAAATTGTATTTTCAAGTTTGAACTCTACATGTAAACCGTTTTATGTTATCTACTACAATCCCGAAAAGAACACTCTCCAAAATATTGTTGTTGAAATCCAAGGTTTTGAAGCTTACCATGAATGCAAAGTCTACACATTTGTAGATTATGTAGAGGATCTTAGTGTTAACGATGCGAAGTAACTCAGGTCAAGCATCTATGCTCGATCTGTGAAGAAGAAGCGCAGCCTAAATAGCATCACGGAAAGGCCAAAACCACAACATCGGGAAGAAGTAAGAGGAAGGGATGACAGGCATAAGAGGTATGATTACGGTGTGAGTAGAAATCAAATACACCGAAAGAGAAGAAATGAAAGAGACAATAGGGAAGATGAAGAAAGGAGAAGAAGAAGAAGACGCCGCTATGAGATGAGAGATAGAGAGACAATAGGGAAGATGAAGATAGAGAAGAAGAAGAAGAAGCCGCTATGAGATGAGAGATAGAGATGATCGTTGGAGTGATATAGAGTATCAGAGATCAAGGAGAAGAGAGAGAGACAATGAAAGTAGGAATAGGTGAAACTTTCACCGTGCGAAACCAATTTAGCTTTGGTAATAATATAATGAATATATTATAAAATGCTTTGCAAACAATCGTGCAATTTTATATGTAATCAATAAAATCGATAAAAATCGTCAATATTTATCAGAAGGTTAACTAAACAAGCATTCGACACAAGATATATAAGTTGACCAAATATCCGCTGTAGCACAATTGCTAAAAGCTTCTTTAGATCGAATATCTTTATGGGTTCATTTCTGCGGGAAATTTTCCATTGTTTTGTTTATACATCATATAGTTAATTTATACATGTACATTAATCACGGGTTCAAAGTCCGGCAGCGAAAAACAATTTATACATCACATAATCACAAATTGTTTTGATACATACCAAATTATTGAAGGATTTTGTAACAAAAATATTTACATTTCTAGCTCGAAATCACAAGCTTGCAAAAGATCTGCTGTAACGAAATGGCTAAAAGCTTCTTAAGATCTCTTCTGAATTATTTGGTCACATCTTTTATCTCTTGGTTAAGACATCATATCTGAGGTCTTCTTGGACACCCAAAAAAAACATTCACTCAATCTTTCTTTCTTTTCCGAATACCGTTTCTTTGCCGCCATATAATAGCTGCCTTGTCACCATCATTGAGGACCAAAAGAATTTCTTTCTTGCAGTATACGTCGGACAGAAAGAGTAGATGGAGAAGAAGCAGAGATACAAAGCATAGTGCGCTGCACTTATGATTTGTGTTAGTCCATAACTCTCATACTTAGGTCTCTCATTCGAGAATCTGCACGTGACCTTTGATGTTTAGACAATTACAATCTGAAGCACTTTATAACAAGTAATATGAACCTGAAAAAATCGAACTAGAGATTCACAGCCATTTGTATTTCCTATTGACATCTGTAGAAACAATGGCTCGAACAAATCATACCGGCTAAAGAATCTCCACAAGTATAGAAAGGATATCTTCAGATCGAATATGAAAAGATATCATGACAACCTTCAGGTACAATACGAGCCTACGAGGTTTCATTGGCAGTCCAAAAACTTTTTTCTTCAAAAATAATTCAAAATCCCATAGGCAGAGATAGAGAGCTCTGTATTTTGGCTCCATGAAATATAAGAATAGGACTATTTATCAACGGCCAAGATTTTTTTTTTTTGGTGATAAAGATATCATAACATATGAGAGTGTGTCCGATAAGCAAAAACATTACAACGATTGTGATGAATAGAGGAGAAAACTCATATTCCATCGCTACAAATCTCATTTTCGAGTTTTCCCAGCAAAGTCAATCGGAAGGTTTTGCTGTGTGTTGGAGCTACGGAGGTCCATGCTTCGCCGTCCGGATTTCCACGTCTCTTATTTATATTCAGACGAGACTACGACTGACTCTTCTTCTCGTCGTCTCAGCCTCATAATCCATATGAGAAGTCTTCTCATGTAGTAGCTAAAGAGTGTAGCTATTTTGCATGTGAGTAAGACACTTCTCATGTTACAGGTTTCGTGTGAGCATTTGTCATTCTGTTGACTTTAACATTTTGGTTATCATGTTCATGTTCCTAATTGTGTTACAGAAGTGAAGAAGAAGAACATATGTGCTGAGAGGCCGAGCCTAGTCTCCATGAATGGCCTGAATAATTCATTCAAAATTTCACAAGTCCATTGACCTATCAAATATACTCTCTATTTCATTCATTTTATTTTTTTCAATTTTTTTACTCTTTTATTGTATTTCTTTGTTACTCACAAACGAATTTTAAGTAAAAAAAAAATGGCACAAATAAATCTTATAAAAGTCTTCTTTCATCAGGATCACTCTCAATCTCAGGCCGACGTTGCTGCCGGCGATTTCTCCGCCGTTCGCGCGCCTCCGTACCACCAAATTGCAACCTTCCCGTATCTTTAAACCTATCTTTCTCCGCGGGAACAATCACACATTCGGGGGGAGCCTCAGGGTACCTAACGGTATCATAACAGTAAGAATAGTACATGAAACGTTGCCGAAATCTTCGCATGGCCGCGCGTTGACGTGAGTTGATGGTTGAGTAATCTTGAGACTCGAGGAAATCGACGGAGTCGGAGCAATCCACGGGTACTTCTTGGATAGGATCAACGGAGCAGCCGTCAAGAGAGAAAGATTTGAACTCGGCTACGAATGGTGCAAATTTGTAATTAGCTTTGTATTTGCCGCCGGAAGTGGCCCAATCAGAAGCGTCCCAAATGGTGGCGTAAAGAGACATTGGCTTCGCGGGGTAATCAGCTCCCATTGCATCGTTTCTTATCACTTCTCTTATTGGCACATCATCTACCCAAAATCTACAATATTTGTGTTTCAAATTTCGTTAACTAAATTGCTAATTGTTTTTTTTTCAAAAACAAACACATAAACTAGACTTCGTCATTAATACAAACACTAAAAGATAACCAGAAAAAAAGAAAACAAAAAAGAAAAAATTAAGCTGATTATATTAGTTATGATTAAGATTTTATTTTAGCTAAATTATTTTAACTAAAAAAGGTGTATGGTATGGTACTATGGTTAATTGCATTTAATTGTCACTCCAGCAGGCCTAAGTTAATTCTCATAATTTTCAATTTTATATGTATTCTGTTTATATAAAAAAAGAGTTATGATTAACGGTTCTTGTTCTTTAATTTTGAAGACGAAGGTTCAATAGAAAGTCAAATTTATTCAACTGTTAATTTTGGCTTTAAACTAATACGCGTGAGCGTGTCGACTGAGGCTTAATACGCGTCAAAAAAAGATAGCTCTAAGCTGATGTTTAACAATAATGACGAATTGAATGTTTTGAAAAAGCTGACTCTTTATCGATTTTAAAATTTTAAATCAAATAAAAAATTGAAGCAAAAAGTAATAGTAAAAAAAAATTGTATTTTAGAAAACAAAAAAAAGTGCTACTAATCTTAGGAAAAAAAAAGTAAAGGAAGAAACGTTCTGTGAAAGACAAACATTCTTTTTTTTTCATCTTATAGCTTTTGTCCCACCAAATTTAATAATATTGATTAACCGGGTTTTGTCAACGCTAATGAAACAACTAAAACAAAAGAAATGAGAAGATCTTGAAGAAGCTTACATGATCTTGTGAGGAGTCCAGAGGATACTGTAACGATGAAACTCTTTAGAAGGATCAAACCAGAGACGATATCTTTCTTCACGACCTCTTTGTGTACTTCCATTTCCGTATAGATTTGTCTGAAACCTCCATGGCTTTCCTTTTATGTTCCCTAGAAACTCTATGTCTAGTTCGTCGTGTGTTTTCTCGAACACGTCTCCGTTTGATGTCTACACATATCCATTTAAACATAAAAATTAGATCCCAAGTCTTTTAAAAGATTGGTGCATTTTTCTTTTGTTTTCTTGGGAAAAATAGAAACTATTTTCTTGGGACAATTAATGACTATTTTCTAGGCAACCAAACAGAGAAAATTGTGTCGTTGGGTTCTTCGACAAATCGTTTGGTATTCCATTTTCAATGACGATTTTCTCGGCCAAAAAAAAAAAAAGAAAAGTTTCAAATTAGATCAAATGAGTTAACATCATGGTTTTTCTAAAAGATAATAGAGAACAGTTTAGGCAAATAATTAGAAAAAAAAAATAAAGATTTAAACATTCATGCAGATGGATGAAAAAAGAACAAAACATATGTTTTGTGTTAATCAAAACGTTTTGAAAAAAAAAATGAGCCGAAGACTTACATAAAAGGCGACGACGACGCCGGCAGTATAATCAGCGGGAAGCTTGATCATGGAGCTGTAGAATCCATGTTGATACATATTCGATGATATGAAACCAGAACCTATAATTATAATCAACATCAATCATCACCATGACATCATCTTTAAAAAAATTATATATAAAACCCATGTGATAAAGGTGTATATATACCGGTATATCGATCAAGAAGGAGACGAACGGAGAGATCATCAGGTGAACGGACAAGATTAGCATCGCCAAAGAGAGGAGAAAGTGATTCTTCGAAACTTAAGGTGTTGAGATTCGTGAAGGCTAATGATGATCTCAAACACACACCCAAGATCAAGATGATGTTGAAGAAGAAGATATGATTATACGATGATTTTTCAGACATTTTGATTCTTTCTGAAAAGAAGAAAAAATGAAAAAAGATTTATGATTTGTGTTTATTAGTTACACATATAGCTTTTGACATAAGAGAGAGAGGTTTTTCTTTTCCTTCTCTTTTTTTTTGGCTTTTGGTGTAGGGAGAAAATTGCTCTTTGGCTTCCACGCTCGTGGTGTTTATATAAGGGAGAGTTATTATTATTCAATACTCTTTTCTGATTTGTCTTCTTAATCTTTATTTTCCAGTTTTACCCTTTTTGTATATTAGTCAGCCACGGTTTTGCAGCTGTTTTATTTGAATGTGTGAGTTACATTAGAGTGATCGATCAAGAAAGAAAAAAAAAAATGATTAGAGAACTTGGTTATGAATTCATTTTTAATGTATAATTTGATATTTTAAAAGTATCATCATATTATAATGAATTATTGTAACTTTTACGTTGAACGATTCTAATTTCATGCATTACTTAAAAACCATGGTATTATTACACATACATGTTTTGAATTTTGTGTCTCATAATATTGTATCTAACTTTTATATTATTCCACAATTTTTCGAAGTGCAACTTTTTTGAGACTTCTATCATGACGTATATACTATTAAACCGTCTCTTGTGATATATAGGCCCTGATTGGTAACGGCTGTTACTTATGGCTGTAAAGACTTTAACTTTAAAATTTTAGCTGTAGAGAATTTGGCTGTAGATGTTTTGACTGTAGAAACTTTAACTGTTAAAATTTGATTGGTAACAAATACTTTTAAAACTGAAGCTGTTACTTTTATTATTAAAGTATATTAAAATGATGATAATGAAAATAAAAATAATAATTATTAATATGGATCTTAAAAGAAGGAGAAAAAAAAGAATAATTAATGTGTAAAAATAATTTATGTAAAATTTATATATAAACTTTTGGAGAACTTTTAAGTATAATGGAGGAGAAAAAAATAAAGTTTTATAACTTTTTTATTTTAAAGTCTAGTTTTGACGCTTTAAGAATTTTGAGAAAACAAGGAAGGAAAAAAAATAAGTGACTTACAAAGCTTTAAAAGAAATTAAAGTCAAAAAAATATGATTGGCAAATAAATGACTTTCAAGACTTTAATTTTTTTTAAAGTCTTAAAAGTGTTCTACCAATCAGGGCTATAGTTGTTTTTTTTCGCTGTCTATGATACATTTTTATGTGCAATATGTTAAAGATTTTTAAAGAAAAGGACGAATTATTATGTCATTAAAAAGACATTAAGAAATCCTTTAAGTAATTTGAAAATTTTGAAATCGTGTTGAGTAGAGATTGCGTCATTACGTGTATAGGCATTTGGCAAAATAAGTCTTTAAATGGTTTATAGCTCTTAATCCAATTAGAGTAAAATTAGCATGTGACAAGAAAAAAGGATAGAGAGTAATATTATTATTAGCTTATACAATACTCTTTTGTCCCACAAAAATTGATGTTTTTGGATATTTTTTTTTATCCCACGAAGATTGATGTTTTGTAAACTTCAAGAAGTAATCATTGAAAATATTTAAAATTTTAAATTGTAATTGGTTTAAAATTAAATAATATTTTTTAATCAAAAAAATATATATTTAAACTAAATAATCATTGTTTTCTTAAAATGTGTAATATCTCAAAACATCAATCTTTGTGGGATAAAGATAGTATTACTTATAGTATATAGTTTGTATGGTTTATATGAAAGGGTGAATTTGTCATATTCCATGATGAAAGCTAAAACAAAAATGACAACTAAGCATGAAATGGACATCAAAGGGTCTTTATTCTCTATACCCATGCAGATTGTATATATATAATCACCAGTCATCCTCATTTATTAAATAAGTTAATTCTATTAATACATATTTTACGTGTAGGCGTTCAAATTAGGTGGTTACACTAATCAACACTTTAAATTAATAAAAAGGTTTTCGACAAACAAATTTTTTAATAAAAAGGTATAAATTCCAAAACGATGGACAGCCAAACGTAAACATTTCGAAAGACTCTTTTGTTCCTTAATTAACTATATATTTCCTCTTTATATATTCACAATACTTTTATGTTACGCTTCACAATATCAAGAGCAGATTAGGTAGTGTCGTGAATATAAGATAGACATAAAGACAAGGAACTAACACGACTTTAGTTTTGTAGTGAATTACTACGTTTTATAGTAGATAGTAGTATACTGTATACTAGTATATAATTAAGCTTTTAATTGTCTTTTAGTCAAACTAGTCCCTTTCGTTTAGTTAAAACCAGATAACCAAATCGCCGTATCATCCAAAATAATCACATCGTAGGATATGTTTAGTTTGTTTAGTATATATATATACATATATATATATATATTCACAAACTCACTTTCTAATAATTTATAAAACCATAAACTTAGATCAATGAACTACCAAATCCAGACAAAATAAGTTAACCGATTAAGGGAAAAGAAAATAAGAGTTACGATCAGACTAATCCACTCCAATAATTAAACTCTCACAACACTAATAAAAGTTAAAATAATCCTCAGTTGGTCGACAGAAATATTAACATATTTATATGTCCGAAGAGGGCCTCTATATGTAAGAGTGTAGCTGCCGTCACAAAATAATATAAGTAAAAGTGTGTATTTAGTTGATTTGGTTTACCAACCTCTCGAACCTCTCTATGCATGCATCTGGTCTGGTCATCAAGTTATATATACAAAGTAAAGTAATCAGAGGACCAAACTATTTAATCACGGACTTGTTATTAATATTGTCTAATATAAAAACTCATAATTTTGTGATATTATATACTAATAGAAGCCGTGAATTGTTCAAGTAGCAAAACATATATAACAACGAAATCATTATTAATTGAACAAAGTTTCGTCGTATTGTCATTTAATTAATCTCAGATTAGTGGATAATTAGCAGGTGAATCATAAGGTGGATCTTTGTTACGTAACCACTACCTTTTTTGTTTTTTTTTTGCTTCTCTAGAATGTATACGCACAACTAAGTTATCCGATCATTCTCTTTATATAAGAAATATATATACATATATATATCAAAGGCACATATATTCTTACTAATATATTTATCTAGAGAATATATTCTTTTGTCAACTAATAATATATAGAATTTTGGAGGTTGAATTAAATCTCCATAGTACATATTACTAAGGAAGCAATCTTTCGTTTTTTTTTTTCTTTTTGCCTTTTTCTCTTTTCTTTGAGAGAGTGATTCCATTACCATCTGTACACACAATCACTACTGGCCCGCAGTGTGTTCAATTGTCTGCTAGCTTCTGCACTCGGCTAACAAATAAAGATAAACGTTACACGTATATGTTTTCTTGTTTTATTTTGACATTATCCATTGGAATCTTCTTATAGATATATACTGTATCATAAACTTGATGCACATTATTTTTTGCTTTACCAATCAATTTTTTAAAAACTTATTCTTCCGGACACATATGAAGGCATTATGTGGTTTTCGATGGTTTAAGTCATTAGTTCAAGAGGACTTAATTCTTCCGGACACATAAAGGCATTATGTGGTTTTCGATAATTTAAGTCATTAGTCCAAGAGGATTGAAACCTTAATTAGGCACGTCTAAATTCATGAAGAACATACTATTGGTTTATCATTTAGAAAAACATTAAAGATTACAAATATAATTGTATTTCAAAACAAACCAATGTACATGTATAACATATTGGCTATTTTGATATTTAATTATTTATACAGAAACGGGTCAAATAGGGAAATTACCAAAAACAAGGTTCAGCAATCATCAACCAATTAGAGAAGAATGTGAAAGTCTTTGAGGTATTGAATAAGGTAGACAGACTCAACTGCATCATCTTCTAGAGAGGGTTGACCTTATACAAGAGCATTTGCACGTGGATGCCATCATTACTAACGAAATCGTTTATTTAGCATCTCCACTATAATTACCCTTATTGCTGTTATTTTAAGCTGATAACTAATAATTGCATAATCTGTGTTTCAGTTTCAGGTTGTATAGCTCTGTGTAGTCTTACGGAAACCAATGAGGATTTAGGGGACAATAGTGTCTTGATATATATATATATATATGGGCTAAATGAGAAAATGTTATTTGAATTGTTAATAATTTTTAAGTTAATGTGTACACATAAATCGATTTTAAAGATGCCTTAAAATTGAAGCTAGGAACATTATTTATTCGAAGATGCTTATTATATAATATGTATAACTCACTAGGGTCTTGATCCATATATAGTACAAACACAATCCACATTACAATAATTGAGGATGTTCTTCTCTAACAAAATTATTGGAACTTGATATTTAACCAATAATAATAATGTGGTTAACTTACAAACACACAAGATATGACTAATGACTCAATTGGTTAGGAGAACTGCATATGGTAGGGTATGTCATGTAATCATCTCCCATACTTATCTGTATGGATAATGATGATGTTTTTGTAGATTAATTATTATGCAAGTATTGTGCGCTTGTGGTACCGTGTCCCATGTTGAGATATACTAATGTAATGATGTTTCATTGCAAAAAAAAAATGTTTCATTTATTTAAATCGTAAGACGTATATAATTGGGATTTGAAACCTGAATTTAAGCTTAAGATAAAAATGAGAAAGTTTCTTACCTTCTATTTATGTAATAATCCTACTATATTAATTGGGAAGTGCAAATATGAAACTAACCTTAAATGTGTAAAAAAATTACATTTAATTACCATTAGAAAAACTTAATTAAGATTAATAAATTAATTAAATAAATATAATTAATTAAAAAAATGAAAATCGGGGATACATTATATTAAAAAATTGTAAAAAAAAATAAAAAAAAAAATCTATTAGAATCAAAACTAATCCGTATTAAAAAAATTAACAGCTAAGATTTTAAAAATCTAATCAAATAAAATCTACAACTACAAATTTTATCCTATTATATTAATTGAGAAGTACAAATATAAAACTAACCTTAAAGTGTGTAAAAATTACATTCAATTGCCATTAAAAACTTAATTAAGATTAATTAATTAATTAATTAATTAAAATTAATTAAAAATAAAAATCGGGAACACATCAAATAAAATAAATTGTAGAAAAGTAAAAAAAAAAAATCTATTAGAATCAAAACTAATTCGTACTTAAAAACAATTAATAGGTAATATTTTAAAAACCAAATCGAATAAAATATACAGCTACAAATTTTATCAAAAAAAAATTTACAGCACAGATTAAAATTATTACACACAAGAAAAGGAAGCCACCGAAAAAAAAAACAATGAATGTTGTTGTCAAATAGATTTTTTAGAACTTTTACTAGCTATATTTAGTTGCTTTTTTTTACATATTAGTAAGGATTGTGTTTAGTTGACAAAGATTTAAACAATTTTATTCATTACATACAAATGTTTTGTTGACAGGTTTTCAATAAACATTTTTAAAATACAAAAATTATAATATAAACAAACTAAATTTTTAATCACAAACTATTATAAATAACATAATAATAAAATAAATTATTACAAATTCTTATTAAAAAAATGTTCAGCCCACGATTCTCACGGATTAATACCTAGTTTTCTGATTTAATTTTTGGGTCAGAAGATTTAAATTGAGCTAATATATATGCTTGATTTTAAATCTAAGGTTTTGAAATGTAGTTTATTCAATTTAACAAATATGCGTCGTTAACAATTTTCCCATGACACATTAACATTTACATTCATTCACTACTTTCAAAAAGTACAATGTCAAGGAGGACTAAACTCAAGCCTTGAGGAAATGGTATTTGGATTCAACGTAGCTCTCTGAATCCCATAAGAAAGACCCAAAAGCCACAGCTTCCAAAACCAACATCGCAAGTCCAGAGACACTCAAAGACAGAACCTCGTCGTTAGAAGTATCAAGCTTACCGTCCTCGAGTATCCTTATGTCCGGTCGCCCAAAGAGCGCTTGCGTCTGCTTCTCTATCAAAGTCATGGCTTCTTTAGAACGTATCGTGGCATATCTCTGAAGCGTATCTGAGTCCAAATACGTAACATATGATCTCAACCCGTAAGACGATGACTCATCTTCGTTTCTTTGTATGGCGTATTCATCAGAATCATATTCCTCTGGTTGGATCCTGATCAAGGAATTCGAGTCCCATAACGGGTAAGGAGGCGATGGCTCTTCGAAACGTTCCCTGGTTTTCCCAGGCCGTTTTGGAAGTGTGTTCATGGTTCTCTCAAGTTGGTATCTTTGGTCTACTCTTCTGAGGAAATAGCCATACATGGCAGAAGCAGCGTAGAGTTTTCCGAGTTTGATTTTGCTTATCTGAACTATAGAGCTTAAAGGACCAACCGCTGTTCGGTCTCCAAGAACTGAAGACAAGTGACTCTGTATCATCTCGAAAGCATCCGCGGAGTGAATGACTTCGAGCTTCTCTTCTTGGTTTGGCCATAAGTCTATCCGTCCCGCTGGATCTGAAGTTGGTTTAATCTGAGGAATCATAGAGATCCCTTTTTCCACAAACCTTTGTACCACTAAACAGTAAATGATCTCCGCTAAAGTTTTACGTCTGTCCTTGTCCCTAACTTCAGATATTCTCCTGCAAATCAAGCACACAACGAGGAAGAAACGATCTGAAAAATTGCTCATTACTAATGAATGTAATCGAATAGAGCCTACACATATAGACTGGTAAAATTGCTCATTACTAGTGAAGCTAGTGAAGATATCTCCCTAGTGATCAAAACAGGATGGAGCCTAACATCAAGACTCAACCAATAGAGGCTCTACGCCTAAGGTTCTGTAAGCATTGCAAGAAACATATTCCCAAAGTGTGAATCATCAACAAAGAAGCTACTCCAATATTGTCACAATCAGAATATGTTGTAAGCAAAAGAAGACTTACTTAGAGAGAATATCTTGTGAAGAAGACGAATCAGATTTAAGAGTCTCGTTCTCAGCGGCGAATTTCTCGAGCTGCTCACCGACAGTAACGGGGAAAAGATGAGGATGAGTTCTAAGAATCTGTTGCAAAAGCTGTCCCACAGGAGATTCAAGCTCAACAGGAGCAAGCGGAGGGAAGTTTTCATTAGAGTCTTCTTCTTCTCCTAAAGCTCTCACTGTCGTCGTCACACCTCCTCTTCCTCGACCATTCTCGGTGGTGCTTCCAAGCTTCGGAACACATAACGAATGGCATCTCTGTAATTTAACACAACAAAAAGCAAAAAAAAAAAAAAACAAGAACTGGAATTAATATTTGCACACATCAAATCCAAGAAACTGAGTGGTTTGGTTCATCACTCATCTTCTTCAAATCGAGTCTATAATTAACCTAACCTCGTAAAGATTTGAAGTAGTGAATCATTCAAATTCCGGGAAAGTGATTTCCTCAAATCCGGGAAACGAGAGAGTAATATAATAATAATATTTACCTGAGGGAGAAGGGATGGAGAAGAAGAAGGAGAGAGGAACTTGGAGGAGAGTGAGTGGTGACAGTGGTTGAAGCAGAGCCTGCCATGGCCGCTGCTGCCGATGGCTTGCATTTTTGTTTCTCTTTTTTTTTTGTTTTTTTTTTTTTTGATTTTTTTTCCGAGAAACGTATCCCAAAAGATTGTGAGAGACAGACTACGAACGAAATAAATTGTGGCTCATGTTGCAGACTCGTCAAAAACCAAAAAATTAATAACAATATACGGATATAAATAGTTAATTACATAAATAGTGTTTTTAAAAAAATATAAGACCAACTTTATTTCGTATAAATATCTTTAAAAAAAAAAACAATCTAGAAATGAAAATAAGAACATTCCTAACAATTTTTTACACACCATACAGGAATACACTTGACCAAATAAATATTTAATGAAAATAGCCAAAAAAAAATACTAATAAACAGCAAAATTAGAAAAATAAGTAATACTAATAATTGCAACAAAAAAAAATCCTTAAACCTGAATTTTCAACCTTTCAATCCTTTAAAGAACAAAAACTTGGAAAAAACAAAAAAAAAAAAAAAGAACAAAAACCAAATGAAAAAGCCACAAAAAAAAATGAGAAAATCTGGATTATTGACTGATTTAACATTTCTACAAACTACTGGTTTCTAAAGATGAACAATTAGCGTTTGCGCTTCTCTAATTAGACCCAACCGCAATCGCTATACACAATGCGTAGTCCGGTTTTTCGAGACAAAACAAAAGTGGAAAAAAATATACACAGTTTGTTATCGAGGAGACTATTTTTTTTTTTTTATTCCTGCTGCTTCCTCCTACTTTCAACGCACCATCAAGCTTTAACACTAAAGGAACCACACCAAATCTGGTTCCTAAAAGTTACATAGATCTGTTAGCTGCTGTTGTTCAGTCAGGCTGAGTTGTTGAAGGCAACTACAGAGTGGTGGTCTATGCAACATCCTGACGTGCACTTCTCTGTGGTTCTTGCTCGTTCTTGTTCAACTCTCCTCCTTCCAGTGACGGGACTGACGAAAACTTATTCTGCAAGTACACGCGTTATGAGATAAAACATCAACTTTTGAAATCTATGTTCAAGCAACTTATTTGTAATTCTTACCTTGAGAGAGCTATTTTCAGCAACAAGCTCTTCATATTGGCTTTTAAGCTTGTTAATCTCTGCTCTAAGACTTGAGTTTTCTCCATTCAAAACCTCTGCTCGTTGTGCTAGCTCATCACATTCCGCCTTAACACACACAGAAAAGGTATTGATCATTCATACTCGATAGGCATGACGCTAGAGCGGCTTCATGAAATATGTTTTATGATATACCTGTTTACGCAACCTGGATCTACGAGCAGACTCCCTATTGGATTGCTTCCGTCTCTGTCGCTTAAGCTCTCTCTCATCCTGAACATTCACAAAACAGTTAAAACAAGCTGCTTGAATAAACCGTAAAGGAGAATTAAAAAGAGGAGACACTTACACAAACTTGTAACCATGGCTGTGATTGGGAACCATCTACTACAACTCCTGGAACTGCTGCAGGAACATTCCCATGACCGCTCCAATATTCCATTCCGATATTTAGATTTGTTGGTGGGCCTGGAACACCTGTAGCCGACACTGGCATGATAGCGACGGTCTGGCTCACCGGTAGATTATTTCCATTACGGGGTGGTCCATGAGCAGAACCACCACTCTCTGAAGCTGTTTCACCTTGAATAATGAAATAAGAAAGAGCAATCTCTAAATAAGCAGATTCTAACATTTTAGGTCATAACATGTTATGAGATGGAAATTAAAAAGTTATATTAGCTAACCATCCTTCCCGTTGTGTCTAGAGCCAGAGTCCTACAAAAATCAATACCATGATCATATTCATAAACGCTCCTTAATATGAAAATCCAACGTTATTCATTGGACTGGTAGAATAGAAACTTACATTTTGTGAATTTGCATCACTTCCGTCACTTGATCCATCAGAAGCACTTTCAGCACTGTTAAACCAATGAACAAATCAGACCATTTTAACAAATCCATTCAATAACATTATCATTGCTAGCTAGCAATCATAAGTACTCAGTATGCCAACAGTATTTCGATTTTCAAACAACTATGAAGTCACATGCCTTTTAGAACAAGCTCCATTAGCTGATGCGCCTGAGTTTTTTCCAGTTTCATTGTTCTTTCCTATAATCATATTTAAACTTCCCAAGCTTCCTTTTGATCTTTTGACTGGCAATTTTTCCTTCCCATCAGATGGTTTACCATCACCCTCGATACCACTTCCAGTATTACCCTGAATCGAAAACATTCCTCAAACAAGATCCCATCGACTCAGACTCTAATGAAAAAAAATGATTAGAAGGGAAAACTCACAGAAGCTTCAGCCATTCCATTAGGAGAAGGCATTGCATAGGGACTGTATGGATAAGACCCCTGTTGCAGCCATGGAACATGTTAGCAGAAACTACAAAAAAACATTCACTATTTTGAGTACATAACCGAAGATCCAAACTGTAACAGTACCGGAGGTAACGAAGGATGTGCGTACATGCCACCTGGAGGATACATCGCAACATACGGATGAGGCGGTGTTCCATAAGGAGGCATCATATGCTACAAAAAGACAATAACAATTTTGTAAGTTGATGCTACATACATTAAACCTACACAAGTGATCAAGATAATATATCAAAAGTACGCAAATATCTATATCAAAAGTTCTGTGATTCGTCAAGTAATTCCCTGAAGCTCCAAAGAATGCTTAAAACCATCTAAAATAAACCGCCGATAAGGTGGAAAGACAATTCGATTTACCTGAACGCCCCACATATAAGGGTGAGGTTGAGGACTTGATGCTACGTAACCATGAGGCGGCATAGGAGAATAAGCCTGTTCAACAAGAGATACATGAGCCACATAACACCTAAATGCAACAAAGAAACAAGAAAGACAAAGGAATCACGTGTTAGACCTGGAAACCAGACCAATCTTGAGTAGCCATTCCAGCACTCACAGCAGAAGAAGGTTCCTACAAACAAAAAAACATCAAAGCCTTAAAACACTAACAAAAACACTTTGCTATACCAAATTTAGACACCAATTTTCAAACCTGTGAAATAGCAGCAGCGGCAGCAGGAGCAGAAGAAGAAGACGAAGGTGGTGGAGTCTTAGGATCTTTCTCTTTACCCGATTTCTCCATCTCGCTGCTACCCATTTAACCCTTGATCACATTCACCAACTTCTAACCCAACCAGCGAACGCTTCTTCACACAACACCAGAACAAGTTCTCAAACCTAACAAATCCTGCAAATTAGATTTCACACAGTTGGGTAACTAAAACATTGAACCAATACCAGTTCCTAAGCAATTTAACTGATGATCCCAGAAGCTATAAAGGTCACATTTTTATCTCATGATTCCAAAAAAAAAAAAAAAAAAAAAAAACCTAACTTTTAAACTTAACAATGCTGGAGTAGCCAAAATAAGAGACCATAACACAAAATCTAAAAGAACTACACCCCCAAAATCTAGAGTCTGAATTTAGAATCTATTCAAAACGTAATTGAAACTAGACACAGGTGGAAACTTTACCTGAAGATCTGCAATGTTTGATCAATCTGAACAAAACTCAGATATGTGAAATGAAGCAAAAAAAGATTTGATTTTGCAGAAATTGGTAGTGAGATTTGAGAGAATCAAAAGAGAGAATGTTAGAGTTTTTTTGGTGATTGGTCGTGTCGTGTTTTCTGACGGGGAAGAGAAGGAGGAAGCTGCGTGGGCTTGACAGGGAATATACTATTTTCAAGTAAACCCATATCTTTATCTTATTTGTGAAATTAACCCTGTAATTCGCTGAACAACATTTTTTTTTTTTATCAAAAAAAAATTCTTGCACTAATATAACCTTACTATAGTGAAGAGAAGGAACAAAAAGAATCTGCAAAATACAACTTTGAATCACTTATAACGTGAGTGTTTTTTTTTTCTTTCGGAGATTATCAAAAATAGCACCAAAATAAAAATTTTCCAAACTTAGCACAACATCTCTAAAATTTCAAAAATAGCACCAATTAATCTTTCAAAACTAAATCCTAAATTCAAAATACTAAACATTACTCCTCAAAATTATATCCTAAATGTGAAATTGAGAACTCAAACCTAAAACAAAAAAATCTAAAAATTAATTTTTAATAAATTTTAATGTGTTAAATAGTAATATTTTTGGAAATTTATGAAATGAGTGTTATAGTTGTCCATAAAACTTGTTTTAGTGCTATTTTAGAGTATGTTTATTTTATTTTTTTTTCAAATCAGAACAACTTGGGACGTCAAAATCTTCATCTCCTCCTCATATCTGCTGATTTGTTTCGAACCGTATGTCTCGAGGATCCTACAATATTCAAAGAGAGAGACAAACGATCTCCTTCAAATCCAACTCTGCTGATCTGATTACCTCCGGCCAGATTCTTATAGGGACTTCCTCCTATGACCAAGTCAAACACATTTCATACTCGTCCATAAGTCGCTCAATCGTATGGTTGTCTAGCTTTGTAACATCACTGAACAACATTTTTGTAACCAGATTTTATATCATTTGTAAAAGTTAAAACTTAACGAGTAGAGGTTTTAACCTCTTCAAGATGAAAATGTATGATGAAAGTTCCTAGATTTGTTGGGATCTGACCGACGACCTATTTCTTATCAGAAATATTGTATCGTATCAAAACCACTCCTAAATATGACCTCGACTCAGATATCATAACGAAAACAAAGACTTCGTGAACACTAATTTATATAAACAAAATACTTATTTTAAATACATTTTTACTAGCCTTGGGCATTCGGTTAATTCAGGTTATTCGGTTTGATTTTTTTTTTTTTTTTGAATTGACGCGAACAAATGTTCGGTTTGGGTCGTTGGATACTCAGAATTTTTGGGAATAATTCTGAACTGAACCGATTATCAATTCCAAAAAAGAGTTAAAATGTTATCAGTCCAGCGCATCATTAAATGGGAATGCTTATTTTTTTACTGATGCAATGGAAGTAATGGAAGGGTATGATTGTTTACTCTCTTTTGATATTACAAGAGAAATTAATTTGGAGAGCTTCTTTCTTTACCGTTTTCACATGATTTTGGACAGATGGGAAGACTATCTTATGTTAAAGAAGAGAAACTGTAACATCCCCAAATTTAGTTGTGGGACATTTTGAAATTTAAGCCCATTTAGGCCCGATAACTTGTAAAACGATGAGGGTTTATGTTTGGCGTGTGTATGTGTGTGCGAACGTGTCGCCGTCATCGTTTAACAAGAGAGGAGAGCTGTAAACTCTAGGAGCAGACGAGTATTTCGAGACTTGAATCTCTTGATGTTGATGCCATTGGTTCGAAGCAAAAGAGATCGTGACGTTGTTGTGGTTGTTTGTGTGGTGAATCTCGTGGAGGAGAAGCTTACCGTACGTACCCGTGGTTCTCGCTAGTCACCGTCAAACACCATCATTGGTCAGTTAGCCACCATGTGTCACCGGAGATGTCAGCTGTTGTGTCCATAACAGCCGTAGCCATTGTCGAAGCCGTTCAGGGTAAGGGAACCCTAGTGTTCTTTTGTAACTTGCGCATGAAGTAAATGATGTTGTCTAATGATCTGTTGTTGTCGTTCTTGTTTCATGGTTGAGCCATGAGGATCTAACCACTGTAAGCTTTAATGGCTGAGCCGCCGATCAGATCTGTCGAGAGTAATGTCGAGAAAAGGTAATCGGCTGCACCTTGTCTCGGTGCTGTTGTTGTTGTGTTTTGATTATTATTGAACCAAGAAGTGTAACCGACTAAACCAGAAACCGTAATTAAAGTATAGAGCTGAACTTAATAGTTGTGAAGGTTGTTGACTTGTGTCGTTGATGTATAGTGGTGATGGTCTCTCGTTGGATTAGCATTATTATCGAACCGAATCATGGTCACGTGAATTGGAATTGTGGTTTATTAAATTATTAGATTTTGGTTTGGTGTAATTATTAAGCCAAGTCTTGTTAATTTAATTGGAGACTTTGGTTTGAGATGTTTTAATGGATTAAATCATGGATATGATTTTGTATATTCTTGGGAAATAATATTTGACCCGTCTAAACCCTTGCAGACCAAGGTTATTGTTAAAGCGGAATTTATTGTTGCAAATGCTAAACCGAGGATGTGATTCATGTGGCCAAGGTGAGGACTAGTTGGTGTTTTCTACATATTCATATATGTTTGGATAGTTGCTTAGTCTAAGGTTAAGCTGAGTATACCTACGAGTTGCATATATTATAAGTAACCGTATTTGATTGTTGAGTGTTTTAATATATTTATAAGTATATAAATATATATATTTTTATAAAGTATAAGAAATAGAATTAGTATTTTAGAGTATATTGGACAAAATGAATATTTTATGTGTGTTGATTGTTGATGGCGTGATTGCGTGAATACATGTTATGTTGTGGTAAAATAAGTGTTTGTGTGTGAGGAGATAAGGTGCCAAGGCACGTAGATGCGGGTGAGCCGCAGAGAGTCCTGCAAGGAGAAATCCTTGTAGTTGTGTGGTGGTCTACGGGCGCGGAATGCGGGTAGATCAAGATTGGCTGACGAGCCAACGATGAGAGGTGCACGGAAGAAGTGCAAGATGGCACGAGGGATCCGGATGCACGAGTGAGATGTACATGGAAGAAGTGCGAAAGCACGAGGGATCCAGTATGCACGGGATGACGATGTTGTGTGGACCGTCGTATCCTGCCCGCCTGTGTGGTGGTGGTATCATGGGACGTACGTAGTTCCATTTCTATGTTGTGTGCATATGTTTGTGTGTCACAGGATTTAGGACACAATGATTGCTGTTTGTCTTAGGTTTAGACTTTGGGATTGTCTAAGCGTATTTGGGTGTGGAGACTTCGGGAGCCCTAAGGCTTTCCCTCACTGAGTAATTATCAATTACTCACCCTTCTCTTTTTGCAGGTTGGTTAAGTCAAGAGTTCGTTTGCATTGTTAGCTGGTGGTTTTGCATTTAAAGAGTGTTTCGGGTCAGGCCAGGAAGTCAACCCGTTGACCAGCTCCGGATATCGAGTTCAGGTGTTACAATTTTGGTATCAGAGCCCAAGGTTATGTCAAACCGGTTCTGACCCGGGAGGCAGTCCTGAGGGAGATTGAATTTCTCGGCCATGTAGGCTTAGAAGCTGAAGTGATAAGTTGACTTGGAGAAGTTAATGTTGATGGATAAGAATGGTACTAAGGCCCGAAGTTTTTATTGGAGTCGTATGTAACAACTGGAAGTTGGTAAAGAGTTTGCTAGTATGGTTAAACCAATTACTCAACTCACATGGATGGACGTGATGTTCAAGTGGACAAAGGTGTGGGATACTAGCTTCTAAAAGTCAAATGGACATTTGACGAATATCCAAGTTAATATTTTCGAATAACGTTTATCGGGATGGGCCACAAAATTTTAAAAATGAGATTTTGTATAAAGCTCAACAACAGAGTTTATTCTAGTGCTTGGAGAGCACAAAAGGGAGTTGCAGTGGAGGAAGTGGTAATGAGAAGTGTGGGAGGACACCACAAAATATTTCACATTATGGACTTCTACAGAGACTGTGTATGCGTGTTAAAGATGATTAAAAAAAAATTATTGCTTGTCATTTCATTGGAGATATGTTGTTTATAATTCAAAGTTGTCTTAACCCGAACGGAAAAGGGTGTGGTGACATCAGAGAGTGATAGTGGACTGCTACGTACGACTAGTAGTAGGGATGCAACTTGGGTAGTTGTAAAGCTGGATGAGTCAAGACGAAAGATGTTAAAAAAAAATGGTTGAATCAAATATTGGGGCTTTGGAGAGAGCTTTCGGAAATGGATGTTATTCTAAACGGAAAAAGGGAAAAGAAAAGGAAAAAAAAATAGAGATTGGAGGAAGAGGAAGACGCTAAGTCTACAATGTATGAAGTTTGATAGGTGGTATAGGAATTTAGTAAGGATAGTGAAATGGAGATCACTAAAGATTATGAGGAGACATTATTTCGATTTGGTGTTCGATGAATGGAGAACAGACATTATGTGGTGAAGGAGGATTACCTAAAAGGAACGGGAATCCTAAGAGACGGTTGGGAAACGCTATGATAATTAAAAAAAAAAAAAAAACTGTTGTTGAAAATTCAGTTGGAAAATTGGAAAGGTTTATCCAAGTTTGAGCATTATTCAAAGGATGAGTATTTTATATAAGATCTGGAAAGTTAAAGGAACTATGACACTTGACGTCCCATGTTGTCATATTGCTCAACGTCAGAATTAACCGTAGTAATAGAAGAATTGGTTTTGTGTTGGTTAAAAAGCTGAGAATGAGGAGCAGGGAGAAATTATTTATAGTAAACGGAAACTAGAATACTGTATCGAAACTAAGTGGGAACTTGTGATTCGTTGTTGATGAAAAAATTTCATAAAAGTGAACAGAGCATCTCGGAGAAGGATACTCCAAGTTGGGACAAAAACTAAGTGGGGAAGAAACTGCATCGCAAATTCGAGGACGAATTTATTTTAAGTGAGGGAGAATTGTAACATCCCTTGTGGGACATTTTGAAATTTAAGCCCATTTAGGCCCGATAACTTGTAAAACGATGAGGGTTTATGTTTGGCGTGTGTATGTGTGTGCGAACGTGTCGCCGTCATCGTTTAACAAGAGAGGAGAGCTGTAAACCCTAGGAGCAGACGAGTATTTCGAGACTTGAATCTCTTGATGTTGATGCCATTGGTTCGAAGCAAAAGAGATCGTGACGTTGTTGTGGTTGTTTGTGTGGTGAATCTCGTGGAGGAGAAGCTTACCGTACGGACCCGTGGTTCTCGCTAGTCACCGTCAAACACCATCATTGGTCAGTTAGCCACCATGTGTCACCGGAGATGTCAGCTGTTGTGTCCATAACAGCCGTAGCCATTGTCGAAGCCGTTCAGGGTAAGGGAACCCTAGTGTTCTTTTGTAACTTGCGCATGAAGTAAATGATGTTGTCTAATGATCTGTTGTTGTTGTTCTTGTTTCATGGTTGAGCCATGAGGATCTAACCACTGTAAGCTTTAATGGCTGAGCCGCCGATCAGATCTGTCGAGAGTAATGTCGAGAAAAGGTAATCGGCTGCACCTTGTCTCGGTGCTGTTGTTGTTGTGTTTTGATTATTATTGAACCAAGAAGTGTAACCGACTAAACCAGAAACCGTAATTAAAGTATAGAGCTGAACTTAATAGTTGTGAAGGTTGTTGACTTGTGTCGTTGATGTATAGTGGTGATGGTCTCTCGTTGGATTAGCATTATTATCGAACCGAATCATGGTCACGTGAATTGGAATTGTGGTTTATTAAATTATTAGATTTTGGTTTGGTGTAATTATTAAGCCAAGTCTTGTTAATTTAATTGGAGACTTTGGTTTGAGATGTTTTAATGGATTAAATCATGGATATGATTTTGTATATTCTTGGGAAATAATATTTGACCAGTCTAAACCGTTGCAGACCAAGGTTATTGTTAAAGCGGAATTTATTGTTGCAAATGCTAAACCGAGGATGTGATTCATGTGGCCAAGGTGAGGACTAGTTGGTGTTTTCTACATATTCATATATGTTTGGATAGTTGCTTAGTCTAAGGTTAAGCTGAGTATACCTACGAGTTGCATATATTATAAGTAACCGTATTTGATTGTTGAGTGTTTTAATATATTTATAAGTATATAAATATATATATTTTTATAAAGTATAAGAAATAGAATTAGTATTTTAGAGTATATTGGACAAAATGGATATTTTATGTGTGTTGATTGTTGATGGCGTGATTGCGTGAATACATGTTATGTTGTGGTAAAATAAGTGTTTGTGTGTGAGGAGATAAGGTGCCAAGACACGTAGATGCGGGTGAGCCGCAGAGAGTCCTGCAAGGAGAAATCCTTGTAGTTGTGTGGTGGTCTATGGGCGCGGAATGCGGGTAGATCAAGATTGGCTGACGAGCCAACGATGAGAGGTGCACGGAAGAAGTGCAAGATGGCACGAGGGATCCGGATGCACGAGTGAGATGTACATGGAAGAAGTGCGAAAGCACGAGGGATCCAGTATGCACGGGATGACGATGTTGTGTGGACCGTCGTATCCTGCCCGCCTGTGTGGTGGTGGTATCATGGGACGTACGTAGTTCCATTTCTATGTTGTGTGCATATGTTTGTGTGTCACAGGATTTAGGACACAATGATTGCTGCTTGTCTTAGGTTTAGACTTTGGGATTGTCTAAACGTATTTGGGTGTGGAGACTTCGGGAGCCCTAAGGCTTTCCCTCACTGAGTAATTATCAATTACTCACCCCTCTCTTTTTGCAGGTTGGTTAAGTCAAGAGTTCGTTTGCATTGTTAGCTGGTGGTTTTGCATTTAAAGAGTGTTTCGGGTCAGGCCAGGAAGTCAACCCGTTGACCAGCTCCGGATATCGAGTTCGGGTGTTACAGAAACTCACAGCGTTATATCAGGGATCATATGCATATAAGATATAGATATGGATGACAACTATGATTAAGCCCAAAGCGGTATTGTGGAGAAAATTCTTACCTGTTAATATGGAACCAAAAATGTTCTTATATCCTCTCTCTAGCTATACGACCAGCATCCTCAGTTATAGCCTCCAATGCACCAACTTAAGAGGTTAAGCTATTACAAACACGATTCATATCAACAAAATTTGTTTAGTGTGTTTCATGGTCGTTCCTAACATTGTTTCGTGGACCTCCAGAGATCATGGAAAATAACACATGCATGAGGGACCAAAATTTGAACACTAGCAATAAATTGAAGATAAACATAACAAACCTATTTATTTACTTCTTTTTTATACATTTCCAAACAATATTCTTTTCATTTTTCGTATAATATGAAGATAAAATATTGACTCAGCCTTTTATGATATATGAAGTTCTAAACTAATATTTCTATATCATATATATACACATTTTTCATTATTTGGTTGAACTCCAAAGGATCAGGTCGATGCATTTATTGGACTGTCTGACTCTATTCTAGTATAGTAGGAGTATGTTTTGGAAGAAGGTGTTCAATATTGCATTCGTAAAGATCTTTAGATGTTGATGATTTCAATATTGCATAATTTGCATTCCTAGGAGAAACAATTATAAAGACTCTTACCAGAAAAGAAAAAAAAAAAAAAAAAAAAAAAAAAAACTCTTAACAGTCCCTAAATCTTTTTTTTAGTGAAGCCCGCGAAAGCATATTTATATAATGGAAGCTACTCCCTCCGTTTCATATTAAGTGTCATTTTAGATTGTAAATTTTGTTTCAAAATAAGTGTCATTTTGTATTTTCAATGTAGATGTTTTGTAAATTTTCCAATTTTATCCCTACTGATTTAATGTATTGACCAATAGAAAAAATTGTATAATGTATTAATAAAGGGTAAGATAGAAAATTTAATGATTTTCTTAATATGTGTGAAAAATCTTAGAATGACACTTAATATGAAACGGAGGGAGTATTACTTAAATTCAAATTCGTTATCATCAATCTTAGGACAGGCACCAAGCCCTCTCATGCGTCGAGAGAAGCATATAGCCCCCTCAAAGATCAATGTCGGTTTTTCGGATTTAGAACAAACATTTAACAATTTGTGTTAAGTATAGATTATCAACGTCCCCAAATTTGGTTTTGAAGACGACACCATTAACATTTACTAAGACTAATCAAGAGTATTTTTGTAGTCGGTTTAAACGACAAGTAATTTTGATGTTTTTGTCTCTTTTTGACTATGGAGAGTTGACTTTGTTAACAGTTAACACTACCAACTCAATACGATTTAATGCTTACTGAGAGAATTGATGACGTGGCGAGATCTAAACTGTTGAATCATTCTTCAATCTTGACCGTCAAATTATCTCAATAGAAACGATCCCAATTCTTTTCTTCCTTCCTCCTCCTCTCACGACACAACTCGAAAGATCAAAGTTCGTGAAATTATCTCTGTTGAATCATTATTGGAAGCTAAGATTAAATGGGTTTCGAGGATGATCCGTAAGTTCTTCTTCTTTCTCTTCAATTCGATTTTTTAGCTTTATTTTGCAAATAAAAATCTCAGCTTCATCCCTTTTGATTGAATCTAGGGTTACCGAAATCAATCTCTTCGTCTTCGATTTTTTTTTTTCTAAATTCGATTTCGATTTGATTGGAAAAGAGTGTTTTGTTTCATGGGCAAACGAAAAGCTTCATTTTTTTAATCCTTCTGTGTTTCAGATTCATCCCCTTTTTTTTTTTTAGGGTTGAATTGATTGTTTTGCATTTTTTTTCCCAGGTACCGTGATGTTGATGGAGAGCCAATAGTGGACTTTGATGATATTGGAAACGATCGAGAGCCATCTACAGAGCCACTTCAGGACTTTGATGAAGACTTGGCTGATGATATGGGAGATTGGGATGTCGATGGGACACAAACGCATGGTTATGATAACGATAAAGTAGCCAAACCGAGGAAGAGGTTGGTGAAGAAATCGTCTAGTGAACGTACTATCGATGTTCCTGAATTGATTGATGAGGAGGTGGATGATGCGGAGTTCGATGAGTTCATGGAAGGAAGAGGAGGAGGAGGAGGAGGTGGTGGTAATGATTATGATGATAAGGTTGGTAGGAAGAGGAAGAAGGAGAAAGAACGAAGTAGTAGTGGTAGTGGGAAGGATAAAAGGCATAAGTTCCCAAACCGTGGCGAGAGGAAGTCAGATGAGATTGATGAGATGTGGAAATCTATTGCCCATAACCCAGAGGTGCACCTCTTGAGATTGCATTAACCATATTGGTGAATGAATGAGACGGAAGTTTATTTATTTGATCTTATAAAAGTGTTTCGTTTATGTTATAGAATGATGAAGAAGGTGTTAGGACTATGGATGACGATAATTTCATTGACGATACTGGTTTGGATCCTTCTGAGAGGTATGGAGGTGACGCTGGAGACCGTTCTCCAACCCATTATCCTCAGGTATGAGTAGGCTCTTGAATTTTTAATCTCTGAATCTAGCTTTTTGTTTGATGATACATAATATTTTTGTTACGAAAAAAAACAGGCAGAGGAGGGTGAGGACGATGATGAGGTAAATAACCTTTTCAAAATGGGGAAGAAAAAGAAAAAGACTGAAAGAAATCCTGCTGAAGTCGCGCTCTTGGTTGAGAATGTGATGGCTGAGCTTGAGCTTACTGCCGAGGAAGATGCAGAACTTAATAGACAGGGGAAGCCTGCTATCAACAAGCTTAAGAAACTATCGCTTCTTACCGATGTACTTGGAAAGTAAGTTGCAAAATTACTACTGTTATCCTATACACTCTCTTCCTACCAGTCTGTTTTGTAATAACGCATAATCGTTCTTTATCCAGGAAGCAGCTTCAAACAGAATTCCTGGACCATGGTGTTTTAACTCTGTTGAAGAATTGGCTTGAGCCTCTTCCAGATGGAAGCTTGCCAAATATAAACATCCGTGCAGCTATTCTAAGAGTTCTTACTGATGTAGGCTCCTGTTTCCCTGTAAAGAGATTTTGCGTGATTTGACCCTTTCTAGCTCCTTTATTTATCCCTGACTTTTGTCTTGCAGTTTCCGATTGACTTGGATCAGTTCGATAGAAGGGAGCAATTGAAAAAGAGTGGTCTTGGAAAGGTTAGGATACGTTTACCTGATACAAATTGACAAATCGGTATGTAGGAATTTATATACACAGGAACTTAAATTTGTTCTGGCTTTGGCAGGTCATTATGTTCTTATCCAAGTCCGAAGAGGAAACTAATTCCAACAGACGACTGGCTAAGGATTTGGTTGATAAATGGGTAAACATCTTTTTTCAATAGCTCCAACCGCTTGAAATGAATTCCAACCATTTGCTTACTATATATATACTTGATGTTGCAGTCTCGTCCGATTTTCAATAAGAGTACTAGGTTTGAGGACATGAGAAATCTCGATGAAGATAGAGTTCCCTATAGAAGGCCACCAGTGAAGAAGTATATCCCGAAACCTTGAGTTATATTCGATTTCACTCGCTTTCACATTTCATATACTGATTCATAGCTTCTCTTGTTCTACTGTGGTTCACATAGACCTACCAACAAAGCAACAATGGAGTCCAGAGATGGTGACTTCGACTTGGAAATTCGGTATGCAAAACAACTCTTCTGAATTTTTGGATATATGAACTTCTAAAAGATATGTTTTAAGTTTAACACTACTCATTGTTTGTTGAAAAATATATAGGGAACGTAAATCTGGTCTGACTTCGGGTCAGAGTTCAAGGGGAGACAGGCAAATGACGATGAGGCCGGAAGCAACCCCATTGGACTTTTTGATCCGTCCTCAATCCAAGATTGACCCGGATGAGATCAGAGCCCGTGCGAAACAGGTTTCGCAGGACCAGCGTCGGGTCAAGGTAAAAATACTTTTATCTGTTATCTATGGCAGACGAAACACCATATAGTTTAAGTACATAGTTGGTCTGGATAACATTTAGACTTGGGATCTGTATACAACCAAAATCCTTGTTGTCATAGTATATAAACAAAAACCTTTAGCTGCTCTTTTATACCCTTGAGCTGGCTCTTTTGTGTTAATTGCAGATGAACAAGAAACTTCAACAGCTAAAAGGAACAAAGAAGAAGAGGTTGCAAGCCACGAAGGTGAGCGTGGAAGGTCGGGGTATGATCAAGTACCTGTAGAGAGGTTGCAACCAGGCCGGACCATCGAGCCACAATGGAACTGGCTTTTCTATCTTGTTATCTTCCAAGTTTGCTTGGATCAGTGTTTAAAGGTCTTCGAGGCGAAGTCAAATACTTGAAGGCATTGGGGGTTATACGTATTTGTGCTCTTCTATATATGGTTTGCTTGGAGCTCTAATGTAATGGGAAGTGAAAACACCTTTGTTCGTCACTTTCTTCTTTGTGAGCAGAAAAAAAGATATTCGTATATTTTGATAATGAATTATCAGTCCGTTTCACAATAAAGTTACGAGTTTATATTTTCTTTAAATCAATGAGCCTCTTCCTATTTACTTTTCGAGCTTTGAACACTAAATAACCCAAAATTGGCTTGTTTGTTATTTGCAGACACAAATGCAGCCAAAAAAAAAAAGAAGTCACTTTTTTTATATCTTTCTGAAACTCTGTAGCAATGAAAAGAACAAAATTTCTAATTACTAGTTGCTAAGTCTCTCATCTACTCACTCCATATTTTGAAGCTGCAAAAACATATGAACCTACAACGCAGGCAAGAACAGCAAGAACCAAAGAGAAGAGCTGAAAATTAGCTAGAAACTCTCCAGAGACTTCATAGTCGACTGATCTGCAAACTACAGAGTTTTGTTTTAAACTGCAACCGTCAGGCATCATAGGGCCATAGAGAGTGAAAGCTGTCTGATAAAACCAGAGGCCTTGAAGAGTCATTGCAATGCCATTGCATAGATCTACTGGGAAGCTCGTAGGGCATATTGCTCCTGCGATTGAGGAGATGACACAGAGACCGATGAGAAAGACAAGGAGGAGATGATAATAACCTTCAAGACCTTTGTGACTTGTGGAGTGGAAGAAGAAGAGAAGACATTCTGCCGTAAAAGCTGTTGCAGCAACTAGACACAGAGCTTCTTGTGGCAGAGGAAGTAACCTATGACAAATACGAAAGCTTCACAGTGAATATATTGATTCATATAAATCCCTAAATATCTCTATCCATTTCAATATTTACTAAAAACAACTTTTGAGCTTTCAAAATCACCAAAGGTCTACCCCAAATTCAAAGCTAATATACAAATCTTGATGATCTATCGATAACTGAATCATTTAATCAATGATCAAGGTCCATCTTTGGGATTGTTTTTATCAAAACCAAGTCAAGAACCACTAATAAACCACTTCTGAATTCTCAAAATCAACAAGGATCCAACCTAACTCCACAGAAATATACCAATCTTGAATCTCAATGAATCTATCAATAATCGAATCATTATATCAGACGATCTTGATCCATTTCTAGGATTGTATTTCATCCAAAATTTTAAGTCACGAATCATTGAAAACCCAACTTTTGACTTTTCAAATCACAAAAGTTCCAACCCTATGCTATAACTAATTTAACTAACATTACCATAACTGGTATCAACAAAACAATCATTCAATACCTTGTTTTCTCGGAGAGCAAAGCGATAAATCCGAGCATGAAGAACATGAGAAGCATCCCAGAGTGCTCGAAATCATTCATGTGGGAAGGATTCAGAACACCATTAACAAAGAAGTTAAAATGAGTTGAGTAGAAAAACTCGATGCACAAATCAATGAATGAGCCAATTGTAACAACGTAAAGCTCCAAGTACTTGATCCTATCGTTAAAACCAGGAACAGGGTGCCAAACTCGAACCCGAAATGAACTAGGATTCGATATGAACCGAACAACTGAGCTCCAAATGTGCCATAGTCCAACCACCAAGAACAATGTACCAGGCAAAGCATGACCCTTGAAAGATCCCATCTGTCTTTCAAATTCCTGATCAAGAGAAAAGCAATAAGAACAAGTTCAAGCTACAGATTCTAAAACTCATAATTCGAAGAGAAGAGTATACCCCTGTAAGAAAATTGCAGATCAGATTCCTCCTTCTTCTCTTATAAAACCAACTCTTCAACAAAGTCGTCGATGAAAACGAGAGAGAGAGAGAGAGAGAAGAAACAGATTCGGTCAAAGTAGCTAGAAAGTCGAAACTTCACTCAAATTTTAATTTCCGTGGAAGACTAAAAGATTGGTTGTTCTCAACGTGAAGGAAACTAAGAAAACAACAAAACCCAGAGAACAAAAATGGAAACTTTAGATCAGAAGAACATAAAAATCTTAACTTTTTTCCACAGAAAGTAATGATTTGGATCAACCTGGACAGAAACAAAAATTCTCAAAAGAGGGTTAAAAATGAAACCTTTTTTGGGGTTTGAGGAGAGTAATAATAGCTCAATGATAGAGAAAGATTTATACTAATAAAACTCATCTCTCCCTCGCACATGTCACATGCGTTTGATGAGAGAGCATTTTTTAGAATCTGATCTCCTCCTCATCAAAGATAAGATAATGTTTTTTCTTTTTAATTTGGTCCATAATCTAATCACATTTAGTTTTTTCTTACCAAACAAAAAGCAAAAGATCTCTTTACTAAATCTCAAGTTTGACTAATACTAATACATCTCTCTTTTACACCTTACCAAGTTATACCTGTCACAATTTGACGAAAGTGCTTTGGAAAAAAAGAAAAAAATAATAGTTTTCCGATGTGTATTCCGACGTATTCTCCGGCAAATGTATGGAGCTGGATCTGATAGCCAACGCTTTGGATCCGTTGAGAGTCAGTGGAGGATATGTCCTATGTTTGACTCTAACCATTTTGGTTTCTTGTTCTTGATTTGGCCACCGGATTCGTAAGAACAATAGGAGATTCTGAATTGACTCGATTTTCCGATTTTTTTATTCTTAAAATCTAAAGATATATATATATATCTGTAAAAATCGAGTCAATCCAAAAGCTCCTCTTGTTCTTGAAGAAAAAGCCTCACAACAAGAAGTCTGAAGAAGCTTCAAGAACACATTTGACAAGTCAAAAAGTGGAGCGAACACTGTTACTGATCATTATTACTGTAAGTCTTTTGTGACATGTTTGTTCTTTTGTTGATGCACTGTACAAATTGTTAGCCCCAGATTTTAGTTGACGGGAACGAAAGATAAAACTCGAAAATGTCGTTGTTTTGCAGTGTTTACATTATATTGTGTTTGTGTGTGCAAAAAAAAAAAAAAAAAGATTATATTGTGTATATCCCTTTAGGGTAGCTTTTGGATCTCATTTCAAACTATTTTGTATTGACTGAGTTGGAACCAATACAACTCGACTGTAGAGAATGAGGATCTATGATTCATCATTATCCTGTATGTTCAATGCAAATTTAATCGACTGTAGATCATGTAGAACATCATGGACCCCTTTGCTTAGATTCTCGAACTGTTGCTTTGGTATCTGATATGTCACTACACCATCTTCGCCAACTTGCTCCTGCACAGTCACCATCTCTTCCAGTAACTCGTTAGCCTTGCTGATATCGAGTTGAATTTTTCTCGGTGATTCTTGATCGAAAACTGTGATGTTTGTGTCAGTATTTCTCTTCGCAGCAGAATTGTCTCCAGATGATGAATTACCACACGAGTTGACATTCTCTGAGGGTCTTGGTGGCTTCTTTCTCGTTGAAGTAGGAGAACCGGAAACAGATGGGGACGTGGTCTTTTCTTTTGAAACCCGGGCGTGTGTGGGATTGTTGTTACCACGCGAACTGAAAGCTTCAGGTGATCTTGGTTGCTTCATCCTCGTTGAAGAAGAAGATCCAGATAAAGGAGATGACCTGTACGGTTCTTTTGAAACTCGCGGGCTTGGGGGATTTGTGTGACCACGCGAGTTAACAGCTTCAGGAGATCTTGGTGACTTCCTCTTCAAATGAGAACCATGGAAATTTGATGACGTGTTCGATTCTTTTGAAACTCGTGAGCTTGTGGAATTGTGGTGCGTTCTGTAGTTCTCTCGCATTGGAGGAAGAGGAACAGACGATGTATGTCTTGGATCCCGAGGAGAAGAGCTCGATCGTTTGGCTAAGTCTGCTACCCGGGGTAACATCCTTGGTTTTTTGACAGGAGAACCTGTTATAAAAAAATGCAAGACGTCAACCCAGAAACAAGGGAAACAACAGTGAGACATGAACATGAGAGCATATCATTTTACCGTTTGGCTTTGGCGACAACGTATGTGCCTCGGATGGAGATCTCCCAGGAGAGCTAGGAAGCTGAAACGTGACATGACCCTGACTCCTTGTTCCCCCCGAGCCCCTGAGAGCTCCCTTAAGATCCTTAACATCATCCGCTGCTCTTCCTGAGCTTCTATCAGGACTCTTTGTTGATCTAGGTGATGATCTCTGAACCGATTTAGGCTTATCAGAGCTCCCATCAGGGCTCTTGGTCGATCGAGCTGATGATGTCTGAACACATTCAGGCTTATCAGAACTTCTATCCGGGCTCTTTTTCGGTCTAGGTGATGATCTCTGAACCCATTCAGGCTTCTTTAAAGGATGCTTAGTTGCTTGCTCTGAACCTGTGAGACTCCCTGCATAGCTACTACTGTCATGGCTCCGACCATCTGCTCTACTCACCTCGATCCTTGATCCAGTAACAGAAGTCTCTATTTTTGTCTCCGTTTCCCTCTTCTTTACAACTTCTTGACCTTTTCCCTCAGCTTTTGTTTTCCACTTCCCTGGGGAAAGAGATATTGCCTTTGTTTCGGTTGTTACAGCACTTGTCGTAGTCACTTGTTTCTGCTTTGGATGTGAAGCCCAAATTTTCTTGGCCTTAATCTGCAACTCCGCAACAGAAGGCTTCCACCACCGAACGTACCGAACCGATACATCAGCCTCATGGAGTCGGGCAGGAAAGTACAACATTCCATCAGCAATCGGACGGATATAATCTTTCCAGGCCAATTCCGGGGTCTCACTTCTAGCTGGAACTACGCCGGGAACATCCTGATCATAACCAAACTGCAATGCCACACGGTGAGGATGATAACGTTCAATGCAATCTAAACCAACCAGTTTAGCGAACCTCAAACACCGACCAAAGGCTACAACAGTCTCATCAGATTTTACACGAACCCAACAGTCATCTTCCACATAAAACTTTGGGAACTTGAAGTTATTCACAGGCTTTGTGTATGGACGATAGTCAAAACTCTCTTTGGCCGAGTCCAAAACGGCTCTGATATCTTCAGGGTAGCCGTACACATCCTGACCGCCACCATGATAATGCCAGCGCGCTATCCGTGGTTCACCAGGCTTTAACTGACTTGGCTGGCCTGGTGGCTGCAACGACATGAATCTCTCTAAAGCCCAAACCTGCACAAACTGAAACGGAGACTTCACCACCATTGTCTCTCTCTCACTACAACCATTGAGATGCACTTTGAAAATACCGAGATCCCGGTAAATCGTAGCTAAAACAGCCGGAGCCAAACACAACCTAACTCCCTGAGCAAGCTGAATCGCAGCCGGAAACAACTTGTCTCTCAACACATCACCTGAACTAGGGAAAACGAAACGCGCGAGCCACGAAACCATAAACGCCTCATGCTCAATATCACTCCCTGAGTTCATCATGTCTTTCATCCAAGAGCTAACACTACATCTCTTCTCCAAATTCGCCTCGATCCCACGCTTAGCCGCCTTCATCTTCTCCTCCACTTCCTTCATACCTCCTCGTTTAACCGGAGCCAAAGCATTGTTCCCTGTAACAGAGAAACCACCAAGAACAATCATATCCTCCAACGTCACCGTCGCTTCGCCCCAAGGGAACATAAACGTGTTCGTCTTAACACACCATTTCTCAATCAACGCCATAACCAAATCATCATGCCTCTTAATCTGATACCTAGACGACAATATCGCCTCGTAAACTCCAGATTTCTTCCACACCGTCTCGTGTAACTCAGCCATCGAATTCACCCACTCGATCCAGTTCAACGACGGAGATCCCCAACCCGAAAACGAGACCTTCGCCTCCAGATCAAACCCGTCGGGTCTATACACGAACGCATCGAGAGGGAATTCGAAGATACTGTCGTAAATAGACGTCGTCGTGTAGTTTAAAAACCTCGCCGTCCGTAAAATTTCGAATTTCTCGCCGTCGGGACACATCAAAGCTTCTCTGACTTGAACAATTTGTTCATCCTCTTGATCTGAAGATCCTCGAGACTCATCCATTTATCTAGGGTTTTATTTTTTTTGGGGGTTTCAATTTTAGTATCTTCGCAGTCAAAGAGAACAAAATTCACAAAGGGGAAAGGATTAACAACAACAAAATCTTCGTCTCCGCCGAGTCTATTGCCGGGGATTCTTCGAATTTTCCGGCGGAATTAACCGGCACGTCGACCTCAGAAAAATTTCCCGCTTTAACAGCAGAGACGAAAAGAAGGAAAAAAAAAATAGAATATTTTTAAGAAAAAAAAAACAAATAAAAAATTGAAAATCTATTTATAAGAAAGACAGCTTCGCCATAGAGATGTTGAATTGTATATAATCACACAACGGCTCTAAATTTCAGAGTTTTTTTGATCTAACGGCGGCTGAGGAGCTTTGCTTTAATGGCAGGATGTATACTGCAATTGGTGTGAAATTGTATCTTCTTCCTTTTTTTTGGTCAATTACAGAAGTTTTATCAAGAAAATTATTATTGTTACAGCTATGAGCTGACTTGAAAAGAACATGAAATAAGTAGTTTGCGGATAATAGTAATCGAATTGCAAAACCAACTTTGAGATTGGAAAAAAAAAAAAAAAACATTGATGAGAGAAAGGAATTACAAAGTAGTCATAGAAGGAAAAAAAAAAACTAACATTCACTTCATCTATATTATTTTTGTCGGAAAATCGGTAATTTCATAACTAAGTTAAGAGATATGTTGAATTTCTATCATTGCTTTAACATTGAGCAAATTTATATATTAAGTTCAATAAAATTTAAATTTAATATCTCAACTAGTAAAATGGTGTTAAAACATACACAAGCCGTAACGGTATTAAGAAACCGTTAACGACCACGTAAGAAATAATATCGTTTTGAGAAGCAAAAAAAAAAACTTCTTTGGGTTAAAACGATGTCGTTTCTATCTTTTGGCTAAAACAGAAGATAAAAACGATGTCGTTTTAGCCAAAAGAACTTTTTTCTTTTTTTTTTTTTCTCAAAAATTACAGTACCTTGTTGTATCTTTATATTTTTTGTTTGATGGCTGTTTTTTCTTTTTTTTCACAAAAACGTTAGTTTCCTAAAATTTCTAACTCATAGCTATTTTCTTTATTCTTTTTGGATCTATAATCAATTAATCATCTACTAATATTTCTTCATATATTATTTGTAATTAAAAAGTCAAGATTCTGTCTTGTTTCTTTATTAAGATTTTTCTAAATTCTAACGATATTTTCTCCTGTTTTTAAGAGATTATGATCATAAAATAAAAAATAAATATTGGACAAAGTTTTCAATGCAACCTAAGTTTTAATACTAACTTAAAAAAAATAAAGGTTGTTAATTAAAAATATATGTTAATGATTATATAAGTAGTAGATATAATATTAAGATATCACTAAAGATTCAAATTTATCTAGGTGACTAAGACGAGTAAGTTTATTTCCTCAAATTTAATCATAGTACTCTTTTGTTCAACATAATGTTTTTTTAAGTTACAATAATTTAAAAGGAATTACATACAACCAACTTTTAGATTAAAAAAATGATAAAAGAAAGGAATTACAAAAGTTGCTTGAAAAAAAAGAAATAAGCACTAGTAATATATATACTTAGAAATCAATTAGGGTATCTCTTTGGTTCAACATTATGTTTTAAAAACTTACAAAGTACCATATGTACTATACATATGTATTATTCCTAATTAAAAAGTCAAGATTTCATCGTTTAAATTTTTTTTATAAATTTTATTTATATTGTGCTTTCTTAAGTTTTCAAGAGATTTTGATTCCAAAATGAGAAAGAAACATAGGAGGGAGTTTTCCATGCAACTAAGTTTAAATACTAACTAAAAAGAAATATAATTAATAAAAAATATGTTAATTATTAGATAAGCAGTATATAAAATATTAGATATTACTAATGATTCAAAATAACTTTAAATCACTAAAGGTTCAAAATTATAGTATGTTTTTAAACTAAGATTTTTAGAAACATTTATGCAACATGAGAAGGAAACATCACACCTAGTTTTTTTATGCAACCAAAGTTTAAATACAAACAATATATATATATATATATATATATTGTTAATTAAAAATATGTTGATGGTTAGTAGATAAAGTATTAAGATATCACTAAAGAATCAGAATTGTATTTAGGATATCACTTAAATAGTCAAATTTATTTATTTAGGTGATTAAATAAGTCTTTTTAAGTATGGTCTTGATTTACATTATAAGGCCCATCAAGAGCCTATATCCCACTATAATTCTTCGTAGCTGTTGCATGTTGCCCTGTAGTGTAGTGACGAACATCGACAGATGTCAGCTGCAGATCATAAAGTTCCATTACTTAATTAACTTCTAGAATAGATTCCAACTACTTTTGTTGAATTCTTACTAACTAAATTATTAATATTTATGTAAGTTTAAAAGTCATATAAGATTTGGCATTTGACATTTGAGTTTACATTGTTAAGTAACTTAAGTTTGAATGTGCATGTCTTCGAGAAGATTATAGACTTTGCTTTTCTTTAATTATCTGCAACTGACTTTAGTCAAGAATTATGCATAAACTTAAACCGGTTGGCTTTTAAACAAATACATTACTTTTGCTAAAGATGGTTCAACAAATACACTGACACTGCAAATTTTGGAATTATCGACTAAAACATTATAAAACAAATCCAACTGAGTAATCCGGTGAAGAATCTATATATATAAAGTACACTTTTCTCTTTTATGGTGCAGCCATGTCAGCATTACATTTAATAAGGCCTTAACGAATCTACTAAGCCCATTTTCGTATCCTACAGCTGAGATAGCTCAGTTTCATAACTATATCCCTTTTCTGTTTTTCCAAGCACAGTTTAATTAAAATCTCAGGGCCCCTAATCTAATTATCCTTTGGCTCTGTTCTCCAAATCGAATCTTTTCTACAGGATTTTCTCTCATCTGAGCATCCATGTCAACAGCAAAAATTTACAAATTCGTTGAGCTTTATATAAGCCCAAATCATAAAATTTTAAGTCCAATTGATATAAACTCCTCCCGTCCGTTCAATTATATTCTCGATCTTTACCTCTAAGCAGAAATCGTTGACGCTTTCGCTTCCGTTACACTTTTCTTTGCGGTCGTTTTCTGATACTCCCTCTCGAAGTTTCTCCAATGTCCTACCGATCTCCAATTCTCCGGTTTATTTCTCGAGGGCGATCAATTTGGTTTCACCGATGACTACGTCCGTCGCTTTGGTTCAGCCGTAGCAGCATCAGACTGAGAATCTAACGGTGGTTGATGATGAGAATCGTGGAGGCTTATAGGAGAAACTTTCTATTCACGTACGAGCTTATTTCTTCTCCACTAGGTATTACGTTCCTCCCTAGAAGATGCTGTTTTTTTTCCAATTAGTAGATGTTGTTTATGTCATGTTGGGAATCAGGATCAGATAAGGAATATGATAATCAAATACTTGTGGATGTAATTTTTTGCAGTGTTGATTTGAGAAGCTTAATTGAGCAGAACTTCATCCCACCCACCTCGCATATGACTAACTATGTTGTTCTTGAGATTGGTAATCATTCTGATCACAATGTAAGTTGAATCTTAACTCTTATTCAATTTTTTTCTCTCTTGTAGGTTCCCACTTTGTCTCCCCTCTTTCATTCTCCTTTCGTTTTCTTTTCTTCATTCCATTTTATTTTTCTTTTACTTCTTTAAAATTCAAAGTGTAGGTGAAAAGACGAGCTTGTCAGTTGTATATATATATACACCTAAATATCAGATTAGTTATCAAACACAAAAGGAGTTTAGCACATTCGTTACTATTAAGAGTTTGTTTATTACGGTTTCTAATATCATGTTATTTTTCTACTTTAAAATTTTGTGGATAATTAAGTATCCAGCTACTGCTGGATGTATAAGTAGGAGTGAGTGTATTTACATGGTAGTATAATAACTCAGATTGTGTTGCAGACGGAGGATATGGTGAACAGCAACGGAATACTAACATATCAATTGGTTGATGAAGAACCATCTTTTCACAAGTAATTTCTAAAAATTCAAAACTTTTTTGTCTTTTTTTGGTGCATTGTGTTCTTCTGGACTGCAAAGAACCTAAATTTCATATTTTTAAGATATCTCGAAAGCAAAGAGTTTGCTGACAAGTATCGAAGTTACGAAGATGGGTTTAAGTAGTTTCTTGTGGAGAAGTACGTCTCTGGAGGTTAGTTTTTTTCCTTCATATTGTCTCCCATTGGTTATTTGGAGTCGAAAAGTTCATAAAGATTTGATCTTTTTTGGGTGTTATTGTTGTTTTTTCAGATGATATATATGAGGAGATAACAACAGTCGATGGTGCAACCATTTATTGATCGTTTTATTTAATGTACGGGAACCCGAGGTTGATGATTATCTTAAAGTGGTGGAGAGGCATGCTTCTGGTTTGCTTCCTGAAATTAAAAAAGATGGTCAGTTGCACTTTTTTCTTCTGTGTGTTGTTCGAAACTCCTGCAGTGGTGCTTAGTTTCATATGTTTGGTTATGTAAAACTGCAGAGTATGAAGTAAGAGAGGATCCAAATCTAAACAAATGGATGGAGGGAGGACTGGATATTATCATGTTGCAGTTCTTGAATATTGATGGGATCAGAACCATAGGCAGTGTTATGGGGCTGAGCATTGCTCTCGATTACTATGGCGGGCAGGTAACTATGTTAATCCATACATATATATATATATTGGAATGTGAAGAATGAATTTGTTAAAAAGAAAAAAAACCGTGGTGAGCAATCTGTTTATGTTAGGTTGATTGTATAGTAGCAGAATTTACTGACATAAACCGTCGGTTGGAGAAAACAGAAACATTTACAATGACTAGGAAAAAGCTGTTCCAGTTCGTTGGAAGGTCTACTTCTTATCTGGCTGATGTGATTCTGAAGCTTGGTCTGTTTGAGAGGTAAAGAAGTCGAGAGAGGGAAGAAGAATGGATGCCCTGTCTTAGACAAAGCATCCGCAACAAGGATCTTTTTTAATGTAACCTTTGTCATTGCATTTGTGTTGTGTAGTTTACACGTTTGAGTATAATCTATCAAATAAAAAACATGGCGTGATTCATCAGATGTGCCGGAAAATGGGTATTCAATCGAAAAGTTCAGGGTGAGTCTCGCTGCTTTAAATTCTTTGTACTTTATAATAGTGTTCTAGGGTTTGAGAAATATTCATTTTTTTCCTATGGAGAAAGTTAGATTCCTAGGACTTGAGAGTTCAGGGGTGAGTTACTATCTTTACTGTACTTTTATAGTGTTGTGGGGTTTGCGAAAGTATTCATTTTTCTATGAAGAAATGGTCAATGGCTAGGACTTTAGAGTTTGGGGTGAGTTACTGCCTTTATTGTACTATATAAGTGTATTGTGTTTGAGAAAGTATTCATTTTTCTATGCTTTAAGAGTTCAGGGGGTGAGTTACTGCCTTTATTGTACTCTTTAGTGTTTTGTGTTTGAGAAAGTATTCATTTTTCTATGGTGTAAGTTCGATTGCTATGACTTGAGAGTCTCCTGTTTCTAATTTTTTGGGATGCTTTTATAGGCGCGGAGAACAAAGGCGTCTTTCAATATTCACAAGCAGACACAAAAATGGGAAGAACAAAGATGCCAATGAGAAATCGAACAAAGAAAAGCTCAAATGTGTGTCATTTCCGCCAGGGGCAGATGCTATTCTACATGACTTATTTACTCACTATCCACCTTGTGACAGAGACACTGCTGCCACATCATTTAACAAGTACTCCGAGCACTCGGGTAAACAAGGACAATGGAAAGATGATTTTTTCGGGAAACCAAAGATTAGCAGTGAAGAGATTCTAGAAAAGGTGGCGTCTTTGAGTTCTAGACTTAAGAAGGACAAAGCTCTTAAGGAGGTTAGGAACACCCAGTTGTTGAGATGTATTTCTTTGGTTTGAAAGGACTGTAATATTGATTCCTTATCCAGAATACAGACTGAGAAGTTATAAATCATGCCAAGTAGCAGCAAGTGGAAGCGAATCTGCGGTCAAAGCTTCCCATCACTTCCTTTAGAGACGCAATTTGAAGGTTCTTTTTTTTTTTACACCAGATGTTGGACATGTAAATTTATGTTACGAAGCTAATTCTTTTCCTTATAAATTAGTTTTATTTTAATCAAACACATCTTTGAGAAGTATTATGATCATCCAATAAAAAGGATTTCAATTTTTTCAAATAAACGATTTGAAGATCACAGAAATCCCTCGGATAGTGCCACAATCTGTTCTATGTACAACAATATGTTGAACTACTTTTTCTTTCAGTCTGCTACTACCATAGAACGACCCACATTCAACGTTAAGTTTGTAAATTCTGTCGTGATTCCTTATCAACAAAATAAAATAATAAGACAATTTCGCCACCCAATAAATCAGAAACTCAATTAGTTTACGTCCACACTACGAACTGAATTGGACTCCGTCAACTGTCTCAAAACCATAAAGAATACTCGACAATCAAAACCATAAAATGCAATCGGAGGATGAAAATATTGCAAGCCAAGTCCGTACAATCGAACTTATAGGACAAAGAGAAAGCTGGAATGGGAGGATGAAAAAATGAAGAAGAAAATAATTACAGAACACTTTGAATTGAGAACATAACCAAAAAAATTTAAAAACCAGAATAAGTTAGACCCAATACTAAAAGATAAAAAAGGCCATCAAGTGAAATAAAAAGCTTTCGATAATTGCCTATTAAAACATGAACCATTTTAAACAAATGGTAAATCAGACAAAATACTACGAGAATTCGGCCAAAAAAACTCAAACTTTCCAAAATTTACCAAGAGAAAACATAAATTTTTTGTCTAACCAAAAAAAACATTCAACTTTTGTTGACTTTTAAGTATAATAACAAACTTTTTATTGACTTACCAAATCAACACTCCGTTTATAAAAGTTAACCTAAAATTTAACGTCATTAACAACATGTTCACTGTTGGGGTTAAATCATACGACGTCCTTTTGAAATTCTTAGTTTTTAGAAAAAAAACTACGTTACCAAGGCTCTAACTCGAGTTCTGGGAGTGCATAAGAGAGAATGTTTTCATGATATATATAGGTTTTTTCATTAATAATATACCAATGGATCTATATAAAATTTTAGTCAGGCCTAATTAGCATATAACCCCGCACAACGCGCGGGAGTTAGATGAAAGTGTATTTCGGGTTTTTTGTATATACTATTATTTTTTAGTTATGTAAATTCATCTTTATGTCTGTTTTTGTATTTGATTCGGGTGCTTATATTGTTTGTAACATATTTTGTTTTGGCAGTAAGTATAATTTAGTGTGTTTTTTACTTTTCAAAATTTGAGATGATCTTCTATGTTTTCTAAATGTTTTTTTAAATAATAATCATGAGAAGTTAACATTGTTACTTAAAATCTCCCACAAAAAAACAAAGAAACAAAAATCAAAACAAAACACAAAATACAAATTCAGCTAACAACCGCGCGTAGCGCATGTCAATTGCTAGTTCTCTTATAAGGTAGAGTACCCACCAAAACATTAGGGTGAAAATATAATGCGTTGTTTTATTTAATGCAGTTATAAATATATTTATTGAATAAATAAATATTTAATATGCTAAATCTTAGTATTATATACATATTTGATATTTCATATGCTAAATCTTACTTTAACATGTTGTATCTCTTCCAATCACTCAATTAGGGTGTAGGTGTGTGATTCAAACATCCAAATAATCTTTACCAGTATTTTAGATATTGTGCGAAACTTTGAATGGTAATTTACATTATAGTCGTAGTAGGTATCTCTAATTTTTTTGAATGAAGGTAGGTATATAATTTTGTTACTATTAAAACTGCGCACTTCATCGTACGGTTCCATCTCTATTCGAAACCTGAAACTGTAACCAATGTTATAGGGACATAACACAAATTTAAATAAACAAAAATATCATTAGAAAGAATGGCAGTATGGCACCACACATAACTAATCATGGTGCTCTCACCAAACCCCATCGTCCTTCTTCTCTTATCGATTCGTCATAATTGTTTTTCTCCCATTATCTTCTATTTTTATATAGTCGACAGCACCGCTTGGAGAAAAAGGCACGTAATCTGTAATCTCATGTTTCTCATTCACATTTCCATTTCATTCCAAATATATATTCTTACCTCATATTTTCCATTTGACCGGAAATATCTTCTATATTTGTGTAAATTTTAATCGGAATTCGTAATTTAGAAGTCTACACATTATTGTCAAGGATAATTTTTTTTTTTAACGAACCATTTTGAGTTGTTCACTAAGATGATACAATTTCTTATCGATTGACCAGCTTTTTGTTTCTTTAAGACAATTTTTGTTTAAGACAATTTTTGTTTCTTTTAAAATCATGTTTTTGTTGTCTTTGATTTATAATAGTTAATTTAAAATAAAACTTTTTGGTATGTAAATCTATCACCGTGGTTTGTTGCGAGGTTGGCAGAAGAAAAACACTATAAAAACCGCATGACGTAGAGTTAAATTTGCTCATCGTCATCAGTCTTTTCTTTTTCTGATGTTTATTGATATTTGGTGAACTGTAGTAATAAGCTATAAATAACAGATTTTTAAAAAATATTGAATTGTAGGTTGTCGTATGCATTTTTGTATTTTTTTGTTTGAGTGTTCTAATTTAGAAAAAAAAAACTTGAATCGTAAACGCAATTAAACATAAGAAGAAACTCCGACTTGACGTCACTTGGAGTTTGATTTTATATTCTATTTTACTAAAAAACTACTCTAGAAAGGGAGATGTTCTATATTTTGAAAACGTACATGTAAACACAAATAACACAATAAACTAATTAATTACGTTCTTAAGGTCTTTTATTTTTTATTTTTTCCATTGTCTACAATTTAGTTTCATCTTTCATACGATGAATATAGAGAATAGGTGAACTAATTAAGGACTATAACTTCATTGCCAAGAATAAGATAAAACCAATAGTCGAAAGGTTGAATCTGAAGAAATTGTGTAAAAAGGTCAGATGATCACTTGTAAGTTACACATCACAAAATAAGGTTGAATACTTGGATGGGACTCACAAGAGTGCACCGCGTGTGGATCATAATCTATAACACCAACACTTCACCAACTTCAGAGCATTTAGAGATTTACAAAACTAGCTAGTACTTCGTTCAAAAAAAAAAAAAAACAAAACTAGCTAGTACACCTTCGAATAATCTATTGTTTTTAATCTATACATACCTTTAACAAATTTATGTGTATATATTATATATATATATATATATATATACCGGACCATCGAAGTGTAACAACAACAACAACAACAAAATACCAATTTGTGTGTACGAATGATATACACGATTAGGGGATTATTTGTGACCATTAGAAGTGAATTTCAAACGAATGGTTTGTAAATGAATGCATGCATATATAGGCTTTTTTTTTTTCTTTACTGGTAAGAAATAAATTATGGAGAGAAAAATCTGCTCACGCTTACTTTACTTGTTGTCAAATTCCCAATAGAGAAGAGTTGGTGAATTGTTTTTTCTAAAGTCAAGACAAATGTCATAAATATGCTAAAAAGTATGCTAAAAAGTAAAAATTAAACCCGGTTAATTAATCTCTGTTAAAGTATTAGCGAATACCACCAAAACATGTCGCGAGTTAGAACAATAATCGCTGTCAGAAAGGTCTATTGGGATCATCAGCTGTCGTGAGACCATTAGTTATAAGTAGTCAAATATTTGAGAGACTTAGGGTTCCACTTGTAATATCATATGTTTTCATATAGTATAAATTATAATTTACAAAGAAGTTTGTTTTAATTGTTAAAAACTTCAAAAAAAAAAGACGAATCGAGTTCATTTATAAATATGAGACTGGTGTTTTGGATAGTGGACTCGTTTTTTTAATATTTAGAAAACAAAATTTTAACAATAAAAATTATAAAGACTATAGATGAATTCAAATTTATAATTAATTAGATAAGAACCCGCCCGATGTGCGGGTTTAAACTTCAGCTGTAGTATTTTAATAGTATATAATGCTATAAAAAAAAAATAATGCATATTTAGAAATAAAAAACTTACATAAAATTTTAGTTATTTTATTATAGAATATACTACAGCGTTACATAATTTAAAAAACACAACATAATAAATTTTTTAATAGAGATGAGCTCTAACAAAATTAGTTTTTAAAAATACTAAAAACATAGGGACAATTTGAAAACTATACTATATTTGAAAAGAAATTTGAAAATTATACTTAATCTTATAGTTATTTGAAAACTACATATTTTGGAATGAAAATGGACAGAAATACCCTTATTATTAAATTATTTTAACAATTAAATAAAAACAATAAAAACTTAACTTATATTTAAAAATAAATCAACTTTAAAAATAAATTAATTTTTAAAATTGTTAAATTCGGAATTAATTATTTAATAATTTAAAATTATAACGAAAATTATTTATTGTATTTTAAATAATGATTACATGAATAAATTTTTGATATTCAAATTTTGGTTAAAGAAAGAATTTAAATATTTTTATTGACATTATTTAGATTTAATTTTCTTTAAAAATAAATAATTCAAGATTATACAATTTATAATATATATATATATATCAATGTTTTAGACTTATGTTAATCAAGGTTGATTTATTTATAATGTCCATTTTTTTAACAATCGTTTTGTTTTTTTTACTTCTATTGACTTAATTATCTTTGTCATCGACTTATATTAGAACAGTTGACTTATGTTATGGCTAGTGGATTTATAACACAGTTGATTTTTTAACTGTTGACTTATTTTTTTTGTTCATCGATTTATATTTGTTTTCTGTTGATTTGTTTATTTATTGTTGACTTATTATATTCTACATTGATTTATTAATAAGGGCGATATTTTGAATGGTTGACTTAAGTTTAATTTTTGTCGACTTATTTATTTTTCCATCGATTTATTATAAAATTGTCGACTTTTTTTTTTGTTTGATTGTTTTTTTACAAAGTCGACTTTTGATGATGTTGACTTATTTGTTTTGTTTGTTGATTTATATTTTTTTCCCGTTGATTTGTTTGGTCTTAGTAGACTTATTTTATTTTAAGTTGACTTATTAATATGATTGACTTTTTTAACTGTCGACTTATATTTTATTTCTGCTGATTTATGTTTTTTATTTGTTGACTTATATTAAAAAGTCGATTTATTTTTTTATTAATTGATTTGTTACATAGTCGATTTCTTTGAACTATTTATTTATTTTCTAAAATCTCACAAATTATTATTATTTTATTAAAGTTAACAATTTTCAAAATAAATTAAAATATATAATTATTTTTCAAAACTTTTTTATTAAATGAAAAATAATATTATCTATTGATTAATTTTCTTTAATTTTCTTTTTTAATTTTCTTTATTGATTAATTTTTTCCATAATAAACTACTTCATCATTATCAAAAAAATTTTAATTTATTTTTTAAACTACTTCATCATCATTATCAAAAAAAAATTAATATCTAAAATATTTTCCATAATTTTAATTTTAAAAATTTTAATTTATTTTCCATAATAAACTACTTCGTCATTATTATCAAAAAAAACTTTTTAAATTTTTTTTTATTGATTAATATTTTCCATAAACTACTTCATCATTATCAAAAAAATTTCAATATCTAAAATATAAACAGTTATTTTTAAAAATAATTTTCTAACAATGATGAGTTTAATTATTTTATGTTTATTTTTTAATGTTTAATTAATTATTAATTAAGGGTATATGTTATTTATTTTATCTTTTTTTTTTGTTATTGATTAATATTATATATAATAAATTAATTCATAACTTTAAAAAAAAATCCAGAAAATTCCGAATATCTAGTTTACATATTATTTTTAAAAATAAAATTTTCAAATAAATTAATTTAATTATATTGTATTTAGTTTAATTTAATTTGTAACCAAGGACAAAATAGTCATTTAGTTCAGCCCATAATGGTACATTTCAAAGACTTAAAAGATTTAGTATAGAGTTCAAATTACCTATTAAGATTGAGGTATGTATTCTAATTTTTTCATAAACATACATTAATATATCAACTTAGATATATATATATATATATGTGTGTAATTTATATAGTTATTAATTTATGATATTAATAAGACCATATTTTTACATAATAATTCTATTTAAAAATATATTATCTTATTACTTCATCAAATTTTATTAATTTTTTATACAAGATTGATTTGGGACTGGAAAATGTTATTAATATTAATGTATAGTGTTAATTAATTAATTGAGTATTAATTTATAAGTTTTACTGGTATATACTATTCGAAATGGAGATCTTATTTACTAATTGTGGATTACCTAATATTAAGTCATTAAAAAATAAGCAAAGGGTATATTTTGTTCACCTAATTATTCTTTTGAAAAATCCAGGTGAGTAAAGTATTAATAAAAAAATACATCTTTTTTTTATAGGCATTATATCAATTGTTGATATCTTTACTTATAATGCATACCATAATCCATTAGGTGTACAGACACACATATACATATGTTATATGTATATAGACTTCCTGCCTATATAAATACACAACCAAGCGAGACTCGATCTACAAAAACATATAGATCGAAAGACAAATTAACAAAATGGGATCAGAAAGCAAATACGACGAGAAAACGCGTGTCTTGGTGGTGGGAGCGACTGGGTACATAGGGAAGAGGATAGTAAGGGCGTGTTTGGCTGAAGGTCACGAGACTTACGTTTTGCAGCGGCCGGAGATTGGTCTTGACGTCGAGAAAGTCCAACTCATTCTCTCTTTCAAGAAACTCGGCGCACGTATCGTTGAAGCTTCTTTCTCAGACCACCAGAGCCTCGTCTCCGCCGTGAAACTTGTTGACGTCGTTGTCTCCGCCATGTCCGGCGTTCACTTCCGTAGCCACAACATCCTTGTCCAGCTCAAGCTCGTCGAAGCCATCAAAGAGGCTGGTAACGTTAAGGTATAAATGATTAAACGTAAAGGTTAAGATTTATTGGTTTTAATCTAAGACTGAAACAAATCGAAGATTATTTATTTCCTTAACTTTATACGTAAAACTCAATATTTTCAGCGGTTTTTACCATCTGAGTTTGGTATGGATCCACCGCGTATGGGACACGCACTACCTCCCGGAAGAGAAACCTTCGACCAAAAAATGGAAGTGCGTCAGGCCATAGAGGCTGCCGGAATCCCATACACTTACGTTGTGGGTGCTTGCTTTGCCGCTTATTTTGCCGGGAACTTATCTCAGATGGTAACTTTACTTCCTCCAAAGGAAAAAGTTAATATCTACGGTGATGGAAATGTTAAAGGTAAATAAGAAAGTTCATCGATCACTCTCTCAATATTAAATTTTATACCAATCAATTTTTAACCGTTTTATTGCATAGTGGTGTTTGCGGATGAGGATGATATCGCAAAATATACTGCAAAGACGCTAAATGATCCGCGGGCATTAAACAAAACCGTGAACATCAGACCTCCCGACAACGTTCTCACGCAGCTCGAATTAGTTCAGATATGGGAAAAGCTAACAGGGAATGAATTGGAGAAAACCAATATTTCTGCAGAAGACTTCCTTGCCAACATTGAACGTAAGTCTAACCATAGTGTAACATATATATAACTTAATGGGCAGGTTAAGGTCCATTTGGAAAATAAAGCCTATATATAAAAAACAAAATTGTTTCCTTGTAACATAATGTAGAAATGGAGATTCCACACCAAGCGGGGATAGGACATTTCTATCACATCTTCTACGAAGGATGTCTCACTGATCACGAAGTCGGAGAAGACGAAGAAGCTTCTTGTCTTTATCCGGACGTGAAGTACAAACGCATGGTTGATTACTTAAGAATGTTTCTCTGATTGATTTGATCAAATTATATCTAGCTATTCTAGATACAAATATCAAAAGTTTGACGATGTTTTATATTCATAATTGTTCTGTTATGCAAAAACTGAAAATATATATTCTTCATACAATAAAAATATATCGTCCCTGTTTTTCTAATTAGTAATTGATTTTTCAGTAGAATGCAAACATAAAGATAAAAAGTAGTTGATCTATTTCGTTTTGTTATAATTAACAAGTAACAACCCAATACAAGAACAACAATACATGGAGTTGATAACTCTATTGATTGAACCCTACCTTTTAATTTCTCGTAAGGAAAAAAAAACTCAACCAGTTCTGCAAACCTCAAACACTGACCAAAGCCTACAAATACAATGGTCTCATCAGGTCTTACTACACGAACCTAACAGTCATCTTCCACTTAAAACTTTGAGAATTTGAAGTTATTCACAGGCTTTGTGTTTGGACGATAGTCAAAACTCAAATTTTCTTTGGCCGAGTCTACTGATAGCTCTGCTCTATTATCTTCAGGAAATTCGTACACATCCTGACCGCCAACATGAACAGTATGATGGTGTCGCCGTGCTATTTGTGGTTCAACAAGATTTCAATGACTTAGCTGGCCTGGTGGCTGAAACTCCATGCTTCTCTCTAAAGCCTAAAACCTTCACAAACTGAAACGGAGACTTTCACCACCATTGTCTATTTTTCCCTACTACCAGGTAGATACTCTTTCAAGACACCAAGATCGAGATAAATCCTAGCTAAAACAGCCATAGCCAACCTAACTCCCTCAGCAAGCTGAATCGCAACCGTAAAACACTTCTCAACAACACATCACCACAATTGGAGAAAACGATACGCGAGAACCTCAAAACCATAAAACGTTAAGTTCATCATGTTTTTCATCCATAAGCTAACACCACATTTCTTCTCCAAATTGAAACAATCGGACCCGTTTTTTTAATACCATAATATCTAGTCATCTCAGACTCAATAACAAACTAACCTCAATCAATACATACAATCAGTGGATAACATTCAACAACATAAACCATTATTATTAAAAGAATCAATCAAATAAATGAATAACCAATAGCAATCCAACAAATACCAAAAATTTAAAACAAAGTCATAGAACCAGCAACCTAAACATCCGTTCTAGATAACAACATTTCATTCTAGCAACCTAACAGAAGCATAAAACAAACAACATAGTCTCTAGAACATTCTCCTCTTCATCGCCTTGATTCCACGATCACATTTTGATAAAAAATACTTATACATCACATTTTGCTTCTACCTGCACCACAAAAAAAAAATGTATAAGTATTTTTGGTAATCCTCCCATATATTGGGCTATACACACAAGCAATATGATCTCCACATGAATAAAACAACAATCAGAAATTAAACCAGGAAAAGAACAAACATTCAGCCACCTGTTGAGTGTTTGTGGCGACCGACACCCCACCTTGATAACCCAAAATCCTAGTTGATGTCGACCGACACCTACACATGGTGTCGACCGACACTCACCAAAGCCCTTGCGCCATCACGCCTTGGTGTCAACTAACACCCTCCTAGTGTCGATCGACATCAACCCCGCATAATCGTTCTCCTCAAAGCTGAAGGTCTGATTTCCGCCTTCCACTGCCTCCAATGCGACCAAGACTCTCCCAAAGGCCAACACAAGCCATAGGAACTGCGAATCGCACAAAACAAGCCAGGGAAACAATCAACCAAGTCATAGAATCACAGAAACAGAGATCTCAGCTTAGATAAACTATAATCATGCACTCACCTTTGCAAAACAGAGAGACTGACACCACAAACGTCCAGAAATGACACCATAGTAAACTCCCTTCAAATTATTAATCTTAGATCTCCAACCACAAGCACATATCTCACAAGAACAAGCACATACTTCACAGGAAACTCACAAAAGCTTTTCTCTTTTTAGCACAAGGTAAAAGCGACTAAACTTAAGTCAAGACATCGAAAAATCTATTATAGCCGAACCCTAGGGTTTTCCAAACTCAAAACGCAACCAACCGAGTGTTTCACGTAAATTGACCCACAGATAAATTGTTGGTATCGACCTACACCTACCCACCCTCAAAACCAAGAATCTGGTTCACAGGAGTTACACAAATTGACTTCAATTTCATCTTACAAATTTCAAAAAGAAAGTTATCATTACAAACAATGATTACTTCATAAAACACAAAATTAGATAACAACAAACACATATAGGGTAGGATGAAAAAATTTAAATAAATTTATTATGGATAAAATAAAAATAATAAAATAAAATTTTTGTTTATAATTTTAATTATTTATAGAAAAATATGTTTGATTCCTAAAATATTTGAATGTGGTAAAAAATTTGGTGAAAAAACACATTGATGAGTTATAACTAATTATTGCGGAAATATGTTTTTTAAGATTTTGAAAATCAAAATATCTTCTGTCGAGTAATATAACCATTTAACATGTTTCTTTTCTTGTCTTGATGGACCAATATCTACGAAGGATCGCATTCACCGATACAGTGCATCCTTCTTTTATTAATATTTCATAATTTTACTTTCACCCACTATCTTCTTTTTATGTAATCTCATGTTTCTCATCCACACATTTCCATTTGATTCCAAATATTCTTTACCCAAATTAATATATATATATATATATATACATTTTATGTAATCTCATGTTTCTCGCTTCGGAAAAAAATGCACCTTTTTAATTAACACATTTTCATTTGATTCCAATTATTCTTACCCATTTATTATATACATTTGACCGGAAATTCGTATATATTGTCGTGTAAATATTAGTCGGAGTTAATTGTAGTTCAGTAGTGATCTAGCTACATAATTTGTAATATGGAGAACAGCCCTCGAGCAAATTTTTTTGTCAAGATTTTGTGACGAACCATTTACATTTAGAGTTGGTAAACATTATAAATGCAACGATGAACAAATTTAACTGAAAAAAGTATCGAGAAAAAAAAATACGGTATATTCTTTGATAGGTATCATTTCAATTTTTAACTGTCGACATCTTTACTTCAAATGCATTACGTGTACACACAGACACTCAATCACTCATTTTTGTTTGGTAGAAACTCAATCACTCATTATATGTAGACAGTAACATAGAGACTACTCCCTGGATATATAAATAGACAATGAGGCGGGGCTCTTTCTACACAAGAAAAACATATAGATCGGAAAACAAACAAAATGGGATCAGAGAGCAAGCAGGGTGAGAAAACGCGTGTTTTGGTGGTGGGAGCGACTGGGTACATAGGGAAGAGTATAGTAAGGGCTTGTTTGGCTGAAGGTCATGAGACTTACGTTTTGCAGCGGCCGGAGATTGGTGTCGACGTCGAGAAAGTCCAACTCCTTCTCTCTTTTAAAAAACTCGGCGCACGTATCGTTGAAGCTTCTTTCTCCGACCACCAGAGCCTCGTCTCCGCCGTGAAACTTGTTGACGTCGTTGTCTCCGCCATGTCCGGCGTTCACATCCGTAGCCATAGCATCCTTTTCCAGCTTAAGCTCGTCGAAGCCATCAAAGAGGCTGGTAACGTTAAGGTATAAATAAAGTAGAGGTTAAGATTATATTGGTTTAGTTGGACACTTGTGAGGTCAATCTATAGAAACTAGCTTAAATTTTTTAATTTCTATCTAATTCCCAAAATCATCTAGATTTTATCTAATCTAACTTATAGAATTTGAAAGATTGATTAACCTTGATACATGCTTTACTAACCGTGATACACATGAACTCTAGTGCATGTCATGATTAATCGAAATCGATCTATCAAGGTGTCGTATTTTATGATATAATTTATTTTCAGCGGTTTTTACCATCTGAATTTGGTATGGATCCACCACGTATGGGACATGCACTACCGCCTGGAAGAGAAACATTCGACCAAAAAATGGAAGTGCGTAAGGCTATAGAGGCTGCCGGAATCCAATACACTTACGTTGTGGGTGCTTGCTTTGCCGGTTACATGGCCGGGGGATTGTGTCAGATGGTAGCTTTACTTCCTCCAAAGAAAAAAATTAATATTTATGGTGATGGTAATGTTAAAGGTAAAAAAAAATGTTGAGTACTCTCGTTCAAACTTTTCTCCCTCATTGTAGTTTTAAACCAATCAATTTTAAGCGTTTTATTTCATAGTGGTGTTCGCGGATGAAGATGATATCGCAAAATATACCGCAAAGACGTTAAACGATCCACGGACATTAAACAAAACGGTGAGTATCAGACCTCCCGACAATGTTCTCACGCAGCTCGAATTAGTTCAGATATGGGAAAAGCTAACCGGCGGAAATGAATTGGAGAAAACCAATATTGCTGCACAAGACTTCCTTGCCAACATTGAACGTAAGTCCTATTTATAGTCTACCGTAGTTTAACTAGTTTACACCATTTTCGGCAATATAGACATTAATGGGCCAGGCTTTAGATTCATTTGCTAAATAAAGCCCATAAGTTTTATTTGATTTCTTTTGCATGTGTGTATGTAGAAATGGAGATTTCACACCAAGCGGCGATAGGACATTTCTATCACATCTTCTACGAAGGATGTCTCACTGATCACGAAGTCGGAGAAGACGAAGAAGCTTCTAGTCTTTATCCGGACGTGAAGTACAAACGCATGGATGATTACTTACGAATGTACCTGTAATTATTTTTATTTTTCAATACATGGAATGCAAAAATAATGATAGAGAGATAGTTGATATATTTTTTTTCGTTTAACAAGTAACAACCAATACAAAGAACAACCAACACATAGGGTTGATAACTCTATTCATTAATCATTGAACCTAATTCTCCCGTGGAATATTACCAAACCAAAAAAAAAACTTCTCCCGTGGTCCGAGTGGAAATCTTGTGTGGCTCGAAACCTGTTCATTACAAGATAGAAAAACACAACAAAAACACCATAAGAACTTCATAATGAGAAACACTGTAAAACGAGAAAATATAAATATCGAAGACCTTAAGTTTTTATTTGTTAAAGCAATAAAACCCACATGTATGCCCTATAGTTAAGTTCTTTACTAAATGTTGAATTCTTAAATTGTAAGTTGGAACTTTGTAATTGGCAATTAATGGAGCTTTGTACTAAACTATTGTAATCGCCGTCAAAAGATAAGTAATAGTACAGTATAAAGTATTGTAATCTTTTGTGGACAACAACGCACGAGACTAGAACATTTTTGAGGGAACAAAAGACAGCGCATAAGACAAGATAAAGAAGAAAAAAAAGGGTTTGAGAAGTGTATGTGTACATATATGGACTTCGGAGTGTAACATTGAATCACGAGAAATTCGACATCTCTCTATTCAAAAATTGTTAGTTTTCTTTTGATGGATATTACAATTGCTTATTTCAAGCTCGAACGATTGCCGTCATTATACTCAAAACAATAATAATAAAAAAAACTCAAATGCTTGATAATGATTATTGCGACTGCATACTGTCGAATGGACACAAATAATATTAGTTTCCGTTGGTTTACGAAATCTTTACCAATTACTACTACTATGTTATACACTACTACGTCACATGTTTTCTTATAATTGCAATCTCACACGGACTAATCAGCGGTTGATTAAGTCGTAGTCAAATTATTTTGTTGTGGAGAAAAAGTAAATTTAGTATTTAAATTTCTTTAACGCATAAATATGTCATTACAAGCAATGTACGTAATGGATGGATGTAGCATAATGTGTATTGCCAACGAATGGATAAACGTGGATGAGCGCATCAAGACATGTTACTAATCCCAAAACCTTAAGCAAAAGCAATTATAATATATATATATATATATATATATTTTTATCAAGATACACTCTGACATTAAAAAAACATTTTCTCCTAAAATGACATTTATATGACTCATCAAACGTATAAATTTGTATAACACCTTAGGCCTTACTGCCTTAGAATTTAAAAATTATCTCTAGTCATATAATAGATTGGTCAAACATAAATAACTAAATTGTTATTCATGTAAATCTATCGTAGATGGAAATGTAGATTATTTAATTAGCCATGAAGTATACATGGAATGAAGACATGTGATGTTTTGAACTAAAACATCGATTAGGAATGATAATGTCCTTTTCCTAGTTAACCACTCCCGTCCCGTGACAACCTACAAGTACACACAGATGCACTTTTAATAATACCCCTTAATTACGCTTAATAATTTCTTAATATTTATCTTTTTAATCCCCATTTATCTATGCAAAAATATGATACGCAGTTTATTCTACGAATTTCTCTTACCGTATTTACATAAATACTAGGTTCGGACCGCACATACGTGCGGAGTTATTTTTGCATAATTTTTTTAAAAATAAAAAATTTTCATGTAAACATTTACTCAGACATGCATAAATGATGTCTATAAGAAAAAATTAAGATATAATTTAGATATATGATATTATTCTAAATGTATATATTATTCTAAATGTAATCTAAACATTTCCAACTGTTTGTTTAAGGATGTTAAATCAAATTTGGATTCGGTTTCAGTTTTATTTATTTCACGTATTTAACCTAGATGTATATATTTTAGAATGAGATACTCGTCTTGTTTTGTATACGTCACGCTAAATATATTAAAATTGAATTTAACTGAAATCGTCTTGTTAAATATATGGGACCACTAAATGTTGTTACTACTGAGATATTCGTCTTGTTCTGTATATGAGATACTCATCTTGTTTTGAATTTAACCATAACCAATAGTTAATAAACCATAATCGTACTCGTGTTCATGTCTACTTGCCTATACCCATCCCGTTGCATATCATAGAATTTCCAGATGACCTAAATATTATTGTCAAGCGATCATACCCGTCTAATATGTCTGATTGCAACACTTAAATTTTTTTTTACCTAAAAAAACACATTCCTCGTAATTCACATGAGTAAATAATATGTTCACATATGTTTTGCTTGAATTCTTGTTCCCAAATTCTCGTCCCGTATTTTGCCATACATGAATATACCCATACAAAATTTTCATAACATGATTATTATGAAAGTAATTTCAACTTATACCTAATATATAATATATCTTTTGTTTAATCTTCTTCTTAATATGTAAATTTGGTCATTTTGGCAACATGGATATTTGATATGATTTTTTTTACCCTTAAGTGTATTCCCCAATTAATAGTCCTTCAATTATTGAATGAAATATTCCTTACTTACACTAATGACAATTTAATGTAAATCCCCTATATATTTTTATCTTTGATTATATCACCTTTAGAGCTTTATAAAATTATTAGAAAGGTAACATTATTTATATTTTCGAATATATGATTTTAAATATGTATATTTTTTTACATTACAATACATAATAAAATTAATTTAATTTCGAAAATATGTAATGTAGGGGATAATATTTATTAATTTTTGAATAATATTTACCAATTTATAGGAGAAAAATACTGTGTATATAAATAAATTGAATATGAGTTGCAGTTGACAAAAGAAATATTTATAGCAGTGGCAGTTTATGTAATTTTATGGAATACTAAGGGTGAACAATAAATTGGCTACGGAGCTCTCTGGCGACGACACGTCAGCTTTTTCTCCAAAATGTTTCTCTTTTAATATATAGGAGATTCTACGCACAATGATGTAGAAAAAAAGGTATTGATAATTGACTTTTTTTTTGAGTCACAATGAAACAAATAAAATTGCATATAAGATAACAAAAAAAATGGATAAAGGAACACAAAATATTTGTTATTTTTTTCATGCTTTTTTTTTTCAACAAACATATACTAGTTCTAAGTTCTAACTATGGTTCAACTTCTTTCCTTTTAACAAATTGTTCGTCTTTGTGTTATATATATTGCACTTTAAAATCTCTTGTCCTTTATTGTCAAAACTTTCTCCTACTTATTTCAAAGTCTGCGTCCATACTTATTCGTCAAAAAAATTCTTTACAAATCGTTGCTTTTTCCTTAGTTTCAAATTAAGTGTTCGTCAATATTTTAAACATAGCTAAAAAGACTCAAAAATTTATTAAAATATGTATATTCTTAATTTACTTCTGCGAATGATTTGTTTTCATCATATAAGTACATCATATAATACGAAGATATATAATTTCATCATGATTTGTTTTTTTTTTGTGTGGTTATTAATGATACATTATTATCACTTTGCCTTTATTTGAAAAGTTAATACAGAAACGCATAAAGGCAATAAAAGAGTGTACCAAAACAGAAAACGGAATTAACTCCATAATTTGATGATTTCACGCGTGCTATCTCTACTTTGATAGTTGGCACACTAACGATATGAGCATTTCTCAATTCTCACCAATTCCCTTTACTACAAAAAAAAAGAAAAAGATATCGTAAGAAATACATAAAATGAATTATTCAAGAAACTAAAAAATATAGTGAAATATTCAAGAGATACAATCCGCCCCACTCTGACAATATTATCTCTTGGCTTTGGATCTATTCCAACTAAAAACACAATTGAAAATGAGAATACAAATATCTAAGGATCAGTCTTAAAGATATTTTCAACATGTAATAAAAAGACTAGCTAATGTTTTGTAGACGAGAATTATGCAGTCTGAGTTTTGGTGAAACGAGGAGAATGGGAGCCATTGTAGAAGAGCAATGAAGCTACTTCTAACTGGACCAGTAGACAAAGTGAAATCAGAAGAAGATGAATCGCGATCAAAAGTAAACAGGAAACTTTTATACGACAATTATGCGGTTTGACTTTCGGTGTAAAAGTTTCCTCTTTATTAATTTTTCATCCGTTTTATATCATCTATCGTACCAAATTAAATTAAAAAACTCAATCCAAATTGTGAAGAAACTATGAGAAATACCATAATAAAACAATAAAATCAGTTTTATGAATAATTATAGCAGACATTCATAAATTTCCAAAAATAATATTATTTAACATATTACAATATTTAAAATTAACTTTTAGATTTTTTTTAGGTTTGGGTTCTCAATTTCACATTTAAAATATAATATTTTGAATTATAGTGTTATTTTAAAATTTTAGAGATGTTATGTTAAACTTGAAAAAAAACTTATTTTAGTGTTATTTTTGAAAATCTTCTAGAAAATATTTTTGATAAATATTTAAATATAGAATACTCAAAAATGAAAACAAACATATGATAAATTGTGAAATAAGAAATTTTTGATAAAATAAAAGTATTTAAGATATAGGAATGGATAATTGAAAAAAACCACAAACAAAAAAAAAGTTAAAATATAATAATTACAAACTCATAGAGAGAGAGAGTTTGATACTTTCTGTACTCTTTTCTCCTTTACGCCACTCTCATCCATCAAATCTCTCTCTTCATCTTCTCTCTCTCTCTCTTTCTATCAACAATGGCTACTCTACAAGACATAGGAGTCTCAGCTCTGATCAACCTCTTCGGTGCCTTCTTGTTTCTCATAGCATTCGCCGTCTTAAGAATCCAACCCATCAACGACAGAGTCTACTTCCCCAAATGGTACCTCTCCGGAGAAAGAAACAGTCCCCGTCGCTCCGACGGAACACTCGTCGGAAAATTCGTGAACCTCAACTACAAAACTTATTTCACTTTCCTTAATTGGATGCCTCAAGCTATGAAGATGAGTGAATCAGAGATTATTCGTCACGCTGGTCTTGATTCTGCTATCTTCCTCAGGATTTACACTCTCGGGTATACTTCTTCTTCTTCCTCTCGCAATTTGACAAAAAACAATCCGAACTTTTTTTTTTTTTTTTTTTTTGAGTCTTGAGATGTCAATTTCTCGAGAAAATGAAAGGAAACAAAAAAAAAAAAATCGAAACTTTTTTTATTACTAAACCGAATTTTTCGATAATTACGGGTGCCCTTTATTTTAAAAACTTCTTATAGTTTTTACTTAAATTAAGTTTTGGTACTTCACTGTTGAGACCAACTCCAACCCATCTCCATTTTCATCTCCATTATGGAGTTTGGCTCCAACCCATCTCCATTTTCATCTCCAAAATAGAGATTCCACTAGAGACATCTTAATTTGGAGATCTCTATTCTCCAAAATGGAGTAGGGTTGGAGTAAAACCCAACTCAAAAATAGAGTTACTCCATTTTGAAGAAAAAAATGGAGATATGGGTTGGAAATGCCCTGAATTCTCGAGAAACAAAAATGAAAACTTTCGAGAAAATTTATGTTTTGTTTTTTTGGTTCTGTTCTTGGTGTTGTCTCTTTGGGATTACCGTTTCTGTACTTGATTGTAATCTTCAAGATTCAAGAACGATTTTTTTTTTTTTTACCGAGTGACACCGTTTTAAGAATCTTTAAACTCGTCAGAATTATTGTACTTTATTCTCTAACAAAAGAGTACAGCTAAGTTTCAGATTTGTCTGCTCTGTATTCCACAAAGCAATAGAAGTTTCGTGTTGTTATCACTGTATCGTGTTTGTTTCCTGTGAAAAAGTCACTTTTTTAGATATCTTTTTCCTTTTTTTTCCCGGGAAAGTTACTGTAATAATGAGAGAATCTGCTCTTTTTTGTTGTTTTTTTTTTTTTGGCAGATTGAAGATCTTTGGACCAGTAATGGTATTAGCGCTTGTTGTTCTTGTTCCAGTTAATGTATCAAGTGGAACACTTTTCTTCTTGAAGAAGGAACTTGTAGTCAGCAATATCGACAAGCTCTCGATATCTAATGTTCAGCCCAAATCTTCAAAGTGAGCTTAGTTTTTGAACAAAAGTGAAGTTCTTACTAGTGAAAGATGGATGATTTTAAGTGGCTGAGATTAACATTTTGTCTGTGTGTTTGTGTGTGGATGTTTAGGTTCTTCTTCCACATTGGAGTAGAGTATCTTTTCACGTTCTGGGCGTGTTTCATGCTCTACAGAGAATACAATAATGTGGCCATTATGCGTCTGCAGTATCTAGCTTCACAGCGTAGGCGTCCAGAGCAGTTTACTGTAAGTGAAAGCTTCAAATACCAAACATGTATAAGTGGTAGCTACATTGGAAGTACCACTGAGTTTTTTTGTTGTTTGCAGGTTGTTGTCAGAAACGTCCCTGACATCCCCGGACACTCGATTCCGGATACAGTGGATCAGTTCTTTAAGACGAATCACCCTGAGCATTACCTCTGCCATCAGGTAATTTGCTTGTCCGGAAATAGGAGACAAAGTCCCCTATGATTTATTGAGAAAAAGCAAATTACATACGAATGTTACGTGGGTACATAGTACCATTAACATCTGCCAACAAGTCCAACTGAGTATCCTCAGGACAAACATCATAAAAATACCAAGTGGTAAAGAAAAAGCATAGTTAGCTAATCTATCTGCAAGATGATTAGCCTCCCTATACACATGAGAAATACGGACTATCCAGTCCCTCGAAATGAAGCCATAGCACAACCGCACTAGGAATGACAGCGGATGAGAATCACTAATCCCCTGTCACGCACTTTGGTTATTACTGTGTGAAGTGTGATTGATGAATCGGACTTTCGTGTTACAGGCAGTTTATAATGCGAACAAATTTGCAAAGCTGGTGAAACAAAGAGCGAAGCTGCAACGTTGGTTTGACTACTATGTGCTGAAGCATCAACGATCGCAAAAAAATCCTACTTGCAAAGTAAGTCTCTCCACAGACGACGCCATTTTTTCTAGCTTTTTGAGATGAAATGATGTTGATTGCGATGATCGGCTTTGGTTTTTTCAGTTAGGTTTTCTTGGTCTATGGGGTAAAAGGGTTGATTCCATTGAGTACTACAAACAACAAATCAAGGAGTTTGACCACAACGTAAGCCATTCCGTTACTTTTAAAGTACTGCTGAAACAAGAAAGCTTGAAACTTTAAACCTCATTTCATCTTTGTTGGATTCACTTGTTGGTACAGATGTCTTTGGAGCGCCAAAAAGTTCTCAAGGACTCCAAACTGATGCTTCCTGTTACATTTGTGTCATTTGATTCGCGATGGGGTGCGGCTGTTTGTGCACAGACGCAGCAGAGCAAGAATCCGACATTATGGTTAACGAGTAGCGCTCCAGAGCCTCGTGATATCTATTGGCAAAACCTTGCTATACCTTTTATATCTTTGACCATTCGAAAACTCGTAATTGGTGTCTCAGTCTTTGCCTTGGTCTTCTTCTACATGATTCCAATTGCTTTCGTGCAATCTCTTGCCAATTTAGAAGGTCTTGAACGAGTTGCACCTTTCCTCAGACCTGTCACTAGATTGTAAGTCTGTCCATCTATCTCGGGTTTTCACTTATTGGTAGTTGGTATGTCAGGCCGCTGACGCCATCTCCTTGTTTTTTTTTGTTTTGTTGTAGGGATTTCATCAAGTCATTCTTACAGGGTTTTCTCCCGGGTCTTGCTCTAAAGATTTTCTTGTGGATTCTCCCAACAGTTCTACTGATTATGTCAAAGATTGAGGGATACATTGCTATATCGACCCTTGAGCGTAGAGCAGCAGCAAAATACTATTACTTCATGTTAGTAAATGTGTTCTTGGGAAGTATCATTGCTGGAACTGCGTTTGAGCAACTGCATTCTTTTCTTCACCAGTCACCAACTCAGTAAACAATCTTTAACCTCTTTTCTAACTCTCATAAGATTCCAACTTTGAATTGAAAATCAAATGCTCTTGTTATTGTTATTGGTGTTTATTCAGAATTCCTCGAACCATTGGGGTCTCCATACCGATGAAAGCTACGTTCTTTATCACATACATAATGGTTGACGGGTGGGCTGGTATTGCGGGTGAGATTCTCCGGTTAAAGCCGCTAGTGATTTTTCACTTGAAGAACATGTTTATTGTGAAGACTGAAGAAGATAGAGTGAGAGCAATGGACCCTGGTTTTGTTGATTTCAAGGAGACTATCCCATCTCTTCAGCTCTACTTCCTCTTGGGAATTGTCTACACAGCTGTTACTCCCATTCTTCTTCCCTTCATTCTCATATTCTTTGCCTTTGCTTACTTGGTTTATCGCCATCAGGTTCGTTTCAAGACTCATATATCTAACTCTCGACTAAATTTTGGGGTTTTCTTGATGGTTCTTTCTTGTTTTACAATGCAGATAATAAATGTTTACAATCAACAATATGAGAGCTGTGGAGCGTTTTGGCCGCACGTTCATGGTCGTATAATTGCGAGCTTGTTGATATCTCAGCTTCTGCTTATGGGGCTTTTGACTTCTAAAAAGGCAGCTGACTCAACGCCATTGCTTATCATCTTGCCAATTCTCACACTTTCTTTCCACAAGTACTGCAAACACCGCTTCGAACCTGCCTTCCGACAATACCCTCTTGAGGTAAAGAAATAATCTTTTTCAAGGGCACTTCATAACATAGAAAAAGCTTAGAGTTCTCTTAGCAAAAACCTGTGTGTTTTGGTCCTATTGCAGGAAGCAATGGCAAAAGACAAGTTGGAGAAGGAAACAGAACCGGAGTTGAACATAAAAGCTGATCTTGCAGATGCTTACTTGCACCCGATTTTCCACTCATTCGAGAAAGAAGTACCATTACCATCATCATCATCATCATCATCGTCATCTTCGTCATCATCAGAAGCAAAGACTCACCAAGAAGAGACAGCGGAGGTAAGAGTTGATAAACATGAAACACACTCGTCTAGTCCTGTGATCGAGCTCGGCACTCCTTCTCATCACCATCAAGTCTACAATTATGCCACTTCCCCATCTTCTCATTACGCTTCAGCTTATGAGCAGTCATCGTCTCAGTATGAATACCACTACAATACTCATCAGTACGAGGAGCATGAGTACCGTTACAACTGATCTCTAGACATGTAACAATGTCTATAAAGGTGGCTTATGAGTGTTCAACTTAAACTACTCGTTTAAAATTTAATTAAAAGTCTCTTTCGTCTAGGTTTAGGTGTGTATTTCTTAGCTAATTCTGATTTTTCAGATTGTGGCTTTAGGATTAGACAAATTGGTGTTAGTAATGTTCACTTGTATGGTTAAATTCTTTTTATCAGCAAAATAATATTTAATTAAAGTAGATACGTTTCATATTTGTTTTATCAGCAAAATAATATTTAATTAAAGTAGATACGTTTCATAACAGAAAAACCTAACTATGGAAAAAAAAAATCATTTAGTACAGAGAGAGACAAAAGCCGCTCATCTTTGTTGATAAAACTTTATTTCTTGTCCATACAAAACCCAATCACAACTTCATCATTAAGGAAGATGGAGAAGACTACGATGTGCCTTGTCTCAGAATCACATCCACGTCGTCGTCTCCATTCCCATGGCTACTCTTTTAACCACTCCTCTCTTCTCTCCTTTACCTTTTTCCCCAGCAAGGAACCGCCTTTCTTGCTCCAAGTTCCGAATCGGTTCCAAAAATGGGAGAATCCTCAATTCTAATGGTGCCCAGAAACTGAACCTATCAAAATCTTCGCAAAGTAGGAGATTTCTTCAAATGGGTTCTTCGAAAGAGATGACCTTTGAGAGAAAACTCTCAGTTCAAGCTATGGATGATGGTGCTGGGACAGGAACCACATCATCAACTCTCTCTCGTAACGTAAGCTTTACGATTGTTTAGGTTTTTTTTTTTACCTGTTTGCTAGTGAAAGACTCTGAATTTTTCCTTCGTTGCACTTGCACACCAGGTGTTTGCGATAACGCACTTGTTGGTCTCACTAGGGATCATACTCGCTGCTGACTATTTCTTGAAGCAGGCGTTTGTAGCAGCGTCTATTAAGTTCCCAAGTGCTCTGTTTGGGATGTTCTGTATCTTCTCTGTTCTTATGATATTCGATTCGATCGTTCCCGCTGCTGCGAGTGGTTTGATGAACTTCTTCGAACCTGCGTTTCTGTTTATACAGAGATGGCTTCCTTTGTTCTATGTTCCTTCTCTTGTGGTTCTTCCTCTTTCCGTTAGAGATATTCCAGCTGCTTCGGGTGTCAAAATCTGCTACATTGTAGGTATATATATACTTGATCTTCACTTAAAAGTCAAAACTTGGTTTATTGGTAGCTTCTATGGTAATCTTTGTGTGTAATTGCTCTGTTTTGTTATGTATTCGATACTGATCCGATCGATGTCAATGTTGAATTCGAGTGTTTGTACAGCTGGTGGATGGTTGGCGTCTCTTTGTGTAGCAGGGTTCACAGCTATTGCAGTGAGGAAGATGGTGAAAACCGAAATGACGGAAGCTGAGCCTATGGCAAAACCATCCCCATTTTCAACAGTTGAGCTATGGAGTTGGAGTGGGATCTTTGTTGTGTCGTTTGTTGGTGCTCTGTTTTACCCTAATTCATTGGGAACAAGTGCAAGAACTTGTCTCCCTTTCCTTCTTTCTTCAACTGTTCTTGGTTACATTGTGGGTACTGGGTAAACAATCAAACCGCTTGCTCCTCCTCAATATTCAAGTCTCACTCTCTGAGGTTTTATTCTCATTGTCGATCTTTCTGGTTCCAGGTTGCCATCAGCTATCAAGAAAGTTTTCCATCCGATCATATGTTGTGCGTTATCTGCAGTTCTTGCTGCGTTAGCTTTTGGGTATGCTTCAGAATCTGGACTTGATCCTGTTTTAGGTAAAGTCACCTTTATGAAACAAAATAGAGAGACTTAAAACAGAAAGTAAAAGCATTTGATGTTCACTATTTTTTAAATGGCGATACAGGAAACTACCTTACCAAAGTAGCATCGGATCCGGGTGCTGGTGACATCTTAATGGGGTTTCTTGGCTCTGTCATTCTCTCTTTCGCTTTCTCCATGTTCAAACAGAGAAAGGTAAACAAACTACAAAGGCTTCTCAGCTTTCTTGATCTGTTTTACGTTAGAAAAACTGGTAAACAATCTTGTTTTGTTTGTTTCGTCTTTCTTCAGCTTGTCAAGAGGCACGCAGCTGAGATCTTCACATCTGTGATCGTTTCGACATTATTCTCGCTCTACTCCACTGCTCTTGTTGGACGTTTGGTCGGATTAGAACCATCTTTAACGGTATCTATCTTACCTCGCTGCATCACGGTTGCTTTAGCCCTTAGCATTGTTTCACTCTTTGAAGGTATGAATGCTATTCTTATTCTTAGTCTTCTTACGCTGAAAACATTAAAGAACATTCCTTACGACTCTCTTGGACAATTTTCAGGAACCAATTCGTCTCTTACAGCAGCTGTAGTCGTTGTGACTGGTCTGATTGGAGCCAACTTTGTACAAGTTGTTCTTGACAAACTGCGTTTACGTGATCCAATTGCTCGGGGCATTGCAACTGCTTCAAGGTGACTCCTTTACAAATGATCTTTCACATTGAGGCAAAATCTGTTAACATTGTTTAAGTAGCCATTGATGCCATTTAGGATCAAAAGACATGAACTTTTTTATATTTATGGCCAGTGCTCATGGACTTGGAACAGCAGCTTTGTCGGCTAAGGAGCCAGAGGCTCTTCCCTTCTGTGCAATTGCTTATGCTCTCACCGGAATTTTCGGATCGTTATTGTGTTCTGTTCCTGCCGTCCGGCAGAGTTTGCTGGCTGTCGTCGGCTGAGGAGTAATGACGTGGCGACACACGATTGGTGGTCTCAGAAGCCGGCGAGTTATTTAAAATAAAGCAGAAAAGATGATTGGAAAATGCTTATATTTTCTATTTTATTTTATTTTGTAAATGTTGTGAATTTTAGTGGAAAAGTTATGTTACTTAAATCTCCTAAATATTACGTTTTTTTCTCCAAAAATGCCATTATTAGTTTTTTCTTCTAAATGTACCATTATTAATTTTATTTTTCAAAAATACCCTAAAACTAAAACTAAACTTTCATAAAGTAAAATCTAGATCCTAAACATTAAAGCCTACCTTTAACAATTATACCTTAAATGAATAATAGTCAACTCAAACTCACAAATATAAATTTACCCTTGAAAATCAAGATTTATGTTTGTGGTATTGGAAAAAATAAAATTAGAGTACGGTATTTAAAGAAATTTCTCTAAATGAAATATATCAATTGAAACCAAACATGTAATTTTGACTGGCAAAAGTCTTAAATTCTCAGTTAGTCATAGTGATGAAATATTTATAAAAACACTAAGTATTTTTTTTTTAATGAAATGTGTAATTGAAATATTCTAGCTAATAAGGCTTTGGCGTCTACACTGACGAGGATATAGTTGGCGGGAAAACGGCCTATTCCCCCACAAATTTAGTTACTTTATCGTATTCATACTCAAAACTTTGAGTCGTGCCTATAACTACATAAACTTAACTAAAATTTGAATTTCCTACCTGAACTATCCAAATCCGGTTAAAACCAACAAATCAATAAACAGTGTTACTATTCCAACACCCAACCTCTAATCTACAAAATCATAACTAAGCCAAACGAGGCAATTCAACTTTATTAGGGAAAAGATAAATACTAGATCATAAATTTACATAATAACACATTAAACTTTAGAAATGTATACTCATTTTATTCCAGTACATTTCTAAAGTTCGCATGTGTGGTCATGTATTGTGGTATAATTGGTGTAGCTGACCATCATTTTTCCTTATTAGAATTCAATTCAGAGATATATTGTTATATCTTCCTTGCAATCGATGAAAAGCAACAAAACCTAAAAAAAAAAAAAAAATCTCCTTTCTTTCTCTTCTCCCGTCTTCCTTGCAATCGAGCCTCCATCAATTGTAATACCCAAAAATTAGGTCCAAATCATATAAATCTTCTACAAGACTCTGAATCTGCCTGTGAAGCCTAAGAAATCGATCTAAAAGAGAAGTTATTGATTCAGATCAAATCGTAAGAGGGGAAAATTTTAAAGGTGATAGATTTAAGCTAGAAAATGATTCATAACGAGAGCCATCTAAGTACAAAGAAAATTGCTGAGAAGATCGGAGAAGAGAAAGTAGAGAGAGCGAGAAGGTGTTTTTTTAAATCTTTTTTATACATATATATATTCTCTCGTAAGTCACTGTTATCAAAAGTTTCCTTAGTTCAGTTGGTTCTGTGCCTAATTAAGGGACAATGATGGGATCATGGGTTCGAGGCAGCTTTGGTATATTTTGTCTCAGTTTTTTTTTTAAATAGATTAAACGACGTTGTTTTATGATGTTACATAGCATCTTAAACTGCAAACACGACATCCTAGTCAGCATATGTTAACGGAATAGTAATACCGTTTCTCAATTTGTTGGTTTTAACCGGATTTGGATAGTAAAGGTAGAAAATTCAAATTTTAGTTAAATTTATGTAGTTATAGGCACGACTCAAAGTTTTGGGTATGAATACGATAAAGTAACTAAGTTTGTGGGAGGGGGGGAGAATAGGTCGTTTTGCCTATAGTTGGCCTATGTCATTAATTCTTCCTTTGACAGTATCAAGAATTACTATCGCGCCTATGTTTGTTCTTTAACTGCTTTAAAAGAGTGGCTTATCAACACGGAGGAGCGACCTCATCTATCCAAGTTATTGGACGACATTAGAATATGAAATATGAAGTTATTCTCTTTTTTCTGACGCTTTTATCATTCAAATAAATGTGTGATTTCTGTCTTTAAATTTTGGGATGATGTGAATGAAGAACAATCTTTTTGGCAGCTAGGTCAATTCAATTTGATAAAGTAAGGCCTTAAACACTAATTTTCTAGCTAAACAGACTTCATTAGATATATCCTTCCCTATTCGATTATTTACAAAAAGCACTAATAAGTATCTTTCCTTTATTCATTACTCTCACATTCGTTTGTATAATTTTTAACTCCACAACAAAATACACATATTCAACTTTTCCCCAAAATAAATAAAAAAATCATATGTAACATTTTATATACAAAGTTAACAAATGAAAGTCTGTTACATTCATAAAATTTTAATTGTTTAAAAAAATATTTTAGTTGTTTTAATATTATGTATATATATATTTATTTTATCTACAGTAGTCCTTTAATTTTTTATCTGAAAAATATAATTCAAGGACCTACTCTTCAATGTAGAAATTTATCCTCAACAAAAGAATCAGAAAGTTCAAATGAGGTTAAATCTAAAAAAAAGAGTGAACGAAGTTCTGATCACCGGTCGTCGTTGAGTTATCACAGTAAGAAATGGACGCACTGTGATAATGATATGAAAGATGAAAGAGTTTTGGAGGATAAACCAGAAAGTGTCAATAAAAAAATGAATTAATCAGAAATCAATTGGTTAAAGAAACTTTAAGTGATAATATTGAAATGAAAGATTTGGGAAAAGTTTCAAAGTCCAATGGAATGGACGTCTTTGGCTTTTGCACGATCCTTGCAATAATCTAGTACCAAATACATGGTATCGCTTCTAATATTGGGAACCTTAATTTCATACATGCCATCTTCGAGGGCGTTCTTGAGAACCCTTGACAGCATCGCCACAGGTTCTTCGATCTCGAACGATTTGCCGTGTTGGTTACAACATTTCACGACGATTTTCTTCATAGACATTTTCAAAGTTAGAGATTTTGGAAACGAAATAATATAACAAAGGCAGAAGCAATCAAGAAAAATGGATATTGTTTAGAGTGCAGGACTGAGATCTCTTATAATAAATAAATTACGTCATTGGCCACTAAAATATACTAACACATGGACCTCTGGTACATATATACTACATGAAAATCTTTCTTTCCATTTTTTTTTGGAAAACCTTTTACTATTTCAAAGTTTTTTTTGTTTTTGTTTTGACAATTTGTTTCTGTTAGTTTTTCTACTAAACTCTTCCTTGTAATAATTTACACATAGGGCGCAAATGTTGCTGAAAAATGAACAAGTTGAAAATATTAGGTTGAAAAAAATTGGATGAACAAGTTGAACATTTTTGCTGTATAATTAATTTATTTTCTCAACTCTTTAAGTTGAATGTGCTGACTAGTTTTTTTCAACCTTTTCAATGCAAATGGTGAAAATTTATTGAATAATTTTTCTTAACCTCTTTAAACTCTTCAACTGTGCAACCATTTGAAAAAAACTATTCAATACATTCTACTTAGGATTATTGAACCCATTCATCTCCAAAAATATGGATGAACAAGTTGAACAATTTTGCTGTATAAGTTTGTTTTTTCAACTTTCTAAGTTGACTGTGTTCAGTGCCGTGCCAAGGTCCATAGAAGCCTAAGGCAAATAATAAAAAATGTAGCTTCTAACATTCTATTTTTGAGAAATTTTTATCTTACTTTTGGTATATAGAAAAGGAAATATTGTTCATTTTCAAAACACATTCCTAAAAAGCAAGATTTAGTAGCTAATGGAGAGGACAAACAAAGTTTTCATAAATGTAAATGATATGAGTTTTGTTTCCAAAAAAATTCTTATAACATTACATAAAAATGAATGTTCAGCCTAAGTTAGGAAAAATGTGGCCTATTATTTATGTAATTTTGTTGTGGCCTAAGGCAAATGCCTTTTTTAATACACGTAGGCACGGCTCTGACTGTGTTGAATAGTTTTTTTCAGTGTAATATTTTTACCTTATTCATTTTTAAGCAACCATTTGTACCCATAGTTAGGACAATTGTAAATTTATGATTCTGATTTCATACGAGCATAAAAAAAAAGTGATTCTACAAGAGTGGAAGAACCCTTATTACATGCGTACCATATTTTCATTTTTTTCCTTTGCTTAAGTCCTATTCCTAAACTAAAAACGAGTTTATAATCATATCAAGAGTGGATCCAAGGCAATGAAGGATGTGGGACTCTCAACATTATCCCTTTAGATTTAGGGTATAATTTTGAAGGATAGTGGTTAAGAGTTTAAGATTTAGGGTTTAATTTTGAATATTAAAATTTGAGTTTAATTTTGTGGTATTTTTAAAAAAAAACTCATTTTAATGGTATTTTTAAAAATAAAACTAAAACTAAAAAATTGTATTTTTGGTTAAAGAAATTAGTTTGGTAGTATTTACAAGAATTGTCCTTTATTAATTTAGAAAAACCAGTATTCAGTTTACGCAGTCTTGCAAATCAACAAAAAAAAATTGGCAAAATTACCACAACTAACAAAATTGGTCCAAAATAAAATCAAACAAAAATATAAAAAGGGGCAAAAGCGTAAATAAGAAAAGAAGATGACACAAGAGGCAAAAGCTGCAATTGGAAGGCGTTATGCTAAAACTCTTCTCGTTTTGTCTGATTTCTCTCCACTCTCAAGTCTCAACCACAAAAATAAAAAATGTTACTAATCCCAATTTCTTCTTCTTCGTCTGTGTAAGTGTTCCACCTTTTGAACATTCAAATTCTCTCGTCTTTTAAATGATTGTTGTTACTAACATCCCTCTACTCCTTTGTTGTATAGCCTTCCTCAATCTTTCTTCAATTCTACTTCTTCATATTCGTCGAATCATCACTCTCTGTTCCTCTCCAATCTCAGTTACCCGATTCCTTATGGTACCATATATCCTTCAATCTGTTGACTTTTTCTAATTTCACAACTTCGAATTCACAAAACTGTGATTTGGGTCTTTCTCTTTGAGTACATCAAAGCTGAGATTACAATTCTGTTCTTCAGGAAGCAGAAAGTTGAAGACTTTACGGCTCAGAGCCAATTTCTGGGAGTCAATTCGATCTGGGTATTACGAAAGTTTCATACTTTTTTTCTGATCATTAGGGCTGATACAACAACAAAACCATTGATTGATTGATTGATTGATTCTTGTAGGTTTGTGAAGAATAACAATAGTACCCAACTTGTTGAACCACCTTCTATAGTCGATGAAGATGAAGATACTGAACCATTGTTGCCTGTGGAGTTTACTTTAGTTGAGAGGACTCTTCAAGATGGGTTGATTGAAGAGATTATATTTTCTTCAGGTGGTGAAATTGATGTGTATGATCTTCAAGGTCTTTGTGACAAGGTTGTTAAAAAAAAACACTACTCTTTTGCTCTCGTTACTACTTTTACTTGAACAATCTCACCTTATGGATATATATTCAAAAAAAAGGTGGGATGGCCACGGAGACCGTTAGTGAAACTAGCTGCTGCTTTGAAGAATAGTTATATGGTTGCTACATTGCATTCTGTTATGAAGTCATCATCAGTTTCAGATTCAGGTTCATCAGGTGCTTATTACTAAGTAACACTTTTTCTTTATTCATTATAAGCAACGTATACATATATATATATATACCAAGAGGATGTTTTGATGAACATCTTAGCGGATTTTGGAGAAGTTATTTGACACAGAAGGCGATAATGGCGAGAAGCAACAGGAGAAGAAGCTTATTGGTATGGCACGTGCGACGTCGGATCATGCTTTTAATGCTACAATCTGGGATGTTCTTGTTGATCCTGAATATCAGGTACTGTACTGAGTTCTCTTTGTTCTGTGCATCGCTTAGTGTTTGAGATTAATAACTAGTGTTTTTTGTTTATTCTCAGGGTCAAGGGCTTGGTAAAGCTCTTGTTGAAAAACTTGTAAGAGCTCTACTCCAGAGAGATATTGGTAACATATCTCTTTTTGCAGATAGTCAAGGTAACACATATCGATTGTAATCAAAAAGTATCTGGATTTGTTCTTTCTTTGTTGTTGAGTATGTATGTGTCCCTTTGTTGCAGTTGTGGATTTCTATCAGAACTTGGGGTTTGAAGCTGATCCAGAAGGCATCAAAGGCATGTTTTGGTACCCAAAGTAGTAGTACTTGGTGATTGCAAGAACAAAGGGATTATTATTATTATTTGTTTGTATACCTTTTGTGCTTTCTTATATAAATCTGTAAGGAAGTATGAAACTGTGTAATTTGTAACCCAAAAATGAATTTCTCTATTTGAGATTCAACAGAGTATGATCAATATTCTTTGGTTGGGTTAATTCTTGGTTTTCAATCTATGATTTTGTAAAATATATAAAACTTTGTTGGATAGATAAACGGAGTTCTATAAACTGAACTGTTATTTGCTCTGCTATTTAACTTCTCTACATTACAGGCTTTTCTTTTTTTTTATCTCCCACGCAAATTACAAACAAGCAAAGACCGTCCTTTTCGCCATATGAAAATCCGCGGTAAACATCGCATAAAGAAAGAAAAGAAAGAGAGAAAGAAATAAAGAAAAGAAGAAACTGCGGATGGATTTATCGACGCGTTCTATTTGGCATCACTCTGTTTGTTTGTTTCAGGCTTTAGCTTCAGCACGAGCAGTGGCTTTGTTGGCAATGAGCTGCTCGTAAAGATCTCTGATCTTCAATCCAACAATGGTTTGGAATAGACCAGTCCCGTTGTTGCTACCAGGGAAATCAGCATGCTTGAGCATTTGTTGAGTGACTTCTCCATAGAATTTGGTTGACAGGTTGCTCAGATGACTCTCCACGTAAATCAGCTCGTCCAGTCTATCGAATTGCCCATCCATTTCCAAAACTGATACCTGAGAAAAAGAAAACGAGAGATCAGAGCTAAGAAACAAGACCATATGCTAATAGTCTAGTTGGTAACCCATGAAATGAAATATAATATATGAACAACATAACCTATGGTTATAGAATGAGAACTGAATGACTATGTGATTCTTCATGCATTTATATAATTCTTATGCGGTAAGTAACACGGTATACTTTTAGTTACTCCGCAAGATTTACATGCATTTTCATTGATTTCTCACAATATATACGTCATTATGCAATGTGTACCTCATGGTCGAAGTAGGAATCAGGTTCGTAGTTGAACTTGATCCCAGGGTACGAGCAGGTGAGTTTGCGGCCGCAAGGGATCCAAGAGATGGTTGAACCTTCATCAAATAGGTAAACCGGGCTAAAGTATTTCACACCTTCCTTCATTATCAATCTCACTCTCAACACTTTCCCTTCGTTGTCATCAGGAATGAGCTGCGTAGGAAGCACTTCGATGACCGCATCCGCGTACTGCTTTTGCGGGTCTGTATATATAAGCCATTGATGATTTGTTAAACCCGATCAAGAAGAAAATGACATGGGGATTACACCAAGAAAATAGAGTTTTTACCGATGAATGCATCGAAGTCGGGCTTTCGTGCTTCGATACTCGCTTTGATGCTCTCCAAACTGTGACCTCTCTCAGCCATGTCCCTCTGTGATCATTCGGTTTATACAATAAATCAAAATTGTTCGAATAGAATGGTAGAAACGTAGATGAATAATTAAAAGAAACGCACCTGAATTTTCCAAGCGAATTTGACTTCGTTGCTAATGTCTAAGTAGATACTGAAGTCAAGTAAGTCTCTTACTCTCTCATCAAACCTTCACAAGTAGAGATAAATATTATTATTAAAATTTATAAAACATTACAACTACCCAAAACTATATACTTAATTATTCGAATTAAACGGTGTCACACTACATGCATAGGTTCGAAGATCCATCTTTTAATATTCTGATATTGATTCTTACATACAATCTAAGTCCAAGATTCTCAATCATCCAAATTCCGACAAGATAAGAGACTTCCAAACTCGAAAATATGAGTTTGTCTGAGAGACAAAACAGAGTATGTGTGTGGCCTTACATTGGGTGAAGACCTTCGATGACAAGAATCTTAGGAGGCTGGATAAGCTCAGGTGCGTCAAGAAGTCCAGTGACATGGTTGTATATCGGTTTCTCGACGGCGACACCACTCTTAAGAGCCTTGACTTGCTCATACATGAGATCAAAGTCATTGGCGCGTGGGTCCAAAGCGGTGACCTTTTGCTCTTTGCGACCGTACCTGTCTAGGGAATGGTAATCGTCAAGACAGATCACGGTGGTGGTGTCGCTGATGAGTGTGTTGGAATCAGGGTTCCCGCCTTTCGGTGGCTTGGCAGCACCACCGAAGACGCTGGTGAGCCTCCGCATAAAGGTACTCTTGCCGCAGCCAGAGTCGGCAGCGAGCCCGATCACGATGGTTTCTTGTGAGCAAGTGATGAGAGTGTTGAATCTACGGTTGGTTTGGGGTTGACGACGGTAGAGGAAGACTTGTTTGGAGGAGGAAGAAGAAGTTAAGAAATGAGTTGAATTGAGGGCTTGTGTTGAGTAGATGGTTGAGACAGCCATTGTTGTTTGTTTTGGTTTTGGTTCCTCTTCTTCTCCGCCCTAAGCTCTCTCTCTCTTTTTGTTTTAGTGTTTTGTGAGCTCAGGTTGAGTGATGAGGATTTAGGATAGAATGAAAGAAATGTGGGTAACGATTTTTGATTTTATGGGTTTTTGTGTGGTGATGTAAAGATGTGGTTTTTTATAAATAATGGAAATATAATTTTTTTTTTCTTTTCTTATTATGATGGGGAAAGAGAGAAATGAGAGGAGGACAATGGGTCTATAAGAAAAACAGATGTCAATTTGCAAAGAAGAAAAGGAGTTTTGTTTTGGTTGTGTGATGAGTGGCTCATGTGTTTGGTCTCTTGAGGTAAAAATTACTTTGTAATGTTGTTTAGTCTCTCTATGTTTTAAGATAATTGTTGATAAGATAAGAGGATAATGAAACATTTCTAGCCAATAGAAACCAAGCTAGATATTCTAATTACTATATGAAGTGGTAAAACATAAGGTTAAAAAGATGATTGGGAAAAATTGAGTTTGGGGGAGAGGAGTGGTGGAGTTGCCGATGAAGTGATAAACTAACAGGGCATGGAGGGAGACGCTTGCTTGGTGGTTGTTTGATTATCTTTTTTCGGGGGTTTTGGATATTTGAATTGACACGTGGGAGATTCTAATTGGAGTGATGGGGATTAGGTGTTTAAGGTCTGAAGATGAAGGAGAGTGTATTATGTGGGTCACATTGACACGTCGTCGTATATCCCCTTTTAGGCTTCGAATCTTTATGGTCTCTCGAACCACTTACCTTTTCTTGCATTTATATTTTTTTTTTCTGAGGGACCAGACACCAAACTTTTATTCACCGTACGGCTATTATATTACACGTAACAAAATGGCATTTATTATCAGAGCTGACATCGGGATTGTAAAATCATGGTTTATACTTTATCGACCGCGTTAGCATCGGCAGTTCGGCACTTGTTGCATTTTCTTGGACAGAAAGTAAAATGTAGTCTCCGGCATACGTTTCAATTACACACATGAAAAATAAAAAGAGCCATATGCTAACGTTACATTGACTATGTGGACGTATACCAAAACAAATTACTTAGGGTGCTAGTTAATTTCACGAAATTGTATCCCTCTTGGTGTATGCAAATGATAAACGTTCATGATCATTTCTCGAATAATAACTCTGTTGTACGCAATGATAATCATACAGCAGATTCTAAAACTAATATTCAGACCCAAGAGAGTCGCTAGTAATAATTCATGGCTATAATTTTTCTGTCTTAATACTTATCCTCGAAAAAAATCCCAAAACGTTCAGAGAAGATACTGATACTAAAGGTATTACAGACCAGAGAAGAACAGAGTAAAAAACCTAAAGAAATGGCCGAACAACCACTCTCTCTTGCTTACTATAGTAACTAAAAATTTACCTCAATCAACACAACGCATCCATTGGTAAAATGGTAATTACATTCATACGAGATACACATGTTTCAAACCTTTTTTATCGTAAGGGAAAAATTACCATCATCCTCCTCTCTTCTCTCCTTTTCACTTGTTTCCCCTAAAGTAGAGGTAAATTTTCTGCAGAGCCAAAATGGGAAACCAGATCAGTTCATATGTTTACCGGTTCAATCAACGTCAACAAAATTTTTGAAGAAACCATGAAAAGTATGATCAGAGGCTTACCTGAAGAACCCATAGACTCAGAAGTGACTCCAAGCAGAATAGACCGAAGCCGATAAAGTAGAAGATCTGCCATCATTCATTAGAGTCAGACACATTGAAATATATTCTAGGCTTCGTGAATATAAAATGAATGTTTAGCTCCTACCCCGGCTAATAAACTGTCTGACATGACGTCAATTGCTGCAAGCACACCCCTGTTGATCAAAAAGAGAATGGCAACAATGTCAATCTCAAGGCAACAAAACATAGATACAATATAGAACATTAATTTCACAAGGTTGTCAGGTTTCACTGTCTAAAAATATGTACAGAGGTGAAATACTGCTAATTCTCACTTAAACTGGTTATCATATCGTTCTTAAGTTGCAAGTCAATATTAATAAACCTATCAAAACAATTTAGAACTATCCAAGTGAAGCCCTCACCAGACAACTACGTATGAAGTACCAGAAAATCATAGGCTATGGTTGAATGGCTTACGTTAATGACTTTCCCTGGAAAAAGATCGGAGGGGCAATGGCGGCAACGATACAGAAGCCAATGTGAATCTGAAAAGAGCCAAGGTCAATTATATAGAAATTGGGAAGTCTATCTGCTCATAGGTAAGATTAAATTATATCTGACAATTTTACTTATAAACTCACCAAGTAGGTGAAGAAAAACCAACCAAACTTCAAAGCGCTGTCAGTCCTACAAGGTCATAAAAAGCATTTCAATTAGATGACCTGTCTTGTTAAAGTAGTACCAATGCATAGTGACAGACTGAATTACGAATGTAATACAACCATTGGAAGAGAACAGTTAATAGGAGTGTTACCTCATGGCTCGGTAGAGAGGCCTGTACCATAGTACATAAGAAAGTGGACATCCGATCAAGGCATATATCGTGGCAAGGAAAAAGATTTTAACACCTATCATTAATATTTAACAATCAGTATTAGTTCAACCAAAACCGATCAGAACTTCATGAAAACTACGAAATAGATTATAATATAGTGTAGGCTCACCTCCGCCTTTAATCCAGCAGACCATCGTTGCAATGACATTGAATACCAGACACAGAACTATACCTGAAATTTTTAAACTCCCAACAGTCAAATACAAGCCCATCAATTCAACACATTCGGTACGTGTCATAAAAAAAAATACAGAAGAACTATAATAGAATTACCTAACCAACTAGCAAACGCCAGATACTGCAGCTTTTGAGCATGAACTGGTATCTCGTTAGCAATGTCATGGTGCATGATTGGGAAAAACGGTGGCCAGTTTTTATCATCTATCTGCACACCAGCTGCAACACAAATTTAATTACTATGGTTAGTTATCATCCACCAAGATATATCGTTCGGAAACAAGTCAAAACTAATGAGTAATGAATAATATCATCATCAAGTTGCCATCTGCTTACATTTAGCAATAGCTTCCTCTCTACGCTTGATATCCTGAGTGAACATTATACAAAGGAACATCAATCAGCAAAAGTTTAAGAACCACGGTGAAGATATGTTTGACGAATTCATGACAATGTCTAGTGGTACAAACCATTTCTTTCTTCCTAAGCTCTGATTCCCAGTCAGCAAGCTTTCTCTGTTTCTGTGAAGAGTCCTGCATCAGTCAAAAACCCATATAAGATGAATCCAAGTGAGCAAAAGGTTCATGAGTTCAGTGGATATATTTTAGTGTCATTACATTCATATTATCCAATGGAATATCAACAGTAGCATCAAGGCTTTGGCCAAATCCAACTGGCCTAGATGCAGCAGGAACCCTTCCACCACCTTTCTGCAAAATTAATCAAAAAATTACAAAAATCAGTAAACTATCAAATGTCAAGTACCAAATAATACAAAGAATCCATCAACATAGAGTTTAATTCTACAAACACTAAACAAATGAGTCACACAAGCATCACTGATTTGTAAAAACCACACGAACCAAATTAATCGCTAACACTACTCATTTCTGGAAAATATTAAACCTAGTTTCCAGATCCACAGATATAGGTTAGTATCCCGAAGAAACATCGAGAGATCTATAACCTAAAACACTGTAATTAAAATAGAAATGAGCCTTCCGTAATCAAACTGACATTAACAGTCCTCAGTTTCTGCTATTCGATATGCACAAACTAAATAAAAACAGGAGATAAGCGAGAGATCTATATTCCTATACCGTCGCGAACGCAAAATTAAATCCGAAAATCGTAGGCATTTACCGAAAAAGGATTGACGATTTCTTCTTCTTCCTCATCGAAAGGGTTGGGATCGTGGTGGCGATTCATTGTTAGTTAGAGATCCTCTCTAGATTTACGAAACTGATAGATTTGTTCCCGATAAGATCGCCGAGATCCGGCGTCTAAGAAAAGAAAGAGAGAGAGATGGCGAAAAAAAAAAGATGAGCACCGACTGTGAAGCGTACTGATATGGATGGACCGCTTTTTCCTCTTTTTTTTTTTTTTTTTTTTTTTTTTTTTTTTCTGCACATGTACATACGAAACGCGTAGCCTTGGGCATTCGGGTCTTTGGGTCGGATCTGGGTAAGAACCGATCGGGTCCAGATCTTTCGGTTATGCAAATTTTTTATTCATATAAGAACTGAGAAGATTCGGTTCGAATATCGGTTTGGTTCTTCTCGGTTCCGGATCGGTTCAGTTCTGTAATTTTTGGAACCAAATTGTATCCGAAACTCGAATACCCAAATTTTTTTCGGGTAAAATGGACCCATTTGTACCCACATGTAGCATAATACCCAAAATGTAACATAATATCCGAAAATGAAAACAAAAACCTGAGACAAGTTTAAAACTTCTAGTCTTCTAAGTTCAAACTTCAAACATCAAACATCAAAAGACAAATACCAACAAAAGTCACACTCTCAAAGTTCAGACATCAAACATCAAAGACCAATTCAGACATCAAACTATCAAAGACTTGAAGAGTTGAAGTTCATACTTTAGCCATCAAAGATAAAACTTGAAACTTGAAAGCTTCTTGAAACCGTCATTGACTCCTTGACACAGCTCCTTGCGAGTTGATTCATTTCAGCATATCAAACTCTACATATCAAAACAAAAGATTATTAGTTCAGTAGTAAGAAATCGAATGTGTTTCATCAAATACATCAAACTTAAAATTTGATTTGAAATTGGAACTCACTCTACAGTCCTTGTAAGTTGAATTCATGATCAAACTTTACATAACAAAGCAAAAGATCAATTGTCAAAAATAGAAAGTATAAAGCACATTCGAGTTAAAAGAGTTTAAGAGAAGATATTACCTCTCATGAGATCATCTTGCAACTCCACATCAGCAAGCATTTGTTGGATTGTTATCACTCCCTTTTCATTGACATGAATCTCACATTTCAACCATTGCTCTATGCACATCAAGACTTCGATCATGTAGTGGGTTAAGCAGCTTCTTTGTGGGTTTAATATTCTCCCACTAGTGCTAAATGCAGATTTCGATGCTACTGAAGACACTTGCTTTGCAAGTATGTCTCTAGCAATAAGTGATAGAACCGGGAACTTTGGACTATTGATCCTCCACCAAGATAACAAATCATACTCAGCACCATTTAGAAGATTCAGATTCTCCACAGTTTCTTTCAAATACAACTCCAGCTCATTTGATGAATCTTGAATTCCTAGTTCTTTAACCACGTCTTTGTAGAGACTCTCCATGCTTTCAAAACCAACGATTCTCTCACAATAATCACTTCCAACTTGCTCTTGAGGCTGATAAGTTGCTCTTTGGGACTCAGTAGATGTCTCTGATTCACCACTGCCACTTCTATTGACTAAAACACTATACTCTGCAAACATATCCTTAAGGATTTGCAAGACTGAATCATGGAGATGATTAGCCTCAACACTATTCTTACCATAGAGTGTGTCAAAACAAAGCTGAGCAAACTTCATCTTCTTTCTTAGGTCGAATATACTTGCTACTATCAACAACTTATTCATTTCAACCATCTCTCCAAAAGGATCCCAACACTTCTCTAATTTCTCTAACATAACCAATGCTTTCCATCTTAAATTTGCATCAGGACCGGTACTTGCAGTTAGAGCAGTGATGTTTTTTAGGATGGTAACTATCTCATTGTATATCTTATGAGAGCACACAGAAGTAGAAGCTGATAGTACTAGTGTATACTTGTAAAATATAACAAAAAACTGAACCAACCTCTCAACTAGCCCTGAGATTATTATCCGCTATCCGCGGATATCCGTATTTGTATCCGAATCCGCTCCGAAAAAACGGATATCCGGACAAACGGATACGGATACGGATAGTGAAATATCGGATAAAACGGATACGGATACGAATACGGATAATGCTAAATTTCAAAACGGATAACGGATATCCGTTTTTTCTCGGATACCATATATTATATTCGGATACGGATACGGATAATACTAAATTTTAAAACGGATATTCGGTTTTTCACGGATATCCGGTATTTGTATATGGATATCCGGTATTTTTGTCCAAAATACATGGTATTTTATACAATACGATGTATTTTAGTCCAAAATACGTATATTTAAAAAAAAAAACTTACGGATATCCGCGGATATTTGCGGATAATCGAATTTTTAACGGATATCCGAAATTTTCGGATACGAATACGGATAACAAATTACGGATAAAACGGATACGGATACGGATACGGATATCTCAAAAAAACCGTATATCCGCTCCGTTTACAGGCCTACTCTCAACAGCATCAAAATCCTTTTTAATTGCTGGTCCAACCCTTTTTGTCCCATCCACCTTTTCTTCAAAGTAGTCATTATAAACTTTGTCTTCAGCCTCCATATTTTCAAATTCCACTCTAAACCTCAAAGCTTGTTCTAATATGAGGTAAGTGGAGTTCCATCTGGTCTTGACATCTAAATGTATGCTTCCCTGTTTAACTTTTGTTGTTTCCACTCGAAGATCAAATGCTTTCAATCTGTCCGTTGAACCTCTCAGAAAATTAATTCCATTCCTGATCGTAGCCACACTGCCATCTACCTCTGTCAGACCATCCTTAACAATCAAGTTCAATATATGAGTGGCACACCTTAGATGCAAATAATCACCTTTAAGAATAAATGCATCATTCCCATGAAGCTGTGTAAATGCTTCCTTGAATCTCTTTATTGCTGAACTGTCATTGTCTACTGTGATGCAAAAGATTTTCTTGATGTCCCACTCTTCCATACAATCCATAAGAACCTTCGAAATTGTTGACCCTTTATGATCCGGAACATTCTTGAAAGCAATGATCAGCTTCTTTAACTTCCACCAAGCATTGATATAGTGAGCTGTTATGACCATATAACTGTTTCCAGTATACGGAGCAACCCAGATATCGGTTGAAACGACCCGACCCGTTTTTTTTAAAAGATAAATACAATATATAATTAAGCATCTCATACTACTTAATTAAACCAACCAAACCACAATTCAACAATAAACCAACAACAACCAACATGCACAGCGGAAACATACCAACAATACAGAACCAACATATCATCAATGCAGTAACATTCCTAACCATTCTATCCAACAACCTAACATAACTCTATCCAAGGTTCCATCAACACAAACACTAAAAACCAACATCACAAAACCGAGACCCTAGATCATCCTCCTCCTCATTGCCATGATTCCACGCTACACATTCATTACCTGCACCACAAACAACAATTGAGATGCATGAGTATGACCAGAAATACCCAGTGAGGCGATCCTCCCATCTACAAGCTATATACACAAGCAATTGAGAGTACAACCACAAATAAAACATAACAAACCAGTCATTGCACAAGTAACCCAATAACACATTCACCACACCTACATATCATCACACAAAACAAGTCATACAACCCAATCGCTCAGATAAGCTCATGGTCATGCACTCACCTTATCAAGCTGATTCTAACAACAAATACAACCAGGAGAAATTCTCCTTGCGTCTGAAACAGTCCAGAAACGTCCTACAACAAGTAACACAACCAAAAACAACCTTGAAGCAAACTGGACAGAAACATCAGAAAAGAACAATCTTAAAGACGAAACCCTAAAATAAAAACCAACCGTTAACTATCAAATCCCTCCGGTGAAAAGCTATTCCGAGATGTCACGAAGCTTCTCACAAAATCTCATGCCGATCAGAAACCAGACGAGACCCCGATCTCAGTTACAATCCCCGATGGTCCCAACTCGCGTCTGAGAAAACGTGTCTCACAAAACTGCACATAACTCATCGAGTTTAAATCCAAATCCACTTCTGTAAAAAAGAGAATGACGATGAAAGGCTTGAGAATCAAATTACCAAATTTCGTTACCTTTGACAACATTTGATATATCGAAACTGTTTCTTCCCAAACCCTAACGATTCTGCTCCTTCTCCTTTAATCTCCTTCACACCATAATAGGCTCTCTCCTCTCTCTATATCTCTTTCTTCCTCTCAACACAAGTATTGAATAGCAGCCACGACCAAATAGAGAGAAAAGGCGTCCATATAATTATAAATACATCACTTAGGGTTTCCCAAAACTGGATCTAAACCAGGTGAATTTAAACCAAACCGTGCAATTTCATGATTTCACATAAATTGATTGGTTCTTCCACTTTTCTTTGGGACACGGGTGTTACATCGGTTGTCAATGACAACCTCTGTTTAGTCTCCCTAGGAACCTTCTTCATTGCTGCTTTCCTCTTAATAAACAACTCCACAATATCTCTTGTTTCTGTTATCCGAGAGTGAGGTTTATACAACTGGACTTTAGCACAAAAATGTCTCCGAGCTAGGCACTCTATAAAAGATAATGGCAGTTCAGCCAAAACCAACAACTCATTTGAAGCTTCCCTAACCACAGATTCAGAGACTTTACACAACCTAAGCTCACCACCAACACCATCAGGCGAAAACACATTCTGACTTTTTTCTAGATTAGCAGCTTGCCATACCTTGAATGCCTTGCATGTCGTTTCCAGATGCTTAGCTAAATTGGAGGTACCCGACTTACTTGGACATTTCATCTGTTTCCCACAATAATGAAAATTGCATAAGTCATTATGTCCTTCTGTTTAGTGAAGTGTTGCCAAACCCACAATGTTGTTGATTTCTTTCCAACACCTTCTTCACAATGTCTCCTCTTGTTGTTAGTTCCAACTGTTGTTAGGTCCAACAACTTCAACTTCAACTTCTAGAGAGGACAAACTAGTACGGTAAAGCAGCTGTGACTGTGAATCGAGTATCGACAAAGACCAAAACCTTTGAGCGGCTACATCTCAAAGGTGACAAAAACAAAAGGGATATTCCGATTTGATACTGATCGAAGGTTCCTTTCTTTCTTTCTTCGGGTCCTCGGGTACCCAGTCGGATCCTCGGGTAATACCCGGAACCGACCCGATATCCACAAATATAAGAAAACATTATCCATCTATTACTTTTAGCAATAATCGTATCCGAACCGAACTGGTTATTTCGGGTCGGTTTCGGTTCGGGTCCTTGGATCCGGTTTTTTTGTCCAGGGCTAGAAACGCGGGATTTGGAACTAGTGTACTTACGAAACTATTCTTGAGAAATATATGGGCCGTTTTTGCTTATTTGTTATGGATTTTATTAAGTAGGCCCAACTCATTGTCTTATTTGTAATATCTCTATACTGTATTATTATTTTTAAATTTTCATTATTCTAAGAGGTAGAGTTAAAAGTTAAAACAAAATGATATTTACATATCACATATATCTTATTATATAAAGTTTAATGTCAAAGTTACTAATTAATAGGATCGTGACACGTGTCAATTGTATAGATACGATGTCAATATGTGTCCAGATTACTGATTAACATGATCGCGACATGTGTTAAATTAACGATCTTAAATTTTGACACATGTTAAGTTAATCGCTAGAAAAAAGTTTAAAAAATATTTACCAAAAAAAAACTAATCAAAAAGCAAAAAGGAAATATTTACCTATCACCGTAAGGAAATAGAATATATGTCTTATTATATAAAGATGTATATAAAGTGGTATCACATATCAAATCAAAACCACAAATACGCTAGAAAATCATAAACAATAAATCTATATTAACATTTTTGAAGTACATTTTGGTTTATGCCCTTTAAATTTTGCTTATCTAATTTGTTTTATTTACAATATTAACCCTTAACGATTTTCCTAAAATAACATTTCATAGAAACTCAATTAATGGAACTATTTAAATCGACATAATTTTGTTATGTTTATTGCTATAAAAAGCTTGACAACATCTATGCATTTCTATTTTTCCAAAAACAACTCTAGCCATTAAATTTTTAATCTCATAAAAATCTCCAAACTTATTTTAAAAGATCTTTAAAGATTATATGATCTCTTAAATTTTAATAATACAACCGAATTTGAGTAACAAAGGTTTACAATCCTAATAACTATTATAACGTTAATAAAGTACATAAAAACGAGAACCCAAATTTAGAAATTCAATATTCGTAAATAGTTATACTTTAGCAACAAAAAATACATTTTATTCAATATATATCTCCTTTAGAAACTGGATATTGTTCTGCAATATTAACAAAACTTATATTCAATATTCAATATACAGATTGTTGCATGTTTATACGCCCATAAAGTAACAGAATTCTATTGACAACACAAAAAATAAAGTAATAGAATTCTATAATAAACTATTAAAATGTCAAAAAACTTTACAATAGAAACCATCAATTAAAAGAAAATTTAGGTATAAATAAAGTATAGGTCTGCGGTGTCCCGCAGGTTAAAATCTAGAAGACAAATAAAAACCGTGAGAGATTAGAAAACCTTGCTAACAAAAGAAAACGGGGTATCATGATTGATGATCAGATTGCTATGATCGAAAAGACACTTGCAGATGAACTTCATATAAGGCTAGATTTAACTACGCTTCATATATGGGTAGACAAACTAAATCAATGTGTAAATAAAATATTTATATAATGCTACACATATATCTTCGATTACTTTCACCTATCTGACTATTTTCACATCTATGAATAATAGACATCGTATTATTTCAAAATTTTCATTGATTTTCATTGTCTAATATTGTTTACCAAAATACAAGGTTTCCAAATTACAACTTTGCAAATTAGATGATGGTAAGGACTTTTATTCTGTTTGTCTATCAATTTTGGACATCTCAGAGTATGGAAGTTACGTTCCACACTCGTCCTCCAAGCATCCGCAACAGTAGGGTCTGTACTACCCGAAAACCTTTCAGTGAAAAGACCCTTCATCTCCTTGAGCATGGACAAATAACGTCCATGAACTCCTGCATCTGCAGCCACTGGCTGCCGCTCCTCCGCCACCACTGGTGGCACTACCTAGGCCTGAGCCGATACCACTGGTGGTAACCGCTCTAACACCTGTGCTAGCATAGCCGCAAAGTCAACACCAGGGACTCCACCCGCTGGGACTCCCACACCCGGAACCCTAGCATCACCGGCCACTGGAGCATCAACACTGCCCCCTCCGGTCACACTCACTGAATCCCTCGGAACACCCTGCGACTCGCCAACACCCTCAACTGTCACACTCTGGTCCTCGGTCTCACTAACCTCTGGGACTCTGCCCCTACCACGACCACGTCCGCGTCCACGACCACGTCCACGTCCACGACCACGATCAGCAACAGTACCATCTCTAGCCATCTGCACTACCATGAACAAAAGACTAAGCAAACAATTATTATTATAACATAGAAACATAAACTCACCGTAGAATCACACAGTCGGCTCGAAGAGGATGTTCTAGGACTCCATGCTACACATAATTGACTAACTCACATAATCAATCAATACATGCAATCCCAAACATCACAACAGAAACCTAGTGAACCCAAACCTAGAACCGTAAGGGCTCTGATACCAAAATGAAAGGACCGACCTTTTTTTTAATAATAAATATTAAATATAGTATAATAAATAAACTACAACTAGTGGTCCCAATACCCACTAGCCACCTAACCACAATCACAACCAACAGCGGAATAACCAATCTCAATATCCAATAAATAACCAATAAATATAACATCAACAATATCCAATAATCAAATGACAGGAAACATAGAATCAGCAACCTAGCAATGTTCTAATGACCCAACTCTAGCAACCTAGCAATGCTAGACAACATCAAACCGAGTCCCTAAAACAACCTCCTCTTCATTGCCTTGATTGCACGATCACACTTTGCCTTTACCTGCACCACAAACACATATTGCAATGCATGAATATTTTAAAAACACTCAGTAAGGCAATTCTCCCATCTACTAGGCTATACACACAAGCAATAGAGTCATCTCTAACCATCAAACAACAATCAACAAACAACAAACGACAAACCAGGACTCTGCATCGACCGACACCAACATGCATCGACCGACGCCACAAGGGGATGCATCGACCGACACAGAAGCTGCATCGACCAATGCAAGTTACACTTGCATCGACCGACACCTAATCCGCATCGACCGACGCATGCTCGACATAACACGAAAACCCTAGAGTTTTACGCGCCGTCCTCGCACTTGCATCGACCGACGCAAGATATGCATCGACCGACGCAAGATATGCATCGACCGACGCAAGATATGCATCGACCGATGCAATGCCGAGCATCGTGTTTTCCCCGAAGCTTCTAGACGGATCTTCGTTCCTACAACCACAAAACTCGATCCCAAGCCACAAGAAAGCTTCCTAACGTCCAAAGTAACGATCTAACAAGTCTACCATCACACAACAAGTAGATTAAAGAGTTCTCTAGCTTAGATAAGCCATGGTCCTGCACTTACCTTTGCCAAGACGAATTTGAACCTAAACACAAGGAAAAAACGCTTCTAGGATGCTCCTACAACGATCCTAGCTACAAATCTCTACAAGAACAGCCTCAAATCTCCAGAAATCACCAAGAACACCAAGAACACTTCTCTTTCTCTTTCGTTTCTCTCAAAAGCGGCTAAACACGCCTAATGAGACAAAACACGAGCTTAAGGGTTTTCCTTCACCCAAAACGCAGCGTTTAACTTAAGTCAAAACGTAGAAATTTGAACCTGCATCAACCGATGCACCATCTGCATCGACCGACGCAACTCCCAAACCGCGATTTCGGTTCACGAATGTTACACAATCGACACTCGCCAAAGTCTCGAGCCGTCCTCGCGTTGGTGTCGACCGACACCCCAACTGGTGTTGACCGACACCGATGCCAAACATCGATTCCTTTGATCAGAAATTCCGAATCTCGCCTCCAATCTTCTTCAATCCGCTCCATGCATTCCCATAAGCCAAAACCTAGCCATAGCAGCCACGTATAATCATAGAGAACTCAAAGAAACAACCACATAAACACCAAAACACAGAAAAACTAGAGATCTTAGCTTAGATAAGCCATGGTCATGCACTCACCTCTCTGCAGGAAGAATCTGACAAACAATGATAAATCTCCCACTCCCAGCAACCTTCTAGCTTCTTCCTAGCTTCCAATCTCCCAAGAAAAGCCAACAAATCTCCCAAAAATCACCAAAAATCTCAAGAACACACTTTCTCTTTGTTTTCTCTCAAAACGATGAAACGGCGAGATACCAAACTTCCAAAAACCCTTTTCCGTTGATTCCCACTTAAATATCTCGGTTCAATGGTTTTTCTTAAACCAAACCGACCAAAATCGACAATTGAATCAATCTGGTCGAACCAGAAAATAGTGGTGTCGACCGACACCCTCTTAGTGTCGATCGACACCCTCCTCCAAAACGCAGAGTTTTGGTTCGCGGGTATTACATTTACCCACACTCTTGTGTGGGCAAATACTGATTATAAACAGTAATATTAACATTTGATTTTTATTTTGTTAGTTTTCTAAATTTAGTAGTAATTTTATATATATTTTTTTAAACATATATGATAGTCATCAAAATATTTTAGTCTTGTAAAGAAACAACCTATATTAAAAAATATCAAAAATACCCCTTTTGATATACCCCTTTTCAAAAATATCCTCTTTTCTGGCCATTTTTATTTTTGCCTTCCTTTAATTTTTAATGACCATTTTACCCTTAGATGAAAAATATTTTATTCAATTAAAAGAAAAACAAAATTTTCCCGCCAAAAAAAATTCCGACATATTTTCCCGCCAAAAAAATTTCGAAAAAAATTTTGATAAAAATTTTCGACAAAAAAATTTTCCGCCTAAAATTTTCCCGCCAAAAAAAATTTACAATGTTTTTAAAAGGTTTTATAAGTTAGAAGAAATCTTATAAAAACCTATTAAAACACCTTTTAAACGCTTTTACAAGATTTTTAAAAGAGTTTTAAAAGGTTTTATAAGGTTTTTAAAAAGTTTTTTAAACATCTTGTAAACGTTTTTGCAAGGTCTTTACAAGGTTTTCAAAATGTTTTTAAAAAGGTTTTTAAACACCTTGTAAACACTTTTAAAAGGTTTTTATAAGGTTTTTACAAGGTTTTTAAACACCTTGTAAACGTTTTTACAAGGTTTTTAAACACCTTGTAAACGCTTTTAAAGGTTTTTAAACACCTTGTAAACACTTTTACAAGATTTTTAAAAGAGTTTACAATGTTTTTATAAGGTATAAATTTCATTTTTTTTGGCGGGAAAATTTTTTGATTTTGGCGGGATTTTTTTTTTGCGGGAAAAAAATTTTTTGGAGGGAAAATTTTTCGGTTTGGGCGGGAAAAAAAATAATTTTTGGCGGAAAATTTTTTCATTTTTGGCGGGAATTTTTTTTGATTTTGGTGAATGTACATTCTTGTTATCATTTAAAGAAAGGGTAATTTGGTCATTTTGTTCATAAAGAGGGGTAGTTTTTAAAATGGTTAACATGGAAGGGTATTTTTAAAAAGGGACATGAAAAAGGAGGTATTTTTGAATATGCCCCAAGCATATAATGAAGCCTCAAGATATTTTTTTTATTTTTTGAGGCAAATTAACAGTTTAAAAAAAAAATATATACTACTTTAACATCTTAAATTTCACTTGATCTTTCGATATTTTAAAAAGTCTATGTTTCTTTTTTTTTATATAAAAACATATATAATTTGGGCCTTGATTGGTAGTGTATATAAGTGAGAATATAGATTTTAGAAAGCCAATCATGTTTTGTTTAGAAAGCATAGAAGGAGCATAAAAGGCTTTTAAATGCTCTACAGCTCAATGCTCTTAAACGAAGCATTTCCCAAGCATAATGGTTTTAAAGTTATTAAGATACAATTTTACTCTCATTAATCACATAGAGTTTACTATATTTGTATATTTAAAATGTCTAATTTTGTATTTTTATGCCTAAATGCTAACATCTGTACCAATCACATATCATTGTTAATAAATAGTAGCATACAGCTGCATAATACTAACGCTTCACTAACAGTTGTTCAAATCAAGGCCTTGGTAACTTCCAACAAATTATATTGATTCTAAACTGTAATACTCTCACAAATGACAGAAAATTTATTTTAACTTCCAAATTTAGCACATCATCTCTAAAGTTATAATATAGCATTATAGGTCAAAATTAAACCATAAACTCTAAATATTAAACTTTACCCCCTCTAAAATATACTTTAAATGTAAAGTAGAGAACCCAAACCAAAAAAATTCTAAACATATTAAAATTATGTAAATTAAATCCTAAACTATAAATACTAAATCTTATGAGATTTTTTCGGGATCACAGAAGATTGTGCCATATCTTCAAATTAAATCGATATTTGTAGTATATCCTCCTGAATTCTTTAATTCATTCTTTCCAAATCAACCTTCATAATTATCTATAGAAATTTAACATTTTTAAAAATAGAAATGTTTTCAAAACAAATATTTATAATAGATTGAATATTTATTTTCTATTTTTTAAAAAAATTTAAATGGAATATGAATATTTGATTTCCGATTTTTCTGATTTTCGTTTTTTAAAAAGAATTATATTTGAAAGTGAAAGAAAAATTATTCTGTATAACATTTTTAGAAATAGTGATTTTATTAAAAAAAAAATATCCGCAATATATTCTAGTATTTATCTTCTATTACTTTTATCCTAAGCTTCCTTAATATCTGCAATATATTCGGGTTAGCAAAAATTAAATATCCGCAATATATCCTAAGCTTCCTTAATCTCCCTTCTTTCTTGATAAGCATATGAGAGATTAAGTCGCGAATCCAATTAATATTTCTTCCTTCTCTTTCTATCAATTAATATTCCTTCCTTCTTCTCATTTCTTCTTTAATATCCGCAATATATTTGGGTTAGCAAAAATTAATACCTGAATTTCATTATATTTAATTTTTTAGATCTACAATTATGATTAATGATCAGCTATGAATTCAACTGAAACAAAAAATTATGTAATAGGTTACATATAAATATAATTATAATTTAAATCTATTTGTAAACAGAAAGAAATCCAAGTTTTTAGAAAATTACCATAAATTTGTTATGAATAGAATCCGCTATAATTTTTCTGCAACTATAATCATTTCAAAAAAACATTAGCAACAATAGTATTTAAAAATATTAAGGATTCAAATTAGCAAAAATTAATACCTGAATTTCATTATATTCAGTTTTGTAGATCCACAATTATGATTAATGATCATCCATGAATTCAACTGAAACAAAAAAATATGTATTAGGTTATATATAAAAGATGTTTTAAAAGATGGAGAAACCATAGACAAAGTACATGATTGTTTGATCTTGCTTTCCAAACAACCACTACAAAAAAGAGCATAAAAATTAGAATCCGATTAATCATATAAAAGACCAGGATTATATTACTCCTTTGCTTGTAGAATAAAAAATCATCGAATAAAAATATGATCATATTTAACCAAGAAAATAAAATTAAATAACAATCACCACCAAAAGAAAAAAAAAAATAAACACAATTATTAATAATATCTCATCGATTTGATTGTTTTGCTTGCTTAAGCAACTCGTTCGTCCAATCTTGTTTTTGATTTTTGATATACAGAAAAACACTCATGGTCTGTGATAGGTAGACCTAAAACACAATCAAACATTACAAAATGAGTAAAACTTTTGATATTATTCAACATAATAACTAAAAATTATAGCAGCATAAAATTAATTCATGCAAAGCACCAAATCAATAGCACAACAACATGAAAAAAAATCAAAATCATACAAAAGTAAACTTGATTCATTAGAACCAAAATAATACTAAAAAAATTATACTCTCAAAACTATATGTTTAGCTTAATGAATCCGACTTCTACTGTTTTCGCTGAGCCTATATATATATATATAGCTTAGAAGGAAAATTGTCATACATTAAAACCTCTATAAATTAATAATGTTGGGACCAGGAAAATCTATTAATTTATATAGGTTTAGAATATTTAAAATAAAATTTAATGGTTATAACTAATATTTTTTTTTAAAATCAATTACAATGAAAATAACAATTCTCATGTTTTGACGATAGCACTCAAAAAAAATGTATACAGTAAAAATATTAAAAATAAACTCTAATAAAAATTAATGTGTATATATATACATATATTTAGATAATTTTATATAATTATTAATTTATATTATTGATGGGACTATATATTTACAAAGGATTTTCAAAAAATATTATCTTATTATATTATCGAATAATTTCCAAAATTACACTATTCCCAACTTGGGACCAAAGAAATTTATTAATTTATAGAGATTATTAATTTATCGAGTATTAATTTATAGAGGTTCTACTGTAATTATCTTTACCATTTTAATATTTTTAAAATTATAAATTTTCTTTAAACGAATATATTCTAATATTTATCTTCCATTTTTTTAAAGAGAGATATTGCATATAAATGTATTACATTTTCGATTTTGCCATTTTTTTAATAAATTTTGACTTTTAATTCATATATTTTCGTAGTTAATTTTTAGTAATTTTTAAAAATTATAAAAAGGGTACAAACGTCCAGATTTGAATCTTATTAATGGAAAAATAGTAATCCCAAGTCTGAAGATGAACGTGGTGCGTTTCTGCAACCTAAATAGGAGAAAAAAGCTTGTCCGAAAATATTTTAAGGGCAATTTTCATTAAGGACAAGAGAGGTCAATTTTTATGAGATTGAATGTGCGCTCTTTCGACTACTTCTATAATATATTAGATCAGAAGAAAAAGATATGCGAGGCTTGGGTATTTGGGTAACTCATTCGGGGATGGGTATTATCTGATTGGTTTTGGATAAACGGATTTAGATAAATAGAATCCATTGGGTATTTTTCGATATATGAGTTTGGTTTGGTTCAGATACTATCAGGGATTGGTTCGGGTTACGAAATTTAATACCCGATTAGTACCAAGCTACCGAGTACCTGAAAAGATAATTTGGTAATTAATTAAATTTAAATAAATTTAGCTAAATTTTGACTGATGTAACAAAGAAAATTTGATATTTTGATTATTTTTGATATTTAGGTTTAAAACTAAATGAAATATTCAAAATTATAATTTTAGGTAATTGAATTATATTAATGCTGAATATTATAATTTTATAAATATTTTGCCAATCCAAATCCAGTTTTTTGGGTCGTGTTCTAGATTGGATATTTGGGTACGATTTTTATTCGGGTATGATTTTTATACCTAACTCTTTGTACATCAAAAGTATCACGTTTTTTAGACGTTAAGAAAAAGAATCAAAACATCACGTGTCTATATTAATATTTGGGATTAAAATTACACTAGAGATTAATTAATAAACTTAGTTAAACTGGAGGCGAACGGTTCATTTTCCCTAACGTAGGCACGGGGATATATACATATGGATGTACATATCGTCTCTCAAGCTTAAAAGTAAGGTCTACAATTATAGTTATTATTTTTTTTTTTGAGAAAGAACAATTATAGTTATTTCGAACAACATCTATAAAAAATTAAAACAAGAATCAGCCCTGTCAAAATAAATATGTACAATTGTTCTCAAGGGCTCCCCTCGTTAAAACTTTTAAAAAATGTCCACATAATGGATTTGTGAAACTACGTACTTTGTAAACATTTTTAGTTTAAAGAAGGAATAAATCACACATGTTACTATGGATTGAACTGACGCAGGGAGTTTTCCTCCGAGAAAACCATCAAGTGATTTTTTTGTAGATTTTTAAATTCTTAGAGTTGATTTGTTAACAAAAAGAATTATCTCACGTTGATCACACTAGCTATTATATCATTTTATATTGGCTATATAGCCCTAGACTCATGGCGAAAAGTTAGGTGGGGATACTCGAATGTGGTGAGGAATGAGGATGGAGCATGCTTGTAAGCGATCGAACCAAATTAAGTCAGGTGGGGAATGGAGAATTTCGAAATTGGAGTCATGGTAAAAGTCTAGTGATTATGGCCAATAGAACATGAAATTGTTACATGATCGGTGATCGCTGATTAGGTGGGGTCCCTACTCGGTGCTCACATTTACATGATAATTCGAAAGACAATTTCATTTTTTTTTCTTAAGTTTAATTTAAATTTAAATATATATAATCTCGAATATGCAAAAATAAATCAATTAAATCAATATATAATTACAAATACGAAATATCGTGCTAATGTATGTCTGTAATTAATTCTGCCTTAATATGGGAAGAAACAAATTGTTAGAGTTTTAAAAAATCATCTTTCACTAGAAAATAAAATTATAAAGGACTTCCTAACAAAAGAATAAAAGAACAGAAGGAAACAAAAAGAACAACAAGTACATGGAGAACAATGACACAAAAATAAGAACAACGACACTCAAACAAGCGGCCAAGGATCGTCCCTTTTATGAAATTGTACTTTGTTGTCCCTGGGTAAATTTTCAATAGTTTGTCCGATTAGATACGTACTAATTAAGCTTTGGTTGTTTTGGAGGATAGAACTCTTAATTTTGGATTATAACTGGTAATATAAGCCATAAAGTAACTATAGTAGTTTAGAAAATCTCTCCAAATTAATTTTCGTTTCTTAGGTTTGATTCGCACAATCATATGTTAGTTTTTTTTGCCTTGCTATTAGAAAAGGTACCAGTTATTTTATATAATCCGTTTTTTACTGATAGTATTAGTAGCCATGAACAGAGACATAGTGGATTAAAGAAAAAATATGCGTAGATCGAAAATCTTGTTCATGTATTGGCTTTTTTAGAAACGAAAATTAAAACCGCTTACTTGTTAAACTCAAAGATAATCTAATTCGTAAACGAAAAAAATGGTGTTCTCTTGTCTGGTAAACAAGTAATAGTGTGTTTCTTTGTCTGGTAAACAAGTAACAGTGTGTTTCTTTGTCTGGGAAAAAAACAAATACCCGGATAACCTTAATCCTACTGCAGGTGAAAAATCGAATGAAACTACAAAAATAGAAAGATAATATAGGACATATATTATTCACCAAAGGAACGCAAGTAACTGATAATAGATTTTTGTAGAGCATTTAATAATCGAAATTTTGCAAAAGAACCGAATCAACAAATACGTCCGAACTCAAAAACATAAATCTTATTTTATTTTGAGCTCTTAGATCAGATACCCGACCATAGTAGTGAGAAATACAAACACATATAAAGATCGAGATACTTAGCTACCCGGTGGCGGGAATTGGAGATCTGAAGACGATCTACTTGAAATTACTTTAAACCGGTGAATCTACGGCGGTATCCTCCGGGATCACGGGCTCAGAAAGAGAGAGAGAGACATACATAACAACGAAGAACCAAACAAGCCAGAGAGGAACCACGATCAAAGTGAAAGTTGGCGAAATAAGAAAAATGAGTAGGAGAGCTGCGAGAGCCCCAAAGAGATGGCTGACGTGCCCAACAAAGTTACCGATATCAGGTTTGCTTCGAAGCTTTACTTCGCAGACACGAAGGATGGTGTAGATAAGAGTGATGACTAAGAAACAGAAGATTATGGCTCGACGGTCTGCTGCGTTGATTGATGATTGGTTTGTGCCCACCTGAAGCAACCCCAAAGCTCCGCCATTGATAAGGATGATAAGCTTGTGTACGGTGGAGGAGTAAGTACCGTCATCCACCTCCTCCTTTTCCTTGATCTCATTATCAGAACTCCGGTTCTGTGTAATTTGAAAAGACATGGCTACTGATAGGAAAAAAATTGGTTAGGGTTTTTCTTTACGTCGTGTCCTTCGTGTGTACGTAAAAGGATAAAGAATCCATGAGATAATGCGGTCCACGTAGATATAAATAATATATCAATATATCATGAAAAAGTATTGGAATCTAGTGAATAACATCGTTCTTTTCACTAATTTCAAAGTGAAAGAACTCTATATTTAAATAATGGTATTGTAAAATATATATATCTTTCTAATTCAAGAGAAAACCGATTTGGTTACTTGATCATCAGCTATTCAGCTCATCTCCAATATTGGAAATACATCTATAAATTTCATAAGTTTTTATAAAGTTAACAATTCTGTTCACGTATTTAAACATTAAATTGATTATACACTTCAATAATGTTATTATATTAAAATGTGATGTGTTAATCTGTGTATTTTATTTTGTTACGTAAGTATATACGTATGCCCTATTACGTATTGGTTTGTCAATCACTCTATAATCTGATGTGGGGCACAGACACCCATGTGCCAATCGAGACTAGAATATGCTTTGAAATATCGTTCTCATATAGTTTCAGTTCAGACACACACAGAACAACGTAAGCAATTAGATTTTCTGTAATCCAAAATACGATATTTTATACTATAAATTTTCTGTCACATGTGATTGAGTGAGAAGGTTGGTCAAAGTCAAGTGGATCCCTATCGTCAATCATTTTTTTTTTCTTTTTCCCCAAAGGAATTCTTCGCTAGCAAGCGAATTTCTTCTTTGATTTCTGCAAGCAAATTTCATATCAAGTCTCTCTCTCGTTTTGTTTCATTTTAGAGTGTCTTTACTCGTTTCATATAAATGTGAAAGTTTCGTTTAATGAGAATGAAAACCTAAATTTTTGCAAATACTAAATGTGATTGTCTGAGGACAACTGGCACACTTTATATCAAAATTATATCTATCGTCTGCATATTCTGGTATGGTCGCTTATTACCATCTCTCCGGTTATATGTAAACCGTGATTATTGTTTACATAATTTAAAACCAAAAGAATAGAATCATACTTTATTCGACGTATCGCAAAGCGAGGATTCATGGAAACTTAGTCCCCACACCAACACTTAAACTTGGGTGAGCTGGCTTGGATGTTGATTTCGGTGAAACTTGCAAGTGTCAAAAACAATGGGCGGAAAGCTAAAAAAAACAAGAGAAGTAATACTTCAATTGAATTCCCAATATTGTCATTTTTCTTTTATAAAGAAAATGTAAATCTTCATTATAACCAAATTAAACATTTAGTTAGCGACATATATGATATGAAAAAAGACAAGAACTAAAATAATGAAAAAGAAATACTGTGCATCCAGCCATTTTTAACCAAGCGAACCATGTAAAGAGGAGGAGGGCCGGAGGCTGCAATCCCGATATTATCATTTTTCAAGCTCTTTTACTGTTTTCAATATCCTGATGTCGTATGCTACTTCTGTATCAAAACAAGTGATGGGAGCATTGTTTTCTTTGTTTAAAATAAGCTATGTTTTGTATTTTCCATAGAAAGTCGTTTTTTTATTTAACCATATATTGTATTTACAATAAATATATTGGATTTTAAAGTAAATTTGTAAGTTTTCTTACTTATAGTGTGCTTCAACTAAATCGTTTTTTTAATGATATGTACGCAAACGATCTAATATCAACATATCGTTAATCAAATGCGGAGAATTTCATTTCCTGTTATGGAGGAGTTGGGGGAGGGGATAACAAAACCTTCGTTTGCATAAAAATGAAAACCCTAAGTGATACTCAGTCAATAATTTGATGCGTTTTACATTAATGACTTACAAGTTTTCCGTGTAGAAAAGGGAAACAACGCGTTGTTGGGTCAACCAATGAAGGAAAATTTCAAAGTTAGTAGTCTTTTATCATGCACATACGGGGCATTTTTTAACTCAATTTACCCAAACAAATTATAACACTTTTTCGTTGCAACTTGCAACATAAGTCACAAAAAGTTAACCTATTTGGGTCTATTACAAATGAAACTCAGATAGATCGAAGCAAATTGAACATTACATGCTTTTAGTGAAAGGAATGCGTGTCAGTCTTTGAACTCCATTAACCACTCTGGTCTCTGAGGCTCAGTTTAAGTAAGCTCATGTGATATATGTGGTACACGTGGACCTTTTTTTTTGGTTAAAGATGAATAAGCTTCAAAAGACCTTTCATAAAATTGCAAATTCTGTAGAAAAATACTTCGAAAACGTTAATAGTATTACACTTACTCAAATTAGTAGTATTGTTTACTTTTGACATTATTTTCAAGCGAATGCAACACATCCAGAACTATTGGAATGGGAATATGGGATAGTGAAGATTAACATTATCATTAATTTAAATTATACTAAATAGTTCCAGTGCAGCTTTTTAGTAATTAGGTTAAAGCAAACGTTTATCATCTCCGTACATCTTTAGATTCGTAGAATCTATTTAATTTGGTGTGTTGCAGCACAGCTCACCCGACACCCATGTGCCGAGAGCACAAAATATTAGCTGTTCTAGTAAACTACCCTTTGCTTTACGAGAGCAAGTTTATTGGGGGGTTCATATAAGGGGAGTTCTTAAATTTTATATGAATTAATTGTGTGTTTTTTTAAATATAAAAACCCATGATCTCTTAGATAAAATTTTCTTATTTATTGGTAGGTTCTTATTTTGGGTCTCTTATTTTTGAAAATATTGTTTTTAAAATTTTTTAAATTTAATTAGAATAGAAGTAGTATAAATGTGTAAATATTTAAGAATTTATAAAATTAGAAAATAATGCATTTTAATTAATTTTCAAACATTCAGAACATAATAAAAACATTAACACTAGTAAAAACCGTTGATATAGTTACGGGTCATTGTTACTGAAATTTTTGTAGCGGAATATAGCTACCAAATGTGACCAATTAGTTACAAATTATGATGTAAATTAATTTATAGCTTTTGTGTGAGGAAGCGTAGGTTTATAAAGACGGGATGTTACTAATAAATTTTGTAGTAAATTTGCTACACTTTTTACGGCAGACAAATTTGTAGCGTCGTTGGCGACAACTGACGGCGTCACAAGTTGTAGTAACTATTATGAAAATAATTAAGTTCAGAGGAGAAAGAATAAGTGTCAATTGAAAGAACTTGTATATGTGTTTTTTTATTTTTTGTATTTTTGTTTGAGAAATGGACATATAAGAGGAATATTGTGTCTAATATATTAATCGTTTGCATATGTAACTTGTTTACTAAAATAAAGTTTATATAACGGAACCTTTTTCCATTCTTAAGTTAACCAAAATGTAATTCATAAGTCTAGGTGAGCTTCTCGTTCAAATACATCCACCATTACGCTTTCATAAGTCATTACACAACATAACGAAGATACTAAAAAACTAGTTGCAATTACATATTCTTCTTTGTGGAACGGACTAAACCCTCGATCAGAGCATGCAATTTCTCCACTGCAGTTTCCAAGTATTTCACTCTGTTCTTCAAGGCCATGACTTCGTCACATTGACATGGAGAACCGACATCCATCTGGTCTATAAATAAGAACATGATACATGATACATGATACATACAAGTATTCACTAATCTAGTTTTTTTTAAATGAACATACCAATAGCAGAATTTCTCACCTGCATTTTCACAATACCTTTGATATATATCTTTAACCTGAGATAAGACAAAAATTTAATGACACACGATGCCTATCCAACCTTTAAAACTTGTATATTGAGAAAACTACTGATCAACAGGTCAATTAAAACCTAATGTGTACTCCACCACGATCTAGTGGTATTGTTGTAACACTTCAGGATCGAATCCACAGAGACCAAACAATTATACTATGAAATTATGTAGATTAAATATAGCTAAGACAAAAGAGGAAGTTTTGTGAATAAATTAACTAATCAAAAACGGAAGTAAATAAGTTGTTTCTAAATCAAAAAGGAAATATTGGGCACAGGGAATCAGTTAGGGGACATGACCACGAAATTAGATGATAAATTGGGATAGCATTAAACACCGTTCTTGAACTCAAATCTCGAATGTAAAACTAACCTACTGTCGCAGCATTAGCTATCTATGCAAGGAATTGATAAAACTCTAAACCGTCGTTTGAATCTAAACAATCCTAGCAAGCAATAAGTTCAAGTTTGATTATGTTCACAAGGTGCCTCAACTTCAACTGTCGTTGGCTAAGGATCACCTTGCTCACCTATGTTCTTTTCAAGCAACTCAACAACACTTTTGGTGCCCCAATGAATTAAACCTAGGATCTTAATCTAGGTGATCAATCTAGCTTAAGCATTAAGAACAACTATAGATGAAGAACAATAAGATCAATCCCTAATCTAACAAATCTAGCATCAATAAATCATAAAAACCCTTTCTGAAACCCTAAACCCAACAATGAAACTACTCAGACATGGAGAAGTAGAAACAACAAATCAATAATGAAGAAAACATAAATGAATTGCAAAAGAATAGAAAAATAGGGTTTAGAAATCTTCTCCAAAGTGTCAATAAGGATTAGAGATCTTCCCTTTAGCTCTCAATACAAAATAGTCTCAGAATATAAAGCTTATGTCTCTGGAGGCCGTGCCTCTAACTTAAATGTCAAAATAAAACCCTAAAAGTCGGTTTAAAACAAATAAGGAAAAGTTGCATCGGGGACGGGAATGGTCGATCTCGAAAGGATCAGTCGATCCGGAACGTTTTTATGCTCTCACTCCATCTGCCTACTAGCTCGATCAGCCTTCAACCAATTTAGCTTCAGATGCATATTTTCACCCCCAAAACGCTCAAATTCCTTCCAAAGTCACCTAGAACCTGTAAAGACTCACAAAGGACTAAAAAGACTCTAAAAGCACACTTGGACCTAGTAAAAGACTCAAAACAATCCTAAAAACAATAGTTAAAACCCTATAAAATACAGACACATCAATTCCCCCGGACTTGAATCTTTGCTTGTCCTCAAGCAAGAACAGACAAAAACTCAAGAACAAAGAAAAGGTTTGAAAGTGGAAACTCACATATTCTTGGGAACTTCTCCTTTGCACTCTTCATCACATCAAATTGAGAACTAGTTTATGTACTCTGCCCATGATTAGGATCAACACTCCCTACTCTGAACTCCATGGCTTTAGAGAACCTTCAGCATCCCCATTGTTGTCTCTCTACATTAAATTAGTAAAAATGTGCGGTCTTACCATGGGAGTATCGATCATTGAACTTTTTGACTCCTTCAACCTCTTATCGCCCAAGACTTCCTTCATATGCTCCCTTTCCTCTCTCTTTTCTCACTTCCAAAGGATTGATTTCTCCCTAATTTTCTAGGGTATCATTTTATTTTTTTTATCAATCCCTTGCTCTTTTCTGCGGACAGGTTTCCATGAGTTCCGAAAGATGCACGGGTTTACGCACACCCCTTGGTTCACTTCTTTTATTACCTATATCCTTTTCTTCTTTCTTCTTCTCTTCCTTTTTTTTTCTTACTAAGTACTGAAGGGAAGAGAGAGGGGAAGCATACTTGCGAGGAGATGCATGTCTCGTGAGGCTTGAAGGGAGGAGTCTTGTCCGATGTATACCAAGCCCCAAGGTAAGAAATTAAATCCGGTTAAGTCTTGTCAAAGCTAGAGACAACTTCTGGTTCAACTTAGTGTTCTCCTTAGCGAGTGTCTTTTGGGGCGTGTTGAGACTGCTCATGTTCATTCCAAGCTTCATTCAAAAATCAAAAGTACTAAAGCAATCATAAGAGTGTTAGTTCAAAGCAAAAGATTCCTAGAAATGATCATAGTTTCCCAATTTTTTTTTGACTCAATAAAAATAAGAAAATGACTCAAAGACTCGATAAATCAAAAGAAAACAACCAAAGAAAACAAAATTAGTAACTTGGAGACATCCCTCCCCTGGACATACTTCACACCGTCCCGGTGTGAAAGCAAAGCCAAGAAAAGAATGAATCCGACAAAGAAAATAAGAAAAATGAAAAAGAAAAAGAAAGGAAAAGAAACAAAAACCGGTGTCCTCGCATCTGGTGGTGGAGTGGTGTTGGCAAGGGTGGGGATCGATCAGTCTTGGAATGGGATTGACCGATCTGAAACATTATTGAACTTGGAGATACGCACAGCAAACCAACGGGATCGATCGATCCGAAGATCTTGGAACAAAAATTTTCGCATCTTCTACGTTTGGAACCTGTTCCTGAAAACACTTAACACCGGACGTGATTGCACCGTAATAAATCCTAAAAACAAAACCAAAATCCTTAGAAAAATAAAAAGAAAAGGGTAAGCCAGCACAAACCCCATGGGTTACCTCCCATAAGCACTTCTTTAAGGTCTATAGCTTGACCGTGGTTTCAGGTGTCAAGTGATGGGAGGATGAGAACTCATATCAGAACGAGCTCTCCAATTCGTCAGCTTAAGCTCCAGAACCTTATTCAACATACTATCCACTGCTCCTTGGCCTTTTTCTTTAAACTCCGGAGTGAGGATGGCTTTAACTTTAGAGAAAGGCCGAGATATTCCTTTGCACTTCACCTTGTACTCAATGGTGTCTCTAACATATTTATCGGGTACCAAGGTTATGTGAAGATCTGGTATTACTCTCTCTATCTTAGGCTTGTCTCTCTTCTTAACCTTCTTAGAACTTTTCTTAGAAGAACGAGTGTCTCCATCCAGGACTTCGTTGACCTCATTCTTATCAGCACTCTCTCCCATTATCACGACATCCACCTCCTTCTCATGTTCTACAACTAGACAAGAGCCATGTTGTATAGGTTTATTTGCAGTGATTGCGTTGTAGAAGACTTTATCATCAATGTTAGAGAAAGTGATCCTCTTATTAGGCAAGTCAACAACTGCTCCCACTGTTGCTAGGAAAGGTCTCCCAAGAATCAAAGGCATAACAGAACCCTCGCTCATTTCCACAACATGAAAATCTGTAGAAACCAAGCAATTCCCAACTCGAACATCTAAATTGTCAATGAAGCCTTGTGGAGTTGCGGTGACAGCATTTGCAAACGTGAGAGAGACCTTAGAAGCCTTCATATCATCAATCCCCAATCTCTCTGCAATAGCCTTAGACATTACGTTCACACTGGATCCAGTGTCACAAAGGGAATCCTCAAAGTTCACTCCTAAGATGGAGCATGGAACAACAAATTTTCCTGGATCTTTTAACTTGGGTAGTCTTTTCAAAGATGGAGCATGAATGTTCTTCTCTCTAGCCAAAAACGCCTTAACCTCCACCAAATCCTTTTCTTCAACCACAACATCATTGTAAACCTTCTTAAAAAAAGATATATGCTTTACTGCCTTTGTAAAGGGAATGTCAGTGATGAACTCACTTATAGCTTCTTTGTATCGATCATACTTCTTTTCATCCAGAGGTTTCTTCACATGTCTTCTTGGAAAAGGAATTTGTGTCCTATAGGGCTTTGGTTCCACAAGAAGTGATTCCTTGGTATTCATATTAGGAGCAGATGAGTCGTAAATCCCCATTCTTGCAGCTTGGAGCGATCGTTCAACACAAGGAGCATCCAGTATGAAATTTTCTGAGACAGACTCTGCAACAGCGATGGGATCGGTCGATCTGTAGGGAGGATCGGTCGATCCAAGTTCTTTAGGGATCAAACTCGAATTATCAGAATGGATGGGAACGGCTGGTCTAGTCTTAGGATTGACCGATCCCGTCTCTGCGGAAGCCAAGCATGAGTTGATCACAGCACAACTCAGCCCATCTTCGATCCCACCATGGAGTGTTATAGCATTGCATGAATCTTTGTTCTTAGAGCTAGAAGAAATAGCAGAGACCCTCTTATCAATGGAATCAACACATGAACTCAACCTCTCAAATTTCCCATTCAAATCATTGTACATGCTATCAATCTTGACATTAATCTCAGCAGAACTTTTCTTATGACCATCCAGCAATGCTTGCATCATCAATTCGAGTTTGCTATCTTGTGGAGCTGCAGATGGAGCGTGGTATCCTTGGACATTTGAGCTACTAAATCCAGCACCTTTGTTCTGAAATCCTTGCGAGAAGTTACCTTGCTGATTATGTGGAGGATACACTTGATCTTGAGGATTCTCGACATTGGTGCTTCTGTAGGAGAGATGAGGATGATTTCTATAATTCTGATTAAACCCATGATTCTGATAGTTCCCTTGTCCTCCTACATAGTTCAGCTCCTCTATTCCTTCAAAACCTGAATTTACTCCAACCTATTGATACGCCCCCGTCTGTCCGTCGCACATGTTGACAGCTTGCTGATCTCTCTTCAGAAGAAGGTCTACCTTGGCAGTGAGACTCTTAATAACATCTGTATTCACGGAGCTAACAACACGCACAGAACGATCATACTCATGGCTATGATTGTTGTTACTCGCTGCAAGGTTTTCGACCAAGAGGTTTGCTTCAGCGGCAGTGTTAGTAGAAAAATCTCCTCTGCTGGCAGTATCGAGTGCCATCTGGTACTTCTGGTCAATTCCTCCATAGAAGATGTTCAAAAGATTCTCTTGTGAAAAGCCATGATGAGGACAGTCCCTCATATACTCCTTGAATCTCTCCCACGCTTCACAAAAAGACTCCGTACCACCTTGTGAGAAGGTAGTGATCTTGCTCCTTAACATAGCGGATCGTGACTTAGTGTAGAAGTGGTTTAAAAACGCTGCTCTACACTGCTCCCATGTGGTAAGTGATCCTCGGTCCAAAAGATTTAGCCATCTCAAAGCCTTATCTCCTAAGGAGAATTGGAACAAAGTCAACATGAGATAATCATACGGAACTCCATTAGACCTTGTTGTACTAGCCAATCTCTCAAAAGCTTCAATATGGTCCAGAGGGCTCTCTGAGGCTAATCCATTAAACACACGATTCTGAACCAAATTGATGAGACTGTGCTTAATCTCATAGTCTTGTATCGCAGGAGCAGGAGGTAGAATTGCAGACCGATTCGCAAATAGCCTGTTGTGAGCATCTTCGTCCCTCAAGGTGGCTCGTCTTGCTGGTGGATTTGGTTCAGCTTTGTTTCGCACCTGCTGGTCTGGCCTCTGCTGCTGTTGAACGATAGCAACTTGAGGATTGGGTGGACGAACCTCTCCTTCTTTTCCGTTGGCCATAGCGTTGATTTGGGCTCTTGCTTTGTGGTTTTCACGTTCAAGCTGTGCTAACTCCTTGTTTCGCAGGTTACACAAATCAGTAGGTTTGTGGCTTCTTGTTTGCATGCACCTGAAACACAAGAGAAAGAACACAAGAACTAATTAGTAAATAAAAATAAAACAAATCTTAGACTAAATTTAAATCTACAATTCCAAAGGCAACGTTTGATCCCCGGCAACGGCGCCAAATTGATTAACAGGTCAATTAAAACCTAATGTGTACTCCACCACGATCTAGTGGTATCGTTGTAACACTTCAGGATCGAATCCACAGGGACCAAACAATTATACTATGAAATTATGTAGATTAAATATAGCTAAGACAAAAGAGGAAGTTTTGTGAATAAATTAACTAATCAAAAACGGAAGTAAATAAGTTGTTTCTAAATCAAAAAGGAAATATTGGGCACAGGGAATCAGTTAGGGGACATGACCACAAAATTAGATGATAAATTGGGATAACATTAAACACCGTTCTTGAACTCAAATCTCGAATGTAAAACTAACCTACTGTCGCAGCATTAGCTATCTATGCAAGGAATTGATAAAACTCTAAACCGTCGTTTGAATCTAAACAATCCTAGCAAGCAATAAGTTCAAGTTTGATTATGTTCACAAGGTGCCTCAACTTCAACTATCGTTGGCTAAGGATCACCTTGCTCACCTATGTTCTTTTCAAGCAACTCAACAACACTTTTGGTGCCCCGATGAATTAAACCTAGGATCTTAATCTAGGTGATCAATCTAGCTTAAGCATTAAGAACAACTATAGATGAAGAACAATAAGATCAATCCCTAATCTAACAAATCTAGCATCAATAAATCATAAAAACCCTTTCTGAAACCCTAAACCCAACAATGAAACTACTCAGACATGGAGAAGTAGAAACAACAAATCAATAATGAAGAAAACATAAATGAATTGCAAAAGAATAGAAAAATAGGGTTTAGAAATCTTCTCCAAAGTGTCAATAAGGATTAGAGATCTTCTCCCTTTAGCTCTCAATACAAAATAGTCTCAGAATATAAAGCTTATGTCTCTGGAGGCCGTGCCTCTAACTTAAATGTCAAAATAAAACCCTAAAAGTCGGTTTAAAACAAATAAGGAAAAGTTGCATCGGGGACGGGAATGGTCGATCTCGAAAGGATCAGTCGATCCGAAACGTTTTTATGCTCTCACTCCATCTGCCTACTAGCTCGATCAGCCTTCAACCAATTTAGCTTCAGATGCATATTTTCACCCCCAAAACGCTCAAATTCCTTCCAAAGTCACCTAGAACCTGTAAAAACTCACAAAGGACTAAAAAGACTCTAAAAGCACACTTGGACCTAGTAAAAGACTCAAAACATTCCTAAAAACAATAGTTAAAACCCTATAAAATACAGACACATCAACTACAATACCTTTGAAATATCTTTCTCACATTGTCTATCCTTCGTAGATTCATAGTCTCGAGGAGGAGACCAACAACTGTCATCACTTGTGTGCACTTGAGATACATAGTCCGGGAACCACGCCCTTACATGAGGAGGTTCTATTCCAGTACACGGATCACAGAAGCATCAGTGAAGAGAATGCGTAGTGTAGAATGGGAGCCAATAAGACGACATACTTACTGTTTACGAATCGAGGAATGTAGATTGAAAGATCAACAAGCTCCTCATAGTTCCTGTTTTCCACAAGGATCATTAAGAAGTATCAGACTTTTCTCTGTCCTACCAAGTAAAGAAAGTGTGCAAGTGAATGTGTTCAGAGAGAATAAAGAGTTAGGAGGCTAAAAGATGAGCGAGCAGTGAATGTGTGCAAGTGGTAAGATCAAATCGAACATAAATGAAAGCTGAAGAACCCTGCTATCGAACGCTCTCTTCTTTTTCGTTTCACCTAACCAAAAGAAACAGTTAAACAAGCTTATTTGATATTACTACAAGCTAAATCAAACAAGAACAATGTACTCTTAAATTATACAATCCAGCGACAAGAACACAAACAGTTACAAAAACAATGATATTGAAAGAGATATTGTTTTGACAAAATCAGTTAAATCGGCGAGACATGTAGGCCAAATCTTTTCAAATTCATCATAATCGGAGATTAAGAAGACAACATCTACTAAACTTATGGATCATATCGGAACACATGAACACCAAGAACCCTAATTTTCTAACAAACATAAAAAAACCCCTAAATTGCGATCAAAACTCAAAGAACCCTAATCATAAAACACTAATCAGGACTGATTCAATCACTAATTGTATTGATAAACTTACCATATGATTCCAATTGATTCAATCTCTTATGATTGAGTGGGATCCAAAATCAAATCGCCTCTCATAGATCCTCTCGGAGACGAGGCATCGTCGATTCAATCGACCGAGAGAGAGAGAGAGAGAGAGAGAGTGATACTAGGATTTTTGTGTCTCCTAGCAGGTTCAATTAACCTTAAGTGTTGTAGTATTTAAGGTGTCAATCCAAATGGGATGTTGCTAGCAATCAAGATGCAATCAAGGAATCACAAGTTAAGCCAATTCAAAGAGTGTTTTTATCTAACAGTCCTAGAATGATCAAAATGCGAAATGGAAATGAGTCACAGAACTAGAAACAAGAATGCATGACGAGAAGCGAAAGTGAATAAAAACGCAAACGATTCTAAGCATGAACAAACGAAACAGTTCCAGGAATGTAATAAAAATCAGAAAGAAAGAAGTCCTAAGGATGGGAGTAATTGATGTCGGTGGAGTATCCTAGTCTACAGAGTGTTTAACATGCCACAAGCAATCTATCCCTAAACAATGAACATCACTTCTTAGCTAATCCAATCTCTTGACAAAAGCTACTCAGACTCAACCACTTCCATACCTAGCTCTCGCTAGAGAAACGTGGTCGAGCAGGCATGACAAACAAGTTCATTCACGTCAACAAACATCCTAGACAACTAATCTCTTAGGCTAGGAACGTAAGTCTCTGGCACTAGTTGGTCAGACATTTCATCAAACACCTTTTGGGTGTGGAGATGTCTCGGACCTAGTTCCAATTGATCAGAGAGAAACTAGTAATTCTAACTCTAGTCCAGAAGGGAATCTTACAAATCAAGCTTAAACACCCTACATCCTAAGATCCTCCACCTCATCTATCCCATCCTCAGGAACTACCACACTACTCAGATCCGAAAATCATAGTCAAGGATGCAAACACAGAAATCATTGAATCAAGCATAATAAGATAGATAAAAATAAGATTAACAACTTTGTAGAAGGAATCAAATGCAAAATCTCAATAAATCTCAACGATATCGGAATACAAGTCTGAGAACGTGTTTTTGATGCTAGGTTCAAAACCTTCTGGGAACGAAAACGAGATTAAAAGATAAGATGTCTCCGCAAAGACTTAACAAAATGTATATATAGTAGTCCAACATGGAAAGCCCTAAAACTTAAAACGACAAGGTAAAGCGTCGGTTCGGTAATCTCTGAAGCATGTGAAACCAAACGTCTTTCTTCCCGACATGTGCGATCAAGTCTATGTGCGTCGAATGGAATCCAATGTCATCATAGATCGGATGGAAGGCTGAGGAGCATGGCTTGGACGGATAGCTCGGACGGAACGGAGATGGTGACAATGGCTCGGACGAGACGGAGATGGTGACCATGGCTCGGACGAGAATGGCTTCCAACGTTTCCTAAATACCTGAAATACTCCAAGATGCACAATGTATGCAAGGATGATGCAAGAGCTACCTAGACGTGCAAAGTGTATAGAAAAAACTAGAAAACGATGCAAACCAACGAGTTATCCTAGCTAAATGCATGATAAAAATAGGCTAAGGAGAGACAAAATATAGACATATCAACTCCCCCAAACTTACTCTTTGCTTGCCCTCAAGCAAACAATCAAGAATAGAGTATGGAGAAGAGGTGTGAAGATGGGGTCTCAGAACCTAAAACATGCTAAATAAAATAGTTAGAATCAAGGTCCTTGTTTTTAGTTCTATGATGCATGGTGAAAGAACTCTATATATTTTTTTTCTACACATGCAATCCTATCAATCATTCCCTTTAACATTCATTAACAGAGAACCGTGAATCAAGCTAAGCAATGTCGTTGAACTCATTTGGCTAGGGTGAAGGGTTGGAGACTTAGATGGTCTCCTTCTCGAGTGGTTTCATCAATACATGACAAGGTTCTCTCACAAAAATGAGTTGAGCTTAAGAGAAGGCTAAAGGTTGAAACCAACTGATACATACAAGAGCAGCGTCCTGTCTACCCAAAGAACATTTCAAACCGAAGTTGATCCTATCTCTACCCTTCATCAGAAACATCATCTCAAACCCATTCTTTCACTCTTTATACTTGGTCTTAGGAGAAGTTCACTTATTATCATTCTAGCAGATTGGGAAATCTTTATTATCACTATGGTTCTTTTTCTTTTCTTCTAAGGACTCTAGACATCATAAGCATTTTTACTTTCTTTCCTTTGTCTAATCTTTTCGTTTTATGCCCAGAACCAATAACTCATTGTTTTGCTCAACCCAAATCCTTTACTAGACTTGTAAACCTTGAAAACACATCCCCCTCCTAAAGACTTTCTCCCCTTTACTTTCTGTTTACACTTCACTTTTCTGCACAAATCCATACCCAATACCCAAAATCGAGTTCTCACCTAGTCCTACTAGTCCGGATAACGCGAACTAGAACTACACAGGATCCTACTCTTGTCGGTTAGAACCTAACACTTTCTAACAAGCTCAACTCGGAAAAAGGCCTGACACTCAAGAATACAATTGGCTTGAAAGAGCGGTTGGTTAAGGGTGCGGGGAACTGTTCCAAAGATGGGAATCAGCTACTTGGATCGACAAGGGTGGTAAAAATGTGAAAGACAATCCAAGTATGTATATGGTATCCATGAGTTCAACTTCAATGCATAACAGGATAATTGCAAGTCAGGATTAGGTTCAAGTAGATAGGGAACGACATCAATTCAGAACATGCTTCAATCTTACATTTTCAAATTCAATCAACATGCATCAAAGAACTAATAACAAGGGCCTTGATCCTATCCTATTGAATTCAGCATGCTTCCAAGGTTACAATCATCATCGACCCCTATGCTAAATGCAACAACCCTACATGCACAACACTAGACTCAATCCTAAAATGCAAATGCAAACTACATGAACACTCTGTTTTTGTGGAGATTTTCGAATTTTTTCAATTTTTTTGGTTTTTTTATTTTTTATTTTTTTATTTTTTTGTATGCAAATAAATGGATGCTATCTCAAACATGATATGATGCAAAAAATTGAAATAAGAATCACAGAACACAACGTCAGATACATCATCCCAAACCCTCCCCAAACTTAAATTACACAGTCTCTGTGTAGGAAAAATTTGCAGGTGGATTTAAGAATCTCAACAGAAGCAATGCAGAAATGAAATGGTATATACAATGGAAGGTAGGAGTACCTCAGTAGTAGAAGAAGGAGTCTGAGCTCGCCCAAGGAGTTGGGGCGTGGTACTGGCTCTGTCCTTCACCGTGTTCGGGATCCGCAGGAGTGGTCTCACCTGGTTGGTCGACTTGTTGCTCAACCGCTTGAGTGTTCTGATAAGTGCTCGGCTGCTCGTCGCACTGCATGTCGTCGACTCTAGACTCGCCATGGTCCGAGACCAATACTACCACATCCGTAGGCTGATAATCACCTTGCTGCCCAACTTGTTGCTCAACCTCTTGCTCAGCTTGAGCTGCAGAACGACGCGCTGATCGACGACTTGAGGAGGCTCTTGAACCACGCGAACCGCGTCCCCTTCTCTCCCTAGATTCATGTGATGAGTGGCGTGAAGGGACGGGAGAAGATGGGCGCTGTCGTGGCACATATGAAGATTGACGTGCGGGTGATGGAATCGGAGAAGGTGTTCGCTCTAGGTTCGCGGAAGGGTGTCCTGGCATTGGTATGGTATCCTCGGGGATGGATCTTGGGACCGCGGTTGTGGATGTCGAACAGCTAAACTTACGCATGAAGTTCATGACATTCTTGGTGAAACGGCTAAACGTTTTGTCTCTGGCTTTCCCCCATTGTTGCAGCAGGTTGAGTCTATGATGAGCGGCTCGATCCCCTTGGACATTCTCGGATCCGAGTACTCCTCGAAGTGGAATTGCTCCGGCGGTACTCCTCTGGGCGGTAGTCCTCTGTGTCTTCTTCCATTGGCTCCGCGCGTGTTTCCACAACGTCGACATGATCCTCTTCAGCTTCAGAGTTGTATAAGATTGTTGTAGGAGGGATAAACTCGATATGCTCTCCACCTAAGATTGTAGTCAACTCGACGCAAGGGAGGAGTAATCTCGAAGGTCCGACCGCAGGATGCACAAAATTGTAGAGCAACCTTTCATGCCTCAAACCCCAATCCAAAGTGCGTAGCTGTCGCAGGTAGCGGATGTCTATCCAACGTGGTGGGTGCGCCTCAGAGTGTAGGGGGACGCCAGCAGCCTCAAGGAACCAAGTCACGATGCCTCCCATGCACATCACTCCGGGAGTGTGGTTGAGGCTTAGTCGCGAGACCCAATGCTTGTATGTCAGCATGTGGTTGATAAGGTAGAGCGAGACGGAAGCGTTGGATATGTCACCTTGCAGCGCGGTGCAATCCATGGCAGTGAATGAGAGTCCCTTAAGCGCCAAATCGATCATCTCTAGATCGCCATTCGTCATGTATCCTTTAATCTCTTTAGCGTAAAATGCATTGGTGACCGCCTTCTGGAAGTAACGCAACACTGGGCTCCGCACGTTCAGCGCTTTTGTCTTCGAGGAAGTGAATGTGGGTGCACTCCCAATCCTTGCCCAGAGTGCGGATATCTCATCCCGATCGAACTGCGGCGTAGTCCCTGTTCCGCTGGGAAATCCAAACATCTCTTCGACAGTTTTGAAACTAAGAGTGTAGAACTGGCCATGAACGCAAAATGTAATGTAGCCCAGACCTCCATCAGACATCATTCCCGGCTCATCCGCATACAGATGCGTCTCCAGAGTACAGAGGAACTGAATTGTCTCCTCCCTGTATCCGCTTTTTGGTGTGTTCATGATTCCCGCCAGATGGCACCGCCTAAACAGATACTGAACATCCTCCCAAATCCCGAGTTTCTGCATAGTCTCAACATGGGGATACCTTGTTCCCTCAAACTCCATCTGCTGGAACAGCTCGTAGTAATCCTTGGGAGTTAATTTTGTCTCAGCGCTCTTCCGTTTGACAAATTTTCTGGGAGCTGGTGTTGAGCGCAACGCAGGTTCCTCCCGTTCGTAATCACTCCCGTCCTCCTTTGAGTTTGAAGCTTGTGCCGGTCGCTTTCCACGACTCTTGCTCTTAGAGAGCGGTTTGTCTGGTCTGCTTGACCCAGCACCTCGCGTAGGCGGCTTGGAAGTAGCAACACGTCCTGGAACCTCACAACCATACTTATCATACATCTCGTCCCAAAAATTGTCAGACATTGCAAAGGAAGATGGTGATAATGGCTCGATCAAAACGAAGATGGCGACAGTGGCTCGGTCGGGAACAAAGATTGCGACAGTGGCTCGGTCGGGAACGAAGGTTGCGACAGTGGAGGTAGCAACGCAGTGGCGTGAGATGGTGGTGGGATGAAAGAGAGAAGTGAGAGTGAGTTGATGATGATGAGCGTAGAGGTGAGTGAAAAAGAGGGAGGTGAGAGTTTGTTTTGTTTGGTGAGAGGAGAAAGTAGAGAAGAGATGATATAAATAGAGGGGTGGTGAGGATGTCGTGCAAGTGGGAGAAGAATGAGAGTTGTGAGGGTGGTGGTGAAGTGAGGTGACACAAAGTTGATGTGTTTGGTGTGAGGGAACAAGAGAGATGTGAGGGGATGAGGTGACAAGAGAGTTGAAAAATCTCGTGGGGGGGAAGCCAACAAAGAGGGAGATGCAAGTGGGTTGCTTTCTTTTCGTTTTTTTTTTTTTTTTTTTTTTTTTTTTTTTTTTTCACTCCCTCTCCTTTTCACTCTGTTTTTCTCTGTATCCTCTATCTTTGTTGCACACACTCCCTTCTGTAGATTCCTGAACACAGAAAACCAAAAACAAAAATTAAAAACACAAGAATCCTAAAAATATTTACAGTGATACCTTTGGGACTTCCTCCCAAGTGAGCTTGTTTAAAGTCTCTAGCTTGACTTTTCAGCTTTTTATGCTTTTTGGGGTTCATGGAGGAGTACAGAAAACCCCTCTGGGCGGACTTGATCAGCTAAATATTTTTTTACTCTTTGGCCGTTTACAGTGAATTCGCTGCCATCCTTGTTCAGAAGAGTGATAGCTCCAAATGGCAAAACGTCTTTGACTGTAAATGGTCCAGACCACCTAGACTTAAGCTTTCCAGGAAATAACTTAAGTCTGGAATTGAACAGCAAAGCCTGATCTCCAGCTTTGAGCTCCTTGACAATAATCTTCTTGTCATGAAAATTCTTTGTCCTCTCCTTGTAAATCTTGGAACTCTCATAAGCATCAAGTCTTATTTCTTCCAACTCATGGATGTCAAGAGTTCTCTTAGCCTGAGCTGTGTCAATATCCAAGTTCAGCAGCTTGATTGCCCAAAGTGCCTTGTACTCAACCTCCACAGGGAGATGACATGCTTTACCATATACCAACTGAAACGGTGTTCTGCCTATTGGCGTCTTGAACGCTGTTCTGTATGCCCAGAGAGTCTCGTCCAACTTGACAGACCAATCTTTCTTCGAGACTCCAACAATTCTTGACAAGATACCCTTGATCTGTTTGTTCGAAACTTCAACCTGACCGCTGGTCTGAGGGTGATACGCAGTAGACACTTTGTGCTTGACCCCATACTTTCTCAGCATGCTCTCAAAAACTTTGTTGACGAAGTGAGTTCCACCATCACTGATCACCGCTCTAGGTATCCCATACCTTGGAAAGATTATACTTTTGAACAGCTTCAGAACAACCTTGTGATCATTGGTGGGGCTGGCTATGGCTTCGACCCACTTAGAAACGTAATCAACTGCCACCAAGATATAGACATTCCCATTAGATGGGGGTTGAAAGGACCCATGAAGTCTATCCCCAGACGTCAAATATCTCCACTTCCAGGATTGGATTTTGGGGCATCTCGTTTCTCCTTGTGATGTTGCCCATCCTCTGACAAGCGTCACACTTGGTGATGAAGTTGTGAGCGTCTTTGAACAAGGTTGGCCACCAGAGACCTGCTTGGAGAACCTTCTGAGCTGTCTTGAATGTGGCGAAATGACCTCCGTAGACGGAACCGTGACAATGCTCAAGCACTCCCTGCACTTCCCCTTCTGCTATGCATCTTCTGAACAGACCGTCAGAACCTCTCTTGTACAGATATGGTTCATCCCAGAAGTAGTGGTTGACCTCTCTGAAAAGCTTCTTCTTCCTGTATGGATCCATGTCATCAGGAACTTCTCCACATACCTTGTAATTCACAACATCTGCATACCAGGGTGCAGTCTCAGAAGTGATTGCCATACATCTGATTTTGAGGTTCTCAACCCCTGTGTCATGCATCCGCTCACAAACCTGGGCTACCAGAAGTTGTTCCTCAGGCATTGAGTCATTTATTGGAACAACATCTTCTATCCTCATTCTTGACAAGTGGTCTGCAACTCCATTTTCTATTCCTTTCTTGTCAACTATCTCCATGTCAAACTCTTGGAGAAGCAGGATCCATCTCAGCAGTCTCGGTTTGGTATCCTTCTTTGAGTAGATGTGTCTCAGAGCGGCATGATCGGTATACACAATGACCTTCGAACCTACAAGATAACTCCTGAATTTCTCGAATGCAAACACAACTGCTAGGAGTTCCTTCTCTGTGGTAGCATACCTTCCCTGGGTCTCGTCCAAGGTGCGACTTGCGTAGTAGATGACATGAAGCTTCTTGTCAATACGCTGTCCCAGAACTGCTCCAACTGCGAAGTCTGAAGCATCACACATGATCTCAAAAGGATGATCCCAATTCGGAGCTTGCACTATGGGTGCTGAAACCAAGGCCTCCTTGATCTTGCTAAAAGCTTCCAAACATGCTGCATCAAATTCGAACTCAACCTCCTTGCACAACAACCTTGTCAAAGGTCTTGCAATTTTTGAGAAGTCCTTGATGAATCTCCTGTAAAACCCAGCATGTCCCAGAAAACTCCTGATGTCCTTCACTGTCTTAGGCGGTTGAAGCTGAACCATGACCTCAATCTTAGCTTTGTCAACCTCAATCCCTTTCTCAGAAATTTTGTGTCCCAGAACAATCCCTTCTTCAACCATGAAATGGCACTTCTCCCAGTTCAGCACCAGGTTCGTCTCCTCACATCGCGTCAATACCCTGCACAAATTTAACAAACAGGAGGAGAAAGTGGAACCGTATACAGAGAAGTCGTCCATAAACACTTCCACTGACTCCTCAATTAAATCCGAGAAAATTGAAGTCATGCACCTCTGAAAGGTGGCAGGAGCATTGCACAAACCAAATGGCATGCGTCTGTAGGCAAATGTGCCATAGGGACAAGTAAAGGTTGTCTTTTCCTGATCATTTGGGTGAATAGGGATTTGGAAGAATCCACTATACCCATCAAGGAAACAATAATAGGGATGACTAGCTAGTCTTTCCAACATTTGATCAATGAAAGGCAAAGGAAAATGATCTTTCCTAGATACAGCATTCAACTTCCTATAATCTATACACATCCTATGTCTTGTGATGGTTCTAGTTGGGATTAACTCATTTTTGTCGTTTTTGATCACAGTTATGCCTCCCTTCTTAGGTACACAGTGCACTGGAGATACCCAAGTACTATCGAGATAGGGTAGATAACTCCAGCATCAAGCAGTTTTAGGATTTCTTTCTTTACTACTTCTTTCAGATTAGGGTTCAATCTTCTTTGGGGTTCAATACTAGCATAAGACTCATTTTCAAGATTGATCCTATGTGTGCAAAGACTAGGTGAGATTCCTTTGATATCATCTAAAGAATAACCTATGGCCTTTCTAAACTTTTTAGCTCAGTGACTAGCAACCCCAATTCATCATCACTCAACCTAGCATTCACTATGACAGGATAAGTAGAATTGGTTCCCAGAAAAACGTACCTGAGTCCGGAAGGGAGAGTTTTGAGTTCTACCTTCGGAGCTTTCAGTTCCGACCAGTCATCAGCACGGAGTCTGGAATGATCGCGGTCGAGTGGGAGATATCACGTTCTGAACTCTCTGTCTCAACTGCACGTACCTCCTTTGCGTCAGATATCTGCTCGAATTCCTCTGATCCATCCGTTTCTCTGTGGGAATCTAGCATATTCTTGTAACAAGTTGTCTCCCCATGCATGAACCCTTCTTCTCCATCCTTGGTTAGAGCAGTTTTGAGATGATCCTCCTCAGCTAGTTCCTCCAACAGCTCATCAGCCAACTTATCCATCTCTTCAATATAGAAGACTTGTCCTCCTATTGTTGGCTTCTTCAAAGTATCCTTGATATCAAACTTCATGATGAAGTCATCGCCCAGATTAAGATCAATCTTGCCATTTCTGACATCAATGATGGCTCCAGCAGTCGCTAGGAACGGTCTTCCTAAAATCAGAGGATCTTTAGGTTCTTCATCCATCTCCAGAACCACGAAGTCAGTTGGTACTTCCACGTCTCTGATCCTGACAGGTAAGTCCTCTAAGATACCATGTGGAAGTCTCACTGATCTATCTGCAAGGATGAGGGAGATGTCGCATCCCTTAAACCTTGTGAAACCCAACCTCTTAGCCACAGAGAATGGCATCAGATTCACTGAAGCGCCAAGATCACATAAGCACCTCTCAAAAGAAATGGGTCCAATGGAGCAGGGAAGAGTGAATGATCCAGGATCTTTGAGCTTCTTGGGTACAACCTTCTTCTGGATGATTGCACTGCACTCAAGACTTAGTACCACCATGCCTTGAACTTCTTTTGATCTCTCCATCACCAAGTCCTTGAGGAATTTCTGGTAGTGAGGAACAAGTGCGAATGCATCTAGCAATGGCATTCTCAACTCAATCTCCTTGACTTGCTTTTCGAACAAGGCTTTGTACTTCTCAGTAAGCTGCTTCTTGAACCTCACTGGAAATGGTAGAGGAGGCTTGTACGGTGGAGGGATGAACCTCGCAGGTCTGTCTTCAGGAACAGCTGGCTCCTTAACAGCTTCAGGCTCGGATTGCTTCACTGGCTCGATTGGATCTTTGACTGCCTCGACGGGGTTCTCCATCTGAGTGTCATCCTGACCAAAATCCTCCCCATCTAATTCCGCACTGTCCTCAGTGACGTCTGGAACTCCTGGCCTGGGAGGCAATGTTTTCCCACTTCTCAGCGTAATGGCATTGGCAAACTCCTTGGGGTTCTGAACAGCTTTACCTGGGAATTGGCCAGGCTTTGGTGCAGAAGTAGATGCAGATTGGCCTTCCATGTACCTTATCTTCGAATTCAATGCTTCGAATTTGACGTTTAGATCGTTGTATGAACATTCCATTCTCTGACTAAGGTCAGCAAACTTCTTAGCAGTCTCCATAGAACCGCTAGCTTGGCCCTGAAGAAGTTGTTGCATCATCTGTTTCATTTCTTGATCTGGGGCTGAGGTAGTCTGAACTGGTTGAGGGCGGAGTCCTGGCGGTGGTCCTGAGGGAGCTTGGTAACCCTGCTGGAACTGTTGTTTTGGAGCGAAACCCGGATTATAAGGCACAAAAGGTTTTTGTTGACCTTGCTGTTGTTGTTGAGGCGGGTACACCTGATCTTGTGGATTAGCAACATTGTTACTTCGATAAGACAAATTAGGGTTCGTCTTATAGGGGTTGTAACCTTTGTTGTATCCACCCTGATTCTGGACATAGCTGATCTCTTCATTCTGCTCCCCCTCCCCATCTGGAACTTGGAAAGGGTCGTCCTCAGAGACGAAGTGGACGCTCCTCTGCTGGCTCAGCAAGATACGGTCGAGCTTCTCATTGACATTCTTGAGGTCCTTCTTGTACTTCTCTTCAGACCCAGCGTCACCGCGAAATGTGCGGTCATAATCCTCGTTGTAGTTGCCGTCGGACTGAGCGAGATTCTCCACCAGTTGCCAACCTTCCTCGACGTCCTTGTTCAGGAAGTTACCGTTAGAAGCGGTGTCAAGCAGCATACGTATCTTTGGTAGTACACCACGGTAGAGAGTGCTCAGCAGTGACTCGTTGCTGAAACCATGGTGTGGACACTGGCTGTGGTAACCCTTGAAACGCTCCCAGGCTTCACAGAATGATTCTGAGCTCTTTTGAGTAAAGCTAGAAATCTCATTCCTGAGACGTGCTGTTCTGGAGTTGGAGAAGAACTTCGCCAAGAACGCTTTCTTGCAACCATCCCAGGTGGTGATTGAACCCTTGGGAAGGTTTTTCTCCCATTGATGAGCCTTGTCGCCCAGGGAGAATGGGAAGAGGCGCAACTTGTAACCGTCCTCACTCACGCCGTTGATCTTGGTGAGACCACAAAGACGGTCGAACTCGTCCAAGTGGTCGAGTGGATCCTCCATAGGCAACCCGTGAAACTTGTTTCCTTGGATCATGGTGATCAGACCACTTTTGATCTCGAAGTTGTTGTTCGGCACTGCGGGAGGGACGATGCCAGCACGCTGAGTATGAGTGTTCGGTGCATCCCCAGCACCAATGTTTCGCGGTCCCTGATGTGGTTCATGCTGTTGTTCCATAGTGACTTGTGCGGGATGAACAGTGGGTTGACGAGCTTGTCGTGGGCGTTGCAACCGATTGATTTCGTCGATCACAGGAAGGAGATTCTGATGCCCTCTTGATCTGGTGTGCATGCAAGGTTGCAATCAACAGGTACCTGAGATGCAAAACAAACAAGCAGAAAACCAAAGCAAGTCAGTACTCAGAATGATTGTGTAACAGAACTTAATCTTGCAAAACGTGAAATCTTAAATGTAGCAAAAAGAATCCCAAATGGCAACGGCGCCAAATTGATACTAGGATTTTTGTGTCTCCTAGCAGGTTCAATTAACCTTAAGTGTTGTAGTATTTAAGGTGTCAATCCAAATGGGATGTTGCTAGCAATCAAGATGCAATCAAGGAATCACAAGTTAAGCCAATTCAAAGAGTGTTTTTATCTAACAGTCCTAGAATGATCAAAATGCGAAATGGAAATGAGTCACAGAACTAGAAACAAGAATGCATGACGAGAAGCGAAAGTGAATAAAAACGCAAACGATTCTAAGCATGAACAAACGAAACAGTTCCAGGAATGTAATAAAAATCAGAAAGAAAGAAGTCCTAAGGATGGGAGTAATTGATGTCGGTGGAGTATCCTAGTCTACAGAGTGTTTAACATGCCACAAGCAATCTATCCCTAAACAATGAACATCACTTCTTAGCTAATCCAATCTCTTGACAAAAGCTACTCAGACTCAACCACTTCCATACCTAGCTCTCGCTAGAGAAACGTGGTCGAGCAGGCATGACAAACAAGTTCATTCACGTCAACAAACATCCTAGACAACTAATCTCTTAGGCTAGGAACGTAAGTCTCTGGCACTAGTTGGTCAGACATTTCATCAAACACCTTTTGGGTGTGGAGATGTCTCGGACCTAGTTCCAATTGATCAGAGAGAAACTAGTAATTCTAACTCTAGTCCAGAAGGGAGTCTTACAAATCAAGCTTAAACACCCTACATCCTAAGATCCTCCACCTCATCTATCCCATCCTCAGGAACTACCACACTACTCAGATCCGAAAATCATAGTCAAGGATGCAAACACAGAAATCATTGAATCAAGCATAATAAGATAGATAAAAATAAGATTAACAACTTTGTAGAAGGAATCAAATGCAAAATCTCAATAAATCTCAACGATATCGGAATACAAGTCTGAGAACGTGTTTTTGATGCTAGGTTCAAAACCTTCTGGGAACGAAAACGAGATTAAAAGATAAGATGTCTCCGCAAAGACTTAACAAAATGTATATATAGTAGTCCAACATGGAAAGCCCTAAAACTTAAAACGACAAGGTAAAGCGTCGGTTCGGTAATCTCCTGAAGCATGTGAAACCAAACGTCTTTCTTCCCGACATGTGCGATCAAGTCTATGTGCGTCGAATGGAATCCAATGTCATCATAGATCGGATGGAAGGCTGAGGAGCATGGCTTGGACGGATAGCTCGGACGGAACGGAGATGGTGACAATGGCTCGGACGAGACGGAGATGGTGACCATGGCTCGGACGAGAATGGCTTCCAACGTTTCCTAAATACCTGAAATACTCCAAGATGCACAATGTATGCAAGGATGATGCAAGAGCTACCTAGACGTGCAAAGTGTATAGAAAAAACTAGAAAACGATGCAAACCAACGAGTTATCCTAGCTAAATGCATGATAAAAATAGGCTAAGGAGAGACAAAATATAGACATATCAGAGAGGAAAAAAGAAAAACTTCTGATTCAGTGGTATCCAAATTCAAATCGCCTCTCATGCATCCTCATGAATCCAGATTCAATCGCAACCAGAAAAAGAGAGAGAGAGCGAGGGACCGAGAGCGAGAGAGAGAGAGGAAAAAAGAAAAAAATCGAAGGAGAAATGTTTTTTTCTTTCTATTTTGTATTATTCTTTCAACCAACCGGAAAGTGACACGTACCGCCCCTTAAACCAAGATTCAGTCTCTTATATAAGGGGAGTTCTAACCATTTTTCTTCATTTCTGATTAATTTTTTTTTAACAAAAGACTAAGAGCCTCATCCCTGAACCCCGATAAATAAGGCCTTATAATATTACTTTCTTATAATATTACTTTCCTACATACTAATTGATTATGATTCTTAACTTATCAACTTAATGCATACCCGTGCTAGAAAAAAAAGTATCTAGTAAATAGGATATTTGGCTTATATATCTTGTTAAGAAATTATTGTAGCTAGCCAAGGATGATTCCTTGCTGACCCATATGCAAAATGTATCTATGATTCCGATATTTCTTTGTTTTTTCAAACATATAAGGAAAACAAAAGTTGTTTCACACTTTTATCTAACTGTGGAAAACTGAATTATGTTGATAAAATAAAGAATACAAGTCATAATCTTACTACTTATGACTTACCAGAAAAGCAAAACAAAACATAGAAGCTTGCATCTCTCTCTCTCTCTCTCTTTTTTTATGCGAAGTTTCCAAGATTTACTTAGCCGGAGAATAACAAAAATTGACATTTCTTGTTGAAGTTTGTTTTTTTCCAAAATTTATAACAAACCATATACCAAATTAAAGTAACACTTGAAATTTCAATTAAATCATTAAATTGTTTTTTGTGAGTGATGCCCCTGGTTGAGATCTAGAAGACAAGTAGGAGCGAATTGGTCTTTAATTTAAAGCATTCATCGGCAGGATTGGTCAATTGCATTTGATCTAGAGGTTTAACTCCCAATTGATTATTCTTGTACTAACAACTCACTAATGTTATAATTTTTTTTTTGTTGCATGAAAAACATCCAAAGATCAAATTTCTGTCCAAGGAGGGAAGCAAATCGAGAAATCTGATTGTAGGGAGAAAGATTGTAGAGAGAGAGAGAGAGAGAGAGATTGAAGAGAGAAGTTAGAGAGATTGTAGAGAGAGAGGGGATTGTAGAGACTATAGAGAGAGATTAGAGAGAGGTGACTGTGAGAGAGAGATTGTAGAGAGAGATGAGAGAGAGGAGATTGTAAGAAGAGAGAGAGAGAGAGACGATTAGATAGAGAAGATTGTGAGGAGAGAGATTGCAGGTATTAGCTAGATTTACACCAAACCAACAAAACTCTCGTTTTCTCCTGACATTACACCAAATCAAATCATTGTGAGGAGAGAGATTGCAGGTATTAGATTGCAGGTATTAGCTAGATCCTAAATCATACTGCACTTTAATGTACCAGCTGTTAAATCAGTACTTACTCGAACTCAATTCGTGATAATAGATTAACATTTTATATGAAAGATAGAGAAAAGAGCTTTATGAAAAACAAGAGTCGGTGAAATGAATCAAATGATTTGATTTCCGTTGTCATTAACTCACAAATTCGCTCTAACGGACATCACTTTGTTTCTCTTATGCCTCTTGATTTTGCATGCCTATTTAACCTCTCTCAACTCATTTCTCCTCTTTTCTTTATATATTCGTTTCTTCCTTCTGTTTTTCTCTTCTTATTTTGTGCATTAACATTTCAATCCCACATAATTCAAGGAGCTACGAAGATAAAAGAGTTTGAGTTTCTTAAAGCCTACAAACTCTAGCTCCCTATCACTTGAATGCTCCATGTTCATGCAAATTAACCAAGTTTCCTCAATAGCCATTAAGACTCGACTCATTCACGTGTTCATCAAGTCAAAAGATCACCCTAAGCTAATTCCATTTGCATTCTAGAGAGATAGAGAGAGAGTAAAAAATTATGAATTGGGAGAAGTACGAGGACGAGGTTTTTGAGCACCAACTTGCAGTTATCACTTCTTCCATCAGTCACTTCACATGTTAAACATGCTGAAGACAAAACCAATTAGACCCTCCAAAGGCTGAGTCTTATCGCCAACTCCATACTTTAAGAAATTGTTACTATTTAAGGGTAGCTGGCTCTATGAAAGGACTTTAACCGTTTTTATTTATTTATTCATGTGGGCCACTAATTTGTGCACAGCATGATATATGAATGTTTGTTGATGAGATAATCAATTCATATAATAAGAAAAAACAAGGAAGTCCATAAATAACATGTTGGGATCCAGGAACATTTGTAGTCCATAAATAACTTCCCATCTTGTTCGACTCGTACCCCTTTACGTTACAAAATAAACACTTTTGCATAAGTAAATGGGTGAATTACTCAAATGTTACTCATTTTAGGTAATATTATCAGAATCTACAAAAAACTTTTTTATTACTAGAATATTTCGGATATTTTCAAAATACCCAGCGTACCCCTGTTTTATGTTACTGGAAAAAAGTAATTACAAAAATACCATTGCCACGTCAGAAATCGCTGACGTGTAACCATAACTCAGCCGTAACGCGTTACAGAGTATATTGCGACAGAGTTATAGGTATGTTGCGGCTGAGTTATCGAAAAAACATTTGAGTAAGAGCAGACGGCTGACTTATTAAAATTTGGCTGAGTTATGCCCATAAGTTAGCCAAACGTTACGGCTCACTTATTAAAATCTGGCTGAGTTATGCTCTTACTCAGCCGTCTTTATGGCTGAGTTTTCATCCGATGGTTGAATTGTCAAAATTTAGGCTGAGTTATCACTACGACACAGCTGAGTTACCATTTTCCTCCTGGCTGAGTTATGAAAAACAGTTGACTTATGAGATGTTGTTACGGCTGAGTTATGGTAAAAAAACTATAACTCAGCCTTGATAGGCTGACTTATCATACAACTCAGCCATTTGACGGCTGACTTATTAGCAAAAGATTAATTACTAGAATGTTATTCAGTTATGGCTGACTTATCAAACAATACGGCTGAGTTACATATTTTCAGTTGATGAAGCGGCTGAGTTTGGCAGCAATTTTTTTTTGCTTTTTAATTACTGTAATATTTTTCATGTTGTGGCTGAGTTTCAGTTAGGCTGAGTTATGGTATTGTTTGATGGCTGACTTGCCACATCGGACGCAGCATCCATGTCAGCATTCCATGTCATCATTTTTTTTCTCCGGAAATACGAAACGGCGTTTGACTCTTGTTCTTCAACTGGTTAATAAGTGAACTATTTACCTTCTTATTCACCTTGTTCTTCTACTTCTTCTTCACTTTCTTCTACTTCTTCTCCACCTTGTTCTTCATTATCTTTTATGGATCCAGTTCCGGTAATAGTTGTGTCCGGTAATTGGATAAAGACACAGAGATATGTATTTAACTCCGACGATAGAGGGTGTATAGTTGTGCAGATAGATGGAAGCACAACACACGACAAGCTTGTGAAGCTTGTTCTTGAATACTACGGATTGGACTCGTTTAGCCATGAGCTAAAGTTGAGCTACATGTTCTCGAACAGGGCAATGAAACATATGGCACATGATACTCCACCAGTTTTTGTCTCCAATGATCGACAGTTGCAATGTTTTTTGGGGCTATGGAAAACGGATCAGCTACGTCTCTGTGTAGAGTTTTCGGCGAAAGAGTCTACAGAAACTAGTGGAGCTAGAGGAAGTATGATTCGGCGAAGAAGAGACTCGAAAGCAGAATCTACATACGAAGTGTATGGTGGGGGATTTGAAGGCACTTGTTTTGATTATAGTGAGATCGTTGACAAAGAAAACGAAGAAGAAGCTGTCGAAGTAGCATCTGACGAAGAAGAAGACAATGAATTTTCAACCCAATTTGATGTTTTCGACAACTCCGATGGTGAGTCATCTGATGACGAGAAGTTTTCTGTATTGGGCGAGCCTTAGAGTAAAGTGGAAGACCCACCTACTCCGCCTCCTCAGAAGAAAGCTCATAAAGATGATAACTCTGCCAGATCAAAGATGAATCCGGAGGCTATTAAATTGGAGGTGTCAACGCTAAAAATTGCTGTAGGACAACGATACAGGAGAAAAAAGCAGTTCAGGAATCACGTGAAACTTATTTCGATTAGGGATGGATTTGATTATAATGTACCAACCTCAAATCCGAGACAAGTGGTTTTTAGGTGTTGGGTTAAAGGATGTCTTTGGAGAGTTCGTGCATCTGTACAAGGGGATGACCCGGATTTTCATGTTCGTGTATACGATTCGGAACACACATGTTCTGTTACAGAACGTTCTACTAGATGCCGCCAATCAACAGCTGATGTATTGGCAGGTCTTTACAGGGACTATCTTGGTGATCTTGGTCCGGATGTTAAACCTAAAAGTGTCGGAGTCATTTTCAATAAGCAATTTAGTCTAAAGGTAATTACTATGTTTCGACTGACTTATTGATAATAATGGCTGAGTTATAGGTATGTATAGGCTGAGTTATTTACATTTTATTATGTTTCGACTGACTTAATGATAATAATGGCTGAGTTATAGGTATGTATAGGCTGAGTTATTTACATTTTACGGCTCATTTATTGATTATTTACGGCTGACTTATTCGAATGTATCGGCTGAGTTATATATATATTATGGCTGATTTCTTAATTTGTTGGTGTCAACAGATGGGTTATTGGAAGGCATATCGAATGCTGCTGAATGCAAGGCAGATCGATCAGGGAACTCCTGAGGAAAGTTTTAGCGAGTTGCCTTCTTACATATACAAGTTAAGAAGGGAAAATCCAGGTACAGTCACGCGTCTTCAAATAGCTGATGAAGATAGATTCAAATATGTTCTAATTGCTTTTGGTGCGAGTATTGCTGGGTTTGCTTTCATGCGCAAAGTTGTTGTTGTCGACGGAACGTTTCTCCATGATAGTTACAAAGGGACGCTTCTAACAGCCCTAGCTGAGGATGGTAACTTTCAAATTTTCCCATTGGCTTTCACTGTTGTTGACACTGAAAATGATGAGTCTTGGCGTTGGTTCTTTACACAACTCAAAGTTGCCATTCCAGACGAAAAGGATCTTGCGATAATCTCCGACAGACATAAGTCAATAGGGAAAGCGATTGGTCAAGTGTATCCGTTGGCTTCGCGTGGAATTTGCACTTACCATTTGTATAAGAACATCTTGGTGAAGTTCAAAGGAAAACATTTGTTTAATCTGAAAAAGCGGATAAGTGTTTTAGGCTAACTGATTTTAATGAGGCTTTCAATGAGATTGAAGCACGTAATCCCGAACTACATGGATACCTCCAACGAGCTGGTGCCCGAATGTGGGCGCGTGTTCATTTCCCGGGTGAAAGGTACAATTTAATGACAACGAATATTGCAGAATCAATGAACAATGCAATGTCAAATGCTAGAAGTCTTCCCATAGTTCAACTTATAGAATCGATACAGGATATGATGACCAGATGATTTTCTGAACGGAGAGAGGATGCAAAATCGCAGCTAACAAAGCTCACTCGAGGTGTTGCGAAACTGTTACAAGTAAGTTTACATAAGTCAGTCGTCAATGTTGATAACTCATCCATAACAGTTACCATATCTCAGCCGTAATTGTTTCCTTATCTCAGCCATTACCATTATAGTTTTCATAACTCAGCCATTGTTGTTTCAATAACTCAGCCGTAATTATTTTCATAACTCAGCCTAAAACGTTTTTTCTTTTGTTCTACTCCCTAATAGGACTGTGTCACCACAGCAAGACTTATGGAGGTACAAACGATTGATGCTGTACATGTGCAAGTGAAATATGGATCATCTTTGCATGTTGTAAATTTAGAAATAAAAAGTTGCACATGCCGTCGTTTCGACCACGAGAAAATACCATGCATCCATGCAATCACAGCTGCAGAGCATATGGATGTGTCTCGTATATCCATGTGCAATCAAAAATTTAGGAGTGTCGATTTGGTTAACGGATGGGCTGGTTCAATCATGCCTCCAGATGAATCATTCCCTGCTCCTGAAGTTGTGGATAATAAAAAGTGCTTGCCTCCGATTATTGTGAACCAGCCAGGAAGGCCAAATAAGCGTAGGATTAAATCATCTTTGAAGTTGCCACTGAAAATAAACGCCCTAGAAAGCAACACGCATGTTCTCGATGTAAGCAAGTTGCGCACAATGCTAACACTTGTGCTCTATAGTTAGGGAGATTTATTTTATTTTGTGTAATAACTCATCTGTCAAGTACTATAACTCAGCCATCACATGAATTAACGTGACCTTTCGTTTTCTGCTATCTAATTATTTTGTGTGATAACTCAGCCATAACTAACTATAACTCATCCGTAACTAACTATAACTCAGCCATCACATGAATCGACGAGACATTTCGTCCCGTATCACGATAACTCAGCCGTCATAAAATATAACTCAGCCATATAATCAATCGTATAAATCAGTCGTTTGCTTTCATTTTGTTTCTTTTGATAACTCAGCTGTAACTAAATATAACTCAGCCATCACATAAATTTATATCTTTCGTTTTTCTGTAAAACTATAACTCAGCCGTTAAGCAATATTTGGGCAAGTTAACCTAATAATAGACGCAACCTTTCTTTTGATAACTCAGCCATATAATCAGCCATATAATCAGTCGTATAAATCAGTTGTTTGCTTTCATATTGTTTCTTTTGATAACTCAGCCATAACTCACTATAACTCAGCCATCACATGAATCGACTATATCTTTTGTTTTTCCGGGAAACTATAACTCAGCCGTTAAGCAATATTCTGGCAAGTTAACCTAATAAAAGACGCGACCTTTCTTTTGATAACTCAGCCATATAGATTGTTCATTTTGATAACTCATCCGTTATTCACTATAAATCAGCCGTCACATGAATCGACGTGACCTTTCGTTTTCTCGTAAAACTATAAATCAGCCTCAAAGTGAGAGTAGATATTAAAATGTGGAAGCATAAAAGGTGAATACATAGAATTAGCCGAAGAAAAAAAGGGACATTTAATAAATGAAAAAAGATGGGAAATTAGACGAAGAAATGAAAAATAATTATTTTAAAATAAACAGAAATTAGAGTTACGAATTGATAAGGTAAAACTGGAAATCACTACTGGAAACCCTAAAGGATCTCAGAGACTTTGAGGGACAACCACAAAAAGTAACAGTTTTTGCACATGATTTCATAGTCTCCATAACAGAGAGAATGGAAACCATAATCCAAACAACACATCACAGCACAAGCGGGTGGAGGGAGTGGCGGGCTGTCAGGATAGCGATGGGCGGCTGAGTATGATTTTTTCCGGGCCGTCTTATAATGAGATAACTCAAACAGAAAATCATTACTGGTTACCATGGCATCCGAAGACATCAGAGGATAATGATGTGCATCAAACAGCTGGAGGTAATGGACGTCCATAACCTAATTCCCTTGACAAATACTTAGTACCCACATGCTAAGGTGCATAAGCATCGGCCGGTACATTACGACTGAGAATATCAATCCCACGCTGGATATCTCTATCCTTAGCCACAACCCTTACTCAGTCACTTGGTTCTATTTATAGTTGAGAGGTAATAAATAGACTAATAATTTTATTGTTAAGCAATATTTTGGCGGGAAACCATAAGTTAATCCTGTAATAGACGCATCGACGAGACCTTTACAGATTTATAAATCACTATAACTCAGCCATCACATGAATAAACGAGACCTTTCGTTTTCCTATAAATACTATAACTCAGCCGTCAATTCATATATATATTTCAGCTACCTACTTTCAGATTATTACTAGTGATAACTCAGCCATTACTTACTATCAGTCAGCCATCACATGAATATACGAGATCTTTCGTTTTCCCGTAAAACATATAACTCAGCTGTTAAGAAATATTTTGGCGGGAAACCGTAAGTTAACCTAATAATAGACGCGACCTTTCTTTTGATAACTATAACTCAGCCATCACATGAATCGACATGACCTTTCGTTGTCCCGTAAAACTATAACTCAGCCGTAAAGCAATATTTTGGCGGGAAACCATAAGTTAACCCAATAATCGACGTGACCTTTCGTTTTCTAATTGTTTTTCCTTTATATTCTCTTAATTCATTGTATCATTTCGGTTTCTTACTCATTGTATCGTTACCTTCTTCTCTGCTCAAAATTTATTGCACATACACATCTCCTCTACAACCAACATCAATATACTGCATTTCCTTCTATCATTGCATATGTAAGTCTCCTCTCCATCCCCTCTCAATCTATTGCATATTTTCCGATCATTGCACCTATCAGTTGGTGACGGTTATTTTTATTTTGATAGCCGAGCTATGGACGGAGAGGGTTCCAGTAGACGTCGAAAATGCAAGGCAGTCATAGCAATATCGCCAGCAAGAGTCCCAGATTACGAGTGGGAAGAGGAATCACTATTGGCCGTGTCCGAAGCTTTTACTCAGACAATAGTCGCGGCCGAGGCGGAGACAAAGCGTAGCTATACAGAAATTCTGCATATGATGGATGAGCATATGAAGAAGAAGGAAGAAAAGACCGTCCTCGTGCATCAAGTGGAACTAATCGATGCTCAACTATCCCAACTGAATCAAATCTTGGGTGGAGAACTTGTCGACTTAGCGACAGAGCACAAGAGGTTAGAGGAGATGAGAGAGATTGCAGAGGCTGATGCCGACCAGTGTGTGGTTCCTCCTCCTCTTGATTGGGATTAACTAAAACCTCATGGTTCCTCCTCCTCTTAATCGGTTTTTAGAAGTGAATTCCATTGTAATGTCGTGTCTTCTTCTTTATGAACTCTGAACTTGTTTTTTTTTTTTTTTTTTTTTTTTTTTCTTTATGTAATGTTTCATATTAATATAACTCAGCCGGTATTACGATAAATCAACCAGTAAAGATTTATAAATCACTATAACTCAGCCGTCACATGAATCGTCGAGACTTTTCATTTTCCTGTAAATATTATAACTCAGCCGTAAAGTCATATATATCAGCCATTTACTTTCAAATTATTTCTTGTGATAACTAAGCCATAAGTTACTATAACTCAGCTGTATCATGAATCGATGAGACCTTTCGATTTTCCGTAAATATGATAACTCAGCCGTCAAATCATATATATCATTCATTTACTTTCAAATTGTTTCTTGTGATAACTCAGCCATAAGTCACTATAACTCAGCCGTTACATGACCTTTCTTTTTCCAGTAATGATTATAACTCAGCCGTTAAAGCAATATTTTGGCGGGAAACGAAGTTAACCTAATAATTTTAATATTCAATTGTTGGCGGGAAACCATAAGTTAACCTAATAATATTAATATTCAATTGTTGACCCGAGTGATGTTCTTCTTCTTAAAAACGAAAATCCCCAAATGTCGAATGCTTAAACCCTAAAAAATCAAATTCTCGTAAATCATGAGCAATGTATCTGGAGATTCGAGTTGTGCATCAAATGTCCAAGAGAGAGGACGAGGTACAATTGTTGGCGTGCCTAAGAGATGTTGGTGTGGAGAAGTAATCGTGGCCAAAAATTCGAAATCGGAGTCAAATCCTTGTCGACGATACTTCCGTTGTGGGTATGCAGCTGCGAAGAAGGTAGAGTCTGTTCTTGGTTATGTTGAATCTGTTCTTTTTGATTTGGTTTATGTTGAATCTGTTCTTGTTCCAATTGTTCTCTCCATCACCTTGATAGCTTATGAATGATGACCACGTCTTCAAGTGGGTCGATGAGGCATTGTTGGATGAGGTAGAGTCTTTCTATGTTCAAACAGTAAAACTACAAATGGAAATGGAGATTGAGAAGAAGATGCAAATGGAGGTTGAGAAAGAGCTATTTGAGAGGGTTGAAGATGCAAAATCAGAATTGAAAGCAAGGATGAAGATGATGATCGTTGTGATAGTTTTTGGTTATATGATCATGTTTGGTCTATTTAAGATAGTAGGATGAGCTAGTGTATGATGGGATTATGTTTCCATAATGTTGCTGTTAATAGTTATGGATTCCAAGCAAACTAATGTTGTTGTTAGTGGTTTTTATTAATCTCTTTTAATAACTCAGCCATAAATTTACTTTCACTCAGCCATAACTCACTATAACTCAGCCGTCACATGACCTTTCGTTTTTCCGTAAATATTATAACTCAGCCGTCAAGTCATATATATCACTTATTTACTTTCAAATTGTTTCTTGTGATAACTCAGCCATAACTCACAATAACTCAGCCGTCACATGACCTTTCTTTTTCTCGTAAATATTATAACTCAGCCATCAAGTCATATATATCATTCATTTACAAGAGTATATCTGGTTTTTAGAAAGGTTTAAAAGGTTTTATAAGTTGTTTATAATGATATATCTGTTTGATTTGCTTTTTTAAAGGCTTTACAAGTTGTTTATAATGTTTTAAAACAGTAAAATTTGAATAAAAAATTCTTTTAAAATAGAGTTTACAACAGCACAGACTGAAATATTTTTATTGAAAGGAACAAATACAAGATAAATTATTCAAGAGTTTTTAAAATAGATTTGAACTATTTAAGTTCATATTTCAGTTTCCTCTCCCAGCGTATTGGTTTGTCATCTCTCTAGCCATTGCTTCAAACCTTGTCCTATCATATTTGTAGAGGTTGGCAAGATTTTCATTGATCTGGTCCTCATCATTGACCTATGGTTCAATCAACTTCTCCACTAATCTCTTGAAAAGCAAAACAATCGACATGGGATGCCAATAGGCGGCCCACAACACTCTAAAGTATATGCCTCCATTATCTGATACGTTTGGGTGGCAAATTTTTGTGACGAAACAAACCTGCATTATCAAGAAATTATATTTAAAAAACTATTGAGTTTCTGCAAAAAGAGGAGTCCTAGTACACATGTTTGCTAAAATAAAAAGGAGTATAATCAAAAACATATACCTTGGGGGGATTATTTGGGAAATCAGGCGGAAAATTAAGACTTATTTTAAACACTCCCCCTTCATAAGGGGTGTTCACCGGTCCGATTAAAGTAGCCTCCCAACGGAAAATGTCATCATCAACAATTACTAACAAAAAGGCAAACACACTCAATCTCTTTTATCCTTAACAGTAAAACAAATCTAATCTGAAGATGTATGCGTTTACCTGCTGTGACGTTTGGCGAAAGATCCCTGTTCAGATATTTCAACCCAGACCTTAGATGGCTTGAAGAAAGATGGGTCATTTCTGACGGATTGAAGGAAGAAGGTAATAGGATTTGTCGAATCTGAGAGATGATTTATACGTTTTCGTGAGACAAAGGTTTGATGTGTAAGTCAAGAGCAAAAAGTATTTATAATATGCGAAGCGTGGCTTTGGTATACAAAAAGTACCCCTTCGGCATCATAAATACATAATTCTTACCCCTTCAACGCGTAATTATAACCGAACTAAAGCGACGCTTCGCATATTACGCCTTCAATCAATTAAGGTTTTACAAGCCTCTGGTAGCGCTGTTTCGAAATCTTACCCCTTCAAATCTTACCCCTTCGCTGTTTCGAACTATAACTCAGCCATAACATTACTATCTCAGCCATAACTCACTATAACTCAGCCGTCACATGACATTTCGTTTTCCTGTAAATATTATAACTTAGCCATCAAGTCTTATATATCACTCATTTACTTTGAAATTGTTCCTTGTGATAACTCAGCCATAACTCAGCCGTCACATGACCTTTCGTTCTCCCATAAATATTATAACTCAGCCGTCAAGTCATATATATAACTCATTTACTTTCAAATTGTTTCTTGTGATAACTCAGCCATAACTCAGCCGTCACATGACCTTTCGTTCTCCCGTAAATATTATAACTCAGCCGTCAAGTCATATATATCATTCATTTACTTTCAAATTGTTTCTTTTGATAACTCAGCCATAACTCAATATAAATCAGCCGTCACATGACCTTTTGTTTTCACGTAAATATTATAACTCAACCGTCAAGTCTCACATACACCATAGAGCCATAACTCACTATAACTCAGCTTTAGTTTTCCATTAAATTCGAATTGATTACATTCAGTTCTGCAATTCGCCAAAATAAAAATAATAATAAAAAAGCGACAAGCATCCTATCAGCGAACTAGTTCCCATGGGAAGGCTATCGTCTCTAGCATTCTGGACGGTCCTGAAGTCTCAGAATGGGAGCCGGACCGGATAGATCGGACTCCAACGGTTCTTTCAACACCAGCTTGCTCAGTTCAGATCGCCAGATCTGACAATCCCGCCTTAAGGATTTAAGCCTTTCCATCACCACATCGGAGCCCTTGGACACTATCTCCTCCAAGAAGGCACATGGACCTTCTACGTCATGGCTTTCGCGGAAGAAATGGTCTGTTGACTCCTAGTGGTTGACGTACCGCCTCAGCCTCTCCAGGCAAGCTCAGTAGCCCCAGATGTCCGTGATGTGCGGGAAGTCAGACTCTCCCAAAGGCTCGTAATCACCTTCGGGTAAGTTGGGCACCACCATACGAGAGACCTGTTCTTCGCACGAGGCATGCTCAGCAAGTAGACGAGTCATGCGCCACTTCGCCAGAAAAAAACTTTCGGCAATGAGCTCATCCAGGACTCGGATAGTCCCTTCCAATCGGCAGAGCCGAAAGACTTGCTCGAGTTTAAGACAAAGTGCTTTAATATATGCGCCAAGTCTCTTGCGGCGAGCTTGGTACATCCGGAGTTCCTTTTGCAAAGGATCCCCTTCACGGGATCGAGACGTCTCTGTCTTCTCTTGAGGGGAGACATTCGGATCGAAACCGCTAGTTCCAGCGGCTGTCAGTTCTCGGGCTCGTTTCAACCATGCAGATCGGGTAGTCACTGGCATCTTTGCTTGTTTCGTTCTAGTTTGGAATGCTCTGAACATTTCCAGCACTTTCCCTATTTATACTAAAACTTGGAACGCAACCCCCACTGATTCCACTGGCGGGAAACCATAAGTTAACCTAATAATAGACGGGAAACCATAAGTTAACCTAATAATAGAACGTGTAAAAATCACTATAAGTCTCTAAAAATCCTACATTACGGATTTATAATTTAGCCGGTATTACGATATCTCAGCCATTACGGATTTATAAATCACTATAACTAAGCTATCACATGAATCGACGAGACCTTTCGTTTTCTCGTAAATATTATAACTCAGCCGTAAAGTCATATATATCATATTGTTTCTTTCAGATTGTTTCTTTTGATAACTCAGCTAAAACTCATCATAACTCAGCCATCACATGACCTTTCGTTATACTGTAAATACTATAACTCAGCCGTAAAGCGATATTTTGGCGGGAAACCATAAGTTAACCTAATAATAGAACGTGTAAAAATCACTATAAGTCTATAAAAATCCTACATTACAGATTTTTAATTTAGCTGGTATCACGATATCTCAGCGATTACGGATTTATAAATCACTATAACTCAACCATTATATAAATCGACGAGACCTTTCGTTTTCTCTTAAATACCATAACTCAGCCGTAAATTTGTATAAATCAGTCGTTTGCTTTCAGATTGTTGTTGTGATAACTCAGCCATAAATTTACTATAACTCAGCCGATAAATGAGAGGAGATACTAAAATGTGGAAAATAGGGACCTTTAATACATGAAAAAGATACTCGCCTAAGAAATGGAAAATAATTATTTTAAAATAAACAGACTTTAGAGTCACGAGTTGATAAGGTAAAACTAGAATTCACTGCTGGAAATCCTAAAGGATCTCAAAGACTTTGAGGGACAACCACCAAAGGTAACATTTTCTGCACATTATTTGATAACTGTCTCCACAGTTGATAGGATGGAGACCGTTGAGAAGATGGAGACCGTTATCTAAATAACACATCACAGCACAAGCGGGTGAAGGGAGTGACGGGCTGTCAGGATAGCGAAGGGAGGCTGTGTATGAGTTTTTCCGGGCCGTCTTATAACGAGATAACTCAAAAAGAAAATATTACCGGTTACCATGGCACCCGAAGACATCAGAGGATAATGATGTGCATTAAACAGCTGGAGGTAATGGACAGCCATAACCTCATTCCCTTGACAAATACTTAGTACCCCACATGCTAAGGTGACATAAGCATCGGCCGGTACATTACGACTAAGAATATCAATCCCACGCTGGATATCTCTATCCTCAGCCACAACCCTTAGCCCTTCGTAGTAAATGGCAATGGGGTTGCCGGCGTCAAAGCATTTGACAAAGAAAGGCCTGTGACGCCCTTCGATTTGGAGGCCACCATCAGAGGCATTGGATGTGTTGATTTCTGATGGATCAGTACAAAGGCAATATATAACAGCTGTCTTTAGAACTTCATTACTGTATACTGCATTTCCCCCCCTATGACCAACCCTTAAAATAGAACCAAGTGAGGAGCATCGATCTTCTGCAACAAGGGAAACGATTTTTATTAAAACATCGTCGGGGAGATCCGGCATCTTGGGTGGTCGAGCGGAAATAGTGTTGTAAAAAATAATTTTATTCTAGTTTGTAGTTGAGAGGTAATAGACTAAAGTAACGGGAATACTTGTATATATACAGAGATGGAATAATAGTATATTATTTGGTTGGACCAGAGTACAAGAAAGTTATTTGGAAGATGAATTTCGTTTTCCCGTAAATATTACAACTCAGCTGTAAAGTCATATATATCAGCCATGTACTTTCATATTGTTTCTTTTGATAACTCAGCCATAACTCACTATAACTCAGTCGTAACATGACGTTTCGTTGTCCCATAAATATTATAACTTAGCCGTCTAAAAATATATATAATATTCATTTACCTTCAAAACTTTTCTTGTGGTAACTCAGCCATTACTTTCTATAACTCAGCCATAACAAGACCTTTCGTTTTCCCGTAAATATTATAACTCAGCCGTCAAGCGATATTTTGGCGGGAAACCATAAGTTAACCTAATAAAAGACGCGACCTTTCATTTTTCCAATTGTTTTTCCTTTATATTCTACTCATTCATATGTCTAAATCTCTTCCATCTCTTTCATCTCATTCTTCGTTTCTATTGTTTCTCTTTATCTTCTCCTAAATCACAGATCTGTCTATCTGTTACATCTTCCTATCGACATGGAAGTTGTTCCTCACATCGATGGACAATTTTTTAGAGATGTCGAAGCAATCATTTGCGCCACTTGTCGGGAGAATATTCTGGTTCTAAACCCCGGTGTGGGTTCCTGGGTTGACAAAACCACTGTTACGTGGTTCAAGTTCCTTCACGTTCTCTCTATTGCGATTGGAGGAATATTTCAACACAACTGGCACCATGCGTGGCCGACGTACCGCTTGATTCCCTTCCACTTTAAGAGACGGTGGTTTCTCCTCCTCGCGGTAAGATCAATAAAACAAACCATAATGATATTATTCTATACTCTTATCGTTTCTTTCCTTTAATAGTAGCATAAATACACATGGGATCCAAAGCATACTTTAACGGTCTAGACGCAGTTTAATTTGGTGGTAGAACAATATTCAGATCCCAGATACGTGCTCTCAAGAGGATATGGGCGAGTGGTGGCAATAAACCCGAGATGCTGACTAGCATAGTTTGGAATAATTTGGTCGATATGTTTGAAGAATTTGGCCCAAATGACGTCGGTTTCAAAAAGTGATTTTCATTGTACTTTTGTGTCGTCTTCTATATGAACTAATGAACTATGAACTACGAACTATGCTTTTGTGTGTTTTTTTTTTTTATTTCGTTTATGTTGTACTTTCATATTAATATAAATCAGTCGTTATTACGATATCTCAGCCATTACGGAATCATAACTCAATCATAAAGTTCAATAAGTCAACCACAATATTGGATAAATCAGCCATCATTTTACGGTAATACTTTGAATAATAATTTTAAATTTAAATTTGAGTTATAATAATTTTAATATTCAATTGTCGGACAAAACTTTTACAAATAATAAAAAATGCGTGAAAAAATCTCATTTTATGAATTTATTATGAATTCATAATAAATTATGAAATTATGAATTCATAATATAAAAAAGCTCACTTTATGAATATATTATGTGTGTGGATTTGAACAGGCACATAATTAGTTATTTTTCGCGTTTCCCTAACAACACTTTCTGTGATATCGAGATTTTTTCAGTTAGATAGTTTATCAGGAATCTGACAGAACGAAAGACCCAGGAAAGAAAGTAGAATACGTTTTCATATTATTGTGAAGACCCTAAATGATAACTCAACCGTCATAAACTATAACTCAGCCATTACTACAATTATAAGACTAAATAACCGACCAAACCAAACCAACCGATAACAATTTTACCCCTTTTGGTATTTTTGTATTGCTATTTTTGGTTAATTACGGTTATATTCGGCTTGCTACGGTAATTTGGATAACATTTGGGTTATTTATGGTTATATATTTGTCTAACCGACGCATAACTGGAAATAACCGAAAAGTAATTTCAAAAAATTTTATAATTTGAAAAATGGTTATCATATTTGTATATCCAAATTACCACCTTAAACCAAACACAATATAACCAAAACCAAACTGTTATGTGAAACATACACCTCTAACCCTTACCATAAGCCTAACCCTAACCCTAACCCCTAAATGTCATGTTTTGAATGTTTTACACATTTTGATCAGAATGTGTAAAAATCAATATTTGTCTATAATTATTAATTTTTATTGCTTATTATGATTGTAATATTCATTTTTTATTCTATATTTTAATTTTGAGTTATAATAATTTTAATTTACAAATATTTTATAAGTCAGCCGTGTGAAGTATGTAAATCAGCCGTAACTTAACCGTAAACCAGCCATAATTTTGAAAATAAAAAAATCAAAGTTTTACAAATCCAAGTAAAATTCCTACCAAAAGAAATCCAAATGTTTTACATATCATAGTACATAATGCATATACTAACAAAAGAAACGAAACGAAGGACATAATACATTATTTAAATTGAACTCATCAGGTGCTTCATCGTAGATTTCTGCTGCCATTTTAACCCGTATAGCCTGGATATTTTGATCACAGATTCCATCGAAAGACACACCAAGCGCTAGACATTCTATAAACTTTAAAGCGTACACGCCACAGTCACCAACCTGTACGTTTTGAGGGACCTTGGAGACACTCTTCCTCCTGAAGGTAAACTGTTTGAAAGTAGGTGTACAAATTTCGTGAGGAACGTTCTCGTTCATCATTGCTGGAATCATCCGCATAAACGCCCTACAAGCATTCAACATTCTAATATCACTGTCTTTGTTTGCTTGACCCACGATGCTATCATAGCAATCAATATGCCTTCTGATGAGATCCACGTGCAGCGCCACCCAGTGATTGCCTCCAGTTTGTGGAGCAATATACAGGTGATCCACATCTTCTATCCACTTCAAATTAGTCGGTTCATCTAGTGGAATCAAACCTTTAACGAAATCTATTGCAAGTCAATTTAAAAAACTTGGGTGTCATCTCGAACTGTTTATGATCACGAACCATCGTTCTGGTGAACTACGTGTCTATAAACGCAATGCGTTTGTTGTGGAATGGGAAGGGATCTCGTTTGTACCTAATACTGAGGAGTCTCATAAACGCGCCCATGTGCTGTAAAACAGAAGAAAACTGAGTAGTAAACAACAACTCAGCCATAATGTAATATAAGTCAATCGTAAACAATAACAAATCATACCACTGCCACCTACTGTCATTATGTAGTATATCTCAGCCGTAAACATATTAATCAGCCATTATGTATTATATCTCAGCCGTAAACATAATAACTCAGACATTATGTATTATATCTCAACCGTAAACATAATAACTTAGACATCAAGTTAAACTTACTTTATCAGACAGCTACCCAAATGTATCAGACAGCCAGTTCTTTCTTTCGGTGATGAGAGTCTTATAGAATTCAATATTTGGTGTTGACTTGCCTAATGGTGTATCCCTAAGAAACAAATAAGAACAGATTAATATACTTTTAACAAGATGTGATTAACAAGGGTCTAAACGGTCATACTCGGCTGTCTTTAGGTACTCCAAAAGTTTCTGCAACTTGACCGCATCAGCCGGTGCCAGAGGATCATATATTCCAGCTCCAGGTACACAGTTCTTCCTCATGCACGTCACTCCGTTGTCCTTAATATAAGGAAAATTTACTCGCTTGTGTAGCTTGTAGTTTATTCAATGAACTTCCATCCGGGGACAGCTAAACATTCTCCAGTCCGTTATCTCCAATATAAGGGAAAATCCAGCTTGGATGATCTTGTTGTATATTCAATGCACTCCCATCCGTTGACAGCTTAACACTCTCCAGCCTTAAAGCTTTAATTCTATCAAGCCTAATCTTTTCCTCCTCATCATCCTCAGATTCAGGTTCAAGGATATTGTTTTCAGCCATAATCTCGGCTGTCATATCACATATACTGCTGTCAGCAGCGTCGGCACCAGAGTTTGCACCAGCTTCGGATACTCCCTCTTTTGCGGCAACAGGTTCTACATATTGCAACGGACTAACGTGAGTAGGCTTAGTATTCTTTCTACCTCTTCTCTTTGGTGGATTATTTCCAACATTCTTTTCCGTCAACTCTTTGACCTTCTTTGCAGCCGCCGCCTCAGCATTGGCCTTCTTTGCCGCCAACTCTTTGATCTTCTTCGCAGTGGCCGCCTCATCTTTGGCCTTCTTTGCATCTAATTCTTTGTCCTTCTTTTCATCTTTGGCATTTTTCCTCGTGTTAGGCCGTTGAATTGGTTCCGTTGCAGCTGGAGACTTCTCAATGAAATTAAGAGGATCATCTTTATCAAACTCTTTATTCAGATTCCTACTGACCCCAGCGATACCACTGCCACTTACCTGTATAACATAGCAAAGACAATTAAAGATAATGATAACTCAACCTAAACATTCTAGAAAATCAGCTATAACATTAACATAATTCGGAGATTACTGGAGGACTGTTGACAGAGTAGTTTTGTTGCATTTTTCCTGGAACTGGTGGTGGACTTTTTGGTGTCAACAGTTCATCCCGAAGATCTTCTGGTAACAGGTTCTGTATTTTGTAATTTTTATAATTTGACCACTCATCAAAAGTGTTTTGGCCAGTTTGCCCAACACCCAAGGAAAGCACGTGCTCTTTCATCTGCTTGAGATCACTCTCAACAGATCCAAACCTGGTTTCAAACCTTTCATTCATCATCTCTTCTATTCTATCTCCAATGTTTTTTTTTCAAGGTGTCAAACCTTGAGGTTAAATTAGACACCAACTCAATGAGAGTTCCAACCGATCCACCACCCTGACTGTTGGAAACTACCACCTTCTGTTCAGCTCCTTCACCAGATTCACCACCCTGACTGTTGGAAACTACCACCTTCTGTTCAGCTCCTTCACCAGATCCACCACCCTGAGTGTTGGAAACTACCACCTTCTTGACTTTCTGCTTCTTTGCGGGAGGAGAGTTAGAATCAACTTTCTGTTTCTTTGCGGGAGGAGAGTTAGAATCAACAACTGCTTTAACATCCCAAAAACCTTTAACAAACTTATCCTCATGTATGTCTTGGATAAGGCGATCAACTGCTGGGTCATCTTTTTGATCTTGCCACGTATGAAATAGCTCGCGTACATCATCCTTCATAACCAGTTTAGTCAGACGCAGCTATAACATAAGAGAATATGAGACCCATCAGTAAATAATAACTCAGCCATCACGAAAACATAAATCAGCCAATACTAAAACATAACTCAGCCGTCACTAAACCATAACTCAGCCATAACTAAATCATAACTCATCCATTACTAAACAATCACTCAACCAGATATAAACCTTACCTCACCAAACGCTTTGATATCTTCAGCAATTACTGATACCATCGTAGAACGTGTACGGTTTCCACCCCATTGAAGCATCGGTATGCCACCATCTTCACCTGATGCATTCCCAAACCGTTCTCCAAAGCATTTGATGGATTCATATGCCCAAGCCTGTAACACGGGTGTAAACCTACTAAGGGTGTACGACTTTCCCGTAGGGTTCAACATCTTTATGGAATCAACAAGAGCTTCAAATGCTGACTGACCCCACTGATAAGTCTTCACGACTTCATCATCAAAAACTCTTTTGGCACTTTCACATGGAATTCTAGAGTTATTATGCAAACCAAAAAGTCCAATGTGTTGAAGAAGCAACAACCCCAACCATTTACGATGATCAAGGTTAACCCATCCCCGGCACACTTTTAATGCTTCCCTGAGTTCAAGTAGCGTTGGACCTGCCCACCAGACACTTTCAAAAGTCTGAAGAACTCTTTGTGTTCCTCTTCAAGTTCAAACCATACAGTAGGCATTGGGTCTATGTTTAACCCCGTTACATAATGAAATTCATTCAACCCAAACCTGATAGGTTGACCGCCGACCACAAACCAAAGCTCCTTCTTATGTACCTTTAACTGGTTACATAGTAGGAAATGTACAACCTTACCAGACCAGACGAATTGGCTATCAACTAGCTTAGAGATTATTCCAATAGGTACATCCTTCGTTTTTTCCCACGCATCCAGTCCTATTGATTCCCTTAATCTGAGGGAATTCTAACATCGTGAAATTGGTGTTAATTTGTTTAGTATGTAGATTCCCTTAATTCTGGCCAAAGTCTTGGTGGGTAATCCCTTGCTTGTTCTTCAGAAATATCCTTAGCCATCTGATAGTAAAGCATAAAATAAATCAGCCATAACATATGACAAACGCAATGCATATAATAACTCCGCCACAAATACATAACTCAGCCGTAAAGCATAAGATAACTCAGTCCAAACTCAGCCATCAACGACGGTGACAATCACCCGTAACTCAAAAATAAAGAGGAAGACACATACTGGAACTCGAAGACGAGACGGCTTAGACGAAAACGAACAAGACAGCGACGACGAAGAGAGAAAGAGCGAATAAGGATATCGAGCGAGGACGACGAGAGATGACGGCGAGAGAGTAGAAAAAGACAGATTATAGCCGGCGGAGTTAGGGTGAGATTTCGCCAACGATAGGGACAGAGAGTTTTTTTTTTTTTTTTTTTTCGCGGTTTAAAAACTGTTCACTTTCCGTCTCATTGAAACTGTGGATTCTGAAAAGATAACTCAGCAGTCATAAACGGTATCTCAGCCAACCCTCAAATTAGAATGACTAAATAACCGACTAAACCGAACCGAACCGAAAAAATAATTTTTCCCAATTTGGTAATTTTGTATTGGTATGTTTGCCTAGATTTCGGTTATATTCAGCTTATTTCGGTTATATTAGGCTAATCTACTTAAGTATAATATATTTTAGGTTATTTGTAGTTATATATTCATCTAACCAACCCATAACCGGAAATAATAAAAAATTAATTTCAAAATTTTTAAAAAATATTCAAATGGTACTCATATTAGTATATCCATATTACCACCTTAATCCAAACACATTAGATCCAGAACCAAACTGTTATATTAAAAACAAATAATGTTACCTCATCTAAACCCTAAACCCTAAACCCTAAAGCCTAACTCTAACCCCTAAACGTCATGTTTTGGTATGTTTGACACATTTTGATCAGAATATGTAAAAATCACTCTTTGTCTATATTTTTTATTTTATTGGTTATAATAATAGTAATATTTATTTTTCCATTCTAAATTTTAATTTTGAGTTATAATAACCTTATTTTACAAATATCTCATAACTCAGCCGTTTAAGTCAATAACTCAGCCACTACTTAGTCAAATTACTGGCCCTTTTTTTTAATAATAAATAAAAATAAATTCAAAAATTTGAATTCAGATTTTTGATATCCTTTTTAATAATAAATCGTTTAAAATATATTTATTACGCGTATGGATGATAACAAGAAACATATTTATTGTTTGCGTCTCCCCAACAACCCTTTTTGCATTCCCGAGCGAGTATATAATAAATTAATATGGCCGTCGGATAACTCAGCCGTAACACCATTATTATGGCCGTTGCATAAGTCAGCCATAACATAGTTGTTAACTTAACTGACTATCCTAAGTCTGTCGTGTAAAGAACACAACTCAGCCTTCAAGTATATTACTGTCAAACGATGTCGTTCGATATATTGTTTTAGTATAAATTATTGGTTTTGTTGTGATTTATTGCTTCAGTAATCGAGATCGAGTCAAGATGATGGCAAATAGAGATATCTACGACGGCAACTCCAGGGCTGATGAGAAAACTGCTTCTGAAGCACTAGCTGAGGTAGATCTCTGGACTATCTGAAAGATTATCTTAATATTGTGTTTGTGGAACTGTAGAAGCTGAATCGTAATGAAATAAATATGAAAATGAGGTACGACGAAATCCGGAGGCGTGACAAGGGCGTTCCAATCGGGTGTAATTGCGGTGCGGTGCTTCTCGTTGCCACTTCTAATGATCCTACCACGAGAGGAGAACGTTATTTCAGTTGTCCGTATGACATCACAGATGTAAAGATTTTTGTTCTCTTATTTTTGAGTTTTGTGTTCTGCTTCTGACTTTATTTTAATCTAATATGAATTATGTACTATTTGTAAGGGTCCCGATCAAGGCTGCGGTTTCAGGAAGTGGTGGACTGATGTAGTGCGCGAAGAGTTTAGGGTTATTCAGGAGGACAGGAATGAGATGAAACAGGATTTGGATGCATCCAAGAAGCGCATCGAGATTCAAGAAAAAATGATTTTGTATTTGGAAAAAAAATATGATGCGCTGGAGAAGAAGTTTGAGAGCTTGAACAAGTATCTGTGAGATTAGTCAAGCTCCGTTGTTTTATTTTTTATTTGGAATTGATATGAACTTTCTATGTTGTGGTGTTTTTATCAATCTATTTTAATAACTCAGTCATGATTAATTATAACTCATCCGTCATAAATGATATCTCAGCCGTCATAAACGATATCTCAGCCAACCCTCAAATTAGAATGACTAAATAACCAACTAAACCGAACCGAACCAATAAAATAAATTTTCCAATTTGATATATTTGAATTGGTATGTTTTGTTAATTTCAGATATATTCGACTTAATTTCGGTTATATTAGGCTAATCTACTTAATTACAATATATTTTGGGTTATTTATTGTTAGATATTAATATAACCGACCCATAACCGGAAATAACCAAAAAATTTTTTGATTTTTTTTTAAAAATATACAAATGGTAATAATATTAGTATATCCATATTACCACCTTAAACCATACACATTAAAACACATTAGAACCAAAACCAAAAATCAAATAATGTTACTCATCTGAACCCTACATCTCAAACCCTAAACCCCAACCCTAACCCTAACCCTAACCCCTAAACATCATGTGTTGTATGTTTTACACATTCTTGGTGAGAATGTGTAAAAATCAACTTTTCTCTATAATTATTACTTTTTATTGGTTATAATAATTGTAATATTCATAACTTTACATTTAAATGTTGAGTTATAATAATGTAAATTTACGAATATTTCTTAAGTCAGCCGTGTAAGTCAATAACTCAGCCATCACTTAGTCACTTTGTCGGAATTTTTAGATTTTTTATTCGAATTTTGAGTTCATTTTTTTAATTATTTTGTATAATATATTGTGAAAAAGCTAACTTTATAAATTTATTACGCGTGTGGATCTGAGCAGGCACAGAATTATTGTTTGGGCTTCCCCAACATCACTTTTAGTAATATTGAGGCACGGCACGAAAGACTAAACGAAGCCGTACCAAGTACATAACTCAGCCATAACTCACTCAGCCGTATGAAGTAGATAACTCAGCTGTTCGAAATATATAACTCAGCCATAACATATATGTTTATTTAATATTTAATTATAACTCAGCCGTGTGAAGTACATAACTCAGCTGTAACATTGAAAAGATACTAAACAAAGGACTTTCTTACCCAAGTACAATTCCTACCAAAAGAAATCCAAATGTTTTTTTACATATCCAAGTGCAAGTCCTACCAGAAGAAATACAAATGTTTTTTACGTGAACTGATTCATAAAATCAGGTAACTCATCGTAGATTTCTGCTGCCATTTTAACACGTATACCCTGGATGTTTTGATCACAGATTCCATCGAAAGACACACCAAGCGCTAGACATTCTATAAACTTTAAAGCGTACACGCCACAGTCACCAACCTATACGTTTTGTGGGACCTTGGAGACTATCCTTCTCCTGAAGGTAAACTGCTTGAAAGTAGGTGTACAAATTTCGTGAGGAACGTTCTCGTTCATCATTGATGGAATCATCCGTAAACGCCCTACAAACATTCAGCATTCTAAGCTCACTGTCTTCGGTTACTTGTCCCACGATGCTATCATAGCAATCAATATGCCTTCTGATGAGATCCACGTGCAGCGCCACCCAGTGATCGCCTCCAGTTTGTGGAGCAATATACAGGTGATCCATATCTTCAATCCACTTCAAATTAGTCGGTTCATCTAGTGGTAACAAACCTTTAACTAAACCTTCATAACTATTGCCAGTTATTTTAAAAAACTTGGGTTTAATCTTGAACATCCTATTATGATCACGAATCATATTACTGGTGAACCACGGGTCTATAAACGTAATGCGTTTGTTGTGGAATGGGAAGGGATCTCGTTTGTACCTACACCTAAGGACTCTCATAAACGCGCCCATGTGCTGTACAACAGAAAACTGAGTAGTAAACAACAACGCAGCCATAATGTAATATAAGTCTGAAAACGACAACAATAACTAAGACATTAAGATAAACTTACTTCATCAGTAAGCCACCCATAGGTACCACTTCTTTCTGGCCTCACTGGCCAGTCCTTTCGTTCGGTGATTAGCACCCTATAGAATTCAATTTCGATTTTGCCTTTTCCTAACGGAATATTCCTAACAAACAAATAAACACAAGTTAATATAATGTTAACAAGCTGTTATTAATCACGTCCAGGTGAACAGTTCTTTATCATGCACGTCAGTCCGTTATCTCCAATATAAGGGAAAATCCAGCTTGGATGATCTTGTTGTGTATTCAATGCACTCCCATCCGTTGACAGCTTAACACTCTCCAGCCTTAAAGCTTTAATTCTATCAAGCCTAATCTTTTCCTCCTCATCATCCTCGGATTCAGGTTCAAGTGAATTGGCTTCAGCAATAAACTCGTCTGTAATATCATAAACATCAGCACCTTCTGCACCAGCTTCTGCACCAGCTTCTCCCTTATTCAAACCTCCAGGTAGTACAAATTTCAACGGCTTAACAACAGCAGTAGTAGGAGTTTAGGTGGCCTACCTCTACCTCTACCTCTACCTCTTTTCTTTTCCTGAATGTCTCCAGCCGCAGCTACTTCTTTGGCCTTCTTTGCCGCAGCTATTTCTTTGGACTTCTTTGACGCAGCTACTTCTTTGGCCTTCTTTGCTGCCTCTAACTCTTTGGCCTTCTCTGCTGCCTCTAACTCTTTGGCATTTCTCTTTGTGGAAGGCCATGTTTTTGCATCAGCTGGTTTCTTAGCAGCTGGAGACTTCTTAGCAGCTGGAGAAGTCAAATAGTTCTTTTCCTTTATATCATAGCGAAGAAAATTAAAATTATGATAAGTCAGCCTAAACATTATGAAAAATCAGCCATAAAACAATGATAAATCAGACATTATGATAACTCAGCCTAAACATTCTGAAAATTAGCCATAAAACAAAGATAAATCAGACATTACCTTCTCTGCCACCTCTAACTCTTTGGCCTTCTCTGACGCCTCTAACTCTTTGGCATTTCTCCTCGTGGAAGGCCGTGTTTTCATATCAGCTGGTTTCTTAGCAGCTGGAGACTTCTTAGCAGCTGGAGAAGTCAAAGAGTTCTTTTCCTGTATATCATAGCGAAGACAATTAAAATTATAATAACTCAGCCTAAACATTCTGAAAAATCAGCCATAGAACAAAGATAAATCAGACATTACCGGAACTTTTGGTGGACCTTTTGATGTCTGAAGTTCCTTTCCATGTCCCAGGTTATTTAGTTCTTGTCCCAAATTTAAAATATGGTCAGTCGTGTTTTGACCAGTTTGCCCTAAATCCATTGAAAACACGTGCTCTTTCATCTGTTTGAGGTCCATCTCAAAGGATCCAAGCTTGGTTTCAATCCTTTCATCCATCTTCTTCTCCAGATTCGCCGATACATTTTCAATGTTCATATCAACGGTGTCAAACCTTGTGTTTAACTTAGAGATCAATTTGTAGATAGTTCTAACCGACCCATCTTCCCCAACATCTTCCTCCTCACTTACCTTTTTTCCTTTCTTCTTCCTCTCCTATGCAACTCCTTCACTAGTTTCACCACCCTGACTGTTGGAAACTTTCATCTTCTGGACTTTCCACTTCTTTGCGGGAGGAGATTCAGACTCAACAACTGCTTCAGCTTTCTTTTTCTTCTTATCACGCCCCTTAACATCCCAAAAACCTTTAACAACGTATTCATATGTATGTCTTCGATCAGGCGATCAATTGCTGGGTCGTCTTCTTGTTCTGGCCACAAATGAAATAGCTCGCAGACATTTTCCTTCATAACCATTTTAATCACACGCAGCTATAACATAAGAGATTATGAAACCCATCAGTAAGTTTTAACTCAGCCAACACTAAAGCATAAATCAGCCATTACTAAAACATAACTCAGCCGTCACTAAACCATAACTCAGCAATAACTAAATCATAACTCATCCATTACTAAACAATCACTCAACCAGATATAAACCTTACCTCACCAAGCGCTTTGATCTCTTCAGCAATTACGGTTTCCAGCGATGAACGTGTACGGTTTCCACCCCATTGAAGCATCGGTATGCCACCATCTTCAGCTGATGCATTCCCAAACCGTTCTCCAAAGCATTTGATGGACTCATACGCCCAAGCCTGTAACACGGGTGTAAACCCACTAAAGGTGTACGACTTTCCCGTAGGGTTCAACATCTTTATAGAATCAACAAGAGCTTCAAATGCTGACTGACCCCACGGATACGTCTTCATTGCTTCATCATCAAAAACTCTTTTGGCACTTTCATATGGAATTCTAGAGTTATGATGCAAACCATAAAGTCCAATGTGTTGAAGAAGCAACAGCCCCAACCATTTACGATGATCAAGGTTAACCCATCCCCTACACACTTTTTATGCTTCCCTGAGTTCAAGTAGCGTTGGACCATCCCCACCAGGCACTTTCAAAAGTCTGAAGAACTCTTTGTGTTCCTCTTCAAGTTCAAACCGTTCAGTAGGCAGTGGGTCTATGTTTACCCCGTCACATAATGAAATTCATTCAACCCAAACCTGATAGGTTGACCGCTGAACACAAACCAAAGCTCCTTCTTATGTACCCTTAACTGGTTACATAGTAGGAAATGTACAACCTTACCAGACCAGACGAATTGGCTATCAACTAGCTTAGAGATTATTCCAATAGGTACATCCTTCATTTTTTCCCACGCATCCAGTCCTATTGATTTCCTAATCTTAGGGAATTCTCTCATCCTGAAATTGGTGTTAATATCTCTAAACTCTATATTAGAGTTTCCTTCAGCGTATAGTCTTGGGGGCTAATCCCTTGCTTGTTCTTCAGAAATAATCACCATCGACATCTGTTAAATAATATAGTTCATAAGTAAATCATAAAATAAATCAGCCATAACATAAAACAAACTCATACACAAAGCATAACATAACTCAGCCACAAACACATAACTCAGATCTAAAGCACAAAATATCTCAGTCACAACTCAGCCGTAACTCAGCCGCAAAATAAAACAAACAGTAAATCAGTCATCGAATCAAACAGATCTAAAAAATCAGCCGTAAACCCTAAAATAACTGAGCCGCAACATAAAACAAAAAGTAAATCAGCCATCAAATCGAATAGATCTAACAAATCAGCCGTCATTAACAACGGCGACAATCAGCCGTAAATCATCGAAAAAACCCACATTCAGCCGGAAAACTCTAAACACTCGACACATACCGGATAGACGAAGACGAAGAAGACGAAGAGAGAGAGAGCGACGACGAAGAAAGGGAGTGCGACGACGAAGATAGAGAGAACGAGTAGTGACGGCGAGAGATGACGGCGATAGATGACGGCGGGAGATTGACGGCAAGAGAGTGGACAATGACAGAGTATTGCCGGCGACGAGAGATTGACAACGAACGTTTTTTTTTTTGCGGTTTGTGAACAGTTAAAACTATTCACTTTCCCTCTCTTTAATATAAACAAGAAAAAGCAATTATCGATTCTGAAAAAAAACTGCTTAGTGACATGTTAAATCATATATGATGTGTATTTTAATTTGCTGATGTGTATTTTTTTTTTTTTAATTTTTTACTCAAAATCGAGAAACAAAACTCAAAGGGTAAATTGTAATTACACCCAGGGCACTAAACGAGTAATTTTCAAAAGATTTATAGATATGAGTAATAAACCAACTTTTAGATAACATTTGAGTAATTCTTTGTAAGTAAATTATAAGTATTTTACTTTAATAAAATTTGATATGCTCAAATTTACCCTAGAGCTACTCTCTCAAATTAAGAGGTCAATTGTAGTACTTAGGGATCGAATCCACAGAGACTCTAGTTCACACAATAGATTTAATAATCTTTTAATTATGCTAAACAGAAATATTTAAATTAAATTGCAAAATAAAACAGAAATAAAAGAGATGTAAAATTCAGAAGGATTAAACGCTAGGCCTAGGGAAATTCTCAGGAAATCATGGAAAATCAGATCAATTAATTAAGAAACAAGATTCAATAATTAAGCAACGTTCTTGAACTCTAAACACAAATATAAAATAAATCAGTTCTCACTGCAAATATTATCTAAATTTAAAACCAGAAAATCCAAATCTCTTTGCAAAATTCTAGGTAATAAATCAGCTTTAAAATCAGGTTAGATAAGTTCACAAAATCACTAATTCAAATCTCTTTGCAAAAAGTAATTTTGCTCACCAAAGGTTTTGTCAGGAAAATCAATTATATTCTCATATCAATTAATAATCCTAAGATCTAAATCCAGATAACTAATCAAAGATCTAGCATTAAGAACAACCTATGGTGAAGAACAAGAAAGATAATGAATCCTAAATAATAACAGATCTAATAATCCATGAAATCCCTAATGAGAAACCCCTAAACCTAACAAGCAGATCTACTCAGACATAATTGTAAGAACACAAATCATGAATAAAGTAGATATCATTAAGAAAGAGATTAAAGAAGAAGAAAAGGAGTTCTGAATCTTCTCTGAAGGAGTCTTGATTCTTCTCTCCAAAAGCTCTCTAAAATCACAGGGTTTTGCTCTCAAAAGTTACAGGGAAAAATAAAGCTTAGGTCTAAACAATGACCATAAAAATCCTATTTATACTCCTAAACACGGCCAGGGACCAATGATGCAAATATGGAAGACTTTGGGGCAGATTTGTAAATCTTCAAAACTTGTGGGAAAACTTCCAATTTCGTATTTGGCCTAGCATCGATCGATGCATATGATGTGTCGATCGATGCACTCTTCTAAATTCGTCTCCCAACTGCCTCAATGCTTGATTAAGCTCCAAATCCTCCAATTTAGCTCCATTAAGCTCTCATTCATGCTAAATCCTATAAAAGACTCAAAAGACTCTAAAAATACCAAAAAGACTCGATAATTAAGACTTATATCATGGCTAAAAACACCTAAAAACCATGATATATCAACTCCCCCAGACTTAGCCTTTGCTTGCCCTCAAGCAAAACATAAACTTCATCTGTGAAAGAGGTTTGAAAACGCAGGAACTCATTTTCTTTTTAATAGTAATGCTATGATATCCAAACCTTAATCCACATGCTTAGCAGATAAATCCAAATCGAACCACCATGTACTTCTCCTTTGACTTTCATAGCATCCCAAATTCAAACCAAATTCCACCACTGCCTCCATTAAGCTTTCATCGGTGAGTCTCATCAATTTGATCAATATCAAGAACCTTCTAGACTCATTCCCGTACAATATCATTACAAGCAAGACTTATCTTTTAAACACATGTGGTACTCTTTCTCTCCCCCAGACTTATTCTTTTTAATCTTCCTTAGAGCTTTGCTTTGTTTTTTTTTTCTTTTCTCTCAAAGTTGTAGGCGAATAATGGGGTCATCGGTAATTTACCTACCTCTCGCTTCCAAGCTTTGTATGATCATTTGACTTAAGAGTAGAATAATGAGGTCACAGGTAATTTACCTACCTCTCTAAACTGATCAAAATCATCTCATCCTTTATTCACTTTTTTTTTTTTTTTAACAAAGCTCTTAGGAAAAACATTTTAAATTTAAATAAGGGAGAGGAGTACCAATTCTTTTCTTTTCTAAAATCTTACTTGTCAGGTATGAACAAGGAGTCAAGCTCTATGAATATCAATCTCCTTGATGAGGTAAAAAGAAAAGTACAGAAATTACCTCAAGCTTTTATGGATTATGTTGGAAATTCGGATGTTTCTGGTTCACTGGTCAGCCATTGGATTTTTCATTAGTCGGATTTGTGGATTCAATCTGCAGCATTAATCAACCAAGGCAGTACACTAAAAAGAAAAATCATAGTTCCCAACAAAATTTTTGACTCAATAAAACCATTTTTTTTTTTCAAAAACAAAAACGTAGTTAGTAACTGCCTCCCCCAGACTTAAACAACACTGTCCCCAGTGCTATCAAGTAAGAGATTGGCGAATAAAATAAAAATAAATGAAAATCAAAAGAAAAATGAAAAAGAAAAACCTACCAGTGGGTTGCCTCCCACTAAGCGCTTGTTTTCAGTCATTAGCTTGACTGTGTCGGATCTCATGCATCCGGTGGATCGGAACATGGCAGTGAATGCTTCTGAGAGGATGTCCTCTTCCTCCAAGGTGGTGTGTAGGCAGCAGATGAATGAGGTCTACAAGGGACATGAGGAACAGGACCAGGGCGGGACTTAGGTATGGGTGGCTTTCTTTTAAGTCCTGCAAAATCATCAACAGAAGAAACAAGCACTCTACGATAATCTCGTGGCTTAGTTAACTGGACAACAGTTTTTGTACCTTTCAAATTCTTATTGATGAATAGAGAAGGTTTGGGAGAAGGAGATGCATACCTTGGCCTTACCTTTGGGTTCTGGACTGTGGAATGGTGATATTTCAGCTTTACAACTGGTCTAGGACTTGCAGCTAAGGATCCAACACGAGAATCTTTGATTTTGGATAAGTCCGAGCTGACTCTGGAAGGTGTGTCGATCGATGCAACAGCTGCATCGATCGATGCTTGGCCTGCAACTCGTGTTTCTTGAACGATTCTGCAGCTTTCCTCAGCAATCCGTGTTTCCAGCACAAAACATCATCTACCAGCGACTTGTCATGCATCAGAACCTCATCATGATCTCTAGTACTGATTAGATGATCTCCACTCCAATCTTCAAGCTTAACAGCTTGCTTGCTCACTTTCTCAACAGTCTCCAACTCTTTGACATACCCAGCAGTAATGTCTTCAGGAAGCTCTATTAGTGGATCATCATCAGAAGCTATCTCCACAGAAAATGTCTGACCATCAATAGTGGGAACCCTTCTCAGCTTGTCCATTTCAAAGTTCATGACCAAATCTTCTACATTCAGAGCTATGTGTCCCTTCTTAACATCAATGATAGCACCAGCTGTAGCCAAGAAAGATCGTCCTAAGATGAGAGGATCATTAGGCTCTTGGTCATATTTCAACACCACAAAGTCAGTGGGAATCATGCAATCTCCAATCTTGATTGGAATATCCTCTAAGACACCTTCAGAAATTCTCCTGGAACGATCAGCTAGGATAAGAGATATCTTAGTCGGCTTGAAATCCGTCATCCCAAGTCTCACAGCAACAAAATGTGGCATCAGGTTAATACTAGAACCAAGATCACAGAGTGAATGAGGAAACCTTCCTGTGTAGATAGAGCAATCCAACACAAAACTTCCAGGATCTGGTAACTTCTCTGCAATCCTACTCTGAATCACTGCACTTACTTCTTTAGAGACAACCACATCCTTCTTCTTATCCTTCTTGCTCTTTGGAGGCTGTTTCAACAAAATTGAGCTGACATCCTTTGTAAGCAGTGCTCCTTCCTCAGGACTCAAACCATTGGTGACCATCCTCTTCACATATCTCTTAATACTTGGAGAAAACTTGACAGCATCAATCAAAGGCATCTCTATCATCACCTTATCCATCATAGCTTTGCATCTAGCTTCCTCAAGCTCCTGCTTAGACCTCCTAGGCTTAGGGAAAGGAACCTTAGGCTTGTAGGCTTGTTGTGAATCGGATGGTTTGACTGGAACAGAAACCGTAGCTGTCTGTGGGGGGTGTCGATCGATGCTGACATTGCATCGATCGACGCTTGGTGATGATTGCATCGATCGATGCTGTTGTGTAGTGTCGATCGATGCTGGATCGACTGGCGTATCTTCATCTCTTGCCTTCACCAAAATCGCATTACAAGCATGGTGGGAGTTCTCAGTTCTTCTAGAAAGAAGTTCCTCTTGTCGTTTAACAGACCCAGCAGTCTGAATCACTTGATTCTCTAATTTCTTGACATGAGTGTTTAATGCTTCAAATTTCCCAGTCAGCTCAGTGTAAACAGAATCAATCTTCCCATTGAAGTCCACTGTTAACTTCTGCTGACCATGAAGAATCTGCTCAACCATTGATTCCAGCTTGCTCTCTGAATTGGGTGGAGGGAGGGGTTGGTAAGAAGAAGATCCATAGCTCCTATTGAAGTTGTTGCTTGGATTTCCTGTGAAGGTATTCTTCTGACCAAATCTCTGATTTTGATAGCCAGCTCCATACACATAGTTGACATCCTCTTCTGTAGTCTCTGGCTTTGGCTCAAAAATCTCAACATCTTCAGCAAAATGGACAGACTTCTTTCCCACAAGAAGATTGTGCACTGTATCCAACTTAGCATTCACCGCAGCAAACTGATTGGAATCATACCCTTTATGTGCCCTTCTCCGCTCCAAGTTTGCGTTCTTGGTACTGTTGCTTGATGCTAGCCTTTCTATCAACTGTTCTGCCTCATCTGGGTACCTTGTTTTGAAGTTCCCATCACTAGCTGCATCCAAAGCCATCTGATACCTCCAGTCAATCCCGCTGAAGAAGATACTAATCAGCTGCACCTCTGAGAACCCATGATGTGGACAGTCTCTCTGGTATGCCTTAAATCTCACCCAAGCAGCTTTGTAAGATTCAGTAGGACCTTGTCTAAAGGTGGAAAGTTTGATCCTCAGCTCATCAGACATAGCATCATCATAAAATTGATTCAAGAATGCGTCCTTGATGTCATGCCAGGTTGTCAGAGATCCTGGCTTCAGCTGCCTTAGCCAATGAGAAGCTTTTCCCCAGCAAGAGAGTAAGGGAAAAGCTTGCAGTAGAGATAGTCTTCTGTGACTCCATTAGCCTTGATGCTTGTGACTATGTCCTCAAAGTGCTCTATGTGGTCTAGAGGCTTCTCATTTGGAAGGTTCTGGAATGGCCTTTGTCCAACAAGAGCGAAGTAGGCAGGCTTCAGCTCAAAATCATTCCTTGGGAATGGAGGAGGGACAATTGCAGAACGGTTTTCATAGAATAAGTCTGGTCTGTTGAAGTCCGCAAGAGTCTTGACAAGCTCTCCATTGTTGTCCCGTCTTGGCTGAAGGTTCTGCTGGTTGTTACCATCCAAATTGGCTCCGTTCGCACCAGCCCCGACATTGCGTCGATCGATGCCAACTATGCGTCGATCGATGCCTTCTTGGTTGCGTCGACCGATACTGACATTGCGTCGATCGACGCCATCTGCATTCTCATCAACGACAGCAGGTTCTTCCTCAATAACCTGTCCTTCAGCATTCAATTTCTGGCCTTGCTCGTTGCGCACATTACCCTCTTGATCCTTCAAAACCCCAGCCTCATCAGGTCTCAATATGATTATGTTGGCCATCTTTGCTGATTTGGCTGCTTTTGTGTTTGCACGCTCTAGTTGTCCTAACTCTTGGTTGGTAAGCTTAACAACTGGACCAGTAGGATTTTTCCTGGTGCTAGGCTTAGGCATGCACCTGAAACACACAAGATAAAAGAAACAAAAGCGTGTGAGTAAAACAAAAAAAGAAAAATTTAGACAAAATCAAAGATTTTAATCTAATGGTGAATCAAAAGAGTCCCCGGCAACGGCGCCAAAATTTGATATGCTCAAATTTACCCTAGAGCTACTCTCTCAAATTAAGAGGTCAATTGTAGTACTTAGGGATTGAATCCACAGAGACTCTAGTTCACACAATAGATTTAATAGTCTTTTAATTATGCTAAACAGAAATATTTAAATTAAATTGCAAAATAAAACAGAAATAAAAGAGATGTAAAATTCAGAAGGATTAAACGCTAGGCCTAGGGAAATTCTCAGGAAATCATGGAAAATCAGATCAATTAATTAAGAAACAAGATTCAATAATTAAGCACCGTTCTTGAACTCTAAACACAAATATAAAATAAATCAGTTCTCACTGCAAATATTATCTAAATTTAAAACCAGAAAATCCAAATCTCTTTGCAAAATTCTAGGTAATAATTCAGCTTTAAAATCAGGTTAGATAAGTTCACAAAATCACTAATTCAAATCTCTTTGCAAAAAGTAATTTTGCTCACCAAAGGTTTTGTCAGGAAAATCAATTATATTCACATATCAATTAATAATCCTAAGATCTAAATCCAGATGACTAATCAAAGATCTAGTATTAAGAACAACCTATGGTGAAGAACAAGAAAGATAATGAATCCTAAATAATAACAGATCTAATAATCCATGAAATCCCTAATGAGAAACCCCTAAACCTAACAAGCAGATCTACTCAGACATAAATGTAAGAACACAAATCATGAATAAAGTAGATATCATTAAGAAAGAGATTAAAGAAGAAGAAAAGGAGTTCTGAATCTTCTCTGAAGGAGTCTTGATTCTTCTCTCCAAAAGCTCTCTAAAATCTCACAGGGTTTTGCTCTCAAAAGTTACAGGGAAAAATAAAGCTTAGGTCTAAACAATGACCATAAAAATCCTATTTATACTCCTAAACACGGCCAGGGACCAATGATGCAAATATGGAAGACTTTGGGGCAGATTTGTAAATCTTCAAAACTTGTGGGAAAACTTCCAATTTCGTATTTGGCCTAGCATCGATCGATGCATATGATGTGTCGAACGATGCACTCTTCTAAATTCGTCTCCCAACTGCCTCAATGCTTGATTAAGCTCCAAATCCTCCAATTTAGCTCCATTAAGCTCCCATTCATGCTAAATCCTATAAAAGACTCAAAAGACTCTAAAAATACCAAAAAGACTCTATAATTAAAACTTATATCATGGCTAAAAACACCTAAAAACCATGATATATCAATTGCTAATTAAAGTGATTATTTACAAATGAAAAATATAAATGACTAAAACTTCTCGATTTAAAGGCTGTTTCTTTCACCCCAACTAAATAAGTATCTGCACATCATCTAGTTTACCAATATAAAGTCTGCATAAGCAGCTTTGGTCTGTTTATAACGTCACCGGTTTCATTCTTTTAGAATTCGCGAATAGTTTTCTGTTTTTAGTAAATAACATCTTTTGTTGATTAATAAATTTGAAATTTCAAAAACAAATTCAAGTAAAATAGTGTCACTTGTTTCATATAAATAATAATGGAAGTTTCTCGACTATATCAACACTTCCATTCTCTGGATCATGTTCTTGAGGTTTTTTGTAATGGGTTTGGCGGTAAAAATCTAGGTTGGAGGGCAATACCGGTAGTCACGCCTCCGTAGACCGTTTTCTGGTGACTTTTGTTTCATGAATCTGTATTCAACATTCTTTACATATATTACCTAACACGAATTTTCAGTTTTTGGTTTAGAAAATTAGAATAGCATGGTTAAAGCGAACCATTATAACTTTTTTAAAACCGACAAGAATCGTTTCAGTTAGGTTCAATTCGGGTTAATCCCGTTTTTAAGTTTTGGTAAGTCAAGCATAATTACATCAGTTTGGTTTATTTGATTAGGACTTGGTCCACGAATCAGATTTCTAGTTAAAATGACTTAAATTTCAAAGTAAATCTGAGAACCGGTTAAATGGAAGTTCAGTTTTAACTTCTAAGTTAATTTCGATAGATAATTGGAAATTCATATGGCCCTGGTGTTTCATAGGGATTAAGTAATTGTTGTTCTAAGTTAACAAAACAAAGCATAAAATGGGGTATTGGAATAGCTAGAGTTTTTTATTTATTTATTTATTTATTTATTTATTTATTTATTTATTTATTTATTTATTTATTTATTTATTTATTTATTTATTTATTTATTTATTTCTTTATTTATTTATTTATTTATTTATTTTATAACATCTTCAATTTGTATTAATTTGAAAACGATAATACAAATATCAACAAGCATATAAAATTGAAGCTCGACATACCATACAACCAATATTTAAAGAACACGAAACAAACGAGAACTGAAAAATACATCGCTTTTTGTTGCAAGTAAGCCTTACACGCCAACAGATTGATTAAATCTGTTATTTTCCTTCATCGTTTTCATTGTCGGTCCATTTTGATCTTCTTGTTGGGGTATCTCTTCTGTTATGTAGCACCAAATTTTTTTTTGAAAATCAAAGGGTTGCGACTATCAGTTACATCGCTAACCATAAAAACCCTTCCATCTCTCGCGCTAGGCGATGGTTCTGTATTGGCTGTAAATATTACCCATGATAAATCCATAATATCGATTCCTTTGTTGATATTCTTCAATGACCATAATTGAACAGTTCGGGTAAGTTCTTCACATGACTTCAATAAAAGGCCATTCAGTAGATGTAACGGTTCATAATTCGTTTTGTTCCCTTGATAGAAGATTGACCGTCTCCAAAACCACTGAAACATAAATAATGGAAAGAAATCATCATCGAACTTTGTCCTCGCCTTAAGATGTGGGAGAAAGAGGTCCATAACCACTGAGCATAGATGTAGATGGTGTTTAACGATAAGATCTTATCGAGTCTTGAAGTCGCCAATAGTTGAGTCGTTGGGATCCCAGATCCAAGATTGTAAATCATCTCTCAAAAAGAAGTTTATGTCGAACCAAAGTCGACAATACATATAAGAACCGATTTCAATCAAAGAACATAGAGAACCGCATGAACAAATCTTCAGCGGAAAGGCATCGACACATCACCAATAAACTCGTCAGATTGTGGTCGGAATGAATCTCATCCCAAAGGAGAAGAAAATTATGAAAAATCAAAAAAAAAAAGCCAACGAATTTACATAAATCATTGGCAAGTTATTAGGGATTAATATATAAAATAAATAAAGAATTGAAAACTGAAAACAAAATAGAAACACCGACCGACGTCAATAGAGTCGATGCTGGCCGGAAGCAACTAGAAAACGAAGGGCTTGCCAAGAAGAGATGCTCTGGAAGCGTTGCCTATCGAAGGAAGAGATTTTTAAAGAGTTTGATATCCTTTTAAATCACTCGATGATTTTAAAGTATAATGTTATTAAATACAAACTTAAAGTAATTCCAAATCGTGTAAATAAAAGTTTATGCTATTCAATAAACTATTTGTGAAAATATCATATCAAATCTGATATTTTTCACATTATAAACACTTTTGTTTAAGATAAGTGTACTGAAGTCTCTTTTTTAAAAAAACTTTATATATATATTTTTGGTATTAAGAAAAGAGAAAACCAACCACGCATGTGAAGTCCGCGTTGAACTGACGCGAGATAAATTTGCCTCAAAGAAAATGATCTTTTGAAAGTGTAGTCGGAAGCCACGGGAGAGAGGTGAAAGAAAAGTCATAGAAGAAGGACGAAAAGCAAAGGCCATGAAAGCGACAATGTATGTTTGATAACTGTTAAGACCAAGGTTCCAGAAGGAGATAAGATGAGATGAGAAGATTAGAAGAGATAGAGAAGAGAAGATAGATAAGGAAATACTAACCTAAGCGGCCGTTGATATTAAGAAGTTATACTTGTTTTCTCATAAGATAAGGAAATCCTATTAAGGGATCTTCTTTTAAATACATAATAGGGCGACCGACCATCTAATGTAAAACGACAAAACATTATTATTATTGCATTATTAAACCCTCTATTCCAGATAGAGGTTCTCTCCCAAACTCTTTAACCGACTCCTTAGCCACTTTTGCTGATTCCCTTCTTTAACCAAACTCTTGCTTTCCTCCCTCTTCTTCTTTTTCATAAACATCAAGGGCACTCTCAATCTATCAGTACCCCGCATAGTGAACTGACATTGTCCTCAAGGTCAAAATCAGGAAACTGCTCCATGATAACCGTGATTGGCTCCCATGTGAATTCATATTCTGGCAGTCCTTTCCACTGGATTCTCACCTCAGTTTCATTTCCTTCTGTTGGCTGCCTCACATCAATCACTTTTTCAGGTTCGGTTACCCATTCCATGCCTATCGACAGTATAGCTGGAAGTTCTTGAGCTGTCTGCTCAGATGGCAAAGTAGCCTTCAACTGAGACACGTGGAAGACTGGGTGGATATGACTATTGGGTGGCAACTGCAACCGGTAATCCACCTTTCCTACACGTTCAAGAACCTGATATGGACCAAAGTACCTTTGAGCCAGCTTTTGGTTCCTCTTCCCTCCTGTTGAAACCTGTTGGTATGGTCGAAGCTTCAAATATACCCAATCCCCCACAGCATAATTCACTTCCCTTTGATGCTTGTTTGTCGCCTTTTGCATTTGTGATTGAGCTACCTCCATGTTTTCCCTCAACTCCACTAACAGGCTATCCCGATCTTTTAACAGTTCCTCTACCACTGCATTTGCTGTTGGAACATCTCGTAACGCAGCACCTTCATAGGGTCCCTCCCATAGAAAAGAATGACGTGGACTTGATGGCAGTGTGGTATGATGAGTTGTACCAGAATTCGGCCCATGGCAACCATTGTACCCAGGACGAAGGTTTCTTACCGGCAAAGCACCTCAGTTAAGTTTCCAAACACCTATTGACTACCTTCCTCTGGCCATCTGTTTGGGGATGGTAAACCGTACTTTTGTGCAGAGAGGTACCTTGGATTTTAAACAGTTCGCTCCAGAAATTGCTGAGAAACACCTTATCCCAGTCAGATATCACATTCTCAGGGAACCCATGGAGCTTCACCACCTCTTTAATGAAATTCTCAGCCACATATTTAGCAGTAAACAAATGCTTAAGAGGAATGAAGTGTCTGTATTTACTCAAACGGTCCACCACCACCCGAATCACGGTGAAACCTTTGGAGGTTGGCATCCCCTCGACAAAGTCCATGCTTATGTGCGACCACACCTATTGTGGTATAGGTAGAGGTGATAACAATCCGGCGGGTGACAGTGTGGAATACTTATTTTCTTGAAACTTGGCACTGCAATATGAATTTCGTAACATCCTTTCTCATTCCTCACAAATAAACTCTCGTGCCAAAAGCTTGTAAGTTTTCAAAGCACCCTCATGGCCTCCCATAGCGCTGGAATGGAACTGTTCCAGTAGTTTTGGAATGAAGGGAGATCCTTTTGGAATCCCCACACAACCATCTTTGTATAACATCTCGTTCTCCACCTTATATTCCAATTTTCCTGACTCTCCTGATTCACACCCATGAATAATGTTCTGCAGCTCAGGATCCTCCTTAACTTGCTCCTTTAAGGCTTGAATGTCGATGTTCAAGGGAGCCTGTAAGGCTAGCTGGTGGAATTCCTCGTCTGGAGGTCATCTTGACAAAGCATCCACTACTATATTCTCCACACCCGGTTTGTATTCTATCCGGTAATTGAGCCCAATGATCTTGGAGGCCCATCTCTGCTGAATGGTTGACACTGCCTTCTGGTCTAAAAGATGTTTCAAGTTGCTCTGATCTATCTTGATCACAAACTCTCCCCCGGCTAAGTAATGTTTCCACTTAGTCACCGCCTTCACTATGGCTAAGAGTTCCCTTTCATAAACCAATTTAATGCGTCCAATGGAAGAGAAGGCTTGACTTAAGAATGCTATCGGTCTCTTTTCCTGTGACAGCACTGCTTGTATGCCCATCCCCGACACATCTGTTTCCACAGTGAATTCCTTGTAGAAGTCTTGTAAAACCAATACCGGAAGGTTTTTCACCGCCCTCTTCAGCTCCTGAAAGGCTTCTTCTGCTACCGGTGACCACTGAAACCCATTGTTCTTTAGTAATTCAGTTAGAGGTTTGGCAAATTTGTCCATAACTTCGAACAAACGTCTTGTAATATCCAGTTAGCCCCAAAAATCCTCTTAGTTCTGTAACACTCGTGGGAGTAGGCCAATTCACCATGACTGCTATCTTCTCAGGATCTGCTGCGACTCATTGCCCTGAGATGATGTGTCCCAGATAAGAAATCTCTGAATGCGCGAAAGAACACACTTCTTTTCGTTCGCATAGAACTGTTTCCTCCGCATGATTTCCAAGACCAATTGCAAGTGGTTGAGATGCATCACCAAGTCTGGACTGTAGATCAGGATATCATCAAATAACACTAGTATAAATCGCCTTAAATGTGGCCGTTTTCTCAACATCACTACTCCTGACCCTTATCTGGTGTATCCAGACTTGAGATCAATCTTCGAGAAAACCGTAGCCCCTTGAAGTTCATCCAGCAACTCTTCGATTATTGGAATTGGGTAGCGATTAGGAATGGTGGCCTTGTTCAATGCTCGATAATCAACGCAAAATCTCCATCCTCCATCCTTTTTCTTAACCAGCAACACCGGACTAGAGTATGGACTAATGCTTGGCCGTATTATCCCTACCTCCAACATCTCTTGAACCAGTTTTTCTATCTCATTTTTCTGGAAAAAAGAATACTTGTATGGTCTGATATTTATTGGAGACGTACCGTCCTGAAATGTGTTGGCGTGTTCGCGGTTTTGGATTGGGGGTAGTCCATTTGGTATGTCGAAGACCTCACCAAACTCTGAGACTACTTCCTGGATAGCTGCAGGCTCCGTTTGTTGTTGACGATCTTAGTCATTCACGAACAAGGTTGTTAGTTCCAACAGCTATACCTCTCCTTGCTTCCTTATCACCTGTTTCATAGCATTGAAGGAGATATGTCCCTTACACAAGCTGGGATCTCCCACAAATGGTGACCCAGGAGTTGCGGATTTTCCAGCTGATTGTAAATAATTCCCAATTAGTTTTTGTGTCCCCTAGCGAAGCCAACCATGTATATCCTAGTACCACATCAACGTCCTTGCCTAAGTGAAATAACAAGAACTCCTCCATCATCTCCACACCTTGTATATCTAGCAGGACCTGTGAACATTTCCCTTTACTCTTGCAAACTTGGGCATTTGCCATCTTAACTCCAATTTTCCTTGTGGGTGTGACACTTAACCCCAACTCCGGTATCAACGCTTCTAAGATGAAGTTAGTGGTCGCTCCTGAATCAATCAAGATGATTACTACCTTCTTTCCAACACACCCACACAACATCAGTGACTGTTCTGCCATAACTCCGCCCATAGAATACAAAGTGACCACTTCCAGGCCAACTTACTCCAATCCATCTAAATCTTGGACTCTCGGATCTCTAGTCTCACCTTCCTCAAAGTTGTCTCCCTCATCAACTTCCATACATTTAAGTTTCTGCTTGCACTTATGCCCCGTATACCATTTATCCCCGCAGTGACGGCAAGGAATGAAGGTGCACGTCTCTCCGCTACCAGAAGCTTTTCTTTGGTCATTACCCCTCAAAAACGACTGGTTGGGTGGTCTACTTGGCTGGGAGACCACTGGTGAAGACTTTGCTCGTTGCTGTGGTCGAACCTGATAACTGCTCGACTCACTCTCCTGTGACTCCACGAGCTTGGCATACTCTACTATCTCCGCCAAATTTGATGGTCTGCACAACACAACCTGATTTTTGATACTCCTTCGTAACCCCCTGAGGAAAGCCGACTCTAACACCTCATCTGTAACATGGGGTAACTCCACTGAAAGCTGCTCAAATCGTATCTGGTACTCCTCCACACTTCCAGTCTGATACATTTGGAGCAGATGGTCAACAGTGGAATTGCCTCGACTAGCTTTAAATCATTCTCGAAACTTCTCCGTAAAAATCCTCTAGTTGATAATCTGGTCTCTCTTGTGAGAGTACCTCCACCATGTGATGGCGATGTCCGTTAAACACGACACTGCCTGTTCTAACTTCTCCGATTCTAGTGTGTGGTTTTTCACAAAACACTTTTCAACTCGAAACAACCAATTATCTGGGTTCGTAGCTTCAAACATCGGTAGATCGACACGTTTGGGTGGTGTCTCAAGCCGCTGCTGTGGAGAATCGACCCATTGAGGTAACTGCATAGGTGGAAGCAACCCTTCTTGTGGACGCATGTAACTCCCCCGAAACGCGCTATGACCACCCAGGCCACGGCACTGCCCGAAGACGCTACTATGGGAACGTTCGTCAAAGGTCCGGCCGAGTGCGAGAACAAATCAGGCCCTTCTATCAGTCCCTCGGCGAGGTTCCTGACCACATGACACATCCTTAAGGCTTTGCAACCCTACAGACACGCCGTGCGTTGAGCCGACTCGGACTAAGTCTATATCAGTACGACATCGCTCGATTTAAAAGAAAATCCGAATGCATTAAAACTTAAAAGAGTTGCTACAAACGATTACACACAAAAGTTCACAAGGCTTAGTGCCAAAGTTTGGTTTGCAAATAAACATACTTTGAATTTTACAATAGACACCAAAAAGAAAACTACTCCGGAGTCCTATCGTTCACCACGCCCTCTAGTTCCCTCTAGGATTACCTGCAGAACAACAATAATATCATAAGTAATCTAAGATTACTTAGTGAGCTCAGGGTTCCTGCAGAGAAATAAATCCCAAACCCCAATTCCCCATTAACAATCAACATGCACGCAAATACAAAAACATGCGAACATAAATAAGCAACATGCAAGCATAGATAAACAACATGCAAGCATAAGCAATTAACAAGCAAGCGATTAACATTCAAGCAAGCAAAACATCATAACCACCATCAGAGATGACATGCGGAAGCTATCAAGCTAACAAAAATCACTCTACCTATAATTGTAACTACAAGCAACGATATGCAACAACATGCAACAACATGACTTGAAATAAAACAACAGTTTTTAACAAGTTTAATTTATTTGGGCCCGGTATGTATCCTTCTTCCCCAACCCCTCATGATTTCTCCAAATCGCAACCACAAAAGTACACGTTTGGATATCATTCACTACTACACCGTCGTGTAGATAGCCTCGGCCAGGGTAGCAAGCCTAGTAACCTCCGAGCTCTTCGTGACCAACCCTGCACACACACGAACATGGGTTGCATGTCGCGGCTGCATATGGCACGGAATGGGAAGGATAGCCATACCAAATCTTAAAACACTTAGCCGGAATTTCTCGCGGACTAAAGCGCTTTAAGATCTCACCGAAGTTTATACTTGAGTTCATACGGTTCTTAAACCCATAATCTTACAAGTATCTTAACCAACTTTCCCCTTTGTTACTAGATCATTTCGATATAGTAATTAGCACAACCTCACCGCGCATGCATTTAAACAAGAAAACGTAAAAGAACTTCAAGTAAATGCATCTACATGCAATATGCACAATCGCGCACTAGATGGATGTCTTTAATTCTCCATCTAAGCCGATGCAAATATGTGCCTGAACTCACAGTAAACCGTCGACGAATGATCTCCTTTGATGAAGCTCTTCTCGCGGCTACTCGGATCTCTCCTTTGGTTAGAATCGATTTCCTTGTCGATCTAACGTTGATGGTCGTTGGTCGATAGTCCTAGTCTTGCGTCTTCTCTTCTTTCTCTTCGCAAAACCCTCTCTCCTTTCTCTTCTTCCCTCTCGCGAAAACTCTCTTCTTCTTTCTTCTCTCTCGCTCACTTTCTCTCTCAATTTTCTCAACTTACCCCTTCTTTGTTTTTGCGAAAATGAGAAGAAAGCTAAGCTATTTATAGAAGATTTGGGCGGTGGAGTCGACCAATGAGAGTCGCATGCACTCTCTTCATTAGAGTGTATTAGTGAGTCGCTTAACACTTGGAGGTAAAACGCTTAGCCACCATGAATCCCACTAACTCCTTCGATTTCTTTAATCCTCCCACTAATGCTCCACTAATCCTCTTTGAATTAAATATTCATCCACTAACTCCCATTAACTTCTCTTGATTAAAATAATAATCCCACTCAAATCTTGGCTTTATGCGATTTTTAGTGGCGGAAGACTTTTAACAACTTCGGTCGACTGTCGTCGATCCTCGGCAACTATCGGCATCTATCGGCAACTTCCTCGAGTACTCGACAACTTTCTCGGGTACTCGGTAATTTTCCCGAGTACTCGACACTTTCTCGGGTACTCGGTAACTTCCTCGAGTACTCGACACTTTCTCGGGTACTCGGTACTCTCGGCATTTCTTGGCAACTGCCGGACGATGCGTTTTGGACGGTACGGGCGGTACGTCCCGGACGACTCGGCCAATTCTTGGTCCGCGTAACTTTTCTCGGACTTCCAACTCTTCTTACTGTCTTCTTTTCTCGATCTTCTGGACTTGAATGGACGTCAAAACTTTATCCCTTGGTGAGGGTCACTACAACGCGGGGTCACGAAAGGCAAAATCTTGTCGTTTCGGCCCTGTTCTTCACCTGCGGAAGCTGACTCTTGGATCGGATGGTTCATTCCAGAGATCGGTGTAGAATAACCCACTGGCGTCGTAGACCGGCTAACGATCGACAAGTGAGCTTGAAGAGCGCACAGGAGCTGATTGATCGACTCGCGCGTACTATGGAGTTCGCGATCATGACGAGCCATGATCTGCTCTTGTGTTTCCTGCGGCTGTGGTGTGTCCGCAACAACTAGAGACTCAAGTTCAGACTGGGTAACCTGTTAAAAAGGTCATCTAATTCGTAGAAAAAGATGCATGTTTTACTGAGAAATACTACTGGTCATTTTGAGAACAAAGGAACGCACGTTTGTGAATGTGATAGATTTTGTAGAGCATTAATTTAATCTAGGTCCCAGTTCCCACAAAAAGAACAGAATGGACAAATTATGTCCGAACTCTCAAAGTCACAAACAACTAACAACGGTCTCAGATATACAATAATAGTAATAATACATAAGCCCTTTTTTTTGTTTTTGTCTAAGAACTCTTAAATCAGACGCCCGACCATGCATGAGAAACAATAGTAAGAACTATATACACTGATACACGTATCAGATCGAGATACCAATCATTGGGAATTGGATATTGCCAAGACGATCGATTTTATACTATTTTAGACCGGTGAATCTGCGGCGTCATCCTCGGGAAATACGAGCTCTGATAAAGAGACATAAATAACAGCAACGAAACAAACAAGCCACAGAGGAACAGCGACGAGAGCAAAGGTTGGCGAAATAAGTAAGGTAAGCGTGAGAGCTGCGAGAGCCCCAATGAGATGGCTGACATGCCCAACGAAGTAACCGATATTAGGTTTGTTTTGAAGCTTTACTTCGCAGACACGAAGGATGGTTTAGATAAGAGTGATAACCAAGAAACAAAGGATCGTGGCTCTACGGTCTGCTTCGTTGGTTGATGATTGGTTTGTGACCACCTGAAGCAATCCCACAGCTCCTCCGTTGATAAAGATGATAAGCCTGTGTAGTGTGTACGGTGGAAGAGTACGCACTGTGCTCCACCTCCTCCTCCTCTGTGATCTCATTTCCTGAACTCCTGTGCTGTCTGATTTGATCAGAAGACAACATGGCTAATGGTTACGGACAGATGAAAAAAATTTGGTTACGGTTTCCTTTATTTGTGGTCTCCTTACATTGTGTATATGTATAGCGTTGCAAGTTTATTGGTGTATGGGCAGACAGCCCGTGTTGGACTTCGTTATGTCGGTTATTATAAATCCTAATATTGTTGTAAATCCTAAGACCTAGTGTTATATAAACCCTTGTATCATTAATTAAGAGAGACAACACAATAATAAAGACTTTTCCCCAAAATCCTTCTCTAGTTTCTACATGGTATCAGAACAGGCCATCCTTATGGATCGCAATTAAAGCTTCTGCGTTAGTGTTTTTGTGATCACAATGATCATGGGATTGAAAACGATGGTGGTGATGAAGACGAACCAGACAACTACAAAGACGTACACGTAATCTAAGTAGTGAAGATTACGTGATTTTGTTTATTTTATTTTTTCTTAATTACTTGAGTATTATTTGATTTTTTTTATAAAGAAAAAGAAAAAAAAATGAAGAAAATATGGTTACGTCATGGGAGAATTTGGTTATGTGTCTCGTCGTTTGTATCTTCAATCTAGCAGTTTGTTAGAAGGAGATATATATATATATTTTTTTCAATAATTACTGGAAGTTTTCGTTCATTTAATTTATTGATGATGGTTTATTGTTATAGGGTTTATAATTTACATGGATTTGAGTTATGAATTTTTCTAAGTTTTTATTTGGTAATAGTTTTACTATTATGGGGGAGTTGTTTGGAACGCTCACGTTTCTAGGTCAATTTTTTTTTTAGTCCGATTTGTAGACTGTTCAAGATTAGGACGATTATTTGTGGAGATTGCAGGATTTGCACCCACGGGATATTGTTATTCCCTTTTACCAAAGACCGAAGATGAGCTGATGTTCTACCCCTATTTTCAAGATTGAATTTTATGCCTGGAGGAGTTTGTTGACATGATTTGTCCGTTCTTGACAAGTGTCCACGACATATATGTTCCGCTTTTCTATTGCTAAGTTTGCGTGTTGCGTGCCACGTTTGTTGTGCGGGGGAGTATAGGTGTATGGACCGACAGTCCGTGTTGGGTTTTGTTATGTCGGTTATTATAAACCCTAATATTGTTGTAAACCCTAAGACCTATAGTGTTATATGGAAAAATGCCAAAAAAAACCCGATGTTATTTTTATTTGGATGTTTAATACCCAATGGTTTTTGGTTGGAATAAAAATACCTGGTATATTAAATTAGTGTCAAATAAAACCTTATCTTTTAAAAATTGGTTGAATTAAACAGACGACTTAACAGACGTTAACTTGGGTAACGGAATCGCTAAACCGGATTAAGTTTCAATACACGTTTTTAAACAGATATATACAATATGTTTACCTAATTTGACGAATATGTTAAGGTAGTCTAATGGTACAAGGTAAGTTTTACCACATCCGAGTGCTGGATTCGAACTCCACCACCAACACTTTTTTTTCTTTTTTTTTTTCTTTCTCATCGCCGATGTCGTTGCTCACCTGCTGGAAACAAGAAAGAAGTCAGCCGCCTCACCTGCCGGAAACAAGGAAGATGTCAGCCGCTCCGTTGAATTCACAACCACCGGTAACCGAGTCTGCTGCTCCGTCGAAGTCACAGCCACAAATTAACAATCCCTATCCAGATCTAAAGTGAAATTATTTGAATTTGTTAGGAAAGCCTCTGTATGAAGCTTCAGACCGTAGCAGCATCCATCACTATCATGAATCTAAGAAGGATGTTTCTGATCCATCGATTTGGCAGCTGCCGTATTAACCTGTAAATCTCGTTGCCGTTTTCAGATCCTACATGGGAAAAAAAATTTCGAGTTTCCAAAAAAAAAAAAAAAAAAAAACATAAAGTTTGGGGATACGGTTCGAACCCAGGATCGGTGGAGACGAACACAAACCCTTGTACCATTAGACTACTTTAACATACTCGTCAAGTTAAGTAAACATATTGTATATATCTGTTTAAAAACGTGTGATTGAAACTTAATCCGGTTTAGCGATTCCGTTACCCAAGTTAACGTCTGTTAAGTCGTCTGTTCGATTTAACCAATTTTTAAAAGATAAAGTTTTATATGACACTAATTTAATATACCAGGTATTTTTATTCCAACCAAAAACCATTGGGTATTAAACATCCAAATAAAAATAATATCGGGTTTTTTTTGGCATTTTTCCCAGTGTTATATAAACCCTTGTATCATTAATTAAGAGAGACAACACAATAATAAAGTATTTTCCCCAAAACCCTTATCTAGTTCTACAGAGTTAAGTTGCACCCCAGCTTCGCATATAAGGAGATCCATGAGATATTGCGTTCCACGTTAGATAATATTAAAGTTAAATAGAACATCATGAATATTATTGGAATCTTACGAAAAACTACGTTTTCATCGTTAAAAGTACTGTTCGTCTTTTTATTTTTTGTTACTTAGTAGGTATACGTATTTCCTAATTCTTATTCGTTTGCCAATCACGTTTATAGAATCTTTAATGTTGTATGGGGCAGCAAACCCATGTGTTAGAGGTTTTTTTTATTTTTTTATTTTGGGTTTAAAGATATGCGTTTCACACAGAGAACAACGCAATAATTTGTATTTTCTGTACACCAAATTAATCATAAAATTTTATACAAATTAATTGATATACGAAGATACACAAATAATAAATTTAAAGCAAAACTCGGTCATTCTTTTTAGAGGCCATCTTAGGCACTTTTTTTTGGGATAAAATTTGTGGTATTATATTTTCAACGAATAAGGTGTCACAACGACAACAAACTCCGGGATGAACAAACCGGTACAAAAACCACAAAAGAAGGAAAGAAAAAATATACTATAAGTTAAAGATAGAGTCTTCTCAACCAAAGTCCAAGCATGCCTTGAAATTTTGAGATGTGATTTCTAGCCAGGAAAGTGTTACGAATTCTCCTATAAAAAATAGGGAACATACCTTCAACCGGAGTGCAAGCCTAGTGAAAATGTAAGCATTCCTTTCATGCCTGATTGTGTAGATTACTGCCTGAGCCACCAAAATCTTAAGATGGAGATTTGAGCCAAATCAGGAACGATCCCATGTGTTGAAACCTGTGAATGGAATGGAATCTGCATCTTGCAGTACAAGAAAACAGGAGATTTACGACTACGATTGGCGACTAAACACGTAGTCGCCAAATTTAACGACTACATACCGTCTGCGTAACCACAAATTTACAACTGCTCATTTTTAGTCGTAATTCAGTTGTTTTTTACCGACTGAATAGAGTAGTTGGTACAGTAGTCGTTGACGACTTTACGACTAAAACACAAGAAATTAATATCGTCATCTAAGAGTAGCTAATTTGGTGACTACATGGGGACTACTGCGGCGAGTCGGTAATTTGATGACTAACTCACGACTACATCGGCAATTTGGCGACTACTAACCGAGTAAAGAGGCGAGTCGTAAAAATGTCGGCCAAAAAGGAACACGTATTATTCGTTTTGGGGTTGATGAGCTTGTTTTTTGCGACTGTTAGTTTGAGTCACATCAAGGTTGTTAGATAGTCGGTATGTAGTCGCCTAAAACTCTATATATACCACACGCTTCGTGTCTTATTTCATTCACACAAGCAAGAGCATAAATAAGAAAAAAAAACCGAGGTGAGAAAAAAAAAGCGAGAGTGAGAGGTCTTTAATAATGGCGGAAAGTTCTAATTATATTTATTTTCAGGAGTGGATTTATAAGAGGCTTAATGAAGTGATGAGAAATTTCACGGAAGAGTTCAGCACCGGGGTAGAGGAGTTCATGGCTTTTGCAAATAGCCAGCATTTAGCACAAAATAATGGTGGTAAGTTTCACTGCCCTTGTGATAAGTGCAAAAATGGTAGGCGTCTTCCGGGGGTACAATTTGGAATCCTCTTTTTTGTTATGGGTTTATTCCAGATTATTACGTTTGGTATAATCATGGGGAAGAAATCAATATGGGCATAGGAACGAGTTATGTAGATCTGACGTTTATAAGTGGGAATGAAGAAGTGGGTAATGTGGTAGGAGATAGATATGTGGATATGGTGAATGATGCATTTCGTTATAACATAAGTTTAGATGATAACTATAATCAAGATGGTAGTTATCAGAATGTAGAGGAACTGGCACTTAACCATCCCATGAAATTCTACGACTTGTTAGAAGGTGCAAAAAAACCATTATATGATGGTTGTCATGAAGGTCACTTACAATTATCCCTAGCTGCTAGAGTCATGCAAAATAAGGCAGATTATAATATGAGTGAAAAGTTAGTGGATTCGGTTTGTGAAATGTTGACTGATTATTTACCAGAAGGAAACCAGGCTACTGGTTCACATTCTGAGACAGAAAAATTGATGCGCATGGCAGAAAAATTCACGAGGTAATATTTTTGAGCTTGGAAGCCTCAAGGATCATCTTGAGGATCTTCTCAACGGCAAGAGCTATCAACAAGGAGAGTCGTCATCGTTTGTAGCATTGCCAGAGCAAATGGAAGAAGCTCATCGTATAATTGAAGAACAAGTTGCCTATAATACAAAATGTGATGCTGAGATTTCTGCTCGTGCAGCAGAACATCCCAAAGTTGTGGCTGAGCAACAAAAGAAGATAGAGAACTTGGAAAATTTCATGCGCAAACTTGATCCGGCCTTTGTCGAATTCCATGAGTCTGAATCAAGTGATGCATCCATCGACCCTCCGAGCATCTCCTCCTTAGATTACTTCTTAGGCTACTTATCTCTATTTCTTAACTCTAATGAACTTGACACTTTGGGATGATGTGTTGTTCCTTGTCATTTAAGAGAATCATAGTTTTAGGATTGATCATTTTGGTTCTCTCTTTTAGTTGTTATAAATGTTGTCTACCTTTTGTTATTGCTAATGTGGTGTACTTATTACAATTATGGTTAACTTTTTGTTATTAAAAATGCAAATTTTAGGAGTTTCTTTGATTATAGATTCAAATTATAAAACAAAACAAAAAAGAAAAGATTCTGGTTTTTAATCCCTATAGTCTTCAAACAGTCATTAAATCTGACTTTAAATAGTCGCCACACGGTCGTCAAATAGTCGTCACGTAGTCACTACATTTAACGACTAAAACACAACTATTCTCAAACTACTCTCTTTCACATCGCATTAAACGTTAAACTGTCATCAAATAGTCGTAAATATTTACCGACTACATTACGACTACACATACACTACTACTGCTCACATTTTTATTACTCGTAACATTGTCATCAAATAGTCGTAAACATTTACGACAACATTATGACTAAGGTTACGACTACGTGGATTAGTCGTAATGTGGTCGCTATTCACCGATTATTTTACGACTGAATTCTTACCGACTAACGATTTACGACAACAGTGATTAGTCGTAACGTAGTCATTATATATGAATTAGTGACTACTAAAAGACTATAAGTGCAATTGTAAATTACCTGTTTTCTTGTAGTGTTGGCAAAACACCATCTCCAGAGGTCATAACTGTAATGGCATCTTAGAAAGAGTTGATCCCTTGTGTCGAAGTATATTTGGGAGAGGTAACAAGAATCATCCTCCAAGATTCTCCCGCTGTTTTGATGCGGTCATCACATATGATGAACAAGTAGCTGAACTACTTCAAGATGGATTTTCTGATGGACTTCCTGAACTACTCTCTGACGAGCCAAACAAGGAAATATTAACTGCTAAGGAAGATATCTTGCTAGAAATCCTAGATCCACCATTTATTCCTCATCATCACCATTGATTATGATTTCTCTCCATTATGGTGATTGATTTGTAATTAATTTAGACATATTTGTAATTAATGTAGATTATATCATGTAAGAGCTATAAAAAGGCTCAGTTATTTCATTGTAAAAATATAGAAGATTTTTGGAAAATAAAAGAGAGAGTTTTCTCACTTTAAAGCTTAGGCTTTGTTTTTGTTTATCTAAGTTAGGTGGATTCCGTTACTTAGTAAATGTTTGTTCTTATGTCTTTTTGAGCGAGTCATCAAGGCATAGAGCTTGTGCTGTATCAGAGTCTTAACACAACTCTGTGGTGCACTTCATTCCGCCATCACACCCCTCATTTGATCCCACACGAGAGAAGCGAATGCCAGCGTGTCAGATCTCCATCTTCGACCATCATTTTTTCACAAGAGAGAAGCGACCGCCAGCTCATGAAGCCATCATCTCTATCCCGGTATAAGTCTCACCACCGAGGCTTGTATCATTTGGTATCATAGCTAAAAGCTCCTACATTTTATCGTTTGATTTCAGTTATATATATATATATATATAAATATATATATATATATATTTTGTTTAATTTCTTTTTATAAACCAAAAATCATAAAAAAAAAAGTTTTTGCTTTCTTTGGGTTTAAAAAAAAAAAATAATATATAAAAAAAATTGCTTTTCTTTTGTTTAAATCGTTTTATTTTATCACAAAAAAAAATAATAAAAAAAAATTTCTTTTATTCAACTTTATCAAAAAAATATATTTTTTTAAAAAATTGCTTTTGGTTTTGTTTAAATTCGTATAAAAAAAAGGTTTTTTTTCTCTGAGTTAATTAAAAAAAAATGCAAATCCTGGATCTAGTTTTGAGGACAAAACTTTTTCAAGAAGGAGAGTATGATGCGGTCATCACATATGATGAACAAGTAGCTGAACTACTTCAAGATGGATTTTCTGATGGACTTCCTGAACTACTCTCTGACGAGCCAAACAAGGAAATATTAACTGCTAAGGAAGATATCTTGCTAGAAATCCTAGATCCACCATTTATTCCTCATCATCACCATTGATTATGATTTCTCTCCATTATGGTGATTGATTTGTAATTAATTTAGATATATTTGTAATTAATATAGATTATATCATGTAAGAGCTATAAAAAGGCTCATTTGTTTCATTGTAAAAATATAGAAGATTTTTGAAAAATAAAAGAGAGAGTTTTCTCACTTTAAAGCTTAGGCTTTGTTTTTGTTTATCTAAGTTAGGTGGATTCCTCTACTTAGTAAACATTTGTTCTTATGTCTTTTTGAGCGAGTCATCAAGGCATAGAGCTTGTGCTGTATTAGAGTCTTATCACAACTCTGTGGTGCACTTCATTCCGCCATCACACCTCCCATTTGATCCCACACGAGAAAAGCAAATGCCAGCGTGTCAGATCTCCATCTTCGGCCATCATTTCTTCACAAGAAAGAAACGACCGCCAGCTTGTGAAGCCATCATCTCTATCCCGGTACAAGTCTCACCACCGAGGCTTGTATAATTTGAAACTGTACTATCTGTACCAAGAGAAAGCAAGTTAGCTTTCATTCGATTTTGGAAGTTTAGGGTCTTACCTTGGTATGGGTTTTGTTTTGTGATGAGTGGTGCATCAAGTTGCTCTCCTTTGAGCAACAAAGATAGGATCACACCTCGGTTTTGATCCTGTATTATGGTTGATTGTGTAGCGTTCTTAGCTTCTCCTTGGATCTGCGTTTGAACTTTGAGATCCGGTGGTTCCTCTTTAATTAAGAAAGATTTCGGGACTCTTCTAGTCTCCTTAAGGAATGGTGTGACCACCAATGGCGCTGGTTTACCCCGGTTTTGATTTAGAATATTCATGGGTCTCTTCATCTCTGGTAAATCGCCTTTATGATCCTCTTTTGTACCTGCAATGTTGTTGATACTTTTGGCGAAGAACAAGTGTGTTATTACAGTCATGAGATCAATATAAATATGTAATTTATTTTTGGTTTGAACCATTTCTTTTCTACAAAGTGTAGCACTAAGTATATTGCAAAGTGTATCAATTACTATACAAGAAATTGGTTATATCGGTTTATTTAAATAAACTATGTTTTTCTCACACTCTTTAGGTCCTAACAAGTTTACAATCACATCATTCAAATTAATAGAAATAAATTGAAATAATGGGTTACTTACTTGACATAGTTCATCGATGAGTGTATCATTCAAAATCAACAACGTTGGTTGATTTAATGATCGATCTGGTGGTTCTTCTTGCAACAAGATGTTGGTTTCAACCTCATCTTCTTTAGTGGCTTGTAAACACGTTTTTATATCTTGGTTTGGTTGCATGTTATCACGCCTTGCTAGTTTTTCCGTTTGCTCCACATTTAAGACCCTTTTGGATGTGGTCTCTCGCTCGCCATTATACACGTCTATGGTACCTGTATCTTGCTTGACACTTAAGAATAAAATCAAGTGCATTATACTTTAAGTTGAATCATTTATGACAAAGTGTTTGAAGCTACAATCAATTGTTAAATCATTCCAATATCGAATAAGATCGTATGTTTTACTTACTAGAGTACCATGTAGTCTGCTTGACATCAACTCTGACTTAATGAGAGTGATCTTTGAAGCAGGATCAAATGGTGTTGAAGATGGTTGTGCCTTCACAAATGCTTTAGGAGTTGTTTGCTCATACACCTTATTTTGGCAAACTTGTGATGATGTTGTTTCGGAAAGTTCTGCCTCAAGACTTGTGTCAACATCAACTACCTTTGAAGTTGATACCTAGTAGTCCACCTCTTTAGATCTGTCATCCATGCTATGACATTGACCTGCATCACTACCCCTTGGCAAAGACAAGTGCATTAATCTAGAATTGGAAGTTTCTAAATTTGATGTTGATAAACAATCATTTGAACTAGATGCATTCAGTTTTAATTCTAGCGATGTGACATCTTCTACTTGTCTTTGAGGACATGTTGCAGCAAAATGACCTCTCTTATGACATCTATAGCATGTCGATTCACTTGACTTTGAAAAATTAGACGACTTACCTTGCTTGAGTTTGTCTCACGGTTCAAGTGAAGGTATGGGTTTCGATTCTCCTTTTTCACCTGTACCTTTTTCATACCTTTTGGATGAAAGCAAGTGCATCACGTGGTCTAGTTTCTGATAAAAGTTAAGCTCAGTATTCATGTAACTTACCTTGTTAGAATTTTGATATGCGTTTTGACTGGAACTAACACGGTGGTGTGTAGTTTTCTCTCGGTTTGGTTCCGCTGAAGGGTAAGTGTTTTGACTAGGCTGGGACAGCATTTGAGGTGCATATCTCTCTCTCTCATAAGCAACTTTAGTTGTCCCCACGTTTTGAGTATTAGCTCCTTAAACCTTCGTCTAAATTTTTCTTCTTGGTTCCACCAAAGTCTTGCGCTTCCCATGAATTGTTCAAGACAATATTCGAGCCTCTCTTCTTTGGAAATGGCATAGTACTTAAAGTACATGTCCATGTTAAGTTCCCATTGTGGATAATCTCTTTTGTGTCCTGCAAACTCAAAACTCTCAGGTCCAAAATATTCATAATCACTGTTTAAAGATAACCTGAAATTTGTCTTGTAGGTCTGGTTGGGATTTGATAGCAATGGGTCTTTGCTAGTGCCATGTTCGAGCTCGCCTCCTCTTTGCTTACTCGCCCTTGAATCTCTCTCAGCTAGGGGATCACGTCTTCCACTTGGAGGTGGTTTAAGCAGAATTGATCCTCTTTGAGTCACTTCCTGTACCACCTGTGAGTTTGTACGAAAGTACTTGTCTCTCGGTTTTGCTTGACATGAGGATGTAGGCGCTTGGTGTGACAAGATGGGAGGGTTGGAATTCTGTTTTCGCCTTTTAGGACATTGATAATGGTAGTCCTTTGTTGTTCTTCTATCATACTCCATGTTGTCTCCCTTCTTAATGTGATTCTCATTTCCTGAAAAAGACATAATTTTGGTCAGTGGAGCTTTTGAACCATGTCTACAAAAATCATCTTTAAATTTGATCCATGGTTCAGAATAGCCTTTATTGGTGTTGTATGAGTCGGGTGGTTCTGGATCTGGTGCTTCACGATCTGGTTCATCCCTCAGAAGCTGAACTACCATCTCGTTGCCACAAGATAGCTTCATAGTTGTCTTCCTCATCCAACATGACTTGATAAGGCTCTTCTCTCTGGATTTCTTCATCCGAATCAAACTCAATGGACTCCATGAATGCTCTTGTCTTTTTATAGAAGAATCTCGCACAAGCAAAAGAAATATGTATCAAAAGTAAATCAAATATTAATAATAATAAACAAAAGATTAAATATAAAATAGAAATGGAAATTCTTTTTTTTTTTTTTTTTAAGATAAATTCATAAATTCCAAATTTTTAATTTTTTCCTCTTTTTTTTTGGTTTTATAAAATTTCGAAAAAAATTTAATTACATTGGGGCAATTTGCCTAATAACCAAAATCACAAATCAAATTAAGTAAATAGCATATAATTTGAAAAAATTAGGAAAAGAGGATAGAGAATTAGTAAAATTACTATTTTAGTGTTTTGGTGGTAGAGGTAGTAGTGGAGGGTGGAGGTGTTCCGACGATCGGAGATGGTGGTCCGGCGACTGGAGGCGGCGGTCCGGCGACCAGATATGTTTTTCCGGGGACCACTGGCGGTGGTCCGGTGATCGGTGATGGTGGTCTGGCGATCGGTGGTCCGGCGACCGGTGGCGGTGGTCCGGCGACCGGTGGCGGTGGTCCGGTGACCAGTGGCGGTGGTCCGGCAACCGGCAGCGGTAGTGTCGGTGGCCGGAGGTCCATCATCCTGGCGGCCAGAGGTGGTGGTGGTAAGGAGGTGGGATGGTGGTGGTAATAAGGTGAGAGTGATTATGGTGGTAGGGGTAGGGGTAATATAGTATATATTGTAGTTTATATAGGAAATATATTAAGTATATGGTTAGTGTAGTTAGATAATTAATTTTTGTTTTTTTCTTGGTTAGTGTTGCCATAGATTATTCTGTTTTTTTTTTTTTTTTAAATCAAAATAGAGAAATAAATAATTAACTAAAGCAACTATAATTTTTTTTTAAAGAAACTGAAGCAAATAAACAAGAGCAAAAGGAAGAAACAAATTTTTCATTTGGTTTTAGGTTTCATAAAAATAAATAAATAACAAAAATTAAAATGATATAGGTTGAAGTGATATAACCTTGGGGATAAGAGCTTTTGAAGCTCTGATACCAGATGATATAAGATTGGAATCACTCCGACTTAAGATCACACAACGATCAAGAGATTCCAAGCTTAACTTGCGAAAGGTGGAATTCACGAGTTGGCTCTCAAGCACTCTCTCTTGAATCAAAGGGTGATACAATGGATAGATGGGTGATTGACTTGCTCAATCGGTGGGATAATCGACTCACTTGATCAATGAACAAATGAAGGATGTTGAATCACTCAACACACTTAATCCGCAGGATTCTAAAGCACTAAGTGAATCACTCACAAAAAACTAAAGAACAAGCAATACAAAGACTCAAACTTTGAAAAGAAGAAAACATTTCTATTACTTTAAAAATGATCAAGGGTAATTTACTATGAACGAACTAATGAGCATATATAGGCTCAGCTACACGTTCTAGTGTTCTAAAACAAGAAACAAATAGCAACAATTAATGAAAATATGATCGTTGGAGCATTAAGTGTAGAATCTGTCCTAATAAGACAAGAAGATGTGTCTTGTATCTCGTTAACTTGGGGAGGAAATGGTGACGTCTTGGAAGCTTCCTGGGCACTTTTGGAAACTCTAATATGCACGAGAATAGAATAGGAAGTAGTTGTTGTGCATTGATGAAAATCTGGGTCCGAAAGAGGCAAGTAATAATAAGATTGAATCTGCCTGATCCAATGGTTATTATTGCTGGTGAAAATCCTCCAAATATTCTCTGGTGTTTGTAGAAGCTCTCCTGGTTCCCATATGTAGATTTGGGGCACGTCCAAGTGAAGGAAAATGGAAGTTTCCATATCTGGCTCCAAGTAAATCGACAGACATGATTCAAAGGGTGGTTTGGATTTGGGTCGTCTCTTGGGTTGTTCTCCATGAGTTGGGGATTTGTGGTGAATCAAATAGGTGTGTGGGCTTCCTTTAGGGCTGGTCCAAGTGTCAGAAAGCCGAAACTTTTCATAGCTTGCAATAATGTCTGATTCATCTGCGATTAGTTCAAATCCATCAGCGAGTAGTTCAGCATGTCTGCGAGTAGTTCAGCATGTCCAACGAGTAATCCAACAAGTACTTCAGCTATGACATTTTCTGTCATCTTTGAATCAGATGGATGGTAAGTGATTCCTTGATGATTTGGTGTTGCCTCATTAAAAACCTTTCTAGGTAAACCCAGTGAAAAAAAACCCTAGACAAGGGAAAAAGAGTGCGACAGTCATATCCCAACAATGAGATGATTTGACTTGATGTAACATCCGTGAACCAAAATCCCAGTTTAGGATCTGCATCGGTCGATGCAAGTTGTGCATCGGTCGATGCAAGGCTGTTTCTCTGCGTTTTGGCTTAAGTCAAACGCTGCGTTTTGGTAAGGAAAAGAAGAGAAAACCCTTAGGGTCGTCCCTTTTGTCTCATTAGACGTGTGTGGCCGTTTTTGAGCGGAAAGAGAAGGGAGAAAGAGTTCTTGGAAGTTCTTGGAGTTTTCTTGGAGATTTGGTGCGTTTCTGAGGAGATCTGTAGCTGGGATTGTTGTAGGAGCTTCCTAGAAGCGTTTTCTTTCTTTGTTTTTGTTGGATTTCGTCTTGGCAAAGGTAAGTGCATGACCATGGCTTATCTAAGCTAGAGATCTCTCTGATTTGCTTGTTATGTGTTGCTAGGCTGGTTAGATTGTTATTGGGGACGTTTGGAAGCTTTCTTGTGGCTTGGGATCGAGTTTCGTGGTTGCAGGAACGAAGATCCGGCGAGAAGCTTCGGAGAAAAACGATGCTCGGCATTGCATCGGTCGATGCACTTTGTGCATCGGTCGATGCAGATGCGAGGACGGCGCATAAACTCTAGGGTTTTCGTGTTATGTCGAGCATGCGTCGGTCGATGCATATCTTGCATCGGTCGATGCAAGTTGACCTTGCATCGGTCGACGCAGATCTTGCGTCGGTCGACGCAACCTCCAATCTGGTGTCGGTCGATGCATGTTGGTATCGGTCGATGCAGAGTCCTGGTTTGTTATTGTTGATTGTTAAATGTTGTTTGATGGTTAGAGATGTCTCTATTGCTTGTGTGTATAGCCCAGTAGATGGGAGGATTGCCTTACTGAGTGTTTGTAAAATACTCATGCATTGCAATATGTGTTTGTGGTGCAGGTAAAGGCAAAGTGTGATCGTGGAATCAAGGCAATGAAGAGGAGGATGTTCTAGGGACTCGGTTTTATGTTGTCTGGCATTGCTAGGTTGCTAGAGTTGAGTCATTAGAACATTGCTAGGTTGCTAGTTCTATGATTTCTGCTATTGGATTATTATTTGTATATTGATTGGTATTGGTTATTCCGCTGGGTGTTGTGATTGTGGTTAGGTGGCTAGTGGATATGGGACCACTAGTTGTAGTTTATTTTTATATTATATATTTGTTATTTATTATTGAAAAAAAAAAAAAAAGGTCGGTCGTTTCACTTGATGCTTGATCCCTCTTGAACCATTGGGCTTTTTAGGGTTAATTTGATGATGAATAATTAACCCTCTCTTTGTGCTTGATCAGAACTCCATTTGGGAAAAAATTCTTCAAAATGCTCTTCGTGGACCAGTTTGGTGTGTAGACTGGTTGGTTCTTCATGTTCCCGGTTTGGTTTAATTCTGATGTTCGCATCATGTTTCCATCTTAGGCATGTTATTATTGTATTAGGAACGTTTCTCGTAACCTAACTATACATCTGAGCCATGTCGTGATAGAAAAGTTAAGTCTTTTTTTTTTTTTTTTTTCAGAAAAGTTAAGTCATATCAATTGTATCCACTAAAAATCTAACAGCAAGGACGTTCTCTGCAAATATCGTACGTTGTCATTTTTGGCAAAGGTGGTTCACCACCTGTCCAAAACCTTTCCTATATCAACCGTCAGGTGGATCCCAAAATTGATCTATAGATCGATTGAGCTCCAATTAATTATTCTAATGCACACAACTCTCTATATTAATTTTTAATTACTCAAAGCGTTATTGACTTAGGGACACTTGCAAAATTGGACCCCTAATCTGAGTCAATTGCAAAATTGGACCCCTCTTTTTCTCTCTCCAACATTTGCCACTTTCTCCCTACTAAATCCTCTGTCATTCCATGTATTCACATAAATGCCATTATTTCTGATTTATTTGAATTTCTTGCAAAAATGTTTATTACATCCATATCCTCATCTTCTTCTTTTATTTACGGTTGTGCCACCACCATCAATTTTCCAACCACCATGAACAACCAAATTTGAAGCTCTTAATGCTTCAACAACCCAAATTTGTGAGCTTAAATAACACCCAATGCTATGAGAACTTCATTTTCTTCCATCTCCTCTCCATTTTAATCCAAGAAAATTTGCAAGTGCATTTATCTTGTTATATGTCATGATTCTTGGATAGTGATTAAATTGGTGCTGGGTTTCTTCTGTGGTGACTAAAGACGACGTCCTCGGTGCTTGACATTGCAAAACAACCACCGATAAGGTTATTTTCCGGTAGATTTCATGATTTTCCTTGATTTTTTTGCGAAAGTAGACTTCATTTGTTAGTCTAACCGTCATAATATCATGTAAAGTCTACTCTATGGTCAGTTTTGCAATTAAAAATTTATCGAGTTTCGAGCCCGTAGACTGCAATTTCAGTCTCCTTAATTTCATTTGAAAACAAAAAAATATGGTTCAGACTGCATTATAATCTTTCCGTCAGATACTTCATTTGCAGTCTACTAAGGTGTATTTTTGCAATTGACAAAATTCTTGACTTTTTAGTTATGACTGCCGGACGAAGTCTTCTTACGATAATAAACGAGTAGACTTCCATAGTGACTATTTTTGCAATTGACCAAACTATTTAAGCATTGACCGTAATATTAATATATTAAAAATATATTAAAATAATTAGTTGACTGCAAAAGAAGTCTACTATTTAAAAAATGCAATTGTTGGTCAATTGCAAAAATGACCACGGCAGACTGCAAACGAAGTCATCATTAATGTAGACTTCATACGAAGTCTACTTGGCGAAAGTCAAACTTGGTCAATTGCAAAACTAACCACGACGAAGTTTACCTTTTCTGGTTGACGGATAGTTAAAGTCTACTTAGTAGACAGAAGTCTACTGTAAAGTCAATGGGTTGGTCAATTGCAAAAATAACCATAGTCGACTATATTTGAAGTTAACCGGTTGAACTTTCCATTGAAGTCTACCTTGTTTTAAATATTTAATTGCAAAACTAACCAAAAATTAACAAAGGAAGACCACAAAAGAAGTCAACCGGTTATGGTAGACTTCATTCGCAGTCTGCTTTGTAAAATTGTAATTGCAAAAATAGACCCCAAGAAATAGACTTCATTTGAAGTTATCCTCGTATAGTCTTTTTTATGTCTACTCGTTGATGTGAACATGAAGTCAGCATTATTTGAAAACCAAATTATTGCAGATTGGTGAATAATTTTTAAGATTTTCTTGTTGTATTCTTTGATATATGTTATTTACTTGCCTCTGTATGTTTTTGACATGATTATATATAATACATATGGAGAAATCAAGTTTTTGGTTTTCTTAGGCAGTTAGGTCATTAACTTAGACTTATTTTTGAAGTCAACGTGGTGGAGTTCTGTGTGAAGTCTGTATTGATGACAAGAAAAATAATCTCGGTTTTAGAAAACCAATTCCGGTTTATTTGAAGCAGTACCAGAAAAATATAAAGAAACCGACTTCTTTGGCAGACTTCTTTACCAACTAACTTCAAATCAATTAAGTGATATATAAATTTTTTAAGAATTACCCAACTGTGAATGATTTCAGTCTCTAACACTACAATGAAGGGTATTCTTAGCTATTAGTTGTTACACTAAATCTTATTGAAATTACAAATTTCTATAATTTTTTTTTCAGTTTTTGGATCATTTGACAAATTAGAAGAGAAACCTGCCATAATTTTATAAAAAATTATATTTTTTATTATGTTGACGACTTCTCTGGTAGACTTCTACATGGGAAACTGAACCGTCTGCAAATCAATCAAATCAATTTAATATTTGTAATGATTATGCTGAAGACTTATCTGGAAGACTTCTTCTAAGAATATAGAATTCTACAATTATAAGTATGAAATGAAGTGATATATAAACTTTTTAAGAATTACCCAACTGTGAATAATTTCAGTCTCCAACACTACAATGAAGGGTATTCTTAGCTATTAGTTGTTACACTAAATCTTATTGAAATTACAAATTTCTATGATTTTTTTTTTCTTTTTTTTTACAGTTTTTGGACAATTTGACAAATTAGAAGAGAAACCTGCCATAATTTTATAAAAATTATATTTTTTATTATGTTGATGACTTCTCTGGTAGACTTCTGCACGGGAAACTGAACCGTCTGCAAATCAATCAAATCAATTTAATATTTGTAATGATTATGCTGAAGACTTATCTGGAAGACTTCTTCTAAGAATATAGAATTCTACAATTATAAGTATGAAATGAAGTGATATATAAACTTTTTAAGAATTACCCAACTGTGAATAATTTCAGTCTCCAACACTACAATGAAGGATATTCTTAGCTATTAGTTGTTACACTAAATCTTATTGAAATTACAAATTTCTATGATTTTTTTTCAGTTTTTGGATAATTTGACAAATTAGAAGAGAAACCTGCCATAATTTTATAAAAATTATATTTTTTATTATGTTGATGACTTCTCTGGTAGACTTCTGCACGGGAAACTGAACCGTCTGCAAATCAATCAAATCAATTTAATATTTGTAATGATTATGCTGAAGACTTATCTGGAAGATTTCTTCTAAGAATATAGAATTCTACAATTATAAGTATGAAATGAAGTGATATATAAACTTTTTAAGAATTACCCAACTGTGAATAATTTCAGTCTCCAACACTACAATGAAAGGTATTCTTAGCTATTAGTTGTTACACTAAATCTTATTGAAATTACAAATTTCTATGATTTTTTTTTCAGTTTTTGGATAATTTGACAAATTATAAGATAAACCTGCCATAATTTTATAAAAATTATATTTTTTATTATGTTGACGACTTCTCTGGTAGACTTCTGCACGGGAAACTGAACCGTCTACAAATCAATCAAATCAATTTAATAATTGTAATGATTATGCTGAAGACTTATCTGGAAGACTTCTTCCTGGGAAACTAAACCGTACTTTAAACTACAGATCTCAAATTTTTATTTAAAAAATACAAAATAATTTATTATAATAATTAAATTAATACTAAAATAAAAAATCAAAATCTCAATTATTTACAAACATATTCTGGGTAATTCTCTTCCACCTTCACTGCTCCACCGTCCCATCTTCTGTTTAATCTTCTCCTCCAGCTGTAAAATTCTCGGCCTCCATCATCTCCTGTTTAATCTTCTCTTCTGCCTGTAAAATTAAAAACAAGAACAAGCTTTTGTAAAAATCTGACTTCAAGCAATTAAATCATAAAAATCCAAATAAAAATTGAGATTAAACTCGAAAAAGAAAGAACTAAATTTTTTCCAACAAATTACCCAATAACAATTCTCAGATCCAAATAAGAAAACCCATGTAGAACCCAAATTCAACCAACATAAAACTAAAAACCTAGATTTGGTAGGTAGATATGAAAACAAAACCTTTGGGATTAGATTTGAATATGAATGAAGGTCAGATCTGGAGAGAGATTCGTAGAGTCACATTTGCAGAACTTCTTCAATAAAAAACAAGAGAGAAATAAGAGGATGGATTGGAGTTTTAGATCTACTTTTTTTTGTTTTTTTTGAGAGCCAAGATATATTTGAGAGAGACAAGTAAAATAAAAGAGAATCTAGGGTTTTCATATTTATATTGTAACCACGAAATATTTTGTGGGTATATATAGCTGAATTTTTGAGAGCAACAATATTGGAAATTTTGGAGAGAGAAATTTTGGAGAGAGAAATTTTGGAGAGAGAGAGATCACATAAAAAGTTAGGGTTTACTTAGAGAGAAGTATATATATAGTTAAATTAAATTATCCGGTTAGGTTAAAATCAAAGAATCAGTATGTATTCGGTTAGGTTCAGCTATCGGTTTGGTTAAATTATCGGTGAAATTAAGATAATATAATATTAATGGTTGATGGCATAACAAAGTCAACCACTAATAATCTGCAGCGAAGTCTACTTAAGCAAATCCTAAATCAAATAATTTTTGCCTAGTCAACATTTTCTTGTTTAATTTGACTCGTTTATATGTAAATTTATTTTATTTTAATGAATGAAGTCTATGTGGTTATTATTTGATCAATAAGTTTATCAAATTATCTTTTATAATTTGTTTAATTAAAATTTAAATTATAATTAAGGAGTAGACGTTTTTTTATGTCTTCTTGTTGACGTCAATTTGAAATCAACCTTAAAGATATCTATTGCAGACTTCATCGAGTTAAATTTGTCATTTCGGCTTCTGTTTTTTGTTTGGTCGTAAGGGGGTCAACTGTAATTTCAGCACCTTTAGTGGTTATGTTTCTCGAAAAACGAATATGGGGTCTACGAGCTCATTTAAATGCAAATAAAGGTACTAAAAATGCAATTGTCCCATTGACTTATTAGGATCTCCTATTGTTTTATAAATTTTATTTTTGGTTTGCCTTACGATGTAGTCCAAACATGAAGCTGAATCACATTTTATGCCTGATATGCTCAAATTAATCCCTAGAGCTACTCTCTCAAACAAGAGATCAGTTGCAGTACTTAGGGGTCGAATCCACAGAGACTCAAGATAAAACACAATAGATTGTAGAGTTTTGTAAATTACGCTAAACAAGTTAATTTGAATTAAAATAAAAGCAATGCAAATAATTAAATTAAAGTGTTGTAAATTCAGAAATCAAAAGAGTTAAGCCTAGGGAATTTCTCAGGAAATTATGAAATATTAAATCAGATAAATTAATTAAGTTCAAGCAATAAAGATCAGATCTAGAACTCTAAACTTTTGGTAAATTAAATCAGTTCTCACTGCAAATAATATCTAAATTTAAAACCAGAAAATCCAAATCTCTTTGTAAAATTCTAAGTAATAAATCAGCTTTAAAAACAGGTTTAGATAAGTTCACAGAATTATTAATTCAAATCTCTTTGTAAGAAACAATTCTGCTCATCAATGGTTTAATCAGGAAAACAATTATATTCTCATATCAATTTATTTCCCTAAGATAACAATTCTAGGTGATCAATCAAAAATTATTGTGAAGAACAACCAAGGATGAAGATCATAAAAGATTAAGAACCCTAACAATCTCAGATCTAATAAATCATAAAAAACCCTATGAAAAACCCTAAACCTAACAAACAAATTACTCAGACATGTTAAATAAAGAACAAATCATCATTCTGAATAATATGCAATTGAAATTAAAAGAGTAAAGGGAGTTCAAGAAATTCTTCTCTCAAAGCAGATCTCTCTCTCCAAAGCTCTCAAAATCTCTCAAGGTTGCAGGGAAAATAAAAGTTGCTAGAAAAAGACTTGTGGGTTTGGAAAACCTAAAAAATATATATATATGTCCTAAAACACGTCAGGGACTTGTGTTGCAAATATGGAAAACTTTGGGGCAGATTTGTAAATTTTCCAAAACTTGGGTCTTGAGACGGCAGAGATGAGTGTCGATCGATGCTAAGGCAGTGTCGATCGATGACCATGCTTTGATCCGAGATTTATGCTCCAAAACGATCCAAATTGCTCCATTTCGCTCCTTTCATGCCAAAATCCTAGAAAACCTGTAAAGACTCAAAAACATCTTAGAAAACACATCAAAAGACTCTAAAAGACTCTTAATATCATGGTTAAAAACCACAAAAACCATGATATATCAATGCCCCTAATCATTATACGTTGGGTCGATTGGTACGTGCTGTGGAAAGTAACGGACCAAGGAATTTTCCGGGAAACCACAAATAGCCTCTCATTGTCTCATTTCGTTTGACTCCGACCCGACCCGTTTGTAAGAAAATAAACAATTTTTATTTTTCATATATACTGAAATTATTGGAGTTCAAATTTTTTTGTCTCGCACGCATCATAGTTTAAAAATAAAACAAGAAATAAACTGAACTACCTCATTATATTATAACTAATCCTAATTACAAGTCGACACTGGTTTATGTATGAATGAACCCATAAACGTAAAATCTGGTTGATAATTAAAAAAGATATACACGTAAAATTTAACCAGCAAAATACAAAAACATCAAAAGCATACCAAAATAACCAAACCCAGAGTTTTTTAGTGTATGATAAATATAAAACCAGTGTTGCATGTACAATATTAAAGATTTTATCAATATACTGAATCCTAAAACACCCAAACAACATCCTCAAACAAACTTGCATGCATATTTTCTTAAATCGCCATTGCATATCGAATATACTCTCGTTGTATATCAAATAACCAGAGAAGTGAGAGATCAAAGAGATGGCTTGTGTATCCGACGAGCTTAACGTCTATGGTTTCACAGACGCGGAAAACGGCGTAGAACATAGCGAGTGCCGAGTACTCACAATTAGACGAAAGGGGTTTTATATGTTTTGATAAGCAGATGACTTTCCGCACATCTAATACTAAATTGATATTTTTGTATGAGTTTTTAATTTGATTTTATTTATATCTATACTAATATTAATACTTTAGATGTAATAAAAAAGGACTAACCCTAATTAAATGTTATTAATCCTTTAGATGTAATAAAAAAGGACTAACCCTAATTAAATAACTACGAAATGACTAAATTCTAAACTTTAAACTCTAAACTCCAAATACTAAATTATATTCTCTCAAAACTATATCCTAATTAAATATAAAATAGATAATTTAAATTTAAAAAATGAATTTTTAAAAATCAATTTAACAAAAGAATTGAAAGGGGGTACGGTAGAGAACATTTTTATTGGAAGGCACATAGATCCGTCTGACGGAAGGTCACGGCTAAACGTTAATCTTTTTATCAAGGCCTTTACGTAGTATTCACTGTAAAAAAATATGTATTAAACTTATCAAGTTTGCTTAGTAAAGAATTATTAATTTTTGTGTTGATCTTTCAACACGATAGTCAAAGCTTTCATTTGTTATGGAATGATGAGTGTAAGATTTAAAGGATTTAAAGGATTTAAAATCTATAGAAAGCCATTTTTTTTTCCAACAACACAATAAAGAAACATAGAAACCATCACATTTTAGCACTAAAAATTAACTTACAGCTCATAAAAGAAAGGTTTGAATATAATATCCCATTAGAATAATTAAAAAATTCACTATATACAAAATCAGAGACCGTGACTTGTGAGACTATATTTTTAAAATAAACCTATTAATATATACACGTAGAGGAGGTAAATGATTATAGAGTATACTCCTTTTGAGCATTGATTCATCATAAAATGTAAAAATGCTTCAAATCTGCAATGAAAACAAAGAAAAAACTATAAAATATTTGTTTAGTGAATGAAGTTTTGTGATTGCAAAACCTTTTATAGATACTTATATGTTACATAAAACATTACTTTGTAAAAGGATTCCATTTTCATTTTTCTTAAATATAAGAGTACATCCACATTGATTGTTACAGAAGGTTTAGTCAAAGAAAATAGTTTTACACGTAATCATAATATATAATTGGATTCAGTGACTAAAGACGTTGTTTATTAATTCATGTATAATAACGTAATAGGTATTAACCCGCGGAACTTTTTTTTTGATGAAAATTTGTAATAATTTATGTTATTTATAATGATTTATGATCAAAAATTTGGTTTGCTTATATTATAATTTTTTATTTTAAAAATGTTAATAAAACATTTGCATGTGCCATGTAGTGAATAAAATTGTTTAAACTTTGTCAATTTAACGCAATTCTAGCTATAGTTGTGAAGTAAGTAAAAAAATACAACTAATATGTAAACAAGAACAATTAAATATAGCTAGCGAATGTGCTGAAACATCTCTTTGAAAACAATATTTATTATTATTTTTTGGTCGTTTTTCTTTCTTGTCTATAAAATTTTTAACCTGTGCTGGAAATTTTTTTGATAAATTTTATAATTGTAGATTTTATTCGATTAGATTTTTAAAATCTTAGCTATTAATTTTTTAAATACGAATTAGTTTTGATTCTAAAAATTTTTTATTTTATTTAATGTGTCCCTGATTTTCGTTTTAATTAATTATATTTATTTAATTAATTAATTAATCTAAATAAATTTTTCTAATGGCAATTGAATGTAATTTTTTATACATTTTAAGGTTAGTATACTTCTCAATTAATATAGTATGATATTTTATATTTTATATATATTTCTTTTAAAACCTAGCGAGTGTTTATTTGCAGCAATTTTAATATTTTATTGAACAGATGTCAACAAATGATATTTTGTATCATATATTGATAAAAAAGCTCAAAATTAGTATGGTTTATAATTTGATACTTTAATTGATGCAGCAAGTGAGTGGTTCTACCGCTTCATGAACCTTTAAATATCACTTTGGAAAAAACTATAATAGTTATATAATGATTTTTTTTTTAACAAAAGATTAACTCAAACAAACCAATAAACAAACCAATAATTATATAATGATCAAAATGTGGTTGCGTTTTTTTCATGTTGAAGTGAGGTCACAAAATGTGACATTAATATTTAATTGTACTTTTCACGTTTCCGATCATCTTCTACAAGCGATATACCTCTCTCCTAACTCTGTAAACTTTTTTAGGAGAATCAATTGCCACACGTACGCTTGTAGGAAAATGCATCCAAATGAATAATTGCATGAGATCAGCTGTCACATTCAAAAAGACATGCATGATGCATTGATGCTGTGACTCTCTGAAATTAAAATATGTGTGGTGTCGTAGGTTTACAAAATATGCACGAGGGTCAGCTTTCTATTTATAAGTTATTTTCTTGTTTATAACTTTTGTTCTATTCTTAGAAAGAAACTTTTAGAAACTGAACGAACGAAAAAAAACACAATACAGACTGCAAAGTAGTCTCCCTCTACCGTCCTAGTTATCTTACCAACCTTCCCCTCAGGAAACTTTAACTATTACTCGGCGGCTATTACCCTTCATCCACTGAGAAACCACGAGAAATTAAACCGAGGGCAACTGAGGCGAACCGTTGCCAGATTTGTATTTCTCCGAATAGATGATCATGACCTCACTGAAATTTTTGTAAACGACGGTGAAGAGCCAGAGAAACCAAAGAACAAGAAGGACCATGGCGAACGCGGCACAAACCACGGAGATCAGCACTAGAGCAGCTAGACCGCCGAAGAGATGGCTCGCGTGTCCAGCGAGCCTCTGGACTAGCCCTGGTCGTAGGCGCATGTATATGGCTTCACGGACGCGAAGAACCGCGTAGAACAAAACGAGGACACAGAAACTGAGGAATGCGGCTTTATGCGTTTCAAAAACAGAGGAGTGTTGGCTAACAAGCTGGAGTACTCCTAGAATTCCGGCGTTTACCATGACGACAACTTTGTGGACTGCGGAGGAGTATACGGTGAACTTGGCCGTTTCATCGCCAGAGATAGGGAGTGTTTGATTATTGGTGGAGTCGGTCTCCATATCTTATTATTCTCTTTTTTGTTTTCTTGATCTTTCAACACGATAGCTATGCGAAGTTTTATACGAAGAAGACATACCAATCCATTCTTGGGGGCATGAAATGATGACCGTCCGATGATTAGATGTGTCAAAATGACTTTATCTTACCAAACTCATTATTTTTTCGGACTCCTTTTCTGAAAGTGACATCGGTTTTTTGTCGCTTTAAATGCCCAAGGGATTACTCGTATATATAGGACTAACAGTAGTGAAGATCCCTTAGTTCGTACTAAAGAACAAGATAGCGAGAAAAACATTACGTTACAATATCAACAGGAAAAAAATGAAAAGAAACATTACATTATTATGTAGATGTAAAGTTCAATTTTAAGTTCGAATTTTTCCCTTCGAAATTAATATTATGATATCGTATTCCAGCATCAAACTAATGTTGACCGTCGGATGATATGTGCAGTATAATAGTGTAAAGATAAAACATAACCCAAATGTCTTGCTTGGTAAGTTCAACATATAAATTATATCCCCTATATATTAAAAGAGAAGCATTCTGGAGAAAAAAGCTGACGTGTCGTCGCCAGAGAGCTCCGTAACAAATTTATTATTTGCCCTTAGTATTCCATAAAATTACATAAAACTGCCACTGATATATATTGTTTTTGGCAAGCTATTCAATTTGTTTATATACACAATATTTTGCACCTATAAATTCTAAAATCCCCTATATATTAAAAGAGAAGCATTCTGGAGAAAAAAACTGACGTGTCGTCGCCAGAGAGCTCCGTAACAAATTTATTATTTGCCCTTAGTATTCCATAAAATTACATAAAACTGCCACTGATATATATTATTTTTGGCAAGCTATTCAATTTGTTTATATACACAATATTTTGCACCTATAAATTCTAAAATTTGTAAATATTATTCAAAAATTGATAAAAATTATATCCTACATATTTTTGAAATTAAATTTATTTCACTATGTATTGTAATATAATAATATAACTATATTATGAGATGTAAAAAATTATATATTTAAAATTATATTTTTAGAAATATAAATAATGTTACATTTCTAATAATTTTATAAAGCTCTAATGGTGAAAGAATCGAAGATCATTTGAAACTGGCTCAATGTTTATTCTTTTACTAAAAATAATACCTATATTTGCCAAAAAAAATATATATATGATCACCAATTGAATTGACATAAATATATACTTTAATTTGGATAACTATGTAGTTAAACATTATATATAAATATGTAGTTATAGTGTTTTTACAGAAATCTTAAAATTTAGAAAATCCAATCCAATAAAAATGAAAACAAGTAATAATATTATACTAATAGCTGAGATATATAGGGATCTAATGACCAACTAAAATTTATAAAATCCACTTATATAATATTTTAACTAAGACCAATTCAGTTCTATAAGGGATCTAATGACTTAAGGGTTTAAAAAAAAATCATATCAAATATCCATGTTGCCAAACTGACCCAATTTACATATTAAGAAAAAAAGATTAAACAACAGATTTATTATATTTTAGGGAAATCGTTCAAATTAGTTGCATAATAATCAGGTTATGAAAATTTTGTGTGGGTATATTCATGTATGACAAAATATGGGACGAGAATTTTGGGAACAAGAATTCAAGCAGAACATATGCAGACATACTATTTACTCATGTAAATTACGAGGATTGGGGTTTTTTCTGGTCAAAAAACTTTTAAACATTGCAATCAGACATATTAGACGGGTTTGATCACTTGACAATTATATTTAGGTTATCTGGAAATTCTATGATATGCAACGGGATGGGTATGAGCAAGTAGGCATGAACACGGGTACGATTACGGTTTATTAACTATCTGTTATGGTTATATACGGTTGTAGATATTTGACGATATGATACAATTGATATTATTTGATCATATGATACAGTTGATATTATTTATTTTCAATTGAATAAATGAAACTGAAACCGAATCCAAATTTGATTTAACACCCCTAAACAAACAAAATGTTTGGATTAATTTAGAATAATATACACGTAATATCACTTATCTAAATTAAATCTTAATTTTTTCTTATATATATTACTCATGCATGTTTGAGTAGAGATTTACATGAAAATTTTCTAATTTAAATAAAATTATGTAAAAATAACCCCGCACTTACGTGCAGGTCCGTACCTAGTTTGTATATTGAACGGTATTGAATTATACTCAGGTAGGTTTACAATAAAATGATCATCAGATTTTGATATCAAATAGAATTTCACGATTGTAATGGGTACGTTCTTGACATCAAAACATGATTTGATTATATCCGTAATGCTCAGAAATATCAATATTTTTGATTACGCTCGCTAGTCGAAAGTGCTATATCCTGATTTTTTGTTTTCGGTTGTCTACATTATAACATGGCATAGGTTTAGATGAAGTTTCAAATGACATTTAGACCATCTTATGCCCCTGGTAAAGAGCTGGCGGTGGTGTGGAAAATTAGCAGTTGGAATTTGGGAAGCTTCCGGGAACTCTTTTTTTTTTTTTTTTTTTTTTTTTTGACTCCTACCTTTTTGGTTAGAAAATAAACACTTTTCATATTGCATAGTTAAATACTGAAATTATAATAGTTAAAATATATTATGGTAAAAAGACACGCTTTCAATCTATAAATCCTGAAAAAAAATTATAAACTAATTATTTCAAAAATAAAACAGAAAATAATATTGGAAAAGTAGTAGGAGTGTATTTTTTTCTTTTTATCAAAATGAGATATATATATATATATATATATATTAAAAGTTTGTATAACATAATAATATGCCATGTAATTTGCATCCAATTGTTTAAGTTTAACCTTTATAACTTTGCTATAGTCCCCGCCCGCCATACCCATTTGGATAACATTTCTCTGTCGTAGTAGGAGCTTGCCTTTGACGAATGCTGCCCGGCCCCTCCCCCCACATAAAAGTAGCTTTCAAGAACCAGAAAAAAACATTTGACAAAATTAATATTCTTCATTATGTAAATATATCATCCAAAACAAAAGTTAAAGGACGGTGATGGTGAGGCAACAAAGAGAGAAAAAAACTCATTTAATAATTACTTTGAGTATTATTATAATTATGAAGTCTATATGCATTTTGGAATACTACTATGATACTATTGTATGATACTATTGTATTATTATTATTATTCCCTGCACGCCAAGCCATTTGGCTTGCTTTAATGAATGCTGCCAAAAAAATAGCTTTCATGAACAAGAAATAGAAATACTAAATTACTTTTTTCTTCATTCTCTTTGTTTACCTATAATTAACATATAGGATCAAATTGGAAAAATAAATCAGAAGAATCTTTTAATGGGAAAACAGTAAAAATATTGGAAGATAGTAAAAAATTTAAACACGCAAAAAAGTAACTAATGATACTGATACTTAAATAGCTGAGCAAATCGTTTCTTGCACAAAATAGCGCTTATAAATAAATATAATAAATTTGATTGGTAACATAAATTAATATGTGTTATTTTTTAAGGCTTTCGATAAATAATATTATATATATATATATATATTTGTTTGTTGGATAATCATCTGAACGATACATGGTACACGTACACCAACAATTAATAACTAGGTAACAACCCGCACATAGTGCGGATAAATTTATGCAGTAAAATTAAAGTTATGAGTAAATTTATTTTCTAAGATCAAAAATTTGTTTATGTAAAAACAAAATATATAACCTGTGAGAATATGTTTAAATCAAACTAATGTATCAGTTGATCATATAATCTATCTTTTTCTTCAATCTATGCAAGATTTTATTTTGTTTAAATTTTTTTTTATTTTCTGTAAGAATATATTTCACCCATGAAATATTATACCAATGATATTAAATAAGTAAATTCTCTATAATAATGATTATTGTGATAATTTTATTTCGGAAACTTTAAATATGTGAATAGTAATCAATTTTTTTTAATAGGTGAATAATTTCAGGTTTTGAAAACGTTTTAATCTAATAATTTTATATTTTAATAATTAAAATATATTTTAAAATAGAAATATTTTTTTTTATATAATTAACTGAAAAGGAATATTCCTTAATTATTCAATAGCAATTATGTGTAAATATCCATAAAAATGAGTCAACATATGAATGATAATTTTAGAATTGATATATATCAACATCTGAATGATATAATTGACACGTGTCAAGATCTTGTTAATTAGTAATTTTGTCATCAAGCTTTATATAATAAGATATCATATGAACAAAGGGTTCTTAAAATTCATTTTAAAAATTTTATGAAAATATAGTTAAAGGATAAAATTAAGTTAGAAAGATACTATAAAAATTTAATTTTGGGTGTTAATTGTATTTTTGGAAAAATACAATTGTAAATATATGTAAATATTTTTAAAAGCTGATGATAAATAAAGGAAAGAGATTCATGAGCTTTTTAATGCTGACACCTCAGGTTTTTTGCCAAAATGTTCTTCTATTAATATATAGGGGAACTGAGGTGTCAGTATTACAGATCTTTTCTTTTTCTTTGTTCAAACCGAGTTTTCTATTAAGAAGTTAAACCGGCGCGACATAAATATTTGGAGGCTGAGCTTTGCCAAAGCATCAGCCTCACGATTACAAGCCCTAGGAACGAAAGAGAAGCTAGTTTTGTGAAAAGTAGAAGATAAAGAGAGGATATCAAAAATGATCCTGTGGAGTCCTTAGGAAGAATATTATAAATGGCTTGAAGTTCCTTTGGAAAAATATCTGGAGTTTAATCGTGGGTTACCCATGCAATACTTCAAGGTAAAGTATGACAATGTCACTGTATGTACCAACAGATTTGTGGAGTGGATCGCCACTGTGGTTGATCGAGGAGTTCAACATCTAGATGTTGGGACCGAGAATCCTGACGGTATCATAGATTGCATGCCTCAGAACATGTATAAGAGCAAGACATTGGTTTCTTTAAAACTTGCAAAAGTTGAGATAGTGCATCAAGAGCTTGTTGTTTCTTTACCTTATCTCAAGATCATGCATCTCGAAAACGTTTATTAGAAGGATGGTCCTTTATGGAGAAGCTCCTCTTAGCTAGGATGCCCCGTTATTGAAGAATTTACCTTGATAAGGGGTAAATATATTGATTATCGAAAACCTCAGCCTCTTTTGTGTGTGATGTCGTCAACTTTGAAGATCTTTCGTGTAACTTTCGACTAGCAAATGCGTAGCTCAATCCTTTCGGTTGAGGTCGATGCTCCGGGACTTAAGTATGAGTCTTAAAGATAGTCAATACGATGAGATTTTTGGTAAACATTTTGAGTTCCTTGGTCAAGACAGACCTTGGTACTGAATTTAATATCAAGTCTGATAATAGTCCTATTAAACCGAGGATTTAAGTAAGAGAGATATTATCCGTGACTTTATCACCCTCGGTATGTATACAACTCTTTGATGCATCATGCATATATAATTCCTGTGTACAACTCATCTATCTCACTTGTATCTAATTTAAAATTGTTGCCGACGTTTCTTGAGAGCTGGCCAAATCTGAAGAGCCTAATCTTGGAAACAATCTGTTTGATTATGTGATCTAGCTTAAGAATATTGTTGAACTATAGCGTAAACTTAGTTTGTTTGTTTTTTCCGCAGGATTCAGAGCCAGAGCAAATCGACATTACGAGTGTGTTTAACATCGACTCTGGAATATGTTAGGATTAATAAACAGATTATGAGAGAGGAAACTGGGATTAAACTAGTGAACTTCTTTCTTAAGAATTTAGCAGTATTAAAAAAGCTCACTCTGAGTTTCACTACAGATTCTACTATGCCCGACAAAGCTCATGATATTATCATGAAGCTTCTTAATTACATCTACAACATCTACGTACAAAGCTTTCTCGCAGATGTCAAGTTACCGTTGATTGATAAGCGCACCTGATGATGCAGGGAACTTGAGCATTGTTTCTATTGTAGGAATGATATATATTCTAATGAAATTGCCGTTTGGCTAATTATATTCAGAATAAAATTTGTTTTGTTTCTTTAATTCAATTTTTATCTGTCTTTTGTGAAAATAGTTAAAAACTTTGTCAGCGAAACTAAATTCTTATTATTTACCTTACTAGTAATAAGAACACAAAAGAACAACTTTTTCAGGAAGCAAACATAACCTGCCTTTATTCATTTGTTTAATTTTCGTTTTATATATATATTTATTATGGAGTATCAACTCCTACAAACTTGGAAGCACAATGCAAAAAGAAAAGAAAAGAAATGTAAATGTGGTTATGTGACATAACTTATGTCCTTAACGACAAGAACATAAAATCCACTGTATTATTTGCAAAAACATTAAAAAAGAAAAAAAAAAAAAAAAAAAAAAAAGAAAGGGGAAAGTGTAATCGAATGACTTTTTTTTTAGTCGTTGGATTGTCCTTCTTCGTCTTCAATCTTTTGAGCATCTGGAATATTATCCACATGCTTTCCAGCAACAGTATCAAGTCCTGCGACTGTAATACCTCCATATCCATCTTCGTTGTGTTTTGCAATAACAGACTTATAATATTTTTCAGTCTTATCTGGTTGATAGATCCCTAAATCCTGCGAAGTGCACCATATCTTCATATTATCTGGATTTATGTCTATACTAACATACTCTTCACTCTTCCATGTATGAACTGCTTTATCTACTATTTTATTATACTTGCCAAGAGCATCATTAAAATATATGTTGAAATCGTTGTACTCGAGATAATATCCATCAACATCTCCAGAATTTGTTTCAAATTTAGTATAGGTATCAGTGTCAATATATTTATTAACAGACACATACCCATGCCCAGCATAAAGAATAATTACCTCACCATTAATGGATGACACCCCCCCTTGGATGACATAACCATGAAAGATGCTAAGAGGTTGATGCAATGTGCTTGGGGATGCTGCCTCATTAAAACTTTACCAGGAAAAACCCAATAGGACAAAATCATGGTGAAGGAAAAAGAGTACAGCACACATTGCTCCCCCTGTTCTAAGCATCCCTGAAGTCCTTAAGTCTCTGCATCCCAATCTGGTGCATGAGCTTCTTGAATGTTGTTGTCAGCAGTGCTTTGGTGAAGAGATCGGCTGAGTTGTCACTAGACTGAACTTGAACCACTTGAACTTCTCCGGCCTTTTGTAGTTCATGTGTGAAGAAAAACTTTGGTAGTATATACTTTGTCCGATCTCCCTTGATGTAACCTTCCTTGAGCTGTACGATGCAGGTCGTATTATCTTCATGTATGACCGTTGCTTCCTTATTGTCGAGCATCCCACAATCGGCCTTGATATGTTGAGTCATCGACCTCAAAAAAACGCACTAAACTTTCTTTGTTATAACCTGCATCAGCAAAACCAACTAAAACCTTCTTTCTTATAGTTAGTATAATATAAACCCAAACCTGTAGTTCCTTGTAGGTAATGTAACACATGTTTAATACCGTTCCAGTGCCTTTGGGTCGGACAAGAACTAAATCTTGCTAGGAGGTTCACGGCAAAACAAATATCTCGTCTAGTGTGGCTAGCCAAAAACATTAACGCTCCTATAGCACTGAGGTATGACACTTCAGGACCAAGAACTTCATTGTCCTTCTTTGGACCAAATGGATCTTTATCCAATTCAAGGCTTCTTACTACCATTGGGCTGGTCAATGGGTGAGCCTGGTCCATATTAAACCTCTTGAGTACCTTTTCTGTATATGCCATTTGATGCACAAAGATTCCATCATTTCTGTACTCAAGCTGCAATCCCAAACAGAACTTAGTCTTACCTAGGTCTTTCATTTCAAATTCTTTCTTTAGATATTCTACTGTTTGGGCTATTTCACCAGGGATTCCAAATATGTTTAAATCATCAACATACACTGCTATAATAACAAACCCTTTGTTTGAAAACTTCTTTATAAATATACATGGACTGATTGTGTCATTCTTCCTTAGCTAAATATTCACTTAATCGATTATACCACATTCGACCACTCTGTTTCAGTCCATAAAGCGATTTGTCTAGCCTTATGCAGTACTGTTCTCGAGAACCACTCTTATCTTTGAGCTCAATCCCCTCTGGTAATCTCATATAAATTTCATTGTCCAGTGGACCATACAAGTATGCAGTTACAACATCCATTAACCGCAAATCCAGTTTTTCTCTTATAGCCACACTTATTAGATATCTAAAAGTCGTTGCATCCATCACAGGGGAGTATGTCTCCTCATAACCTATTCCTGGTCTTTGAGAGAATCCTTGTGCTACAAGCCGTGCCTTATATCTCACGATTTCATTACTCTTATTTCTCTTTCTTACAAAGACCCATTTATGTCCAAATGGTTCTATTTCAGGTGTTGTCCTTAAGATCGGACCAAACACACTTCTCTTCGTTAAAGAGTTTAACTCCACGTCAATGGCTTCTTTCCACTTTAGCCAATCTTTACTTTCAGTGCACTCTAATATAGACGTGGGTTCATGATCCTCATTTATTTTTCAAGTGCTACCTTGTATGCAAATATTTCATCGATGTCGACATCCTTACGGTTCCATTGAATTCCAGACATGATATAGTTTATTGAGATCTCATTATTATCAATACCTTCAGGACCTTGAGGTTCAGCGTCCCAAACCTCACTTGGTACCTTAGGCTTTGCCGCGGCTATGCCTGTATTTTCTGTAATTCCCTTAACCTCGGTCTGTTTTGCACCTTTAGACTTCCGAGGGTTCTTATCTTTGGAACCTAATGGTCTACCTCGTTTCAAACGTGGCTTAGACTCTGTAGCAACTTGATTATTGTGTTCCTTTTGAACATCAATACGTACTGGTGCATTACAAGCTGGTATGTACGATTTTGTTAGTCTCTTTGGGTCAGCAAAGGAATCTGGCAATTGGTTAGCTAGCTTCTGTAAATGAATAATCTTTTGAACCTCTGCATCACATGCTAGATTTCGAGGATCTTGCCAATTTAAGGATGTTTGATTCCATGTTAATTCTTTAACTAGCTTGCTAGTCTCACCACCTAACATAGGGAATTCGGACTAAACAAAGTTACAGTCCGCGTATCTGGCCTTAAATAAATCTCATGTGGTTGGCTCAAGATACTTTATAATGGTAGGAGACTTATATCCAACATATATTCCCATCCTCCTTTGAGGTCCCATTTTTGTTCTCTGTGATGGTGCAATTCAGTATATATAAACGGCACACCCGAATGTCTTTAAATGGGATACGTCTGGCTCATGACCCGTTAGTAATTGGGATGGTGAATATTTGTGCTCACTAGATGGCCTGATGCGTATAAGCTCTACTGCATGTAATACTGCGTGTCCCCAAGCCGACACAGGAAGCTTCGACCTCATGAGTAATGGTCAAGCTATTAATTGAATACGTTTAATGAAGGATTCATCTAATCCATTCTCTGTATGTTCATGTGCCACAGGGTGATCAACACTTCCCCCCATGGACATACCATAATTATTAAACGCTTGGGATGTAAATTCACCAGCACTATCTAGACGTATAGTCTTAAGTGGATAATCTCTTTAGTTACATTTACTAGTGATGGCCTTATAATGAGTTTCCCTTGTGTACATGCTATACATGTGAGATTCTTAGGAGTAAATCTTCTCTCTTTTAGGAGTGTGCCTATTGAATTTAATATCAGCTTACGCATCATGTTAGAACCCGGATGGCCAATCTGGTCATGCCATAAAGTGAATTGTTCATTGAACATCTTATTCATTGCCAAATTAGCTTCTATCATGTTTATCTTAGCATGGTATAAACCAGTGGCTAGTGCAGGTATAGTCTCTAGGACCTTCTTATGTCCTTTCACAATTTCTGTGATATATAGGAGTTCTTTGTTTCCTTCACCTTTTGTTTCAACATGAAAACCATTCAAGTAAATGTCCTTAAGACTTAATAAGCTTCTCTTTGAGCTGGGTGAATACAAGGCATCACTTAGTTCAAGATGTGTGCCATTAAATATATACCTGGCCGTAGCCTTTACTTAGGCTTGCTATGCCCGCTATCTTGCTAATTATATTGGCATTTTTCATTATGAGATTAACAAAGTATCTCTTATCTCTTATCTCTTCAAGATAATTAAGTAATTGAATTTAAACCAAAATAATAATCCAATAAAATAATAATCCAAAATAATAATTCAATCAAATGTAAAGCATAAATTAAATCAAGACCACATTTGAGTTTTAATTATCCTTTCTTAAACAGTCATAGGTTTCATAATCCAATAGGTCATCCTTCTCACGGTCGAAATCCCCTTCACCATCGAGATGAACCATATTAGCTTCTGGATTCTTTTTCAAACTCTCTTGATAGAGATCAACAAGGTGCTTAGGATTTCTGCATGTCTTTATCCAATGGTTATCCATACCACATCTATGGCAAGTGAACTTGGTATTATGTTGCGGTTTAAACATACCGCGGCCTCTACCCTGACCTCGGCCGAAACCGAATCGGTTTCCACGGCCTTGACCACCAAAATTGTGTCCTTGATAGGTCCTACGACCAGGACCACCACGTCCACTTCTCCCATGGCCACGACCACACTTGTCCCTATGGACATAGTTAGACTCTTTAGTCTCTTTTGGCTCTTTAGGCTCGTTGGGATTTTTCTTTGCTATGTCAACCTTGTGAGCTTTTGGTAATGGGTTAGATCCAGGAGGCCTCACAGCACTGTTCATCAATAATAACTCATTATTTTGCTCAGCAAGTAGCAAACAAGAGATGAGGTCTGCATAGGTCTTAAAACCCTTTAGTGTGAAAAGTAGAGAATGTCTTCTCTAGCAAATCCTTCTCAGTAACCTCAGTACCACACAACCTTAGGATTGAGACAATCTTAAAAGCTCTGAGTTATACTCATCCACGGATTTGAAGTCCTGGATCCTTATGTTTTCCAATTAAATTGAGTCTTTGGTAGGAGCACCGTCTTTTGGTGTCCATATCTGCTTTTGAGGATCTTCTTTGGTGAGGTACTGATTCTTGAGACTCTTAGCAAGATGATGGTGTATATGCAAGATCGCCTTATTTCTATTCTTTTCAGTGCATTCATTATTATCCTCAATGCATTCACATAGGTCTTTTGATTTCAGGTTGATCTTAGTATCCAATGCCCATATAAAGTACAGAAACATGCATCCGATCATTAGCATGCGGTATTTAAGACCGAACCATGCAATCACTTTGATCTTAGGCCATGCGGTATTTGAGATCGAACTATGCCAATTGTTTTTAGTCTTAGGCCATGCGGTATTTGAGACCGAACCATGCCAACAAATTTAAATTTAGGCCATGCGGTATTTGAGACGAACCATGCCAATAATTTTAGTCTTAGGTCATGCGGTATTTGAGACCGAACCATGCCAATTTGTTTTAGTCTTAGGTCATGCCATTATACTCATATTTCGTGGTTATGCATGAAACAACAAACCTAGATAGATTTTATTCTAGTATGAACACATAGTCTTACTGTTTTAGAAGTTTTCCTTTTTACTAGATAGAATTTTCTTTTATTAGCTTTTCCTATTCTATTAACGATTAAGACAAAGTTTTAGAAATTTTCCTTTTTCTTTAAACAAGATAATGACCAAGTTTTAAGAAATACTAGGTTGGTACCCGCGCTACGCCGCGAGTTGTTTTTAGATTTTTTATTTTATTATGTGTTTTTGTTTTGTATTTTCTTGAAATAATATTTGTTTTTATGTTGTTGGAATCAAATATTATAATGAGAAATTCCTCAAAATACCACATCTTAATTTTTTTCCAAAAATACCAAACTTTAAGTTTTTTCTTCCAAAAAATACCACAAACACACAAAAAAAAAATGAAAATCTAGTATGTAGAATTTATTTTTCTATGTTTGGGTTGATAAATTTAGATTTGTGTATAGTTTTTAGGGGGTAGGATTTAGGGTTTACTTTTAAATATAAAAACTTTAGTATAAGTTTGTGGTATTTTTCGAAAAAAACTCATTTTAATGAAATTTTTGAGAAATAAAACTAAAGTGATATTTTTGGAAAAACTTATTTTAGTGGTATTTATGAGAATTACACTATTATAATTAACAAAGTTTTTTATCATGGTCAACGGTAATTTTTTGTTTTTGTATTTTAGTTATTATTTGTTCCATCATTATTATTTTTTGTTATTCTAATCAAACAATTTTTCTTGGGAGTTATTCTTAACAATCAAACAATTAACAATGTTTTTGTATTTCCTCTAACCAACTTGGGGCTTCGGAGTTATTCTTATTACTTATTCTTATTTCAATTTTTCTTTTCCTCTAACCTATTACTTATTCTTATTTCTTTATATTTTTCCATATATTTAACTTGTAGAGATTTATCTTGTGCTTGGTATTATGGTCCTGCACTTCTCTATGATGATTGTGGAGATCGCTCCTCTCTTTCTTGCACAGTTTCTAGAAGATCCGGTCAATAAACTCCGTAACTGGACTAAATCATCATTTTTCTCAAATTCTTGCTCCATCTTTCCCTCTTCCCTCCACGGAGTCGCTCGCAACAACTGGAAGGTTTATAAAGTCTCATTAGTTAACCTCTCTCTCCATGGCTCAATCTCTCCGTACCTCTCTAATTGCACAAAACCAAACGACAAACAAAGAAAATAAATCACATTACATATTAGAAGATAACGACCAATATGGTAATCCAAAGCCTCTGGCATTAATGTTACCATATAAAACGAGCACCATACCACCAAAGACAAAATTCCCAAGGTCATCGACCAATTCTCTTATCATCTGAAATCTCAACACCACCAACACAAGCACATTTGATGCTTTTGCATTTTACAACACCAAATAAAAAAACCTTTAAAACCATAAACAAACGGGTTACATGACAAAGCTCAATCTACTAATTTCATCCAGTTGCTAAAAAGACAAAGGAATTAGCGAATCGGGTAAAAGAAATTAGAAAAATGAGTAGTCTACACAAGCTGTATTCAATTGAATCTCTTAATTTTACGAAACAGAAGAGGGAAATTAGCTGGTGGATCCAAGCATAACCACATAACATCGCCAAAAAACACACCAGAGTCTCAAGCAAAACCTCATCGGCAAAGCAAATCAAGGCAGAGGAAATTAGATCATGCAAAGAGCAAACCCTCCCAGTCTAATAATCACGCAAGCTTGAAATCTTCAACATGTCAACATGAGTATTTGAAATAACAGTCTGTTAAAAAAAAGTATTTGAAACAACAAAAGAAACATGGCCACAAAAAACCATGTTAACGGCAAGAACACGGCAAAGGAAAAGCTGTGTTGATGGCAAGCACACGAAAACGGAAAAGTCGTGTTACTAGTGATATCGGACCTCGTCCGAACCACTTTCGCTCTGGAGAAATTGATCGATACAAACAATAAGACATTCCACCTAGACAAAAAAAAAGCTGACATGTATTAATTGTTATAATTCTATAGGTTGTTGGTTTTAACTAATGTGTCAACACCAGCTTAAATGTTGAGGCTGAGGTGTCAACACTGGAAAGAAACACCCTTCTACTTTTATTGTATTGATTTTTCTAGGATAATGTCTAGAATTAATTGGAAGTTATCCTAATTTATGTTTTGATTTTTTTTTTTTTTTTTCATGCAATGATCGGATTAAATCTTAGAACAACATGTTAATATTTTTCTTATGGATTTCGAATTTTTATTTTAGTTCTAAGATTCTCATGGACCAAGCAAACAATCAATGAATAATCTGATTAACAACCTAGAACAATTGGTTTAACTATCTCTCTATGAAATTCGAATTTTAGGTTTTAGTTCTAGGGTTTTCATGCATCAATCAACAACAAACAAACAATCCTAATCGGATTAACGACCTAGAACAATCATATCAAAATTCTTCTCTAAATCGATTTTAGGTTTCTAGGTTCAATGCTCTTATGCAATCAATAACAATCAACCGGATTTAATCATGGAATAATTTGGTGCAATTAGCAAGCAATCTAGCAACCCTAGACCTCACACAATCCGATTTAAAAGTTTTAAAGTTTTAGGGTTTTAGGGTCTAAATCTTAGAGTCTTTTTTGTTTGTTGATTGTTTACTTGCAGATTTTAGGATTCCAATAGATTTAAGGATCAAGTTCGATTATGGGTTCTAAGGAGGTTTGATTATTGTTTACCTTCCACTGTTTGGAGGTTGACTGGATTTGAACCGAGAGCTAAAGACCTCGGTTTTACTCTTAGCTTGATCACGAACCTCGGCCTTGGTAGGAGGAAGAACCAATCACGAACTTGTGCTGCTACTTCGAACAGGAACAGATCTCCAGACAGAATCGGACCTTGAACTAGCGACGATCCTCAGACTGATCTCGAACTCGTCAAAGGTTTGGACAATCGCCGAGCTTCCCACGAACTGTCTTAATCACGAACACGGGTTTCTCTTGGACACGAACTGATCTCCGAACAGGAACTAGCCGCATACACGAACGGAAGCTGATCGCCGAACTTGGACGAACAAGAACTTTGTGGGCGGCGGTTTTGGGGTTTTTGTGGGAGGCGGTTTTAGGGTAAGAGATGGGGACGGCGGCTGATTAGGGTTTAGGTTTTCTCAGCTGGATCTCTAGAGCAATTCGTGCTGATAACGTGTTGTAAACTAAAGAATTCGAAGGTGTAAACCTCTTGTTCTTATTCATTACTCAATCGATAGTCTTACATATATATAGTTGACAATGCCTTATCATAATAGGAAACACTAAAACCGACTAAGTATAAGGAGGTGGTCGATGGGCCTTACACACTTAAATATATAACGGACCAGTTATGGAATCCATCCTTAAGTGGTTTATAACAATAAGTTAATAGTGTTACCTGTTGAATTAAGAACCGTTTCTAGCAAAGGAGCCATATTTACTATATAGAAGAAATATTTTGTTGTGAGAAATAACAAAGGAACCCTTCTTCTTAAATAGATTTCACATTTTGAACTTAATGGCTCAGATCTTTTGACACTTTTTCTAATCTAACGGATGATATATCTTGGAACAATGAAACGAGGAAGAAATATTATATCTAAGACGCAATTGCATCCAACATGTAAGATTAAGTGTATAATTATAATAGAATGATGCGATGCTAACATTATTAATTTGATAATCAACCTGCATATATTTAAATGTTCAACGCATCTATTCATCTATATACATATAGAACAAAACAATCAGAAATTTCTAAAGAAGAGTATCTAATAACGGTTTCTTTATACTCTAGTTTTAGTTAACACCAATTTCTAATGATTTCAAACTCATCCCAACCAGTTGTCAAATCTATTATCAGGATCCAATATATGTAACTCACCCTTACTTTTAGAGGCTACACGCTTTAATCCTTTTTTTAGTTTCATTCATGCTAATATATCTTTTGCACTTGTCATAAATAGATAAGATCAACCCTAAAGAAAAAATAAAATAATTAAGCTCACGAGTACGAGCTTTTTATAAGCCGTCTTGCACCCTCATGCTTGTAACATTCAAGTGACCCGAAGCTGTCAACCTAGCTCTTAGAACCAATTTACTAGTATGAATCGCATGGATAAGTTGGGATTTCAAATAAAAAGGCTTACCAATTTTTTCTATTAATAATGACCCAACTTACATAGTATTATTAATCAGAATGACAACAAATTGTTTTTAGCACTCGTTCAATAAAAATATACTATTATTAAGAATGACCCAACTTATAAATATTTTTGTGTACGTTTATGCAAAGTCGTATTCAAATTATTTTTTATAACTCAAAGACTGTCCAATTGAAAACATATTACATATGTGTTAAACAGATAATAACAAAAAATATTCATACAAAAAAAAAAGTTAACACAAAAGAATCAATCGTGGGGAAACGAAAATATAATTTTTTCTTTACTCACTAAAGGATTTAAACTTTTATTAAATTATTTGATTACATCATTAATCATTTACATTCATTTATTAAAATTTAAATTTAGTACTTCCTATGTTTAAAAAAAAAAAAAAGATAATAGATCCAACTTACGAATAATATCTTTATTAAAAATAACTCAAATTGATTTATGTTTATTAAGAATAATCCAACTTACAAATAATATTTCTTAGAGAAAGACCCAACTCAAAACTCATTTTTATTAAGAATGACATAACATACAAATTATTTTTATTACTTTTCAAAGAAAATAAATTATTATTAAGAATGACCCAACTTATATATATTTAGACGTACATTTATGCAACGTCGTATTCAAATTATCTTCATAATATTTATCTCTCAAAGACAGCATATTTTAAATATTCAACACATAATAATCAATAGGTGTGAGACAAAAATATTAAAATTTGACGGACTTTTTTAGTGGATTTTTTATTTATTTGGTTTCATGATCAATCGCATGCCATATATGGTCATTGATCCATTTGACACTTTATTATTACATTAATAGAGGATTTTGATCAAAATTAAATTGAGATCAACCAATACTTGCACCGTTCAGTTTAGTTATAGTTGTAGATTTTTAATCTAGATGTTTTATTAAATTTCAAGTTTTATTCTTTCTTTTAGAGGGGTTATTGGTTCTATGATTTTAATGGATTTAGAAATCCAAACAAAAAATTAAACATGTGTTATTTAATCATTGATTTTAAAATACTTATCAAAATGATGTGTTATTGGGTTTTATGATTTACAAATACTTGTTAAAATTCCATGTTATTCATTTAATGATTTGTTTTTGGATTTCAAAATTCATATTATGTTTTAAATGGATTTAGATGGATTTGAAAATGTAAAATAGAATAATTCAAATCCAAAGATAAAACATGTTACTTAAAAAATCCATGTGTTTAGATTTCCAGAATTTACAATTCCATATGGATTTAGAAATCACCTCTCCAATAACAATTCCATGTGTTATTACTTTTTCTATTTCACATATAATATCATTTTAACACATTTCACATAAATTAAGAAAACAAAAATATGCATGTATGTGTTATTAAGATAACAAACTAAATAAACTGTATTTCTCATTAATGATAAGAATGTATGTACAAGAGTATTTATACTCAGTATAAGTAGTATAACTAAACTATACTCTATTTACAACCTTATTATCCAATACACCCCCCTCAAGTCTCTGAAATGGAAGCTGTGTCTGGTAAATAGAGACTTGAAATAGACATACGGGATAACAAAGAATGAAACGGACCAGGATGCAAAGGCTTAGTGAGGATATCAGCATGCTGGTTCGAGCTAGTGACATGAAATAGTTTCAGAAAACCATTTTTCACATGATCTCGTACAGTATGGCAGTCTATCTCTATGTGCTTTGTCCTCTCATGAAAGACTGGATTCGTTGCAATATGCAGAGCTGACTTGTTGTCACAGAACAACTTCGCAGGAGTCTTTATCTTCACCTTCAAATCCTTAAGCAACTGAGTCAACCAGAGGAGTTCACAGGTCGCTAAAGCCATACTCCGATACTCTGCCTCCGTGCTACTCCGGCTAACTGTAACCTGCTTCTTTGACTTCCAATTGATCAAAGAGTTACCCAGATAGATGCAAAAACCAGTGACAGACCTCCGCGAGTCAGGACATGTACCATAGTTGGCATCACTAAAGGCATTGAGGCACAATTCAGTATCAACAGAGAAGAAAAGTCCTTGACCAGGATTATTCTTGAGGTACCGTAACACGCGAAGAGCAGCCGCATAATGCACATCAGTAGGACAAGAGAGGAATTGACTAAGGTTGTTGACAGCAAATGTTATATCTGGCCTAGTAATAGTAAGATATAACAATCTACCAACCAATTCCCTATAAGAAGTTGCATCTGCTAATAAAGTTCCAGATTCCCTACTCAAATGCACCGTTGGATCCATAGGAACAGTCTCGGATTTGCAAGCAAGCATACCTGTTGCAGCCAAAATATCTAAGGCATACTTGCGTTGGCACAATGAAATTCCAGAAGCATTCCTCGCTATCTCCAGACCAAGAAAATACTTTGGTGCACCCAATTCCTTGATCTTAAAAGCTCTATGAAGAGCAGCTTGTAGAGCCTGCAAATCCGAATCATTGTTGGAGGCAATCATTATATCATATAATCCACGTATACCAACAATGCAATAAACGAATCTCCAGTTTGCTTCACAAACAAAGTGTTGTCACCGGGTGCTTGTTCGAACCCTTCATTGAGAAGAACTGTGGAGAAACAATGGTACCACTGCCTAGATGCCTGCTTAAGTCCATATAATGATTTATGAAGCCGGCAAACTGCATTTGGAGGTAGAGGAGCACCATTCGCAGGAGTGTAACCTTGTGGAAGACTCATATAAATCTCCTCATCCAAAGTTCCATGCAAAAAAGCATTAGTGACATCCATTTGTGTTAATGTCCAACCATGTTTAGCTGCAAGACCAAGAACAAGCTTAACACTAGCTAGTTTAGCAACGGGTGAGAAGGTTTCAATATAATCAATACCCTCCTGTTGCGTATAACCTTTAGCCACTAAACGAGCCTTATATCTGTCTATCGTTATATTTGATAGTATAAACCCATTTACACCCAATCACATGCTTACCTGGGGGTAAAGATTCAACAGTCCATGTACGAAGCTGTTCAAGGGCAGTTATCTCCACATCCATAGCCTTCGGAAAATGAGGATGGGCCATAGCTTGATGGAAATTTTGTGGTTCTGTTTCTAGTGAACAAGAGAGAACAAAAGCCTGATAGGGAGACTTGAGTTTCGAATATGTAAGAACAGAAGAAAGAGGATAAAGAGGTAAAGGAGAAGAGGAAACAGAGTCAGAATCAGAAATTTGTAAGGGTGAGATGAAAGAAGAAGAATGAGAATCATGAATGAGATTGCAATGGTAATCAGATAAGTAACCTGGAGCCTTCACCTGTCCCTTTGACTTAGTCATGATTGGCAAAACCTGTCCTGCAGCAGTGTCCACGGTCTCTGTCGATGATGGTGAAGGGTCGACACTAGAGTGCGATGCAGAAGCAGAGGATGATGCATTTGAACTAGATGCGACATTAGATTGTGATGCAGAAGCTGATGAATGTGCATTCGAACTAGAGGCTAAAGCATTACCATCGTAAACAGGATATATGTCTAAATGAGATTGATCCAAACAAGAAGGTGTAGACAGAGGTAAGATTGTGTTGTTAAACAGATCATGTGAATGAGGTGATGACTCCATGGTTGTAAAAGGAAAAACATTCTCATGAAAAACAACATTACGCGATATAGAAACAATACGACTATCGAGATTCAAAACCTTATATCCTTTATATCCTGAAGGATAACCTAAGAAAACACAAGGAACAGTCCTAGAAGTAAACTTGTTTCTATCTTTAGCAAGAGTAGACACATAACAAAGACAGCCAAACGATTTCAAGAAATCATATTCGGGTTTCTTTTTATACAATTTTTCATATGGTGAAATTTTGTCTAATAACAAAGAAGGAGTTCGATTAATAAGAAAAACAGCAGTTAAGACACAATCAGACCAATAAGCCAAAGGAACATTAGACTGGAATAACAATGCTCGTGCAACATTTAATAAATGCTGATGCTTACGTTCAACAACAGAATTTTGCTCAGGAGTATATGCACAAGAGTATTGATGCACCATGCCATTAGTTCGAACAAGATCAGTAAAGGCTAATTCTGGTGCATTATCACTTCGTATAGCTTTAATATGAGCATTATGTTGTATCTTAACATGCTTAATGAAATCAGGAAAAACAATTGAAACATCACTCTTATTCCTTAACATGTAAAGCCAAGTGACTCGTGTACAATCATCAACAATTGTTAGAAAATACTTGTAACCTTCTACAGACTCGATAGAAAAAGGACCCCATATATCTAAATGAACAAGATCAAATGGTGAGGAAGACAAATGATTTCTAGACACAAAAGGTAATTTTCTTTGTTTAGCTAATGGACAGACTGGACAATGTAAAGAACTAGATTTGGACATTGGTATAGTACCCGACATGTGCTGTAACTTGGCAGGTGATGGATGGCCTAGGCATTGATGCCAAAGGTTTCCATCGACAAGCAAGGATCCAGAGAAATGCGCAGTAATGACTTCAGTCTCCAAGATATATAGACCATGAATTAAGACTCCTCTACCAATCGTCAAGTCCCGAGAAAGGTCCTGAAGAAAACAATCATCAGGGTAAAAATGTGCAGAAGATTGATCATGTCTTAGTAAAGAACTCACACTCAAAAGATTGAATTTAAAAGTAGAAACATGTAGAACATCATGCAAAACTAGATTATCATTAATATGCACAGTTCCAGTATGTGTTATAGGCACTCTAGTGCCGTTTGGTAATGAGACCGTGACCCCTGGAACAGGATAAATTTCACTAAACAAAGCCAAGTCAGAACAAACATGACTAGTGGCTCCACTGTCAATTATCCAAGCACCATTAGGAAGAACAGAATATAAAGAAGTAAGAAAATGATGTTGAAAGGTAAAAGAATGATTCTCATATCGTAAACTTGAAGATGGGAATTCAAAAGAAACAGTACCAGATGAGGACGTTGGTGCCATGGCTCCATTCTCAGTTATCGTAGCAGTTAGATGAGGAGATGACTGCTCTGGTAGTTGCACATGAGTGTTGAGTTGATGGATCAGAGAATGTATTTGATCAGCACTGAATTGACTGAGATCGAGATTAGTAGCAGTCATCGCTGGTGGTGGTATGTAGAGAGAGGGGGAATTAGACATTCCATTGCCATTAAGCATTGCATTAGCCAATACACCACCAGGTCGTGCATACTGATTCTGCGACGAGACTTGCTGAAACTGGGACTGAGTTGGGAATTGAGGACGAGTCCCTGAAGTAAGCTGACTTCGTGGTAACGAGTACTGTTGAGTAGATGGTCTTGGACCAAACTTGTGTCCTGGGGTATATCCATTCAATTTGTAACACTTATGGACAGTGTGTCCAGACCGGTTGCAATGTGTGCAATATGGACGTTGGCTTGGTCTATAATTCATTGCTGCATAAGCCGTATTATCCGATAGACCATTATAACCACCAGTAGGCACAAGAGAAGCAACATCAGGTGAACCACCATAATAACCAGTATTAGTCGCATCAGAAGGTCCAGTGCTTTGAAAAACAACATTCTCGAGCTTGGTAACAGGTTTGATTGTCATCCCTCTCTCATCATGTGTGACCATATTAAACGCATCAACCACAGTAGGAAGAGGCTTAAGCAACAATATGTGCCTCCGAGTAGCCTCATACTTCTCATTAAGTCCCATCAGAAACTTGGTGACCTTGCACCGTTGTTGTAACTTCTCCCACAACAAAGCAGCATTACATTCGCATCTCCCACATGTGCAAACAGGTAATTCCACATAATTCTTGTGTTCCTCCCACAAGGTAACCAGTTCTGTATAATACGTAGTGACATCAAGAGAACCTTGCTGGATAGTACTCAAACGCTGTTCAATCTCATAGACCCTAGGTGCGTCATCTTGTTTGAAGCGAGATAACAAATCTATCCAAATCGCCTCAGCAGTAGGCATGTACAACAAACTTTGGCTAATCTTTTTAGAAACAGAATTCATCAACCAAGTTGCTACCATATCATTACACCTAGACCAAGATCCAGCATCACGATGAGTATCAGCAGGTTTAGGAATAGTACCGTCTATGAAACCGAGTTTATTCCGAACATTGAGCGCCATACGAACTGAGCGACGCCAAGAATGAAACTCATATCCAGTAGAGAGACGATCGGAGACAAGAATAAGTCCGGCATGATCCGCCGCGTGCAAGAAGTACGGATTCTCGTATTGATCGGAGTGGTGAGGAACAGTCTCGTGAGTCACCGGTCGATTTGGAGCTGTGGATCCCATTCCGGTTGACGAAAATGAGTAAAAGAGAGAGGATCTGTGTCGAATTGATGAATGAAAAGAGAAAACAACAGATCGAGGTCAAAGAAAATAAAGAAGAATCGCGAAGAAGACGATGAAAATCGCGAACAGAATAAACGAAATCACAGCGAAACCAAAAGAAACGATAGATTCGAGTAAAGCTCGTGAGATTGAACAGCTCATGATCACTGATTCGAGTCTGGGTTCAGCTCAACGAGGAAGACGAATGAGAAACAATGGCGGAAGCTTGAATTAGTTTGTTAGAGTATTTGCTCTGATACCATATTAAGATAACAAACTAAATAAACTGTATTTCTCATTAATGATAAGAATGTATGTACAAGAGTATTTATACTCAGTATAAGTAGTAGTATAACTAAACTATACTCTATTTACAACCTTATTATCCAATATGTGTTTATCTAATAGATGATTAATAAACTTAATTAGTTATATTTTAAAAGTAATTAAATTAAGAAATTTTTTACAAAATATGCATTGGAAATAAGAATGATTCTTATGAAGTAAAAATAATATTTTAAAATAACACTCTTTGTAAAACAAAAGGATAATTATTTATATCAAATAGAATATTATACTATTAAACAAAGATAAGACATAATATTTTATTACTAGATTAGGACCCGTGCTAGAGCACGGGTTGAATCTTTTTATTTATATTATAATTTTAGAATAAAATACGATTCCGAAAATCACGATTATTGCTAGATTAGGACTTTAAAAACTTTTAAATTCAATTAATAAATTATATTTTATTCTAAAATTATAACATAAATAAAAGGAATTTCAACATGTGCTCTAACACGCTCTTAATCTAGCATTAAGGTTTAATTTTTAATTTCTGAATACGATCCCGAAGATCATGATTAATCTTGTTAAATTAGCGAGATTTGAATCATTTTTTTATGATTAAGAGTATATTTTTATCTCTTAATAACTTTTTTATTGATGTGGTTTATTAATAAAATCTGTAGAAAATGAATTGGTAATATTGTGATTCTAGATATTTGGAACTATATACGTAATCTTCCGAAAATAAAGTTTGGAATATCTATAAACTATCAATTTGAAATAACCCGTTTAAGATTTTCTGTTACAATTAAGGTTTTATTTGTTATAAATAATATATATGGATTAATTTATAATTTATGTATAACCTATTTGTAACCATTTATTAAAATTATAAAGTCTACCAAAACAATGTTGTGTACTTCCGTTTTATTATAAAGGAGATTTCTTAATATGTGTAAAATTATCTATCATAAAACCGAAAAAGTATTGATTACAGAAATATCGAACATATTGAAAAGTAAATTAAATCGACAAACGACTATACATGGCTTGTGATTTGATAGTATTACCAAACAAAATCAATTAATAAAATATTTTTCTTTTGTCTTCTGTGTGGCTGCGATTGAAAAGCCGACGACAGTCGTTGACAAATATTTATGAGTAAATGTAAATAATTTGAATATAGATATGACTTGGTATAAAACCAACCCATGGGTTATTCTTAATAAATTAGTTTCTTATAAGAGTAATTTGTGAGTTTAGTCTTTATAGATCACTCTATATACAATGTTATTCGTAAGTTGGATCGTTCTTGATAAACATAATATGTAATTAACAAAAAAAAATATAAAATAAATAAACAGAATTTGTATTAGGTTTGATTGCGGAATGCTGCTTCTCAAGAAGGAAAGCCGCTTCCACGCCTTGCTTCAAATCATCCGGACAAAGCGACTCCAAACATCGCGGTATCATTGGCAAAATAAATATCACTTGCTCTCTACTCTTTGCTTCTAGGGAGGAAATGTTATTGTAATGGGGCTCACACCCTTACCAGCTTGACCCCAAAATAAAAGTAACGTCTTGCCAAAGGGATTTTCCTGATCCACTTGATATGTTGTCAAAGTGAACTAACTAAGCCCGACTGATATGTGTGACTCATAGTATAGTAATTCCGTTCAAGAGTCAGGTCGGACCGGATATGATACATGATAAGAGATCGAAGTTCGAAAAGTCGGTTGACATGCATTTGTAATCGTTATAAGTATTTGATAGTATAACAAAATTAAAGTAGAGTAAGAAACTGTATTGGTCTTCTTTAAAAAAATTTGGTTTTCATTGTATGTCGTCCTTAAATTTAATAATGAAGAGATGCATTGAACATTTAGGTAAATTATGAAATTATGGTGTACTACATCAATTGTATAATGTAGCATTCTATTATAATGAGACACTTTAAATGTTATCATTGGACCTATTGCGTCTTAGATAATACTACCTCCTCATTCAGTTGTCTCAAGATTTCATCCGTTGGATTAGAAGGAGTGTCCAATCAATTGATCTGAGCCGTTAAGATCACACCAAATTATTCTATACACATGTATATAATATGCCTCCTTATATAAAACAAGCTCATAATGATTCTACGAAGCTTGTACACATATACACGAGTATGAAGCATGGTGATATGGGGTATCCTCTTGCTGATACAGAAACTAAGGATATTAATGATTATATCACTTCTGAAGCTGATGTATATTCGGAGATTAATCTGATGGATCCTGAAGATTTTAAAGGATATCGGCTGAAGTACACCAATCCGGCTCAGATTCTATATCTGAATGATACTCTTGGCAAGAGTTTTAGTGTAGCAGATTCCGAAATTCGTACACGGTACGATAAAACATATATTAATATAAATATATATGTGGATTCAATCCAGATATATGGTAAGAATGATGATTTGGGGATAACTCAATCGAATGGAGATATAATTTATTATACTTCTATTACTGCAACAAGAAAAGGAAGAAACAAAGGAGGAGGTCTTACACTTGAAGGTTATAAGCCTCGAGGTGAGAATACTAAAGATGAAGACGACGCTGCCCAAAGTACCAGTAAAACTGACGTCATATGACTATGTCTCCATTTTCCCTTTTTTCTGTTATATTTATGCAAAATAATACAGTGGCTTTTGTGTTCCTCTCTCTGAGGCAAACCCTCCTCGTTTCCTTTTTTTTGCTTTGTGCTTCCAAGTGTGTACGAGTTGAGACTCCTTTGTACACTAAAAATAAAACATTGAGTAAAGACTTTTTTTTTGCCTATTGGAAGATTTGTTCTAGTGTTTGTATTGTATGAAATTCTTTTAATTTGCTAACGAGGTTTTTATTTTATTTTAGAACATATTTGACGTACAAAATGGAGGATATATATTGGATATTTGAAATTTGTAATAAATTGGAGACTTTCAATTTGCTAGCACGAAAGTTTATATTTATTCAGTTCGAGTTCAAACTCAACTCAAATTTACAGATTTGTTCACACGTGGTCATGGTCATTTTCGTACTCAAAATAATTTGTATGGATGTACATTTTTTGGGGATGATCGGTCTATACATCCACACGAAATTTGAATACAAGTTTATAACACGCAGTGTGTCTCTTTAAAGAACTACAGACAATTAAACTTCCCAATCGAGAACTACACCAAATTTGAAAATCGGCTTACAAGAAACTATTCCCTCTGTTCTAATTTATAATTTTTTTTTGGTTAAAAACTCAAAAATTAAGAAATAATTAATATTTTTATAAATAACTTCAACCAATAGAAAAAATACTGAAGAGTTTAAATAGTCAAAAATTATTAAATTAAGATAATGTATAAAAACTTGAGAAATAAAACGGAACAAGGAAAAAAGCCTAAAATATCTTATATATTGGAACAGAGGGAGTATTAAAGATGAACGATTTTGTGTCATTGATTGTATATCAAAGTTGTTATTGGATTCTACTTTACAAGGAATTTGGAGATTTTAATAAATTCATATAAATTAAATAAATGAAAGATTCTAAACTATCGCTAGAGAGTTTTTTATAATCTTGTTGATTAGTTTTTCCATAATCTTGTAACGTCTCCTGAGCAATATCTCTCTTTTGATGATACTTTTCATGATATTTATTTTATTTTGTGAAGAAAAGTATATAAAATCATAAACAATAACATTATAATTTTAATTCATGAATAATCAGAGACTCTGTTGTTTTAGTTGAATTAAACAAAAAATTTCTTGATTTTATAAAATTCTAACTCCAATAACTCTAAATTTATGATGATTTTAGATGATATTTTTACAAATAAAAATTAGTAACACTAATTTATATGTACGAGTGGATGCAAAGGCATATTCTACTTAATTTTCGTATACTAATTTTGAAGATGCAGCATTTGGACGAGCGGATGTACTACTTCAGATGGACAGAGTACTAGTAGTCCAAGTGAACAGGATACTAGTTCGAGAACAGTGTGTCAAGATAAGGAAACTAACTATGTCGGTTGATGACAAGGAAAGATCTAGAAGCATGAGACTTTGCGAAGGCTTAGAAGGCACATAGTGCTTTTAGAAGAATGAAGTGCTTCATGTTTAATTACATTTCTATTGTGAACATGAAGAAAGAGGATAATTTCATAATCCATAAAGAAAAAGAAAATTGTTCAAAATCTAGTAGAACTAGAATAGGGAATTTGTTTGTTATATAGCACAGACCTAGTTCTATAAACAGAGTGTTAAAGCTATTGTAAGTTTTAACACAAACAAGAGAAAGATTACCTAGCTATTAAGTTTTAGCTTTATGGGAAAGAAGAGCTAAGAACTGTTTGAGGTTTCTTTAGGGTTCCAAGATTTAGTGTATAATCTTAGAAAGAGAGAATTTGAAAGAATAGAACAAACTTGTAAAACAGATTTTTTATTAATCAAAAGAGAGTTAAAAAATCATTATTTTATTGTTTTATCTGATTCAGATTTCTATTAATCAAAAGAGAGTTAAAAAAAAACTCCATTATTTTATTGTTTTATCTGATTCAGATCGGTAGTTCTTGCACTTACAAATTTTATCTCTCAAAGACTGTCCAATTTTCAAAAAACATATTATATATACGATCAATCTTACTATATAAATCTTGGCTCTCAAAGTTAGTAACTCACCAGATCGTGACACATATTAATTTTAACGATCAGAGATCAAAGTTAAAAATTCACCAGATAATGACAAGTGTCAATTTTAACGATCAGAGATCAAAGTTAGTAACTCATCAGATCGTGACACATGCCAATTTTAAAAAGTTAGTAACTCACCAGATCGTGACACGTGTTAATTTTAACGATCAGAGATCAAAGTTAAATACTCACCAGATTATGACACGTGTCAATTTTAACGATTAGAGATCAAAGTTAGTAACTCATCAGATCGTGACATATGTCAATTTTAACGATCAAAAATCACAGTTTTCAAGCTTGGTAAAACAAAGCATAATATAATTGTAATCTTATTATATTAAAAACAAAACAACTAAAATAAATATACTATGTGTCATCCATATCAAAGTTTCACTGTTACAAAGATTCTCAACTACTACATGGTAAAATAAATATACTAAGTGCCGTCCATATTTGGTCGTATGATTATACTATATACCTAGCACATTAAATTTTATGTCTTTGTTTGCACAAATAAAAAAAAAAAAATTATGTCTCTATGGTTAGCCAATTTCGGACACTAAGTACTGCAACAAGATTTGTGAAGGCACATGCGAAGAAAACGAAGATCATGGAGAACCGATTGACATTCTTAGGAAAAAAGCTTGAACTAATCTTTTTATTATATTAAAAATCTTATTATATAAATTTGGGTTTTCAAATTAGCCACATGTCAAGTATACTGATGAAATGTTGACACGTGTCAAAAATTATTATTTTTCAAAACAGCTAATTAAAAAAATAACATTAAATCTAAATAAAATTTACATGTTTATCTAAAAAAATTCTAAATCAAAAAAAAAAAATTAACAAAACTAATATATTTTCCATTGTAAGCTACTTATGTTATACATGTTTTCTCAATAAGATTTTGACATGTATAAATGAAAAAGTAATCCACTAAGCATGTATATTATTATTAATAAATTTTGTCAAAAGAATAAGTTGAGAATAATTAATATATTATCCCCTCTCCAGGATATCGTCGCCCTACTTTTGATTCGGGTAAAAATAAGTTGAGAATTTATGTTTTGAGAATATTTGAGACGAGGTCATAACTTTAAGTTGTTTTGGTACAATTGGATACTTCTGAAGAGTAAATAGGTCGTTGATCCTTAACGTGATTATGACATATGTCATGTTTTGGATTGTATATAAAGTTTATATTTTGTATATCTGAATTATCTAAGACTTATATATACCATCATGATTATAATTTTCAAATTTTTTATTTTTATTATATTATATTAAATTTCTTTCAATTTCTCAATTTTTATTGGGTTAGTCATAAAATCATTGTAATTGAGTAGATAATTTTCACCAGTTGTTCATCCAATATATTTGGAGTAAAAAAAACTTCATGGTTAAAGAAATTATGTCACAAAACAATTTTAGTAATTATAAGAACTATAATTATGCCAAAATGAAAGTAAAGCAACATAAAATTTGTTTAATTTGTTTAGAAGACATTTTAAGAGTGTGATAAAGAGCATACTTTAACAATAAAATAATTTTGGGTGTAAGAACATATTTTTAATGGTAAAACATAGAGTAAAATTGTATGTAGTTAATTATTAGATGTTGCTTTGATGAATTTGTTGCATGTAATATATTTTGTGAATAAGTTGTGAAACGTTTTTGAAATTTGATAATAATAATAGTTGTAATGATGAATATTTGGCAAAAATTTTAGTGGGATATAATTTAGCTTTAAATTATTACAATAATTGTTATAATATATTAAAAATATATAAATATAAATAAATGTATGAAGGTAAATACAAATATTCTCTAAGTTAACTTATTTATATATTTACTTTAGAAAAAAAAAATTCTTTATATATTTTTGAAAAATTGTTTTAGATTTAGGATTTATTTTTTCAAACAATTTTTAAATCCGCACATCGTGCGGGCCCTTATCTAGTATATAATAATCATTAGCATCAATATCGTTAATTAACTTACTAAACATAATCACAGGCCATTTATGGTATTTGCTTTACAATATCTATGAAATTCACGCTTTATTCTGTTTGGAAAGTTGAGGATATCTATCAAAACCAAGTTTATATGTTGAGAATATCGATCAAAACCAAGTTACTTTGAGGATATCGATCAAAACCAAGTTAATTTTACAGATTAAACTGATATTGCAAAATATATATTGAATGGAAACGACTATAGATAGCCTGTGAGTGTGAGGCTGTACCTGTGATTGACAATATAACCAAATAAATCAGTTTAATTTTAGTTATTTTGTCTCCTCTGAGAGATTAACTATGAGTTATAAATAAAAATAATTTCAATATGGTTGGCGTAGGCAAACTTATAAAACCAACCAGAGGTCATTCTTAGATTTTTTTATTTTTTTTTATACGGCTGCTAAAAATAATTTGTAGTCATTTTTGTTATAATTTGTATGTTAGTTTTAAAAAAAGAAAATGTAAGTCAAGTCATATTCTTATAGGAACAATTTTGCGGGTTGGGTTTTCTGTATAAAATATTATGCATAAGTTAGATTTTCCTATAAAATATTATCGGATTATTTTTATAAGAATAATTTGTGAGTTGGGTTTTTTTACATGTATATATTATTCTTAAGGTATATTATTCTATATAGAATATTATCCGTAAGGCGGATCATTTTAAATTTAATTTGTAAGCTGGGTCATTCTTAGTTATATTTGTAATATTTTGTAAGCCGGGTCATTCTTTTCATAAGAATAATTTGTGAGGTTAAGTCTTTCTGTATTAGATACTACTAGATGAGTACCCGTGCATTGTGCAGGTTATTTTTTAGTGATATGAACAATTATATTTTTATTATCAATATTCGATTGTGTATTGAGTAGTCAAAAACGAAAGCACAAACCATGGTGATCAATATCATGTGACTGAAAATTTGGAGTATCCAGCACACATAATCGAATCGTCTTTTTCTCTCACACTGCAGCAGTAAGAAAAAAAATTGTAGTAAATTTGGTCAATTCTTAAGTCTCATAATCTATTCTACCTCTTAATAATCAAACACAAAATGACCATTTTCTTCTTATTCAATAGTAAGATTATATTTAACAACACACATGCCGGCCTAGATACATAAAACAAAAATTAAGAAACAACACCACTCAAAAACAAAATCCTTAAAATTCACCATAATGAGAAGATTTTGCAGTCTTCTGTATAGTTGAGTGGATAGAGTCATAGAAAAAATGTCTGCATAGAAGGAAAACAACACAACAATGTAAAATTCAGAGAAAACTTTGATTTTTTCTTGTCTATTAGCGAATGACAATGAATATAATTACTTACAAACTATAATTAGAAAAACTAATTAAACATATTTCTCTATATATTCACGACTCCTGTCATGTAAGGATTTGTTTTTTACGAACCTGCTATATCATACCAAAGCAAGAAATATAAGAAAAATTAAAGAAATCAGTAAGCAAAATATATCATGTAATTTCCATAATGAAGAAAGTAACTTGTAATCTATGTTGAGCAAAAGAAATAAACCATTACCCATGTATTAACATAGTATAGGTAAGCTACAAAAAAAAAAAAAAAACCATGTACAGCCAATATAATTTCGTTCATGCGTGGATACAGACTCTTGAGAAGTCTAAAAAGCCACAAGTTGTACCCATCAGCTATTTGGAACAATAAGCATACTAATCAGTTCCAATTAGAAAATTTCTAGATGATGTTCTTCCTTTAGGAAGTTCAGTCTTCTGTTATCTTCAATATTCTAATATATATTCTAAAGTTGAGTCTCGTAGGTGATTTCTTCAAAAGTATGTAGTTGATCTTCATCTTCCACATCTTTGTTCACTATATAAAAAACAGTAGGATGTGAAAGATATCATAAAGGAGCAGTTACTACAAAAATCAAAGCAAGGAAAGGCGAAAATGGTCGAAGCAGTAGTTACTACGAAAATCAAGCAAGAGAAGACGAAGAGGATCAGTCAAACAACATAAAGAATTTAAGATGATTGGTTGATTTTAGTCATGGACATGTGACACTCTTTCTATTGCTGATGTGGCAGAATGATGAAAAAAATTGGGCAACTTTCATAGTATAGATTTGTAAGCTAGATTGTTCTGTAAAGAATATAATTTGTAAGTTGGATCGTTTTATTAAACATAACTTGTAAATTGGGTCATTGTTAATAAATATAATTTAAAACAAATATAATTTAAATATTCTATTGTAATGAATAACTTAAATGTTAGACTTAGCCGTTTAGTTGTCCCAAGATTTGCATCCGTTGGATTAGAAAGAGAGTTCAAAGATCTGAGCCGTTGAGATCACAATGAGAAGTCTATTTAAGAAGAAGGCTTACTTCGTTACTTCTCACATCAAAATATATACATCTGAAATTATTTCTCCTATAGTACGTGTAATATGGCGTCTGAAAGTACAATACATGTTGTTTCTAAGCCTGCACCAGAGCCTCCATATATAGAAAAGGCTCATAATAATTCGACGATGCCTGCACACATATACACGACGCGTGGTGGTGAGGGGTGGGCTCTTGCTTTTGGAGATACCAAAGAGATCAATGATTATATTACTACTGAATATGATTTATATTCAAGGATTCTTATAGAGGATCCAGAAGATGCTAAAGAATATCTGCTCAAGTACGATTTGAACAAAATTTATCTTAATGATCAGGTTGGCAAGAAGTTTGATGTTGCAGATTCTGTAATTGTTGTATTTACGGAATCAATTTTCATAAATATAGAGATACTTGCAAATTCAATCCAGATACAAGCTAATGATAAAGCTTTAGGGGTACATCAGTCTGATGGAAATATAAAAAATTTTACTTGTGTAACTGCAACACGGAAAGAAAAAGGAGGTCTTACACTTGTAGGATATGAACCTCCAACTCCAGCATCAGCGGAGATGAAAGGCTAACTCGACGATGGCGCAACCCAAAGTACCAGCAAGACTGCTGATTAAGTCATACGACTAAGTCTCCTTTTCCCTTCTATTTCTGTTTTCTTTTTGCAAATAATACAGTGGCTTTATGTTTCCTATCTCTGAGGGCAAATCCCACTTTTCCTTTTCTGCTTTGTGCTTGCAAGTGTGACTCCATTGTAAACTGAAATAAAACATTGAATAAATACTTATTTTGTTTCCCTATTAGAACATTTGTTCTTGTTTTTTGTATTAATAAGAAAGTTTGTTTTGCGAACAAAGTTTTACACAAATTTTACAAGAGACACAAAAGGAGTGATTTTTTTTTTTTTTTTTTTAATTACAACTTTGTAGAAAATCATTCGAATAGTTCATACTTTATTAAGGACAATACTTTTTTCATCTATAATCGTTTCTCCATTTAATATATTTTGCAATATGTACAAATTTTCCGTAATCAATATTGGCAAAAAAATTTGGTCTATTTTATTTTGATCGACACTCTCAATTTTTCAAACATAATTAAGCGTGAAAATATCGTCGATATTGTAAAGTAATTACCATAAATGGCACGTGCTTGATGTTGTAATCAAATAAGTCAATAAAAGATTAAATCCATTAATAATAAAAAGTAGGTAGTAATTTTTTTTCATACATCCTCATACTATTGATTTGATTTTATATATATTTGTTTTTGAAAGTGGGATAGTCTTTTAGAAAGAAAATAAGAATTGAGAACAACTCTGTTTGAAATTAGAGTTAGAGGTGCCTCTGACTTTATAGCAATGGTCTCTCTGTATTTTTACAGCAAATCAAACTATACTTAGATATTAGATTGATTAACCAGCGAGCGAAACGTGATCAATAGATGTCGTCTGTGGGAACGTGTCACTGGTCATCAGAAACAAAAAAAAGCAGTGAATTTATTATCATTGATGCCAAATTGATGGTGTCGCTGGCGACAATGAAAAGAAGGAAGAGCGCATGACCTATATGAACATAATTTGAATAAGACTTTTCATATACGTACATAAATATTTATGAATTGGGTCATTTTAAGAATAGTTTCTTTTCATTGACGAGTAATAAAAATCATTTATAATCATTCTGATTAAAAATACGTTGCAAGTTGGGTAATTCTTAATAAAAGTAATTTGTGAGCTGGGTCTTTATGTATGAAATCTTGTTCGTAAGTTGGATTATTCTTATTCTCTCCATTTTATATTACTTGTTATTCTAGACAATTTCACAAATATTAAGAAAATAATTAAAAATTTTATTTTATCTGAAAATCTGATCTATAAATTGCATGTAAATACAAAACGACAAGTAATAAAAAATAAAAAATTAATTACAAATTTACAAGTAAAAATAAACAGAGGAATAATAAACAATGTTTGTAACTTGGGTCAGTAAAGATAATTTATAAGTTGGCCTAATAGCGAGGTGATTGTTCCCCGGGCCGAATCATTGACATACAAAGAGTAACTTCCACCATTTGCTCCCATTTTTTGCTTCCACGTAGGGGATGTGGAGTTCCGCGAAGGTATTTTCCATCTAAGATTTTTTCAAAAACAATACTACAATAGGAAGTGTTAGTTCATATGGCTACATACTCTTACAAGATTAGAGCCAAAGTAAGAGCATTAGTTGCCTGCCGAAGGGGATTTCCCTAATCCAATCTGATATATTTTTCGGAGTTTGGTGCATTCTCCCTACTAATCCCAACTTATTCATGTGACTCATACTAGTAAATTGATTAAAGAGCCGGATTAAGAGCAGACTAGCTCATCAAGAATATTTATCAGTCAAACTAAGTATACTGAAGACATTCTTTATCAAGCCGGTATGGCTTCCTGCAACCCCATGGCTACTCCCTTGCCGTTGCATATGCCTGCATCAAAGAGTGATACAGAGTTGTTCCCTGAATCATCATATTTTCGTAGTCTTGCTGGCAAACTTCAATATCTCACATTAGGCCTGATATTCAGTTTGCGGTGAATTTCGTTTGTCAAAGAATGCATTCTCCAACAATAATAGATTATGGTCTACTTAAGCGAATTCTGAGATATCTCCGAGGAACAACAACACTTGGTCTACAACTTCATAAATCAAGCTCTCCACCTGTTCTTGCTTACAATGACAGCGATTGGGCAGGGTGCAAAGACACTAGGAGGTCAACCACTGGTTTATGCACATTTCTAAACAACAATCTTATGTCATGGAGTGCTAAACGCCAGTCCACAATATCAAGATCCTCTACTAAAGCAGAATATAGGGCCCTTGCAGAGACTGCAGCTGAACTTAATTGGATAGCTTCGCTTCTCAAAGATCTTTACATCACTCAAACGGGACCTACTATCCTGCATTGTGATAATCTATTTGTTGTTCATCTCACCACCAATCCAGCTTTCCATGGGAGAAAGAAACATTTTGATACGGACTGGCACTACATCAGAGAACGTGTTTCTCTTGGCTTTATTGAAACTCGTCATGTTCCTGCTGCTCTGCAAATTGCAGATATATTCACCAAGTCGTTGCCTAAGCTTACGTTTACCAAGCTGCACGCCAAAATTGGAGTTGGTTTGCCACCCACCTCAAGTTTGAAGGGGGGGGTAAGAGCAACTCTACTCTGCACCAAGAAACAGAGTTGACCACCAAACCAGATTCAGTCTTGAACAAGGCCTTGGTTGTATCAAAGCCCAACAATCAAAGTTTGAAGCCCATCTGCCCAGCTCCAGCAACTTGCTTTCCCTGCAACGGTAACAAAGGATGCACTGTGCAAATGGCCAAAAGGGAAAGTTCTAGGCAGCTCACACCAACCTTGTACAACCGATTTGGTCCCATACAGTCAATAGGTGGCAATGATATGATCTCCAGCTGTAGGGTGATGATTGAGTCAGCTTAGTCTATAAATAAGAACCATTGTCATCCTTTTGTAATTATCAGAGAATACTGAATAATAAGACAAGTTCTTCTTTTGCTTTCTCTGCTCTTGTATTTTTATCATGGTATCAGTGCTTTAAAACCTTCACAGGTGCTCTAATGGCGGATACCCAGATACCTACCCTTTTCCTTCTAATGTTCATGTCGCTAGTTATGTTACCTTAAAACTCAATGATACAAATTATCGTCTTTGGAAAACTCAAGTTGAGTCTCTTCTCAGTAGTCAGAAGCTACTAGGGTTCGTCAATGGTCGTTACAAAGCCCCTCCAAAGACTGTTGAACGAAGAACCGATGATGGTGTGCAACTTACTGACAACCCGGCGTATGAAGCTTGGTTTTGTACGGCAGCTTGATCACTCTTTGATATTTGACACTCTCTCTGAGGAAGCTCTCGGCGGTGTCTGCAGTCTAACTACGTCTGTTGATGTCTGGAACTCCTTGGCCAAAACCTACAACCGGAGCTCCATTGGTCGTGAGTTTGAGCTTCACCGTAAATTGTACGGCATCAGAAAGCTAGGCAAGTCCTTTTCAGCTTATGTTCGTGAATATACTTCAGTCTGTGATCAGCTTAGCTCCATTGGGAAACCAGTAGATGAGTCTTTCAAAATATGTTGTTTTTTGATTGGTCTTGGAAGGGAATATGATCCTATCTCTGCTGTCATTCAAAACTCGATGTCTCGGATCCCTACACCAACGTTTACTGATGTATTTTACGAAATAGAAGGTTTTGATTCACGTCTACAAGCTCATGATGCTAGAACTGCATCTCCACAGTTGGTGTTTACAACACAAGCAGTCCCAAATAATGAAGCCTTTCAGGTTACCAACACTAACTACAGAGGAAGAGGTTCTTACAGAGGCAGATCTGGTCAGCATCGAGGAAGAAGTGGTTTTTCTTCTCGAGGGCGTGGTTTTCATCAGCAAACAGTCACCTCTAGCCCCAATCAGGTTGTTGGGTCTGGAAACACTCGTCCAACCTGTCAGATCTGCAGTAAAATGGGTCACACTGCTATCAATTGCTGGAGTCGCTTTGATAACAATTATCAAAACTATGATATACCTCAAGCTCTAGCGGCTCTGCAAGTCTCAGACAACTCAGGTCGAGAATGGGTTACAGACTCAGGTGCAACATCACATGTCGCCTCCACTATTGCTGCTCTGCAAAATGCAACCCCTTACAACGGTGCTGATAACATCATGTTCGCTGACGGTAACTACCTTCCCATAACTCATGTTGGCTCTGCAAATCTCTCGTTCTCAACAGGTAGTTTACCTCTTAGTGATGTTTTGGTTTGTCCCTCTGTCAAGCAATCATTGTTATCTGTTTCTAAGTTGTGTGGGGATTATTGGTCTAGGAGAAGTAGGACATGAGATCAAGATTGTCCGTACAAGTGTTCGTACAACCGAGATCAAAATGCAACCCCTTACAACGGTGCTGACAACATCATGGTCGCTGACGGTAACTACCTTCCCATAACTCATGTTGGCTCTGCAAATCTCTCGGTCTCAACAGGTAGTTTACCTCTTAGTGATGTTTTGGTTTGTCCCTCTGTCAAGCAATCGTTATTATCTGTTTCTAAGTTGTGTGGGGATTATTGGTCTAGGAGAAGTAGGACATGAGATCAAGATTGTCCATACAAGTGACCGTACGAGTGTCCGTACAACCGAGATTAATAGGCCTTGGTTTGGTTTGTGAAATAAAGAAGAGGCTTGATGGTATTAAGGCCCAATGGGAAGAAGGATCTAGAAGAAGGAAGATAAATATCTAGTGAGGAGAAGAGTCACATGTTTACCTTGGGTGTGCGAGTGATAAGCGAGTCAACCAAGGGAAGGGCACGTCGCTTTCAACATTAAGAATGATCACGACATGCCCAAATAAGTTGCTATCTCCTACCCTTTGTATCTAACGGCTATATGCCTATTTGTCTTTCTATATTAAGCCATGTAACAAACATAAGAAATAAGAAAATAAAGTTTTTGTTCTAATTCTTCTTTCTCTCTCGATTCTCTTCATTCTTCATTATACATTCCACAATTCTAACATGGTATCAGAGCTAGGTTGTTTTTCTTGACAAACTGACTCATATTCTCTATTCTCTCTTCAAATTCTCATTTCTTGTTCGTCATTCTATCTTCTTATTCTCGCCATTATCCACCGGACAAACGGTTTACCCAACGGTCCATAGCACTCGGCCATGGAGAACACCAAGCCGCTTGTTCTACCAACAGTTCTCAAGGGAGGAAACTACCTCCTGTGGTCACGAACCACCAAAAACGCACTATGTGGCCGCGGACTTTGGAGCCATATCGAAGGAGGAAAGGCTCTAAAGAAAGCCACTCAAGAAGGTGGAAAAGAAACCACCAAAGGAGAAGAAGAGGAGGCTAAAATTGATGAAGAGGCCAAATGGTTTCAAGAAGATCAAACAGTCCTCTCTATACTCCAAAACTCACTTGAAGCCCCCATACTCGAAGCATACTCATATTGCGAGAAGGCCAGTGAGTTGTGGGAAACTCTCAAGAATGTTTTCGGCAACATTTCCAATCTGACTCGAGTCTTTGAAGTCAAGAAGGCTATAAACGAATTAAGTCAAGAAGACATGGAGTTTAACAAGCATTTTGGCAAGTTCAGATCTCTTTGGGCCGAATTCGAAATGCTTAGACCAAACACCATGGATTCGGTTGTTCTCAACGAACGTAGAGAACAAGACAAGGTCTTTGCTATGCTTCTTACGCTCAACCCTACCTTCAATGACCTCATCAAACACATCCTGAGATCGGACAAGCTCCCCAGCCTAGATGATGTGTGCTCTCAGATCCAAAAGGAGCAAGGTTCTCTCGGTCTCTTTAGTGGTAAAGGGGAGCTCGTCACGGCAAATAAAGGGGTGTACAAGCCGGAGGATAGAAGATCTAAGGGAGGCTGTGAATACTGTAAGAGGAAGAGCCACACTAAGGAGAAATGCTGGTTTCTTTATCCACATCTAAGACCAAGCCACAACCACACAAGCAAGGATCCGAGAGCCAACCTCACTCACACCAAGGATGAACAGGGTCAAGCTGGCTGATCAAGAGGCGGAGAAGAGAATGCCTCAGGAGACTATGTGAGGAAGTCAGACTTAGAAGCCTTCTTCAATTCCTTGGCTCTCAAGGAATCCGGTGGTAAAACTTTCTTTACCCTAAAGCCTAATAGTTCTCTTATTGTTGATACGGGTGCTTCTCACCACATGATTAGTAACTCGAATCTTCTAAAAAATATTGAACCGGCTTGAGGTGATGTTATAATTGCTAATGGTGATAAAATACCAATTTAAGGAGTTGGTGATTTAAAATTGTTTAACAAAAAATCAAAGGCATTTTATATGCCTAAGTTTACTTCTAATCTCTTGTCGGTTAAAAGAGCAACCAATGACCTTAATTGCTATGCTATATTTGGGCCTAATAATGTTCACTTTCAGGATATTGAGAATGGAAAACTTATTGGTGAAGGTGGAACCAAAGATGACCTTTATATTCTTGAAGATATTTCACCAAGCTCACCCAAATCTTTTTCGCTTAGCTCTTATCTTGGTGTTTCATTTAATGTTATGTAGCTTGCTAGACTAGGTCATCCTCATTCTAGAGCGCTTGAATTGATGATTCCTAATGTCTCTTTTGATCATTCTAGCTGTGAAGCTTGTATCCTTGGCAAACATTGTAAAACAGTTTTCTCTAAGTCTACTACTTTCTATGAAAAATGCTTTGACTTAGTTCATTCTGATGTTTGGACTTCGTCATGTGTCTCTAGAGATAACATAAGTACTTTGTAGCCTTTATTGATGAGAATTCAAAGTATACATGGGTTACCTTGCTTCCATCTAAAGATCGTGGGATTGATGCTTTTACAAACTTTCAAAATTAAGTTACTAATCAATTTAATGCAAATATTAAAGTGTTTAGAAAAAATAATGGAGGAGAGTATACAAGCAATCGATTCAAAGAACACCTAGCAAATCATGGCATTATACATCAAACAAGCTGCCCATACACTCCCCAACAAAATGGAGTGGCTGAAAGAAAGAACCGACACTTGATGGAAGTAGCAAGATCAATGATGTTTCACACTAATGTACCTAAGAGATATTGGGGAGATGCGGTACTGATGGCCTGCTATCTTATAAACAGGATTCCAACAAAAATTTTGGAAGACCGGTCGCCATTTGAGGTATTGAACAATTTTAAACAACCATTAGTCATTTGAAAGTTTTTGGGTGTGTTTGTTTTGTCCTAGTACCCGGCGAAATGAGGAACAAGTTGGAGGCTAAGAGTACCAAATGCATGTTCCTTGGCTACTCCACCACACAAAAGGGCTACAAATGTTTTGATCCTATCAATAATCGCACATTTGTATCCCGCAATGTCAAATTCCTTGAAGGGCAAGGCTACTTTGACAAGAGAGATTGGGCCGACCTAGAAGACTTGGCCACTCCAACCGATCGATCGGCCAGTCTTAAGTTTCTTCTTGATCACCTTGGCTTCCCACAAAATCAAAGCCGAAATGTGTCCTAGGATACTTCACCTGACTCAACTGCTATATCTCCGACCTCACCTGATCCGTCTCTTGCGGTTAATGACTCTGACATCACTGTTCAGGCGCCGGAGGGGGAGAACACAATTGAGTCGACACAAGAGGAACTTGCACAGGAACAACAAGTTCTCGAACCGGTCAACATATCTGAGCCGACGCCACAACCTTTGAGAAGAAGTCGGAGGATCCGATCACATGATCAACAAGTTCTTGAGCCGACGCCACAACCTTTGAGAAGAAGTCAACGATTCAGATCTCATCGAAAAGTATACTACAATAACCAAGTCATTGCTCATCCAATACAAGCTTTGCTCTCTTTCGAACTTACCGGTTGACCATCAAGCATTTCTTGGGAAAATTGATGAGCATCACATACCAGAAACCTATGAAGAAGCAAAAGAAAGCAAAGTATGGCTTGGAGCGGTAGACGATGAGGTTGAGGCCATGACACGCAACCACACTTGGAACGAGTCTGATCTTCCACCAGGAAAGAGAGCAGTAAGCTCAAAATGGGTATTCACAATAAATTACTTGAGCAATGGAGATATTGAACGCTACAAGGCTCGCCTAATGGCGCGTGGCTTCACACAAACCTATGACCAAGACTACAAAGATACATTCGTACCAGTGGCCAAACTCCACACGGTGAGAGTAGTTCTCTCCTTGGCTACTAACCTATTTTGGGAGTTGTGGCAGATGGATGTCAAATACGCCTTCTTACAAGGATAATTGAAGGAAGAAGTGTACATGACACCACCACCAGGTCTTGAAAACATCATTGCTCCCGGGAAGGTACTACGATTAAGAAAGGCGATCTATGGTCTAAACCAATCCCCGAGAGCCTGGTATCATAAGTTGAGCACTACACTCACACAATATGGGTTTAGAAAGTCTCACTCGGATAACACTCTTTTTACTCTCCAAAGCGACAAAGGTATAGTGGTTGTTCTTATTTATGTAGATGATCTTATCATCTCTGGAGACAACCAAGAAGGTATTAAAGATATCAAGGCACATTTAAATTCAGTTTTTGATATTAAAGACCTTGGTGAACTTAAGTACTTCCTTGGGATAGAAGTATGTCGCTCTCCGGAGGGCTTATTTCTTTCACAACGGAAGTACACACTTGATTTACTTTGTGAAACAGGAAAACTATGAGCTAAGCCAGTAGACACTCCGCTTCCAGATGGATACCAAGTCGAACGAAAGGGGGAGAGAACAGATCCATTATATGAAGATCCTTCTCGCTATCGCCGTCTAGTAGGTAAACTAATTTACTTGACAATTACTAGACCTGACATATGTTATGCTATGAATCAGGTCAGTCAGTACATGAAAGCTCCAACAACATATCACTGGAGCATTTTGGAGACGATCCTTTACTATCTCAAGAAAAGTCCTGGCCAAGGTATATGGATGGGCAAGAACTCAAACACCGAGCTTGTGGGATATTACGATGCAGATTGGGGTGGTGATCAGACGGATAGGCGATCTACAACGGGCTACTGCACATTCATAGGAGGAAACCTAGTAACTTGGAAGATCAAGAAACAAAAAGTGGTGTTGATGTCAAGTGCCGAATCCGAATACCGAGCAATGAGAAAGCTAACCACCGAGCTCACATGGCTTAAAGCTTTACTAGAAGAACTAGGCATCAAATCATCAACACCAATCCCTATGCATTGCGACAACGAAGCTGCTATTCACATAGCCACAAACTCGGTGTTTCATGAAAGAACCAAACACATCGAGTTGGATTGTCACAAGGTACGAGAGAAGATTGAAGAAGGTGTCACGCTCTCATACCACACACCAAGTGTAGATCAGCTCGCTGACATCTTTACCAAGGCTGCAAGTCGCCAAGTTTGTGCTCACATCCACAACAAGCTTGGACTTGTGGACTTGACTCAACCTTGATCTCTAGTCCTCTACCCATGACCATCACACTCTTTTACCATCAAGATAGTTTTGTCCCATGTGGTTTTCTATTTTGAGGTTTTTAACGAGGTGGTGGCTCATGGGTCTCCAAGCTTAGCTGTGTTACTAAGCTAAGCTTGAGGGGGAGTATTGGTCTAGGAGAAGTAGGACATGAGATCATGATTGTCCGTACAAGTGACCGTACGAGTGTCCATACAACCGAGATCAATAGGCCTTGGTTTGGTTTGTGAAATAAAGAAGAGGCTTGATGGTATTCAGGCCCAATGGGAAGAAGGATCTAGAAGAAGGAAGATAAATATCTAGTGAGGAGAAGAGTCACATGTTTACCTTGGGTGTGCGAGTGATAAGCGAGTCAACCAAGGGAAGGGCACGTCGCTTTCATCATTAAAACTGATCACGACATGCCCAAACAAGTCGCTATCTCCTACCTTTTATACCTAACGGCTATATGCCTCTTTGTCTTTCTATATTAAGCCATGTAACAAACATAAGAAATAAGAAAAATAAAGTTTTTGTTCTAACTCTTCTTTCTCTCTCGATTTTCTTCATTCTTCATTATACATTCCACAATTCTAACAAGGATTATCCATGTGGTGTATTCTTTGATTCACATAAGGTTTACATTCTGGATCTTCAAACATGGAAGGTGCTGACCGAGGGACCAAGACGTAAAGGTCTCTATGTGCTGGAGAATCAAGACTACAAGATCTTCTACTCCAACAGACAAAAGGCCACCAATGATTCAATCTAGCACTATCGTCTAGGTCATGCTAGTCAACAAGTTCTCCAGCATCTTCACAACATCAAGGCTATTTCAATAAATAAGAGCAGCATCACTCCGGTCTTTGAACTTTGCCAGATAGGAAAGAGTTTAAGTTTGTCTTTTTCAGTTTCTGAGTCGTTTTCAGTCGAACCACTAGCTAAAATTCATTGTGATTTGTGGGGGCCTTCACCTCTGGCATTTGTACAAGGATTCAAATATTATGTGGTGTTTATTGATGATTATTCCAGATTCAGTTGGTTTTACCCTCTTCGATTCAAGTCTGATTTCTTTAAAATCTTTCTGCTATTTCAAAAACAAGTTGAAAATCAGTTTAACAAGAAGATCAAATCATTTCAGAGTGATGGGGTGGTGAATTCATTAGTACATAGTTCAAAAATCATCTTGGCAAATGTGGTATCACTCATCAACTCTCCTGCCCTCACACGCCACAACAAAATGGGATGGCTGAGCGTAAGCATCGTCACTTAATTGAACTCAGTCTCTCTATGATGTTTCACAGTCAGGTTCCGCTTCAGTTTTGGGTTGAAAGCTTTTATACTGCTAATTATCTAATCAACTTGCTACCATCAGCGCCACTTAACTTTCAAACTCCCTATGAAGCGTTATTCAAGCAAAAACCAGACTATTCAGCCCTAAGAGTCTTTGGCAGTGCTTGTTTCCCATGTCTTCGTGATTACACTGCTCACAAGTTCGAACCGAGATCATTGCAGTGTGTCTTCTTGGGTTATCATCCGGCTTATAAAGGATATCAGTGTCTATATCCTCCTACTGTCGAGTTTACATCAGCCGTCATGTAGTTTTTGATGAAAATACTTTTCCATTTCAGAATAAGTATCAACATCTACTGCCTCCTCATACTACAACATTGCTGAAGGCTTGGTAGGCTGCTTCTTCGTCTACAGTCCTACCTCACAATCTGACTCCACCAGTAAGCCTCTTGCAAATCCCCACTAAAGCTCCTGCAAATACAATTTAAAAACCTACAAACGATGATAATTCAGATTATGTAGATATAATCAACGAGTCTGCAAATGGCGATGAATCAACACAAGAGGTGATACAAAACCAAGTCCATGATCCAATATCAAATATTCATCCTATGGAAACAAGAAGAAAAGCTGGTATCACAAAACCAAATACGAAGTACTTGCTTATGACTCATCCCCATCGACCTACTGAACCTAAAACCGTTTCAGCAGCTCTAAGAGACCCACGATGGACAGATGCAATGGGTGAGGAAATGGAGAACCAGCGTGCGAATCACACATTCCATTTGGTTCCACCAACACAATCAACGAATATTCTTGGCTGCAAATGGGTATTCAGAATCAAATTAAATGCAGACGGTTCTCTTGACAAATTCAAGGCTAGACTGGTGGCTAAAGGTTTTGATCAAAAAGAAAGTGTTGACTTTCTGGAAACATTCAGCCATGTGGTACGCACAACAACAATCAGGGTTGTTCTCAGTGTAGCTACAGCTAAGGATTGGCCAATCACTCAAATAGATGTGAAAAGTGCCTTCCTTCATGGTGATCTCCATGAAGACATTTACATGACCCAGCCTTCTGGTTTTGAAGATCCACACTATCCATCATACGTGTGCAAGTTAGACAAGGCAATCTATGGGCTTAAACAAGCACCGAGGGAATGGTTTGACAAATTCAGTATGTTTCTTCTTGAATATGGATTTTCTTGCAGCACTGCTGATCCATCACTGTTTGTCTACCATCATCATGGTCATACCTTGGTTTTACTTCTCTATGTGGATGATATTATTCTTACAGGGAGTGATACAACACAACGGAAAAACTTGGTTGAAGCTCTTAATGTGCAGTTTTCAATGAAAGATATGGGTTCTCTGCATTACTTTCTTGGTGTTCAAGTGCAGACTAGCTCATCAGGAATATTTCTCTGTTAAACTAAGTATACTGAAGACATTCTATATCAGGCAGGTATGGCTTCCTGCAACCCCATGGCCACTCCCTTGCCGTTACAGCTGCTTGCATCAAAAAGTGATACATAGTTGTTCCCTGAACCATCATATTTCCTTAGTCTTGCTGGCAAACTTCAATATCTCACATTGACAAGGCCTGATATTCAATTTGCGGTGAACTTCGTTTGTCAAACAATGACAGATTATGGTCTACTTAAGCGAATTCTGGGATATCTCCGAGGAACAACAACACTTGGTCTGCATCTTCATAAATCAAGCTCTCCACCTGTTCTTGCTTACAGTGACAGTGATTGGGCAGGGTGCAAAGACACTAGGAGGTCAACCACTAGTTTCTGCACATTTCTAAACAACAATCTTATGTCATGGAGTGCTAAACGCCAGTCCACAGTATCAAGATCCTCTACTGAAGCAGAATACATGGCCCTTGCGGAGACTGCAGCTGAACTTACTTGGATAGCTTCGCTTCTCAAAGATCTTTACATCACTCAAACGGGACCTGCTATCATGCATTGTGATAATCTGTCTGCTGTTCATCTCACCACCAATCCAGCTTTCCATGCGAGAATGAAACATTTTGATACGGACTGGCACTACATCAGAGAACGTGTTGCTCTTGGCTTTATTGAAACTCGTCATGTTCCTGCTGCTCTGCAAATTGCAGATATATTCACCAAGTACTTGCATTTACCAAGCTGCGCGCCAAACTTGAAGTTGGTTTGCCACCCACCTCAAGTTTGAAGGGGGGTAAGAGCAACTCTACTCTACACCAAGAAACAAAGTTGACCACCAAACCAGATTCAGTCTTGAACAAGGCCTTGGTTGTAACTAAGCCCAACAATCAAAGTTTAAAGCCCATCTGCCCAGCTCCTGCAACTTGCTTTCCGTGCAACGGTAACAAAGGATGCGCTGTGCAAATGGCCAAAACGAAAAGTTCTAGGCAGCTCACACCAACCTTGTACAACCGATTTGGTCCCCTACAGTCAATAGGTGGCAATGATATGGTCTCCAGCTGTAGGGTGATGATTGAGTCAGCGTAGTCTATAAATAAGAACCATTGTCATACTTTTGTAATTATCAGAGAATACTGAATAATAAGACAAGTTCTTCTTTTGCTTTTCCTGCTCTTGTATTCTTATCACGGATTAGACATGTTCAAGTCACTGATTGTTTTTCTGTATGTATCAAGATGAATAGATGCATTGACAATTTATATGTGTGTAGGGGGATATCATATTAATAACGTATACATCATCGTATGATGTAAGCATTTTATTATAATGATACACTTATAATTGAATGCAATTGCGACTTTGTAGCTCATTTGAGATTGCATCTTTTAGGGTTTTTAGGAGCACCAGATGCTTTGTGTTGGTTCCCATGGATTCTTCTTCAAAACCATTTCTATCACTATTGTCAGTGGTTTCAGTCCCAAAAGTTAGTAAAATATTTTTACTTTTTCTCTTTCTCGGATGGTATATTTTCGGATGAATTATCTCCTTCGACTCTCTTATTTCTCTTTTGCATACAACATTCAGTACTAGCAGAAGAACTATATCCTCTCTTTTGAATTTTGTAGAACGATTAGAAGAACCTTCATCGTCACTAGACTCATGCCTTCTAACCTATCTTATTCCTTAAAAAGAATAGGTCAAACGATGATCTATATATATATATATATATATATATATATATATATAGGGTTGCTTGGCATTTTGACTCTGAGTGGGTCATAACTCGTAAAAAGGACACAACAATATGGCCATATTGAAGGTTTCTTTATAAAAAAAAAAAAAAAAAAAAAAAAAAAAAAAGAGAGAGAACCAAAAGGGTGAGCACAAAAAGTATTCAATTTCTAGAGTAAACTGAGTGAAAGTATCAATGCATTATACAACCCGAGTCTTGCAAGAATGTCGTCTGAGGCATCGAAAGCTCAAAAATTGGCGCAAACATATCACTGTAAACTGTTCGATTGTGATAGAACAGCCCTCAAAAGGCCATCACAATGTCATTAAAACTATAAGAAACTAATAGATGAAAATATTTGGTACACATATGTTAGGTAATTAAGTAGTGTTTGGGAGACACATGCTCAAAAAGACAAAAAGGTAGATTATACAAATAAAAAGGAAAGAACATGGCTCCAATAACACATACTATAATTAAACGATATATTGCATTTAATAAAAGAAAAATACTTCGGTTCATCCCTAGGGGACCTTTGTATTCACCCCCTCTCCTCTCAACTAATCAGAATATTGGCTCTGTTCTTTTCCTAAACGCTGCGGCAGCGGCAGCGACGGACATAAACGACGTGTGACGAAGAGTGGAAATAAATTAAACGACACCGGAGCTTTAAAATAACTGTTTCAGATGAATCGCGGAAGGCAGAAAATGAGTTGCGACGACAGCATATGAGTCGCTGAAATTCACAGTGACACTTCAGTCATCATCTCCGTTCATTTTCTGCGACAATTTTCCTCTCACTACTGTGTTTTCCTCTCTTTCTCAAAACTGTTTTTTTTTCTATTTTGTCACTGCCGCAGCGTTTGGTGAAAAAACAGGCTCATTCTATCTAATATTTTATCAAAAAAAATAAATTAAAATTAAATTAAAAACAAAAAAAATTAAGGAAACAAATTCTGTATCATCAAAATTATAATGTATTAGCCGCCAGACGCCATTGTGTCTTACTCCTCGCTCTGTTGTCTAAACATTTCATCCGTTGGATTAGAAGGAAAGTCAAATGATTTGAGCTGTTAAGATCACAATGAAAAATCTATTTAAGAAGAAAAATCTATTTAAGAAGAAAAATCTCCTTCATTATATCTCACACCGAAATATTTTGAAATATTTCTATATAGCATACAATATGCCTCCTTATATAAAAATAAAACAAGTTCATAATAAATCTACGAAGCCGGTAGACATATACATGTCGCCTGGTGGTAAGGTGTATTCTCTTGCTGATGAAGAAATTAAAGATATTGATGATTATATCTGTACTTTTGATGAATATTCGAAGATTAATATAGAGGATGGAGCAGATTCTACAGGATATCTGCTGAAGTAACTGTGTCGCAGAGTTTATCTTAATGATTATGTTGGCAAGAATTCTGGTGTTGCAGATTCTTTAATTGTTACTATTGAGAATAAAATTTATATTAATATACATATATATGTAAATTCAATCGAGATACATGCTTCTGGTCCTTTTTTAGGGATACATTATTATGATGGAGTTACAATAGTATATTATACTTGTGTAACTGTAATACATAATAAAGGAGGTGGTCTTACAATTATAGGATGTGAGCCTCAAGGTGAAAAAGATGAAGAAGCATCAACAAAGATGAAAGGTCAACTCACAGATGATGATAGCGCAACCCAAAGTACCAGCAGGGCTGATTAAGTCATATGACTAAGTCTCCTTTTCCCTTTATGTGGGAAAACCCAGGTTTCCTTTTCCTTTTATGTTCCTATCTCTAAGGGCAAAACCCACGTTTCCTTTTCTGCTCTGTGCGTCCAAGTGTGTTAGGAGTTGAGACTCCATTATAAATTGAAAATAAAAGATTGAATAAAGACTTGTTTTGTTTGTCTATTGTAAAATTTGTTCTTGTGTTTGTATTTATGTAAGGTAGAAATCACTAGAAAAGCAAATAAGATTGTTTTGCTAAGAAAGTTTTAAACAATTTTGACAAGAGAGACAAAATAGAGTACAAAATTAACATACAAAATCTGAAATTAAAACTTTTTAAAAAATCTTTTTGTGCTCACACTTTGGGTTCTCTTTTTTTTTTTCATAAATTGAATATGGCCTCATTGGTGTGTCCTTTTTACGAGTCATGAGTTTCATGACTTAGTCAGAGTCAAAATGCCAAGTGACCCTACATACATATATGTATATCTATAACCTATCTTTTAAAGGAATAATATGTTAGGAGTGCAAAAATCAAATTGAGAAAAAATGCGAATTATATTTAAATTAACGAAATCATAAACGAATTACAACAGCATAATATAAAGCATAAAATAAATCACGGAGGCAAGATATGATATCTCTTTCCTTAATTTAATAAATCGGCCGTAAGTGCTTTCGGACAATCACGATTTATGATTCCCAGGATACAACCGATCACGAACTATTACAGTAGCACACCAGTAATAGAACTCAAGCGAACAGATCTACGTTATACTCTCAAGACTACTAAACTAAGAACTTACTTGGACTAAGCAAGGGAGAGGGAGAAAGAGATCTTCAGAGGAAGGAGTGTTTATGATTTTGTGTGTGAAAAATAATGAGAGGTTATGCCTCTATATATAATGGAAGGAGAAAGGTCTCAAGAAAATGTTCAGTTAATATTCTCGGAGTGCTGCCCAAGTTTGCTTGGAGTTCACACAAAGTATTTCCAAAAAATGAAATGAGCCTACAGCAGTCTCAAGAGCCAAAAAGCCCAAAAGCCCAAGAGACCACAGCCCGCGTACGAGACCAGCCCGGCCCGTCCCACGTCCGTGCCCAGTTCGGCTCGCGTGCGGGAACCTTCCCTCTTCCTTCTACACACTTTTGAAACTAGAAGAGTGTGAAACTATATATATATATATATGAGTGAAAAATCAGTCATATTTCCGATGTGGGATATTTCCCAAACCATCCCAAGTAGCTCACTTCACATTCTTATTTCTCATTCAAATCAACTCCATTTTGGATGTATGAGTATACCATCTTGTAGTACTCGTTACCAGCTTTCCATTGCACTATCGACCCGACAATTCCGATCAGCCATTTGGCCGGAATTTGGCCGGAAAGTCGCCAGAAAGTCATTGTCCCAAAGCCTGCAATTTTCTGAAACTTAATTTTGAAAATTCAGTTCCAACAATCCCCCACATGAATAGAAATAAGTCTAAACATATGACTAAAGGACTAACCCTATAGACTGACACTACTAGCTAGACTAGACAGACATTTGAGAGTATATGCGAAAACTAACTGTATTTGAGTTGGTGGCGTTTTTCAACCTTGAACCGACTCATTGTTATACCTGTCGAGTTTACTCGGCCAGATGGTGAACATGATGTCTTGAACCATCCGGATTTGTATGTAAACTTAGACAGCAGGCATAACACAGCTTCGTTTTCTCGTAGAACGAGATTCTCTATTGTGTTCATTGTGGGGTTGAACATGCCTGGTTAATCATGAGTGAACTTAGAGAGTATAGCCTCATATATTCTCCTAGAAACGGCCTCATTTCACACTCACAAGGTGATTTTATAAGCTTCTTATATTTAAAGAAATATCCTGTAATTATTTCAAATATTTTACAAAGCTACATTTCAAATCATTAATAGCATATGTCTAACCTCTAACATACAGGAAGCACTTTACATCACTCTATGAACTGGGAAAAGACAAAAGTCTTCTAGTGCTTGTAGCAGATTCAGCTTCATTTAGTTGTCCCTTTGAACCTAGGTCATGGGGTCTCCAATCTGAGTAGGTGGGGTTACCATCAAACATCCTCTTAGGTCGTAGGCTTTAAATCCATTCCTCTTGATGATTTTATAACTTGATCTTGTGCCAAACCTTTTGTAAATGGATCCGCTAGGTTTTCTTTCGTATGGATGTAATCAATCGTAACTACACCAGTTGAGATAAGTTGTCTAACAGTTTTATGTCTCCGTCTGATGTGACGAGATTTGCCATTGTAATGGGTATTCTTCCCCTGCCCAAAGCCGATTGGCTATCACAGTGTACATGTATTGCAGGCATAGGATTCCCCCACATTGGGATGTCTTCCAAGAAATTACGAAGTGATTCAGCTTCCGACATAGCGCTATCTCCAAAGCTATGAATTCAGATTCCATAGTTGATTTAGCTGCCAGAGTTTGTTTGGAAGATTTCCAGGACACTGCTGCACCTCCAAGTATAAAAACGTATCCACTCGTGGATTTTGAGTTTCTCGAGTCTGCGATCCAGTTGGCAGCACTGTAACCTTCCAAAACTCTGGGTTCTCTACCATAGTGCAAGCCATGATCTTTGTTATAACGTAGATAGTCCAAAACTCTAGTTATAGTCATCCAATGCTTATGTCCTGGATTACTTGTGTAGCGACTAAGTACATTTACAGAGTGCGCTAAATCCGGTCTTGTACAGTTTGTCAAGTACATTAGACTGCCAATTACTCTTGCATACTCCACCTGTTGCACAGGTTCACCAGAATTTTTGGTTAAGTGAATTTGAGGATCCTCTGGAGTTTTTGCAGTCCCATTTGAGTAATGCTTGAATCTATCAAGCACTTTTTCAGCATAGTGGGTTTGAGACAAGATAAAGCCCTCAACAGTTCTGATGATTTTTATCCCCAAAATTACATCTGCTAAACCCAAGTCCTTCATGTCAAAATTTCTTTTGAGCATATTTTTCGTTTGAGTGATTATGTCTTTGTTGCTGCCAATGATGAGCACATCATCTACATATAAGCATAACAAAATGTACCCTGATGGAGTAGTTTTGTAGTATATGCATTTGTCACATTCATTAATGTGAAAACCATTAGACATCATCATACTGTCAAACTTCTCGTACCCCTGCTTAGGAGCCTGTTTGAGTCCATATAATGACTTCACAAGTTTACACACTTTGTGTTCTTGTCGAGGAATAACAAATCCCTCAGGTTGTTTCATGTAGATTTCTTCCTCTAAATCTCCATGGAGAAAAGCAGTTTTAGATTTCTCAAGGCTGCAATACCTATGAGCATCTTGATCGAAGATAGTCTTGTTACCGGTGAATAGGTATCAAAGAAATCTAAGCCTTCTTTTTGTCGAAATCCTTCCACTACAAGCCTAGCCTTGTACCTCTCAATATCGCCATTTGGTTTTTGTTTTATCGTAAAAATCCATTTACATCCCAAAGGCTTAAATCTTTGTGGTAGATTGGCCATCTCGTAAGTATGATGTTGCATGATAGAGTCTATTTCAGTTTTGACTGCTTCCTTCCAATAAGGTGCATCAGGTGTAGACATAGCTTCTGCGTATGTTCTTGGTAGATTTTCAGCTAGAAATGCCATCATCAAAAAATCATCACCAAACGATTTACTTTTGCGAGCTCGTTTCGTCTAGGTTCCAGTTCTGTTTCTACAGAAGTAGTATTGCCAGCTTCCAAAGTCGCTGCATCTCGTTGTTCACGAATCCTTTTTGAGTTTTCCTACAAGGGAAAATGTCTTCAAAAAATGAACCATTTCTCGATTCCATAACTATATTCACATGGATATCTGGAATATATGATTTATGAACCAGAAATCGATATGCACTACAGTTATGTGCATATCCGAGGAAGATACAGTATACGGTCTTAGGCCCAATTGTGACCTTTTTAGGAGGTGGTACAGCCACTTTTGCTAGGCACCCCCACACTTTGAGGTATTTGTACGAAGGTATTGTACCTTTCCAAAGCTCATATGGTGACTTGCCAGTAACCTTATGCGGTATCCTATTGAGGATGTAATTAGTGGTAAGCAAAGCTTCCCCCCCCCCACATGTTCTGGGCTAACCCAGATTCCTGCAACAACGTATTCATCATCTCTTTCAGAGTTCGATTCTTTCGTTCCGCTACTCCATTAGATTCTGGCGAGTAGGGAGCGGTTGTATGATGTATAATGCCTTTTTCTCTGCAAAATGCATTGAACGGCTCATTATATTCTCCTCCTCTATCACTTCGAACTACTTTTATAGTTTTCTGAAGCTGATTTTCTACTTCGAGGGTGAACTCTTTGAATTTTTCCAGTGCTTCATCTTTGCTATGTAAGAGATATACATAGCAATATCTTGTGCAATCATCAATGAAGGTAACAAAGTATTTCTTACCGCCTCTAGTTTGCACATACTTTAAATCACATAAGTCTGTGTGAATTAAGCCTAGAGGTTCGGTTGTTCTTTCAACGCGTGGTGAGAGAGTTTTAGTGAGTTTGGCCTGTACGCACATTTCACATTTTTCATGGTTAGTTTTGAATTTCGTGAATCAAATTCAAGTTTTGCATTTTTCGCATTCTTTTGTTATTGACATGTCCTAAACGTTCATGCCAAGTAGTAAACGACTCAACCAAGTAAGCAATAAGGTTTTCTTTCATTTCAGCAATAGAAGCAGAAGCTACAATTTTCGGATGGACTGTCGTTACAGACATTTTGATCAGTCCACCCTTAACAAAACCCTTTCCCAAATACATCCCATTTTTCTTAAGAACTAACTTATCAGCCTCAAATTGATGGAAAAACCATGCTTGCTCAGAACTGTTCCAGAGATGAGATTCTTCCGCATGTCAGGTACGTGCGTCACGTTCTGCAAGGTGAGCTCACGATCAGAAGTTAGCTTCAGAACCACTTTGCCTTTACCTTCAACCTTGGACACCGCCGTGTTGCCCATGAAAAGCTGCTTATTTGACTTGTTCTGCACATAGGTGGTGAACATGGTCCTATCAGAGCATATGTGTGTGGTAGCACCAGTGTCGTAGTACCACTCCACTGGGTTGTCTTCCACCATGTTACATTCAGTAACCACCGCAACCATGTCTTCTTCAGTTAGGTTTGCCTGCAACTTGAGATCTTTTGCTTTGCTTTTGCAAACATCAGCCTTGTGTCCAATCTTACCACAATGATGACACTTTCCTTTGAACTTCTTCTCAAGGTTACTCTTCTTGAAGTTTGGTCCAGATGACACTTTCAACGGTTTATGCGGAATAGAGATCCCTTTACCCTTGCCTTTAAACTTGGCCTTATGCTCAGCTACATGAACATCATGCCCCTGACTTTGAGCATCTGAATGAGCTCCACGATTTTTGTCTTCAAATCTCAACCGACGGATGAGATCATCAAGAGAAATTGCCTTACGCTTGAAGTTAAGGTAATGCTTGAAATTCGACCAGCCTGGTGGTAGCTTCTCGATCAAGCAATTCGTTTTGAAGACATTGCAGATCGACATCCCTTCCAAATCGATCTCCTGAAAGATGCGTTGAAGAGCCTCCACTTGTTCCATAATTGGTTTGGAATCCACCATCTTGAAGTTCAGGAACTTCGTAGTTGAGAATTTCTGCATCCCAGACTCATCAGTCTTGTACTTGGTCTCCAAAGCTACCCACAATGCTTTTGAAGTCTTGTACATACTGTAGAGGTCATACAGATCATTGACCAAACGGTTCAGAATCTGACCTTTGCAACAATAGTCTCCTTGAGCCCAGCTATCCATACTTCCAACCACATACACATCAGGGTCACCTTGTGGAAGCGTTGGTGGATCCTCTGTGAGGTACCTTTCCATGTTCATGCTGGCGAAGTAGTAGCACATCTTGTTTTGCCACGTTTTGAACCCAGCTTTGCCATCGAATTTATCTGCCATCATCCCTTGGGAAGCCGAAGGTTGTATCCCCATGTGGGTTGATCCATTACCGAACAGATTTTGGCGTAAGTTTTCCATACCCGAATCAGTAAGCTTCGTGTTTTCAAGTTCTTTAGGAAGGCGTAAAGCCAACTCCGCAGGAGTTTCAACAGGGGTTGTAGGAACCCTAGCACCGTCAACGTTGTTGGTGTTGTCTCCAGACATTTTTCTGTTTCAAAATAAACAGATCTGATTAATATATTAATCAAACAATTCAAGTAATTAAATTACACTGAATTAGTTTTGCAAACTCGCTTAACAAGCGTTCGCAGAAACTTGTTTCACAAACTCACTCAATTAAGAGCGTTCGTGGAAACCAGAGAGAGTAGAGAAGAAATAAATAAAGTAAAAGCGTTCTTCAAAAACTTTCCACGTAAGCACCGAAAGATGATAGCAGAAACAGTTTTTCAGAAGATTTTGAAATCGTTTTTAAAATAAAAAATTTGAAAAAATTCTCAATCCGTTTAAAGCGATAAGCAGAAAGCGGATTTATTGAATTAAGACTGTTAGGAGCGTAAAAATCGAATTGAGAAAAGATGCGAATTATATTTAAATTAACGAAATCATAAACAAATTACAACAACATAATATAAAGCATAAAATAAATCACGGAGGCAAGATATGATATATCTTTCCTTAATTCAATAAATCGGCCGTAAGTGCTTTCGGACAATCACGATTTATGAATCCCAGGATACAACCGATCACGAACTATTACAGTAGCACAGCAGTAATAGAACTCAAGCAGACAGATCTACGTTATACTCTCGAGACTATTAAACTAAGAACTTAATTGGACTAAGCAAGGGAGAAGGAGAGAGAGATCTTCAGAGGAAGGAGTGTTTATGCTTTTGTATGTGAAAAATAATGAGAGGTTATGCCTCTATATATAATGGAATGAGGGAGGTCTCAAGAAAATATTCAGTGAATATTCTCGGAATGCTGCCCAAGTTTGCTTGGAGTTCACACCAAGTCTTTCCAAAAAATTAAATGAGCCTACAGCAGTCTCGAGAGGCAAAAAGCCCAAAAGCCCAAAAGCCCAAGAGACCACAGCCCGCGTCCGAGACCAGCCCGGCCCGTCCCACATCCTTGCCCGGTTCGGCTCGCGTGTGGGAACCTTCCATCTTCCTTCTACACACTTTTGAAACTAGAAGAATGTGAAACTATATATATATGAGTGAAAAATCAGTCATATTTCCGATGTGGGATATTTCCCAAACCATCCCAAGTAGCTCACTTCACACTCTTATTTCTCATTCAAATCAACTCTGTTTTGGACTTATGATACCATCTTGTAGTACTCGTTACCAGCTTTCCATTGCACTATCAACCCGACAATTCCGATCATCCATTTGGCCGGAATTTGGCCGGAAAATCGCCGGAAAGTCATTGTCCTAAAACCTGTAATTTTCTGAAACTTGTTTCTGAAAATTCAGTTCCAACATAATATAGGTTAGAACGCATGAGTCAAGTGACGATAAAGGTTCTTCTAATCGTTCTACAAAATTCAAAAGAGAGGATATAGTTCTTCTGCTAGTATTGAATGGTGTACAGAAAAAAGAAATGAGAGAGCCGAAGGAGATAATTCATCCGAAAAAGAAAAAAGTAAAAAAAAAAACTCTTCTATTCTACTAACTTTTGGGATTGAAACCGCTGACGATAGTGATGAAAATTGCTTTGAAGAAGAATCTGTGGAAACCAACGCAAAGCACCTGGTGCTCCTGAAGACCCTAAAAGATAAGAAATTTTTATGTAATCTCAAATGAGCTTCAAAGTCGCAATTGCATTCAAATATAAGGGCAAACCCATTGGTGATCCTTTAAAAGTGGGATCTCAAATTTATTTTAATAATATTTTAATACATTAGTATTATTTAATTTTATTAGTTATTTGTGTTTTTAAATCGAATCAATCAGAACATGACACCTAAGCTAGAGAGGGTCAGAAGAGTGTCTGGCTGGGTCTGCTCCAAGACCTCGTGTCTATCTTTTTGCTCAACTTTTTTTTTTTTTTTATTAAGAGACACTCGTATTGAGATGTGCGTTGGCCTTGCTCTAAGTGTATCATTATAATAAAATGCTTACATCATACAATGATGTATACGTTATTAATATGATATCTATAAATTGTCAATGCATCCATTCATCTTGATACATATAGAAAAAACAATCACTGACTTGAATCTGTCTAATCAATATACTTGTATGAGTCACATGAATAAGTTGGGCTTAGCAGGGAGAATGCACCGAACTCCGACAATATATCTGATTGGATTAGGGAAATCCCCTTTGACAGGCAATGAGGCAAATAATGCTCTTACTTTGGCTCTAATCTGGTAAGAGTATGTAGCCATATGAACTAACACTTCCTATTGTTTTTGAAGAATCTTAGATGGAAAACACCTTCGTGGGAACTCCTCATCCCTCACACATGGAAGCAAAAAATGGTAGCAAATGGTGGAAGTTATTTTTATGTAGGCCAACTTATAAATTATCTTTACTGACCCAAGTTATGTTATAAATTGACTTAATTGGGTTATGTTATAAAATGACCCAAGTTATAGATATTGGTTTTTTTTTTTTTTTTTTTTTGTGTGCACCAGTTACAGATATTGTTTATTAAGAATGATCCAACCTACAAAACAATATTTCATACAGAAAGACCCAACTCACAAATCTATATTAGTATTTTTGCAGCAGTTTTTGCTCAAAAATACTTTTTGGAAAGTTTTAGCATTTAATGCATTGACTTTAATATTAGTTACCAAAAATTTCAAAATTAATTAAAAAAAAGATTTAGAAAAATAAGGAAAATTGTGTATCTTATTTAAACATACATATATGATTCTCTTTCATTTTTATTTGAATTTATATTTAAATTATTTTGAATTATTATATAATACATTTAGTTAATAAAAATTGTGATTTTTCTTGCATATGATGTAATTAAAAAAAATTAAAACGGACATATATTACTCAATAGATGAATAAAAAAACGGGTACAATATTCCACATCGCCTAAAAAATTGGGCAATAGTTCAGAGTCATACTATAAATAAGACCAAAATGATTCATAATACAAATGAGTAGAAAGCTTAATTTATCAGACAATCAAACTTAAAAATCTTTTATTTGATTTATTCCGGTTCTTTATTTTAAATATTTTTAAAAAGTTAAATATTATAAATAATTAAAACTTTTAAAAAGTTGAATATTATAAATATTTATATTTGATAAAACATATAAATATTATAAATAATTATATTTTTAAAAAGTTAAACTTTATAATATATTAATAATATTTTAAAGTTTATGAAGTTTCAAATATTATAAATATTTAAACTTTATAAGAAGTTTAAATATTATAAATATTTCAACTTTGAAAAAAGTTAGAAGACCTTTAAAATATTAATAATATATTTAAATTTTTACGAAACTTCAAATATGAGAAATACTCAACCGTTTTAAGAATTCTAAGTATTATAATTATTTAAACTTTATAAGAAGAGTCAATCTTATAAAATGTAAATGGCTACAATCTTAATAAATAACATATCAACAAAATCTAATATTTATAATAAAAAGAATAAATATTAAAAATTAAGATGATACAGTGCGAGTTAAAATATTTCGGGAGGGAGTTATATAACGGGACGGGTTTTGTCAATATTTATATAAATTGAAAATATCATAATTCGGTGTTACACGGGTAAAACATCATTTCATTATTTTGTTAACACTATTGGTATCAGAGAACATATATATTTAATTAAATTGATTAAATAAATATTATGTAAAAAATAAATTATATTACTGTATGTATTATATGGTTTAAACTATAAAATTAACAATTATTATATAATTATTTAACCAATAAATATAATTTATAATTTAAATATTTTAATTATAAATAATTTGCCCCGCGGTGTACCGCGGGTCCTAATCTAGTTACTTTTATTAAGAATGACCCAACTTGTAAAGTAATTTTAATTAGAATGATTACAATTTAATTTTATTCTTCTGTCAATGAAAAGAAACTATAATTAAGAATGACCCAATTTAGAAATATTTATATGTACGTTTATGCAAAGTCCTATTCAAATTATTTTCATATAGGCCATGCATGTTCTCTTCCTTCTTTTAATTGTCGCCAACGACACCATCAATTAACGATAGTAAATTTCACGTTCTTTTCAGATGACGAGCGACACGTTCCGACGACAAGTATTTCTTACGCTTCGGTTGCTGATTAATCGATCTAGCGATAGTTTGATTTGCTCTAAAAATATAGAGACACCATTGGTATAAAGTCACAGATACCTCTAATATCAAACAGAACTTTTCTCGTTTTCTTTTTTTCAGACATTGTCTTTTGAAAAAATACGGGCTATATGTACTTGTTATTTTTTTTATTTATTTTTTTTCTAATTAATTTTATATTTGTTTGAAGTCTTAATTAATTTAGACTCTTCCTTTTTATTCTTTTTATTACTGGATGCATTTTTGTTATTTCTATTTTTTTTTTCTTAGATAAGATTATATACTTTCAGTTCTATTATATTTTTCTATTTTCGGTTTAACTTTGACAAATTGAATTCATATTTGTATTGTATAGTATACATATAACTTTAGCAAAACTAGTAAATTAGTAACATTAAACAATATTATCTTTTTAGTAGTACATTTATTATGTTTAATGTTTAAATTTGTGTGATATGATTAGATAAGTAAATTTAAATGTAATATATGTTTGTTTTATATAAGTTTTCAATCTTTTCGAGAACTGTGTAAATTAGAGAGCTCATCTATTTGTGGTACACAAGAAAATTACTAAATAGAGTAACAAGATAATTTAATTGAAAAGGGTAAGATAGAAAATTTAATTGTTTATTTTTTTAATTTGTGTGGAACAAGTAATTTGAAAGGGATGAGTATTAGCCACTTTTTTTGGGGAATATCTATTTTTTTTCCTTTTCTTTAGTATATACTTAAATGAAATGATGACTAGATGCATTGAACATTGAGATGTGTTTAAATTTTTTTAATGCATCTTCAATATATCTATGTGTTCCACAACTATGTGTTCCGCCAAACATTCATCCAAAAACGGGAGCAAATGTTAGTGTAATTGGGCGCACACCATTACCAGCAAGAGCAACGTTTTGTCAAAGGGATTCTCCTTATATCCACTTGATATGTTGCTCGGCATATCTATGTGACTCATAGTAGATTAGTAGTAGTAAATCAGTTAAAGACTCTTGTCGTATCGGAGGTATTCGAATCACATGACTATTTCCAGACTATGTGATATGTTTTCGTATCGGTTTGAACCAACATACTGTCCCACTAAGCCAGACTACCTATGTGACTTACATTAGTTTATCGGTTCAAGAGTCTGGTTGGATCGGACAGGTTCGTATTTGTTTGCTTTATATGTTTTTAAGTCTGTCCAAGACTCTTATTTATAAATAAGCATGAATGGAGATATAGCCCCTAAAGATAACGGTGAGTTACATATTTTGGATACTGATAAGGGATCGGACAGTCGGTTGAAACCGTTAGAAGTGATTGATTGTATACTAAAACTAGAGTATTTTTTTTTTTTTTTTGACAAAGTAAAAAGGTTATTGCTTACTCTTCTTTAGAAATTACTGTTTTTTTAATATGCACTGAACATTTTGAGTTGTTTAATTAGAATATAATATTCATGATGTACTACATCATTGTATAATGTAAGCATTCTTTTATAATGAAACTAGGTAACAAGATTTTACATGCTTATTTAATTGACAATGAATAATCTATTTAAGAAGAAGGTGTTCTACATTATTTCTCACATCAAAATCTTTTGCAAATATTTCTCTACATAGTATATAATATGCCTCCTTATCTAAAACAAGTTCATAATAATTCTTCGAAGCTTGTACAAATATATACGAGTATGAAGCCTGGTGATATGGGGTATACTATTGCTGATACAGAAACTAAATATATTAATGATTATATCGGTGTTTCTGATGAATATTCTGAGATTAATTTACAGGATTTCAAAGGATATCGGCTGAAGTACACCAATCCGGCTCAAATTCTTTATCTTAATGATAATCTTGGCAAGAGTAATGGCGTTGCAGATTCTGAAATTCGTACATATGAGGATAAAACAAATATTTATATACTTATACATAAAAGTTCAATCGATATAAGGACTGATTATTCTAATTTAGGGATATTTCAATCTGATAGATCTATAAAATATTATCATCAAATTAATGTAAAAGGAAAAGAAGGAGGAGGTCTTACACTTAAAGGATTTGAGCCTCTAGGTGAAGATGAAGTACCATCAGCGGAGATGAAAGGCTAACTAGCAGATGAAGATGGCGAAGCTCAAAGTACTTATGACTAAGTCTCCTTTTCCCTTTTGTTTCTGTTTTTCTTTTTGCAAATAATACAGTGGCTTTATGTTCCTATCTCTGAGGGCAAAACCCACGTCTCCTTTTCTGCTTTATGCTTCCAAATGTGTTAGGAGTTGAAACTCCATTGTAAATTGAAAATAAAACACTGAATAAAGACGCTTTTTGTTTGCCTATAGGAAGTCTTTTTATTGTGTATGTATTGTAAGGTATATATATCACTAGAAAAGTATATATGAAAATATGTTTTCACTCTGAGTTATAAACTTCTAACTTTAGTAATTTTCTTAAAATCGATTTTGAAATCTTTTAATATATCCATAAAATTTTGATATTAAACTCCAAAAAGTTTTAAAACAAAAAACTGAATTTATATTATGATGCAATTATGAATTATGCTAAATGAGTAGCATTTATATTTGTAGTTTCGGAATATGTTCAGAGATTGTAGTTTATCTCTTCAAAAAAGAGAGCAAAATATCCAAGTATTTTCCTCAAAGTTCGTTATAAATTTTTATTTATTTCTTGAATCAATTTTCTTTTTGTCGTTTGTCAAAAAAAATCAAAGTTTGGCTGGCAAAACTAATACTCCCTCCGTTTCACAAAGAGTGTCATTTTGACACATTTCACACAAATTAAGAAAAGTTTGAATTATACATGTTTGCCCCTATTTAATAAGTATTTAATGATCTAAATTCAATGAAAATAGCTTTGAATTTAGGGGTAAAAAAGAAAATTTAGCATTAAAATACTCATTGGAAATGTAAAATGACATTCTTTGTGAAACAAAAATATTTTTCTAGAATGACACTCTTTGTGAAACGGAGGGAGTATCTTACTCTCTCCGTTTTATATTAAGTGTCGTTTTAGAATTTTTTACACATATTAAGAAAATCATTAAATTTTCTATTTTATCTCTTATTAATATAGTATACAATTTTTTCTATTGGTCAATACATTAAATCAGTAGGGATAAAATTGGAAAATTTACCAAACATCTACATTGAAAATACAAAGTGACACTTATTTTGAAACAAAATTTACAGTCTAAAATAACACTTAATATGAAACGAGGGAGTATTAATTTACTTTACTAGTAGTAAGACACAGGAACAATTCTTTTAATAAGCAAACATAATCTGCTTTTATTTTTTATTTATATTGATAATGGAGTCTCAACTCCTGCAAACTTGGAAAGCACAAAGCCCAGAAAAAAAAAAAAAAAAAAAAAAAAAAAAAAAAAGAAGAAGTAAATGTGGGTTTGTCCTTAAATATAAGAACATAAATCCACTTTGTTATTTGCAAAAAACAGAAAAGAGACAAAAAAAAAAAAAAAAAAAAAAAAAGTGAGACTCTTTAGACGAATGACTTTTTAAGCTAGTTTTTGGATTGTCCTGCTTCGTCTTCATCATCATTCTCAATTCCTGTGATTGTAAGACCTCCATATTCATCTTCGTTGTGTTTTGCAATAACAGACTTATAATATTTTGTAGACCCATCTGGTTGATAGATCCCTAAATCATTAGAAGTGCACCATATCTTCATATTATCTGGATTTATGTCTATACTGACATACACTTCACTATTCCATGTCTGAATTGCCTTATCTTCAACTTTATTATACTTGCCACGACCATCATTAAGCAGTATTTCTTGATTGTTGTACTTGAGCATATACCCATCAACGTTTTCAGAATTTGTCTCAAATTCAGCATAGATATCAGTGTCAATATGTTCATTAACAGACCTATACCCAAACTTACTAAAAAGAAAACGCTTACCATTAATGTTTAAGGCCCATATGTCTTCTGTAGCAGTAAGAACTCTTTGTAGAAAAGGAGCCATATATACTAAATAGAAGATTTTTTTTTTTTTTTTTTTTTTTGATAATAGAAGAAATATTTGTTGTGAGAAAGAAAGGAAACCTTCTTCTTAAATAGATTTCTCATTTTGATCGTAGAGGCTCAGATTTTTTGACACACCTTCTAATCCAACGGATGATATAGTGTATCTTGGAACAATAGAACGTGGAAGTAATATTAATTAAGTGTATCATTATAATAGTACATCAATAATTTGATAATATACCTACCTACATATGTTTACATGTTCAAACCATCTATTCATCTATGATTCTATGTACATAGAGAACAAAACAATCAGAAACTTCTTTTTGAACAGTATCTAATTAATATCGGTTTTTCACTCTAGTTTTAGTTGACATCAATTTTTCTACAGTTTTTAAACTCATCCCAACCAATTGTACAAATCCCTTATCAGGACAGGATCCAATACATGTGACCAGACTCATATCTTTACTTCTACAGGCTACGCTTTAATCCTTTTTTTCTAGTTTAAATTTCGTTCATGCTAATTTTATCTTTTACACGTCTCATAAATAAATAAGATCGAATAAGATTAACCTTACTAGCTCTTGGTCTTGGAAAAAACCGTCTTCACTGGTTTAATATGGTAAGAGTATGCAGCAGTACCCGAGTGAGTCTAATCTTTCCAATCTGGTTCGTGAACCAATTTACTAGCGGGGATAGTGCACCAAACTCCGACAACATATCAAGTTGGATTGGGCAATTAATTAATCCCTATGGCTCGGCGGGAGATTTAATTTAAAAGGACATTTTTTCTTCAATTTATCCCATTATGTTTTTTTTTTTGAAGTTTGGTAGAGTAGGTTTTAGTATACAGAAAAAACTCAATTATACCTTTAATAACTCAATTATACCCTAAATTGTAGAAAAAACCAAAATTTCATTTTTCTGTATTTCTTCTTTTTTGTATACTTCCTAAATTTAATCAAAAAAATACTTCTTTTTTTAATCAATTTTCTCATTTTTTTTTACAAAATCTCGACATTACTCGCCTACCAAAAATAAAAAATCTCAACATTACTCTCTCTCTCTCTCTCTCTCTCTCTCAGGAGATATCGACACCCTTTTGTAACCCACCGGCGAAAATCGATGACTCCGGTAGCTTCTCCCACCGGCGAGGATCGACGACTCTGTTTTTTTTTTTTTAAAGCTCTAAAAGAATATGTAATCGGATATGTATGTTTGTGGGTGTAATAATAAATGTTAATATTTTTGTTAAACTTTTTGTATGGACAGGATGAAACGTTTTTAGTTGATGATCTTTTCACTCATCATAGTGAAATAGATCTTAATTTGGATTCACAAGAATTTTTACAGAAATCAGTAGGACACCTATCTCAAAAAGCAGATGTACTTGGGTTTGATCCTACGCAAAATGTATTGTGCAAAGATGACGTACGGAGATTGAATACTACAAACGCGGGTGAATTTTGACATGGATTCTGTTTTGGTGTTCATTTCTGATGATCGATTCGATGCTTTTGCAGAGTGGCATAGAACAAGGAGGTAAGTTCACTACAAGAAACATCTACATTGTTAGCGAGGAAAAAATGCTATCATACATATTTCATAGCGTTATCATAAATGCTGTGACATCCGCAGCCATGGTAGATACTCCACATACAATAGCATTTTTAACATGTTTTGATAGATCCCCACATACGATAACATTTTTATATTATAACACTAATCGAATGCTATAATACATTTTATTGTAACACAAAATTAGTGCTATTTTCACTATAAAATTTTTATAATTTGTATATTTGAATCCTGTTTTGCAGAATTTATTTAATTAAATATATATATATATATATATATATATATATATATATCATAAAATCATCTACATACATAACATTAATATTACATTAACCAAAAGAAGTCTTACATAATATCAAGTGTTACATAATCAAGTGCCACAGTCTTAAATAAATAAAACTAATGTCACAATAAATAGAGACAAACTTCTAGATCATAACAAAAGAATAATACCATCCTTAGCAGACTTAGCCTTTGATATATCGTCTATACTTTCTCTTGTGGCGCCATACTGTGATCACATTCTTGAACCAATCTCCTCTTCTTTGGTAGCCTCCGAGAATTTGAGGTCATTCCATAAGAATTTTTTTGTCTATTTATCTGAAAATTTTACAATTATCATACTAGAGTTTATGCTTATATGTACAAAATATATCACTAAAATAAACATTGGTCATTCTGCAACAGAAACTTTACTAATAAATTTTGAAACCATGAATTGATTTCAGTTTAGTGTAAACTAAACATTACTAAAACAAACAAGTAAAGGGTGGCTACAATATATACTCAATTGGGTGAAAGCCTGCAAAATTGATTAAAGCAAATGACAAAGTGACTAAATGTTCTATTCTATCTATGCTACAATCCCCAGTTCTAATAGGCCAGCAAGATTACATGAACCATCAGAAAATGGCAAGAAGACTTACAAGATTCTCGAGCTGAGCAGAGAGGGATACAAAACCCTCACTAACTAAACCCCAACAACAACAAAAGCTCCAAACTTTTCTAACTATTTAGCTATCTATCTCCTTATTGAACCATATGTTACAAGCTTCAGGTGACAGATATGAATCTGATATCTTTACAAATACCGCTATGAACATCATCAACTATCTTATTTGATATGCCCTTCGAGATTCTCCTGCAACACAGAGCTAAAAAATTCGAATCAAACAGTTTGCTACAACAACAAGAGACATAGAAAACTAAAACCTTTGGGAAAAAAGCTTTGACTTACTAAGATAGATCAATAGGGCATGGAATCAATTCACCTTCCAATCTCTGACTATGGTTCCCACAACCCTTGTTTCAAAAAAATTAACTCTGCTCATTAATTTTGAAAAAATAAAAAATGAAGTTTTTAACAGTTCCTCGTAAAATCAACATGATCCCAAATCAAAATTCAAACATAAAATCGTTTGATTTGAGCTCAAATTATACCAAATCGGGGAAATATCCGAGTACAAGTGAAGGAAAAGTAAATCTAGGGTTTAATGGTGATGATAATAAGAAGTATGAGCCGAGAAGAAAGAGAAGACGAGAGGCACAAACGGCAAAAGACAAAGGAGAGAGAGGAGACGATGAGAAGAGGTTGAGCTTCAAAATCTGGGCTGGTCATCGACGAAGACAAGAGGAAGATATGGGTTTGCATCTTTGGAGATGGAGAAAGGGGATTAGGGTTTGAAGGAGAGAGCGAGAAAAAAAATTTAGGAGAAATGAGTAGTGAAAAGGCATTTTAGTGAATTATTTGGTTAAGTGTTGGCGGACAATGCAATTTTCGATTCCCGCTTAGAGATTTTTCGGCTTAGCGTTTATTGAATGCTATCGTATCAACACTAAAATTATAAACTCATCTTTAATAGCAAATGAGAAAACCGAGCTATCTTCATATGCTATTAATGTAGGTTTTTTTTGTAGTGGTTGTTCAATTATATTTTACTATAATTGGGAAGGAAGTTCAGACCAAAACCTATGGTAAATATCTTCATGCATGTGTCTCCATATTCCCAAGCTTGCTACAATGACCTTCCGAATTTTCTTGTAGAACCCTCTTATTGATTGACCAAATGAAATGAATAAATACTTGAATCTACCATCACAATCAATATCATAATTTGTATGCGTACCAAGATTCGCCTCTTTTAGCATGTGCAAGTAGTTAGGTATCTTAGCAAAACTTTTCTATGGGATTCTTCTTACTTCGTTAACTGCATACTCACGAGATTCCCAAGCTTGGGAATAAGTTAGCTCACATCCATTCTCCGTACGCATAATATTAATGATGTCATTGGGTTTAGGTCCCTCCTTGACACCTTCATAATTATGTTTGATGAGATTCCCGATTGTTCTTGCTGAAGGTGTTCTACCAAATTTCGTTTTCCTTGAAGGAGCACAAGTATGGCTACCCACATACTTGTTGATTTTCCAACACGTAGACCCTTCTAAGCACTCAGCACGAAGACGCCATTTGCAAACATTATCAATACAGCGTATACACCAAAATCTTGTACCATATTTAGTAACTCTGTAATCGAAGTTATACTTCATCACAAAAATTTCTAAACTTGCCTGTAAAGGTTCCTTGCTTTTGAAATATTGTCCCTTCTTTACCATTGAATCAACCATCATAGATCTAGCACCAGCTTCAGCGTCCTTAGAAGTTATGAAGTTAGAATCATTCGGTTTTGCTTTGCTCACAATTTTTGGTAGCTTTTCACGCAGAAGAACGTCAACCCCTCCCTCACTTGAATCGCTTGGTTCCTTATTCAGGTCAATATTGCTTCTATCATTCACTGTGGTTTTAAACCTCACACACAACCGTATGTTATTCTTCATTCTCCAATAAGCAACAAAATTTTTCACTTGGCGATCATTCATCATAACAACCGGAGGAGAATCAACACTGAGATCAAAGGGTAAATAACTAAATTCCACACCAACCATATCTTGTTGTATTTCATAGTCTTCCAAAACCATCATCTTTAGCTCTTCAAGAGTTGAATTGGCTTGAAAAGTAAGGAGTCTCCCACGTTTTTCTTCATCAACAATAAATCTCCATTCATTTTGGCCGATACATCTCCATACACCACATGTTTCATAGATTTGCAACATACTGCAAAATGAACTCTTGAATGAAATTTAGGTTGACAAGCGTAGGAAAATGTTGAAAAACCTTTAACAAAATCGATTAAAAATGTTTAATGTTTTCAGAACACGTTTTCTAAACATGTTAGAACGTAATTGAAAGACCCCGACCCCGGCCATCTATGGCCGGAGAGGTTCTCTCGTCCCATTCCTCTACTTAATCATATTTTTAGGGCCCATTCTTTAGACAAGTTCATTCGCACATTCTGAGATTCGATATTTAGAGTCTATATGATATAACTTAGAGTAAAACGAAACATTCATTGCATTATAAGATAAAAGGATTCGATACAACTCATGAGTTTGCATTATAAGCTAGTACAAGTTGTATAATCGATCCTAGCTACCCAGATCTCCACCACTCATCTTCCCGGCTATGAGTTCCGCGCCTAAGCCTTTCCTTTCCCGCGATCACCCTCCTTTCCTGAAATCCAAGTAGGCATCAATAACTATTCCCTTAGGCCGTACAAAGTCATGCAATGCACGCTAAGTTCTAAACATTTGTCTAGTACGGCAATTGACCGGTAGAGAGTTATCCCGCGCATCAGTTCGGACGGTGTGTCGAGGAATCTGTACCGATCCCACGTCCAACCGCCGAGCCGCGTTTACTTTTCTCCGATTGAACCGTCCGTACTCGGACTCTCCGGATGATACGCTGATCGGTAGGGAGGTAGCATGCGCATCAGTTCGGTCGTATCACGGCGAACCTTGCGGTTACCGATCCACTCCCGAGCCGCACCCCCTTTCCTCCGACCAACTGAACCAACCGAAGCTTATACATGCTTATGCTCGATGATGCAACTACCCAATTCCCCAGATCCCTTAGAGTCGGTATTTCACCATACCTCCGTCGCTCAGACCCTTCTCGGCCTTAGAAACCTTTTTCTCGATCTTTTCTCTCGATTCGCACCGAGAGTTTTCTGTCTATTTTTCCTAGTTTCCCGTGTCCAAAATTGTGCGTTTCACCCTCTATATATAGGGTCTGGTTGAAGTCTAGGCCCGAAAAGGTGCCTATCGTCGAGACCTTTCGATCACACCCGCTCGATCGCACGCGTTCCATCGCACCGATTTGGTCACCGAGTCCGATAACCGTCCGCGAGCTCCCAGCTGGCTCACTCAGCGTCTACTGTAGAACAGCTGGTCGAGCTTGGTCGAGCTGGTCGACAGCTGGTCGAGCTGGTCGACAGCTGATCGGGCTAGGTCGAGCTGGTCGACAGCTGATCGAGCTAGGTCGAGCTGGTCGACAGCTCCCGAGAGCTGTCCGCAGCTGACCGATCCTTCTCCGATACTTTGCGCGTTTTTCCTCAATGTCCGAGCTAACGAGTTGGTCCTTCCCGACTTGTCCGAGATCCCCCTTCTTTCTCGGACCAAGCCTCGACCTACGATCCTATTCCGGATCGCGGGCGTTACAGTAATCTTAAGAATATATATTATTAGCATAATTTCGGGATTACGTAAATATTTTGTTTCCTTAAATTTTGGATTCAGTTTCCTTGTCTAACATAATTGTAGAATATACTTTCTAAATTATGAAGAACATAGAGTAAAGTGTAGAATTAGTGTTCTAATTTTCGCAGGACACATGATAAAATGTAGATTTCATATTCTGACTTCAGTAGAATATATATAAAGTGAAGAAAACAAATTCTAAAATTTGTAGAATATAGAGTTATGTGTAGAATATATATTCTAATTTCTGTAGAACACATACAAAATCTAACTTCTAAAAGTTTTAGAAGATATATTTATTCTAAAGTTTTCAGAACAAGTAGAATGCGAAGAATTTGTAATCTATATTATTTAGAACATGTATAGTTGTAGAATTTATAATCTAATATCTTCAGAATATATACAATTAGTAGAAAATATATTCTAAATGTTGCAGAATAATTTTTTTTCAATGTTAAAACACCAAATTTTCATCAAAACACCTTATGGCAACTTCTTTCTTATTTCTAGAATTTTTTTAGGTGATTAAATTTTTAAAATTGCTTAAAAGTTAGTTTCATTTTTTATTAGGGTAATTTAGGCATAATGACAAATTTAACGTAGAAGGCATAATAGGACAAATTGAAGAAAAAATGTCCTTTTAAATCAAATTTTCCTGGCTAGGCAGACAATGTTCTTACTCTAGCTCTAATATGGTAAGAGTATGCAGCCATACATAGACTAACACTAATTCCTATTGTTTTTCAAGAATCTTAGATGGAAACACATTCGCCAGCGCCACTCTCCAGCCTCCACTTTTCCCACACATAATTAAAAAATGGGAGCAATTGGTGGAGATTATTTTTTTTTATTTTTTTTTTTTTAGAATTACTAAGAGGTTCCGGGCCTAGGCCCGTACATCCTCTCGGGCCAGGAACCAGAGCATTTTATATGGTCCCCTGCCAAGCGCCGTCCCTCGAACCAGCGACCTCTAGACTTTGCCAGAAAGTCTTTACCAGTTGAGCTATTGACGCTTGGTTGGAGAGATTATTTTTTTGTATGTCAATGATTAAAAAAAAACAAAAAAAAAAAAAAAAATTAAAAAAAAAAGTAAAAAAAAAAAAGGTTGTCAATGATATTGTAAATTGGTGCAATCTACCTCGTGCCCAACATGAAGCAAGACGGCATTGTCTTTCCCGCTATTAGAGTCAACATATAAATTATGTTTGTTAAGAATGATCCAACTTACAAAAATATCATACAGAAAGATCCAGCTTAAAAATTACTTTTATTAATAATGACCAAACTTGGAAAGTATTTTAAATTAGAATTAGAATGTTTACAATTTATTTTTATTACTCCGTCAATGAAAAAAAAACTAGTATTTAAGAATGACCCAGTTTATAAATACTATTCAAAATTGTTACATGTAGGCCATGTCTTCTTTTAGTTGTTACACGAACTTTATTATTGTACGATGATAACGCCACGTTCCTGTGGCATCTATTTATCACGTTTCGGTCGCTGGTTAATCACTCATTGGTCGTATAAAATCAGAGACGCCTCTAGTTTAAAATCAGCGACAATTTTATTGTATATTTTTCAAAGACTATCCAATTAGATTCCCAAATCGCGCTATACTCATTTTATTTTTCAAAGACTATCCAATTTTCAAAAACAATATCTAAAACCATATGGCATGGACATGAAAATATCAATCTTTTTTACTAACTTCTTCTTTGTAATTAAAGGATGTAAACTTTAAATTGACTTATTTGGTTACATCATCAAGCACATGCCATTTCTGGTCAACGCTTTACAATATCAACGATATTTTCTGGCTTTATTATATTTGTCCAAAAAAAAAAAAAAAGGTATCGATCAATTCAAATTTCACAACCATAACTATTAGCCAATACTGTTTAAGGAAATATTGTACATTATTGCAAATATATATTAAATGGTGAAACGACTATAGATGGCCTGTGATTGATAAGTGATAATCCAATTATTTGTAATCAAATATAATCAAAGTCAAGTGATCGTTCTTATTTGGGTCATTCTTAATTATAAAAAATAAAGTCAAGAGATGGTTTTAAGAGGAGAACGAGGGTTAAAACGGTTGTTTAAAGAGTGCAAATAACATATGGAGTGTATCATGCTTGATACTCCGTAAAGATAACGACTGAGTTATATATTTTGGATACTAGTAAGGGATCGGACAGTCAGTTGGAATGTGTTTGTAATCGTTAAAGTGATCGATTGTAATCGGATAATTTCTGTTTTTTTCTTTCTTTTTGAATTTGTACTAAAATGAAATGAATATTAGATGCGTTGAACATTTAGGTAGCTTAATGAAATACTTAAATGTTAGCTGTAAATGCGTCTTAGATAATACTACCTCCACGTTCAGCAGATGTCCCTAGATTTTATCTGTTGGATTTGAAGGAGTGTCGAATGATCTTAGCCGTGGAGATCACAATGAGAAATATATTTAAGAAGAAGGTGTCCTTCATTATTTCTAACACCTAAATATTTTGAAATACTTCTATATAATATGCCTCCTTATCTAAAACAAGCTCATAATGGTTATAGGAAGCGTGTACAAGTATACATGGCGCGTGATGGTGGTGGTAGGGGGTATTCTCTTGCTGATTCAGAGACTAAGGTTATTAATGAGTATATCAGTACTACTGATGAATATTCTGAGATTAACATACAGGATCCAGAAGATTTCAATGGATATCGGCTGCAGTACACCAATCCGGCTCAAATTCTTTATCTTAATGATAAACTTATTAGTAAACATGGGGTCCAACTCAAAACCAATTGGCAATGAGTGGAGAGACCCATGTACTATATATATATTGCCCCACAAATCTATATTCTCTCGATGTGGGATATATCTAATACACCCCCCTCATGCTCAGGGCTGGTGTGGTTCTCGATTGGTAGTATATATATAGTTTTGTGTAGTTTTTTTTTAAAAGAGACACAAACTTTTGCATATATATTTTGAATGTTTCTATGTCAGTTTTGTTCAAAAACGTGATTTAAAATGAAAGTTAACTTTGACCAAAAAAAATGAAAGTTAACTATAAACATACTTAATAAATTAATGCAACGAAAATTCGGTAAATATATCACTCGGGAAGATGATGATCTTTAACTGATCCTGAGAAGATATGCCTCTTCAATATATCTTTTGGTTATTCATGGATGTTGAGACAATAGCAATACAGTTCCTCAAAAATTCGACCACATGGTGATAACATGGGAACCAGAACATGCATAAAAACTCTTTCGTGACAAGATCTTAAACAAAACCATTTTAAACTATTGTAAAAAGCTTACAGTAAATTCTTAATCAAGAAGTTTTTTAAGTGAACTAGTGGATTATACCGGGCTACGCCCGGGATGGCGAGTATATTAGATTTATTTACTATTTTGATATGAAGAAGGTATATACTATCACAGAATTGTTTGTTATAGTTGTTTGTTATTTTGTAGATCCAAAAGCACACACATTCATGAAATTTTAAAATTGACAAATGATAAATGTCTTTAACTTAATATTTAACTTCGGAAAAGAAGATCTTTTTAACTTAATATTCTAGTTTGTTTTAGTTTTAGAAACAATTTATTCACGTGACTATATATTTAACATAAATATACATTATAATTTTTAACTGCATTTTTTTTGTTATAATTTAGCTAAATGTATCACCATATATTTTTCATATTTTGAATATAATTGTTTGCATGTTATTTTTCCTTAAAAACTTTTTACTCATCAAAATATAAGTATTAGTTTGTAAAATATTTTCTTTATTTCAATGTTTACGTACTGAACTTAGTGATTCCTCGAAAGAAAACACCTTTGTTTTATTGCTTCTTTCCGGCAAATCGGAAGTTATGTGGTAGAAATGGTAAAAGCGAAAAATATAATGAAATGAAGTCATAATCCGGCTTTTGATATATAGGAAGTCCTGATATATATACCTCCGATTTAATATTACTGCTGAGGTATATAATTCCATAATGTAAAATTTGAATGTTTAGGACTTGGGATGTTTTGGTAACAATGAGTGATAACATTTTCATGAACATTTTTTTTATTAACAAATTGTTAGATATCAAATGTTTTGTTAGAATGTTCTGTACCTTGCTTACTTCATTCATTAGTGAGTCATTCAAAATTAAAGACGAAGGAAAAGTACTGTAAAACATCCTCATCACTTAGCTTATTTGTTTGTTTACTATCTTAGTTTTGTCTCTACTACCATTCTATGTGAACCAAAACACTGGTAGTGCTTATTGACCAAATTCATTGCTCTCTTTTGTATAGTTCTCTTACATTTATTTATCAATCTTTCTCCTGAGATACTTCATACCAATCTTTGTTATCCGACATCCCATAGTTTTCCGTGAACGACATTTATGGAACTAAACCAAAAGTAAGAAACGATCAGTAACTCTCTTTGTATGGCCATATATTTTCTTTACTCATCTACTTGTATATTATTGATCGGCTAACACATGAATCAAACAAAATGACAGATCATTCAAAAAGGTTATGAAGCATAGTTGACATGATAATTTTTTACTGGAGTTTAAACTGTGAGAGTTACCTGAAATGTCAAGCAGTGCAGACTTTCGTGGCCAAATAAAGGATTTTGGGGGAGATGTACAGATGCAGAGAGCAAGGAGTAAACCCCCGAGTGGGTAGCAGCCTTTGGTAGCTTAGTTGTGACTGGCGCCGAGGATCTGAGCCTGCCGTACGTACATGACAGTCTCTTTCTAAAGTGATTTTTTTTGTCTTGTTAAAACATATTTACTGGAAGAGTGTTACGTATTGACATTACACAAAACTCAAATAAAATGTCCACTTCTTCCTGGGCGTTTGTGTATGAACCTAAAAACCTGTTCAATTAAACTTGCAAAGTTGTAAGCTTGTGATTCCAAATTAAATTACAAACTAATAACAAACTTAAACACCATATGGTCTCTTGAAGTGTAAGACTAAAGAAGAGAAGACATGTACCTAAGTGAAAAGAATAAGGGAGCTGGATCATCTCCTGAAAATTCCAGGACTCATGGCTGCTCGAATTTGGATTTATGAGAGACCAAAACATTAAGGAGTAGTTTTTCCCGCCTTTGCTACTGTATGTGGTTAGAAATATATTAGGCACTTGTTAGTGAGTACGTAAACTGACCAATTCCATGGCGCGTGTTGAAGCTTCCACATAAATTTGATGCTGAAAACATTGGCTTTGCAATGAGTTACTATATGGCTTGAAACATATACAAAAAATCATATTAACGTATATGCAAATGCTAAAGAAAACAATTGGAGCGCTGCTAAGTTGATTAACCATGTCTCTCTCTTCTTCTTTCTTTTGTATTAACCACAGGTTTGAATAATTAAAGAACGTTATTAAGAAGTTCAAGGGCCTGAGTATAATAGAAAGCAAGAGTCAGATTTATAATGGTTTGGACTGAATCTACCTTTGTGATCTTGGAGGACATTTGTTCTCATCGCCGTTGGGGCCTTTCGTGGAAAAGGGGAAAATCAAGGATGTAGATAGACTAAATACTCGTTTCTAAGCATACGACCAGTTACCTCATTCATGTTTCTCGCTTGGCTCGAGATGCACTTACGCTTACACGCTTGTTGATGGTCTCATGTGTTTACTTTTCCGTCTGACTTGATTATCCATAGATCAAGACTAAAGATGGAGGTATGCATCTACATGAGCAAAACCACATGAATTCGATATGTGGATCAGAAGCCAATTTTGAAAATTCAATATCTCTACATAGGCGAAACCACTTGATATCAATATATTGATCAGATGGTTTTGAAACCCATCTATAATGAAAAGAGAAGAAAAAGGTGAAATCTTACCTAGAGTCGTCGGTTTTTTTGTGAAGTGGCATCATGGATTTTGGAATTGTATACTTAATAAAGCCAAACCTTTCATGGATTTGTGAAACAATCAGATGAGAACAGCTTGAAATCATAGGTGATGAAACTGAATTGTAAGTGAATTTATAAGTTATGTGATGAAGCTTTAAACCGGAGAGATCATGGCATTGTGCGAGTAGATGGGTGTTTAAAGTTGAAACTTAAGCTTGTTGATTCATATTCTTTTTGAATATTTGAAACTTTAGAAACTTGTCGATTCGGTTATTTTTTTTTTTTTTTGAAGATTTGTAATAATATTATTATTATTTTTCATTAAAAATAATTGTAGTAATGACAAATATTTTCCTATTAAATTTTAGTTTAGCTGATGTGGCTTCTCCTAACAGTTTTTTATTTTGATGAGGTGGACACTTTAAAAGGGCTCAAATTGTCCCTTTTATTAGTAGTAATGATCCATTTAATGTTTCTAGGAAAAACATTACTTTTTGTTTTGTCAAAGGAAAAGAATATAACTAATAACGGATACAAATATAATGAAAATGTAGGGACAAAATTTATATGTTATACGAGTCAAACCGACACATAAACGAAAATCATAGGCAGGTTTTGATAATCATAAATAAATTGAACTTAGTCTTCGTCATCAGAATTATCGAATGTGATCTTCTTAGCTTTTGGAGCATCAGCTGCAATCTCTCTGAAATGAGCTCCATACAACTTAGATTCCTGCAATTTTTCAACCAAACAAAACACACATATCAATCACTCCATATGATGATGAAGAAGAAGCATTTTGTGTGGGGAATGAAGAATGTAATGGAAGAAACCAAACCTTTTTCTTTACATGAGTACCAAACTTCAAAAGATCAGCTGGCACGACCTGTCCTGCTTCCCTGAGAACATTCACAAGTTCTCCGGCAAGACCCTGTTACAAAGATACAATCATATTTGAATGATCTCTCTCCATTCTCAACTAAAAGCTTAAAGAATCTAAAAAAAAGAGTGTTTTCAGAATTACCTTGTTCAACTGCGTGAAGAACGTGTGTGCAACGCCCTTTTTACCCGCCCTTCCTGTCCTCCCAATTCTGTGTACATAATCCTCTGTTGTTAAAGGGAAACTGTAGTTTATCACAACTTCCACGTCAGGGATATCGAGCCCTCTTGCTGCTACATCAGTTGCCACCTGTGATTTACAAAACAGTGTCAATGCTCTGTTTCAGAACCAACCAAGGTGTTTTTATTAGCCATAAAATTGCGGAATAATAAAGAGTACATACCAGCAACGGGCAGGATCCTTCTTTGAACAAAGATAAAGACCTGGTACGTTCGGTCTGTGCTTTGTTTCCGTGTATAGATACAGCTTTCCAACCTCTAAATAGTTGTGTAAATATTAGACTCATTGCAGTTCATGAGCAAAAATATCAATGATCTTTTTCTCTTTTGTTGAGGAAATTAGTTTGGGTTAAATATCAAACCTTTGCTGAAGAAAACGTTCGAGACGTTCAGCTTCCACCTTGTATAATGCAAATACCAAAACCCTATTCCTGTAAATAACAAAATGCTTGGTTTTAGTATTGTGAACAAGGAAAGATCTGCGAAGGGGTTGGACAAATTGAGTAGCAGATTTACTTTTGAGATTTATGGTATTTGTCTAGTAAAGCAAGGAGACGCTGATCACGAGCATGTTCATCCAAGACCTGCATTTGTAACCAAACCAAAGACCTGTTGTTAAGAGTATCAAATAAAGGACAAAAGGCTACTTCCTCCAGGGATGATCCGAGAGAACATACCTCAATGATTTGCATAACGTCGTGGTTGGCAGCTAAGTCTTCGGAACCAATGACTACCTGAACGAAATTTTGAATGATCGTCGGGAAAATGGAGCAAGATGCAGGTGAGGACAGATAAATTGAGAAGGGAAACATACCTTGACTGGGTTTGGATCCATGAATTCCTGAGCCAATTTGTGAACATCCAAAGGCCAAGTTGCACTGAACATAACCATCTGACGAACTGTAAGACAGATTAGAAAGAAGAAGAATTTCATTAACGGGAACCAAATTTGGTTTCTCACAAGAATGCTAAGTGAAATGTGACAAACCACTTGCCTTTATTTGTCTTGCTCAATATAAACCGGACGGGCTCCTCGAAACCCATATCAAGCATTCGATCTGCTTCATCCAATACCTGACATGTAGGAACTTCTGTTACCATCTAATGACTATGATCCTACGAGGCTGAGTCAAATAACATTATTAAAAGATGATCTGTTGCTTACCACGAAGGAAACATCCGAGAGACGAAGCTCATTAGACTCAATCAAGTCTCTCAAACGACCAGGCGTACCAATGACAATATCCTAACAGATAAAATCAAGAAAAACATTACTCGACTGATCCAGAAGCATAAGTGAATGTCCTGATTAAAGGAGGCCATAATAACAAATCTTACAACTCCAGATCGAATTGCACTTATTTGAGGCCTTTTAGAGCTACCACCATACACACAAATCGATTCCAAACCACAAGGTTTTCCAGCTTCACTCAAAACATCAGAAATCTGCAAAATCAAACACAAAAACTAAGCACAAATTTCCTTTCACCTCTTATAACTAAAATGATCAAACAAGTTCAGATACATACCTGAACAGCTAACTCTCGTGTAGGCGAGAGAACAAGACAAGTAGGATTAACATTCTTTGATCCTTTACCAATCTTCTTATTCTTATTCAACATATGCATAATCGCAGGAATCCCAAACGCCAATGTCTTACCTAAATTTGACAAAACAAAAAACTCAAAGTTCCAATTTTTTCAAACCAAAGTTCAAAACTTTCACACTAACACAAACATTACTAACCTGACCCAGTTTTTGCAATCCCTATAAGATCACGACCATCCAACAAAAACGGCCAAGTATGTGACTGAATCGGAGATGGCTTCTGAAACGTCTTACAGCAATCTAAGACATTCTCCGGCAAATTGGATTCAGCAAATGTCTTCAAAGCTGTGTACTTTGCTTCTTCCACACCTTTCCCAGACACAGCAACCTTCTGTTGTTCACTCTCTCCATTGTTTGAATCCTCAGCTGCTTCCAGCTTCTTCTCAGGGACATCTCCGGCGATTTCTTTCTTCTTGTTCTTCTTCTCAATCTCTTTCTCCTCTCTCTTACGTTTCTTCTTCTTCTCTTTGTTACTCAACTCCTTCTCCTCTGCAACGTTCGTGACCTCTTGAGGCACTTCGACTTCATGATCATCTTCCTTTGCTTGTTTGTTCTTCTTGCTCTTCTTCTTCTTCTTGTTTGTCATCGGACTCTCAACGGATAAGGGTTCGCCGGAGACGGGAAGCTCTTGCTTTTGTCCAGCCATTTCTTTGTTTTTTTGTTCACGGGAGAGAACAGAGAGAGGAGTTGTTGAAACGGCTGAACGAGAGTCGTTTGTTCAATTTAGGTTTTTCTTAGGGTTTTAAAGCATCGTTGAAAATATATTTTCAGTAATTGCAATTTTGTCTCAATATTTTTAATGTTTACGTAAAATGGTCTAGACTTCTTGTTTTCTAAAAAATAAAACCAAAAGTGAAAAGTGAAATTTCGTTCATATAGAGTTAACGCCCTCATGATTTTAGACAAAAATAAACAATGATGACTCATGAGGAAAAGAGTAAAGTAAAATTACAACATCCGCTAAATATACAAAGAGAAATTAAATGAAAGGGAAAAAGTTACAAGAATAAAGTACTACTAAATAGAGATTAAACTCTGGACATAAGAAAGAGGAAGTCCGATAGATTTGGCAGAGAGAAGTAAATCAAAAGATTTGGTAGCGGGATCATGCAACACGAGATGTTGCTTGTGCTCATTATACTCACGATCATATAACAAAAACTTATTAGTTGTGCCGGAGAGAGAGAGTGCAGAGAGAGCCAATGTGTGCGTGCTCCCAAACCAAAAAGAAGTTGTGTTGAGATCAATGGTATACAGCTTCACCCATGTCTTGTCGTTGTTGTTGTTGTTTCTTGGATCAAAGGACCAAATAAGTTGGAGGAGGTCCGTCTTCAGAGACACGCACAAACGGTTACTGAGGCTGCACAAGGCGATGTCTTCGGGATGGACACGGCCAGGAAAGGGAAGAGGAGTGTTAGAGATGAGTTGAAAAGTCTCGGAGTGAAGATGGAAAGATAAGACCTTAGTTTCGTCTTGGCCCTCGGTGAACCAGTGGAGTGACCCGTCAAAATACAAGGGTTCACGGCTAGCTATGATGCGATGCGGGGAAGCAGGGACAACGTACCTCCAGGAGTTGGCGGAGAAATCAAAAACTTCACAAGTAGTGACGTTGTCTAGGGCCTCTAGGCCCAGTTCAGAAGAATTGTATAAGAAAACAGGCTTGTATGTGTCCCTTAGATTGTCTTTACCGAATCCAAGCAAAGGGAAACGGTACGCAAGCTCAAAGAAATTTTCTTGCAAGCCATGAATGAGCTGTTGGAGCCTTGAGGGAGGAAAACAGCGACTCCATCCAGTGGTGGGATTGGCGACAAGACCCGAGTCGTAGAAACTGTAGAGGCAGACAAGGCCGTCACAACTTGTCTGGGAAACAAAGGTGCAGTTCTCACTCTCGGTAGGGGTGATCTTGACCGCAGTAACTTGAGCCTCCTCGTCCGAGACTACTGGTTGTATGTTTGGTGGAGCAGCAACATCACAAGACAGGTAAACCAAGAGGACTTGGGGATCATCTCCCCCACAGATCAACTGCCTGTTCTGAAAATACCTCGATTCGATTGTGGATTTCCATCTCCTCGATACACTTTTGAACCTGCCCAGCGATTTTGCCGTAAGTCTCTCCAGGATACGCTCTACTATATCGTGGTGGAGCTGTTCCATACTTGAGCAGGAGCAATGTTTTATGTTTCTCATTCTCTTTCCGACTTATAACACCACCACTGGTAGAGAGAACTAATGTAGTTCTTCTTGTATATATATAGAGTTGAGCTATGTATCGGAGAAAGGAAAGAACAAAAAAAAAAAAATGGAAACTTCAGAATGAGAGATAAGGAAATAACAAAAACAAAATGGAAACTTCAGAATCAGATTACGGAAGAGACGATGAGAAAGTTTGTTACGGTTTGAATTACTCTTTCTCATTAAATGAATCGAAAAGTATCTGTACAAGAGCATACAGTATATACAATTATCAATACTAGACCGTATACTAAGCTGTACAATACAATCTCTGGTTAAGTTAATCTAATAACTAAACCACACTAAACCAAATCTCTATCTCCAATAGCACCCTTTAATTAAGCGGTTCTTCTTGCTCTACAGGCGGTGGAGACAGAGAGACAGAACACAGATCTCCTCCTCCGTAGCCGTTACAACTCAGTTCAACCCCCTCTCTCTCTTTGTTTTTTGTTTTTTGGGCTTTTGTTTAAGTTTGGGCCTAACTAAACCCATATTAAAAAAATAAAAAATAAAATGATTTCTCTGTATATTCAGTCTCTACTATGAAGTATATAAACTTTTGTAAAAAAAACTATATTTATTTTTGTCGGCCTGATAAGTTATTTAGTAGAAAAATCAACCTTTAAAATTATATAATTGTATTTTTATTATTAATTCTATAATTAATATACATGGAATAATTTAATTTTTATATAATATTAATTTAATCAACTTAATTAGATATATTTATCTATTACTCTAATATTAATATTTTTAACAAAATAATAATTTTTTATCTGTGTAACGCCAAATGAATGATATTTTAAATTCATCGACACAAATTTGTCCTGCCATATAACTATGTCCTAAATATTTTAATTTGGGAAAAATGTTGTTTAAATCCCCAACTTTCAAAATTACGCCGAAAAAAGCCTGGACTTTCAGAATGCCGTTTTAATCCTCAAGTTTTGGTTGACTACAGAATTAAATGATAAACTTTTGTTGACCTGACCGTTTTGGTCATCGTGATAATCTCCGTTAGAAACCCCAAGACGGAGTTAATTGGCCGTTAACGGTGTCCGTCTATCAGAAAACGACGTCGTTTCTCTCAATTGAAGAAACATAAAATCCCCAAATCGATTTCTAGGGTTCAAAAACCCCAAATCGATTTCTAATTCGAAACCTCTAAATCTTTCTCCAATTCCAAACCGTTGAACAGAAATCTCTCATTATCTAAAATCGAGACGAAACCCTAATTGCGATGGCTAGAACCCATGGAGGAGGACGGAAGCTTCCAACTCAGTGGTCAATGAGACTGAGTTCGTCGGAGACAGTGGAGGCAATGGAGACGGTGGAGACAGCGGATGCAATGGAGACGGTGGAGACAGCGGATGCAATGGAGACGGTGGAGACTGTGGAGCCAATGGAGACAGAGGCAATGGTTCGCAACCCATCTGAGACTGAGGCTGTTTCAAACCAACCCGAAGGAGCGACTGATATTTGTCAACCGAAACAGAAAAAGCGAAGGAAGTATCAAAAAAGGAAGAAGGGTGAAGATATTGAAGAAGATCGTGAGGCTGTTAGTGGGGATGATTGTACGGTGGCCGGCGATGAAGACTGTGTTGATATTGGTTATGGAGACGAGGTAAACAGAAACGAAAACGAAGAGGAAGTTCGTCAATCTGAACCAGTTCTAGGTGTGGAACAAAATGGTGTAGTTGTAGAACCAGTTCTAGGTGTGGAACGAAATGGTGTAGTTGTAGAACCAGTTCTATGTGTGGAACAAAATGGTATAGGAAATGTAGGTGTAGAAGATAATAATTGGGATTCCCATGTAAGAGAAAATGTCGAAAGAGATGAAGAAGATGCAGGTGTCGAGGAAGAAAATTGTGAAGACTTTGAAGCTGAATTTGGAACAGCTGCGAGAGATGAGGAGGATAATGAAGATGATGCAGATAGTGGAGATGATATATGGGAAGATGAGAGGATTCCAGAGCCTCTATCAGACAGTGATGATGAAGATGATTGTGATGAAAATGGTGATGGTCATGAAGCTGAAGATCCTGAAGAACTGCTGAGTTTGGGGAAAACATTCAATGGCCCAGAAGAATTCAAGATAGCTGTGTTGAGGTATTGTTTGAAAACCAGATACGACATCAAGCTTTATAGGTCACAAAGTTTGAAGATTGGTGCGAAGTGTTCTTATCAAGGCCCTGATGTCAAATGTCCATGGAGATGCTACTGCACGTATGACAAGAAAAAGCATAAGATGCAAGTTAAAATATACGATGAAGAACATGCTTGTGTGAGGTCAGGGTACTCGAAGGTGTTGAAGCAAGGAACAATTGCTTGGCTGTATAGAGAAAGATTGAGAAGGAATCCCAAAATTACTAAACAAGAGATGGTTGCAGAGATCTTGAGGGAGTTCGGTTTGACAGTGACTGAAGACCAATGTGCAAAGGCGAAGACCAAAGTTCTTAAAGAAAGGAAAGTGACACATCAAGAACATTTTGCTCGTATCTTTGATTATCAAGCAAAGATCTTCCGATCTAATCCGGATACAACATTTGAGATTGAGACTGTACCGGGTACAACCATTGGAAGCTTACAAAGGTTTTACCGTCTGTTCATCTGTTTTAAGTCACAAATAGATTCTTGGAAGCATACATGCAGACCTATCATAGGAATAGATGGTTCGTTTCTGAAGTGGGACGTTAAAGGTCAACTCTTAGCTGCTGTGGGAAGAGATGGAGATAATAGGATTGTTCCTATTGCATGGGCTGTTGTTGAGATTGAGAATGATGATAACTGGGACTGGTTTCTTAGGATGCTCAGTGCGAAGTTGGATCTTAAAAATGGGAAAAATTTCAAAGCCATCTCAGACAAACAATCGATTAGTCCACTAAATTATTTTTCATTCAATCTTACCATAAATGTCATTGCCATTCTTACTTGTTGTATGGCTAATTACAGGGTTTAGTGAAAGCAATCCAAACAGTCATTCCAGAATCTGAGCATAGGCAGTGTTCTAGGCACATCATGGACAACTGGAAGAGAAAAAGCCATGACATGGAGCTGCAGAGACTCTTCTGGAAGATAGCTAGAAGCTACACGGTAGGAGAATTCAATGGGTATATGCTGGAGCTGAAGAATTACAATCCAAGTGCCTATGAGTCTATACTGAAGACTAATCCCAGGTCATGGTCTAGAGCATTCTTTAAGGTTGGAAGTTGCTGCAATGACAACTTGAACAACCTTAGTGAGTCGTTCAATAGGACAATCCGCCAAGCGAGAAGGAAACTGTTACTAGAGATGTTGGAAGACATTAGAAGGCAATGTATGGTGCGCAATGCCAAGAGATATATAGTCGCTTGTAGATTGAAGAATCGATTCACAAAGAGAGCTCATGCTGAGATAGAGAAGAATATTGTTGGGGCACATGCTTGTCAAAGGTGGATGGCAAGACACAACAAACATGAAATAAAAGATGGTGATATGATTTACGAAGTGGACATGAGTGCTCGTACATGTGGTTGTATAAAGTGGCAGATGACAGGGATACCATGTGCTCATGTTGCATCTGTCATCATAGGGAAGAAAGAGAAAGTTGAAGATTATGTCGTGGACTGGTACACAACAAGAATGTGGGAGCTAACATACTACGATGGTATTAGGCCTGTTCAAAGCAAGCTCTTGTGGCCAAGTGTGAACAGATTATGAGTGTTGCCACCTCCATGGAGAAGAGGCAATCCTGGTAGACCAAATAACCATGCTAGGCGAAAGGGGATGTATGAGACTGCTTCTAGCTCCAACACCACATTATCACGCATGAACCGTGTCATGACATGTTCAAACTGCAAGGAAGAAGGACACAACAAAGCAAGCTGTAAGAATCCGAGAGTTGCAACTCCACCAAGGAGAGCAAGAGGTCGACCAAGAAAAGATCAGGTAATATTCATAGTTGGTGTTTTGTTTAGAATATTGAATGAATATTGATATTGTTATTGACTTAGGAACCGAGGATTATCTTATTTGGACAAGGACAACCGTTGGTTGGAGAAACATCTCAGGGACCACCACCGCAGGAACCATCATCTCAGGGACCACCACCGCAGGAACCATCATCTCAGGGACCACCAAATCATGGAACATCACAGAGAGGAGGATCATCACAGCAAGGACGATCATCACAACGAGGACGATCATCACAGAGAGGAAGATCACATATACCACCACATCAGAGAGGAAGAGCACATATACCACCACCGCAGACAGGAGGATCTCAGGATGCATCTCAGGGAGGCGGAAGTTCTCGGACAGGAGGTTGGCGTCCATGGTTTCAATGTTCAAGCTAATAAGCTTCTGTTGATGCAGTTTATGTGTTTTTTGGTTAGTGGCAGAACCGTATTTGATGTTGTTGTTTGAGTGGTTTGGCTTGTGTGTCATTACCAGAACCGTATTTGGTGTTGTTGTTTGAGTGGTTTGGCTTGTGTGTCATTACCATCTTAGGAACCGTATTTGGTGTTGGTGTTGTGTTTTGTTTTGTATTAAGACATGTTCTATTAGGTTATTTTCAGACATGATCTAAACATGAAATTGTCTATTTCATTCATCACCTCCAAGCGATTACAACACAGATAACCCATTTATGAAAATACAATTAATAACCAAAAACAACTTTCTTCTCTTTCCCTTGACCATACATCACATAAACCAACATAATGGTGATAACACAAAGCCACACAAAACACACTTTGAAGCACACTTTACATTTGTGAAGTTCCATTTTGCTAATCATTTCTTCATCCTTCAATTCTTGAATCATAGCCTTTAACTCATTTGCCTCACATTTAGCTTTGCTAATCTCATTTGCCATGATCGCTACTCTTGGCAGAGCATCTTCAACTTCTTCAAACACGGCATCCTCGACCCACTTAAACAAGTGATTCTAATGCACATACAAATGACACATTATTACCTTGAACTGGCTAACATAACGAAAAACAAGTTTATATACTTACATCTTTCTTGGTTGTCCACGAATTCGCATCTCTTTTGCTGGCACAACGGAAGAAAGGACGTCCCGGATTCTCTTGCGTCTTAGAAGTAAAGATAGTGACACCTAAACCACATACACACTTCGACGGAACACCATGCTCACCGACGACACCGGAAGTGACAGAGCTGGAACTCATTGGAAAAAGATTTAGGGGTTTCGAATTAGAAATCGATTTGGGGATTTTATGTTTCTTCAATTAAGAGAAACGACGTCGTTTTCTGATAGACGGACACCGTTAACGGCCGATTAACTCCGTCTTGAGGTTTCTAACGGAGATTATCACGATGACCAAAACGGCCAGGTCAACAAAAGTTTATCATTTAATTCTATAGTCAACCAAAACTTGAGGATTAAAACGGCATTCTGAAAGTCTAGGTTTTTTTCGGCGTAATTTTAAAAGTTGGAGATTTAAACGACATTTTTCCCATTTTAATTTGCGGTAAACATAGATAATTGTTTAAGTTTTAAGAAACCAGGATTTTACCTCACACGTAAACATAGAAAATTGTTTTGTGGTGGGGTTTGAGTTTTATTTTCCTTTCCAATATATATATATATATATGTTATGAATAAATATTGTCGACACAACTTGTACACCGCAAAACATAGTTAACCACTTCTGCATCTTAGAATATTTGGAGTGTGTATCTAGAGAATATTCAAACAAATTATTTCAAAAGATTATAATAGTTTTCTAAATCATAGCATATGACATAGTACAAACAGAAATTGTGTAAAATCATGCATAATACACTCAGACATTAATTACAGCAGATGCAACATAGTACAAGCTTATTAGTTTGAGAAATAAAACGGTACATTGTCTTTGACCTAAAAAGAATAAAGTACTAATAAATAGAAATTAAATGAAAGGGAAAAAGTTACAAGATCAATAAAGTACTTAAAGAGAGATTAAACTCTGGACATAACAAAGAGGAAGTCCGACAGATTTGGCAGAGAGAAGTAAATCATAAGATTTGGTATCGGGCTCATGCAACACGAGATGTTGCTTGTGCTCATTATACTCACGATCATATAACAAAAACTTATTAGTTGTGCCGGAGAGAGATAGTGAAGAGAGAGCCAATGTGTGCGTCCTCCCAAACCAATAAAATAAGAAGTTGTTTTGAGATCAGTGGTATACAGCTTCACCCATGTCTTGTCGTTGTTGTTGTTGTTTCTTGGATCAAAGGACCAAATCAGTTGGAGGAGGTCCGTCTTCAGAGACACGCACAAACGGTTATTGAGGCGATTCCTTCTGGAAGTACATGGCCGGGAAAGGAAAGAGTTTAGGCCTAACTCTCTCTCTCTCTCTTTGTTTCTTTGTTTTTTTGTTTTTTGAGCTTTTATTTATGTTTGGACCTAACTAAACCCACATTTAGAAAAAAAAAAAATAAGAATGATTTTTCTGTATCCGGTCTCTACTATAAAGAATATAAACTTTTGTAAAGAGTAGATTTTTGACTATATTCTTTTTCGGGTCTGCCTGATAAGTTATTTTGGTAGAAAATTAACTTTTATTTATTAAATTTATTAGCTTTTTTAGTGTTTAAAATTATATAATCATATTTTGGTTGTTAATTGTATAATTTAACCAATGGTATATAGCGAACAACTAAACTTTTACATAATATTAATTTAATTAATTTAATTAGATATGTCTATGAGTCTATTTATTAATTTAATATTGATATCGTTACGAAATGATTTTTTTTATCCCTATAACACTAAATTAGTGATATTTTAAATTTATATTAATATCAATACAAATCCCTTTTGCCGTATAATCTGGTCCCGTAGTATTTTAATTCGCGGTAAACATAAAAAAATAATTTAAGTTTTAAGAAACCAGGATTCCACCTCACACGTAAACATAGAAAATTGTTTTGTGGTGGGGTTTGAGTTTTTTTTCCTTTTCCAATAAATAACAATATATATATATATATATATATATATATTATGAATAAATACTGTCGACACAACTTTTTTTTTTTTTTTTTTGCCAGCATGATACAAGATTGACTCAAACGAGCCAATTAGACGGAAAGTTATTCACAAAGGTGATTGGAAGCGGTTCCACTCTAGCACGGCGCGCCAGTTTGTCCGCTCTACCATTCTGTGATCTTGGTATCTGAACGAGAGAGAATGAAAGGAACTCCCCCTTATCTTCATCAATAGCATCCAGATATGTCTTGAAAGCAGGCCAATCGGAAGGCGAAGACACCATCTTCACCAAATCAGAACAGTCTGTGAGAAAGACGACTTTCTCAATGTCAGCACCAATCAGACACCTCATGGCCCAGATAAAGGCTTCTACCTCTGCATGAAGCGGTGACAAGCTACGACGAGAATTAGATGCCCCCATGGTATGAGATTCTCCGGCAGGAGAAGTACAATACCATCCGCTACCCATAAACTTGTCAGTCGCCTTCCAAGATCCATCGATAAAGCATCGGTAACTAGACTCATAACCATGAATCACGTTACTAACCTGTGTCATAGACCTAAGAAGAGGCGGAGGGACATCGGTAGACAAAGAGCCGGATAGGTCTTCCTGAGCGGAAGACCAAAGTCTGGATTCCTCTTCTGCTATTCGTAGAATCGCTACCGGATTGGAATCCAAGTTGCTAAAAAGTTTATCATTCCGAGCCTTCCAGATATACCATAAAATCCACGGAAACATCTCCACCGAAGGAGTATCTTGAAATCTCCAAAATAAGGAATCCATATTAGCATATATAGACTCCGATGGGAAGCAACCCGAAGCGGTCGGAAATTGAGACAATCCCCACACCTGCCTAGCCGGAGGGCATAAGAAAAGAGCGTGGTTAACGGTCTCCTCCGTCCCCCCACAAATTTCGCATTCCATACCACAGCTTAGTCCACGACGTCGTAAATTAGCTGTTGTTGCCATGCAACCCGTAATTGCTTGCCACAAGAAGTGTCTGAGTTTTGGTGGACACCTAATCTGCCAGACAAATGCCTGCAGTGGGATAATATTAGGGCCAGAAGTAGAAAGACCACTCTCTGGTCCCCGTCGCAGTGCCTGATATCCAGATTTAACTGTATAGCTACCGGTTTTAGTCAAATGCCACCCCAAGCTATCCGGTGTGGTAAGATTACCAAGGGGTAAGGCAGAAATAAGGGCTACATCCTCCGGCACAAAAGTTGCCGAAAGTAAAGCCTGATCCCAGGAACGTGAAGTCCTGTCAATCAAATTTTCAACTCTAAGCGTTGGGTCGACAGGCGATCCAGAACGCAATGCTGGTCTCGGGGGTTGAGCAGGTATCCAAGGGTCAGACCATACCGAAATGGAGTCCCCAGTTCCTACCCGTGTAATGAGTCCTTTATTCACCTGAGAGCGAGCAGAAATCATACTTCGCCAACCATAGGATGGAGAGTACGATTTGATAGGATCTAATGGATCCGAGTGCCTATAATATCGTCCTTTGAAAACCTTTGCAAATAGTGAATCTGGAACTGAAATCAAGCGCCAAAGTTGTTTAGCTAACAATGCGGTATTGAAATCGTCCAGACACCTAAATCCCAAGCCTCCCTCCATTTTATCTACACACAATCTGTCCCAGGCTATCCAATGTAAGCCCCGAGTGTCTCCCGAGGAGCTCCACCAAAAGTTGGAGATGGCACTAGTCAGTTTCCGTGTAACTGTTTTGGGAATTCTGAAGCAGGACATAACAAAGGTAGGAACTGCTGTCGCGACCGATTTGATCATGACTTCTTTTCCTCCCCGAGATAGTAACCTGGCAGGCCAACCCCCAGCCCGTTTTTGTAACCGGTCTTGGACGAAAGAGAAGATCTTGGTTTTCGAACCACCAAGACTTTCCGGAATTCCCAAATAAGAACTCATACCACCTAAAGCGGTAATCCCCAAAATACCTTTTAATTCCTCACGGACAGCCGTATCTACCGTATGTCCAAATTGAACGGAGGACTTTTGGAAGTTTATCCGCTGTCCAGAAATCCTCTCATATTGCCTAAGAATCTCTAAAATAACTTCACACTGCTCCTTTGTGGCCCGGCAGAAAAACAGACTGTCATCTGCAAATAGTAGATGTGAGATTGCCGGACATGCAGTGGAAACCCTGATACCCGTAATAAGCTTAGATCGTTCCGCTTTCCGTAAATTTGCAATAAGGACCTCCGTGCAGAGGATAAAAAGATAGGGTGACAAGGGGTCTCCCTGACGGAGCCCTCTTGATGGTATGATAGATCCATGGGGTTGACCGTTTAATAAGATACTATATTCCACTGTTGTCACGCACCACATGGTCCAGGAAATCCATTTCTCACAAAAACCAAATTTCCGTAGTAAGGCTTCAATAAAGGGCCATTCTACTCGATCATAGGCTTTACTCATATCTATTTTGATAGCCATATACTTGCCCTTACAAGAGGGATTAGTTCGAAGACCATGAAACATTTCCTGAGCAATCAAAATATTGTCCGTGATTAAACGGCCTTCGACAAACGCCGATTGCGTCTCAGAAATTAAAGCTGGCAGGAACTTACGCAACCGTTGACATAAGATTTTCGAAATAATCTTGTACCCGACATTACATAGACTAATGGGCCGCCATTCAGTCATCCGGGTCGGTTTGTCTACTTTCGGGATAAGACAAATATTAGTCCTATTGAGGCGTTTGTCAAAACAACCCTCCTGAAAGAAAGATTCTACCGAAAGCTTTAAGTCAGCTTTAACTGTGTCCCAAGCACGCTGATAAAACAGGGCCGTCATACCATCCGGTCCCGGGGCTTTATCAGGATGCATCATAAATAGAGCCTCTTTAATTTCCTGTGTTGTGACTGGCTTAGTCAGTGACTCATTAATATCATCCGATATAGCGGAGCTTATTTCACCTAACGATTCCTCTATTCCTCTATTACTGTCGACACAACTTGTACACCGCAAAACATATTTAAATATTTCTGATACATCTAAGAATATTTGGAGTGTGTATCTTGAGAAGATTAGAAAAAAAATATTTCAAAACATTAGAATAGTTTTCTAAATCATAGCCCATTGCATAGTACAAACAGAAAATATGTAAAAACAAATGTAATACACTCAGATATTACTTAACACTAGGATATATCTCGTGCTTAAAGCACGGGTTAACATTTAAAAAAATATATATATAATATAATAATAAAAATTATTGTTTTATATTTTTTAAATTATTTTGTTTGAGATAATATTTATTTTTAATTGTTATGTAAATCTATTAGTCTATTTGAATACTAATTATTTTAGAATATTATAGTATTTTATTTTTGACGTATTATTATTGTTTTATATTGTTTATTTGTTGTATTTGCATCATATTTTGTGAAATATAAAATAGTAATTTTAATATTATAATTGTGAGTAAATAAAAATTATTAATAAATCATCTATATAAATTTATTTTTACCAATCCGCCAATGTGAAAATTAAAACACACATTTTCATACATTGAGTAATATATCTTCGTTTTAAAAAATTCAAATCACAACATATGCAGAAAAAATATGCATTTTATTAATTATAAGTATTATATGAAAATTCTAAACCATTTGTAAATAAAATAAAATAAAGATGATAGGAGAATCATAATTTGAAATCTTAACAAAATCTTCGAATTTAGTTATTAAAAATAATTGTATTGTATACTTGGATATAAAATCTTAGTTTTTAAAATTCTGATTGGTTTATATATTTTTTAAAATAAATAATTAGTAATTTCGTCCATAATTTATTAGAGACAATTAATATTTTTTAGATTTTTTTTAGATTTTTTAATATTTGATGTGTGAGTGTTTTTTATTTTTCTAATGGCAATTGAATGTAATTTTTTACACATTTTAAGGTTAGTTTCATATTTGTACTTCTCAATTCATATAGTAGGATAAGCAGATTCAACATAGTACAAGCTTATTATTTTGAGAAATAAAATAGTATCTTGTATTTTTATATTTTCTATCAAATAGTACTTTGTATTTGACCTATTTGACCAAAGAAGTACATCATTTGTACAACTTTTCCAATAAATACGGTATTCCTCTTCAACTAAAGCTTCAAATACATACTCCTTTAACAAATCTCCCTTCCTTTTTTCTCAACATCATTTTTTGGTTAACAAAGTTATACATGTTTCCTACAAAATTGTAGAAATCGTAGTTAAATAGTGTTATAGCCTCAAATAAACCACAGACTTGGGATTTTGATCTTCCAAAGACAATCCTCTTACCTCTTCCTGAATCAAAATCCAATTTTTCCATTGTTAAAAGAGAAATCAAACACCTTTACCAAGACAGAACAAAGAAATTTGATGGAAATTGAACACCAATATGCAAAATATTGAACCTTTTCTTTGAAAACTAACCACAAACTTGCGTTTTTGTTCTTCTTCGACAGTCCTTATACCTCTTTTGAATCTAAGTCGAACAATAAAAGAAGAAATCAAATATCTTTACCAGGACAAAACAAAAAAATCGTTTGGATCGAGAGAAAAAAAAATGAATTTATTATGGTAAAAAAATTTAAAATTTGTTATCTCTCGAGAGAGACGTTGGACAGATATTGAGTACCTGACATGTGAGTCTCTATAACTGCCAAAGTGGCATATTCGTGGATCATCAATTCATCATCACATCGTTGAAATCGAATCCTCCTTTCTAAGTTTTGTGTCTTTTGTATCATTTAGTAACATAACCCAAGAATTTTACTTATTTTTTTTTTTTTTGGGATCTGTATATTCTCTTTATTTTCATATCCGACCACACTTTTCTGAAATTATCTCCGTAGTCATCTTCTCTAGTAGAAGTCGTGAATTTTATTATTTATATTATAATTTTTCTAGAAAATATATTTTATGTGATTGTTTTTAAAAGTTTTTTTGAATAAAATATTATGCAATATAATCATATGCTAAATGTGATAAAACATTTATTTTGTAATTTTTACATTGTTAATGATTCTAGATAAGTACTCGTGCTATAACACTGATTAGAAAAACAGATGATATGATATTTCAATACTAGTAGAGACCAAGTTGCAAAATTGACCCATCAAAAAAAAATAGAAGGAAAATAAAATAAACTTAAAGAAATTTCAAGGATTTTATGATTAATTTTGTTATTTTTTTAAATGAGATTAATATTGTAGAATTAACAAAAAATATGTACTTATGCATGAATAATGTAATTTAGCAACAACAATTAATGACCCACTCTAAATCATAAGATAAACAAATCATACAACAAATCATACAACAATTAATGACCCACTACTTACTAACACACAAACACCCTCAATCAACTTTTTCAAAAAAAAAAAAAAAAAACTTTCCCTATATGATGTAGCTTCTTAGACTTTTATTACGCCTTTTGCGTATTTTTACGTAGTATCCGTTTATACTATGTTGCATCCGCTTACGTTAAATGAGTGTATTATGCTTGTTTTTTTTTACATATTTTATGCTTGTTTTTTTACGTATTTTATGCTTGTTTTTTTAGGTATTTTATGCTTGTACTATGTCATGTGTAGGATTGGGCAAAATATCCAAACCCAAAAATCTAACCCAAAATCTAATATAAAATACCTGATCTGAACTCGAACTCGAACTTAAAAATATTTGATTGGATGCTTTTAGTAAATGATTTGGGTACTTGAACCCAATCGGGTATATCCGAACACCCGAACAAATACCAAAACCATCCAAAGTTATATATCCTTAACAGTAGATTGAATCAATTTACAAGTTTTATAAATAATTTTATAACTAGATTAAGACCGGTGCTAAAGTACGGATCGAAATTTATTATTTATATTATAATTTTTATATAAAATATATTTTATGTGATTGTTTTTAAAAGTTTTTTTGGATAAAATATTATGCAATAAAATCATATGCTAAATGTGATGACTTGAAAAAAACAATTATTTTGTAAGTTTTACATTGTTAATGATTCTACATAAGTACTCTTGCTATAACACTGGTTAAATTTTATTTTAACAAAATTTTGTATATTTTCTATTTTAAAATAAAATATTAATATGTTGTATTAGTTTATGTACGTGAAGTTATTTCAACAATATATATCCTACATCATGACTTGAATGTCATTATAAGACATAATTTTATAAATTTGGAGTGTTTATAGTTTCTAACTTTTATATCAAGTTTTAATATTTTAAAAATATTTCAAAATAAATTATTCAAAGTTTATTATATTATATAAAATTATAAAATTCAACAAAAAAGTATGAAATTGAATTTAAATATTCAAATTTTGACCCGTTACTCAGTAAAAAATTAATTCAATAGATATTATTTTTAAAAAATAATATTACTAAAACTTGAATATTTTATAGATTGAATCATTTATATTTGTTTTTAAAAATTCAACTTATGGTATATCCAGAAATAAAACTATTTTTTTATTATTATAAATAATTTGATAGTTTATTTGTTTCACAAAATAGACTCATATATAAAAATGAGAGGTGAAGTATAATGATAATTAATAAATTAATAAGTTAATTTAGATATCAAAGGATTTTATTTGATGAATAATTTAATAAAATAAATTAATATGGTAAGTTAGGTGATATCAAATGATTCTTTAGAATTTTATTTTTAAGATTTTTGGAAACAACGTGCTCTAATAATAAAATCTTCCGAAAATAAATTAAGGTTGCACCCAGTATTTAATTTGTAACCAATTAATCTATAAATTAATCTATAACCTATTTGTAACCAATTTATTAAAATTATATAGTCTACAAAACAATTTTGTGTACTTCCGTTTTATTATATAAGGGATCACTATAGCGAGATAATTAGTTTTCATTTTCGTTTATTAATATAAGTAATTTTATAATCACTAAATCATAACGCATGAGGTTAAAAAATCATTAATGGATCCGCGTGTATATTTTAATGGACTGGATCCTTAACCGATTTTGTTTCATGGGTCAATAGAAAATACATTTGTCCCACTGGTTAATGGTTAATATTCAGTCATAAAAGCCTATTAATTCAATTGTCAACTAAGCTCTCTCTTTTAAAATGTAACTTTCATCCCTTAAAATCATATAAATAACCATTCTTATATATAATTTTATAAAATGTAACTTTCATTCCTTGAAATCTTATAAATATTTTTTGTAATCCAAAATATAAATATATAAAGATCATTATAATGTTTATTTAATTCAAAAAATTTTAATTTTAATGATTTTCTACATAAAAAAAAAAAACAATTTGATATTCCATTTCTAAAATTTTACTACAAAGAAGAAATCATTAGAATTTAACGTAGCAACATAACTTAAATTAAAGTGAAAATAAAAGAGATTAAAAATTAAACTAATCTTTGGGATTTTTTATTGCATTTCACATGATTTTATAAGGTTTCACTCTCTCCTTATTGGTTCATTTAGCATTTAATTTCTATAAAAAAATTCTTTTTAATTAAATAAAAATGTAATAATTTAGTGGACAAAAAATGTAATATTTACATTAATCAATGCTTTAAATTCACACTTTACTACTAAATTGTAACTGAAATCACAAAATTATGAATTGACTATTTTTTCCATTCATTTTTATTCAAACACACTACAAATTATAATTGTAACTCCTCTGATTAAATTTATTTCTTTGTTTTTATGTATATCTTCTTTCCTTCTTTGTCTTCTTATTATTTTTAATTTTCAATTACACATGTATAATAAATATTTTAGAAATGTAACTTTCATCTCTTGAAATCATATAAATAATCATTTTCACATCATCATCCACCATATCTCAAATTCTAAATATTTTTTTGTTTTGTTTATGTTCTTGCATGGATTCAAAACTCATGGTAACAGTGTGATTATATATTTTGTTAGATTTATTTTATATTTTGTTCAATTTTATTTCTTTGTTTTTATGTATTTCTTTCTTCCTTCTTTGTCTTCTAATTATTTTTAATTTTCAATTACATATGTATAATAAAATTTTGGTGGCTGTAAAAAACAATTATCGATGTAGATTCAACAATACTAATTTCGATTAAAGCCCAATAAGGGAGTCAAGCTAAAAAAATAATCTTCATTTATGTATATTTATTTTATTTTTTTAAAGTATGCAATTTTTTAACAAAATAAACTATTATAATAGAATTATTAAATCAATTTTTTTAACTCTCTACTTTTTCCACTGTAGAAGGAATTGACAAAGTGTTAATTAGTTTAAACATAAACAAATATCTTTCTTTTTTTTTTTTGGACAAACAAACAAATATATATGACTGGGTAGAATAACTTCAGTTTTGCTTTTGTTTAAAGGATACAAATTAATCTTGAGCTGCATCAGTTTTCTCGTTCGATTTTGCATTAGTTTTCTCGTTCGATTTTAAAATCTTTGACTATAGATATCAATCCCCTTTATAATAAAAGGAAAGTACACAACATTATTTTGGTAGACTTTATAATTTTAAGAAATGGTTACAAACAGGTTATACATAAGTTATAAATTACTCTATATATTAATTATAACAAATAAAACCTTAATTGTAACCGAAAATCTTAAACCGGATATTCCAAATTGATAGTTCATGGATATTTCAAACTTTATTTTCGAAAGCTTACGGGTCCATATAGGCCTAGATATTTGGGTACCCATTCGGGTTTGGTTCGAGTATTTCGGGTTTTTGGGTTTTCGGGTTTAGAGGTATAGGAGCCGTTCGGGTATTTCTAGACTTCAGATTTGGATCGAATTCAGTTCGGGTATTTCGGGTTCGGATTCAAAATTATTCGAAGTTCACAAAATTCAAAATTTTAATATCTAATTTAGACTAAAGTATTCAATAATACGCAATTTATCTAAAAATTTAGAATATTTTTACCCAAATTTACTAATAAACAGTTTACATACTTCAAATTATCAAAAATATCTAAAAATCTGAATATTTTAGACACTTATATTATTAAAATTATAAATATTACTAATATATATTAATAATATGGATATATTCGGATACCCGTTCGGATTTCAGTTCGGATCGGGTTAGGGTCTGGGTTTTCGGATTTAGAGATTTAGAACCTGTTCGGGTATTTTACAATTTCAGATACGGGTTCGGATTGGGTTTTTTGGATTGGATTCGGATCGGATCTTCGGATCCGGGTATTTTGCCCAGACCTAGGTCTAAATATCTAGAATCACAATATCACCAATTTATTTTCCACAAATTGTATTGATAAACCACATCAATAAAAAAGTTATTACAGGGATAAAAATTTACTTTCAATCATAAAAAGATATCAAATCTCGCTAATTTAACAATATTAATAGTGATCTTTGGGATCGTATTCAGAAATTAAAAATTAAACCTTAATGCTATATTAAGACCCGTGCTAAAACACGGGTTGAAATTCCTTTTATTTATATTATAATTTTAGAATAAAATATAATTTATATGATTGATTTTAAAATTTTTTAAGATCCTAATAGCCCTGGGCAAAATATCCGAACCCGAAAATCCGACCCCGATCCGAAAAACCCGAACCGAACCCGCATCCGAAATTTGAAAATACCCGAATGGGTTTAGGATTTTTTGGAACCGGGTACCCGAACCCGATCGGGTATTATCCGATATCCGAACGGGTACCTGAATTAATCCGAACATGTATAAACATAGTGCAAAATAGTCACTTGTGGGATTTGAACCAATGACCTAAAGCATTAAGTGGTGCATTGTAACCATTTTGCCACTTTAATATCTTTAACTAATTCTCAAACCTACAATAGTTATATATTACTATGTACAACTTTCATTTTTTTTAAAGGAATTTAGATATGAGAGATTTTACTTATTATGTAGAGATTTAATTGTATTTTTTTATTCCATACTCATGAACTATAGATACCAAAATATTATTTTTACATATTAAAAAAATACAAAAAAAAATGCAAAACAAATAGAATATTTTCTACAAGAAACATGTAAGCCATATATTTTCTTCTCCTTTAATATCATAGTTGGAGAGATTTGAATTCGAATATTGAACGAGTACCCAAATCTGAAGTATATTTCGGGTATTGAATGGGTACCCGAATCCGATCCGAATCCGATGGGTGTTTATCCGAAATCCGATCCGAATACTAGAAATACCCGAATGGGTCTAGGACCCCTTTACCGAAATACCCGAAAATCCGAAATACCCAACCCGAACCCGAATGGGTACCCGAATGCCCAGGCCTAGATCCTAATCTAGCATTAGTCGTGATCTTCGGGATCGTATTTTATTCTAAAATTATAATATAAATAAAAAGAATTTCAACCTGTGCTAAAATCATTAACAATATATAACTTACCATGCGTCTTTTTTTAAGCCATCATATTTAGCATATGATTTTATTGCATAATGTTTTATCCAAAAAAAATTTTAAACATAATCACATAAATTATATATTATATAAAAATTACGATATAAATAAAAGGAAATTTCAACCCGTGCTCTAGCACGGGTCCTAATCTAGTTTTTATGGTAAATGTTAAGTCACATAATAAATGAAAAACTTGTTATCAAGTAATTCTAAATAGCATCAATTGTTTTTTGCAGGCAAACTGAAACCAGCACTATACATCTCTTCACTTGAGTGATGGTAAGCATGCAATCATGCAAATAATTCGTAAAGAAACTTAAAAATGGTCTGACTAACACTGCATAGAAATGGGACAAAATAATCTGTACAACGATGGTCTGAATACTTTAGGTTAATGATGTACTATATATATAAAGTACACGAGATAATACTCAACGATAAATTAACTACAATTATTATAACAGATCTATGTACACTCAAAAAAGATATTTGCTAGAGAGTAGTTACAAATTATTTTAAGGCCATAGAAAGTAAATTGCCTTGCCCCACCAATTATTGATAAGGCAACAAGAAATGGGTCCATAAGTCATCGGTCCATGCCAGCCACAATTAGTTCATAACTCTGTGGTCCGTCGTCCATACCAGCCAATTAGTTATATATAATTTGGTTCTGTTAGTTTTTGAAAATCATAGAGAGAACTAAAGAAAAAAAGATAGATAATCACTTAGGACCTCTTCGCATGGCTTCGGTAGATTCACATGTGTTAATGGGGATAATTAGCCTGATCTTTTTATCCACTCTTTTTGTCACTATGGTAGGCTCGGAATCGCAATGCCGCAATTTCGAGTCGATCATCAGTTTCGGTGATTCGATTGGCGACACTGGAAACTTGCTCGGTCTCTCGGATGATCCTAACAATCTTGCTTTGAGCGGTTATCCACCCTACGGTGAAACTTTCTTTCACCAACCAACCGGTCGTTTCTCTGATGGCCGCCTCATCATTGACTTCATCGGTACTTCTCTTTATATAATTGATACGTTGAGTCTGTATTTTAACTACTCTGAGAAAGAATCAAAAGAGATGACTTACTAATTGACTAATTTGGGATCTTTCTTCTTCCTAATCTGTTTTGTCTCATGTGAAAATTTTTCTCTGTTTTCTAGTTTTGGCGCAGCTTTTTTCGAGTTTAGTTTTTTTTATATATTTTTGGGTTCAGTTCACTTAAATCTTATGTAAAATATTATTTTGTTTTTTTTTTCTTGAACTGCAAGTTAATAGTGTGAAACCTTAAGTGATGCTACAATTTTTTCTTTACAGCTGAATTTTTGGGGCTTCCTTATGTGCCTCCTTACTTCGGATCTAAAAATGGAAACTTTGAGAAAGGAGTTAATTTTGCCGTAGCCTCAGCAACGGCATTAGAATGTTCTTTTCTCGCAGAGAGAGGATACCAATGTCGTAACAACATCAGTTTAGGAGTTCAGCTTAAGATCTTCAAGGAGAGTTTACCAAATCTATGTGGCTTGCCATCAGGTAGTGAAGATCAACATTAGGGGAGTAATTGTATATATACTGAGTAGTTTTGAGCTTACTTGTATTTGTTCTTAGATTGTAGAGATATGATTGGAAATGCTTTGATTCTCATGGGAGATATTGGAGCAAATGATTATAATTTGCTATTCTTCAAACGCAGACCCTTTCACGAGGTCAAAGAGCTAGTTCCGTTGGTGATTAGTACTATTTCTTCTGCCATTACGGTAACAGTTTTTTTAATATATAGGATTCTTGATCTTCTAGTCGCAATAACGACTAAAATAAACTGATTAGTTTCTCAAAAAAACTATAATGTGTTGGTTGCCTTGGGACTTTGTTGAATCCAGGAGTTGATTGGTATGGGGGGAAGAACATTTCTGGTGCCCGGAGAGTTCCCTAAGGGATGCTCGGTAGCATATTTGACATTATATCAAACATCAAACTTGGCAGAATACGATTCTTTAGGATGTCTGAAATGGCTGAACAAGTTTTCAGAATACCACGACGAGCAGCTTCAAGCAGAACTCAAGAGACTTAGGAAGCTCAACCCTCATGTCAACATCATATTTGCTGACTATTACAATACTTTATTGCGCCTTAACCAAGAACCATCGAAATACGGTTAGCCTTCTCGATACCTCCACTGCATGCATCTTCACAACCAATTGATTGATTAGGTTTTAAGTAACCAAGTTCCCAAATTAATGATGTTTTCAGGATTCACAAAGGAACCCTTGTACGCTTGTTGCGGTGTAGGAGGACCATACAACTTCAACTTTAATACAAAATGTGGGAGTGTAGAAGTGGAATCTTGCAATGATCCTTCAAAATATGTGGCCTGGGATGGCATTCATATGACTGAGGCTGCATACAAATCAATGGCTGATGGACTACTCAAAGGACCATATGCGACTCCTCCTTTCAATTGGTCATGCCTCAGCTCAAAGATTAAGAACAAGAATTCATTAGACAAACAAACTTCTCTGCTGAGCAGCTGATATAAGCTTGTCTGAAACATTAAATAACATGAGAGATAACCATAAGAAAATATACAGTGCGTTCTCTTGTATTGGATTATGTATCGTATTATATTGTATTGTTGTTGGGATAAAGTGGTTGAAGTTGAATGATCGAACTGTCGATGTTAACTAAAAGACTAAAAGATACTATATGCTTATATATGATATTCTATATTTGAGCTGGTAAGAGATATTAATTTTTTGAAAAAATGTTTTAAACATATGATACATGGTAGTTAAAATGAAAGATACAATTTTTTTTGGGCAAACAAATTAAAGATAAAATAACCTTCAAAGTATGTGAATTGAAACGGCAATCATATGGATAGCTGATGTAATAATACTCAAATGAACGTACCCAATTTCTCCTTTGGATTTGTCATGCGTCAGGTCAGCCCGGAGATCATGTGATATTTTCGCATTATATGGTTTAGGAGGACCACATAGCTTCACCTTAAGTAGAAAATGTGGGGGTGTAGGAGCGAAAATTGTATTGAACTATTGATCTTTCAAAGCATGCTAATTGGAACAACATTCATATGATTCAGGTTGCGTACAAATGAATAGCCGATGGATTACTCAAGGGACTGTATGTGCCTAGGCTCAAAAATTAAGAACAAAGGAGTCATTAGCTAGACACACTATTCTTTGATAATTAGCGTATACAAGCTTATTAAATCTTTTGGAGACAAGAGAGATTTATATAATGATAAAACCAGATATTGTTTAAAGACCTTGGTTTAGATATTGTATTTTATTACTAGGTAATGTCACACCCATTAGGTAGGCATGAAAATGATATAATAAAATAGGGAAAACGAGCTATTTCCCCCCAAGAACTATCATATCTCGCTGGATGGAGCCCGAACTTTAGCCACAATCTATATAGCCCTGTCAACTATGACCAATTTCCATTTCTCCCCAAATTAAAAGTTCTACACCTATATCCCCCTGAAAAAAAAGTTCTATATCTATTTACACCTAGGCATGGTTATGTGACGGTTTACTATTTGCTTAACCGTCTAACGAATACCCTAAACCAAATTTGACCAGATTAAACCTGATTTTACCCGAATTTGTCGAGTTAACCAGATTAGGACCCAAATTTTGACCCGACTCACAAATATATACCCTAAATCGAAAAATCCCCAATTTCTCCCAAGAAAACCCTAAATCGAACAAAATCCCCAAATCGACAAAGAACCCTAGAAACTGCGATTTCGAGTTCTTTCGACTTGAGAGACGATGTCGTTGGTTGAGAGAGATCCCGGCGGTGATTACGACGAAGAAGGTGAAGATCGAGACGAATTTCACATCGAGCAGCTAGTTGAGGATTTTAGCGACGAACCTCCAATCCGCCACGATGTGTACCCAGAGAGTGACGATGATGAAGACGGTCCAGTAAGAGCTCGTACAAATATGAGGCGTGGGAATGGGGAGTTGTTCTATAAGCAGACGTTTTTCAATGGAGTTGCATTCAAGGAGGCGGTTCTCGATTATGTTCTCAAAACCGGGAGAAATCTGAAGCAGTACAGGTATGATAAGGCAAAAATAGGGTATAAATGCGTTGGTGTTAATGATGAGGATGGATCAAAATGTGAGTGGAAGGTTTATGCGTCGCTTTTGTCAAATGAGAGAGTTTGGAAGATCAATAAATTTGTTGATAAGCATAGTTGTATCCCAAATGGAGAATGTGAGATGTTAACAGTGCCTCATATAGCTAGGTTGTTTGTTGATAAGATTAGAGATGATCCTGACTACTTCATGCCTAGGAAGATTGAGGAAATTGTAATGAGAGATTGGAAGATTAGTATCACTAGGCCTCAGTGTCAAGCTGCTAGGAAGACTGCTAGAAAGTGGATTGAGAGGGAGTATGATGAGCAGTTCCATAGATTAAGAGATTATGCGGCTGAGATTAAGGCATCAAACCCGAATTCACATGTAGAGGTCGAGTGTATTACGGACGATGATGGGAAAGACATGTTCAACAGGTTCTATGTTTGTTTTGACACTATTAGAAGAACATGGATGGCGACTTGTAGGCCTATCATAGGAATTGATGGCTGCTTTTTAAAGAATAAGATTAAGGGTCAGCTATTGGTAGCTTTAGGCAGGGATGCAAACAATGGGATATATCCAATAGCATGGGGAGTTGTCAAGGTTGAGAACTATGACAATTGGCTATGGTTTGCTAAGTTGATGAAAGAAGACTTTGGGTTAAATGATGGTGATGGATTCATCCTGATGTCCGATAGGCAAAAGGCAAGTTAACTTCACTTATGCTTTGCTTTTTTATTTTGGCTTCTCTTGGGATTTAACTTGACTTATGCTTTTATCACAGGGATTGATCAAGGCTGTTTCTGAGGAGTTACCAAAGATAGAGCATCGGATGTGTGTTCAACACATCTACGGTAACTTGAAAAAGGTTCATGGTAACAAGACTCGATTGAAGCCACTACTATGGGATTTGGCATGGTCTTACAATGAGACAGAGTATTTGCGGCATTTGGAGAGGATATTTGCTTATGATTCTCGCGTTTATAGTGATGTAATGAGGACAAATCCAAAGAGTTGGTGTAGGGCGTACCACAAGGTTGGCAATTACTGTGAAGATGTCGACAATAACCCGACTGAGTCATTTAACAGCTCCATCAACAAGGCAAGAGAGAAGCCTTTTGTTGCCATGTTAGAGGCAATAAGACGATTGGCCATGGTGCGAATTGCAAAGAGGTCTGCCCTATCTAATTCTCACACAGGTAAAACATATATTCTCTTTGAGACTTATGTAACTTTTATTTTGTTTATACTACTCATGTTTTTCACAAATGTTTGCAGGGATCTGTACTCCATATGTTGTTAAGTTTCTTGCGGCTGAGCACAAAGTAGCATCTACGGCTAAGGTATCAACAAGCACAAATGGCACATATGAAGTCAAAATCAGTGGAGACCATCACCGTGTCTGTCTAAAGAAGATGACTTGTACGTGTCAGAAGTGGCAAATCTGTGGCATCCCATGTGAGCATGCATATGGTGTCATCATTCACAAGACGCTAAAGGCTGAAGACTATGTCTGCCAGTGGTTCCGAACAGCTCTATGGAGGAGAAATTATGAAGAAGGCCTAATTCCACAAAGAAGTGCAAAGTTTTGGCCTCGTACAGATGGGAATAAAGTGTATGCAGAACCACCTGATGAAAAACAGACCAAGGCTGACAAGAAAAGGAAGAAGAGTGCGAATGAGTCACCTACTAAGAAGCAACCAAAACAGAAGAAAAGAATAATGCATTGTGGCATTTGTGGGGAAGCTAACCATAACTCTAGGTTCCATAAGGCTGAATTTGCCAAGGTATGATGAATTATTGCTTTGGTGGGTTAAATTTCTAACTTTGATGGTTTTACTAAATTTCTAATTTTTTTTTTGCAGCCTTCTCGACAGCCTTCTCAAGTTGAACCAAGTCAAGGTTCACTAACTCAAGAATGATCAAGTAGCTACTTCTAACTAGGGTGCTAATTTTGTGGTTGCCTATAATTTTTTTTCGACCACATAAACGCTTGTCTTCCCCTAGATCGCTTAGTTTCTTTTGTTTCAAATGGTGAAATTTGTGGTTGCCTCTAATGTATTTTCAACCACATCAACTCTTGCCTTTCTTATCTCTTTTGTATGATCACGTTTATGACATTGAATTTAATCTCTTTGCTCCCTGTCTCTTTTGTATTATTTTGTATGAAAGCATAGCTTCATGTTTAACTTCATGTTTGACACAAATGGAGCTTTATGTTTACCACAAAAGGTTTGAAATACAAATTTCTTAACACAAAAGGTTACAACCATGACCATACACCATAAGGAATCAACCAACTACTTTGCTTAGTCCAATCATGACCATACAGACTAACAATATAACACTCATCATCTTTTTATTCCATGATTTGGCTTCACCTAAACCATCTTCAACCTTCTCCATGACCTCCTTCTCCATCTTCTCATAAACCATAGTATCAAACTCCAACCTCTCTGTCCTAAGCTCTTTCAGTTGTTGCTCAAGTCCAGCATTCCTCGAGATCAATGCATCTACCTCATTCAGCAAAGCTTCATCGACCCACTTGAACGTGTGTTCATCGTTCCGAAGCTACCAATTTTCCCAATAATTAGAACCAACCAAAATCATGAAAAAATCATGAAACAAAAAGAAAAAAACATAACTTTTACCTTATTTGTTGCAGCAAAACTACAACGGTAGTATCTTCGGTAAGGATTCGGATCAGATTTTGAGATCAATGCCACAACAGCTTCCCCGCACCAACATCTCTTGGGAACACCGAAAACTCTTCCTCTCGCACGAGAACTGGAAGATCCGGTCGACTTTGTTGATAAATTGCTCATTCTGAAGCTCGAATTCGATAATGGGAACCCAGAAAAGAAGACACAAGACAAGTCGATTTTAGGGTTCGTGAAAATTGGGAATTTGTGGGTAAGGAATCGGGTCGTAGTTATGTAGGGATCGGGTCATAATTGGTTTAATTTTGGGTTTATATGGTTTGGTCTGCGGTTCACTTGATAAACCGAAGCAATTCATCTTCAGGGGGATATAGGTGTAGAACTTTTGATTTGGGGAGAAATGGAAATTGGTCATAGTTGACAGGGCTATATAGATTGTGGCTAAAGTTCGGGCTCCATCCAGCGAGATATGATAGTTCTTGGGGGGAAATAGCTCGTTTTCCCTAATAAAATATGTTAACATTCTATAGCAAAATTTATATTATAGTAAGCAGTACATATTTAGCTCCTGAAATTTGGTGGTTGGGAGTTGTATTGGCAACGACTAGTTACCAAGAACATATATGCTGTATTAAACACTAATCCAATGTGTTTCATAAACATACAGTAGATTACTCTGGGATGAAAGTAATTGCATCGTGAGTCCTAGAAGGAGATTTTGCGTTCTGGGACTTCCTCCACAGACCATATATATTAACCTTGAAAAAATAATTGATGCCAAATTATTTAAGACAATATAGGCTTCATTCACAGACATGTTAATTTTGAAGTAAAATTAAAATCAGGTTATTGTCGTCTAAAATTTATTAAAAAAATATTTAATCTAAAAATATAGACAGTAGAAGAAAAAAACAAGAAAAATCTGTCCAATTCTGAAGTTTATAATTGATAGATTTTGGATTGGAGTGGACTAAATAGAAAACGTTTTTAGAACCTAGTCTACACTTTACATGGAGTTTGAAATGATATGCAAAAATTTAAAAGTGTAAACTGTTTTAATATGAAAATGTTTATGAATGTATTAATTACAGCTTGTAACTTTACATAAGATCAAATTTAGTTTCTTGAATACATAATAATATCCATTTTTTAGCAAACAACACAGACTAATTAAATTGTAAAGTAGAGTAATCAATTTTACAGTTAGACTAGGATTTAACCCGTGGTACACCACGGGACAATATTTTTAATTTTAAAATTTAAAATTTATATTGTATTTATTTGTTATTTTATTATTGTTTTATTAATTTAAAAGATATAAAATTTTACAGATATTTGATATAAGTATTCAAAGTATATGATTTTTGTAGTGTTTTCAAGGTTTTAACTCGTGTGGTATATGTATATTCTAGTAATACATTTATCTCCTAGTATACATCTAAAAGTGTTTTTAAAAAAAAAAATTACACTTAACTCCCTATATGAGATTAATGCCAACCCGTCTCACCAAAATCAAAATAAGTTTTTGCGTAAAAAAATAATCAAAATAAGTTTTTTTATCAAGTTTAATTATGTTAATTGTTTTACCAAATTAGCATATTTTTATAGTTTATAATTTTTCCATGTCAATAAATATAGTTTCTGATAATTAATAGAATTTTAATTTTTTTGGTAATTCCTCAAAAAATATAAAATAAACCAAATTATATGGGGGTTTCAACAGATTTAATGTGATATTTTATAATTAGATTTTTGGTTCAGGAAATTTATTAATGTTAATATAATTATGGATATTGTAAAATTTTGTTATGGAAAATCTGTTGTATATCATTTAAATTTGAGAGATTCTTGCATCCATAAAATTATTTTTGGAGATTTAATGGGTTAAAACTTTAATGGGTAGAGTTGTTTTTGGAAAAATCGGAATGTATAGATGTTGTTAAAATTTTATGGCAATAAATGTAACAAATGTTGGTCAATTTAAGAAAGTTTAGTATTTGAGTTTCTCTGTAATATTATTTATGGAATTGTTTTAGAGGTTAATGTTGCAAAAAAATAAATAATTAAAACTTAAAGGTAAAGGGTATAAACCAAAATATAATTCAAAAATGTTAATATAGATATTGAGTGTTTGATATCCATATAAATCCTTTATTCCCTTTATACTCCAAAAATTAATTTTCTTTATTTCAATCAGTTTGAATTAGACAGTGACATAAATAATAAAAATTATCTTTACTCAACATACAGTATATATTATAACCCCACTAGACACTAATCTATTACAGTTATGATTTCTTAATTCTTCAATTAAACACAACAAAATATACATTCATTAGAATAATGATTATTAGATTTTCCAAATCCAAGAAAAGCTGAAATTAAAGGAGGACAACAAACAAAAGGTAAACAAAAACAGAGTGAAGGCATAAGTAAGAATAATCTGCTTAAGCTAAGCAAAATAAAAAAAAAAAAAAAAAAAAAAAAAAAAAAAAGCAAAGCTTTAAAGTTTAAACAAACAAACACAAATAAAAATTAAAAAGCATATATCAACCATTCATTCACCAAGTTCTTCTGGAGATATAAAGCAAAACCTTCTTATAAAGTTGTTCCTTCTTCATCTTCTTTATATATAAACCTCTTGGGCTAATTCATACCAAGTCAAGAATCAAGATCAAGGGAGATTTTTAAAATCTTTACAAGTCCTAAGAAGGTTTCAGATTTACAATCAAACCATGGTTGGTATATTTTCAAGATTCTCTGTTGGTAGAAGCAGTCATCGACGAACACAAAGTGCAATCGTAAGCTCTCTCTTTTACAACTTCTGGGTTTGTTTCTCATGAAAGTTCAATCTATGGATCTTGGTTTAAAAATATTTTCTTTAGATAGGATTTGATATACCCAGATTAGTTTCTACAGGTAGTCTTCTTGATTTTCTTGAAATTGTTTAGTTTCAGTTTCAAGATTCAACCAACGGATGCATTTTTGTGTTACTGATTATAATGATTATGCCTTAAAAGCTTTGGCCTTTTTCAAATTGGGTTTTGGTGTTGGTTAATCTGAGTTATTGAAGATGTCTCATTCTCTCTTTTGATCAGGATGATAAGGAAGTATTAGCTCCAAATTCTGAAGTTGTTGCAGCAACTACCACAACTGCAACAACTGCTACTCATGGGATTGAAGTAGCTACAGAGTTTAAACCTGTTGAACATCCGGTAGAGCCTTTGGATAACGATCTACCCATTCAGTGTCCATTGCCTGAACCATCCATTCTCAATGTAACATTTTCTATGCAAAAAAAATGTTTTCTTTTTGTTGTTGATATGTGTAAAAAGCATCTTAAAGTTTTGGTTTTGTATATATTTTCGTAAAAAACAGGATGGGAGAATCTGGAAGGAGAGAGTATCCGCGTCTATGATGAGAAAAGGTGATTTGCAGGTTGTGAAAGATGAGGCTGCTTCTGAATCTGATGGATCCGCACCAAAACCGCCTCGTCCGCCTCAGCCAAACCGTTCCATCTTGCCATCACTCAGTGCCCCTGAACACAACTTGCTAAATCTGTTAGAAGAATGCAATGCCATGCCGCCGGTAACATCTAAGAATGGATGAATAGAAAGTTCCTTAAACTCAAATAGTTCATAATATATTATTATCACACCGATACAAACTTGTTCCTCAAACCCCCTCTTGAATCTCTATTGTATCGTTCTTTACGATTTTACTTATGTGTGTGACAATACAAAACCAAATCATAGTGTATGTTATATATATATTATATAGTTAAAGGTTCAATAAGCTTATGCTCTATATCAGGATTGATTTGCCCTTCAGACTTTAACTTTTGCACTTGTGGATTATACATGGAGTTCTCCTCAAGTAAATTACACTAAATCAGCCTTTATATGGTAAAAGAGAAAAGTACTTATTAAACTCAAACCAACTTTGTAGTTTGTATATCCGCTTTGGTTGTTTTTACTTCAACATGAAGAAAATACATAGAATTTTTTATTCCTTGTTATACTGCTTGCAACAACTGATCTTGTATAATGGATTCTTCAACTCAAACTGAGGATTCAGGAACTGTGTAAACATCTGCCACTGTGGGATTCACTAGATGTTTCCGTGGCCCACGGTTGCTCCCGTGATTAATCCTCGCTCTTCTATGCAATCCAACGGCCTGATTTCCCTCGGTGGCTTCACGGTCCATTGCATTATCAGCTCGAGTTCTCGTAGAATCTGCAGAAACCAAAACAAGGTAAAGGATCAAGAGAACAGGAAGAAGAGTTGTTGTAGAAGATGAGAGCTTCAAGTGACCCATTACTACTCTTTTCTTTCTAGACTAAGAATTGGCAAAATATGGGTTTGAGAGAGTTGAAATGATGACAATAAATAGAAAGAAGAAAAGAAGATAAGATGGAAATTGAAAAAAAGTTTGCTTTGCATTGAAGTTACTCTCATTACTCACATGATAGTGTTTGTACAGTTCACCAAACTTCTCCTACTCTTTGCTAGTTTTTAAAGTTGTATAAAATATCATATTATTCTTTGTCCAAAAGGATCACAACAATTCACTGATCATCCTACAAGATTAGATATGTTTTATTCTCTAGACAAATTACTAATCTCTATACTAGCTTTTTATTACTTCTTTCTTAAATCTTCACATATACTATGTGTGAAAAAAATCTCAAAGGTAACAATTTGGTTTGCCGATTTCATTAATATTTACAAAACCTTATTTCATTCAAACAAAAAAATTTCTACGAACCAATAACCAAATTTAACACAAAGATTACAAATAATTTTATTCGTCCTCTTCCCACATCATCTCTCTACTTAATGTTTAAAATAACACAACAAATCATGAATCAAGAGTTTCCTCCGGTCTATATGGGGAAGAACTCATATCCGTACTATAAAATGAATCTTCTCCATTACCATTTAAGTAACTCTCTTCCTTCTCTTCATCCCATTTCAAAACCTCTCTCACATACTTAAACCCTTCATCCACATTCCCACGGTCCCTAGCCCTAGCTTGCCACACAAACAGTTTCTGACCCGTGATAGACGAGTAAAGAAGCTTGAACTTCATCGCTACGTAGAAGAAAGCTTGGTAAGCAAGTGACTGCACGTTGTTGTTCGTTCTCACGGGAGAGAAATCGCTGAACCAGTCGCAAGATGTCAACGGCGCACGGTTCAGCTTTTCCTCGAACTGATCGTACTTGTTTAGGATCAAGATGAAAGGTGTGTCTTTGAAACACGGATGCTTAACCATTGACTCGAAAAGTTCTTTGCTTTGGATCATCTTGTTCTGAAACTGGACTGTTCCACTGCTTTCAGGTGCAATGCTTATCTGATCATAATCACTTAAGCTGATGCAGAAGACGACTGCTCGTACATCTTCAAACATTTCTACCCATTTGCAGCTATCGTTCATCCCCTTTGCGTTTACGCGGATAAGCTGGTACCTGAAAACAGAAAGGATTGGTGATAGTAAGTACCAAAATTTACGTTTCAAGATTGTGAAAATTGAAGGTCAGAGCCATGTAGATACTTTGGCTGCGGAGATGTAGATGCGTCTTGGTTTTCTTGATAAGATTCAGACATTGGACTATGTTCATTGAGAGAAAACTCCATGAAAGCTAAACCATTTCCTTGTGTAACACCTTCCGCGTATACAATATCTCGCTCCGAAGGCTCATACTCGTTGCTCGATACTTCCATGGCCTGAAAACGAAGCCTTGTTAACATTTGAACCAATATGGAAAGCTTAACACCAAAACACAAACCCACAGTTCCATGTTCCATCCCATACCCGGCTTAAGAAGTACTCCGCAACATCAGGAAGGAAATGAAGCTCATCTTTTCGTCTATATGTTGCTTGTATCGCTGGATCTTTCCAAACTTCTTCAACCAAGGGAGCGTATTCACGTGTTGCGGCTGGGAAAAACGCATCAAGATCACCAGTTGCTATAATATCTAGAAGCCAATCCGAAAAATGCTTCAACCTCGGGTTCAAGGTATATACACATTGTGGTGTAGTGATAGTTCCATCTTCATTTGCTTCCTCGCCTGCAAGAACAAAAACATTTCAAGAAAATCAAGAAACAACACATCAACAAAAAATCAAATTTCATCGTTATCTAACGCAAAAAAATGGTACCTCCTGAATCTCCTTCAACCGCGCTTAAACCTCTCGTATGAGATAAAGCTTCCTCTTCAAATCGTTCTCTTCCATCAAGTAGGATACTGAGATATCTATACATATTGCTCTGTACCATCAGCTTAATATCTTGGAGCTCTTCCACTGAAAACTTGTTCCCGTACAAAAACTTGGCCTGATTCAATCAACAAGAAATATCCATAAGCAACCATTGATTCCGCAGATGGTTATCTCTTTAGTGTTTTCCACAATACCTGTTTGAAGATAGTGCTAGTTCCAGACCCTTCAATACCAAGAAGTAGAAGCTTCTGAATCTTATTATGCTCTATATAATTCGGAACAGGAACATAATTGCTCGGTGGTTGTACCTTTCCGCGAGGTTGTCCTTGAGGAACAGGTAAAGAAAACAGTGCACACATAAACCTCGTAGATGCCTGATTCATGAATACTTCTTTCAATATAGCCACACTTTTATAAGGATCTGATGAAGAGTTAATTATATTACCTTCTCCCAAATGTTTCCTCGGATATTATTCTGCCCTTCTTCCTCATAACGCCCATCATCGTATACCCAAAAATGAGTATCTCGTGGACACTGTACATTTGCTAGCTGAAACATATACACACACACAAGGTTTTATCTTCAATTGTTTTTGGACATGTGACACTTACAAACAAGAAAAATATCAAAAGTTACCTTTAAAATCCTTAACTCAAGCTTTGTGATCTCCCGACCGTTAATATAAACTTCAGTGTTCCCATTGCTAGCATCCGGACACAGCTTCCCCGTGAAGTTCAAATTCGAGCTTATTACTCTATCAGGTTTCTCTCCTTCCTGCTCACAACAACATTATAGCCAATAAACACCAAAACAAAGCGACTCCAACCCCAAAACAAGTACCAAAACCATCATTATGCATATATGTATTACCTTGCCCCATAGACCAGATTCTTTATCATACCAATATCTACGAGGTTTCAACTTCTGAGGTGGTAAAGGACAATTAAGCAACTCAGCCATTTCCTCAGGCTTTAACGGATACCCATTCACAATCAGCTGCTCTGGTCTCAACTGATTAGCAGTACACTCCTTCTCCGCTTTCATTATCTGTTTAACTTCCAACGGACTAAGCAACCGTGACAATACCCTCGAATGCTTCCCTAACTTAGACCGTTTCGATTCATCAATCGCTAGACCGATGCAACTCACACACTTCCTTCCTTCAGGCATCGAACCCATTGCTCTAAGAACACAGTTCCCACAGTACTTTTCATCACACACAATACAAGTTTCTTTATTTTCCCATTTTGCTTTCCCACATCTATAACACTCTCTCTTCTTCTTCTTATTCTTCTTCTTACTCGTATTCGTACACTCATGTACCTTCCTCTCCCTCTCTGTCTCCACCTCCACATTGTTCTCCTCCTCTGCAGCAGCGTCTCTACCTTCAACCCGATCATGATCATCAACAGGTTTGAACTTCACAACAGGTCTCCGAATCTGATTTACATTCTGCCTATGATGACCAGAAACTGGTGATACAGAAGCTGAGCCAGATGATGATTCAGGGTTATTATGCAACACAGAGACCACAGACTCAGAGCTAGCTGGTGAACCTCTCGGGCTCTGACCTGAAGAGCTTGTGACTCCTCCTGCTATACGAGAAACAGGTAAAGGGATGGGATTGTTCACACGAGAATTAACCTCGAGAGGTGCTACTCTAGGGATATCGTGGACAGGAGTAGGACCAGTGTACTCTAAAGCTATGGAGTAATCAAACTCAGATGGATTCTCAGGTAAAGGAGCTCCAGGTGGAAGCATCTTTCTCACCATCTCTTTCCAGCTTTCACCTTCTTCTTTCTTCTCCATGTTTTTACAAAGAATCAAGCGAGTAACCACCAAATTGGGAAATTTACAAGATGACACCCTGAAATCTCTCAAATCACATCACCACCATGTCAAAATCAAAGCCTCTGATTTCGAAAACAAAACAAAGGTTCCTGGTTCATCATCAGACACAAAGACAATAAAAACGAGAAGAGTAGATTAGGATATGTAATCAAATTGGATTTGTCATACATACATCATAGAAAATAAAAGTCAAAGAGCCGGCAAATATGGACGTTTCATTGAAACCTAAAAAGGAAAAAATACTTTTAAATACCATTTTGACAAATTCATTGGTCAAATCAATTGGTCCATGGAAAAATATAATTCAACATCTAACCAAACCCACTAGACCACTTACCAAATCGAAATTGCTGAGGATACATGCAAACAAATTTTCAGATCATGAGTGTTGTTGTTTATAGATTAAGCAAAATTTAAGAGGAAAAAAATTACAACTTTTTGAGAAAGAATGAAACAAAAGTTAAGCTAGCTAGCTGTCTCAAGGGAAGACACAAAGCCACCAATTAAAGCTAAATAGAATAACAAAATTAATCTTTTGTGTAAAAGAAGATGAAAAAATCTTACCATTTTTTTGCCAGAGAGAAAAAAAGTGTGGAAATAAATAAACAAAAAAAAAAAGAAGGCGAAGCTGAATCTGAGAAGACGAGAACTCGGAAGAAGAAGAAGAAGAAGAAGTAATAGGAGGAACGAATCTGTTTTGGTTGCTGTGATATTTGTTTTTGTTCTCTCTGATGAAAAAGGAAAAAAAAAATCAGGGAGAAAGGAGACGGCAGAGAGAAGAGAGAGAGAGAGAGAGAGACGGTGAAATCTATAGAGAAATGAAATCGAAAAAAGGACCCACGAGTCTCTCCCTTACATAGTTCGTGACGATGGAGACGGGTTTCTCTGATGCGCGTGTCTTTCACTTCTTATTTTCTAGCGAGTGCTCACGACCAATCTAATTATTTGGTTCCAAACACACACACTAGTTAGCGTTCACCCCTACCCGCATTTACGCGCGTGTCTCTACACTACACTCACTCACAACTTTTCTAATTTTATTTTGTCAACGTTTAATGATTTTTATCTTTGTAATTAACTTACAGTAAATATTATTTGCCCACTTGTGTATGAAAAACCGTTGAGAATTTAATTACAAGAAGGGACTGTATATGCTAACTCATATGCGCATAAGTGTTGTCGACTTTTAAGACATTTGCGTCATTTAAATCAAAAAGAGCATGTGAGAGGTGACATTATTATTGGGTTTGTGACGTTGTTGTTGGCCGTATTAAGAATCTCTCTGTTTACATACTATTTCTCTCTCATCTTAATCTTCTGGAGAGCCTCCTAAATAATGAAATGTTGTGATTAAAAAAGCAGGTTTGATTCACTTTCTGGTAGTGGGAGTTCAAATGTTTACAGAAAACACAAAAGGTTCTGCGCCAATTTAGATGAAACACACTATCATTAGTCAAATTTGTAATTAGTACCAAGCTTAATGGGCGACCCACCCTGTCTATTATCTTTTCACTATTTTTTTTTTTCTTTAGCTATAAATATCTATGTGATATCAACAAAAAGACGGTTCACCAACACAAAATTGACATTCTATTTGTAAAGAGCTTACACAAATTTCATAGTACTATCTTAAAGTTTAGCTAACAAAACATAGATAACGGCAACAACCGAATCAAAATTTTGGGATTCGCTTAGGTTTCGATTACTACATAAGAATCAAACCAAACCGAACCAAAAATTGGGAATTCAGTTTGGTTTTGAGTACTACATAAGAACCAAACAAACCAAACCGAATCAATACTCGGGATTCGGTTTGGTTTTGGGTACTACATAAGAACCGAACAAAACCAAACCGTTTGGTTTTGAGATTCCGTTTGGTTTCGAGTACTACATAAGAACAAAATGTTATTGGTTCGGGTTTTACCCGAGAACCAATAGTACCCACAAAAACCTGAAACTAATACAAAACATTATTACTCACAGTTCTTGGTTTGGTTCGGATTCAAAAGTTTTCACCATGTTTTTTGGTTTTTTACTATTGTTTTTTCCAATTAGGTCGTTTGGTTACCTTTGGATTTGTAACCAATCAGAACCGAACTCATTGGAATCATAACGTTTACGGGTCTGATTCTATTTAAATATCAATACCCATACCAAACTGAACCAAATTTTAGTTGGTTCCTATATGGTTACCAAATTTTCATATCCAAAATACCCGAAAACCTACAAAAACCTATGTCTGACTCCAAAAGAAACCCATGTGATTTGATTCTTATTTTACAAGGCTTTTGAATTTATTTCAGTTCTACAGGTTGTGAGAGGATTCATTTGTCAACATAATCTGGTTTTGGTTTCCGACTGCTAAATAAAGCCTGTGCGTTCATGTTTCTTGTTTCTATTAGTTTTTTGGTCTAGAACCGAACCGAAATAGGCTTAACAAACAGAAAACCGAACCGGTGAATCGTGTTTGAATCTCAACTTAAGGTAGGTCCCAAAAACTGACAAAGCATGGAGAGAGAGAATCCAAAGCACCCACTCTCTAGTCTCTATTCTCTCACACCCCATCACAAACTTATCAGAACTCTCCAAATAATTTACTAGTGGCTCATATTTGCCATGAAAATCTCACGAAGATGAGATTCAAAACCCCTCCCCTAAACAACATTCAAATCTTTTCCGGACACCCATGGTTACGAGGAGAGAGAGAGGATGATTAAGTCACCAATTCTACAGTCTCTAGTTTCTTCCAGAGACGATATAACCCATAACCCAGAAGCACTCAACACCTTTAGAGGTAAAGAGCAAGAAATTTTATACCTTTTGAAGAGATGCAACAACGTAGACGAGTTCAAGCAAATCCACGCCAGATTCATCAAGCTAAGTTTGCTCTGTTCTTCTTCATCATTCTCAGCTAGCACCCTTCTCGCGAAATGCGCTCACTCCGGATGGGAGAACAGTATGAATTACGCAGCTTCCATTTTCAGAGGATTCGATGATCCGTGTACCTTTGATTTCAATACAATGATCAGAGGTTATGTTAACGAAACCCGTTTCGAGGAAGCTTTATGTGTTTACAGTGAGATGATAGAGAGAGGGATTGAGCCAGATCATTTCACGTACCCGTTTCTTCTCAAGGCTTGCACTCGTTTGAAGTCGATTCGACAAGGGAAGCAGATTCATGGGCACGTGTTTAAGCTTGGTCTTGAAGATGATGTGTTTGTTCAGAACAGTTTGATTAGTATGTATGGAAGATGTGGAGAGATGGAACTCTCTTCTGCTGTTTTTGAGAAACTTGAATTTAAAACAGCTGCTTCCTGGAGCTCAATGGTCTCAGCTCGTGCAGCAATGGGAATGTGGAGCGAATGCTTGATGCTATTCCGTGAAATGTGTAGAGAAACGGATTTGAAAGCGGAAGAAAGCGGAATGGTTAGTGCACTCTCGGCTTGTGCCAACACTGGTGCACTCAATTTGGGAAGGAGCATTCATGGCTTCCTGCTGAGAAACATAAGCAAACTCAACATTGCAGTCCACACTTCGCTTGTAGATATGTACGTTAAATGCGGATGCTTAGACAAGGCGTTGCATATATTTAAGAAGATGGAAAGTAGGAACAGTTTGACTTACAGCGCAATGATCTCAGGACTTGCTTTGCACGGAGAAGGAGAAGCAGCTTTAAGAATGTTCTCAGAGATGATCCAAGAAGGTTTAGAATCTGATCATGTTGTGTATGTCAGTGTTCTCAATGCCTGTAGCCATTCTGGTCTTGTCAAAGAAGGCCGTCGAGTCTTTGAGGAAATGTTGAAGCAAGGTAAGGTAGAGCCAACGGCTGAGCATTATGGCTGTCTTGTAGATCTTCTTGGAAGAGCTGGATTGCTCGAGGAAGCATTGGAAACTATCCATAGCATGCCCATCGAGCAAAACGATGTTGTCTGGAGAAGCTTCTTAAGCTCGTGCAGAGTTCATCAGAACGTTGAGCTAGGCCAAATAGCAGCTCGTGAGCTGCTTAAGTTAGCCTCACACAACCCAGGTGACTATTTGCTGATCTCTAACATGTATTCACAAGCTAGAATGTGGGATGATGTAGCTAGAGCACGAACAGAGATTGCTACCAAGGGTTTGAAGCAAAACCCTGGTTTTAGCTTCGTCGAGGTAAAAGGTAAAACCCACAGGTTTGTTTCACAAGATCGATCGCACCCTCGATGCAAAGAAATCTACAAGATGCTAAACCAGATGGAATGGCAGCTAAAATTTGAAGGATATTCACCGGACTTGACTCAGATATTGCTAAACGTAGATGAAGAAGAGAAAAGAGAGAGACTAAAAGAACACAGCCAAAAGGTGGCTATTGCCTATGCACTTTTGTATACACCTCCAGAGTCTATTATTAAAATAGCTAGAAACCTCAGGATGTGTAGTGACTGTCACACATATACAAAGAAAATCTCCTTAATCTATGAAAGAGAGATTATTGTAAGAGATAGAAACAGATTTCACCTGTTTAAAGGTGGAACTTGTTCCTGTAAAGATTATTGGTAGATTTGTCTCTATTGTTAAATTCTTGTTCTAGACTCTTTACAAGCATATGAATATACCAAGAACAGAAGCAGCCAATGAAAACAAACACAACTGAGAACATTCAACCTTACTTTTATTTTCCCGCAAGTTTTCCAAGAGTTAAAAAGACCTTACAATGGGTGAAAATTGCACAGTAAGTGCTTACACCAAGAAATTTAGCACCCAAGTCTCTATATGCAAAATAGTATACTCATCCGAACTCGGTGATGCACCTATATCAAACAATGTTGCTTACTCAAGATGAACTGATGAAACGCCTGAAGTAATACCTGTGGTGCGTGGATCACCACTTTCTAGGCAAACGCCATGTGGATCTTCTCTCACCAACAAGGCCAAAACATTGTGCGAACTCCATGCTTGGGTCAGTTTGCTGCCGGAATCCCCTAAAGTAATTGCAAATATGGCATCAAATCCACCAGCTCCAGGAACACCAGCAAATAGAACCCCTTCAGCATTCATTGTAGAATCCAAAAGTTGAGTTTGGGATTCAGGCTCTATCTGCAATTCCATGGTCCCTCCAGGTCAATGAAGAAGCAAAACAAGTCAACTTGTTCTAATGCACGAGGTGGGAACCCTTATATTTGTGTATGCTATTAAAATTCTACAGCCAGCCGAGTATTTTATGCATCAACACAACGTTGTCATGCACAAATGGTCGGTTGAGATCTGAAGCAAGTACCAAAACAGAATAAAAAAAACTTACCGGAACTCCAGCAGCCTCACCCATCTGACGCATAAGAATTCTGATCCCCAACATAGCTTCTCTTGCCCCTAAGAGTTCTTTAATAATCGCTTCATTGATCGGTTCAGTAGCATGTAGCACCCACTAAAAATGAGATACAAGAAGGAAATCAACCAAGCTGCTCCTTGATGTAACATGTCAAATGAAGTCAATAAATCAGCGAAGGAAATATACCTTTTCAGAAGTGAGCAGACTACAAGACTTAATGACTCCTAGATAAACATCCCAGTGGTCTTTAGCCAATTTGCTCAGAATGTTTAGCTTAGTTTCCAGTTCTAAATTTGCTTCTGACAACTTCTGCCAATTTTCTCGTGCCTTCTCTGGATCAGACATTTGCCACTTCTTTACAGCACCTACCATTGATGGTGTGGAGGATCCACCACTTCCAGGTTCTCCAAGGAACTATTAAGACAACATTTTTGTTATTACACCAGATTTCAGAAAAGTCAAGGATATCAGAAGTTGGTGAGGTTCACAACAGGTTTTTCCAGGGTCAGACTTTAGGTCTGATTGTTTGCTTACAAGATTCATTAGTGGCGGTAAAGAGATCTCAGTTCTCTCATGGTCCCAGTTTCCCTTCAATATTTTGCAAATAACTTCATGTAATGGCAGACCTGTTACTGCAACCTGCAAGACTTGGGAATCAGAATACTTCCATCCTAAGCGGAAAATATATTACAGCAAACTTCTAGTTAAGAACCTGAGCCGATGACAAGACTTCTGGAGAGAAGCGAACATAACGCTGACTCCCATAGACAGCACAGCTGACATCAAACCCACTTCCGACCTTCCCTTGTGCAAGACAATGAGATGTTTGTGCTATCATATGGATAACATCTAGATCAGAACAGCCAAACTTTCCTTCTCTACATGGTTCGGATAGGTCAACTACTCCGAGGTAATGTAGCAGAGCTGCAACCACAGCTGTAGTCATTGCTGCAGAAGAACCTAAGCCAGTTTTTGCTACTTCAGGCTTGCTATTAGCACCATTTGACTCGGCAGCGTTGAATGTGATTGATGCAAAAGGTGCAAGGGAACCCAACGACTCTGGTGTCAATGGAAGCCCACGTGATTCTATCTATGAGAATAAACAAGATTATCAACATTTTGTACAATCATCTCAAGAGGGTTTTAATATCAAAGAAAAGATCAACAAATGCAAGTGTACTTTTGACAGTTTTCAGCAAAGAAAAAAACCTGGTTCCGATATGAGTAGAAGTCATTGGAGCCTAAGATTGTGATATCAAGACCTGCAAAACATATTTAGAGAAACAGTTATCATCCAATCTCTTCTTCGTTAGAAATGATTAAAAAAAAAAAGTAGGGATTTGAAGATTGCCTTGCAAGAAGAGTTTGTGCAATGCTTCTTTGTCTATGTCTGTTGCCAAATGAGCAGCAGCTATAGCATACTGAATAGCATGCTCTACAAAAGGGTTTCTTGAATCACTGATAATGGAAATAAACAATGTAAGTGCTCTATCACCACCTATATTTGACAAGTGACATCTCGCTACAGACACATACTGATTTGCCAAAATTAAAAAAAAATACTAAAAGACTTCAGATAAAAAAGTTGAAGTGACATTTGAACAAGTCTTTCGGGTCTTGCCTTGCAGACACAGACTGAAGAGTCAGCTGTTTAAGTGACAGTTTATACATGCTTTCTCTTGAGAGCTGTGGTGATGTTAATTTGACATCTGTCCATTGCTGGAGAATAAGTAAACAATTGTTTTATCAGCCGTCTCACAGAACAAACCCATCAACACTGCAACTATATTACTTCTCGAATAACACACAAATAAGAAAGAAGATACATGCTTCAGGAGGGAAGTACATACCCATGCCCAACTTTCAGACTTAACTTCTTCATTGATCGGCTTCACAATCGCATAGAACCGTGCATTTGTACTCAACACAAGCCCTGCATTTGGCTTCTCAAGTATGAGGTAGCCTCCAGTCATCAACACCTTCCCAGGAGCAGAAGCAACACTGCATCAAAGATCTTTTAAAAACAAAAAAAAAATTCCAAAAAATCCGATCCCTTTTACTATCTCTTAAATCGAATAAGCCATTTCACAGATTCATCAGATTGGAAGATTTCTTATAAAAAGGCAGCATAATATCCCGAGAAGAAAATAGGGTGATAGAAGCACTCACACAGACATTTCCGAAGACTGACAAAGATGATCGCTGATCAAAGCCCAGATTGACCTACGATCAAAACAAATTGCAAAAACTCTTGAAGCGAAAGCCAGATAAAAAATCAAAGCGCATGCATAAATCCACACATACAGAGAACTACGGAACATATCTATATCGTTATCGATTGAGAAGACCTAGAACTCAAGCAACCTTGAAACATTTCGCTAGATTGATTTCGTAAAAATATGAACAATTTAATCGACGAGAGTATAAGTAAGCACAAGAAAACTTACTGATAAGCACTGTCTGCGATTGGATATCTCCCAGAAGTGATCGGAATTTTGGAATCGGCGGCAGTAAATGACCGGCGGGACGAGGAGTGGTGGTAGATCGGATTTGTTGGACTAATCAGGCGCAGGGAAGGAGAAAGAAACAAGAAAACGTAAGGTGGTTAGGGATATTTATGGGTTTACTTAAGTATCGCTAAGGATAAAATTGGAACTTACTACGAAAACCAAATTAACAACAGACACTTTTTTTCTTTTTTTTTAGTCAATTAAGTTTTGACTCATAAATTGTTTTGGATAAGCATAATTAATATTCCCTCCATTCTAGTTTAACTGTCGTTTAAGTTTTTTGCACACAGATTAAAGAAACTATTAAATTTTATGTTTTGCTCTTCATTAATATATTTTATAATTTTTTCATTGGTTGAAACTTTAAAACAGCAGGGATAAGATTGGAATATTCATCAAACATCTGCATTGAAAATCTAAAACGACAACTAATATGAAACAAAAATTAAATCTTAGAACGACAACTAAATTAGAACGGAGGGAGTATTTACTGTTAGCTTTTTTTTATAATATGGTTATTACCATTTTAATGTGACCAACAAAACAATTATTAACATTTCATAATTCTTTGGTAATATTATTTTAATTTATTATTAACATTTATAATTCTTGACCATGATAGATCATATGTAACACTTCTCATAATTTGCAATCAATAATAAATCCAGAGTTAAAAAGAAAAAAAAAAAACCACATTAAAATAAATTTTCTATTAGAAAATAGTTTTTCGTTTTAGTATTTTTTATCATATAAAGTTGAATGTTGGAGAAAATCTTCGAACATATAAATTTTCGTAGGCTTCCGCTTCTTAATCATTTTTTTGTTATAACTGCGAAATTTAGATTTCAACCTTTAAATAATTTGTTTTTGAAAATACCGAATTCATGATTTTGTGTCCGTGTTTATGCTCTATTTCAATGAAACTACTAGATCAAGAGTCTATAGGTTCTCTTGGTTCTTTATTATTATCGTTTAGCGCATATAAAATAAAAATATATACATCATTTTATTAAACCAGAAAAGACAAACACACCAACAAATATATGAGATCAAAACCCGAATGTAAGATGGGTACTAGTGTGGTGTGTGGAGATAAGTACATCAATCTTTCACTCGAACTTACATGTGACATTACATTTGTCGTCGATTTTAGTAGGTGATGAACATATAAAATAATTCTGGTTTGACGGATCAACCACTCGTAGAAGACAATTCTCATCTTTAGAAGCTTCTTGGCGATCTCTCGATGAAACTTTATTGCAATTTGGACGAATAATCTCTTTATATGATTTTTTTGTGGATCGTAACATATCGTAAGTCCATGCACCTGATAATGCCCCGATGATCGGTGAAACTATGTACAACCATAAGTCCTTATAACATCCCCATATAAGTGCAGGCCCTAAGCTTCTAGCTGGATTCATAGATGCTCCCGAAATTGGCCTAAACCAATTTATGAAAGACATAATATAATGTTTTATCATACATTTTAACAAATAAAACAATCATTGATAACGTATTAAAGGGTTTAAAGCTTAATTACCCGGAGAAAAGGATGTCGAGTACTACGGTAGCACCGATAGCAATTCCTGCGAATGACCCGGTTGCTCGTTTATCAGTAGCAACAGCAGATATAACGAACATTAGATTGAAAGTAGCAATGAACTCCATTATGAACGATGTCGTGTTGGAGTTTGAGGGATATGTTCCCACATAAACATCTCCCTTGAGGCTACAGACGTTGTCGTTGAGATTGAACACAAGCCGTAGAGTTGCGGCCGCTAAGGTTGATCCGAGAACTTGAGCGGCTATATACCCTGGAACCTATAAAGATATCGATTACAACCACATTACATATACAATTTGTCGGTCTGGTTGGTACTGTGGTAGTTATAAATATCAAAAAAAAAATATATATGTGAAATGAGAGAAACAGTATGAGGCATTTTTGCTAGCGATATAGATGTTTTTTAGATTCACCTGATTAAAAGGGAACTTTTTAGAAGAGGCAAAGGCAATAGAAACAGCAGGATTGAAATGTGCACCGGAGACATGACCAATTGAGTAGATCATAACCATTACGGTTAGTCCCCATACCAAAGCTATACCAGGAAGTGTCACCGGTTTACCGTACGTCTCATTTACCACGATGGCCGAGCAGCCGGCAAATATCATAGTGAATGTTCCCACGAACTCTCCAATCAACTATATATAGAGAATACAACAATAAGATATGTTAAATACTATATTATAATAAGATTCTTTGGAAACTATTTCATTTTTGAGTCACATAATGCTGCAAGCCTGCAACATCCAAAATTCAAGGTGTTCGATAAGAATCAATTGAACCTATAACGACACTTAAGCTACTATTTGTACTTTTGTTGTTTTGGTTGTTTTAACTTTAAAATAAATTCTAGTTATATCTTAACATATGCATTACAATGGAAATACTTCTCAAAAACATGAAAACACAAAATCTATCAAATCTTATGAACGACAAATATATAAGATTCAAATTTTAAACGTGATTACCAAGTGGTAGATCCATCATTTGTACCAAAGGGATTTGAAATAGATGTTTGTTTGGTTTGACTTTTATACATCATAAATTAAGAAAATTCAGTAACCAAAAATTAGAACCAAAATCAAGATTAAGTTTGTCTAACAAGGATAAAACTTAGAAAACCATGTCGCAATATAAGACTTGTCTCTCACCTTTTGAACGAACGATACGGATACAAGAGGACCGGAGACATCCTGTGACGAGGAATGATTCCCGGATTGACCATCTTCGATTTCCAAGACGGTGATTTGAGTCTGAGTAGTAATATCAGAGATCTCGGGCGCCATTGATAGAACTATGGTGACATTTCTCCAAACATTTTTTTATGGCTGGCTCTTCTAAAATCTCCAATAATAGTCAACTCTAGTTTGTATTCGATTAAAACTTATATAAATAACTAAATAAGCAAAATACTAAAATTGACTTTTTTATATTATTGTATACAACATGTTGATCAGTTCTTTTAGAACAAGGACTAAGAATTCATATATTTTAAACCCCCTAAGAGGAGTAACAATATTTGGCAACAAAAACCATTAAACTGTTAAAGGTTATATGACTCGATGATCTTGTTGATTTACAGAGAAGTGATATATATACATGAGTGTCGATGAGCTAGGGTATTCTAGGAGAGTTATGAAGATATATACACTTTACATAAAAAGAGATTCTAATCTAAGATTGTTATCAAATCATATCAACGTTGATCACTCCTTAATACGCCCCCTCAAGATGGAGGGGCTTTGCGTAACTCCAATCTTGGAAATGAAGTTAGTGAAGACGGCAGTCGAGAGTGGTTTGGTGAGTATATCTGCTAGTTGATCCTTAGTCGAGACATGAACCACACGCAGAGTTCCATTCTGAACCTGTTGCCTGATGAAATAATAGTCGATAGCTATGTGCTTCATACGGGAATGAAAAACAGGGTTTGCACATAAATATGTTGCACCTACATTGTCACAGTAGACCGTTGGAGCAGCTGATAATATGATACCGAGTTCAGTCAACAATGAGCATACCCAAATGAGCTCGGAGGAAGCATTAGCAACTGTCATGTACTCTGCTTCCGTTGAGGAACGCGCAACGCCCTTCTGTTTCTTAGATGACCAGGAGATAGGATTGCCTCCAAGATACACAATGTAGGCATTTGTAGAGACCATGTCAACCTTATCACCTCCCCAATCTGCATCGGAGTATGCATGGAGAGTTAGTGGTGTCCGACGCTTGAGGAGAATGCCATGAGAAGGTGTTCCACACAAGTAACGAAGCACCCTCTTAGCCGCCTGCCAATGTAAGTCTGTTGGACGATGCATGTACTGCGACAACCGGTTGACAGCGAAGGAGATATCTGGCCGTGTAAAGGCCAAATACTGGAGGCTACCCACGACACTGCGAAACTCAGTCGGATCAGGGAGCGGAGAACCGGAGTGAATCGTAAGACTGGGTGTTGTTGCCATCGGAGTACACACTGGTTTTGCATGAAGCATCTTCGTCTTAGTCAATAAATCAAGGATATACCTTCGTTGAGTCAGATACAGACCAGAGGAATCTCGAGAAGCTTCAATGCCGAGGAAATACGTTAAGTCTTCATGATCCTTAACCGAGAACCTATCTGCCAAACTCGTGAGAGTTGTAAGAAGCAGAGCTTTATCATTTCCTGTGACCAATATGTCATCAACATAGACTAATAAATAGACAATGGACGTTCCACGGCGAAGAATAAATAGGGAAGTATCAGCAACCGAGTTAATGAAGCCAGCAGTAAGCAAATACGTTTTTAACTCCAAGTACCAGGCCCGCGGTGCTTGTTTTAATCCGTAAATCGCTTTATTAAGTTTGCAAACAAAATCGGGTCGGTCAATATCAACGAACCCTGGCGGTTGAGACATGTACACTTCCTCGGACAGAGTCCCCTGAAGGAAGGCGTTGTTCACATCGAGCTGACGAATAGGCCAATCACGCGCAACCGCAACACCTAGAACAACACGGATGGTTGTAGACTTTACGACGGGACTGAAAGTATCCTCATAATCAATCCCGGATTGCTGATTGTACCCCTTGGCGACAAGACGTGCCTTGTAGCGGTTAACCGTTCCATCCGTGTTGTATTTTGTAGTGAAAACCCATCGACAACCCACTATGGTTACCGGGTGTGACGGTTTTGGGACTAAATCCCAAGTCCGATTGCGAAGCTGTGCGTTGATCTCATCCGTGACTGCTCGTCGCCAACGTTCGTCTTGAAGGGCCTGTAGCGTTGTCCGGGGTTGTGAGGAAGCAAGTTGAGCCGCCAAAGCATACTTTTTTTTTTGTTTGCGGATGCCTAACTTTGATCTGGTCGCCATGGAGTGACGAATGGGAGGTGGCGGCGGTGCTGGCAGAGTTTGAGACGACGGAGAAGACAGAGAGGGAGACGACGAAACAGGGGAGTGAGACCGAGAGGGAGATGATGACGACGATGAGGGAGATGATGAAACCAAAGTCGGAGTTGGCGCAGGTAGTGATGACGATGAAGAGAAAGACAGAGTATCGGTCGATGGTGACGGGGTCAATGTGGTTGTGGGTGTTTTGTTGGGCTGATTTGGATTTGGGAGATCAATTTGGACATTAGGTTGAGGCTGAATGGGGATATTTAGTGTTTGGACATTGAGATGGTGTTGTCGGGCTGGATCGTTTGTAGGTGAGTGTTGCTGGGCCGTGGGTTGCGGCCCATTTTGAGTAGGAGCGGTAGGCTCAAGAGGAATTATCGGAGTTGGAGAAAGAGATGTAGAGGAACGTACCTGAGATGACGACACCGGAGAAGTTGATGGAGAAGACGATGGAGGGTGAGGAAGTGGACCAACGGGGGTAGACAGTAGCGGAGAGTGTAGAGGAGGAGTGACCAAAGATGGAGTTGAGACCGAGTGAGACAAGTCTTCAACCGCAGAGGCAGAACGAGCAAAGGGAAATGCAGTTTCAATGAACTGAACATGCCGTGAAACATAGAGCCGTCCTGTGCTGAGATCAAGACAGTGATATGCACTTTGAGATGCCGAATAACCAAGGAAAACACACGGCCTGGATCGATGATCCAGTTTGTTCAACGCATACGGTCGTAACCACGGGTAACAGGTACATCCAAAAACACGCAGTTTATCATAGTTAGGAGCAACATCAAACAATTTTTCAAATGGAGACCGCTGTTGCAATACAGGGGTTGGTAGACGATTGATGAGATATATGGCTGTGGAGAAGGCAAACGGCCAATAAGTGGTAGGCATGGACGCACGTGATAGAAGAGCAAGCCCTGTCTCCACAATATGTCTATGTTTGCGTTCGGATAATCCGTTGAGCTCCGGCGTATGTGGTGGAGTTGTGTAATGTTCAATCCCATGAGTGGTGAGATAGGCACGAAGAGCTACGTATTCGCCTCCATTATCCGAGTATAGAGTTTGTATGCGGGTTTGAAAACGATTCTCAACCAAGGCTTTGAAGGCAATAAAGGTAGGTTTGACATCCGACTTTTGTTTGAGGGGGTAGAACCAAGTATATCGAGTGTAATGATCAACAAATATGAGGTAGTATTTGCAGTTGTCATGAGATAATATAGGTGAAGTCCATACATCAGAAAAGAGATATTGAAGGGGCTTTTTGGAGTGAAGGGTAGATGTTGAAAAAGGTAGTTTATGTGTTTTATTAAGCAAATAATCCGAACAAGACAAGGATTCAGAAGTAGAAGATGAAATTGAAAAAGAAAACTTCGAAATAATAGTGTTTAAGGCAGCAGAGGAAGGGTGTCCAAGACGAGCATGCCAAGCGGAGAGAGACACTTTAGAGGTTGGTGAAGCATAAAGAGCCTGTACTTGAGATCTCGTCACTAGGCTAATTTGTCTCCATAGAGCTTGGGTTGGAATTGCAGAGAGGATTTATAATAGATGTGTAACAACAAATTAAAGTAAAAACGTTATTGGTTATAGTCATAGACAGACATCATCAACATTCAAACGTACAGGAACAAAAATATAATTTGTAATGAGAGTTAACCGAACCGGGTTATTAATTTACTGTTCCGATTGACCTAATAATATTTAGTGTAGCTTGACATCGTTTTTATATACTTTAAAGAGATTATTAGATGTAATGAGACGTTGCCAAGGAGGCCTTGAAGGATGACCATGATACTGCCTATGAAACACGGGGACGGCAGTTCCATGACGTCTCCCGTCTCGGAAACGTTTCAGGTACGGGGACGGCGAAGAAACACCACAGAAACGTTTCTGAAACGTTTCTATTGTAAATAGGAAATTTAACTTTTTTTCTTCCATTGTCCAAAAAAGAAAAGGAAACTTAACCTTTTAAATATTGTCTAATTAGGTTTTACAAGCATCAATGCTCTATATATCTCATCTTTTTGCTTTATCTCATCTTCAACGTCGTTCATCAATGCTCTATATATTTCATAAGTTTTAGTGACCCTATCTATATGGCAAAACCAAAACACACAAACTTCTCTGTTTAGCTTTGAGAATGAGTTTCTCAAAGAATAACTTATTTTCATTATTATTTAATATATTTTAGTCATGTTTTGTTTCATGAAAATTCTTTATAATTGACTTTATTTATTTTATTTTACTAATCTATGGATATTTTTATATTTTACATATTATAAAACTGACATACCCCTGCTGTACCCGTACCCTTAAAAATTTACTTTGCCATTTCCCCGTCCCCGTCCCCGTATCCCGTATCAGTACCCGTCAGCATAGGATACTGCATTAATTCATGGATGTTATGGAAGAAGGCAACACCTCGATACTTGAAGGAGAAGACACAGAACATGCAAATGTTGGAGGCGGCGGCGGCTCAGACATGTGCACATCATAAATGGAGTGGTTGAAAAAGTGTGATGGCAACACTAAAGGACAGTCGTACGTACCCGTAGTTCTAGTTCTTAGTCGTGAAGGGGAGTGTTTTTTCAGATCTTATGATCAATAAGAAATGAACTTCCAACAAAGAGACTTGGGTTAATTATAGGAAGCTTTGCCTACATGTATTTACCGCTTCAGAAATTCACAAGTTTTTTGAATTTGTTTTCTTTGATCCTCCTCCTAATTATAATCGTTTGCGTTGGTTTTTTTTGTTTTTTTTTTATAAGTTCTGGATACGGTTTGAGTTAGCCTCGTAGAATTGAGAGTATGTTTGATGGTATTAATCTTCTAGTCCATAGTATGAGTATATTTCTCATGGTCAAAGCTCTCGTCTGTATTATACTTTTAACTGTTAACGATAGTAAATGTAGTCAGCTTTGATTACAGATGATGATTCAAAACACTTGATTTATGTATAGATGTTAAGCTAATTAAGATGAACAAAAGATTAGCAAAATGTGTATAGCTGTATTGTTGTGTGACAGATTAATTAATCAAAGATTTGGTAGAGAGAGACTCATAATGTTTGTTTTTTCTCTTAGAGGTACTGTGTTTGTATTCTCTCTCTGTTCTGCTCCCACCATGTCTTTGCATGCACTTCCCCAAATCGTTCCCGGCTGATAGATTTAACCAAAATGCATATAGTCCTATTAGTTACCGTAATGATTATCGAACAATCCAACCTTAATGCATAGTTTAGTAGATGTTTTTATTCATACCTGAATCTGACTCGACGTAGCTCTCTAGTCCCATCTGCTAATTGTCTGATGGTAATGTAAACACCGGGCTCGTCCTCTTCGATCCACTCAGCCTGCATTTCACTAGCATTGCTCATGGACGGTGGATCATCTCTGGAAGAAGTGGTGGTTCGTGCTGCATCCATTGGAGGTCCTCCTCCATGATAACTTCCTGGTCCATAGTTACTAGAGCCACCATAGAAGTGATGCGGGACATTTCCTGGTGGTCTGAAGTTGTGTCTTGGCGTCCAGTCTTTGCTTTCTCTCGCTGAATCCATCTTTGAGTAAGTTGAATCTCTCTGTGACTGAAAAATAAACTTGTGTTACATTCTTTAGTGAAAAAATTAGAATACATACCTCAATCTTAATAGGTAATTTGAACTTTATACTAAATCTTTTAAGTCTTTGAAATATACCCTTATGGGCTGAACTAAATGACTATTTTGTCCTTGGTTACAAATTAAATTAAACTAAATACAATATAATTAAATTAATTTATTTGAAAATTTTATTTTTAAAAATAATATGTAAACTAGATATTCGGAATTTTCTGGATTGTTTTTTAAAAATTATGAATTAATTTATTATATATAATATTAATCAATAACTAAAAAATTAAATTAAGATAAAATAAATAACATATACCTTTAATTAATAATTAATTAAACATTAAAAAATAAACACAAAATAATTAAACTCATCATTGTTAGAAAATTATTTTTAAAAATAACTTTTTATATTTTAGATATTGAAATTTTTTTGATAATGATGAAGTAGTTTATTATGGAAAATATTAATCAATAAAAAAAATTTAAAAAGTTTTTTTTGATAATGATGATGAAGTAGTTTATTATGGAAAATAAATTAAAATTTTTAAAATTAAAATTATGGAAAATATTTTAGATATTAATTTTGTTTTTGATAATGATGAAGTAGTTTATTATGGAAAAAATTAATCAATAAAGAAAATTAAAGAAAATTAATCAATAGATAATATTATTTTTCATTTAATAAAAAAGTTTTGAAAAATAATTATATATTTTAATTTATTTTGAAAATTGTTAACTTTAATAAAATAATAATAAATTGTGAGATTTTAGAAAATAAATCAACAGTTCAAAAAAATCGACTATGTAACAAATCAATTAATAAAAAAATAAATCGACTTTTTAATATAAGTCAACAAAGAAAAAAACATAAATCAGCAGGAATAAAATATAAGTCGACAGTTAAAAAAGTCAATCATATTAATAAGTCAACTTAAAATAAAATAAGTCTATTAAGACCAAAAAAATCAACGGGAAAAAATATAAATCAACAAACAAAACAAATAAGTCAACATCATCAAAAGTCGACTTTGTAAAAAAACAATCAAACAAAAAAAAAGTCGACAATTTTATAATAAATCGATGAAAAAATAAATAAGTCGACAAAAATTAAACTTAAGTCAATCATTCAAAATATCACCCTTATTAATAAATCAATGTAGAATATAATAAGTCAACAATAAATAAACAAATCAACAGAAAACAAACATAAATCGATGAACAATAAAAATAAGTCAACAGTTAAAAAAATCGACTATGTTATAAATCCACTAGCCATAACATAAGTCAACTGTTCTAATATAAGTCGATGACACAGATAATTAAGTCAACAGAAGTAAAAAAAACAAAACGATTGTTCAAAAAATCGACATTATAAATAAATCAACCTTGATTTTTTTTTTTTTTTTTTTTGACCTCAATCAACCTTGATTAAAATAAGTCTAAAACATTGATATATATATATATATTATAAATTGTATAATCTTGAATTATTTATTTTTAAAGAAAATTAAATCTAAATAATATCAACAAAAATATTTAAATTCTTTTTCTTTAACCAAAATTTTAAGATCAAGAATTTATTCATGTAATCATTATTTAAAATATAATAAATAATTTTCGTTATAATTTTAAATTATTAAATAATTAATTCTGGATTTAACAATTTTAAAAAGTAATTTATTTTTAAAGTTGATTTATTTTTAAATATAAGTTAAGTTTTTATTGTTTTTATTTAATTGTTAAAATTATTTAATAATAAGGGTATTTCTGTCCATTTTCATTCCAAAATGTGTAGTTTTCAAATAACTATAAAATTAAGTGTAATTTTCAAATTTCTTTTCAAATATAGTATAGTTTTCAAATTGTCCCTTCTTTAGTGAATAAAAGACAAGATTCACAAAGGTTCTTGCCTGAAAAGAAAGACTTAAAATGTAATGTTCAAGATTAAAGACCTGATCTTCGGATCTTGCAGGCGTTTGTAGAGCTTGGCGGTTAAATCTTTGTACATTATAAAGCTCAACGATCTTGTCATAGTTCTCACCCCACCACCGTTGTGCTTGCCACTTATCAAACATCTCCCGGCTTTCAAAAGAGGACACAAGTAATGGTTAGTTTCTATCTCATGTTTCAGCTTTAGAATGTCATGAAGTGAGATATATCATAAGTGTCTCAAGCAATGTCCAACTAAACCCACCAACATACATATTCAAACAGTAGACAAGACATACAGATTCTGTTCAAGACTCTGATAAAATGAGCATAGACATAGAGGTTGTTTTGAGTTGTTCAAATACCTGAAGCGGATCCGTTTGAGATCGTTTCCTCCAGTAGGAAGCGAAGCGAATGTGATATGAACACCAGGTTCTACTTGAGCCATCCACTCTTTAGGCCCTTCATCGTCCAGTACCACATCACAAGACTGTGCAGAGATAGATTCCCGATCATTTCCATAGATTGATGTAAATTTTGAGTCTGACCGTCCAGCTGGATGGTGAGAGGAGTTTGTGAAGTCCCAAGCAGGAGTTGAACCCGCACTTCCACCCATGTAAGGATATGGAACACCTTCAGAAGCATTATCATAATCCGGGAAATGTCTAAGTCCTTTCTTTAAGGGGCTGCTAGAGGAACCAGTGCATGGCTTGCATTGTTTATAAGCACCAGAGAATTTTAAAGCCATATCTTTGATCTGCATAACATAATAAATAGGCATCCAAAAAAAACCAATTAGGCCTTTAACCATGACTAAGTATATTTTTTTAAGCCTAACGAAGTATAAAAGGATGTCTACTATGATGATTGGTCATTCTTAAAAGAACAATCAGTAAAGCTAACATAAGTATTATAAAAATACGTCATCTTGTCTTCTCAGTATGCAAAAACACAATCATACCGGCCCACTCTTTATTTTGTATCTTGTCTTTTGATTTTACTAAAATAGTTACCCCCACCCTTAAACCCTTTCTTTATTTCCTGTCTAGGTAAGAAGAATCTCAATCTACTAAAGCAGGTATTAAGATCAGTCTTCATTAGCAATATTCATCAAAGCATGCATGACCCCATCATAAGCTTTAATCAGCAACTATATAATCCTATAAATTTAAATTGTTATAGTAGTTGGTTTGACTTTCATGTCTAGTCACGTTAAGGAGGAAACAAACACTGACATAAAAACTATTAAAAGAGAGAGATCTGGATGCAAGATTCCAAAGTGAAGTGAAGTTGCATCATTGTAAGATCTCTCTGTCCTAAAACAACAGTAGTAACCCTCTATCTATCCTTTGGTAAATAGAATCTCTAAGATAAAAGAAACGAATATGAGTCAATCTATGGACCGTACGTTACTTATATCTAAAGTTGTTGTTTCACGAGCAAGGGAGGAAAAAAAAGCAATAGAATAAAGTGAAAGAAAAAAAGCAGAGAAGGATCAACAAAGAAAGAAGATACTGAGATTTTGAGAGAGAGAGAGAGACCTGTATGGTTAGGCTTTTGACGGCTTCTTTAGTATTGGGAGTGGTGCCTCCACGCGCTCCATGTTCAACTTCTTCACCTCCGTCTGCTTTGGTACAAGCTATACAAGAGAACATCTTTGCCCCTCTCTTATTTTTGTGCTTGTGTTTATCTATGCCTTTTCAGCCCCTATAAAAACCAGAGTCTACTACTTAAAAACACATCTCACAACCAAACCTCTACTACTCTACTCAAAATGAATAATTAAAAAAAAAACGTAGAGTAGTGCTAAATCCACAATCCGACATTATAACACGGGTAGAGAGAGCTTATGTAATCATCATAGTACACATTTAAATAAATATAGGGAAATGATGAGAGTTGTCCTACAATAGTAACAAGACAATTGTAAACATTAGTTAGAGAAGTTGGATACATATAAAAAGAGAAGTTGAATTTTTAAAATTGTCGTTTTCTTATAACGCAACACACAAACAGAAAAGGACAAAGTTGTTGATGACATATCTCTCTAGTCAGGAAACAACTACTACTCATGTTATAAATAGAAAAATGAAACTTGATTGATAAATTGGTTGTTTAACTCTCATAAAGAACCAATGCTATATAAATATCTCAAGAACTAAATCCATCTATGAAAAAAAAAAAAAAATTGGGAAATCAATATATGTTTAAATTAGTGGAGTGATCTTGATAGAGACAAAAGTGTTAAAACTACAAGTTACACTTTTCTTTATTAAAAAAAGAAGTTATAATTAGAACCCAAAAAAAAAAAGAGCTTGGGGATCAGAGGATAGGACCCCAGTGCAAAAAAAAAAGAAAAATGTGCAAATCCAAACACCTGAAATGGTATATAAAACACATTATTTTACAAGTAATATTATAGTCTAAAGAAGATCATAACAGAGACCAATGGTTCTTTATCTACTTTAAATGTGTGCAGCAAAGATCCGATCCCTCAACTAACACAAAAAAGCTCGAAGAATAATTACATTTTTTATTTTATTTTTTGCAGTAGCCGAATTTTCTGACATTTTTCAAAAACTTAAATTATTATGAGTCTACTCAAATAATATGTTCTGATTCCCATCCCCGTGCTTAACACAATTTAGAACCGATGAATTAAAAAAAATATAATAATAATTCGAACCAATGGAAAAGGAAAAATGAAATAAGGTTTTTAACAAGAAAAAGGAATATTGACAGTCACGTGTTAAGAAAAAGAAAAGGAGTTTGGTTACTATATTTAGGGTTTATGAGTGATGATGGACCAATCTAAACCGTGTCGCGACATGAGAAAAGCTCTATGGATATATATATTCGAAAGTAAACAAAACAAAAATTGCAAAAACATTCACGAATCACGAAAAAAAACAACTCTGTTTTGATATATCAAAAGCAAAGGCAAACAAAAAAACTGATACAAAAGCCATTATTATTCTCACCTTAGAAAACGACTCCTTCTTCATGGAATATTTTTTATTTTTTTAGATCATTTTAATCAAAAAATAAATACCTAAAACATTAAATTTGATTAGAATGGAATACTACTAACCTTTTATTTTTTCGATATCTGAGAAACAAAAAAAAAAGTAGAATGGGGGATTTATGTTTTGCTCAATGGAAGGAAGGATTGGTCTATTTAGGACGCCGGCACGAGTGGGGTTCGGCTCTGTGTCTAAGCCTATAAATAGACCATCAATGGCTGCAGAGAGTAAAGAGAGAGAGAGATTAGTGTGTTGTGTTGTGTAGTGTTACAGACAGTAGTTCTGTAATAAATGTATAGTAGAAAACAAAAGGACGAATACAATTTATGATTATTATTATTATTTAGCAGCGTTTTATTTTCTCAAAAAAAGGATTAAAAGTAATGGAACAACAATAAATACCGGGAAATTTTTGAATTTATTTTTATTCAAATTGAATGTAACATTTTTTCCTGGAAAGCTTCTGATTAATTGGGTTTAGTGAGAAAATTTTATGGAAACTTATTTGGTTTTTATCAGAGAGAAACGACGAATCGAATCTGTCAAAAAATCAAATCAATCAAAGTGTGACACTGTAATTTAAAAAAAAAAAAAAAAAAAAAAAAAAAAAGACAGCAAAAAAAAACTCTCTGAATCTTTCTTTTGTTTTTTTTTTCCGGGACAGTTTTATGAAAAGATCGATCGGTAAAAAAAAAACTCAGTGTCTAATAGTTTCTACAGAACAAGAAAAAACAAAACAAAAAAGAACAAAGTAACGAATCTCTCTGTTTTATTATTTTTCCCGAGAAAATTTCTCATAACACCTCTGTGTAGTAGTACTGACCTGAACGTCTTCTTCTTCGTGTAAAAATGGAATCTGTACTTGAAGCTCCAAATCAAAAATCTTTAGAAAGTAGAAACCTTCATCTTCTCGGAGATAAATTTTTAACGAGAACGAAGGAACGAAACCGGGTTGAGAATTCGGGTTATCGGGTGACCCGGGAACTGAAACGGAGCTCTGAGTTTTTTGTTTTGTTTACTTAACTAGAGGACGAAGAGAAAGAGAAGAGACAAAGAGGTTCGAAGAGTATTTATATATCTATTTTTAACGGCGTTAAATGTTTTAAAAAGACCGTGACTTAACGGAGTTTGTTTTTTTGGTGTGCCGATGAAAGGTTGGTCTCGGGGAGAGACGGCAGCGAGGGCCCATGTTGTCCACCCGGTGACGGAGATGGCTTACGTGTGCTGTAAGTTGCTTACATGGCGGTTTACCATTGGTTTAAGACAGCTGAAACCGGGTCGGGTTTTGGTCACGATATATTTGACAAGGCTTAGGGAACCGTCGCATCACCATTCGCTTTGCTTTTGTTTTGTCATGTACATGTGTGTGTGTGTTGTTGTTGTGGGTTCTCTCATCTCATCATCTCTCTTTCTTTTTTTTTTTAGTTTTTAAGATTATTATATACATATGTTTTCATCGTTTTGTCTTGTTTTGGTTATGATCCATGTGTGTGTGACATATTTTTTAATTTTGTTTTATCATGTTTCTACAAAATGAGTAAAGAAGCATCCGCTTGTGATGAATAGAGAGAAACGATGAATTCATAGTGTGAAAGTGTTTCAAGTTGAAGTGTGTTTGCTTAGCTTAGATAGTGTCCCCATCATGGATTAATGTTGGCATGGTGGATGAGAGAATTTAAGTATGGGACGCATATACAACTATTTCTATTTATTTTTCCACATGTGATGTGTTTTTTTTGTCATGTTTATTAGGCTAATGGTACATTTATGCACTGTAATGCTTTCGAGTGTTTCTTATTTATGTCTTTTTCTTGATTGGTTAACCAAAACTTTCTCTAGTACACAAGAGCTTTGCAAAAGTGACGTTTAGTGTAGAAACTGAGTTTCACGTTATATGTCACACAATTAGGTGTCGACTGGTTCTCCCGCTACCTCCTGCAAACGCTGCGTTTGCGGGTGGTAGCGGTTGCTAGCGATTGGTGCCAATCACACAAACCGCTTCCAATCGCTCCCAGCCGCTTCCAATCGCTCCCAACCACTAAATTCTAAAAGCTGTTTCCCGCAAGCGTTTGCGGTTGCGGGCGTTTGCGTTTGGAACTTTTTTTAAAAAAAAAATTTAAACAAATCAATGATAATGAAATATTTTTTATATATATCTTTTACCTAACTATTTTATTCATTAAGGATGGGAGAAAATGAACTACGGATACAAATGAGAATATTAAAAAATAAACAGTTGGAAGAAAATAAGATTTCAATTAACAATAACCCGGAAAACTTGATGTAAATTTAATGGTACATCGCAGATAAGTTAAAAAAATCTAAATAAATATAACATTTCATCAGAAATTTAAGTAAATAAGATTATTTGTGAAAAATATAAAAACAAATCATGAGTGACTCTTCTCAACTCTCGCTTGATCATTACTACCGATGCAAATACTGCCCCACAGAACTTATTGAGTGTGTGAGATTTGAGAAAGAAGATCTACGATCTAAAACATATGTTTAGTCATTTATCAAATTACTTGATTAAAGTTTTGGTAAAAAGTCAAATGCATAAAGTAATAAGTATTTCACTATAAATATATTTGTTTTTAAAATAAATATTTTAGTATTTTTAATGAATTTTAATTATAAATCAAGTTTAATAAATTTTTTGATATTTTAAAACATTTATATAATTATATATCACATTTATTTATGTTCCAACTGCTATTGCACCCGCTGATCAACCAGTCGTAAACCTCCCGCAAACGCACCAATTTTAAACCGCTAAACCAGTCGTTCAAAACGCTTAATAACGCTTGAAACCGCAATCGCCCGCTTCCGCAATCTCCCGCAACTGCAACCGCAACCGCAGCGTTTGAACCAGTCAAGCCCTTAGTTATGTTACTTATGTATATATATATTTTTTATATCTCATATCATATGTTATGTAATTTCAAAAATTTACTCCGGACAAGCAAACACTTAATTTGATACTTTCACTCAATTATGGGATTATTAAAAGTTAAAGTGTAATGTGAAGTGAGTTTTCCGGACAAGCATTCTTAACATTGGGGTTGGGGATAGTAATGATGATATATTTGGGATAAAAACCGTGATGGTGGTTATGGTATCATCATGAACTGATCATCTAAAGATGCAAAAAATATTAATAATGATATTACTTCAATTTTCACTGAACGTTACAATTAACATAGCTAATCATAAAATTTTCGAAGAAAGTACACAATTAATTGAACTGGAACTCTAAAATAAATTAAAAATCATATTTAGTTATAACATAAAAGGTTAATCACCATGCATGAGAAGTTTCACATAATCACATGTACCTTGAAAGTAAGTATGTATAGTCCGAATCATTTAAAAATTGTAGGATAATATGATGATGAACGAGCTTGACTTTACTTAGTCGTGTTGTTCATCGATATTTTTTCGTTCTTTTAGATAAAAATTGTAGAAAAAAAACTCACTTGATTCCGATAAAAAGATGCATGGTAAACTAAAACACAAACTTTTGATTATAAAATTACTAAATATTAGTAGGCATTAGGAGATCCTTCTCCTAACTCTCATAGGCTTATAATATCGTTAACGTTAATTCGCGGTTAAGTAATAGGCATTACACTTCTCTGTCATAATATATGATTTATGATCACGTTAAAGTTGTACATGAACTAACTAGTTGTGTAAATCCGTACACTAACTAAGCTACAATTAGTTAATCCTTTTATAACAAATTCTGAGTTAAGCAAACAATGATTTAACATCACTATAATAAAAAACATCGTAGTCAATTCCTCTAAATTCTTACATAAACCAAAATAAATTTGTCAAGACCTACATAAACCAATACACTTTTTATCAAAAAAAAATGTATATATATTAATCAGTTTAATAATTTTAAAAATTATTATTTTAGTTTGTGGATGATATTACATCCGTAAAATTAAAACGAAGTTCTTTTAGGATGGATCGTTTAGCAAATTTTATGATCAATGTCGGTTTACACCAAAGTTTGTTAGTTTGTCCTAAGCAGTGAAGTTTTGTATGTGAAACAAAAGGAAAATTTATATACTGAATATTACTATACTAAATAAATAGTAAAAAATTACAGTAATTATTTATGATTTATTTTGTTGTTCAACTTTTCTTCTGTTCAAACATCCAGTACTAATATTAAGCATCTAACTAAATTTTTTTTATTGATCGAACTGTCGTTTGATCTGTTATCATAAACATGGAAAATTGATCTAAGGTGCAGTGTATAAAAGCAATTTAGTTTAAGCATGTTCGACGATGCTAAACTTTCTTAAAAAGAAATAAAATCAGACATCAATATAAAATGCATCTCTTTAACCCAAAACGTTGGGGGTGGGAACTTGGCTTTATTCCTGGGGCTAACCTGTCTTTAAGCAAAGAATGCTTCGAACAGAGGGACAGCAAAACTCCAAATAAAATATCCAAGACATGTATATGATGAGCATGAGTGAGAAAAAATAATATTAATTCCATATTATATATATATATATATGTGTGTAGTTATTGTAATATAAAATTTCTGTGATTTAAGCTTAATCATTTTAAGAAGTTCTATCAAAACCTAAATTTATGACATTTTGGGTTCAAAGCTTATATTTTTGGTTATTACTATAACATAATGATTTAAGTCGAAAATATCTATTTTTAATTAAAGAACTGGATCAACTTTGAATATATATAATTTTTTTTATTAATCTTTCAGTGAAGAAGAGATGTACGAGAGATCGAAAGGTTTTGCAAACAAATAGACTATAAACAAACATTTGAAAAATATATTCTATGGTAAAATACAAATTGTTTAACGTTTATTATAGTTGAGAAATTTGATTCATGTGCAAGAAAAGTATAGTCAATGTCCCCAAAAACGTTTCCCATCTTGTCTTACATCATATTTTGTCTTTTGAATTTGTTTTACTAATAAAAATTACTTACATGTTTTTCAGCTTTAAGGCATTCATTTTATTTTTTACGTTCCGTTTTAGACATCTTTTCAGTTTTCACTGCATATATAGTTAATTAGATCATATTCCATTTATGTATAAGAAAAATTTGAATATCATAATATTCATGTAAAATTAAATTCCTAAACTACCATCTTCTTAATTTTGTTTTAAACTACCATCAAAATCTTAAAATTTCCAACAATATATTACAATGCACTTGTGTTAATATAGGTTTATCTAAAATAATATTTTGTTAACGTCATATTTTTAATTAATCTAAGCAGTTTGCAAGGTCAGATATATTGATATAATGAATAAGAAAGTACGGATAAGAGTTAAAAACTTGACATTGGCTTTAAAGTCAAGCAACGATTTCTAAAATAATCCAACAGAGAATATTTATAATATTTTAGGATCACTTTAAAAAAAAAATTCATGAATATTAATATTAATTAGTTAGGGATTTTAAGTTTTTTTTTAATAGTATATATTTACTACGGACTTTTTTTTTTTACTCAAAATTTACTACGGACTTTATTATATGTTTTAATTTGTAATAAAACTAGCTACTGACTTATGTAGCTATATATATAGTCTATTGTTCTAAAGTGTTCTTGATGGTTTTGGTCTAAAAATGGCTTAGAATACTAGAAACGAGCTGTCGTTATAGTTATTGCGGAGAGGATAAAAAAACAGTGAGACTATTTATTTGACAAACACAAAAGTCATAGAACGTGCAATTAAACGCTGATCAATGTTATTGTGAACGTTTGTATTGTGTACAAATGTAGTAAATAGCAATGCTGCCAATTTGTGTACGTCCACAATGTATATATTAAATGTAAAGTTTGGATACTTCCAAATTTTATTAACTTCAATGAAAACGTAATTTTGAGTGATGGACGTGACAAGCAGTATAGTACTGATATTAGTAAATGTGTCGCTACGGGCAACAAACGAGTATTACTGCGCATAGATGTCTAACATCCAGATCCTTAAACACTCAAATTGTTTATCTAACGCTCGCATGTTTTCGTAAGTATGGGAATGACTAAATGATAAATGCACACATGACACATCTAACAACAAGACTTGTCGACTCTAGTGGTTTGTTTTAATGTTATTGTCGTCTCGTTGTTTAAGATAGATCCACATCAATACATCATTCATGTACATATGAAAAACATTTAAAAAATGATTAAACGTTACCTTATTATTTGATAAGTGTATAAGTCGTTTCAAATATTTGAAAAGAATTATCATTAAAATAAAAATAAATACTAACTAAAAATATAAAATATAAAAGGAAAAGATCAGGTTCGATTAGAAAATGATAATACCAGCAAAAGTAAAAATGATATAATCATCCATCAAGTCACCTATTACCAAGTCATGAGCAGTTTAAAAATCTGTTAAAAAGGAAAAGATCAGTTTCAAATCATGGGCAAATGTACTTTCTTGTGTCTCCCCTTTTCCTTTTAAGTGTTAAAACAATGTTTTAATTTGAACAGAAATCTTGGAAAGCAAATTAGGCTATTGTTTGATATTATTTTGCAAATTTTAAGGTTTTATTAGAAGTAAAAAGTGAAAAAAGTATTACAGATACAAATTTATCCGAAAATTCGTTATTTTCTTTTGTTATCTTGAGATTTGTTGGTGCACACACACACACACAAAAAAAAAAAAAAAAACATCGGCATATCTCGTGGAATGGGAGAGCTGAACATGGGCTCAACTAGCTAGCGACAGTGATGAATGCGGCAGCGACAATCTTCCAAGCCAAATCAATGAAAGAGTCAAAAGAGAGCCGTATGAATGTATTATGTAGTCAATAAAAGCTAGTAATGTCGCAGAGACACTTAGTTAGAAGCCAATGATTCCCATACCAAACAAAACACCAACTTAACTTTCCGAACATTAACATGACTACATGGAAAATACAGTAAGTGTTTCGAATCAAATTATTATATTTTTCTGGTATATATATTTTATAAACGTCTTCCTAAATGGATAAAGACGACCTTTTTCATTCAAAAACTATAGAATCGATCGAATCGAACAAGTTTTCAAAACGTAATTTGTGATCACTTAATAGAGTTATAGTCCGATGTACAGTAATAATTTTGGTTATGAAAATTAATTACTAAAAAGTTAAGCAGTTACTAAATGAGTAATGAATAGTATAGTCCTACGTTAGAAAAGGTAAAAGCGTCATCAGGTGATCTTCTTTATCTTCCAATTCCTTTCCCTATTTCCCAAGTTTCCTTAATCCTTTTCCTTTAATTTTTTTTTTGTTAAAGGGTATTCAATTTATATAAATAGGTGTCCAATGGACTATTTCCAGATTTAGGCCCATTACAATCCCTTAGGACCTAAATCAAATACAGCAAACCAAACAAAACCACAGAATACAAAATCGACTCGGTTTCCTTAACCGGTACTCTAATCTCCAAAAAAAAAACTCTGTCGGAGCCGCCGCCCAAGTATTGCGGATACACGCCAGAACAGGACCTCCAGTGTGTCTGGACGCCATGAGTCGAACGGAGATGGTGATCCAGGATCCGTTGCCATCCCGCTACCGTAGAGCCGCGGTTGAGGAGGAAGAAGATAACCGAGCTTACCTTTGTCGAGGAGATCCAAGCTTAACCGTGAGAGAGAAATAGCGGTAGGGAGTAGATCTGCAAACCTTCAACGGTGGCTTAGCTCCGCCTTGCCGTAAACGACCTCCCCTATCGAACAACGGCGCAGTGAAACCTCCAGAAACTCCAGTTTGCAGATCTAACCACCATCCTCACTCGTTCCTCGCCGTGAATCTTTGTCTTATGGTCTGCGTCGCTACACCGGCGATGGAGCTCTCACCGACAGTGTCTCGCAGAAACTTCTCCCCTCCACTTCTCCCTTGATTTTGATCTGAGATCTTTGACTAGCTGATGCATCGGTTTATGGATGAAGCACCATGAGCCACGGGTCCTCTTCGTCACCGGAATCAACGGGTGACAAAAGAAAAAAAAAAAAATCATTTCCAAGTTATTTATGCTACAACCAAAAAAATAATAATAGATCTAAGCCTTAGAAATAAAATCGTGTCCGTACATATTTGAGCGTGTACCTTCGAAGAAAGAACAAAATTTATTGAGAGGTGTAGGAATTTTGTTGCCTTACCACCAATAACCAAATTCAGATAAGAGTATTTTAATTTCAAAATTACAACTCTGGAAAACTTTTTGTCTGGCCCGTATAAACTTGCCGAATCTACACTTTAGATTGCATGCATTACACAAGTAACAACGATGGCTTCCTCTTGTTTTGATTTAACTTAAAACTTTTGAACTTTTTTTTCTTTCGATCTGTTCGGTACACTTCGAATCTCGATAGCGTTAGAAGTTAGAATAACTGCATCAGACAGACTGGTCAAGACTCAGGCCAAACAATAGAACAAATAGTCAAATACAAACCCAAAGTTCCTCAGTTTAGAAAGGCTACAGCCACAATTTGCCGAAGAAAATCTTGATTCACATGTCTGCAACGGACCAGAGATAAGCCTCTATTTCTGTTGCTTTCTTCTCATTGGTCTTCTGAATCATTCGCTTCTCAGTTCCTGAACCATTACACCAGACAAAAATAACAGATCAGACAAATAATCTTTGAATGGAATGTTTGAATGTGATTAATGAAAATGTATCAGAGGATCTTACCGTTACTACGGTCGACCCCATCCCAGTGTCTACCCGGTTTAATTCCATATCGGTTTGTAGCAGCTTCTAGTCCTCTCGTCAACCAACTGTGTTTAGGCACAGTTTGTGGTATAATGAACCCAGATTCTTTCATCTTCTCGTCGTCTCCTAGATCCACAAGAGTTGTCTCGTGCCGCTTTTTCTGTGATATACAAAAACGGTAATACATTAGGATAATAATTTTACGATAAGGCAATCTTGGTTATCATAGGTTTGTAGTAAGCAGAAGTATTTTTAATACCTTCACCAAATGTGCCATTGGATCTCCCCATCTAACTCTTTCCTTCATCATTTGATCAAGCTCGGGATCATCCCTAAAACGACAGATATAAAACCGTTTTAAACAAACAACTAAGTACATACATAACAGCTCAACCTTGAACTCAAGAAGAAGAATCAATAAAATACCTTGTCCGAGCAAATGGCTTCTCTTTCTCAAGCTCAAGTTCCTGTAGTCTAGCTTCAGCTTCACGCTTCTGAGCTAAACCTTTGCCCCATTCCAGTTTTATCTCCTACAAGAATTAGGCAATTACTTTGGTAACTCTATTTGTCTCGGATTTAGATTACAATACATGTTTTCGGGAGTAACGAACAAACAGTACCTTTGGCTTCTCAATTACTTTTTTTTGCTTGGATTTAAGATATTCCTCCTTGGTTATACGCTTCCCTGCAATATCAATAAGCATCTGGGGAGTTAGGCATGAGATTATGGATTCATGCTACAGCTTATAATGACTTAAAGACCTATAGTCCACCTGTGATCTTGTCACGGAACACGGCTTCTGCATTTTGACCAGTTAGCTCGGAATCCATATTTTTAAACCTGCACACGAGTATAATTTGTCAGAAAAATAGCAGCCTAAATTGTGCAGGCGAGTATCTTAAATCATCGTTACTGAAGACTGGTCTCTCTATGAATTCCCTATTAAAAGATACAGAAAGACAAAATCTTAGCAACTTAGGAAGAAATAAGCAACATGAAACTTCAGAAATAGGAAACCACTCTTGCCTGATACTACTGAAACAATCCGGACGCCTATAACTTAAATGCAGTAACACAGTCTAATAAAGCTTATTCTACTTTCTGATAATTACCTCAATTGTTCATCCTCCTTTTTCTTTCGATATTCACTTCCAATATCTTTGCCACTAATCAATCCGGTCTTTCGTTCCTCCTTAGCTGTTTGAGGAGGTGGTGATTCTCTGCGTGGTCTCCTTGGAGGAGAGCTATCAATATTGGAATTCCTGGACACATTTTCAGAAGAACGTCGAGAATCCGCAGTTTTTCTTTGAGGAGAAAGATCTGAGTCTCGAGAAGCCTTATTCCTGCGGGGCGGAGATAAATCAGCATTTGAGCCAATAGATTTTGCAGGCCTTCTACCCGGTTCAGGTGATGGAGAATGATATCGTCTTCTTCGTGGAGGAGAAAGGTCATTGCTCTCCTTCTTTACATCTAAGAGAGGTGAACCATGTACATCCCTTTTCCTGCGAGGAGGAGATAAATCATCGTCCACCTCAACAGAATCAGAACGCCTTCTACTAGATCCACGTGATGGAGAATGAACCTGTCTCCTGCGAGGTGGAGATAGATCTTCACTCAGATTTTTGGGAACTTTATCGTCAGGTTCAGGAGAAGGCGAGTCATTCCTGGCTTTTCTTTTGCGAGGTGGTGACATATCAGAATCATGTTTTCTGTTAGGTTCAGGTGAAGGAGTATTGTGACGTTTTCTCCGACGTGGTGGTGACATATCTGTTTCATCTCTATCAGCAACCGCGCGTCTAGGCTCAGGCTCAGGAGAGGGCGAGTCATTACGAGTTCTTGGTCTACGTGGAGGAGAAATATCAGATGTTGTGTCTTCACGGCTTGGAGGTAATGCCACCCACCCACTCCCATCCTCAGCAATGGCATTATGAGCACGCCTTGCTTTAATTTCCTCCAACCTCCTCATTCTCTTAACTTCAATGTCTTCATCAACCACAGGTTTTTCCTCTTCACGAAACAAAAGAAAAGAAAACAAAACATGTCAGTTTGAATTGTTATTAGATCACAGAAGTGAAAGCATTGCAGGAAACAAGAAACAGTAAAAAGAAATTTACCTGCTGAATCATTTTCGCTTTCATCCTCTTCAGGATCAACGTGCTTCTGCCAAACAGGATCATTATCCACAACTAAAACACCTTTAGCTTCAGGTTTAGCTGGCTTCTTCTTCTGCTTCTTCTTCTTCTTCTTTTCTACAACATCACTACATTCATACTTCCTCAAGTAATCTTTTAAAGACTTGCCTCCTGCTCTTGCAGCAGCCATCTTTGAGATATTTGAAGCCTAATTACCAATGATAAACAGAGAAAACTTCAGTCAAACATAACATCTAGATAAAAGATATACATATTCAATTCAGAAACCAGAGGCTCAAGCAGGAATCGAAAATTTTGAAAAAACAATGCCACCCCTTCATCATCTTTAGAAAAACAAATTAAACCAAATCGGAAACAACAATTAGTTGCAACACTCGAATAAGCATCAATCAATCAAGCCCTAGGTTATCATTATCTAGCACAACAACATGAGACTGAATCGAGAAACAACAAAACAATGCTAATCGTCATCAAGTTTCATAAATTCACAAATCGAGAAGCTAAACTAAACCGTTGCATCTACTCAGAAGCGATTCCAAATAACCAAGAACGAGACACGAAGGCACACATACACATACATAGAAATCGCAAAATTACCAACCTGATCGGAAAACTAACGACGGGGATGACGGAGAAAGTATCGGAAGAACCAAACGCGAAAGGTTGAAGATAGATGAGATAACTCGGGGGGAGAGATCTTCTTCTAGGGATTTGGATCCCAAAATCCCATGGAGACGAAGTTATGGATGATTTTGAAATTCGAAGCAATTAATAGGGATGATTTTGTAATCACAAATAAGGAGCTAAACAGGGGCATTTTAGTCTTTGAGTAAAATTGCTGAGTTCGGTCTTTAAAAAGCCCTTTACTGTCTCTGTAACTAAACCACAAAACTCAGAACCAATTAGGGTTGATTCTTCTTCTTCCGTCACTCTTTTATATTCAGTCCGCCGCCACTTTTTTTGTTCCACTTTATAAGCGCTCCATCGAGTTAATGGCGGTATCGTACAATGCATTAGCTCAGTCTTTACATACGAGAAGTAGCTGCTTCATCCCCATCAGATATACTAAGCAGAGAAGCAGATCCAGTGTCGTGTTCGCGTCTAATGATAATAAAAACATTGCTCTTCAAGCTAAGGTAAACTAGTGAATTAATTTTCTGTATAGTCTGAACTCTATGATCTGTAATGGAATCGTGTTAAGCTTAAATTATATCTAGAACTAGTTGGATTAGAGATTTGATTGAAAATGTTGAACCAGACATTGTCAGGTGCTTACTCTTTGACATATGAGTAACTACTGTTACATGTCGGGTAGATAAAATAGAGAGAAAAGAAAAGCTTTTTTGATGGTTTCCATTTTTTGAGGTTTGGATATTCTCTTTTAAGATGCTCATCGTTTGCTTAGTTGTCTGCATTTGGTGATGACTTGAGCTACATCTGTTCATCACATTTTATTAAAGCATTGAATGAAGAAAGTAATTTAGTTCTATGGACGCATTCTGAAGTTAACTTATCTTCAGTTTAGAGAATAGTGAGAATAATTGGTTATTACGATTGGCCTTTGTGTTAATGTTTCTTGTATAGTTTAAAGTTGGGATCTTTTGTTGCCAGAGATGGTCAGGTTCCTACCCTTTGACATGTGGGTTTGGACTGTTACATCTCTGGTAAATAAAAGAGAGCGAAGGATAGGCTTTTTGATGGTTTCCATCTTTTGGTCTGGATTTCTCTTTCAAGGTGCTCATCGTTTGCTTGGTCATCTTTGTTTCGTGATGACTTGAGCTACATCTGTTCATCACATTTTGATATCTTTACAAGGAAAACGTTTTGTCTTTGGGGCTCTCAGGTTTAGGAGTAATGCTGCATTGATCTGTCATTAAAAGTGTCCGCTTTAGATTAATGTGCTTAACCTATTTTGTTGTTATTTGTTAGTCTATTTGCATTACATCCTGTATAGTTGAGATTTGGCCAGAGATGGTCAGGTTCCTACTCTTTGACAAGTGAGTTTGAACTGTTACATCTCTGGTAAAGAAAACAGAGAGAAGGAAGGGCCTTTTGATGGTTTCCATCTTTTTGTCTGGATTTCTCTCTGAAGGTGTTCATCGTTTGCTTGGTCGTCTGAATCTGTGATGGCATGGGCTACATCTGTCCTCCACAACTGAATAATCTCCATTGAAACATTTCTCTTTTATCTTCCAATTCTAGTCCGATAATGCATTTACTGTTCATCAAATTAGAGAGGGCTTTTGGTTTAAATTAATATTTATATTTCTCTATTGTTAAGTGTTGCAATTGTGATCTTTTTATTACTGTCTCAGCAAGCATTGTTTATGCTTTCTGTTGTATCCCCTGGTGTTTATCATGGTTTCTGTTGTTTTCTTGGCTTAGGTAGATAACTTGTTGGACAGCATTAAATGGGATGACAAAGGATTAGCTGTGGCAATAGCACAAAATGTTGACACGGGAGCAGTATTAATGCAAGGCTTTGTTAATAGGGAGGCCCTCTCCACAACCATCAGTTCTCGGAAAGCTACATTCTTTAGTCGATCAAGATCAACCTTATGGACCAAGGGAGAGACATCCAATAACTTCATCAATATCCGCGACGTGTATATTGATTGCGATCGAGACTCGGTATGTTTGCTTTGACCACTGATATGGATCAAAATAGTTGTATTCTTCATAGACTCACTGGTTTGTATTTTCTCAGATTATTTACCTTGGAACACCTGATGGACCTACCTGTCACACAGGAGAAGAGACTTGCTACTACACATCTGTTTTCGATCAATTAAACAATGATGAGGTTTGTCTCTGTGGAGTTTTGTTTATTTACCTTTTCATGTGACAAGAGATTAATAGAAATCTGAATGAAATCAACTACTTCCTGACTCTGCATCACAGGCTTCAGGAAACAAGCTAGCTTTAACAACATTGTATTCGCTAGAATCAATCATTTCCAAGCGGAAAGAAGAATCAACAGTTCCTCAAGAAGGTAAACCGTCATGGACTAGACGGTTATTGACTGATGACGCTCTGCTTTGCTCAAAGATCAGGTATATTGTCGGTTAGCTGTAATTGTATTTGAGCTTTATGATCGTTATGAAGCTTACTGGGATTTTTTTGTTTCAGGGAAGAAGCTGATGAGTTATGCAGAACACTGGAGGATAATGAGGAAGTTTCAAGAACACCATCGGAGATGGCTGATGTGTTATACCACGCAATGGTGCTTCTATCTAAAAGGGATGTGAAGATGGAAGATGTTTTTGCAGTTCTTAGGAAACGCTTCTCTCAATCTGGAATCGAGGAGAAGCAAAACCGTACAAAGTGACTTTTTTTTTTCGATTGACCGTTTACATGTATTTTGCTAGAATTTTTGAAGTTACTGGTCTTTGTGAAATTTTGTATTGTATGATTAGATATTTTTTGTTATAAAAGAAATAAATGGATCGTTTACGCATTTAACTTGGCCAAAAAAAACACAACATAATTCTTCATGTGGTACAAAGTTAGTAGCCTCTATCACTTTTTGAGACCTTTCTACCTGTCCAATATGTTTCAACCAACTCTGATCCAGTTACGTACCTCACAAGAACTCATAGAACTTAAACAAAACTCATAGGAACAAGGTAGTAGGAACGTTGTACTTGAACTGATTATGATTTTACTTTTTTGTTACATCATCTTCGAATTTTAGATACTAGAGCATAGGGGCGTCAATCAAAAATTCTGTGCCTTCATGTTCAAAAACAAGAGCACTAGCTTCCGTTTCATAACATCCTCAAGATATGAGAACTGTGGTCTTGTTAAACAGAACAAATTGCTAACCAGGTAGGATAGACTCATACACTTAACCGTCACTTGCAAAACTGTGGTCTTGCAAATAATACAAATTGCAAAACTGTGGTAGCAGTTCTATTTTCAAGTTGCAAAACTGTGGTAAGTTAAACCAGAGTTTTGCCACCTCTTGGACAGAAGATTTCACAGAAACAAGGTTCAATTACACAATTAGTATACTTGTCTGCATCAATTATGGACATTTAACATTCAATGTCTATTGCATAAAAAGCCTTAATATAGTAGTTTGATCAAACTCAAATTTAAGACTCAGAAAAAAAGTAGAAGAAGCCAAAGACTATGTTAGAAACTTGAGAGAAAATTACATTCATACTTGGCAAAACATACAATTCAAAGGATGATACAAAAATTCATAACAAGCCCTAAATATATCTAAATCGGCCACAAGAAGAGACTCTTTGCTAACAGAGTTAAACTCATAATCTAACTTCGACATAACATAATAGAAAATAATAAAACGTTGACCTAGTCAAAGACCTAATTCAATTGTAAAAAGAGAACATCAATGGATCAAGACGACGGAGTCTGATTCCACTCCGCAAACTGATGATCAAAGTGGACAAGTGGCGGGGTTTGTGTCTGCATCAGAGGAGGAAACACCATGGGAATGGGAAGATCAAAGTTGTTACTTGTTAGAAACGAGCCTTGTGCCCCAAGTGAAGCCGAACTCGTCGATGGGTCAAAGGTAGAAACAGAGGAGTCAGGGAGTTGACAGAAGCTACCGTTGTCATGGTTATAGAGAAAGAGTGAAACTTTGCTCTGATGTTGTTGAGTCAATGAAGACGTCGATAGGTCTTGCTCTGTTCCGCTCATCAATGATGGATCTGGTGTGAAGAAGCCGGCGGAAGACACCACAGGGTTCTGATCGGGTTCCGTCTGGTTCTGTAACACCCGAAGAAGCTGATCTTGTAACACCGGTAGAGAAATCTCTAACGAAGCCTCCATCTCGAAAAGTTTCTCAGAGAATCTCTTGTCATTGATATCTAAAGATGTCATCTTGTCTTTGAGGCCGGTCTTCTTATTCAGAAACTGAGAAAGGTTTGTGCTTTTCTTGCGTCTCTCGCTATCGTTGAGTTTGCTGAATCTCTCCGCCATGTCTCGAACCTTGGATTGATCTTCCGGCCAAGTCCCGACGAGTTCTCCGTCACGGTTGTAGTATATAACACAGAGTTCGACATCACAAAGGATGGAAAGCTCGGATGCTTTCTTATACATGGTCTGTTCTCTCGAAGCAAGATTTGTTGTCTTAGGTTGTTTCTTGAAACTTCTTGTGTTTCTCACGGACAACAATCTCCTTGTCTTTTCCTTCGTCAACATTGTAGAAGAAGCTTTTGTTTACAGAGAGACAAAAAAAAACGAAGCCTTTAGTTTTTGACGAAGAGAGAATAAAAAACTCTTTGAGAATTAGGGTAAAACAACACGGTTCAGGTTATTATATAGAATTGGATTTCTAAATATTTACTTGATTATATAATTTCAATAGAATTAGTTTTCCATATTTGAGGTTTAATTTCCTTTTTGAAGTGTATCTTCTCTTCATTAAATGATATGATATCGCATTTATTAATCTAACCGTTGTAGTTGTAATTTTCCTTTTCTCGTTTGTTTCCAGTTTACTACTAATATCAATCTAAACCGCGTTGTAGTATATATATATATATATATCAGTCTCTCTATATATAATTAATCACAGAAAACAAAAGAAACCCTAAATTGCTCTCGCGATCGTCATCGCACATTCATCAGCGACGAAACTCTACTTTTCTCTCTGTGTTCAAATTCACTAACGCTTCTGTCTTTGCAGGGCTTTCTTTGATTGATTAATCTCTTTGTTTGTCTATCAGCGACGACGAAACTAAAACTCTTCTCTCTGTGTTGGAATTGAGTAACGCTTCTTTCTTTGGTTAATCTCTCTGTCTCTCATCGACGAAACTCAACTCTTGTCTCTGTGTTCGAATTCACTAACGCTTCTTTCTTTGCAGGGCTTTATTTGATTAGTCTCTTGTTTCTCTCATCGACGAAACTAAACTCTTCTCTTTGTGTTCCAATTGACTAACGCTTCTCTGTCTTTGCAGGTTTTATTTGATTAGTCTCTAACTTCGTTTTCTTTTGAGTGTGTTTGATAATGACGGATATGAAAGGGTGGTGTACAACTCAAGAACACTTTCTCCCCAGGAAGCGATCCAAGGAAAATTTTGATAGGTTTATACCAAATAGGGCTGCGATGGACTTTGACTACGCTCATTACGCTCTAACTGACGGAAGAAAAGTTAAGGATGAGGTAACTTCACCATCAAGAAAAGCCTACATTGAAGGATTAGCTGAGGCCATGAATATGAATAGAACTCGGATTCTCGCATTCAGAAACAAACCTCAAGCTCTGCTTTCTAGTACTATTCACTCTGCTTCTTCTGATCCTCACCAACAACAACCTAGATCCGTAAAGCCTCGTAGATGCATTCGTCAGACCTGTGAGAAAACCTTGGACCTACCTGACTTAGTCGATGACTTCTACCTTAACTTGTTGGACTGGAGCAGTGCTAATGTTCTAGCCGTGGCTTTGGGACACACTGTTTACTTGCGGAATGCCTCCACTGATCATACATCTGAGCTTGTGACCGTTGATGAAGAGGAGGGACCTGTCTCAAGCGTTAACTGGACGCAAGATGGTAAATATCTTGCAGTTGGTCTTTACAACTCTCAAGTGCAGCTGTGGGATTCTTCTGATGGTAGACTGATAAGAACATTGAAAGGTGGTCACCAGTCAAGAGTAGGATCATTGGCATGGAACGAACACATTCTAACAACTGGAGGAATGGACGGACGGGTCATCAACAATGATGTGCGGATCAGATCACCCATTGTGGCTACTTACGTGGATCACACTGAAGAGGTTTGTGGTCTCAAGTGGTCAGGATCAGGACAGCAACTAGCAAGTGGTGGTAACGACAATTTGGTACACGTATGGGATCGTTCCTTGGCCTCCTCCTCCTCCAACTCAACTAGGCAATGGCTGCATAGGTTTGAGCAACATAGAGCTGCTGTGAAAGCTCTTGCGTGGTGCCCTTTCCAATCGAGTTTGCTTGCAACTGGTGGTGGTGGCAGAGATCAGACGATTAAGTTCTGGAATACACTCACTGGGGCTTGCTTGAATTCAGTTGACACCGGCTCTCAAGTTTGTTCACTGCTATGGAGCATAAACGAAAGAGAATTGCTTAGCTCACATGGGTATACACAGAATCAGCTCACACTTTGGAAGTACCCATCCATGGTGAAAATGGCTGAACTCACTGGTCATACATCACGAGTTCTTTATATGGCACAGAGTCCCGATGGGTGTACCGTGGCTTCAGCAGCAGCAGACGAGACTCTCAAGATTTGGAATGTTTTTGGAGTACCAGGAACCGTCAAGAAAGCTGTTCCAAAAATAGCTCCAGAGCCATTTTCTCATGTTACTCGTATTCGTTGAAACTGTGAAGACTCTTTTTGACACTTGACATCAGACAATGAGGCACTGATTCTGAGTATAAGTTAGTGTTGTTGTCAATTATTATAGGCAGTGTTATTAGATCTCCAACTGTAGCCTTAGTTTTGTCTTTTTTTTTTTTAATTTTTTGGACAATTCGCACAAAGTTTTGATGAAAATCTATATAAGAAAAGTAAACAAGATTTTAAGAACAGGTTTTAGTGTGTTGACATTTGGGACCTCTTCCACTCTTTGAGCTCTCTCACACTCTTATGCTCTGTTTCTATCCTCTGTTTTAACAGAAGAATGTTCCACTCTCTTGTGTTTGTTTTGTGTTCTTTGACAAAACACAAAACGTTTTAGAAAGAGACAAAGAGAGAAACTTTAAAGACCAAAAGTTTTGAGTCCCTAAAAGTATATTTTGTGCTGGAGTTTTGAGGTAAGCAGTCACTAGTATAATTAAAAAATATAATATCAATTTAAAGGACCAAAAAAAAGTAAAGAGTAAATTGTTTATAGCTATATCTTGGGATTCAAAGGACAAGCTCCTTTTATCTCTGTAAAACTGCCATAGAGAAACACTATGATTACCAGTTTTATAACTTTGATACAGTGGCCTCATCAAGAGGCTTGGTTAGACGAAAACCATAGCTTTTTCTGGCAAACCAGAATCTTCTCGCTTTTGACTGCATACTCAGTCTCCTCTCTCCTGCAACTCCACCTCATCCCCTTTGCTAACGTTGTGATTGCATCCATGAAATAACTCGATTCTCGGATTATAACATATCCACTCGGTCGCAAGATCCTGTCCATCTCTAGCAAAACGTACTTCATCTCACACCTGTTCACATTATTACCATATGGTTCAAGAAACACTTCAATACCAAAAAAGCCAAATCGTAACAACTCAAACTTATAACCATACCAAATTGAACAATACTAAATTTTGTACCTGTGACTCTCTAAGGTAAAAAGGCTGTCAAGGTGAAGAAGATCATATGTTCTTGGATATGTGGAGAAAGCTTCGCACCTGCAAATTTAGTAACAGATTAATATCACAAAGACCAAATAACGAAAACAGAGTTACAAAAAGAAAAATTTACCAGTCGTGGTAAGTTCCGATGAGACCACGATCAAAGACAACAGGCAGCGAATTTGCGCTGTACGAGGAGACAACATTCATGACCCAAACAGGATCCTCGATGAGAGCTGCAGCAAAACCTCCATAGACAGTGTTCATATCCATAACATTCCTTATCTTGTCTGTTCCAAGACCTGGTAGAATTTTCTTGTAATGCTTAACTCTGTTCTTCCATTTACCATCATCGTGTTTCAAACCATTCGCGCTCCCTCCGTGTACATCACCGATTCTCTCAGGCGCGACGTTTAACCTCTCAGGCCATTTTGGGATTGATCCGAGACCGGAGTTCTTGACTTTAGAGGTCGGGGAAACCACGCAAGGACGGAGGGGAGTGTACCAAGCAGAGTCAGGTTCTATGCTGTCGTCACATTTGGGAGGGTAAGCTTCCATGTTCTTTGCGATTTTGTCGTAGCAAGATTTGTCTGAAAGCTTCTGCCACACGGCTATGTCGTCTTTTTGGGCGTACTTCTTGAAACACATGGAAGTTAGAAGTGTCTGAAGCTTGTTGTAGTCAGATTTCTGATCTTCCATGGTTGTGTTCCATCCACGCCATCGTCTGTTATAGTTCACAGGTGGACCAGAAAGAATCCAGAAACCTCCAGGTCTAACTATACGATGAATCTCAAGCAAATAGATTCCACCTGCAGCACATTTATAATAAGCTTTCTTAGTTCCAAATATTTGTGATAAATGGATTATAACACCAGTCACAAGAACTCAGATGCATTTGTAGATATCACTATGGAGTATTCAAAATAGATTTTTTATAGTTTGTGAGTAATAGATACTTACCAAATTCTGTCCAGGGGATAAGACATCTTGAGCAATGAGCCATATCAAATGCATTTGAAGGGAAAGGGAGGCGTTGCGTAGAGATAATGCCAAGAATCGCAGGAATCCCACGTTCAAGAGCAAACTGAACCTGAGCTTCATGGTTATCTCTTGGAGCAAGAGAGAGTGATAGAATCCCACGGTCTAAAAGATCGCCTCCCCAGCTAGCAACCTACATAAGAAGAAACCACATAAAATTATAACTCCAACCGATTAGAGAGTACATTATAAAGCAGTTCGAGTAGTTGGAAGAGAGACTAACCCCACAGCCAGTATCAATGGCAGTCCTGACTGTTCCATCTTTCATTCCGGGAATCAGATCTTGCATCAAATCAACATAGTGACTAACTCCACGAGGAAACATGGTGCCACCACCAGGGAAATGGAACTTGTCTCCTTCTTTCTGAAGCCAATGCTGGTTTGATTTTTGCTTATTGATCCAATCATAAGGCACGTTCCTGTACCAACACTGTTCTCGGCTCTTAGGCCATCTTATAGGTGGTTTATACCCGTCTGGTGGTGGGATTAAACACTCGCTTTTTTCATAAACCGCAGGACAATGACGCTCCAAGAAACTTAAGCGATGGGTACCGTATTTTTTCCACCTCTGAGAGAACAAGAAACACAAACAAGAGTTCAATAATATGCAACTAAAAAGTGAATATACATAAGTTGAGACCTGAGAGTGGAAGTGATGTTACCTTTGGATCGGTGCAAGGGGTGTAATCTTGGAACTCTGATCCGCATTCAGGGAAAGAAACGGATTTGACTTGAATAGGAGAAACCGTAGGTTCCTTAGGGGAAGCTACAGCTTTTGTAGTGGTGGTTCTTGTGACATCTTTGACTTGGATCTTGTGTCTCTCAGAGCAAAATATACCACCAAGATAGAAAGAGAACCCGCAAAATGCGATAAACAGAATCGTCAGTGACAAGATCCTAGAAGAACCCTTTTCCTGTTGTGAAGATTGCTTCCCGCTCTTCATAACTTCAATTACACCAAAAGATGTAACCAAACCCCACCTGCAGAGTCAGATGAAACCAAGTATATATAATCAGATCATAACAACGTTGCCAAAACGCTCAGCAGATCAACTGAACAGCAGAAACATGACTAAGATAAGGAAGTGGAAGCCTAACTGGAAGACTTAAACGGGCTGGATCAGAAACTAAAGTTTGGATCTTTGATCAAAAATACAATAAACAAGATTTAAGATTTAGAACAAATGGATCTGAAATTAGACGCTTTCCAACACAGTGTAAGTTCTGTTTCATGTACATGATTTATGGGTCCCCAAAAGTAAAGGGCATCCCCCTAAAGCATCCCACTACTAGCTATGTCAAAAAAAAGTTGAATTTTGAAGACATCAGACGCAACTACTCATTTGTTTTAACGCTAAAAATATAAGTCTAAGTCTCAACATCAACAACTACGGATTTTTATCATTTCTCCCAAAGATCGAAACTTTGCAGCAAAATAAATTCTAGTTCGAGAAAATTTAAGGGACAAAAAAAAGAAGTGAGTTCTGAAGAAAACTCATCGAAAGATCAGATCTTCAAATGATTCAGAAGTGCCCATTAACAAAAACAAGTCTTACATAAACAGTGGTTACAGCTCTTAAGCTCTAAAGAAATGGATCTGAGACACATAGAAAGAAAAAAAATAAAAAAAGACAGAGGAATATGAATTAGATTAACTTACAGTGTTTTTTGGTTTGGTATTTGGGAGGAAGAGAAGAACAAGAGTTGAAATTTCTGGGAATAATCTGTGGGAGATAAAGAGTTGAAGTAGGTAAAAGAGATAAGAAGTTAGAGAGTCCTAAGATGAAGGGAGAGAAGAAGAGATCTCCGTAGATCTCTCTAACACACACTCTCAAGTCTGTGTTTTTGGTTTTTTTGGACAACAAGTGATTGATACTTATCAGACAGATAGAGAAAGGTTTTAGTATTATATATAAAAATATCTTTCTTTCTTTCTTCCTCTGTTGAATCTCTCTCATTCGCTTTCCTTCGTTCCCATTCTTCTTTCTCCTCTCTCTCTCTCTCTCTCTCTCTGTCACTAGATTTTTCGATTTCTTTATAAGTATTATTTTTTCTAATTTTTAATCTGTTTTGGTATATTTTTGCTACAGAGATATATAAAAGTGTTTCCCTTTATTGTAATTTAGACAAATTGTTAAATCTCTTTCATCTCTACTTTTTCTGTTTCTCACTTTCCCATTCGGTATGTGAGACGATATTGATGAAAGTTGTTGTCACAGTGGCGACTACTACAACAAATGAACAAAGTGGTTTAAAGGGAAAAACAAAAAGTATATTACATTTTAGTTCAACTCCAATGGGTTTACTATAAAAACACCATTTTGGTGTAAGTTTTGGGTCAAAAACTCTCCAATGGTCAAATTTGTTTGATGCTATCTACAGCCATAATCGTTATTCACTTTTTGTCTTAGTAATTAATTGATAAATTAAATAATAGGAGTATAAAATAGTTTAAAAGTTATAATTTAATATTAATATGTAATGTTATTACATAATATTAATATATTAATGTAATTATATAGTAATAAGTATTAAATAATAATGTTTTAAATCTTTATAATATAATAATCAATATTAAGTTTTTATATGATCTTGGTGACATGTCATAACTTTTTTGTATTTTTTATTTTAATTAATATGAAAATATGTTTTATTTATAAAAATATCAACATTAATACAAAATTGATTAAATTGATAATAAACTCAATATATTGGAAACATAAAAATTCAAAATTTAAACGCTAACAAACATAAAACTATTAAAAATATAAAAGTAAAAAAATTAGTAATAGATATTCATTTTTTAATGTTGTAAGTTGTAACTGAAGAAAATAAAATGAATTTGTGGTTTAAAATTACAATAAAAATGGTGTATAGCGATGAAGATGTCAAAAAAAAAAAAACCACTACAGTGTTATGTATGAGGGGAGCCACTATTGTTTTAAATGAGTATCCTGCGGAATTATATTTTTATACTTATCCAAAATAGTACATTGATAAATTTGTGGCAAAGTTTTCAAAGGTGACTACTTTTTCTTACCTCGTCTACTTATTACATGAGATTCTAATATAGCAATTTCAATCATAATGAATGATTAAGCCTTTAATGAGACTTCTTTGATGGAACCCATCTCTTCATCATTGATGTTTGGAACCTCCACCAGTGGGAGAGGTAAGGGGACCATATGTATTTGTCCCTCTTTAAAAAAAAAAAAAACTATTTCTTGCCCATCTATATATTTTTTTCTTTCATTTATCTCTAAACATTAATCACTAAACTACATTGAGTAAATTAGACAAGTCACAAGTGATATTGATAGGTTTGTACTTATAAATTTAATAATAGTTATACAACTCAAGTGAAATAAGTATTTTAGTTACCATAAATTTTGTAGTAACTAGGTCGGTATATCAAATCAGTCTAGTTTTATTGGTAAAAATAAAATAAAAATCAGTCTAGCTTCCAGGATTATTCTTCTTTATTTTTCTTTCTCCTAAAGTAGTATTGTATTATTATGAAACAAACTATTTTAATAATTTTAGTAAAGGTCGAGATCTAATACTGTGTAACTCTAAAGCGAAAAAGAAAAAGAAAAATAATCGGTGCATGGGATATTATAATTCAGAGAGAGCAACCATTTGTAAGTTAACACGTAACCCAACACAAAGCTTGAGACTCTTTGACGACACCGATACGCATTTTCATGAACGATGCAATTTGTAATCTTCTTCTTCATTCAGCGTCAATCAGTAGTGATGCTCTTCTTTATTTTCCGAGGCTTTCAAACCAAAACCAAAAAATATTCATTTGGTTTAATAAAATTATAATATTAAATATGTCGGCTGAGGAATAAAAGAGCACCGACAGAAGAATGCATCTGCCTTTATTCTATGCTTTGGAATCTAAATAACAAAAACTGTGCTCTCTCTCTCTCTCTCGATCTTGACCTCGAGTCACAGGTTCATATTCACTTCTTGAAATAGTTCAAAGTATTTTGCAATTTGCAGTAATAATAATACTTTGAAAATAAATCACAAGTACTACAGTATATAAGTTTTAGTGGAACGTATCCGTATGTGACTTTGTTGAATCATTGGAAATTAGTCCAAACGTACTATCGTATATATCAAAATAATAACGACGGAGACATATACATGGGTCCTGTTATAAAAAAAGATAAGCAAAAAAGTTTGATGCGGACATATTTACACTCAAGTAAGCATCTACAATGACATTATGATTATGGATGATTATAACTGGTGGCTTAGGCCTTGAATGGTTGGTTGGTATACGCTGGAACCGACTACAGTCGAATCAGTTTGCTATTTTTTTACTAAAATTCACATAATTGTCTAATAGAAGTATATTCTATATCAGCTATATTTCATTTGCACGTATGTTTTAAAAGTGTTGTATACTCTAGTATGGAGTTTAATATATCAAAATGTTAGAACGCATTGTTTAGTATGCAGTGTACCTGCCAACCATTCAAAGCCTTGTTGGCAAATAACTGAATTCAAAATACAAAAAAAAATCAAATTTATATTTTTATATTATAACCTGATTAAACTGTGAGCATAAATATGGTATAATTATTTGTATTAGTTGCATATTTTCATAAATAAATACAATTATTATGTTTTTTTTGCATCACAATTATTATGTATGCAATTACAAAATACAAACAAAATAATACATTTTTATCATTTGTAAATAATGTAAATACAAAAGTTATGTGTCTTTAGTTTAGTTTTTTTTGGGGGGCCAATTTCTTTAAATTTACAAACGCAACCACTGTTATAATATTAGTCTGATCAACATGAATCCCAAAATACATAATTCCATCAAGAGGGGTAATGTAAAAACCGGACCAAAAGATCTGGTTACATACGCATCAATGACCATTATTGGTTCTGTTTATAAATAAACCGGGGAAAGAGTTCTTGTACTGTCGTTCGTTATCAATCAATTGTCGTAGTAACATGACAATGTGCTTATTTAAAGTTTCAAACTTTCCCACATGGGTGTGTTAGCATTTTCACCATTTGACTTTGTTGTACACAGATTAGTAGTTACTGACCAAACTCTTTTATGTTTGAGTTTGGCTAAAAGGGAATCAAATCATATATAAGTATTAGTTTCTTCTCCTTGGACTTTACATTGAACAACATCGTATAGATTCCTCTGTAAACCAGATATATATATATGTATATAAAGAGAGCTCATCGGTGACTCACTGATGCATCTCGAAAACCCATCTGACTGCATTGTTTTGAGCTGAGGGACGAGAGGTATGAATCTTGATGATTGATGATTGATGATTGATGATAAGGGATCCTGAAAATAACACAACCCATAAGCTGTTTAACATATGTGATGATGATATTTTTTTGAAAATATATGTGATGGTGATATGTTTCTGTAAGAGTTCAATGAATCCTGAAATATCGAAGCAAGGATCCTGATATGAACAAAAAGCGATGATATTTCTTGTAACCATTTTTTACCTCGGAAATAGTAGAAATGAAGCACACTCACTCTTTAATCAGGCATCGGTTTGTCATGTACCCAGAGACCTTTCCTCATTAACCATTTTGGGGGTTTATATTCTGAAAGAGCTCGTTGCAGCAAATCATCTGGTTTCACTCCGTTTCTTAACATACGTTCATACAACAGTGCAGCTTCAACGAGTCTTCCAACCTTGCAGCAACCACGGATAAAAATTCCGTAGGCAACAACATCAGGCAATAACTTTGAATCTATAGCTTGATGGAAGATATTTTTTGCTTCATCCACTCTTCCTCGTTTGCAAAGACCATCGATTATGATGCTATAGCTTATTATGCTTGGAGATATACCTTTCTCTTGCATATCTTCAAAAAGCTTGAAAGAACCTTCAATATCTACGGACTTTGAAAACCAATCCATTAGACAACCGTATGTGACAACATTCGGATTAGGACCCTTTTCCTTCATTATGGAGAATATCCTTATAGCATCATCCATATCATTATTTTTACAGAGCGCATGGATAAGTATAGTGAAAGTAACGGAGTTGGGTCCAAAAGGGGTACATTTTAGCATCTCGAAAATCCTCGCTGCTTCATCTAACCTTCTCAAAGAGCAGAAACCACATATCATTGTGTTATATGTCACAATATCAGGCTCCATTTTTCCTTCGAGGAGATTTTTGAAGTACTTAGAAGCATCCTCCACACGGTGACTTTTGAAAAGCAAATTGATGACGACATTACACACTGCAATATCCGCATAGATTCGATTCCTCTGCATAAGATCAAAAAGCTGAAGCCCAATGGTTGGCTTCATATGCTTGCAGGATGCATCCATTAGGGTACAGAATGCTACAGCATCAGGTTCCAAACCCATTTTGAACATCCGAAAAAATAGAAATAATGCTTCTTCCAATCTACCCTCCATCACACTCACCCTTATAAGCGTAGTGAATGTGGCTACATCAGGTTTTATACCATATATCCCAGTTAATCTAAACACCTTCAAAGCCTCGTCAAAACGATTTAACTTAAACCAGCCATTTATCAAGGAATTAAAAACTACAACACTGGGCTGCACAGACTGGCCTAGAGTCTTAACAGAGAATCTCAAAGCATGGAGCATAAGCCCTTGCTTACAAAGGCCATCCACAAGCACACCATAAATGAAAACATCAGGCGGATAACCCATCTTTATCATATCCTCATACAAAACGAACCCGGATCTCAAGTTCCCACACTTGCAAAGACCATCAATGAGACTGCTATAAGTGACAACAGATGGCTCCAGACCACGTTTCAAGATATGACCATATATACCATAAGCCTCGTAAATTCGACCATCCTGGCACAAGCCTTTGATGAGAATGGTGTAGGTAACGACATTAGGGGAAATCCCTTGACACAACATTCTCTTGTACACATCAGACGCTGTAGTTAAATCCCCGATATTTACATATACATCAATGGTTGAACTGAAAACAACCACGTCCAACTTCATGCCTTTACGTAAGGCCTGCAAGAAAAGTTTATGACCCATTCCTAACATACCTGCTTTGAAGTATCCATCAATTACAGTACTGTAAGCAATCAAGTCTGGCGCTATTCCCTTCTGTTCCATAACTTTAAAAAGCTCAAACGCTCTATCCATTGCACCTCTTTTGCAGAACCCATTAATCAACGTACAAAAAGTCACCACATTAGGTGCCGGACCACACTCCAACACCAAACGTAACATCCTAGAAGCTACCTCTATCTGATCAACCGAAAGAAGCTTTAAAATCTTATTACAAGAAACTATATCAACACGAAAACCTCTCTCCATCACTACCCGGTGAAAATCTAAAGCCTTTGTAACCTCTCCTTTACAGAAAAGAGCATCCATTACAAACCCATAAGGCACGATTCGTCTACATAACTCATCAAAATGATCAGCTATTAAGTCAACACGATCACTATCAATCAAATAATATAGCAACCTATATACAGAATCCTCCGGTATAACTACACCCAAATGAATACTATACACAAATATCTTCATAGCCTCATCAACCATACCGTATTTACAACAACCATCAATCAAAAACCTGCAAACATCACCATGTTTCAAACAAACCTCCATCGACCTATCCTTAACCGAACCCAGAACGTGAAAATCCTTCCCACGATTCACAACCATTTCATCGAACACCTTATCTGCAACCTCGAACATCCCATTCCGGATCAAAACGTGAGCAATGGTATAAAAAGAAGGATCCCGCCCAGACGTCTCTGCCCATCGAAAATACTCTACCGCAGAACTGGGTTCCGATTCAAGCGAGAGAAGGACCAAGTTCGTCTCGTTTCGTTGCAAATTTAGGCCGTAGTCAGAATCTAACAAGTTAAAGTTTCCTTCTTTGATTGCTTTAGATACACCCGCTGCGAGGGCTTTTACAGAATCAGACGAAAACACACGAGTGTTTAGCTTCACGAACACAGAGTAGAACGGCGGGAAAAACTTGCGTAATCGTAAAGACGATGAAGATAAATGAAACATCTTTTCACAGAGTTCCCATCGCCGCGGAAACAGAGCGACTCTGTTTTTTTTTTTTTTTTAAATTGACTTAACATATATAATACGAGCTTTAACAAAAATGATATGGGCTTTTTAAGTGAACCGACCCAATATAATTATTTGATGAAAGCGACGTCGTCCTACATTGTCAAAAGTTAAAACCCTAATTACATAGCCGCCGTGTAAATGACCCGGTTTATCTCAACCCGACCCGATTGAATAAAAACTATGGGCTTTATTGGATCAGCCCAATAAGAGTTCGTTTCTTTATTTAATGGAAGCGATTCTTTACTCTCAAAACCCTAATTCAATACTCTTTGTATCCACCGCCGTGCTATCTCAATCTCCGGCGCCGCACCAGTGTCGGAGTTTTGATGTATTTGATCATACCAATGCTTTCGTATCTGTGTTTTGCTTTAATTGAGATTATATCTTAAATCTGTAGTAAAGTTTGATGCTTTTTGTTGTTTTTGGTTCCATATTTCATTTGTTTTTTTTGGGTGAAGAGGTTGATGAGATTTTGCACTATGTGTCGAAGGCTATGTCAATATGACAGTGGCATAGTCTTTGAATCACAAAAGTGCAGAAAGAGAGAGCTGTTAAATCAGCAAGCGGCCAGACAACCGTCGGGATAGATCCACAGGTGAAGCGGATTTTTTCATCTGCTTTCAGCTACTAAATCTATCTTACAAGTTTTGTGAACATGAAAAATCTCATTTTTTTTTTTTGAATTTTTGCGATACTTGAATTGTTTTGTGTTTTTGAGTTTTTGAGTTGTTGTTGTTATTGCACCTTGAATTAAAAAGGTCATGCTTCGTTCTGATGGCATGGCCATTTTCGAGGATGCGTAAAGTGATTGCTGTTAAGTCAGTAAGCGGCCAGACAACCGTTGGGGTAGATCCACAGGTGTTGCGGTTTTTTTTTTCTCCGCTCTCTGCCTACTAAATCTATCCCACATTTTTAATGTGTTCTTTGTGGATTCAAGTTTTTTGGTTAAATCTTTGATTCTTTTGTGAAAGTGTTTGGACTTGGGCATGAGATGTGTAGTAAATGATGGCAGAGTTGATTTGGTTTCCTTGGTTTGAGAAATGTTCTCTAGTTGGATTTACAATTGAGATTTGAGCTAATTTATCTGGTAATGGTTTGGTCCTGAACAAAAAAACATACATATGATAAGATCATAAAAGATTTGTGAAAAGCAATTTGAATAAGTTCCATTTCAAAATTTGACTACTTAAATCGTTTAGTCACTTACGTCACAATAAGAATATGAAACTCAAACCTTTTATGAACATTTGTTGAATCAGTTTAGGTGCACATCTTTGAGAGAAACAGTAAGCGAATCAAACTTTTAAGCCTAAAGCAAATTTGGTTCCGTTTGTGACACTTCTGTTGCAGCCAACCCGAATAGTATACAACATGACTTCTTCCATGATCATACAAGGCGATTTGCTTTTGTTAACCGCTATGATTGTGGTGGTGGTGGGAAGTTTTAGAATCGTTTGGTACACAATGCATCCAATTGAAAAGAAACAATGATGGAAGAAGTTGAAGATATTCGACGGAGGTGGATGGCGGTTCAGTTGTAAAAGAAAATTAATTCGTCTGTCGGATGTAATGTTGGATTAAGAAAGAAAAATCTCACTATTTAACTAAGAAATTGAAGCCGGAAGTAATTAATGTCGATGATTTGTTTCTCTCCTCCACCAATAATAAACATTTAGGACTTGAACCACACTTTAGTGTCTCAGAACTTGAGAAATCTAAACATTGCCTGAGTTATTTGGCTGAGTTATATTTGACATAAAAAAATGTTGAGCGACTCTCCTCTAGGGAAAGCCTTACAAACATCATACAACTTACATGGGTAACACTAAAACAAACTTCACGGGAATTTAGAACCTAGATCAAAATACAACAAAATAAAGAGTTAATTAAAAAAAGAGCATTAAAAAGCCAATGCCCTTCGGATTTAGGCACTATGGTAATGACTTTTGGATTTAGGCATTCAGCAAGAACTAAAAGATCGCTTTTGCCCTCACTCACCCTTCTTCTTCCTTTTGCTCTTCGAAACTCTCTTTCTCTCTCTCCTTCTTCATTCTCTTCAACTTTGTCGATAATTACAGACTAAAACTTCCAGCGACCAACACCAATAGTGTAGGAGTCATCGATTTAGATAATATCTGTTGCAGCTTTGTGGTTTGAAAAACGCAGCGTCCAAACCACAAAAATCCAAAATCACCACATGATTGGTCGCGAATCAAGAACTGAGATCTCGGTTATAAGTACTATTTGGGTTAGGTTCTCAGTTATAGGTACTATTTGGGTTTAGGAACCCCAAAACTTAGGGTTTAGCTCTCCGATCCTCTGCTTATTCCGCCCAAAACGCCAAGGGTTAATTTTGTCATGAACAATTGATAAATGACTATTATTTATGGCATTATACTGACAATGCCTAAATCCGAAGTTACACCTCCAAAAGTGCCTATTTTGATAATAATCCCCAAAATAAATGGCTAAAACAATGTCAAAGATAAGGGATTGCAACAATCCAACAGATAGGGAATGATAACACAAATGCATACCATTCAGTCTTAAAGATATTATGACCAGACAAGACCACATACTTTTTGATGTAGCTTCTCCAAATCCTATACAAAGAATTTGAGTGACTACTACTCCCTGATTGCCCCAGAGGTATGAGAACCTCCAAAACCCGGTACAGGCAAAGGCAAAAAGGACGGGCAGAAAATCCTGTGAAAGCGAGGCAACACACTTCTTCTTCTGCTGGGGAGGACCGTCTGTAACTAAGAGCCAAAGACGCCAACACGAGAAGGGAAGTATCCAGCTGTTCGTCGATCCTAGAAGCATGAAAGACCAGAGAGGGAAGTTGTCCAACCCTTTTGGACCTCATGGACTTCCGATTGTAGATGAACAACATAACTGATTGCACCAACATATCTCGGTTATAGATAACCGGAGTGTCATAAACAATGACAGAGAAGTCTCGGTTTACATATCTAATCCACCATGTGCATAAGCGAAAAAGATATGGCAAAACCGGAATTTTAATAGTGGTAACAAACAGAGGGATACCACACTGAAGCTGTAAACTGAGAGAAGAGAGGAAACCTAGAGATGAGCATATTTCTAGTCGACGGTGAGGGCACTTTACCGTCCCTTGTTGCATCTGCGAGGAATTGATCATCTTGCGATGCTGGGCGGATCACCATCCCCTTCCCCACCATCATTTTTCCCTTGTCGATCCTCCAGAGTCGTCCCTGATTGGTGTCGGTGGTTTCCCTCACTGCCTGACGGAGTGGATCCAGGATGCAGTTTCCTCGATTTCACAGAAATCGGATTTGTGCTTTGACACTTAGGTGAGTTTGAGAATCGCAACAGTAATTTTCTTGAAGCTGCTCCTTGGTTTTCCAGAAGCCCACCAGATTGGGCCTTATCTTTAACTTTTGGGTTTTTCTTTTTGTTTTTGTTCTCCTTCTTTTTGCCTGGGCCCTTTGAACGGCCCGTTCCAGCCGAAGGGAGAGGAGGCCGATTGCTATTCCCCTCGTCGAACTTTGTGGGATCCGACAAAGGTATCATCACCGGATCACCCTTCTCCTCCCCGTTAGTTTGAACTTCACCTCCTAACATATCCTCCTCTTCTATTTCGATATTTGTAGCATCCCAATCGGATGCCACTGCCTCTCTAAAGGCCTATGCATCTTCCTCTGTCCATTCCAAATCTACTTTATCTAAATCATCATAGTTCTTGTCCCACTCCATGTCATCCCTATCCACTTCCTGAAGATACTCGTCGGTTTCCGGGGGGAATGGTTCAGCTAGGACAGACGAATGGTGAGAATTTGTGGTTTGAGGCTCCCGAGTAATAACTTTTAGGGGATCTGTGATGGGACTCGGGTCATCTATTCGGATAAGATTGGTAAACTTATCCTCCAGAGGAGTTCCTTGTCGTTCAACTTCTTCCTCCTCCACAGTCTGCTGATACCAGTTGTTGTTGATCTTAACAATCACATCTTGGTGTATACCCGTTGATAATTCATTTCCTGGGGATTGAGTGTGGAGCTGGGAAGGAGCCCCCAAATCAAAAGGTAAGCTTTTCCTTGCCAAAGGAGAATTAATTGTTCCTTTGGTTTTTGCTGAATCACCCTTCTCAATATCAATAATCCAGAATTTCTTCTGTAGACTAAGACGGAAAGGTCTCTCTCGAACATGGTCAGGTGACTGAATGACCTGCTTAGCTCGGAATGTCGCGACTTATGGGTCGGAGATACTCGCTTGTGAATCTGATTGGCTGGGATTCGGCTCGGGGGATCTAGTATTACTCCGAGAATTAGCACGGTCACGGTGAGGCGTCATAGATGTATCTTTCCTCACCACCTCGCCTCTGTGGGGTTCCATCCCAAAGATATCCTCATATCTCCTCTTTCGACGGCCTCTCTCACTGTTAGGATCATACCCGCTTCCCTCTACTCTATTTTTGGGTAATTGAGACCGAGATTTTGTGTTACCCTTACGCTGACGGCCAGACATAGGCTCCGCTCTGAACCTAGTCTCCTATTGCATCGGGGTCTCATTGCGGGGAAGTCCCACTGAAATCTCCTGCCGCTGTGAAGGGGGGTGATAAGGCCCATTTTTCACCTTTTCAAGCCTATTCCACACATCCCTTCGTCCTTGTTCAAGTAATTTCTTCCCCTCATCCTTCTCACGACGGTATGTTTCTAATGTATTGTCATTGGGGTTGTCGTTTACCAAATCTGGTCTCCACCAAGAGGGGTGGGATCTGCTGCCTCCAGAAGTAGACTGGGACGTTTCTCCAACAGTTTTGAAACCACCATTTGCAGACTGAAGAAACTCTGCAGATCTTTCCTGCTGATTGACGCCATTTTCACTGTGATGTAGGGTAGTGGCTTTCAAGGGGCAAGAATCCTCCTCATGGCATATCCGGTGACAAAGCTTACACCATCTGTAGAGCTTCTCATAGACCATGGAAACCCACACAACATCCCCAGTTGGAAGTTGCGTTTTCTTCTGGAATCTCTGCGGTTCATCCACTCTGACAGTGACCTGGATTCGTCCCATTGGAGCATCCACTTCCCTACAGATTCCAAAGGAGTCCCCAAAATTCCTTAAAGAGGGCTCAAACCAGTATATGTTGGGAATACCTTCAGTTTGAATCCAAAAAGTCATGGTGTTTGGAAAGGTATCACCGATGTGAGGTTCCCATCTCTCAAGAGAGAAGGACCACTCGTTGAAGTGGCAAGCTCGTTTATTCAAAACTTTTTGTAAGTCTCTTTCAGATTCAAAATCAAACTGAAATCTTAATTTTCCAAGAGATATACCCCGAACGTGTCCTACAACATTCCAGATGTTTTGTTTAGGCAGGAGGGCCACCATAGCAGAGATGCTTCTTCCACCTTGGTGGAACATGCGACCAACAAGGCTTCTTTTGTGTCTTGCGATAAGGGCTGAGTTGTCCACCTCAGGTAGTATGACAATGTCATCTTCTTCCTCCACATCTCGCCAATGGTGGAAAGTAACAGGTTGTGCTTGAGAAGCCATCAAAGCCTGATACAATTCTTAACGAAGAGCTATACAGGGAGGACAAATAAGCTCCGTCTCCCGAAATATAGTAGTGATGAGACTCAGGCTCAGCCTGAACAGGATTGTCTCCCAGAAGAAAAATTGCGAGTGTAACAAAGAAACTCCCTTATGTTTTGTACTGACTTTGACTCTTTTGATGTTGTACGATTAGACTTAACAGGGGAAGGAATAGAGGTAAAAAGTCGCTGATGGGGACATCAGGAAAGCAGTCACGGGTTTAATTAGAAGAGAGACGACACCAAGTGAAAGGAAAACTACTTGGTGAGCTTGAGAAAAAGGATAAGATTGGTGAACATGTGCAAAAGGGGACCAGCTCTTCTTATTACACCAAAGCCTCTCTCGGTCGGAACCTAGGAAGCAAAGGAAAAAGAAGGAAAGTTACTTATTTTATATAAAACAGAGTTGGTGGTCATTGTATGTAGTTCTAAATACTAATAAGTTCAGAATTTTGCCACCCCACTATGCGTATGTTGCGTGAACAATCAGTGTTGTAATATTTCTGATGTCATTATAATTTGATGACTCCACTATACAAACTATTTGTTTTTAGAGAGATCATACAGGCGTCAGGCGAGTCATAGACCGTTTGTTTTGTGTCTTCGCTACTTGTGTTTCTTCTTTACCTAACTAAGAAAAAAAAACTCATAATCTAAAAAGGGTTATAGTTATACTTATACATAAAAACAAAAATATAAAATTATATTTTTTCTTAATTGTTTCTTATGTTTTGCTTAAGTTTTGCTCAATTTTTTATTTTATTTTTTACAATATATTTTATTTTAAATTAGAGAATTATATCATAATCTTCATAGTATACTATAGCACACTTAGCAAAACATCTCATGGTCCTACACAAACAACCCAAAACAAAACTATATATTAATACTATGTTTAGTATTTTAGTAGCTCTACATATTATTGGTCTTAAATTATCAAAGATAGTTACATAGTTATCAGATATAACATAATTCTTCTTGCAAGAAAACATTATACCTATGGCGGCTAAAACATCTATATTAACATTTTCACAGCAGTTTTAGTAAAGTAGGCTTGAAGTTGAGAATTATTTACATATAATGCCATTGTAATTAATATATTTTTTAAAAGTTAAAGCACAAGATCGAGAAAACAATTGCAAAATCAATATTAACATTTCCGTATAACCCAAAAAATCAAATTAAGATTCCCCAATCATGAATTTCCATAATTTTAGCATATTAACATTAGTCAATCTTTAATCTACCGAAATCTCTTCCAAAATAATATATATAATATATCGTCAATAATCATTTTAGAGAAAAATATTATAACTCTTGGTAATCATTTAAAGTTGAAAATTATGCATTAAATATTAAAATAAAATTGAAAAATATTATCAAGAATTGTCAACAGGAAAATCAAGAACTTAAAGTCGTTCAGTTTTTCGGGATTATTCTTGATTTAAGCATACTACATTGGAAATAGCTTGAGAATTTATAGTTACTAGATGAGTACCCGCGCACTGCGCTGGTTTTCTTTTGGCGATATGAACAATTATATTTTTATTGTCAATATGAGATTCATGTATTGAGTAGTCAAAAACTAAAACACAAACCATGATGAACAATATCATGTGACTGAAAATTTGGAGTAGTCACCGGCTCACCACAGATGATTGAATCTTTTTTTTTTCTCTCGCATTGTAGCAGTTAAAAAAAAACTGTAGTAAATTTGGTCAATTTCCAAGTCTCATAATCTATTCAACCTCTTCAGAATCAAATACAAAATGACCAGTTTTTTCTTATTCAATAGTAAGATTACATTTAACAACACACATACTGGTCCTAGATACATAAAATTAAACTTTAGAAACAACACCACTCAAAGAAAAAATCCTTAAGGTTCACCATAGTGAGAATGAACTTGCAATATTGTTTATAGTTGAGCAGATAGAGTCAGTGAAAAATGTTTGAAGAGAAGGAAAACAACACAACAATATATGATTAAGAGAGAATTTTGATTTTTTTCTTGTTTGTTATCGAATGAGAATGAATATAATCACTAACAAACTATAATTAGAAGAACTAATTAAATATCTTTCTCTATATATTCACGATTCGTGCCATATAAGTATTTGTTTTTCTCGAACCTGCTACACTGTACCAAAGCAAGAAATATATGAATAATTAAAGAAAATAGTAAGGAAAACATAGTATGCAATTCCAATAATGAAGAAACTAACTTGTAATCTATTTTAAGCAAAATAAATAAACCATTACTAATGCATTAACATAGTATAAGTAAGCTACAAAAATAACCAGTTACAACCAATATAAATTCGTTCATGTGTGGATATAGACTCTTGAGAAGCCTAAACAGCCACAAGCTGTAACCATCCGCTATTTGGAACAATAAGCATACTAATCAGTTTCAATTAGAAAATTTATAGATGATGTTAAGACAATCTTAACATCAGTATAAGACAATTTTCGTTATCTAGGAAGTTCAATCCTTTATTATCTTTAGCATTCTAATCTATATTCTAAAGCCAAGTCTCGTTGGTGATTTCTTCAAAAGAGTACTCTATGAATTTACTTGATCTTGAAGTTTTCCTTTCTCTGCAGTTGACATTCATCTTCCACACATCTTCGTTCACTACAAGAAAAAAATAATAGGATGTGAGAGATATTATAAATGAGCAATCACTACAAAAATCAAAGCAATGGAAGACGAAAAGGGTTGAAGTAGCAGTTACTACAAAAATCAAGCGAGTGAAGACGAAGAGGATCAGTCAAGCAACATAAAGAATTCAAGATAAGAATTCAAGATGTGGCACTCTCTTCATTGCTGATGTGGCACAAGGATGGAGAGAGTTAACCAACTTTCATAGTATAGATTCTTCAAAAAAGTACTCTATGAATATACTTGATCTTCAAGTTCTCTTTTCTCTGCAGTTGACATTCAACTTCCACACATTTTCGTTCACTACAAAAAAAAAATAGTAGGATGTGAGATATATTATAAATGAGCAATTATTACAAAAATCAAAGCAATGGAAGGCGAAAAGGGTTGAAGTAGCAGTTACTACAAAAATCAAGCGAGTGAAGACAAAGAAGATCAGTCAAATAACATAAAGTATTCAAGATAAGAATTCAAGATGTTTCACTCGCTGGTGTGGCACAAGGATGGAGAAAATTAACCAACTTTCATAGTATAGATTTCATATACAATTAGTTTCCAAATCTTAAGTGATAAATATCAAACAACTTGAAATTTTAGAGGCTGAATTTTATTTATCTTTATGAAAAGCAACCCACAATAGTATTGTTACTTTATTATTCTTCCTCATTTCCAGATGTTGGCTTCGGACCTAATGGAGAGACGAGTAGGGTGTTGTTTGATACAATTTTATTAAGAATGTTTGTAGCTTTAAAAACTGTTAGAAGCAACAAAAAAAAATTATTAGACCTCAAAAACGAAGAAATTATTAGAAGCAAAAGAAATAATATTGGAGCCAAAACTGTAATAACATATGCGTTATTTGGTAAAAAAATTTACCCTAAAATTCAAAAAATTCTATTTTTCATTCACAAATATCCAAAATTCAGTTTTATCAAGAAGCCTATATGAATGTACTACTTTTCTCTTGGAAGAGGATTATGAATAAGGTCCAAACTAGAAATTAAAATAAAAGATTTGAAGTTTTCTATTATATTGTGGTAATAAAATGATTAAATGACTGACCATAGTAATACCATGGACATGGTACATTTGCTAGATTTGCTACATCAGCATGGTTCGAAAGGTCAAACCAAACCAACTGAAGGGGACACAACAACTAACACAGATCCGTACATAGTATTTGCTCTTTGAACACGTGAATAGATTTTATAACGTTTTGTCCTTGCCCAATTTATCAAATATTTTTTGCCTCAAATACTGTTTTTATTTTCTTTTTGTAATTCATTTACAATATATGTATTGTTTATACGGTTTTCTAACAAAAATTTGGTTACCACTTATCATAGTTTAGTTTTGTACATACAGTATTAGTCTGAAGTTTAAGTTGTAAACCTAACAACTCATTAAAAAGTATTAATGAAGAGCAAGACTTTATAGCAATTACACCAACAGTGACAACAACAACAATGATAGGTGGTTTATACTTACTTATACACCAACAATGATATACAACAACTACTAAGTGAGATTCGTAGTTAGCTTTTAAAGAAGGTCCCTTTAAAGAATAGTCAAATAAGTAGTACTAATATACACCAACAACACTAGCAAAGATATTAAATGCACATTCGAAAAATTTGAGATCCAGATTCCAGATTCCAGATTCCAGATCCATCTCTTTGTGATTTTTTTTCGCACATTTTGTCTTCTCCATTTGTTTAAAACAGACGCAAGAATCTTTGAAAAAAGCCACATCGATGACACGAGGCGAAAACTAAATATATAAATAAAATTCTTTTGAAATCTGGGTTTTATTCGATAAAGAGGGGTTTGTTTTGTTTTCTTCTTCAACCATCTCTGAATCGTTCCCAAAGCTTCACCAACCTTAACAGACGACGGAGATCTCAAGAAGATCCTCGACTCGATTCCCTCACGGTTCGTGCTTTCACTTCTCGTTAAATATTTAGTCTTTATTCATCGTTGATCAAGACATCAATCTCTGTTTCTTGATGAATGATCCAGTTCAAAGATCTTTTCTTTTAAGTTCCTTCTCGTTTCTTTCTTTTCGATTTTGTTGATGTATATTGAAGATACCCATCTGAGAAAAGTAACAAAAAAGTCTCCTTTTTTCTGCTTTACCAATTATGAAGAACCCTAGATTCAAGAACAGTAGCAAATTTGAGTTAATCTATATAAAGGTTGTTGCAGATATCAAAAATCCTTAATTGGGGACGATGTGGAGAGTTCTAATCCGTTTATAATCTGGATGACGTTATGCAGAAGCGGAGGATCATCACTGTGGATCAATCGTCGTCTATTGAGATGACAGAGTACAGTAGCAGCAACGATGACGTTCCTTACTCTAGTGTTCGCCGTGATGATGATGAGGAGGTTCCGTCGTCACCTAAAGTTACTGACAAGATTCGGAAAGTTTCGATGTTGCCACTTGTGTTCCTCATATTCTATGAAGTCTCAGGAGGTCCTTTTGGTGTTGAGGATAGCGTTAACGCAGCTGGACCATTGTTAGCTCTACTAGGGTTTGTGATCTTTCCTTTCATATGGAGTATTCCTGAGGCTTTGATCACTGCTGAGATGGGTACAATGTTTCCAGAGAATGGTGGTTATGTTGTGTGGGTTTCTTCTGCTTTGGGACCATTTTGGGGGTTTCAGCAAGGTTGGATGAAATGGCTGAGTGGTGTTATTGACAACGCGTTGTATCCTGTTCTGTTTCTTGATTACTTGAAATCTGGAATCCCTGCTTTAGGTAGTGGTTTGCCTAGAGTTGCTGCAATCTTGGTGTTGACTATCTTGTTGACGTATCTCAACTACAGGGGACTGACTATAGTTGGTTGGGTTGCTGTGCTTATGGGGGTTTTCTCAATCCTTCCCTTTGCTGTGATGGGTTTGATTTCTATTCCGCAGATAGAGCCATCGAGGTGGCTTGTGATGGACTTAGGGAATGTGAACTGGAACTTGTATCTAAACACGCTTTTCTGGAATCTTAACTATTGGGATTCGATCAGTACTCTAGCTGGTGAAGTGGAGAACCCCAACAAGACGCTTCCAAAGGCTTTGTATTATGGTGTGATCTTAGTTGCTTGTTCTTACATCTTCCCTCTTTTGGCTGGAATCGGGGCAATCCCGCTAGAGCGTGAGAAATGGACTGATGGGTATTTCTCTGATGTGGCCAAAGCTCTTGGTGGAGCGTGGTTGAGATGGTGGGTTCAAGCGGCTGCAGCCACATCAAACATGGGAATGTTTCTAGCTGAGATGAGTAGTGACTCTTTTCAACTTCTTGGAATGGCTGAGCGCGGTATGCTTCCTGAGTTCTTTGCCAAGAGGTCACGTTATGGGACACCTTTACTAGGGATTCTGTTTTCAGCTTCAGGCGTTGTGCTCTTGTCTTGGCTAAGCTTTCAAGAGATTGTAGCTGCAGAGAACTTACTCTACTGCGTTGGTATGATCTTGGAGTTCATAGCTTTTGTTAGGATGAGAATGAAACACCCTGCTGCATCAAGACCGTACAAGATACCTATAGGAACCGTTGGTTCGATCCTCATGTGTATTCCTCCAACGATACTGATCTGTGCTGTTGTATCACTCTCGTCTCTAAAAGTAGCTGCAGTAAGCGTTGTGATGCTACTCGTAGGTTTCATAATGCATCCTTTTCTGAACCATATGGATCGCAAGAGATGGGTCAAATTCTCCATCAGTTCTGACTTGCCGGACCTTCAGCAGCAAACTCGGGAGTATGAAGAAACACTGATACGTTAAAGAGTGTTCTTTGTTCATTCCCGCATCTATGTTTTACAGTACAGAGCTTGTAAGCCATAGACTCTGTACTCTGTTCATTCACAGCTTGTTCTAAAGTTGTAGGTTTTTTTTTTTTTCTTTCTCGTAAAGTTAGTTTACGTTACATACGGTTTTACTAATAAACTTGTGCAATATGTTTGTATCTCCCTTTCATTTTTTTTGTTCTGGTCTTTGCCATTATTGATTTGTGTAAAACAAGGTTTGGTAAATCTTGGATCTTTAGATAAGATTTCATGGCTAATGATTTGAAAGAAAAGAAACAAATTCCACACAAAACCCCCAAAAAAGCATAAGCTAGCAGGACAAGTATCAGTGTTTGACCATTCTTTCTAATGAAAGCAGAAACACAAGTGTCTCAGTTGAATTGATCAGAGATTTCTATCACCACAGTCTCCGTCTGTTTCATTAATATGTAGGACTTGTAAATGTGATATGGACAATCTCAAAACAGAGAACCACAGTTTCTAAAAATCTTTTACAAGATATGACCAACTATAACGATATGGATCAGTTTTGTTTTCTTCTCATAGCATAGCTCAATCTTTGGTAATCTTCAGACGACGAAGATCTTGAACCCTCGATTCTCTCACGGTTCGTACTTCATAAACTCTCGTAAAAGTGTTAAGACTCTCGTATCAAGGATTCAAGAGTTTGTACAATTGTCTAACCTTTATTCTTGTTTCTTTTGGCTGATTCAGAAGGGAAGTATTATTACCATGAGAGACTGTAACATGAATGACTTTGCTTATGCTAATCTTCAAGGTGATGAAGATGATGTTTCTTTGCGTAAATCAGCAACCAATTCAATTCAGAAAGTTTCGATGTTACCACTCGTTTTCCTCATATTCTACGAAGTCTCAGGAGGTCCTCTTGGTGCTTAAGGCTGAAGCTAATGTGAATGCAGCAGAACCACTGTTAGCTCTTTCAGGGTTTATTATCTTCCCTTTCGTTTGGTGTATTCCTGAGGCACTGATCACTGCTGAGATGAGCACAATGTTCCCTATAAATGGAGGCTTTGTGGTTTGGGTCTCCTCTGCTTTAGGACCATTTTGAGGGTTTCAAGTAGGTTGGATGAAATGGCTTTGCGGGGTTATAAATGGAATGGTTTTGGAGTTTATAGCATTTGTTAGGACGAGGCTGATATATATCCGGATGCATCGAGACCGTATAAGATACCAGTTGGAACCCTTGGTTCGGTTATGATATGTGTTCCTCCCATTGTACTGATATGTTTCTTTCGTTGTTCTATCTACTATCAAAGTGGCTTTAGTGAGCTTTGTGATGGTAGTCATTGGTTTGTTGATGAGAGACCTAGTCTAAACCATCTCGATCGAAAGAGAATGGTCAAATTCTCAATCAGTTATGTGCGAGAGTGTTTTAAGCAGGACAATTCGGATTTTGAAGAATCTTTCCTACGTTAGAAGTAATTATATGTATATTGTTATAAATAGCAGATGGATGCACGTTATAAGGTCCATCTTCTTGTAGAATTACTTTGTCATCAAGCAAAACTCTCTTGTACTTTGTATATAAAAAAAGACCTTTGGAATCAAACAAACACTCATATCTTCCTTCTCTTTTATCTATCTATAACATATAGAGTCTATCTTGTGCTAGTTTTGTAGAGAAACAAGAAAAAATGAATGGAGTTTCTCGTCATCTTCGAGCTTCATCATCACTTCCTTGGTTGATTCGCGGCTATGGTGGTGGAATCAATTCTGTCCGTCGATTTTCATCTCAATCTGATGGCTTCTCTGGTTCGTTATTTTCCCTACTCAACCTTACGATCCGATGACACGCCATTTTGCTTTCACTTTTTGAGTTATGGCTCAGATTTAATGATTTGGATCAAGAAGTTAGGAATTTGGATTCGGCGTTAGCTAGTAAAGTGTGATTCGCCATGAAAACGTTTTACATTTTCGTGATTTGAGGATTCATTCGTTCGATTAGCCTTTTGGATTATAATAGATTGAATCGATGTCTTATACCCAGTCTCGTGTAACAAACTGAATTTCTCATTAATCTGTCAGATTACACTAGTTTATATACATGATTAGGATTAAGTAAAGGAAAGCTTAATCCTACATAAACTATATAATAGATATAAACCGGTTGATTAAACCTGGTACACTATCCTAATACACCCCCCTCAAGCCTCTGAAACCGAAATATGTGAAGGATGAAAGAGGCTTGATATAGACATGCGTCCAAGAAGAGAGTAGAAAGGACTCGGCTGAAGAGCTTTCGTCAAGATGTCATCATGTTGGTTTGCACTGGAGACGTGAAAGAGCTTCAAGAACCCATTCTTCATCTGATCTCTGACGGTATGACAGTCAATTTCGATGTGTTTCGTCCTCTCATGAAACACGGGATTTGTGGCAATGTGAATGGCCGACTTGTTATCACAAAACAACTTTGCAGGAGAAGTGACAGTGATCTTCAAATCCTTGAGCAATTGGTTTAACCACAAGAGTTCACAAGTGGCAAGAGCCATGCTGCGATATTCGGATTCAGTACTGCTTCGACTAGTAACCTGCTGTTTCTTAGACTTTCAACTAATCAAGCTTTTGCCCAGATAAACGCAAAAACCAGAGATAGACCTTCTAGATTCAGGACAAGTTCCCCAATCCGCATCAGAAAAAGCATTAAGGCAAGGTTCCGAGCTAGCAGCATAATAGAGTCCTTGACCAGGGTTACCTTTAATATAGTGGCAAATCTGATAAGAAGCTTGTAGATGCACATCCGCAGGGCAAGAGAGGAACTGACTCAAGTTGTTAACTGCAAAAGTGATGTCTGGCCGAGTAATGGTGAGGTAAAGCAGTCTTCCTATGAGCTCTCTGTATGATGTAGCTCGAACAGAATCAAGAGGAGTTCCCATGTCCTTCGTGTAGTGAACATTGGGATTCATAGGAACACTACAAGGTTTACAAGCCAAAAGCCCTGTGGAAGCCAAGATGTCAAGAGCATATTTGCGTTGGCAAACAGAGATGCCACTGCTATTACGAGCTATTTCTAATCCCAAGAAAAACTTAGGAGCGCCCATATCTTTGATCTTAAAAGCAGCATGCAAGACAGTCTTGAGCTCCTGTAAATCACTGTCATTGTTAGACGTAATCATAATGTCATCAACGTATACCAGGAGAGCAATAAACCGTGTTCCTCGCTGTTTGACAAACAAAGTGTTGTCACCAAGACACTGAGAGAAACCAGCTCCGAGGATCACTCCAGAAAAACAATGGTACCACTGGCGAGAAGCCTGCTTTAAACTGTAAAGAGATTTATGTAGCCGACAAACCGCATTAGGAGGAAGTGGTGCACCACCCGGAGGAGTATAGCCTTGAGGGAGACTCATGTAGATCTCCTCGTCTAAGCTCCCATGAAGGAAAGCATTTGTCACGTCCATCTGGGTTAGTGTCCATCCATGTATAGCCGCTAATCCCAAAACAAGTTTAACACTAGCAAGCTTAGCAACAGGGGGAAAAAAGTATCGATGTAATCAATCCCCTCCATTTGAGTATACCCTTTAGCCACTAATCTCGCTTTATAACGATCTATAGATCCATCTGGGTTATATTTGATAGTGTAAACCCATTTACACCCTATCACCGTCTTACCAGGGGGTAAAGAGACAACACTCCAAGTCCCAAGATGCTCAAGAGCAACAATCTCCACATCCATAGCCTTGGGAAAATGAGGATGAGCCATGGTCTGCTTAAAATTTTGTGGCTCCGACTCAATTGAGCAAGAAAGAACAAAAAATTGATAGGAAGGACTCAATTTGGAATAGGTAAGAACATAATCAAGAGGGTAAACAACAAGTGGATCCGAAGAAGAGAGATTATCAGAAAGCTGAGTAAGATTGCATAATGCAACAACATAAGAAGAAGAGGATTAGACGTTGAAAGATCAAGAGAAGTCAAATTAGAAAAAGAAGTGTTTGTAAGATTACAATGATAGTCAGATAAGTAACCTGGAGCTTTAGCTTGGCGTCGTGGCCTATCATTGTTCTGTGCAACCTGTCCTGTGCCAACTGTAACAGCCTCATCCGGTATGATAACAGCACTAGAAGATGATGACGGTAATGCGGATGATGATGCAGAAACAGGAACATGTAAAGGCAATGAATGTGTATCTTCGACAAGCTCAATCTCAGTAGAAACAGGCATAGGTAAAACCATCTTACTAAACAAATCAGTAGTAGGAAGAGAAGGTGTAACATTTTTGAAAGGAAAAATATGCTCATGAAAAACAATGTTACGAGTAATATGAACAGCATTAGTTTCCAGATTAAGAACCTTATAACCTTTGTAACCAGATGGATACCCTAGAAAAACACATGGTTCAGCTCTAGGAGTAAACTTGTTTCGATCCTTAGCTAAAGTAGAAGCATAACATAAGCAACCAAAAGATCTCAAGAAACTATAATCTGGTTTTTGTTTAAAATTTTTTTCATAAGGCGAAATTTTGTCTAAAACTAAAGAGGGTGTTCTATTAATCAAGAAAACAGCAGTATGAATGCAATCAGACCAGTAGCAAAGAGGAACATTAGATTGAAACAAAAGTGCACGTGCAACATTAAGAAGATGCTGATGCTTTCTCTCGACAACCAAATTTTGTTGTGGTGTATAAGGACATGAAAAATGATGTAACATGCCATGATCTTTAACCAGTTGATTAAACCCAAGTTCAGGTGCATTATCACTACGAACAATCTTAATGACAGAGTTATACTGTGTTTGAACATGTTTTATAAAAGATGGGAAAATAGAAAGAACATCATTTTTATTCCTCATCATATAAATCTAGGTGATTCGAGTACAATCGTCTACAATAGTAAGAAAATCGCGATATCCTTCTATAGACTCTACTGAAAAAGGTCCCCAAGTATCTATATGAATGAGATCAAACGGTGAAGTAGAAAGTTTACTATGTGAAACAAACGGTAATTTCTTTTGCTTAGCTAGGGGACAAATATCACAATCACTACAAGAAAACATGGATTTGCCGACTGCAAAAACAGTCACTAAACAGTCGCAAACTACTTAGTTACGACTGACTGGCGACTGACTTACGTAGTCGCTAAACAGTGCGTCGCTAAAATAATTAGTCGCCAAATAGTCGACACGGAGCTACTAATTGGCGACTGATAATTGTGGTCGTTCTTCCCTCGCCAAACAGTCGCTAAAGTTGCGACTGAATTTGCAACTCTTTAGCGACTGATCTGGTTATTCATTTGCGACTGTTTTGGTTACTGATTTGTGTATGTTTCGGTGATTGTTTTACGACTGTTTAATTATCATGTTTTTTTTTTAATTATGGTAAAAATGAATTATTTGATTTTGTAATACTAAAACTGATTATGAAAACTATAACTAAAACATAACAAACATGAAATTAAACAAAGACATAAGTTTCAACATACATCCAACATAAGTTCCAAAAAACATCCAAACAACCATTCTAAGAGTACAAGTCGCAAATATTACAAAAAATTTGAAGGTCATGAGGGAAGGAGGGATAGTGAAACAATTCGGAGGCAGAGAGTCTCAAGCTTGGTTCTCTGCAAATATAATTTATCTTATCAATAAGACAACATATATAGGTGCTCTATTGAAATAGAAATAGACATCGGTTTGTACAGGTACATGTACAAGAGCTATCTCTATATAAAAGAGATAAACACACTGGGGAAAAAAACTTAAAACTTACTTGTGCAAGCATTTCAATAGAAAGTCTTTAGCCTTTGATGAGAGGTCTTCTGGAATTGGAGGATGAGCTTTTGTTTAACCAATATGAAGGACAACGGCAAACTGGAAGCAAAAATTCATAGTTCTTCTTAGGTTCATATGAGTTAATTCTTAACTCTTTCAAAAATTGTTAGTTCTAAAATATAAGGCAGTTTCATATGCATCAACAATATTGAAATGTATCTTCACCCAGTGAATCTGTTTACCTGCTGCTGATACTGCTCGCTACATACACAGACACATTCACATGTTGAACTGGAAAGAGGAAAGTACCTTAATATCTCTATGCATGATCCCATTCTTGTGAAGATACTCCAAACCAAGCAAAATTTGCTAAGTGTACATTATAATTACCTATCAGAAAAGTTCAAACACAACATTCATCAACATTCAGTTATAGTGAGAAACTTACAGGCTCAGGAAAATATCCAAACTTTTCCAACAAAGAAGATATTGATCCACCAGGAACAAATTCCATCAAAATATTCAAGGAATCACTCTCTCTTACAGTAACCAAGTATCTCTACAAACAAAAACAAGATAAATAGTGAGAAGAATACAAGACAAATCAATTGTAAATAAATAAAAAAAAACTAAATGGATTCGCCTACTTACAACAATTTTTGGATGTGAAAGATTCTTAAGAAGTTGTCCTTCTTCCTCAAGCTCTCGGATACGATCCTATGAAAGACCCAAAAAAAAAAATAGTTCCTCAACCACTTAGGGAAACACAAACTGTTACCAAAATTGGGAACAAATATTAAACAAAAAAAAAAAGGAAAATTTTGCCGTAACTCTCACCTGAGTCTTCTCCTTTGAAGCACTGCTAGGAGCAATTAAAACCTAAATCCCAAAAACAATCGCGAATCAGTAGAACAGATCATAAAATTATAACTAAGAATTTGAAAACCCACTTGTTTAATTGCAAGAAGCTCGCCGGAATCAAGGTTCATTCCCATGTAAACCCTCCCAAAAGCACCGCACCGGAACCAAGAAGTTGTTATTGATACAAGGAGGTTTCTCGATTGAGAAGAATTTAGATCTAGGGTTTTGAGGTTTCATCTTAAATAATTCGCCGTTTTGTCTCGAAGAAGAAGAAATAATTGAGAAAAGAAATAAGAGATTAGGTTTTGTTTGGAGAAGAAAACGAATAAGAATTGGGCTTTCGCCATTTTGTTACGGCCCAAATTTTGTTAAAGCCCAAATTAAATAAAGCAGTCGCTAAATAGTAGCTCTTTAGTCGCAACTTTTAGCGACTGTCAAATTGGTCTCAAAATTAGTCGCAAATTGGCGACTACACAGCGACATTATGCATCAGTCTCAAATTAGCGTCTACTAGGCGACTGTTTTATTTTAGTAGCCATTCAGTAGCAAAACAATCACAATTCAGTCGCTAAATTTAGCGACTGTGTTTTAAGTCGCAACTTGCAGTCGGCAATTCCATGTTTTCTTGTAGTGAATGATCATGAGAAGAAAAACTAGAGATAGACATAGGCAAAGTTCCCGACATATATTGTAACTTGACAGAAGATGGGTGACTTAAGCGTTGATGCCAGACACGACCATCGACTTGCAAGGATCCAGAAAAAGATGCTGAAACAGAATTCGCAGATGCTGAAATGTCATGATGCTCTAATACGTATAGATAATGGATTAGCACACCTCTACCAATCATCAAGTCCCGAGTATTGTCCTGAATATAACACGAATCAGTATAGAAATGTGCAGAGCAATTACTATGTCTAACCAAAGAACTCACACTTATCAAATTGAATTTAAAAGTTGGAACATAAAGAACATCATGCAAAATCAATGTTTGAGTTATTTGTACAGTGCCTATATGAGTAATGGCTACTCTAGTGCCATTAGGGAGTGAGACTATTACACCTGTCACTGGAAAAGTCTCACTAAACAAGGAAAGGTCAGAACACACATGGCTAGTCGCACCTGTGTCAATTATCCAACTACCACTGGGTAGAACAGAGTAAAGAGAAGAAAGGCACTGATGTTGAAAAGTAAAAATTTTGTTTTCAAAACGAAGACTAGAAGAAGGAAACTCAATTGTAACGTTACCAGGGGAAGATGTTGCAGCCATAGCACCATGCTCAGTTATCGTAGCAGATGGGTAAGGGGACGGCTGCTCTGAAGTCTTGGTCTGGGTGCTGAGTTGATGGATCAAACTCTGAATCTGGTCAGAAGTGAAGCTACTCAGATCAAGACTAGTTGCAGACTGTGCTGGAGCAGGCGTATAAGAAGCAGAATTCATCACTGCATTGGCTACTGCACCCGGTTGTGAGTATTGTGTCTGCTGATATTGATTCTGAGCTTGCTGGAATTGAGCCTGCATAGGAAACTGAGGACGTTGTCCTGTTGGAAAAGATGAACGAGGTCGAGCATTTTGTGATAACACTTGCTGCACTGGAGGTCGTTGAGCATTCCTATGACCAGGCGGATATCCATGAAGCTTAAAACACTTTTGGATAGTGTGACCAACACGGTTGCAATGAGTAAAATAAGGCTTCTGATGAGGTCGAAAGGCAGCATAGGCAGCATTATCAGTAGGTCCCGAAAAATAACCATTAGGAGAAGGCACCATAGAGTTATAACCAACATTATCAGAAGGACCTGAAGCTTGAAAAGCTACATTATCAATCTTAGTAGCTGGCTGAATATTCTTTTGCCTTTCATCCTCGGTGACCATGTGAAAAACCTCTCCAATCGAAGGCATGGGTTTCAACATCAAGATATGTCGGCGTGTGGGTTGATAAGCTTCATTCAATCCCATTAAGAACTTTGTAACCCTGCTACGCTGCTGCAATTTCTCCCACATAAGTGCGGCATTACACTCACACTTGCCAAAAGTACAAACATGAACATATATATATTTCTTCAACTCTTCCCATAATGTTACTAACGCCGTATAATATGTAATAACATCCATAGATCCCTGTTGTAAACTATTCAACCGTTGTTCAATTTCAAAGACTCTAGGTGCATCATCTTGCCTAAAACGTGACATAAGATCTAACCAAATCGCAGATGCAGTAGGCATGTAGAGTAAACTCTGACCTATGTGCGTAGAAACTGAACTCATTAACCAAGTAATACCATATCATTACATCGTGACCAAGAACCTACATCAGGATGATCATCGGGAGGCTTAGGAATGGTTCCATCGATGAAGCCCAACTTATTCCTGACATTAAGAGCCATGCGCACAGAACGACGCCAAGAATGGAACTCTGAGCCAGTAGTGAGCCGATCCGAGACCAAAACCATCCCAGCATGATCCGATGAATGAAGGAAATACGGATTCTCATATTGATCAGTAGGACGACGCGATTCGGAGTTCAGATGCGAAGGTATAGGGCGATCTTGCGAATTTGAAGCCATCGTAAAGATTAAAGATGAAATTGATCAAAAGAATCAAAGATTATAAAAGGATTGAGCTGGGATTAAGCAAATCGAAGAGAACCAGCACCAATCTAGGTCAATCAAAGAGAACGAACGAAGAGCAAGAACACGAGCCCGGAAAAGAAAAATTCAATCACAGCGATATAGAGCTGGAAAACGAAATCGAAGATCAGCGGAGTGATAGGAGCACTCATGGCTGTAGAATCCAAGAAAAAACGAGCTCGAGAAGAATGAGAATCAATGGCGGAAGCTTTTGTCAGTGTATTGCTCTGATACCATATCAAATATTGGATAAGATACTAACTGAACAAACTGAATTTCTGATTAATCTGTAAATGTCATATTACACTAGTTTATATACATGATTAGGATTAAGTAAAGGGAAGCTTAATCCTACATAAACTATATAATAGATATAAACCGGTTGATTAAACCCGGTACACTATCCTAATAATGGCTCTTGAACAATTTCCTGAATTGAGAAAAAATAGGCAATAATTTTGAATTTTGGATGGATATAGCTCTAAATCTGAATCCAGCAAACATATATTTGGAACAGCTTTAGTCTTTTAGTTATGATTGACTGATTCGTCTTTCATGGATTCTCTGTACAGGGGGAAGAGGGCCAGTAGTTCCTGGAGACTCTGAAAATAACAACAGCTCAGGCATACCAAACAGAAACAGTTCCCCTTCGCCTGTGAGATCTTTCAGTGATTTGAAAGCATCCTTACGAAACCTGCGTGATTTGAAAGCATCCTTACGAGCAAACGGTTTCTCTGCTCCTAATGCTCCTCCTACCTTCAAAAATCTAGGTTTGTCAAACACGGGAGGAAGCAGATTCTCAGCTCCTAGTCCATCTACCTACGAGAAATTCACTCAACCTTCGCTTCTCAAGGATAATTCTCCAAGCAAAAAGAAGTCAAGCGACCTGGAGAACCTCAGGGATATTCTCTCATTTCCATGACCATCGCCCAAACCTTGAATCCGATAGTGTACATCGAGGACACGACTAGGAAAGCTCATAATGGTTGCTGGTCACCAAGGAAACGTCGGGTGTGAAAAATAAACGTGTGGCATGCATGAACCAATGGGATTTGATTTATATTCCTCTATGGTCACTGCGGAAACCATTTTGTTTTGCAAATTTGTCTCTTTGGTTGGTTGTGTGTTTCTCGTTTACGATCCGAAGAAAATCGGGTATGAACCAATGGGATTTGATTAATAAACCTGAACTTGCGTCTATATTCTCTTCCATGTTATTTTAGATTTTTGAACCAAAGTGATTTTTGAACCAAACTATTTTATGTTATTTTAATTTATTGATTGTAATTTTTCCAATTTTCTATTAAGTACTGAATTGAAATAAATTGTTTATATAAATGTTGATGTTTTATTAAACTATTAAAATAAATTTAGTTGAATAATATAATAATCAAAAGTTTTGTTTTTAGTGTGAAATTTGGTGTTGTGGTTGGAGATGAAAAACTTTTTGGAACACCAAAACACTAAATTTAGTATCAAAATTTGGTGTTTTGGTGTTTTATGGTTGGAATTGTCCTAATAGAGAATTTTGACTCTAAAATAGAGTGTGTTTGGAGATGCCTTAAGAGTATTTACAAGGATAAAATAAAGCTTTGCCATACAAATTGTCTCTACATTTTGTGTTTGTTTTGTAATTTTTTTTTTCAAATTCTTTGTTCTCTCTTACTTGAGATCATAAGCACAAGAAGATCATTAGAATTAATGGGCCTATGGGTCAGATAGGCCCATTGTAATTGAAAAGGCCCAGTAAGTAATACCAATTTCATTTGTAGATCTACAATTTCATGTGATCGAGAGGAAGAAGAAACTAAACTAGAGAGTAAAAAAACCCTAAACCCCCAAAATTTGCGAGTAAGAGAGAAGAAAAAATGAATGGAGTTTGTCGTCATCTTCGAGCTTCATCACTTCCTTGGTTGATTCGCGGCTATGTTGGTGGAATCAATTCGGTCCGTCGATTTTCATCTCAATCTGATGGCTTCTCTGGTTCGTTATTTCCCCTACTAAACCTTACGATCCGATGACGCGCCGTTTTGCTTTCACTTTTTTGAGTTATGGCTCAGATTTAATGATTTGGATCAAGAACAAGATTTTTCTGGGTTTTTTTTAATCTGATTTATGAATTCGAAGTTTTGGATTTGGCGCTATAGGTATCTTCACTGTTAGTAAGTGTGATTCGCCATGAAAATGTTAACATTTTCGTGATTTGGGGATTCGTTCGATTAGCGTTTTGGATTAATAACAGTTCCCTATAGATTGAATCGATGTCTTCAACTCAGTCTCGCGTAAAGGATCAGCTTCTTAATGGCTCTTGAACAATTTGCTGAATTGAGAAATTAGGCAATAGTTTGGATGGATATAGCTAGAAGAAATCTACTAATTCTGAATCCAACAAACATATCTTCATAACAGCTTTAGTCTTTTAGTTAGTGAGATTAAATTGTATCTGGATTGATTGATTTGATCTTTCATGGATTCTTTGTACAGGAGGAAGATTCAGAGAGCAAGGGCCATTTCCTGAAGACTCTGAAAACAACTCAGGCGTACCAAACACGGGAAGGAACAGTTCCCCTTCGCCTATGAGAACTTTCGGTGATTTGAAAGCAGGCATGTTAAACAGGGGAGGAAACGGTTTCTCTGCTCCTAATGCTCCTCCTACCTTCAAAAATCCACTGAGACCAAGATTACCAAACACCTTACCTGGTCAGTTCAGTCAGACGAATCCAGGTTTCTCAAACACGGGAGGAAGCAGATTCTCGGCTCCTAGTCCATCTACCTACGAGAATTTCGCTCAATCTTCGCTTCTCAAGGAGGATTCTCCAAGCGGAGAGAAGTCAAGCGACCTGGACCGTGTTAGAGATGTGTTAGAAGATGACAGACAGAGAACCTCTGGGATATTCTCTACTTTCCATCGCCCAAACCTTGAAACGAATGCTGACATCATCCACATCAAGATGCTGCGGAACAACACGTTTGTCACTGTAACAGATTCCAAAGGAAACATCAAACTGAAAGCAACGTCTGGTAGTTTGCCTGATCTTAAAGGTGGAAGGAAGATGACGAATTACACAGCTGATGCAACCGCTGAAAACATTGGGAGAAGAGCTAAGGCTATGGGGTTGAAAAATGTAGTGGTTAAGGTCAATGGATTTACGCATTTTGGGAAGAAGAGGAAAGCCATTATTGCGTTTAGAGATGGATTCACCAACTCTAGGTCTGATATGAATCCCATAGTGTACATCGAGGACACGACTAGGAAAGCTCATAATGGTTGCAGGTTACCAAGGAAACGTCGGGTGTGAAAAGTAAACGTGTGGCATGTCGTCTCTTGTTATATTCCTATATGGTCTCTGTAGAAACCATTTTGTTTTGCAAATTTGTCTCTTTTGTTGGTTGTGTGTTTCTCGTTTAAGATCCGAAGAAAATCGGGTTTGAACCAAAGGGATTTGATTAATAAACCTGAACTTGGTTCTATATTCTCTTCCACGTTATTTGAGATTTTTGAACCAATGGGATTTGATAAATAAACCTGAACTTGGTTAACCGTGATCCGGTTTTTCCTGTTTTGACACAATACAATAGTCTAAACAAAAGATCACAAGAATCAGCCAGATCCAATTGAATTGTGAAATCTTTATCTCAAAAATTTAAACTTTGGTTGCATTCATAAGATTTAGAGTACTACAGACCGGTTCTTGGTTCGGTTCGGGTAAAACCTAAAAACGAAGTGGTATCCAAAAAACACCCAAAACTACCACAAAAGTACGAAACATTATTTCTTGATTTAGTTTGGTTTTAGTCTTTCGGCCATGTTTTTGTGTTTTTTACTGTACTTTTGGTTAAGTCGGAAGTTTTGCTTATTTTGGAACAAAATCAGAAACATGTCTGTTGGAACTGTAGCTATTCTGGAACATATATGGTTCACATTCGAAATATCTATACGGTATACGCTATACCAAACCAAACCTAATCTTAATAGATTTGTATATAGTCGGACAAGTTATATGTAACAAAAAAAGTAAATTTTAAACTACCTTTATTTCCTTTGTTTAGTATTTAAATTGTATAATTATATTTTGATTGCTAATTATACTTCTTCCGTTCTAGTTTAACTGTCGTTTAAGGTTTTTGCACACAAATTAAGGAAACTATTAAATTTTATGTTTTGCACTTCATTAATATATTTTATAATTTTTTCATTAGTTGAAACTTTAAAACAGCAGGGATAAGATTGGAATATTCATCAAACATCTGCATTGAAAATCTAAAACGACAACTAATATGAAACAAAAATTAAATCCTAGAACGACAACTAAATTAGAATGGAGGGAGTATGATTTAATTTACAGGCAAAATATACATCTAGTATTCTAATATTATAGTGTTAACAAAATAATGTAATTTTTTTTACCCATGTAACACCAACAAGTTTAGATCTGCTGGCTCATTTGTATTCAAAATCATTTTGATATATATTATATTATGACTCTGAATTATTGCCTAATTTTTTAAGGCAATGTATGACATTGTATAAATAATTTCTTGCTCACTAATTAAATTATATATGCTCGGTTAAAATTTTGTGAATTACATGATATGCAGAAAAATCACAAATTTTATTAACTGAAATTATTCTATAATAATTTAACATAATTTAAATATAAAATAAAAGAAAAGTGAAAGAAGAATCACATATTTATATTTTAATCACGTTTAGATATTTCCTTATTTTTTAAAATCTTGCCTATAATTGATTTTGATGTTTTGGTAACTAATATTAAAATCAACAACTAATATTAGAATTGGAAGTTTTGGTTACTTTCGAACAAAATCAGAACCGTATTCATTGGAACTGAAGCTATTCCGGATCATATATGGTTCACATTCGAAGTAATTATAGAATATACGCTATACCAAACCAAACCTAATCTTAATGGATTTGTATATAGTCGGACAAGTTATTTGTAACAAAAAGGTAAATTTTAAACTACCTTTATTTCCTTTGTTTAGTATATAAATTGTATAATTATATTTTGATTGTTAATTCTATGATTTAATTTACAGTATACGGCAAAATAATATATCTAGACTAATATTATAGTGTTAGCAAAAAAAATGAAATAATTTTTTACCCATGTAACACCAACAAATTTAAATCTGAATGCCCGAAGGTTGGTGGCTCATTTGTATTCAAAATCATTTTGATATCTTTTATATTATGATTTTGAACCATTGCCCAATTTTTTAAGGCAATGTATGACATTGTATACATAAATTTTTGCTCACTGATTAAATTATATATGTTCAGTTATTTTTTTTTAATTACATGATATGTAGAAAAATCACAAATTTTATTAACTGAAATGATTATATAATATTCAACATAATTTAAATATAAAATAAAAGAAAAGTGAAAGAAGAATCACATATTTATATTTTAATCAGATAGAGATTTCCTTATCTTTTAAAATCTTGCCTATAGTTGATTTGATGTTTTGGTAACTAATATTAAAAGCAATGACATACACTGCAAATAATTCAAAAGTAAAGATTTATTCTTAAATATGCTGCAAAATGCTAGTATAGATTTTCTTACTCGAATTATTCTAAAACCAAAATAACTGACCTGAACAAGGCCAACATACACATAGAATATAAATAGTTTTCTATAGTTAAACAAGTACCATATTTTTTATTAATTTAAATATGTCAATTTTGTTGATTCAAGTTCAAGCAAAATAATTAAAAACATCAAAGGACTAAAAAGAAGACCATGAAGAAAAGTGTGGTTTATTAACTTTTTTTTTTTCCAACAATTCACTATCTTTGAATATTTATTTTAATTAAGTGTTTATTATCACAAGTACAATATTTGTACCCAATCATTCACTTACACTTTTAATCTCACTCTAGTATGTGTTCATTTAATAATTCTCAACAAAATATCAAAGAAAGATTTTTTTTTTTTTTTTGGTGTGTGAGAGGACTCTATTGGTATTTAGGAGGGTGGAAATTGTGGAATCTTTTGATGCTACTCCGTTAGTAAAAGGAACAACAATCACCATGTTTTTAATCACTTTCTATCTCTCAATTTCAATTTATAATTTTTGATCGTTTGAATTTTAAAAATTTTCGATTTGATTTTGGTAATTTTGTACTCTAATTTGCTTAGAAATGTATAAAAATTTATTGGTAAATCTCAACCGTCTAGTTGATATAGTTAAATATGGTAATGATCCATCATCTTCGAGATTTTATTTGGGCTAGAACATATGAGTGGATCCTATCGTGATGACGTGCTGGATATGTAGAAAAAATCACAGATTTTATTAAGTAAATTTGTTATATAAGAATTTAAATATAAAACAAATAAAAATGAAAAAATAATCACATTTTTACGTGTTAGTTAAGTAGAAGTATTTATTTGTTTCTTAAAACCTTACCTTCGAAATTAGGTAATGACATAGTATATTGTAAATAATTAGAAAATAAGAATTTATTTATTAAATATGCTGAAAAAATACTTGTATAGTAAAAATACTCGAAATATTCTAAAACTGAAATAACTGACCTGAACAAGGACATAAATATTTGAAAATAAATTACTCGCTCTGCGGCGGCATTAGGAAGAGGAAGAAGAGAGATTGTAAAAGAACAAGACCAATACAGCCGCGAATGAAGCAATAGAAATCTAGGGTTCCGATTATGACGGCGCCGGAATCAATCGCCGCATCGATTAACCAAATCGACGAGAAGAAACGAAATCTGAAGAAAGCTTTCGACGATCTCCAAGCTCACCGATCTCTTCTTTCACCATCTTTCAACCTCTCATGGTCTGAGATTGACTCTCACTTTTCCTCGCTCCAGTCTTCACTCCTCGACCGCTTCCGTCTCCTCCAATCAGCTGCGCCTCCTCCCGATTCCGTTAAAATCGAAGCCACAACGGCGGAGTCACCACTCGTTTGGCCGGAATTGAGAAAGTTTTGTGAGAAGAACGACGGAATAGGTTTGGGGAAGTACATGATTGATAATTCGAAGAAGCGTTTATTGATCAATCTAGAGCTTCGCGATGCGATTCGTTGCTCAGAGAATCCAGCAGCTTTGGTTCTAGACGCGATCGAAGGTTCTTACTACTGCTCTTCGTCGTCGTCTTCCTCGATCGGTTTAAGAAGGATCTTCGTTTTGTTGTTGGAAGATTTGATTGAGATCAATGCGAATCTCACGAATGATTTGAGAGAAAGAGCTAGGACTCTTGCTTATAATTGGAAATCGAGTATAGGTAACAAACCATCAGAAGCGTTAGCGTTTTTGCATTTGGTTGTAGCTTTTGAATTGGGGTCTCTGTTTAGTAATGAGGAGCTTTGTGATTACGTTTTCTTGATCTCTAAGTATAAACAAGTGACAACGATCTCTAGGAAGATTGGGTTAGATAGGAAAAAAATCGCAGAGCTGATTAAGAAGTTGTTGCATACTGGGAGATTACTTGTTGCTATCAAATTCATTTATGAGAATGAGATGACTGGTGAATTCGAACCGGTTTCGATTTTGAAAACTAGTTTGAAGAACTCGAGAGCAGCTGCTAAGAGAGTTTGTGCTGCAGGGAGTTATTCTCTCAAGGCACAGAACGAAGCTACTGATAAAGAGCTGAGTGCGTTGAGAGTAGTGATCAAAGTTGTCAAAGAGAAAAGTCTTGAATCCGAGTTTGTTGAAGAGAAACTCGAAGAATGTGTTAAGGAGTTGGAGGATCAGAAAGCTCAGAGGAGGCGTGCCACTAAGTTCACCACACCTGCTAATAATAATACCCAACAACCGCAACAACAGGTCGATAATAAGCGTCCTCGAGTTGCTAATGGTTCAACTACGGGATATAATTTGACAGTCCCACCTTTGAGTCAGCAACAACCGCCACTTTTGCCTAATCCTAGCCACGGTGTACAAGTGAACCAATATGGTCTGTCGAGCTCAATGCTACCTGGTGTTGCTGTCCCATATGGCAATCCATTGGCGCCATTTGGCTCGGTTCCAGTACCAGTTCCAGCTTCTCAACCTATATATTTTGAGCAGCAAACTGGTTATGGTGGATATGGATTGCCACCTCAATACCACCCACCTTACTATTCTCAATAGAATATCCATTGGTAAGGTTTATAATACGAATGCAAGCGATATTAAGAGGAATTCTAATTGAAGAGATCTATGCTCTATGTGTATTGATGTGCAGTACAGAACATCAAGTGACATAGATACCACTTGATATAGTCGCTGTTTTTGTGATGATATAAGAGCAGATTGATCCTTTTTTTGGTTTGGTTTTCCTGCTGAAGTGATTATAGAGGATTTTGCCTTGATTGTACAGTGTTAACCTTAACCTCTTGTTTATTAGTATAGTTTACTTGTGGAGGAATGGTCTTAATGAATTGATCTTACATATGTATCTTCCTTGATTTGGTAGGTAATCTGCCAAGATTTCTTCCCTTTATTTCTTATAATCTGCCACGATTCATATAACACTTGGCTTGATTTATTATGGCTACGTTTCTGAATTTCTAAACTTGAAAGGAAAACTTAGTAAACAAAATAGTTTTTCGTGTAAATTATTTAGAATAGAATTTGCAAAACAAAAAGAAGAGGATATATGCCTCAAGCAATTTGGAGAAGGAACATGTTCGATGAGAAAAGAAAAACAGAACATGTTCTTCTTTAATGTACAGTTGTACCAACATTGATGGGAATAAACCAATCAACGAAGTGCCTGAATCCACGTGTACAGTGTATATCTCTAAGGGAGATTTATTTCATTTAAAGAAAAATATATTCAGTAGTTATGGGTGTGGAGAGGTATCCTCCCATATATATATATATATCTCACGCGTCGTCCTCGTCTTCTCCGTCTTATTATTGTTACGCTGATTTTAATTCTCCTACCTATCTCCTCAACTTCATACGTCTATTATTATTCATCATGGGTTTGAAGGTACGTTCAGATCCATTTTACCAAACCGATCTCGGTTTTTTTTTTTGGGCGATCTAGTTTTGTTTTGTCTTTCTCCTTCTTGATAATTCTGGATTCTTCGATTGAGATTTTTACTGTTTTAAGTGTAGACTTGTTCGATCCCAGATTATGTTCCTTATTTCGTGATTCTTTGTATTCGGTTCATTATTAGAAAAAGGAGAAAGAGTTAGGGAATGATAAATTAAAAAGCTTATCAATTGCAAAACTTGAAGGTTGTGTGATCACTTTATGGAATTGAATTATTCAGTTTTACTGAATCAAGCTTTTGATCTGTATGGTCTTGTCCAAGTTCTGTTCTTATAACTGTTAGAGGGTAAGAAAGATTTGAATCTGTTGTTTATAGTGTTTAGTTTAGTTTGATTTGAAGTCCCACTTTGTTGTATCATCCCCAGTGAGTAGTAGTAGTAATATGTTTATAGTATCCCAGTGGTGTTTTATGCGATTAAGATTCTTTCTCCTGATATTGTTGTTATATATATATCTGCAGGAGGATTTCGAGGAGCACGCTGTGGAAGTGAAGAAGCTCACCACTCTTCCATCTAACGAAGACTTGCTCATCCTCTACGGACTCTACAAGCAAGCCACTGTCGGGCCAGTGGACACCAGTTAATATCTCACTCTCTCTCTTTTTTTTTTTTTTTTGATTTAAATTCATTCCTTAAGAAGCTTCATCATGATCAGATCCTGCGGTTTGCTTTACTATGTTATTAACAGTTTCTTTCTTTTCGATTTGTTTTAAAGGTCGTCCTGGAATGTTCAGCATGAAGGAAAGAGCCAAGTGGGATGCTTGGAAGGCCGTTGAAGGTAAGATGTTTAAACGATGAACTTGTTAAAGAAACACACATATTGTTGAATTTGCTTGTAGCGATTCTTGTACTTCATCCGGAAACCGAGTTTTGACACCTGTCGTTGTCTTTGGTTTTTGTTTATGATGCCAGCGAAATCAACGGAAGATGCCATGGGTGACTATATCACTAAGGTCAAGCAACTCATGGAAGCATCTGCTTCAACCTGATGAACTAACATTTGTGTGATTCATCAAATCTGTCTTTCTGCTTTTATTTTATATTAAAAGCTTCAAATAACATAGCATAAGACTTGTTCTTGCTCTGGTGTTTTTATTATATAAATCTCTCTACTTTGTGTGACCTTCGTCTTCATCTCTTAAAAATGCTTGATAGTGGTCTTAACGAAGAATCACGATGCAAATTAAAACTAATGCAAATTAAAACTATAGGTTATGGTGTTTGGTCCGTCCGTGGTATGAGCTTGTCGAATTGAAGATGAAGCTTATCTAAGTACATAGGCTATAGTCCATCACATTCAATAGAAAACTTTTTTTATTTTATTTTTAGTTCAATCTGGAGTATATAAGACAAAAGCTGGAAAAAGGAACGTGGCAGAATTGTTCAAATTGTATGTGGTTTATATTTGAAGGTACAGACGTTTTGTTTTGAAGTGTCCGTATACCTACAAATTTGAGGGCTATAATTTGGTAGATGAGAAAAATCAATAATTTTTATTAAGTAGAAAGATCATAGTTAGTGATTATTTATTTGGTTGTAGATTAAACCTCTTATGTGGAACTTTGTAAAAATTGATTGTACATTATACATAACCTTAAGTAGCAAACTTTTGTGTTAGTGTAGTCTCTATATCACAATCAAAGCTTAAAGCCGATGTTACCAAAATCATGACGAAAATAAGAAGATTATAGCCGATGTTATATTTATAATTATCTCATGCATTAGAATGTTAAAATTATGAGAAGCAACCGTATTTTATTTACAGTAAATAAAAAATTCATATGAATTTCTTAATTTTTTTTTAACGACTGCTTACCATTAAAATGAATTAAAAATTATTACAAAGTTAGTAGGAGATATCTAACATATATATTTGTCACACCAAAGTTAGTTTGTCTACATATATATTTTGAATAAGTTTAAATTATCATAGTATTTTAATTTGTTTGTTGTATGTATCTTACAGTTTTATATTTTTTGTTGTTGTATTTGCATCATTATTTTATGGAATTTTTTGAAGTAGTAATTATAATATTGTAATTGTGAGCAAATAAAATTTATTAATTTATCAACTGAATATATTTTAATTTTACTAACCAGCCAATGTGGAAAATTTTAAAAAAATTATTTTCATAGATTGAACAATAGATCTTCTTTTTAAAAAACTCTAGTCACACCATATGAAGAAAAATATCTACATATTTATTAATCATAAATATTAATATGATTTGAAAACAGTTTGTAAATAAAATAAAAGAAAGATGATAGAAGAATCATAATTTAAAGTCTTAACAAAATCTTCCAAACATAGTTATTAAAAATAATAATCTTGTATACTTAGATATAAAATCTTAGTTTTTAAAATTTTGATTGGTTTACAATTTTTAAAATTAATTAATAATTTTCCTCCATAATTAATTAGAGAGAAAATAATTTTTTTTTGGAAACTTAAAATTATTTATAAGATTTTATTAGTCTAATATTGAAATTATACTTTTACCCTTATTTAAAATTTAAACATTTGCTTTAAGACCAGGACAATGTAAATGTTAGTTTCATATTTGTATTTTTCAATTAATAAAGTAGGATTTTCTTAATTATACCATTATATTGCTAATATATTCTATATTATATTGAAAACCAAATATCTTAATATCAATCTACCGTCCATCTTGTTATGTGGTATGGCAAGGTGGTTTTGTCTTGAACCTTTTTTCCAGCATTCGATTCTTGGGAACTCGTTTCCAACCTACATGCTGCCTTCCTTTTTAGGGAGTTGACATCATCTTCAGTGCGGATTAGGTTTTAAAGAAACCGTCGGAATCTTTGTATTTCAGTGTGGCAATTTGTCTTTTTGTGGCCAGTAAATCAGTCTAGATCAATTTGTCTTTTTGTGGCCAGTAAATCAGTCTACATATCTCTTTGGTGGATCTAACTATCTTTAAGGTTTCTTTATTTTTGTTTTAGCAGTTTGTATTTAAGCTTTCAAGCTTGTTATCTCTTGTGTTGTAACTTGATCGGGAGGATGTTGAACACTCGTTTAACCAACATACCGTGACTTTCTTTTTTCTTATGTAACTTAGTTGATTGTATCGTGCTTCTTTTAGAGGGAATATCAAAAACCTTGTAATTTTGATGGAGTGTTTGTTGAAAAAAAAAAAAAATCTATGAACGTAAATAACAATTGTCAAAAATGCATGAACAAACTTTGCAAATACATTCAGATAATATTTTTTTTTTTATGCGATGTGATATTTAGTAATATTCAAATTCTTATTCTTATTCTTATCATTACCAAAAGAATAAAATATTCAAATTCTTATTAGAATTTATTAATATCACAATATAAATATCAGAATCAGAAAACCAAAATAAAAAAATAACATTAATAAAAATTTATACATTATGGTACTATCATAAATGTAATCCACACAAACATTTATTAGAAAACTTAACAAATTATAATTTGAATATTATTCGATTGAGCACTACTTTTTTAGTTTTTAGTAGTTTAAAATAACATGAAAGAACTGGGAAATTTTTTTAAATAAACCGAAAAAGCGATTCGTCTGGTTATGTTGTCTGTTCCCCTTTAAACAATTTTTCTCTATTTTTTTTTCAAAATTTGAAAAAAACCAAACGTTCCCCGATTTTCATCCTTTGTGTTCTCCACAGGAGCCTTTCCGCCGCAATACCGCCGCCTTCGCCGCTTCAGCTGCATCGGTTTATGCAAAATTTCCCCCTACTCTTCTTATTCTAATAAGGTAACTCATCGTTATCATCATCTTCTTCTTCTGCTCTTATAAACCCTAATTTTGAGGGTTTCTGTGAAGTCGCAGTGTTCGCATATCCTCAAAAACCATCCGTATTTGAAGCTCATGTTAGATTAACCTCCAATTTGATTGTAATTTTAGGGGATTTTGCCTATTTTTGGTTGATTCGATTAGCTTTTGACTTTGCTAAACCATAAGAATCGAGTTTAGTATTCGAGACTTTGTTTTCTTTGTGCATTTCGTTTTCGGTGGTGATTTGATTTGGTTACTCATAGCTTCGACTTAGCTGATTTTATCGAATGGCTCAATTTTGTTTGTTTGTTTGTTTGTTTTCTCAGGTTCTCGAGGTTATTGATCGAAGCATAGTAGTTATCAGCCGATTCGCCTAAATGTCTCTATTAAGTAGGTTCTTTTACAAGAGACCACCAGATGGATTGCTTGAATTTGCTGATAGAGTTTATGGTAACTTACCATTCCTTTTCTTTACTCATGAATGAGAGAGCTATTTTCGTTGATTACTGTTTTAGTTTCTTTGGATTTTGCACATCTAATTTAGTCAATCTGTGTGTTAAATGGACAGTTTTTGATTCATGTTTTTGCACTGAGGTGTTGGCGGATGGGTTGTATCAGATCTTCCTGCATGAAGTCATCAACGATTTACACGAAGAGTTCCCGGAATCGTCTTTTCTAGCATTTAATTTCCGAGAAGGGGAGAAAAAGAGCGTCTTTGCTGAAACTCTTTGTGAATATGATGTTACGGTTCTTGAGTACCCGAGGCAGTATGAAGGCTGCCCTTTGCTCCCTTTGTCATTGATTCAGCATTTTCTCCGTGTCTGTGAGAGTTGGCTTGCTCGTGGTAACCGTCAGGATGTGATTCTTCTTCACTGCGAAAGAGGAGGCTGGCCACTTTTGGCTTTTATTCTAGCTAGTTTTCTGATTTTCAGGAAAGTTCACAGTGGTGAGCGCAGAACTCTTGAGATTGTGCATCGAGAAGCTCCCAAGGGTCTCCTGCAGCTGCTCTCGCCGTTAAATCCGTTCCCGTCTCAACTGCGTTATCTTCAGTATGTAGCAAGGAGAAACATAAATCCTGAGTGGCCACCTCCTGAAAGAGCTCTTTCCTTGGATTGCATTATTATTCGAGCTATTCCAAACTTTGACTCTCAACATGGCTGCAGACCAATTATACGTATTTTTGGAAGAAACTATAGTAGCACAGCTGGTCTTTCCACGGAGATGGTGTATTCTACGTCCGATAAGAAAAAACCCCTTCGCCATTACCGACAGGTGGGTGTGTTCTTGTTTTTATGATTTCTTTGACACCTTCTATAAAGTATCACTCTTCTGAGTAACGTAAATCTGTACAATATGGCTGCAGGCAGAATGTGACGTTATCAAAATTGACATCCAATGCTGGGTTCAAGGAGATGTTGTACTGGAGTGTGTGCATATGGATTTAGATCCAGAACGAGAGGTTATGATGTTTCGTGTGATGTTCAATACTGCATTTATCAGGTCCAACATACTAATGTTGAACTCTGACAACTTGGATATTCTTTGGGAGGCCAAGGATCATTACCCAAAAGGGTTTCGAGCAGAGGTGTGTACCTTTTGATCCATCTCTTTTGATTTTTTATGATAGTACTTTTGTTGGATATGAGAATAGATGGGTGCAGAAAGTAGAAACAAAACACAAAAAATGACTAACCTTAGATGGCTGGATAAAGATAGTCCATACTCCATACTCATACTAAGCTGTACATGTGCTTGTTATGACTCCATTCTTTATGCATTCAGGTCTTGTTTGGAGAAGTTGAGAATGCCGCGCCTCAGAAATTTCCAACCCCGATAGTAAATGGTGATGAGACTGGTGGATTGCCCATTGAAGCCTTTTCTAGAGTTCAAGAACTTTTTAGCGGTGTGGATTTAGCTGAGAATGGAGATGATGCTGCGTTGTGGTTGCTGAAACAACTTGCTGCCATAAATGATGCGAAAGAGTTTACAAGATTTCGACAAAAAGGGAGTTTCTATTTTAATTCCCCTGATTCCGAGGAGGAGACAAACACATCTAGTGCCGCTGATAGTTCAGATGAAGGTTTTGATGCCATTCAGAGACCTCACATTCGTATACCTTTTGATAATGATGAGACATACGACATTCCTTTATCTGTTGCTCCTGATTCTTCAGAGGAATCTCATGAGTTCTCTCGTCACCAGCAGCAAGAAGTTCCAGTGAAAGACAGTGTCCACCCTTTAACTGTTCCCTCAGATCCACCGTCTTCCGTTGCTCATGCCACACTTCTACCTCCACCTCCACCGCCACCTCCTCCTCCTTCTTTTACGAGCACGGCCTCATTTTCACCCCAACCCCCACCGCCACCCCCTCCGCCACCACTTCCTTTCACTAGTTTCAGCAATATAGATCCCTTGACAACATTACGTCAGCCTATCAACAAAACCCCTCCACCACCACCTCCTCCTCCGCCACCTTCTTCTAAAATTATCCCTCCACCCTCAGCTCAACCACCACCTCCTCCTCCTCCCCCGCCACTTCCTTTTAGAAGCATTCCTCCACCCTCAGCTCAACCACCACCACCGCCACCGTCGCCACCTTCGTTTGGGAGCACAGGAAATAAATTTCAGGCGCAACCACCTCCACCTCCACCTCCTCCTCCAATTCAAGCAACTCCTGCTGTTAAATATGCACCGCCACCGCCACCACCACCTCCTCCAGTTCAAGCAACTCCTGCTGTTAAATATGCACCGCCACCGCCACCTCCTCCTCCCCCTAAGGCTAATATTTCAAATGCCCCTAAGCCACCACCTCCTCCGCCACTTCCTCCTTCATCTAAAAAGTTGGGTGCTCCCCCTCCCCCTCCACCACCACCACTATCCAAGACCCCCGCTCCGCCTCCACCTCCACCACCACCACTATCCAAGACCTCTGCTCCGCCTCCACCTCCACCACCACCACTATCCAAGACCCCTGCTCCGCCTCCACCACCTCTATCCAAGACCCCTGCTCCTCCTCCTCCACCAGGGCTGGGTCGTGGTACAGGTAGTGGCCCACCACCACTGGGAGCAAAAGGTTCAACTGCACCACCGCCACCTCCTTCTGCAGGAAGGGGCAGAGCTTCCTCAGGACTTGGAAGAGGCCGAGGCGTGAGTGTTCCTATTGCTGTACCTAAGAAAACCGTGCTAAAACCTTTGCATTGGTCTAAGGTTACTCGGCCAGCAAAAGGTAGTTTGTGGGCTGATACTCAGAAACAAGAAAATCAACAACGGTGGGTTGCTCTGTTTTAATTTGACATTCATGGTCTCTGAATAATTTAATTGATGGATGAAAGAAAAGTCAACCGTCGTTCCAGTTCTGTCTTGCAGTTTTGCTTGTCTCCCATTAGCTGCTATTTTTCTTTGAACTAATACGATGAATTTTACGAATCTTCATAACAGGGCCCCTGAAATAGATATATCAGAGCTCGAGAGTCTGTTTTCTGCAGTTTCAGATACCACTGCTAAGAAAAACACAGGTCGCCGGGGTTCTAGTATCAGCAAACCCGAGAAAGTTCAACTGGTGAGGCATCTCAATTTCACCTCTGTATACATATAACATTTGTAATATGTAAATGACATTTTATAAACCAAAAATTAAGAGTGGATCAATTAAACAGGTATCGCCTAATATAGTGTGCAATAACCAGATAATTATATGATGATCTAAGGTTAACTTTGGCTACTAGAAAAAGTTGACAAATGATAGACATTGCAAATGTCACTTATCCCTCAAATGGGTACTCTATAACTAATACAACTGCGATTCTTGCCTCTTAGTTTCCTTATCTTTCAGTTCTAACCTTTTTTTCTGTGTTTGTAGGTTGACCTGCGAAGAGCAAATAATTGTGAAATAATGCTTACGAAAATAAAGATTCCTCTACCAGATATGCTTGTAAGTTTTTTGCTTCGAGTATATTTTCTGCTCATCATTTTGGCGTTGTAACAATAATGAAAGGTGGTTGTCATAAACATACATGTTTTGTTCTTTAGTGCTTACACATATCTTTATCTAACATTTTGTATAGTTTCATCTATTTTCAATGAATGTAAACAAGATTTCTAATATTGAGAACTTCAAATCCTTTTCTTATCTTAGAGTGCAGTTCTAGCCTTAGATTCATCAGCTCTGGACATCGACCAGGTTGATAATCTCATCAAATTTTGCCCGACCAAGGAGGAAATGGAAATGTTGAGGGTAATTTCAAAGTTTAATTTTCATATTTCTTTCGAAAGCCTTCTTTCTTTTCCTTATGAACGTTTAGTTAACGATATTTCATAAACAGTAAGCTTAATAAAAAATTAAAACGAAAGAAAGATCATGTTGAGTTTTTTCCTTTCAACACTTCCGTTTTTCCTGAAGCTAAATCATGTTGTTCTTGTTTCAGAATTATACTGGTGACAAGGAAATGCTCGGAAAGTGTGAACAGGTTTGTCCAGTTCTTAAAGCGTTGGATGATACTTGTATACCATCTGTGCTCTTACTCTTAACCTTGCATATGTACCAGTTTTTCATGGAATTAATGAAGGTTCCACGTATTGAAGCAAAGTTACGAGTGTTTGGCTTTAAGATAACCTTTGCTTCTCAGGTAGAAAAGTGAAACTCTCTCTGAATTTGATCGCTCCTGTCTTAAGACATATTGTAATCGATGTTGTTTTTTTTGTTCTTTTCAGGTTGACGAGTTAAAAAGCTGCCTAAATATAATAAACGCTGCTACTAAAGAGGTATAGTGGAGGGTGAGATCGTCTAAGTCATGGCAATATATATCTCCATCTTGGTAATTAAGTTTCATTATCATGTACCAGGTGAAGGAGTCTGCAAAGTTGCGTCAAATTATGAAAACAATCTTAACACTGGGAAATGCTCTAAATCAGGGAACTGCGAGAGGTATCATGTTTTACTATTGATTTCCAGTTTCATGATTTTTCTTAAAGTATGTTGGTGATGTAGTGCCTTTGTGTTACAGGGTCTGCTGTGGGGTTCAAACTGGACAGTCTTCTTAAATTATCTGATACTCGTGCTAGAAATAACAAAATGACTTTGATGCATTACTTATGCAAGGTAGAAATAGCCTCACTCGATTTTCTTTCTAATTTCAGTATTTTCAGAGCATGCTAGAAGTGCATCATACTGTAAATGCAGTTATTTGCCTAAGGTGCTGTGTGAAGATGAAATTTATACCTTGTTTCCTTTTTACTGTTTAGCTTGTTGGTGAGAAAATGCCAGAATTGCTGGATTTTGCTAATGACCTTGTTCACTTAGAAGCTGCATCGAAGGTATGCTTGTTTCTTTCCTTGTGGTAGATGCTAGAACTTGCAATATGAGCTTCCGCCTTCTCACTTTCTATTATTGTTTCCGAATATTGCAGATTGAATTGAAAACGTTGGCTGAAGAAATGCAAGCGGCGACTAAAGGCCTTGAAAAGGTTGAGCAAGAACTCATGGCTTCAGAAAATGATGGTGCCATTTCTTTGGGCTTCCGGAAGGTGAGCTACATAGTGAAAATGTGTTCTTAGTTTTCTCATATGGGTATCAGGAATGTGCATCTTAGTTAATTCATTGGCAAATGATAAGAACCACAAAATGTTCGTAGCTGTTTCAGATGAGATTACTTTATGTTTTCAGGTCTTGAAGGATTTTCTTGACACCGCTGATGAGGAAGTGAAGACGCTTGCTTCGTTATATTCAGAAGTGGTGAGTTATAACAACTCCTCAGTTATTTTCACCCTTCTGGGACAAGCAATTCGAACTCATCTTCCAATCCTAATATTTGCTATATGTTGTAATTCACAGGGAAGAAATGCAGATTCTTTGTCTCACTACTTTGGTGAGGATCCAGCTCGATGTCCTTTCGAGCAAGGTACATGCACAAATCTCTTCTTCTAGATTGTCTAAAGCCATTCTGGGACAAGTGCATCTCTATACATTTCTAATCCGACCATTGTTCCCATCTGCAGTAACCAAGATTCTGACTCTTTTCATGAAGACGTTCATCAAATCTCGAGAGGAGAATGAAAAACAAGCCGAGGCTGATAAGAAGAAACTGGAGAAAGAAGCAATAAAGGAGAAGTCAGCAACAAAGAAAGATGGCTCTGATAACGATAACGATCTTATGCAGCAGATCCGTAGACATAGAACATGAAACAAACATCGGTCTTTAACTGAAGACCCGAAGATTTCGGATCGTTAAAAGCTTTTTTTTATAGGAGTCAATGTTGCACATACGGAACGAGAGACGAAGTAGTCAATTTCGATGATGTTAGAATGGAAGTGTTTTTTTTTATCTCTGATCACTTCATTGATGTAAAAATCAGAGGTTCGTGTTTATGTCCTAGAAACTATTTGAACTTTTGTAAAATCCAAAAGTTATATTATCTTTCACTGTGCAGAGAAAAACATTGTTTTTTCCAAAGAATAATAAATGTTTTACTTGTCTGCACAACATAGTGCAGAGAAATAATCAGAAGCATTGGTCAATTCTATAAAAATGTCTACATTTGTTGTTCTAGCACAAGATTTTTGCTTCTTCAGTTGAGCTTCTTTTGTTTTCAGTTTTGCAAAGATGAAGACTTAAGACAGAGCAGAGGAAACTTCATCTCGGGAAGCATCCAATGGAAGTATTGGTATAGATGGTATGTCGAGAGGTTTTGTCCTCCTTGTCACTGTCAATTTCAACCCTTCTGTCGTATGTATTGTAGCTCCTGTAGTCATTTTCACCTGTTCATCAACAAAACGAAATTCGAGAAACGAACTAATCATCAGTGATATTTCAGTTTGCGTTTCAAGTTTTATCTTAGCTCAGTTTCAAAACATTTCTCTTGTTTTGAGATTGAACAGGAGGAGTTTGTTGATGACTATACCGGAGGAGCCCCTGGTGCAGTCTGAAAGTTAAATCTTCGAATAAGCATTGCGATTGCTACCACATTCTACAAACAGAGATTTCTGTCACTACAAGAACATCTGAAGCAGGTACTCATATGTAACAAAGTATTGATGTCAATTAACTCTTTACCTCATACGAAGCAAACATATCGCCTATACATTTCCGCGGTCCTCCACCAAAAGGTAAGTAACTGGAGAAGACAAGTTCTTGATATAATCATAACTGTAATAAAATGAGAAGTGACAAGCAAAAAGGCTTTTACCTGAAGTTTTGGTTGGTCTCATTTGGGTTTGGTCCATCTAGAGGCCATCTCTCGGGGTTGAACTTCTCCGCGTCATCCCAATGAAGAGGACTTCGATGTAGATTCCAAACCGAGATAAAGAAATCCTCTCCCCTGGTTGGTTTTTCAAACACAATCTTTTATCAGAACTCATAAACTGCATTTTAGAAGGCAAGCTAATTGCCAAAACGCAGACAAACGAAAACCACAATATTGAAGTTCCCTGACCTTTTTATGGGATACTGTCCAAGCATATCGTTCTCTAGAGACCGACGTATCAGTACTGGTGGTTGTGGATATAGTCTTAATGACTGCAACAACATTTAAAGTAAAAAAGGTAAAACCAATGATCTTCTTTATTGCCTCAACCAGTAAATTCAATTGCCTTTTTACCTCATTCATGACTCGGGTAGTGTATTTCAGCTTCTTCATATCTTCTATGGTTGGGAATCTATCCCCAATAACAGAATCAACCTAAAATAAAATCAAACATTTCTTTTTAACATGAGAATGTTCTTGTAAGATCATTTGCAAGAATCATGTATTAATACCTCTTCTTGGAGTTTGGTAACTACACTAGGTTCCTGCACAATACCAACAAAAGTTATGGGAGCAAATCAAATCAACTGCTTTTGTTTAGGTTGATAATGTCCAGTCTCTACCGTTGTTAAAAGGTAAAAAGTCCATGTTAATACTGCAGCTGATGTTTCATGTCCGGCTATAAGCATTGTCATCAAGTCATCACGAAGCTGCTTGCTAGAGACCTGAATACAAATTGGGAAGAAACACATATCATTTTTAAGATCCGTTGAAGCTGATACCTATTGGATTACAAAACAACAGACTATATTATTACATCATCTCCTGAAGCCAAAAGAAAGTGAAGGATGCTAGGATCTCTTTCGTTCATATATTCCTCGTGAAACTGCAACTCCTCTTCTTCTACCATTCTCTGTGTAAGAAGACAACAAACGTAATGAGGATACAAAGAGCTATGAACAATTCTTGGACTTAAACTCCGAGTTATACCTTGCATGTTGCGATCAATTCATCAAGTGTGTCATTGATCAACTTGAGGGAAGAAGCAACTTTCCTCTGACGCGGGGATATATCTTTCCAAATCGGTAAGTCCCAAACAGGAATAGGTGAAACACTTCTGTCCTCAGCTTCTCTTAGAACAGTGTAAACTGCCTGACAAAGAGAAGACAAAAAGCTTTTCATCCTCAGCTGATCCAACAAACACACACAAAGGTAAATAAATAAACTGTAAAGCAAATGTAATCATTGAGAGAACCTCGATGACACCGGTATCATTAGTTAGGGAGTCAAAGTCGTAATTGAAAACGGCCTTGCCGATAATATCAAGTGTCAAACGAGAGAAGAGTGATTCCATCTCTACTTCTTCCCCTTTTGATGCAGCAGCATCAAGCTTCTGACAAAGTCTATCTGAAGCTTCTCCGAATAAACTAATCATAGCTGCTACGTACTATATAAAAAGGAGAGAAAATGCAAACAATGATTTATATCTTTCAACTTATTAAAAGAATCATACTTATTTTTGACAAAGTGGTTACCTTAAGATGCAATGCAGGAACAATGGCACGCCTTCGTCTACGCCATATCTCTCCATCAGCTGGTATGAGTCCTTTTCCCATCACAAAATCTAGAATTTCAGCTAAAATCCCCTAAGATTTACAAGTAGATTTGTATAAGGTAAAGCACGACACTCTAGACCATATTCATCGGCATAATTGTTGGTAATGCTACTGGTCATATATATACCTTGGAGTAAGCTTTAGCGTTGTCCTTCAATATATGCTTAGCAATAGAAGGATCCGAGACAATCAAGAATGACTACCAACAAAAAAAAAAATTGAAATGGATTCATAATTTTATCCTTAAAAAGACCAAATACTGATTTAACTCTTTTAGCTAAAAGAATCAAAAGAAAAACAAGAAAAATGACAAACCTTTGGCCCAAAGGTTAGCCTGAAAATACCACCATAAGTAAGGAAAAGCTCATACAAAGGGATGAAGAAAGCCTCGTTACGAACGGCCTGAATGGAGCCTTTGGCCTCTGGAATCTTGGGGTAGTCTTGGTCAGAGCCAGTCCAATCAAAGAAGAAATCAAGAACATTGTTTGGAACTCCAAGCTTTGATAAACCATTCTTCACTGTAGATGGAAAACTTTGTACAAACACAAACAAATACCAAGAATATGTCAAAATCACATCAGAGAGATTCAAAAGTAGAGTAATTACCAATGCATCATTAGGACAATCATGGATGATTCCTGAACTAAAATCAAATCTCAAAGCCATGATTCGTGTTTTTGTATTCAGAGAGAAAGAGTTTTGATTTATTTCACCTAGATTTTTGAACAGTGAAAGCTCCAGAAGCAATCCTAGCAGACAACTCAGCACGACGCTTCTCCTCTTGAAGCTTATCAATGCTTTTACCACCATTAGGAACTGATTTATCTTCAGAAGGATCTCTTCCATTAGAACCCGAAGAAGATAAAACTACAAAGTTCGATCTCCGAGAGTACGTTACTGGTTTAACAGAGATTGGATTATACGATAGAGGAAACGCCATAGCCATAAACACCTCAAATAATACAGAACTCACTCTAATCTTAAAACCATCAAAAACAAAATTCGAAAAATTTCAGACTGTGAAGAAGAAGAAGAAGAAGAAGAAGAAGAAGAAGAAGAAGTGACACGTGTGCACTTTACTAACGTATACGCATTATCTCTTTATTAAGGAGCTGTACTATTTACTTAGTCCCTAACTCCGGAGATTTTATTTTGATTAGTAACCTTAAACATGTCTTTAACACTAATAAGACACACGCACCTGCGAACCACAAAAACACGACAACAAACAAATTTTGTTGCCGTGATATTAACGCGCCCAAGTTGTGCGTACTTAAATTTCATATCTTTAATCGAGCCGGTTACGCACAAACTAAACCGGATCTATTGAGATTGAACCGAACCGGTTTGGCTTTTGTAGCTTTGTTCTTCATCATCTTCTTCTTCTACAAATGTACTAATTTCTGGTCTCTCTCTAATTTCGAAAAGCAAAATTGGAAACCAAATTATAAAGAGCTGCTCTTCTCAGTTCCTCTGAGATTAGATCATAAAACCGACAAGGTCTCGATTGTAAATACAAGATCTCCAAACTTTTTTAAAAAGTTCTCTGAAGCTCTTTTTTTTTTTTTTTTTTTTTTTCTCCTGTTGCAAAAAAATGAGAACTTTGGAATTAGCATTACCGCCGTCTCCACCATCTCTGATTCCTTCTTTCAACTACAACAACTCCGCCGCACGAACCGTAGGAAACGACGTCAGAACCAACTTCGATGTACAGCTTCTGCTAAGGAAACCCAAACGCCAAAAATCAGAGCCAGTCGTGGTAATACAACAACCCCAGATTCAGACGCAAAAGTCAATTCCACGTTGCTCGACTTCTGATATTCTCAGACTAATGGATTCGCTTTCTCTACCTGGAAACGAAGACCTTTACTCTTGTCTCGCCAAAGAATCCGCCAGAGAAAACGATCGACGTGGAGCTTACGAGCTGCAAGTGCATATCATGAAGTCTAGTATAAGACCCACGACCACTTTTGTCAATCGTCTTCTCTTGATGCATGTGTCTTGTGGGCGTTTGGATATTACACGCCAGATGTTCGATAAAATGCCTCACAGAGATTTTCATTCCTGGGCAATTGTTTTCCTCGGTTGTATTGAAACGGGTGATTACGAAGACGCTGCTTTGCTCTTTGTTTCCATGTTGATACATTCTAAGAATGGTGCTTTCAATATTCCGTCTTGGATTATGGGGTGTGTTTTGAAAGCGTGTGCTATGAGCAGAGACTTGGCGTTAGGGAAGCAGGTTCACGGGTTGTGTCACAAGCTAGGGTTTATAGACGACGAAGATTCGTATCTCTCTGGTTCTTTGATACGTTTTTACGGAGAGTTCAGGTGTTTGGAAGACGCTAATCTTGTGTTACACCAGCTCTCCAATGCTAACACCGTTGTTTGGGCTGCCAAGGTTACTAATGATTACAGAGAAGGGGAGTTTCAAGAAGTAATCCGGGATTTTATTGAAATGGGTAAGCATGGGGTCAAGAAGAACGTTTCAGTGTTCTCTAATGTTTTGAAAGCATGCACATGGGTGGGTGACGGTGGGAGAAGCGGGCAACAAGTGCATGCGAATGCTATAAAGCTCGGGTTTGAGTCTGATTGTTTGATCCAGTGTCGGTTAATTGAGATGTATGGCAAGTATGGGAAAGTGAAAGAGGCACAACAGGTGTTCAAGAGTAGGAAAGATGAGACGAGTGGTAGTTGCTGGAACGCTATGGTCGCGGGTTATATGCAGAATGGGTTTTACATTGAAGCCATTAAGCTTCTTCATCAGATGAAAGCGACTGGTATCAAATCACATGACATGCTTTTGAACGAAGCCCACTTTTAGATATAACAATCTATAGATAAGAGAAAATGATCAACCTGATATGTAAATATCTATATATATATATATAAGAACAGAGAATTTAGACAAAATGATTAATCAATTGTTTGGTTTGGTTTACAAGTATTGATTTCGTAAGATAACTGGAAAAAAGAAGCGTACATATTCATATACCAAGAATGGTTCGGATTTGGTCTGGTGGATGTCGGGCGAGAGATTTCGGATCTGGGTATCCATTTTGTTGATCTGTTACAGCTTGGTATATAACTTCGTAAGCTTCAGCTAAAGTTTTAGCAACCCTGACACAAGCTTCAGACCTGAGTTTAGGGACTTGTATCTGCTCAAACTCAGGAAGAGAGCCTTCGCTTCCCAAAACGAGGCCGAAGAATGCCTTGAGGCATTCGGATAGCATCGCGGGTGACGTGTCTTGTCGTTCAGACAAGGGAAGTTCGGATGTGGAAGAGCGGAAGATTTGCATTTTGTCTGAAAGACCACATTTTTGGAGTAGTGTGTCAACTTCATTCCGGACAAGGAGGTTTATATGGTTTTCGATCATTGATCCGGTGTTGGTTACGTATTGGGACGCAACATCGTGTCTTAGCAATGGTTGTTGGATCGCGCATAGACAGTTGATGAGGAAAATTTTAGAGGGTGTTTCATTGTTCTGCAAAAAGAAATGAACCTTAGGAACATCTTCTCGGGTTAAGAACATTAATGTACCGTAACGGTTTTGTATAGGCGAATGATACCTGTGGTGGAGATGGGCTGCTAGAAAGTAGAGCATCCACTGAGGTTAACTGGCTTGAGTCAGTACTTGTTCTGCTTCTTCTGGGTAGGCCGCCCTTCTTCGATTTGTGCGCCTCAGCAGCTTGCTCGCACATCTGCAGGATTTGAAAATGTTGAGAAAATTGCTTCAATTTAATATTATTATCATGGACAACATATACTAAGTTTGCTTCTACTTTCATTAACCTTGATGATTGGGTCGAGTAGTGCAGAGAGGACGGGATCAAAAGCGGGTTTTTCTCCTGAAGCGGAAACCATCATGCTGTTGTAATTCTCGATTATCTCAAGAGTTAGAGAAACTCCTTCTCGGACAGCTGGAGGAGGAGAGAGATCAACAGCTACAGGTGGAGGGTATCGTAGAAGTTTCTCCCCTCGGGTTTTAAGAATGTCAAAGAAGGTTTTCTGTGCAGCATCCTTCACCATCCCAATTGTATTACAAAGAGCCGTGTCTCGCCCAAGTAAATCTGAGATCTGCAAAGTGAGAAAGAAACCAATGATGAAACCAGTAGAGCGATAAAGGTCAAAATTTCCCAGAGGTTAAATAGAAACTCACAGTGTAGCTGTAGAACTCCAATGTGTTGGTGAGTTTATAAGAAATAATAAGACTTGGTTGTGACTGCAGAACTTGTTCTACTCTCACTTTAAATGGGCGGCAAACTCCTTCAAAAATTCTATCCAGGACAAATGTAAAATTTGATTCTGCTGCCTTTAGGGCATCATTCTCAGAGGTATTCTTTGCAGTTGATTTATGGTCAGCTGCATCTATATCAAATAACGCATGAACCAATTCTCTTTCTGATGCCAAAGCCTGCAGCCAGAACAACATCACATTAGGAAAGAAAAAACAACAACACAGATATTAAGTCTAATGTCTATGATTATCTAATACTCAATTTACACACTTGATCTGACAATTATTAATGTACTATATCTATTGTTGAGTGTAGCAAACAAACCACCATTCTGACATCAGTAGCATGAGGATCATAGGAGAAGAAAATGTTGTCACAAACCTGATGTAACCACCCAAGCATGTCTCCCACGTATCGTAAGGGGTCATGAGCATGAACTTCAATGGGTCTGGGCATTCCTCCAGGTCCTCCACGTGTAAGAGCGCTAATAAACCTTCTAAATAACGCATTGTGCCTCAGATTTCCTACCTGTATGATTTGACATAGTTCATAAGGAGATCAGGCTTACATGCCCCACCCATATCACTATAGTCCAACAAAGACTAGACTTCAGTGATGTCGAAAGACTAACCTCCTCTGCACAATATTTGAAGAGCACAGGTCTTTCTTTGAGACAGCGAACAGCGGTCCTCAGAAGTTCACTCACCTCTGGGTTATCTGTATCACCCAGTTTCCTACACTCAGCCTGAACCCACCTAGAAGATCAATGTTTCTTTAGTTATATTTGATACCTAAAATTTCTATGAAATTTTTACAGCAAAAAAATAAAAAGACACTTAGTTTCAACTTGGACAGGGCTAGTCCTGGATTTCCTTTGTTCTAGGCGGATATAGAAGACATATACCTCTTTCCAAAACAGATCTTCATCATATATATCATGAAAAAAACAGTTTCCATTCACCCAATGCAAGTTTCAATTTTTTTTGGTGGATCTGACATGAACCAAATTAAGATGACCCTCTATTTACATATGAGTAAATGTTTTTGTATGGATAAACTAAAATTTATTTCTTCCCAAGTACGTAATGCATAACTCTAGCACGACTTAGACAGCCAAAAGCAAACTAACAAGTGCAAAGAACCATTGTAAGAAGTTCGAAACACCAAACAATCTAAGTTCCAAATTCCGCAATGAGGAATTCATGCTAAATCCAAACACTAAATTCTGCCAACATGTCTTGTGGAAAGAAACGGATATGTAAAGAGACATTGTGGAGAAGCTCAGGATACACCAAACAATCTAAGTTCCAAACTAGCAATGCTATATCCAGACACTAAGTTTCTTCTTTTTTTAGAAAGAAACAGATATGTACCTGCAAAGGCGCTCATATGCTCCTTCTTGATACACAGCCATCATATCCATCAGTTCCAAGCCAGCACGCTGCATACACAAACGTCCCATACACTCAACAATACTAACAACAACGATCCAATTTGCACTATAACTAAATACATTTTGGAAACCACAGTGAAAAGATGGTAAATCTCACCTGATGATGCGTCCTGAGAAGTAATTTGCAATTGGAATGAATCTCCTGAACATGTGACAACGCTTGGAAGAAATTCTCATTCAATTCATCTTCTCTAAGCGCTTTGATCTGTCAAAATTGCATCAAATAATCAAACACTCAATCTCACATTACAGAGATCTAACCACCATCAAGTTAATGATTTGCTAAGAGCTCACTCACCTCTTCATTCGAAAGCTGGTAATCACGAAGAAAACAGTTAACGATCTCTTGCCTCTGAGTAGTAACCTCAAGCTCTTGCTTTAGCCTCTCAGTAGTGCTAATGATATCGCTAGTGGTAGCGGCCGAGCTACTTAGCGCCGCCGCGATCTTATCGCAACAATCAGCTAAAGCATTCACTTCCTCTTCAACACGATCCAATGCGATCTGAGTCGAATCAGCCGCGCTTAGGAACTCGCTGTTGATCTGAAGCGCTCGTTTCTCGATTGTCGATCTGAGGTTCCGACGTGCGTGAGCACTGTTCTCGTCGTAGAAAGAGGATAAAGCGTTAAGCGACGCCACCAGATCCGGACTATCCGTACGACATTCCAATACCTTCTTCAACTTCCGAGAAAGTCCCGGTGCTAATCCCACCGTCGAAGCCATTGTTACTCTGCTTCGTTCGGGTTTCTTCTTTTACAAACGATCTTCGAGCCTTCTTCTTCTTCTTCTTCTTCTTCTTCTTCTTCGATCTCTGATGATGATCTTCCTCTTGCAGAACGGTCGGATCTGAAATGATTCTACGGGTCGAAAATTCAGAAATTTAGGCCCAACGTTTTTGTATATGGGCCTCTTATAATGGCTGATCAAAGATAACATCATACCAAACCTTGTTTAGGAATATTAGAAAAAATATTTCGGTGTAAGAAAAATATGTACGTAAGCGTTCATTTGTTATATAAAATATTAAAATGTTTCAATATACAAAATTGTTTGTGTCAAATCTTTATTCTTAAACTTTATGCCTATCTTGATATTGCGATTCCAAAGCAAGTATTGGCAATGATGTGATTTTACAATTTATGCTGTCACATAATTATTCGGAAATGATGCCAAATCGTGCGTGACTCCACTACAACTACTCCGAGGCAAACATTAACTTTGGCTCCAAATCTTGATTCTATGAAGTTCAATGCAAACTTTATCTATTTAGTAATTTCTAATGCTAAATTACAAATTTATCAATTTGGCAAAAAAAATTTTGAAGTCGTGATTCGGACTAAGAAATCCAAATTGTTTTCACGGATGTAAATAACATGCATGCGAGTCAAAAAGACATATTGGTTTCAACTTTCAACATAAAATCGAGTGTCTACTATTTTCAAGCAAAATCATGATTCTAGAACCAAACTATCATGTGTGTTATAACTTAGTTGGAGTCTATCGGGGTCATGTATATATCTTTATACTCAATCATTTGTTATCAGTAGATAAAGCTCATTACTACACTAAAATGAACCCTACTAATTATGGGCATAAGTACCATAACCAGTTATTCGTTTACAAAAAATAAGATAAACCTATTAATTTCACTAAACTTTAAAACACTATATGATCATGGCTTGAATACTTAAAGATTAACCATCTTCTACCTATAAATAAGCATTACGTTGGATCAAATCAAATGCTTATTAATTAACTTTTGTTAACAATGGGCGGTGCAAAGTTAATTAAGGATTGTGTTAGAGTGCAAAGAATAATTAATCGAAAAAGAAAAAAGGGGGGAAAAAACGATGGTGGTCGAGTTGTGCTAGCTACATCACAAGATGATGATTAAGACAAATACTAATGATTAGGGCTATAAATACTCCCAAGTGGGTTTACGGGCCCGACCAGGATTTGTCTACTATCCTCGAAGAAAACACACGCCTATGTCTTGTAGTTATATATACTTATATGACTAGGCATTTAAATATCAAAAAGAATTTATGCCAGACAAAAGAATATGTTATGCATAATTCATGACATCGATGTCTTCAATTGGTTACCGAAAAAAAATTAAACAAGCTAGATGTCAGAAAAAAAAAACAATAATTCAACTTCTATATATAGATTGATTTGAAGTAAGGTTTGAATAAAAAACAATCTAGTTATAGTAAAAAAGATATGTAGTTTGATAGTCTGTATTTATCTACCGGGACAGTCAGTTAATGCCATCTCAGTTCTCATGAGTGTGTTTCAATGTCATTGATGAGAGCATATATTAATTCACAGATTTAAGAAAACCGTAGATATTTGAATTGCTTTTATTTATATTGTTTTCTTGTTAGATAGGTTTGGAAGCAATGTATGTCGCATTCATGGTCACGACAAGAATCGATCACTGTGTATATATACAGCGCATTTACTAAAAAGAGTTGGTTTCTATCATAACTCATAAGCGTGCGTAATCTAGTTCGAAGCTATATGACTAAGGTTTTGCAGGCTGATGACTTGTTATCTATCAACAGTTTTAATTGGGATTAACTTGGTTTGTCTAGTTGGAAATTAAATTATAGTTCAATAGAATCCGCATGAAGAAGAAAAACTTGTTGAATAAGCTTCAACATTGCTTACAGCCTAAGATGCCTCTAACAAGTCGGTTAAGGATATGATAGGCAAAAGGAAAAAATATCTAATTCAAGAAGTATTAGGAAAAGAGAAGTTTTCCAATAATATGTAGGGTTAGATTAGTCGAGTTATAACTATAAATACATTGATCGAGTTGTGATCAAAGGTATGAGCTTTGTGTTTAGTTTTGAGAGAGTTTCTAAACATTAATAAAAGAAGAGTTGTTCTTTAAATCTAAGCTTAAGATTTTTTATTTGGTATCAGAGCTTTAGGTTGAAAACCAAGAGAAAGCTTTGACGGTGAAGGAGAAGAAATCGCCGAGCTATGGCAGAAGACTCCACCGCCTTTACAACCGTTAACACACACAAGGAAATAATTCCTTCGTCGATCCAATGTCCCACGCTCAATCCATCAAACTACACGGTTTGGGCTATGAGGATACATAACATGCTGCGAATTCATAATGTCTGGGAAACAATTTATCATGGTTCAACTGATCCTGACAAGAATGATATCGCAATAGGGTTGTTGTTCCAATCGATTCTGGAGGCGTTAATCTTGCAAGTTGGCAAGTCAGGTTCAGCAAAATCGATGTGGGAAGCAATTAAATCACGTCACCTGGGAGCAGAACGTGTTAAAGAAGCTAGACTTCAAACCCTAATGTCCGAGTTTGAAAGAATCAAGATGAGAGACACATGCACCATAGATAGCTTCGCGGGAAGGTTATTGGAGCTAGCAACAAAAGCGAGTTCTCTTGGAGAAACAATTGAAGAATCAAAACTTGTGAAGAAGTTTCTCAACAGTTTACCAAGAAGAAAGTACATCCAAATAATAGCCTCTCTTGAACAAGTCCTTGACTTAATTGCCACAGGATTTGAAGACATAATCTGAAGACTTAAGACCTATGAGGAACATATTGTCAATGAGGAGAATCACGGAGAAACTCAAGGCAAGCTGCTATACGCAAATTTAGAACAAACTTTCACGTGAACCAGAGGAAGAGGACGTGGAAGAGGAGGTAGGGGAAGAGGACGTGGCAGAGGTAGAGGTACCGCACAAGATCAGACAAATCAAGCAGATCAAAATCAAACAAAAGAAAAGAAGGATAAATCTAAAGTGATTTGGCCATTATGCATCCTCATGCCCTGAAAGACCACAACACACACAAGAAGCAAATAAAGTGGAGACGGAAGAAGCCGATGCAGCACTTTATCTGCATGAAGTTGTGTTCTTAAATGAAGAGAAATTTATACCAAAGAACTATGAAACCAAAGCAAAGGAAGAAGGAGTCTGGTACCTTGATAACGGTGCGAGTAATCACATGACCGGTATCAAGACATATTTCTCAGAGCTTAATGAGAACATCAAAGGAAATGTTAAGTTCGGTGATGGTTCATGTGTTGAAATAGTAGGCAAATGATCAATTTTATTTCAGAGCAAAACAGAGGAACAAATACTTGTCACTTACATCTACTACATCCCTGAGTTGAAGAGTAACATCCTGAGCTTAGGACAAGCCACTGAAGCAGGATGTGATGTAAGAATGAGACAAGATTACTTGACACTTCATGATCCAAACGGGAGGCTTTTGGTGAAGGTCATACGCTCAGCCAATAGATTATATATAATAAACTTGAAAATTGGCAAACCGATATGCTTACACGCAAGCATAGAAGATGAAAGCTGGAAGTGACATGCGAGGTTGGGACACATAAGTTTTAAAACAGTCAAGATGATGTTGCAGCAAGAGATGGTCCAAGGATTACCAGAACTCAGAGAAGAAAAAAATTGTGTTAATCACATCTAGTTTGGAAGCAAGCAAGGCAATCTTTTCCTAAATCATCAATGTTCAGAGCTTCAAGACCTCTAGAGCTCCTACACGTGGATCTATGTGGTCCAATAACACCACCGACCATTGCTCAGAACAGAGGAGGTGAGTTCACTTCAAAAGAATTTCATGATTTTTGTGATACAAGTGGTATCAAAAGACAGCTCACAGCATCTTACACACCACAACAAAACGGTGTTGTGGAGAGAAGAAACATGACATTGATGGAGATGACCAGAAGTATTCTCAAGGCTACGAAGGTACCAAACTATTTGTGGGGAGAAGCAGTACGCCACTCCACTTATTTGATCAACATAATACCAACAAGAGCCCTTGAGAAGATGACTCCTTACAAATGTCTAAAGGAGAGAAAACCGAGTCTATCACACTTAAGAGTATTTGGGTGTGTAGCATTCGCTAAGGTAGAGGCAACAAACCTTAAGAAGCTCGACAATAGATCAAAACCACTAGTTCACCTCGGGATTGAGCCAGGATCCAAGGCATACAGACTTTACAATCCGATAACAAGGAAGATAGTTGTGAGTGTGATGTGGTATTTGATGAGAAATCAAGTTGTAGCTGGAATAAGACACAAGAAGGACCAAGTAGGGATCCATGAATGTTCTACATGAGATGGGGAGAAATGAAAGATGCAGGGGAAGGACCTGCTGTAATCAACAATGATCAAACTCATGATCATGAAGAAAACAGAGGTGATTACGAGCATCTCAATGAAGAACAAGAAGAACACAACGATGATGATGAAGATTCTCTTAACGAAGGTAATGAGAACAATGAAAATCATCAAGAAGTACAATCTCAACTAAGATGATCGAGTAGACAAGTAAATCAACCACGTTATCTTTCTGATTACGTGCTTCAAGCTTCAGTAGAATGCGAGAGGCTTCTATTGTCAATGAAGATGAACCAAGTTGTTACGAAGAAACAGAGGGCTCATCAGAATGGAATCAAGCGTGCAAAGAAGAAATTGATTCAATTAACAAGAACAAGACATGGTTCTTAATCGATTAACCAAGTGGGATCAAAGTTATAGATCTCAAGTGGGTTTTCAAAATCAAGAAAAATGAAGATGGTACTATCAACAAGTACAAGGCAAGGCTTGTGGCTAAGGGATACGTACAAGAATTTGGCATAGATTTTGATGAAGTCTTTGCACCAGTTGCTCGGTTAGAAACTATAAGACTACTATAGGACATGCAGCCTCACACGGATGGGAGATCCATCACTTGGACGTGAAGACAGCCTTTTTACACGGAGAGCTAAAAGAAGATGTCTATGTCGAGCAACCGGAAGGATTCAAAGTAAGATGAGGAGAACACAAGGTATACAAACTCTCAAAAGCTTTTTATGGCTTAAAACAAGCTCCTCGAGCCTGGAACACAAAAGTAGATCAGATATTAAAGGGAATGAAGTTCCAAAAGTGTACTAAAGAAAGTGAAGTATATCGCCGTGAAGAGGGAGAGACTCTTCTCATAGTTGCTATCTATGTAGATGACTTGTTTGTGACAAGAAACACTCTTAAGGTCATAAATGAATTCAAGGCCGAAATGTCAACAAAATTTGAGATGTTTGATCTCGGAAAGCTTACTTATTATCTCGGCATCGAAGTTCATCAAGGAGAAGATGGAATCAAAATTAAGAAAGTTATGCAAGAAAGATACTAAGAGAAGCAGGTTTAGAATCATGTAATCCAACTAAAGTACCAATGGATTTTGGACTTAAAGTTTCAAAAGCTGAAGATGAGGAAGAGATAGATCCTACACTTTACAGAAGAAACGTTGGGTGATTAAGATATCTGCTACACACAAGACCGGATTTGGCATTTGCTGTTGGAGTTGCTAGCAGGTATATGCAGAGCCCGCAGAAGTCACATGGAGTAATGATGAAGCACATACTACGATATCTAAAGGGAACAGTGGCATACAGTTTGAAATACAATCGAGGAGGATCAAAGAGTATCATTGAATACAGTGACAGCAGTCACAACATTGATCCAGATGATGGGAGAAGCCTAGGGGCCACATATTTTGTCTCGGAACTACACCAATTACGTGGTGTTCGCAGAAACAGAGTACGGTTGCTCTGTCATCATGCGAAGCAGAACTTATGGCTGCGACGGAGGCAGCTAAACAAGCTATTTGGCTTCAAGATTTGCTAAGTGAGATCACAGGAAGGAAGACTGAGCAAATCACCTTCAAGATTGATAATATTTCGGCAATAACACTCACCAAGAACCCAATTTTTCACAGTAAGAGCAAGCACATCCATAAACGCTATCATTTCATACAAGAATGTATCGAGAGAGAGCTAGTGGAAGCGGAGCATGTACCGGGAACGGAGCAGAAGGCTGATATCTTGACAAAGGCTTTGGCAAGGATCAAGTTCGGTGAGATGAGAAGCTTGATAGGAGTTCAAGACTTAAGCAAAAGTGAGTTGAAGCTTAAGAGGGAGAATGTTGAATAAGCTTCAACATTGCTTGCAGCCTAAGATGCCTCTAACAAGTCCGTTAAGGATATGATAGGCAAAAGAAAAATATATAATTAAATAAGTATTAGGAAAAGAGAAGTTTTCCAATTACATGTAGTGTTAGATTAGTCGAGTTATGACTATAAATACCTTGATCGAGTTGTGATCAAAGGTATGAGCTTTGTGTTTAGTTTTGAGAGAATTTCTAAACATTAATAAAAGAAGAGTTTGTTCTTTTAATCTAAGCTTAAGATTCTTTAAAACTAAGTCATAGTAATTTAGTGGTTAAAAATATAAATTTAGAGAACAAAATTCAATTTTTTTTTTCAACCAAACTATAATAATTAAAATTGAACTCCAAGATTGGTGGCTCAAACAGGAGGATAAGAGTTTACAAAGGTAGATTCAGAAGGTAGAGATCGTGAAGATCGAGCTAGACAATCGGCCCTAACGTTGGCGTCTCGTGGAATCCTGGTGAGGGTGAAGGAGGGATAGGAACTTCGAAGCAAAGAAAAATCCTCCAGCAGATTAGAAAAGACAGGCCAATCTTCCGACGTCTGCACCATCGCAATTAGCTCTACACTATCCGTCTTAAAATCCTGACAATCGACTCTAGCCACTAGTAAAGACTCCATAGCCCAGATCAGCGCTTGTAGTTCTACATGTAGAGGGGAAATGCCCCGACGGTGACTCCGTGCTCCCAACAGGAGCGTTGAAATCTCTCCACTGCAACACCACCAGCCAGACTCTGAAAAGGGTCTGTACCTTTCCAAGAACCATCAATTTGGCATCGGGAAGAGGAACCCCTGTCCTCCGAGAAAGACGGAGGATCCAGGTAACTCACTGAGTAAGACTTGGCCTCCTCCCACAATAATTTATCAGTAGCCGCTTGATTCAAAATATCAAGAGGTTCTAACTCAATACCCTGGAAAACCTTTTTATACCTATCTTTCCAAATTGACCAAATAATCCAAGGTAGATGAATGCCTATATCCGAGACCCCGGATTGCGAAGACGCCCGCCAAAATATGAAATTTAGATTCGCATAAATCGATGTGTATGGAAAACCCCCCGGATCCATCCGAATATGGGACAACTCCCAAATACATCGAGACCGAGGACACTCAAAGAACGCATGGTTTATAGTTTCCACTGCAGAATCACATCTCTTACACACGGTATCACAACGAACACCCCGATGCGCAAGACGTTCTAACACTGGAAGAGTACCCGATCCAATCTGCCAAAAAAAGTGTTGGATCTTGGAGGGTACATCAAGTTTCCACGGCTGTGCCCGCAAAACCGTACACGTTTGCCTATAACTCTACATCCGTGTTTAATTCCCGAGCTAACCGATACCCTGATTTGACGGAATATTTCCCAAATTTAGTAAAATACCATATTAGTCTATCCGGTTGATAAGTTCTACTGACCGGTTAGCTACGTTTGTATATCAACTAATGAGGGGTTTTGACTACTAGTTTTGACGATTAGTCTTAATCTTGGTTTGAGAGCTGCATGTTGTCATATGATGAACCAAAAAAAACTCATATATATATATATATATATATATATCCTATTATATAAAGTTGGGTTTTGAAAGTTAGCCATTAACAAGATTTTGACATGTGTCAAATTATCAATCTTAGATTTTGACATGTGTAAAAGTTAATAATAAGAGGAATTTGATTACAACAAAAATAAATATATTTTTTAAATATTAATAATGTAAAAAGGATAATTATCAAAAACTACAGAATTTATAAAAAAAATACAAAGTTTTTTTTTAAAAATAATTATAAGGAGGTTATATATATATATATATATTTCATAAAATTCAAAATTATAATATTATTTACTTATTTTTAATTTTAAGTTATTAATTCTACAAAAAAATATAGAAAAATGGATTAAGGAAAATATACAATTAATTATTAATTCTAAATTTTATAGATATTCACTTCTATATAAACATAGATCGTCTCATATTTAAATAATTTATTAAAAAACACTGCTTTCAACTTTGGTTAATTTGGAAAAAAAAATTTAATGGGAAGGTAAATTTTTTTTTTATTTTTTTAAACCAAAATTTTCTCCTACTTTCTCCTTTTTCAGTTGGGAATATGTAAGATTAATATGTTGACCTACAAAAAAGATTAATAATTTAATGTATGCGTCTTCTTTTCCTAACATGTATTTTAAAATTTATCGTAATATTTTTAGATTGTTTTATTTAATTTATATTTTTATCTTTGAATTATTAGGGATTCATATATTACCATGCTTATAACTTTCTATTGTTTCTTTAATTATACCAAATTATTTTTCTTCTAATTTTTCAACCTTTTTTTTTTACAAACATAATTGTCACCATTATTCATTCAATCTCAAAGGGACATAACGAGTAGAAGCTCATCAACCTAATGGATGGATAAAATAGGCTAATCAAACATAAGTTTGCAACAAACATAGATAGATAGGTTGGAAAAACATAAATCGTTGTTGATAGATCCATAGGAGCTCAAGGACTCTAACACCCTGGTTTGTGGGAATGTTTAAAATAATTGATTTGGCCACATATGTCACCAAAATGCACTTAATTTTTTCGGTCAATGGTCTTCAGAGAACTTCATGATGGTTGACCTTCCTAGAAGTGATTGTCGGAACTGTGCGAGTGAGGACAAAACACAGGAAAAAATCATTTATTAATATGTAATAAACTGGCCGTCGAATATAGGTGGGTCCAAGGTCTGTGAATAGATATAGGATCCACTTAGGAAGGTGGGCCCATGGACTGAGAGTGGACATGAGCTCACTAAGAAATGTGGTGGTTGAGGCGTTACTGAGACAAACACTACATCATGGTGTGTCAAAGGCACTTCCACGAATACAGTGAGAAATTTTATTAACATTAGTTACTATCAAAAGATTTTGTGACGTTAGAAAAATATTTTTACTTTCATTGGTTGTTAGAAATTTTGTGATATTAATTTATCAATATTTAACAGGAGAGATTTAATATCAAAAATAAAATATTTTGTTTTTAAAAAAATTAATAATGTAAAAAGATAATTATCAAAAATTACAGAATTTATAAAAAAATACAAAGTTTTTTAAAATAATTACAAGAAAATTATATATATATATATATATATATATATATTTTTTTCATAAAATTCGAATTTATTATATTATTTACTTATTTTGAATATGAAGTTATTAATTCTACAAAAAAATATATAAAAGTGATTAAAAACAATATACAGTTAATTATAAACTCTAAATTTTGATCGTCTTATATTAAATAATTTATTCAAAAACACTGTTTTCAACTTTGTTTAATCGAGAATTTTTTTTTATGGGAAGGTAAATTTTTCTTATTTTTTAAAAGCAAAATTTTCTCCTACTTTCTACTTTTTCAGTTGGAAATAGGTAATATTAATATGTTGACCCAAAAAAAGATCAATATTAGCGTCTTCCTTTCCTAATATAGTATTTTAAAATTTATTGTAGTATTTTTAGATTGTTTTATTTAATTTATATTTTCATCTTTGAATTATTTGGGATTCATATATTACCATGCTTATAATTTTCTATTGTTTATATAATTATACCAAATTAATTTTCTTCTAATTTCACAATCTTGATTGGTTGGTCATAAACCCTTTTTTTTTTTGCTAACATAATTGTTACCATTATTCATTCTATCCCAAAGAGAAATAACGAGTAGATGCTCATCAACCTAATGGATGGATAAAATATGCTAATCAAACACAAGCGTACAACAAACATAGATAGATAAATTGGGAAAACATAAATCGTTGTTGATAGATCCATATGAGCTCAAAGACTCTGACACCCTGATTTGCGGAAAGTTTTTAAAGCCTCCCAGACGTACCAAACTGGCCATCGAATATGGATGGGTCCACGGTCGGGAATAGATGTAGAACCCACTTAGGAAGGTGGGCCCATGGATTGAGAGTGGACACGGGCTCACTAAGCAAGGTGGCGGTTGAGGCGTTACAGAGGCAGACTACATCATGGTGTGTCAAAGACACTTCCATGAATACATTGAAAAATTTAACATTAGTTACTATCAAAAGATTTTGTGACGTTAGAAAAAGGTTTTTACTTTCATTGGTTATTGAAGTAAGCCATTTTAAGATAGCAAAACATTTTCTCTCCACATAGGAGGAGGGCAGAGCCGAAGTTCTCTCTATGGTGGAGAAGGCTAGACACAAAGTTATTTCCCCAAAGAAGGAAGGTGGAGGAGGTTAGACGCAAGGTTATCTCCCCAGGAGGGAAGGTGGAGGAGGTTGGACGCAAGGTTATCTCCATGGTAAAGGAGGTTGGATGCAAAATTCTCTCTATAAGGGATGAGTGCGGAGCCGACGATTTTCTCTATTAAGATGATACATCATTGCTTAATATATTATGTAATATATTTTTTATTCAAATTTTAGCCAACAATTTAAGTAATTAAAAAACTATGCATAAGTGTAAGTAAAATAGTTGGTTTAATGTGTTCATATAGACATTTTCTAGCTGGTGATAAAGAATAAATTTGTAATATAGAGAATATATTTTGGTGTAAAAAAACACACTTTTAATAGTAACATACATAATAGATTTTTAAATAGATATAAATTAGTGTATTATAACAAAAATAAAATTTATTAATAACATACAACAAATTTTAATATATTTTAGTTAAATTTAATTTAATTTATAAAACTTTAAACCCGCACATCGGGCGGGTTCTCATCTAGTTATATATAAATTGAAGTGATAAAGTTTTACTAAAAGATCCTAGTTGTAAACCGAACAAAAAAAAATTATAAATATTAATTCTTAATATGTGTGTGTGTGTGTGCATCGCACTTCCACAAATGATATGATATGCTAAGATGGTCAACCTCACAATGATATCAAAAAATTGTATCAATACTCTGCTCCACTCAAAAAAGAGAATTGTTTTCGGTAACTAATTTAACTAGTAATCATTGAACACGTATTTTTATAGTAATGACTTTTTACTATATAGTTGTATTACCCGCCGTTTTTTATTCGTAGGGTTATATTCGATTTCTAAATGTGCACCATCCACGAGTATTGATATTATTCGACCGAACGTTGTTTTTGTTTTTGTTGTTTGATTAGGTTTTTAAAAATCGAATTTCTTAGTAAAATATAGTATTAATTATTCTTCAAAGTTTTATTGGTTTGTTTGTTTTGTCAGTTTGTCTACTTAACATAAGTGTTGTACAATGTTTTACATTCTATAAAAAATACGATCTATGTGAAAGAAAAAGTAAACTATTTAGCTGCTATATATACTATTTTGTTGAAAGGTTAAATCTACTAGTTAAGAAAAAATTAACATTAGAAATATAAAAAAAATGATCATTTACAAAAGAAATATAAATAATAAAAAGATACCTTGACACAAAGAGTGGAAATAAATTATTTAACTAAAAAACAATCGAATAAAATCAGCAAAGGAACGAAAAGGTCTACTAGTGATTTGACCATAAACATGAATGTAATCTCCTTTATTCGAGAGTACTTTAGAAAAATTCTAGAGAAAAAGAGGTTTAATACACAATTAAAAACTATGATAATTCAGTAAACTTTATTGAATGGAAAAGTATAAATAAAAGTTTTTAAAAATAATATTCCAACATTGATCACACAGCCACACTGATAAAAATAAATTGAAATCATGAAAACTCAAAATATTAGTATTCTGGTTAACTCATTCGGTCTTATTATATATACTTTAGATACTTCTAATTAAATCAACTCTTGAAGTTTTCACGCTCCTTAATAATGTTTGAGCCTAGGTTTTAGTGGACGTATAAATCATGTGTCCTGAATAGAATGTAAGCATCCTTAGTGAGTTTTTTTCTGCTTTGCAAATAAACATATCAAATCGTTGAAAAACAAATGTAATTTTTTGGTGTGACATAATATCAAAGGAACAATCACGTGCTAGTGATTATCCAACAATGGTTGATAGGGAGAAAAAGACAAACAAAAACACATTTAAAAGATCGGTCTCTCACGCTTTGTCCCGTCGATTATTTTCATATACGTTTCCAACAAAAGAAAAAATCTGCTTTACACTGTCACGATGAATACGAATCTGATTTAGTTGGTTTATATGATGCAGTTGTTGATTTCTTTGGATATTAATAGAAAATTTAATTCATAATGGTTCAAAAGATTATTAGGGTGATGATATCAAAAGAATTTTAAATTTTTTCAAAATTCTCCACGTCAAACTTAATAATCGAATTTTTAAAATTTTAAATTTCATCAAACTTAATCGCAGTCACTAAATTCGCATAATACTGATGACTATTAGACACCAATTTACAAAAATTCCCTTTATAATAAAACGGAAGTTCACAACATTGTTTTGGTAGACTTTATAATTTTAATAAATGGTTACAAATATGTTATACATAGATTATAAATTAATCCATATATTAATTGTAACAAATAAAACTTTAATAACATAAAATCTTAATCGGGTTATTCTAAATTGATAGTTCATGAATATTTCAAACTTTATTTTCGGAAGATTACCAATTTATTTTACACAGATTTTATTGATAAACCACATCAATAAAAAATTTATTAAATAGATACAAATAAACTCTCAATTATAAAAAAGGAATCAAATCTCGCTAATTTAACAAGATTAATCGTGATCTTGGGATCATATTCAGAAATTAAAAATGAAACTTTAATGCTAGATTACGGGTTGAAATTCCTTTTATTTATATTATAATTTTAGAATAAAATATAATTTATATGATTGACTTTAAAAGTTTTTAAAGTCCTAATCTAGCATTAATCGTGATCTTCGGAATCATATTTTATTCTAAAATTATAATATAAACAAAATGAATTTCAACCTGTGCTCTAACACGGGTCCTAATCTAGTAAATAAATTATATAGACATATGTGACTCTTATTATCCAAACGTTAAGAATCTTGATATCAACCGTACCCTTTAATTTAGATTTACATCTTGAAAATAATATATATATATTTTTTATAGATTCTTTCAAAAAAAATTGTAATAGAATTGGGGGGTTATGCTGCTTCATAGGTGTTGAACAACGTAAACTAATGGGCTATATTATTATTATTATTATTATTATTATTATTATTATTATTATTATTATTATTATTATTATTACTAGAATTTAGATCCCCCGCGCGAAGTCGCGGAGAAAGTATTTTAGAAAAAAAAAAGTTAAAATTTAAAATTATAAATTATGAAATTATTTGAATGTAATAAAATAGTTTGAATACATCAACTGTTAATAAAAACACAATCATCACATTAAAAACTTATAACAAAAAATATTACGTAGAATATACACAATTTCGCAAAACATATTGTTTAAAGTATTATAAAATATTTTTATAAAGAATTATGGTTAAGAGCTACAATTAAAAAAAATCATTATGACAAAGTGATCTTTACTGAAAATAGTGAACTAATGGTTATAATGAGTAATGTAATTTTCTATTAAATAATTATAATTAAAAATATATATAATAATGAGTGAAACAGTATCAACGGAAAATTAAAATTAAAATAGACAACTCTTAAGAACAAAATAAAATAAATTTTTAAATATTAAATTAGTTTTTAACAAAAAGTTACGATAAATAGACGCAATTGTAAATTCTATATTAAGTTTTATTAATTTTTTATATTACTATAATCATTTCTAAAATTTTAGTTAGATGATAGAATATATTGAATATTAGATAAAAAAAAATCAATTATTTAGATTTAACATAAAAAAGAAATTTGTTTCAACGAACAATGATTTGTTAGTTATTGATGAAGAGACAAATATATAAAGAGTTCAAAAGATATGACTATTTAAATAAACACACATATTAGAACGAAAAATTGTGATGAAAAAATATGAATAAAATATAGTGAAAAGACACAACTCTTTAATGAACAAATATAGATGTTTGAGTTTTTTAAAAAGAACAAATAAAACCAATTTTTTAATAAAAAAGTACTACGAAAAGTTACAACTGTTGTTCTCATTTATTCAGATTGTTATTATTATTTTTAAATATTAAAATATATATTTTTAACAGAAAGTTAATATAAATAGACACAACTGTAAATTCAATATTAAGTTGTATAAAATTTATATTTTGCTATAATCATTTCTAAAATTTATTTAGATTATAGAATGTGTTCAATTATCTAGACTCAACATAAAATGGAAAATTTGATTCAACGAACTTGTTAGTTAGTCATAAGAGACAAATATAAAAAGAGTTCAAAAAGCATGACTATTTAAATAGACACACATATTAGAACGAAAAGCTGTATTGAAAAATATAAATAAAATATAGTAAAAAGACACAACTCTACAATGAACAGATACAACCGTTTGAATTAAAAAAAAAAAAAAAACTTTTTTTTTACGAAAAATCGCAACTGTTGTGTCTACACTTGATTATGCCTACAAACTCATATAAACTGCTTTTAAATAGAAGACATCTTTATTACCATATTCAAAAATCAAATCCAAAACCTCATTATATAATCCATCTAACTCTTAGAAAAAAGACTCTAGGTCTAAAATTAACTAAAAATTGTAAATTAGATTCATCATTCCAAAAATCTTTTGTTAAATCAAGAATTGGAGGAATCTCTTTACTTTTAAAAGAATGAATGCTAGAGAATAATTTAGAGAGTTGTAAAAACCGTTGAGATTGAAATTTTATATTATTTAGTGTCATGGTAAAAAAAATGAAAACAATTTAAACATACAAATATATATAGATTTCAAAAGATATGAACATTCGAATAGACACAACTCTACAATGAACAGTTGCAACTTTACAAAAAAACCGTTACAATGAACTATCGCAACTTTGTGTAAAACACACAATTTAAAATTTCTACAGATTTTTTTGAAAATTATCCAAAAAGTACGATTGAAACACAACTTTTGGTGGCATTTATTCGGATTGCTATTATATATAGGTACTTTCATTAAATTTTTATATATAAAACTAACTAAAAGTTGTAAATTAGATTCATCATTCCAAAAATCTTTTGTTAAATCAAGAACTGGAGGAATTTCTTACTTTTAAAATAATGAATGCTAGAAAATAATTTAGAGAGCTGTAAAAACCGTTGAGATTGAAAATAATATTATTTTGTGTTATGACAAAAAAAAAAACAGTTCAAACAGACAAATATATAGATTTCAAAAGATACGAATATTCGAATAGACACAATTCTACAATGACAGCCTGTGCAACAAGTCTTCTTATGGTCCGAGTAGATCTACCGTCGGATATGTCCATCCAAACCGACAGGGCATCCCATATATGAAAAACGAAAGGAGTGTAAGCAAGTCTTCTTGTAACCTCAGACCACATAACCTCACTATATTCACAATGGATAAACATTTTTTGGAATAACATGTTTATTTTCTATGAAAATAAATATGAATAGGTTGATATATATATATATATATTATATACATACATATATATACATATATGATTCCGTTACTCCCTTCTTCTGTCTATTTTAATAAATAAAGTGAAAAATAAAGATCAAGTACAATTATTTAGACTGATTTACTCAGGTCTTTATATTTAAAAAATTTGATTCAATTATATAATTTAAATTATTGGTTAGGGGGTAAGAGGGGGTGGGGGGGGGGGGGGCAGGAAAATCAAATGAGAAGAGACAAACATTACTTTGAAAGATCTTCTTTTATCACTTTCTTCCCATCTTGTCTTTCGTATACATACGTATACACATATCATGTCATGTTATTTTGGCTCATGTACTTTTCTCCCATTGAGTATCATTCTAGCAAAGTTTATTTGGTAAAAACTTGAGACGTGTAACGATTTGAATTACTAGTGATAAATGCTATATAATTTTTTCAAGTGTTCACGTCTTAAAAACATTTTTTGGGTGCAAACACGACTTCAAAACATATGTAATAAAGTTTACGAGTTTATATTTCAAAATTTTATCTGCAATAACTATGTTTTGTTTTTTTTTGTATATAGTAGATTTAATATCGATTTTATATAAGTTGTATCTTATTTTTGTTTGATTTAATTTCGGTTTTAGAATGAGCTATTTTTCTCAACTAGACTTCTGAGCGCCTCTCATACTAGATTACACGCATTTTTCTTTTTGGGTTTTAGCTACATGCAATTTTTTTTGTAAAGAAAACATAAAAAAATCTTAAGTTTTCACTAATCTTTAAAATCTATACTAAATACAATCGTATGTTAAAAAGAAGATGTCAAAATAAATCAACAATAGGATTATTATCATAGCACTCTCTGATATCATAGTTAGTTGATTACATGTGAACAATAAATTTTCTATCGCATATCTCACAACTTAAGGTAACTTTGTAATAGTAACTAAGGTGTTCTTAATATTCATCATGAAACAATTATTTATGATAGGAAAAAACCAATAAACAAAAAAAAGATGATGTGAAACGAAGAAGATAATATAAAAAAAGTGAGTTATAAAAAAGATAAGAGGGGGCGATGATTGGTGAGAGTGTTCACAAAAAACTTCTGATCCCATTTTGAGTGCTTTCTTAGCTAACACCGAAGATTGCATCCCACCGTTACTCCCACTTTCCACGCGTGTGTGTGTTTTTGTTTTGTTTTCTCTTTCCATCTTATTTCACATCATATCTCTGTTTATATAAAACTCCAAAGTTATTATTCTTTTAGAAGAAAAGCTCCTAATTTAGATCTACATCATCACAATATTTCAATCATTATGACCTCAATGACAAACATTATACAAATCATTAATGGTGACATTACCGGAGTTAATGCAGTATAGTGAGCAGATTCACATACTAAAAGATTAAAATGGATGAGTGAATTTTTTCTTCTTTTTTTGTTAAATAGTGACAAAACAAACAAATGACTTTGTTAGAGAGCGGATTATTTGAATACTGACTAGTTTGTTTAGTTACTAATTCGTCATTCATTTTTAATAAAGGATAATCAAAAGATAATAAGACACACGAAATAATAAATATGAGTTAATTAAAATTATATTAAAATCAGTGAGAATGATCCCGAAGTTGCATCTACCGACGATTTAAGCGAATTCTTTCACGTGTCATCACCAGTGCCGGCTTAGATAGGGGATAAGCGGTACGACTGCCCTAAATTCATAGACTAAAGAGACAAATAATATAAGATAAAGGAGCACAAAAAAAACAATTTAAGATAAGAGAGATAAAAGCAAAATTTGTAACACAAAAATAGTTCATTAAAATATGTCTTAACGATTTATTTTTACGAGTCAATAACCAAAAAGAATCTTTATCTTTCATAATTATCTCAACTGACTCCAACTTAGAACGAAAATAAATTCTTATAGTTTTATCAAGTGTTTATATATTATCAAAATAAAATCTATATTTTTTTAACGTATAACAGAGGTTAAAAAAAAATTTGATCCTCTATTCAAACAAAAAACAAAATTTGCCCTGGAGCCCCTAAAGTCCTTGAGCCGGCACTGGTCATCACGATTAAAACTGGTTCATAGATATGAATCATATGATGTATATAGAACTCAGTCCCAAACCATCGCCACATCTAAATAATTAATTTGGCCGGTCGAGAAAAGCTCTTGAAAGATGAACGTCTCTATGCATATGATCAACGCGTACCAATTTTTTTTAACGCAATTACAATTATTTTTATTTTCTTTTGAAAAATAAATTATGACTTTTAATTACATATATTAAATAAATTTAATTTTTGTACTTTTTACTCAAAAAAATATTATTACTAAAAATAGTAGAATAGAAAGTAATAAATTATCGTATTATTGTAAGAAAATCTTGATGATCAACACAACGAAGCGAATTGAACAATCTAATGCGACTGCTAACTAATACAGTTAAAGTATTAAGATAATATATTTTGTTGAGAGACCAACCATTTACATTTACAGCAATTTATTTTGTTTTTAAGAGACAGCAATTGACCTACCAAGTTATTGAGAAAAAGGGCAAACCATATAATTATAGCGAACGAGAAGTTCATGCAATAACACATGGATACGTAGCCAAGTGCCAACCCCAAACCTATAGGAAAGGAGTACGGCCTCACCAATTCTCTTATTGGATCCGAATTATAATCTAACACATATGTTTCGAAAAATCTACTATATTTTATGAATTTACTAAATATATATAATATACAATTAAAAAAAAATTAGTTCCGATCCTAAAACAATGGATCAAAAACTCATTCTTAGGTGACACCATTTTATTTGGTATGAGACAACCTTAATAATGGCAAATCTTGAATCTTGAATGTAACATATTTAACTACAAGATTAAATATTAAGATTTACAATAATTTTTTATATATACATTGATTACTATGATTCGTATACTCTCTATACATGTGCATATATATACTGAATATATTGTGACATTTTTCAACAATAATTTGTGAAATGGTCTTAGACTTTTTTTTTTTTTTTTTTTTTTTGGGGGTCATAGGTCTTATTAGACTCTTCTCTTACTTATAGGATAAGAACCATGACTTAAGTGGAAAACAAAAAAAAGTAGTAGAACCATGGATCAAACCTAGCTTAGGTGGAGAAACTACGAAGATATAATATAACCACTAACCTAATTATGTTTTAACCTATATTTTTTTTTTTTTTTTTTTTTTTTTTTTTTTTTAACCTATATATACTTCGTATAACTAAGTACTTGCTTTTGCTTTTTAATTTTATAGTTCATTAAGAATCAATTAGTGGCTGGGTCATACATCTACTGATCTACCCCTCGTTTGAACAATATTGTTTTCTTAAAATCTTCTTAATTAATTTAAACGTAATCAGGAGTCAGGAACCTGACATGAGAACAAGCACCCACCACTAGAGTGTCAGAGTGCGTGACACGTGTCAGATTCTGAACTAATATTCAAACTCACTAAATGACATTTTCTCCACCACTACGAGTCTACGACACATATCGAACTATAATTACTGTTTTGTACTAATAATCAAACAAATATTACTACCGTACTAGACCATTCTCCCTAATTCAATAATTTTTGTTTCTATATATTTCATTTTGAAATCAAATACGACTACACCAATAAAGTAAATATGTATACACATAACTATCTTAGAATAATGTATATGATTTATGTATTATATACAATTATTTTATTTCTTGAATCTTGATATATACTACAATATACACCCTCTGTTTCAAAATATAAGATGTTTTGGAGAAGTTTATTGTTTCATAATATAAGATATTTTCAAATTTCAATGCAACTTTTAAATTAGTTTAGTAGTTTATATTATGCAGTATTGTTTTTGATTGGTTGAACTTGTTAAAAGTAAATAATTCTTAATCTGCGTATTTTGCTTAAAAGATACTATATTTTGAAACAGAGAAAATATAATATAAACAAGTTGGTGGCAAGAAGAGGTGCCATCGGAGAGGATGCGCACCAAATATTTCTAACAAAGAAATTATCAAATTAGTAAAAAAAATTTAAACAATTAATTAATAATCAGAAAAAATTGAAAAGAAAAGAAAGAGAAAAAAAAAGGCAAAGACTGTCTGGCTCCACTTGGAGTCCACACTAAAAAGGATCAAATGCTATGGGAAGATCTGAAAATAGTACACACACTATTTATATAATATAGACAGTAATGTTATATTGCTATATAATATATATGTACTGCGTATTTATTGTTATTTAATATTCTCTGAAGATAATTAGATGCCCTTTTCTTTATATTATCTGCAATTTAAATCAACGTATCAAGCGATCAAGGGTTATGCTTTCAATATCAAACTCTAAAATATATGTATCGTACTTAAGAATCATGAATTAGCCGTGCGTGTGTAAATTTTATTTAATGAAAAAGGTGAATAATTCTGTAATAGAGAGTCTTCTATATGTGACAATATGCACGAATATGCTATATGTATGGAATTTTTATATATTAATGGTATCTCTCGTTTTGAGGATTCGCGGGGGTAGGGAAGAAAATATTGTTTTCTGGCATTAAATTTTTTTGGGGTTAAAGGGTTAAACGACTGAAGTTGAAAGTGAAAGGATAAGTCTCTTTCACAAAGATTTTGTGAAACGAAAAAGGAAACTATTATAATTTATATTTGATTTAACTTACATGTTGTGCAAACGACTGTAGGGTTTAGTAATTGGACAGTGAAAGGGGGATGCACAGATTGAAAGAAAACAAGATTTAACTTAAACCGATCAGTCTGTTTATGATTGGATTTAATAATTATATAATTGTCTACGAAATAACTATTAAACATGGTTAGTTAATAAGTTTTAAGATCTCAAAGGTTAGTCCATTTAAATCAAGAGTCCTCCAACTATGATTGGACATAGTATATGTTGAATACTCATGCAAAAAAAAAAGTTCTCCTAGTTTTTTTTACATACAGAGATTCGAAACGATAAAAAAATATATTTAGAAGAAACAGAAGGAGGTAATGAATTTTTTTTTTAGTTTAACTCACGTAAAAAAACTAATGTGAAAACGAATACGTTGACACGCAAAATACATGCTAAACTGAATTTATGTGTAAATAATATTTCTTAAAAAATTACCTTAATTGAATTAATCAATTAAAGTTGTTGAAAAAATAAAACACGATATTACAAGTTTCAGCCATATAAACAGCAAATTCTTAATTGTTTTCATCTTTGACGACCATCAAATATGTAAATTCCAGCTTCCCCTAATATTCAAATAATATCTAGTCTTATATTCGGATTCATGCACACAAAAAAAATCGGATTCATGCAAAGTTACAAGCTAGTGGGTATTATATATTATAATTCGAAGAATAACATTACATTTGAATTACATAAGTAACCAACGAATCCGAATTTTGTATCGGAGAACTTTCCACGCGAGGGGCATCAGGATGAGGAGGATCGTATTCTAACCATCATTTTACACCATAAGTAAATCTCCTTTGCCAAGTCATCATAATTCTCAATCTTCGTTGATATTATAATTATATTTAATATTGAAAAATGTTGCTAAATGCTAATGGAATGATTCTTATGGGATAACATAAAAGAAAAATAACAAAATTCTCAATGCTCGTAAACGCAACGCGACATATCTAAACAAAACAATTAGTACAGTGCATCTATCTTCAGTAGTTGTCGATTCTCCATAAAGCTTTGACCTTATAAGTATTATAGCCCTAACCAAAAATATACTAATTCATAAAAATAAAAAAGTGAGTGCAACCTCAGCTGATAAGACAATACGGAATATCATAAAATATGCACAATAAAAGTGATATTATAATTATATAACATTATATATATATAATTGAGAAATAATACTAAACAAATAATTTAAGGCTTTGAATGGGAGGATAGAAAAATAGCAGGTCACCACCTATTAATGTAGTCTTCCTATCACAAAGTTACCATTTAAGATTTTTTTTTTTTTTTTTTTTTTACTTTTAAAAGTTAATGCAGATGAACTGTGTGCAATTCATATTTTTTTTGTCTTTTTATGGTAAATGCAGGAGAAATATATGCAGATCTGGTCTACAACTTTTTTTAATGTTGTTCACATTTGATATGCACTTGAACAACCAAATATTTAATCTACTTTTATTCTGCTTGATCTACTTGAACCACTTGATCTGCTCTACATGATATGCTTTCTCCATTCAAAGCCTTAGTTGGAATAACTTGGAGAACGAAAGGTATCAAAATGAATGTAACTTTTATAAAATCTACTCATTCAAAGATGATCACATTTGTATAAATGACTTTTTGTTAATTCAGTGGATATGTATAACGAACTAACCGTGTTATATGATTACTAATACCATATCTATAATATACAAACTTATAACAATGCAAATAATTTACTAACACATCTTCGAAATTATTGTATGATGGTAACTTCAAGCTCGTCAAAAAGAATGTGTTCTTTACTTCTTAACTAGGTAACAACCCGCGCTATGTGCGGGATAAATCGATTTAAAGAAAACTATTATAAGTAAAATTATTATTCTAGAACCAATATTTGTTTGTGTCAAACATAATATGTAACTAAAGTTTTTTATTTATTTATTCAAAGTTGCGTTTTTTCGTGTTAAAAATATGTTTCACCCGTGAAATATTTAAATGTGGAAGATATATTGATAAAATGTTACTATTTATTGCAACATGTCTTTTGTGTGGTTTAAAAATCATATTCATATCTTTTATGGTTTATTTTGTAATCATAACAATTTTGCATGTTTCTTATGTAACCATACAACATATACTAAATTACTCAGTAGTTTAATTATTTTTTAATAATGGTTTTTTTGGTAACAATTGGATTCTAAACTAAATTTTCTGAAGACAATCTAATTTATTGATTTAATATTTGTGATTAGGCTATTAAAATATTTTGAGTTAGTCGGTTTCTTAATATTTTCTATAAATAACGGATTATTACCAAAAAAAACATTATGAAAAAATTAATAAAATTTCAAAATCAACGTATTCGTGTAAGAGTACATTTCACTCGTGAATTATATGATTGTGGTAAAAAAAATATTTATAAAATGTTACAATTTATGGAAATATATATTTTTTGTGTGCTTTAAAAATCAAATTTTTATATTTATGGTTAATCAAGTAACTATAACAATTTTTCATAATCTAATAATCACTCATTTTAAATATATTATGATTTTTTTGGGTACTAAGTTTATTTATAATGATAAGGGTTATTGTCTCATTCCTTTTTAATAGCACATTGATTAATGTACAATTAAAACGTATATTCCTATTTGATTATCAATATTTCCATTTTTAATGAATAATTACACTAAATTTTGAGATTAATTAGTTTACATACTTAGATATTTATAAATAATCACACATCATGATATCCCCTAATTTGTTGTCATTTTTATATTTAATTATGAATATATATATAAATCTATATTTAATTGGGAATTAAGTTTCCTTTAATGAGTTGGTGATAATTCATGGGTAATATATTTCTTTTTATAATCAATTATAATAACTATTGAAAGCTTGTTATTTAAATTATTATGGTAATAATACTAACATAAAAATAACTTGTTAATAAGTTATATGTTTAATAAGTTATATGTTCTTTATTTTTATTAACTTTATATGTTTTTATAGCATTTTTAGAATATTTTACTTATATTTATTTTTATATTGATTTCTTAAAAATAATATAACTTTGACTTTTATATTTGTAAGTAAATTTTAGTGAAATTTTGAGTTAAAATAGTATGTAATTATTTAATAGTTTTAATATGTGATATTTAAATTTGTGTGAGAATTGATGACATATCTAATTATTATTCAGTTAATTGTTTTTTTATAAATATAGTGGCATGTTAATGTAATTAAGTAGAAAATTTAAGGGGTTTTTTGTTAAATGTGTCTCGAGCTCTCTGGCGGCGACACTTCAGCTTTTTCAAGAGAGTATTTCTCTATTATAGGGGATTCCATTAATGGCTGTAATATGCGATTCATTTAGGAGTTGCTTTTAACTGATATAGAATAATACAGTAGCAAAGAAACAAACAAAAGAAAAAACATGCAATTATATAGGTCTCTCAGTTGAAGTGGTCGGTTCCAAATAATTATGCAATGAACCTCTAAAAAACAATCGCGATCAATTTTTTTTGATTATGTTATCTTTTTTAAATAATGACAAGTGTGAATAAATTTGGCGAAGCAAAAGAAAAATTAATATTATATATTAAAATTTTAAAATAGTCTCTTAAGGCCCTTTCTATATATAAAAAGGTCAAGAGATAAATAATGCACAAACATAGAGAATAATAGAATACATTTTTGTATTAGCAAGAGAATAAACTAATAAAGAAACAAGAAGGAATGTGTTTTATAATATTCTCATTTTCTGCAATTAGTAAAAAGAAAACTTATTATATAGCTCCACATGCCCCTATTGTTCCGTGTGTTGGCTCTTGTATTCAATGGCCAAGAAGGTACTATTTGCAAGAATCGTATCCTTTTTTTAATCCACATATATGACCTCTACAAGTCGATTTAATCCAAAAATAATTGCGTCGTTTACGGTTTACCTAAGATTGCTTCGCCGAAATTATGTAATGAACGTCATAAATAGTTAAATACTAGTTGTTCGAGTATTTGAGACTAAACTCATACATTCTTAGGTAATCTAAACTCATACATTCTTAGGTAAGATTTAATCTATTATTTTATATATTAATAGATGGTTTGAGCCTAAACTCATACATTCTCATGCTATATCGATCCTTTACCAAACATCTACAAAGATCCAGTTTGGTTCGCTCTCCAGTTCTTGAATGAGTTATCCTATGCTTGCCGGTTATTTCCAAATAAACGGTGTCTTCCTACGACGAACAAACTTAACAGTTAAGACTAGATGATCCAAAAAAATCACTCCTAACATGGATTATAGAAAATTTACTTGTTTTTTTTTCTCTTCAAAAATTTAAATATAAATAATAAGTGAATGACATTTAACCTCATTTTAAGTTGTTCGTATATTTATATTTGAATGAACAAGCAAAAAAAACTTCCAAACGTCTCGTACGTACTCATCACAGTTCATAATAATTATTATTTTTCCATTTTTTTGGACAGAATATTATTTCCATTCAAAATATATATATATATATATCCTTTATCTTATAAATCACGAGTCACTTGGCAAATAAAAATTTGACACATGGCAATTTAATTAAAATTTTAAAAACAATAAAATTATATGGAAGAAATAAAGAAAAGGAAATATTTTACGTTTTATATTTTTTTAAATTTGTTGTTTTTTTAAATGAAACGTGGGTGGTTTTAAATTACCTTTTAGTGAAAACAAAAAAAAAACAAAATGCTAAAAAATCCCAAAATTTTCTCATCATGATTCCAATATTTTTGAAACTGTTTAATATCTCTCTCTATTAATATAAATGACGATGAACTGTTTGCTCTTCATTTCTTGCTCTTACACATTTTTTTTCTTTTCTTAAATCATATATGCAGTTTATAGTTTTCTACAAATTTCTTATCCGTCAAAAGAGCATCCTATCATAATTTCTTTCTTTCAAGTATGAAGGTGAAAGTACTGACAGATTATGTTTATCTTCAAATTGATTTCTCAATCTTTACATAAAAATCTCACACTTTTGGTGAATCGTGAAGGTGAAAGTACTGACAGTCTCTTCTTTGGTGTGTACAGGTTAAAAATGCCATTAAATTTTTCTTTTAATTTAATAGTTAAAAATATAATCCTAAATGCATTTAGGAAAGAATAAGGAGCAACAAGTGCTCGAGAAATCTGTCTACACAAAAAAGATTAGAGAACTACACATGTCGTGGAAGAAAAGGTTAGCAACAACTTCCTTAAGCTTTTATGGTTTGGCAACCAAATATTTTTGTTTCGATTTACATATGTAGGTGATATGTAATTAAATGCATTACTCTTTTAAAATTTAAGAGAAAATCCAGTTAGTATAATATTCTGTTATTATTTGTGATTTTTCATTAATTTTTTGTTTGTCTCTGAAAACCAGATTTTATTTTGAAAATGAATTAATGAGTTTTCTAAACAAAATATTTTTATTAATTAAGATCTATATATATTTTTGATTTGTTTCTATTCATAAATAATTTCGATACATCTAAACTAGCATTGATTAATATTTGTAATCTCTATGAAGCTTCAATAATATCTTATTTTTCATCTTTTATAATTAAAATATATATAACCGTGCATATGCACGGGTCATAATACTAGTATATATATATAAATTAAGAGATCACGTAATTACATTACTTTTTACTTATGTTCCATTTAATTTCAATGACCCAAAAAAGAGAACATCTAAAATGTGTAAGTAATCTCAATTAAGTAAAAATGTTTAAATAATCTTAACTATGTAAAAATGTTTAAGTTTAAATCTCTTAATTACATAATAAAAATGTCAATTCTTAATTACATAAGAAAAATGGAGAAAAAATATCAAATCTTAATTACTACTGTACTCTACCCAAAAAAAAAAAAAAAAGAAAACTACTATACAAGAGATTTACTAGCTAGACCACCACTTATCTTTTTGGATCCGCCGATCCTGGTTCGTCCCATTTAGGCTTTAGCTGTTTACCAAAGACAACCTCCGGATCCAGTCATTAAATGCACCAATGAGCTTAGAATTTTCTATAAACAAAATGAAAAAAGAAAAAGCAAACTAACAAAAAAAAAAAAAAAAGAACACAGAGAACTGATTTAGTAATGTGACGTTGGAAAAGAGATGCCTATAGTGTCAACTTCTGTCTAAAAATGTATCCCATTCTTTTCAAATAACAACAAGAACAACGTGCGAAGATACTTTGTCTTTTATTTGGATGATGGAGAATTCACTAGAGGTTAAGGCTGATCATTCTAATGATGTCTCTATCCATACATTTTAACCAGACATTACATAATTTCTCTATCAAACGAACTTACCCTCTATTGGATTTAGTCGTTGCCGGATAAGACAGATTATATATATGTTTTCGAATTCGAGCAACCGCAAATATAAATCTCTGGTGGTTAGACAAGAATAGTGTTATAAAGATTCTCAAGCTATCACAAGAATATGACCTTTAGTTTTGTCGCGGGCATGCAGTAACTTTTTTAATGTGTCATATGAACGCCTACAAGATATGATGAACCGAGAGACATGGGACATTGACTACGTAGAATCATAAAACTGTCGTTGTGATGCAAATTTTTGAGTTTTTTTTTCGTATGGATAGTGAAAGGAAGAGTATCTATGACCAGATCACCAGATCTATTTACAATTTATATGGTGCGCTAGCTGTTTTTTTTTTTTTTTTTAGGTAGAAATGATTTCTTGAGGAAACAAAGTGTTCCACATGCAGGCTACACCAGCACATGAAAGCTTGATAATGCAGAAATACAGAAAATGGTATGAGATGCCATGTGAGATCTATCTAAAAAATAATATTGCGAAAGGATTATAAGATATTTTACTCTTTTAAAAGATTTAGAGGATCTTCCCACTTGGATCGGTTGTGATATAGGCAGTTTAGAGTTCTGAAATGGTGGAGAGCATAATTATTGGTCATGTATAATGCAAAAAGCCGCAAAGTCTCTTCCTTTTCATTTCCACTTTTTGGTTTTATGTAAAATGTAAATCATCTTGTGTGAAAAAAACAAGTTCAAGAAGTTACTAAGTCGAATAGTTTGAAGCGTGTAAGTAAGCATCTGGTACTTATGCTTTGGGCACCTTTTTTTACAAATCTTGCTAACGACCGTGTCACTCTGTGATAATCTTCAATCACATCAAACGGTTAAGAGCTTCGGAGTACCTAACAACAGCTCATGAATTAACAATAGAAACAACTTTGTTCTAAAGCGACAGTTCAAATATTAGAATCCACAGGAGTCAAGACTCAAGAGAGTACCTCCTTTCTTTAATCTATTTAGAATTAGAGGTAAGATTCTGATAATTGGAACAAAGGAAGAGATAGGTATAAATATTTGGTAAAGGAGTTAGCTTTAGAATAAATTAACCAAAAGGGATGTGAGAGATAGAGAGAGCAAGGTGGGAACCCACCATATAGACGATTGATCGGCCAACATCGTAAAGAAAGCCTTTTTTATCTGTCTCTCTCTCTTCCCCTTTCTGTTCTTGCAATACGGAGGAGTAATTCTAACTTCTAAGTGTGTGAGGGTGCTTTCCCATACTACTATATATACATGTGCTCACATGGTTTCCCTTTGAGGGAGATCAAGAAGAAAGTAACCAAAACTCACTTGCTTTTAAGCTTTCTTACCTTTGTTTGTTTACTCTAACACCATTAGGACCATTAAGACCTTTCCATAAGAGCCTCACGACGGCTGCAACAGTTAAAACTACGAGGACGAGTAGAGAAACTGGTTTAGGAGTCATCATGCCTCAGAACTGCATAGCACCAAGGCCTGAAGAAGATGGTGGAGGCATGGTACAAGGTTTGCCAGACATGTCAGAAACGCAGAGCAAATCTGTACTAGCTTTCCCCATCGTCACTTCACAACCTGGTCTCCAGATGTCCATGTACCCCATAACTCTCAAGGTGTCTCCCTCTCTCCTGAAAAAAAAAAAACAAAAAAAAATTGTTCACTTCTTATTTTAATATTATGCTGAGCTTTTGATTTTTACCTGCAACAAATCTCATCAGAAGTATTACTTTCCCTTCTTCGTCTACCTTGGTAGTTGATCACAAAACGGGACATCATTCTGATGATATATTTCCGTTGGTTTCTTTGTGGTTGTACAGTTTGAGGAGGTTGTGTACAAAGTTAAGATAGAGCAGACAAGTAGTCAGTGCTTGGGATCATGGAAAAGCAAAGAGAAGACGATTCTGAATGGGATAACAGGAATGGTTTGCCCAGGAGAGATTCTAGCCATGTTAGGTCCCTCAGGCAGTGGCAAAACCACTCTTCTCTCAGCTCTCGGGGGCCGCCTCTCCAAAACTTTCTCAGGTAAAGTCATGTACAACGGTCAGCCTTTCTCCGGCTGCATCAAACGCAGAACAGGTTTTGTTGCTCAGGATGATGTCCTGTACCCTCACCTCACGGTTTGGGAGACTCTCTTCTTTACTGCACTTTTACGGCTACCAAGTAGCTTGACCAGAGACGAGAAGGCTGAGCATGTGGACAGAGTTATCGCTGAACTCGGACTGAATCGGTGTACAAACAGCATGATAGGAGGACCACTGTTCAGAGGAATATCTGGAGGTGAGAAAAAAAGGGTTAGCATTGGTCAAGAAATGCTGATCAATCCTAGCTTGCTCCTTCTTGATGAACCAACTTCAGGTCTTGATTCGACCACTGCTCACCGCATTATAACCACAATCAAACGGCTGGCTTCTGGAGGAAGAACAGTCGTCACCACCATTCATCAGCCATCAAGCCGCATATACCATATGTTTGACAAGGTGGTTTTGCTCTCTGAAGGAAGTCCCATCTACTATGGCTCTGCATCTTCTGCTATGGAATATTTCAGTTCTCTTGGATTCTCCACTTCCATGACAGTTAACCCAGCTGACCTTTTACTTGACCTTGCAAACGGTAAGCGACCTTTCTCTTTAAGCTTCTAGATGATAAAAAAATGAAAATAAGAAAGCCTTCTTAATTCATCACAACTTGGTAAACCTCAGGAATCCCACCTGATTCTCAGAAGGAGACCACGGAACAAGAACAGAAGACAGTAAAAGAAACCCTTGTTTCAGCTTATGAGAAGAACATTTCTGGTAAACTGAAAGCTGAACTCTGCAATGCGGAATCTCATAGCTATGAGTACACCAAAGCTGCTGGTAATTTTTGCTTTTTACAGTAGTCTCTTTTTATTCTGTTTCTACTTCTCTACATCAATTATAGTCTGACTTATCTGTCCTTTAAATGGAGCAGCCAAAAATCTCAAGTCAGAGCAATGGTGCACAACTTGGTGGTACCAGTTCACTGTATTGCTCCAAAGAGGAGTCAGAGAGAGGAGATTCGAATCGTTCAACAAGCTCAGGATATTCCAAGTCATCAGTGTAGCTTTTCTTGGTGGCCTTCTATGGTGGCATACTCCAAAATCTCACATCCAAGATAGAGTAAGGCTCTTCTTCTTTATGCTACTAATCATCATGAATTAATCACTACTCTTCTTCCCATCACACTCAAGCTAACACGCATTTTTTGAACCTTCACATCAGAATTCTAACCATCATTCTATATTTATTCTGAATGCAGACTGCCTTGCTCTTCTTCTTCTCAGTCTTTTGGGGCTTCTACCCGTTATACAACGCTGTTTTCACATTCCCTCAAGAGAAAAGAATGCTAATAAAGGAACGTTCTTCAGGAATGTACCGTCTCTCCTCCTATTTTATGGCTAGAAACGTTGGGGACCTGCCCTTGGAACTTGCCCTTCCAACTGCTTTTGTGTTCATAATTTACTGGATGGGTGGACTTAAACCAGACCCAACAACGTTTATCCTCTCACTACTAGTTGTTCTCTATTCCGTACTTGTTGCTCAAGGTCTTGGCTTAGCCTTTGGTGCTCTGCTTATGAACATCAAGCAAGCCACAACGTTAGCATCTGTTACTACACTCGTGTTTCTCATAGCTGGAGGGTATTACGTGCAACAAATCCCTCCTTTCATCGTATGGCTCAAGTACCTAAGCTATAGCTACTACTGCTACAAGCTGCTTTTGGGTATTCAATACACTGATGACGACTACTATGAGTGTTCAAAGGGAGAATGGTGCAGAGTTGGAGATTTCCCAGCAATCAAGTCAATGGGACTAAACAATTTGTGGATCGACGTGTTTGTTATGGGAGTGATGTTGGTTGGTTATCGACTCATAGCCTACATGGCACTGCATCGAGTGAAGTTGAGGTAACAACAACGTAAAACACGAAGAAGCTCCAACACCACTGCAACCAATGGAATAATATTAGTATTAGAAAAGATAAAAAAAAACGTCGTCGAATTTTGGTCGATTTTACTTACGTATCCGAGATATATATATCCGACGACTTTGTTTTTTATATTTTAGGCTTAGATGATGATAATACTCCTAAGTTTGAGAATAAAACAGTGAGATAATGTATAAGATAAGAAAGGGAAGCCAAGTATATACTAAGTTCCCATTTGCAAAAACAGTGTGACGAAAGTGACTGAACTTCCCCGTCCACTCTTACCGTGGAGATGATTGTTGTATCTTTTGTGGGGTTCCTTAAAAGAAAAGGTCTACTCTATCTCTTTTACACCTTATACTAGTCACCTGCAAGTGCATCAACTGGTGAAAAAAATCAAATGAGAATGTATCAGATAAGAATTATAACAAGTTGCTGCTGATAATAACAACGACAGGACATAAGCAAACACACCTGAATGTGGCTCTCATTGTCATCTAAAACTTCTTTACTGGTACACTTTGATGTTTCCTTACCACACATTAAACTAAAAAAAAACTAAAAAAGAAGACTTTTTAAACTGCAGGATTATGTATGTCAACACAGCTACAGGAATGTGCTTTCGCTTTCATGAAAATACGAAACGAATAATTGAAACTTTAAATGGCTGTTATAGTTTCACATCGTTTTAGCTACACAATAATTAAACACAAAAGAAAGAAGTGGGGAGGCTACTACAGTGTATGCAGAACAACAACATAGAGGAGAGCAAGAAAAAAAAAAAAAAAAATCAAACAAATCATTGGGATGACAAAGGCCCACAAGATATGCTTACACATTAAAACGTGATTCACTTTAGTCAAGTGGAAGCTGATGCAAAAAAAAGAACATCACAAGAGAAATCCATGTCACTCTCTACTTTGGCAAGTGTCAATGTCATCACCAAGAAAGAACCATCTTATAAAAGAAAAAACCCCCAAGTAAAAACTCGAAACGTCGTCATTCACTAACTTCTTGTTGCTTTCTGAGACCTAAATACATCATCATTTTTCTAGTGAGTGACATACATACGAAAGCAAGTGATCTAATCATGCTCTTTCCCCACCTTTATTACCATATATATTAATAAGTACACACACTAGTTGCTGTTTTTAGTGTACTACTAACATTTAAAGAAACTGAACATAAGCCATCTTAGTCTTTACCATAACAAAGATAACATAAACTAACCAGAGAGGATGAGTAAACAAAATGCAATCTCTTAACTCATTCACATCAACCAAATTTGTTATTAAACTCCTTGTCATTCACCATTTTTTTGAACAAGATGTGACTCACCATATCAATCTAGTGGTAATATATGCTCATTAGATAAATAAGAGAGCCAAATATGTTATCTAAGCAATGATCAAAATGTCATATACACATAAAGTCCAGCTAGTTTCAGAGATACTCAATACTTCAGAGAATGATCAAGAGCAAAAATTGTAGAACCATCAGCACAAGTTAAACACAAATGATATTAATTACGGTTTCCACTCACCGCATCGTTTCCGGTAAGCAAGATGTGACGACGGTGACGCAAGCGGAGACGAAGAGCCTATTGCGGCGATGTAGCAGCAGCGGTCTCTTAAAACGATGTCGTATTATCACCGAATTAAATCATCTTTAATTGCATGTTAACCCCTTGCATTTTACATTATTTTCCATAAAAAACATCCATCCTTAATGCTCCAAATTTTGATCAAAGCCCATTGAGGCCCATTTAGGCCTGTTATTAAAACCACAAGAGTCTCTCTCTCTCTCTGCCCCTCCGAGTTTTTTTCTTCCCTCATTAATATTGTCTGTTCTTACTTCTTAGGGTTTTAGCTTTTTCTCTTTGTCTCTTCTCGGAAAACAAAATGGCGGCAATTTCTAGGGTTTTTGGAGGGTTCAGGACACTGATGGCGAAGGCGGCGACTGCTGAGGCCGTTACTGTTGCTGGAGCTGCTGGTAAAGAAGGAAAAGGGGTGTTCAAGGTGTTTACAGTCTCGCAGCCGTTGGCTAGCTTCGCCGGAGAAACCCAACTCACTCGTGGTACCGCCGTTAAGAAGGTTTGGGAGTATGTTAAGCTTCACAATCTCCAGGTTCGTTGATTTCGGAGATTTCTAGGGTTTTTTTTCTTACTTTTCTTAGATCTCTCTGTTACTTGTTTATGAACTTAGGGATTTGGTGTTGCTTTAGTAGAGACTTTAGTAATGGTAGAGAACAGATGATTGTTCTGTAAATGAGTTTGATTGTTGAGTAGAACACGGATTTTGTGTGTATGCTTGTTGTCTTGTGGTTGAGAATGGATTGTTTTGTTGTGAGTATATACGATTTAAGCATTTTGTGGGTTTTGTTGTGAAGATTATCTTGGTTTTTTAAGTGTTGGGGTTAGGTTGAGTTCGTTTATATGGTTGTTAGCTTAAGTATCTGGTCTTAAGCTTGAAATGTTGGAGAACTTGAAAGGTTTTGGTCTTTTGAGTCTCAAGTTTTCTATTTTCATTGAGCTTTTGAGTTCTTTTGACTGGTTGAACAATGTATTGAGGTTGAGTGTATCTACTATCTAATCATAAGCTGTAAGTGTTTGCATCCTCATTGGAAAAGCAAACATTCTGTTGCTTTGATTTAGCTGGATTTTGTTAGTAGATTTGATCTGTTAAATGGAAAAAATAAGGCAGGTTTTGACTATATAGTCTTCTCTGTTTTTTTTTTTGTTTTTTTGGGGATTCATAGCTCTGTTATCTTGAGTGAATGCATGTTATCTTGTGGTTGAGAATGGATTGTTTCGTTGTTTGTGTATAGATACGATTAATGTTGTGGGTTTGGTTTGTGAAGATTAGTACTTTGATCGTTGTGTTAGTTATTATCTTGGAGAACTTGAAAGGTATTGGTCTGTTTGAGTGTTGGAGTTCTCTATTGTCTATTGTCATCCAGCTCGAGTTTGTTTGAATAGTGCAACATTGTGTTGATTGGATTAAGTAAGTATCTGATGTTAAGCTTGATTCATTGCTAAAGCATTTTGTTTCGTTGTAGAATCCGGCGAACAAGAGGGAGATACACTGCGATGCTAAGTTGAAGACGATTTTCGATGGCAAAGACAAAGTTGGAATCACAGAGATCATGAAGCTCCTGTCACCACATTTTCCCAAATCTGTTTGATTTGGTGAGGTTTATCTAACGTAGTTATCCTATCTAAAAAAATGGTTTGGCTTTTTGTGGTTCAATTCGGGTTGTATATGAAAAACTCTCTAGACCCGTTTGAGCTTTTGGTATGTTAACAAACCAAGAAACAAAACTCTCTTTTGGTCCCTATCTACCGGAGAAAATACTATGTAGTTCGACAAGTTTGTCTTAATATTGATATCGTGATTTTGTGAGATATTTTACCTCTTCATCTTGGTTTTGATCTCGCTGTCTTTGAGGCTTCCTTGCTCATATATTGGGATATCACTAAATGCATTATGTATCGTGTGAGCAACCAATTCGCTTAAACGTGTAGATTTCGTTATCGTTTATTGCAACTGAATGAATGGGTCACAACTATTTTATCATTTGATGGAGATGAAACGTGTCATGATCAGTGGAGGAAGAAGAATGTGTTGTTAAAACGAGCATGCACCAACGCGTCCATTTCGCTTTAAATCAATAGCCAAGAGCCTTTTTCGCTACACATACCAATACGTACGCACAAATGTGTATCTAAACATCACATAGTATATAAGTTTATTTTACCAAATCTTGACTGATCAATTTCTCTCTCTCTATTCATATCATATCTCTCAAGTTCTTGATTTTGAATCTTGAAGTAATTAAAGATGGGTAAAGATAAGCACCACGAACAAGACAAAGGATTCTTCTCACATCATAATCATTACGGACATGGGTATCCTCCGGGAGCTTATCCTCCACCACCTGGAGCTTATCCTCCACCGGGAGCTTACCCTCCGCAAGGTTATCCTCCGGGACCTCACGGCTATCCACCGGCCGCTTATCCACCTCCTCCCGGCGCTTATCCTCCTGCCGGTTATCCCGGACCCTCCGGTCCTCGTCCAGGTTTTTTATTTAACCGAAATGCTGTCTTATGTCTATTTTGTTAACTTCCCTTTTGAAATAATTAACAAATTAGTAAGGACCGGTGTATATGTTTTGGGTGGAGACTTATATAGTATCTTAAAAGTATGATGAAAAGACAAAATGTTATGAAGAGATGCATATACCTAATCTAGGTTCATATAAAGCCATATAGGTTCATAAACCAAATATTGCATTTTGCGATATGAAATTCCAAAAAGTATTGCTTGATTACAACGTTGATTTATGCTTGATTTTTTTCTCTTAAGTTTTAAAACTCTTAACAAGTTGACGAGAATTTCGAGTTGGTTATACCCGAATATAAACCAAAGTAAAATCAATGTTTTAATTAATTATTTCTATGTAAGTTGTCTATTAAATTCTACTTTTTATACAAATTGTTTTTTTTTTTTTTTTTTTCGTTCGTCATATAATATTAGTTAGAAACTTCGAATGAGTATTGGTTTGGTCCGGTGTTTTTTTGTTTGTCAAAACATGGCTTTGGTCCAATAATTTGGTCTAGTTTGAGCTCAGTTTGGTTTGGTCCGTTCGCATGCAAGTTAACCTCTCTGATCGTCTTTTGGTTCACATGACTGCTCCTATCATATGAATAGGTCTTGCAGGAGGAGTCGGAGGATTGATAGCAGGAGCGGCAACAGCGGCCGCGGCTGCAATGGGAGGTCACCACGCAGGTCATCACGGAGGCTACGGGCACCACGGCCACGGAAAATACAAAAGAGGGTTTTTTGGAGGAGGAAAGTACAAGCGAGGGAAGCACAGTATGTTCGGAGGAGGGAAGTACAAGCGTGGTAAGCACGGCATGTTCGGAGGCAAACGAGGCAAGCATGGCATGTTCGGACGAAGGAAGTGGAAATGATTCATAATCTCATTCCTCTCTGCATATATTATAACACCTTAATATTAAGCTTAATATAAATATATGTTTACATATCTGTGTGTCATTGTATGTATTATTTGTGCTTAAGTACATATACGATTTATAAAACTCTTTAATATATTTAGTTGAATTTTGTCTTATGAATGTTAAATGGTGAAGGACATCTCTTATATTTTTAAGAAAAAATTCAGTCTAATACAGATTTTGGAATAAACACCTGGATTAAATTTGGATTTGGTGACTGTAAAGTTTGGAAGATTTTTTTTCCGAAGAGAAGACGTATTCAACATTACATGACAAGGAATTTCGGAACCGGAACGACAGAAACTAAAAACTGATTTTTTTTTTTTTTTTTTTTTTTTTTTTTTTTAAAAAAACAATAATAAATTGATCTTATCCTAGACTCTCGAAACAAGATAAATTTTTATCTTATTGAGTAGATTCAAATTAACACAGAATAATTGTATTATCTTGTAACAAAATAGTTTAATTTCGATAAATTTATTTACCATAAAAGATAAATAAAAATTTGAGATAAATAAAGGATAATCAAACAGGTTAGAATTGGGATAATCAATGATAAGTAAAAGATAATTATTCATCCGCATTTTTTTCAAAAAACAATAAAAATTGATCTGATCCTATCCTAGACTCTCGAAACAAGATAAATTCTTATCTTATTGGGTAGATTCAAATTAACACAGTGACTGATTGTATTACTTCCTCTGTATTAAAATAAATGATTTTTTAAGAGTTTCACACAAATTAAGAAAAACATTTAATGTTTAGCTATAAATGTATTTTTATTTATAAATATATATTTTCATAACTATCAACTAATAGTAATTCATTAAAATTTAAATTCTCAATCAATAATTTTTGAAAACTACAATTTCTTAGCATTAATTAGTAAAAACTTACAGAAAATCAATCTTTGTGATACAAAATTTTTTTCTAGAAAATCATTTATTATGATACAGAGGGAGTATCTTGTAACAAAATGTTTTAATTCCGATAAATTTATTTACCAGAAAAGGTAAATAAAAATGTGAGATAAATAAAGGATAATCAAACTGGTTAGATTTGGGATAATCAGTGATAAGTAAAAGACAATTATTCATCCGCATTATTATTATTGTTTTAACTCTTTTAGTTCTATACTTCCAGTGTGTACATCATTTGCTCGGTTTTTACTTCTTCTTCTTTAATCATCAAATTCAGCTCTATAAAATCGGTTGGAGTTTGGATAATGTTTATACAAAAAAAAACTTTTACTTAGATGTAGCAACAATGAATTAATTTCAAATTTCAATATTTTGTAGTCAATAAAAATAAACATATAGGGAAGTGTTTTTAGTCAAATGGTTACAGCACCACCTCGACGACTGATCCCACCGAAATTTAACTCCACTAAGTCGCGTTATCCGGGATATTATCTAATCTCATAATCTAGGGATATTGAGCTGTCTTATACAATACGTGGCTACTGCACTTATCCATTTCTTAATATTTTTTATTGTAAATAAACCCGATTAATATCCAAACAACTACATAATCTAGGGATATTGTACTGTCTTATACAATACGTGGTTACTGCGCTTATCCATTTCTTAATATTTTTTGTTGTAAATAAATCCAATTAATATCCAAACAACTAAAATTTATGTTTCAACAAAATCTAAAATATCTTTACGTCAAGATTTGTTTTCCTATGCCTATATATATCATTGATCTCTTAACTCTTTTTCGACTCAAGTAAAGTAAAAAATATTTTACAATGATGGTTTCTTTAAGATTTCTTCTGTGTATTCTCTTCATAGGTGGTTGTGCTGCCACAATTGTCTCTCACGATGGCCGAGCCATCACCATTGATGGTCATCGTCGAATTCTTCTCTCTGGTTCTATCCACTACCCTAGAAGCACCCCTGAAGTAATTTACATATCAACATATGTTAGTGGTGAATTTATTGAGATTTTAGTAATATTGTTAATTAACTACATTTTTTTGTTGTTGCTAGATGTGGCCGGATCTTATAAAGAAGGGTAAAGAAGGAGGTCTTGATGCGATCGAGACTTATGTTTTCTGGAATGCACATGAACCTACTCGTCGTCAATATGATTTCTCTGGAAATCTAGATCTTATTCGATTCTTAAAAACCATTCAAGATCAAGGATTGTATGGAGTTCTCCGTATTGGACCATATGTTTGCGCAGAGTGGAACTACGGGTAATAAACTAAACTAGCTTGATTTTACTAATAATATCATGATTTAATTCCATGCACGTTTAAATTAACTTCATTTCGGTTCATTTTGAGTCGCTATGTGCTTTTTACTTATAGAGTAGGCTGTTTTTATTATTTTTGTTATGTAAGTCATTAGTGGTCAGTCATTTTACTATCGGTCAATTATATCACCAAATGCCTTCGATTAATAAATTCTGGATTTTGGAATTCACGAAAAAGTATATCAGATTTGGTTACCATAAACTAAAAAAAAAATAGAGATAACGTTAATGTGGATGTCTAATTTATTTTTAATTGAATAATTCTAAAAACAATAATTTTTAATGCAAAGTACTGGTGGTTTCAACTTTTTTTTTTTTTTTTTGACCAATACTGGTGGTTACAACTTAATATAAACGATTTAGGAGAAACCAATAAGAGTTTTGAGGATCAAAAATTGAGTTAGCTATATTCTTATAATATACGCATTTCTCTGTTTACTCCTTCTCCATTACTTAGTTTATGATGATATCAGCTATCTTTGTTTTATTTATGTTAATTTATATATCTGTGGACTAATTTTGATATTTTTATCATCTAATCGTTTGAAATAGAGGGTTTCCAGTGTGGCTGCACAACATGCCCAACATGGAATTCAGAACTACTAATACTGCGTTTATGGTAATCCTACATTTGATAATCATTTATCAGATTTTATATGTAATACTATATATATTTTAATTATTAATATATGGATGATTTATATGTAGAATGAGATGCAAAATTTTACAACTATGATAGTAGAAATGGTCAAGAAAGAGAAACTATTTGCATCACAAGGAGGTCCAATTATCCTTGCTCAGGTAATTAATTCTTTAACACTATGTCATTCACTATATATATATATATATATATATATATATATATATATATAATCTTTGTTTATATCTAGTGCACTCAATTTTTTTTTAGGATCTAAAAGCTAGAATAAGCTGATAACAATTTTGATATAATTTTTAATAATAAATATGCAGATTGAAAATGAGTATGGAAATGTAATTGGATCATATGGAGCCGCCGGTAAGGCATATATTCAGTGGTGTGCAAAAATGGCCAATTCTCTTGATATTGGTATTCCATGGATCATGTGTCAACAAGATGATGCTCCTCAACCTATGGTAATTAAGCTAAAGTTAATGAATTTTTTTATTATATTAACTTATACACTTACAAAGACTAATTCTTTGTCAATCATTTGAATTTACAGTTGAACACATGCAATGGTTATTATTGCGACAATTTTGAACCAAACAACCCCAACACTCCTAAAATGTGGACTGAGAATTGGACCGGATGGTTAGTTTTTTTTAATTTGTATCATTATCGTAATTAAATAATTATTATTTATTATCTTAAAATAATAAGAAAATCCTTGAACTTTTTTTTTTGACGAAAAGTATTTTTTTGTACGTTTTTTAGGAAATTTTCATTTACTTAATATTTAAACAGAGTTAAATTTCATTGACCCCAAATTAATATATTTTTATTTGTAGGTATAAAAATTGGGGAAGCAAAAACCCTCACCGAACAAGCGAAGATGTTGCTTTTGCCGTTGCAAGATTCTTCCAAAGAGGAGGAACATTCCAAAACTACTACATGGTAAAATATTTGTAATAATAAAAAATTAGTTTATTTGATTAAGTAAGCACACAAATGAATTATCATTAAGTATAACAATAACCAAATGTTTATGTTACTTTTGTAGTACCATGGAGGCACCAACTTTGATAGAACATCTGGTGGACCGTACATCACAACTTCATATGATTATGATGCTCCTCTTGATGAATATGGTAAATATAATATATATTCACATTTAAATTGATTTTAAGTTTTTTGGTTTAAAAGTTGTTTAGAATCATTAAAAAAAATTGTACTAACATGGTGAAAATTGATTAGGTCATTTGAGCCAACCAAAGTACGGACATTTGAAGCAGCTTCATGATGTTCTTCATGCCATGGAGAAGACTCTCACACATGGAAACATTACCACTATTGATTTTGGAAACCTAGTCACGGTAATTATCCTTCTTTAGCTTACCTCTTTTCTAGAAATTATTATATTTAAATGTTTTTCTATAGTATATTTATGAACATATATTATATAGGCAACAATTTATAAAACGGAAGAAGGTTCAAGCTGCTTCATTGGAAACGTAAATGAAACCTCAGATGCAAGAATCAATTTCCAAGGAACATCTTACGACGTCCCCCCTTGGTCTGTTAGCATTTTACCAGATTGCAAAACTGTGACTTACAATACTGCCAAGGTTTATTTTCCTTCCATTCAAAATTTCAAAATTTATGCACTATTGAAGTTACTTTTAACTCATTTAACTTTAAATTTTCAGATTAATACTCAGACTTCAGTAATGGTTAAGAAACCTAATGAGGCTGAGGATGAGCCTTCGACTTTGAAATGGTCATGGAGACCAGAGAACACAGATAATGTCCTTTTGAAAGGAAAAGGAGAGTCCACAATGAGCCAATTGTTTGATCAGAAAGTAGTAAGCAACGATGAAAGCGATTATCTTTGGTACATGACTACGGTTAATCTCAAAGAACAAGATCCGGTTTGGTGCAAAAACATGTCTCTCCGTATTAACAGTACTGCTCATGTGCTTCACGCTTTTGTCAATGGGCAACATATTGGTAACTAAATTATATTTATGATTAACAATTCTCAATATATAAAGAAAAATATTTTTTTACATTCTTGTTTCTTTTCATTTTAGGAAATTATCGAGTAGAAGATGGAAAGTTTCACTATGTTTTCGAGCAAGACGCGAAATTCAACCCTGGTGCTAATGTCATTACCCTCCTTAGTATAACCGTAGGCCTTCCGGTGAGTTTGAATTTTATTGCTCTTATGTTATAAACCATTCTCTTGAGGCCTCATCCTTAACCAAATTTTGTTTTTATTTTAGAACTATGGTGCCTTTTTCGAAAATGTACCTGCTGGAATCACTGGACCTGTTTTTATCATTGGAAGAAACGGTGATGAAACCATAGTAAAAGACTTGTCTGCTCATAAATGGAGTTATAAAACCGGTTTAAGTGGGTTTGATAACCAACTTTTTACTACAGAATCACCTTCTACATGGTCAGGTGAAAGTGTACCATTCAACCGAACCATGACTTGGTATAAGGTAGGTAGAAGATATCAAAATCCAATAGCTAACGAAACACTGAATGCAATTTTAAATCGTTATCATTCCAATGTTTCTTGCAGACTACTTTCAAGGCTCCTTTGGGAAGTGAACCAGTTGTGGTTGATCTTTTGGGTCTTGGAAAAGGAACGGCTTGGATCAATGGAAACAACATTGGACGTTATTGGCCAAGTTTTCTTGCAGATATTGATGGTTGTTCTGCCGAATGCAACTACATAGGCACTTACTATGCTGAAAAGTGTCAAACAAATTGTGGAGAACCTACCCAAAGATGGTACGTTTATAATTTTAGTTTTTCATGGTCCAAAATCAAATCGTTTTTTGGTTGGGTTATTTCAATATGGAAATATGTTTGTTTATTTTTATCAGGTACCATGTTCCTCGTTCCTTCTTGAACTCCGAAGGAGACAACACGTTGGTTTTGTTTGAAGAGATTGGAGGAAACCCATCACTTGTCAATTTCCAGACAATTGGAGTAGGAAGTGTGTGTGCAAATGTCTATGAGAAGAACGTTCTTGAGCTTTCGTGCAATGGAAAACCCATTTCCGCCATCAAATTCGCTTCCTTTGGTAACCCAGGAGGCAACTGTGGATCCTTTGAAAAAGGAACTTGTGAAGCAAGCAACGACGCTGCTGCTATTCTCACTAAGGAATGTGTTGGAAAGGAAAAATGTTCCATTGATGTCTCCGAAGAGAAGTTTGGAGCACCAAAGTGTGGTGGTGCTGCTAAGAGGCTTGCCGTCGAAGCTATTTGCTAGTTTGCTTTTTTTAGAGGTTTTAGGTGTTACTATGGTTTTTTCCGAAGGATGTAGGTGCTTTTGATCCTAGGAATTATTTCTCCATTATTAGTTATATGGAGATGTTATTAAATAAGAGACCGACTTCTAATAAAATGATTTGGTTGCGATGAAACTCTCTTCTCCCTCGTAGTCGGAAACAAAGTTCAAACATCGGATTTTCTATTGGATTGCATCTTTTCTACCTATGTCCAGAGAGCTAAAAGCTTGCTTTGTTAGAAAGTCAAATAATAGCATTCTAAAAACTTGACGAGGTTAAGGAAGAGGACATCACCTTAATTTAGACAGACACAAAGAAATCTAAAGGACTAGTCTTCGTTGCTTTTGGTTTAGGAACATGGAAAGAAATTTAGTTTTGTTTGAAGCTTCACAACCTAATGAGTAATGATACTCGCAAATCTGAACATCAATACATGACTCCTTCACATGTTTTGGCTATAAAAAAAAATTGTGTAGAAAAATAATATGCCAGTGTCACACACTAAGTTAGATGTCAAGATAAAAATCCTCCCAAAGGTCTATCATGACATCTTCATTTGCTCTCTTTTCCATTTCATTCGTCATTTTAAAGGTTTCAAGCGGTGGCATTGAAATTTTTTAGAGAAGAAGAAGAAGAAGAAGAAAGCGATAGGGAGGACGAAGAGAATAGCGGAGAAGATATAGATATAGACAAGAACGCTGATGATCATAGTCTCCAACAGAGATGAACTCTTTGACAAGAAAAATTAAATACCTCTAAGAAATAAAAGATGATACAAATGTTCTATAGACACAACAAGACGAATTCAAAACCATTACCTGATTATGACTCCAAAATTAAACGAGAAACCAAAAAAAAACAATAGATGAAAAATCTCGATGCGTGACTTACTTCTCTCTTTGTGTTTTGTAAACTATAAGTTCCTATCGATAAGAAACTTAGGTACAACAAAAAGCTGTTCTTGAATTGGAAACATAGTAATCCCCAAAACCCACAACATATTACCAAATATGGGATGATGATGATGATGGTGGTGAGCTAATGAATGGACGGTCTGGATGGAGAATGGTTCGTCTAGCCGAGGAGATCTTTGAATAGTGTAGGGTTCTGACTTGTTGGGTTTACACCCATTTGTCTAACAAGAGCATCTTTCTCGAGAGCTTCCTTTGTGTTTGGTCCTTTTGAGGTTTGAGATTGATACGTGCGTGAGTTTCCTTTGGAGCTATCAGACAGTTCGGATAAGAGAGAGTCGACACTTGTGGTTGTGGTCACAGGTGCTGCATCCGAGTATAGTCCCATCACATCGTTCGAACCCCCATCTTGGCTCGAAGAATCCATAAGCCCTTCCAACTCTTTAAAAGGATCCATTGCTGAAACAGTTGTAGCCGTTGGCTCGCCTAAGTCGAGTAAGTCTGGTGGCGGTTGAACAAGGGTTGGATTTTCCTTGGGGACAGTTGCCGGTTTGTTAACTGTTCCTTTTGCGGGCTTGTGACCACCAGAAGACTTTTTATCAGCTCTTGACGATGATGATCCACCAAACAAGGATGCAGCGAGTCTCTGTTTCTCGGGATCGATTTCTGGTTTCTTTGGTTCGTAACTGCTTCGAGGCTTTGAACTAGATGAACCAACTCCTCCATCCGAGTGTGAAGTGGTACCATTTGCTGCTTGCTGAGTAGTGGAAGAAGCTGCTGTGGTTGATTGATAGCTCGGTCTACCCCATTTTTGCTTAACTCCATCGAGTCGCAGCTTGATCTCTGATGACTCTCGTTCAGACACCAAAGATGTTGAAATTGGCTGGTGTGACTCGCTGTAATAAGGCTCAGGTACTGGAACAAGCTCGGTCGAAGCTTGTGGTGGCACTGATGGCTTTGGAAGTTCATAGGCTTCGAATCGAAGAGTATGAGATGGAACTTCGTGATGATCTTGGGGATGGTAATCGGTTGTTTCAAACATCCCCAAGCGTTCTCTCTCAGAAATATAAGGCTGCGCTCCACTCTCGATAGCTTGTTGGATGTAGCCATTGAGAAATGAAAGTTCCTTATCAACCTAATTCAGAAATGGACCATAAGATTCAAGAAATCCACATTCGAAGGGAACATATGAAGAGAGAACGTACCTCAATGTCTTCACAACTAGCATCTAAAGGGATTATAGTCTCAACAGCACGGGCATCTAGAGCAAGGAGAGCCTGAAGCTCATATGCACGTTGCTGAAGATCTGTTGAATGTGAAGCCAGTAGCTCTTCGATCAAAGATTGGCACTGTATTATAAAACCAATCAGTCCATGACAAAGCAAGCTATAAATTAGGTTTTTAATTTCAGAACCATCTAAAGATACAGACCTCTGGCAAAACATCCACCTTTCTCCCAGATGCAATTTCAAATGCATAGATCTTCATCAGTGCAGAAACAGCATAACCCTTCAATAAGAAGAGGAAACCATTACTATTTCAGGCAGTATACAGGTAGCAACTGGACTAAGTTTGCATAAGCAATGGGTATAGTCACATTTTCAAGGAATTCAGTATCTACCATGGTGTCCTAATGCAACTTAAGTGTGGAGATCTAAGAAACAAGTCGAGTGTTTGAAGAAGCTACACCATACACAGAATTTAAAGGCCAGAACACCTAAGAAGGCAACGGTTTTTAGATGCATAATATTTGAAAGCTGTGGAGCTACTACCTTTACAGTTTCATCACTTGAGTATGCGTCTGCCACATCGCACAGCTTTCCACTAATATAGGAGGCAGAATATTTCCCATCAGCTGTGCCGTATTCTCCCAAGACCCAAGAAATGACCTGAAGTTTAAATCCAAAAGTAAGAAGCATAAATGCAATGTGAAAAAAGGCAAGTGGAGAGATCAGAGAACAAAATCTACCTGAAGAAACAGGGATGGAAGCTTTGGTTCACTAATAAGCTGCAAATACGATTCCACCTGCATCAAGAAAAACACACTCATAAGTGCAATTTCAGGTATCAACTCTATTCTCTGTTAAAAAATCGTTCATATCACAGAAACACAAACTACTAATTTCTTTGCTCATAAATGCAGAACGAACAGAAAAGGAAATGAACAACATACAGCTGATAATCTGAGCTTGCTGTCTGCATCATCATCGTCCTCTCCAAATCCTTCAGCAATCAAACGCATCAGATTATGTGCCACCTTAATATTTACCAGATCTCCTGCATGCTCGAAGACTTTATTCATGGTCTGCAGTACAGCCACAGTAATAATTCTATCAACTGAACCAAGATTTTGTAATTATATTGTTCGGCCACAGTTACAAGGAAGATTGGCTTGCTACCTGGATGAACCATTGATTGCTTGGAGCAAATTGTTCAGCCAACTCAACACAACGAGATGCTATCTCAGTTTTGTAATGATTGTCATTGATACTAATCATGTAATCAATCATTCGGTCAACAATCACTTCTACATTAGACGACTTGGTCATTTTGTACAACAATTCAAAAGTTTTCCTCTTTAGTGTATCATCTGGATCCTGTTGGACAGTAGCAATGAAACGAACATCAGGCAAAAAAAAAAAAAAAACAAACAACGAGATCACATGAAAACAAACAACTAAAAGGATTCCCCTGCTTCTCCTCACCTCCAAACAATCTATCACAGCAAGTTGGTGCTGCTCAGCAATGTCTGGGCTTATTTTTATCAATCGACCAAGACCATCAATGCCCATGTACTTCAGATTGTGACTATCACTCTGCAAATAGTTTTCCAGGAATTTAGATACAATCATAAGGCTTAACAACAGTATATGGATACATGTCAGGAAGACAAAAAAAACCTTCAAAAACTTGGAGATAGCATCAGCAGCAGCTTCCAACAGCTTGGGATTTGGAAGTATACAAGAAATACATCGAATGCACTCGTAAAGGATCGCATTTCCTATATTGGTAGATGAGTCACACTTTCTGAACAAATCTCCAAGCACCATAGACATGATTTCACTCGCATTCTTATCACCACTACCCAGCAACGCCATTATCTTCAGCAATTTGATCTAAAAACAAAAAATTTGACCAAAACATAACTAATCACTAGTTGCAAAAAATTGAGTTCAACAAGGGAAAGACTTATAAAAGCTAAGACAGGAAACCTGGATGAAAGGTGCAGGCATCTGGTGGTAATCGTAACTCTTTGGCAATCTTCTCTCAGTGACCTGTTTGAGAATACTGACGAAACTGCTAACCAAATCCTTATAAGAAGTAACATCTTCACTAATGAGATCAAACAACGGGCAAAGAGTGGCACCCATAACACCAGGATCATTATCACATAACCTCTTTCTGAAATTAGAAATCAAATGCGAAACCGAAGAAGGAGACTTGCGATGAAATCTATGCAAAGCCATGATAGCTTTCTTCCTCACAGCTTCCTTCTGATGATTAAGCAACTCAACAACCTGAGGCAAAACCGCCGGAATCGTCTCCTCATTAATCAACCTACAAATCGCATTAAGCGCAGCGCAAACAACGAGGTAGTTATCGGATCTGAGATCTTTCTGAATCGTGTTAACAATAAGGATGATAAGATCATGATCCTCGTTGAGGAACAGCGTTACAGCTAAGTAACCAGTACGCTTGAGAAGAAGGTTATCATCGTGAGTCATCTTCACGGCGTGAATATAACCGAACGAAGCGTCGTGGCCTAGCATCTCGATGTAAACGAGCCGTATGATGTACTCTTTCATCTTCCTCTTTGGCACATCAGGTTCCAACAGTTTCCGTTTCAGTATATCGATCTCGCTTAACACGATCCGATCTTCTTCAGCTTTGGATCTTGCTTCACCGATTGATTTGACCAGATCGAGAAACTCTTTCGACTGACCAAATCCTCCTTGTGATCCCATCGCTAGCTCTCTTCCGATTGTCTTCAACTGCTCCATCTTCTCCTCTCTCTCTCTCAGTCAATCAAATCACTAGTATCAAACGCACCGGAGATTTTGACCGGTGATTTCTCCGACGACGACCGATTTATTTAATGGAATTGGATAGGATTTAGGGCTAAATCCGATGATAAATTGGAAATTTGACCATGCGAAATGAGATTTGATTGTTCCGATAGAGAGCGGTGGTTGATAAGTCTGGTCCGGTGGAGTTCTCAGATCTGAAGAGAGTGTGAAATTGGAGATGAGAAAAACGTGAAGAGAAGAAGAAGAAGAAGAGAGTTTTAGTAACGAGAAAAGAGTTTTGTCTGAGTTTTTTTTTTTTTTTTTTTTTTTTCTGTTTGCTTTTTAGCGTTCAGTAGAGAGAGCCACAGCCACACCAGGCGGTCCCAATCGCTAAAAACCAACACGCGTGTTACAGTACAATTTAGAGGTGGTTTAACCGGGATCCGGTTTTGTATTGGTTCGTTTCCATATGTTCAAAGTTTTTGTTCGGTTTGGAATTGTCAAAGTTACTAGAACTGAAAAATGTCAAAAAAAAAAAAAAAAAAAATGCTTAATCTTTGTCTTCGATAATATAATCAGCTAGTTTTTGTTGATTTTGGGTTTTTATGCTTACGGTATTCTTCACCTAAGTTTTTACATTAAAAACTATTTTAATTGAATCACCATTAATACACCCAATCAAACCTAGTCCGGAACTAAAGCCCATAAAGCTAGGGCTTTAGGCAGCAGTTAAGTATAATAAAATTTAAGAGCATTATATTCTTGAAAATTAGGGTGGTATAATGGTAAAAGCCTCCATTACACGGTCGAATGTGAGAAATTTGAACCTAGCTAGTGTTATACTTTAGATATATATCTATATAACTTGCGCCGGCCCTGCACACAATTAATTAATTTATGCAGTTTTTAATATTTAAATTTATATTAAGGAGAGATATATTTCCTCCTCTAACAAGATTTTGGCAGCAGAGGAACAATATCATATGCGCAACAATCTATTAATATATATTTCGTCTATCTTTTTAAGAACATTGATCAAAAGGTCTGCAATACCATAACTAGAAGGCAAATGAAGATATGGAGAAATCTAATGCTTCTCTCAATCAGATAATCGAAATCTACCCTATTTGTATTATTATCTTGTTTTATATATAAAGTTCATGTTGAGGATTATATATATGCTTATTTTTATTTTAAGTCCAAATAGTAACTGCATTTTTAATGGTGTGGAAAAAGTGGATTGAGAGTGCGGTACATGTGTTATGTAGCATAAATGTGGTTTTTATAAATAAGTGGTGCCTAATAATATTTGATTGGTGAAAATAGTTTGCGGTGTGGAATAAAAATATTAGTTATATAAATTAATATAATAAATTATTAATTTTATAATAACTAGAATTATAATTTAAATATATATATGTATATATATATATATTAAATTAAGTTAAAATATAGGGCAATATTAGTATATGACTATGAAATGAAAATAAATTTAAAAACTAACCTTATGTCAGATTTCTTTGCAAACTAACTATTTTAAAGGTGGGGTCAAGGTGAAATAAATACTAAAATATCCTTTAAAGTTATGGTAATTACCAAACTATATATCTGGAAAGAATAAAGAGAAGAAAAAAATATTCAATAAACAAGAGAGAAACATAAAAATAACAGCGGTGGAGAAAATCATACTGGTAATAACGTCGGTGGTGGTGGTTATTTGCGGTGGTGGATACAAAACAAGTGGAAGAGGTTAAAACTCATGTGATTCTATGAAATAACATAATATATTGAGAAAATATTTGTGCTGGTTGTACAAAACTGTTAAAACTCATGTGATTATGTGAAATAACATGATATATAGACAAAATCTATGTGCTAGTTGTGTAGAATTGTTAAAGCTCATGTGATTATGTGAAATAACATGATATATGGAAGAAATATGTGTGTAGACTATGTAGAATTGTTAAATCTCATTTGATTATGTGAAATAACATGATATATAGACAAAACATCGTGTGATTTTCTTTCATAACATGAAATATTTATATGTGTTTTAAAAATCAAATTTAATCTCACATGTTACATTGGTGAGTGGTGGAGAAATCCGACGAGAGGAGGAAACAGAGAGTGGACTAGGGCGAGAGAAGGATAGATTTCCAGAGAGAAAGCAAAAGAGAATTGGTGGTAAAGAAATATGATGAAAGGGAGATAAGGGAAGAAAAAGGAGATTAAATATGATGGTGGTAGCGACAAGATGAAGAGATTATGGATATGGTGGTGGTGGCTGGCCGCTGGTGTGAGGGAGGTGGGTACGGAGGAGAAAAGGTGACTGTGATTTTAGCAGAAAAAAAAGGGGAGAAGGAGAAGTAAGTAATTTCAGAAGCATGTCCGACACAACCACATGCCCTATGGTTATTTTCTTCATTATTTTCGATTTCATGGTTATCTACTAAAAATACTCTAAAATACACTAATAACTACACCTAATTAGAAGTACAAAACCGCACTACTTGCGAGATAAGAATGTAATACAAAAAAAATATATTTTTTTTTATTTAGTTGCGTTATTTGGTTAAAAAGTTCCATATTCATAATTATGTGAATGGTAACAATCTACAATTTGCTCCATCCGCAGTAAATACCGCACATTTTCCATCACCATTCACGACATTTATGTTCGAGTTTTGATTGATGTGTCCGGATGAAAGAGATCACATTAGATGATAACTAATGGATACTTTTTAGATGCATTGAGTAATAGAGAAAAAAATGGGATTCTTAATGAATATAGTGGAAATTCATCTAATGGCTATTATTCTTTGTAAATTACATATCATCTTTAAAATGTATTTAAATAGAATTTTGTATTTTCTATCTACTTGACTCTCATTAGGAGTGTATTGGATCCAGATATCTGGATTCGGATCCGGTAATCTCCGATATTCGAATAGAATCTTTTTGTTTATTTAATAATTAAATATATTATAACAATATTTTTGATATATATATATATATATTATAATCATGAAATTAAGAATTCTCCAAAAAAAAAATTTGGGATGAAAGAGATCAAAGATAAATTAATGAGTAATCTTTAGATACATTGAATAATAGAGAAAATCTTAGATTTTTAATTACTAGAATATCATGCACTGGAGAATCATCTAACTGCTATTATCTTTTTTTAAACAACAATATATCATCCTAAAATGCTATAGATCGCCTCCTACAATGGTTTTACCGTTTCAAAGCATTAGCTCATCTAAACGTCTTACTTATATCTAAGGTCCAAATGATCGGATAATAGATGTTCATTTTTAAAATTATTATTTTTAGTTTCTTCAGCTCGATGATATTTGTTGATTTGTATGAACATCAATTTTATGTTCTAGCTATCGTATTTTCCTAAAGTTTTTATACAAGAAAAAAAATTAACCAGGACTTTCAAGTGCTTCAAGCTGAACAAAAACTTCATAAACTCAACTAATACTCGGCTTAACTAAACTAAAACTTAGACTAGTATATATGGCATTGTGAGATGCATGTATAAAATATAGAAATAAGTGAGTTTTTCAAAATCCTTCTATCAGAATAAGACCTTCTAGTCAGTGCCGGTCTGGCATTTTTTAACTCCCAACACAAAAAAAATTTATGTCCTATAATTTTTTTTTTACAAACTCATAAATAATAATATAAATTACCATACTAAGGCTGTGATTCGGAGCCATTGAAAAAGCGTTATTCATTTTTTTGCCGAATCCGCACATGTGTCACCAATCAGGGTTAAAACTGATTTTTTTTTTTTTAGTTTCAAATTTGCAGAATTATCCGCTGGATAATGCGATGGACCGCGATTCAAAACAGAACCAGCTTTTACCCAGCGTTTTTTAGAAAACGCATCCAGTGGATAATATAATGCTTTTTTTTCTTAAATATGCAAAATAAAATCTATATATAGGTACTACATCACAAAAGGTTTATAACATCTCCGTGTAACTGATTATTCAGAAATTGGCTTAGCAAATTTTTGAGCAGATCTTCCACATTTTCAGGTTAGTATTTTGATTAACTGTATTTGCTAAATAATTTTAATACATGTAGTGTACTTGTTAAATAATCTAATGTATTCTATATTATATTAACTTAAATAATTAATAAACGGCCAAGACAACTCTTTTTCACGACCTAGGTCGAGTTGAGCCAAACCAAGCCAAAACGACAATTCAAATAAAACTGGTCAAACCAAAAATTGATGGTGTCGATCGACACTCCCCTTGGTGTTACCATTCAGACACTTAATTTCATAAAACTGCTTGTCCCGCACGTTCAATTACGCTGTTACCATTCAGACACTTAATTTCATAACCAATTTGTAAAAAGAGAACAAAAAAAACAAAAACAAAATCTATAATTTAAATATTGTTCTTTTCACACTTTTGCCTGCAAAATCATTCATCAAACTTACGTAGTCCAACTTTTCAACCATAGATGCTTCGATGGATAACAAAGCCAACCCATCTAATCTCTGTTGTGACATGGTAGACCGCAAATAATTTTGTATAAGCTTCAACTTCGAAAAACTTTTTTCTGCTTATGATGTAGCAACCGATACTGAAATGGTCAACAATATGCGATAAGCTATCTCTGTATTTGGATAACAACCCTCCTTTTTTTTAAAAAAAAATCAAGCTCTTCAACAAACTTATTGACTTCTTTTAGTAATACATCTCGAAAAACTTTTAATTCCAAAAACAAATCATAACCATTTATATCTGAATGCATCCTATTCTTCAAAACAGTTTCCAAGTTCAAACATGAATTCCTCAAACTATCATCACTTGCTGATGTCAGCTTCTTTAAATCAAACTAAAATCCAAAAGTATGTTCGTACCTTTGAAATTGTTCAAACCTCGACTCAAGAGACAATAGAGCTTGATCCATGAGTGTGTTGAAGTAATCAATTTCGAATTCTTCTTCTAGTGGTAAAAACACATTTTCATTAACTATCTCAGCATCTTCATCTAAGTGCTTCTTTCTTCTAATGATCCACTTTTTTCTCACATAAAATTTAGCTTCGGTATCCATTTCAGATGAAATTTCTCTAGCCATAGACTTTGCTTCTTCAAAACCTGTCTCACTATAGTTTTTAAAATATAACACAAGCCCTTTCAATTGCTGAATCGCAACATCAATATCAATATTTTTTGACTGCATGCTCTTGCTAATTGAATTAACAACAGAGAGAAGCACTACAAAAAAAAGGGAATATTGTGACAGTTTGTTCGGTCAAAATTTTGTGACAATTTGCATACAAAATTATGCCGAATTTAATTGGTCGTAATTACGTTACCATTTAGTCATAATACTGTGACTAAACTAAATGTAACAAACTTTGGTCACAAATTAGGTCGTATTTGTTACAAAATATACTAGGATCGGACCCGCGCTACAGCGCGGGAGAATATTCACGTATATATGCAGCTTATAACGGACTGAAATATGTTAAATTCTCATTTTAGTATAGTACAGTCGATTACAGTGGATTATAGATTTTTTACAATGAGTTTTAGATAAAACAATAGAATTAACAAAGTAAATAGTGATAGAATGAGTTTTGATATAATAAAATAAATAAATAAACAGAAAATTTTAGTATAAAGTATGATATTGTTGAGCAAAATTTTTGCTACATGCTCTGACCCGTTGAAAAATTGCATACATGTTTAGACATGTTGTAAATTTATTTATTTTAAAATAGTTACTCTTTCCACAATATTTACACTAAGAGATTGCTTAAAGGGTTAAGAGGGGATATATGTACATATTTCTTGTTTGGATATTTAATTTTTATTAAAATATAGGAAATAACATCCATACGAAAAAATCTCTAAATTATGGTTAGATTTTAATTAAAAATTGGAAATATTTTATAATTATTTATGTTACATGTCCAACTAAATCAGATATACTGAAAATCTGGATGAGTATATTCACATTTTTGGCCTTTTTTTTGTTTTATAGTTCCAAAATACCTATTTAAATAGCATTTCATGTAATATTTTCCAATTAATATTATAAGGTTTCCTTTCATTGGCATTTGATTTTTTTTCCTCTGAAATCTGAATGCCATTTGATTACAACTACTACATACTAAATCCAATCAAAATATATTTTAAGAAATTACTATTATATATATATAAATATATACTATCGAAAAAAATAAAGAGGAATGTGTTAAGAAAATAAAGGATGCTTTTGGGTTCAATCAAACTCATTCAAACACGAATGGGAGAACCAAATAATTAAAAATAAAAACTCGCAATTTTTCAGGTCCACAGAGCCCAAAAATACTTTTACTCTATTTCTCTCTTGCCGATAAAGAATAGAAAGAGAAAGTGACCGACAATGAGCAACCAATGTAAAAAAAAAATTCACCTTCTTGATCTGCAAATTTCTCAATCACCAAAGATATCATGAAATTAAAGTGAACCCAGTACAACAAAAATTCGTTCATTGAACTGTTCTTTTTTTTTTTTTTGCAAAGGTAAGCTATTCCTATTCATTATTTTTTCTACACGAGTTTTCGAAATCGACAAAAATCTGAGAAAATTTACTTTCTAAAAGGTATGATGAATTCAACCAAGATGATTGATTGGTATTTATAAGAAGACGTAGATCATTCACTTAGTTTAAGGGTATATTCTCTGGAAATTATCTTTTAATTATGAATATATGAGATTTGTTAGTTTATGATAGTAGTTAATGAGTATTTTGAATTGGAAATCTTTTAGGTAAATCAAATCTCGGTGATCAATTTGGTATGTATAATATTTGTTGAAGATTGATAATATATGTTTGTTCATAAAATTGATTTTCCTAAATGGTTTCAATGATTCGCGGATGATTGGTGATCAAGGGCGATTAGGAGAAGTTGGATGATGTTCGAATTGGAAATAATTCAGAAGGATGCTTTTTACATTTACTTCTTGTTTAAAAACCGGATGATCCAACTACTGCTTTACGGGTTTTTCTCACCCGTATCCATCTCTTCAATTTCAGGTTTTTTTGTTAAATTTTTGGAAATTGACCCGACCCATAATCGATTTTGTACTTCTCTTTTAGTTATATAGGGATAGTCACATATATAAGTATGGATTTGCAACCAAATATGGTAACTAAATTATACGATTTTGTAACTAAACTTCGATTACTTTTAGTTACAAATGTTTTGTAACAATGTAGTCACAATTAATCATCTTTTCTTGTTACTTTTGCGTTTAGTCGTACATTGTGACATTATTACCAATTTTGTGACTATAATATAAACATGTGATTTTGTATACTTTTGCATCTTTCGTTAGTTTTCTTTATTAGATATATGGAAAATTTTCTTAACCAAAAGATTATTGTAATTTGGTAGATCATGATGCTAAGACTGTTGAGGCAGAGCATGATGATAAGACTCTTGATGCTCTTTGAACGGTTACGCCAATTGGCTATCTGTGTCGTCATCTGTTTAAAGACTCTAACTTAGGTGACTAAGTTTTGACTTTAATCTTCACATTATACAGTTTTTAGTCCATTGATTGGTGAAATTGTGCAGAGATAAAGAATGATTGCACTTAACTTTTTTTCTTGCTTCTTCTAGTTTGAATAGAGTTGGTCTATGCCCTGCCTTCTCTACGACATCATAAAAATGTCTGATTATATTTATACAAATAGTCATTGACTTAAACTTAGGTAACAACATCTTTTACCTAGGTACTAGTTGTATGATGTTAGTATATTGCATTGTTAAACCCCAAATATTTTGTAATGCTATTGTTCCATTAAGTGTATATTTAAGTAATTTTTGAGGATGTCATTTGGTTCCTGATTGATAATTACATTTTTATATTATTTCTGAGGTAGTATAATTTGTATTACGTACACTTTTTCTTCTTCTTTTTCTTTTCTTTTTGTTTGCTAAGAATGAGAAAATAGTCTTTTTTTTTACATGGTTTTTTATATGGTTCGCGCGGGATTTTAATTTAAAATATTTCTTATCAACATAAATTGTTGAGCTCAAATATAATAATTCCAATTTTTAAGTATAAATATATAACTTACTTTACTCAATGATATACAACATATATACATTTTAAGATAATATTTCTTTGCTATATCTATTTGCGATTTTACGTGGGATTTTAATTAAATTTTTTATCAATAAGAATCATTCAATATGAATATAATTTAAAGATTAAAAGATAAATCTATATAATTGTCTTACTTATTTTACTAATCTATATATAACATATATTGTCTGGTGTCGCAATAATATTGTCGATAACCTTTTGACATTTTATCTTTAAAAGAGTTCATTTCATATTCATATCCATGAAAACATAATTTTAAAAGTTCTAACGTCAATATCGACCGTTGACCTAATTATAGAGACCATTTAAACATATCGATATCCAACATTAAATGCGAATATACAAAGTTTCATGAACAGTTTTACTGTTATGTCGCTACAATGAGGTTGTCCAAATGCATCATCTGTCATAATACAATTTCAGACTAAGTCAAAAATGCTTAAATGATGAAATATTTAAACCCCACAATGAATATCTATTCATTAATCCAAGCTACATATATTTCTAAAATCTCATATGCTATTTGCAGATGTTAATATTGTGATGTAACCCCATCTTCGTCTTCTAAAAAAAATATAGTATACTTTAAATATGTTATTTTTGCCAATGTTTTGGTTTTTTTTTTTTGAACAAATTCCAATGTTTTAGGTTAAAAGCATTTGATTATATGTAGATATATATATATATATGTTATATTTGTTATATATATTTTATATCATGTTATAAAATTGTAGCTCCACCTTATGAGATATGCTACACAGATCACATGACACTTTTTGTAACGGCTTGCATATTATTTTTTCTATATTTCCTGACCATTGATTTTGTTTTTTAGATAGATTATTTTTTCAAAATTCTTTTTCATAGTTTTCCCCAAAAAAAGTGTGCCCCTTTGTTTTAGATCAAAACTTTTAAGTTAAGTTAAGTTAAGTAATTAATATTTTCTTTCTTATAAGTAAAATTTAATAATAAATCTTTATGGTATATGTTTCTTAGAAACTAATGTTTCACTTATTTTCATGTTTAGATTTTTATAAATACAATTACATAACTTTTTTTTTTATTCTACCATGCATTAAAATCTTACTTACATTCTAAAACCCATTAACCCATTCTAAATTTTGGAATATAATCATTTTTTGGTTATAATTTTAATAATAATATTATTACTAAAACAAATTTATAGTATTATTTTTACTATTTTAAAATTTTCAATTAATTTACTTAATTCATTTTTTAGATAGTTATTAATTTTATTATTTACTAAAAATTATATTATTGTTTATACTATTCTAAAATTTAATTAAGTTTAGTTAATTCGTTTTTATTTATTTTTACTGTTATTAATTATAATTAATAAATATACAATTAATGAATATTAAAAATAATATTTTTTATGCAAAAAAAATAAATAAAAAATGATTAGGTGGATGCTGATGTGGAGGAAGGAGAAGTGAGCAAAGTTAACTTTATATATATAGATACCATTAGAGCCTAAAATTTTCACAAGAAAATCTAAAATTTTCATTAACCGTTTTAATTTTGCCAAAATTTCTCCAACTCATTGAATATCCCTAAAACTGTGTCAAAAATAACTATCTCCCTCAAATTCTCAGAGTCATTCTCTACGAGGTATTATTAGATTTTCTTAAGAAGTAAATCTAGATATTAAACTGCTATTCAGTCTTTCAAATCTCCTTGTTGGTAGTCTAGATTTTTAAACTTTCTAATCCAGAAGTCTTAACTCTATACTTTGCTCAAATCTCTCTGTCGCTGACAGATTTTTAAACTTCAATCGTTAACCTCTAAACTCAGCAAACTTCAATCGTCAAACTCTAAACTTCAATCGTTATATCTGTTAGTCGGTTCCTAGGTTTTACAAATCTTTTTTAATCTCTCTTAATCTAGATTAGAATTGTTTACATATCTCTGTTAGTTTATGCTCTAATCTCTGTTAATAAGTTTTACACATTTCATTATGTTGTGTAAGTTTTTGATGTGGACGTTTTAATTAATGTCTCACTTCGTAGAATTGGAGAATGATAACGTCTGAATTTTCTTTTGTTAGTGTACATATGGATCGTTCAAGTTTACATGTGCTGCATCCTTCTCCACTAAATGGAGCTAAATGGTATGGATTTTTTTTTCGAAATAACATTGAATTTATCACATTTATAATTCATAAAGTAATTTACTTTAATGAGCAGGTTTAAACACCATATCCAAGTATCAACTGTGATCAGAAAAGTCATTCAAAATTGTTTTAAGGGACCATAGTGCTCTTGGAGAAAAGTGCCTCATTTTTACAAATGAACATGGTTTTTACTGTCTAAGGTGTTTTTTTGGTGTTATAATGTGTTATATTTCCTCAGTATATTCTAATTGGTTACTAATGTTAATCATAATTTGTGATTGCTTTGTTTTTTTCAGAAAATGTTTAACTGGGATGTTATTATCAACTATCAAGTTGAAAATGAGTTTAATAAGCTTGCTGCAGATCTTCTCAAAAGTATGATAAAATACTGGAGGAGAAAAACCATATTGGATTATGTATGAGTCTTGGACAATTATGCAAGCACATTGGACAACACCAAAAGCGAAAAAAACTAGTGAGAAGGTTCGTGCTTCTCGAATGTCTGATCACAATTGTTTGGACCCACATTTACACTTAGCAGGTTCACACTCATATGTCTAAGTTCAAGTCAAAATATCTAGATCCTACACCACTACCAAGACCATCCATCCTATCTAGTTATTGTGATTTCTTTTTATCTTTTGTATTTTTTAGATTGTATTTATTTTAAATTTGTGGTCATGAATTGATTTTGTTGTTGATGATTTGTTTCTTATGTATATATTTTTTCGTTTCTGGTTTTATATATATTTTTAATGTTTTATTCCATAATTATATATATATATATATATATATTTTAGAAAATTGTGACTACGATAAATTATTTAAGAAAAATGGGAAGGTTTATGACGAAATGTTTATAACATGAACGTTGTGTAACAAATTGTTACGAATTCGGTAAGAAAAAATGGCCAGCAAAATTAATTTGTGACGATTGTGTGACTATAATCGAGTCGTTAAGTGTGTTGGATTTGTGACTGTACTTTAGTTGCAAAATTCAACAAATTAGTGACATAGAGATGGTGATAAATTATGACAAATATGTGACAATTTCTGGGTCACATTTTATGGCGTATTTATGACAATATTGTATGTAACGAATTGTGTCTGTTTTGTGACTATTTGAATGTCGTCACAAGTTGTGACAGATATTTACTATTCAAAATCGTCACAACATTTTGTGACTGGTTTGAAACCTTCAAGAATTTGTGACCATTTTATTGTGACATAGTAAAAATGTATCATTCTCGTCACAATACAAATTTTGTGATGAAATATTTATATATTATGACTATTATAATGGTAACAATAATCACTTTTTATAGTAGTGAAGGTCAAACCAAATAACCGTACCAAACAAAAACTCAAAACCTTCAATTCCATGTGTTTCACTTAGAGCAAAGGATTCAGCATCACTTCGTGTTTTCGGATCGTCGGTATTTTCAGCCAAGTATAATAAAGCTTCTCTAATTGCTGGGGCTTGAAATCATATTGCTTTGACACTTTATACATGACTTTCCCATCATGTATGAGACAAAGATTTAAGGGTTAGTCCATTAACCATCTCTGTCAATATATCCTACCGATTTGTAGACGGAGAAAATAAGCAGTATATTCATTGAATAATTCTAAAAAAGCGGTATAGCCTTTGTAGACGAACATGCTATATCACATAACACAAGATTAAGACTGTGACAACCACATGGAGTGAAGAATTCCCTTGGATTAATTTCCAGCAACCTCTTTTGAACTCTCTTATTTTTTCTTTTCATATTAGACCTGTTGTCATAGCCTTACCCCCTCACATCATCAGTGTTTAACTCTAGATCAACCAATGCATCTTGGAGCGAAGAGAAAAGTCCTTCTCCTGATTTATCTTTCACAATAAAAAATGTCAAGAAAAATTCCTCAATCTTAGTTGACATTGGAGAGAGATCCACACATTGGATAACTAAAGTCATTTGTTCTTTATGACTAATATCCGGTGTACAATCAAGAATTATTGAGAAATACTTCAAATCATGAATCTTCTTGATGATCATAACTTTGATCTCCTTTGCAAGCATCTCAATTAACTCATTCTAAATCTGGTGGCTAAGGTAATGCGAATAATTTTTTTTTTTTTTTTTTTCAATTCACCTGACATGTTCCCTCATCATTGTATCAAACTCAGCAATCATCTCAATCATACCCAAAACAATTCCATTATTCGCCTCGCCAGTCTTGTCATTATCCGCACGGAATACCAAATTTCTTTGAGTTAGAGTTTTCACCACTGGAAATATCCTCAGTAATACTTCTCTCCAATGGTTTGTTTCTCTCTTTAGTTTTTCTTGAGTATGCTTATCAATTGTTTGATTCTTTTGTAATCTCATCTTCAACTCTGTCCAGCGTTTCATACAAATGAGATGACCATGAGAGCTTTCATGTTCTTCTAGCCTTTTTTGAAAAATTTCTCCAATCATCATACCCTGTGATTGCAAAGTACGTAACCACCAGTTTTATCATGCTTGAACAACTTGCAGCAAAAACAAAAAGTTTTCTCCAAAGCTTTTGAATATATTAACGATCGTCTATCTTGTTTCTCTCCATTTACCAGAGGTTAACAAAAAGTTTTCTCAAGGTCGCGGGTTAACCGGTCCGACCACCCAGTGTAACAACCCGTCCCATGGATCCCGCTAGCCCCCCGCTAGCTGCCCCAATGGACCCCAAGCTGGCCCTGCAGGGCATCGATCCTACCCATCACTATGGATATCCAAATCTACCAATAGGTTATTGGTGTGCCAGGCGTTCCTCGAACCTTGGTCCTCACCCTTTAACAACCTTCCCACAGGTAGCCATGAGACCAATTATCTGGGATCCGGGATCCGCCCATATCCGCTCCGGAAAACCGGATATCCGGTACAGGCAGATCCGGATTCGGATAGTAAATTTTTGGATCCACCGGATACAGATCCGGATCCGGATAGTGAATAATATTTGGACCGGATATCCGGTTACTTATTATAATGGGTTTAATAAACAAATGGATCTCACAATATTAATGGACCTAACTACTATTGGGCCTAACTTAGTTATTGGACCTAACTAAACTAATGACCAAACCAAAAAACCCCTAGGTAATATTATTTTCCCCCACGATCTCTCTTCCTCCCTCTTGTTTTCTCTTTTTTTTTTTTTTTGCCGTCAACGCGTTTCCTCTCTTTTCCTGAAACCGAAAGTTCTATCTCTACTCTAATTTCTCTGTCTTCTTTCTTCCTCTAATTTCATAACTAGAAATCGTAGCAAAAGATGTGTATGTATGCTTTTATGATTTCATCAAGCTCTACATTTGTGGTGGTTACAAAAGAGGATCTGTATCTTATGACGAGATTTGAACGGATCTATGCAAGATCCAGAGTTTAGCTGTGGTGGTTAACGGATCAAGAGAAATCAAGAAGATAGAACAAAAGAGGATCCAGAGATGAGATTTGAGATTATGAAAACAGCAAGAACAAAAACAAAAAATGTCTGATCCGGATATCCGCGGATATCCGGTTTTTTGCCATGGATATTCGTATCCGGATATCCGGTAGCAACGGATCCAGAGGCAGATAGTGTTTTCCTATATCCGCTGGATACGGATCCGGATCCAGATAGTCCTAAAAAAGGCCGGATATCTGGATCCATCTCAGGGCTACCACAAGACAAGTTGCCACCAATTGACCTGCAGATCAATTGGTGACAGCTTGTCCGATGGGAAGGTTGTTAAAGGGTGGGAAATATGGTTCAAAGAACACCTGGCGCACCAATTACCTACTGGTGGATTTGGATGAATAGTTCATGTCCATGGTGAGGGGTTAGGATCGATGTCCTGCAGGGCGAGCTTGAGGTCCGTTGGGGTGGCTAGCGGTGGGCTAGTGAGGCCCACGGGACGGGTTGTCATATGTGACAACCCGTCCCGTGGACCCCACTAGCTGCTCCAACGGACCGTCTGTGGACCCTGCTAGCCCCCCGCTAGCCGTCCCAACGGACCCCAAGCTGGTCCTGCAGGGCATCGATCATAACCCATCACTGTGGATATCCCAATCCACCAGTAGGTTATTGGTGCACCAGGCGTTCCTCGAACCCTTGTCCCCACCCTTTAACAACATTCCCACAGGACAAGCTGTCACCAATTGACCTGCACTAGGGTTTGAGGAACGCCTGGCGCACCAATAACCTACTGGTGGATTTGGATGAATAGTTCCTATCCACGGTGAGGGGTTAGGATCGATGTCATGCAGGGCCAGCTTGTGATCCGTTGGGACGGCTAGCGGGGGGGCTAGCAGGGTCCACAGACGGTCTGTTGGGGCAGCTAGCAGGGGGGGCTAGTGGGGTCCACGGGACGAGTTGTCATATAAAAATCACTGTGGATATCCAAATCCACCAGTAGGTTATTGGTGTGCCAGACGTTCCTCGAACCCTGGTCCTCACCCTTTAACAACCTTCCCACAGGACAAGCTGTCACCAGTTGACCTGCAGATCAATTGGTGGTAACTTTTCCCGTGAGAAGGTTGTTAAAGGGTGGGGACCAGGGTTCGAGGAACGCCTGGCGCACCAATAACCTACTGGTGGATTGGGATATCCACAGTGATGGTTAGGATTGATACCCTGCAGGGCCAGCTTGGGGTCCGTTGGAATGGCTAGCGGTGGTCTAGCAGGGTCCACGGATGGTCCGTTGGGGCAGCTAGCAGAGGGGGGGCTAGTGGGGTCCGCGGGACGGGTTGTCATACCCAGTCTGGTCCGGGTCTTCGATTGAAGTTGTTTAGGATTTTTATTTAAAAAAGCGAAAAGTTTTGTCAAACAAAAAATTACTTAATAAGATATTTAAATAGCATTTGATTAATAGGCCTAATGCCCGTAAAAGATGGTAAAAAGAAAGGAGTGAAGTGACCTTAGTGCAGTGGCAGGAGGTAAGTCCAATTGTGGAAGGCACCATCACACCCGGGATCGATTCCCGGATCCTACGAATATTGAAATTTGGCTAATGGGCCGGCCAGTTGTGGCCCAATGTTTGACAAAAAAGAAAAAATTAGGAAAAGGCTTAGATAAATTTTTTTAACATAAGAAACCTATATAAAAAAATTCTTAAATATGCCCCCTATATTTTTCATGTCCTAATCCATGGCTTCACTAGATGTGTCATGGACCAGACCTGTGGGCCATGCGTGCTTCTAGTAACCGGAAGTCTATATATACAAACACTCATGTAAATCGAAACGTCTACAGGATATGATGCATTGATGGGATTAGAACAACGACATAAATGGAGTTATAATGCATACATTTTTACCAGGATGGTGTACAAATGCTTTTATGAGCCATATTATATCATATACAACATACATATATGATACATCCACCAAAATCTAGAGAAAATACATAACATAGACAATTTTTTTTTTAATAACATAACATAGACATTACAGAACTGGTTCTTTACTAGATCTAAGTAGTTCCTTAGATGTTGGTGTTAGAGTTTTCATAGGTTGAATCTTAAATTTGGAGTGAAAATGTCCCTAAAATTTCTGATTAACATCGCTCTCGTTGATGAAGACACTTACTGGTTATCTGTGTTTCATTAAAGGCTTGTGGATTTGTTGTGATCTAGTTGCATTGCTAGGTTGCTTATGGACCAAGAAACCAAAACTAACTAACCGTGATATTTTTTTTACATTACGAAGATGGGTTTTTGAAATATTGGCCTAACGAAGACGTTTCATAAACACAAAGAGTGTGGTGTGGAGTGACGTTGTGTTTACGTTTAAGAAGTTTTCTGAGAATTACTTAAATTATCAATCTCCATCAACTAGCAACAAAAAAACATCATGTTTTCCTACGAGATTACACACAAAAGTTTTGGTAGAAATATTTTCCTTCCAAAAACCTCCATGATTACCAAAAAAGACAATGAAAAGAAATTGGGAAGACAAAATCCTACAAAAAGCGGCATGAGAAAGGAGAAGGAAATTTCCTTCCAGAATCTTTCGAACATTTTTGTGGAAGGAAATCTCGAAGGAAAATAGTTGCAATATCATAGGAAAAAATTTGGAAGGAATTTTGAAGGGAGGTATCCTTTGAATTTCTTTTGAAATGTAAGTTGAAGGAAATCTCGCTGGAAACCTGAAGGAATTTGGAAGGAAAAAAGGGCGTAAGATGGCAGAAGGAATTTTTCCTTCCAATTTCTTTCAAAAATAAATTTCCTTCTAATTTATTTCGAAAGTAATGTAGTAGAAAATTGGAAACTAAAAGAAATAAATAGTCTGGTTTTATTTTGTTAGGAATTTTCGATGTCGGCATGTAAAAACAAGTTGGATATACAGTGGGAGAGTGGTGGGTGGAATAGTAAACATTTTGGTAGGAAATGAGTAGGAATCAGATTTTTATTTCCCTATATAACACATACATTCTTTCGTTTCTAAATCACAACAACAAAAAACGATCCCATAAATAAATAAAAAAATATTACGCTTCAAAGAAACTTTGTTTGTTATAAAAAAAATTATGAATAATATTCGCTCATAGTTGTACATGGAAAGATATGCGGGAGGCTTTCCGAATGGGATGCTTACAAGGGAGTATGCAGTAGGGCTCACCGAATTTATGAGTGTTTCTTTGAACCAAGAAAGCTGCTTAAGAAGTGGTAAGATGTTTTGTCCTTGTCCATCTTGTAACAATAATAGTTTCATTGATAAGGATTTAGTTTGGGGACATATTTATAGAGATGGAATTATATCGAGTTATAAAGTATGGTTTTATCATGAGGAAACTGATGCATACCATGTGGGTAGTACTAGTGGAAATGTGTCGGAGAGGGTTGAAGAATCTAGATTGGGTTCAGAGGATGTAGGAACGGTTCAAATGGTTCATGATGCATATAGGGAAAATATGCAGGCATATCCAGAACCTGAAAATAGAATAGAAGAACCAAAAAGATTTTATGATATGCTAGATGCTTCAAAGAATAAGTTATATGAAGGTTGAAAGGAAGGACATTCTCCTTTATTCGCTGCAACTAGGATGATGAATATAAAGACGGATTACAATTTGTCAGAAGATTGTGTAGATGCTTGGGCAGATTTTGTGAAAGAAATTTTGCCAGAAGACAACATTTCATCGGCTTCTTATAATGAAATTGAGAAGCTTGTTCATGGACTTGGATTGCCATATCAGATGATCGATGTTTGTATTGAAAAATGTATGATTTACTGGCAATCAGACGCTGACTACTTAGCTTGTCGATTTTGTGGAAATCCCCGGTTCCAGAATACTAGTGGAAGGTCTCGAGTACCGTTTAAGCGTATGTGGTATTTACCGTTAGCAGATCGATTGAAAATATTATATCAAGCAGAGCGCACCGCTGCAACAATGAGATGGCACCAAGAGCATTCAACGGACGGGGAGATCGCACATCCCTCAGACGCAGAGGCATGGAAACATTTTCAGAGATTGTATCCTGCTTTTGTAGCAGAAAGTAGGAACGTCTACCTAGGACTATGTACAGATGGTTTCAACCCTTTTGGAAAGCATGGGCGACAATATTCTTTGTGGCCAGTTATTCTCACACCTTATAATCTGCCTCCATCATTGTGCATGAAGCGAGAGTTTCTATTTCTCTCTGTGCTTGTCCCTGGTCCAAAACACCCGAAGAGATCTCTTGATGTGTTCTTACAACCTTTGATTCATGAGTTACAAGTCCTGTGGGAGCACGGAGTTCAAGCCTATGATGTCTCTTGGCAGCAAAATTTTACTCTTTGGGCGGTGTTAATGTGGACAATAAGCGATTTTCCAGCTTACGCAATGTTATCATGATGGACAACACATGGACGATTATCATGCCTGTATTGTCAAGATAGCAAATATGCATTTCAGTTAAAACATAGATGGAAGACAAGTTGGTTTGACTGCCACAGGCGATTTATTTCATGGAACTAACGCACTTAGACAAGAAGACGAATACAATTAGCGATATGAAGACAAAACAGATTCTTGAGATGGCTACAAGTGAGATGGAGATCGTCCAATCTCAACGACATTCTCAAACTGAAGATGATGACTCGGTTTAGTCAATCCCTCTTACTCATGACGAGATAAACTCTATCATGCGTAAAGTAAGTACACAAAAACCTTATCAATTATGGTATGCTTCCAACATTATCCATCTAATGAGTATGCCTTCGTTGTTAACAGGTTGTTCCCAAGGTACGAGAAAAATGTTATGGCTTTGGTAACCTTTTTGATGAGGACTCGTCTGAAGCTCCACCACGCCAGATTCCCAAGTTACAAGAAGATATTAAAACTTTGAAAGCACGTGAACTTGAAAAAGACGTTCAGATCAAGTACCTCATGGAATGCAACAAGCTCCTCTTAAGTAAGTTTCCTGACCTACAGCCACCTTACCAGCTACCTAACCACCCAGTGACCACAACGGTGGAGGACGATGATGAAACTCAACCATAACTGTTTCCTAAATGATGTTGTATGATATTTGACTTATGTATTGTAAAACCTTTAGATCTTATCACTGCATGTATATAAGGGTAATTTTCTGGGTAATTTCTTTTAGGGTAGTATCATCTATATATTTTAAAACTGCAAAACTAATCGAAAATCAAGTACAAATGATTATGAATACTTATAAAATGAATCAGACTTGTTTCCTACCAACATTTACAGGCGAAGGATATTAAGTTTTAATTTTTTGAAGGAAAATGGAATGAATATTTCATAGGAAAAGAGAATGAAAATTTGGAAGGAAAATAGAATGAAAGATTCGAAGGAAAATCAAAGGAAATGTTTAGAAGAAAAATGGAAGGAAATATTTTCTAAATTTGGAATGAAAAATACGGATTAGAATGTTAAATACAAAAAAAATCTAAAATTTTATTAACATAACGTAAAATACGGATTAGAATGTTAAATACATTTTCTAAATTTATAACATCGTCAGTTAATGTATAATGGCGACCGTCTTTGATTATAACGTCTTCACATATTTAAATATTTCTAAATTTTTAAATATTTACGTCTTTGATTATAACGTCTTCACATATTTAAATATTTCTAAATTTTTAAATATTTAAAATACCCAAAAAAGTATAATTAATGTATACTAGGTATTAACCCGTGGAAAACCGCGGGCTGAACTTTTTTTTTTGATGAAAATTTGTAATAATTTATTTTGTTATTATGTTATTTATAATGATTTGTGATCAAAAATTCGGTTTGCTTATATTATAATTTTTTATTTTAAAAATGTTTATTGAAAACCTGTCAATAAAACATTTGCATGTGCCATGTAGTGAATAAAATTGTTTAAACCTTTGTCAATTAAAGGTAATTCGTGCTACAGTTGTGAAGTAAGTAAAAAATATAACTAACATGTAAAAAAGAGCAAATCAATATAGCTAGCGAATGTTCTGAAAAACCTCCTTGAAAATACCATTTATTGTTTTTTTTTGGTCGTTTTCCTTTCATGTCTATAAAATTTTTAACCTGTGGTGAATTTTTTTTGATAAAGTTTATAATTGTAGATTTTATTCGATTAAATTTTTAAAATCTTAGCTGTTAATTTTTTTATATACAAATTAGTTTTGATTCAAATAGATTTTATTTTCTTTGTACAATTTATTTTATTTAATGTGTCCCTGATTTTCGTTTTTAATTAATTATATTTATTTAATTAATTAATTAATTTAAAATAAGTTTTTCGAATGGAAATTGAATGTAATTTTTTACACATTTTAAAGTTAGTTTCATATTTGTACGTCTCAATTAATATAGTAGGATATATTAATATCACATTTTTTCTTTCTCACACAGCCTCTCGTCTTTTGTAATAATAAAGTAAAAATTTATCTTTTACTTTCTTTCCTTTAAGTAAAATAATTTTTAATATATGTAAATATATAGATAATATTAATTTTTTCTTTTTTGGCTCTAACTATTTAATAAAATTATTTAATTTAGAACAAGTTATCATGAGGAATATTACACTACTCTAAACTATTTTGGTCTATGAGGAAATAAACTAATTTAACAAGAAGTGATCTCCAATTGGAAGAGATTGATGAGAAAGTTTTGGAACTTCTAAGGTTACACAACAACAACAAAAAAAAAATGAAATAATATCTTTGAGTAAGATGTTTCTTTGCTTTCTAATTAATTTTGAGAGGGGTTAAAAAGTAAACTACTACACATTCTGGGTGTGACGTTTGTCTTGAGTCTCACCCTGTACTGATGGCTTGGCTTTAGACGCAAACGCTCCGAGAATAGCAACCAGCGTTGTAACGCACAAAACGCCAGACCCTGCGAACACTCCGTCTTTTACAAGGTAACACTCACGGTTTAGCCACCCTTTGCCGTATCTCTGCTCTATGTTCATGCTTGCACCAACGCTTATCAACGTAACCGCAAACGCAAAATTAACCCTGCAATTAATTCGTGTGTTATACAATTACGTGACTGCAAAATTTAATCAAGATTATGACACGTACGGCTACGAAAACTAGATCACTAAAACTGCTAGATATTTCAACGTATTTGTTTCTTGTTGGTATAAACTATGATGTAATAAGCATCGTCTTACCAAGAAAACAACAGAAGAATTATACAAAGCGGTGTAGTTCCGGTTTTGTCCGCTTTCAAGAAACCTCTACATACCACAACGTTTCCGACGATCTGAGCAACGGAAACACAGACCAAAGCAGCGATTCCTAACCCGAAAGCATGATTTTCGGGTAAATAACACGATTCTCCGTCCCATTTCAGATCTTTCCCCTTAAAAAAAACGTCAAACTTTTAGCAAAAATTTAACCCCAAATCATGTCCTTAGAACACAAAAAGGATGACTTGAGCGACAAGTCATCTGACAATTCATTTACCTTAGCCTTCTGAAACTCAGCCGAAAGGCACAATAAGAACGCAGCGAGACCAATGAGAAAGATGAACATGTAAAAGAGAGAAAATTTGGGTCTCCCATTCCGGGTATCTTGTTCTTGAACCTCCATTGATTTGTCCTTACATCAGAAAAAGGGAAGAAGAGATTACTTGGTACTTACTCCACTATTACAGAGAATAGATAGTTGGTTTGCTGACGTATATATGTTTGTAAAGAGTGGATTTGTTCTTTGTTGTTATGGTTGGGTTGTTGGGTTCTTTGCTTTGCTTTTGTGTTAATTAATAAACTTTTTTTTTTTTTGGTGAATCTTAAGAGGGTGAAGAGTAGAAGAAGCTTTTGTGGGACTCAACCGGTTGGACTCTTTTCTCCTCTGAATTTTTTTTCCTCTGTATTTAACTATTTATGATTATCAACAAATCATCTATCTTAACATCTTTGAAGTACATTTTTGTAACATCCTCTCTAATCTTTGTATCCAAACAAGTCTCAATTAAATTCTCTACAATCCTTACAACCAAACACAATCATTTTCTTATTTGATAATATTAATTTTCTAAAATCTATCTACCTAATTTAAACCAATATGTTATATTAAAATAGAATTCTCCTTTCACTTTTATTTAATCTTATATTTAATTATTTGAATTACTATTTAATACATGTTAATAAAATTTTAGATTTTTTTCAACATATGATGTGATCTGAATTTTTATAAACGGATATATATTTTAAAAATTGTTTTAGGATTTTTGTAACCAAACAAGTATTTCCAGATATATATTATTTTACATTTGAGTTATTTTAATATAAAATGAATATTTACAATTAAAAGTTAAAATTACACGCAATGAAATTATATTATGCGAATAATTTGGATCAATTTGAATAGAAATTTCATTATCATTAATTTGGTGTTACACAGATAATTTATCATTTCATTATTTTGCTAACATTATTAATATTAGAATATTAGATATATTAAATTGAGTAATTTATGATAATGTAGAGAGAAAATTATTTTGCGGTAAACTGTGAGTTAAATCCTATAATTAACAGTCAAATACAATTATATAATCTTACACTAAATAAAACTTAACACATAAATATAACTTAAATTTTCATCTATTTATTATAAATATTTGACTGTTAATTTATTCAGAATGCACAGAATTATTGATTTATAAAACAAACAAAAGAATAAAAGAAATGGACATATGGTGTACCACAGGGTAAATAATAGTTTACCATCATATTAATCTGGGAGAGAACATATGAAATTGTTGTTTAATGGATGCTTTTAATTATTCTTATTAAAATAATGATTAATTATATATTTTCACCGTATGATGTCGTATTCTCAAAATAATAAATGCATTTTTACTGTAGTTAATACTTATACACTACGTAACGAATTTTCTTTTGTCTAATAATTAAGAAAAATTAATTGTAGTAATAGAAATTTTTTGAGTGGAGAATAGAAACATAAGAATGAACAAATATTGAAGATAACAATAGGGATTCAAGTTTAAAAATCAAGAATCTCTATAAACTAAAAAATACATAGAGATGTTAAAATACTGTAAATTTGTGAGGGAAAAAAGTGTGAGGTACATTTCGTTTTTTTTTTCTTTCCTACTAGATTCTCGTATAGTGCACATACATGACCTTGACCTATATGGTTGGAAAAAAGTGAGATTGTTTTTTTTTTTTTTTTTTTTGACAAAGAAGCACTTCTTATTAAAATAAATTACGTTTTCGTACAGTAGAGGGGGTAAGCATCAGCTTCGATGTTCTGGTTACGCGGAATGTAAGAGAAAGAGACGAAATCAAAGTAAAGCGATAGAGAGAGGATATAATGAAGAATCTCGTGAAGCTCCTTATGTTGGAGTTTCTGATTGAGAGCTTGGACTAATAGAGACGAGTCTGAAGCGAAAGATACAGCCTTGAAATCCGATTTGAGTGCCACCCTTACTACTGCAAGAGTTGCCAAAGTTTTGGCCATCAGGGGTGAGACAACGTTCGACAAGGAAGATGAACCGGCAGATCTAGGCTGCTCGTGGTTATCCTTGAAGATCCAGTCCAAACCTACTCTGCCATTGTCTTTCCACGCAGCATCCGTGGAGCAGGTCAGTGAGATCATGGGTTGTCGGGGGTATATGTTTGATTCTTTCTACAGTAAAAACGTATCCAACTTCTCGTAATACCAGTTTTTTTTTTTCCGTTACTAATTAATTTAAAAACTTTGATATAGAGAGAGAAGATTAGTTGTTCAACAAAGACACGATAATTATATAAAACCAAGATATTTGAAACCACGTTATTATTTCTCGAATCGTTTAACAGTTCATCATCAAGTGGAACAAATTCATCATGAGTGATATGATTAAGTTGTTTTTTAATCGTCTTTAGGAATGCACTTTCGAGCGGTGGTGAGCTTCACGGGTTTGGTCTTGAGGACAGGGTTTCGCTCGAAGAAGTTGGTCGGTCGGAGCTCAAAGCCACCAGATAAAGTAGGCATCGTCGGGTAATCTTCCTGGCTAGGAACATGGTGGAAACCGATGGTGTACCACATCACAATATCTTTATTCTCTATTTTCCTATTCCTGTCATATTCATTCAAATACATAATTTTAGTCTCTCCGATCAAGAAAACTTATATAAATTTTCTCTGACAAAAATAAAAAAAACATTTTCTCTTAAATACAAAACATTACAAAAACCTGACATAGGTATAATCTTTGTCATCAAATTAATTATATTTTAAAATATATCATAATTATAATATTGTCCAATACTCCAAAGTCATTTCGGCACCAAAACATAATTTACTAAGGTATTTTGTACTATAGTTTATATACTTTATCAATTGTTGTTAACACGAAACTTCAATATATGTTTTTATCAGCTTATGCTTTAGGTAACTTTAGAATATATTTGTTGACTTAAAAGCAGTGTTGATTAAATAAATTTTCAAAATTAAATTTGATGATAGGAATATGTCAATTACCTTTCAGACCACACGGCTAACGTATCGTCACCTTGGCTCCTGTCAGCGTACAAACCACCTGCCCAAACCTCCGACCTATTATATGGCGTGATCCACACGTTATAGTTGGTGAATGCAGCCCGAATCTGTGGGTAATCATCTTGAGCCAGAAGAGGGCCTGCAGCGGACCCATGAAGTAAACGGTATCCAGCCTCATTGCCATGCTTCGTTTTCCGGTTAGGGTTAACCACCACCAGCTCTTCCGCTTTCAACCCTAGTTTCACCCGAGCCTCTGCCTCGGTCTTGGCCGTCTTTGGCCTCGATGTCCAATAGCTTCTCCTTGGTGTGTTAACAGATTTTGGAGCCCTCTTGGTCACAAGCTCGTTACGGACAAAGGAATTTTCCGAACCATCAATGTCAAGATCAAGACGGAATGTCACGAAATGGTCGTGGTTAACACCGACGGTGTTGTCGGCGACAATTGTCCCGTGTATGTCCTCTCCTTCTTTGATTTCTGAGTTGTGAATATATTCTACCGGCTTAATTTCTAGAACACCGGTTAAGCCAACCTGTTGGTATATATACAAATTAGAATTAGGGTTGGACATTTTGATTGAACCGACTTACTGAAACAGAACTTAGCTCTGTATCAATCGCTATTTTATTTTCGTCACATCTAGAAAGAAACAGAACCCAATCGAGTATATTGTACCAATATTTAGTTGACATGTACATAAAACAGAACAATATTATCAAATTATAAATCCATATTATATTTTTTCTATGCAAACAAGACTGAATCAAACCAACTGAAAATCATCATACCGTATGAACCCACAAAAAGAAAAAATGAATCATGAAAATCAAACCTAATGATTCAATTACGATTTGATTTGATGTCATTGTTCCTTTTTCTAAATCTGCTTTTTTTGGCATCGTTGTTCAATCATGATTCACGTGATTCATGTTGGCGTTCATTTCAAATTAATAAAGGAAACGTACTATATACATAAAGTTAAGAAGAGACTGTTTTACCCCCATTTTGATGGAACCACTAGGCTTGAACTCATAATCAACTATGTAGTCATAGTTTCCCACGGTGGTCACAATCCGGGCGACAAGACTTACGTCCGGTCTAACCTCCGTAATCTGCATCATATTATAAACAGATTTAATCATATCATATAAATACAATTTTGATAACATTAACACAACAAAGTTTTCTTACTTCTAAATTTGGGATTTCAGCTTCCGTGTGTCGCCACATGATATCTCCAGCATATTTTTCGAAAATGCATATAGCATTTGGAATTTTTGCGGGGGTTCCATCTTGACCAGCAAATATCCCGTCCATAAAGACTGCGCCCGCTGGACAATCAGTATATGGCTCAAGAGACACGGCACATTGACCACAGCCGAAATCGCCACAATCAAGATAAGTAATAAAATACCAATCATCACTTGGGTCCATGTAAGGTATGAACATCTCCGACAAATGACCTTTGTATAGGACTTGCCGATATTTGTTTACGTCCATGTCGAAAATGGAAGCTAGGGAGATAACGATACCAGCTCGAACGTCAAAGGATAAGTGAAATTCCCAATTTGCCCATCTAGCCATCATCATATTCATATGTATGAAATTAGTAAGCGGGATATATATACAGGTATCATCAATTTGCATGCATGTTCATCCTCATATGCATATGCATATGTATGAAACTAGTAAGTGGGATACAAAAGGTATCATCAATATGCATGCAATCTTTCTTTCACAATGTTTACATGAACGCCTAATTTGAACAAAGGATTTCAAAGATAAGACTCCGATAAATCTATTGCACATACACATCATAGACTGAAACAATGTCTCCACCTTTAATTAGTTTTAGTAAAAAAAAAAGGAATGAGAAGAAAGTATTAAGAAATTCATTAGGGAATTAATGAATGAAAAAGAAAACAAGAATATGATGCCAAATGATATCATCAACAAGTCATACCCCGTTGGTCCGGAACCACACATGAAAGGAAATAATGGAATTCTTAGAAATATCCAAATAAAAAAGAGTTGGACAATCTTCTTGTGCATGGGTCCTCCGCACAGACTTTCAAGTATAAATATTTGTTCTTTACAATGAATGTCCATGTTTAAAATGGTGACAGTGGAGATAGTGAAAGCTAGCAAAAGTTTTCATTTTTTTTAATTTAAATTTTGCACTCTATCATGAAGGGTGGATGGAAAAAGCTAGCATACACAAAGATAAAACTAATCGATAATTCTTTATCAAAAAAAAAAAAAAGAAAAGAAATACTAGTCGATAACTTAAACTAACATTGACAATTAACTGGACTGATAATTTATTGGGGAAGCAATATTGATGAATTTCCTTTTATTAAAAACCAAATTAAGAATATCATATTAGAGTTAAGAAAAATATCCAAAATTTAAGCAAGGACAAAAAATTTAGATACGATTTGAATTCGATCGTTTTTATTGAATTAACCGAAAAAATGACATATCGAAATATTCAAAACTAATTCACAAGATTCACACAGATCCTGGTTTTACAGCCAGAAAGATGTATAGTAATGTATTTTATTATCTAGCCATCTAGGCATCTATATCAAGCTTGTCTCTGGTTTTGAATATATTTCTTCAAATCAATATGTATAAAGTATATCAAATACAATGTGCCCTGTTATCGTTAAAGAAAACAAAAATGAGAGAATTGTAGCCAAAAGGTAAGAAAAAAAAATAAAAAGACCGACACACTTCAAAATTTTAATTAGCAAAAATTTGATCTTTGAAAAAAAGGAGAAAGACCATAATTTTCAATCATTTTACCTCACCGACAAACTTTAAAAATTTAAATTTCCACATATAACAATTTTTGTCTGCAAAATCTGACCTATCAGTAGTATGGAGCCAAAAAAAATGAGAGAGAGATAGACTCAAAGACCCATAGCCATGAATTATTAATCGTGTTTTATTTGAGAATAAGCTGTTATTACCTCACGATGTGTCCATCGACTTTGAACCCTGGACCATCCGGCTGCAAAAGGACGGCGTTTCGAAGCGTTGGACCAAACGGAGGGTTAAGCTTCGAGATACGGTACTCAGTTTCGTTAGCCTTTGGCATAGTAACTGTTAACCTATCTTTAAACTCCGTTACTTTCATCTTGTCAAGATTAACGATTATCGTCATTCCTTCAATAGGTTTTAGATACATATTAACGGTGCCGTCAAGATAAAAGGGCATCAGTCTAATAACTCTCTCCGTCTCGGCCTTAGTCTCACCGTACCATCCAATCGTTGACGTGGTGAACACGATCTCCGAAACGTTCAAGCCTCGTCTCGCAACCGAGTCAAGAAACGGCTTGAACTTGACAACGACTTCGGAGGATGCTTCTTGCTCGTCGTTTGAGAGCGTAGGGTAACCATTTCCTACGTGGATCTTGTCAGAGACGATGGCTTGAGAGGAAAAGTCGACGACTATCTCTCGCGTCTTGCCGTTGTCTCGAGCGATGACGAACGCTTGTCGTGGCGGTGGTTTGATGGTGTGGTTCCGTGATGAGTACCAAGACAAGACTAGAGACTTGTCGGGTTCGTTGAGACCAACGTGTTGGAAAGTGAACTTGTGGTTAGGACCAACGGGGTACGACTTGTTGATGATGGTCCGGACAAGTTTGAGTTCCGTCTCGGTTAAGGGATCAAATGGGTGACGCGGTGGAGTAAAGGCTGAGGATGAGATTACGAGAATGATAGAGAAAAAAATGAGAATGGTGAAGTAAAGTGGAGCCATATTGTTCTTTGACTTGATGTGTTTTTGTTTGATTTGATGGACTTGGTTAATGTTTCAACTTTATAGGCAAAAATACTTTCGTGATGATATTAAATTAATATTACATTAGATTAGCACATGCGTATATGTGGGTTTATAATTAAAGAATTTATAACTATGTAAAAGAAAGCAAAAACAAGAGAGTAAAAAAAACGTTGACAAAATAAAAAAATAAAAAAAAAGTAGAAAACAAAATTAGACTTGTGGAAAATAATAATCTAGACTTAATTATTCCGACTGTCTTATTTATTAATTAACTAGGATATATCCCGTGCTTAAAGCACATGTCAATATAAAAAAATTTATAATAATAAAAATTGTTGTTTCTTTTTAAAAAAAAAATATTCTGTTTGAGATAATATTTATTTTTAATTGTTATGTATTAGTCTATTTGAATACTAATTATTTCAGAATATTATAGTATTTTATTTTTGACGTATTATTACAGTTTTATATTGTTTATTTGTTGTATTTGCATCATTATTTTGTGAAATATAAAATAGTAATTTCAATATTATAATTGTGAGCAAATAAAAATTATTAATTTATCATCTATATAATTTTAGTTTTACCAACCCGCCAATGTGGAAATTAAAACACATATTTTCATATATTGAATAATATATCTTCGTTTTGAAAAATTCAAATCACAACATATGCAGAAAAAGATATGCATTTTATTAATTATAAGTATTATATGAATATTCCAAACAGTTTGTAAATAAAATAAAATAAAGATTATAGCAGAATCATAATTTGAAATCTTAACAAAATCTTCGAATTTAGTTATTAAAAATAATTGTATTGTATACTTGGATATAAAATCTTAGTTTTTAAAATTATGTTTGGTTTATATATTTTTTAAAAAATAATTAGTAATTTCTTCTATAATTTATTAGAGAGAAATAAATATTTTTTAAGATTTTTTAAGATTTGATCTGTGAGTGTTTTTTTATTTTTAATTAATTATATTTATTTAAATTAGTTAATTAAGTTTAATTAATTTTTTTCTAATGGCAATTGAATGTAATTTTTTACACATTTTAAGGTTAGTTTCATATTTGTACTTCTCAATTAATATAGTAGGATTTCCAGTTACAATACTTATAAGTATTTCTAATTTTTAATTCCAAATTACATTGATTATATTTAAACCTACAAATTTATACTGAACTAGATTAGGACCCGTCCGATGTGCGAGTTTAGAGTTAAAAAAAAAAAAAAAAATTAACAAAGAATATAAAGTAAGTATTTTTAGTAAGTAAAAACTATCTATAAAAGTAAATAGATATACCGAGGTGTCCAATGTAAATATCTGATGTAAAATGTGCGACTCTGCGGTTGAGACTATTAATCACATTTTTTTTTGGAATGCCATCACTCGTGCGAAGTTTAGGATTTATCTCTAACTCCAGTCTCATTAGAGGGTTTTCCATATGAGTCTATGTACTCAAATTTGAATTTTTTTTTCTGGAGGGATGTCTCTCAACTGGGTGATCCTGATCAACTTCTTCAATTACCATGATTTTTATAGGCAATCTGGAAGGCCATAAATAATTTATTTTTTAAGGTTTAGAGATCAAGACGAATGATATAATTGCTCAAGGCTTTGGGTGATAAGTTAGTCTGGGAAGAGGCGCTATCTTTTACGAAGGTCATGTCGGCTCCATCTCCGTCCTCGGATGTCCAGGTTTCTTCACCTTGTTGTCAAATTGATGGTTCTTGGAAAGCAACCAATGAGCATTCATGATTAGGCTGGTGATGTTACGTTGGTGAGGATCGAACCTTGTTGTTGGGGGCCAAGTGTCTAAGACGGAGCCCCTCTGCCCTGCATTCAGAGTTAGAAGCATTGTTGTGGGCCATGGAGCGAATACATGCTTGGTTACTCACTATGGTGCATTCCCCTGAATATTGGCCATCCTTCTCCAACTTGCTCGATGAGTTAAATTCGCTGGAGTTTCTTCCACTATTCTCCATCTCTTGGATCCCGCATGCGATAAATTCGAAGGAAGATTGTCTTGCCCATGCTTCGCATTCTCTTATCTCTGAAGTTTCTTTTGTAAACCCCTTCCATATGGCTTGGACAACTAACCGAGGAAATTCCTTTTAATTTATTGTGTAGTTGAAAAAAAAATAGATACACTTTTAGTTAAAAAAAATAAGTGTAGATGAGTTCAAAAGTATTAAAATAAAATTAAATTTAACAAAAAATATATATTTAATTCTTTCATAAGTAAAAACAATGTATAAAAGTAAAGAGATAAACTTTTAGTTATAGAAAATAGTTATTTTTTTTGCTATAATACACTAATGTATATCCATTTACAAATAGTAGTCTACATTACCACTAAAAGTTTATTTGTACACACAAATATATTTTACTCTTAAAATATACTCTTTAGTCTTAACTACTACCAACACATTGTCTTTATGAACACATTAAATAACTTATTATATGTCTCTTCACTTTAACATTTTTATAGTTACAAAAGCGCATACGTTAATCTTACATACTTACTCCTATCATATATATTACAATAGCAGTCTTTTGAATAAATTATTTGATTGGTGAAAAAAATATGAGACGATCTTTTTTTTTTTTTACTTCAACAATCTTTTTCTTTATGTAAAGGTGAGTATTTACATTTTTTACAAACAGTAACTAATTGTATAATTTTCACAATCATTTTTTTTTATCTTATATAAAAAGTAATCATTTTCTTGTAATATAGCAACTTAAAATTAAAATAAGTAAACATTATTATATTTTTAAATTTTATGGTATATTTATATATATAATTTAAATAAAATCTTATGGTATATTTATATATATAATTTAAATAAAATTAGATTTTCTTTAAATTTAACTGGATTTTAAATAAAATTAGGTTTTATTTTATCTATTTAATTTTATATAAAACCTTTTTAGGTTAGGTTTTGAATTTTTACATTTTTATTTTTAAAACTTTTAGTAATTGACATGTGTCAACATCTAAATGATATAATTGACACGTGTCACCATCTTGTTAATGAGTAATTTTGTCATCAAGGTTTATATAATAAGATGGTCCAATAATTTTGTACTAAATTATTCATACATTAAAATCTTTGTGATACACTGGTTAATCAATACATATTTTCACAAATTTAGTAGATTTTATTGTAATTGTATGTACATAGTATGTTAAATAATCGAACCAACCATAAATGTATAGAAGGTTTAGATTAGAAATCTCAAAATATTCTTTGATATATTCACTTAAAATTAAGAGAAATACCCTAATATAGCACTAAAATAAGTTTTATGGACAATTATAGCACATATTCCATAAATTTCCAAAATAGCACTATTTAATACATTCAAATATTTAAAGTTAATTTTTAGAATTTTTTTTTAGGTTTGGGTTCTCAATTTCACATTTAGGGTATAGTTTTGAGGGGTAGGGTTTAATATTTTGAATTTAAGATTTAATTTTGAAAGATTAATTGATGCTATTTTGGAATTTTAGAAATGTTGTGCTAAATTTGAAAAAAAAACTTATTTTAGTGCTATTTTTGAAAATCTCCCTAAAATTAATGACATTTTTGTTTAAAGATTGAGTTGGTTATAAAGAACGAATTAAAATCTAAAATTTAGTGTGTGTTCGTCTTTTTTTTAATAAAAATAACCAATAATCACTAAAAGTTAACAGCCCTGTTCGTTATCTTGTATCTAGCAACCATGTTTAACGACTGAAAAAATAACTGATTTTTAACTTATTGAAAAAATGGGTTGAATAAAATTGGGTTGAATAATATTCAACTCATTCATTTCCAAAATAGTGGTTGAACAAGTTGAAGATTTTTGCTGTAGGCTTAGTTTATTTTTTCAACTTTTTGGGTTGAACAGGCTGAATAGTTTTTTCCAACCTCTTCAACCTTTACAATGCAAATGGTGAAAATTGATTGAATAATTTTTTTCAACCTGTTCAATCTCTTCAACCGTACAATCATTTGCAGCCTTAGATCTGAAGCCAGCGATGATTTTCAGGTGAGAGACAGATTTGGGAGTCGCTGCAACCGTTTAATTGATTGCCAGAAATATCCATTGATACCTGCAACTGAAAATCTGGGGACATCTGGAGAAGATATTTTCTCAAACTAAAATTCAGTAATTCAAAAAAAAAAAAAGGAAAAAGAGAGTAATTATCTGTCGCTGTTTGTGATCACTAGCGACAAAAAAGAACAAGGCCAACATATTGTAGTTAATGTCACATATGACTTATATTAACATAAAACATCCATAAAATTTTAACTACAAACTTACAATTTTTGTATTTGTAATTACTAACCTGATGGAATTGGGTTCAGGATTCTTTTATAGGAGTATAGGGCAGAGGATAACACAAACAAAAGACCAAACCATAATTATATACTTCAATAAAAAAATATATAAGAAATTATATATAACAATACATATACTATATTTAATAAGTTTAATGTTCTAAATTCTTATCTCAATTTATATACTTTAGATAGATATTAAGAGATCTCAGAAATTGAGTTTTTATCAAATGAATTGAATTTTTTAATATAAAATGAATATATATGTCTATACAAACTTGGATTTTTAGTACGTATTGAGAAAAAAAAAATCTCATCATCCTAAATAGCTCAAAAAAAAATGAGGAAACCAACTCAAAAAATAATTTATTAGACTAATCAAATCTTCTAAATAATTATTAAATAATCTCTCTCTAATTAATTATGGACGAAAATTACTAATTAATTTTAAAAATTGTAACCCAATCAGAATTTTAAAAAATATTTTTTAACTATAAAATATGATTATTTTTAATATAAAAATATTTTAATTTTTGAAAATTCATAATATATGCTTTATAGCATGGGATATCTCCTAATTTGAATAAATAAAACTTACACTTTACTATTATTATAAGGATGATTTTTTATTCTTGTAATACCCCGACCGTCACCTCTTAGTGGGCTCATGTCTAATCCCAGTCCATGAGCCCACCTTCCTTAATGAGTCTCACGTCTTCTCACTAGGCCCGTGAGCCCATCAATATCCGATGGTCGGTTTGTTACGTCTAGAAGCTTTAAAGCCTTGTTACCTTCTCTACAAATCACCACATGATCTTTTCCTCTGTTTTGTCCTCACTAACACAGTTCCGACAATCACTTTCCGAAAGATCACCCATCCTGAGACTACTCCTGCTCAAGCACGCTTAACTCTGGAGTTCTCTCATGACCCTTGACCGAAAAGATAAGTGCACTTTGGTAACATAGGTGGCAAAATTAATTCTTTAAACTTCTCCGTATGTCCCTGAAACCGGAGTGTCACAATTCACCCCCACTAACAGATCGCAATGTCCTCGTTGCGCACCAAGACCGTCACCCCAACGGTGTGAGCCCACTCGACTGCACACTCGTCTGGGTTTGGCTCTGATCCCACTTGTAATGCCCCAACCGTCACCTCTTAGTGGGCCCTATGTCTAATCCCAGTCCATAGGCCCACCTTCATTAATGGGTCTCACATCATCTCACTAGGCTCTTGAGCCCATCAATATCTGACGGTCGGTTTGTTACGTCCGGGAGGCTTTAAAGACTTGTTACCTTCCCTACAAATCACCACATGATATTTTCCTGTGTTTTGTCCTCACTCACACAGTTCCGACAATCACTTCCCGAAAGGTCACCCATCCTGAGACTACTCCAGCTCAAGCACGCTTAACTCTGGAGTTCTCTCATTACCCTTGACCGAAAAGATAAGTGCACTTCGGTGACATAGGTGGTCAAATCAATTCTTTTAAACCTCTTTGCAAGTCTCTGAAACCGGGGTGTCACAATTCACCCCCACTAACAGATCGCGACGTCCTCGTTGCGCACCAAGACCGTCACCCCGATGGTGTGAGCCCATTCGACTGCACACTCGTCTGGGTTCAGCTCTGATACCACTTGTAATGCTCCGACCATCACTTCTTAGTGGGCCCTATGTCTAATCCCAATCCATGGGCCCACCTTCATTAATGGGCCTCACGTCATCTCACTAGGCCCGTGAGCCCATCAATATCTGACGGTTGGTTTGTTACGTCCGAGAGGCTTTAAAGACTTGTTACCTTCCCTACAAATCACCACATGATCTTTTCCTGTGTTTTGTCTTCACTCACACAGTTTTGACAATCACTTCCCGAAAGGTCACCCATCCTGAGACTACTCTAGCTCAAGCACGTTTAATTCTGGAGTTCTCTCAGGACCCTTGACCGAAAAGATAAGTGCACTTTGGTAACATAGGTGGCCAAATCAATTCTTTGAAACCTCTCCGCATGTCCCTGAAACTGGGGTGTCACAATTTTTCACTTTGCCACATCATTTTTGCGAAGGTATTGTCAAAAAAAAATATCTTATTATATAAACATTGGTCCTCAAAGTTAGTAACTCACGAGATCGTGACATGTGTTAATTTTAACGATCAGAGATCAAAGTTAAAAACTCACCAGATCGTGACACGTGTCAATTTTAACGATTAAATATCAAAGTTAGTAACTCATCATATCGTGACACATGTCAATTTTAACGATCAGAAATCACAGTTTTCAAGCTTAGTAAAATAAAGCATAATATAATTGTAATCTTATTATATTAAAAACAAACAATTAAAATAAGTATACTATGTGCCATCCATATTTGGTCGCATAATTATACTTTATAACCTTTATACTATATAACATAACACATTAAATTTTATGTCTTTGTTTGCACAAAAAAAAAAAAAATTATGTCTCTATGGTTATCCAATTTCGGACACTGAAAACTGCAACAAGATTTGTGAAGGCACATGCGAAAAAAACGAAGATCATGAAGAACCGATTGGCAGTCTTAGGAAAAAAGCTTGAACTGAAATCTGAATCTTTTTGTTATATTAAAAATCTTATTATATAAAGTTGAGTTTTCATATTAGCCACATGTCAAGTATACTGATGAGATGTTGACAAGTGTCAAAAATTAATATTTTTCAAAACAGCTAAATAAGAAAATAATATTAAATCTAAATTAAATTGACATGTTTATATCTAAAGAAAATTAAATCAAAAAGGAAAATTAACAAAACTAATCTATTTTCCATTGTATGCTACTTATATTATACGTGTTTTCTCAATAAGATTTTGACATGTATAAACAAAAAAAGTAATTCACTAAACATGTATATTATTATTAATAAATAAATAGTGAATAACAAATTTTAAAAGAAAAACATAAGTTATGTCAAAAGAATTATTGTTTTGAATCATAATAGGACAGCTAATTAAGAAAATAACATTATATCTACATAACATTACATGTTTATATCGAAAACTTTGATCTTTGATTTTTTTTATTCTGATATAATTTTGCCGATCTATTGCGTGGGGTTTTTATTCGTGCAGGTTTTTCAATGGAAGCTATCAGATGCAATGAAATGAAATCGAAGTATATAATGCCCGCTAATTTAATCGAGGATGGAGACACTGATGGAGGTTCCAAAAGTTATTCTACAGTTAGTAGCATTATAAGTTTGGAAGATAAGTCTGTGGTTGATGTTTCTGATCAAAATTTAGAGTTTTCTTTTCTGAATAATATTGATGATTCCAGTACTAAAACAAGAGCTGCTTGATCGAGTTATTGAGAAACGGTTTCAAATTTGGGAAGTTGGAACGGTATACCACATTAAAATTGATTTCTAACCGGATTTATGTGGTTTTCTATCGGATTAGGTTCGTAAACCGTTTAAACCAGGTATATGGAGAAATATGATTCGGGTAAAAATAAGTTTTAAATTTATGATTCGAGAATATTTGAGACGAGGTCATAACTTTAAGTTGTTTTGGTACAATTGGATACTTCTAAAGAGTAAATAGGTCGTTGATCCTTAACGTGATTATGACATATGTCATGTTTTGGATTGTATATAAAGTTTCTTTTTTTCTATATCTGAATTATCTAAGACTTAAATATATCATCATGATTATAATTTTCAAAATTTTATTTTTATTATATTATATTATATTTCTTTCAATGTCTCAACTTTTATTGGGTTAGTCATAAAATCATTGTAATCGAGTAGATAATTTTCACCATTTGTTCATCCAATATCTTTGGAGTAAAAAAAAAATTTATGGTTAAAGAAACTATGTCTCAAAACAATTTTAGTAATTATAAGAACAATAATTATGCCAAAATGAAAGTAAAGCAACATAAAATTTGTTTAATTTGTTTAGAAGACATTTTACAGGTGGTGATAGAGAGCATACTTTAACAATAAAATAATTTTGGGTGTAAAAACATATTTAATGGTAAAACATAGAGTAAAATTGTACGTGGTTACTTATTAGATGTTGCTTTGATGAATTTGTTGCATGTAAAATATTTTGTGAATAAGTTGTGAAACGTTGTTGAAATTTGACAATAATAATATTTGTAATGATGAGTATTTGGCAAAGTTTTAGTGGGATATAATTTAGTTTTAAATTATTGTAATAATTGTTATAATATATTAAATGTATAAATATAAATAAATGTATGAAGGTAAATACAAATATTCTCTAACTTAAATTATTTATATATTTACTTTAGGAAATTAAATTTCTTTATATATTTTTAAAATGTTTAGGATTTATTTTTTTCAACAATTTTTAAACCCGTACATCGTGCAGGCCTTTATCTAGTATATATATATATACATGAGTTTCTATTATCAATAAATTTTTGTTTCCTTTTTTGTTTATTTACTTTGCTATCATAACTATTCAAAATAAATCTCTAAATCTAGATTTATCTTCATAAATAAAAAACATTAGCGAAGAAAAGAAAAATGAATTCAACAAAAATACAAAACAACATATTTGGAACTATCTAATCACATGTTGTTAAAAAATATATATATATATATATATATACTTTAATGCAGTGGTCATAGGTAAGTCTAATTGTAGGAGGAACCATCACACCAGGGATCGAGTTCGACTCTCTACAAATGTAGGGATTTGGATAAAGGACCAGCCTGTTGTGGCCCATATGTTGACAATATATATATATATTTATATATTTGGAACGTCTCTTTTTATAGTACCATTGTTTTAAACCTATTTGTAACTTTACTTATGCTTGCTATAAGATAATAATTTTGATGGGATATCTTTCTAATATAGACATATATTGGTATTAGCCTATTAGGTAGATATACCTTTTTAAAAAAATTTTGATTACATATATAAATTTCCTTTTTTCGTTCCTATATATAGAAATCACTGAAGTCTTGGTCTTGATTGCAATTATATAGAATTCTATGGTTTATGTTGACAAAACTTGGGATATACATATGCATCAATGGATATTGCACTACAAGAAAACATAGAATTACCGACTACAAACACAGTCACTATACAGTCGCAAACTACCTAGTATCGACTGATTGGCGACTGACATACGTAGTCGATAAACAGAGTGTCGCTAAAATAATCAGTCGCTAAAGATTCAGCACAGAGATACTAATTGGCGACTGATAGTTTTGGTCGTTGTTCCCTCGCCGAACAGTCGCTAAAGGTGGCGACTGAATTGCAACTCTTTGGCGACTAGTTTGGTTACTCATTTGCGACTGTTTTGGTTACTGATTTGTGTATGCTTTGGTGACTGTTTTATGACTGATTTGTGTAGGTTTAATTAACGATTTATCAGGTTTTTTTTTTGAATCCGGTAAAATTGAATTATTTGATTTTGTAACACCAAAACTGATTATGAAAACTATAACTAAAACATAACAAACATGAAATTAAACAAAGACATAAGTTTCAACATACATAAGTTCTAGAAAACATCCAAACAACCATTCCAAGAGTACAAGTACAACCATTACAAAAGTTTTTAAGATCATGAGTGAAGGAGAGATAGTGAAGGAACCTAACTTTGAACATCAGCAGGGTCGGGGTCATTGGTTTGAGACTCAAGGAAGGCGACATAGTTTGGATTAGTCGTGAGGAAGCTCACCAAGCGTTTGATCTCTGCTTGTTGCTCAGATGCAACCCGTAAAGCCTCAGCTGCAACCCGTGAAGCCTCAGCTTCACGCTCTGCTTGTAGAGCTGCTTGTTGCTCTATTTTGCGGTTAGCTTCTTCAAGCTGTTGTTGCAGGCTTGTGAAAAAAAAAGAGCTTCCAGGGAACTTCTGCTTCCCGTTGATGTAACTCCCTAGGCTTCCTACTCCAAAGTATGTTCCTCTATCGCTTATGAAAGTAGACTGCATAACAAAACAGAGAGAAAAAGTTAACATAATTTCTTAACAATGAAAAACTTAATAGCTTATTAGAAAGAAGCAAAATTACCTGAAGAAAGAGCTCATCATCCTCCTCGTGAGATAGCTCTGATCGACGTGAAGTACCTTCAGAAGACTCGTCATTATCCGAGCAGCCAACTTAGCTTCCCTTTTTTTTTATATGCCTCATGAACTGCTTGCGCTTTCTTATCCACAAAAGTACCATCTTTTTTGGTATGAGTCCTGAAGAAAACTTCAGGAATAGTTGGCGGTCTTTCCAATTCCACTTCCTGAAAAGTTAGACAATGAAAAGGTTAGGAACCATCTGATTTAACTTTTTAAACAATGAAAAGGTTAGGAACCATCTGATGTAACTTTTTAAACAATTAAAAGGTTAACTCACCATCTCTTGTTCGATTTGTAAGTAAGACTTCGGCCCTGATACATGCTTGTGAGGGCTAAGACCATTACGGTCAGACATTCGAGCTGCTGAAGTGGTTGCACTCTTTGCCATGGCTTCTTCTGTGTTCCAATAGTCACACATTTCTTTCCAAATAGTTTTCTCAATCCAAGTCGGTTTCACTTGATCTCGCTGAGCTGCTGTCTTGGAAACCATGTCTTTCATACGGTTTTGACAAATGGCATAGAACTTTTCTTGAACCACACTGGTTAGTGAGGGATCCCAGGTGTGTGTTTTATACAAAAGAAGACTAGTGTTAGTGATCAAAAACCCAAAAAAAAAAAACTATAAATACAGAAATCAAATTGAAAGGAGTAGAAGTTTACCTCGAATTCCAAGAAGTATCTTTCTCTTCTTTGATTAGAAACACAACCCCAACTGTAATATGACCCATCAAACATGTTTACAAACACTTTTGTAATCTTTTGGGTAAGTTTTGACTTGTCCTTACCAAACCTTTAAACACAAACAAATCGAAAGTAAGATTCTAATCAAACACAAACAAACCTTCAAACATAAACAAATTGAAAGTACAAAATTCTTAAAATTCTAATCAAACACAAACACAAGTGTTGCAAACACAAGTGTTGCAAACACAAACAAACCTAAAAATTTTAATCAATCCAATAAAAATTCTAATCAATCTAATCAACTAAAAAATTTAATCCTACCAAGTGGTTCCACGCTCTAATGTGGGAGAGAGGACATTGGTATACAACTCACGGCATGGCTGGAAAAGCATGGCATGTAAAGAAGCAAGTACATCAGCTGAGAGATTTGATTCCCTTAAACCGTCATCCTCAGAATCAGCTTCGTCTTCTTCTTCCTCATGTGAGTTTTGCGCTTGAGAACTATTATGCGATGCAGAGGCTGCTCGAGGTTGAGAAGAGGGTGGACGATGATTTGAGACGTAAGGAGACTGTCGAGGTAGAGGAGACTGTGGAAGTAGATTCGAGACTTGAGAAGACTGTCGATGGTGATTCGTGACTGAAGGTTGAGGAGACTCTCGAAGTTGAATCGAGAATTCTGGTGAATTTGTTGCAGAGGCGAGAGGTTGAGGAAAAGGACGCCTGGTTGGAGCTTCGCTGGAAGGGGATGCTCCATGAAAGCTCCTCTAGTTCTGGAACAGATTTGTCGGAGGTGGATAGTTTCTGTAATTAGGTGTAGGTCTCGCTGGAGGCTGGAGGATTGGGACAAGAATTTTTTGAGAATCAGTGTCTGGGTCTTCCTGGTTCGCCGGCGTGAAGGCATACTCGCTGGGAAGAGTAGCGGGTCTTCGATTCGCCATTTGTGAGATTCCAGAGGTTCGATTTGAGGGGTTTCTTCTTCTTCGTCCTCTTTTCTTTACTTCAGCCATCAAAATCGAGAGATACAAGGACGGAGATGAAGATCTAGGGTTTTCTCGATTGAGAGCAATTGAGATCTTGGGTTTTGAGGAATAAATGAAAGAAGAAGAGAAATGAGGTATTAGGGTTTTCTCGGGGATGAAGATGAATGCGATTTGGGTTTTCGCCGTTTTGTTACGGCCCAAATACATCAGTCGGTAAAGAGTAGCTGTTTATTCGCAACATTTGGTGACTGTAAAATTGGTCGCCAAATTAGTCTCAAATTGGCGACCACAGTGCTAAATTATGCATTAGTCTCGAATTAGCGGTTATTAGGCGACTGTTTTATTTTAGTAGCTATTGAGTAGCAAAACAATTGCAATGCAGTCGCTAAATTTAGTGACTGTGTTTTAAGTCGCACCTTGCAGTCGATAATTCCATTTTTTCTTGTAGTAGGGCTTGGAGTAAAATAATATGTCTTTGTGGGTCGAATTTACTATGGTTCATTTTGTTGACTCCAACAAAGGAAAATATATATAAATTTACCCTTATTGGCTCTCATTAAACTAATATCATGCAATTGGAGTTTATAATATCCTATTCATATTATCCAATTTGTTTGGGGACACATGAATGCATGATTATCTCTTTGGTAATCTATAAATTTCCTCATACAAATCATATAGATTAAGAACACAAAGGAAGAATAACTCTCTTCTTTCTTGCTTAAGAAAAATAACTCAAACTCAAGCTCTCTCTCTCAAATCTCTTAAGGCTTACCACACCTTGGTGGCTCTTTATATATAAAACTCAAATACACTTTTCCAAAACCAATTAGGAAATATGACTTATTTAGATAACTCCTATAAGTCTAATATGTATATTTGAATATCTCTCAAATATACTTAGCTTGGGCTTTAAGCTACTTCAAGCTTATTCCAACATTCTCCCCCTTAAGCTCGATGCTACTCTCACTCACATCTTGAACTCCAATAAATCCCCTCATTTCCTTGAACTTGATTCTTCCAAGTGGTTTTGTTAATATGTCAGCCTTTTGCTCTGATCTGGGAACATGTTCCACTTCTATGAGTCCTTTCTTGACACACTCTCTAATAAAAATGATACCTCCGATGTATATGCTTACTTCTTCCATGAAACACTGGATTCCTTGTAAGTGCTATCGCTGATTTATTGTCCAAAAGAATTTTGATTCGCTTACTAGGTGATCCGGTGACTTCAACAAGAAGGTCATGAAGCCAAATTGCTTGCTTAGCTGCTTCGGTGGCTGCCATATACTCGGCCTCACACGAGGACATTGCTACTGTATCTTGCTTTTGACTACACCAAGTGATTGGACTACCACCAAAGTAGAATATGTGACCTGCTGTGCTCCTTCCATCATCTTTGTCAAGGTTATGACTACTGTCACAGTAACCAACCACATCCTTGTTCTTGTTTCGCTCAAAGACAAGACCCAGTGATGAAGTACCTCGTAAGTATCTTAAGATCTGCTTCAAAGCGGCTCCATGTGATGTCTTTGGCTCATGCATATAGCGACTCAATACACCAACGATATAAGCTAAATCTGGTCGTGTTTGTATCAAGTATCGTAGACATCCTATAATCCTTCGGTAACTCTTCTCATCAATGCTCTTCTCCTTCTGAGATTTCGACAATTGCAGGTTCATCTCCATTGGTATATGTGTCGAATTACATGTATCCATTCCTGCTTAAATTAGAATTCTCTTAGCATACCTCCCTTGTATTAAGCTAGTACCTCTCTCATGTTAGTGGACTTCGATCCCAAGGTAGTATGTAAGCTTCCCAAGATCACTCATCTCAAATTTTGTTCCCATCAAACTCAAGAATTGAGCTTAATGAGGAACCAGCAACGAGTAAGTCGTCTACATATACACACACTATAAGTAGCGACTCTCTCTCCTCCTTTTGATATAGTGATGGCTCTTTAATATACCTATGAAACCCCAAATCTCTGAGTATCTTGTTCAGCTTGTCATTCCATGCTCTAGGAGCCTGTTTCAAACCATAAAGAGCTTTGTTTAACTTGTAAACCTTGGTTTCTCTTCCCAAGACTTCAAACCTTTCTGGTTGAGTGACATATACCTCCTCCTTCAGTTCTCCATGAAGAAATGCTGTTTTTACATCAAGGTAATGTATTTCCCAACCATTCGATGCTGCTAAAGCAATGATAAGTCGAATTGTTTCCATGCAAGCTACTGGAGCAAACACCTCATCATAATCAATACCATGTCTTTGCACACTAATCGAGCCTTGTACTTGTTAATACTCCCATCAGAATTGCGTTTTATTTTGAACACCCACTTCAAGCCGATTGGCTTAGCTCCGATAGGAAGATCAACCAGGTTCCAAGTTCGATTTTTCTCTATAGATGATATTTCTTCCTCACATGCTTCAACCCACACTTTAAGTTCTTTCGCCTCCTGGAAGTTCCATGGTTCCTCATTTATTACCATCAACAGTCGTTCACACTCTGTTTCAGCCATAAGTACGTAATCATTCAAGTAGGTTGGTCTCGTTCTCGTTCTTGTTGACCTTCTAAGCTGCTCCGGTGAACCATGAACTTCTTCATCACTCTCATATTCATCATCTTCATCTTCGCTAAGGTTCTCAACCTCTATAGCTTCCTCTCCGTCATTAACGTCTTCACTCATTCCTCGAGAGACGTTTGTATTTTCTTCTGTCTCAGTCTCTGTTTCGATCTCCCTTATACCTTTATTTCCAAATTCTCCTATACCAATTTCAAATGCTCCAGAGTTTACACTTTGTTTTCTTTCTGACATATTCCAGCTTCAACTCTTCCTTTCATCGAATATCACATCTCGGCTCACAATGATCTTCTTACTGTTAGGATCAAGAAGCCGGTAGGCTTTAGAGCCCGGCTCTATTCCTAAATGCACCAGAATTCTTGATCTATCATCGAGTTTCTTTCTCCCAACAGCCTCTGTTCGTGTATAGGCGATGCATCAAAATACTTTAAGGTGGCTGAGATTGGGCTTGCTACCTTTAAACATCTCGAATGGAGTTGAAATATTCAGAGACCTCGTTGCTACTCGATTGATCAAGTAAGTTGCGTGCCTCACTGCCTCTCCCCATAGATAATTTGGTAAGTTCATGTGCTTTAAAATGCTCCTAGTCATCTCCAAAATGGTTCGATTTTGTCTCTCAACAACCCCGTTTTGTTGAGGAGAGTAAGGTGCAGTCAATTGCCTATTGATGCCGTGTAGACTGCAATAATCTTGGAATTCAAGTGACACAAATTCACCACATCTATCAGTTCAGAACGTTTTGATCACCGTCTTCGTCTCTTGTTCCGCAAGTGATTTGAATTTCTTGAATTTTTCAAAAGCCTCACTCTTCTCTTTCAACAGAATCGTCCACATATAGCGAGAATAATCATCAATGAGCACAAACACATACCTCTTTTGAGCTGGTGTAATCGGTCTGCAGATGTCTCCATGGACTAACTCAAGAGCTTGTGTGGCCCGGTATACGGTTGCTTGAGGGAAAGGTTTTCTGGTTTGTTTGCCAAGGAGGCAAGACACACACGTTTCCTTCTCAATTGTGATACTTGGTATACCGGTCACTAACTCTTTATCAATCATCATCTTCATTGTATCTAGGTTAACATGACCCAAACGCGCATGCCATGTACTTGATTCAGCCGATTCTGTTAACTGTAGACACTTGATAGCTTCGACTTCCAATATGACCTTATATAACCGATTCTTTGACCTTGCTGTTTTCACCAACAGTTGACCCATTCGATCATAAAGCATAAGTAATTCTTCCTTCATTCGAACTTCACATCCTGCTTTGGTAGCTTGACCAAGGCTCACAATATTGCTCTTTAAACCCGGTATATAGTAGACATTGTATAGGACCTTTACAATTTTCTTTTTCCCAGCCTCAAACACAAAACGTATGGACCCTTTTCCTTTTATATCATTCCTAGAATCATCTCCAAATCGCACCTTTCTTGTAATAGTTTCATCAAGTTCACAGAAGAATGAACGATCTCCACTCATATGGTTGCTTGCACCATTATCCAGATACCACATGTTAGCTGCATCAGCTTCAGCTTCAAAGTTGCTTGGTTTTATCTTTTTCTCATTAAGATACACAACTTCGTGCATCATCAATCCTTTGGCTTCTTGCGTCTCATCTTCCTTCTTTTCTATTGTCTCTTGAAGCTTAAGCAGTCTGTCAGGACAATCTGATGCATAATGACCCAGCTTGTCACACCGATAACAAGTTATCATCAAGGTGTCCCTGTCTTCGCCTCGTCCTTTGTAACCTCCAGAGCGTCCACGACCTCTTCTGCTCCAAGTGTAGCGACCACCTCTGCCTCTTCCTCTGTTTCCTCCATAACTACCGGGAAAGGCCTGTTGTGTATCGGTATTAACATACATCAGTTTGTTCTGCTCTTCCTGTTGTTCTTCATCTTCTTCGCATATTTCTCCTCATAAGTTTTCAACCTACCAACAATATCCTCAAAAGTGGTGGTCTTTAGATCAAGAACTTGTTCATGAGCTGCAACAATGTGTATATATTTTTTTCTTGGCAAACTTTTCAGGAATTTCTTGACAAGCTTAGATTCTTCAATGGTCTCTCCAAGCGATGCTGATTTTGATGAGATCGCTGATAATATTCCCACAAACGAATCGATTGTATCAGTTTCTTTCATCTTAAGTCGGTCGAATTCTGCCCATTAGGGTCTGCAACCGAGCCTCCTTTACTCTTTCAGCTCCTACATGTCTCGCCTTGATTGCATCCCAAACTGCTTTTGCTGTATCAAGGTCTCCGATTTGAAGGGTTAGATCTTCGGGTATTTACTGAAACAGCAGAAAGATTGCCATATCGTTCTTGTCAATGTTCTTCACGCCGTCTTCTATGGTTTCCCAAACCTTATTCACCCTAAGAGTAATTCTCATCCTCATAGCCCAAACGGTGTAGTTAGAGGAATTCAGCATCAGACACTTAATCGAAGAAAGTCCACCTTCTTTGGATTGAAACTCGACATCTTCTATTGATCAAGCCACACTCGGAGGTTCGGCCGTACCGTACGGACGTCCGTACACATTTGCAATAAGGTCGAGCATCGTTGGGGACACAAAGAAGAGAGAAGAAATTGAAGTCCATCAGGCCCATCATGTGATCGAGAAGCTTCTATTATTACCGTTAGAAAGAAGGAGAGAAACCGAGTCACATGTTTGAGTTATCCCCAAGATGTCGCTATCGGTTTTGGGGAACGCACCTCTCTCTCTCTTAATGTCCCTTTCATTTGTTTCTATTTCGAGATAGAGGTTGCCCTAGTGGGTTTGCCTATTTAAGTCAAGTTCACATGTTGTATGAAGACTATTCTAGTGGATTCCATTATTTACCTCTCATTCTCTTTGCTTCAACAATTCTCTCTCTCTTTATTCTACCGAAACCCTCTCAATCTCTTAAGTCTTCCGCTCATTCTAACATGGTATCAGAGCCAGGTTGTCGTTCTTGACAATCTAACTCGCCTATTCTCTTATTCTTCATCTCCTTTTACTCGATTCTTCATTCTTACTACTTTTATTCTCCGGGTAAAAGCTTTGTCCAACGGTCCATAGCATTCAAACCATGGAAAACGCCAAGCCCATTGTTACACCGATTGTTCTTAAGGGAACAAACTACTTGCTGTGGACAAGAACCACAAGAACCACCCTTGGAGGTCGTGGCCTTTGGAGTCATGTCGAAACCGACTATGTTTCAAAGCAGAAGATGAAGGTGTAACAATGGAGAAGATGAAGAATTGGAAGTAGAGGAAGAGAGCGAGAGGAAGGCCAAGTGGTTTCAAGAAGACCAAGTTGTCCTATCCGTTCTCCAAAACTCTCTCGACACGCCAATTCTTGAAGCCTACTCCTATTGCGAGACGGCCAAGGAGCTTTGGGAAACGCTCAAAAGCGTTTATGGTAATATTTCTAACTTGACTCGAGTTTTTGAGGTCAAGAAGGCTATTAATGAGCTTCATCAAGAGGATTTGGAGTTCACTAAACATCTTGGTAAGTTTCGAGCACTATGGTCCAAACTCGACATGTTGCGGCCAAGTACACTCGATCCGGCGGTGCTGACTGAAAGGAAGGAGCAAGACAAGGTCTTTGGACTCCTTCTCACCTTGAACCCATCTTTCAATGACCTCTTGAAGCACATCCTTAGGGCTGAGAAGCTACCCTCCTTTGAAGACATTTGTTCTCAAATTCAAAGGGAACAAGGATCACTCGACTTGTTTAGCGGTAAGGGGGAGCTTGCTACGGCTAACAAAGGAGTGTACAAGCAAGAGGATAGGAAGGTGTGGATATGTGACCATTGCAAGAAGCGAGGTCACATGAAAGACAAGTGCTGGATCCTCCATCCTCATCTCAAACCGGCCAAGTTCAAGGCTAACCTCTCAAAGGAAGCGACTAGTGACAAGGGAGCCGGTTCTTCAAAGCAAGGAGATGAGGCGGCCATGACCGCAGCCTATGGGGAGGTGGTGAGGAAATCAGACCTTGAGGCGCTCATTCGCTCGATTGCTTCATTCAAGGAGTCTGGTATCTCTTTCTTTACTTCTAAGCCTAGTAAATCACTTGTTGTTGACTCGGGTGCTTCTCACCACATGATTAGTAACCCTAGTCTAATTTACAATATAAAACCGGCTTTAGGAAATGTTATTATTGCTAATGGAGAACAAATACCTGTGAAAGGGATAGGGGAATTGAAACTATTTGATAAGACCTTAAAAGCTTTCTTTATGCCTACCTTCACCTCTAATCTTCTATCAGTTAAGAGGGCCACTAATGATTTGAATTGTTATGCAATCTTTGGTCCTAATAGTGTTCATTTTCAGGATATTGAGACTGAAAAAGTTCTTAGAGAAGGACAAGGGAGTGGAGATCTCTATGTCCTAGAGAAAACCTCACCAATCTTATCTACTCCTATTAAGTCTTGTTTTGTTGTTAATTCGGATAGTATGTGACATGTTAGATTAGGCCACCCTCATTCTTGTGCTCTTTCTTTAATGTTGCCAAATGTTTCTTTTGATAACTCAAGTTGTGAGTCTTGTATCCTTGGTAAACATTGCAAGTCTATTTTCCCTAAGTCTACTACTATTTATGAGCATTGTTTTGATCTAGTGCATTATGATGTGTGGACTTCACCATGTCTTTCTAGAGATAATAACAAATACTTTGTGACTTTTATTGATGAAAAATCTAAGTACACATGGATTACTTTGTTACCATCAAAGGATAGAGTGTTTGATGCCTTCATTAACTTTCAAAATTATGTCACTAATCATTTCAATGCTAAAATTAAGGTACTTAGATCAGACAATGGTGGAGAATATACAAGTCACAAGTTCAAAGAACATTTGATCAGACAATGGTGGAGAATATACAAGTCACAAGTTCAAAGAACATTTGGCTAAGCACGGCATCTTACAACAAACAAGCTGTCCATATACGCCCCAACAAAACGGTGTGGCTGAGAGGAAGAATCGACACCTCATGGAGGTTGCACGTTCGATGATGTTCCACTCACACGTTACAAGGCGATACTGGGGTGATGCCGTGATGACGGCGTGTTACTTGATTAACCGGACACCAACCAAAGTTCTTAATGACTTGTCACCGTTCGAGGTATTGAACAAATTCAAACCATCTCTCGATCACTTACGTGTCTTTGGTTGTGTTTGCTTTGTGTTAGTGCCCGGAGAGCAGCGGAGCAAGCTTGATCCGAAAAGCACAAAGTGCATGTTTATTGGCTATTCCACGACTCAAAAGGGTTACAAGTGTTATGATCCAACAACAAGTCGTTTGTATGTCTCTCGAGATGTTCGGTTCATGGAAAATATCGGCTACTTTGATAACAAGGACTGGAACAGCCTCAAGGACCTCTCTTCGTCACCAAATGACCGGGCCTCCAGCCTAAAATTTCTTCTTGACCATCTTGGCAATCCGCCTCTACCGGTTGGCCCTACTTGGGCCGAGCCATGCTCGACCCTTACCGAGAGTGAGCGAGAGCCTGACGACGTCCCCGAGACCGTCCTGCCTCCAGACCATGTTCTTCCTGAGCCAAACTTGATGATGACCGGTGACCATGGTGTTCCCATAACTCCTACCGAGGAACATTCGGATAGCGAGACTACGGATGGAGACACTCTTGAATCACATGAAGTCGTGTCATCCACGCAACCTGTCTTACGGAGGAGTGAACGTCTACATGGAGGTGTGCCGCCTTCATAACCTGTCTTGCAAAGGAGTGAACGTGTTAAGAATAAGCACGTCTACTACAACAGTCAAGCCGTCGCACATCCTATACAAGCCGTTTGTTCACTTGAGCTGCTTCCTGTCGATCACCAAGTTTTCTTTGGCGAAGTCGATGCTCATTGGATTCCTCAAACTTATGAGGAGGCTAAGGAGCACAAGCAGTGGTTGGAGACTGTCAAAGACGAAACTGGTGCTATGATCCGGAATCATACGTGGGATGAAGCCGACCTTCCCAAAGGTAAAAAGGCTGTGAGCTCTAAATGGGTCTTCACTATCAAGTTCTTGAGCACAGGTGCCATTGAACGACATAAGGCTCGACTGGCCGCCCGTGGCTTTACACAAACGTATGGCGCTGACTACACGGAGACATTTGCCCTGGTGGCAAGGCTCCATACGGTTCGGGTCGTCCTCTCTCTCTCGCCGTCAATCTCTCGTGGGATTTATGGCAAATGGATGTCAAAAATGCGTTTCTTCAAGGCGAATTGGACGAGGAGGTTTATATGACGCCACCTCCGGGTCTTGAGGACATAGTCGCTCCCGGGAAGGTCTTGCGGCTTCGTAAGGCTATCTATGGCCTCAAGCAGTCCCCGCGAGCCTGGTATCACAAGCTGAGCTCCACCCTCACGACTCAAGGTTTTAGGCGGTCGGAAGCTGATCACACCCTTTTCACGCTTAAAACATCTCTTGGCCTCGTGGTGGTGCTTATATATGTCGACGACATTATTGTAACTGGTGATGATAAAGCTGGCATTGAAGACACCAAGCAGTCCCTCAAAACTGCCTTTGACATCAAAGACTTAGGCGAACTCAAATACTTTCTAGGGATTGAAATATGTCGCTCTCCGGAGGGGCTCTTTCTTTCCCAACGAAAGTATACCCTTGACTTGCTGGCTGAGACGGGGAAGCTTGGTGTGTCTCCGGCGACTACACCACTTGATGAAGACTACCAGCTCAAGCGAAAGGGGGAGAGCATTCGGGCCAAAGAAGGCAAACCGCGAGAACCTATGGACGAGCCATTCCCGGATGTCACGCGTTATCGCCGGCTTGTAGGTAAGTTAATATATCTTACCATCACACGACCTGACATATGTTATGCTGTGAACCAGGTTAGTCAACACATGAAGGCTCCAAGCAAGTATCAATGGAGCATGGTCGAGAGGATCCTAAGCTATCTTAAAGGCAGTCCGGGTCAAGGCATTTGGATGGGCAAGAACGATAACACTGAGCTAGTAGGCTATTGTGATGCAGACTACAATGGAGATACCTTGGATAGGAGGTCAACCACTGGATATTGTACCTTCGTTGGTGGGAACCTAGTCACATGGAAGTCAAAGAAGCAAAAGGTGGTGTCTTGTTCAAGCGCCGAGGCCGAGTATCGAGCAATGAGGAAGCTAACGAACGAATTGACTTGGTTAAAGGGGCTACTCAAGGATCTTGGTATTGAAACAAAGCAGCCGATCACTATGCACTGCGACAATGAGGCTGCAATTCACATAGCCACCAACTCTGTCTTTCATGAAAGAACCAAACACATTGAAAGCGATTGCCACAATGTTCGAGAGAAGATTGAAGAAGGAGTGGTACTACCGTGCCATACTCGGAGTCAAGATCAGTTGGCCGACATATTCACCAAGTCTGCAAGTTCTAAGGTTTGTGACTATATTCATAACAAACTTGGGCTTGTAGACATCACTAGACCATGATCGACTTCCCTAATCCGCGGACAGAACACTATTTTTCCCTTGGCTTAGTTTTGTCCCATGAGGTTTTCTAAGTCAAAGTTTTTAATGAGGTGCTGCTTCACGGGTTTCAAGCTTAGCCATTGCATTCGGCTAAGCTTGAGGGGGAGTATTGATCAAGCCACACTCGGAGGTTCGGCCGTACCGTACGGACGTCCGTACACATTTGCAATAAGGCCGAGCATCGTTGGGGACACAAAGAAGAGAGAAGAAAGTGAAGTCCATCTAGCCCATCATGTGATCGAGAAGCTTCTATTCTTACCGTTAGAAAGAAGGAGAGAAACCAAGTCACATGTTTGAGTTATCCCCAAGATGTCGCTATCGGTTTTGGGGAACGCACCTCTCTCTCTCTTAATGTCCCTTTCATTTGTTTCTATTTCGAGTTAGAGGTTGCCCTAGTGGGTTTGCCTATTTAAGTCAAGTTCACATGTTGTATGAAGACTATTCTAGTGGATTCCATTATTCACCTCTCATTCTCTTTGCTTCAACAATTCTCTCTCTCTTTATTCTATCGAAACCCTCTCAATCTCTTAAGTCTTCCGCTCATTCTAACATCTTCAAGCTTTGGTTTGGTCATCATGAATGAACAAAGCTCTGGTACCAAATATAGATTAAGAACACAAAGGAAGAATAACTCTCTTCTTTATTGATTAAGAAAAATAACTCAAACTCAAGTTCTCTCTCAAATCTCTTAAGGCTTACCACATCTTGGTAGCTCTTTATATATAAAACTCAAATACACTTTTCCAAAACCAATTAGGAAATATGACTTATTTAGATAACTCCTATAAATCTAATATGTATATTTGAATATCTCTCAAATATACTTAGCTTGGGCTTTAAGCTACTTCAAGCTTATTATAACAAATCAAATCATGAGTGATAAGCGAGTCATTAACCATTCGTACAAGTGCAACTTGGAGTGGTAGTGTGTTTGATAGGTTTGACTTTGAGGACAGGGTTTTGCTCGAAAAAGTTGGCCGGCCGAAGTTCAAAGCCACTGGATAGAGTAGGCATAGTCGGAAAATCTTCTTGGCATGGGACGTGGTGGAATCCGACGGTATACCACATCACTATATCTTTCTTCTCTATTTCCCTATTCCTGTAGCATACAATTTATACATATAGTTTATCGTAAGGACAAAATAATATCAGAATTTAAAAAAATAAATGCTGTTAATATTTTTTTAATGATTTTAATTGTTTTTAAGAAACATTTCAGGTGTTAATATGTTTGTAATGTTTTAGAAAACTTTATTTTTTCATCTAACTTGATCATTATATTAAATAGGGAGAGAATTCTCGATGTAACTCGTTTTCGAATTGTGATTACATAAGTAATAAAATCATAATAGAAGAACTGAGAATTATTTGGAATAGTATGTTTTAGAAAATTTTATGTATAGTTTTTTTGATCATTAATCTATAATATCCTTTACATAAATTAATATAATTCTTATGTCAAATTAATTTCGTAAAGCAAAAATACTATTTTTATACGGATATATAGAAGATCAAAACAGTAACTTTTTTTTTGTTATTTGATTACTATAATATGATACATACACAATTTCCGTAAATTCAACTTCAATTTTTTGAATTTTTTATCAGCTCATGTTTTAAGCGAGCGGTGGAAATTTGGAATATATCGTAATTTAAAGATTGATTCTCTAAAATCTTAAATCAACTTTTGTTTTGTAATGAAATCTTAAATTAAATTTGATTATACTGTTATTCAAACCATGCAAGGGACGTAAAAGAATAAAATTTTAGTAGAGATTTTAGATTACCTTTGGGACCATACGGCTAACGTGTCGTCGCCTTGGCTCCGATCTGTATACAAACCGCTAGTCCACATCTCTGATTTGTTATAAGGGGTGATCCACATGTTATAGTTGGTGAATGCTGCTCTAATCTGTGGGTAATCATCTTGAGTTAGAAGTGTGCCTGAAACCGGCCCCGGAAATAAACGGTATCCAACCTCATTGCCATGCTTCGTTCTCCGATCAGCGTTAACCACCACAAACTCTTCCACATTAAGTCCTAGTTTCACCCGAGCCTCTGCCTCGGTTTTCGCCGTCTTTTGCTTCGTAGTCCAGTAGCTTTTTCTTGGTGTGTTAACAGATTTCGGAGCCTTGGTCACAAGTTCCGTACGGACAAAAGAATTGTTTGTACCATCGATGTCAAGATCAAGACGGAATGTCACAAAATGGTCGTGATTGACTCCGACAGTGTTGTCAGCAATAAGTGTCCCATGGATATCGTCTTCTTTAATCTCTGATGTGTGAATATATTCCACCGGTTTAACTTCTAAAACACCGGTTAAACCGACCTAGGCATATGAAAGCCGTAATATTATATAACAGGTCGATTTGAGAATATCAATTATTTTATTAAAAATATATTTAATGCAAAATTTTGTTTGTAAATTATTGTCACAAAACAGTATTTTCTGTGGGTGGATTCGCATTTAAACTTTTGACTGATATGTTTCATGAATAGTTGTAAATATTATGGTTCTTTTACTGTATTAATGTACAAAAGGAGTTGTATATCAGATTATCAGAATTAAGTTTTTGAAAGACGTTTACCTCCATTTTGATGGAACCACTAGGTTTGAACTCGTAATCAATAATGTAGTCGTAGTTTCCCACGGTTGTCACCATACGGGCTACAAGACTCACGTCCGGTCTAACCTCTGTGATCTGCATGCATGATAATGTAGATATACTATTTATCATTGTATGATGTATAAAAAAGGGATATGATTCGTAAATTATAATTTATTACTTCTAAGCCGGGAACCTCAACTTCTGTATGTCGCCACATGATGTCTCCAGCGTGCTTTTCAAAAATACACATAACATTTGATATTTTTGTAGGGGTTCCATATTGGCCCGCAAAAATACCATCCATGAAAGCGGCACCAGCGGGACAATCGTTGTACGGCTCAAGGGATACAGCAGACTGGCCGCAACCGAATTCACCACAATCTAGGTACGTGATGAAGTACCAATCAGCACTTGGGTCCATGTAAGGTACAAAAATTTCCGACACATGGCCTTTGTATAGGACTTGCCGGTACTTGTTCATGTCCATGTCGAAAATGGACGCGAGTGAGATGACGAGGCCAGCTCGAACGTCGAATGACATGTGAAACTCCCAATTTGCCCATCTATTTCACAACCATATAAAACAAACTGATAATCAAATATTAATTAAGTTTTCATTTTCAAATTTACTGGGAAGCGTTTACGCATATTCTTTCCACAATTTATTACTTGCTATAATTCACTCTCACGTACCAAAAATAGAGAAAATTAATACTCAATGACAGTATACAAATTAATTGTGTTTTTCCTAATAATCATCTTCTATTGCCAGTCAAATTCATTTTTAAAAAAGAATATTCAATGTGTTACTGATTATCACACAGTTAATCTGTATAAGCCACAAAACTATATCTTAAAATAGTTTGAAAACGTACGAAAAAATGTTCGACTTAGAGAAAACTTTTTCTCACGGGTATATATAAATAGAAATATTTTTCTAATTAATATGTATTTTGTTTTAAACGATGTCCATAGATCTAATCATCTAAGTAAAGTAATCAGTGTTTGTAGCTTTACCACTAACATGAAAATGATCTTGGCTTAAAAGTTTGGAGTTCTTTAAATCTCTTAGTTGTTTGGATGATTTAAGGGAAATAATTTATAAGAGTTAATTTTATCCGACTTTTAATAATTGAGTTTTACTTTCTCGAGGACTTTTGAGATTTCACTTATAAATATCTCTCGGTAGATGTAAGTGAGAACAACAACTTAGAAAATTTTGGGAGAAAAAGGCTAAAATTATGTTACTATTCACGCTGAATAATTATTGTTTCCAAAACCTTATCTATAATTGTGCGTGCGGCCAAAGAGACAGAAAGAGAGAGATCCTAGTACCTCACGATGTGACCTTCAATCTTGAACCCTGGACCGTTGGGCTGAAAAAGGACAGCGTTTCGAAGCGCCGGGCCAAACGGCGGGTTGAGCTTTGAGAAACGGAACTCCGTCCCGTTAGCCTTCGGCAGAGGACTCGTGAATCTGTCCTTAAATTTCGTTACCTTCATTTTGTCAAGGTTTACTATTATTGTCAGTCCTTCAATAGGTCTAAGATACGTATTCACCGACCCATTAAGGTAAAAAGGTATCGTTTTTATAAGCCTCTCCGTCTTCGTCTCTCCGAACCATCCCATCGTTGAGGAGGTGACCACAACCTCTGACAATTTCAAGCCACGTCTCCTGATAGAGTCACGGAACGGCTTGAACTTGTGAACAAGTTCGGTTGCTGCTTCTTGCTCGTCAATAGTGAGCATAGGGTTACCCTTCCCTACGTGGATTTTGTCCGAGATGATGGCTCGAGAGGAAAAGTCAACAACGATTTCTCGGGTCTTTCCGCTATCTCGGGCGATAATGAATGCCTGACGTGGCGGTGGTTTGACGTTTTGGTCCGGTGATGAATGCCACGATAGGACTAGGGACTTGTCAGGTTCATTGAGACCCACGTATTGGAAAGTGAAGTTGTATTTCGGACCGACTGGGTACGTTTTCTTGATGACGTTACGGACGAGTTTTAGTTCAGTCCTAGTCAAGGGATCAAAGGGGTGAGGCGGTCGGATGAAACTTGAGGAGGAGAATGCGAAAATAGAAGAAAAGATTAAGATGATGAAGTGAAGTCGAGCCATTGCTATGTGATTTTGATGGACATGGGTTAAGTTCACTTATATAGCCACCAATTTTTTTATTATTTTTTTTTTTTTGGTTTTTATTTAAAACACACAAGTAAACATGTTAATTAGGGATTTGTTGTCCTAAACATAGAAGTTCTTTCACAAAATATGTGAGTACTATACATAAGTATTTTTTTTTTCATTTTTTAAAAATAGTAGCTAACCATTTTGACCTTATGTCCATCGATCTTGAACCCTAGGGGTAGAACAAATGGAGTTATTGAAATGCATATGCTTTTACCAGGATTGGTGTACAAATGATTTTACGAGTCATATTATATCATACACAAAAGATACATATATGATCCATCCACCAAAATGTTGAGAAAATACATAACATAGACATTACAGAATTGGTTCTTTACTAGATGTTAGTTCTTAAGATGTTGGTGTTCGAATTTAGAGATTTAATCCTTAATTTGAGTGAAAATGTCTCTAAAATTTCAGATTAACATCTCTAGCGTTGATGAAGACACTTATTGGTTATCTATGTTTAATTAAAGATATGTGGATTTGTTATGATCTAGTTGCTGTTAGGAGCGCAAAAATCGAATTGAGAAAATATGCGAATTATATTTAAATAACGAAATCAAGAACGAATTATAAGAATTACAACAGCATAATATAAAGCATAAAATAAATCACGAAGGCAAGATATGATATCTATTTCCTTAATTCAATAAATCGGCCGTAAGTGCTTTCGGACAATCACGATTTATGAATCCCAGGATACAACCGATCACGAACTATTACAGTAGCACACCAGTAATAGAACTCAAGCGAACAGATCTACATTATACTCTCAAGACTACTAAACTAAGAACTTACTTGGACTAAGCAAGAGAGAGGGAGAGAGATCTTCAGAGGAAGGAGTGTTTATGTTTTTGTGTGTGAAAAATAATGAGAGGTTATGCCTCTATATATAGTGGAAGGAGGGAGCTCTCAAGAAAATATTCAGTGAATATTCTTGGAGTGCTGCCCAAGTTTGCTTGGAGTTCACACCAAGTCTTTCCAAAAAAATAAATGAGCCTACAGCAGTCTCAAGAGCCAAAAAGCCCAAAAGCCCAAAAGCCCAAAAGACCACAGCCCGTGTCCGACCCGTCCCGCATCTGTGCTCGGCCCGGTTCGGTTCAGTTCTCGTGTGGGAACCTTCCCTCTTCCTTCTACACACTTTTGAAACTAGAAGAGTGTAAAACTATATATATATATATGAGTGAAAAATCAATCATATTTCCGATGTGGGATATTTCCCAAACCATCCCAAGTAGCTCACTTCACACTCTTATTTCTCATTCAAATCAACTCTGTTTTGGACGTATGAGTATACCATCTTGTAGTACTCGTTACCAGCTTTCCATTGCACTATCGACCAGACAATTCCGATCAGCCATTTGGCCGGAATTTGGCCGGAAAGTCGCCGGAAAGTCATTGTCCCAAAACCTGCAATTTTCTGAAACTTGTTTCTGAAAATTCAGTTCCAACAGTTGCATTATATAAATTGCTAGGTTGCTTATGGACCAAGAAACCATTACTAACCGTTGATCTTTTGTCCACAGTACTACACTGAGATGGGTTTCTGAAATACTGGCCTAACGAAGTCGTTTCGCAAACACAAAGAGTGTGTGGTGTGGAGTGATGTCGTGTTTACGTTGAATAAGTTTTCTGAGAATGACTTAGATTATCAATCTCCATCAACTAGCAACACTATCACCATCAATCTCTCTCTAGCTATCTCACTATCCTCGCCAAACACGTTTAGGCAGACCTTAAAAGTTGATAAACCGCTGTTTTTTCTTTCTAAACGCTGATTCTCAACGCTACATGAGTAGCTGTAGTTTGATTATTATCTTTTAAAAAACACATTTCCAACAATATTATTGATCAAATAGCATGTGTTATAAATTTTTTAACGTAAAATACGAATTAGAATGTTAAATGCAAATAATGGTGTTCGTCGTTGAGTATAAAATAACTTCATCTTCATATATTTGAATATATCTAAATTTCTACATATTTAATATATCCAAACAAGTATAATAATATATACTAGATTCGAACCCGCACGTACGTGCGGGATTAATTTTAAAAATTAAAATTACTATTAAGTTTGCAATATATTACGTATGTGCGGGATAATGTTTATAAACATATTTTTAACAAATTATAGTAAAATTTATAATCCAAATTCGTATCACTATATCATTTGATTTGATTTTTTTGTAGATGAAAAGAATGATCATATATGTTTATTTAGACGAAAAGTATAAACAGCTACAATTAAAAAAAAGTTAGACGAAAATAGAATATCTGGATAGAAAAAACCCATCACATATATGTCATGTTTATTCTATTTCATAATGATGATTTTAATAATACTTTACCCACTTGAGATTGTATATTTTAGTCCAATAGATAAAGAAATAGGTAGAAGATTTAGATGTGATATTCGTATTTTATGTACTTTTGTTTGGATATTTAATTTTTACAAATTAGTGGACATTATACAAATTTTCTTTATTTTTCTCAAAATTATCTATCAAATTGGATAAAATCTGCCAATGATTAAAATTCCTAAACTCGATGATCTAAATTGTATAGCATGGCAAACCCACATTGATAGGCTTACCTCGTCATGGTTGTGCTATTTTTTTCTCTTTTTTTGTATTGTCCAAAATGCATTTATGTAATTTTTTCTAAAACTGTATTCAATGGTATTAGTGGTAATAGTAGATAACTTTATGTCTACATAGTAAAAAATGCTTCCTTTTAAATAAATTTTAGTCCAATAGATACAAAAATATGTTTTTTATAAAAAATGATACGGAAATATGTAAGAAATTCAACACAGACTTACTAAATGGTGCAGAAGTGAAGAATTCTATATTTAGCTAAACAAACAACTACTTGCATATTTAAGAGCATTATGTTTGATATGTCACAAACAAAAAAAAAGACAGAGTAAAGGAAAAATTGTTGTTCTTCTTCATTGGCATCGCCGCATCGGTCTCTAGGAACCGGCTGCATCTTAGACTTCGGTGGCAACAACTCTTTGTGCTTCTGAGGCGGCCTCATTAGCTTCCTTCTCCATAGTCTTGTCGATGGTCTTTAGTGTCACTTGTATGATTTAATTTCCAACCAATATCTTAATCTGCAACAATTTCAAACACAAAAGAATGTCAGTAAAAGTATGCAGTTAATGAAACCTCATGTTAAAATAACAAAGGTTGCGTTTACCTATTAAATCATCTTTCCGTTGGTTTAATTTTCATTGCCACGGTTGATGTTAACACCTCTATTTTTTAACACCAAAGAGAAAACAAATTTTTGAATTAAAAAAAGAAAAATAATGGTTTACATAAAGATTGATTGTAATTAAGAAAAGAAAAATAATGAGTAATATTCTTGTAATATACTTACATCAACATCAGCAAATATGACCTCCAAGGTTTCTCCAGAGAAAGATGTATACTGCCTCCAAGAATGCACAATCTTGATTTGTATCTTCCAAGTCCTAAAGAGCTTAATGGTAGCAAGACTTGTGAAAACATTGTTTGCAGCCATTTTTTTTGGAAGAATTGCAATTGTAGACTGTTTTGTGGTTTTTGGTTTGAGTGACAATTACATCACGTTTCTATGGCTTTTATAGTTGTACGGCATGAATTTAAGATTATACACTATAATGGTAAAGATGTGATGTTATCGTTTAAGGAAGATTTCTAGAATAGCATAAATTTTGCCATGTCTAATATTTTGTTAACATTTTTAAACCTCCGAAATTAGACAATTTAAGAGTAGATTGAGGAAAAGTACATACATGATTTGCGATTAAGAATGCATAAGTTCTGGTTATAATCAATTCCTAATTTGAAACTTCACATATAACTAAATTCATGCGTACTAATTAAGTGGAGGAGAATTTGTTTGTTTAACAGATTTAATTGTCCGAATGATTAGGCTAACTTTCAGTTAATCAAGACCTGTTTGATTCTTGCGTAATTACATAATATATGTTTCCATAATTTTCGTGATTGCACGAATAAACGGATGAATTAAATAATAACTTAAATAATACTCCCTCTGTTCCAAAATATAGAATTGTTTGGCTAAAAGCATGTTTTTTAAGAAAAATTTTAACACAAAATAACTCATTAATTGAACACATTAATTGACCATAAAAAAGAAAAAAATAGAATGGATAATTAAGAATATTAAGAAACACGTTTTATTCCACTTAAATAGAGGTTGTTAACAAATAGAATGGATAAAAAAAAGCTAAACAATTCTATATTTTGGAACAGAAAAAAAAAGCTAAACAATTCTATATTTTGGAACAGAGGGAGTAATGAATGGTACAGAAAATAAATATCGAATATATTGGACACTGAAAATTGACCATTGGGCCGATTTGATTAGCCCAATACGTTTGGATACAGTGTTTGATCGTAGACAATAGAAAACATTAAGAGATTGTAGTGTATATTAAATGCTTCACAACCCAAGAACTTTCGGATCGGGTATATATTGGATCCGCGTCCTTTTCATTTTTCTTTAATACAAACATACCCTTTATGATGTTTTTTGTTTGTTCTATTTGTAATGGCATTTCATGTAATAATCTCCAACTTTAAGCCTATTTTTAACGTAAAATACGAATTAGAATGTTAAATGCAAATAATGGTGTTCGTCGTTGAGTATAAAATAACTTCATCTTCATATATTTGAATATATCTAAATTTCTACATATTTAATATATCCAAACAAGTATAATAATATAGATTATTATCACATTTTTTTCTTCTCACACAGCCTCTCGTCTTTTGTAACAATATCCAACAAGTAAGTTTTTATCTTTTACTTTCTTTCCTTTAAGTAAAAATAATTTTTTAATATATATAGTATTTATTTTTTGGCTCTAACTTCTAGTGAAAATATTTAATCTCATGGGGATTAGATTACACTACTCTAAACTATTTTGGTCTATGAGGAAATAAACTAATTTAGAAATGATCTCAAGTTGGAAGAGAGATTTTGAGAAAGTTTTGGAACTTTTAAGGTTACACAAAAAAAAATGAAATAATATCTATGAGTATCAATTTGATCAAGTTTCTTTGCTTTCTAATTAATTTGGGAGGGTTGAAAAGAAAACTACTACACATTGTGGGTGTGACGTTTATCTTGAGTCTCAACCTGTACTGAAGGCTTGGCTTGAGACGCAAACGCTCAGCGAATAACGACCAGTGGTGTAACGCACAAAATGCCAGACGCTGCGAACACACCGTCTTCACAAGGTAACATTCGTGGTTTAAGGTGTTGATTGGTTCTCCCGCTATCTTCCGCAAATGCTGCGTTTGCGGGTGGTAGTAGTTGCTAGCGATTGGTGCCAAACATACAAACCGTTTCCAATCGTTCCCGATCGCTCCCAACAGCTCGAAACCACTGAATTTTAAAAGCTGCTTCGCGCAAGCATTTGCGGTTGCGGGCGATTTCGATTAGAATATTTTTTAAAAAAACAAAAAACAAAATCAAAAATACTAAAATATTTTTTTCTTATATCTTTAACATAACCATTGTGTCCATTAAGAGATGAGAGAAAATGAAGTACAAATATGATTGAGGAGACTAAAAAATATACAATTACAAGAAAATAAGATTCCAATTAACAAAAATCCGGAAAACATGATGTAAAATTATTGGCACATCGCAAAAAAATTCAAAGAAGCTCAAAAAAATCTAAATTAATATAACATTTCATCAGAAGTTTAAGAAAATAAGATTATTTGTGAAAATATTAAAACAAATCACCAACCTTCTCATCAACTCTTTCATAATTAATTTATCTTGGTCTCGTAATTCAATGTGAGGAACTTATTTAGTGTGTGAAATTTAGCAGAGAAGATTTATAATTTAAAGCATATGTTTTATCATTTATCACATTACTTGATTAAATTTTAGGTGAAAAACCAAATACACAAAGTAATAAGTATTTCAATATGAACTTTATTTGTTTTTTGAATAATTATTTTACTATTTTTTATGATTTTAAATTATAAATAAAATTTAATAAAGTTTTTGGTGTTTTTAAACATTTATATAATTATATATTATATTTATTATGTTTTAACCATTATTGCAACTGTTGGTCAACCAGTCGTAAAACTCTCGCAAACGCACCCATTTTAAAACGCTAAACTAATCATTCAAAACGCTTAATAACGCTTGAAACCGCAATCGCCCGCTTCCACAATCTCCTGCAGACGCAACTGCAAACGCTGCGTTTGAACCAATCAGACCCTTTGATGCAAGCAGAGGACGCGGTTGCGGTACGGACAGAAAGGTTGCTCTCGGGCCGTTCGAACTAGGAGAGGTTTTCCTCAGACAAGGCTTGGTGATTCGAAACAAACGAGGGAAATGGAAGATGAAGGAAAACAAACGAGTGGATTGAGAGATCGAGCTTTTGGCCGCGATCAGGTCGAACGGATGCGATACAGACGGATAGGATGCGGACAGCTAGCGAATCGACGAATGGTTCGGCTAGAGAAGATGGAAGCGATGATGGAACGAACGACGACACGTGAGAGATGGCTCGCCTCACGATTTGGTCAAGCTAACGACGACAAACCCGGTTCGAGTTGCTAGGGTTCTCTCAAAAGAACAATCCCGGATTGATCTAAAGAAAGGAGTGAGACAAGGTCAAAGAATCTCTCTTTGAGAAATGTTTTTATTTCATTCAAGTCTGAAGTCTACAAGAAGCTCAGAGAGGGTTTAAATAGCTAGGTTAAGAGAGGCTTAAGGACACGCGGACTCGCAATGGTCCGCACACTTGTCCTTCGATGTGTTCTCTTTGAAATAGAACACGTCGCTCCCTTTGACATTCAAACTTAGCCACAAAACACTCTTAACGTTCAAAAGGAAGATTCTAGAGTTCAAATTAAAACGCACAACATAAGGAAAGAAAGAGAACCGTCTTTGGCCTTGGCGCGGGAAACGACTTGACTTCAGACGTTGTGCATTGAAGCTCCTTACCTCGTTAAAACCTCCTCCGGTAAACCTCGTGGGAAAAACCCGGAGTGAGGAAAAAAGAGTATGATTCCTCGCTTACAATGACTTGGTTGCCTTCACCCTTGGGTAAGGGTGAAGGCCGTGCGAACTGTTTCTTCACGGTCTTCTTCGATCAGGGCTTGGTCTCGGACGAACGCTTGGACAAAGAGGTTGATCTTCTGTTTGGTGGACTTGAAGGAGCTTCTAGACCTTGTCGTGGCTCCTGGGAGGACTACTGGTGCCTTGGCCGCGTTCGAAGCAAAGGTCTTGGTCGCGTCCGGTGCGTTTTGGTCAGGCGTCTCGGTCGCGTCCGGTGCGTCTTGGTCGGTTCCTGTCCTGTGCTCACATCACCCTTAGTCACCCTTTGCCGTATCTAGTCACTGTTCACAGGGCCGACTCGATGTTTTTAATGTCCAAAGCAAATAAAAAAATTACTCTAAATTTTTTTTTTTGCAAAAATATAAGTAATAGTAGTAGTAGTAAAAAATTCATATGAAAACTTTATAGAACAGTTTCTAATTTTATAAGCAGTTTCTAAGAAGAGAAAAAAAAAACTTTCATAAACAACCTTTTTTACTGCCCTAAAATTATATAAACAAATTACTTTTTTTTTTCTTTTTTTCTTGACAGCGTTGTTTATGGCAAGTGTTATTAAAAACTAAAATTTAACTAAATAAATTCATTAATTAAATAATTTTAGTTACCATTTTATATATTTAAAATTTTAAAGCCCACATGCAAAATGATGAAAAAGAAAGTCCAACAAAAATAAATTTAACTTCACAGTTCACAATTGGATAAGAGAAGTTGCAGCATGGAAGCAAAAGTTTGAATCCGTGGAATTTTATTGGACCAGATCGTTTAGTAAAAGAAGCTATGGATAATCTTTCTCCTTTTGTATCTTATTCTTAATTATGTTCCTGATTGCCTTGTAAACATCTTTCATGAGGACCCAATTATTTTATTTTTAGTAAAAAAGAAAAATTTTAGCATGTTATTTATATTTAAAATTTATTATTTAACAATATTACATTACACAACATTCATTAATTATTCGTCTTTGTTGTATTAAGATGTTTTAATCTTCAGTTTAAATCATATCATGTATTTTAAATTTTATTGATAGTAATGCTATTTTGTACTTTTGTTTGTACTGTCTATTTTCTATGTAATATATGTTAATTATTGAATTTTAAAATTATTATTTATAAGTTTAAGTATAAAATAATAATATTTAACTGTATTTAGATATAAAATATATATCTATATAAATTTAAGGGACTGATTTGCAAATAAAAAAGTTCAACTCTAAAATGAAGAAATGAATTAAAAGTCTTAGAGACAAATATAGAGATCTCAATTTTGGACATGAAAATGGAGATGAGTTGGAGATGGTGTTTGAAGATGGTCTGAAGACTCTATTTAAATTTAATGAACAAAGCTGTTGAAAAAAAAAATATAGATATATAAATTATTCTGGCGATAAAAACACAAAAAAAAAAAAAAGTATGGTCCCCCCTGAGGAATTCATGCTTGCACCAACGTAACTGCAACCGCAAAATTGACCCTGCAATTAATCTATGTATTATACAATTACGTAATTGCAAATTTATGATTATGACACGGCTACAAAACTAGATCACTAAAATGCTAGATATTTCAACATATTTGTTTCTTGTTGGTAAACTATGATGTTATAAGCATCGTCTTACCAAGAAAACAAGAGAAGAATTATACAAAGCGGTGTAGTTCCGGTTTTGTCCGTTTTCAAGAAACCTCTACAGACCACAACGTTTACAACGATCTGAGCAACGGAAAGACAGACCAAAGCAGCAGTTCTAACCTGAAAGCATGATTTTCGGGTAAATAACACTGTTGTGAATTCGAATGAACAGAATAAGAAAGCTTTGAAAAGAAAAACAGAGTGTTCTTGAGGTAAATACCTTTTGTCTAGGGTTTATATTATTAATCTGATGAACAACTTTACAAACCCCTAGTCTCCTTATATATGCCTCAAAAACCCGATACAATAGGAAATAAAAGATCTTGTGAATCTTCTAAAATCTATTACACCGTACTGCAGCCGCCTACACACCCAGAGCCGGCCCAATAAATTTGGTGGCCCGAAGCCAAAAGAAAATTTATGGACCTTTTTTATAATTTGTTGTTATATTATAAATATATAGTTTCTTAAAAAATTAGAATTCTAATTAGTTTTAAAATCAAATGACAGAAAAACAAGCAATAGAAAGAAAAGAAAAAAGAATATGTGTATACAACAAAAGAAAATTTTAAAATATATGACCTTAAAAACATTTTTTTGTTAAATACTATTATTGTTAAAAAGATTTTGGAACTTTTAGAGTAATATGTTTAAAACTCATCACATTATCTGGATTTGAAAAAACTCCAAAAAAAAATGTGGCCCTAAGCCTGGGCTTAGCCCGCCTGTGCTATGGGCCGGGCCTGTACACACCCAAAACCTAACCCTAAATTTTCTTGAGTCGGTCTCTACAAAAGCCCAGTAAAAGACTTGTACGCCTTACACAGTCTTGTACGCCTTACGACAAAATCTCCACCTTGAAGTTGAAGTCAATGAGATCTTTTACACTTTACAACAAACTCCACCTTGACGACAAAATCTCATTGACTTCAACTTCAACTCCTTGTTAGCTTTTGGGGAAACCTTTTGTCTTCATCTAGCAATGAAAGACATGGAGCAATCCAAGTAGTGCTTGAAATTCTCTATGGTGACTGGCTTTGATGTGATTGTAGGACGGGAGCTCGACCAAGACGACCAAGACACGCTGGATGCGACCGAGACGCCTGACCAAGACACACCGGACGCAGCCAAGACGCCCACCTCGAACGCGGCCAAGACACCAACGATCCTCCCAGGAGCCACGACTCAATCAAGGAGCTCAGCAAAGGCGGCCAAGCAGCGGATCAACCTCTTCGTTCGATCATTCGTCCAGCATCAACTGACCGATGAAGACCTCGAAGGTTCAGTTCGTTTGGTCTTCACTCTTATCCAAGAGTGAAGACAACAAAGTCACTTAAGCAAGGATTTGTACTCTTTTTCCTTACTCCGGGTTTTTCCCATTGGGTTTAAAGGAGAAGGTTTTAACGAGGCATTGAGCTTGGTGCAAAACGTCCTAAGGCTAAGGCGTTTCCTGCGTCAAGGCCAAAGGCGGATCTTTCTTCCTTTTGTCTTTTAGTTTAAATTCGAAAATTGGAATATTCCTTTTGGAACGTTGAGAGTGTTGAGTTGAAAGTCTTAAGAGGCGACGTGTTCCATTTACAAGGAGAACACGTCTAAGGACAAGTGTGTGGATCAATATGAATTTGCGTGTCCCTAAGCCCTTTCTTGACCTAAGTATTTAAATCCTCTCTTAGCTCTTTGTAGACCTTAGACTTGAATGAAAATAAAACTTTTCTCAAAGAGAGATTCTTTGTTCTTGTCTCAATCCTTTCTCTAGTCCAATCCAGGATTGTTCTAAGGAAGAACCCTAACGACTCCAAACTAGGTTTGACGTCGTTCGCTTGGCCGTATCGAGAGGAGAGCCAAACCTCTCGTGTCGTCAACTCGATCCATCCTACGTTCTCCATCGATTTGTTTCCATATCGCTTTCATCATCGCATCTTACCATAACCACTCTTAGTCGTTTCCGCCCGTATCGCATCCGACCGACCCGATAGAGGTTTCTCGTCCGTTGTCTCAAACGGCTCGTTGAAATCTCGTCAAACTCCATTTCTCTCGTTTGAGTCATCCCTAGTTTCGAAATCTCAAGCCTTGTCCGAGGAAAGTTTCGCGCATCTCGTTCTGTCCGAAGACGCTTCCTCCGACCGTTCCGCAACCGCGACCTTTGGTCACATCAGGCTTGGTCAACATATCAACTGCATTCTCAGACGTGTGCACCTTCTGGAGTAAAATACACCATAAACTGATAACTCTATGATCTTGTGATATCTTACCTCAGTGTGTTTTGTCCTACCATGATACACTTGATTCTTTGCCAGATATAAAGCACTCTAACTGTAACACCCCAATTTCTCAATTCTAATTGGACTAGATTGTTTTGTTATTAAGATTAGCCTTGAGGCCCAAGTGAAGGAATCATTATACGACAAAAGGATGTCGTGTGTTGTATGCATATGTATCTCCTTCTTGTGCCGTCAAAGAGAACATTCAAACCTAACCCTAAACCAGACCAGAAGCCACCAAGAGTGGGAGAGAGACAGCTGAGCCATTGTCGTTGATGTTGTTCCTTCGTGGTGTTGTGCTTGAAGAGAGAAGGAATCGGAGAACGTTGGGAAGCGATGTCGTTGCCGTTCACCGCCACCAGCAGCCACCGTGAGTTACCATCAGAGTTTGCAACGTTGAGTCACTAGAGATGTCAGCTGCTGTCACCGGAGTAGTCGTAGTCATCGTCGAGACCATTAAAGGTAAGGAAACCCTAGATCTATGTTGTAACTTGTGGAGGAAGGTCTTGTTGTTGTTGTGACTTATTGTTACTTGGTTTTGATATATGTTGCTGAGCCATGGGGATGGGGAAGTAGCCACCGTGTGACTAAACCGTCACGTTGAGCCGGCGAGGAGATCCGCCGAGAAAAGTTGCAGAGAGAGGTAAACGGCGAAGCTTAATCTCGTGCGTGTTGTGTTGTGTTGTGTTATTAAACCGAATATCAACAAGTGTAAACCAATAATTCTAAGTTGCGTAATTGATGTCTTAAACAGAAGTTGCAATACGTGAGTTTATTTGTGTTGGTGTGGTCACGTGTATAAGTTGAACGGGGTTGTAATGGATAGTGTGCTGTAATTGGTTATTGATTAAACTAAAGTGTATGGTTGTGGTGATGAATTGTGATTAACCGAATAATGGTCTCGTGATATTATTAAATTATTAGATTTTGGTTTGGTTTAATTACTAAGCTAAATCTAATTAATTAATGGGAATGATACCCAGTCAATTTAAATAGAGATTTTTGGGTTGGATTGGTCTAATGGATTATTGTCATCTAAACCACTGCAGATCAAGGATTGTTGCTGAAACGGGTTTCTGTTGTTGCTTTTTTTAAACCAAAGATTAAATCCAGTGGCTAAGGTGAGGGTGGTATTTGCGGATATGCAGTAACCTCTTTCCTTATATACTATTCAATAGTTGTTGAGTATAGACTCAAGAATTGTTTGTTAATTGAATGTGTTTGCGTGGATTTGTGTGCAAGGTAAAGTAGGTTGTTAGTAACATTATATATATATGTAAAGCACATTAGCTACATCATATGATGTTATGAATTAACTTATATATTATATTATAAATATAATTATGAACATACATGAGAATGAGAATGAGAATGAGAAAATAAAAGATACTTGAGGATGTTGGACTGTAATGGACCGACGAGTTCATTGTAGGTCATAAACCGCTGACGAGCAGTACGGGAAGAATCAAGCTATGGGCTGTGGTTTTCCAGGAATGGGGTTTGTGAGCCAGCAAAAGTGATAATGGCCAAACCTATAAGGAAAGTAAAATTTATTAAGTAATGTAAATAGACAGAAATGTTTGAATGTGGTAGTTGCAACATAAGTGCATAAAATAAGATGAAAGTTACTTAGGAGAATTAAGATGTTTGTTTGTTTGTTTGCTTGATAAACATTCTTAATCTATGCTAAGTAATAGTTGTTGATTATATTTGGAACGTGATTACTGTATGTTTAGTGGGCAGAGTTTGATCTCCTCACTGAGTAAACTTGTTTACTCACCCCCTTCTTTCCCTTTTCCCCAGGTTAGTAAGTTCAAGAGTTGTAGTTTGAAGTTTGTTCGTTGGTGAATTTTAAAGAAAGAAATGATTTTTGCCAGACCGGATGGATTACATGTTGTTCCGTCTTTTGCGACGGTACGGTTGTTACACTGACTATCACAGTGTAGCTGAACTCAACCTTGCTCAACACCTAGCTCTATTACAAGTCCTCTAACCCATAATGCCTCCTTAGCTGCCTCTCCCATTGCCATGTACACGGCTTCAGTGGTTGACATTGAAACAATAGACTGCAACACAGACCTCCAACTTATAGGTGCTCCAGCAAGAGTAAATGCATACCCTGTTGTAGACCTCATTATCAAGATCACCTGCATAATCTGAATCAACGAAACCCACGACTTCTGCCTTGCACTCATGTCCTTCAAACATGAGACCACGATCTGTAGTACCCTTCAAATACCTGAGAATCCATTTCACTACATTCCAGTGCTCCCTCTCAGGTTTAGACATGTACTTACTGACTTGACTATTAGCTTGAGCCAAATCTGGTCTTTTGCAAACCATCGCATACATAAGACAACCAACTACACTAGCATAAGGAAATTGTGCCATGTTTCTGATCTTCTCATCAGAAATAGGACATTGACGTGCTGAGAGTTTGAAGTGATTTGCCAAAAGAGTAGACACATGTTTTGCATTCTTCATGTCAAACCTTTCAAGTATCTTTTCTATGTAGCTTCTCTGAGATAACCACAATCTTTGAGAACTCCTATCCCTGTGAATCTCCATCCCAAGAATCTTCTTTGCATCACCAAGATCCTTCATCTCAAACTCTTCTCCTAGTAGTCCTTTCAACTCAACAATATCATCCATATTGCTTCCAGCAATAAGCATATCATCAACAAAAAACAGCCAAAATATGGGAGAATTATTACCAACGTTCTTCACATAAACACACCAGTCATATTCACATCTCTGGTATTCTATCTGCAATATGTAAATATCAAAACGTTTGTACCACTGTCTAGGAGCCTGCTTCAGCCCATATAAAGATCTTTTCAGTCTGCATACAAGTGCCTCCTCCCCAGATTTGACAAACCCTTCAGGTTGCTCCATATAGATCTCTTCCTCCAAATTACCATGGAGAAATGCTGTCTTCACATCCATCTGCTCAAGATGTGAATCCCAACAAGCTACCAGTCCCAACACAACATGGATGGACGTGTGTCGAATTACAGGGGAGAAAATCTCGTCATAATCAACCCATGCCCTTTGTGAGTACCCTTTCGCTACTAGTCTCGCCTTGAAAGTTACAAGTTCCTTCTCAGAAACTCCTCGTTTCTTCTTGAAGACCCACTTGTAACCAATTGTTTTCTTCCCCTTTGGAAGTGTTGTGAGCTCCCATGTCTGATTCTTGTTCAGACTAACTGTCTCCTCTATCATTGCAACAATACATTCTTCCTTTTTTAGGACTGTTAATAGCTTCACGAAAACTAGATGGATCATCTGTACCAATCATCAAAGCATAGCTAGCCATATCTTCATACCCATATCTGACAGGTGCCTTCACTACATATTTTTCCTTGGTTGCAGCCAAACTCCCCTCTGTACGTATCGGATTACCCTTCTTTCCCACCTTAGGAGACTGCTCCACCTCAGGAGCTTGCTCATCTGCTTCTGCTGCTGGTCTAGCTTCACTAGAATCCTCTTTATCCTCCATTATCTCTGAACTAGTATCAGCCTCAATGGTTACAGGAACTCGTTCTGAACTCGCCTGCAGCAGCATGTACTGCTCATCAAACACCACATCTCGGGTGATCACTCTTTTCTTAGCCTCAGGATTCCATAACTTGAAACCTTTCACGCCTTCCTCAAAACCTAGGAAAACACACTTTTTGGACTTAGAATCCAACTTTGATCTTTCATCGTGGGGAACTAACATATAAGCTGGACATCTAAAGATTCTCAAGTTTGATAGATCAATGCCTATCCAGTCAATACCTCTTCAACAACCTTCCCTTCTAAAGAAACCCTTGGCAATCTATTGATGAGGTAGACCACCATGTACACTGCTTCAGCCCAGAAGATCTTCGGGAGTCCTGCATTCAACCGCAAACACCTTGCTTTCTCTACAATAAAACGATTCATCCTTTCACCTATACCGTTATGTTGTGGTGTTTTCCGCACTGTAAAGTGCCTCTGAATATCCTGCTCCTCACATAGATTATGAAATTCTCCATTAGTAAACTTTATACCATTATCATACCTCAAATTCTTCATCTTCCTCCCTGTTTAGTTTTCCACTTCAGCCTTCCAAATCTTAAATTTCTTAAAAACTTCAGATTTTTGCCTCATGAATAAATCCAAGCCTTCTTAGAAAAATCACCTATAAAGATGACATAGTATCTGCTTCCTCCTAATAAATGTTCTTGTGTAGGCCCCCACACATCAGAATGCACATAGTCTAAAAGACTCTTTGTGGTGTGTAGACCTGTCTTGAAAGATGCCTTAGACTGCTTCCCCATCACGCAGAACCTCCATCTTACAATTCTTCAAACCATCCAGAAGACCTCTCTTGTGAAGTTCAGACAAACCATGCTCTCCAATATGCCTCAACTGCATATGCCATAGAGCTGTGTTATCTGATTCAGCTACAACGGTTGCAGCTCCACCTACAGCCACATTTCCAAGTAAACGATAAACATTCTCTTTTATGAGCTGACCCTTCATCAACGTCATATCTCCTTTGCGTACGTTCGCATAGTTATCATCATCAGTTTGAACCTGAATCTATCATTCTGAAGTGTATCAAGAGATATTAGATTCTTCTTCACTGTTGGAAGATGCCTCACTTAAGTCAAACTCTTGAAAGTGCCATCATGCATCAGAAATTTGATCTGTCCAATACCAACAACGCTGCAGCTTCTATTGTCAGACATTCAGACAGTCCCATAATTTCCAGCCTGATACGTGTCAAACTAATGCTTGTTTGAAGTCATGTGGAATGAACAGCATGTATCCAATATCCAAGAATCTGTGTGGTTGCTTGTAGTCACTTCAAGCAAATCAAACTCGACCTTCACTGTGTCTTCTGCATGAACCACATTAACAGAATTAGATGAACCTCCCATCTTGTTATGCTCCTCGTTCAGAGGACATTCTCTCTTATAGTGTCACGGTTTCTGACACTTATAACAAATTATCTTCTTCATCTTGCCATCTCTCTGCTTTCTCTTGTTCTTTTGTACTCCGCTACCTTGACTTATACTCACATATAGTCCATCACCTTGAGGGTTATCACTGCTTCCACCACCGTGCTGTTGGCGTCGGTTATGATGTCCAAGCAGCGAGTCTGTAGCTGACTGCAGACTTATCATCTCTTTCTCAGCCAATAGTGTAGTCACCAATGTCTCATATACAGGAGTTAAAGAACACCACAACAGCATGACCTTATCCTCTTCTTCAACTGTAACACCCACACACCCTAGATCTCCAGTGATCTGGTTGAATTGGTTAATATGTTGGACCAGATTTGCTCCTTCAGCCATCTTAAACCAATACATCCTCTGTTTCAGGTACAGCTTGCTAGATGGGGACTTCGACATATACATCTTTTCTAGCTTATCCCAAATCTCTTTTGAAGATCTGAGTTCTAGAACCTGATGCACGACTTCATCTCCAAGGCATGTTTGTATCATTGAACCCGCCTTCTTCCTTATCTCATCCCAGTCATCCTTCGAGATCGCTTCTGGCTTTGTGTCTAACAAAGCTTTCTTCATCCCTTGCTGATTCAGCATGTCCTTCACCCGGGTCTGCCAGAGACAGAAGTTTCCTGTTCCATTGAAACGTGGAACCTCAAACTTCACATAACTCGTCATTGAACCTGGCGCTTTGATACCAATTGTTGTGAATTCGGATGAACAGAATAAGAAAGCTTTGAAAAGAAAAACAGAGTGTTCTTGAGGCGAATACCCTTTCTCTAGGGTTTATATTATTAATTTGATGAACAACTTTACAAACCCATAGTCTCCTTATATATGCCTCAAAAACCCGATACAATAGGAAATAAAAGATCTTGTGAATTTTCTAGAATCTATTACACCCTACAGGCGGCACCGCCTACACCTCCAAAACCTAACCCTAAGTTGCCTTGAGTCAGTTTCTACAAAAGCACAGTAAAAGCCTTGTACGCCTTACACAGTCTTGTACATCTTTGTAGACGTCTTCAGAGATTTCAAGTCACTTTACAATGTTGAGCTTTCCAAGCCCAAGCCAAGTTCCCTATTAGTATGATATTGTCCGCTTTGGGCCCAGGTGGCGAAGCCTGCACAGATTTCTTATTAGGCTCCTTCCCAAAAGGCTTCATACTAATTAGAGTTGGTCTTGGCTTATATATTAAAAAATTATTTTCTAATCTTCCAATGTGGGATATTGTTTGTATCCCAACAAACCTTCCCTCAAATCATGTACCACGATCCTTTGGCCACCCCTTCAGCGAAACTCAGGTACCCAGGCTCCGGTACCCCTTTATTCCTGAAGTATTCTTGAGTCACCTTTAATCATGCCATCTTTTTGAGAGATCCTTTCACACCGAATACAGAGCCCACACCCACTCCCCTTGGTTCACTTTTCGACCTAGGCTCTGATATCAATTGTTGAGCTGTCCAAGCCCAAACCAACTCCTCTATTAATATGATATTGTCCGCTTTGGGCCTAAGTGGTTCAGCCCTCACAGATTTTTTATTGGATTCCTTCCCAACCCAAAAGACCTCGTACTAATTAGAGTTAGTCTTGGCTTATATATAAAAAAGTTATTTTCTAATCTTCCGATGTGGGACATTGTTTGTATCCCAACAAACACGTTCTCCATTCCAGAGATCTTTCCTCTTAGAAAAAAAACGTCAACCTTTTAGCAAAGTTAACCCGAAATCATGTTCTTAGAACAGAAAAAGGATGACTTGATAAGCAAGTCATTTGAGAATTCATTTACCTTAGCCTTCTGAAACTCAACCGAAAGGCACAAGACGAACGCGGCAAGACCAAAAAAAATATGAACATGAAAAAAAGAGAAAAATTGGGTCTCCCATTCCTTGGGTCTTGTTCCATAACCTCCACTGATTTTTCCTTACTATAAGGCTAGGTACTCAAGGATTAGCCGCGACACCTCATGAACAACTACATTAACCACCGGCGATAGAGGAGCGGTTGAGTTGGTTTTTCCTTCACTTCAGGAATTGAGGCAGAGAAGAATATGATTGAGGCCCATATGAAATATCCCCCATCCTTGATAAACTATGCATCTTACATTGACGGTACTACGGTTCTTTCTCATATCCCAAACCATCATTTACTAAAGTATCTCTAATCGCTATAGTTATCTAGCTACCTAGTTGCTTTTTTTAATAGTTTATTGTCTTAATGTTAAAACTCGACGTAGATTTAAATTTTCAAAATTGGCATAACTGACGGGTTAACCATATGAGCTAAATCAACAGAGTATATATTTAACATTTTATTGTTACTTTTTTAAAAATCTTAAATGTATTTTTCTTAAAGTGAAACACATGTAGGTGGGGGCAAATCTTAACGTACTCTCCTTTTCATGTAATATAGAAAGAAAAAAATGGAGTTGAAATATATGGGGTCACATAGCTATCAATTTACTCTTGGCACAAAAATGCCAAGACCAACAACAACATTTTTAAACACACATATATACTACATCAACTTTATTTATTCATATTATCATATGTATATGGATACACCCGAATACATAATTTATCTTTTGGAATCTCTTAACAATTCCTCATATATATAAAATCATGAATTGCATTCATTATGTGACGAGCTGGTAATTAATTGTTCTTTGGAGTACACTTTGGCACGGTGGTGAGGTTCATAGGTTTAGTCTTGAGGACAGGATTTTGCTCGAAAAAGTTTGTTGGCCGAAGTTCAAAGCCGCCAGACATAGTAGGCATTGTGGGAAAATCTTCTTGGCATGGGACATGGTGGAATCCAACGGTGTACCACATCACTATATCTTTCTTCTCTATTTTTCTATTCCTGTTACATTCATTTGCATAATTTTAATTAATCCAACAAAAAAATAAACATAAAGTACAAAATTTTTACATATAACTGTTATATTCATAAAAAAAAAAAATATTGTTCAAAGCATTTCAGGTGTTTACGTTTTTAATAGAGGTAGAGTACATTTGGCACCATAAAATTGAGATAAATCTATATGTATATATACGTTTACTTGCAGTAATCCCCTAAAATTCTTTGTAAAATAGGTTTATATAATCTTACGTCAAGTAATTCAATTATTCAAAGATATGTACCTATACAAAATTCTCATGAAGAAGGAAGCAAACTAATTGCTACGTATGTAAAAAGAATCAAATAGTTATAGAGGTAAAGTACCTTTTACACCATACAGCTAACGCGTCGTCACCGTGGCTCCGATCAGCATACGAACCACTAGTCCAAACCTCCGATCTGTTATACGGCGTGATCCACACGTTATAGTTGGTGAATGCTGCTCGAATCTGTGGGTAGTCATCTTGGGCAAGAAGTGAGCTTGTAGCCGGCCCAGGAATCAGACGGTATCCAACCTCATTGCCATGCTTAGTTGTTTTAGTAGGGTTAACCACCACCAACTCCTCCGGTTTCAGCCCAAGCTTCACCCGAGCCTCTGTCTCGGTTTTTGCTGTGTTTCGTTTTGTTGTCCAATAGCTTTTTCTCGGTGTGTTCACAGATTTTGGAGTCCTCTTGGTCACAAGTTCAGTACGAACAAATGAATTATCCGTACCATCGATATCAAGATCAAGACGGAATGTCACGTAGTGATCGTGGTTTACTCCAACGGTGTTGTCAGCAACAATTGTTCCGTAGATGTCGTCTTCTTTGATCTCTGATGTGTGAACATATTCCACGGGTTTAACTTCTAAAACACCGGTTAAACCAACCTATGCACATTAAAGTGGTAACACTAAAACAAATTAGAGCGGTAATTAACAATAAAAAAACAAATTTGGGAATATCGATCTTATTACATGCATAGTTAAATCTTATTGTTTATTCATGCTAGAGTTGAAATGTAATTTTTTTTCTTACCTTTATTTGGTGTTTAAGGTTAAATATTTATTATTTTATGTTGAATACAGATATAGTGTAAAATATATATATATATATATGTATATACTATATATATATATGTATATACTATATATATATATATTGTTACTTTTCGGTTTGCAGTCTTTTTTATTTATGATAAAAGTGTTGCGGTCTTTGTATTTACATTTAGAATTTTCAACTAATGTTTCATAACTAGACCAAAATATTGTATTTCTTTTAAATGTAACTATGTAAGCATATTTAATGTACAAAGAGAGCTAGCCGTAGCCGAATATGGAAATTATAAACAACTAAGCTCCTAAATCAGTATACAAATTAAAATGCGTATATAAAGCTGGGAAAAGTTTTTGAAAGACATTACCCCCATTTTGATGGAACCGCTAGGTTTGAACTCGTACTCAATGATGTAGTCGTAGTTTCCCACTGTCGTCACCATCCGGGCCACAAGACTTACATCTGGTCTAACCTCTGTGATCTGCAACAAAAATTTGTGTGAATATATATATATATATATATATATATATATATATTGTTTTTTTGTTAAAAAAAAAACTATAAATATGGTATATACGAAGATAGATTTCATGATAAGATATTATAATTTATACGTACTTTCATGCCGGGTACTTCAGATTCGGTATGTCGCCACATAATATCTCCGGCATATTTTTCGAAAATGCACATAACATTTGATACTTTTGTAGGAGTTCCATCCTGGCCCGCAAAGATGCCGTCCATGAAAGCAGCATTTGGGGGACAATCGGTATATGGCTCAAGGGACACGGCAGATTGGCCGCAACCAAATTCACCACAGTCTAGGTAACTGATAAAGTACCAGTCATCATGTGGGTCCATGTAAGGGACGAACATCTCTGACAAATGGCCTTTGTATAGGACTTGCCGGTACTTGTTCACGTCCATGTCGAAAATGGATGCAAGAGATATGACAAGACCAGCTCTAACGTTGAATGACATGTGAAATTCCCAATTTGCCCATCTATTCACCATCACATCAAAATATCAGTTAAAAAAAAAATTATGTGCACTTTTTAAATTCGGAATTTTTACCGGGATTTTGAAATTTTTTCCAGATTTATAATTAGCAGATTAATTTTAGCAATAAACTTGAACCAGATTAGTGATTGAGGTCAGCGGATTTACCCTATCGACTGCAAATGCATGTTAGATCTGAAAACATTGGGGTTTACCGTATTGTACAATACCACATACTCCATAATTGATCGCTTATCAATGATATAATTAAAAAAAAAAAAAAAAAAAAAAAAAAAAAAAAACTCCAGTATGTATAAATTCTTTACTTTTACATCTAACTTGAACTTAAATCTGCATAAAATCTATTCTGTCGTTTGATATTTCATTTTAAATTCGAAAAAGAAATTCTGCAAATCTAAATATGACCAACAGCAACTAATTACCATTATCTCGAAATCAGAAAATTTGAGTAGAAAAAAAAAAAATATATATATATATATAACTGTCCTATTTTTACAGTTACCGACATCAAAATTTTCATTTCATATTTAGTTGAATTATCATTGTTTGGCAAATTGATTTATAAGACGTATGTGGCATAGTTGCTCGTATATTGTTATTTTAATTAACTCACAACTAGTACCATTTTTTACCTCACGACATGTCCATCGATCTTAAACCCGGGACCGTCCGGCTGAAAAACGACGGCGTCTCGAAGTGACGGGCCAAACGGCGGCTTGAGATTGGAGATACGGTACTCTCTCCCGTTAGGCTTCGGCAGAGGACCTGTGAACCTGTCCTTGAACATCGCTACTTTCATCTTGTCAAGGTCAACGATTATCGTCATTCCTTCAATTGGTCTAAGATACGTGTTCACCGATCCGTTTAGATAAAATGGAATCGTTCTTATAAACCTCTTCGTCTGCGCCTCACCGAACCATCCCATCGTCGAGGATGTGACCACTACTTCCGACAAGTTCAAGCCGCGTTTCATTATCGAGTCACAAAACGGCTTAAACTTGAGAACAAGCGCGGTGGCTGCATGCTGCTCGTCAAGAGTGAGCATAGGGTTACCATTTCCTACGTGGATCTTGTCCGAGACAATGGCTCGAGTGGAAAAGTCAACAACCATCTCTCGGTTCTTGCCCTTATCTCGGGCGATGACAAACGCTTGACGTGGTGGTAGTTTGACGTTTTGGTCTGGTGATGAGTGCCATGACAAGACTAGGGACTTGTCTGGCTCGTTGAGACCCACGTATTGGAAAGTGAACTTATGGTTATGACCAATAGGGTACGACTTGTTGACGATAGTATGAACGAGGTTGAGTTCAGTCTCGGTCAAGGGATCGAAGGGGTGAGGCGGCGGGATGAAGCTCGAGGATGAGATTACGAAAATGGAAGAAAATATCAAGATGGTAAAGTGAAGTTGAGCCATTGCTTTGTAATTTGATTGTCTTGGTTATGTATATATAGCCAAAATTTTCCTTCTCTTTTGCACTTGAACACACAAGGTAACATGTAAGTTAATTAGGGTTTTGTGGTCCGATCAACATTATGAAAGTGCAACAGAGCTCTGAAGATGACAGGAGCCTGCGGAGTGTCTCAGAGCGCTGATATGCTGACGTGGAAGAAGATTACGGGAGTCGTGATAAGGAGCGTGAGAAGGAAGGAAGAAGAAGATCAAGATATACACGAGAAGATTGAGAGTATATTTGATCGAGAGGATAAGGAAGGATATTTCTTAGGATAAGGAATATTTCCTTTTAGTTAGGGATTCACTAAGATCTAGGTTAGAGATCGTGAGTGAAGGGTTTAAAGAGACGAGGGCTAGCCGCAAAAAGAGGTAGCACTCGTGGAATAAGTTTGAGAGATTTGTAAACCTTCGAGCAAATAAAAAGAGCTTTGAAGGTGAGTGTGTTTTACTCTTTTAGATCTACACAGGGTGTTGTGTTAGATAGACAAGAGAGTAGGCTTAGATTCATAACTTGTAAAAAGGGAGTTTTATAAGTTTGAATAAAAGCGTTTGCTTGGCGCGTTTCCAAGCGATTTAAGTGATTGTCGTTCTCTATACCTTTACAATTGGTATCAGAGCAAGCACCTGATAAAAAGTTCTGATATCCTTTTTCAACAGGTGAGATCTTGCGGCAAGGGTATGGAGAAATCACTGGATTTTGTTGCGGTTCAATCACCATTGAAACTCGATCCTGAGTGCTTTGGTTTTTGGAAAGTGTCGATCAAGCAGGCCATCTCAAGCATTGACATGGAAGCTTGGTTTGCGGTGGAAGATGGTTGGTCTCATCCGACGGAGAAAAATGAGAAGGGAGACTTGGTGCTTAAGCACAGGAAGAAATGGACGGCCGAAGAAAAAGCGGAGTCCAAACATAACTCACAGGCTCTGTCAGTTATCTTCAAGTCTTTGCCTAGGGACATTCTGGTAGTCACGTTTGAAGGCACAAGTAGGGTCAAACGTACAAGGTTGGACAATCTTGCTTCGGATTTTGAAAACCTGCACATGACAGAGACTGAGTCAGTTGCTGAGTATAGCAGTCGTCTGAGTGGTATTGCACAAGAAGCTGTAGTTCTGGGTAAACGCTACAAGGACAAGAAGCTGGTGAAGAAATTTCTCAGAAGTTTGGCAGACAAGTTTCAACCACACAGGTCTGCTATTGATGTTTCACTGAATTCTGATGAGCTCAAGTACAATCAAGTAGTTGGGATGATGCAGGCATTTGAGATACAGCTGAAGAAGAAGGAAAAGATAAATGAGAAATCATTTGCTCTCAAAGCCATTGAGGAACAGAAGATTGCAGAGTCTCAGGAAGTTGCAGATGAAGAAAAAGTCGGCTTGCTAGTTAAGAAATACTTCCGCAAGATGGAAAGAGGTCAGCGGAAGGGAACATCACCGGTCTTGAAATCCGATACTGATAAGGAAATCAGAAAGGGTGACAAGCAAGAACGACAGTGTGCTGAATGCGAGGGTTTTGGGCATTACAAGTCTGAATGCCCAAACAACAAACGGAAGAATTCCTTGCAATGTTATGGATGTAAGGGCTACGGTCACACCAAGTTTGATTGTCCTTCACGAGAAAACAAGCAGAAATCTTACATCACTTGGAGTGAAAGCGACTCAGATGAAGAGGTCGGCAAAGGAGAGGTTCTTAACAGCTTCCTTGCGCTGCTGGGTGTTATTGAGGAAGATGAAGAAGATGATGTGGTGCTGGAAACCAAGGACGTGGATGAGAAGGTGAATTCTGATTCAGAAGGGGAAGAGGCAGATTTGTCAGTAGAAGATCAGATAGAGCTTCTCATCAAGACGGTGGTTCAGAAGACACAGGATAACACACAGTTAACCTCTGAGAGAGATACCTTACAGCTTCATGTTGCCATGATCTCTAAAGAATTAAGTGAAGAGAAGGCGAAGACTCTGCAACTTGAGAAACAGTTAGACGAACAGCTGAAGAATATCAGGATGCTGAATAAAGGAACCAAAGATCTCGATACACTGCTGAGCACTGGAAGATCCAGCAATCTGAAGTGGGGTCTGGGTTACCAAGGAACAAACACCAACCCAACCACTAAATTTGTCAAAGGAGTGGAGTCTGCACCAGAGCAGAAGGAGAGGAATTTCTCTCAAACGACTAGGAGGTGTGATCAGGCTCCTGTGAATCCGAATTCAAGAAATTTAAGGATGGTTGTGTTTCCTGAGGTAAATACTAGGCCGCCATATGTCTCTAGTGGGTTTCTGCAGACATCTCAAAGACCTGTTCAGCGTAGTAGACGGAGAGGATGTTGGTATTGTGGGCATCTAAATCACTATAAAGCCCAATGCTATCAGTTTCAGAATCGTGTTATGCAACGCTGTGCGTTTTATCCAGCTGTGAGGAGAAACACACAGGAGTATGTCAGGAAAGATGATCTCTACTGTCATGTAGCTTTCACAGCAGAAAAGACAGAGGCTGATCAGGCCAAGTGGTATTTTGACAGTGGTTGCTCCAGGCATATGACCGGTGCCCGTGATAATCTATCACATCTAGAAGGTGTAGCTGGAGGAAGAGTTACTTTCGGTGATGGAGAAAAGGGTACGATCCGAGGAAAAGGAACAACTGGTGGTGAGTCTCAACCACATCTTAAAGATGTCTTCCTGGTTGAAGGGTTGAAGGCCAATCTGATAAGTATCAGTCAGTTGTGTGATGAAGCTCTGGATGTCACATTCACCAAGAAGGGGTGCAAGGCTGTGGATCAACAAGGGTCAATACAACTTAGAGGCAGGAGATCTGGTAACAACTGTTACATGTCGAAATCATCAATACAGTGTTTTAACACGACTGCTGAGTTGGATACAGAACTGTGGCACCAGAAGCTTGGTCATCTCAACATTCGCACAATGATGAAACTGGCTAATCAAGAGGTTGTGCGCGGAATTCCTAAGCTGAAAAGTGATCCACATTTCATATGTGGTCCGTGCAACAAAGGCAAGCAAATCAAGACGTCTCATGGGCCTGTGACTGATGTTCGCACTAGTCATGCACTTCAGTTGGTACATATGGATCTGATGGGTCCTATTCAAGTTCAGAGTATTTCTGGGCGACGGTTCATCTTTGTCATGGTGGACGATTTCACTCGCTACACCTGGGTGCGATTTCTTCGTGAAAAAGCTGATGCTCTTGAATGTTTTCGCATTCTTGCCCTGCAGATTAAAAGTGAAAAATATTCAATCCAGGCTATTAGGAGTGATCATGGAGGAGAATTTCAGAATGACAAGTTTGATCAATTCTGCGGAAATCAGGGCATTGTTCATCAGTACTCTGCTCCGAGAACCCCAGAGCAGAATGGTGTAGTTGAACGATAGAACAGAACACTCCAAGAAATGGCGAGAGCTATGCTGCATGGGAATCAAGTGCCACATCGGTTTTGGGATGAAGCTGTCAACACTGCTTGCTACATTATCAATCGTGTGTATGTTCGACCAAGGACCAGCAAGACTCCTTATGAGTTATGGAAAGGAAAGCCTCCAACTGTAAGCTACTTTCATGTGTTTGGTTGTCTATGCTACATTCTGAATGACAAGGATCAGTTGGGTAAATTTGACTCGAAGAGTGATGAAGGGATTTTTCTTGGGTACTCCGGACACAGCACTGCTTTTCGTGTCTACAACAAACGCACAAGATCAGTTCAGGAAACAGTAAATGTTGTCTTTGATGATACTTCGTTTCAACGAATTGATATGGTGCCTGTTCTCTCTGACAAGGATCTGGTAACTGATGATGAGAAGTCTGAGCAAGCCTTTGAGAGTTTTAGTGATCATACCAGTCCCGGACTGTCACCAGACGAGCTTCCCCCATCTTCTCAGGTTCATCGGAATCACTCCTCAGGCGATGTTATAGGTGCGATTCAAGGGGGTAGAGTTACCAGGGGCAAACAGATTGACTTTGCTCAACTGGCCGGAAGAAAACAGAAGACTGCAGTTCCAGACACTGTCACTCAGGACTCTGAGATTGTTCAATTTGCCTGTTTTGTTTCCACTATGGAACCAAAGAATCACAAAGAGGCTCTTCGGGATGAGTTTTGGGTTGCTGCAATGCAAGATGAGCTGGAACAATTTGAGCGCAGCGATGTGTGGGAACTCACTAAACGGCCAGCTAATGTCAATATAGTGGGAACGAAGTGGATCTTCAAGAATAAGAGTGATGCCAGTGGATGCATTGTGAGAAATAAAGCAAGACTTGTGGCCCAAGGTTACTCTCAAGTCGAAGGAGTTGACTTTGATGAAACCTTTGCTCCGGTAGCAAGGCTAGAATCCATCAGGTTCATGTTTGGAATGGCATGTGCTCTCAAGTTTACTTTACATCAGATGGATGTGAAAAGTGCATTTCTGAATGGGATTCTACAAGAAGAAGTGTTTGTAGAACAACCAAAAGGCTTTGAGAACCCACAACATCCTGAGCATGTGTACCGTCTGAAGAAAGCGCTATATGGTCTCAAGCAGGCTCCAAGAGCATGGTATGAGAGGTTAACAACATTTCTTCTGGATCAAGGATATGTTCGTGGAAGTGTAGACAAGACACTGTTTGTTCTCAACAACAACAAGGCCTTGATGTTTGTTCAGATCTATGTGGACGACATTATTTTTGGTTCTACCTGTCAATCTCTGGTGCAAAGGTTCGTGAAGAACATGTCACAGGAGTTTGAGATGAGTATGGTGGGAGAGCTGAAATACTTCTTGGGTCTGCAAGTAGAACAATCAGCTGATGGGATCTTTGTGTCTCAAAGCACCTATGCTAAAGAATTGGTTCAGCGATTTGGTTTAGGGAAGAGTAAAGAATCCAAGGTACCTATGGGGGTCAATGACAAGCTTTCAAAAGATGAGGAAGGAGAGGATGTGGATGAACGACTATACAGAGGTATGATTGGGAGCTTGCTCTACCTGACAGCAAGTAGGCCTGACATTTGTCTGTCAGTAGGGATTTGTGCACGGTACCAGGCCAAGCCCAAGCTGTCACACCTGCTAGCAGTCAAGAAGATCATCAAGTACATCAAAGGGACAGTGAACTTTGGTATTTTCTTCACTAAGGATACCAACACCAGTCTGAGCGGATACTGCGATGCTGATTGGGCAGGTTCTGTGGATGATCGCCGAAGTACTAGTGGAGGATGCTTCTTTATGGGCAACAATCTAATTTCATGGCACAGCAAGAAGCAGAACAGTGTCTCACTGTCAACCGCTGAGGCAGAATACATTGCCTTGGGCAGTTGTTGTACACAGCTCCTGTGGATGCGTCAAATGTCCTCTGACTATCGTATGGATTCTGACACTTTGTTAATTCATTGTGATAATTTGAGTGCTATAAACATCTCTAAGAATTCTGTCCAGCATTCTAGAACAAAACACATAGATATTAGACACCACTTTGTTCGTGAACTTGTTGAGGCGAAACTGATTGAGATAGACCATGTGAGCACTGATTTTCAATTGGCTGATCTGTTTACCAAGCCTCTGGATTTCAACAGATTCATAAATCTGAGGAAGTCTATTGGTGTTTGTGAACTCTAACTTTTCTCTGAGTTGTGTTGGTCTAAGACAGGAACCGGAGCTAGAACAGATCATAGAAATCCTGGAATATATAGAAGATCAACATCTGAACGAGTGTGGGAAATAGCTGCCTGTCATGCCGGTCTGTCCGTCCTGTTAAACGTTGTCATGTTTAAGGAGGTCAAAGAGCTGTGAAGAGACATGCACAGTCATTCAGAGGTTTAATAACCTAAGAAATGATGAGTTCCAAATCAGTGACTGACTCAATCAAATGATGTCACTAAAGCTCAAGCTGCTGAAGCAGTCATCATAAGACTGTCTGGAGAAATAAAAAATAATAATAAAAAAAAATGTGTTTTGTGCTCTTCAAAGAGATGAACTCCAGCTGCCTTAACATTTTGGGATGGACTGAAGACTAAAGGCATGCCAGTGTGAAAGACTACCCACATGCAACAGTCCTCTGATCTTCGACAATTCAAAAGGTCGTGATAATTTCTAGTGAAGGTTCTGAACAAATGGCTGATACGACAAAGGTCTGGTTAGTGTTCTGTCTTATGCACTGTTCAATTTAAAAAAAAAATAATAAAAAATAATAAAAAATTGTTAATGCTCATGTGTGTTTAGTTCTCGGTCAGGGTCCCTCATAAATCTGTCATTAGTGGCTGTGTGTATCTGTGTGTTTGATTCATGAATCTGTTAATTTGGATTGAAAAGGAGGAAGAATGAGATTGATTAATGCATTAATATTAATTGTGATTGATTGAATTAACGATTGAATGCAGTCAAATGAGGAAATAGATGCAGTGTACACTAATGTTTAATTAAGTGGTTTCAGGAAAACTTTAATGTTTTGGGCCGAGTTTGTGCAGCCCATTGAGACTCACGGAGGTGTATAAAAAAGAGCAGCTAGGGTTTTGGCGTTTTCCTCATCACCTTTGCAATTTCAATCCTGTGTCGATTAATCTTCTGCTCAAATCTCTCTTTCTCCATTCGATCAACGCTCTATCAACGATGAAGTCCATCTTTAGTGGTTTCCACTATGACTCCAGCTCAGATGAGGAGCTTCACACTCCACCGTCCTCGTTGCCTCCGCCCACTCCACTTGCTCCGATTGATCCCACGACTGCCATGGTGGTCTACCAGCCTCAGGAGGAATCTGTCACTGCATCGCCGACTCGGGTGGATCAAGTTCCCTCGCCTTCTCACGGGAACCAAGAAACCTGCGACTCTTTGTCTTCTCCGCCGAGAGAGGTGACGTCTCAATTTCCGGTGGTCGATCTTACTGGTGATGCTCCTGTTCCCACAGTGTCAAATCAGGGGATCTCGTCTCGTCTGCGTAAACGACAATCAGCTGCGGATACAGATGGTCGTGAGTCCAAGCGTCCGTCTCTCCGTAAGTACAAGGGTGTGTCCTCCTCATGCGGTGCATCGTCAAAGGACTTTGACACAAAACGGTTCGTGTCTGCTGAGGCTGCTCGACGGTATGGTTTCTTCGCCTCTCGAACCATTGCTGCTGAGGTTTGCTATACTCAGGGGGTAGGTGTTTCTACTAGGGAGCTGCTTGATCAAGCTGGTCTGTTGAAAACAGTCACCCAAATTGTCCCTTACGATTCTGAGGTGGTTCATGAGTTCTGGGCAAATCTTCCTACAGTTAAGGTTGAAGGAAACTCAGTTGATGTGCTTGTCAGAGATTGGATGTACGAGTTTTCCCCCAGCCGCATCAATGCTCTGTTTGGTCTTCAATCAGTTGATATTCGTGAACAAAAGCTACAGACGGCTGCAATCCTGGAGGAGGATCTCGCACTCTTTTTGTCTGGTGGCCAAGTGAAGACTTGCAAGCAGCTTGTATCGACGGCGATTAAGGACCCAGTGATCAAGGATCTGAATAAGATTTGCTGCAGCAACTGGTCTCCCACGGTGAATACATGGTACATATCCGCGAACAGAGCCATGGTGATCTACATGATCATGCATCGTATTCCGTTTGATTTTGGGAGAATGATCTATGAACAGATCATACAGTTGGGTCTGCAAGCTCAGTCAGGGTTTCGTCTACCTTTTCTAAGCCTTATCTATCAGCTCCTTGCAGCTCAACGTCCTGTTCCGAGTCTTCAGCAACAAGACGTGAAAAAGACAAAGGGGAAGCAGACTGTGTCGCGGTCCGCTGAAAAAACTGTTCGTAGTGGTACATCTGCAGAGCGCAAAGCCATCCGGTTGGCGATCAAGATCCTGCAAGATGCCTTGGACGCTGGTAAGTTGTTTCTCACTTTGATATTTGCTCCAGTTTCTAGTTTAGTTTCTTGGTATTTTTGACTAAACTGTGCCAAACAAGCAGGGGGAGATGAGTCTGATTCAGAGGTATGAGGGGGAGGTTAAGCTATGGGGGAGCAGTTGTTATCGTTGCTCATTGTTTTTATTTGCTTTCATGTGGTTCTCCCCTGTTTAAAAAGACTTGTTTTTATTTTGTTTCTGTTTTGGTTTTGAACAATTTATTTTAACAAGTCTTTGTCGGTTAACCGTCTTGTGTTGATTGCTGGAATATTTTGCTAGTATGGTTGTGTTCTTGTCTTGGCTGTGTTTGTCTGTGCATTTTCAGGTTTGATGCTGCGGTTGCTTGTGTGGCAAGATTCAGTCAAAAAGGGGTAGATTGAAAGTGCATCAGAGCTCTGAAGATGACAGGAGCCTGCGGAGTGTCTCAGAGCGCTGATATGCTGACGTGGAAGAAGATTACGGGAGTCGTGATAAGGAGCGTGAGAAGGAAGGAAGAAGAAGATCAAGATATACACGAGAAGATTGAGAGTATATTTGATCGAGAGGATAAGGAAGGATATTTCTTAGGATAAGGAATATTTCCTTTTAGTTAGGGATTCACTAAGATCTAGGTTAGAGATCGTGAGTGAAGGGTTTAAAGAGACGAGGGCTAGCCGCAAAAAGAGGTAGCACTCGTGGAATAAGTTTGAGAGATTTGTAAACCTTCGAGCAAATAAAAAGAGCTTTGAAGGTGAGTGTGTTTTACTCTTTTAGATCTACACAGGGTGTTGTGTTAGATAGACAAGAAAGTAGGCTTAGATTCATAACTTGTAAAAAGAGAGTTTTATAAGTTTGAATAAAAGCGTTTGCTTGGCGCGTTTCCAAGCGATTTAAGTGATTGTCGTTCTCTATACCTTTACACATTAAGTTGTTTCACAAAATTTATGGATAAGTATTTGATTTTGTTTTAAAAATGATTGCTATTTGACCTTATGTCCATCGATTTTGAACCCTAGTTAGAACCACACATGAAGGGAAATATTAGAGTTAGTATATATTTCCAATTAGTAGAAAATTTGTTGTGTACACAAATTAATAGGGATTATATACACAAAATTCACAATGTCCTTTTTTTTTTCTTGACAGTACATGTACCAATACAAACTACAAACAGAAAGAAAGTGTTATCTTAAGGTTCGGATTTTCTCAGGTGGTTGCTGATCCTAAAGGGGGAAAATGTACTTTTCATACTTTAGTTTAATAATTCGAAAACGTTTTGTACGGGGAACAACAAATGTATTTTTTTTTTATTCATAAAACATCAAAATATCTCTTCTTCTTTTGAACCTTTGAAAGACACATTGTAGACGTTTTTGGTCCTAGTCATAAATTCTCTCGTTACTTATCAAGAGGGTTCTATGGTCCTAGACATACAGACTAAATAGGTTGGCTACAAATTAGTGTTCGAAAAACTAATAAAACGATACAATAATAATACATTTTGCCGATTTTTCGTTAGATCACTATTTTTTTTTATTATAGTTACGTTTGAACATTTAGTTATAATTTTCTGTATAAAATAAAAGTAGTTAATTTCAAAAGATCATTTTGAAATCCATCTAAAACCATGATTTCATTTTTTGAATCCATCTAAAACCATATTTTCAATTTCAATCCAAAATAGAGTAATTTTAAAATAAAATTAGTCTTTTTCCAATCCATTTCCATTGTTACTCCGAAACTAATATTTTGAATATCATTTTAATTTTCACTTAGTTATTAGTATTTATTTATACCCTTAATTTTTAGTAAAACAATTAATTCAATCAAATTATGAGTTACTGTTTTAACGTAGTTATGATGTTACATAAATTAAGTAGAAGTAGAGAATTTGTTAGAAATACCATTTTTGAGATATCCCTTTTAAAAAATACGTTTTTTGAAAATTTTCATTTTTACCCTCTTTTACAAGATTACAACATGTTAAATTAATTTTTAGAACTTTTTTTTAGGTTTGGGATCTCTATTTTACATTTATGGTATAGTTTTGAGGGGTTAGGTTTTGATATTTGGAGTTTAGGACATAGAATTTAGTTGTTTTATACATAGAAAATGAGTATTTTTGAAAATTGACAACATAAAAGGGTATTTTTAAAAAGTAACATAGGAAAAGAGGTATTTTTGAAAATCCCCCACTTAAGTATTTATTACAGTAACATTTTTGTTTATTTCATCAGTAGTAATCTGGTCCTTTACATCATAATAACAAAGGTCCAATGTAATGTTATGTCAAGACTCAAGGGGTTACAAAGAAATGCGCAAACCCAAAATGGTCCTCTCTGGTAGGTCTGTTCCAACCAATGGAGTGAGTTTTTTTGGGTCCTTTATGCGATCAATTTAATATTGAAAATCACATACATGCCAATGATCGATTTGTATATATATATACTGCTGTAGTTTTGAAGGTAAATCTTTTTAAAAATGAAATAAACGATACTTGGCTTCAATATTTCTTCAATTTTTTTATTTTTATTTATCTCATATTCGTATGTGATATTAGAGTAGGTAGTCCATCGAAATTTTCAAATCCATAAATCTTCTCCATGTCTCTTTAGATTTTAAAGTGGAAAAAACAAAAACAGATAGTTCGACCGGTTGTTTTCAAGGGGCAAACAGTATTTATTGTGGTAACGAACCACAATAAATACTGCTCTACCTAATAATTGTGGCCATAATGGGAGCATTGCTAGCTGTTAAGAGGTATCAATAAATTTGTTCATGCATGTGCTATTTAATTAGGGTTCTTTGGAGAAGTCTATCGTTATTACGCCTTACTCATACGTTAAAACTGTAAATAATATATATTCCCTCTGTTTCACAAAAAGTGTCATTTTGACACAGTGCACACAGATTAAGAAAAATTTGAATTATACATATTTATTTTTATTTAATGATTAATCAATCATTCAAATTTAATAAAAAGAGCTTTGGGCTAAGGGTATAATAAGAAATTTGATGTAAAAAATTACATTAGAAATATAAAGTGACATTCTTTGTGAAACAAAAAATTTGTGTAGAATGACACTCTTCGTGAAACAGAGAGAGTAAGACACTAGTTTAATGGCCCGTGTTGCACGGCTTAATATAAAATATTTATTTTTAACAGTAGGTAACAACATATGATTTATAGCAAAAAGTTTTTATATTTTAACAGTAACTAACAACATACATTTAACAGTAATTAACAACATACCATGGATAATATGTTTTTCGAAAGAATAAAAAAACACGAATACAAAACGTTTAATTGTAATAAGCAGTCTGGTAAAAAAAAAAAACACATACGATTTCAAGCTTGTTCGAATGAAGAAACAACATAACAATTCTTGATAGTAATTGAGATTTTAGAAAGGGAGGACTGCAACTCAAGCTTTAAAGCACTCATCTGCACCAAGGATACGTGAAAAAATAAAAACTTATTAGAAAACTTCATTAAGTACTATATATTGAAAAAAATATAAGGATACTTATAAGTACTAAGTATAGTTACAACATTTTTCTATCTAGAATAATGTATAGGACATACCTTGACAAACTTTTTAAAACACGAAGCATACGAAGTAGTATTCGAATATACTGTGTTGATCCCCGTTGACTTGCTTCAGTTATTGCACCAGTTGTTGGAATAAGCTTGAGCGAAGCTTAAGATGGAAGTTAATCCTAATCCTAAAGTAATTGTGTTTACAAAGAGATAAGGATCAAAGTGTATTTAGGAGATATCTAAATATGAGTGATTCCTATTAGGATTAGGATTAACAAAGTAGTATATAAGAATGTGCTGAGATGTGACACAATTTATGAGGTTTTGAGAGAGAGAGATTGAGAATTTACATTTTTGAGATAATTTTCTTAAGCTAATAAAGTGAGATATACTTAATAAATCTTTGTGTTCTTAACAAACCTTTTCTATATTTGGTATCAGGGCTTTGCTCGATCATCAAAGAAATCATGTCCAAACTTGTTGTCATGCCGCCACGACCTAAAGAAGGAGGAGGTTCTTCCTCTATTGTTTGTCCCATGGTAAACACGACAAACTATACTGTATGGCCGATGAAGATGAAGATTGCACTCAAAGTCCATAAAGTATGGGATGTTATTGAAGCTGAAACCGACCAAGTCAATGAGGAACAAAACAATATTGCTATTTCCCTGTTGTTTCAATCAATACCTGAAAGCCTAACTCTACAAGTTGGAGAACTTAATACGGCAAAGAAAGTATGGGAAGCGATCCGAGCTAGACACGTTGGAGCAGAACGAGTTAGAGATGCGAGATTACAAACTCTGATGGCTGAGTTTGATCGACTAAGAATGCATGAGTCGGAGAAGATTGATGATTTTTTGGTAAGCTTGCTGCAATTGGATCAAAATCAGCTGCACTAGGAACAAATATAGAGGAATCCAAGATTGTTAAGAAGTTTCTAAACAGTCTCCCTCGAAAGAAGTTCATTCACATAGTTGCTTCCCTAGAGCAAGTTTTAGATATGAATACTGTGAGTTTTGAAGATATTGTTGGGCGCTTGAAGACTTACGAAGAACAGACTCTGCTGAAGAAGAAGTTCAGGAGGAACAGAACAAGTTGATGTATGCAAATACATAGTCACAAACTAATCAATACAACATGGAATACATTGGAGACTTCGGAGGTTACAGAGGAAGAGGTCGTGGAGGTAGATTTGGTTATAGAGGACGTTTTGGAGGAAGAGATATGTCCCAAATTACTTGTTTTAGTTGTGAACAAACCGGACACTTTGCTTCGCACTGCCCTGACCGACTACTTAAGTTACAAGAAACACATGAGAGTGAAAACAAAGATACGCAGGATACAGATGAACTCTTAATGCATGAAGTGGTCTATTTGAATGAGAAGCGTTGTGTTCCAAGCAAGTTTGAGACCAGTACAGATGGGGACAGTGCTTGGTATCTTGATAATGGTGCTAGTAACCATATGAGTAGAGACAGAAGGTACTTTGATAAACTTGACTTATCTGCTACTGGAAAAGTACGCTTTGGAGATGACTCACAGATTGATATAAAGGGAAAGGGAATGATTGCTTTTATTGATCAGAATGAGAAGCCGAGAGAGATGACTAATGTCTACTACATCCCTGACTTAAAAAGTAATATTATTAGTCTCGGCCAAGCTACAAAAACAGGTTGTGACATACGTTTGAGCACATCAGCCGGGAATAGGTATGTATTTGTGATTATTAATGACTTCTCACGATATATATGGACCTTACTGTTGAAGGAGAAAGGAGAATCGTTTCATAAGTTCTAGAAGTTTAAAGCCGTAGTGGAGAAGGAAGTTGGTGGAAGAATACAAATCTTCAGAACAGATAGAGGAGGAGAGTTTGTATCTTTGGAGTTTAATTCCTTTTGTGAAAATTCTGGCATAAAACGACACTTGAAAGCTCCATATACACCCCAGCAGAATGGTGTTGTCAAAATACGCAATCGAACTCCAATGGGAATAGCTAGGAGCATCTTGAAGCATATGCATATGCCTAACTATCTTTGGGGAGAAGCTATAAGACATTCCACATATCTTATAAATAGAGTAGTCACTTGAGCTTTAAAGAATAAGACTCCGTATGAGTGTTTTCGCGATAAGAAACCATTGGTTGAGCATATTAGGATTTTTGGTTGCATAGGCTACGCAAAAGTAGAGAAGCGTAATCTCAAGAAGCTCGATGAAAGAACGCGAATGTTAGTTCACTTGGGAACAGAACCAGGATCTAAAGCATATCGCCGTTTAGATCCGCAGTCAAAGAAAATCGTCGTTTGCCGTGATGTTGTGTTTGATGAAACAAAAGGATGACATTGGTCTCTAGGCAGTTCTACAGAAGAAATTAATGAGAGTTTCAAGGTTAGCTTTAATGTCTTTGGAAATCATGGTCTTCGAGAGATTGATGAAACATATCAAATTAATGAAGATGAAGAATGTTTGAGTGAAGCAGCACATGGTAACTATTCTGAGACACATGAACAAGATGTTAAACACAAACTTCCACAGCCTGCAATTTCACCTGCAGATTGACAACTAGACATTCAGAACCGGTGTTGCAAAGGTCGCAACGGCTAAGAGTTAAGCCAAAACACCTTGAAGACTACGCATTTCTTGCTGAAGAAGAAGGAGAGAACTTGCTATTATTTCTCAATAATGAACCTAGAAATTTTTATGAAGTCAAGGATTCCAAGGAATGGATACGAGCGTGTGAGGATGAGATAGGATCAATAGAGAAGCATAGAACATGGGATCTTGTTGACTTGCCTATAGGAACAAAGCCAGTTGGTTTAAAATGGGTGTTTAAACTAAATAGAAATTCAGATGGGAGTATCAACAAATACAAAGCTCGACTTGTAGCGAAATGATATGTGCAAAAATATGGTGTTGACTTTGAGAAAGTTTTTGCACCGGTTTCTATGATCGAAACTATAAGATTACTGATTGGTCTTGCAGCTTCTCATGGATGGAAAATCCATCATCTTGATGTAAAAATAGCTTTTCTCCATGGAGAACTTAAAGAGACTGTTTATGTTAGTAAACCTGAAGGATTTGAGAATAAAGGAAGTGAAGGAAAAGTTTACAAGTTTAACAAAGTTTTGCATGGTTTGAGACAGGCGCCTAGAGCTTGGAACAAAAACTGAACCATATTCTGGAGGAGCTGCTGTTTGTCAAGTGTTCAAAGGAACCCTCAGTCTACAGGAAGAATGTAGGTAAAGAACTTCTAATCATAGGAGTTTATGTTGATGATTTATTTGTTACAGGAACGAGTTTGAGTGACATCAACAAATTTAAGGAGGAGATGTCATTTAAATTTGAGATGAGTGATCTTGAGAGATTGACATACTATCTCGGAATGCAAGTTAATCAACACCAAGCTGGAATTACGCTAAGTCAAGCTCGGTATGCTCGCAGAATTTTAGAGGAAACAGGAATGTTTGCTTGCAATGTGGTTCTTAGACTAATGGAAACTGAGTTAAAGTTGTCAAGAGCTGAGGATGAAAGGGAGATCCATGCAACAATGTATAGGAAAAATGTAGGATGCCAGATCTTCCTTACTGTGTGGGAATACTAAGCAGATACATGCAGAGTCCAATCGCATGGAGTTGCAATGAAGCATTTCTTAAGATATTTACGAGGAACCACTCATCTTGGACTGTCTTATGGAAGAATGAAGGTGCCTAGATTGATAGGCTACAATGATAGCAGCCATAACATAGATCCAGATGATGGAAGAAGTACTTCAGGTCACATTTTCTATCTCGGTAGAAGTCCGATCACGTGTGCTCGCAAAAACAAGATGTTGTAACCCTATCCTCTTGTGAAGCAGAATTCATGGCTGGAACTGAGGCTGCAAAACAAGCAGTATGGTTGCAGGATTTGTTGGTCGAGATCATTGGTTCTGCGGAGGTAAAGGTTGTTATTCGGACTGACAACCAATCAGCAATTTCTCTTACTAAGAACCATGTTTTTCATGGTAGGAGTAAGCACATTCATAGGCGCTATCACTTCATAAGAGAAAGAGTTGAGAATGGTCAGATTGGAGTCAAACATGTCCCGGGAAACAAGCAGAGAGTCAATATACTAACAAAGGCTTTGGACAAAAACAAGTTCAAAGAAATGAGGGATCTTATGGGAGTTCTAGATTTGTCAAAATTGAGTTTCAAACTTAAGGAGGAGAATGTTGTAATAAGCTTGAGAGAAGCTTAAGATGGAAGTTAATCCTAGTCCTAGAGTAGTTGTGTTTACAAAGAGATAAGGATCAAAGTATGTAGGAGATATCTAAATATGAGTGATTCCTATTAGGATTAGGATTAGCAAAATAGTATATAAGGATGTGTTAAGATGTGACACAACATATGAGGTTTTGAGAGAGAGAGATTGAGAGCTTAAGTTTTTGAGATAGTTTTCTTAAGATAATAAAGTGAGATATACTTTATAAATCTTTGTGTTCTTAACAAACATTTCTATACCAATATACTCAGTATCATCATCATCAAGGAGATTTAGAGCAAAAGATGTTTCCTTATAGGTAGGATATATGATTCTATCAGTAGTGCGTAAATCTTCATTCCAAACATGTACTATGAATGTTTATGTGATGGATGATTTTATTCAATAGAGAATTAGAAGTAAATATACACCTATGTGTCCTTCTAGGGTTCTATACAGAGATTGATTACATAATCTACTTAACATATATAGAAGATTGACAAGAGTAATGAGAATATATAATTGACGGAATCATTGATATGATTGATCCTTTGTATGCCCCCTTAAGATGGAGAGATTGTGCATAACTCCAATATTGTTGGATAAGGTTGTAAAAACAGCGTGAGAGAGTGGATTGGTCAATGCATCAGCCAATTGATCCTTCGTTGAGATGTGAACCACTCGCAGTGCACCGGACATGACTTGATTGAGAATGAAATGATAATCCACGGCAATGTGCTTTATCCGTGAATGGAGGACTAGGTTAGCACACAAGTAAGTCGCTCCCACATTGTTACAATATATAGTCGGAGAAGCTGGAAGAACGATACCAAATTCTTGAAGAAGAGAACAAATCCATCGAACCTCCAAAGATGTATTAGCAAATTTCCGATATTGTGCCTCGGTAGAGGATCTAGCCACGCTCGCTATTTCTTAGACGACCATGAAACCAGATTGTGACCAAGATACACAACATAAGCATTTGTGGACACATTGTCATCTGAGTCTCCAGCCCAATCAGCATTAGAATACATATGAAGAGAAAGAGGATTATGGTGTTTGAGGAAAATACTATGAGTAGAAGTCCCTCGCAAGTACCAGAGTAGGTGTTTAACTGCTTGCCAGTGTGCAGTGGTCGGTGAATTCATATAAAGAGATAAGCGATTCACAACAAAGGAGATGTCTGACTGTGTAAACACGAGATACTGGAGACTATCAAAGACACTCCTATACTAAGTGGGATCATATATCGGATACCTGATGTAAAGAGAGCTTCAGGTTTGTGGCCATCGGAGTTGCCACAGGTTTGGATGTAAGCATGTTTGTACGCGCCAATAAATCTATGATATACATACGTTGATTGAGATGCAAACCTGAAGCAACATGATGTGCTTCAATGCCGAGGAAGTATGACAAGTCTTTATGCTCCTTGACAGAGAACCATGTAGCCAAACCAGAGAGTGTCTGAAGCAACAATCCAAGTATATTCCCTGTGAAAATAATATCATCTACATAGACTAACATGTAGACAATCTGACGACCTTGTCGTAAAATAAAGAGGGACATATCATCCACACAGTTAAAAAAACCAACATCAAGTAGATAACCTCATAATTCATGGTATCAAGCTCTTGGTGCTTGTATCAAGCCATAACTTGCCTTGCGGAGCTTACATACATGGTTAGGTCTATCTCGATAATTAAAACCAGTAGGTTGGGACATATATACCTCTTCTGTTAATGTTCATTAGAGGAAGGCATTGTTGACGTCAACATGGCGACAGGACCAATTGCAATCAACCGCTACGCCAAGGACAATCCGAATAGTCGTTGACTTGATTCTGAATCTAGGCATTGATCGCATCAGTAGTAGCATGTCGCCACCTCTCATCTTTTAGAGCTTGTAAGGCAGTATGAGGTTTGGCATCAAGATCAGATTGAGCTCGGGGATGGAGGGAATACTTTTTTGTTTGGTTTTGTGATCCCTTTATTTGATCGGTTGGACATGAGATGATGATTAACTGGTTCAGGTGGTGGTATCGGATTCACTGGTAGAGGTAGAGAGGACTGTTGTGGCTATATCTGTAAAACATAATTAGGAAAATGTTTTCTTGTTTATTATCAATGGCCATAAAAATCTTCCTAAATATATGCAATCAAATCACATATTAAGTGATTAAGATTTCTATTTGATTCCCAAGCTAAGAGATATGATTTGATACAATCATATCATACAATATCTTAATACCCTCCCTCAATTTGGAGCATGCCGCTTGCAAATGCCCAACTCGAACATGATCATGTCCTCATCTTCACATCCCGGTTTTGGTATTCATCACGGTGTTATACTCCACCGTTGAGTCATCTCAGCTTTTCTTGTCGTAATTTGGTTCATCGATGTCACAACACAAGAGTTGTGTGTGACGCAAGGATTCCTTCAAGTCGTGTTGGATTCCTTTAAGTTTTGTTCTTGTTTATCGGATTCGTCAATTTGTCAATTTCTTCTTTTGCTTTCCACTATTGTATCTTTTCATCATCGGATCTAGGCACCATCTTCATCGTTGTCATCTTCATCATTGTCGTCTTTGACGGTCGTCATAATCGATCTACAAGGATCGACACGCTCTGATACCATGTGAATGTTTATGTGAAAGATGATTTAATTCAACTAGATGATGACCCGTCCGATGTGCGGGTTTAAAGTGTTATAAATTAAATTAGATTTAATAAAAATATATTAAAATTTGTTGTATGTTAAGGGAAATTACCTAGAATATTACATAAAAGTAGGTTTATTACTAGACTAACACGTTGAGATTTTCGACTTACTCAAATAACACATAAAAGTTTGATTATTACTTCTAAACCAGAGTTGTGTATTTTATTACGGTTTATGCCATTTATAATTAAATTTGGTGTGAAAAAAAATTTGAGATCTTATGCTTCTTGCTCTTATTTCCCTGTTTTTGTTTTTATTTCTTTTTGAATCAATGTTTGTTTGATTTTTGTCAAATCCTCCATTACTCTGATTCTGCAAGAAAAGAATGGACTGTTGGATAAATTCCCTTACGATGCAAGAAAAGAAGCTTCACTTCTCCACCAAATAAAGTTTCAGTTTTTTTTCTTTTAGGGTTTCCTCTCTCTCTTTTCTTTGGGAGATTTCAATCGGAGGAGAGATTTCAAAAAGATGCTAGATTTCAGTCGAGTCTAGAAAGAGCTTCAAGATTGCAGCAGAGACAACGATTCTTCGGATATCCGGGTCAGCCCGAAAGCCGATAATCTCCCCCGACTCACCGGAACCATTCCTGGTCCAATCAGTACTCCTTACGAAGGCGGAACTTTTCATATCAATATCACCATGCCAGGTCTGATCCAAATTCTCCTACTTTAAGGCTCTTTGATTGTGAAAATTCCAATACCCAGAATTTAGTTTTTGGGGATTGTGAAGTTATGGGATTCACTTAATTTTGTTTCGATTGGTGTAGGAGTTGAGATTTTAGGGTTTATGGGTGTTTGATTTGTATTGGGTTATGTTCATAATCAATCTTTTTTTGGTAATATTTAGATAACATAAATATTCAGAATCGATTCAGAATCATGTTATCTAAATTGTACCTAGTTGAACATGATTCGCTTATCTTTTTTTGTCCTTATGGATTGAATTGTACATCTGATCTCAAAGTAAATTTTTTTCTAGTGGTTGGTTCTGTTCCTTTTTCTCGTCCCGATCGTGTTTCTTCTCCTAAAGCTCCCGAATTTGGTCTTGAAGATCTCAAAAGGCTCTTCCTTTTTCATATTTCTTCTATCCAGAGATGTAAGTTGCTACTAGCTTACGCCTTAACTATCTGAATCTTTTTTTTTATCAATCTAAATAGTCAAATATTCGCATATGGGGTCAAATCGATTCAAACCCTTGTTTTAAATCGATTATGAATCATGTTCAAGTTTATGAGAATGGATTGGTTCAAGCTAAGCTCCTTTCTTTGATTTTGATTGCTGAGTAGTGTTTTTTTTTTTTTTTTGAGTTGATTAAGTCCATTGTGAATCTTGTGCACGTTTATGAGGTAGAGATTAGATTGTGTAGGATTCTGATTTGGTCAAGCTAGGTTCTTTCTTGATTCTGTTTTGTTGAGTAGGTCAACTCTGAATCTTGTACAAGTCAATGAGCTAGAAAATGGATTGTACAAGATTCTGAATTGTTCAAGCTAGCTTCTTCTTTTTATCTGGGTTTTGGAGACAAGAGTGATGTTGTTGTCTTTGGCAGAAAGAGATGGGTACATACCTAAGTTCTCCAAAAACTGATAAGTTATCAGAAGATGGTGAGAATGATAAGCTAGGATATGGTTTAACGTCTATGCAAGGTTGGCGTGCTACCATGGAAGATGCGGTGAGTTAATAACTATTTGCTTCTTTTTGAACTTATGAAACCATCTAAGTTGAAACCTTGGATCTGTGTACCTAACTCTCTTGATTGTAACTGGTTTGATTTGACTAGCATGCAAAGATTCTTGATTTGGATGATAAGACATCTTTCTTCGGTGTGTACGATGGCCATGGAGGTTAGCAAATACTGTTTATGCTCTGAATACAGCGCTTGTTTCAGTCCAGGCATTACTCTCTGCATCTGAGCCCAAATATCCTCAAGATGCTGTTGTAGCTGAATTTCGCAAGTCATTCTCTGCGGTGGCTCAGCCAGGTCCAGCGGTGGTCGCGTTGCAAGGGTGGTGGTTAGGGTTCATCGAAATTTTTAGATCTGTTCACGGTTCGGTTCCCAAGCATTTCTTCTTCAGGTTTTTTTTATTTTCTTGCTTATCCGCCAACCATCTTTATTATGCTCTTGGTATGTGTCACAGACTCACAGTTTCAGTCTATTGGTACTTCTAGTTAGAAATACTCGTCCTCTAAACTGATTAATTTGTGTTTCGTCTGATACATATATCTAGCTAGATGAATTTGTTTGATAAGAAATTAGGTTTATTTTGTTTTACTCTCTCTTTGTTACATTACGAGCTCTATATTATATTTGCTTGTGTTGTTTTGGCTGGAGGTATTACTTATATAATTTTTTAAACCCACTTACATATATGAATATGTGTTCTTGTGATTATGAGAATATGTTGAATGTGGGTACATAATTTCTTATCTTCTAATTGAAATGGGTATAAGAAAGGTTGAGACTTTTAGACAATTAGACTTAGTATAGACCACTCTGCTTCAGCTTTGTTTGAGATGTGTGTGTTTTGTTGATTTAAAGTGTTTGGTTTTTTTTTTCATGATGTTTGCAGACACCTTAATATGGAATTAAGACTAACGAGGTAAAGGAGAGAATGATCTTGTTGTTGTTAGTTTATATAGCTTGAAGGAACCTTTTGTTGTTGTTTTGTGGTGATGTATGATTGATTTATGTATTCTTATGAGGTGAATTCGAGAGGAATTGAGATCTTTTCCAAAAGTGGTCTTCTCCTGGTACTCAAACTCAATACGTCTTTGCAGTGAACGCTGAGAAAATGATGTGATAGGTCCAAAATTCATGTTTTCTTTCTGAAATTTCTTGGGGTGCAGGAGTTCACACGAAGGAGTTATCCAAATTATAAATCGGGTGATTCCTAGCTTACCTAATTTGGACCTACACAGATTCATTGGAGGATTCCGACAAGAGCAGAAGGAGTTAAGCTTCGAAGTTAATTTTCATAAAATCTTGACTCAACATACACTCACGACTTCCATGGGGTCAATGGGTGTGGGTTTAGTATTTGCTATTACTGCTTATCTTGAAACTTGACTGTATTTATATTTTGGCAGTTTAAAGAGGGCAAAGAGAAGGCGACTCAGTGAGGAAGCTAAGGAAGCTCACGTTGAAGACATTTCATCAACTGCACCTTCTGCAAGCCAACTCTGATTCTAGGACTAATTAGAGATGAATTGATATTTTGGGATTTTATAACCTATGAAACTATTGGTTAGGTTATTTTTTTGGATGTAACCCTATGATATTTTGTCTACGTTTAACCTAGATAACAATCAGTTGTTAACTGTTTGGTTTATCGTCTTTTTATCGTTGTTAACTTCACCTTATGTACCCATTATGAATTTAAAAAAAAAAAATATTGTATACTATTGTAAAATAACATCTTAAGGTATTTGATGTAGAGATGTTTGAGAAAAAGGATCAAAGGATGGAGAAATAGTAGAGATGTTTGAGAAAAGAAGTGGGTGAGCTTAATGAAGTGATATATGGGAAATAATATCTACTTAGAAGCTATAATGAGTAGAAAGATAGAGCCTTTGCAGATTTGTTTGGTTGTAATTAATAGAATTTTAGGGTGATTTGTTTGCTTGTAGTTAATAGAATTTTAAGTTGAATGTGAGGTTTTATGTACAACTAGATTACTTAGGTACAATTGAGAAAATTTCAGTATAACTTGAACTACTTTGTGCAACTGTACTAGAGCTATTAAAATAAGTTTAAATATGGATCATGTGAAAACAAAAAAAAAATAGATTTTTTGGCGGCGAATATTCATTTAAAATCATCACACGTGTGGTAAAATGAACCAAAGACAACAGGATATTAGTAAAACATTATTTGGTATACACATAATTATACATAGTTGTCCAGTTGTACTCTCATATTCATAGTTGAACTTTTGCATTTTTTCGTATTTCCAGTTGGACTATAATATAAATTATTAATTAGCAGTTGACCACAAGATTTATCAGTATTAATTAGCATATACAATGTTTTCATAACACAATGTTCATAAAAGGTTGGGTTTCACCTCTTTTGCTTCAATTGAGGTGATCACTTACTAAGTCTTCCTTATACTTTAAAGAGTGTTTTATGTGAAAACGTTAGTATATATTAGAAAGTGATAAATTCTTGTATTGTTGATTAAACATGGTTATTTAATAGTTCAATATGTAAAGAAATTCTTATAAACCTCAATTATCATTTTCATATTTTAAATATAAATGTAAATCTAAATATATATTTAGTTGTACCTAGTTGAACTGAGTATTATATATTTATGTTATCTAAATATTACCTTCTATAGTTAAAATGTAATTTTGTGTGGTTATTATTCATTATCTCTCGAAAATATAATAAATAAAAAAACAATTACGAATTACATAGGTTGTTATAGTAACATCTCTTACTTTTTCTAGTAACATCTCTTACTTGTTCCATTTCCGGTGAACAACAACGACAATATTAGCTTAGGGTTGCAGAAGAAGATATGTTGAAGATAACTACAAAATTACAATAATATCGTTCATTAAAACGGATTTATGGACACTAAGCAAAAGAACGTTATGTATGTACGTTAATCTCAAGAACGTTATGTACGTATGTGTTCATATGTACGTACACGTTTATATGTACGTACACGTTCGATTTTAGGTTTAATGAACCCGAAATTACCAGAATATCCTCGTCTTCTACCTCTAACATACGACTGAAAACCCTAATTTTCCCTGCCTCACTTTATTTTTTCACGACTTATGTCTATTTTTTTGGTTTCACTTGTGGGGTTTTTACTCAACTATTATAGATTTTCATCTCAACATCTGATTTCTAAATTAAAAACCTATAAAAAGTGATTTATATAGATTTCCGAAACGATATCTTGCTCTTCCATGGATGAACCAGGAGGAAAGATTTCCGAAACTGAGTAGTAAAAAGACGTTTGCTCCGGCCGATAAACAGAACACGATTGATGAATCTGCTACAAACTTTATTACATGAACACCATTAATCGGAAGAACAGCAAACGTGTTTAGATCTATCCCCAATAAGTCTATCGCAACACTAGACTGTCTTTGCCAGCTCAAACAAATTCGTATTATTCTGGTAAGACTTTACAGCTATCAAAAATGCCTACTAAATCTACCATAGACTAGAAGTCTACCAATACACTACGAAAACTATTGAGAAAAACAAACAAAGTATACCAAAAATATCTGTAAAGGATGAGGTCTGTCGCATAAATCTGTCGTAAGAGGCCATTAGTCTACCATAAATATCTTTTGGGTCATATTGACTGTTGAAAGTGTACGTCAGATATTTTTGGTACACTTAGTTTTTGATAAACATATACGTCCACTGATAAGTGTACCAACACTACAACTAAGTGTACCATCTACGTTGACCGATAAGTGTACCAAGACTACAACTAAGTTTATCAAAAATATCTGACGTACACTTTTAATCAGCCACCTATATAAATGTACCATCAAAGAATCAGTAGACTTTCTCCCAGTTCCCAATATTTTTTTTTCCACTAATGGCATTAGCCGTAATTACATTTTTTCTCAATACTAGTTTCAAGGGTAGTATGGGTACAAAGTTTATTCTAGTAATTACCAACAATTGTGTGTTATTTTTGTAAAAATGAAGCTTTTATGTAATATTCTAGTAACTCACCCTTTTATTAATCATAAGTAATATATGAAAATTTCAAACAATTTGTAAAGAAAATAAAATTAGATGATAGGATAATCATAATTTGAAATTCTAACAAAATCTTTGAAATCTAGTTAATTGAAAATAATTATATTGACTACTTGGATATAAAATCTTAGTTTTTGAAATTCTAATTTGTTTATATATTTTAAAAAAAAATATTTTGTAATTTTCATCCATAATTTATTGGAGAGATAAAATATTTTTTTGAACTAATAATTATTTAAAATCATTGGCATGACAATATAAAATTAAAGAAGAAAATAAACTCTACTTGAAAAAAATTTATCCGTATTTTTAAAAAATCTTAGCAGTTAATTTTTATTTTTTTATTTTTTCAAGTACAAACAAGTTTTGATTTGAATAGATTTATTTTACTTTTATAGATTAATTTATATTTGATCTGTCACTATTTTTATTTTTTAATTAATTATATTTATCTAATTAATTAATTAAGTTTTTCTAATGGCAATTGAATGTAATTTTTTACAATTTTAAGGTTAGTTTGTATTTGTACTTCTCAATTAATATAGTAGGATGTAAACTCGATAGGTTTGTGCCATTGACCTTAATTATCAATTTTGGGATCGTTTAAATTTATCATTTTTCAAGAATCAAATCTCAGTTTTGTATAATCATTCGAAAGTAGCATTTTTTAAAAATGTTGTGATATTTTGAATAACAGTAGGATTTAAGTAAGTTTTGTAAATCATTAATTGAAGAACAAGAGATTGTAAATTATTTTAAATGATTTTAGAAGTTGAATAACATGATTTTAGAAGACTATTAAAAATCACCAATTGAGTAACAAATAATTTAAAAAATATTCTAAAATCTTCTAAAATACAAGTTTAATACCACTCTTTATATTTTGAACTAAATTTAGCCAAAATACTAAAACCCGCCATCTTCTCCCCATCCATCGCCTTTCATATTGGGCTTGAGTTTGCTTTTTACTAGTGAAACCCTAACAACATGTATTAGAATTTTTTTTATCAATGCTTTCAGATTTAGCGTGTTTTGTTTCGCATCGTCCAAGTGTTTGTTTCCGCAAAATCCTCTGCATCGTCCAAGTTTCGAAGATAGTGTGTAACCCTAACAATCGATGAAGAAAGTGATTTTTCCTTTTTGGAATGTTTGTTTTATTTAGAACCGTTCATTTCGGAATCGCGTTAAACACTTTTCTTTTCTTGCAGAACCTGAGTTTAATCGACGATCATCGACGGATCCAAGGATATGTCAACAACGAGAACGCGCCTCTAACTCGTGACTTTGATGTTTCTCGTCTAATCGAGATGTTTGGAAATCAGTACCCATCGCATAGGAACCGGTATGTTAATAACAAAAACTCGATTGATTTAGAAAACAGCAACAACGATTCAACTGTTGCAACGTTCATAAAACGCGATAACACTTCTCACCAGCAAGAAACTATGTTGGGATTTTATGTTCAAGCTATTTAACTATTTTCACTCAAATTGGAAAGCTACACAACCATACTAGATTAGTATCCCCGCAACAGCATGAATTGAATTTTATTTTATACAAAAATTTTAAATATTTTTGATATATTTTTGATATATTTTTTAATATTAAACAATATCACCATATAATCTTAACATTTTATATATAACCAGTTCTCTGTTATAAAAATTATAAGCTTGTAATTTATTTTATCAGATAACTTATTAAATTTTAAAAGGTAAATAGTAATAGAATATGTAATAAGATTTGAATCCGTTTGTAAGAAAATAATGTAAAAATAACTTTAAAATTGTGATATTATAAATAATAATTTTAAGTTGTGATATGTATTATAATGATAAAGATTTATTATGTAAATCTTACAAATAGAATGTTATATTAACAAATATACTTTCGTTTTAATAATAGGGGGATTCCTTAAAAATATTCATACAATTGTGTATTTATCGAAAAAATATGTACTCGGTTGAAGTTTGTATAAACATAGCAGAATTCTTGGTATAATGTGTGGAAACAAATAAGCAACGTACTAAAACCTAATTGACGACCTCTTTATTAGTCTATATTGGTATTTCGTTGTTTATTTATTTATATTATTGTTTTAGGAATATTTTCAAAAAAATTTAGCATAATTTATGGGATATTTTAGCCTTTATTAGTTGCAGCTTAATAATTAGAATTACAGTGAAGCTAGAAAATTTATTTAATAATTATAAAAAATTAAAAAAATCCTAAAAATAAAAGAATTACAATTAATATATTTGAGAGTATATAAAACCAAAAGTAATATATTATATCACTAATTCTAATAGGAAAATTATCTATTAAATTACTAATTTCAATAGGAAAATATGTGCAAATAATAAGGAAAATATATGCAATTAATAAGGAAAATATTTACTATTTTATTACAATTATTATTTATTATAATTATATAGTACAAAAAATTTTAGACAGAAAAGTGATTAAAGTATTAAAAGGTTTAATGTGTTAAAATTAGTGATTAACATAATATAAGAAAAATAAGAAATTAATGTAATTTTCTTAAGTTTTTCAATCGGTGAATGATTTGATAGCTTATTTAATATTATGTTGTTATATAAACCTTGGTTTTCAAAGTTAGTAACTAATGTGATCGTGACACGTGTCCATTTTAACAATTAAAGATTTTGTCATGTGTTATACAAAAGCTTTGTTTTAACATATTTATAAAGTTTAATGTCAAAGTTACTCATTAACAAGATCGTGACACGTGTCAAATATATTAATTAGATGTTGACACATGTCAAAAAATTTATTTTTTTGTAAACGTAGTAGGACAGCTAATTATATTTACATAATTTTACATGCATATATTTTAAAAATATATTTTTCTAAATCAAAGGAAAACTAACAAAATCAATATATTTTCCATTGTATGCTAATTATATTATACATATGTTCCCAATAAAATTTGACATATGTAAGCAAAAACGAAATTAATTAAGCATGTATATTAATCATGTATATTAATCAATAAATAATGAATAACAAAGTTAGAAAGAATACCATAAGTTATTTAACATATAAATTGTATTTATCATTGTAATATAAATTTTTATTGTAAGTAAGCACACAAAACTTTGAAAGAGTAATGAATTTAAAAAGAAAAAAATTCAATACATGATGTGTATTAGTATAGTTTTACATGTTTTATTTTAAAGATTTTACTGCATGTAGTAATATGAGAAGCCTGAAAAAAATGAGTTTGTAGGAATGAATTTTTTGGTTAACTTACTGCATGTAGTAATATAGAAAAATAATATTTAGGATATTTTTAAATTTCCAAAATTTTTGTGGATATTAACTGATTTTTTACTGATTATTTTTATTATTAAATTTAAAATACTAACTGTGAGAGCTGAGATTGAACCTCTGTCTCCGAAGTGTTTTTCGAGCGGGGGTGCTTACCACCGTTTAGTTCCGAACTGAATAAAAAATGTAAAGCTCTTGCAAAGTGAAAGTAGAATATTATTGCCTAATGAAAGTTTTTCGACCCCCTTTACAATCTCCCACATCTCACTCTTATATGCTAAATTACAATTAATGTCATATCAATTTACCCTATAAATCTTACACTCTATTCAATATAATTGATTAAGGGAATCTTTGACCACTTTCCCGAGCTCCAAAATAATTTGTGTTGCTGTTTCACTCTACTTCACTTCTCCTAGTCGGGCTTAATGGGCCGGTCCCAGTTATGGCCTTGGCCCATATTATTTGTTTCTCCTTGGACATGGTCCATACCTGAAGCAACCAATCATGGTACCAACAGTTGTCCCCCAAGTCCTCTAAGCTGGTATAATTATAAAACCAAACCAATCAAAACCATGTAGTTAAACATATTTAATTAAAACCAAAAAGTTGGATGATAAGGTCATACATTGGTGACTTTAAGCACTTTTTTTTCTTCTGAAAACACACACAAAAACATAACTTACAACAACAAAACGAGCAAGAATGTGATTAATAATATATATAGCTGTGAGGTTGTGTCTGTGTTGACTTGGGAAAATGATAAAAGACGGTTCGAAGGCAAACCCGGTTTAAATTAAACCAGAACTTCGAAGTTGGAAATTGAAATTTGGGGAAAGAACCTGAGCCATGGCGATTGCTTCAACAGCCACCGTTCTCTTCTGCCGTGCGAAACCCAGTTTCCGGCGAATTCCGATCAAGACCAGTTCATCTTCTCCTTTCACAAACTTAAAGGAAAGTTGGATTCGGAGCCGCAGCTTAACCCATGACCCGATTGCGTTGTCGTGTCTTATCGGAACCGGTTTGGTGGCGGCTGCTTTCATCGCGGCGGGACCAGAGTCTAGTGCTATGGCGGCGGTGGATTCACTTCAGCTAAGCGAACCGGCTAATGCGTTGTCTTTACCCACTTGGGCAGTTCATGTTTCCAGCGTTGTCGAATGGTTCTTCTCCTTCTTCTCCTAGCTCTATTGATTTCATTGTAATATAAATTTTTATTGTAAGTAAGCACACAAAACTTTGAAAGAGTAATGAATTTAAAAAGAAAAAAATTCAATACATGATGTGTATTAGTATAGTTTTACATGTTTTATTTTAAAGATTTTACTGCATGTAGTAATATGAGAAGCCTGAAAAAAATGAGTTTGTAGGAATGAATTTTTTGGTTAACTTACTGCATGTAGTAATATAGAAAAATAATATTTAGGATATTTTTAAATTTCCAAAATTTTTGTGGATATTAACTGATTTTTTACTGATTATTTTTATTATTAAATTTAAAATACTAACTGTGAGAGCTGAGATTGAACCTCTGTCTCCGAAGTGTTTTTCGAGCGGGGGTGCTTACCACCGTTTAGTTCCGAACTGAATAAAAAATGTAAAGCTCTTGCACATGAATACTCACAAGCTTCTTAATAATTTAATATAAGTCAAATCTTTGTTTAATCAGTGTTTATAGATCGAAACGACGAAACTTATAAACATAGTAATTGATAAACATAGTAGTTGATAAGTTACGTAACTTACGTTTATATCTTTTGTATTGTTTGCTTATATATTTCAATTTTCTGAGCTCTTTTGGTTGAAGGATAGACTGTTGTTGTTCTTGATCACGTAGGTACCTTTGCTTGGTGGAGCTCTCTGCGCATGCACATGGCATTTCTTTTACAATGATGAATCTCTTGAGGTCAATAAACCTTTTTTACTCCCACTTTGCCTACAAGTCTATTTCTCTTTTGTATATCAGATTATCTGGTTGGTTTTACACTGGCTAAGCTCTTGCTTAAGTGTGTTTTGTCTTCTTTACTCTCACTGAATGTTGTAATGGTGGGGGATGGATTATTTAGGTGTTGGTCGCGCTTCAGGCAGCGCTAACTGTGATCGGTAATATTACTTTGTGCATCGCTGCCTTTCGAATCAACAAGTTGTCATCCAAGACTGAAGTCTCTGAAAAACCCTGAGGGCTAGCTAAAACACATCTTTGTGTTAGCAAAAACGTTGAAGTGAAATATCTATTGTCCCATTTTTACAGACGGGTAAAGCTGGTTCACGACAGGTAAATTCACAATATCTTTTGTCTTTGTTTTTAGATTGAATTGTTTGATTTTGTGTGTTTGTCTGATCTGAACAAGAACCTTGTGTTAATCTTAAGTGTTTGTCAGTTTGTGTATATCGGAAACTCACATCTACTTTTACGCTTTTTTTGGGTTGGTGTTTGTGTTTAATTTGGTAACGGAATTGTTAGAACGTAGCTGATACCCAAAACTCGATCTAATGTTTGTTTTTTGGGTTATAAAACGAATCAAAAACCATAGTAATGTACCTCTTAAAAGCCTTATTTACGGTGAATTTTCCTTTTTTTCCATTTAGCTACAAATTTCCTTTTCTAAATTTTATTTATCAACACTAACAAAAAAGATAATCATCATTATTAATCGAAATTTGCTTTTTAATTAGGGTTCATCGACTCGTAACTTCTGCTTTTAACTTTTTTTTGTGATGTCGTCAAAAGGTACAACCTCAACTCAATCAATCCAGGAAAGATCGGTTGTTAAAGCGAGGGACTCAAATTAGGGTTTTATCCGGTTTCGAGAGAGATTCATCAAGGAAGTTTGTAAGACTAATGGGTATTGTTTTTTTTTCAAAAAAGAGATTAATGGGTATTTTTGGTTTCAAGGGAGATAATAATACTCCATTGTTGAATCTGTGTGAGGAGAGGAAGGATTTGATAAGAGCAGCGAGAGATGCTAGGTCTCACTTAGCGAAATCTCATCGTCTTTACTTTGAATCTCTTGTAGAATTCACTAGCGGTCTTAACCAGTTTGTTCATAAGGAATTGGTTGTGATTCCTTATTCGGATGATGATTCGTCAAGTAGCGATCTGGTCTGTTCTGGATCAGAATCAAACTCGGATTCTGATTCTGATTCTGATTCTGATTGTTTTGTATGTGATCAGCCTCAAACAGCTCCGTTGAGAAACAATGACGATCAGAATCCGGGGAAAAACGTGGTTGGAGGTGGAACTTGTGGTTCAAGTAACAATGGTCAAGAGGGTATAGATAAGTCACGTGAAGAAGGTTTAGGGTCTGAGGGGGCAAAGTGCGTGAATGATCCAAATGAAGATGAGAGGAAAGGTTCGAAAAACGTTTCTGATGAACAGAACCCTTTCCTAGGTTATCATGATATATTTGGTTTGTACGGTTCCCCCGAGGATGAAACGCAATGTGATGTCACCGTACCGGATCAAAGAGATGATGAGGTTGAGAGTGATGTATTTAGAGAAATTAGGGAGAGAGAAGGGATTCCTGATTTGGAACCTGAAAGTGATGATAATAGTACTCTTATAAGGAAGAATCAAAATAAGAAGAAGAAGAATGCTGAAGCAAGCTCTTCGGTTGCTAGTGGAGTCGATAAGATAGATGTTGAAGCAAACACTTGTAATGGTCAAGTTTCAGGTGAGGTTGATGATACTAATGAAACTTGCGCGCATGAGACCGAAGAAACAACTCCAGAGAGTGTTACTGAAGAAGTGACAAGATCAGATGAGGAGGATGGTTCTGATGAAGCGTATGAGTCTTCTTCTTCTTCTTTTTCGGAATCATCTGGGTTGTCCTTTACTGATCTTAGGAATGTAGTAGAAAGGATCAATCGTATAAGCGAGAAAGCTAAGAGTAATAAATATGAAGTCTCCGAGTTGCTTGAAGTTAGCAGAGTTGATCACCATCAGCCTTTAGGATCACAGTTCAAGGGATTTGCTTCAAAGGTACTTGGTAGTTCCAAGAATTCGACTCGTGATTCACGCAGAAGAGAAGGTACTCGTTTTCGCTTTGATGATATTGCTGTTACACTCTCCATGACATTAGAGAAGCTTTATATGTGGGAAAAGAAGCTTCACGCAGAAGTTGAAGTTGAAGAAAAGCTTAGGGTTTCTTACGACGAAGCTTACAAGATTGTTCAGACTCTTGATAACAACGGAGCAGAATCAAGCGACATTGAAAAGGCTGAGGATGTGCTTAAACGCCTGTTATCCAAGATTAATGACTCGGTTAGAGCAGTTGAATCGATTTCCATGAGAATTCATAAGATAAGAGACGACGAGCTTTCGGTTCAGGTGATTGAGATCATCAACGGATTCCAAAAGATGTGGAGATTCTTGGCGAAATGTCACCACAAGCAGTTTCGAGTGATCACTAGAAGCAAGTCTTGTGTTCATATTGTTGAAAAAGGATCGTGCTCGAGGAAAGCAACACAGAAGGTTGAAGAACAAATTAGAAGATACAGAGAATATATGAGAGGTTACATGGATGCACAAAGAGGTTTCGTTAACCTCTTGAACAGGTGGCTTAACCGAAACATCATGGAGGACGAAGATGAAACGGAGACCGAGGCTCCTAAGATATTTAAGGTTTGCAGCGATTGGTTAAGAGAGATTGAGAATGTTGATGAGATGAAAGTGTTGAGTGCTGTTGAAGAAATGAGATCGAGATTTCAAGGGTTAGGGTTTAAGCAAGTAGAGGAAGAGAAACAGAGGAAGAGAACAGAGAGATTGTCTAAGGAGTTAGAGAGGAAGACGAAAGAAGTGGAGGAGATTTGGGGAAACGCGGTTGTTTCTGGTCGTACGACAAACATGATGCTTGGACCGGAGTTGTTGTTTTTGAGAGAGAGTGTGACGCAAGAAACAGAAAAGCATGGGAGAATGATAAGAGAGTTAAACGACACCCTATCGATGAGTTTGCAAGAGTGTTTGGTTCCCATATTTGAGGGTTTGGAGGAATTTTGTTTCGCTAATTCTAAAGCATATAAGAACATTAGAATCGTTTCCACATAAACTTTATAATTGCGTCAATCATAGAGAAATAAAGATGTAAAGATAACAAAATAAAGACTTTCATATGTTGATACAAATCCAAATATAATACAAATCCTTCGAAGCTGCCTCTATGGCCATGGCCTTTCAGATAATAGCTTCTTCTTCTTCTTCTTTATCACCAACGATTACAAAATCTCTCACCTTTTCTCTTATCATTCTCTGCAATCTTGTTATAAAGCTTCTTCGAAACCTAATCATCTCTCCTCATGGTGTTCTCTACTGGGTTAATCTCGTTTCTCATCTTGTTATTACAGTTGTTCAATTTTCTGAAGTTTTTTTTTGTGTATGTGTGTGTAGATGAAGAGAAGATGTAATAAGAGAATGGTGATTCGTGCGTCTCTGTTTGGTGTTGGAGCACCTGAGGCTTTGGTTATTGGTGTTGTTGCTTTGTTAGTCCTTTGGTCCTAAAGGCCTTGCTGAGGTTAGTGTCTTCTTGTCTGTGGCTATTTTTTTCTTGATGATTGATTCTGGAATCGTAGCTTTTTAGGTTTTAGAAGATTATGAATTGGTACTGTTTGATTTAGCTTATGAGAATTGGAGTAAAGATAAGGCTGTTGCTTAATTCTGTTAGAATCTCTGTGGATTGAAGTCTGTCTGAATCTTTATCAATGTTCTTAATTGGGAGCAAGTTCAATTCCACTCCTTTACTGAGAATTTGAGAAATTGAGAGTCTGAGTGTTAGAAATGAGAAGAGAAAAGAGCTCCAGGTGTCAATGTTTCTTCTGCAGATAGTCTTTAACAGTTGCTTAGAATCTTTGAAGAAGTGATTACTTGCTATGATCCGTGCAGTTAGGCTCGGAATCTTGGAAAAACTCTTGCGTACAATTTCAGCCAACGATTAGAGAGTTACAGGTTTACGTTTTATCTCAACACTTTGAGAATAGTTTTGGTTGGTTTGTGTATGTGTCAAGTATTTTTGATTGCTTACTACAAGTCTTTTTCTTAGGATGATGTTTCAAGAGATTTCAAAAGTACCCTTGAGCGTGAAATTGGTCTCGATGACATTTCATCGCCAAACGTGTAGAATGAATACTGTTCAGCCTCCTCCTCCACCTCCACCATCAGTTCCCCTGTGACTGCAAGTGACCCCAGTGAGTGCCCTTTTAAGTTTACTATGCATATGCTAACAACAGAATAGGCATTTTGATTGAGACATAATCAAAGTAGTTTTGACTCCCGTCTAGACAATTAGCTAATCTATAACAAAACTGTTATTGTCTTCCATATACATGATGTTCTGAAGTAGTGAAGCTAAGCGAAGATGTTTTCCTTGAAATAAGCAGAGATGATGTTCAATCTCACCAAAAAAGCTTACACAACCGAGGATTATCTCAAGATCACTGAAGAGCAACTAAAAGCTAAGTCAACCGCTGAAAGCCAAACAGAGGATCAAACTCAGACTCAAGAATCGCTACAACAACCCACACACCTGTACAAACACCAACTGGTGAAAGTCAGCCCAATGGTTAGCCTTTCATCCGTCGGACTTAATCCATGAGTAATGAATGATCAGCAAATTAAGAACTCTCTCTCATCATCTTCCAAATTGCAGGTACAGCGAGAGAAACAACAGCTGCATCTCCTCCAAGGCAAAATTGAAAGCATCACTTGTAGTGTTAAAAGCATAAGCCTCTCTCTCTCTCTATATATATATATATATATATATATATATATATATTGGGAAGCTTCGGAGGGAATTTTTTTGATCTGCCAAAAGGGAAGAAGCTATTAGCTCTCTCGACATTCTCACAAAGCAGCTTGTATGTACGCATCTTGATGGATTGAAAATTATCAGCATCTGTGTATCAGTTGTGTACCCATTAGTTTTTCTTCATAATGATAATTGAGTTTATTAGGTGAAACGTAATGAATTTGAATAAATTATTGGCTCTTTGTAATTTTCTAACAGAAAATGAAAATGAAGTTCCAATGATTTATTCGCTCTTCCACATAAGATTAATTGACTCTCAATGATAATGATAGAGTGCTTTTGTTGTCGAGAACCAAAAAGCAAGCATACACAATGGCTCTCAAAATACAACAGTTGTTTTTGTGTGTTGTGTGGTGTTTGCACTTGGGAAAATAATAAAAGACGGTTCGGCGACAAACCCGGTTTAAATTAAACCAGAACTTGGGAAATTGAAAATTGTGGAAAGAACCTGAGCCATGGCGATTGCTTCAACAGCCACCGTTCTCTTCTGCTGTGCGAAACCCAATTACCGGCGAATTCCGATCAAGACCAGTTCATCTTCTCCTCTCACAACCTTAAACGAACGTCGGATTCGGAGCCGCAGCTTAACTCATTACCCAATTGCGTTGTCGGGTCTTATCGGAACCGGTTTGGTAGCGGCTGCTTTCATCGCGGCGGGACCAGAGACTAGTGCTATGGCGGCGGTGGATTCACTTCAGCTAAGCGAGCCGGCTAATGCGTTGTCTTTACCCACTTGGGCAGTTCATGTTTCCAGCGTTGTCGAATGGTTCTTCTCCTTCTTCCCTTGCTATGATCCGTGCAGGTAGCTCGGAATCTTAGTAGAAGCCTGTGTGGCAACTTCATCTTCTACACAGCCTAAAGTTGGATCCCATAGTCGATTGTCTTCTTCCTCGACAACGGCGGACAAAGGGTTAGCAAACGGAAAATCGGATTCAGGAAGCAAACTTGTCGCCTTTGTGAACATGTGCGTAGCACAAGCTTCACAAGCTTCTGAAAACCTTGAGGTGGTCATAATCTTGAGCAATACCATGAAGTTTTTCTTAAGGAGTGACACCATCCAACATCGAACTTGGTGTACGATTGATTAATTAGCCTGATGTTAATACACTGTCTTATTGGAAATTTCAGAAGCAACAGAAAAAGAGCATGGTTATTAGCATATGGTTATTAGAACCCACAACCCTAACAGAAGGATGGCCCATCCTATTGTGCCACAACTCATAAACCTTCTCAGCCTAAGTTGTCATTGATGCCACCATCTCTATTCCGGAGAGACGGAAAGTTCCACACTCACGTTTCGCTGCATCAATACAAGGAATCGATCAGTCATCTACACTACACAATGATTCTCATCCATTAACTAACCAACTGATATAAGATCAGACTGTAGTTCTTCCACAAAATAAACAGATTTCAAAATCAAATGTGTTCCTAGGACAACAGTTCCTTCTGTTGTTGAAATCCTCTCATGGCCATCAACCAAAATAACTAAAACTGGTTCCATGGAGCGAATGTTGGTTATTGTTAAAACCGCTAACTCCATCACGGTCTGCGTCAGTGACCACATAATTAGCCTGTTCAGAACCGTTTGAATTAGGAACATGAACAGTATTAGCGGAGCTTAAGGGACGGCCACGACCGCCAACAGTAGCACCACCAAAAGAACCACGACCTCTCCCTTGTACCGTTCTGCTGCGGGGATGCTCACCCTGCCATTTCGGGTAACTAATAACTGCAAAACAGCAATCTGAAGCATGACCGTAATGGTGACAATGCTTACACAAAGTCGCACCATCATCACCAAGTAGGATGACGAGGTTTCGGATGAGCATCATAAGCGGTGACTTCAGAAACATCAAGACTCTGTCGAGCATTGGTTCGCAAATCCTCCTCTGCCGAGACACCAAGCTTGACCGCACCGTTGTGAAAGAATCATCAAGATCAGACAAAAATCATGAACCTTGTCTTCCTCCCGATCTTGCTCCTGAAGAGAGGTCAAGTTACACTCACACTTCCCACATTTGCAAACATGTAAAAGTCGGGGATTGGCCATGCTATACCAGATCCTATTGAGCTTTCCGTAATAAGCTTCGATTGCAAGTCCTCGCTGCTTACAACAAGCCAGCTCCGCCTTTAGCTGCTGGATTCACGGGCCATTAGTGACAGAGAAACAGCGTTTCAAGTGATCCCATAGAACCTTGGCGATATCACGGATCACGGTGAGATATGTTAGAGCGGAGAGACGGATCAACCGTCATTGGGACCCAAGAGACCAATAATGCTTGGATTGTCCACCAATCCTCCAGATCAGGAGAACCTTCGTCGGGTTGTGGAATGGAACCATCAAGGAATCCAAACTTTTTACGTGAGCAAAGAGCCGTCTTCAATGCACACGCCCATTCCTCTTAGTTCATCCCTTTCAACAAGGGAAGCAAGATCACATCACCAGGATTATTCGCAACACTCAAATCATATGGAGAGATCTTGTGTCGTATCTCCATAGTCACCTGGGTCGAATTTGTTTCGGTCAAATTGACTTCAGTCATAATCGTGAAACAGACAAAAAATTAATAATAAAATTTATAGTTCCTTCTCTGATACCATGTAGAATCAGAGGAAGAAGATGATATTTCTGTATATTGCTCAATGAATCGTTACATGAATATATACAGTAAGAAGACTTTGTCCCCAAGACTAATTAACATAAATTTAGGAAACTAATTACAGTAATCACTAATTTACAAGATATGATATGAGATATCGAATATTAGCCCAATAACTTACTTGTGACTTATAAGATAAGAATTTTGGTGAGTGTATTTGGCGATTTTCATATCTTTGAGGTAAAAAGACGCTGAACAACCAACTAGCAGAAAATTATTCAAATTATCATTTTAGGAAATCTCCTATATAATAAAATGGAAGTACACAATTTTTTTTAGACTATATAATTTTTATAACTTGGTTACAAAATAGGTTATACATTAGATATATATTGGTTACAAAAAAAAAAAGATTATAAATTAATTGGTCAATCTGTGGGCTATATGAATACATTTAACAATATCTCAAAGAATACTCTTAAAGAGAATATTCCAATGATTTATACAATTTCCAAAATAAAATCTTTAGTATTCCATGTATTGTTCTAAAATATATATTGTTAGGCATAAAAAGGAATAAAATATTGGAAATTTATTACACTTAATCGTGATTTCTGAGATCTTATTATGCAGTTAAAAATAAAATTTTATCTAAGCACGGATGGTGGTATATTACACTTAATCGTGTTTATTTGTTCTATACTGATGTATCAGTAGTATAGAACTCTAAAATCAATTTGAGTTTAGCTCTTACCTTCCACATTATTTACATTAATTTGCCATCAAAATGATTTACTTCCCAACAATTTTTATTAAATTGTGCAAATCACCAAAACAATTTAATATTAATAACATATTCATCAGTAAGATTAATATACATATCAAAAATTAATATATAAATGATTCAATTGGTTATTGTTATCACACGTATTTTTTTATTATCCAAATCATTACATTTTTTTATTTTAACTCAAATATCAATGGATTATATGGGAAATTGTTCAAAGACAAAGGATAACGAATAAAACCACAAGTACTCTGCAACAAAGGTAAAACAGAGCAACTAGAAAAGAAAAACGATCGGATGCATCATCGCTCCTGCTCAATCTGATTCTGTAACCAGGCGGGGCCACCTAAAGCAAGATAAGATGGTAGTCGCCCCTCTCTTTTGACACTTGATGCAATCGCCCTAGCCAAAGAATTAGCTTTCGGTGAGGAGAGTCTGATACTGACCTCTCGTGTCACCCGTATTGCAGTAGTGATTTTATCTAAATCTGAACGATACTTCGGCCACTTCTCCGGTTGTTCCAAAGCCAAAACTACGGCTTGACAGTCCGTCCAAATCTCACAATCCGTAATATGAAGGATGGCTAAGCTTTGAAGGCACCAGAGAAGACAGCTAAGCTCTGCAGAGATTCTATTATTTCATGGCAAAAACGCTTCCCGAGCATGGTACAAAACATCACCATGATGGTCCCTTAAAATCCATGCACCACCACAGAACCAGGATTCTTTTATCCACGCTGCATTGATATTACATTTGCGTTTACCGGGAGGTGGTCGAATCCAACGATGAGAAGGCTGCAACATTCTATTGTGTTCTCTAGAATGATCCTGTGCTATCAGCGCCTGTTGTTTCAACCACTCCTCTGCTTCATCAAGAGCCGTAGCGACTATAATATGGGAGTCTTGAGCCCATGTGGTAAAGATGATGGCATTACGAGCCTTCCAAATCTCCCACAGTATCCAAGGAACAGCTTGTCGCAGATGTTCAGCAATGTCCGTTTGTTTCATGAGGTCCATAACCATGGATATATTATCCGTTACCGAGTTCACAAAACCTTGGGGAGGGATTGACAGACCAGTTGCAGACCAGACGTCAATTGCTAAGGAACAAGTGAACAAAACATGGTTAATAGTCTCATCTTCAACTCTACATACCGGACATAACGGATTCACCGCAAGGCCATGACGCCGCATACACTCTGCTACCGCCAAAGCTTGTGACAATGCTCGCCAAAGAAACATTCGGATTTTAGGTTCAGTTGCAGTGTCCCAAACCCGTTGTTTGACCTTGTTTATTCGAGTCGACTCCGAAGACAATGGATTGACAATATCATTTCCTTGGGATAACAACCAATTTCCACTTTTCACCGCATATTGACCATTTTGTGTAAAGGACCAAACGTACCGATCACTAAGATGTGGAGCTGGAGGAAAAGATATGATCCGAGGTATCTCACAAGGTGGAAACAAGTCATGAAGCAGCTGTGCATTCCACGATCCATCCTCGTTAATGAGAGACGATACCTTGAGATTTAAATCAATCGTTAGCTCCTTGTTGAAAGGTCGGCGTGGCATATCATCAAAAATCCATTTATCAAGCCATACGCTGGTATCTCTGCCATCACCAATAGACTTTATAACACCACGTTCTAAGAGCTCCCGACCGAACAAGATGCTACGCCATGCATATGATGGCCTATATCCAATCCGGGATTCAAGGAAGGATACGTCCACAAAATATCTCGCCTTATAAACTCTAGCCACCAAAGAAGTAGGAGAGTCCAAAAGTCTCCACCCTTGCTTTGCTAGTAGAGCCTGGTTAACACGTCCAATATCCCGAAATCCTAAACCACCACGCTCCTTAGATTGACAAACCTTATCCCAAGAAACCCAGTGCATTTTATGTGTATCTTCGGTTGCATTCCACCAGAACTGGCACATCGCACTTGTTAGTTTTTTGCACTGATGTTTAGTCAACCGGAAACAGGACATGGCGTAAACTGGGAGTGTCATAGCCACGGATTTAAGTAGGATTTCTTTACCACCCATTGATAAAGTCTTCTCATACCACCCACTGAGTCTAGACTTTAAGCTGTCACTGATAAACTGCAATAATTCTCGTTTGGATCCACTAAAACATTCAGGCAAACCGAGATACTTCCCTGTCCCACCTTCCTGTTCAATACCAGTGAATAAGCCAAGCAAATGACGCATATAGGGGTCCAACCTCTTCCCAAATGTGATAGCAGATTTCTGGAAGTTGATCTCTTGCCCGGAAGCATCCCCGTATAACTTTAGACAAGCCATGAACTCAGAACATTCTTTGAGAGTGGCTTTGCACAAGAACAGGCTATCATCGGCAAATAAAAGATGTTGAATCGATGGACAGGAAGAGGAAAGTTTCATCCCTGTAATACGACCCTGCATCTCGGCTCTGTTCATTATACTCACCAACGCCTCAGTGCACAGGATAAAAAGAAATGGTGAAAGGGGGTCTCCTTGACGTATCCCACGCTCTGGCTTAATATATCCATAAGAAGAACCGTTTAAAAGGACTGAATACGTCATAGAGGTGACACAACCCATTGCACCCATTTTATCTGAAATCCCATCCGGATTAGTAATTCTTCAAGAAACTTCCATTCAACTCGATCATACGCCTTGGACATATCAGTTTTGATTGCTATAAAATCCTCGTCGCACTGTGGATTGGTACGCAAGGCATGGATCATCTCATGGGCAATGAGGATATTATCCGAGATTAGCCTACCTGCGACAAAAGCACCTTGCGTCTTAGAAACTATCGTTGGTAAGAAACGCTTCAACCGGTTACACAGTATCTTCGAGACTATCTTATACAGAACCGAGCACAAGCTAATCGGTCTTAGATCAGTCATTTTCCCGGGGTTGACCTTCTTTGGAATCAGGCAGATCTGTGTATAGTTCGACTCCATGGGAAGGGAACCAGAAACAAAGAACTGTGTTAGCTCCTCAATAACTTGGGAACCAACAATGTCCCAGTATTCCTGATAAAAGCAACCTGTCATACCATCTGCTCCAGGCGTCTTATCTCCCCTAATACTGAAAGCTGCGTTTTTTATCTCCACATTCGTAGGCAATTTTGTCAACTCCACATTCATCTGATCTGAAACACGAGGGCTCATACCAGATAAAGCCTCCTCTATATCCACTGGATTCGAAGTGGAGAACATCTGTCTAAAATACGACACCGCAACCTCCCCCTTTGAGCCTTCAGTAAACTGTTCCACCCCATCTTTGTCCAGTAGCGATAATATTTTGTGCTGAACTCGTCGACGTTGCACACTTCCATGGAAGAAACGAGTATTACGGTCACCTTCTTGCATCCACTTCTCTCGACTTTGTTGTTTCCAAAACAACTCTTCAGCTCTGTATGCTTCTGCAAGTTCCCACCGTAGAGTCTTCATTAATCGAAGATCCGGTTGTAACTTTGCGCTTTCCGTATCCAATTGGCTGCGAGAGGAATTGATAATTTCTTTGGAGTTTTGTTGGGTAGATTTCTTCCAATTCGAAATCGCCTTCCTGCAATCAGCAATACGATCTAAAACGGTGTGTCCACCACTGGTATCCCTTTTAGTCCAGCCGTCCTTAACTATCTGAGCAAACTCCGATTTAGACGTCCACCGTTTTTGAAACATGAATCTTCCTTTAGAAGACTCATTACTACAAATGAATCTCAGGAGAAGAGGTCGATGATCCGACCCAATTCTCTCCAAGAACTCTGCCTGTACCCGCGGGAAGAGATGAAACCATGCCGTGTTTGCCAAGGCTCTATCCAAACAGCACTGAATCCACATCTTGTTGCGTTCCCCTGCCCATGAGAACTTGTTACCAAAGCTCGGAACCTCCCGTAGTCGGCAATCAGAGATCATATTCCTAAACGGATAGAAAGATGATTTCGACCGTGTTGGTCCCCCAATCTTCTCAGTATTATCCACCATCTCATTAAGGTCGCCCAAAACCAACCAGGGTTCATCCCTTGCTGCACCTATGGATATTAAGCGGTCCCATACTACTTGTCGCTGGTTGTAGACCGGATCTCCATATACGCAGGATATGAAAAATCTACTTGCTCCCAGCTTCACTTCCACATCAATGATTCTTGTATCCGAACTAAGGACTCGAACTGCATAAGACGACTTCCAAAACAGAGCTAATCCACCACTTAAGCCCACTGGATCAACTATGTGCGAGTTCTCATATCCTAAAGACTTCTGCTGATTTATCACATACGAACTGGAGTTTTTTGTCTCCAGGAGGAACAAAAAATCCGGGAAATGTGTACGCCTCATCTCCCGTAGAGTAGGAATTGTCAAGGTGCCCCCCAAGCCTTGACAATTCCAGCTCATAAAACTTATACTTGCGTTGGCGGTTCCTCCTCCGGAACCACCGTATCATCACCATGTTTGGGGAGTTTAGATGATATTCTAGCCTCATCTGCAGCTTTTCGTTTCGACGATAGTACCTCCTCAGAGTCCAGCGTTGGCAAAAACCTCTGTTGTAGTGCTTGAGCTTTGCGTTTCCATTGGCTTGGTCTGCGACGTTTCTTCACTTGTTTTAGTATAGGTTCGGTAGTACCAGAAGAGAAATTATCTCTTACTTCCGTAGACCTGATGTCTAGCAATGGAGATGTAGCATAAGACACTGTCGAAGATAGGGTTGGAAGGGATAGGCGGTTTATAGCACTCTCTGATCGCAGAACTGGAGCCGAATGAGCCTCACCAGAACTATTATCAGCCTGTACACCTTCAAAGTTAAAGACTAGCCCTTTCCCCTTGTCTACATTCGTAGTAATGGCCGGGGTGCTTCCAGCCTCAAAAGACGTTGTTGACCATCAGCATCACCCTCCAGGTTCCATACAGATTGACGCACTCTTTCTATATGAAGCTTCTTCAAATGAGGGTCAGCTACTGATAGGTACTGGCGCATCTCATCCAAGACCGGTTTTGCAATCTTCGGTTTCCCTGTAGTTGGATCAAGACCAACATCTGCATCTGTCAAGACTCCAAACAGCGGATCATCCTTACTTATTTTTGGGATTAATCTACTTGGAACCAATGTGGACCCTTTAAGCCCGCCCGTAGCAAGCACCTGTCGGTTCACAGGGTTAAAGGGACATCTCTCTTTATCATGCGTGAGTCTCTGACATTGGTAACATCGTCTTCTGATTCTCTCATATTCAATACCAATCATAACAGATTCTCCCGATGGTAGTTGTAGCTCCCGAGAGTTCTTGAGTGGCCTACTCACATCAAACAAAACACGAACCCGAATATATCCTTTGCTTAGTGGTTTCAAGAGATCGAATGCCACATGTGTGACCTTACCAATCCTCCCTGCAATGTCTTTAATGGTATCCGTCGTGTGGTAGCTCACCGGGATATTCCTCAAACGGATCCAAATGGGTAGGATCTACAGATAGTCAACTGGTGGCTTTTCCACCCATCTCTCTAACGTGACGCTCCAGTCGTTGAAGGTCCAGGCCCCCGTATCCAATACCGTAGAAAGATCCGTCTCAGAATCAAACACGAACTGAAAACGATCATTAGGTAAAGCAATACCTCTTGCTCGGTTATACACACGCCATGTTCTTGGCATTTCATGAATCAGACTAGACAGCTTCTGATTTTCAGGACACAATAATTTTCCAATGATGCTCCGCTCATTCCGAACGCAAGAACTGAATTGCGGCAGGTTCTGTAGAACGATTGGCTGATCATCATCCAGCGACATCTCCTGTAAAGTTCTATCCAACGCGTACTCCATGAGTTGTTGCTGCTTCCACTCTTAAACTCGATTCGATTAAGAATGAAACAGGAAATCTTTTACGGCGGCGTGTTGAAAAGGAAGAACTAGGTTAAAACTTGGCGTATAATCTTCAAAGATTTGGTGAATCTTCCAGAATAAACAGCAAATATTCGATCAAATCCGGCGAAAACAGGAATTTTCCCGGTATACTTCAGCTTTTCCAATAGAGGCAAAGCCTCTAATTGAAAAAGAGCGTCCTAAGCTATTCCTCTATTAATTTTTTTTTTTAGTTTTGATCCAAATCATTACATTTGTAATTCAATATTAGTTGATCAAATATTGATGACTTTTTCTAAAAAGACATCATAGATTTTCACTTAAATAATTTTAAATTATCCTTAAAATAATCAATTATAAAAATAACAATTAATCCCACATAAAGCTTTGGTCTACTTCAAGGAGTACGGGTTAAGATAAATTAAATCTAGAGGGGAGTATTAAACTTGATGCCATGCTAGATCATCGGAAATTAATCAGATCGAGGAGGAGGAGCAAAATGATTAGTTTAGTGTTTTGTGATAGTGGAGGGGTTGGTCGGAAGCGGTGACCAGCGGCCGGAGGCTGGTGGCGATGGGGTGGGTGTGGTGTTGGTGGTGGCTGGCGGTAGGGTGCCGGTGGTGGTTACACTATATGGGAAAGAGACAAAAATGGTAAAAAGTGTCATTAATACATAATATAGAGTATATAATATATAGACCAGATTAAGATCCGTGCTAGAGCACGAGTTAAAATTTATTTATTTCAATTGTAATTTTTATATAAAATATAATTTATGTGATTATTTTTATAAAAATTTTTGGACAAAACATTATGCAATAAAATAATATGCTAAATATGATAGCTTGGAAAAAGACACCTGTTTTGTAAGTTTTATATTGTTAATGATTCTAGATATTTTATTAAATACAAAATTTTGTATATTTTTTATTTAAAATAAAATTTTAATATGTTGTATTAGTTTATGTATGTGAAGTTATTTCAATAATGTATATTCTACATCATGACTTGAATGTCATTATAAGACATAATTTAGTAAATTTAATTTTTAAAAATCGAATTATTATATTATGAGTAATTTAATATATTGTTATATTTTTGTGTTAATATACTTGGTTTCTTGAAATTCTATCATATAATAGTGACATATTGTTGACATTGCTATAACAAATCAATTTTGAGTGTTTATAGTTTCTAACTTTTATATCAAATTTAAATATTTTAAAAATATTTCAAAATAAATTATTTAAAGTTTATTATATTTTATAAAATTATAAAATTCAACAAAAAAAATATGAAATTGAAGTTAAATATTCAAATTTTGATCCGTTACTAAGTAAATTTTTTAATTCAATAGATATTATTTTTAAAAAATAATATTACTAAAGCTTGAATATTTTTTAGATTGAACAATTTATATTTGTTTTTAAAAAATCCACTTGTGCTATATCCGGAAATTAAACTATTTTTTAATTGTAATAAATAATATGATAATTTATTTGTTTCACAAAATAGACTCATATATAAAAATGAGAGGTGAAATATAATGATAATTAACAAATTAATATGTTAAATTAGATATCAAATGATTTTCTGTGATGAATAATTTAATAAAGTAAATTAATATGGTAATTTAGATAATATCAAATGATTCTTTGGAATATTCTTTTTAAGATTTTTGGAAACAATGTGTTATAGTAATAAAATCTTCCGAAAATAAATTAAAGTTGCACCCACTATTTAACTTGTAACTAATTAATCTATCAACTAGATAATGACCCGTGCTGGTAGCGTGGGGAATTTTTATTTTATTTTGTTATTTGTTAATATTATGTTTATGTTGTATCATTCATTTACATGTTATATAATATATTACTATATGGTGAGTTTTGATTCATATTAAACTACTAATAGGTAGGCCTGGAAACTACTACCGACACCCGTATTGGACCCGTTTTTTGGTTTGTATCCATCCCGAAAGAGGTACCCGCAACTTTAGGGTCGAGTGAAGGGTATAATAATTATATTATCCATGAATAATGATCGAGTATCAGATATTAATTTTTTTTGAGTGTCTCGTTACCCGTCTCACTACCCGTTTTATTACCTGACTCATAAATACACGTTAATATTTTGTAGAATAATGTTACCAGCGTGAGGAAATATTTATGTAAATTTGGATTTGTTTGTTACAAAATAATAGTAGAAAATTTATTAATTCTATATATTTTATAAAATCATATATTTAATTTACTTAAGGTCATACTCTGATTTTGACCCGTAGTTGGTACTACTATTTTGGTTTGGTGCAATATCAAATTCGTTAATTATACATTCGGTAAAGCCAAAAAAAAAATCTAACAAAACATGTATTGACCCGTGATTTGGTATCACAAATTGATGTGATCGTGTTTAGAGATCTTAATATACCAAATTTACAAATTGAAGTTATTGGTATAACATGTTGTATATTGATTTTATAGGTGAAAATTACAATTAGATTATGTATATTATCAACATTATACACTTAGTATTGTTTATATAGTGAATATTGTGTATAAACAATTAAGTTTTAGCCAATTAAATAGTTTGTTATTATTTTCTAAGATTTATGAAACAAAAAATAGAGTTTTATTATTTTGTAAACAAATCTAACCTTTTCTTTTGTTAGTTATTAAAATAATTAAAATATAATAGCATCTTCGTAATACGTCACATCAGAACTGGTTAAATTTTTAACAACATAGCTTAAATAAGTATATAGATATTTTAAAAATATAAACAATGTTGTATCCTAATTTTAATATTTATTTGTTATTATTAAATGATTTAGATATGTAAATATTTAATCTTAGTTTTATAAATAAATTTAAGTTTTATAATTTACTAAATTGTTTGTTATTGTTTCCTAAGATTTCTGAAACAATAAATAGAATCTGTTTAATTATTTTATTACATAATTTCGTAATAATTTTATTATTATTTTATTAAATAATTTCGAAATTATTTTATTAATGATTTCTTGTAATCTAATAAATTAATAATTACTATTTTTTTGGATTATCATTTTCAGGTTACAACAAATTAATATTAAGATTCTGTTATTATTTTTTGTATACAATTGCATTTTGTGTAATATTTTACATGGAGTAGGGTTATTTGTTTAAAGGGTTGCTTAAATAAGTATATAGATTAATCTATAACCTATTTGTAACCAACTTATTAAAATTATATAGTCTACAAAATAATGTTGTGTACACGACTTCATATTGGTACACGACTTCAAATTGGTAGGTTATATAATATTAATATAGGTTATAACTAAGATTAATTATTTGATAGGTTATATGGATTAATTATTTAATAGTTTATATAGAGTTAGGATTAGGATCCTCTTTAAAATAGAATTGTATAGTTTTATATACTATAATATAAAAAAAATTTAAATAATTTAATTTGGAATCTTTAAAATTAGTTTAATTTGAGAATATCATAAATATTTGATAGATCAGAAAGTTAAAAATTATAAACACTCTACTTTGATTTCTTATAGCACGACTCAATAATATGTCACAATAATATGAAAAAATTTCGAGAAATATGATTCCTTGCTAGAGCACGGGTTAAATTTCAAAAATATGATTTCTCGGATTAAATTTAAGTTCAGAATAATGTTGTTTGATAGGCTTTCTCGGTCACGATGATTTTGACAAACATACGTTAGATATTTGGTCATAAAATTAATATGTGTTATACTATAGGTTAAATCATAGAATTAATAAACAAAATACAATATATAAGTTTAAATACTAATTAAATCAAAGAAAATTAACAAACATAAATTATTTTTTTAATCACACAACTTAATCCGGGTTATACCGCGGGTCAAAATCTAGATATACCAGAATAATTTTACAAAATAGATGTTATTTTCATAAGTCATATTCAGTATATTATTTCATGGCATAGTATTCCATCCAAAAAAAACTTTTAAAACAAATTAAATAATCACATATACGATGTTTTAAATAAAAATGACCAAACAAACAAAAGTAAGGAATTTCAACCCGTGCTCTAGCACGGGTCATATTCTAGGCTTATGAAATATAAATCATAAATATATACACGATTAAGTTAAAAATAAAATTTTGTCTAAAAAAAATTATATTATACAACTTAATATAATATAAAATTATATTATGCTCTAGCACGTGATCATATGAAAACACTTTCACCAAACATATTCAAAAATTAAAATAAAAACAAACAACAAACATAAACATTTTTCATACATAAAATTACAAAATTAACAATATAAAACTTACAAAATATGTGTTTTTTTTTTCAAGCCATCATATTTAGCATATGATTTTATTGCATAATGTTTTATCCAAAATATTTTTAAAAAACGATCATATAAATTATATTTATAAAATAAATTTCAACATGTGCTCTAGCACGGGTCAAAATCTAGTTCATAGTATTGTGTTAAATCAAATGCTTCTGCCACAACGAAAGACGTGGTAAAATGTTACTATTTTTGCGGCTCCGTATAGAAGGGAGATATATAATAAAGAATAAACACGATGCGATATCTCACCCTTCAATTTTTGACCAAGTCAATGTGGGTTTTACTCAGGTGTACAATTTTATCAAATTTACACAATTATTCAAATCATGCAATGCAACAGATGAAAAAAATCAAATTCAATAGAGATGTAAATTTCATTTGGGACCACTAGGCTAACGTGCCGTGACCTTGGTTCCTATCGGTGATAAACCGCTGGGTGGGTCCAAACCTGTGTTCTTATACAACGTTATCCACACACTATAGTCTGTAAAATGCTGCCTGAAACATTTATAATTAAAATCCATCTGGGTTTTATGATTATTCTGTACGGTTCGGGTAGAAACATAAAGAATCAATTCATTCGCTTAAATTTTTCATAGGTGTAGGCTGGGGTGCATAATGCAATGGTGATAGAAGAGGTTGGGCGTTTGGATAAAAAGGGAAGGGCAAAATATTCTTAATCATCTTGACACATTCAAGAACTCAAATACTCAATCATACCCTCAACAAGAACTGAACGATTAGCAATGTGAACCAGCAAATGGCGGAGTTTGGAATGATCGCAAAACACAATAAAATCTAAGAGATATATATCGAAGTTGAGAGATGATTGGCAATGATCAAGCTTGACTTCCTGTTGCGACCATATAACAAGTGTCCATCCATTTTCTCTTTCAAGCTTTACCAACTCTCACTCGAGCTTTAAGTCTTTAAGATGAATCTTTCTAGATCTCTTCTATATTACACGCATCTAAACAGACATGAATATGATGCATGGATGTTTAGTTTCTTCAAGTTTGAATTATGTGGTGTTTGCAGAGAGAACTGGTTCGTGATGACATATACTGAAGAAACCTTTTGGTTGAGTAGAATCATCTCGCACAAATTCTCAATTTATAGTTTAGACTGGCGTTGTAGTAGTTTAGGTTACCATGGTCATCTCACCATCACTGCTATTAGCAGACTAACGGAAGTCCCTCCTAAACTCGTAAAAATTAAACTATCTAGTACATAACTATACACTTCCATGTAGTTAACAGTTCTGTGATCATACTGTTTTTGTATTATTTACTAACAATAAATATAAGCATCCCAAACAATATATGGTTGGTATTTATGAACAAAAATAGAACCATCCTTCTTTTAATTAATTCGTATTCATATCCACTCCATAAAAAAAAAAAAAAAAAAAAAAAAAAAAAAAAAAAAACTGTTTCCATAAAGAGAAAAACAGAAGAAGGATCAGTACCAAGAACAGCATATTCTCAGACCATATATGACAACGAGTATTTTTTTGTTTCATGGAGCACCAGGTGGATCCTTGTGTCCGATGCCTTGGCTAGGACCCTGACCAGTGGGTCGGAAGGCGGTTTGTTCAATGTTCTTGTATATATTGATCTTGAACCTTTCAAAATCATCCTTCAGGGGTGCTGGTGGTGACCACTCGATCGAACTTGGCGGATTATACACTCTAATTGGTTTTCGCGCAGCTGTTGTAGTTTCAAAATGCAGATGTAACACAAGCAGAAAGAGCACAAATAAGGAGAAAGACGCAATAGAACTATCACGGCTCACCATAACAATCAATAACTTAGAACCAATCTCAATCTTAAAACTTATAACAAAATACTTATAGAATGTTCAAGTAAATAGTTGAGTTTCTTTTCATCAACACTACCGAGAGGATGCTACTTAAGAAGGCTCCATGGGTGGATCCGGCAAGTCCTATGTTTTATTTTATATTTCCTCTTGTTTCGCTTAAAACTATGATTCCATTAAAAGTAGTTGCTGTTCGAACATGGCCTTGTCAATTTGATGATATCTCTATTATATTATTTAAGCAACCCTACAAATAAATAACCCTACTTTGTGTAAGATATTACACAAAATGCCACTGTATTTTTAATACAAAATATAATAATAAAATCTTAATATTAATTTGTTGTAACCAGAAAATAATTACCCAAAATATAGCAATTATTAATTTATTAGAATGCAAAAAATCATTAATAAAATAATTTCGTAATTATTTAATAAAATATTAATAAAATAATTCCGAAATTAATAATTAAACAGATTCTATTTATTGTTTCAAAAATCTTAGGAAACAATAAAAAATATTTAGAAAAATTATAAAACTAAGATTAAATATTTACATATCTAAATCATTTAATAATAACAAATATGTATTAAAATTAAGATACAACATTGTTTATATTTTTAAATTATATCTATATACTTATTTAAGCTATACTGTTAAAAATTTAACCAGTTCTTATGTGGCATATTATGAAAATGCTATTATATTTTAATTATTCTAATAACAAGCAAAAGAAAAGTTTAGATTTGTTTACAAAATAATAAAACTCTATTTATTGTTTCATAAATCTTAGGAAATAATAACAAACTATTTCATTGGATAAAACTTCATTGTTTATACACAATATTCACTATATAAACAATACTAAGTGTATATGTTGATAATATACATAACCTAATTGTAATTTTCACCTATAAAATTAATATATAACATATTATACCAATAACTTCAATTTGTAAATTTGGTATATTAAGATCTCTAAACATAATCACATCAATTTGTAATACCAAATCACAGGTCAATACATGTTTTGTTGAGTTTTTTTAGATTTACCGAATGTATAATTAACGAATTTGATATTGCACCAAACCAAAATAGTAGTACCAACTACGGGTCAAAATCAGAGTATGACCTTAAGTAAATTAAATATATGATTTTATAAAATGTATAGAATTAATAAATTTTCTACTATTATTTTTTAACAAACAAATCCAAATTTACATAAATATTTCCTCATGCTGGTAATATTATTCTACAAAATATTAACATATATTTGTGAGTCGGGTAATAAAACGGGTAATAAAACGGGTAAAGCGATGCTCAAAAATTAAATTAATATCCGATACTCGATCATTATTCACGGATAATATAATTATTATACTCTTCACTCAAAGCTGCGGGTACTTTTTTTCGGGACTGATACGAACCGAAAAACGGGTATCGATAGTAGTTTCCATGCCTACCTATTAGTAGTTTAATATGAATCAAAACTCACCATATAGTATTATATTATATAACATATAAATGAATGATACAACATAAACATCATATCAACAAAATAACAAAATAAAATAAAAATTCCCCGCGCTACCAGCGCGGGTCATTATCTAGTTCTGATAGTATAAGAAAAGAGCTAGCATGTTCCCACTAATACTTGCCAAAAATGGTATCGGTCTCGATATGATAACACTAAAGATTTCTTCTTTTAGGAAGTCATGAGTTATATGTATATCAATCTTTAATCGAAAAATGCTTTGCCCACTTAACCTGCCAGATGTTTTTGTTACGCGCCCTTTATATGTGTACTTCTCCGGTTCTCCCTAGCTATTGGCCAAAACTTTAAAGGCATGTTCACATATCTAACTTAAAATATGAAGATACAAACAAGCGGGGACATTAAACAATGGATTAATAAAAACGCACCAAGTCACTATCAGTTACATATTCTTTTTTCATTTAAGGAAACGTCCACCTTAAACTGGCCTATTCGAGGAATCCTCACATAAAGATGAGAACAGATTCCAATAGCTACTCGTATACTAAAGCCACCATTCAAACACAAGTGATGCATTTCAGAGTAGTAAAATATTAAGAGAAATGAATGGTTAATTTCCAAATTGTAAGGAAAAAAAACAAGTTATTTAATCAGATAATAACAAATAACAAATAACAAATATCAAATAACAAGAAGGTCTATATGAAATTCTTCTTCTTCTTTTTGTTGGTTTATAAGGCCTTAGTCATGTAGATATAAAACGCACCAATTGCCTAAGTTAGATATACAATGAACTATTTCTTACAACCATATTCCAAATATGATGTTTTACAATTTACAGTTAGAATATTGAATAAATTACATGCACCTCATTTTTCTCTTCAAACACGTCAGGCACGTACACGCCTTCGCAGACCAGACGAGCTACAAAGGCCAAATAGTTTTTGATCTAATATAAAGATTAATATATAGTTTTTGATCTAATCAAATATCAATGAAATTAAGCTAAAAGAATGTAATTCAATAAAGAAACGGGTCGCGAAGCTTACATTAAATTAAATGATGAAAAAAGTAGCCTAACACTAAATACTAGCTCTGGGACTTCGGAATTTTCGGTTTGTTCGGAACGGTTTATTCGGGTTTCAGGGTTATTCGGATTTTTTAAATTGGTTCCGAAATAATCCAATTAAAGATTCGGATCGGTTTAAACGGTTCTCGGGTAATTCGGGTCGGTTTGCTGCCTAAAATTCTTATCCGAAGAAAACCGAAATACAATGTAGTTCGGATTTTCTAAACCGAAATAGCCAAAAAAAATGAGACTTTGCTCATCAATGTACCATTACAGACCATATTTGCCATATCAGAAAGTAAGAACCAAAAGAAGCCTCAAGAACAGTTTAGAATTGAGACAATACCATCACATTGTTCAAAAGAGAGAGAGAGAGAGGGTATTGAATCAATACAATAAGGCTGTTGGCTGTTGGCTGTTGGTCTTGGTCGCAGGCTCCTTATCCTAGTCAAAATATACTAATGAGGTATGGGGAGCTTCCATTTGCGCCAATAGTTAAGTTAAAGCTGCTAATCCACATCAAAAAGGACAAAAGAGCAGCCTATGATTACCTGTAAACATTGAAAACAAAGAAGCATTAGAACTTATAATCGGTTTGTTCTAACAGTCAATAAGCTATCAAGTAACAAGCAAGAAGACATAAATTGAAATACTCAACTTATATAAAGAACTTCATTGAGTCTGTACATTCCGTGAATCTACACAATGAAAACAAACAAGTGTGAGAAGTAAGATGGTATGAAGAAATGTATATAAACAGAGATGTTATACTTACCAAGGGATTCAAAGAATGCAACATCCTCCATCATTTGGGTTATGTTCGCAACTTCATCATCTGCTTTGAAGTTGCACCTAAGCCATTGCTGTGTGAGAATCAGAACCTCAACCATATAAGAAGTTAAAGAACTCCTATATGAATCCAAGACTCGACCACTTGTGCTAAAAACTGATTCCGAAGCAACAGAGGAGACTTGAATAGCTAGAACATCCTTAGCCATTGCAGATAAGATTGGGAACTTTTGGCTGTTGCACTTCCACCATGAGAGGACATCATAAGGGAAACCCAAAGAACTCTCCACTCTAACCTCTGTCTTCTCAGTTAAGTAGATATCTAACTCACTGCAGCCTTCTACTGGTCCCTTAGATCTAACCAGCTTGTTGTATAAAGAATCAATACCCTCACAGTCATCATCATCGGCTAAGTCATCTACAACATGTCTCGGATTTTCAGCTTCTGGTTGATCAACATCCATAGGGTTGCTAAGTCTCAAACTGTATTCTGAGTACAGTTGTTTCATCACAGATGTAAGTCTGGTACTAAGCTTCTAAATCTCTACTGTATTCTTACCATAAAGATGTTCAAAGCAGAGAGTAGCAAACTGAATCTTATTCCGGGGATCTAAAACACTAGCAACAATGATGATCGGATTCATATTCATCAACCCATCCCAATACGTATCAAACTTATCAAACATAATATGAGCCTGCTTTCTAACCTCTTCATTACTGTTTCCACATCTAGTGATAAGACTTCTCTCAATGCTCACTATGTGCTTATAAGCATCAGTTGAAGTCACTGATGTAGAGGCAGAAAATGTCAAAGTGTAGTTGTAAAAGATTTTCAGGAACCTCACTAACCTTGACACCTCTTCCCAATCAGAAAACATTGGTGGTCCTTCACGTTTAATCTTGGATTTTTCATCAACTTCATTGAAGTAATCCTCATACAGCTTGTCCTCACTTAGCATCTTGTCAAATGCTACTCTCAACTTCAAAGCTTGAGTCAGCATTAGGTAGGTTGAATTCCACCTAGTAATGACATCCAGAGGCAAGCTGCCTCTACACACCTTCCCTGAGTCACACCTAATCAATAAATAGAGAAAACAAAGAAGTTAGGCTAAACGCTAAAGTAATAAATAAAAATCAGAAGTAAATGTTTGAAGTTATCACCTGAGTGCGAAAGACTTCAGTCTTGTATATGATGATCTCACATACTTGACTGAATTACGGATAGCAGCAATACTATGTTTTGCTTTTTTCATTCCATCTGCCACTATCATATTGAGGATGTGCGCACAGCATCTCATATGAAAGAAATCACCATCTGCAACTAAAGCTTCTCCTCCTCTCAGCCTCAACTCATCTCTAAAAACCTCCAAAGCCTTGTCATTATTCTTAGCATTGTCAACAGTCACTGCGAAGACTTTCTTAATCCCCCATTCATCTAAACAATCCAAAAGCTGTCCTGCAATGGTGTCTCCTTTGTGATCAGTCACTACCTTAAAGCTAAGTATCCTTTTCTGCATTGCCCACTTCTCATCAATCCAGTGAGCAGTCACCACCATGTAGTTGACAGAGGTTGTTTGTGAAACCCATATATCTGTCGTAAGAGAAACTCTTTGCTGCTCAACACTAAACAAGTGTTTCAACTCTTCTTTCTCTTGCATAAACATTCCAGCTATGTCCTTCGAAGAGGTCCTTCTCGAGAAAGTCTGGTACAAAGGCAAAATGTTTAAACAAAAGCGCTTCCACCCTTCGGATTCAACAAATGAAAGAGGTAACTCATTCATCACAACCAGCTGATTAGTACACTGCCTAAAAAGCTGAGGATCATACTTAATGACCCTCATATCCCCCCTCTTATCAGCACCTAAAGCAGTCTGAGTTTCCGTCGCATTGAAATCCTTAAACTTTTGGCATCTTTCTATGTGACCCTTCATCGCACTAGTCCCTGATAGCTTTGTATCACACCCAACCTGTTGCTGACAATACTTACAGAAGCTGAATGGATCATCATCATTCCTTTGAATGAAGTGTTTCCAGACCGGAGCCCTTTTAGGATACTTCTTCTTCGCCTTAGGTTGTACACTAATGTCTGGTTTTGATATTTTATTCCCACCCGCAGCAGTCGCAGCCTGAGCAGTCCCAGCCTGAGCAGTTCCTTCTATGATAACAGGTACTTCACCATCCTTTTGGACGTTAGGGTCGTAATCTTCAGCCTCCATCTACAAAGCATAACAGACGCTTAGCATTAGAGAAGTTTAAACAAGCTTACCATCAAGAAAAGTCTACTCAATTCAATCGACTAACAGCATCCCTAGGTTGTGGTTAATTTCAGCTTAAAACTTCAAAACTAAAAACAACAGTAGTACATTTAACAACCTAGCAGAAGAAATCAAGAAACTATAACAAAATTTCAAAAATAAATCGAATTGAAAAATTTAGGGTTAGGGTTTTTTTTTTAAATCCGAGATTAACGAGATTATGCTACTACAAATTTACAGAAACCCAAGGGTTTTAAACCATTTCGATTACAAGAACAAAATTTAAAAGGAACCAGAGTCTACCTTTTCGATTTGGGGATTAGGGTTCACCAAATCTGATTTTCCACCGCCGATATACTTGTTAGAAGACGAAGAAGAGCAACAGAAGAAGAGATTACGAGAAAGAGAGAAGAAACGATGAAGAAATCTCAGTGAGTCGGAGTTTGGTGTTCACGGCGAAAGAATCGCCTTTGAGTCGCACTAGGGTTTGAGAGAGTTGGCTGCGGGTGAATGTGATTAGGTTTAGTGTTAATAAGCTTTTATACCTCGGTTAATGAAGACCGATCGGAAATCAGATTCCGAACCCGATTAATCCGAAACCGAATTCCCAATTTAATTGCATCCGATCGGTTTACTCCCTATTCCTCTCTCGGAACCGAAATCTGACATTTGTGGGTTTATTCGGTTCAATCCGAACAAACCGAACCGAAGACCCAGGGGTACTAAATACACATTAACATTGCCTTTGTGCGCAACAAAGTGAGGTTTAATTCCAACTTCCTGACATAAATATATACACTGTAATTACTTAAAAATTACTTCAATATATCCGTCCACACCATATACATAAAAATAACGTTTATAAAAATATTTTGTCCCGTGCTGTAGCACGGGTTACTACCTAGTTTATTAGTCATATTAGTCATATACGACTAAAGCCCGTTCATAATATGAGTAATCAAACTGAAACTTTTGATTTCATGCTGCGTACGAAGCTAGTCATATGAATACAGTAAAGTAAGACCTGATTATAGTCAGTAAGAATTTATATCCTCGATCTAATAGCTACAAGTCCGTAATGTTGTACAAAAACATCCATAATCATTTATTACATAGTGATTAGTAAAGAGATCTGATATACAAATATAGTGGTGGAACAAATACGGTGATTGAAATTTTGAATAATATGCATTACTTTTTTTCTAGAATTTCTTTATTAGTTCGCACTTAATAGAAAAAGTGAGTTTGAGGATATTATTAGTATTCAAATCACAATCAGGATTAGTTTATGATTCAATTTTTCAATAGTGAACTTGGATTTCATCTATGATTAGAACCCATCAAATCATATATCAATCAATATTAATTAAGATGGGGTCCAACGATCACTACTGATATATGACTCGACTTATTTAAAAATTTAGTAAATGCATACTTGTATTTTCTATCGTTACTCTGTATCAAACTTTCGTAGTTTACTTGTATATACAAAACTTGATTAGAACCTTCATATTAACAAAAAGATATACTAAATAATATTAATGTATATATATATATATCTTATATAATAAGAGAAGGTTTCTTCTAAACTTTGTTTGAAGCGATGACATCTAAAATTTTATATGGTTGACACTTGTCTATTGCTAATTAACTATGGCCACAATTGTCAACTTAATTTCTTGGTAATTAAAAAATTTGCCTTAACAAACAAACAAATGGGATATGAACATGCAGCCCCTGTGTTTCTCTTCCTCCCATACGGTATTTAAATTGAAGCTCGAATTTAGTTTTAGTTTTGCATTCTGCTTTTGAAAACGTAACGTCTTGCCATCAAAGTAAATTAAATTAAGTCACTTGATAATTGCTTTCTTATTTATTTTCAATTAAATATTAGTAATCTGTTTTCCATAGAATTATAATCCAATAGAATTCAATTTCTGATTACTTTAATTATTATTATAATCTCTCTTCCTCAATCTACTGAGAATCAACACCCCCACCCCACACACTAACTACGCTTTTAAAGATGTTACAACCTAAAAAAATAGCTTTCTACTCTATTTTAGATTTACTCTCTAACGATGACCACCGGTAAAAATAAGATTGTTTTTGGGAAGCTCCATACTTTATAAGAAACAATCTCTTACTCAGCTTTAAATGTCTCTTTCTATACAAAAATGTAAATCAACTACCTAATCCACACCACACCTATCTCACCTACTGTATATTAAAAACTTCCTCTCTAACTAATTTTTTACTTGCTTTCAGACATGCAACTCGCCTATCTAAGTTCGAAGATCTGTTGATTCGGGGAAAGCAGTGTCTCTCTTTGGGAAAAACTTGCCATTGAAACACATGCCAAACTTCTTACACTCTGGGCAGACTATTTATATTTGAATGCAACATCGTCAATCCAATGTTTTTTGAACTCCAACAATTCCGCAAAAGATGTTATATTTCATATACATCCGGTTAATTCTGTATTTGTTTTTTCCCCATTCTCCAACATGTAATATATATTGCTTCCAATTAAATCAGTTTTTGTCTTACTTTTCACATCAGTTTTTCCGAATATTCGTACAATAATCTTTTAAAATGAACAACAATCTTATAATCTTTAATATTTTCCCCAATAACTATTTCAAGGCAAGTAATGTCCCGTCAATTTTAGTTGGAAAAATTTATTAAGACCCAAAAGATTTGTACATGATTAAACAAATAGAGACTTACGTCAAACAACAAGGATGGAGGCCAAGTAATATGACCAATTTATATTTTATTTTTTACTACTATTACTTAAAACATCGTCTTGATATTTTAAGGAACATTTGTTTCTGGTGTAAAGCGAAAGTGGCTGAAGTTGTGTATTGCGCAATAGGTGGCACTACATTTCATGCACTAACTGTAATTTGAAAATGAAAAACTCTGGTTTGATCTTGACACGTCACACTTTCTCTCCATCCGAAGCTGTGGGAATACTCCAGTGTGTTGTTTTCAATGAGTTCAGAGTGTGGCAATCCGTTGTTTCATAGTTATTTTCATATGTTTTTTATTTTATTTTGTGTACTAACTATTTGAAGGTACTATTCAAACTAAAATTGCCAACCCAAGTCACTTTTTTATTCTTAGGCTAACTTAGATGAATTGGACGACGAGGTGGCTTAGCTCATCAAAGACTTAATAGGGAAGACATTCTATTCCAATGTCAAAGACTCTACATACAATTTCACGGCTTTATGTACCAGAGTTTCACTGTCAGTCTGTCACATCTATCAAAGACGATCAACACCACTTACCCTTAGAACTTGAGACACACATGTGGACAAAATTTCAACAAGGAATCATAAACCATTAACGCTTGAATTTTAACATTTTCAATTTTACAATTTTCCCTTTGTTATTTTTACAGATAATTACTGATGATGTAAACCAAAGCTTAAAACTGAGGTTGAAGTCTCTCCAAGATTTACAAGGGATAAAGGCATTGATTGGGGTTTTAACATTACTGGTCTATTGTTGACTGGAAATACAACAACAAAAGTAAAACAACTTCTGATGTTGGGAGAAACCAGCAAGAAAAGGGAATAAAATCACTTGTCGTTTCATCTGCAAAGCAAAGACAAATACAACCCACATAAAAAGAAGACAGTACAAATTTCAAATTTCACCGTATATGTATTACAAATTGGTAGCATCCCAAAACAACACATTCTAATTGTAAAACAGAGAGATATTTTAATCTTTTATACATTTTGTTATTTAATAAATTAAACAAGACTAATAAATTAAATTATACATCAAGGTTTGTTTTTAGTAATGAAGTGTCGGTTGGGGTTGAGTATGGATAAATTATTATTTATACCATGGATTGTTCAAATCTCCTTGTGATGATGATGTCAAATATCGACAATTAGCCGATCTTTTCATCAGAATTGGTAGATTTTAGGTCTTTAGAAATTGATTTGTTGAATTTAGTATTAGACATATCTCTTAAGGATAATATATGTACCAAGTGAAATTTACAAGAACATGAGGTTTTTATTTTTCTCACTTAAGCTTGTGGGTAACTCTCTTTAAAAGGAGTGAAAGAGTATTTTCAATAATTTAATATATGGGGTTTGATTGTAAAATAAAAGTAAAAATAAATCCATGCGTAGCACGGAATAACCTCTAGTATATATATAAATTTCACTTATAACCATCAATTAGGATCAAAATATTTTAAAATTTACAAAAATTATCTTCAAACAGTTTTTTTACTTTGGTATCTCTAGTCAAGATAATTCATGATATATAGGTATAGAAATTTCACACACATAAATATATAAATAAAGACCAAAATAATCTAGTGACTTAGTAGTTTTTATTAAAAAAATTCATAATTTAATTTATATTATAATTTATGAAATGACAAGTAGTAAATTCTTAATAATTATAATTAGAGAGAGAATATTATTGTTAAAAGAATAAAAATATAATAACCTTATCATCAAATAATAAAAATATGTTGCCAAGATTTTTTTTTTTTTTTTTTAAGATTAGGCGCACTAAAATGAAATGATAACAATAACCAAAAACATTTATTGCAATAGAGCAATCCGATCATTTTTTTTTTACATTACTTAGTTAAAAAAAAGTTCCATATTAGTTTGTATAACTGAAAACTATTTTGTTTTTCTATTATAAGACAAACTATAACTGAAAACTATTTTGTTTTTCTTTGTTTCTGTTTTTTTAGCTTACATATTGCACTAGTTGTACAAACGCTATTTTCTCTTTGAATCAAATTTAACATTTTATTCAAAAGATAGTGATGTTAATGACTATGCATGCAAAATAATTGGGAACATGATAACCTAATTAATCATATCATTGATCCAACTCTTGGTCACGCCTATTTCCTTTTTGTCTCCCACTAATTATTCCCGACTTGAATAATCCCAACTTGAATACGTAATCCGAGAAAGTAAGCAAATAAGATTGTAAAAAAAGAAGAAGAGAAGATTGTACAATACAATGGTTACTGAGATTGTACATTTGTACTTTTGTATCCATGTAATAGGGTACATGTATAACTTACATATATGTCAGTGACATAGCAAGCAAATTTTGAACCCATTTTCAAAATTTTTTTGTGTGGAGCAAATATTTTCCGAGAAGCTTTGTGTGTGTGAGATATCATCTTTTTATAACACGAGTGGTGTCCCTTAATATGCTTCTGAATGATCATATGATTACCTTAAACTTGATAAAATTTATCTACTACGAGCTTTTTAAGACTAAAAGCTGGCCAATTTCACAAACATGCTATTAATTAATATCATTTATTTTTAACCATGTCTAGGCAAAACCGACCATTGATCTTGTAAGGTTTAGCTCAAAGAAAACACAATATGCACTGAATGATCTGATCTTATTCATACTCGTTCAATGCCTTTTATAGACTTACAAATGCTGAAGCAAATAACTGAAACAAAGTATGACTCCACTAACTCAACTACTAACTAGTTTTGCGAAAACATAAACTTGACCAAATAAACTATAGAGAACAAGTCTCTTTATTGCTAAACTTGCGGAAACAACTAAGACTCGAAAGACAATCCAACAAACCCTCCCTTGAACTGAACCTTCTCAAAGGAGCAAGTTCAAAATACGCATTCCAAAAGCTTCTCTAATCCTCTGAAACGTTGCCATCTTCATCGGCTTAGTCATGATATCAGCGAGCTGTTCTTCAGTCTTGCAGTATGCCAGCTTAATAGCTCCTTCCTTAACCAAATCCCTTAGAAAGTGATAGCGTATCCTGATGTGCTTCGACTTACCATGTAACACAGCATTCTTAGACAACTTGATGGTTGAAGTATTATCACATAGTAACTCTATTTCTCCTTCTTGGTTGTAACCAATCTCTTTCAGAATTCTTCCCATCCACACAGCTTGACAAGCAGAAGTTGATGCTGCAACATACTCTGCTTCGGTAGTTGAGAGTGTCACGATAGGCTGCTTTCGGACCATGCAACAGCTCCTCCGCCCATTAGAAAAACATACCCGGATGTGCTCTTGCTGTCATCTATATCTCCCGCATAATCACTATCTATGTAACCAACAAGCCCTGTTCCTCCCTCCTTCTTGTACCAGATTCCAAACTCCATGGTGCCTTTCAAATACCTCATGATTCGTTTCACTGCTGCAAAGTGTAACTGTGTGGGATTCGACATGAAACGACTGACGAGACACACCACAAACATGAGATCAGGACGTGTTGCCGTTAAGTACATTAGACTTCCCACCATTTGTTTGTAAAGAGTTGAATTGACCTTCACACCTGTTTCATCTCGATGAAGTCTCTGACCAGGAACAATTGGATTGCAGACAGAGTTGAAATTCTGCATTCCAAACCTTTCAATGACCTCTGCTGCATACTTTCTTTGGCAAATAAAGATACCATCATCCTTTTGCACTACTTCTATTCCCAGAAAATACCTCATTCTCCCCAAATCAGTCATATCGAATTCTCTTTTTATAGACTGTTTGAACTCAGCTAACAACTCCTCATCATCACCAGTAAAGAGCAAATCATCAACATAAATACTAACAATAAGTATTTTACCTCCTTTGCGTTTGATGAACAGAGTTTGCTCGCTGATGCTGCTCTCAAAGCCTGCTTTGATGAAGTAAGCTTCTATACGACTAAACCAAGCCTGTGGTGCTTGTTTTAGTCCGTATAGAGCCTTATGGAGCTTACAGACCATGTGCTCTTTCCCAGTTACCTCATACCCTTGAGGTTGCTCCACATAAACATCTGAAACGACCGACCTTTTTTTTTTTGTAAATAATAATAATAATAAATAGAACTACAACTAGTGGTCCCATACCCACTAGCCACCTAACCACAATCACAATCATCAGCGAAAATAACAACACCAACATAATATCCAATAATACTCCAATAAAACCAATAACCATAATCATCTACAATAATCAATCCAAACAACAAGAAACAAGGAACCCGCAACCTAGCAATGTTTCTAATGACCCAACTCTAGCAACCTAGCAATGCCAGACAACATCCAATCGAGTCCCTAGAACATCCTCCTCTTCATTGCCTTGATTCCACGATCACACTTTGCCTTTACCTGCACCACAAACACAAATTGAGATGCATGAGTATTTGATAAACACTCAGTGAGGCAATCCTCCCATCTACTGGGCTATACACACAAGCAACAATGATTCCAAAGTTCCAAGACAAGCAACAAACAAACACACAAACCAGGAAATCAAACAACGACTAACTGGAAGGGAGGTGTCGACCGACACCAGCCTAGTGTCGATCGACACTGGCTCAGTGGTGTCGACCGACACTACCCCACAGTGTCGATCGATGCTCAATCTTCTGGTGTCGACTGACACCAAGTGGTATCGATCGACACTCCCTCTGCAACTGCGATCCGCACGAAGACGAGAGTCGAATCTCACTTCCGACACTCCTCCAAATCGCCCAATACTCACGACCCAAGCCTTAAACCTCCGTAGGAACCTGTATCAACCAATCCCAAGCAAGAAAAACACACAAACAAGCAAGAACAAGCAAGAACAAAGGAATCATAGGCTTAGATAAGCCATGGTCATGCACTCACCTCTTCCAAGAAGATTCTGACCAACAAGAACGAATTCCCTCACTCCTAGCAAGCTTCTAACACCTTCCCAGCCTTAGATCTCCAAGGAACAGCAATGAATCTCTCAATCTCTTCCCAAAAGCTCAAGAACACTCTCTCTTTTGTTTCTCTTTCAAAAACGGCGACTAACTCCCAAATAACACGACCCTAGGTCGTTTTCTACCCTAAAAACTCGATTTAGGGATTCACTAAACCAACCACGCAAACCGGACAATTAAAATTGAACCGACCAAACCGGCCACAATTGGTGTCGATCGACACTCCCACCTGTGGTGTCGATCGACACCCTTACCAAAATACCAAGAATTGGTTTGCGGGTGTTACAATTCTCCCCCACCAATCTAGATTCGTCCTCGAATCTCGAACAACCATCAGCCAAGGACTCCCGTGCAACCGTCTCCACGGTCCGCACTCCTCCGACCGATCTACAGAAGGTCACCTCTAGGCGATAGACTCACGCTCCAGACGTCATTTGCTCTCGACTTTTGAACTTTCCTTTTTCTCATAGGCCTAAACCTTGAGTTTCATCGGCTCCTCATCAGACCTAAGTCTGCATGCCAATGTTGGCTCCTCATCGGGCCTAAGCCCGCATGCCATAATATATAAGGAAAAATCCAACTCGTCTCTCGGGTCGTCACCCTACAGCGCGCCTCCGGACCGTCGTCCGAAGTCGATATACCAACCATACTCCAAAGTCACAAAGTCTCCGAATATGGCAGTACTAGGAGAACCAAAGTCCTCCAAGAGCCGCGAGCAAACGATTCTGAACGCGTCTGAGTCCTATCCCTATCCAGGTTTCCCTCCCGTGGCTCGCGTAAAACATCTCAATGTCCTACCAACCACATATCCCCTCACTGGAATACCCCATGACCACACAAGGATCATCTACTCGCCTCAAGGGCCGCCACAAAGGCCAACAAAATGTCCTCACGAGGACCGCCACCAAGGCCAAACAAATGTCCTGAAAAGGACCGCCACCAAGGCCACTCGTCCCAAAGGACCGTCACAAAGACCATCTGTCCCGAAGGACCGTCACGAAGACCATCTGTCCCGAAGGACCGTCACAAAGACCATCTGTCCCGAAGGACCGTCACAAAGACCATCTGTCCCGAAGGACCGTCACAAAGACCATCTGTCCCGAAGGACCGTCACAGAGACACTCTGGCTAAACAGCCCGCCACAAAGGCCAACAAACGGCTAAAAGCCCGCCACAAAGGCCACACAATTGGCTAAAAGCCCGCCACACACAGGCACTCTGACTCAAAAGTCCACCACAAAGGCACAAAAGCCCCTCCCAGGCTTCCCACCGCAAAAGAAATGGACAAATTCTCTCTCCCGAGAAACTTTCCATAAATAGCACTTTCCATTTCTGGAACCTTTCCACTTTAGGAAACTTCTATTTCGGGAAACTTCCCCCAAACCCCGCCTCACGGAAACTTTGTACCCCGAGCACCACCTCATCTTGTTACTGAGTCGCACAACCAACCACCCCAAGCGACCGAGTAACAAGAGAGATGGGCTGGAATACTCCATTCCCGCTCCAGCCACGGGTTACAGACGGAACCAGGCTAGGCAAGCTCAGGTTGTGGTTGCTTCTCATACCACTTCTTAAACCTTGCCTTCATCCTCGCCTCAGGCTCCCAAGTCTGCTCCTCCACACCATCACAGTCCCAAAGGACTCTCATCAAAGGAATCTTCTTCTTCCGAAGTTCCTTGATCCTCCTCTCGAGAACCCTCACTGGTCTCGCCTCCAAAGTCATGTTAGGCTGAAGATCTTCAGGAATCTTAGCCAACAACTGATCGTCCTCACGGAGACACTTCCGCAACATAGACACATGGAATACCTTATGGAAAGCACACATAACCTCGGGTAACTCCAGTCTATATGCCACTGGTCCAACTCGCTCAATCACTCTGAACGGACCCATATACCTCGGACTCAACTTAGTCTCTGTCAATGACCTGTTCGGACCCCGCAACATGGCCATCTTGAGGTACACTCTGTCTCCTACCTGAAACTCCAGGTCTCTCCTCCTCCTATCAGCATAACTCTTCTGCCTATCCTGAGCCTCTTTCATGTTCAGCTTGAGAACCCGGATCTTCTCTGAGGTCTCCTGAACAAAATCTGCCCCATACATGCTCCTCTCCCCCACCTGAGTCCAGCATAAAGGTGTACGACACGGCCTCCCATACAAAGCCTCATAAGGAGCCATACCAATACTCGCCTGATAGCTGTTGTTGTAAGCAAACTCTACCAGGTTCAGGTGATCTGCCCAATGGCCACCCCAATCCAACACACACATCCTCAGCAAATCCTCCAGCGTCTGGATCGTCCTCTCAGACTGCCCATCTGTCTGGGGATGATAAGCTGTACTCATATGCACCTTAGTGCCCATCTCTGCCTGAAACGCCTTCCAGAACACCGAAGTGAACTTGGAATCTCTGTCAGACACAATGCTCGCTGGCACCCCATGCAATCTGACTATCTCTCTCACATACTTCTTATCCAAGACTGCTGCTCCATCAGTCTTCTTAATGGCCAGAAAATGTGCTGACTTAGTCAACCGGTCCACAATGACCCAAATAGCATCAAAGGTCCGTGACACTGGCAGACCCACCACAAAATCCATGGTGATCATATCCCACTTCCACTCAGGAATGGGTAAACTCTTCAGTAACCCGCCAGGAACCTGATGCTCAGCCTTCACTAGCTGACACACATCACACCTCGAAACCCAACTAGCCACATCCTTCTTCATCCCGACCCAATGTTAGTACCTCTTGAGGTCACGGTACATCTTAGTCGCTCCTGGATGAATAGACAACTTGCTCACATGAGCCTCTCTCAGAATCTCCTGTCTCAACTCCTCATCCTTGGGCACACACACACGACCGTGCACCAAGATAGTACCATTATCTGAGACATGATACTCTGAACCCACATCCTTAGAGGCATTCACCAGCCCCAAATCCTTCTCCTGAGCCAACCGCACCCTACTCAGAAGATCTGCTCTATCTACTGCTTCCAAACCCAACGGTTCCTGTGAAACAGCACACAAGCTCAACGCACTGATCTCTCCTACCAGAGACTCCATCTCCTGCTCCTGAGCCGAAGCTACTCTCTTCCGACTCAGAGCATCTGCAACCGTGTTAGCCTTACCAGGATGATAGGCTATCTCCAAATCATAATCCGCCACAAGCTCCATCCACCGCCTCTGTCTCAAATTCAACTCAGGCTGAGTGAATATATACTTCAGGCTCTTATGATCTGTGAACACCTGTACCTTTGCACCATAAAGATAAGATCTCCAAATCTTCAGGGCAAAAACTACAGCACCCATCTCCAAATCATGAGTAGGATAGTTGCCTTCATGCACCCGCAACTGCCGCGATGCATAGGCAATCACCTTCCCATGCTGCATAAGAACACACCCCAAACCAACTCTAGATGCATCCGTATAAACCACATAGGGTTCTCCCTGCTCAGGCAAAGCCAACACTGGCGTAGTAGTCAGCATCTCCTTTAGGCTTGCAAAGCCTTCCTCACACTCTTCTGACCAGACAAAAGGAACATCCTTCCCTGTCAACTTAGTCATAGGACGTGCTCTGCTTGCAAACCCCTGCACGAACCTCTTGTAGTAACCTGCCAATCCAAGGAAACTTCTGATCTCTGTGGCATTCTGCGGTCTAGGCCAACCCCTGATAGCCTGAATCTTCTCTGGATCTACAGAAACCCCCTCTGCAGAAACAATGTGACCCAGAAAGCCCATCTCACGCTGCCAAAAACTGCACTTGCTCAACTTAACAAACAACTTCTGCTCCCGCAGCTTCTCCATAACTGCCCTCAAATGCACTGCATGCTCTTCAGGACTCTTAGAATAACCCAGTATATCGTCGATGAAAATGATGACAGATACATCCAGAAACTCCTGAAACACACTGTTCGTCAATCTCATAAACGCTGCTAGCGCGTGAGTCAACCCGAAAGGCATCACCACAAACTCACAATTCCCATACCTCATCCTAAAAGCAGTCTTCCTCACATCTGCCTCATCTATCGGTATCTGATGATATCCCGATGCCAGATCTACCTTGGAGAACCAAGTAGCACCCCTCAACTGATCCAACAACTCATCGATCCTAGGAAGAGGGTACTTGTTCTTCACAGTGACCCGGTTCAAACCCCAATAATCAATACACAACCTGAAACTCCCATCCTTCTTCTTCACAAACAACACCGGTGCTCTCCACGGTGATACACTGTAACGTATGAATCCCTTGCTCCATAAATCCTCTAGTTACTTCTTCAGCTCGACTAAACAAACACTCAAGTATGCCGACATCAACTCGCCGCCACCTGAATATCAACCCTCTTGTTCCCCAAGAACCTCTAGTAACTTGCCAGTTAGGGAAACTTCCACAAGTTAGCTTATTCCAAAGATAGCTTTCCGCTTGGCAATTCTCCACAGCAAATCATTAGTACGAACGTAATAAAACAAACAAGTACCATACGCTCGCATATTCTAATTCACCGCTTCAAATGCTTTGCAGGCCGCTAACTCAAACCACTTGACTTATTCCCTCCAACAAGCTTACCAAAACCTTGAATCTAGCAACCCTGTCCATCTCCAATGAACTTCATCCAACATCGTCGCAACGATTAGTTTATCCTGCCATGAAGGCTTCTCGTGAACTTATGTATCTGGCAAACATGCCTTTCCCGGCTCAAACCTGCTGTAACTCCCCTCCCCGGGACTCCAGCACCACCGGCCTCACAATCCTGGCGAAACAGCCACACATTCATAACCGCTCTGGTTCATAAAACCCTGACCCATTGGTCAACACATCTAAAAATCGAGATTAAACCACCGTCAATCTCTCGAGGTCTACATTCAATCGGGTTGTTTATACTCACGTCCTAGGCACTGCTTGCTCCCAAATCCACCACCCTTAGGTCGCAACCTTCGAGCCATACCGATCTCACTCTCAGACTAGCGTCTTCGAGTTATACCGTCTCACTCTTGGAACACAATCCTCAAGATCTCGGTATCAGGGGAACTACTCATCCCCTCTGGAGAACAACATCTCCTCTGCCACTCTCGGAGCCCTCAGCCCCTCGAGCTATCGGTATTCAGGGGAATCACCATCCCCTCAGGAGCAACAATCCTTAATGACTATAAACATCTCTCGACACAAGTACCTCCTGTGGTCCGAGTATAACATTGCAATGTTACACCTGCCACTCAACTTATAATATTCAACTGGATTAACCTCAAACAGAGAAATATCTGCTCCACTGCATATGTCCACCTATCCGCCTCTCTAGGCCTGATATCCCTCGAGAATAATCTCATACTGGTCATCTACAACCGCTCCATCCTCTTAACATAAGGTGGAAAGTCCTCAACATCCGCAGCCCTCGGCTGCACCCCGCCACATGCGACACAACTGGAGCCTACACTGGTACCCCTCTCGGTAAATGCTCCAACAGCACGCCAACAAATCTGCCAAGCGATCATCTCGACCCTGGGCTCCACCCGCTGCAACCCCAAAACTGGGTTCCCAGTACCCCCGGCACACTCACCGGCTAACACTCTGGTCCTTCCTGATACGCTTGCGACCCTCTGACGTACCTCCCCGTGGAACTCTAGACCACACACTCACTGGCTTCGGGACTCACCCAACCATGACCACGACCACGCCCCCGTCCACGACCAACAACTCAAACACCTTAACCACTGATCTTCCAAGAACAGAGGCTAACAAGCATAAAACAAAACAATACCACACAAAGAAACATAACAATAACTCACCGTGGAATCTCATTGAAGGCTCGAAGAGGATGTTCTAGGACTCCATGCCACACACAATTGACTAACTCACATAATCAATCAAGACATGTAATCCCAAACATCACAACAGAAACCTAGCGAACCCAAACCTAGAACCGTAAGGGCTCTGATACCAAAATGAAACGACCGACCTTTTTTTTTTGTAAATAATAATAATAATAAATAGAACTACAACTAGTGGTCCCATACCCACTAGCCACCTAACCACAATCACAATCATCAGCGAAAATAACAACACCAACATAATATCCAATAATACTCCAATAAAACCAATAACCATAATCATCTACAATAATCAATCCAAACAACAAGAAACAAGGAACCCGCAACCTAGCAATGTTTCTAATGACCCAACTCTAGCAACCTAGCAATGCCAGACAACATCCAATCGAGTCCCTAGAACATCCTCCTCTTCATTGCCTTGATTCCACGATCACACTTTGCCTTTACCTGCACCACAAACACAAATTGAGATGCATGAGTATTTGATAAACACTCAGTGAGGCAATCCTCCCATCTACTGGGCTATACACACAAGCAACAATGATTCCAAAGTTCCAAGACAAGCAACAAACAAACACACAAACCAGGAAATCAAACAACGACTAACTGGAAGGGAGGTGTCGACCGACACCAGCCTAGTGTCGATCGACACTGGCTCAGTGGTGTCGACCGACACTACCCCACAGTGTCGATCGATGCTCAATCTTCTGGTGTCGACCGACACCAAGTGGTATCGATCGACACTCCCTCTGCAACTGCGATCCGCACGAAGACGAGAGTCGAATCTCACTTCCGACACTCCTCCAAATCGCCCAATACTCACGACCCAAGCCTTAAACCTCCGTAGGAACCTGTATCAACCAATCCCAAGCAAGAAAAACACACAAACAAGCAAGAACAAGCAAGAACAAAGGAATCATAGGCTTAGATAAGCCATGGTCATGCACTCACCTCTTCCAAGAAGATTCTGACCAACAAGAACGAATTCCCTCACTCCTAGCAAGCTTCTAACACCTTCCCAGCCTTAGATCTCCAAGGAACAGCAAGGAATCTCTCAATCTCTTCCCAAAAGCTCAAGAACACTCTCTCTTTTGTTTCTCTTTCAAAAACGGCGACTAACTCCCAAATAACACGACCCTAGGTCGTTTTCTACCCTAAAAACTCGATTTAGGGATTCACTAAACCAACCACGCAAACCGGACAATTAAAATTGAACCGACCAAACTGGCCACAATTGGTGTCGATCGACACTCCCACCTGTGGTGTCGATCGACACCCTTACCAAAATACCAAGAATTGGTTTGCGGGTGTTACAACATCTTCCTGCAACTCTCCGTGTAAGAAAGCAGACTTGACATCCAGTTGATGAATTCCCCACCCTCGATGAGCAGCTAAATCAATGATCATCCTCACTGTATCCATTCTTGCCACAGGAGCAAAAACTTCCGTGTAGTCAATCCCATATTCTTGTGCATAACCCTTTACCACAAGTCTAGCTTTGAACTTGTCAACCTCTCCCTGCTCATTAAGTTTGGTCTTGTAGATCCACTTCACACCAATGGCTTTGGCCGCAGCTGGGAGCTCCATTAGAGACCATGTCAGATTCTTCTCAATCGAACAAATTACTGCATTCATTGCAGCCTTCCAATTCGAGTGTTTAACAGCTTCCTCGAAAGAAGTGGGATCTGAGATCACCATAAGTGCTGCTACAATCTCCTCCTCCTCAGATCCTACTCACACCATGTTTGCCTCTTCTTCGGTGTCTAATAGCTCATCTCCGGATGTGTAATCAGCGTGCCAAACAGGTGGCCTTCTTGTTCTCCCCACTGTTGCAGCTTCTGGTCGAACATGAGTTTGTGGAGGAGGATCTCCATCACTATCATCTCCCGTTTCCTCCACTTCTACCTCTTCCTCTTCACTTTCATCGAACTCATGCTCATCTTCCCACTCGAGCTCCACGTTCTGCTCTGCAGAGAGATTTTCATTCCAACTCCATTTTTTGTCTTCTTCGAATATCACATCACGACTGATATGAGTCTTCTTTTCTACCGGATCATACATCTTGAATGCTTTTGACTCACTGCTGTACCCAATCATGATGCACTTCACGCTCTTGTCATCTAGCTTGGTTCTTTTCACATCTAGAATGTGAACATAGCCAACACAGCCAAAAATTCGAAAATGCTCCATTGATGGCTTGTTCCCACTCCATGCTTCTTCTGGAGTCATATCCTTCACGATCACGGTGGGAGATCGATTTAGGACATGATTTGCCCATTGCACTGCATCTGGCCAAAAACTCCTGGGTACTTCCTTCTCTATCAGCACAGCTCTCACCATATTCATGAGGGTTCTGTTCTTACGCTCAGCAACGCCGTTTTGCTGTGGAGTGTACGCGGTGGTTAACTGGTGTTTGATTCCGTGTTCCTTGCAGAACTCCTTGAACTCAATGGAGTTGTACTCTCCTCCTCGGTCTGTCCTTAAGCATTTGATGAAGCTTCCTGTCTATTTCTCCACATACGCCTTAAACAGTTTGAATTGTTGGAAAGCTTCAGATTTTTCAAGCACAAAGTAGATCCACGTCTTTCTTGAGAAGTCGTCAATGAAGCTGATCAAATATCTTTTCTGACTGTTTGATGATGGAGTTATTGGACCGCACAGATCAGAGTGAACAAGTTGCAGCTTCTCTGTAGCTCTCCACTTGCTCTGTTTTGGGAAGGAAGCTCGATGGTGTTTGCCTCTGACACATGATTCGCAGGTCTCTACATCAGGGGTCGTACATTCGCAGGATGTAGAGACCTTTGTAACTAAGATGTCCATACCGGTGGTGCCAGAGCTCTTCTTGGTCTGCAACATCAACCTGCAAACATCTCTCCTCCTTTGTCTTTTCACTGGTTTTTCCCAACAAAACGAACATTCGATTGGTGCTCATGACTGACTCTGCAATTTTTCCTCTTGTAGGATGGAAAATGTTGCATGTGTTCTTTTCTCCTCCTCTGAACAGAACATTGAGACTCTTCTCTTGAAGCTGTCCAACACTCAACAAGTTGTTTTTCAGCTCCGGAACGTAGTACACATCATTGATAACGTAGCTTACTCCATTAAGCGTTATCTTCACAACTCCTTTCCCACTAACCATCAGCTTGTGATTGTTTCCAAGTTTGACATTGTGTTTGAAAGCACTGTCCAAACTTGAAAACATTTTGCTCTCTCCACACATATGGTTTGAGCATCCAGAATCCACGAACCAAACGTCTCCTCTTTTGGTTCCTTGCAGTTCTACATACGCCATGAGGAGGACTTCATCTTTCTCGTCAATTTCTGCAAATTGAGCCCCATGGTTCACATTTGGACATTCATATGAGAAATGTCCAAGCTTGTGACAGGTGTAGCACTCGATCGTGGCTTTGCTGAATGTACGACCCCTGCCTCTGCCTCGACCTCGACCTCTGTAGGCTCCTCTGCCTCTTCCTCCAACATTAAGAGCATGCACTTCTTCTTCATAGACGGTTTTCTTGAACTTCTTCTCATGAACGGACAGTGAACTCTGCAGCTCATCGATCGCCATGCTTTCGGTGTCTTTAGACTCCTCAATAGACACCACAACATAGGTGAATTTCTCGGTCAGAGTTCGAAGAATCTTCTCAACAATCTTCGAGTCTGGCATTTCTTCACCATTGCTCCTCATCTGGTTAGAGACACTCATCACTCTCTTGAAGTAGTCGTCAATGCTCTCTTCATTCTTCATGACAAGTACCTCAAAATCTCTCCTTAAAGTTTGGAGAAGAGACCGCTTCACTCTTTCATTTCCCTCAAACTTCTTCTTCATGGATTCCCAGATAATCTTGGATGTGCTGCGATCCAAAATCTGCTCAAACACGACCCGATCAATCGCTTGGAACAGGTAATGCTTGACTTGGTGATCTTTCATCTTCATATCGTTGAAACTCTTCTGCTGCGCTGCAATCATCTCAACTCCGGTTGTTGGCTCGGTTACACCCTCTTCTACCAAGCTCCATAATCCCTTGGATCTCAAGAGATTTTCCATTAACTCACTCCAATGATCATAGTGACCATGAAAGTGTGGAATCTTCGTAAGTGTTTTGTCGTCGCTCATCTTTCTCTCTCTGTTTCTTTTCTTTCTCTGATCACTTTGAAATGTGTTTTGCTCTGATACCAAATGTAAGGTTTAGCTCAAAGAAAACACAATATGCACTGAATGATCTGATCTTATTCATACTCGTTCAATGCCTTTTATAGACTTACAAATGCTGAAGCAAATAACTGAAACAAAGCATGACTCCACTAACTCAACTACTAACTAGTTTTGCGGAAACATAAACTTGACCAAGTAAACTATAGAGAACAAGTCTCCTTATTGCTAAACTTGCGGAAACAACTAAGACTCGAAAGACAATCCAACAGATCTCCACCAAGGATGGTATATAGCCTACACCAAACTATGTAATTTGAGATGCAAACCCGATAAACCTTGTTGTATATCCGTAAATCCGATCGAGAGGATCCATCGTTTTATGCTGGAGTTGCCTAGCTACTTGTTCAGTTGTTCTATTATGCCAGACCAACGAAATCCGGGGCCCATACGCTCATAAGAAAAAAAATTCTGATAATAATTTTTACATAATTTAAAAATATAAAGTAAAAAAATCAATTTTTTAATTATAATTCTTGTTTTAAAGATATATTACTGTAAATAAGTTTCAAAATAAAAAATTGTAAACATATTTTTAGGGAAAATAAGTTTCAAAAACATTTTTCTAAAACATTTTTGATATTTTTTACAAGATTTCATCAACAAAAATATTATTTTCTTATATATATAAAACAAAAAAGTGGGGCCCCTCTAAGGTTGGAGCCCCATTCAAATGTTTTAAAACAATGTGCTCAAGTCCGGCTGTTATCCAAGACCCATGATCCATCCACCCAACATATAATAAAGGTATAGGTCAAAAACACTTTTGATATTTTTTAACACTTTCATTGCTCAAAAACGGATCATGGCACACCTTTTGATATTTTTTAATGGAAAAGAAGACGATAATTATAAAGAGTCTTAGGGTTTTATGCAAAAGAGCCCTCCAAATAACTTTTTTATTTTATTTTGTAAGTTTACCTTCAATTTTAAAGAAATGCAGATCGATCAAACTTATGAAGTTATATTTAATTTGCAATGTAACCTTTGTGTATTTTCGAAAGAACTTGTATACTCACTAATGTTTTTAGATTGTAAAGCATCTACTGATCCTCCTCATCGCAAGAAGAATTTCTATTTATATTATATTATATATTATTTATAAATTAAAAAAATATTGTGACTGATGGTTATATCCCCTACATATTAATAGAGAAGCATATTTGCAAAAACAAAACTGAGATGTCATCATGATAAACACTCAATTTATTTACAGCTTTCGCCTTTCTGCCATTGTATTTATTTTTTAAATTAATTATAAATAAAAATGTTAAACCTTGACTTGCCTCTCCTCTCACCTATAAATACATTTTTTCTATGACTACCATATACCCTATCTTTTATTTTCTCATGGCTTCTTTCAACAAAATTTGTGACTTGAATTGTGACTTGAAACCTTTCACAGTAGATAATAATAATGAACTATTAAATGTTAGTTTAGGTGATTAAATCCAATAACAAATACCCAATTGCAACGACAATAACCCAATATATAATAATAATGAACTACTCAAAATCAATTTAAAAAATGGCAAAAGAAATAATTCATATGTCAAATAAATTATATGAATTATATAAAAAATACAAAAAAAAATATGAAATGATTTACAGTAACATAATCCCGCAGGCGCAGGTCGTTTACCTAGTTGTGGATTAAATTAGGGAAATTTTCAAAAATAGCACAAATTTAAGTTTTTCTTCCACAATTAGCACACACCCTTTATTTTTCCAGATTTAGCACACATGCTCTAATTAAATACTAAAACAACTAAATTATTAATTATATTATTTAATAAAAACCTCCATTTTATCTCTGCAGAAATTGAGGTTTATGAGATCTCACTTTCACCACAACCTCTAATCGGAGAACCAGTTACACAAGCAACGATGAACCAGTTACACAAGCAACTAAGCTCAAAGCAAGTATCCCAGATCTCTTGCCAATCGATTCTCATCAACGATTGTTGTCACCGTGTTCTAGTCGCCGTGTTCTTGTCGCCGTGTTTGCGTAGCCGTATTCTCACCGCAAATTTGTTCTAGCGATCGATCTCGTCGTCTCGTGTTATTGTTTGTGAATTTGATTGATAAGATGGAGTCTGTGAAATGAGTGAAAGAAGAGCGAACAAAACTGACAAAAGACACATGAGATTGGGTGGACCTAATGGCTCCAATAAACTAAGGTAACCAATCTTTTTATGTTTAGGTTGATTTGTTGTAATGTCTCAAATAGTCATGTTCAATTTCATGTTTTCTTTTTCTTTTTGGGAGCACGAAGCTAGACAGAAAGTTGTATCTGTAATTAGTTGTACTGTTATTAATTATTAATTTATTACCATGGAGGATTACCAAGACAATTAAGACGATGAACATGAATTAGGAACATTAGATTTTGATGCATTAGTCTATGATTTGGAGGTGCTTTGATCTTCATATTTTCTAACACTCAAGACGTTTGTTTGTTCGTATTATTCTGTAGAATGAATGAATGATTAAGTTTGACTAATTTGGCTCAATCTATTAATAGGTCCTGATCAAAGGAAAAGATACACTTGTTCCTCTAATTTATTTCCAGCAAAAGAGGCGTGTTGATTCCAAGATGGTGAATACATCCTCTCGAGTGGTAAATACGAAATCTGATTCTGACTATGGTAATGATACATGTAACAAATGATTGGGTAAGTTTGTCTCTTTAACAAATGATTGTGTTATTTTATGTGTGTGTATTAATTGGTTTAGTTTATAGCATTTTATTGATTGAGAAATTGAATTTGTGTAAAGTTTTTCAAGGGTGCTCAAACGCTATGTTTCCTCCTTGAATGTCTCACCTTAGTAGGCTTTCATAATGAGGCTAATTTATAGTATGCCAAAGCAACCTCATTGTACGTTGAATTTGAGTAAAGTTCGAAGACAATAGTGTAATCCTCTAGCTTGTTGTTATGTAGTATCATATATGTTCAGAGCATTTGATTTGTTTGAACTGCTTTTAACAAGGACCTTGAATACAAAATTCAGAAATTCAGGAAAGCTTTCGTGAATTCGTGATGACCTTCATAAAAAACATATTTTTTTGTTGCTTCTCTTTGATATTTATGCACATTTGATCTAATGCACGAGTTATGTGTTGCCATTGAATTTTTCCTAGTAATTTTCTCATTGTGGTTTGTAGAATCTAAAGAACTGATTTACGATGCTTGCACCTATATGTTGAAATAAAGAATCATGATGGAACACCTCATTTCACAGGTGAACTCGTTAAGATTCTTGAGGATTACAAGTACCTTTTTGAAGAGCAAGTTCAAGCAATCGCAAAGCAATGTATCTGCATACAACACAAGATGCAAGTTTTCTTTGGACATCTTTAAGGAGTGTGTTGACATTACATAGGACTATCTTTCTTTATTTGTTGTTAGACATGTATGATGGTTGTGAAACATTTTTATATTGTTTTGTTACTTGTATAATGTTTTCTCACTATAAGAGTATCACATGTTTCTATTAGACAAACTAATAGTTGTTGAGTAACTATGATTGAGTTTGCTACAAGTTCTCTTTAATTTCAAGAAATTCAAGAAGGATTTTACGAAATTCAGGAAGGATTCCATGATTTTAAAGAAAGATTTCTTGAGCTTCAGGATGACCTTCCTAAAACGTTTGAATTTCATAATGAACCTAAATATGACCTTCACAAAAAGTCTGGATCTTAGTAAACACCATGATATGCACAAAAAGATATCATTACCCCTTCACTAATGGAATAATGTTGCACATATTGAGGTAAAACACCAAAAAGAGATTTAGAAACACATTTTTTTAATATTTAGGAAGGATATGGTAATATTTATGAAACAAAACTTAAAGTTTGTGATAGCCTTCATAAAATATTTTTGGAAGACACAAAATCAAATTATGACTCTTATATATCTTATATATATATATATATAAGTAAATAAAATATCAGAATGTGCACAAAATCAAATCAAATATACCTCACTAAATGGAGTAATATGTGATACACTCATTTCTTTAGATTTAGGAAGGATTTCATAATGTTTAGGAAAACTTCATTGATATTTAGGAAGATTTTCCTAAATATTCAAAAAGCACATTAATGGTGATGACCAAACTAGATGATCATACTACGTCTCATCAGCACTACTAGTCAACTCAATAACAGACGAAGTATAAGCCGAAGACATCGAAATGATGAAATTTTTACTCTTTACCAACTACTTTGTTCCCAATGACATTATCAAACACTTGATATGCAACTACTTTGGTATCCAAATAAGAAAGAATATAACTCAAATACACATTTCAGCTTCAAGATTACCCATGTTTTTCTACTTCATTCACAGTTAAGATTCCAATATCCAACAATTTAAGCCACCACTCATAATCAGATTTCATTCATTACCCAACAATTCCCAACCGTACAAATTTCATTCAATAACCAACAATTCCAATACCCAACATTTCACTCACTAAAAGACAAAGCCCAAAGATCTGAGTGGAGGATAAGCTTCAAGTTCTCGTTCACTTCCTTCATCCAACACGACATCTCCGCTTCTACTTTCTCTTTTACATTCAAAAGCTCTGGTGGTGGTCTCAGAAGTAAGAACAAAAATCTGTGATTCTTATTAATTAGTATCGATGAGTGGTGGTGGCAATCTCGTCAATGATGTTTGTCGTTTGCTTTTTTCATCGCTGTCCTTCTTTTTATTCTTCTTCCAGTAACCATCACAATTCTCGACGACAGTAACAACAATGAAGCTACCAAATAAAAATGTGAATCCAATTGGTGATGAGAATCTTAAAATTTGAGATCAAAATTGATACACAGACAAAAAGAAAAATAAGAAGAAGAATAAGAAGAAGCTTTGCCACCACAAGCTTTGTTTTCACCGGAAGATCCACCTTCATCGGGAAGCTTCGTCGGAACAGAAGCTATCAAGATCGTAAAATTTAATAAATAATTAAATTAATGTAAAATTTATCATTTATTTTGTTTTTGAGATAATAATTCACTACTTTTGGAATATTTGAGGATGTGTGCTAATTTTGGAAGAAAAACTTCGATTAGTACTCCGTCTATTTTATATTACTTGTCATTCTAGGTGATTTCACACATATTAAGAAAATAATTAAATTTTCTATTTTACCCTTCATTAATATATTGTTTCATTTGTTTTAAGTAATTAATAAGCTAAAAGTGAGGGATAAGACTGAAAATTTGATTGATAAAGTTGCATCGTAAACATAAAACGACAAGTAATATGAAACAAAAATTTTCCTCTAGAATGAAAAGAAAAAAAAAACGTGGGTGTACTGGTTTAAGGTATTTCTCATTAAATTAGATTTCATAGAGTTGATTACATCTTATTATATAAAGTTCAATGACAAAATTTCTTATTAATGAGATCGTGACATGTGTCAATTGTATCATTCAGATATTGACATGTGTCAATTTAAAATTTATTAAAATTATAAAAAATAAAAATGTAAAAATTCAAAATCTACCATAAAAAGGTTTCATATAAAAGTAAAATAGACAAAAACCTAATTTTATTTAAAACTAGATAAGGGCCCGCACGATGTGCGAGTTTAAAAATTGTTTAAAAAAATAAATCCTAAATTTAAAACAATTTTTCAAAAAATATATAACAAATTTTTTTTTCTAAAGTAAATATATAAATAATTTAAGATAGAAAATATTTGTATTTACCTTCATATATTTATTTATATTTCAATATATTTAATATATTATAACAATTATTATAATAATTTAAAGCTAAATTATATCCCACTAAAACTTTTGCAAAATATTCATCATTACAAATATTATTATTGTCAAATTTGAAAAACGTTTCACAACTTATTCACAAAATATTTTACATGCAACAAATTCATCAAAGCAACATCTAATAAGTAACCACATACAATTTTACTCTAAGTTTTACGATTAAAAATATGTTCTTACACCCAAAATTATTTTATTGTTAAAGTATGCTCTTTATCACCACCTATAAAATATCTTTTAAACAAATTAAACAAATTTTATGTTGCTTTACTTTTATTTTGGCATAATTATAGTTCTTATAAGTACTAAAATTGTTTGTGACATAATTTCTTTAACCATGAAGTTTTTTTTACTCCAAATATATTGGATGAACAACTGGTGAAAATTATCTACTCAATTACAATGATTATATGACTAACCCAATAAAAATGGAGAAATTGAAAGAAAGAATACTCCCTCCGTTTCATAATATAGGATGTTTTAGAGAAGTTTTGTGTTTCATAATATAAGATGTTTTCAATTTTCTATGCAACTTTTACAGTAGTATAATATTTTATATTATGCAGTCTTGTTTTTGGCTGAACTTTTAAAAAGTAGTCATTTCTTAATATGCGTGTTTTACTTAAAACATCCTATAGGGAGTATAATATAATAAAAATACAAATTTTAAAATTATAATCATGATGGTATATATATGTCTTAGATAATTCAGATATACAAAATATACATTTTATATACAATCCAAAACATGACATATGTCATAATCACGTTAAGGATCAAATATATATTTACTCTTTAGAAGTATCCAATTGTACCAAAACAACTTAAAGTTATGATCTCGTCTCAAATATTCTCGAATCATAAATTCTCATCTTATTTTTACCCGAATCAAAAGTAGGGCGACGATATCCTGAGAGAGAGATAATTTATTAATTATTCTCAACTTATACAGTATAATTATACGACTAAATATGGATGACACATAGTATATTTATTTTACTATGTAGTGGTTGAGAATCTTTATAACAGTGAAACTTTGATATAGATGGCACATAGCATATTAAATTTAGTTGTTTTTTAATATAATAAGATTACAATTATCTATATTATGCTTTGTTTTATCAAGCTTGAAAACTGTGATTTTTGGTCGAAAAATTGACATGTGTCACGATCTGATGAGTTACTAACTTTGATCTCTGATCGTTAAAATTGACACATGTCATAATCTGGTAAGAATTTAACTTTGATCTCTGATCGTTAAAATTAACACGTGTCACGATCTGGTGAGTTACTAACTTTTTAAAATTGACATGTGTCACGATCTGATGAATTACTAACTTTGATCTCTGATCGTTAAAATTGACATGTGTCATGATCTGGTGAATATTTAACTTTAATCTCTAATCGTTAAAAGAGACACGTGTCACGATCTGGTGAGTTACTAACTTTGTGAACTAAGATTTATATAATAAGATATTTAAACAGTTTTAAAATATAGAAAAAATCATTATAAGGAAATTCTATATATATATATATCATAAAATTCTAAATTATAAAATTGTTTACTTATTTTAATTTTAAGTTGCTAATTTTACAAGAAAAATATTACCTTTTATATAAGAAAAAATTGATTCTGAAAATTATACAATTAATTACTGTTTCTAAAAAAATGTAAATACTCACCTTTACACAAAGAAAAATATTACTGAAAAAAAAACATAAAAAATAGATTTTTTCATATTTTTCCACCAATCAAATAACTTATTCAAAAATTGTAATATATAAGATAGGAGTATGTAAGATTAACATATGCGTACACAAATGTTAAAGTAAAAAGACAATTTGTTGGTAGTAGTAAAGACTAAAGAGTATATTCTAACAGTAAAATATATTTGTGTGTACAAATACACTTTTAGTCGTGATGTAAATAGTAGATTTGTAAATGGATATACATTAGTGTATTATAGCAAGAAAAAAACAACTATTTTCTATAATTAAAAGTTTAATTCTTTACTTTTATATATTGTTTTTACTTACGAAAAGAACTAAATATATAAATGGATATGCATTAGTGTATTATAGCAAAAAAAACAACTATTTTCTATAATTAAAAGTTTAACTTTTTACTTTTATATATTGTTTTTACTTACGAAAAGAACTAAATATATATTCTTTGTTAAATTTAATTTTATTTTAATAACTTTGAACTCATCTACATCTATTTTCTTTAACTAAAAGTGTATCTATTTACTGTTTTTTGTTTCAATCAAACAATTAAAAGGAAATTTCTCGGTTTGGGAAAAACATAAAAAAAAAATAGATTGTCTCATATTTTTTTCACCAATCAAATAATTTATTCAAAAAGATTGTTATTGTAATATATAAGATAGGAGTATGTAAGATTAACATATGCGTTTTTGTAACTACACAAATGTTAAAGTAAAGAGACAATTTGTTGGTAGTAGTAAAGACTAAAGAATATATTTTAATAGTAAAATATATTTGTAAGTACAAATACACTTTTAGTGGTGATGTAGATAGTAGATTTGTAAATGGATATACATTAGTGTATTATAGAAAAAAAAACAACTATTTTCGATAATTAAAAGTTTATCTCTTTATTTTTATATATTGTTTTTACTTACGAAAAGAACTAAATATATATTTTTTGTTAAATTTAATTTTATTTTAATAACTTTGAACTCATCTACATCTATTTTTTTTTAACTAAAAGTGTATCTATTTACTGCTTTTGTATCAAACAAACAATTAAAAGAAAATTTTTCAGTTAGCTGTCCAAACCGGAGGGAAAGAATTTACAAAAGAAACTTCAGAGATAAGATAACACGAAGCATGGGCAAGACAATCCGCCTTCGTATTTGACACACGCGGGATCCAAGAAATAGAAAATAGTGAGAAAGACTCCAGCGAGTTAAAATTATCGAGCAAGTTGGAGAAGGACGGCCAATATTCAGAAGACTGCACCATAGTGAGTAACTCAGCACAATCAGTCTCAAAATGTTGACAAGCGATCCCTTCAATATGTATCCGCTCAATGGCCCACAACAACGTTTTTAACTCCGAGTGCAGAGGGATGGGCTCTGTTTTAGACACTTGGCCCCCTACAACAAGGTTCGCTCCTCACCAACGCAACACCACCAGCCCAATTATGAATGCACATTGGTTGCTTTCCAAGAACCATCAATCTGACAACGCGGCGAAGAAACCTGGACACCTGAATACGAAGATGGAGTTGACATGACTGTCGTAAAAGAGAGCGCCTATTCCCTGGCTAAATTATCGTCCATAGTCTGAGTAATTATATCATTCGCCTCTATCTCTTAACCTTGATTTTTTTTAATGGCCTTCCAGATTGCCCAAAAAATCCATGCTAATTGAAGAAGTTGATCAAGATCACTCTGTTGAGAGGCATCCCTCTAGAAAACAAAATCTAAATTCGAGTACACCGACTCATATGGTAAACCCTCTCACAAGACCGGAGTCAGAGTAATCTCAAACTTCACATGAACGAGGACATTCAAAATAAAAACGTTAATAATAGTTTCAACCGTAGAGTCGCATCTTTTACATCAAATATCACATTGGACACCTCAGTGTATCTATTTATTTACAAAAAGTATTCACTTTATATTCTTTGATAAATTTAATTTTATTTTAAAAATTATAAACCCGCACATCGGGCGGGTCCTAATCTAGTTTTTTATAAAGTTAAAGCCTACTACACTTAAAAAAAAAAAAAAAAAAAAATATTTGAAAACAAAGAGTCTAAAGAATAGTTGGGCCGTATGGGCTGAATCAAAGTCCATGGGCTCAAAAACATCCTTATTTTATAAAAATGTTCAATTAGGGTTTTAACAAAAGGTTTTAGTTTTTTTCTTTTTCTTTCAGTTAAGCTTCTCTTCTTTCTCATCTGCCGCCCTGTGATAACATCGTTTCGTTCTTTCAACAACAATGGCGAAGAAGCGAGATCGAATTGTCAATACTCAGCCTTTCATCTCCGATGACGCCTCCGTTGCCTCTTCCAGGAAACGATCAAAGGTTCCTAAAACCCATCAGAAGCAAGAGAAGGTGAAATCAGTTCGTTCATGTGTCTCCTCATATTTTTTTCAAATTCGAGCTCTTAGAATGTTCAATTGATCAATTTCTTTGTTTTGTTTTTGTGGTGATTGTTGCAGTTGATTGAAGCTGGTATGAGCTCGAAGATCATGAAGCAAGCTCTTGCCCAGCAAAAGGAAGTTGCAGATGAAGAGAACGCCGAGAGAAACCTTCGCAGCGCCGCTTTTGCTGTTGCTGGCGCTGCGACTGCAGGAGAGGAGAAGAAAGTGCTGGAGGAGGAAGAAGTAGATGATATTGATGAATTTGATGGTAACTTTGATACTCAGAGCCAATTCGATAAACAAGTGAGTATCCTGATTCTATATAGCATTAGTTCATGGATGGCTTTAGATTGAAAATGCTTAGCACTAGGAGGCTTCATTGATTCTGTTTTTGATATATTTTGATGTAACTTGAATCAGGAGGAGATCAATGAGGAAGATGAGAAGTTGTTTGAGTCATTCTTAAATAAGAATGCTCCTCCTCAGCGTACTCTCGCTGATATCATTATCAAGAAAATCAAAGATAATGATGCTGACGTAGCTGAAGGTTAGTAGATACTCATCTTTAGTTTTGTGGTTTTGCTTCTGTAGCTTTTGTTTGATTATTGTATCACTTTGCTGATTTGTAAAGCTCATAACTTGTTGTTGCAGAGGAGCGTCCTGATCCTAAAATGGATCCTGCCATAACTAAATTATATAAAGGGTAATGTTTTGTTTCTTTCTACTTCCCACTGCAGGATCAGTAGAGTTTCAAATTAGTTTTTTGAAGCGGTTCTCATGTTTCTGAGATGATCTTAATGCAGTGTTGGCAAGTTTATGAGTGAGTATACTGTTGGGAAGATTCCCAAGGCATTTAAGCTTATTACTTCAATGGAACACTGGGAGGATATATTATACTTGACCGAGCCAGAGAAATGGTCACCTAACGCTTTGTACCAAGCCACAAGAATCTTTGCTTCCAACTTGAAAGATACACAAGTTCGACGATTTTATAACTATGTTTTACTTCCGCGAGTGAGAGAGGATATTAGAAAGCACAAGAAGCTGCATTTTTCTCTGTACCAGTCTTTAAAAAGTCACTGTTCAAGCCTAGTGCATTCAATCAAGGGATACTATTCCCTCTTTGTAAGGTATATAAATATTCCTCCTCCAGAATTAACACCAACTTGTTTACAGAAATGTTTTCTTGAGCAATCTATATAGAATGTGACTGCTTTCTTACTAGTTCCTTGGGTATATATTTATTCATTCAGTCGGGGACATGCAATCTCAGAGAAGCTGTAATTATAGGGAGCATTCTTGAAAAGTGTTCGATCCCTATGCTCCACTCATGGTACGCGTACAAAGATTGATTTCATTAATAGAACATCTTCTACAATTTTCAGATTATTCGTTGCATATTATAATTTTCTTGACATGTAATGCAGTGTTGCCTTGCACAAGCTGGCTGAGATGGATTACTGTGGCACAACAAGGTAAACGTGTACTAATCTTTTGACTTTTATAACAGAGAGAGTCAGATAGTAAGATTGCCTTCTCCCATTCAATGTAATTAATAGTTGTAAGAATGTGCTGATGAGTTTTTTATTCACGCAGTTACTTTATAAAAGTTCTTTTGGAGAAGAAATATTGTATGCCGTACCGAGTACTTGATGCATTGGTTGCTCACTTCATGAGATTTGTCGATGATATAAGAGTTATGCCTGTGATTTGGCACCAGTCTCTTCTTACCTTTGTGCAACGGTAATCTTCTCCTTCTTATAAAGATGTTTAGGAAATCAAATAGAAACTGTGAAATTATTTTGTAAACTCATGTTTGAACCGATGTACAGGTACAAGTATGAATTACTAAAAGAAGACAAAGAACATTTCCAAATTCTCCTCCAGAGGCAAAAGCATCACCTCGTAAGGCTTTCTAGCTTTAGAAAAGTGAAAAGTATGTTTTGTAGATCACTACTTATTCGGCTTTTTCAATGTCAATTGTAGGTAACTCCTGAGATTCAGAGAGAGCTTAAGGGTAGCAGAAACCGTGGAGAGAAAGAAGATCCTATGTTGGATAATTATATCCTTTTCTAAATTCTCTATGAAATTTACTTTTAATATTTGTGATTAGAAAATCCGAGCTATGTGTTATGTTATCTCCTTAACAGCAACTCACTTGTCCCAGTACCAGCTAAAGAAGACAGGTTTGACATTCCTGAAGTACCAATGGAAGAGGACTGATGATGATGATTCATGCTGTTTGGGGTTTCCCAGTTTTGTCATGGTTGTGTTTCGTATTTAAGTGAGGATTGAATATTTTTGTTACATGATAGTGTATCTTTTAAACATGGGTTTGGAATTCCCATGGGTTTAGTTTAATTCATCTTTTTGATATAAGAATCTAGTAGGCGACATTTATTTATATGATTATTAAAATATTCACATTTTGCACGAATTTCAAAAGATTTTTATTAATTTAATTTTGTCTCTCACCAGCGGCGCCAATCGTAGGCCGGGTTTTTAAAAAATTTGTAAATCAGCCACTTTATTTTCTCTCTTGTCAAATCAAACCCTTTAGTTAAATCGTGACCGTCTATAATCAGCTCAATGAAGATCATACGGCTGTTATATTTTGTTTTTTTTAGCATCTCTAAATTTCAAAAACAATAAAATAAAATAAAAATATTTCAATCGTCAACAAAAATATTCCTCCACAATAAATGTTCTCATCAGTGCGCTCTCTCTCTCTCTCTCTCTCTCTCTCTCACCCATTCCTCTGCTACTACTACTTCTTGTTCTTGTTCTTCTTCCTGGATCGATCAATTCTTTTTTCGGATTTATCTCAGTTATTACATCATAGTTACTGTACGGACGAATGTGGTTATTACAACTGTCAAATCTTCTTCAGTTCTTCTGGTGAACAATCTCTGTAGATTTTTGAGGTTTGTGTTCAAATTCCTTCACAATCTATCTCATGTTTTTCTTAGTGTAGTTTCAGGTCTTGTTGTTCTATGCATATCAGTCAAAATCCATGTTAGGGTTACAGTTGACAAACAAGGAATCTTCTTCTTACATCTCCTGTCTTTAGATTTCGATCTTAGGTCTCGCAATTAGTTCTACGTTTTTAGGTCTTGTCTCTTTGTACTTTAGATTTCGATCTTAGGTCTCGCAATTAGTTCTACGTTTTTAGGTCTTGTCTCTTTGTACTTAGTTATGTGTTTAAAAGATGTTTTGAGATTAGTTAAATAATTTGGGAAATTAATTATAGATGTTGCCTTTTTAAGTAGCTTAAGCGTCTCTCTTTTTTAGTGAAAAGCCTTTTTTACATCATTACTGCCTTTTTAATCCTTTCCTTAAAAGTTGTATTAGTTAACCCCACAGAAAATTAAAAAGCTGATTAGTAAAAGAAAATTACTACTACAACTCAGTTCCAGTTTTTGTTTTGCCTTATCTTCATTGTATAGTGAAAAAATCCTTCCTTTTTGTCTCTTTGTGTCTTGATTAATTTTTATATTTCTGAAATGGAGTGCGTGATTTGTCTTCTTCCATCGTTCCATTGGTTGCATTGTGCTTGTCCTGCAGATAGATTCTTGGTAATTAGTAATTAGTAATCAAGAACAAATGTAAAAATCATTGTTTATTACTTCTCTTTCTATATATTTAGATGATAATAAAGCCACTCTTACCATTTTGTTTTGCTGTTAGCTTTCCTTACCTTTATGAGTTAAATTTATTTTTATTGACTAGACTGTAAAAATCTGTAATGTGTATTTATTATGCAGGGACAGAAGATGGTTGGTATATTTAATATCACCTGATTAAGAAGGAGAGAAACTTGTTTTTTTGGCAATAAAGACGCAAAAGGAAATTAGCTTTTGTTCTCTTTGGTCTAAAAAGTCTAACAAAGAATCACAAAAAGAGAAGAATTAAGGATGATGCTGATGAGAAGAAGGTTGGCTTGCTGTAGTAGAGAGAGGGAGATTAGCATTGATTTCGATGAACAAGATAGTAAGTACTACTAAACTTTAACCAATCTCTCTTCTTGTATTCTTACACTAATGGTACTTACTTAAAGTCTCAATCTGTAGCTTTTTCTTTCATTTATGGGCATGATGATGATATGGAATATTTAGACTATAACTGTTAGGGTTATAGTTTCCAAATAAAAATTGAATGGGTCACTATAATAGTCTTGTGACCGGTTTAGGTTTTGTGGTATGGGACCAACCAACCAATATTTAGACCCTTAAAGGATCCTACACCAACCCTGGTCATTCATGTAATAAATAGGGCGTGAAGACTGTAGCTTTCCCACGAGACATCAATGCCTCAATTTAATATGACTCGAGAGCATTTTACGTGATGGTTCATTGACCTCTATCTAAAGTCTAAACCAAACCCTGTTTCTTAGGATGTGGGGTTTAGTATTAGTAGTCGAGGGTTCTCTATGTTATATTAATTCAGAAACGGCCAAGAGTAGGTAGTTTAATTGGTTTCACATGGTGTTATTAAGACTTATGATACATATCCTCTTGAAATATTTTCAAATTGTCAGTTTTTTTTCTCCTTTTTCAAGGAGTAGATACCATTATTAAATCAAAATCACTGGTGCTTGATTAAACAAGTATCTTTTGAACATTTGAAAGAAATGGTTATAAAAAGTCTTCGTAGTGGGTCCTTTTGGAATTTTCACCACATGGGGATACTAGACTACTAACTCGAAATTGGCTTTTTTTATACATTTTCTTTTGAGAATGGAAGCATTTGAAAAAACAAGTTTAGCAAGTTTCTTGGGTTAGCAAAAGTTTTGACTTTAGCTATTAAAGACTCGAGGAACACAACGACTTTTATTCCTTTTTTTGTTTTTTATCATTAGTTTTCTCTTTGTAGAACACTAGTCTTTGCATAAATAACGTGTCCGTGATACCATGTTCTTGATTCTCATTTGATGAGAGTGAGACAGCAAGTAGATGTGTGAGGTGGAGTTCTTAATTATTTTCCTTTTTTTTTTTTTACTTTCCTTCCTTTGTCAAATCTTGAGCAACTTTTGATGTCTTATACCACACTGTAGTCTACAGTATAAAAAAGGTAAAAGTATATGCTTATGTACCCTTTTCTTCTCAGGAATGATTACATACGATGGCTTGGAAACTTGTATTATCAACAACCAATCATATGAAGAAGAGAGTGGAACAAGTAGAGGAGACGGATGCCTTACTGATTCATTGGATGATGATGCGTTTTCAAGCTGTTCATCAAGCAAAGATGCCTCCAGTTCTTTTTCTTCCAAATGGTTACCGATGAAGAATGATGAACACAGTTGCGATGGTTTGAGCTTATCTGGAAGGTCTCAACATTTTGATGCCAAGGAGAAGAAGAAACCAGGCTATGCCTACTGCCATCTTGATGTGGAAGCAATGAAGGAGAGGTTTTCTAAGCTGTTGCTGGGAGAAGATGTCACTGGTGGATGTAAGGGTATCCAAGTAGCTTTGGCTTTGTCAAATGCTGTCACACATCTTGCTAGTATGTTCTATTTAATAGCATTTAAGCTTGAGTTCTTTTTATATATTCTGAGGTATTCATGTGAAATGTCTCTGGATGTCTACTAAGTTTCTTGAATTTGCAGCGTCTATTTTTGGCGAGCTATGGAAACTGGAACCATTGTGTGAAGAGAAGAAACAGAAATGGAGAAGGGAAATGGATTGGTTACTTTCTCCAACTAACTACATGATTGAGTTAGTCCCTTCTAAGCAAAATGATGCCAATGGAAGATCACTTGAGGTAAGCAGCTAAGGTGTGATCCAGAGTCTTTTTAAATTAGATGTACTCTTCAGGAAGAAACTGAACTGAATCCTTGTTTGAAACAGATAATGACCCCGAAAGCCCGTGCAGACATCCATATGAATCTCCCAGCTCTTCAGAAACTGGACTCCATGCTAATTGTGGGCTATTAACTCCTTTGTTTAATCTTTTCTTTTCTTGTTCTTCTTTTTCCTTATCTGGTTGAACTTGCCTTTCAATCTCCACAGGAGACGCTGGATTCTATGGTGAACACAGAGTTTTGGTATTCTGAGATTGGTAGTAGAGCTGAGGGAAAGAACAAGAGTACAAGCGAGAGCAAGAGATGGTGGCTCCCATCGCCACAAGTACCCAAACCAGGGCTCTCTAACTCAGGAAGGAAGAAATTGCTTGACAAGGGCAAAGTTGTTTATCAAGTCTTCAAAGCTACAAAAGCCATTAATGAAAACGTACTTCTTGAAATGCCAGTACCTGATGTCATCAAGGAAGCAATACCCAAAGTAAGCTTTACTATCCCTTTGATATAATCATAAATATACAACAGTGTAGTATGTAACAACTATGTGCTAAAATCTTGTGTTGTAACAGTCTGGAAAGAACAGCCTCGGTGATGAACTGTACAAGATGTTAGCTGTGGAATCTGCCACAGTAGATGACATCTTGATATCTCTCAAGCTGGGAACCGAACATGCAGCTCTCGAGACAGTTAACAAGTTAGAATCTGCTATATTTGCATGGAAAGAAAAGATTACAGAACAAGGCAGCAATGGTAAATCCCCTGTACGAGCAGCTTGGTCATTCTCTAAAGATCCAACGTCTGAAATTAGTCGCAATGAGTCACTCTTGAACCGTGCTGAAGCGCTTAGAAATCAGATCAAAACCAAATACCCTAATCTCCCTCACTCGTTTCTTGATGCCACAAAGATCCAATATGGCAAGGTAAAACATAAACAGAACTACTTACATCTTCATATCTCTTTCTTACTCCCATGTCCTGAAACATCCCTCTCTGTTTTCAGGACATTGGTCATGCGATTCTTGAGGCATATTCCCGAACGCTTGCGAATCTAGCATTCCGGATTCTTTCAAGAATGGGAGAAATCTTGAAAGAAGATTCTTTAAGCAACCCCAACTCTCCTGCGCCACCGAGTTGCTTCCTTGGCTCCCGTGACCCTTACAGAACACCTGAGAGGCCTTTGCTTTCGTCCCGTGTAAGGCATTCTTTAACAGAAGACATGAACAAAGCTGATGGGACAGAGACTGGTTTAGATTTTTTGTTTGCAGATGCTAAGGCCAGTTCAGTGAATACAACTCCAAGTAGAAGCAGTAGACTGTGGTGTCTGAGTAAAGTGCCGTCTGATGCTTCTCCTTGATTTAGAGGGTCTCCGTAGTTTGATGCGTGCCACCTGAAGCTTCTCCTTTACTTTTGAGGGTTTTATATTATGAAGCCTGAGATATTGTAAATGTATTAACAACATGCAGTTGAAGTATTATTAATACATGCAATTTTGTTCATAACTGCACCGTAAAAAAGTGGGTTTGTAACCTTGTAATGGTTAAATTGATTTGGCTCCTCTGACAAAAAAAAACAAGAAAAACTGCTTGCATTTCAGTCTTGCTAAGTTGCTAGTGACATCCAATTTATCACGCTTTGTGACTCTCCTCCAAAACTTATTACCAAGAACTACCTTACGCCCGCTTCCAATGAAGTCACCAGCAAGACTGAAAGTGCAAGCCGAATTTATTCTGAAAAGGACTTTTTGTGGCTTTCCTGAATGGGACAAGTTATACTTACGACAAGTCGACAACACACAAATAAGAGAGACTGACCACGAATAGCATTTGCAACTACAGAGGTCAAAGAGATCCTGACTTTAAAAAAAGAAAAATATTAAATCTACACTATTAATTGGGGAGTACAAAAGAAAAAAAAAAAAAAATTTACAAAAATTTCATATATTGTCCCTACGACCAAAGAAAGAAAGAAGAGAATTTTTTTTAAGGGCGAGATAATTATAAGTGTAATTATAAGGGCACAATTTCATTCGGATTTTTGATATATTAGAGGTGTATCCAAACACTCTTTTCTTCTTCTTAAACCTGTAAGAAATCAAATCCAAACGGCATAATATTCAATACCTACCATATAAGTTTTGTTACTAATTTAAACATTAAAAAAAATCAGCAATTATATACAAAACAGTTTTAGACAATACGTAATAAAAGACAGCATTTTAAATAATTACCATTTTTGTTCGTTATTTAATCTGATAAAGATCGGACAATCTTAACAATACCGATTTCTACACCTTACCATTAATAATATCAATTATATCAAATAAAATCGGAAACTATTTTAATGTCTGATCATCATCCTCTCTCATATCAGATCAAACCAAAAATAAAATCAAAACATTAAGGGACAATTGCATTTTTTGTACCTTTATTTGGTTTTAAATAAAAACGTAGACCCCATATTCGAAATTTGAGAAACATAATTACTAAGGGTACTGAAATTACTGATGCCTCCCTTACGACCAAACAAAAATCAGAAGTCGAAATGACAGATGTAACCCGGAGGAAGTCTGCAGCAAGTTTCTCTAAGGTAGATTACAGTTTGACGTCTACTAATTAATTAAAGTTTAAAATTTAATTTAAAAAATTATAAAAAATAATTTGATAAACATATTGATTAAATAATGATCACATAGACTTCCTGCATTGAAATAAAATAAATTTACATATAAACCAGTAAAATTAAACAAGGAAAGGTTGATTAGGCTAAAATTATTTGATTTAGGAATAGTATAAGTAGACTTTTCTGTATACTATTAGTGTGGTTGACTTTGTTTTATCATCAACCATTAATAATATATTATCTTAATTGCACCGACAATTTAAACAAACCGGTAGCTGAACCTAACCGAATGCATACCGATTTCTTAATTTTAACCTAACCGGATAATTTTAACCATATATATACTTGTCTCTATAACCCTAGTTTTTATGTGATCTCTCTTCCTCCAAAATTTCTCTCTCTACAATTTCTCTCTCAAAATTTTTGATATTGTAGCTCTCGAGAATTAAGATTCTATTCTCATCATTTATCGTCTTACTCAGGGACATCTCAGATAAGTATTCTCATCATTAATCGTCCGCACTTTGCTTTTGTAACGATGTAGCTAATTTTGTCCGAAAATATATATGTTCTCACCGTTTTTTTTTCATTTTGCGCACAGATATGGGGTTACACAGCTACACTCAGCCATCTTCTAGTTCTTTGCAAGTATGAAGTGTAGGTCAAACTGAAGTGAACTTTTTTGGCTTAACAATTGGAATTCCTGACAAATGTTTCTGCGGAAGGGAAACCTATATGAAATGTTCTACTACAGCCGACAATCCTGGAAGGATTTTCTTTGGATGCAATAACCATGAGGTGTTTTTACTCGTTTTGGTATAATTATTATTTGAGTATAAACAATATTCTTATGGGTATATTTGTTTCTTTGTATAGGATGGAGAGGACCATATTATGAAGTGGTGGGATGGGGCAATTATGCAAGCACTTGAAGTAATGAGAGGTAACCTTGATGACCAAAGGGATTCTATTACAGCCATCCAGGAAAACGAAGAATTGATATGTGTTCAGCAGGAGCTAGACAAGATGAAAGATCAGATGAAGGAATTACGTCTGTCAGTTCGTCGTGTACGCGGGGTGGTCGAGAATGTGTTAATCGCCGGTATAATCCTCATTGTTGTATTCATCTCTTTGATTTTGTAGACCTTTCTTTATCGCTTCCGTTTGTTTGAATTGCGTATTTATGTCTGTAATATGTGAACTTGCTTCGGTTTTTGTAATATTTGGACTAGACTTCACCCATTAAACTTTTTATAAAGTCAACAAATTTGAGTGAAGAAGTATACGTGTTAGGTTTACTTGTGAAGTCTACTGGTTAATGAGTAGCGACGCGGCGGTTAGAATGACTTATATGTAACTGTTCATTATAACCGCTTAGGCTCGTCTATATAAACACAAAAAAGTAATCATATTATTTCATTCTGTCAAAAAAGAAAAAAAAAAGTCAGCAAAAAGTCGATGCCTCATGATCTAAGTCCAGATTGCACGACGGAGAATTGGAAATATTTCAGTACTTGTATCGGTCAATCTAAATCATCACATCTACGAAGAATTGGAGTATAAAATCATTCACGGTTGGGTAACTATCATACCATTTCTATATCACTTCACTTCATTTCATACTTTTAAGTGTAGAATTCTATATTAACCCGCAACTCTTGTCCATCGTCGTTAACGGTTCATTAGATAGATTTGCAGTATAAAGTACGTTTTAGTAATCCCAGGAAGAAGTCTTCATGGGAAATCTTCTGCATCTTAGTACAAAAAATTAATTTGATTTGATAGATTTACAGTATAAAGTACGGTTTAGGGTTCCTAGGAAGAAGTCTTCACGGGAAGTCTTCTGCATCTCAGTACAAAATTAATTTGATTTGATAGATTTACAGTATAAAGTACGGTTTAGTATTTCCAGGAAGAAGTCTTCCCGGGAAGCCTTCTGCATGTTAGTACAAAATTTAATTTGATTTGATAGATTTATAAAGTACGGTTTAGTATTCCCAGGAAGAAGTCTTCTAGGGAAGTCTTCTGCATCTTAGTAAAAAAATTAATTTGATTTGATAGATATGCAGACGGCTCATTTTCCCGTATAGATGTCTCTTAGAGAAGTCGTCAACATAATCATTACAAGGTATTAATTGATGTGACGTTAGTTGGCGCTAATATATACATTTGTTTAGTTTATTGAAAAGCGGGAAAGTCTATCATTAATAGGTTCCGGTTTTAATCGGGTTCTTTAGACTTTTCCGATAATAAACCGTAATTGGTTTCGATAACCGGGAATATTATAATTATTTTTTTAATTTTAATCAACTTAAAACCTCAAAAATGCAGAATAACAACCATAGTTATCTCTCTAATTCCTTGTCATTTATGCATCTCTTGTCATCTCTCTTCCGCTTATCTCTTCCGCGTATATCTTACTCTTCCTCTTATCACTAATGGTTGATATTCCCATCTTGTCATCTTTCCTTTTCGTGTTAAACTAACATCTCCATCTTTCGATTGCTTTTTTCTTACTTCGACTAACTTTTTTTTGTACCAGATCTCGCAGAACTCTGTATTTTTTTCCCCCGCCACTTCATCTTCGCCGCCTCATCTTCGCCGCCGTTTTCCGAAACTAAAGGTTGACTTCTACCATTTTAGATTTCTTTCTAATTCAATTTTAGACTTCTTTGTCAATTCGATTGTAGACTTCTTTGCATGCATCTTTCTAATTCAATTGTAGACTTCTTTGTCAATTCGATTGTAGACTTATTTTAGTTGTCTTCTTCCTATCAACTGTCTCTACCACAGAATGGACGAGGCGAACAAACCAGAATTTCCTCGGAGGTTGTACACCAAGGGTGATGAGCCGGCACCATGTAAAAGCATCGACTACTATAGCAACGACACGAAGCTGTTTGATGAACTGTACAAAGCTCTCAAACCGGATGAATGGGAGATTTCTAGCTCTCGACTCGGTGTCTTCTTACAGTTCAACCGGCTCCAATTCGAATGGGCTTCCAGACTGGTTCACCATATGCTCAGTTTTTAGATAAACTGCAACAAAAAAGTACGAGATTTGGAGTATGGTTGGATCTAACCCTTTACGAACGAGTTTGAGGCCATCACTGGACTTAATTGTGAAGATGTCGAAGACTTGGAGCAGCCATATGTAGAAGTTAACGACGAGATGGAAGACTTCTGGGAGAAGCTTGGAGTCAGTTCTGACATTGGTCCGAGTATCGAGCAACTCACTGCAGCATGTAAGAACGCTTCTTCTTCCTCTTGGGATAGAGCTGATCGTATTAGGTTGGGTTATTTAGCCATCTATGCTGGGTTTATAGAAGCTACGAAACCATCATCGCCCACTCGTCTAAACATGGCTAGGCTAGTCATGAATTTAGATGCATTTCTTGATTATCCGTGGGGAAGAGTTGCTTTCAAGAACCTCATTTTGTCTGTTAAGGAGAAGGATTTAAACAAGAGTTACACCATCGATGGATTTGTCGAACCTCTTCTGATATGGGTTTACGAATCTATGCCGGCTTTTGCCAAGGAACTTGGCGAACCTTTCCCTAATAACCCAACTCCTCCATTGCTTGCTTACCGTGGTTCTCGCGGTAGAAAAAATGTCAAAGAGTGCATTCTAAAACAGGTACACATAAAGTTTAACTACTATCTTGGTTATGTCTGCATTGTTTTATTCATCGTGTTAGATTTGAACAACTACATTGTATTATATTAATTGCAGACCCATTTCAATAACTTGAAAATCATTGATGGCATGATGAGTCCTGTTTGGGAAGATGATGCTGCAGATGAAAAAAATTGAAAATATTTTGAAAGCTATCAATGGGGATTTTGGTCCATGGAAGTGGGGGAGGGGTTTGTGGGAGACGGAAGGGATCTACCAATCCAACAATGTAAACGTGAAGCAGGAGGAAAAGGGAGAGAAGAAAAGGGCTGGTACGTTTGGTGAACCAAGTGGGAAGAGGCACTGTCCAGGTCCTTCTATTGATCCTTTGGGTTTCAATATTATTGAAACCGTTAAAGATGAGATCGCTACGTGGGGATCTGCACTGCTTTAAGAGATCACCAACGGTTTACGCAGTTTGGACTCGAGGTTTGAGCAGATGAATGTCAAGATTGACAAGGTGGTAACGGATCTTAACAGCCTCACCAAAGCGAGTGCATCTCATGAAGCCGGAGATCCTGAACCAGTGGGAAAGACTGCCTCCCATGAAGCTGCTGGGAAAACCGAAGAGCCGATCATCAAGAAAACGGATATGGTTAGTACTATCAACTCGAAAATTCCTACTACAATCTCTCACAAACACAATACCAGATACAAGGGGAAAAAAATAGACTTCCCGATGTAGTCAACTTCGCAGACTTCCCGAAGTTGTCAACATCGAAGACTTCGCTGTTGTATTTAGTTGACTTCGCAATTTGAAGTAGATTTCCGATGTGAAGTCTACTTCGGTAATCATGTTGTATTTGTTTTCTTTAAGAATTTTAAACATATGCTGCAACTTTGATATTATTTGTTGTCTGTCAATTATAATGCCATTTTCAAATCGGAATTTGCAGAACAAGCCAGGTCATGGTAAGAGTCCGACAGATAAATAACCTCCATTTGCTCCTAGGGAAACGAAGGTACCTTCGGTACTCAGCTCTGGCTCATCTGACACCGATTCAGATCCACCTGTGTTCCTTCGCACACAAATCCCATCGGTAGCTGACTTGTCTGCTAAAGCTAAGAAACAAGAACCGAGGAAAGAAGCTGCTAGGCTTGCGGCTCAGGGCAAGGTTGATCGGGTTAGGAAGTTGGCATCAAGTCAACGTTCTCCATACGTGGGTTCTAAAACAGCGACGAATATCATTCCTAAACCTGTGGCAGATACATTGTTCAATCCATTCGACAAAGCAGATAAGGACAAGAAGAAGATTTTTATTGATTTCTTAAAAACGGATGTGTAAGTTATGCAACCATTCTATGTTTCCAAACTATTATGTGTTTCCAAACTTCTAATAACTTATATGTTTAAAACCATTATTCATCCGCAGGACTTACAAGAAGAAGCTTCCAGAAAAATCCCCTATTGCTCGATGGTGGTACGAATTGCAAAGAAGATCTCAGTGGCTGCGAGATTCGGTATGTCTACTACACAACTTCTATAAATATTTACTTTGGCTGACTTCAATATTATTCTAACTACCTTTATTATGATTATCCAGCACATGGATGCTGGTCTGAATCTATTGAGACAGCGATACTCACAACATCCTGAGTGGTTTAAATCGAGTAGATTTGCCTTCCTCGACGCTATGTTTACTCACCTGTGGAGTGCCAAATACGGTGTTTTTGTCAAATCTGAGCCAAACGTAGATGGATCTGGGAGACTTCTACCTGCCGGTGCTTTCAGTTACCACTCTGGAGAGTATCCACCGTTTGCTCCGTCTTGAAGTGGATGAATTATATGCCCCATTGAACGTCAAATCGACCCATTGGGTTGCTCTGTGGATTTCTATTCCGATGAGGCACATCGTCATTTGGGACAGCATTCCAATTTGCTCAAGTGATGAAGAACTTGAAAAAGCAATTGAGCCGATTGCCGTGATGGTGCCGTATGTGCTCTGGGAGTTAGCTAGTCATGACCACAAAGACATGTACTCATACAAAAGATTCACCCATGAGAGGATTACGACGGGAGTGCCTACAAACAAGAAACCAGGTGATTGTGGTGTTTTTACATTGAAATACTTAGAATGTCATGCCCACGGAATTGTGTTTCCTTCTACTTTGTGCGACGCAAACATCACATGGATTAGGGAGAAGCTGGTTTGTGACTTGTTTCACGACATTGAATGTCCTGGACCAAACGAGGAGAATTACACGGAAGAGATTGGGCTCTACGATCCTCCCCAATGCGGGACTAACCCTGAACTTAAACTCTTATTATTATGTATGACTTATTTATGACTTATTAGGATGATGATTTGTTTTTTGTTGGGGGATCTTGATATTTTGTGATGGGGTCTTTCTTATTGAACTATGATGATGGGGGAGATCTTGATATTTTTTTGTGGGACCCTCCGTATTAAAATGTAATGTATTAGGATGATGTTATGTTATTGTTGTCTTTTAGTTTTATATCGAATATTGGTATGTTGACTCATCACGAGTTTACTTAAAAATATATAAGAATAACCCTAGACAGCAGGGTACAAGACCCGATAACGTAGCAGTAATAATTAAACAAAAAAACAAATAATAATAATAATAAAATAAAAGTTCAAGTAGCGTACATCGAAAGCTAAGTAGACTTCTGTTAGAAGTTTCCTTAGATTTACATCTAATTAACACGCACCCCCATAATCATGTCGATAACAATGATGAAACCTATCCAAGACATAAGTAAGAATTGTCGAAGCATTTTCTCCCTCTCGTTACCGGTCATGACATCACCTTCAAACTTCTTCTTTTCGATCTCATGTTTATTAACCAACTCAGAGTTTACCAATCCATTAGCAACTTGTTTTTTTCAATTCTCTTAGAGTTTCTCTATGTACCTTGATTTCTTCTTTCTACTGACGAATCTCATCCCTCGCCACCAATAAGCTACGTTTTTGCCAACCATGTGATGGTTCTTCATCTGACCATTTGGAAAATCCGTGAACAGTGCATCTGTATAAATATCTCCCCGGATTCGCATCTGTCTATGATTTCACAAGCTTCATAGATCTACGACAGTAGTTGCAGAGTGGACAATGAATTTACATTTGCGAATTTGTATCAGAGTCTGAACCTGAAATTTGACTCATCGTTTTCTCTTTCTGATGATATTGACGAAAATAACAGGTAACATTGTATTGTCTACTGTCTACTTAAAGTACGTTCAGCGATGAATTATCCTGAAATCCCATATTACAAAGACAAGTGAATATTACATAAGTAGACTTCAATTTGAAGTAACAATGTAGATTTCTACTCGCCGTCTTTAGCAATATGGATAAATAAGTAATAAAAATTAGAACCGAGATAACTTAATGTTAACATTATGGAATAATCAAGTGAATGTTACTCACACAATGAGGTCGAGTATGTCCAGGTTGTCTGCATTTTGAACAAGCATATGGCTTCTGAGCCTTCCTCAGTTTGGTACATTTTTAACGTGACAGTTCTAGCCATGTAAGCCAACGAGACTTCTTTTGCCTACCAGGCCGACGCTTTGGTATGGGAGGTAAACATAGGATATCTGGCCCAATTGGATCGTGTTCGACACTAGGCAAAATGTTAGCCGCGTACGACGCATACACAAAATCTTTCCTATAGGAATCCAAGACCACGGTAGACATATGCCAACCAGCGGTCTTGGCAGCCTTAATTGCATGTGCACAAGGTATTTTTTTCAACATCAAACACCCCGCATGAACAAGATTTTGTTTTCAAGTCAACCATACAGTCATGTTGCCCTCCTTTTACGTGGAAACGCCAGCCATCGATGCGTTCGACCGTCATCATATCTGTGTAATGTTCCCTTACGGCCAATAAGTACTCAACACCCCGGCTAAAAGTGGTTGTGAAATTCTGTGCATCCTCTCGCCTTTTCTAATACCACCTACCTAACTTCTTCGCAATAAACTCAATGAGATATGCGATGGGATAACCTTTGGCTTTCTTTAGCATGGAGTTTACAGATTCCGCAATGTTACTAGTCTTGATGTTGTATCTATCTCCTGGGCAATAAACTCGAGACCATAAAGCTGGATCTGCCTCAATCAAGTATGCTGAAAGAGCCGGATTTACGTTAGTAAGTGAGGACATGTAGCGGTTGTAATTGTCATGAGTATGCGCATATGCTGCTCATTTCACCAAGTACATCAGTTGCTTCCCATTGAAGTATGTAATAATGTTTTGTTGGAGATGGTAGTAACATATCCCTCGTATTGCCCATGGGATAAAATTGCGACATGCTTTAGCTATTGAGCTGTGCCTATCCGAAACAAATACCAATGGATATTCATCCGAGATACACGAGCTTAATTTGGTGAAAAAACATTCCCATGAAGCATCACACTCCGAGTCGACAATTCCAAAAGCCAACGGAAAGATCTGAAAGTTACCGCCCTGTGCGGCGGCAACCAACAATACACCTTCATATTTGCCGGTGAGATGGTCCCATCAATCACAATAACTCGCCTCACGTAATTGAAACCACGGATTGAAGCATCGAAAGAGAAGAAAAGGTACTTAAACATGTGCTCGTCATCAACAACAAGGTCAACGACACTTCCCGAGTTTGACTGCTCTATTTTCCTAAGACAGTAAGGCAACTTCGCATATCCAGATTCGGCGTTTCCTCTCACATATTTTTGGGCATGTTGTAAAGCCCTATACGAAGTTGTATAATCCATAGTCATACCGAACATTGTCCTCATTGAATCTTTGATGTGTTGTGGGACAACACCATCAACTATTCCAACCCGATCTATAAAAAGCCTCCCAATATATTTCGAAGTGCAACGCTTACGGTAAGATACGTGGTTCACGATAGAACATGTATGCACGTTCAAATATTTGGTGACCCAAAAAGTTATTGGGTCGTTCTTCATAGTGGCCACGACCCTCCATGTGCATCCTGGCACAGAGCATATTGCCACCAACCGAGACTTTGTGGACTTCTTAATTTTGAAAGAGAATTTTAACATCACAGCGGTCAAGCGCACTTCAGTTATGACATCATCTTTGCATGGAAAGCATTGACCTACTTTCAACTGGTCTATACAAGGATTATTTAACTGTCCATGAATACGACCAAAAAACGGTTTCCCTTCTTCGGCATCTACATGAAGGTCATCTCAATCTCCATCGTCGTCTTCATCTTCAAATTTCTCATACTCACTGTAATCGAAATCCATGTCATCAACGTCATTCGGCTTCTCATCTGCATGATCAGTATCATGGATAGCTTCTTCACATTCTTCGACAACTGGATCTACATCATTACCAAATTCATTCGTTGGCTCCTCATCGTCAACATAACGAGAGTTGTTTATATCAGTATCACATTCGTTAACCGGCTGTCAATACATTCATCGTGTAGAGATGCAAAGGCGAACAACATTCCTACTACTAAATGATATATCATGGTTTTTATGGTTTTTAACCATGATATAAGGAGTCTTTTAGTGTCTTTTCATTTGTTTCTAGATTGTTTTTGAGTCTTTACAGGTTTTTAGTATGAAAGGAGCAAAATGGAGCAATTTGGATGATTCTGGAGCATTTAACCGGAGGAAATAAATTTGGAGTCTGATCCTATAAAGAGCATCGACCGACACTAAAGGAGCATCGGTCGACACCCCTCTCTGCTGACTCAAGACCTAAGTTTTGGAAAATTTACAAAAGTTGCCCTAAGTCTTCCATAATTGCAACATAAGTCCCTGACGTGTTTTATGACATATATATATATATATATATATATATAGTTTTTAGGTTTTTAAAACCCTTAAGTTATTTTCTATCAAGTTTTATTTTTCCTGCAACCCTGTGAGATTTGGAGAGCTTTGGAGAGAGAGAGATCAGATCTGCTTTGTAGAGAAGAATTATTGAACTCCTTCTTACTCTTTATAATCTCAATTGCTTATTATTCAGAAAGATGTTTTGTTCTTCAATGATTATGTCTGAGTAGTTTGCTTGTTAGGTTCAGGGTTTTTCACAGGGATTTTATGAGTTACTAGATCTGTTTATTTAGGATTCTTTATCTTTTTAGATCTTCATCATAGGTTTATTCTTCATATTAATCCTTGATTGGCCATCTAGAATTAATAATCTAGGAAAATAAATTGATATGAGAATATAATTGATTTTCCTGATAAAACCTTTTGATGAGCAAAATTAGTTCTTGCAAAGAGATTTGATTTAATAATTTTGTGAACAATCTAAACCTGATTTTATTGCTGACTTTTAACCTAGAATTTTACAAAGAGATTTGGATTTTCTGGTTTTAAATTTAGATATTATTTGCAGTGAGAACTGATTTAATTTACAAAAGAGTTTAGAGTTCTAGATCTGTTCTTAATTGCTTGAATCCTATTTATTTCTTGATTTATATTTCATAATTTCCTGAGAAATTCCCTAGGCCTAGCTTTTTAATCTTCTGAATTTACAACAGCTTTTATTTTATATTTTACATTTGTAACACCCGCGAACCGGAATCCCGGTTTAGGGTGTGCATCGATCGATGCAGTGGTAGCATCAGTCGATGCTAGCTTAATTCTCTGCGTTTTGACTTAAGTCAAACGCTGCGTTTTGGGGAAAAAGGGAAGGGGAAAAACCCTTAGGGTCGTGCCTTTTGTCTCATTAGAGGTGTGTGGCCATTTTTGAGATAAAAGAGAAAGAAGAAAAAGTTCTTGAAAGTTCTTGGTGATTTCTTGGAGATTTGGGGCGCTCCTGTAGAGATCTGTAGCTGGGATCGTTGTAGGAGCTTCCTAGAAGAGTTTTCTTCCTTGTGTTAGGTTCAGATTCGTCTTGGCAAAGGTAAGTGCATGACCATGGCTTATCTAAGCTAGAGGAACCTTTAACTTGCTTGTTTTGTGTGGTTAGACTTGTTAGATCGTTGGGATGGACGTTAGGAAGCGTTCTTGTGGCTTGGGATTGAGTTTCTGTGGTTGTAGGAACGAAATCCGGCGAGAAGCTTGTGCTCGCACTTGCGTCGATCGATGCATAAGCGTTCTTGTGGCTTGGGATTGAGTTTCTGTGGTTGTAGGAACGAAATCCGGCGAGAAGCTTCGGGGAAATCACGGTGCTCGACGTTGCGTCGATCGATGCATATCTTGCATCGGTCGATGCAAGTGCGAGGACGGCGCGTAAACTCTAGGGTTTTCGTGTTACGTCGGGCATGCGTCGGTCGATGCAGACTGGCTATCGGTCGATTCAAGTTACACTTGCATCAGTCGATGCAGCTTCTGTGTCGATCGATGCTTCCCCATTTGGCATCGGTCGATGCATGTGTGGTGTCGGTCGATGCTAAGTCCTGGGTTGTTATTGTCGTTTGTTGATTGTTGCGTGTTGGTTATTGATACTCTATTGCTTGTGTGTATAGCCCAGTAGATGGGAGGATTGCCTTACTGAGTGTTTATAAAATACTCATGCATTGCAATATGTGTTTGTGGTGCAGGTAAAGGCAAAGTGTGATCGTGGAATCAAGGCAATGAAGAGGAGGATGTTCTAGTGGTTCGCTTGGTTGTCTGGCTTATGTTAGGTTGCTAGAGTGGAGTCCTAGAATGTTGCCTAGGTTTGCTGGTTCATTGGTTTATGTTGCTTGGTCATTAGTTAAGATTGGAATTAATACTGGTTATTGATGATGTTATGATTATTGGTTATTATTGGATATTGGTTGGTTATTTCCTCTGTTGAATGTGTTGTGGTTAGGTGGCTAGTGGATATGGGACCACTAGTTGTAGTTTATTATTATATTATATATTTATTATTATTTAAAAAAAAAAGGGGTCGGTTGTTTCATTTTGGTATCAAAGCCCTTACGGTTCTAGGTTTGGGTTCACTAGGTTTCTGTTGTAGAGGTTGGGATTTGCATGCTTGGTTGATTATGTGAGTTAGTCAATTGTGTGTAGCATGGAGTCCTAGAACATCCTCTTCGAACCTACTTGTGATTCCACGGTGAGTTTTTATTTCTGTGTTAATTAGAAATTGTTTGCTTAGCCTTCTGTTCATGGTAGTGCAGATGGTTAGAGAGGATGCTGTTGCTGGTCGTGGTCGTGGACGCGGACGTGGTTGCGGACGTGGTCGTGGTAGGGGCAGAGTCCCAGTGGTTAGTGAGACCGAGGACCAGAGTGTGACAGCTGAGGGTGTTGGCGAGTCGCAGGGAGTTCCGGGGGATTCAGTGAGTGTGGCCGGAGGGGGCGGTGTTGATGCTCCAGTGGCCGGTGATGCTAGGGTCCCGGGTGTGGGAGCCCCAGCGGGTGGAGTCCCTGGTGTTGACATTGCGGCTTTTCTAGCACAGGTGTTGGAGCGGTTACCACCTGTGGTACCGGCTCAGGCTCGGGTAGTGCCACCAGTGGTGGCGGAGGAGCGGCAGCCAGTGGCTGCGGATAAGGGGGTCCATGCTCATTATCTCAGCATGTTAACAGAGATGGGTCGGTTGCGTACTGAGCAGTTTCCGGGAGGTGTAGATCCTACTGCTGTGGATGCGTGGAGGACGAGGGTGGAACATAATTTCCATACTCTGAGATGTCCTGAGGAGTTCTAGGTTGACATAGGGGTCTACTGTTTGAGTGGTGATGCTGAGTTGTGGTGGAGATCTGTGGCTGCTAGGAGGGTGCAGCGGGAGATGACTTGGGCTGACTTCGTTTTGGAGTTCAACCGCAAGTATTTTCCTAGAGAGGCATTGGATCGTTTAGAGGTGCAGTTCCTTCAGTTGTCTCAGGGGACACGGTCAGTGCGGGAGCTGGACTTGGAGTTTAGTCGGCTTCTATGTTATGGGGGTCGGGCTATGGAGCCTGAGGAGGCTAAGGTCAGGAGGTTTATGAGGGCTCTACGGGATGATTTGAGAGTTCATTGTAGAGGGAGGTATTATGCTACGCGTGCAGAGCTGGTTGAGACAGCAGCAGAGATTGAGGAGGATATCCGGGCACAGTCAGTGTCGGTTACTCCAGCAGTTCAGCCTGGTAGGGCTCAGCAGCAGGGAACCAAGAGGAAGTGGGAGGCTACGCAGAGGCCGAGTGGTGCGAGTTGCTTCGGTTGTGGGAGCAAGGATCACAAGGTTGCTAGTTGTCCCAAGAGGAGTGCTCCGACGGCAGGGCCTCGGGTATGTTATCACTGTAGGGAGACAGGGCACATCAGGCCTTTTTGTCCCAAGTTGCAGCCGGCAGCAGTGGCAGCGTTGCAGCAGGTGCAGCCTGGAGGTCAGCAGGTGGCACGGATTGAGCAGGCGCCACGACCTTACACGACAGTGGAGACTGGTGGAACCATTGCCGGGGCGATCACGGGTATAATTTCTGGTACTTAAACTTTGTGAATTTTTAGTAGGTACAGATTTTATGTTTTTCCTGTGATAAAGTGTTAGGTTCTCAACACATGAGGTTTGTGTAGGGACCTTGTTGGTGGGCAGGTTTAAGTCCCACGTTATGTTTGATTCTGGAGCTTCTCATAGCTTCATTACTCCGGAGTGTGCAGAGTGTGTGGGAATCAGAGGGGATCCCGGGGAGCGTACAGGAGTTGTTAGAGTTGCTGGGGCAAGTTCCTGAGAGTTATTGGACGAGCTAGAGGGGTTGATATTCAGATCGCAGGAGAGTCATGGCCAGCGGATTTGCTTATCAGTCCAGTGGAGCTATATGATGTTATTCTTGGGATGGATTGGTTGCGTCGGCATATGGTGCATTTAGATTGCTATCGGGGTAGAGTGGAGTTTGAGCGTTCAGAAGGGAAGTTGGTTTTTCAGGGTATTAGACCGACTTCGGGGAGTCTCATGATCTCAGCCATTCAGGCTGAGAAGATGATCAAGAAGGGCCGTGAGGCTTATTTGGTTACTATATCTATGCCAGAGTCAGTGGGGAAGTCTACGGTTAGCGGTATTCCGGTAGTGGAGGAGTTTGAGGATGTGTTTCAGTCTTTGCAGGGATTACCACCATCTCGTTCGGATCCTTTTACCATTGAACTAGAACCGGGGACGACACCGTTATCCAAGGCTCCTTACAGAATGGCTCCAGCGGAGATGGCATAGCTGAAGAAGCAGCTAGAGGATCTGTTGAGTAAGGGATTCATCCGTCCTAGTGTATCACCGTGGGGAGCGCCGGTGTTGTTTGTGAAGAAGAAGGATGGGAGTTTCAGGTTATGCATTGACATCCGGGGTTTGAACCGGGTTACTGTGAAGAACAAGTACCCTCTTCCTAGGATCGATGAGTTGTTGGATCAGCTGAGGGGTGCTACTTGGTTCTCTAAGGTAGATCTGACGTCGGGTTATCATCAGATACCGATAGATGAGGCAGATGTGAGGAAGACTGCTTTCAGGACGAGGTATGGGCATTATGAGTTTGTGGTGATGCCTTTCGGGTTGACTAACGCGCCAGCAGCGTTTATGAGATTGATGAACAGAGTGTTTCAGGAGTTCTTGGATGTGTCTGTCATCATTTTCATCGACGATATCTTGGTTTATTCTAAGAGTCCTGAGGAGCATGCCGTGCATTTGAGAGCAGTTATAGAGAAGCTGCGGGAGCAGAAGTTGTTTGTTAAGTTGAGCAAGTGCAGTTTTTGGCATCGTGAGATGGGTTTTCTGGGTCTCATTGTTTCTGCAGAGGGAGTTTCTGTAGATCCTGAGAAGATTCAGGCTATCAGAGATTAGCCTAGACCGCAGAATGCTACAGAGATCAGGAGTTTTCTTCGATTGGCAGGTTACAACAGGAGATTTGTGCAGGGGTTTGCAAGGAGAACACGTCCTATGACTAAGTTGACAGATAAGGATGTTCCTTTTGTCTGGTCAGAAGAGTGTGAGGAAGGCTTTTCAAGCATGAAGGAGATGTTGACTACTGGGCCAGTGTTGGCTTTGCCTGAGCATGGAGAACCCTATGTGGTTTATACAGATGCATCTAGAGTTGGTTTGGGGTGTGTTCTGATGCAGCATGGGAAGGTGATAGCCTATGCATCGCGGCAGTTGCGGGTGCATGAGGGCAACTATCCTACTCATGATTTAGAGATGGGTGCTGTAGTTTTTGCCCTGAAGATTTAGAGATCTTAACTCTATGGTGCAAAGGTACAGGTGTTTACAGATCATAAGAGCCTAAAGTATATATTCACTCAGCCTGAGCTGAATTTGAGACAGAGGTGGTGGATGGAGCTTGTGGCGGATTATGATTTGGAGATTGCCTATCATCCTGGTAAGGTTAACACAGTTGCAGATGCTCTGAGCCGGAAGAGGGTAGCTTCAGCTCAGGAGCAGGAGATGGAGTCTCTGGTAGGGGAGATCAGTGCTTTGAGTTTGTGTGCTGTTTCACTGAAACCGTTGGGTTTGAAAGCATTTGACAGAGCAGATCTTCTGAGTAGGGTGCGGTTGGCACAGGAGAAGGACTTGGGACTGGTGAATGCCTCAAAGGACGTTGATTCAGAGTATCAGGTCTCAAATAATGGTACTATCTTGGTGCACGGTCGGGTTTGTGTGCCCAAGGATGAGAAGTTGAGGCAGGAGATTCTGAGAGAGGCTCATGCGAGCAAGTTATCCATTCATCCAGGAGCGATTAAGATGTATCGTGACCTCAAGAGGTATTATCACTGGGTCGGGATGAAGAAGGATGTAGCTAGTTGGGTCGCGAGGTGCGACGTATGCCAGCTAGTGAAGGCTGAGCATCAGGTTCCTGGCGGTTTACTGAAGAGTTTACCCATTCCTAAGTGGAAGTGGGATATGATTACCATGGATTTTGTGGTAGGATTGCCAGTGTCACAGACTTTTGATGCTATTTTGGTCATTGTGGACCGGTTGACTAAGTCAGCACATTTTCTGGCCATTAAGAAGACTGATGGAGCAGCGGTCTTGGCTAAGAAGTATGTGAGGGAGATATTCAGATTACATGGGGTGCCAGCGAGCATTGTGTCTGACAAAGATTCTAAGTTCACTTCGGTGTTCTGGCAGACATTTCAGGCAGAGATGGGCACTAAGGTGCATATGAGTACAGCTTATCATCCCCAGACAGATGGACAGTCTGAGAGGACGATCCAGACGCTGGAGGATTTGCTGAGGATGTGTGTTTTGGATTGGGGTGGCGATTGGGCAGATCACCTGAACCTGGTAGAGTTTGCTTACAACAACAACTATCAGGCGAGTATTGGTATGGCTCCTTATGAGGCCTTGTATGGGAGGCCATGTCGTACACCGTTATGCTGGACTCAGGTGGGGGAGAGGAGCATGTACAGGGCAGATTTTGTTCAGGAGACCTCAGAGAAGATTGGGTTCTCAAGCTGAATATGAAAGAGGCTCAGGATAGGCAGAGGAGTTATGCTGATAGGAGGAGGAGAGATCTTGAGTTTCAGGTAGGAGACAGAGTGTACCTCAAGATGGCCATTGTGCGGGGTCCGAACAGGTCATTGACTGAGACTAAGTTGAGTTCGAGGTATATGGGTCCGTTCAGAGTGATTGAGCGAGTTGGACAAGTGGCATATAGACTGGAGTTACCTGAGGTTATGCGTGCTTTCCACAAGGTATTCCATGTGTCTAAGTTGCGGAAGTGTCTCCGTGAGGATGATCAGTTCTTGGCTAAGATTCCTGAAGATCTTCAGCCTAACATGACTATGGAGGCGAGACCGGTGAGGGTTCTCGAGAGGAGGATCAAGGAACTTCAGAAGAAGAAGATTCCTTTGATGAGAGTCCTTTGGGACTGTGATGGTGTGGAGGAGCAGACTTGGGAACCTGAGGCGAGGATGAAGGCAAGGTTTAAGAAGTGGTATGAGAAGCAAGCCGCGACTTGAACTTGCCTAGCCTGGTTCCGTCTGTAATCCGTGGCTGGAGGGAATGGAGTATTCCAGCCCATCTCTCTTGTTACTCGGTCGCTTTGGGTGGTTGGTTGTGCGACTCAGTAACAAGATGAGGTGGTGCTCGGGGTACAAAGTTTCCGTGAGGCGGGATTTGGGAAAAGTTTCCCGAAATAGAAGTTTCCTAAAGTGGAAAGTTTCCAGAAATGGAAAGTGCTAATTATGGAAAGTTTTACGGGAGTTAGAATTTGTCCATTTTAGCGGTGGGAAGCCTTGGAGGGGGCTTGTGTGGCCTTTGTGGCGGACTTTCGAGTCAGTGTGCCTGTGTGTGGCGGTCTTTTAGACATTGAGTGGCCTTTGTGGCGGGCTTTTAGCCAATTGTGTGGCCTTTGTGGCGGGCTTTTAGCCAATTGTGTGGCCTTTGTGGCCGGCTTTTAGCCAATTGTTGGCCTTTGTGGCGGGCTGTTTAGCCAGAGTGTCTTTGTGACGGTCCTTCGGGACAGATGGTCTTTGTGACGGTCCTTCGGGACAGATGATCTTTGTGACGGTCCTTCGGGACAGAGGGTCTTTGTGACGGTCCTTTGGGACAGATGGTCTTTGTGACGGTCCTTCGGGACGAGTGGCCTTGGTGGCGGTCCTCTTTAGGACATTTGTTTGGCCTTGGTGGCGGTCCTCGTTAGGACATTATGTTGGCTTTTGTGGCGGCCCTTGTGGCGTGTATATGATCCTGGTGTGGTCATGGGGTATCCCGGTGAGGGGATATGTGGTTGGTAGGGCATTGAGATGTCTTACGCGAGCCACAGGAAGGAAACTTGGATAGGGATAGGACTCAGACGTGTTCAGAGTCGGTTGCTCGCGACTCTTGGAGGACTTTGGTTCTCCTAGTACTGCCATATTCGGAGACTTTGTGACTTTGGGGTATGGTTGGTATATCGACTTTGGACGACGGTCCGGAGGCACGCTGTAGGGTGACGACATGAGAGACGAGTTTGGATTTCTCCTTATATATTTATATATTGGCATGCGGGCTTAGGCCCGATGAGGAGCCAACATTCGCATGCAGACTTAGGTCTGATGAGGAGCCAATGAAACTCAAGGTTTAGGCCTATGAGAAAAAGGAAAGTCCAAAAGTCGAGAGCAAATGACGTCTGGAGCGTGAGTCTATCGCCTAGAGGTGACCTTCTGTAGATCGGTCGGAGGAGTGCGGGCCGTGGAGACGGTTGCACGGGAGTCCTTGGCTGATGGTTGTTCGAGATTCGAGGACGAATTTAGATTGGTGGGGGACAATTGTAACACCCGCGAACCGGAATCCCGGTTTAGGGTGTGCATCGATCGATGCAGTGGTAGCATCGGTTGATGCTAGCTCAATTCTCTGCATTTTGACTTAAGTCTAACGCTGCGTTTTGGGGAAAAAAGGAAGGGGAAAAACCCTTAGGGTCGTGCCTTTTGTCTCATTAGAGGTGTGTGGCCGTTTTTGAGATAAAAGAGAAAGGAGAAAAAGTTCTTGAAAGTTCTTGGTGATTTCTTGGAGATTTGGGGCGTTCCTGTAGAGATCTGTAGCTGGGATCGTTGTAGGAGCTTCCTAGAAGGGTTTTCTTCCTTGTGTTAGGTTCAGATTCGTCTTGGCAAAGGTAAGTGCATGACCATGGCTTATCTAAGCTAGAGGAACCTTTAACTTGCTTGTTTTGTGTGGTTAGACTTGTTAGATCGTTGGGATGGACGTTAGGAAGCGATCTTGTGGCTTGGGATTGAGTTTCTGTGGTTGTAGGAACGAAATCCGGCGAGAAGCTTCGGGGAAATCATGGTGCTCGACGTTGCGTCGATCGATGCATATCTTGCATCGGTCAATGCAAGTGCGAGGACGGCGCGTAAACTCTAGGGTTTTCGTGTTACGTCGAGCATGCGTCGGTCGATGCAGACTGGCTATCGGTCGATGCAAGTTACACTTGCATCGGTCGATGCAGCTTCTATGTCGATCGATGCTTCCCCATTTGGCATCGGTCGATGCATGTGTGGTGTCGGTCGATGCTAAGTCCTGGGTTGTTATTGTCGTTTGTTCATTGTTGCGTGTTGGTTATTGATACTCTATTGCTTGTGTGTATAGCCCAGTAGATAGGAGGATTGCCTTACTGAGTGTTTATAAAATACTCATGCATTCCAATATGTGTTTGTGGTGCAGGTAAAGGCTAAGTGTGATCGTGGAATCAAGGCAATGAAGAGGAGGATGTTCTAGTGGTTCGCTTGGTTGTCTGGCTTCTGTTAGGTTGCTAGAGTTGAGTCCTAGAATGTTGCCTAGGTTTGCTGGTTCATTGGTTTATGTTGCTTGGTCATTAGTTAAGATTGGAATTAATACTGGTTATTGATGATGTTATGATTATTGGTTATTATTGGATATTGGTTGGTTATTTCCGCTGTTGAATGTGTTGTGGTTAGGTGGCTAGTGGGTATGAGACCACTAGTTGTAGTTTATTATTATATTATATATTTATTATTATTTAAAAAAAAGGGGTCGGTTGTTTCAACATTATTTATTTTAATTCAATTTAATCTGTTTGGCATAATTGGAAAACTCTATAATTTATTGTGTGAATCTAGAGTTCTTGTGGATTCGATCCCTAAGTACTACAACTGACCTCTTAATTTGAGAGAGTAGATCAGGGTTAAATTTGAGCATATCAAATTTTGGCGCCGTTGCCGGGGACTCTTTGATCTACCATTAGATTTGAGTTTTTAATTTTGTCTTAATTTTTCTTTTTATTTTCTACTTACACGTTTTTGATTTTCTTCTCTTTGGTGTTTCAGGTGCATGCCTCCTAGACCTCACACAAGGAGCAACAAGACTGGTCCTACTGTGAATCTTACAAACCAAGAGTGGGGAAAAATTGAGCGTGAGAACCGAAAACAGCCAAATCTTTGAAGATGGTTAACCCAATCATTCTGATGCGTGATGAAGATGGTGCTTTGAGGGATCAAGAGGGCCACTTGCGCAATGAGCAGGGCCAAAAGCTTGATGCAGAAGGCAACGTGATTGCTGAAATTGCTGTTGTCGACGAGCCAGCTGATGCTGTCGACGGTGTCGATCGACACCAACAGGTTATCGATCGACACCCACCTGCTGCAGACGGACACGGAGCTGCAAACCATGTCCAAAACCCGGTTCGAAGACAGGAGAACAACCAAGACTTGATCAGGACAATTGCTGACTACAACCGGGCTGATCTTGTGTATGAGAACCGGTCTGCTATTGTTCCTCCTCCATTCCAGAGGAATGATTTTGAGTTGAAAGCTGTGTACTTTCAACTAGTTGGGCAGAGACCTTTCTCTGCTTTGCCCATTGAGAAGCCCTTGGACCATATTGAACACTTTGAAGACCTTGTGACCAGTATCAAGGCTAATGGAGTGACTGAGGACTTCATATTCTGCAAGCTCTTCCCATACTCACTTCCAGGAGAGGCATCTCAGTGGTTGAAGCAGTTGCCAGCTGGATTTTTGACAAATTGGCATGATATCAAGGTGGCTTTCCTCAACCATTTCTATGATGATGCAATGTCAGATGAGCTGAGAGTCAAGATCTCTTCTTTCAAGCAAGGACATGATGAAGCTTTGAAGGCAGCTTGGGTGAGATTCAAAGCTTATCTGAGGGACTGTCCACACCATGGTTTTTCCAAGGTACAACTGTTGAGTATCTTCTTCAGAGGGTGTGACTGGAAATATTAGTTAGCTTTGGATGCTGCAAGTCATGGGAACTTCAAGACAAGATTTCCAGAAGATGCAGAAGTTTTGATTGAGAATTTGGCTTCTAGCAATAGCACTAAAAGAGCTGATGCTGAAAGAAAGAGACTGCATGGAGAGTTTGATTCAAACCATCTAGCTTCTGTTAATGCTAAGCTGGATTCAGTACACAATATTCTTGTGGGTAAGAAGTCAGTCCAATTTGCTGCTGAAGTTGAGACATTTGAGCCAGAGCCAGAGAATACAGAGGAGAATTTCAACTATGTGTATGGAGCTGGGTATCAGGGACAGAGATTCGGTAATCAGCAAGGCAACATACCTTACAATGGTGACCATAAGCAGCAACAGAACAATGGCTATACAAGGACCTATGGGAACTCATCTTATCAGTCTCCACGTCCTAAGAATTCTTCAGAGAGTAGAATGGAAGCCATGCTTGAGCAGCTTTTGCAAGGACAAGAGCAATTGACAGTGACATTCAATGGAAAGATTAACAATGTCTACACTTAGCTGAATGGGAAGATAGAAGCATTGAATATTCATGTCAAGAAGTTAGAGAATCAAGTTATTCAGACTGTTGGGTCTGTCAAACGACAAGAGGGTTTTCTTCCTGGAAGAACTGAGTCAAACCCCAGACATGCTTGCAATGCCATATCAGTGAGGGATGAAGATGATGGTGAAATTGCTTCTGCAGAACAAGGAGAAAAATCGACAAATCTCTCGGTTCCAGATGATGGTGTCGATCGACACCACATAGGCATCGATCGACACTCTTCCCAGACGGAACCAGAAACTACAAAATCTTCGATTCCAGCTGCTGAAAGAGTTTACAAGCCTAAGGTTCCTTTTCCCAAGCCAAGAAGGTCCAAGCAAGAGATGGAGGAAGTTAGATGCAAGGCAATGATGTACAAAGTGATGATTGAGATGCCTTTGATTGATGCAGTAAAGCTTTCATCACCCCTTAGGCGCTATGTTAAGAGAATGGTATCCAATGGTTTGAGCCCTGAAGACGGAGCACTGCTTACTAAGGATGTCAATGTGATTCTGTTAAACCAGCCTGTTCAGAGGAAGAAGGAGAAGAAGCAGGAGGTGGTTGTCTCTAAGGAAGAGAGTGCAATCATTCAATGTAGGACTGCAGAGAAGTTACCAGATCCTGGAAGTTTTGTACTTGATTGCTCTATCTCCACAGGAAGGTTTGCTCACTCACTTTGTGATCTTGGCTCTAGCATCAACTTGATGCCACATTCTGTTGCTGTGAGACTTGGGATGATAGAATTCAAGCCAACTCAGATTTCTCTTATCTTGGCTGATCGATCCCGAAGAATTCCTGAAGGTGTTTTAGAGGATATTCCAATTAAGGTTGGCTACTTCATGATTCCCAATGACTTTGTGGTGCTGAAGTATGATCAAGAGCCTAAAGATCCTCTCATCTTAGGAAGATCTTTTTTGGCTACAGCTGGTGCCATCATAGATGTGCAGAAGGGACACATAACATTGAATGTGGATGGATTGAGTATGAATTTTGAGATGGATAAGCTGAGGAGGGCTCCTACTATTGATGGACAGACATTTTCTGTTGAAAAAGTTTCTGCTACACGAGGAACAGGCTCAGTGTCGATCAACACACCATCAGCATCGATCGACACTCCTCCACGATCAAGACAAAACTTGTCCAAAGTTGATGCTCCAAGTCAGAAACCTGTTCCCAAACAGAAGAGTCACAAATCCACACTCCAGAGTCCTCAGGTAAGGCCAAGGTATGCATCTTCTACACCTAATCCTCCTCAAATCCTTAACAAGAACTTCAAAGGTACAAAGACTGTTTTGCAGTTAACCAAGCCACGAGATTATCGTAGAGCGCTTGTTTCTTCTGTTGATGATTTTGCAGGGCTTAAAAGAAGCAAACCCATCCCTAAATCCCGCCCTGGTCCTGTTCCTCGCATACTAGGCAAGCCTCATGCACCTACAGCTTATACACCACCTTGGATGAAGAGGTCATTCTCTCAGCAGCATTCACTGCCATGTTCTAATCCACCAGATGCCTGAGCTCCAGCACAGTCCAGCTAATGACTGAAAACAAGCGCTTAGTGGGAGGCAACCCACTTCTAGGTTTTTCTTTTCCTTTTGAGTCATTTTTGTTTTTGCATTGAGTCAGTTTGTGTTTGAAATTTGTTTGAACTTATGAACTATTTATCTATCATGTTGCTTTTAACTTGTGTTTGAGTGTCTCTTAACAGAATAATCATCCAAGGACTGATCTAACAACTCAACAACACAACCAACTGCAACTAAGAATGAGTTACGGCCAAAAACCACCATTCGTGATGAGTGTCGATCGACACTGAAATGGTGTCGGTCGACACCCCATGGTAACCCGAGAACAGTTCATTTTTTCATTACAATTTTCAATACATTTTTGTTTCTTTTTGCTTTCGTCTTACTTGATAACACTGGGGACAGTGTTGTTTACGTCTGGGGGAGGTTAGTTACTAACTATGTTTTTGTTTTTGAGTTTCAGTTGTGTCAGTCAAAACCATAAAGTTTGAGTCAAATTTTTCAAAATTTTTCTTTTTGTTTTTGGGAATTATGATCTTGACTTATGATTTCTCTTATTTGGCTAACACTCTAATGATTATTTTTTTATGCTTGATCTCAGAACTGAAGCTTAGAAAGACTATGAGCCTTATCAACAATCCTGAAAGCCCTTATTCAATGGATATCTGATTGATCTAACGTTGTCTCAACTTTTATCAGGATTTTAACCGGACTTAATCGCTTACTTTGGGGTTGGAAATCAGTGGACTAGACTTTTTCTTCGGGCCATACAAGACAGTGCAATTTTTCAAAGTATGTCTCCCCTCTCTCTTCCCTTCAGTGCTTTAGAAAAAAAAAAAGAGAATAAAAGATGAGATGATTTTGATCAGTTTAGAGAGGTAGGTAAATTACCTGTGACCTTATTATTCTACTCTTGAGTCAAATGATCACACAAAGTTTGGAAGCGAGGGATATGTAAATTACCGATGACCCCGGTATTCGCTTACACCTTTGATTTAGAAAAAAAAATAATAAGAAAAATATTGGAAGTGAGAAAAGGGAGAGGAAATGAGATGTGTGAAGAATTTCTTGGCCTGAAAAGAGTCCATATGCATCTGATCAATACACCCAAGGTAAGAATTCACTTTATTTCTGCTTTAATATCGACTAATGAGATGACAATGGAGATTTCAGAGATTCCAAAGGATTGTGGGATAAAGAATGTTGATGCTTATCATGGTTAAGTATAAGAAGTAAGTTCTTGAGTCAGGTAAATGAAAAGTGCAAATAAGAATCATCATGCAGTTGAGTGAGTTCCCAATTTTCAAACCTCTTTCACATGTTTAAGCTTATGTTTTGCTTGAAAGCAAGCAAAGGCTAAGTCTAGGGGAGTTGATATATCATGGTTTTTGTGGTTTTTAACCATGATTCTTTCAGTGTCTTTTCATTTGTTTCTAGATTGTTTTTGAGTCTTTACAGGTTTTTAGCATGAAAGGAGCAAAATGGAGCAATTTGGATGATTATGGAGCATTTAACCGGAGGAAATAAATTTGGAGTCTGATCCTATGAAGAGCATCGACCGACACCAAAAGAGCATCGGTCGACATCCCTCTCTACCGACTCAAGACCCAAGTTTTGGAAAATTTACAAAAGTTGCCCCAAGTCTTCTATAATTGCAACATAAGTTCCTGACGTGTTTTAGGACATATATATATATATATATATATAGTTTTTAGGTTTTTAAAACCCTTAAGTTATTTTCTATCAAGTTTTATTTTTCCTGCAATGATGTGAGATTTGGAGAGCTTTGGAGAGAGAGAGATCAGATCTACTTTGTAGAGAAGAATTCTTGAACTCCTTCTTACTCTTTATAATCTCAATTGCTTATTATTCAGAAAGATGTTTTGTTCTTCAATGATTATGTCTGAGAAGTTTGCTTGTTAGGTTCAGGGTTTTTCACAGGGATTTTATGAATTATTAGATCTGTTTATGTAGGATTCTTTATCTTTTTAGATCTTCATCATAGGTTTTTTCTTCATATTAATCCTTGATTGGCCATCTAGAATTAATAATCTAGGAAAATAAATTGATATGAGAATATAATTGATTTTCCTGATAAAACCTTTTGATTAGCAAAATTATTTCTTGCAAAGAGATTTGATTTAATAATTTTGTGAACAATCTAAACCTGATTTTATTGCTGATTTTTAACCTAGAATTTTACAAAGAGATTTAGATTTTCTGGTTTTAAATTTAGATATTATTTGCAGTGAGAACTGCAAATTTAAACTAATTTACAAAAGAGTTTAGAGTTCTAGATTTGTTCTTAATTGCTTGAATCCTATTTATTTCTTGATTTAATATTTCATAATTTCCTGAGAAATTTCCTAGGCCTAGCTTTTTAATCTTCTGAATTTACAACAGCTTTTATTTAATATTTTGCATTATTTAATTAATTCAATTTAATCTGTTTAGCATAATTGGAAAACTCTATAATTTATTGTGTGAATCTAGAGTTCTTGTGGATTCGATCCCTAAGTACTACAATTGACCTCTTAATTTGAGAGAGTAGCTCAGGATTAAATTTGAGCATATCACTAAACTCTATCAAGTTCTGAACTGATCTATCGTTTGTGACATAGACCGGAGGAGTATCCTGGGACATTTGCTGAAGCATCATCTTTGTTAATGGATACGATAGCTGAACCATCTCTGTTTCTTTGTCAATCACATAATCCTCTACAGCCATTTCAACAAGCTCAGCATATGTACAACCATGTCGCAAGAAGAACATTCGCCCACCTTTGCCTCCATCCATGTCAAAATGCCAAGACCCATTTCTCATCAGCCATACTCCGAAAACAACAGGTATTTGCGCCATTTACCTGAAAGAGTAAGGCAGCAAGTTAAATACTCATTATATGGTTGATTATCCGTAGAAGTCTTAAATCAATAACCTAATTGCCTTAGAAAACCAAAAACACTATTGATCCAAAAATATAATATATTATCAAGAAAAAAATATCCAGAGGCATGTACATAACTAATATAAAACAAATGAACTAACAAATAAAAAAAAATCTTTATATATTTCAATTAAAGACATCAACAATTATACAGACTTCACGAATAACTCAAACAAGTAGACTTAATCACAAAGTCTATTTTGTTGATCTAACTGCCTATGAAAACTAAAAACTTGATTTCTCCATATGTATAATATATAATCATGTCAAAAACATGCAAACTCAAGTACATAACATATATGAAGGAATAAAACAAGAAAATCTTAAAAATTATTCCCCAACTTGCAATAAATTGGTTTTCGAAATGTGCCGACTTCATGTTGATGTCTACCGCTCGGACATAAACCCCACCTCTGACGGTAGACAAATAACGAAGTCTATTTCTAGTGGTCTATTTTTGCAATTACAATTTAACAAAGCAGACTGCAAACAAAGTTTGCGTAATTTAGTAGACTTCTTTTGTTGTCTTCCTTTGTTAATTTTTTGGTCAGTTTTGCGTCATAAAACAAAGTTGAATTCAAAGGAAAGTTCATTTGGTAAACTTCTATTTCAGTCTACTGTGACTATTTTTGCAATTGACCAGAGCGTTGACTTCATAGTAGACTTCTAGTTGGAGAGTAGACTTCTCCGTTCCGTCAACTAAAAAGGTAGACTTCGTCGTGGTTAGTTTTGCAATTGACCAAGTTTGACTCTCCTAAAGTAGACTTCAAACGAAGTCTCCAGAACCGTTGACTTCGTTTGCAGTCTGCCGTGGTCATTTTTGTGTTTGACCAACATTAACCAGTAGACTTCTTTTGCAGTCAACTAATTTATTTTAAATCAATATTATTCCGGTCAATGGTTTCCTATTTTGGTCAATTCCAAAAATACACCTTAGTAGACTACAAACGAAGTATCTGACGGAAACATTATAATGCAGTCTAAACCATTTTTTTTTTTCAAATGAAATTCAGTAGACTGAAATTCCAGTCTACTGGCTCAAAACTCTATATCTTTTAAATTGCAAAACAGACCAGTATGTAGACTTTACATGATATTATGACGATTGAACTACCAAATGAAGTCTAATTTCTACAAAAAAATCAAGGAAAATCACGTAAACTACCGGAAAATAACCTTATCGGTGGTTGTTTCGCAATGTCAAGCACCAACGCCGTCGTCTTTAGCCAAAACGGATGAAATCCAGCACCAATTTAATCATTCACGACAAATAACTAGATGAACACTCTTGCAAATTTTTTGGGATTAAAATGGAGAGATGGAAGAAAATAAAGTCCTCATAGCATTGGGTGTTATTTAAGCTCGCAAATTCGGGTTGTTGAACCATTAAGAGCTTCAAATTTGGTAGTTCATGGTTGTTAGAAAATTGATGGCGATGCCACACCCGTAAATAAGAGAAGATGATGAGGTTATGGATGTAATAATTATTTTCGCAATAAATTCAAATAAATCAGAAATAATAACATTTGTGTGAATATAATGAATGGCCGAGGATTAAGAAGGGATAAAGTGGCAAATGTTGGAGAGAGAAAAAGAGGGGTATAATCTTGCAATTTACTCAAGTTAGGGATCCAATTTGGCAAGTGTCCCAAACATTAACTGAAAATCTTTGATATGTAATTACTAAATTATAATAACCTTCTAAAATCAAAACAAAATATTCTTATTCTTTAATTTTTAGCAACTATCTCGGATCTTTAGTAAATAAAATAATTAACGTATCTTATCACTAATATCTAATAAGCATATTCTAGAATTTATCATTTCCCGAAACCGTTTCTATTAGTCATATAAATACAAACCTCGATGAACAAACATAATACTCAATATTTTAGATTTATCAGCCAATTTTGTCATCAAGGCTGCTAATCATGGGTGAAGAAAGCTCGCTAACATCAAGCCTTTCAAAACGGTAAGGTGAAATCGTCGATAGTGTACAAGGTACAACATAGATGGGAGGGACTAAATTATTGTTTTTTATTTGTTTGTATCTTATAGGATCTACTACAAAATCAAACTTGCGAAAAAGAACGGTTTTGAAGGATATTAACATACCTGGTCTTGCCAAACATGATCGAGAAGCACCATCGAACAAGAGAAAGCAATTACAGGGAGCTTAAAACAATGTGATCTTCCTTAAACAACAAATAAGGTGATAGTTTATTATGGCATTACCAAGTTATTTGATCTATATTGTTATCATCAAAGTAACACACATTTGTTGATATAATGAAGCACGATCTGCTGCAAATCCAGCTTAAAATCTTTACAAGAATCAAGGGATGTTAGCTTCGTGCTTGCTCATCCAGTAATCCGACTAAACGAAGACAAACTCATGGAATCTCTACACAATTTAGTCCTCCATCTATTAATAGCAAGCAAGGTAATAAGGATTTGAGTATATATTGAGTAACTGCTGAATACTATCTATACATTATTGTGTGTCTATACTATAGACTCTATAGTCATCTAATATTATTACTTAAGTCAGAGCTATTTTAAATAGTAACAACCATTACAATAAGATCTTATGACAACTTTTAAAAATGAAGTCAACCATTACAATAAGAGCTGTTTTACGAAGAGTTTAACATTATAATGTTATTTTGCACTCCATCAATTCCATTAAAACTCATGGAAATCTATATATATAAAGTTCACTTTACTCATTCCTAGTGCTGCCACGTCAGCCACAACCTCTTTAATTTTTGTGGGCTTTACAGATTTTAATAAGGCCTTTAAACAATTATACAAATGACAAAAATAAAAAATATGTAGACCAACATTATTTCATCCACTAGATTTAATCCAAATACAAATGACAAACTAATCCACTAGATTTAATCCAAAATCTGTAGACCCGACATTATTTCATCCAAATTCTGTAGGCCCAACACTATTTCATCCAAAATCTGTAGGGCCAACACTATTTTTAAATGCTGTCGATTCAACCTGATATTATTCATCCAAAGTTCAGCGGTACAAACGAAACTCTAATTTTATTATTCAACCATAAAAAATAAAAAATAAAAAACGAAAGAAAAGAATAGAGCATTTACCCGATACAGTAGAACCTCTATAAATTAATACTCAGTAAATTAATAATCTCTATAAATTAATAAATTTATCCGGTCCCAAGTTGGGACTAGTGTAATTTTGGACAATATTCGATAATATAATATAATAATAATTTTTTGAAACTTCTTTGTAAATATATGGGCCCATCAATAATATAAATTAATAATTATATAAAATTATCTAAATATATGTATATATCTACACATTAATTTTTATTAGCGTTCATTTTTAATATTTTTACTAAATATCTTTAAGTGCTATCGTCAAAACATAATAATTGTTATTTTCATTGTAATTGATTTTATAAAAGTATTAGTTATATAGATTAAATCTTATTTTTAATATTTTTTTACCTAATTTGGAAATTCTCTCTATTAATTAATAATTATTAATTTCTTGATAAATTAAAACCTCTATAAATTAATAAAATTTCATGGTCCCGACTTTATTAATTTATAGAGGTTTTACTGTATATATGAAGTAAAACACTGAATCTGGAATAATATTATTACATATTCGTGCCTAAATTTCTTTCATGTATCGTTTATGCTTAGTTCTTTTACATATACGTGCATCATGTGGTTAAGACACATAATTATAAGAGACAAATAAAATATTTTCTTACCAAGAAGACAAGAACTATGATTAGAATCTCCATTGATCTTGTAATTATATATCATCATTTCTAGCTACAAAAACATCCACCTAAGCAAATTTTTATTTTTAATTTTAAAATATTCATTTTGCGCATATTTATGTTAATTATAATTAATAGAAAGTTTAAATAAAAAAATATAATTAGTAAAATAAATAAAATCTTAAATAAGAAAACAATACTGTAATTTTTTATCAGTGATAATAGTATAATTTAAAATTTTCTATTAAACTGATCATAATTAAAATTATAAATGTACTATTGAGTTTTAAAATGGAAGTAAATTTTAAATTTATGGTAGAAAAAAATTTATGTAATTGTGTATTATTGAGTTGTGGAATGGAAGTAAAATTTAAAATTATGATAGAATAAAAAATTTCTGTAATTGTATTTATAAAATTTTCAACAGGAAAAATAAAATTATTAGTGAAATATTATTTTATACCATGATCATAAAGGAAAAGAAAAATTGATGTTTCGTTAATTGAATTAAATGCTTCTAATCCAATTTTAAGTATTGAAAGATAGTAATTAAAGAGAAAATAGTTATAATATCTTGAAAACCATTTTACAGTTTAATATGTGTTATGTGTGATCCAATAGAAGGTGGAAAAAAATAGATGTCAAAAGGAGTGCATTTTCAATAATGACGAAAGAATAAAGTTAAAAGTGTTTGAAAATAAATTAGTAAAACTTGAAATGATAATAGGGAATATACAATCACACATCACTAAATTAAAGTCTCTGACATCTCATTAATTGTGTGACGAATGAGTTTGTAGAAAAATAAATGACATATATTATTAGATTCCAAATCGGGTTTAACAGTTTGGCCATATAATCATGGAAAGTGGGATAAGATATGCACTTTCATGAATTGGTCGTTTATGGTACGTTGCAATTATTTCGGTGGGTAAAGCAAGCTCGGTAAAGATGTTATAACGATATGACACTACAAGAAAACAGCCCATTCCCAACTACAGTTAAAGTCGTTAAGTAGTCGCTAATTTGCTGTTTACGACTCAGTTACGACTAAAACGTGTAGTCGTAAATCCTTAGTCGGTAAAAGAATTAGTCGTAAAAATAGTCGTTATTTAACGACTACTGTACGACAAAATTCCGTAGTCGTAAAAATAGTCGTAACAGCGTCGTAATTATTTACGACTACGATACGACAGAGTTACGATTAACCAGCAGTTATATAGGCAGTTGTAAAGAGTCGTAGTGTAGTCGTAACATTTGAAGACTCGGTTACGACGGATTTACGACTAATCATGATATACAGTAATTTTGCTTGTAGTCGTAACGTAGTCGTAACATGCTTATTGATTTACGACTATTTGGCTACTATTCTAAACAAATTAATAATGTAATTTTAATTTGTTTAGCGACTACTGTTTTGTGGAAAACAAATTTATAAATGTTTTAAATTGAAATTGGTACCTGTTTCTCAAAATATTATGAAACCAATATTAAGGCAATAAAGTCATATTAGAACAAAAACAAGATTAAGGCAATAAAATCATATTAACCATGATTTATAATACAAACCAAAAGACCAAGTTTCTCACAAGACAAATATACAAACCAAAAGGGACAAATGCATACCAAGTATACATGTGTCTCAACAAAAGAGACAAGTTCAACAAAAGAGAGAAGTTCAACAAAAGAGACAAGCTAATTAGTTAGGTCTATGAAATTGTAGGTGAGAAGTTAACCTAAAAAGCATCACTGTTTGAAGATGGAGAAGGAACCGGATTTGAAGGTGGAGCTGTTGCAGGGAGTGTGGTTGAGAGTGGCTCTGTGGTTGCTTCAGCTGATTGAGTCTTCAGAAACTCTATAAAGGCAGGGTCAGTTTTGCGCAGGTACTTCTCGACTAAGGACAAATGCTCTAGTATGGACCATCAAATTTATTTGTAAAAATTTTAGTAATGCTCCTTACCAGTCGCGATTTTTCGTCGCGAGTAAACCTGCAAACACAAAACAGCAAAAAAGATATCAATGTTCTAAAACAGATAAGGACCAACACAAAACAGGTGTCAAAACAGATTGAGTACTTATACTTATGTATATACGACCAATGCAAAACAAAACCTATTAAGAACAATCAAAACAGACATATATATAGGTCCAACACAAAACAGATGTCAAAGATTGAGTACTTATACATATATATAGGCACAAAACAAAACCTATTAAGAACCATCAAAGATTGAGTGCTTATACCAACAAATAAGTTATAGTTTGTTTGATCGAGTACTTATACCAACAAACCGGCTCAACACAAAACAGAACCTATTAAGAACAATGTAAACAGACATCAATGTACTAAAACTAACCATCAAAGAGCATCAAAACTAATGTTCTAAAACTAACCATCCGGATTAATGTTCTAAAACTAACCATCCAGATTAATGTTCTAAAACTAACCATCCTCAAACTAACCACCTCAGACAATCAAAACAGACAAGCTCATTAGAAGAATGTATTAATACCAGGTCGTGTTTGGCATCGGTGTGGGGGAGAGGACGGTTGTAAACTTCTCACGGTTTGGAACTCTAAGCAGGGCATTTAGAGTGACAATCGTGTCCTCCTGGAGCTCCGGATTTGAAGCCTCAGAGCCTCCATGATAGTTGTTACCGTGAGATGATGGACGGCTCTGAGCTTGAGAGTTATCAGCTGGAGACGGTGGAGCGTCTTGTGGTGGAGGATCAGCTGGAGACTGTCGCGGATTGTTATGGACCTCCTCTGACGAAAGAGGCTGTTGAGTCTGACGTTGTTGGTTCACCGAGGTCTGGAAAAGAGTCTGTGGCGGTGGATAGTTGCGGATCTGTGGTGTTCCTGACAGTGAGGGTCTCGGGAAAATGTGGTCTTGCTCTTGCGGTGTTTGAGGATGGGGCAAATCTGCTGCCGGCGTAAAGTTGTATTGTGTCGGTAGAGGGTTTGGTCTTCTCGCTTCTTTGATGGGGTTCGACCCTTCGGTTCTTTGGAAGAAATTACGGTCCATCTTCCTCTTTCTTCCTCGCTTAACTGGAGCTTTGGTCGGAGCCTTAGTTGCAGACTTCGTTACAGATTGCGTTGGAGCCATCGTGAAGAAGAGAATCAGGAGACAGATGAGAAAGACAGACAGATAAGAGAAAGCAAATCGGGAAATCGAAAGAGTAGTTATCTAAGAGGAGAGAGTTTCGGAGTTATCGAAGAGAAGAGAAGAGGAGAGTTTAGGATTAGGGATTTTGGTTTTGGTTTTGGGGGAAAAATTAGGTTTTAGGTAAAGGGGGAAATCGAAATTTTTTTGGTTTTGGGGGAAATAATTTTGGTTTAGGGGGAAATTAATTTGGTTTCTCGGGTTTATTTGGGTTGAGATTAATTAATTCATATTTTCTTAATTTAGTCGCTAATTGGTCGCTAATTAGTCGCTAATTAGTCATAATAATTAAACTAAAATTTTAATATTTAGAAACTAAATATTAGTCATAATTAAACTAAAAGTTTAATATTTTGAAACTAAAAGTTCAATATTTTGAAACTAATTAGTCATAATTTACAATTTAATATAAACACATAATTATTTATTTTAATAGAAACATAATTATTAATAATATTTGATACAAGCATAATTATCCAAATTGATACAAATATTTTACACAAGCATATTTAGTTAGGAGGATATTCGTCTTCATCTACTTCATTGTCTGACGATGATAAATTACATTGAAATTCATCTTCTGGTTCTGCATCTTCGACATCATAATCAAGATTTATTGGTTCATTTATTTCTTCTAAATTATCGAAAACCAGATCTTCAATAGTTGTCACCAATACAGCATCATCATTTTCTATTTGAAAAAGAGTCGGTTCTTTGTTCTCATATTCTCCTGCAATGTTTCCCCTCGGATTAACTTTTAAAACATTGAGCCATTCCTTCCTTGGTTTCGTGTATGGGTAGGGAATATAGCAAATTTGATGCGCCTGGGAGGCTGTTTAGGAATATCAGCACAAATATATATTATCGATATTTCAAAATATATATATATATATATATATATATATATATATATATGTACGTACCTAGAATAAATGGTTCGTATTTATTATATTTTCTCAATGATAGAACGTCTACAACGCCACCATTGCTCATTCGAGTGACTCTATCCATAACAGGGTCATACCACTTACACTTAAAAAGTGTGATTCTCAAATTGACCATCCCCTCATACTCGAGTTCTATGATATCAGTTAAAGTCCCGTAGAAATCCGCTGCATCGGATGCATGAGTGTAATTTTCACCTTTAACACAGACTCCATAGTTACAAGTCTTTCGTCCAACACCATGATCACGTGTATGAAATAAGTAGCCTCTTGTAAAATACATTGGCCATGTTTTGACCTTGTTCAAAGGTCCATGCACTATCTCTTGAACCCAGGTAGGAAATAGATTTGTGGCATTCCAGTAAGAAACCTGCATATTAGTCACAATATTATATTAGAATTATTTATATTATATAATAAAATATTTTAAATAAGAATTAAATAAAGACATATATAATCTTTAACCCATAAATGATATTCGTCAGCTCTTTTGGTGGAGAGTTCTTTTTCCGAAAGTCCTGGATATTTTGCACCAATAAAATCCTTGAACATACTATATATACAAGACCAACACAAATATATGAGAATTTTTTTATTTTGTGGATTATATATAATAAAGTATATTTTACTTAATCAATATAAACTTAATTATACCTCTCAATTGGCTGAAAATAGTCACAATTTCTTAAAACATATGCATGTGCGCATTGATAGTCTCTTTCAGACAGCCATACTTCATTCATTTCTCAGGGACATGATATTCATGGGCTTCACCTTGATCAAATCGTGTTAACCTGACCAAATGAGAAAAGCAAATGAATTTCAAATAAATGATAACAGTTTTATCTACCTTGATTGATTTTAGAATTTACCTTGATTTTGTTTGTATATGATCGGTAAAGTAGTGCTCAGAGATGTAAGCAATCTCGTCATTGATATATGACTCAACTATTGATCCAGCCGCATATCTTTTGTTCTTCGCTTTTCCTTTCAACTTTTTGAAAAATCTCTCAAAAGGATACATCCACCTATATTGGACAGGGCCTCCTAATTCAGCTTTATAGGGGAGATGTATAGGCAGATGCTCCATCACGTCAAAAAATGATGGTGGAAAGATCTTTTCCAAATTGCATAGGATCTGAATTATGTTCTGTTTTAGAATTTGAATGCGACTTTTATGCAGAGTTCTCGCACATAAGTCCCGGAAAAATGCTCCAAGCCCTACAATGTACAATGCAAAATATTGGGGTTAATTTCTTTATATTTACTATTAAATGACTTCAAAAATATAGGTATATATATGAAATTAATTAATACCTGATAATGCAAGGTGGACGTTCCGGTCTAGGAGTTCTGCAAAGATAAATGGAAGTAGTCGTTCCATAAAAACATGGCAGTCATGACTCTTCACGCCTGAAAACTTTCCATTTTCCATATCAACACAACTAGCTAGGTCTGACGAATAGCCATCAGGAAATTTCACCGAATGTTTGACACATTCTAGTAAACTTGTTCTCGCTTCTTCTGTCAAAGTGTAGGGTGGGAAAGGAGCTTTACCATCACTATCAATATGTAGTTGTGGCCGAGAACAGAATTTTTGTATATACAATCTTGACATGATGTTGTCTTTTAATTTACCCTTCACACTCATAAGAGTATACATGATGTTATCCAAAACGTTCTTCTCTGTATGCATCACATCAATATTGTGTCAAAGATTGAGGTCCCTCCAGTAAGGCAGCTCCCATAAGATGCTTAACTTATGCCAGTTGTGTTGCTTCCCATAGCCAGCAGTCTTCTTTTCATGACCATTTCCACCAACGTCCTTGGTTTTTGGAGGTTTTACTTCAGCCAACCGCTCGTAATAAACTTGCTCACCGGTCAACGACTGAGGTGGATACTCTCTCGAAGCATCTTTTCCCTTGAGAAAGTCTTTCTTATTCCTCCTTAATGGATGACCGTGAGGAAGAAATCTCCGATGACAATCAAACCAACACACCTTCCTTCCATTAGGGAGATAAAACGACTTTGTATCTTCCATGCAAACTAGACAAGACAATTTTCCATGGGTTGTCCATCCCGATAACATGCCATATGCCAGAAAGTCACTTATCGTCCACATTAGCGCTGCCTTTAGATTAAAATTTTCATTCAAGGAAACATCGTATGAATCGATTCCAGTAGACCACAACTCTTTTAACTCCTCAATCAAAGGTTGGAGGAAGATATCTAGACTAGCTCGCGGATGATTTGGCCCAGAATTCAAAATTGTAAGAAACAAGAACTCTTTGTTCATGCACATACCAGGGGGTAGATTGTATGGATTCAAGATCGACATGCCACAATGAATGATTACGAGACACTCCAAACGGATTGAACCCATCAGTGCATAATCCAAGATAAACGTTATGGGGAGCTTCAGCAAATCGAGGATTTTGTTCTTGAAAATATTTCCACTCCGCCGCATCTGAAGGATGACACATTTCTCCCTCCTTAGATTTGTGCTCAGCATGCCATCTCATCGCCGCCGCAGTCTTGTGGCTCTGGTACATCCTCTTCAATCTATCAGCAATAGGGAGATACCACATACGACTGTATGGTACTTTGGTTCTACGTCGAGGATCCTTTGGCTTCCATCTTTGAGCACCACAAAACAGACAAGTCTTTTCCTTTTCGTCATCTTTCCAGAATATCATACAATTGTTAATACCAACATCAATTGTATAATATGGGAGACCTAAATTGCGCATTAATTTTTCCGTCTCGTAATGTGAACCCGTTGCCTGGTTTCCTTATGGTAAATACTCATTCAATATTTCGCACACCGAATCCACTAAATTTTCACTCATATTATACTCCGCCTTCTTATTTTGCATGACTCGAGCAGCTAACGATAATTGTGAGTGACCTTCATGGCAACCATCGTATAATGGATTTTTTGCGCCTTCTAACAAGTCGTAGAATTTCTTTGAATGATTACGTATTGGTTCTTATACATTTTGAGAACTACCCTCATGATAGTTATCATCTAAACCCACATTATAACGAAATGCATCATTCACCATATCCACATATGGATTTTCTACTACATTACCCACATCTACATTACCCACTTCTTGATCACTACCAACATAACTTGTTCCTATATCCATATTGATTTCTTCCCCATGTATATACCAAATATAATAATCAGGCATAAACCCATTGCTAAAAAGATGATTCCAAATTCTTTTCCCGACATAAACTTATCATTCTTACAATGACTACAAGGACAGTGAAACATACCCCCATTATTATGTGCTAGAGATTGACTATTTGCAAATTCCATGAATTGCTCCATCCCCGTTGTAAACTCCGCCGAAAAATTGCCCGTCACTTCATCGAACCTCTTATACATCCACTCTCAAGAATTACTATAATTAGAATTCCCAGACATTATACAAGAATATAGAAAATATTTATTTTCTTTTTTTTTTGGAAGATTTTTTTTTTTTTTAATTTTCACAAATGTGTTTGTGTTTTTATGAGTGAGAAGAGAAGAAATGGTGAGTGAAGAGAGAAGAAGTAGTGAAGCTTGTATATATAGGCAATTTTGGCGACTACCAAGCGACTATTAAAATTCAGTCGCATAATACAGTACACCAACCACCCCCAACGAAGAAAACGTGAATTTTAATACCGACATGTTATGACTATTATACGACTACGTTACGACCCACCGAAAGTGTCGCATAATAGTCGCTAAATAACGACTAGTAAGCGACAACCTGTACGACCCGCCGATATCGTCGTAATATAGTCGCCTAATTTGGTGACTTGTATGCGTCTACCTAGATAGTCGTAACTGAGGGACTATATAACGACAAGGTTACGACTGCATTTATAATTTTATATATTAGTCGTAACGTAGTCGTTAAATGGCGACTATATTTACGACTACTGAATTTTGTCGCCATTTAGCGACTACTGTACGATCATTTTTATTTAGTCGTAAAATAGTCGTAACGGAGTAACCAAATAGTCGCTAAATTTAGCGACTGAATAATAGTCGTAAAATGTAGTCGGCTATGGGCTGTTTTCTTGTAGTGTGATATTATATTTTACCTTTAAGCAATATTCATGAGATTCGGTATATTCAAATTTATATGGAATAATGTTATGTTAGTATCAATATCTAATCATAAATAATATATACAATTAGATCAACAATCGATTAACATCAAAGCCTTTAAAAAATGTTTTTAATAAAATATATGAATAAGAAATAAACTCTCTTAACGATAAAAGATCTTGAAGTAGTCATCAGTGTCGTTTATTTTTCTTAATATTAACGCATGACATATATTTATAAAGATTTACCCTCAAAACTTTGAATGATTATATTCGAGTTCAAGAATTTATATTAATAGATAAAGATGTAAATTAAAATCCCGCGCTTGCGCGGGTACAAATTCTAGTTAACGATATAACTATTGGGGATTAGACATGTGTTCAATTAATAATATAGAAACACATCAATGTTCTAGAGTAGAAAAACTGAAAGACAATTTACCTTGCTGTTTTTGTAATTGAAGGATCAGAGGCCTCCAAATATTGTACTCATGCTAGAGGTCAGTTTCGTATAGCCATTGACAAAGCGGATCAGATCAATAACCTGAAGCTAGATTGCAAAGAGAAATTGGGTTAAAGGAGTAAGCAGCGCGAGAAAAAGCTAACTATGGCGCATGTCGATTTGAATTCTCTAGAGATAAGGCAACGGTAACTTGGCCGTCTTCCGTAGTGAAGTTGCCGAAGAGGAGAGACGATACGAGATTTTTTATTTGGGACTGATTCCCACCAGGAATGCATCGGATCTCGAATCGGTAACGGAGGAGATTCCTGAGATGGTGGCGTCAATAATGGTAGGTGTCGTGGTGGATTTAAGGATGAGGTCATTGAGGACAGAAGGTGAGCTGCCGAGAGGTTTGACAGAGGAAAAATCCATGAGAATGGAGAAGGTGAAGAGAGTGATAAGAAGAAGATGGACAAGACCATCGTGATTAACGAAGAAGAAAGTAGTAGTAGAAGAAGAGCTACATGGAGAGGAAATGTGACGTGACGTTTGTTCACTTAACACGAAAAACGCTTTTGGGCCAGTATGCTAAAAACAGGCCAACATAAATGGGTTTTGTAATTTGTGTTTTAAGTTAAAATTCAAACAATCATCGAGTAATTAATCCAATCCATTTTTACTTTTAAACTTTTATTTATAACTTTATGTATTTTATAATTTTTCATATATTTTCATAACCTCAAGTGTCTATGATATTTTAAGATACATATCTTATTTTCAATAATTCAAAATGATATATATATATATATATATATATATTTATTTATCAAAGCAATAATTAAATTTTTAAATTTTATGGTAATTTAATGTATAAGGTTACTTAATCAAAAATTAAGTTCTAAAATAATATTTATATTAAAAATTAATAAATATTATTTCAATCAATCACTCTACTAACAATTCACTTGCACTATATTCTAGAATAACAAATACAAGATGAGAGCATGTAGTTTCGAATCGAATTCCTGTAACAACCCGTCCCGCGGACCCCACTAGCCCCCTGCTAGCTGCCCCCAAGGACCGTCCGTGGATCCTGCTAGCCCCCCGCTAGCCGGCCCAACAGACCTCAAGCTGGCCCTGCAGGGCATTGATCCTAACCCATCACTCTGGATATCCCAATCCACCAGTAGGTTATTGGTGCGCCAGGCGTTCCTCGAACCCTAGTCCCCACCCTTTAACAACTTTCCCACAGGACAAGCTGTCACCAATAACCTACTGGTGGATGTGGGAAGGTTGTTAAAGGGTGGTGACAGCTTGTCCTGTGGGAAGGTTGTTAAAGGGTGGGGACCAGGGTTCGAGGAACGCCTGGCGCACCAATAACCTACTGGTGGATGTGGCTTTCCACAGTGATGGGTTAGGATCGATGCCCTGCAGGGCCAGTTTGGGGTTGTTTGGGCGGCTAGCAGTGAGGCTAGCGGGCTAGCAGTGAGGCTAGTGGGGTCCACGGGATGGGTTGTCACAGATCAATTGGTGACAGCTTGTCCTGTGGGAAGGTTGTTAAAGGGTGGGGACCAGGGTTCGAGGAACGCCTGGCGCACCAATAACCTACTGGTGGATGTGGATTCCACAGTGATGGGTTAGGATCGATGCCCTGCAGGGCCAGCTTGGGGTCCGTTTGGGCGGCTAGCAGTGAGGCTAGCGGGCTAGCAGTGAGGCTAGCGGGGTCCATGGGACGGGTTGTCACAATTCCAAACAAGTATATAAGTTTAAATTAAGAAATTTTATAGGAAAAAAATGATTGCCAATTACACGAAGTATACGCCAACACATAGCCACATAAATAGACAATATAAATATCTTATTAACTACACGAACTATTGTCATCATATAATGACATGCATGAACAAACATGAGTTCTATGTACAATATCATAACCATCAAATTCTAGTGCTTTTGTTTGCCAGAATCTTGTGTTGACCAGTATTGACCGACATTAACCGATGTTGACCGACATTTTTTTTCAATTTAATTTTTTATATAGTAAAAATATTAACTACACAAATTTACTAAAAGATTTTATAATAACAAATATACATTTTCCTTTTGTAAACTCAAAAGGTTTTAATGTTTTCTATATAAAAAAAAGTTGGCAATGTCTTGGATATATTTCAAATGAAATAATCTCATAAAACTCAACCTTTGAATTTACAAAAGATAAATTGATTATTAAAAGGAAAGTGTATATTTTGGTACAGGTTCCTGTATTACCAAAATTAAATAACCAAACATGCCACAATTCCTTTATAATTTTAATTTTTTATATTGTGTATGTTTTTTGGTATAATTCTTTGTATAGTATGTTGTTAAATGTTTGTATATATACCATATTAATTATATAATAGGAAGAAGTAGTATCATTTTTCCTAAATAACATATTAATATGTATACAAACTTATAAATAAATAAATTAAAAGCCTTCTTTGTTATAATATATTGAAATGTTAATTAAAAACCAACTTTTGTTACAAAAGAAAATGTATATTTCTTTTGTTTTTGTAATAAACTTTATTATATAATATTTTAGTAAAATTATGTTATTGATTTTTATTTTTTGTCGTTTATATAAAATAAAAATTTAATATATTTTTTTCAAAATTTTTTTGTCAACACCGGTCAATACTGGTCAACACCGAATTCCAACATAATTCATGTTTGTTTATGCATGTATTTATGTAATAATAATAGTTCGTGTAGTTAATATGAAATTTATATTGTTTGCATGTGTGGTATTGTGTTGACGTATACTTCGTGTAGATTTTTCCAATTTTATACCAAATTTTAGTTTTGTCCCACACAGATCTTTAGAAATTAATGGTTCTTGCCTATCCTGATTCTGATTGGTAATACAAAAAAAATTTCTATATTGAGAATGTCCCATATTAATTGGTAATACATTCGTTATGCAACGTGAATTTAAAAACATGTATAGGACATAATGGGACATAACAAATATTACATATGTTCCCTATATATTTATATTTGTTTTAAACAAGCTTTATTCGTTTCAAACGGGTTTTAAACGGATCTCTCATTTGTTTACAAATATAACCCGCAAGTACGTACGGATCCAATCCCCAGTATACATATAAATTCAGATTTATAATTTTTGAAAGGTAATCTTATCATAGTTAATATTATTTCTGTTTTACAAAATGTGTCATATTTTGACATGTTTCACACACAGTATAGAAAGTTTGAGACATCCCTATTTAGACTTATATTTAAACATGAAAATTAGTTTTGTTGTGGCACATGAATTAATTTATTATGTAACAAACCATTAGTAATTAAGCTAGTAAGCAAATAAGAAAATACTACATAAAACTGATTTTTTTTTTGTCGACAAAAGATTAGCTTGGACGAGCCAGTTGGGTGGAAAAAACAGAATACATTGTATCAATTAAATTGTATAAAAAAAACTAAGTGATGAAATTTTAAACTACTTATTTATAAGTGAAGCAAACATATGACTTAGCATCAATTATATTAATTGATGTTATAATTATCTAATTACATTATTTATTTAAAACTGATTCAATTTTAATGATTTAAGGAGCTACATAATAAAGGCAATGTATTAATAGATTTAATAACAGTTATTAATTTTATTCATAATTTGAAGACTTAATTTCCAAAGCTACTATTGGATCGTCTTATTTACAATATTTTATAGTTTATAAATTATCGCCTTACCATATACCTTTCTTACTTTTTCATTTTATGCTTTTAATTTTTGAATGGTTAGCTTCATTGTATTTTAAATAACTAATAAATAATAAAATCACTCTTTTAAAAAATTAAGAATTTCTTAATTTTTAGTCAACTTAATAAAATTATTCAAGATTAAAAAATATGATTTCAAAGCTGTATTTGGATCACATTTATACCATTCTCTCATGTAATATTTAATTTCTAGTATATATGTTTGAAACAATCTTTTTCAAGAAATAAAATAATAAATAAATAATATCTATTTTGTAAATGCATTTACTATGTTGCATGGAAACTCTTTTTGAGGTCCGTTTCCCGTTTCTGAAACGTTCAGAAACGGAAACTCGTGGAAACTTGGAAACAAGGCACGGAAACATGATGCCTAAAAATTTATGTTTGGAAACACGATGGTAACTCCATTTCCATTTTAGAAACACGACAAAAACCTTTTTTTTATTTTGAAACTTAATAAATAAATAATTTAGAAATATGAAACTTCATTATAGATAAATATATATAATATTATTAGTGTTTTAATTCTACTATTTAATATTTATATTTTGAAATTTTGTTGTTTGAAACTTTTTGATATGGTTTTTATGTTTGGTGTTTTATTATATATATATATATATATATATATGTTTCCGAAACGTTTCCATTTCCTAATTTTTGAAAAAAATCATTTCCCGTTTCCAAAATGTTTTGCTTCGACGTTTCTGTTTCCATTTCCATGCAACCTAGGCATTTAGTAATATAATCACCTTTCAAACGAACTTCAGTGGAATTTCTATTTTTCATTTTTTTTTTTGGATACTGCAAGTGGCTAGAGAGAAAATAGAGATTAGCTGTCAATTACAACTAATTTATTCCTCATAATTAGCTGGTAATTGTTTAAAAATTCAATAAATAATTTAATCCTAAAAACGGAAAAAAATACAACAGAAAATTCTCTAAAATAATGATTAATATAGCTTACACATATAATTCATTGAGAATATTGTGGATAATGCCATGAACAGTAACATTGTTTCTTTCTAATGCCATTTTCCTTAAAACATTTTCTAAAATGCCATAGGACCCACTTTCATCTATTTAAAATGACAAAAATGCCCTCTATTTTTTTTATCTTCTTTCCTGTCTCGATCACTCATCTCTCATCTCTCTCGATCGCTCATCTCTCATCTCTCTCTTTTCTTATCTTCTCTTTCTTTCTTTCTTCCTTCAACAACAAATAAATCACTACACATATCTAAACCCATATCTCCACATATCCAATTCTCTCTTTCTCCAAATTTTCATCTCTCTTTCAAACCTCTATATGATTCACCTGTCCAGAATTTGCGATTCAAAAAACACATTTGATGCATCTCCGGTGGACCAGATCCACAGTCCGGTGGACCAGATCCACAGTCCGGTGGACAAGACTTCTTTTGTCTCGCGATGGACTAAATAGGCATGATTCATGTCCATCAAAACCATGTCTCCATTTACATATTCATATATGTTTGTTCATCCATTGTTGATTGTGAAAATTGTTATTCAAAACCCGTTTGTCTATCGATTAACTAACATATTCATTTCTCGTTACTGTAGTAATGTTGTTGGGGTACTCACTGACAATGAAGTGGCCATGATGGACCAGATCAGGCAGACAAGGTAGATGTCCACTCGCTGATGGACCATTCACAAGTCACACAATAATTATTAGTCTATTTTTGTACAAACAACACTTAATGTTTGTCCTATGTGGTGGAAATTGTATATTTGCTGTTTTTGTCTACTGTTTCTTCTATCACTATCCTAATCGATGGACATGTATTCATGTTGTTTATGTCTACCTTTAATATGGCTATACAACTAATGTATTCATGTTGTTTGTGTTTTTTGGTCTACCTTATTGTCATCTCTCTATTACGATATGGCCATAGTCAATTTAATGAAACTTGTCCGTACACAATCTACTGGCGATAGACATTCTAATGTTGATGGACATGTCTTTCTATTGTTTTTGTCTACCAATGTTTCCCATATATTAGGTCGAGGGTAAATTCGTCTTTAATCATGTCTCCCAAATCAAAAAAAATGGCATTTCTCACAAACTCAACCAAAACTGGCATTTTTGACAAGTTTTTAAACAAAAATGGCATTATTGACCAAAATCCCTAATTCATTTGTGAGCTTTTATATACTCATGATTTTACATTTACATTGAATTTTTTTCTGAAGATGTAGTACTATATTCTTAACAAAATGCAAAATTTTAAAATATTACAAAATTTCATAGTTTATCAACAAAGCTTGAAATCTACATATAATAGCAAACCCACTTTTTGTGTCAACTTTTAATCAAACGGATGAGATTAGTTCCACTTTTAATATAACGGTTTAAAATTATTAATTGTGTCTTTTCGTCGCACCCCCATCTTTAAAAAATCACACCTCTTAATTTTTACATCTCTTTGTTGTACCTTCTGGTTTCAAAAATCACATCCATTAATTTTAACACATTTTTATTTCACACATACACCTCTTTGTTGTACCTCCATGTTTCACATCTATTAATTTTTACACCTTTACATTTCACACCTCTATGTCTTACACCTCTTTGTTTATTATATATAAATTTTTCTTGACTACATAAACAAGTTTCGAAAAATTGTTTTCTGAATACTAAATAAAGTCAACTTTAATCTAACGGATGAGATTGTTTCTATTATCTCATCTAACGGTTTAAAATTATTAATGATCCCAATAGTTGCATCCCAATAGTTGCATCCCAATAGTTGCATCCCAATAGTTGCAAGTTTTTTTTCTTCCAAAAATCTTATTTTTTCGTCGTACCCCATCTTTTAAAAATTGCACCGATTAAACCATTTGTTAATGATCTAAAAAATTGCAATGTTTCGGTCCAACAATTGTGTTTCTTCGTTGCACCCCCCAGCTTTCTATGTTGGCACCTGTTAGTTTTCACACCCTTTTGTTTTACACTTGTTTGTTTATATAAAGTTGCAATGTTTTGATCCAACAATTGTGTTTCTTCTCGTACCCCTAGCTTTCAATGGTTTCACTTGTTAGTTTTCACACCTTATTGTTTCACACCTTATTGTTTCACACCTCTTTGTTTTCACACTCTTGTTTTTATATATTTACAGATTTTTATGGATTTTGAAAAGAGTTTTTATTTTTTTAAGTATTGTTAATGATCTCAAAGTTGCAATGTTTCGGTCCAACAATTGTGTTTCTTCGTTGCACCCCCAGCTTTCCATGTTGGCACCTATTAATTTTCACACCCTTTTGTTTTACACCTCTTTGTTTATATAAAATTGCAATGTTTTGATCAAACAATTGTGTTTCTTCGTTGTACCCCTAGCTTTCAATTGTTGCACTTGTTAGTTTTTGTACCTTTTTGTTTCACACCTCTTTGTCTGCACACTCTTTGTTTTTATATATATACTGATTTTTATGGACTTTGAAAAGAGTTTTTGTTCTTTGAGTATTATTAATGATCTCACCTTTGTTAATGATCTCAAAGTTGCAAAGTTTTGGTCCAACAATTGTGTTTCTTCGTTGCACCCCTAGCTTTCCATGTTGGCACCCATTAGTTTTCACACCATTTTGTTTTACACCTCCTCATTTATATAAAGTTGCAATGTTTTGATCCAACAATTGTGTTTCTTCGTTGTACCCCTAGCTCTCAATGGTTGCACTTGTTAGTTTTCGCACATTTTTGTTTCACACCTCTTTGTTTTCACACTTTTTTTTATATATATACAGATTTTTATGGACTTTGAAAAGAGTTTTTGTTCTTTGAGAATGATTAATGATCTCAGTCTTTGTTAATAATCTCAAAAGTTGCAAAGTTTCGGTCCAACAATTGTGTTTCTTCGTTACACCTCCAGCTTTCTATGTTGGCACCCGTTAGTTTGCACACCCTTTTGTTTTACACCTCTTTGTTTATATAAAGTTGCAGTGTTTTGATCCAACAATTGTGTTTCTCGTACCCTTTGATTTCAATATTTGCACTTGTTAGTTTTTGCATCTTTTTGTTCCACACCTTTTTGTTTCACACTTCTATTTTCATATTTTTGCATCTTTTCGTCGTAACCCCATCTTAAAAAATTGCACCTATTAATTTTTTCACATTTTTTTTCACCTCTCTATGTTTTACACCTTTATATTTTACACCTCTTTGTTTATTATATATAAACTTTTATGGAATACAAAAACAAGTTTCGAATTTATTGTTTTCTAAGTATTTTTTAAACTTACAAGTTCATAAATAAAATCATAGATTTATATATTTATTATAGCAAACTCACTTTTAGGGGTCAATTTAAATATAACAGATGAGATTATTTTTATTATCTCATCTAACTGTTTAGATTTGTTAAAGATCTTAAAAATTGCAATATTTTGATCCAAGAATTGTGTTTCTTCGTCGTACTCCCAGCTTTCAATATTCACATTTGTTAGTTTTCGCACATTTTTTTTCACACCTCTTTGTTTATATATATATATATATATATATATATTTATGGACCTTGAAAAGAGTTTTTGTTATTTGACTATTGTTTAATACCTCCAAATTTAAAAATTCTGAGTATTATTTTCTTTCAATTTATTAATCAACATTAATTCACTCATCTTTGTTAAAAAATTTGGATCATTTTATTTATTGATTCATTCATCTAACTTTTGTTTGGTGACGTTTTCCATCTAAATGTATTGATCATCTCTTTCAAGTATTAATTTAGGTAATTAATTTTGATTTCTAATTTTTCATAGATTTATCTTTTTAGTCAATTTGGTTGGTTGCAGTTGCAGCTATGAGCTCTTTCTCCCTGATTCTCTTATTATTTTTTTATAAATTTGGATAGAATAATAATTCAAATTTTATTCTATGTGAATATCTTTTAAAATTGATTATCTGAGTATGATTCAGTAAACCTAAATTTATATGTCTTTAATACAATTCTCTTATTGTCACTGAATCGATTTTTTATTTTAATATATATAGCAAATATTTTATTTAACTAATTTGGTTAATTCATCTTAGTCATTATTTTTGACTTTTATATTATACATTTAAAAAATTACAAACAAAATTTCACTCGAAATGTGAAATTAACAATGTTAATCATTTCAAGTTTTCACTTTTTCGTGCGGTGACGCACGGGCTTACATCCTAGTTACCTTTAAAAAGAAAATGAGAGTAATAGACGAAGATAACCTATTCTTAGTAAAAAAAACAAAACCTTAAAGGTCAAATTTAAAGTCATAAACACACAAAAGCTATAATTACTCATTAGTGGCCCTCTCAATTAATAAAATGCAAAATGAAAAATTTTTAAATATTACAAAATTTCATAGTTTATCAACAAAGTTTGAAATTATCATTAAAAGAAAAATGAGAGTAATTGACGAAGATAGCCTATTCTTAGTAAAAAACCAAACCCTTAAAGTTCATATTTAAAGTCATAAACACTAAAAGCTATGATTAGTCATTAGTGGCCCTCTCAATTAATAAAATGCAAAACAAATCTTTATTGCTATATCTTCGTATTAATGAGTCCAGCTAAGCAGCAAGTCACCTAATGACTACATGCAGCCGTTTCGTTACTAATATAAATAGAGTCTTCATAGCCAAACATCTAAACACAACACACCACACACAGAGAAAAGAAAAGCAAAGAAAGATGAAGGGGAGGTTGAAGTTATCGCTCATAGCTAACAACTACCTGAGGAAACAAACATTCAAGAAGAGGAAGGAAGGGATAGCGAAGAAACTCCATGAGTTCACAACTCTCTGCGGTGTGAAAGCCTGTGCGGTCATCTGCAGCCCGTACGAGAATCCGGTGGTGTGGCCGTCAGCGGAAGGCGTCCAAGAGGTGGTTTCGAAGGTTATGGAGTTACCGGTGGAAAATCAGTGCAAGTATATGTTTAATCACGAGACCTATTTGCGTCGCGAAATTAACAAAGAAGAAAAGCAACTGGAAAATCTGCGTAGTGACAACCGAGAGACTCAGCTTAGACAACTTATGTTTGATTGTCTCGAAGGCAAGATGAATCAGCACCCGTATGATGCAACGGTCCTTCAAGATCTGAGATCTTATATTGGTAGCTATATCAAGGAGCTTGATTACAGGATGAATGTCCTTACATCAGAAAATGGTGAGTCCTCTTCCTCCACTCTGCTTGTTCCTACTTCAGTTGCTGGTGCAGATTCTCCTGCTGTTGAGGTTACTGGTCATCCTGTTACTGCGGATGCATCTATGGTAACTGCTCTTAATGGATTTTATGGTTATTTTCCCGATAACGGTATGACTATGAATCCGAATCCGAGTCAGCATGAATCGTTGGTTCAACACCATGTTCCTTTTGGGTCGGTTCAACACCATGTTCCTGTTGACTCGGTTCAACACCATGTTCCTGTTGACTCGGTTCAATACCATACTCCCATGAATTTTGATGATCAGACTCAACATGGAATCTATGATATGAATTTGCACCAAGATATGAGTTTGGATCCAAATCAGTATCTGGATCAACAGGGATCATTTATGAATCTGTTGCTGGGACATCCACAACAGATGGGTTATGATGGAGAGAATGCTCAAATCCCTCTTATGAACGACAACTATCACCAGCTACCAACCATGGATTTTGCTACAACTGGTCACATGCCTTCCATCAACACCAACACCAACACCATTCCGGGTGTTTATGCTCCTTATGACATCAATGGTCTTTAGTCAGAAGATGTGGATTTCTAATAAGTGAAGTGTCAATTGTTTGCATTTGTGTTTTTTTTTTTTGACAATAATTTGCATTTGTGTTTGTTCCTTTCAAAGGACAAATATTTGATGTTGTTTTTAACTTTCTAGTCCTCTACCTTTGAGTGGAATCTATTATTTATGGTGTATCCAAATGTTGACAAAAAAAAAGAAAAAGAAAAATATAATATTAATTATATTTGAAAATTTTGGTCATAAAATAATATTATCTAATTTTTTTTCTCTTAGATTAGTTTATAAAAAAATAGATTGTTTAGCTTGATTATCCGAATTGTTATTACTTATTTCTTGTGATTTCGTTTGTTACCTCTTCCCTGGTGGGTAGGTTAGCAATCATAAAGTACACTTCTAATTAATGACCAACTATTGAAGGTTAATATCAAGTAACTAGGTAAATTTCAGTTGTTTCAATGAGTGAATTGAAGATACATTGTTATTCTTTGTATTTCGTTTTTTCCTACTTTTTTTTTTTAATTTTCTTATCAAATTGGTATTTCGAGTTCATATGATTACCCAAAAATTAGATCATTTTTTTGCTAAGTAAATATTTCATTGAAAAATGACAACGGTTTAAGTTTACAATCTTGGGTAATAGAGCTAACACAAGAACTCAGTCCATTAAGAACTCTTGTTCTCTTCAAGAAACTAGACCGTCAAATCCGAGATGCCCTGCTAGCAAAGCAACACCGGAAGCAGTTCAAGCAACTTCTCCAAACCTGGCTGGATTATGACTAGCTCTCTTCTCATTAAGAGACTCTGATTCGAACTCTCCTTGTTTTTTATTATTTTTTGGCAAGGATTGCTCGCTTGTTTTCCCATATCTGTATTCACTACAGTTCTTCATCTAATGAATTTCACATGATTTTCAAAAAAAAAAAAGAACTCAGTCCATTTGCACAACATAAGCTCTACGTTAATTAATGGAGTTAAATGAAGTGAAAACAATTTTGGACGATTTTAATATAAAACAATGAAGGGAAATGGCTTTGAAGTCCAAAAAACCTACCATAGAAAAAGAATTTGCAAAATAAAATCTGATAGAGAGAACTCATCTCCACATTAATATAAAACAAAAAGAAATCCAAGATCAAGATAAAATAAATTAATGTATCATTAGGATGACCTACTGAAGCTCCTGAGACAACCAACAACACACAAAATCATACATTACTAGACGAGGAAGAAAAAGAACAAAAACACACAGCATCATTTGAAAATTAAGTTTTATTTTACTTCGCATTAATGAGTCACTCTTGAACCGAGCTGAAGCGCTTAGAAGTCAGATCAAAACCAAATACCCTATTCTCCCTCACTCGTTTCTTGATGCCACAAAGATCTAATATGGCAAGGTAAAACATAAACAGAACTACTTACATCTTCATATCTATTTCTTACTCCCATATGTCCTGAAAAAGCTGAAACATCTCATACTTTTCTTTTACAGGACATTGGTCATTCTTGAGGCATATATATTCCCGAACACTCGCGAATCTAGCAATCCGGATTCTTTCAAGAATGGGAGAAATCTTAAAAGAAGATTCATTAAGCAACCCCAACTCTCCTGCGCCACCGAGTTGCTTCCTTGGCTCCCGTGACCCTTATAGAACACCTGAGAGGCCTTTGCTTTCGTCCCGTACGTGTAAGGAATTCTTTAACAGAAGACATGAACAAAGCTGATGGGACAGAGATGGTTTAGATTTTTTGTTTGCAGATGCTAAGGCCAGTTCAGTGAATACAACTCCAAGTAGAAGCAGTAGACTCGTGTCTGATTAAAGTGTCGTCTGACTTCTCCTTGATTTAGAGGGTCTTCGTAGTTTGATGCGTGCCACCTGAAGCTTCTCCTTTACTTTTGAGGGTTTTAGATTATGAAGCATCAGACGGCACTTTAATCAACATGCAGTTGAAGTATTATTAATACATGCAATTTTGTTCATAACTACACCGTAAAAAAGTGGGTTTGTAACTTTGTAATGGTTAAATTGATTTGGCTCCTCTGAAAAAGAACAAGAAAAACTGCTTGCACTTCAGTCTTGCTAAGTTGCTAGTGACATCCAATTTATCACGCATTGTGACTCTCCTCTGGATATTTTTCACCAACAATTGCTAGTAATATTTAATTTCTAGTATATATGTTTGATTTTTTTTTTAAAAAAGAAATCAAAGGATAAATAAATAAATTCTATTCTGTAAATGCATTTAGTAATATGATCACCTATCAAACGAAATGCAGTATAAGACACAGTGGGATTTCTATTTTGAAATTTTTTTTCGGATACTGCGAGTGGCTAAAGAGAAAATAGAGATTAGCTGTTAATTACAACTAATTTGACTCCTCATAATTAACTGGTAATTTTTTAAAAAAATGCAATTAATATTTAAATCCTAAAAACTGAAAAAAATGCAACACAAAGCTCTCTAAAATAATGATTATCATAGCTTACACATGTAATTCATTTGTGAGCTTTTATATGTAATGTAGCTATGATTTTACATTTACATTGCAGTTTTTTCTAGAAGATATAGTATTATATTCTAAAAAAAGTGCAAACTTTAAAAATATTACAAAATTTCATAGTTTGGAAACAAAGCTTGGAATTACCTTTTAATGGAAAATGAGAGAGTATAATAGACGAAGATAGCCTATTAATAGTAAAAAAAACAAAACATTAAAGTTAAATTTTGAAGTCAAAAAGCTATAATTAGTGAGTGGCCCTCTCAATTAATAAAATGCAAAACAAATCTTTATTGCCATATCTTCGTATTAATGAGTCCAGCTAAGCAGCAAGTCACCTAATGACTACATGCAGCCGTTTCGTTACTAATATAAATAGAGTCTTCATAGCCAAACATCTAAACACAACACACCACACACAGAGAAAAGAAAAGCAAAGAAAGATGAAGGGGAGGTTGAAGTTATCGCTCATAGCTAACAACTACCTGAGGAAACAAACATTCAAGAAGAGGAAGGAAGGGATAGCGAAGAAACTCCATGAGTTCACAACTCTCTGCGGTGTGAAAGCCTGTGCGGTCATCTGCAGCCCGTACGAGAATCCGGTGGTGTGGCCGTCAGCGGAAGGCGTCCAAGAGGTGGTTTCGAAGGTTATGGAGTTACCGGTGGAAAATCAGTGCAAGTATATGTTTAATCACGAGACCTATTTGCGTCGCGAAATTAACAAAGAAGAAAAGCAACTGGAAAATCTGCGTAGTGACAACCGAGAGACTCAGCTTAGACAACTTATGTTTGATTGTCTCGAAGGCAAGATGAATCAGCACCCGTATGATGCAACGGTCCTTCAAGATCTGAGATCTTATATTGGTAGCTATATCAAGGAGCTTGATTACAGGATGAATGTCCTTACATCAGAAAATGGTGAGTCCTCTTCCTCCACTCTGCTTGTTCCTACTTCAGTTGCTGGTGCAGATTCTCCTGCTGTTGAGGTTACTGGTCATCCTGTTACTGCGGATGCATCTATGGTAACTGCTCTTAATGGATTTTATGGTTATTTTCCCGATAACGGTATGACTATGAATCCGAATCCGAGTCAGCATGAATCGTTGGTTCAACACCATGTTCCTTTTGGGTCGGTTCAACACCATGTTCCTGTTGACTCGGTTCAACACCATGTTCCTGTTGACTCGGTTCAATACCATACTCCCATGAATTTTGATGATCAGACTCAACATGGAATCTATGATATGAATTTGCACCAAGATATGAGTTTGGATCCAAATCAGTATCTAGATCAACAGGGATCATTTATGAATCTGTTGCTGGGACATCCACAACAGATGGGTTATGATGGAGAGAATGCTCAAATCCCTCTTATGAACGACAACTATCACCAGCTACCAACCATGGATTTTGCTACAACTGGTCACATGCCTTCCATCAACACCAACACCAACACCATTCCGGGTGTTTATGCTCCTTATGACATCAATGGTCTTTAGTCAGAAGATGTGGATTTCTAATAAGTGAAGTGTCAATTGTTTGCATTTGTGTTTGTTCATTTCAAAGGACAAATATTTGATGATGTTTTTAACTTTCAAGTCCTCTGCCTTTGAATGGATTCTATTATTTATGGTATTAGATATAAGATAAGGTATCAAAATGTTGACCAAAAAAAATAAATTAATTATGTATCGAAAATTTAAATTATATTTGAAAAAGTTAAGTCATAAAAATAATATTTACTAATTTGTTTTGCTCTTAGATTAGTTTATAATAAGATACATAATAAGATTTTTTACCTCGATTATCCAGATTGTTTTCTCTTGTGAATTCGTTTTGTAAACTCTTCCCTCCTCAGTAGGTTAGCAATCATAGATTACAATTCTAATTATTCCGAGACAAAGCCGGTCAACGGCGAGCAACTCCATGAGCTATTCTAGAATGGAACCTCACAACTCGCCGGCATATAAATTTTGCTAGGGTGTTGAATTTGAACTATGTAATCCTTGAAAGCTGACGTTAGCTAGGGCATGCACTATGTCTGTCACCATCATTGAGGCTCGTGCTTGGATTGGATACTTAACAGATTTTGTAAGAGGAGAAGATGAATCAAAAGGGAAAATGGTTTTGAAGTCCAAAACACTTAGGAATCCAAACACTTACCATAGAAGAAGAATTTGCAAAATAAAATCTGATAGAGAACTCATCTCCACATTAATATCGTAATGATGGTTATCGGGAATTTGTTATCGGACATACAAGATGCGGACGAGTACTCCCCAATATCAGACTGGACCATCTCTTCAGAGCCTCCAAACCCTTCACTTGCATCCAAGGCATCCCATTTTGCTTGCGCCACTTCATTTCCTCAGTCTCACATCAAAACAAATTCCCGTAAGTGTCACAATAGTAAACCAATTCATCTACTACACAACTCTTGGTGTCTTGTAGATTGGAGTCACGTAAACTTTTCCCCCATTTACCTTCAGTGGGAGCGTAATAGAAACTATGATTGTACTGATCCAGAGAGTAAACCTTCTTCTCCATCACCACACTGCCACGGATCCAACAATTCAGGCGAAGCCACCAGAGACTTATAATTCTTGAACACGAGAGTGATAAGGCTGCATGGTCAGATTTTGAGACTCGAGCTAGACAGCTCAGAATCACCCCGTATGGAAGCGAAGATAACAGAGACGGCGGAGGTGCCTCCTCCTTCTTTTTCTTATGCGGTGGCTCTTTGACGGCGGAATCCAACATTGTCGCCACCACTACTGTTTTCCCGAGAGAGGGAAGAAGACTCTTTCTCAAAATGTTACTGCTTAGAAGAAAAAAAGGAGAGAAAATTTATTTTTAATATTCATTCATTCCTAAAACAAACCAATAAGAAAAAAGGAAAATAACACCAAAAGCCGAAACAAATCTCACCAATGTTATTATGATTTTTTTTTCTTGTCAACAGCTTTATAATTAACTTAAAAAAGCCAATGTTATTATCATTGACTGAAATATGTTAACATTAAAGACAATTTAAATTGAGGTAACAAAAATATTGAAAAGACCATTTAAATTTTCAATTACAAAAATCGTAGAAAGAAATTAAATATGGTCGGAGATATTCACATCTTATTATATCCTCTTAAAAATAAATTAAAAAATTAAATCTGTAGTTTTGTTTAAATAGACAAAAAAAAACAGATCATACAAGTTAAGCTTAAGAAAATTTTAATTACAGTTTTTGATTTTTTTTTTTGATAAATACATATTTTGATCTTCACTGGGAAGTATATACTCTTCTCCATAGTTCTGAACTTATTTAATGAAAATGTTACTTTTTGTTCATATTTGTTTCGTACTGATTCTTTAACTTTTTGTTTTGTTTGACATGAACATGTTAAGTTTTTAGTTTTAATCTTTCTAAAATGTCTTGAAACCATATTTGATTTTTGTTATTTTTGGTTAAAGAACCATAAATTAGTTTTTGACGGTAAACTAGAATGTAACTCTCTTGCTGTATTGGTCTAACCGTGTGCAATTAAGAAGGTAGCATGTAATCACCCTCCTCTACACTTACCACATTTCAGACCTATACCAAATAGGAAGCGGATTGACGCTTGCTTCCCATGCATGGTCACTCTTTGCTAGTATCATATAGACTGTACGTACTTACGTCTTTCACTCTTCGTTATGTACATAAGATGGAAATAAATCAAAATATTCTTCCTTATTGAAAGATATAAATAACGAAATATGGGTGTTAGATTTTTCCTCTCATTAGTTGAAATATTTAAATAACGAAAAATCTTTCAAGATCTAATATGTGTTTTCCGAAGTCGGCTAGTACAGAGCTAAATTAAACAATATCAAATAAACGCTACACCGAACGCCCTAGCCTTACTAGATCCTCGAGATCTCAAAGCAAACGCAAACAACAGCAAATACTCAATGTGCCGCTAACCATGCACACCTCCCACACAACTAAAACCAGGGCATAATTAAAAGAAAACATCTAGACAAGAGACACGAAGATGCTAACGAACTGGAGATGGAAAGGCAGCCACCACCGGTTGTATGGTCATTTTAGAGGGGTTGTATGAGTAAATGAAGGAGCCAACTGTTTTTAATTAACACTAATAACGATTTGATATATATGGATATTGAATGAGTGATGAGTTTGACACAATTGGCTTATGATCATGTGACAATTTTTGTTTTTTGCTGGACAAAAAGCAATAGATGAGTTTGACACTATTGGCTTATTCATGTGACATTTTTTGACTAACTCATATTTCATTCTAGTTCCATCTCTCGAAGCACCTTTAGATGGAGATGGAACATTAGCGTACATTACAAAAATTTAATTCTCATGATGGTTTTTTTCTCAGGAAAATATCGATCGAGATTTATGTATCTAATGACCTGATTTTATATAAAGACTTAAACTAGACATCAAATACGTTAATGGGGAAAGAAGAAGAAGTAAAATTTTATGTTACTCTTCTCCTTTAACATTTGAAGTGGAAGAAGAAGAAATGCATATGCCTTACCAATAACTTAATACATATATAAATTCAGATTATGTTTCCTATTTCATGTTTATAGAGTTATTAATATCACTTAAAGGTAACTAGATTAGGACCCGTGCTAGAGCACGGGTTGAAATTCCTTTTATTTATATCGTAATTTTTATATAATATATAATTTATGTGATTATGTTTAAAAGTTTTTTTGGATAAAACATTATGCAATAAAATCATATGCTAAATATGATGGCTTAAAAAAAAGACACATATATGGTAAGTTATATATTGTTAATGATTTTAGCACGGGTTGAAATTTTTTTTATTTATATTATAATTTTAGAATAAAATACGATCTCAAAAATCACGATTAATGCTAGATTAGGATCTTAAAAACTTTTAAAATCAATCATATAAATTATATTTTATTTTAAAATTATAATAAAAATAAAAGGAATTTCAACCTGTATTCTAGCACAGGTCTTAATATAGCATTAAGGTTTAATTTTTAATTTCTGAATACGATCCCAAAGATCACTATTAATATTGTTAAATTAGCGAGATTTGATATCTTTTTTATGATTGAAAGTAAATTTTTATCCCTTTAATAACTTTTTTATTGATGTGGTTTATCAATAAAATCTGTGGAAAATAAATTGGTAATATTGTGATTCTAGATATTTGGATCTAGGTCTGGGCATAATACCACGAAGATCCGATCCAAACCCAATCCAAAAAACCCGATCCGAACCCGTATCTGAAATTGTAAAATGCCCGAACAGGTTCTAAATCTCTAAATCCGAAAACCCAGACCCAAACCCGATCCGAACTGAAATCCGAACGGGTATCCGAATATATCCATATTATTAATATATATTAGTAATATTTATAATTTTAATAATATAAGTGTCTAAAATATTCAGATTTTTTGATATTTTTGATAATTTGAAGTATGTAAACTGTTTATTAGTAAATTTGGGTAAAAAATATTCTAAATTTTTAGATAAATTGCGTATTATTGAATAATTTAGACTAAATTAGATATTAAAATTTTGAATTTTGTGAACTTCGAGTAATCCGAATCCGAACCCGAAATACCCAAACTAAATTCGATCCGAATCTGAAGTCTAGAAATGCCCGAACGGCTCCTACACCTCTAAACCCGAAAACCCGAAATACCCGAACTAAACCCGAACGGGTCCCCGAATGTCCAGGCCTATATGGACCCATATACATGTAATCTTTTGAAAATAAAGTTTGAAATATCCATGAACTATCAATTTGGAATATCCGGTTTAAGATTTTTGGTTACAATTAAGTTTTTATTTGTTATAATTAATATATAGAGTAATTTATAACTTATGTATAACCTGTTTGTAACCATTTATTAAAATTATAAAGTCTACCAAAATAATGTTGTGTACTTCCCTTTTATTATAAAGGGGATAACGAAGAAGAAAATGTATTATAACAGTTTTGATATTTTAGTTTAGTATTTACAATTTTAATAAAATGAAGAGAAATACTAGAAACTTCAACCGCCTAGCGGATGGGTTAGCTACTTATGCTTTTACTTTGCCACTAGGTTACCATGTTTTACATACGGTTCCTTCTTTTGTTGAACCTTTGTTGAATGCAGACTTATCAGGACCTGCGTGTCCTCGTCTTGTTAGAATGTAATTTTGATATTTCAATAATAAAAGCTGGGAGGTTTTCCTCTTGGTCATTCACCAAAAAAAAAAAAGCTTCAACCTCCTGATGTTAATACACCTTGTGCTCCATATGACCACTAGAATCGTTCCAAATTCTTGTACGAAAGGATAATATGCTTTGTATAGATTATCAAATCGGATCGTATCCCCCGAAAGCTGTGGTAATGGGTAACGTAGCGACTTGCTCCGCTAGGTTTTCATCAATCACATGCATAGATAGTGCTTAAACAGCGAAAATGTCATTGAAAGAAGCAAATAAGTGTGAGTAGGCACAATTAAAAGCTGGTGGGACTTGCTATCTCGAAGTTGGGTAGCGACTAGCAAAGAAGAAGACTCCTCATCTTGTAAAAACGAGAAGAAGGTAAAGCTTCTTCTCAGGGTTGGTGAATACAAATCGACTACAAATCGCGATTGCTTCGAGGAAATGGAGAATCCTCGGCTTCGGATGATGAAAGACCACATATTTGACACGCATCGCAACTTCATAAGAGACTTGGCCGGTGTTCTTGTCAGAAAAGTCATCTCTTGAAGAGGGAGTGGATCTAAGTCTACCTTACTTGGTTTTTTGTCTTGCTCAAAAAAGAGTAATACGAGAAGCTTCCAAACAAAAAGAGGATGTGAATCAAAGAAGCAGAAAAAAGAGACACAGAATGGTTTTACTTTGGGAACAAACGAAACACTAAATGAAACACGTCGAGAGTCATCTCTTTAAAAATCCTCTAATTTAACTCTAGAAGGTTTCACTTTGGGAACAAACGAAACACTAAATGGTTTCATTTTGAAGGTTCCAAATTGAAGGACAAAGCACATACGTAGCTATTTTACTATTTATACAAGAGTTTTTGTATTTTCCTCTGGTCTATTGCTAAAGAAGTGAAGATCATATAACTTATTGGTTTTCTACATTGGTCAGCACCATAGCCAAAAAATTCTACAATCCATTAGAGGAGAAATTGTAAGTGATTTGAGTTCTTCAGTTGTTGATTAAATATTGAAAGTAAAAAGTACAAATAAAATAAAAGACAAGAGTTTTCAATGCTCTCTTACATTAGAGGATCCTTGGAATCAAGTTAATTTAGAGGATTGTTAAAAAAACCAAGACTCTCGACGTGTTGATGTGCGATCAGAACAAAATAATCCTCGGGTCTATCATGGAATCCATAAGAGCGCCTAAACTCTTCACTGTCTCTAATTCCTAGGAGCCTAACTCTTCTTATGTTTTGTGTTTCAACATCGTCGTAGAAAATGTAGAAGGGTCGAACATTGCCTGACAACTTCGTTGGGGCGATAATGATCTCACCAGCCTTGTTGGTGCCAGGAAAATATATTTCACGACACTCAATATCATCCCACACAAAGGAGGGTATCACACATGTTTGCTTTGACTATTCAGGTTTCTCGGCGTCTTCTAGTATCCACAAATAAAAACTAGTGAAACGAGCATAAAGGTGTCTCACAATGGAAGTTAGCTTCCCTTTGTATTCTAAGAAAACTGATTTGTCCCCGCTTAGCACAACATCACTAGGTACTTTGATGAAACTTAGTTTCTCAGATCTAACATCGAAACGCACAAAAGCTTGACCTGTAGTTTTGGTGAAGAAAGCAACATAGTAGAGAAAACCGTTGATGCATACACTAGCTGAACTCGTCCTATAAGGTAAAGGGGTACCTTTAATGGGTCTCCATCCTTGACCACTTCCCACTGTTAATACCTTGTGCTCCAGATGACCATCATAATCATTCAGATTTCTTGAAGAACATGATAATGCTTTGAATTGATCATCAATCGGATCGTATCCCACAAAAGAAGCAATGGGACCTCCAGCAGGTAACTTAACGACTTGCTCCATGCTAGGGTTACACATTATCATCCATGAGTTTGCTTTCACAGCGAGAATGCCATGGAGGGAAGCCAAAAATTGTCTGTAGTATGCAAAGGTGGTGGGAATTGCCATCTCGAAGCTGGGTACCAAAGATGAAGACTGATGCTTCTCTCCCTCGTCGTGTTGAAACGAGAAGAAGAGGGTAAGCTTCTGCTCAGGCGTGGTGAATACACCATTACTCAAAGTGACTATAAACCGTGATTGCTTCGAGGACATAGAGAAGTAAGAATCAATGAATTTTTGACTTCGGCTGATGGATGACCACGCCTTTGACATGCATCGGGAATTCATAAGAGTTTTGGCACGCACTCTAGTCAGTATAGCCATCTGTAGATCAAGAGGGAGCGAATCAAAATTTGACTTACTTGTGTTAGTGTCTTTCTCATCCTCCTCGTTACGTTTCATGGCGTCTCCCAAGGAAACCCTAGATTTGACTGGTAAAAGAGGTTTATTTCTTTTTGTTCCCTGGCCCTTCACTATAGATTTCGCAGGAAATGAAACTATTTCAGACCTAACTTGGGGTCCTTCTCATCGTCCTAACGAAGCCCAAGCCATTTTTTCCCCAAATTTTGTTTTTGTTTTACGATTTTTTTTCTTCTTGACCTTTTTCTTTCAAAAGTGTGAATTAGGTGACTAACAAAAAAAGAATGAAAAAAGACAAAAGTCCCCTATATTAATAGAGAAGCATTTTGTTGAAAATGCTGATGTGTCGTCACCAAAGTGATTTGAAAATTTAATTGTAATTAAGCATCTCAAGATAAACATATTTACAAAAATAAGTATTTTGATTTATTAAATCTATACTATTAATTGTGGAGCACACTTAGGCTTAAAAAAAAATAAACAAAACAGAATTCCATATGATGCCCCTAATAAAAAGGGTGTATCCAAACAGTTATCTATAACCAAACACTAAAATTAATATATAAGTTTATTCGGATTATGGATAAACAATTCAGATTAAGATTAATGAGATGTGGATCCTATATTAAATTTCAAAGTTTCGATTTTATATATTTGCAAATATTAAATTTTTTTCCTTCTATAATTAAGTGGTTTGTTTCCTATTATTTAGATATTATAATAATATTTAATTTCCTTATAATTGTTACAAATCAATTTGTAAAGTAAATAAAAAACGTCCCCTACTAATTTGTTTCCTTTTAAAATGTTCATAAATAAAATGATACTAACTACAACTCAATATTAGAGTTTAGTTGAAAGTTAAAAACCGCTCTCACGGCGACAAAAAGTGCGATTCAAACAGTTACAGTTTTTTTTTCCGATAAGTCCTCGCCACGATGGCGATGGTTGTTAATTCTTTCACTGGCGAAGTGGGTTTCGTGGTCTTCTATCCCCATAACCCAGTGGTTATCTCCACGAAGAAATCCACGATCCTTTGTGCGCAAATTTTGGTCCATAACCGCTCGACTTGGATCTATAAATTGCCATGGGGTTCTTCTACAATTCCACTACCAATTTACTGTATCCACAGCAATTTCATTTCTCTTCACAATTTGAAAACTCCTGCTATGGCGGATAACATCCGACGCGCTCTTCAAGACATTGATCTTGGGGCTGATGATGTCCCAATTGTCTTGCCCATTGAAGTTGTTAATCAAGCTGCTGCGGCAAATCGATTCATCATCATGGGTAGACCTGTTATTCCTCGACGACAAAACATCCGGTCAATTGTTGCTTCTCTGCCTCGCCTTTGGGGTCAAGGAGGCCTCGTTCATGGGCGGATTGTAGGAAGGAACCGTTTCCAATTTGTTTTCCCCTCGGAGGAATCTATGGAAACTGTTATTCGAAGAGGCCCCTGGGCCTATGCTGAACGAATGTTGGTCTTGCAGCGATGGACTCCAACGATGAATCTTGCGATGCTAAACTACATTCCTTTCTGGATACAAATCCACGGGATCCCACTCCAATTTCTGAACCAGGAAATTGTTGCTCATATTGGTCGCGCTCTGGGTCAACTTATGGATGTCGACTATATTGCCGATGCCGCTGCCCAAGTTGAATATGTTCGCGTGCGTATCAACTGGGACATTCAAGATCCTTTCCGCTTTCAACGTCATTTTCAGTTTACCCCAGGAGTCAATACTCTCCTTCGTTTCCGCTATGAACAACTTCGTGGCTTTTGCAAAGTTTGTGGTCTTCTTACACATGACTCGGGTAACTGCCTTGTTCAAAATGGTTTTGATGATGATTCGTCTGATGGAGACAGCGACAATGAGGGTCCCCAGATGCCTCAAGGTCCTTTTCACAATAATGCGGGTGTGCAAATCAGAGAAATCATTGATGCAGAAGATGAAGAGATACCACAGGAAGAAGGACCTGCAGAGAACGATGTTGCAGCCATGGAGGGTGATATTGTTGAGGCTACAGAGAATCAAGTCCCCCAGAACTTGGGATCAGACTTTCCTGTTCCAGCAACAACAATATTACAAAGTGATTTTCTGGGATCATTGAATGGTACTGATGCTATGGATAAGGATGAAGTTACGGGAATACGAGATGTGCACCAGATTACGGGACGTAAACGCAAGCTATCTACAATGAATGAGGATGGATCCAGCTCTTCTAGGTTGCCAACACCAACTGACGATGATGAAACTGTGGGATCAATGGATCCACAACACACTGATGGAGGCGCGGTGGGCCCTGAACCACCACTTCCGCCATGAAGACAACCTGCTGGAACTGTCAAGGTTTAGGCAGTGACCTTACAGTTCGACGCCTTAAGGAGATAAACAGTAAATATCTCCCGGACATCATTTGCCTATCAGAGACCAAGCAACAAGATGATTACATTAGAGATAAAGCTTATGAATTAGGATTTCCGTTTTATGTAACAGTCCCACCTTTAGGCCTTAGTGGTGGTTTAGTTGTTCTTTGGAAGCCCTCAGTGGTTATTTCCATCTTATTTCAATCCCCTAATCTTGTAGACTGCTTGGTTAAAATTAATGAAATCAGTTTCCATTTATCGTTTGTATATGGACACCCGAATCCAAGCCTTAGAAACCATCTTTGGGAACAAATAGAACGGATTGGAGTAGAAAGAAGGAACAAACCTTGGATGATTTTAGGAGACTTTAATGAGATATTGGGAAATAATGAAAAAAGAGGGGGAAGGATTAGAACAGAAGCTAGCTTTCAGGACTTCCGTAGTTTGGTTAGAAATTGTAATTTTTCAGACCTAAGCTACACAGGAGATAAGTTCTCTTGGGCTGGTAAGAGGGGGAACCACTATGTTTCTTGTTGCTTGGATCGCACAATGGCCACACCAGAATGGCACAACCTTTTCCCGAAGTCAGAGACTGAATTTTTGGAGTTTGGGGAATCAGATCATAGACCTTTGATCACCCGAATCTCAGATACAGTAGAGGTACGCAGAGGTTTTTTCAGATATGATGCTCGGTTATTGCATAAACTGGGTTTCAGAAATTCAGTAGTTCAAGGCTGGAACAACATCGTAAGGAGACAGGGTGATGATATTTCTCTTGCAGACAGAGTTAGTAACTGCAGACGTAGGATATCTCAATGGAAGAGGGGATACAGAACTAATGCAGAGGAAAGAATTCGAGTCATTAGACACCAGTTAGATAAGGCCATTACATCAGGAACTTCCACACAAATGGAACGAAACCGACTCAAGCGGGATCTGAATCAAGCTTACATAGATGAGGAGATTTTTTGGCAACAAAGAAGCAGAAATCGGTGGATGCATGAGGGTGACAGAAACACAAAATTTTTTCACACAATAACAAAGATCAGGAAAGCACGGAACAAGATCCTTTCCATTGTAGACAATGAAGGAACTCAACACAATGGTGATACTGCTATCTCGTCAGTTGCAATTGAGTATTTCCAAGATTTGTACAAGTCATCTGATCCTCAGGTGTCGTTACAAGAACAAATTCTGAGAGACTTTCAACCAAGAGTAACAGAGGCTATCAATGCTGATCTAACACGAGCTGTGAGCCAGGAGGAAATTAGACAAGCAGTGTTTAACATGGATCCTCACAGAGCTCCGGGACCAGATGGTTTTTCTGCAGCTTTTTATCAGCAGTTTTGGAATGAAGTTAGTCCAGCGGTAATATTGGCAGTAGAGAATTTTTTCAATTCAGGGCAGTTGGATCATTCTCAAAACCACACAAATCTATGCCTTATACCAAAGACTGAATCACCTACGTCAATGATGGAGTTCCGGCCAATAGCTCTCTGTAATGTCAGCTACAAAATAATTTCAAAGATTTTGGTTAACAGACTAAAGAAGCATCTATCAGGCATTATATCAGAGAATCAAGAAGCCTTCATCCCAGGTCGAATGATTACAGATAACAACATCATAGCACACGAAATGTTTCATGCCCTAAAAGTCAGAAAGCGACAGTCAAAATCCTATATGGCCATCAAAACAGACATCACCAAAGCTTATGATAGATTAGAATGGAGTTTTTTGAAGAAGGTTATGCAGCATATGGGTTTTGATGACAAATGGATTCAGTGGGTAATGCAATGTGTGACAACAGTTGGATATTCAATCTTGATAAATGGGACACCAAAGGGATCAATATCTCCAAGCAGAGGCATAAGACAAGGTGATCCATTATCACCTTATCTATTCATACTATGTGCTGAGGTTCTATCACATATGATGAAGCAAGCTGTTTCCAACAGAAGACTTCAAGGCATGAAAGTGAGTGACCATGGCCCAGCAATCACTCATCTACTTTTCGCTGATGACTCTCTGTTTTTCACATTAGCGCTGAACATATACGAGAAGATCTCAGGTCAAGCAGTTAATCTCAGAAAATCATCAATTACTTTTGGAAGTCGAGTTAGAGCACAGATCAAGACTCGTATGCGACACATATTAGGTATCCACAACGAAGGAGGTGGAGGCAAATATCTTGGCCTGCCAGAAGAAGTTAAACAAAAAAAGGCTGAGATGTTCAAATACATTACTGATCGGGTCAGAGGTAAAACACAAGGATGGAGTAAGAAATATCTATCATTAGGCCGCAAAGAGGTACTACTCAAGTCGATTGCTCTTGCATACCCAGTTTATTCAATGAACATTTTTAAGTTCCCAAAGGAAACATGCGAAGAGATAAACAGCATTATGGCAAAGTACTGGTGGAGTAATGAAGAAAACCGTAAAGGAATGCACTGGTTTAATTGGCAGAGGATGGGATTAGCTAAGAAAGATGGCGGCATGGGATTGAGAGATGTTGAACAGTTCAACTTGGCATTGCTAGGAAAACAAGTTTGGAGGATAATGCAGCACCCACAGTGTTTAATGGCGAAGATCATAAAGAGTAGATATTTCTCAGATACCAATATCCTTAATGCAACTCCAAAGCGAAAATCATCCTTTGTTTGGAAATCTCTGTTACAAGGTCGGGATCTCTTGAAACAAGGATTACGTTTTGTGATAGGTAATGGTTCTGATATAAATGTGTGGCTAGACCCATGGTTACCATGTCACCCTCCTCGTGCACCACAACCAAAGAATGCAAATCCTCGACCAAGTCAAATAAAAGACTGGATCCTAGAGAATGGAAGAGGATGGAATGAAGATAAGATTCGAGACTTAGTGGTGGAGTCAGATGTTGATCTCATACTGAATATCAAGCTATGTCCCACAGCTACTCATGATATTTTAGGATGGCACTATAATATTGATGGACTCTACACAGTGAAATCAGGGTACTGGTTGGCAAACCAACTAAATAGAGATGCAGACGTACAACCTCCACCAGGAAATCCTTTGATCAAAGCTAAGATTTGGAAAATTAATGCTGCTCCGAAGATAAAACATTTTTTATGGAGGCTTCTATCAGGTGCCTTGTCTGTAGGAGATACTTTAAAGAGGAGACATATCAGTCGACATTCACAATGCCGACGGTGTTGTCAGGAAGAAGAAACAGTACAACATCTTTTCTTCGATTGTTTCTATGCACAACAAGTTTGGCGAGCTTCAGGATTCTCACATCAATGTCTTTTTGATGCTCGAGTTACGGTGGAGGAGAAGATAGATATTATATTGTCTACTCTACTAAACAAAGAGCACCATCGTTTTACTCAAATTGCTATTTGGATCCTATGGCGTCTATGGAAGAGTAGAAACCAACTAGTGTTCCAACGAAAACACTTGACATGGTACTCGTCCCTGACGATGGCGAGGAATGATGCTTCAGAATGGGAAACAGGGCAAGAATACATTCGGAGTTTAAAGATGAACTGTAGCCCTGGACATACAAAAACTCAAGATTTTTCTACTGAGGGATGGAGCAAGCCCCCTACTGACTGGATTAAGTGCAACTATGATGGTTCGTATTCACCACATAATCACCAAACAAAAGCTGGCTGGATATATCGAGATCATGAAGGTATATATATAGGAGCAGGACAAGCTCATGGATCAACATTGACATCGGCACTTGAGAGTGAACTACAAGCACTGCTCTTTGCAATGCAAAACGCCTGGTCAAGAGGATACCGACAAATCATTTTTGAGGGCGATAACCAGGACATAATAGCTCTTTTGGAAGGAACCAAACTCAACTTTGGAGTGTACAACTGGCTTCGAGACATAAGACATTGGAAAAGAAAATTCAGAGAGGTTTTATTCAAGTGGACATCAAGGAAATCAAATCAACCTGCAGATTTGTTGGCGAAAACACCTATTCCACATAATACTACTTATTATTTCCATTACTATGTTCCAAGCTTCCTTGTATCAACCTTACATTGTAACCACTTACAATCAAATTAAATCAAAGCAGATGTTTAAAAAAAACAAAATGATACTAACTATAAATATATTTTAATCCCTAAAATCACTCAAACCATTTAAATCAAACTATCCAAATTCAAACAACTAAATTTAAATTCAAATATATTAAAGGTAAATTTGTTACCATCAAAATCGGACAAATAAGTTCAAAAACTTATATATGTAAACATGTTAAATTTAGTTATATTTTCGGTAACAATAATTTTCGATTTGATATTTACTTAACATACAAAACTGAATAGATTTAATTATTATATAAATTACGATTTTCCTTTCCTTTCCTAAAATATATATTTCAAACCGAAAATGAACAAAATCTTAAATAACTACGATTTTTTTTTTTTTGTTAATATCTTGAAATTTTTTGTGTTAGGAAACCCTAACATATCCGATTTCTATATAAGACATGTCGAACTCTTTTGTTTCATTCATTCACAAGAATGTTTTGGAGCATCAAAATTTTGAGTTTATGAGTTTTCTAACTTTTTTTTTCATTTTGTTTTATTATTAGTGTTTTAGATTTGAAACTCTTAAAAACATGTGAAACATAAAAGCCAAAACTTTAAATTTTTAAAATACTGGTGCTGGTGAAACAATCAGATAGTTCTAATCGATTTTATATTATCATACTTTTTTTTTTTTAACTGTAAATGTGATAGTGTATTATTTTTATGCTCCATGGTTATAATGTTATAGGTGACCTATTGGGTGATTTCAAAGGAAGAATCTTGAAGCAGGTCATACTTGATAATGGAGTAATCTATTGAGGAACACTGATATTCATATCAATCATTAAAGGTCTACAAAGCAATAGACGGGGAAGCTATAATCTATATATTATTATTATTTTATATTTTTTCAGTTTCAAGAGTCTGAGATAATAGAATTAGTCTGAGTTATATGTTTATAATATGGACCTCTATTTCTGTAGCATTTACATGTTTTTAGATAGAAAATGTTTATAAAAAAAATACAAGAGTTAATTGTTAACTTAAACCTATTTCGTGAAAGGTGCGGTGCTAATTTAATAATTAGAGAAAATTAGTTTATCTTTTTTATAAAAGGTTTAAGAAGGGTGCTAATTTTATAATTAGAATCATTGAAAATTATTTATCTTTTGTGAACTTTGTTTTAATTAGGATGTTACATGAAAAAATAGGAGGGACTAAAATTGAAACTGGTAAAAGCAATTTGGAATTATTTTAGTTTATGGATTGATATTTCGTTTTTTCATTACTTAAAAATTGTAATGAAATTTTGAGACACCAAAAATGATATTTGATTTATATATTCTGCACTTTCTTTCTTTTTTTTTTCTTTTTTTTTTCTCTTTTTCTGTTATAAAATTTCTCACCTATTTCTTAAAAAAATATTTAAAAATATTTAAAAATTTTGCCCACAAAATTATTTACGAAAAATAAAGAATTGTTATATGAAAAATAATCTATCCGATGGATCCATTTGCTCTTATATGTCAGTAAACAGAACATATCCAAGTCTTGTGGTAAGACCTTTTTTGGTGTGCATCATGTTGGTGGTTACTGTGTTTGTAAATTAGTTACTACTTTTAAATGTTTAAAGCATCAGTTTCTGAAGTATCTTTAGAGAAAAACCACTCAAACTATTATATTTCAAAAGTTTTTGCTCGATCAATAATTTAATTGAAGATGGCACTCGCAATATGATTGCAGTCTTAAGAATTGATTTCAGTAAAGTAAATGCATACGATTATCCTACAAAAATTTAACACATGCTAAATTCATATAAAGTCGGTGTTATGCATTTCAATATGTCAAAACAAAAAAAAAGTCGTTGTCGTGCTTGTGTGTTTTATTTAACTAGACATTTCTCCTATGCCACATGCTAAATTCAATTCGAACATCTTTCACTAAATTCAATTAAATTTGAATAATAGATATGAAAATATCATAATTTTATTTTAAAGAAGAACATATACTAAATCCTAAATTTCAGCATTTGAAAAATCTCTATATATATATATATATATATGCGTGTATTTCTAATATATAGGACTACCATATATATAAAAGATTTATGTATTAGAGATCGACAGAACCAAGAATTTCCAAAAATGAAAATGACCACAACGCTCCTTACCATTTAGATTTTTTAAAGCTAAACATATATAATCCATTAAATATAAAACACATGAACACAATAAATTAAAATTTTATCCATATGAAATATAATTATTTCAGAAGTTTTGAGAAATATATATAAGATAGGAGGGGTTGGTAATATTAAAAAAAAATTATTGTCCTATTTATATCAAATATCAGGACAAGTAAATTAGGTAGGAGACAGAAATATGTAATTTAGAAAATAGAATAACCCATTATATATAAAACACAGACATAATAAATTAAAAATTTTAGCCACATGAAATATAATAACTTTCATAAGCTTTGAGAAAATTTTTATTGACCTATTTATGTCAAATATCTAAACCATTATAATAAAATAAAATGGGTAGGAGACAGTAGGCATGAGATTATTATCCGTTATACGCGGACATCCATTTTTGTATCCGAATTTGCTCAGAAAATGGATATCAGGATAAACGGGTACAGATAGTGAAATAGCGAACAAAATGGATATGGGTACGAATAGTACTAAATTTTAAAACGGATAACGGATATCCATTTTTTCCTGGACATCCTGTATTATATTTGGATAAGGATAATACTAAATTTTAAAATGGATATTTGTTTTATCACGGATATCCAATATTTATATACGGATATCCGGTATTTTTGCCCAAAATACGTATTTTTAATTTTTTTTAGTGGATATTTGCGGATAATCAAAATTTTAACGGATATCCAAAATTTTTGGATACGTATACGGTTTAAATGGATAAGAACACTTTTATGCGAATATCCCAAAAAAATCGGATATACGCTCTGTTTACAGGCCTAGGAGACAGAAACCGGTAGTTCAGAAAATAGAATAACGTTATCTAGACTATTATGAGAAAATACTATAGAACATAACATCTTTCTATTACTATTTTTTGTCTCGAAATAGACATGCCACATTTCTATTACTATTTTTGTATAATAGTTATCTTTACATATAATAAAAATAAATTGAATAATTCTTTTTGTTTAACCTAACTAAAATACAAATCGAATACTGAACTGGTATGAGTTTGGATTATGAATATTTTCAATTCTAAAAAATATTTTTACAAACATAATGTTACACATACGTAATATATTATAAATCTAATAACATACTTGGTTTTTGAAATCAACCCCGCACGTACGTGCGGATCCGAACCTAGTGTGCCATTAAAATATATAAGGAAATCTTTATTTCATTATTATTTACATAAATGTGTCATTTGAATATATAAGATAATGTTTCTTTCTATTAGTTATTTAAAATGAAAGACTTCATCAACTATTAAAAAAATAAAATATAGTTAATAGTTTAATTATCATTTTCATAACATATTTAATTATTTAAAGTAACTTACATTCCATAAACTATTAAAAAACTTATTCATCTATTTAACTTTTTAAAATACAAAACTTATTCTCCGATTTCAAAAAAATTGATGACTATTCAAGTACTCCCTTTGTTTCACAATAAGTATCATTTTGACACATTTCATACAAATTAAGAAAATATTAAATATATATATATATGCCCTTATTTAATAAATATTTAATGAGTTAATTTAGTCATAGATTAAGGCTAAAACTAGAAAATCTAATGAAAAAGATGCATTAAATAGTGCATTGGAAATGTAAAATGACACTCTTTGTGAAACAAAATAAAATTCTAATATGATACTCTTTATGAAAAAAAGAGAGTATATATTAAAAATTAATTATTATAATAATCTTAAAAATAAATAACATTATCACAATTATCACAATAATTAACATTATCCCCTATATATTAATAGAGAAACATTTTGTTGAAAATGCTGATATGTCGTCACCAAAGCGATTTGAAAATTTAATTGCAATTAAGCATCTCAAAGATAAACATATTTACAAAAATAAGTATTTTGATTTATTAAATGTGCCATTAAAATATATAAGGAAATCTTTATTTCATTATTATTTACATAAATGTGTCATTTGAATATATAAGATAATGTTTTTTTCTATTAGTTTTTTTTTAAAATGAAAGACTTCATCAACTATTAAAAAAATAAAATATAGTTAATAGTTTAATTATCATTTTCATAACATATTTAATTATTTAAAGTAAATTACATTTCATAATCTATTAAAAAACTTATTCATCTATTTAACTTTTTAAAATACAAAACTTATTCTACGATTTTAAAAAAATTGATGACTATTCAAGTACTCCCTTTGTTTCACAATAAGTGTTATTTTGGACACATTTCACACAAATTAAGAAAATATTTATATATATATATATATATGCCCTTATTTAATAAATATTTAATGAGTTAATTTAGTCATAGATCAATACAATAAAAACTGAATGTGTTTCTCTCCTGTGTTGACACCTCAGCTTTTTAGTTGAAGGAGGAGTTGACACATCAGTTAAAACAGTTAGCCAATCAAATTATAAGAATTAATACAGCTCAATATTTTTATCCAATAATAATCTTTCTCCATTCCACATCATTCCTTCTGATTTCTGTTATGGACCCAGCCCAATTGCAATAGTGTCCAAGAAAACCAGTAAAAGAACCCAAATTAACATGTGTATGACAACTGAGAAAGGTAACCATTAAAGGACACAATGTTCTTTAAACATCTTGGTTACGTATTATTTGTAATCTAACATCATTTTGGCAGTTTATTTTAATCTGAATTACTATCCGCACTATGTGCAGAATAAATAGTTAATAAATAATTTTACTGTAATTTATATATACAAAAATCTATAATATTTATCGGTAAAAGTATTATTTGGGATCTAAAATTTATTTGTGTAGTAGATAATTTTTTTGTTTTTATTTTGAGTATATAAAATTCTTGTATAATAATTAAGATTTAACTTATGCAAATTATTATAATATGAATTTTATATTATCTCACCATATGAATCAAAAGTTCTTAAAATTTTATGGAAATGTAAGTAAGTGATTCAATTAAGTTATAAAAATAAAAGAATTAAATTTTGGGTGTCATTTAAAAAATATATATACATTGGTATGTAAATAAAAATACTATTAAAAACTAAGGACAAATAAAAGAAATCATTTCTCGAGCTTTGTGAGCGCAACATGTAAGTATTTTTTTGTTTTTGTGAGAAAACTTATGCATATAAGAGATATGAACTAAACTAGAGTAATCTCTCAAGCGTGATTGGAGGATAAACTCTCTTTTTGAAGCATACATAAACTAGAGTAAATTAGTTATGTATTATCAAACAAAAATTCTCATATGTCTATTTTATTGATTATATATTTACTATATGATTTCTTTTCACAGTGATGATTGCAATGTTTGAATTTTGGCGTCTGATAACAAAGGTTCCTTGCCTCTCAAGGTTTACATATAATAACACCAGTGACAAATTAAACAATGTTTAAGATCCAAAACCAAATGTTTAATTTAAGAAAACTAAATCATCTATAACTTTTAAAATAACTTTGACAATTAACATAATTGTTGTATACACTTTAATATAAGTATAATATTTAAATAATAACACAAAACCAAACTAAAGTAAAAATATGTCTATTTACTTTGACATACGTGGACTTGTTGTAAAAAAGAATAGGTAATTTACAAAAGGAAACAAACAAATAATAACGTAACAACAACACAAACTATATAAACTTAGATTATTAAATTTGTAAACTACAAATAATACACCACACAATAACACTATACTATTATCTCCAAAAATAATAGGAGAAAAAAACAGAGCATATAGTAGAGTTAAGCAAATTATACGAGTAAATGATTGTAATAACGAATATTACGGAGTTACAAACCATTGTAGGTTTTTTCAGTTCATTTCTATATCTTAGCATTGTGTAAACCATAATATTCATGATTGATATAATTCCAAAAAAATTAAAATCATACTTTGAATATCAAATGTATTTCAAAATAACATACAGAGAATATAAAATATAAATCATACTAAAGAATAACATCCCGCGGCATCGCGCGGGTCTAACCTAGTTAAGGCTAAAACTAGAAAATCTAATGAAAAAGATGCATTAAAAATATAAAATAGTGTATTGGAAATGTAAAATGACACTCTTTGTGAAACAAAATAAAATTCTAAAATGACACTCTTTATGAAACAAAGAGAGTATATATTAAAATTAATTATTATAATAATCTTAAAAATAAATAACATTATCACAATAATTAACATTATTTTCTATATTTTACGGGTGAAATATATTTTTATATAAAATAATTAAATGTAAATTTGAATAAAATAAAAAAATTATGTGTAAAATTATTATTATGTCACCTTAAATTCCAAAATAATAATTCTACTTGTAATAATTTTATTTAAGTCGATTTATCCTGCATATAGTGCGGGTTGTTAAGTATTCCTTACACTTAAAACTAGACGAGATTCACAAAGTAATTGAAAATTTATTTATTTTGTGAATGTTGAATGTATGTATTAAAACAAAATCAGTTATGCCAACGTAAAATGGGCCTTAAGGCCCATTATACACTTAAACGTCGTCGTATTGTTGAACCTACGTCGAAAATAACTCGCCGTGAAACCAAAACACCTTAGTCAATCGGAGAAAGTTACAGTCAATTATTCCGAGAATGGTTCAGCCGCGATTCGTACGTCCGACGCAGTCATCACCTTCCTCCGACGCCGGAGAACCAAATTCATCCAACCTATACGTCGCGAATTGTGGACCGGCGGTTGGACTATCACACGACGCAATCGCGGCGGTGTTCGCTGATTTCGGTGAAGTGAAAGGCGTATACGCAGCGGACGAGAGCGGCGTTCGCGTCATCGTATCTTTCGCGAATCCTTTCTCGGCGAAAGCTGCTCTAGAAGCCTTGAATGGTCGGCCATGCCCGGACCTTAAAGGACGGTCTTTGCATATTCGATACTCAGTTCTTCAATTAGCTTCCGAGGTACTTCCAATTACAATACTGGATCCATTAATGGGTCATGATTAGATTTTTGTATATGTCACAAAGTTTTGATCTTTATGTGTTGGTTGTAACATGTAGACGCAGGTGAATGATTGTGTTCCAGTGTCTTTAGTTGATTCAGAGTTGAACATCCCAGGGCTTTTCCTAATTCCTGAATTTGTCAGTGTAGAAGAAGAACAGGTACATAGTATTTTGTAATGGTGCTTAAGGTGTAGTAGGTGTTATACTTATTGGTTCTGTCTTTATTAGCAATTGCTTGCAGCTGTTGATGCTCAGCCTTGGATTGGTCTTGCTAAAAGGCGTGTTCAACACTATGGATATGAGTTTTGTTACGGGACAAGAAATGTTGATACCAAGAAGCCTCTTGGGGAGCTTCCATCGTTTGTTTCTCCAATACTCGAACGAATCTCGTTGTTCCCGAGTCTTGATAACGACCTGTCAAGCTTGGATTTGGACCAATTAACGGTACATCATCACACTCTCTGTACTTAGATTAAAATGTTTTTAGCTATATTGATGGCTGAGGAGTTTTTGTGAAAATATTAGGTAAACGAGTACCCATCTGGGGTGGGTTTATCGCCTCACATTGATACACACTCAGCATTTGAAGATTGCATTTTCAGCCTTTCTTTAGCTGGTCCTTGTATAATGGAATTCAGAAGATACTCTGTTTCTACATGGAAAGCCTCAACTGCTGATGCTGAGAAGTTGGGTGACTCCTCTTGTATCAAAAAGGCCTTATATCTTCCTCCTCGATCTATGCTATTATTATCCGGAGAAGCACGCTATGCTTGGAATCACTACATTCCTCATCACAAGGTTGTATTCTTATCACCACAAACTTCATTTGGATATCTCCTTGTCTCTCACCATGATATTGTTACTGCATTTCTCTATTAGTTGGTAACCGTTGTACTGTGCTCTTATAGATTGACAAGGTGAAGGATAAAGTTATTAGAAGGAGTCCCAGAAGAGTTTCTTTCACAATTCGAAAGGTAATATACTTGTGACCAATATGTGCTTTTTCAGTTGATGTTGAGAGACAATAAATTCAAATTATTTTGCAGGTGAGAAATCATCCCTGCAGGTGTAACTATCCACAATACTGTGACTCTCAGCAACAAAGATAACTGAAGAAGAAGATAAAAATGAAAGGAAGAATATGTTAGGTATAGACAAGATGCATTTGGAGAAGAAAATGATCATTTTTTGTAGTTGTTTACTCTTAATCATTAGACTAGATTTGAATGTTTATAATAGTTTTGATATTCAAATTGTTACTCATTGTTCCAAATGTTCTAAGTTCACAATTATGTTTTCATATAAGAAACAACCTTCTTCAAGTCTTTCTTCTCATTTGTTGTATTTTCATCTATTTCAGTTCAATATCTCTTTTATACACTACATCTAAAATCAACAAAATATTACAATTAAAACGATAGGCAACTTGCAACACCACACCCTAACTTCGGTTCGATTGTTATAGGCGGAAGCAATGGACACAATTTCACTTTTCTAACTACTTCAAATTATCCGGAAGCAATGGACACAATTTCACTTTTCTAAATACTTCAAATTATGTTACGATCATTTATGAGCTCAAGCTTTACACTTATGACTTATCCTACATATGAACTCACTATATTCCCTATGATATTATTGAAACAAGCTTATTGAAACCGAGTCCTTGTTAGTGGTTTGGTGAATGTATTAACGTTCGAAGACTGGACACAATGTAAATTTTGCATTTAGGTGAGAAAGAGAGCATATTTATTGTATTTTTGCAACAAATCTAGTTGTCTTATACTCCGTCCACTTCTCAGTTGCAAATAGATATTTTCTAGAGGGTGGTTAAAACTTCAGAGTCAAAGTACCCGTTTTAAACGATACAAATACAAAAGTTTTGTAGGCCATAAAAAGTGAACTGCTTTACCCCATCCTTATTATTGATAAGGCAACAAGAAACAGTACTCACTGAGTAATCACAATTCAACTATACATTTAGTTGTATTAGTTTTGGAAGATAACAAATCATAATAAAATAGAACAAAAACAAAACACAAAAAAAAAAGATAGAAAGTGAGAAAGTCACTTGTGACCTCTCACATGGCGTCGCTAGATTCTCATGTGTTGATGGGGATAGTTAGCCTGGTCTTTTTATCTGCTCTTTTTGGCACTATCGTAAGCTCGGAATCGCAATGCCGAAGTTTCGATTCCATCATCAGTTTCGGCGATTCAATTGCCGACACCGGAAACTTGCTCGGTCTCTCGGACCAAAACAATCTTCCTATGAGCGCGTTTCCACCGTACGGAGAAACTTTCTTCCACCACCCAACCGGTCGTTACTCCGATGGCCGCCTCATCATTGACTTCATTGGTACTTCTCTTTCTTTATGTAACTCGGAAGAGTCAAAGAAAACAAAACCTTGTGTTAGAAAAGAATCTTGTTAAGGTAGTAATAGATTTAAGGGCTCTTTCTTCGTTTTCCTTTTTGTCTTATGTAAACTCTTGTTCTGTTTTCTTGTTTTGGCGTAGTTTTTTTCGATTTAATGAATATTCTTTTTTTTTTCGGGTTCTGTTTACTGAATTCTTAGTGTTTCTTCTGTAAAATATTTCTCTGTTTATTATTTTATTTTTTTCTTGAACGGCAAGTTAACAATGTAAACCGTTAAGTGATGGTCCAATTTTTTTCTTTACAGCTGAATTTTTGGGGCTTCCTTATGTGCCTCCTTACTTCGGATCTAAAAATGGAAATTTTGAGAAAGGAGTTAATTTTGCTGTGGCCTCAGCAACGGCATTGGAAAGTTCTTTTCTCGAGGAGAGAGGATACCATTGTCCTCACAACATCAGTTTAGGAGTTCAGCTTAAGATCTTCAAGGAGAGTTTACCAAATCTATGTGGTTTGCCATCAGGTAGTGAACTAAGATCGACTTTAGTGGAGTCATCATTATTATGTATTTGTTTTTATGTGGTTTGAGATGATCACTTGTATTTGTTCTTAGATTGTAGAGATATGATTGGAAATGCTTTGATTCTCATGGGAGAGATTGGAGCGAATGATTATAATTTCCCATTCTTCGAAAGTAGACCCTTAAATGAGGTCAAAGAGCTAGTTCCGTTTGTGATTAGTACTATTTCTTCTGCCATTACGGTAACAGTTTTTCATAAAATTCTTGTTATGCTAGCCACAATAACGAATAAAACTGATTTGATTAATTAGGTTTTTAAAAACTATTTTTTTTGCTTTGGGACTGTGTTGAATCCAGGAGTTGATTGGTATGGGGGGAAGAACATTTCTGGTGCCGGGAGGGTTCCCTATTGGATGCTCAGTAGCATTTTTGACATTATATCAAACATCAAACATGGAAGAATATGATCCTTTAACAGGATGTTTGAAATGGCCGAACAAGTTTGGAGAATACCACAGCGAGCAGCTTCAGGTAGAACTCAAGAGACTCAGGAAGCTCAACCCTCATGTCAACATCATATATGCTGATTACTACAATGCTTCCTTGAGCCTTGGCCAAGAACCAGCCAAATACAGTTAGCCTTCTTCATTCCTCCACTAAATCTCCACAACCAATTTACTGATTCGGTATTAACTGAGTTTCCAAATCAATTTACTGATTCGGTATTAACCGAGTTTTGCAAATCAATAATATTTTCAGGATTCATAAACGGAACCTTGTCCGCTTGTTGCGGTTTAGGAAGACCATACAACTTCAGCTTTAGTCAAAGTTGTGGAAGTGTAGGAGTGGAATCTTGTAACGATCCTTCAAAGTACGTAGCCTGGGATGGCATTCATATGACTGAGGCTGCACATAAGTTGATGGCCGATGGATTACTCAAAGGACCATATGCGACTCCTCCTTTCAATTGGTCATGCCTCAGCTCCAAAATTAAGAACGAGAACTCATTAGAAAACACAATATTATTTGATGAGTAGTTGACGCAAGTTTGTCTCAAAATTTATAATCTGTTCTCAAATAATTCAAGTACTATTCGTTTAGAGTTAAATCACAAACATAATACACTTATTGTCAAATTTAATTTTGGTTTCTTAATATGTATGAAATACTTTAAACTTGGATTAACTATAAACAAAGGGAGTATGGTCTAAGTATGTTTATGTTCACTTTTGTAATATTGTGTTGTTGTCTGAGGGAGGGTGGGTGGTTCAACTGGTCAAGTCACTTGAATCAAGTGTTCCTAACTAAATCATGTGATGTACATTATTTTAGAAAGATCAAAGTCTCCCTACAAGATAACTCCGTGGTCACTAATCGAGAAGAAATGGCCCTTGTTGTAATCATCCACTTCCTAGCAATCAAATAAATTTACGATTAAATGATCATTGGTTTAAGAAATCCCACTTTCCATATTACTATTTGCTGATTTCAGAACATATAACAATTGAGATCGAGCTTTGGAAGTAAAATACTCGTTTAAAGAGAGATTATTATTAAACGAGGCAAGTGATCTAAAATACTTTAAAAGTAATTTGATATCCAAGAATGAGAGATTCTGGTACAATAGAGAGAGAGATATATACAATTTTTTTTTGATGAACACATTCGTATAGATATTAATTAGTAAGGAGAGAAAGGCGAAGAGAAAAGAGAATGAAAAACTAACATCTCAAATGTGATTCAAAAGAAACTTAACATCCTGTGTGTATCAACTGGATTAAAGGATTCATAACATGAAAACCAAATATTCTAAAAAAATCGGGTAACAGAAAAGAAAACAGTTCTTTAAAGCAATTAATTAAGAAGTTGGCTCGTTCCTTTTGAACACGGGATCCCATACTAATGCGAGTGCGGCCCCTGTCAGCGGGGCAACTGTAAACATCCGGAGGCCTCTGACAAAATCTTTTCGTGCAGATATCATGGAGAAACGAATGTCTCTTAATCCCTGTAACACCCAGAAAAAAAAAAAGTAGTATATATATAATATCTAATAAATGATCCTTCTAGATGTCAAGGTGTAAAGTGTAAGATGCATGATTAAAAGGAGAAAGCTATATATACCTCTATGACAATTCGAAATAACATCTCATTCTGATTGCTGTTGTTCAAGTGAGAGAGGTGATATTAGTTAACGGCTTAGAGCATATTACAAGATGTTTGAGAACAGTGAGAGGCCAAATAAAATAATATAAAATAAAACTAAAAACTGATTACATGCATACCCTGCCGAGATTCGAAGCTGCTCTATTGCCGATATTGATCCCCCGATCGAGTGGTTCAATCGTTTCTTCAAAAGGAGGTTTAATACAAGTACGATTTCATAAGAAAAAAATCAACACAATTTCTACGTAAAATACAAACTATGAAAGATATATATGTGTTACCTGAGGTAACTTACCTCAACACTTTTAACATTTAAATCTTTAATGGACTGAGAAATTTGGCGGTACATGAGCGGACGTCGAGGAAAAATGAAGCCATTACAGGTGACGAAACCTCGACTTCTAGCCAAGGAAAGCGCACATTGAGCCTTTGACAGAACCAGGCGCTGCAACGATGCCATCATCGTTTCAGGAATTAGTGTAGATCGTGTTGTTATTGTGAATTTCAATTTGAGAGAGGGAGGGAGCTAGAGAGGGTTCGAGAAACTGACGTGTTTACTACCTATGGTTTGATTTCTCTTTGATATTTATATAAATAAAATTACTCTTTAGATAGATCTAAATCTTTTAAATTAATATATAACAGGATTTGCTATATTTTTCTTCAAGTTCAAATCATATGTTCCTATTAGTGTTCAAATTTTATATATAAAACTAGATTATAACCCGTGCTAGAGCACGAGTTGAAATTCCTTTTACTTATATTATAATTTTAGAATAAAATACGATTCCAAAGATCACGATTAATGCTAGATTAGGACCTTTAAAACTTTTAAAATCAATCATATAAATTATATTTTATTCTACAATTATAATATAAATAAAAGAAATTCCAATCCGTGCTCTAGCATGGTCCTAATCTAGCATTAAAGTTTAATTTTTAATTCTGAATACGATCCGAAGATCACGATTAATCTTGTTAAATTACCAAAATTTAATTCCTTTTTTATGATTGAGAGTATATTTTTATCTCTTTAATAGCTTTTTAATTGACGTGGTTTATCAATAAAATCTGTGGAAAATAAATTGGTAATATTGTGATTCCAGATATTTGGAACCATATACGTGATCTTCCGAAAATAAAGTCTGGAATATCCATGAACTATCAATTTGGAATAACCCGTTTAAGATTTTCTGTTACAATTAAGGTTTATTTGTTACAATTAATATATGAATTAATTTATAGTCTATAACCTATTTGTAACCATTTATTAAAATTATAAAGTCTACCAAAACAATGTTGTGTACTTCCGTTTTATTATAAATGGGATATTTGACAAGTAAATAATTCAGTTGGAGCAAAGTAGGTCTATGGTTGGATGTGAAACATCGTAAAGATCTTTAAAAAAAAATTTAATTTCGATTTTGTTTGTGATGGTAAACCGGTAAAGCTTGTAGAAATAAGGTTTTTTTTTTTTTTTTTTTTTTTTTTTTTAAATAATTTCTAAAATTTGCTGATAAAGTCTAAGAAACACCAGCTCAACTGGTCAACATGTAGGGAGTGTTATTCAATGAAGCTTTTTAACCGATTTGAATTAGAGGTGAATTTTAGAGTTCAGTGGTTTTGTAAATGCATTGAAGATGATGACGACGATGAAATCACCTGATATTATCGTAGAAGTCTTGAGAGGATACTTCAAAAATTGTTAGGATTGTGTTTGTTTGTGTTTAACAAATAAAATAACTTTAAATCCAAATAACCACTAAATCTAATGGATATTAAATAACAGGGGATTAAATTTATTTTAGAATTCACCACACAAATACACAATCTAATAACATTGCATTTTCATGTATTTTTCCAAATCCATAATTGAATAACACTAGATTCCAAAATACATTCAATTTTTTAAAAATACAACTAGGTCAGTTTCCCGCTTGTGCGGGGATATATTACTTTTAAAAAATAGTTTAACTAATTTAACAAATCAACTGGTAATTAAATTATAAGACTAAAAACGCTAGCAAAAATGTAAATGGAAAAGAATTCCCTAAAAGAGACCATGATTTAATTTTCCATGATTTATATCGGCAAACTCTTCAAAACGAAAGTAGTTTTTCTAATATAAACATAACGTAACAAACACTTAAATTAAATACTTAGGAAATTAAATATTTAAAAATTTATGGCAAACACTTAACAAATTAAATATTTATAAATTATGGCTATGCGGTTTTTAAGCTCATTATATGTCCCAAGTTTTAAACAAATGCTGCACTTAATGTAAAAAAGTGAATTTTTATTATTATATTTATAAAACTGAATCCTACAATTTTTATACTAGTTTTATATATATTGGGAAAGTTAAAATTTTGGAAAAACTATATTTAGAAAATTATATTTAAAACAAAAGCAAAACCATAGCAAAATTAATGTAGTTTAAGGGTTTTTTTTAATATAAAATTAGAATTAGTTTAGAAATTATAGTTATTCCGGTCAAAAACGTTAATTAATAGATCCGTCATTGTCTCTATCTCTTGTGATAAGTTTCCGCGTAACCAATGAAAACTTTAAGCAAAACAAATTATTTCTTTTGGGTAATTAAATTTCAGTTAGAGGAAGTGCACTATGAAACACTTTTTTGTGTTTACTGTTATATTGTAATCACACATTGATACTTACGCAAACTCACATATAGAAATCATACTGTTAATCGAGATGGTTGCGTCCACAATAAAATGTGGATGCTTTGAACACAAGTTTCACAAACCCACCACTTTAGAAATAATCTAGAGAAACCAACATCAAACTAAAAGTTCTTTATAATGGATTTCTCTCGATAACTACATGATGCAAAATCTTAGTAAAACATGTAAAAAGACAAAAAGACAAAGTAGTGTTGGAGTAAGTTCGAAGTAAGCTTTATGGAGATAAGAATCAAAAATGTATATTTAGGAGTTAGCTAAATATACTTACATATTTAGGAGATAGCTAAATATGTAATATTGCCTAATAAGAGATTAGGGTTTTGGATTTGATTCTTATATATATGAGGAGATATCAAAGTGTGATATAACTCATTAGGGTTTGAGAGTATTGAGAGAGAGCTTGTAATCTTGGTGACAACTCTAGTGGATTCCGGGCTTGGTCCCGGCGAGACGTAGGTGATGCTATTCTGGCTCACCGAACTCGTTAAACTCGTGTGTCTCTTTTACTTTATCTTCATATGCTTACAATAATTGGTATCAGAGCACATGTTCAAAGTAGTGGACCGAGAAGAAGATGGGAACCCTCACGGTGACCTCGGGAAAGTCTTCCTAACGAGAAGGTCAGGCGGCGAGTTATGTCGGTGACTATTTAGAAGAGACTAAGGATATGTATGGTCCTTGGTTTGAAGAATCAAGAGTAGTTGATTCAAAACCCTAAAGAGAGTCACCTCAAGGAGGAGCTTGCTGTGACGGAGAAGAAAAAAAAAAAAAAACGTTTTTCTTGAAAAAGAAAAATCGTTGAAGTACGGAGGAGAAGCCGATCATGGAGGAGAAGCTGATCGTGGAGGAGAAGCCAATCCGGACCGATGGAAGAACAAGGTGTTCGTGATAACTTGGAGAACAAGCAGCGAATGCTTAAGAAGAAAAACAATCGTCTTCAATGAAGGAGACTAAGATGATCATGATCTATTAGAGGACGATTGCGTGGACAGGAAGAAATCAATCAATTTGGGTTAGAAGCCGATGGTGAAGCTCTCAAAGGAACACGTTCGCTTGGAAAAAAAAAACCGATCAAAGAGTAAAGAGAAGAAGGAAGAAAACAATATATCAATCGATTTGTTGTTTCAATCTATTCCGGAGGCTTTAATTCTACAAGTTGGGAATATTGATACCTTAAAATATGTCTTCCCTGAAGATGAAGACACGCTGGTGACGTGTGAATTCTTCTAAGCGAACCAGATAAGAGAAACGAGATTTTGGTTCTCGTCGGCGTTTGTTGAATCTTCGGGAAGCTTGTCGGTGGCAACATAGATGACGAGTTCACCGGAATAAATCGTTGGAAACTCTTTAACCATGGTCACGAAAGGAGCTCAGAGGCGGTGGTGATTAGGTTATCGACGGAGCTGGATGTTGTTTAAGTTGCTCTCAAGGTCTCGAAAAGGAGAAAAAGACAGAGATGAACTCGCTTTCATGAAAGGTCTGAATAAACAAAGTTCATGAGATAGTTTGAGTTGCAAAGACAAAAAAAATTCATGAAGAAAGAGAAGGCTCATGGAGAAGATGATAGATGCAATAAACGCATAGAAACTTATCAGAGCCTTGGTGTTGCTGGAAGAAAAAAAAAAAAAATTTCGAAAATTGAAACGAAAGAATTTGATGATGACGTTATGCGTTTTGAAGAGAAAAGCACACGTGTGAACTGGATAGAGAAGAAGATCTCTTAAGGTTTTCATTGAAGTTATTATGTGCAGCAACTTGAAAAATGTTGAGAAAGAAGAAGATCAGAAATCTAAGTTCAGCGGATTCAAAGAGGAATCGAAGTGAAATTTATTCTTTTTATTCCAAAGCCGTTTCTAATGAGATCGGAGATGTTAGGATTTGAATCAGCAACATAAATCAACGAAAGATGTGGAGAGTGGTGAAGTCATCTTTGAAAATCCAGGCGGATGAGTTTGCTGAGTTGAAAAGAAGCAACAGATGAGAAAGATCTTTGTGTAAAGTTGTTGAATCAGAGTTTCGGGTTGAGACGTGTAAACTCGACGAGTCTGGAACCATTGTAATGAAGTATCATTAATGGCTGAAACTGAAACAAAAGGTGGTAGAAGAATGACGTGATGATGATGTTGTAAAAAGAAGAAGTTTTTCTTCTTTGGTCAGATCTGGTAGTTGTATGCCGAGTTTTATGCAAGTTTAGGTAAAAAAGGTCATCGACAACAAAGAGGCAGAGAATATACACAGAGATGTTGGAAAATTTCATCTAAGTTGGGTTTGCAATTCGAAGAGCTGAGTGTGGCCGGAAGTAGAATCTTTGTTCAGGTGATGGGAGCAGTGAGGAGAAGAGAAGCTTTACAAACGCAGTCCGAAAAGCGAGAAGAAGAATCTCATAAAGAAAAGATGCAGCCGAGAATCGTTCATGGAGGGTGATGATTAAATGAGAAGTTAATGTCGCAGCGAGTTCACAGAAATTATTTACTCAGATGATGCATGGAAAGAATCAATTTGGGAAGCATCTAAGGTTCTGAGTGTTTGTTCAAAAAAAAAAAAAAAGGTTGAACTGCAAGTCACGAAAAAGGGATATTTAAGGAGCCTCGGAGAATGAAAAGAAGGATCAGAATGAGTTTAAAGATGTTCTGCGTCTTGTTTGAAGAAAGTCGTTTTGGTCTATATCGAAGAAAAACAGAGTCAAGTCGTTTTGTTCCGTATCGGAGAAAACAGAGTCACGATGTTTCTGATAACCGGAAATCTGCTGTTTGAGAGAGAAGGCTCAAATATGTTTTTGACTTATGTGAAGCTTGCAGACGAGCTCTCACCTATCCAACTTCGACTTTCATGAAAATTTCAGCGTCTTGTGAGAGCTCGTCTCCGAACAACAATTAAAGTGAACTCGCTAGCTGGTACTGCGTCTGAGTCTATCTCTTCATCCGCCACAGAAAGTCGTGGTGGAGATGTTTCTGATTGCAGATGACTGAATCGTGAAGAATCTACGGACCCCGAATCTGTAAATGCATTAACCAACGGAAAGTTGATTTGAAGAATCCAGACCATAAGAAGATGCGGTAGGAGTTTCAGTTCTGAATTCGATTCAGAGAGAGAAAGGGAAATTCTGTGAATTGAGAACAAGAGGCCGGAGCGGTTTATGAGTCAAAGATGAGTAACCGAGTGTGACAGAAGAACGCCGTGACTCGTGGAAGAAGAAAAGGGCTATTAGGAAAAAGAAGATAGGAGCAACATATGGAGTTTGTTTTGTTCTTTGGAATTCACTGGCAAGCAAATTGTTTCTTAGCAAGAAAAATATGGGTGAGACGATGGCCGATTAGAGTTCGTAATAGAGAGAAACAAATTTTCAGGGTTTTTGGTTGAAGAATCTTCAAGTCTTTCAGTCACGGAAAGGTCAATAGGGTGAGATTGGGTTTGGGCCTTAAGACACATTAGGCCCATACGAAATAAAACTAATTTCAAGCCCAAGTGACTGCATCACAAAGAGAGCACGAATGGTTTGAAGCGTTTATGGTTTTAGCTAAGAACTATTTGGAGATCGAGTCGCATGATTTGTATGGCGAAATCGAGAGGTTGGTTGAGGAAACGGATATGTCTCCAACTGATGTTGCTGAGAATTTGATGCTGAAATCTGATGAAGAGGATGATGATGTTTGTCTTAAGTGTTTGGTTTAGTGATTGGAGGAAGAGGAACATAAAGCGAAAAATGTTGGCTGAGGAAGAAGCTGTTCTCCGAGCAATGGAGAGAGTGAAGAAGAGTAAGAAATTGAGGAGCAAATCTCAATTTCAACCAAGGAATAAGAAGTTCTCCGAGCAATGAAGAAAGTGAAGAAGATGATGCAAACGTGATAAGATGGAGAAAGTGATAGGTTTCAGTAGTTGCTAAAGGAGAGTTATTCCTTACTTGGAGTTCTAGATGTGTCAAAGGTTGACTTCAAGCTTAAGGGGGAGAATGTTGGGGTAAGCTCGAAGTAAACTTTATGGAGATAAGAATCAAAGAATGTATATTTAGGAGTTAGCTAAATATACTTACATATTTAGGAGATAGCTAAATATGTAATATTGCCTAATAAGAGATTAGGGTTTTGGATTTGTTTCTTATATATATGAGGAGATATCAAAGTGTGATATAACTCATTAGGGTTTGAGAGTATTGAGAGAGAGCTTGTAATCTTGGTGACAACTCTAGTGGATTTCGGGCTTGGTCCCGGCGAGACGTAGGTGATGCTATTCTGGCTCACCGAACTCGTTAAACTCGTGTGTCTCTTTTACTTTATCTTCATATGCTTACAATAGGTAGTCAATTCCATTAAACAGTAAGGTTTACAAGAGGTTTAAGTTTAAAACTTGGCAGGCGAGAAGGTCATCTACACCTACAGAGTGATCGGGATGACTCCATAAAGCACAGAGGACATGACAGTAGAGATCTAGGATAAAGAAAGACGTTAGCCTTCTCAAGAGGTTGCATTCATCGATCATTTCATGAGTACACACCATTTAGCAATTCACCACATGTATTGGCCTTGCTTGAGGTTGGCAAGTGAAAATAAAGAGGCTTTCGGTTTCCTGACAGGGTATCTGGAGATATGTGAAGACCCTCTTGAAGGAGGTGATGAAATGTAAAATCTTATTATATAGTTACTCTGATTTATTATTATTATTATTATTATTTAAATAACTTCTTCTTTACTAATAGTAGTCGAGCAACTCACTCACAGGGTTTTCTAATTGGCCTAAACCATACCACCCGTTCGAGTGGGAAAATTGGTTAAAATTATGTTTTCACCCATGATACTAAGATTTTTGTGTGTCTATCCTAGCAGATTCAATTAACCTTATGCATTGTAGTACTTAAGGTGTCAATCCAAATGGGATGTTACTAACAATTGAGATGCAATCAAGTTTTCACAAGTTAAGCTAACTCAAAGAGGGTGTTTGTCTATAAGTCCTAGAGTGATGACAATACAAAACGGAAATTAGTCACAGAACTAGGAACGATTATGCATGACAAGAAGCGAAAATGAATAAAAACGTAAACGAGTCTAAGCATGAACTAAAAAGCAAGAAACGAAACAGTCTCAGGAATGTAATAAAAATCAAAAAGAAAGAGGTCCTAAGGATGGGGGTAATTGATGTCGGTGGAGTATCCTAGTCTATAGAGTGTTTAACATACCACAAGCAAACTATCCCTAAACAATGAACATCACAACTTAGCTAATCCAATCTCTTGGCAAAAGCTACTCAGACTCAACCACTTCCATACCTAGCTCTCGCTAGAGAAACGTGTTCGAGCAGGCATAACAAACTAGTTCATTCACGTCAACAAACATCCTAGACAACTAATCTCTTAGGCTAGGAACGTAAGTCTCTGGCACTAGTTGGTCAGACATTTCATCAAACACCTTTTGGGTGTGGAAATGTCTCGAACCTAGTTCCAATTGATCAGAGAGAAACTAGTAATTCTAACTCTAGTCTAGAAAGGAATCTTACAAATCAAGCTTAGACACCCTACATCCTAAGATCCTCCACCTAATCTATCCCATCTTCAAGAACTACCACACTACTCAGATCCGAAAATCATAGTCAAGGATGCAAACACAGAAATCATTGAATCAAGCGTCATAAGATAGATAAAAATGAGATGAACAAGTTTTTAGAAGGAATCAAATGCAAAATCTGAATAAATCTCAAGGATATCGAAATACAAGTCTCAGAACGTATTGGTGGCTAGGTAAACCTTACAAAAGAAACGAGATAAAAACTAAGATGTCCAAAACAAGACTTAACAAATGTATATATAGTAAAAACGCGTGAATCCCTAAAACTTAAAAGGACAAGATAGAGCGTCGGTTTGGGAGTCTCCTGAAGCATGTCAGACGGAGCGTCTTCCTGGCATACGCGATTTTGTTCGTGTGCGTCCAGTGGCTCGAGTGGTGTGAGTGAAAATGGCTCGAGCATGGTCGGTGAAAGTGGCTCGAGCTGGGTGTATACGCATCTACTAAAACGATGATAACTCTTGAACCACACCTCCAATTGGCTTGAAATAAAAGGCATTGGAAAGATGACTAAATTCTCTACAACGTTTATGAAGACGTCAAAAGCTGAATCCCTAGACCGGTGGCTCGAGTGATGGCTCGTTTGAGGTGGTTGAGGATGGCTCGATTGTGGAAGTTGAGGATGGCTCGATTGATGAGGTTGAGGATGGCTCGATTGATGCAGCTGAGAGTGGATCAATTGCGGAGGTTGAGAGTGGCTCGATTGCGGAGGTTGAGCATGACTCGATTGCGGAGGTTGAGCATGGCTCGATAGCGGAGGTTGAGTGTGGCTCGATCCTCTGCGCTTCCAACGTCTCCTAGACACCTGAAATACTCCGAAATGCACAATGTATGCAAGGATGATGTAGAAACTTTCTAAACATGCAAAGTGTACGAAAGAGGTTCTAAAATGATGCAAAAAGACTAGTTGTCTTAGCTAAATGCATGACAAATACAGGCTAAGGAGATGCAAAATATAGACATATCAACTCCCCTAAACTTATTTTTTGCTTGCCCTCAAGCAAACTATCAAGAACAAAGTATGGAAGAGAGGTGTGAAGATGGGGTCTCAGAACCTAAAACATGCTGAATAGAGTAGTTAGAATCAAGGTCCTTGTTTTTAGTTCTATGATGCATGGTGAAGGAACTTATTTCAAATCTACACATGCAATCCTATCAATCATCCCCTTTAACATTCATTAACAGAGAACCGTGAATCACGCTAAGAAATTGAACTCATTTGGCTAGGGTAAAGGTTAGAGACATAGATGGTCTCCTCATCAAGTGGTTTTATCAATACAGAACAAGGTTCTCTCATGAAAAGGAGTTGAGCTTAAGAGAAAGCTAAAGGTTGAAACCAACTAATAAATACAAGAGCAGCGCCCTGTCTATCCAAAGAACACTCCAAACCCAAGTTGGTCCTATCTCTACCCTTCATCAGAAACTTCATCTCAAACTTTTTACACTTAGTCTTAGGAGGAGTTCACTTCTTTTCATTCTAGCGGATTGGGAAATCTTTATTATCACTATGGTTCGTTTTTTTTTCTTCTAGGGACTCTAGACATCTTAAGCATTTTTTTCTTTTCTTTGTCTAATCTTTTTATTTTATGCCCAGAACCAATAACTCTTTTTACTTTGCTCAACCCAAATCCTTTACTAGACTTGTAAACTATGTAAACACATCCCCCTCCTAAAGACTTTCTACCTCGTTACTTTTCTGCACAAATCCATACCCAATACCCAAAATCGAGTTCTCACCTAGTCCTACTAGTCCGGATAATGCGAACTAGAATTACACAGGATCCTACTCTTGTCGGTTAGAACCTAACACTTTCTAACAAGCTCAACTCGGAAAAGGCCTGACACTCAAGAATACAATTGGCTTGAAAGAACAGTTGGTTAAGGGTGCGAGGAACTATTCCAAAGATGGGAATCAGCTACTTGGATTGATAAGGGTGATAAAAATGTGTAAGAAAATCCAAGTATGTGTATGGTATCCATGAGTTCAACTTCAATGCATCACAGGATAATTGCAAGTCAGGATAACGTTCAGGTAGATAGAGAATGATGTCAATTCAGAACATGCTTCAATCTTTCATTTTCAAGTTCAATCAACAAGCATCAAAGGACTAATAACAAGGGCCTTGATCCTATCCTATTGATTCCAGCATGCTAACAAGGTTACAATCATCATCAAACCCTAATGGATAAACCTAGACTCAATCCTTATATGCAAGTGCAAACTACATGAACACTCTGTTTTTGTGGAAATTTTCGATTTACTTTTTTTTTTTTTTTATGCAATAGATGGATGCAAACTCAAACATGATATGATGCAAAAAATTAAAATAAGAATCACAGAACACAACATCAGATACATCATCTCAAACCCTCCCCCAAACATAAATTACACAGTCTCCTGTGTAAGAAAAATTTGCAGGAGGATTTAAGAATCACAACAGAAACAATGCAGGAATGAAATGGTATGTACAAAGGAAAGGTCGGAGTACCTCAGTAGTAGAAGAAGGATTATGTGCTCGCCCAAGGAGGAGCGTGAAACTGACTCTGTCCTTCGCCTTGTTCGGTATCGGCGGGTGTGACATCAGCTGGTTGGTCGACTTGCTGCTCAACCGCTTGCGTGTTCTGATACATGTTCGGCTGCTCGTCACACTGCATGTCCTCGACTCTGGACTCAACATGGTCCGAGACCAACACAACAACCTTGGTAGGCTGATAATCACCCTGATGTTCAACTTGCTGCTCAAGCTCATGCTCATCTCGAGCTGCAGAGCGACGCGCTGATCTATGACTACAGGAGGTTCTGGAACCTCGCGAACCGCGTCTCTGTCTCTCCCTAGACTCATGTGACGAGTGGCGTGAAGGAGCGGGTGAAGGCAGACGCTCCCGAGGCAGATATGAAGATTGACGTGCTGGAGAGCGAATCGGAGTAGATGTTCGCTCTATGTTCACGGAAGGGCGTCCTGGCATTGGTCTGGTATCCTCGGGGATAGACCTAGGGATCGCAGTTGTGGAAGTCGAACAGCTAAACTTACGTATGAAGTTCATGACAGTCTTGGTAAATCTGCTCAACGTTTTGTCTCTGGCCTTCCCCCATTGTTGAAGCTGGTTGAGTCTATGATGAGTTGCTCTGACCCCCTTGGCCATTCTCGGATCCGAGTACTCCTCGAAGTGGAACTGCTCTGGGCTGTACTCCTCTGGGCGGTATTCCTCTGTGTTTTCTTCCATTGGCTCGGCGCGTGTTTCCGCAACGTCTACATGATCCTCTTCAGCTTCAGAATTGTATAAGATATCTGTGGAAGGGATAAACTCGATGTGCTCTCCCCCTAAGATTGTAGTCAACTCGACGTAAGGGAGGAGTAATCTCGAGGGTCCGACCTCCGGATGCACAAACTTGTAAATCAACCGTCCCTGTCTCAGACCCCGCTCCAGAGTGCGCAACTGTCGCAGGTTGTTGTTGTCAATCCAACGTGGTGGGTGTGACTCAGAGTGTAGGGGAACACCAGCAGCCTCAAGGAACCAAGTCACTATGCCTCCCATGCACATCACTCCAGGAGTGTGGTTGATGCTGACTCGCGAGACCCAATTCTTGTATGTCATCATGTAGTTGATAAGGTAGAGGGAGACGGAAGTATTGGATATGTCACCTTGCAGCGCGGTGCAATCCATAGCAGTGAATGAGAGTCCCTTAAGCGCCAGATCAATCATCTCAAGCTCACCGTTCGTCATGTATCCCTTAATCTCTTTGGCGTAAAATGCATTGGTGACCGCCTTCTGGAAGTAACGCAACACTAGGCTTCGCACGTTCAGCGCTTTTGTCTTCGATGAAGTGAATGAGGGCGTGCTCCCAATCGTTGCCCAAAGTGCGGATATCTCATCCCGATCAAACTGCAGCGTAGTCCCCGTTCCGCTGGGAAATCCAAACATCTCTTCGACGGTTCTGAAAGTTTGAGTGTAGAACTGGCCGTGAACGCGAAATGTAATGTAGCCCAGACCTCCATCAGACATCATTGCCGGCTCATCCGCATAAAGGTGCGTCTCCAAATTACAGAGGAACTAAATTGCCTCCTCCCTATATCCGTTTTTGGGTGTGTTCATGATTCTCTCCAGATGGCACCGCCTAAACAGATACTGAACATCCTTCAAAATCCCGAGTTGCTGCATAGTCTCAACATGGGGATATCTTGTTCCAGCGAACTCCAACTGCTGGAACAGCTCGTAGTATTCCTTGGGAGTTAGTTTCGTCTCAGCGCTCTTCCGTCTTACATATTTTCTGGGAGATTGTTCGGAGCGCAACTTTGGTTCCTCCTGTTCGTAATCACTGTCCTCCTCTCTTGAGTTAGAAGCTTGCGCCGGTCTCTTCCCGCGAGTCTTGCTCTTAGTAAGCGGATTGGCTGGTTTGCTTGACCCCGCTGCTTGGCCTGAACCCCCAACAACCTTGTCAACCATGTTCTTCATTTTCATGAAACGCTTTGCCATGGATTCGGGGGATGAACGTTCTCCAGCAACGCAACCGTATGCCTCTCTCATCTCATGTATAAGCTCTGTACTTTTCTGTTTCACTGAAACATGTAAACTCAAAATCAAGCGTCAATAGGTTAGTGAGCCAATAACAAAACCAATTATCGAGTTGAAAATGAGGAGTGCTAAGAGAGAGATAACCAATCGAGTGGCGTTGCGTGTGAGTTGCTCGAGTGACGATGCAAAGAGAGGGTGAGAGTAAAGAGGATGGCTCGATCGGTGGTTTAGGAGATTGGCTCGATCGGTGTCTTTGATTGTGGCAACGAGGGAGAGAGGTACACCGACTCGATTGAGTTAAGCGAACAGCTCGATTGTGGGTATGAGGATGGCTCGATTGAGTTCAACGTGAGAGGCTTGTTTTGTCGAGTGTGATGTGCAGCGACAGCGAGGGGAGAAGGAATCTTGTGAGAGCGAAGGTGTTGTCGGGTGGAGAGAGTGAATCGAGAGTGGCTCGAGAGAAGACGTTTGACCGTGGCTCGAGAGAGGGTTCAGCTACGTTGGCTCGAAAGATGATGCTTGACGTGAGAGAAGTACACCGGCTCGGTTGATGAATTCGGCAGCAGACACATCGGGTGTTCACAAGATCGGCTTGATTGAGGAGAGGTTCGGCGGTTAAGCGTAGCGGCGAGATTGGCTCGCTGGTCACGTACGAGGATGATGGCTCGAACGGATTGGTTGAAACAGGCTCTGACAAGGTGCAAGCTGGTCAAGTGTGACACGCGTGGAGGATAGCTCGAGTAGCTGGGTTCAGACGGAGCTAAAGGAGTGAGAGTGAAGTTGATAGCAAATGGTTGGTGGGTGGGGAGAGTTAAAAGGAGGGGAGGGGGTGTAATTATAGAGAGGGTGTGCTCGAGTGAAATGAGGAAAGAAGGAGTGATGGGGGTGGATGAGATGACACAAAGTGTTTGTGTCTCATGAGAGAGAGCAAGTGAGAGATGGGCGGTGAGGTGACAAGAGAGTTGAAAAATTCACGTGGGGGAGTGGGGAAGGGAGAAGAGCAAGTGGGTCGACGATTTCCCATATATTTTTTCGATTTCGTTTTTTTTTTTTTTTTTTTTTGAAAAGAAATAAAAAGTTTCTCCCCAATCTCCTTTTCACTCTGCTTTTTCTCTGTATCCTCTACCTCTGTTGTCCATACTCCCTTCTGTAGATTCTTGAAAACAAGAAAACCAAAAACAAAAATTAAAAACTCAAGAATCCTAAAAAATATTTACAGGGATACCTTTGGGACTTCCTCCCAAGTGAGCTTGTTTAAAGTCACTAGGTTGACTTTTCAGCTTTTTAGGCTTTTGGGGGTTCATAGAGGAGCACAGAAAACCCCTCTGGTCGGACTTGGTCAGCTAAATATTTATTGACTCTCTGACCATTTACAGTGAATTTACTACCATCTTTGTTTAGAAGAGTGATGGCTCCGAATGGCAGAACTTCCTTGACGTCACAAGGTCCAGACCACCTAGACTTAAGCTTTCCAGGAAATAACTTAAGTTTGGAGTTGAAAAGCAAAACCTGATCCCCAGCCTTGAGCTCCTTGACAACAATTTTCTTGTCATGAAAATTCTTGGTCCTTTCTTTGTAAATCTTTGAGCTCTCATAGGCATCAAGTCTGATTTCTTCCAACTCATGTAGATCAAGAGTCCTCTTAGCCTGAGCTGTGTCAATATCCAAGTTCAGCAACTTGATAGCCCAAAGTGCCCTATACTCAACCTCTACAGGGAGATGACATGCTTTACCATAGATCAACTGAAAAGGTGTTCGTCCTATTGGCGTCTTGAACGTTGTTCTGTATGCCCAGAGAGTCTCGTCTAACTTGACAGACCAATCTTTCTTCGAGACTCCAACTATCCTTGACAAGATACCGTTGATCTGTTTGTTCGAAACTTCAACCTGTCTGCTGGTCTGAGGGTGATACGCAGTAGACACCTTGTGCTTGACCCCATACTTTCTCAGCATGCTCTCAAAAACTTTGTTGATGAAGTGAGTTCCACCATCACTGATCACCGCTCTGGGTATCCCATACCTTGGAAAGATTATACTTTTTAACAGCTTCAAAACAACCTTGTGATCATTGGTAGGGCTGGCTATGGCTTCGACCCAGTTAGAAACGTAATCAACTGCCACCAAAATATAGCATTCCCATTAGATGGGGGATTGAATGGTCCCATAAAGTCTATCCCCCAAATGTCAAATATCTCCACTTCCAGGATCGGATTTTGGGGCATCTCGTTTCTCCTTGTGATGTTACCCATCCTCTGACAAGCGTCACACTTGGTGATGAAGTTGTGAGTGTCTTTGAACAAGGTTGGCCACCAAAGACCTGCTTGAAGAACTTTTTGCGCTGTCTTGAATGTGGCGAAGTGACCTCCATAGGTGGAACCGTGATAGTGCTCAAGCACTCCCTACACTTCCCCTTTTGCTATGCATCTTCTGAACAGACCGTCAGAACCTCTCTTGTACAGATAGGGTTCATCCCAGAAGTAGTGGTTGACCTCTCTGAAAAGCTTCTTCTTCCTGTAGGGATCCATGTCATCAGGAACTTCTCTACATACCTTGTAATTCACAACATCTGCATACCAGGGTGCAGTCTCGGAAGTGATTGCCATGCATCTGATTCTGAGGTTCTCAACCCTTGTGTCATGCATCCGCTCACAAACCTGGGCGACCATAAGTTGTTCCTCAGGCATTGAATCATCTATGGGAATAGCATCATCAATTCTCATTCTAGACAAATGATCTGCAACTCCGTTTTCTATGCCTTTCTTGTCAACTATCTCCATGTCAAACTCCTGAAGAAGCAGGATCCATCTCAACAGTCTCGGTTTGGTATCCTTCTTCGAGTATATGTGTCTCAGAGCAGCGTGATCGGTATACACAATGAGCTTCGAACCCACAAGATAACTCCTGAATTTTTCGAATGCAAACACAACTGCTAGGAGATCTTTCTCTGTGGTAGCATACCTTCCCTGAGTCTCGTCTAAGGTGCGACTCGCATAGTAGATGACATGAAGCTTCTTGTCAATACGCTGTCCCAGAACAGCTCCAACTGCAAAGTCTGAAGCGTCACACATAATCTCAAACGGATGATCCCAATTCGGAGCTTGAACTATGGTTGCCAAAACCAAGGCCTCCTTGATCTTGCTGAAAGCTTCCAAACATGCTGCATCACATTCGAACTCAACCTCCTTGCACAGCAACCTTGTCAAAGGTCTTGCAATTTTTGAGAAGTCCTTGATGAATCTCCTGTAAAACCCAGCATGTCCCAGAAAACTTCTGATGTCCTTCACTGTCTTAGGCGGTTGAAGCTGAACCATGACCTCAATCTTAGCTTTGTCAACCTCAATTCCTTTCTCAGAAATTTTGTGTCCTAGAACGATCCCTTCTTCAACCATGAAATGACACTTCACCCAGTTCAGCACCAGGTTCATCTCCTCACATCGCGTCAATACCCTGCACAAATTTAACAAACAGGAGGAAAAAGTGGAACCGTATACAGAGAAGTCGTCCATAAACACTTCCACTGACTCCTCAATCAAATCCGAGAAAATCGATGTCATGCACCTTTGAAAGGTGGCAGGAGCATTGCACAAACCAAATGGCATGCGTCTGTAGGCAAAAGTGCCATAAGGACAAGTAAATGTTGTCTTTTCCTGATCATTTAGGTGGATAGGGATTTGGAAGAATCCACTATACCCATCAAGGAAACAGTAATAAGGATGACTAGCTAGTCTTTCCAACAATTGATCAATGAAAGGAAGAGGAAAATGATCTTTTCTAGATACAACATTCAACTTCCTATAATCAATGCACATCCTATGTCCTGTGATGTAACTAGTTGGGATTAGCTTATTTTTTTCATTTTTGATGACAGTAATTCCTTCCTAAGCCGTACCCGAGATGAGAGGATGCACCGTCGACGTGTAGGGTCCATCGTATTGATCAAGATTGTGTTAGAGCTCGGCCGTACCGTACGGACGTCCGTACACTCTTACAATAAGGCCGAGCCTCTTTGACGACATAAAGAAGGGAGAAGAATTTTAAAGTCCACCAAGCCCATCACATGATCGAGAATCTTCTCTTATGACCGTTAGGAAGAAGAAGAGAGACTTAGTCACACGTGTGTTATCTCGGAGATGTCACTATCACCTTGGGGAATGCTTATCTCTTTCTCTTAATGTCCCTTTCTTTTGTTTCTATTTCGAGATAGAGGTTGCCCTAGTGGTTTACCTATTTAAGTTGTATTCACATGTTTTAGGAAGACTATTCTAGTGGAATCTTATCTTTTCTTCATTCTCTTTGATCTAACGAAACTCTCTCTCTCGATTCTACTCTCTTTTCTCATTCACTTCCGCTAATTCTAACATGGTATCAGAGCTTGGTTTTCGTTCTTGAACAACCAACTCTTCTCTTCTATTCTCTACTCATATTCTTGCTGTTCGCTATCATCCTATATCTTTTACTTTGCGTTTACCCGCTGGACAAAGAGTTTACCCGGCGGTCCATAGCACTCGACGATGGAGAACTCGAAGCCAATCACTACACCAATTGTTCTCAAAGGAACAAACTATTTGCTGTGGACGAGTACCACAAGAACCGCTCTTAGAGGTCGAGGACTTTGGAGTCATGTTGAAAAAGACTATGCACCAAGGGAGATCTCTAAGGAAGACGGCAAGGTTGCTTCCGAGGTGAAAGAAGAGGAGGCTGAAAGGAAGGAGAAATGGTTTCAAGAAGACCAAATAGTGCTTTCAGTCCTCCAAAACTCACTTGATGCTCCGATCCTTGAGGCGTACTCGTATTGCGAGACGGCGAGGGAGTTGTGGGAGACACTCAAGAATGTGTATGGTAATGTCTCGAACTTGACTCGAGTTTTTGAGGTCAAGAAGGCCTATTAATGAGCTCAGTCAAGAAGATTTGGAGTTCACTAAACATCTCGGTAAGTTTCAAGCACTATGGTCTGAACTTGACATGTTGCGGCCAAGTACACTCGATCCGGCGGTGCTGAGTGAGAGGAAGGAGCAAGACAAGGTCTTTGGTCTTCTCCTCACCTTGAACCCATCCTTCAATGACCTCTTGAAGCACATCCTTAGGCTGACAAACTACCCTCCTTTGAAGACATTTGTTCTCAAATCCAAAAAGAACAAGGATCACTTGACTTGTTTAGCGATAAGGGGAAGCTTGCTACGGCTAACAAAGGAGTGTATAGGCAAGAGGATAGGAAGGTGTGGATATGTGACCATTGCAAGAAGCGAGGTCATATGAAAGACAAGTGCTGGATTCTCCATCCCCATCTCAAACCGGCCAAGTTCAAGGCTAACCTCTCGAAGGATGCGACTAGTGACAAGGGAGCCGGTTCATCGAGGCAGGGAGATGAGGCAGCAATGACCGCAGCCTATGGAGAGCTGGTTAGGAAATCAGACCTTGAGGCACTCATTCGCTCTATTGCCTCACTCAAGGATTCTGGTATCTCTTTCTTTACCTCTAAGCCGAGTAACTCACTTGTTATTGACTCGGGTGCTTCTCACCATATGATTAGTAACCCAAATCTTCTAGATAACATAAAACCGGCCTTAGGTAACGTTATTATTGCAAATGGAGATCGAATTCCAGTAAAAGGAGTAGGGGACTTGAAACTATTTGACAAAACCTCAAAAGCTTTCTTTATGCCTACTTTTACATCAAATCATTTATCGGTTAAGAGAACTACTAATGATTTGAACTGCTACACCATCTTTGGTCCTAATAGTGTTCATTTTCAGGATATTAAGACGGGAAAAGTTCTTGGAGAAGGAGATGGGAAAGGAGATCTCTATGTCCTAGAGAAAACCTCACCAAATTTACCTACTTCACTTAAGTCTTGTTTTGTTGTTAATTCGGATAGTATGTGGCATTCTAGATTAGGCCACCCTCATTCTCGTGCTCTTGCTTTAAAGTTACCGAATGTTTCTTTTGATAACTCAAGTTGTGAGTCTTGTATTCTTGGTAAACATTGCAAGTCTAATTTCCCTAAGTCTACTACTATTTATGAGCATTGTTTTGATCTAGTGCATTCTGATGTGTGGACTTCACCATGTCTTTCTAGAGTTAATAACAAATACTTTGTGATTTTTATTGATGAAAAATCTAAGTACACATGGATTACTTTGTTACCATCAAAGGATAGAGTGTTTGATGCCTTCATTAATTTTCAAAATTATGTTACTAATCATTTCAATGCCAAAATTAAGGTACTTAGATCAAACAATGGTGGGGAATATACAAGTCACAAGCTCAAAGAACATTTGGCTAAGCATGGCATCCTACAACAAACGAGCTGTCCATATACGCCGCAACAAAATGGTGTGGCCGAGAGAAAGAATCGACACCTCATGCAAGTTGCACGATCAATGATGTTCCATTCACATGTGACAAAGAGATATTGGGGTGATACCGTGATGACTGCATGTTACTTGATCAACCGGACACCAACCAAAGTTCTTAACGACGTGTCACCATTCAAGGTATTAAACAAATTTAAACCGTCTCTCGATCACTTACGGGTCTTTGGTTGTGTTTGTTTTGTGTTAGTGCCTGGAGAGCAGCGAAGTAAGCTTGATGCTAAAAGCACAAAGTGTATGTTCATTGGCTATTCCACTACGCAAAAGGGGTACAAGTGCTACGACCCAACCACAAGTTGATTGTATGTCTCTCGAGATGTTCGGTTCATGGAAAATGTTGGCTACTTCGACAACAAGGACTGGAACAGCCTCAAGGATCTCTCCGACTCACCAAATGACCGAGCCTCCAGCATAAAGTTTCTCCTAGAACATCTCGGTAACACGTCTCCACCGACTAATTCTACGCGGCCCGATCCACCTCCGACATCTACCGAGGGTGAGCCAGACATTGCTAACGTCCCAGAGGACGCTTTACCTCCAGACCATGTTCTTCTTGAGCCGGACTCTAATATGGACGGCGACCATGGTGCTCCTCTACCAGCTACCAAGGAACCCTCGGACAGCGCCACTACGGATGGAGGTACTCTTGGATCACATGACGTAGTGCCATCTCTGCAACCTGTCTTACGAAGGCGTGAACGTGTACATGGAGGCGTGCCGTCTTCACAACCTGTCTTGCAAAGGAGTGAACGTGTTAAGAATAAGCGCGTCTACTACAACAGTCAAGCCGTAGCTCACCCTATCCAGGCCGTTTGTTTGCTTGAGCTGCTTCCGGGTGATCACAAAGCTTTCTTTGGCCAAGTTGATGCTCACTGGGTTCCCAAAACCTATGACGAGGCTAAGAATCACAAGGAATGGTTAGACACTGTCGAAGATGAAACCGGTGCCGTGATCCGGAACCAGACGTGGGACGAAGCCGATCTTCCCAAAGGCAAAAAGGCTGTGAGCTCCAAATGGGTTTTCACCATCAAGTTCTTAAGCACAGGCGCCATTGAACGACATAAAGCTCGGCTGGTCGCGCGTGGCTTCACCCAAACGTATGGCGCAGACTACACGGAGACCTTCGCACCGGTGGCCAAACTCCATACGGTTCGGTTTGTGCTCTCTCTCACGGTCAATCTCTCATGGGACTTATGGCAAATGGATGTCAAAAATGCGTTTCTTCAAGGCGAGTTGGACGAGGAAGTTTACATGACGCCTCCTCCGGGCCTTGAAGACTTGGTTGCTCTCGAGAAAGTTTTGAGGCTTCGCAAGGCTATCTATGGCCTCAAACAGTCTCCGCATGCCTGGTATCACAAACTGAGCTCCACCCTTAAGACTCAAGGTTTTCGAAGATCGGAGGCCGATCACACTCTTTTTACACTTAAAACCTCTCTTGGCCTTGTGGTGGTGCTCATCTATGTTTTGTGACTAGAGATGATAAGGCTGGTATCCATGACACCAAACAGTCTCTCAAGTCTGCTTTTGACATTAAGGACCTCGGAGAACTCAAATACTTTCTCAGGATTGAAATATGTCGCTCTCCGGAGGGGCTCTTTCTTTCCCAACAAAAATATACGTTGAATTTGTTGGCGGAAACCGGCAAACTTGGCGTGTCTCCGGCTCCTACACCACTTGATGAAGACTACCAGCTCAAGCGAAAGGGGGAGAGCATTCAGGCAAAAGAAGGCAAACCAAGAGAACCTATGGACGAGCCGTTCCCGGACGTCACGCATTATCGCTGGCTTGTAGGTAAGTTAATATACCTTACCATCACGCGACCTGACATATGTTATGCTGTGAATCAGGTCAGTCAACACATGAAGGCTCCAAGCAAGTATCAATGGAGCATGGTCGAAAAGATCCTAAGCTATCTCAAGGGCAGTCCGGGTCAAGGCATTTGGATGTGCAAGAACGATAACACCGAGATAGTGGGCTATTGCGATGCGGACTACAATAGAGATACGTTGGTTAGGAGGTCAGCCACTAGATATTGTACTTTCATTGGAGGAAATCTAGTGCCATGGAAGTCAAAGAAACAAAAGGTGGTATCTTGTTCAAGCGCCGAGGCCGAGTATCGAGCAATGAGGAAGTTAACAAACGATCTTGGTATTGACTCAAAACAACCGATCATTATGCATTGCGACAATGAGGCTGCAATTCACATAGCCACCAACTCTGTCTTCCATGAAAGAACCAAGCACATTGAAAGCGATTGCCACAAAGTTCGGGAGAAGATTGAAGAAGGAGTGGTATTACCGTGTCACACTCGGAGTCATGATCAGTTTGCTGATATATTCACCAAATCTGCAAGTCCTAAGGTTTGTGATTACATTCATAACAAACTTGGGCTTGTAGACATCCCTATCTCTCGATTCTACTCTCTTTTCTCATTCACTTCTGCTAATTCTAACACATTGGCCATGCGACGGATCGGTGGGTGTTGGCTTGGCTTCGCCCAATGGTAATTCAATTAAAAAATCGGCCAATACTTGGGATTTAGCAGCTATACGAGTGCGGTATTCGATGTCATACTCGCTGAGCTTGATCACCCACTTCGTCAATCGGCCGGATTGATTCGGACTGTACAATATAGATCGAAAGGACTAGTTTGACAGAACGGCGATGGTGTGCGACTGAAAATATGGTCGGAGCTTTCTTGCCGATGTGACGACTACCAGGGCAACTCTCTCGACTGTTGGGTAACAAGTTTCCGCGTCATCAAGGGACTTGCTCACATAGAAAATAGGTCGCTGCTCTCCTCGATCGTTTTTGCCGTGTACTCCGCTGACTGCCGACTCGGAAACCAAGATGTAAAGGAGCAAGACTTCGCCGAGCTCTGGCTTGGCTAAGATCGGAGGCGTCGATAGGTAACTCTTCAATTCATTGAACGCGTTGTGACAGGCTTCGTTCCACTCGAACTTACCTTTAGTCTTGAGGAGTTGGTAGAATGGCAGGCACTTATCTGTTGATCTGGATATAAAACGATTCAGAGCGGCAATTCGTCCAGTTAGCCGTTGTACTTCTCTGGCATTCCTTGGCGATGGTAGGTCTATGATCGCCTTGATTTGCTTTAGGTTTGCTTCAATGCCTCGCCGAGTTACCAGGTATCCGAGAAACTCCCCTGATTTAACTGCGAAGGTGCACTTGCCCGGGTTTAACTTTATTCCGTACTTATTCAGTGTATCAAAGCATTGTCGGAGATGGATGATATGGTCGCATGCGCGCTGTGACTTGACGAGCATGTCGTCTATGTATACCTCCATGGTCCTACCGAGTTGCTCAGCGAACATCTTGTTGACTAGTCGCTCGTAAGTTGCTCCCGCATTCTTTAAGCCGAAGGGCATTACCTTATAGCAATAGACCCCTATGTCTATAATGAATGATGTCTTTTCCTGGTCGTCCTTGTGCATTAAGATTTGATTGTACCCCGAGAAGGCGTCCATAAAGGTCAATAGCTCGTTGTCTGTGGTTGCTTCGACAAGTTGATCGATCCTTAGTAGTGGGAAGCTGTCCTTTGGGCAGGCCTTGTTAAGGTTGGTGAAATCCACACAGACTCGCCATTTTCCGTTCTTCTTTTTGATGACTACCGGGTTAGCTAACCATTCGGGGTAGTTTACTTCTACAAAGGACCCGGCGCCGAGGAGCTTTTCGACTTCGTCATTAACTGCTTGCGATCTTTTGGGGCCTAGCTTGCTTCGTTTCTGTTTGATTGGCTTATGCGTCAGATCGGCGTTGAGCTCGTGAGTTGTAACATTCGGGTCAATTTCTTTCATGTCAGTCACAGTCCATGCAAACATCGAGATGTTGGTTTTGAGGAAAAGGATTAGCTCGTCGCACATGGCTGGAGTTATCTCTGTTCGGATATTCACGCACCATTTCTTATCAGTCTCATCAAGGTTTACTTCCTCTGTTGCAGCGACGCCCTGCTGGATTGGAGTCGGATTTCCGTCAGTTGGCGATGAGCTGTCGTTGCCGACCCGCTGCTTTGATTGCTATAACTTCTTTCCCGTACGAATATTGTGTTCAATCAAGAAGCAGGCCCTCACACTCTGCTGGTTTCCGTGCAGTGTATACACACCCTTTGGGGTTGGGAATTTGACGCACTGATGGTATATCGGTGGAACTGCGTTCATCTTATGAAGCCATGCGATTCCAAAGATGACGTTATAGATAGTCGGTTTGTCGATAACGGCGAATCTGAAATATCTAGCCATCCCCCCCCCCACGAAGATCGACAGATCAATGGTTCCTACTGACATGATATGATCTCCGTCGAAACCGGTTAGAGAATGGCACTCCGGCTTGATGTCACTCTCGCTGACCTTCATTTGCGCCAAGACATTCTTGAAAATCACATTTACCAAGCTTCCGGTGTTGACCTGGATTCTCGTAACTTCGCTTTCACCGATCAGGAGTTCGACGACCAATGGGTCATTGTGCGGCATATCCAAACCTTCCAGATCGCTATTGTCAAAGGATATTGGCGTGTTATGAGAGTTAATCCGCGATGGCCAGGATTTCTTCATCTCAACTTTCTTGGTGTAGTCCCTTATTGACCTGACCGCGTCGTTGCAACATGTTAGTCCGCCCATAATCATGTTTATCCGTCGTATTGTTGGAGGACGTTGCTCAGGATTGCGATATGTGTGCGGTCGTTTTTCGTGACAGATATTGCTTTGAACTTCCATCTCGTCCTCACTCTGGTCGTCGAGTGTCTTGGAATCCTTGACGAATTTGCGAATGATGTTTTCGGCTCGCTTGACATCGTTCCTTCCGGGTCGGGCTGTTCTACTCCTGTCAGACTCGACGATTATCACACCTTTCTTATATCGTTCCATTAGGACTGTTTGGAGGTAGCGACACTCTTCAGTTCCATGGGTGGTGCTTTGATGGTACTATCCGTATTGATTCGCACTGTTCTCACCTTCCTTTCGGACGTATTTATTCCATGGTAAGTCAGGTTGCTTTCCTTCGCCGTTTGCGAAGGTTTGACGAGTTCGATCTTGATTGCGAGTAAAATGCTGTCGGGGTTCGACGTGCTCGACCTTCGGAACTACGACTGCTGGTTCTTTGGTGGCAACACTCTTTTCTACCGCATGCTTCTTGGTGTTGACAGCCTATTCTTCTTCTAACTCGATATGCTTTGCAGCCCGTAGCAATGCGTCGGCGATGGTCTCTACGTGCAATAATGATAGTTATTCTTTGAATCGGGACTCGTACCATAGTGCATTTCTGAGTGCGATGATGGCTGTCACATCGAGAATCGAGACGTTGACGACGAATTCCTTAAATTGTGTGATAAATGATCGGAGTGATTCATGGCGCCCTTGAGTCAAGGCATATAGATCGACGTGCGAGTTCTTGTTTCCATCAAAACAGAAAATTGCATCAAAAATTCAGTTATTAGATCTTTGACGCTGTCAATAGATCCAGACAGAAGTTACGATAACCAACTCAGGGAGGTCCCTGTCAAATGCTCGGCAAAGACTTGACATGCTCCGGCATCATACTCCGCTAGGCTGAACTGTAAGGGACCAAAAGCTACTCCGAAAGTCAGCAAGAAGTCACGCGGGTCGACAGTACCGTCGTAGTAGCCTAGCTTCGGCTTAACTGCTCGTTGTACTAGCGTAACCGCGAGTCTTCGGGAAACGGTGTTCGCTGCGTTGCTTCGAGTACGAGGTCTACCTCTGGCGCCTTGCTTGTTGCTTTATGGAATATCGTTTCCATTTCTTGCATTTTTTCTCTGATCTCCTTCAGCTCCGCATATGTTGCCCTGCTACTTTGCTCGTTGATATGCACGGCGGGGCCACGCTCGAGCTCGTTGATTCGCACGTGTGGTCCTACTGTTTTCTCGTTCAGGAGGAAGGCCGTTGGGTTCTGTCGAGTAGCGTGAAGATGATTTATCTCTTCCTGTGAACTGACTTGCGATGCGGTCAATGCGTCAAGACGGGTGTTGGTTCGCTGCTCCTGTTGGTCAAGGCATGACAGTATCTCGTGAAATAGCTCGTCGATGCTGGAGACGGACTGATTGTTGATCAAAGTGAGTTGCACGGGGTTCTGTGTCGCCTCTGTGCTTGCCGAGCTTGTTAGGTTTGTTGCAATGACAAACGTCTCTGGGCTTTCCGTCACGATCGCTTTTCTTAGGGCGTCCGGAGTTGGAAGGATCGCTGGTTCCATCTGATCTGTTCCTGGAGTTATCGTTCCACCCGATGCCCCCACTTCTTTGCATCCTTCTTTGGTGATTCTGGTCATCTCGTCTAGTTGATGTAGGTCCGTTCTTCAAACTTTCAAGAAAAATTCGACTTGGCTCCCCCTATCTGGCGTGCCAAACTGTTGATGTCCGGATCGGTCACAATTAGAATGTTTTGGTTCGGTGAGAAAGAGGTCGAATTTTTCTATTATCGTTCGGGGCCGGGGCACAAAAGGACGGGTTACAACGTAACAAAGACGAGTTAAAAACAACAAACAAAAGGTAATAGACGAGCTGTGAGCTCGTCGATTCTGGCTTTGGACGAGAGAGCTTGTACTTGCTATCCGTATTCTTTATCTTTTCGTGCAACCCCTTTTCTCAGACGCCGTACGCCCATACTTATAGGGAACTGTGTCGGTTCGTCCTTCAAAAATACCAAAATACCCCTCCTTCTTTGGAGGTTTATATTGAGCCTTTTCTGGACCAAAACTTTTTGTTGGGGTGAGGATCTACCCCTAACACTCTTTTAGTTACAACCAGAGATGATAAGAAATAGAGCAAATACGTGATTGATTCCAATTTTGAAAACCCAATTTGACCCCAAACAAAAAAAAATCGTAAACCCTGAAATTAATCCATCGTTATATTGTCTTGTATCTTTAAAATATAAATAATTCTGGTTTTTTTTGTTACATATCATCAAATATTTGAGTCTCATAAATTTGGCCGATTCTATATATGTTTATCTCATTGATTAATGAGCCGTTTGTGAAAAAATATGAATGATCTTTGATATTTTGGAAAAAAAAATTGACGTTTATATCAACAAATTGAAAATTTTGATCTATTCCTATCATTGTAAACTTTTTGTTCCTTAGAAACTTTCTAGCAATTTTTTTTTTTTTTCTGATTTTGTTCCATTGAAAAGAAAAAATTCTCCATTTGTCTGTGAGGTTGATTTTCTTTAAACTGTTGTAAGAGAAACTGATGATGTTGTTGTTAAAACCACTTATGTTCCTTGAAGTACTAATCTATTGTTTTTTTTCTTCTCAAACCTTAATAGAGGGAATTGTCAGCAAAACATGTCGTAATATAGGTGACAGAGGAATCTTAAACCTTAAGGTTGCTCGATGGAAGGAGCAATCGATCAGAGGTGAGGGAAGATGTAAAAACAGATTAGGAGTGTAGAAGTGCGAATAATAGAGAAAGCTGTGAGGAGAGGAGAGAGTGGACCAAACATCCTAGAAGTTGTGGGAACAGCTGGCAAGCCATGCCATGGTTGTGGCTAGCTTCGATGATGGTAGAGGAACAAAGCCATGGTTAGTCGCAAAGGGATGTGAGAAAAGAAAGAACGCAAATGTTGAGAATGTGGAAGCAGAAATTATCTTAATCATCCGATGGTTTGAGAATATACTGCCATAATTAAGCATTCTAGAGAGGAAAATATATGGGCGAGAAAAAAATGTTTCTTCTAAGAAGATTATTTTTCTGAGAGATTTTAAAGATATGTGCTCGGGAAAGATATGTGATGAAAAGATATGTAACAGTGGCGGACCTATTCTTCGCACTCTCTCCTCTCCTGAAAAGATATGTGCTGAATAGGTCAATTGACCTCCTTTCCTTCTACATAGGTCGCCACTGATATGTAACAAAGTTGAAGTAGCCAATACATATAATATATACTAACTAGGACCGGATCTACGCTACAGCGTGGGGAAATGTTCACAGAACATAAATTCATAACGGATTGTTACATGTTATATTTTTATTTCACGGTCAGTAAAATATATATTTTTGTTATGAGTTTGGACATTGGATAAAATAATAGAAAGACAAAAAAAAAACGAATGATAATATACTGAGTTTTGATACATGTTTTTGTCCACCACTGATATGTAACAAAGTCGAAGTAGCCAATACATATAATATATACTAATTCAGACGTCTTACCAAAAAACTAATTCAGACGAGCAGATCAATTGTACATACGAGAAAAAACACTGAATATATACTAATTCTAAGACACAAACTTTGTATCTAAGATTTATAAAAATGAATTCAAAAAATATTGCACATATTGTTAAAACATTTTTTTTTGAATATATTTTAACATTAGATTAAATAAATGGTTCAGCTACAAAGATTGTAATATTCTTTTTATTATCCTATGTTGGTTGGAAAATCTTTTATTTATTTGTTTCCCATTTTATTTTTTCATAAAAAAATTCTGCTACTATTTCATTGCATGTGATCTGCGATGAGCATCCAATTGTCATCGACTCTCGTATCTTGTGATTCATTCTCTTGATAGTGATTCATTCTCTTGATGACGACAACCATCGTATCTTGGAATCGCGAGGGGGGGGGCCTCTTTTGGAAGCAAAATGTTTGGTAGAGTTTGGCTAGACTTTTTTTTTTTTTTGGCTCAACATCAACTATTCATTATCCAAATTATTACAACCAAATCAAAGGAACATAAATTTCCCTCTATAGAATTGGACCAAATGCAATGAATCGATCTAGTATCACCCTGAATCACTAGGCGGATTCAACGCTACCTAACCGAGAATCATTGCATTTTTTAACCACAACGAGATAAATAACACATCACGACTCAGTGTGAAATTATCACTTAAACCACCTAAATAAACCCTATGACACGAAAACAACTACCAACACATAAAAAGTCCAAATCCTATACTGAAGAACATATCAAATCCAAGCTATTAGAACCTTATGATCTGCAAGTAGAACTTGTCCCAATAGCATCAACACCCAGAAACGCAGTATCAGAAGAACTTGGTTTCTCCGGCTTTCATTGTTCCGGTCCTAAGCCAAAAACGGACAGAACGTCCGACTGACCCGACCAAGAGACGCAAAGCAAAACTAGCATGAACAGAGGCTTCTCCCAACTAACCATACAACAACCAGAATGCTAATCACCTAAGGATAAGAAATTGGAGCACGTATTAGCATAGCTTCACCTCACGGTGCATTTCCGGATTGACCACATCGCTCCTGCCTTGTTGCCCCGCTTCTTGGCCTGATTGGAACCAGAAGGTGGATGAAGCTCTCGAGAAACGCCGGCTTTGAGGAAGTCCTCAAATCTCAGCCACCGACGCACAAGGAAAACTCGCCAACAACCGGTAAAAACTAAACCCCGACTCCACCATTAAACTCCGGTCAGCTAGGTCCTCCGACAGAAGGTTAGAGAAGCAGGAGGTCGCGATCCAACAAACCTAGATCTAACACCTTGAAACTGCAGAGAAGGCCGTGCAATTCTGGTCAGCTTGGCTAGACTTAGGACCTGTTGTGGAACCTATAATAGAACCGTACAATAAAAGCTATTAGGATAGGAAAAAGCTACTCCAATAATGTTACGTACGGATTGGAGCTGCGTTGAGAAGCCCCTCGAGCTGAGAGCGTGTGGCACTTGAGAGGCGATTTGTAGCCAGGGTTTTGGATGCGGTCGGTAACGTCATTTGATATGATCTCCATCAATTTATTTAAAAATAAATTTGTTAACTTTTATTATAGAATTTTATCTTCCCGTGCGCCAACGCACGGATCGCTTTACCTAGTTACCTTTAAAAAGAAAATGAGAGTAATAGACGAAGATAGCCTATTTTTAGTAAAAAAAAAACGAAACCTTAAAGTTCAAATTTAAAGTCATAAACAAACAAAAGCTATAATTAGTCATTAGTGGCCCACTCAATTAATAAAATGCAAAATTTTAAAATATTACAAAATTTCATAGTTCATCAACAAAGCTTGAAATTACCATTAAAAGAAAAATGAGAGTAATAGACAAAAGATAGCCTATTCTTAGTAAAAAAACAAAACTTTAAAGTTCATATTTAAAGTCATAAACACTAAAAGCTACAATTAGTCATTAGTGGCCCTCTCAATTAATAAAATGCAAAACAAATATTTATTGCTATATCTTCGTATTAATGAGTCCAGCTAAGCAGCAAGTAACCTAATGACTACATGCACCCGTTTCGTTACTAATATAAATAGAGTCCTCATAGCCAAACATCTAAACACAACACCACACACAGAAAAAAGAAAAGCAAAGAAAGATGAAGGGGAGGTTGAAGTTATCGCTCATAGCTAACAACTACCTGAGGAAACAAACATTCAAGAAGAGGAAGGAAGGGATAGCGAAGAAACTCCATGAGTTCACGACTCTCTGCGGTGTGAAAGCCTGTGCGGTCATCTGCAGCCCGTACGAGAATCCGGTGGTGTGGCCGTCAGCGGAAGGCGTCCAAGAGGTGGTTTCGAAGGTTATGGAGTTACCGGTGGAAAATCAGTGCAAGTATATGTTTAATCACGAGACCTATTTGCGTCGCGAAATTAACAAAGAAGAAAAGCAACTGGAAAATCTGCGTAGTGACAACCGAGAGACTCAGCTTAGACAACTTATGTTTGATTGTCTCGAAGGCAAGATGAATCAGCACCCGTATGATGCAACGGTCCTTCAAGATCTGAGGTCTTTTATTCGTAGCTATATCAAGAAGCTTGATTACAGGATGAATGTCCTTACATCAGAAAATGGTGAGTCCTCTTCCTCCACTCTGCTTCTACCTACTTCAGTTGCTGGTGAAGATTCTCCTGCTGTTGAGGTTACTGGTCATCCTGTTACTGCGGATGCATCTATGGTAACTGCTCTTAATGGATTTTATGGTTATTTTCCCGATAACGGTATGACTATGAATCCGAACCCGAGTCAGCATGAATCGTTGGTTCAACACCATGTTCCTGTTGGCTCGGTTCAACACCATGTTCCTGTTGACTCGGTTCAACACCATGTTCCTTTTGGGTCGGTTCAACACCATGTTACTGTTGACTCGGTTCAACACCATGTTCCTTTTGGGTCGGTTCAACACCATGTTCCTGTTGACTCGGTTCAACACCATGTTCCTTTTGGGTCGGTTCAACACCATGTTCCTGTTGACTCGGTTCAACACCATGTTCCTGTTGACTCGGTTCAATACCATACTCCCATGAATTTTGATGATCAGACTCAACATGGAATCTATGATATGAATTTGCACCAAGATATGAGTTTGGATCCAAATCAGTATCTGGATCAACAGGGATCATTTATGAATCTGTTGCTGGGACATCCACAACAGATGGGTTATGATGGAGAGAATGCTCAAATCCCTCTTATGAACGACAACTATCACCAGCTACCAACCATGGATTTTGCTACAACTGGTCACATGCCTTCCATCAACACCAACACCAACACCAACACCATTCCGGGTGTTTATGCTCCTTATGACATCAATGGTCTTTAGTCAGAAGATGTGGATTTCTAATAAGTGAAGTGTCAATTGTTTGCATTTGTGTTTGTTCATTTCAAAGGACAAATATTTGATGATGTTTTTAACTTAAGTCCTCTGCCTTTGAATGGATTCTATTATTTATGGTATTAGATATAAGATAATGTATCAAAATGTTGACCAAAAAAAATAAATTAATAATGTATCGAAATTTTAATTATATTTGAAAAAGTTAAGTCATAAAAATAATATTTACTAATTTGTTTTGCTCTTAGATTAGTTTATAATAAGATACATAATAAGATTTTTTACCTCGATTATCCAGATTGTTTTCTCTTGTGAATTCGTTTTGTAAACTCTTCCCTCCTCAGTAGGTTAGCAATCATAGATTACAATTCTAATTATTCCGAGACAAAGCCGGTCAACGGCGAGCAACTCCATGAGCTATTCTAGAATGGAACCTCACAACTCGCCGGCATAGAAATTTTGCTAGGGTGTTGAATTTGAACTATGTAATCCTTGAAAGCTGACGTTAGCTAGGGCATGCACTATGTCTGTCACCATCATTGAGGCTCGTGCTTGGATTGGATACTTAACAGATTTTGTAAGAGGAGAAGATGAATCAAAAGGGAAATGGCTTAGAAGTCCAAAACACTTACCATAGAAAAAGAATTTGCAAAATAAAATCTGATAGAGAACTCATCTCCACATTAATATCGTAATGATGGTTATCGGACATACAAGATGCGGACGAGTACTCCCCAATATCAGACTGGACCATCTCTTCAGAGCCTCCAAACCCTTCACTTGCATCCAAGCCATCCCATTTTGCTTGCGCCACTTCATTTCCTCAGTCTCACATCAAAACAAATTCCCGTAAGTGTCACAATAGTAAACCAATTCATCTACTACACAACTCTTGGTGTCTTGTAGATTGGAGTCACGTAAACTTTTCCCCCATTTACCTTCAGTGGGAGCGTAATAGAAACTATGATTGTACTGATCCAGAGAGTAAACCTTCTTCTCCATCACCACACTGCCACGGATCCAACAATTCAGGCGAAGCCACCAGAGACTTATAATTCTTGAACACGAGAGTGATAAGGCTGCATGGTCAGATTTTGAGACTCGAGCTAGACAGCTCAGAATCACCCCGTCTGGAAGCGAAGATAACAGAGACGGCGGAGGTGCTCCTTTGACGGTGGAATCGAACATTGTCGCCACCGCTACTGTTTTCCCGAGAGAGAGAAGAGGACTCTTTCTCAAAACGTTACTGTTTAGAAGAACAAAAAGAGAGAAATTTTATTTTTAATATTCCTTCATTCCTAAAACAAACCAATAAGAAAAAGGAAAATAACACCATAAACCGAAACAAATCTCACCAATGTTATTATTTTTTCTTGTCAACAGCTTTATATGATTAGCTTTAAAAAAGCCAGTGTTATTAACATTGACTGGAATATGTTAACATTAAATTGAAAAAAAAAATGAAAAATACCATTTAAATTTTCAATTACAAAAATCGTAGAAAAAAAAAAGAAATATGGTCACAGATCATAATGATCAAACAAGTTAAGCTTAAGAGAATTTTAGTTACAGATTTTGAATTTTATTTGATAATACATATTTTGACATTTATCTCCATAATTCTGAACTTATTTAATGAAAATGTTCCTTTTTCTTCGTATTTGTTTCGTACTGATTCTTTAACTTTTTGTTTTGTTTGACATGAACATGTTAATTTTTAGTTTTAATCTTTCTAAATGTCTTGAAACCATATTTAATTTTTGTTTTTTTTGGTTAAAGAACCATAAATTAGTTTTTGACGGTAAACTAGAATGTAACTCTCTTGCTGTATTGGTCTAACCGTGTGCAATGAAGAAGGTAGCATGTAATCGCCCTCCTCTACGGCTATACACTTCCACATTTCAGACCTATACCAAATTCTTACGAAGAGGATTGACGCTTGGTTCCCATGCATGGTCACTCTTTGTTAGTATCATATAGACTGTATTTGCGTTTTTCACTCTTCGTTAGGTACAACAAAAGATGGAAATAAATCAAGATATTCCTCCTTAATTATTGAAAGATATAAATAACGAAACATGGGTGTTAGATTTTTCCTCTCATTAGTTGAAATATTTAAATAACGAAAAAATTTTCAAGATATAATATGTGTTTTCCGAAGTCGGCTAGTACAGAGCTAAATTAAACAATAGCAAATAAACGCTACACCGAACGCCCTAGTCTTTACTAGATCCTCGAGAGCTCAAAGCAAACGCAAACAACAGAAAATACTCAATGTGCCGCTAACCACACCTCCCACACAACTAAAACCAAGGCATAATTGAAAGAAAACACCTAGACAAGATACCCGAAGATGCTAACGAACTGGAGATGGAAAGGCAGCCACCACCGGTTGTATGGTCATTTTACAGGGGTTGTATGAGTAAATGAAGAAGGAGCCAATTGTTTTTAATCTATATAATAACAACAATTATTATTATAATTGGACTTGGACTGCAAGAACACTTTATTGGCCTCAAATGAAGAAAGACGTTGAGAAGGTTTGTTCTAGGTGCCATATCTGAAAAATGGCGAAGGCTAAGGTACAGCCCCACGGCTTGTACACTCCTCTCCCTATGCCTTCTCAACCTTGGACTCATATTTCTATGGATTTTGTTCTTGGCTTACCTCGAACCAGAAATGGTAGAGATTCGATATTTGTTGTGGTTGACAGGTTTAGCAAGATGGCTCACTTCATTGCAAGTCACAAGACGGACGATGTTGTTATTGTAGCTAACTTGTTTTTCAGGGAAGTAGTACGTCTACATGGAATGCCTCAAGTAATCGTCTCAGACCGAGATACAAAGTTTCTAGGACACTTCTGGAGGACGTTATGGGCTAAGCTATGAACCAAGCTATCATTCTCAACCACTTGTCACCCGCAAACAGATGGGCAAACCGAAGTGGTGAACAGGACGCTATCTACACTCCTAAGGACCTTAGTGAGAAGCAATCTAAAGTCATGGGAAGAATGTCTACCACATGTTGAGTTCGCATATAATCACGCTAAGCATTCTGCTACTCTATTCTCTCCTTTTGAAATTTTTTATGGTTTTAATCCACAATCACCTCTAGACTTGATTCCTTTACCTTTAAGTGTGAAGTGTAGCTTTGATGGCAAAGAAAAGGCTGAACAGGTGAGGAGGATACATGCTAAAGCTAAGGAGAACATAGAGAAAAGGACCAAACAATACGAGAAGCATGCGAACAAGGGCAGGAAGGAGCTCGTCTTCGAAGAACGAGACTTAGTGTGGATTCACTTACGCAACGATAGGTTCCCAGAAGAGAGGAAGAGCAAGCTTCTACCACGAGCTGATGGTCCATTTGAAGTCATCAAGAGGATCAATGATAATGCATACCAGATTGATCTTCAAGGTAAGTATACCATATCATCAACATTCAATGTTTCTGACTTGCTCCCTTACTATGCAGATTCCGATTTGAGGACAAATCCTTTTGAAGAGGGGGAGGATGATATGATCGTGGCAAGCACGGAGCCAGAGGCTGCAGAGAAACCGGAGATGGTGGGAAGGTTCACTCGTTCAAGAGCTAAGGAGATGGTCAAGGAAGCTCATTCACTCATAGTTGACGGGTCATTCAACCTACCGAGGATCCAAGTCTTCAACATATCCACCTTGAAGACTTCACCCGGTAATGATAACTAGGTAACTTAGGTGTGAAGTTTGTACTCTTTTTCCCATAGCTGAGTTTTGTCCCAATGGGTTTTCTCAGTATGGTTTTTAATGAGGCAAATGGATCACTACGTCGAGTTATCTAGAAATCATTACCAATGGGGAATAATGTGCTTATGTACTAATACAAGTGACGTCTGTACTACTACAGGTCACCTAGACGTTTCACTGTTTTCTTATTTCCTTTAAACGTCTTGTTGTTTTATTCTGAACTTCCTGTTGTTGGAGTGTCGAGCCCTAGGGTTAATTATAAAACCCCATAGCTACACCTCTTTGTTCTTTAGCGAAGAAGTTGTATGAACAAGTATTGTCAAACTTTTTTTCTCAATTCGAATTCTTGAATGCGTTCTTGATTTCTGAGTTTCTATACACTTTGTGATTCAGAAACTCTTCACTTTTGTTTCAATCCATATAACCATCAAAACAAACCTCACCATCTCATCATTGCTATTATCACTCGATCACCACCATATCCACCCACATTATCGTTCACGCACCATCACCATCGAATCTCATCACTAGTCACTTGCCTTCAGCCTTTCATCGGAGTTCTATCCTAGGGAGATCGTATTAAAGGAGGTGATGAAATGTAAAATCTTATTATATAGTTACTCTGATTTATTATTATTATTACTAGATTAGGACCCGCGATACACCGCAGGGCAAAAATATTTATAACTAAAATATTTAAATTATAAGTTGTATTTTTCGGTTAAATATATTATAATTATATAATTATTTTTAAATAAACCATATAATACCGCAATATAATTTATTTTTTACATAATATTTATTTAACCAAATTAGTTAGATATGTTTATCCTTTGATACCGACAGTATTATGAAAATAATGAAATGATGTTTTACCTGTGTAACACCGAATTAATGATATTTTTTAAATTATATAAATATCGATAAAACCCGTCCCGCTATATAACCTCGTCACGAGATATTTTAACTCACACTATATCATCTTAATTTTTAATATTTATTGTCTATCTACGGTATAATATTTATCATATTTAACTTTTTAAAAGTTTTAAATATTTTTCATATTTAACCTTTTAAAAATCTTTAAAATAAAGAACCGGAATAAACCAAATAAAAGTTTTTAAAGTTTCAATGTCTGATAAATCAAGCTTTCTACCCATTTGTATTCAGAATCATTTTGGTCTCTTTTGTAGTATGACTCTAAACCATTGCCCAATTTTTTTAGACAATGTGGGATATTTTACCCGTATTTTTTATTCATCTATTGAGTAATATATGTCCGCTTTTTAAATTATGAATTACATCATATGCAGAAAAAAAAATCACAGTTTTTATTAACTAAATGTATTATAGAATAATTCAAGATAATTTAAATATAAATTCCAATAAAAATGAAATTGAATCATATATTTATGTTTGAATGAGGTAGAAACATTTCCTTACTTTTTTAAATCTTACCTATAATTAATTTTGAAGTTTTGGTAACTAATATTAAAGTCAATGCATTATATGTAAAAATTTTCTAAAAAGTATTTTTGAGCAAAAATTGTTGCAAAAATACTTGTATAGACTATTTAAATAAGTTATTCTTTACTAATACTAATAGTAGTCGAGCAACTCACTCACAGGGTTTTCTAATTGGCCTAAACCATACCACCCGTTCGAGTGGGAAAATTGGTTAAAATTATGTTTTCACGCACCTATGAGACAGTTCTCTTTTTAAGCAACTTTTCCTCTGTTGTACCCCTATTTATTTAAAACTAGAAAGTTGCCCGCGCGATGCGCGGGTTAATACTGAATTCAATTATAAAAAATTTCCAAAATTCCAATATTTTAGATAAATAAATTAAATGTGAATTGTAAACTAATTGTGTTAAAATATTCATCTGATTTATAGAAAGGAAATCCTTGTGTTGTAACTGTTAACAAATAATTTATTTTTATAAAATTATATGGGTATATCCATGTGATGGGGAAATGGCCAAAATCGATCCCAACTAATTGTCAAACGTTTTTTATACCTAAATTTTAGTATATTGCAAATAACAACCTCAACCGTATTTAAATTCAAATTTCCTAACTTAACTATATAAAATGTTGTCAATTTCAACATTTGTTGGAACAGTGTTAAGTGAAAGTTTAACGGTACTTAGTCAAACAACCCGTATCATCCACGCGGCACACGACGTTTTTTCATCGTTTTGGGTGTGTTGTGGGAAGAAACAAAACAACGTCATTTTGTTTTTTGCAATGATTCGTAATGCATGACGACATGGGAGTCCAATCATCCCTCATTTCCAGCAAGCACAAGTATGCATTACCTTATACAAACTGACAAAATTTCCACAATCAAAAACTTCATATTAATTTACCTACAGCATTCCCATATGCAAAAATGTCGATTTTAATCCCCAAATGCAAAACGACGTCGATTTTAATCCTCAAATACAAAATGACGACGTTTAATTTCTTGCCACATCAAACCCAAAAATGATCAAAATGACAACGTTTCACAAAGTCCTACTATCACATGAACACCACAATCTGTCTGGCTCAGTACCGTCAAACTCTCACTTAAAACCGTTCTAGCCGATGTTGAAATTGACACTATTTTATATAGTTTAGGTAGAAAAGTTGAATTTAAATATAATTTAGGTAGAAAAATTAAATTTAAATATGGTTCAAGTTGTTATTTACAGAGTATTGAAGTTGAGGTATGAAAAAACTATTTGGGAAATAGTTAAAGAATTTTTTTGCCATTTTTCCATCCATATGTTACGTGGACAAATTAGCATATGGTTGAGGTGTTTGATGGAAAAGTGTGGTGTTGCTTATTTGTGTCATAATCAAATATATCTCATCAATTTTTTCCGCTCTACGAATAATTTGTTATAAACCATAATCTTCGTCTAGATAAATTTTTGTTTTGTTTTTTGTCATCAGTGAATCGATAAAGCTCAATTCATAGTCAATCCCTACTACACGAAGTAACACGACTTAGTGGAGTCAAAACCTCATTTATATGTATAACATAATTTCTTTTTATCAAAAAAACTATATAGTATGTAATGCTTTCGTAACCAGATACAGTTAAGTATGAAAACGGTATTCCAACAAAATTGAAACCCATTCAATTACGAAGTTTGTAAATCACATCAATTATTTGGGGGCAATAAAGCTACCAAAAATGTTTTTAACAAATACTCCCTCCGTTAACATAAACATGTAAAAACATTTTTAACCAATTTGTTAAAAACATTTTTTTTTTTTAAATAACATAAACATGTTATACAATTGGTTAGGAATCTTAAACAATCTATCAATGTAACTAAAATGTTGCATCTTCTGTTCCGTAAAGTGATAACATTTCATAGATTCATATGGAGTTCTAGGAATTAAATGTATCTCAGATATAAGAGAACCATAAAAATGAATGAATGTATATATATAAGTTACAGAAGTTTGCAATTTTAAAATCAATGAACACCTTTTTTTTATTTTACAAACAACATATTTTTGTGTTTTAAAAATACACACATGTTATAAGCCAAAACGCAAAGTATAGAAGAAATAACATATACTTAGGTAAAGCTATCATGTGTTATTTTTTCATTAATAAATCTATCTTTATTTAATCATCATTTTCATTAGTAACTATATATATTTACTGAAAAATTGTAGTGAGCATGTATGTTTGTTTTGTGAAAAAGAGTAGTAATAAATATATATGATTTTCAAATAATACAACTAATGGCTAAAAATGTAACATAATTTCATTTTGCTTTTATTTTGTAACTTAGAAAACATGTAAAGTTTGTAAATCAAGTACGTACATCAAATACTCATATTCAATGTTAATTTGAGACGTTTCTTTGAATATTCAATTTTATTGAAAAAAATATGAATATTCAATTATAGTTATGATTTAAGCGGTTAAAGTTGTTGAATTTTATGCAGTTACTATTTTGTTGCTTTGAAAAAATAACAAATTCTTTTCAAACTTTAACAAATACTCACAAACCCGAGAACTTGGGAAGAGAAAAAAAAATACAATATTAATGAAGTTAATTCGTCGAATATCTACACCTGCACATAATTTAAGAGAAGCACTACAAGAAAATCTGTCTTTAGCCAGAAATTTTTTTGCAACTATGGTCTATATTCTGTGGCTATTCAGTCCATAGCTAGGGAAAGTTATAAGATATTTTTGTGGCTATAGCGTTGTAGCTATCTGTGTTCCGTGGCTATACGTGGACAGCTAGCCACAAATTCACCACAAATAAATTTGTGGCAAATTAGCTTCAAAATCGCCATGTTGTTATTTGTGTCTATAATAGCTAAAATTAACCACAACAGGCGTCGTTACTATTGGCCACGATTAGCCACAAATGATGTCATAGATAGTAGCCACAAACTGCGTCGACATCAGTCGTGTATCATTTAGCCACAATTTAGTTACAATGTATCCCTAATTAATATACATAGATAGACACAGAGTATTTGTAGCTAATTTCTATAAACAGCCACAAAGTACTTGTAACTAAGTGCCACACATAGACACTAATTTTTTGTGTCGTGGCCACATATACCCACAAAAATACCGTTACTTGTTGACGTAAATAGCCACAACTTTTTTTTTTAGCCACAACTAAAACAGAGACAAAACAAAAAAAAAAGAATTATTTTAAAATTTTATTTGCATAATTAAATTAATTATTTCAAAATAAAACCATAATCATAACCTTAAAAGTTAGAACCGTAAAGGTTTTACATTGAAAATACAAAGTTCCTAGATTCGAAAGACACAGCCAAAATACATCTGATGATAGATTCATAATACATAGAACAAGTTCTTCAGTACAGAACTACTAGTGACGTTCTTCAATTTCAAATCCTTCGACAGATTGCAGTGTCATGTCGGCTAGGTTGATCGGAGAAGTGTGGTTAGGTGGATGAACTGGTTCTTGTGCAGGACCAACAGCAGAGTGGGAAAGACTAGGAGTTGCAGCAGATGAGGCTCCCTTAGCACGTGAAGGAGGCTGACTCGTTGGTTGAAGTGTAACAGGGTCTATTTCGTTAAGACGTAAAAGGACATCCATAGCTTGCTATCTTTGTTTTCCTCCATCTTAGTCATCTGCATATCAATGTCCAAGTTTCGACGAAGAGAGGCAGCAGCTTACTCGTTTGGATTAGCATTTTGATATTGAATCGATCCAAGACCATAGATTCATCCTTTGTTGTTGGTTGCTACCTGCAAAAAAAAAATTCTCCAGAGTCAACTACAACTTTAACAAAATAGAAGCAGGCCATAATACATTGCACAATCAAAAGAAAACAAAAAATCTGTGAAGGCATTTAAAAAAATGTAAATAGATACATTTATCAAATCACAAGAGAACATTAGTAAAAGGAAACAAACAAATCTCACGGATCTTAACTATTAAGACCACCACACGGAAAACAATAATCTGTAGAGAGAGTTTTGACACATTCATAATCACAATCTCAGTTGCTGAAGGTGGTACTCCACCAGCCTCAAGTGACTAAGAAATCATAGTGTTAATTATAACCACATAAAAAAAAAAAGGTAGATAGAATGAGAAAGGTGGACAAACCATCTCATAAGCAACAGGCGTATGTTTTTTTGGCTCCTGAAACATTGCGGTGAGTGCCTAATCCATCTGGATCTGAGAGGCGGTTCTTCGGCTGGGTAAGGGATGTCAAGCAGAAAGCAGTCCATGTGAATGTCTGGAAGTACGGGTAGCTCCTTGTGATGAAGAAGGGCCGCGAACATTCATCTGCAAATATGTTTAAGACTTAGTTAAATTGACAAGGTTAGGTTATATGAATTAGAACCACACAAGATTATACTAATACAAAACTTTCTTATTTTAGAGAAAGAGATCGAAATTCAGAGGTTTTGGACCTTTGTGAGATGGAGAACCGACGATCCTGGGTTTGAAATGTCCAGCGCGTCCCACCTCTCGTTCAATAAACCTTCAGGGAGAATGAAAGAGAAAGGGATTAGAGAAAGAAAGAGAGACTGAGTAACAAACAACAGAGAAATTAAAGATGAACTATGGCTAACCTGTGATTCTAGTCGTTGAGAAAGAGAGTGAAATTGGCGAACTAGAGAGAAAGAAATGGGTAAACTGAAAAGTCTCGAGACTCCAGAGGCAAAGTAACATAAAAGAGAGAAAAACTAGGGCTTTCTGTATATTTTTCAATAGCCGCGACACTTTTGACGCCCTTTGGTGGCTTTGACTAAAGTTTTGGCCCCAAATTTTACCCGGGTTTATTAACTCTTTTGGACCTTTTTCACATAGCCACACAATTATTTGTGGCTACTTGCGGCAATATTTCAGTAAAAATATAACCGGGAAATCAAAAAAGTTTTAGTGGCAAACTCAATTTTTACATAGCCACAAATAGCGTTAAGGCTGGTCGTGTCCAGTCGACAAATTACACATTTCAAAAATTTTGGTGATAAGTTAAACTTAAAGACTTTTGTTAATTAGTACATATTACATTATATAGATTTTTTTGGACAAAATTACATTATATTGATAAGTCCACAATTTGCTATATATATGTGTACGCGCGTGGTATTAATTTGAAATCTGGTTAACAATATAACTCATTGAAAAATGAAATTTTGATGAATATGTTTAAAGTTAGACACCATGATCACTATGGCACTACCTATGCATTTGACGGTTGCATGCATGTAGTGTTTGTTTTACTTAAAAAATAATATATGTTTACAAAAGATATCTTCAAACACTAAATACAGCGCACACACAAATAATCTTAATCGTGTAATTATTTGTAGGAGATTGGTTTTAATGAGTTTGGATATGGGATGATCAAGAATTAATGTCACATGATCAGTGAAAACAGAGCTTCTCCAAAACCAGCTCGCTCATTGTACTTTGCATAGGAAAAAAATTCACGCTTATTAATCTTTTTTTAAATAACTCAAAACAGAGCTCAAATATCATCTAAACTACCTAGGATGTAGTATGAGCGGTCACAAATCGAGTAACGTACGTGAAATAAGAAAGTAAGTTTCGTGTTTCATCAATCTATAATGTCAGTAATTTATTTACATGTTATCATATTCATAGCATGAAGCAATAAAAAATGGGAATTATGTGCGTATTTATTTATTCATGCATATATGTGGCTTCATATTGGGTTTCGTGGTGTTCTGTGTTTAGGTGGTTTCTTCTCAAATTGCAGTGTTGCTTCCTACGGTGTGTCATCTCTAGAACTAAATCTGGGATGCTTCGTTGCGGTTGTCTCGTGGCGGTGTTGGTGGAGCGGGTTCGTTGTTGTTGCAGTTTTTGGGTATTTATTTCTCTGTGGTTGGGACTTAGGAGTTTTTGCTCGTGGTCAGCGGTATGGGTTTCCTTGAAAGAAGTTCTCTTCTTTGTTTTTTTTGGCGCTTGAACACAGAGCTCTGTTCAAAAAGGTTAAGTAAACCATCTCTCTATTTGGTTCCCCTTAGCCTCAGCTTGTGGTTGTTTGCTGCTCAGTTTTCAGTCTCATCTCAACAATCGTAAAGGATAGCTCCTTGGGCGTTTCACCTCTGTCCGGATTATCACGGTTCTCCTATATATCTCCTCTGTTTTGGCTTCGACTTCGGTGTCGTAGTTTGTTTCCTTACCTTCCTCTGTTTGTGGTTCTCTATGTCTTGGCTTGTGTTGGGCAGTTCGATCTTCCCAATCCAAGTAGTTTTTCTGGTTTAGGTGATACCGGAGAACGTGGTTGCGTATATTGCCAATACGTATTGGTTTGAGGCGTGGTTGCCTATATTGCCATCATCTCCGTCTACTTCCTCTGTATCCCGTCTATGCTCACTTGGCATAATTTTGCATTTGTTGATTGTATCTGTTCCTTCAATTATTGTTTGTGTTTCAAATTTGAGTATACATATTTACTTTCGTTGGCGACTGATTAGTGATCACGTGATGAGAACGAAAATGTGTTCTTGTTTTTATTCCCCTAAGCCAGAACCCATTTAATTATATGGAATTATGGAAACAAACGTATAATTTGGACATGTGGTTATCAGGGCCGGCTCAATTATTTTTGGACATGTGTTTAATTTTTTCCAGAAAATTAGGGTTATATTTGCAATATTTCAAACTTTAGGACCCTAAACCTTAAAAGAAAAAATCACAAAAAATCTGGGACCTGGTGCTTTTGCACCGTCTGCACTGCCTCTAAGCCGGGCCTGGTGGTTATGCTCTACAGTTATTTCATAATATAATCACACGTAAATATGAATTATGAATGTCAAACTCATTTCGTCTCTTTGCTGGATTAACACCAAAAACACTTGTTTTTTTTTTTACTAGAAAAATTTTGAAAATTTTATGTTTAATTTGTCTTCGATGTAAACCATGAGTAAAGCACGATTCCTACTATGATTGTTGTCATATTTAATGATAAAAGGTAATTGATTCACTCCAAATCATGAGCAAAGCATTTGCAGCATATAGTGAGGACAATACATATATTTACAAAGTTGAACTAGTTCCGTGCCTATAGCAACAATTGTCTACAAATTTTAGTTGTGGTTATCTTTTGCCACAAGATATGCTTGACTATGTCGTGGTTATATAGTTACGGAAATTTTTGTGGCTATATGTTGCTATATTGCCACAAATAATCACAAAAAATGTTTGTGGCTATATAGCCACAAATTAGACACAAAATAGCTACAAATTTCCACGTTTTACGATTGTGTCTCATTCGTGGCTAAAATTACATAGCCACAACATGTTTGTAGCTCATTTGCGACTATGGACAGTATTTCTTGTAGTGAAGAAACTATGAAGTTTCACATCATGAGTTCACGTTCTCGAATTTAGCTTGTCTGACTCAGAGCTTCAAAACCACAATTTCCATTAGATCCATTTTCAAAAACGCAAACTTACTAATAATCTTTCTTTTCTTGAAATAAAAGTAAAATTTATTCACCAAAAACAATGTTTATGTAATTTCACAATGAGAGTTCAAAGTATTCAAAATAAGTTGATTCTAAAACTGCAAGTTACAACAAAAGAGGAGGTCTAACTACTTCGGTGTGAAACCAAAACGAAAGACCATCGGCATAAACATCCTCGCCCGACGTTTGAGTGGTATTAAAGCTGGATATACAATCAAACACTGGTCAAGACAAAAAGTAAAGCTATATAGATGGGACCAACGTAACATATATAAGCTTCATTAACCAACTGTCGCTGATCGATTAGCCTCTATACTCATTGAGTCCATGACACAAACCAAACCTCCTCCATTCTTTCCTTGCTAAATAGAAAGGGGACATTAGTTCGACACCAAATGATAGGCTAATCATGTGCCCATCACAAGAAAAATGTAAACCAAATTGTAGTTTTTAATTTAGACAAAAGCCTAGATAGATAATGGAAGATGAGAAGGCACACAGAGAAATATAATTTAATTTCTCTCTTTATAAAAAGAATTGACGAGGTGAAGGTAATCTATATATATATATATATATCTTATATAAAATAAAAGTTTTGGGCAAAGAAAACGAACTATAGTGCATCTCTTTTGGTTGCACAAACTTCATACTTCTCTACTCGCTTCTTCTAAATGATCTTTAAAATTGTACCAAGGATTGTCCGTCAGAAAATATCTGATTGTTGTACGTCTCCGTTCTTCACAACTTTTTATAAAAGTGACAAAAAAAAATAAGACACTATAAGTTGGATGAAAAAATTAAAAATTATGTGGGACTTGAAATATTATGGTTAGTGAAAATGATTCTGTGCTATTTATAAAAATTTGATTTCTAAGAGATTATGAATTAATTATGTTGTTAATATATATGTTGTAAATGCAAATTTACGTTTTATATGTATTCAACTATCAAAACTATGTTTTAATGTCATTTACGACTAAGTTTAATTGTCTTAATACCATACAAATTACTGTTACATTTTAAAAAGAATTCAATGTTATTAGTGTTAGCCTAAAGACATGCAATTTAGTGTGGGATTTTGATAGCAAAATGTTCTAAGACATGCAAAATTGGGGGTTTTGGGCTGTTTTTTTGTTTTAAATTCATTTTTCTAGGGTATGAAACAAAAAAAAATAATACTTTTGAAAAAAGAAATTATGAGTATGTTGTGGGTCATTAGGCAAAAAACTGAAAGAGTTAATTATTATTTAAAATATGTTATTTTTGAAGTTTTATTTAAATTATATTCTATCTGTTTCACAAAAAGTGTCATTTTGACATATTATAGACAAATTAAGAAAAACTTGAATTATACATATTTGTCTTTATTTAATGAGTAATTAATCATTTAAATTTAATAAATAGAGCTTTGGCTTAAGGGTAGAATAAGAAATTTGATGTCAAAAATCATATTGGAAATATAAAGTGACATTTTTGGTGAAACAAATAAAAAATATAGAATGAGACTCTTTGTGAAACAGATGGAGTATTATTTATTTTTAGTAAAGTCTATTTTAACTTTGTGTTTTATTTGATGTTTGTTTTCTCGAATTTGCATGTTTCACCATTATTTTAAAATTTGGAGGGAATGAAACTAAAATAATGTTTTTAGTTTATTTTAACGATTTGAAACTTAAAGTTAGAATTTAAATTGTGTTTCATTTGAAGTTGTTTGTTCTTAAATTTGCTTATTTCACCATTATTTTTAAAAAGTGGAGGTAATGAAAATTAAATAAAACTGATAAAAATAGATATACTGAATTTAGATACTCTATATCTGATTTAGGTTGTGAAAGCATACATAGGAATATAATTTAATCTTTTTGTTTCCAAAAATGAATTGAGAAAGTGAAAATATCAATTAGTGATCTATATGAAAATATATATGTTTGCTTATGTGTTGATTAAGGTTACACATGTCACTTAATTAAGATGCCAAATGTCGCAAATATAGAGAGAGTTAGTGAGAAACCTTCTCATATTATATAAGATCTCTTCAATATATAAATGTAGAGTTTATTTTGTGTCATCGATCAATAATTATATAGAACATATGCACGAGACGTATGCAATTTGAGATCAACTTTGGAAGTAAAGAATCGATTTTATGCAATTGAGATTAAGCATAGGAAATAAGTAACCATGTATGGATGCATAAAGTCCTCGAATCTCAAATCATGATCTTATATTACGAATCAAATTCAACCGAGTGATCATTTTACTCATTGGCGTCGAGTTGAGATCCGCCAAAAACTATAATATAAACATAGAGAAAGACACAATAAAAAAAAAAAAAAAAAAAAAAAACAGTAAACCATTTGTGGTATATATAAAGTTATCCCACTATGTTTATGGAGTTCGAAAGTAAGTGAGATACTAATAAGATATGAAAGTGCATAAACATTCAACTCTTCCTCGAAAAGTTTAAAGTTACTCTTCTATTGGTGGTTCTGGTTGCTAGCTATTCCTTCATCTGCTCACCTCGAAAAGCCTGGAACCGGAAGCAAGCTCGGGACATAGTAGATTAGTAGCTAGCAACCAGAACCACCAATAGAAGAGTAACTTTAAACTTTTCGGCATTCTTGGTTCTTTCCCACAATGTCACAACGTAAATGCTAATAGACCCTAGACTAGGTAAATATCCAAGTCACGTAGTAATAAATGAAGTGACGAATAAATAGCACCAGTTTACCATTATTCTCAATGAAGTAACTTGGATATTTTGGGAACTTTGGAAGTTGAGTTATAGCAATTGTCGTCAATTTACTCCAGTCACCAGTGCTTTTTCATTACCCACATATATATCATACATGTTAAATAAGGTTCATGTCACAGAGAAAGATGATCTGCTCTGGAAATCCTAAATAAAGAAAATCATGCCACTCACTTGGCCCAGTAGATGAATCATCAAGAAACTTGAACGAGGGCTCAAAGCGCTCTTTCTAAAAATGGAAACTTTGTATCGAAACTGTATCCGATAATCAGCCCCGTCTTAAACTAAAATGGGGCCTCTGTCAAATTTTTAAAAAATCTAAAAATCCTTAATAATTTTTTTTTTTGACAAAATTGGACCCTTTTGGTTAAAGAAATTTTTTGATATTTGTGATGGACCCATGGCATTTGCCTACTCTGCCATGGGGTAGAGACGGGCCTGCCGATAATGAGTTCCTCTCAAGCACACACTTGACAATGGTAATCCAAATAACCCACAAAAGGTTTTATCAACAACAACAGTCAACAACTTTCCAAACAATCATATTTCATGTTAAGTAACTATTGTTGATTTATATATTATATGTATATGTATTGAATTTTTATATGTATTGAATTTTAGTTAATTCAGCTTTGTTTCCATAAAGTTCAGGCAGCTTTGTAGGGAAGTTTAGTAATATTTTTTTATCTCAATTTATTCACTCCAAAACCAATAACGTCGACCTTTCATCGTCTCTTCTCCTCTAAATAAGACAAATATTTTAAATGTTTCGGTTTTCCTCTTCCTATTTTGCTTTGAAGAAAACACATTTTATATTATAGTTGCAACTACGTTTGTGGCTTCGGGAATCAAGAAACCCTGCTCGTCAAGTTATTGATCATCTTCGTAACCTCTGTTTTTCTCGATCATCTTCTTAAACTCTGTTTTTCTCTACGCAAGATTCAACAAAGCCTTGTGAAGAATCAAAGGTTACTTTCTCTGCAAGAAAGATCAACGGTTCTTGAACCCTAGTCTTTTCACGCCTTTTCTTCTATCTATCGACGGTTCCCTGATCCAACATCTCAAAAATGCTCAGAGGAGGAGTTTATCTAAGACAATACCTAAAGGAAGCTGTGATTAGAGATGTAAAAGAATATAGAGGGAAGGTGATGAAATCGATCAGGTGGGATGCATAGGATTGACTCCTTCGGCTTGCATACAAGGTTTGGACCAACAGCAACGCTGGACGTAACGAGGGTTACCACCAATTCATAAGGACTCCAATAACCATAGAAGATAAGATATCTGAGATGAAGGGTGAAGAAGGAATCACGCTTCCCGTTGCATTCGTGGAGCGTTTCTTGAGTACACACCAACTCAAAATACATCAGCCGTATTACTATTGGAGACCATTCTTTGGAGTTGTGAAAGAAGACGGAGAGCTTTTGGACATCCATAATATAAAGCAGCTTGGGTTTAATGTAGATCCTGTCCATGGAGCTCAAAGGTAATCTCATTCTTGAACTTTTCGTGTTCTTAACAGTTTGATACCCTTTTCTTGGAAAATTTGTTCTTTCAGTATGTTTCTCCTCTGTTTGCTACTTTTTGTTATGTGCTTTGCTTCGACTTTACTTGGGCTCGATTGTTGACTTTGTGTTGGTTCAGATTCTTTTTACTAGTGTTTTATCTATTGCATCAAACAATCCAGCAAGAGATCTCCAGACGTCCATGAGCGAGTTGAAGCCGGAAGGAATGGTCAATAATAACTTGACCCATGAACATGAAGATGAATTCATCTGAAGATGAAGATGACCAAGTCATGTTGATCGGAGCCCATGTCAAAAATTCAGTTGCGGCTGTCGTTGGGAATCTGCAGTGGCCGATTACAGAACCGTTCGCCACAATGATCAGAGCCCAAACAAATGGTGAAGAGAAAATCCTAGGTTTTGGTGAGGCCGCCTCATTGCTTGTCAAAGCTTATAGCCGAAGTAAACCAAACAGAATCATCATCTTCCGTTGTGCTGTGGGTGATGAAATTCTCCGAGACGAGCTGAATGACTTTAGGCAGAGTCTGAGAGAAGATGACTATGCTCCGACCATCACCATGATCGTGGTAAAGAAGCATTTGCTCCACCCATACTTGGAAGACAACCTAAACGATGACTTCGACTTCTACTTCTACCGTCCAAGGGTATGGTTCCACTTTGAAATCCTCGATGGTGATGGTAGTCTCTCAATGTCTGATCTCATCTACTGCTACAATGATGCCAACTACATTTTTAGGATGGTTCCTCCGATTCTTTATGCTCACCTCGCCATTGCCCGTGTACACGCTGGAGACCTCACCGCTGGTGAAGCATGGTCTTTATAGATAGAAGAAAAATGAAGCACCATAAACTAGATTTGTGGTCTTAAGTAAATATATCTTATCCTAGTTTCCATAGGTTACTTTGGTCCTGCCAAAATTATGTTTTCATCTATGAAACAACTCTTTTCAACAGCTACTCGGTTGTGTTTCGCCTATTTATTCATTAATATCTCTTCAGTATTAATTTAAATACAGACTTTATTTAATTTATGTCATCCAGCGATCATTAATTAATATACCAGGTAAGTAGAACATATACGATTTGAGATCAAGCTTTGGAAGTACTTGATTTTATGCAATTGAGATTAAGCTTGGGAAACAAGGAACATAACCATGGTTGTATAAAGTCCTCGAATTTACTCATTGGAGTTGAGATTACTTACTAATAAAAGGGAGTCATTGAGGCTCCTCAGGCTATCCACATCAGCAATTTCTAAAACATCTTAGGAGATGCCAAATCAGCTTTTTATATCTCTTCCTTTCTCTTCTTTTTAAAAATAAAACCCCAAGAAAAAAGAAAAAAGAAACACAGAACCGTAATGTTTTGTTTGGATAGAACCCAATTAACTAGGCCATCTTGGCAATTTTATTGTAGCCCATTTTCTAAACATAGAACCAATGAGCCCACCAATCTTAAACATTAGGTGAAAAAAAAACCTTCTTCATCGACATCTCTTCCACCGCCCTTCACCACCTTCATCGTTTCATCTTCCACAAATCTGAAATTCTCAATCGACTCAGCTTACCCAGAAATAAATAAAAACCAACAGTTATCAAACCTCTGAGTTTCCTCACTCCTTCTTCTTCAAAGTCCAATTAAATGGCCTTAATCTCCAAAGTCATCAACAAATTTGGAAACCAACTCTATAAATTCTACTTCTCTCGGCGATTATACAACCAGCCCAAAAAATCACAATCTAAAGATGTCAAAATTGAAACTACATGCCCCTCCCGAGCCATTCACTTTTCAGATTTTTGATACCATCGATGGAGACTTTTGCAAGGAAGACGTTTTAGTCCGTCTCATCCATTTTTGGGAAGCCCAAAACTTCAAGAAGGAAACATGCTTATGGGCATAGAACTACTTCTCATCGACTCCAAGGTATGTTTACGATATATTAATTTCCAATAAATATGCATCTTAAACGAAACCTAACTTTCAAACCTACAGTCTAATGCAGTCCAAGCCTACATACCAGCAAACCGTCTATTTCGCTACCAAAGTCATCTGAAATCCAACTCTGTTTACACCCTCAACAATATCATGATCATTCCCAGCAAAAAGGTGTACAAAGTCTCAGACCACAAATACGGGATCGTCTTTACTGAGAAAATCAATGGTATTGGAGCCAATTGCAGACCATCAGATCGTCCCACAAAAGTTTCGGTTCCGTAACTATGAAGATTTTGCTTCTATTGTAGACACAAATACAGATTTATTTGGTAAGTTGATCACAACTGTTCTTTATTGATGATTGATACTATAAACTCTGATCCATTTTGATACCTTCTTATTCCCTCTTAAATCGTAGATGTCATTGGTCAGCTACGCCTAATCGTTGGCGACAATATCCACTCCCCTTCAACAATGAAAACAGCTCCTCAAGTAGAAGGCAGTCGATCAAGTGATAGGGTGTTCTTACATCTCCAACTTAAAGAGAAAGGCATTCTACCATTATATGCTTTAGCAAACCTATTACCATCAAGTTTCTAACATTCAAAATAACATCATTTTCATGTAGTGGCCAGACTATGCGTATATATCTCTGGGGAACCATTGCTGTGCAATTTAGAGAAAGATGGAACCAAACTGAAGTCAAACCAGCTGTCCTCCTCATCACTACTGTCAACCCAAAAACAGTAGGAGGTATGTCATCTCTCCTGACAATCGACATAATCTTGGTGAAGAAAAACGTAGAAATTAAATATCTAACAAGAAAACGTTTCACCTTATCTGCAGCTGCTATGGCACTCAGCTCAACATCGTCCACACGCATATTCTTTGACACCGACGTCACTGAAACCAAACAATATCTGACATGGTATACATCGCATTACTTACAAATAAACACATCTCCATTTCCTCTTCAAATCGAATCTAACTTACGTACTTTTTGTTAACAGGTTAGGTGATAACGGTCACTACACTCCAAAAATTGCAAGCTCCTCCTCTGCGGTTACTAAGCTCGAGACAGTTACAATCCAGGAAATACTCCAATTTCTACAAAATGAGAATCCCCAGGTAATGCAACACTCCTTCATTGAACTTAGAACAATTCTTAAAACATTTGAAACAACTCGCGTTTAAAACGAAATAGGAAGCTAGCTTTTACTGTTTTGGTACAATTCTTGATATACAACCACAATACGGATGGTACTACATCTCATGTAGCAAATGCAACAACAAACTTGAGAAAGCTGATACATCAATGTACTGCAATAATTGTCAGGAATCCAACAACATCGGCATCATCAGGTTTCCTAAATTCGAACTCAAACATCTACTGTAGACAATGTTCCCTTTTTCAAACAAAGATTTTAAGAAATCCATTACTTCACAGGTATCGTTTTGAGATAACAGTGTGTGACAAAAACAAAGATGTAGCAACTTTTGTTGTTCTCGATAGTGAGGCTACTAAAATTGCTGGTCGTAGAGCTGCTGATGTTTTAAAGGAAGAAATGGAGGTATTGTAAATCTATTCTACTTTTTCTTTGTAAAATTATTTATCTAAACTCCTACACTCATTTACAGGCTTCTACCAAAGCGTCCTATACAGAAATCAATTTGCAGACCCCAGAATGCCTTAAACATATCGTTGGCAATACTTGCAAATTCCAAATCAAGCTTTCAGAATACAACTTCAAAACTTCTCGCCAAACTGTCTCAATCTCCCGCATTTTGGAAACCACTACACACCTGTCAACCGAACCATTAGAAGGAAGTTCTGAGAAGTCACTCAGAGTACGACCACAATAGCCAAATCTCGAGGCAAGTCACATGTTGATGAATCTACCGACAAGAATGGATCAGCTGCCGAGAAACGTCCCCGCCTAGAATAGTACTTTGTTTTTAAAAGTTCCATTTGTGTGTCAGCACTTATGTTTTTTCACTATCTTTCTATGAACTCTGTGTCACTGAAGGTCACCTTGCCAAACATTCAAAGGCACAAATTTAATAAAAATGTTGCTTTCCAATTGTTGTAGATGTTGTTTGTCAACAAAAGTGGAATTAATCATAATTTATACATAGTTGAAAGTCTCATCTCAAGGGTTTATCTATTTAAATTGCCAATCAAAAGTCGGAAAACAAATTACCAACCCACGTTGAAGCATATACATTTCAAATTTTAATTGTAATCGCATTTCTGACCTGTTAAACACTTTGACAATTATAAATATATAAGTGATCAGATGAGATTTAAATATGATATATATTTTTACACAAACCCAGAAATCAAGTGTATATCGATGTTTAGTATCACGACCAAAAGTTTTTTCATCCTCTTGAAAATTATTTTGGGCAAGTCACAATAATGCAGTTTAATTGAACACTAAGATGTTGCAGATATAACAGAGAGTCCATAAATAGATGTAGTTTGAATCCAATTGTGTTATCGTAAGAAAGAAGTTCCAGCCACTGTTTCCCAATGCTAAGCTGTAAGAACACCACCTTCAACATATTAGTCTGAAAAGAAAAGCCTTATATTAACAGAACATAGATCATGACCCCTTTTAAACTCAGACAACAAAACCCAATCGCCACAACATTAAGCCAACAATTGTGTTTGATTTGAAAACAAGGATCAAATTCTCTTATCCTGTTGTCACCCTTTTAGGTATTGTTTAAATAGGGCATGAAATACACTAACTACATGTTGTGTTTCCACATACTTAACTGAGCCTCCTCATCTGCGTCATACTTTCTCCACTCTCATATGGGGTAGTGATCTACCCTAGAAACCCACTTCGTTGGAGAATGAATGTTATTGTAAAGTCTGCATCAAGTAATCAAGTACATCACGTTAATCTTATGCCTACATCACATATAAAATATCTGAAACGCAGAACACTAACACAGTAGGAAAACCAAACTTTTTGATATAGAAAATACACATAAGATACATAAACGGAAAAAACATGAAATATATATCGACACATCATTATCCAATTAAGCCTCCACTCTTTAACTTTACCACTAAATTAAACAGATAACTCCACACGTTCTTACAAACAGTTATACAACTCCCTTTATCTTCCCCGAGTTCCCAAAACTTTTTAAAAAAACCATTCACGCCCACCCTCAATCACATACTACCTTCAAAGCTTTCTCATCAGAATAGCTTTCATATACTCCACACTTCGCAAACACCAAAATACCTAACCACACCTACTTACTGAAATTTCTTTTACATGTTGGAGGTTGGATAAACGATGATAAATAAAAAACAAAAGCAAAAAGCACTGTCACAGGATACAGACAACCAAAGCAAAAGGAAAAGAACTTTCCACCAAGGTACAACTCACTAATATTACTTCTCAGATACGATCTATCAAGTAGTTCACATCTAAGTAATCTTATTTATATTACCCTCCCTTACAACAACCAACTAACCATTAGAACGTACAGGTGAAACAAGCAGAGAGCTACAAAATCATATTATCAACTATTACAATTGTAAGTTTCTTCAATCGCTGGAAATAAAAAACCCTCATCAATCGTTGCTCTAGGAAACTGGAAACTAACATCAATTTTGCTATTATCTTCATAGGTGGCTGTCAAATATGCAACATACATGGTCCATCCCTCCATCATGATATAAGTACTTATTTATTGCCCCACCTTGACGAAATGTACTAATGACAATAATTCTTTTTAAACACAGTTCATCAGAAGAAAGCTCGATCAATGCGAAAAGCAATCATACTTTCTAAGAAATGGCTACGACACAACAAAGGCTCCATGTCCACAGAAGAACGACCTACTAAGTGGCAAAGAATTAGGCGAAGCACAAGTCATCATGAAGCATCTACTTCCACAAATAAAAAAGGTATATCTAATTCAATAGAAACATTCAAGCTCATGTACGAAAACTTATATCAAACTTTCATTCAGTCCAGGGACGTTACATCAAGAAAATAACAAAGCAACCCATCATCACATACCATGATTGTAACTTCTTCTGATAGGACTACACAATCAATTATAGACACATGCTACAGTTTACTACCTACTAACGAAAGCATTTGCTAAATGCAGGTGGATGCGACCGGTGTTCCGAATATGGTAAGATCAACATCACTAATATTATTCAACACCTATGTTAATTACTAAAAGTTATCCTACAATCACTAACACAGACTACATATATACTTAAAAAACAGTGAGGAGGAAAAATACAAGAACAATGAGACGTGCCCTGATAATATCCAAAAGACTTGCCCACAAAGAACAAGGTCGGTTTCTAAGCATAGAAAAATAAAAGTCTCATTTCATATCATCTACAAAATAACATCGAATATCTTTGTCATTTCTAATCCTTACCAAAATCATTGAACAGGTGAATCTTCAAAAACGTCAGAAAGATTGTCCAGGCAAGCCAGAAAAGAACTTAGAGGTTAATCTCCAGTCTATAGCATGATTTTTCTCCGTAATCATCCTTCTTTAACCCAAGGGAAATTAAATTGTCTAAAATTTCTCTAATCATGCAACAGCATCTATGGCAAAAGACAATCCAATATTACAATGCAGCCATTGTAATGCATTAGTATGGTATTCAGAGAAAATGGGTGATGATATCATAACTGGAGAACCTATTTTTACTATATGTTGCGGACAAGGACGGGTCAAACTACCACCAATCAGAAAAACTCCTGCTTATCTCGACCACCTCCTAGAACATAGCTACTCATTTCGTATGAGCATACGAATGTACAATTCTATACTAGCATTCACATCAATGGGGGCCAAAATAGATCATTCTGTCACATCTGCAAAAGGCCCACCATGTTTCAGGATACATGGCCAAAATTACCATCGCATTGGTTCCTTAATCCCATTGCCAGGAGAGTCACCAAAATTTCTGTAAATGTATATTTTTGATACTGAAAATGAGGTCTCCAACCGATTAAAGAAAATGTCACAAAGAAACACAGGAAACGAACTTCAAGAGGATATAGTTGTTGGGTTGCTTAAGATGTTAGATGAACACAACTGTTTGTGTATGTTCTTCCGCAAAGAAAGAGATCGATACAAAGCAAATGAAGTCAAAGACTTAAGAATGTGATTGGTAGGTCAAAGAAGTAAAGGTAAGCAATATGATTTACCCCAAGTGAAGGAAGTTGCTGGTTTAATAGTGGGAGATATCACAGCTACTACTGGTTACAGAGATGTAATCCTGGAATTGCAGTCAGGCCACTTGCAAGAAATAAGAGACGACCATCCATTGTTTATGAGCTTGCAATATCCATTGTTATTCCCTTTTGGCGAATATGGTTTTCACACTGAAATCCCCCATGCAGTCACACAAACTGGCGAAAGAAGAAGGACTTACATAAGTATTCGAGAATTCTATGCTTACCAAATCCAAACTAGACTGGCTGAAGGAATGACAATCATAAAGGCAGGACGCTTATTTCATCAGTATGTTGTTGATGTATACACAATCATCGAGCAAGAAAGGCTTCGCTAGGCAAAAGACAACCAAGAACAGTTAAGAGCTGACCTATACAACAATGTATTTGATGCAGTGAGTACATGTGACACCAAAGCCATTAAAGTAGGCAAAAGAATAATTTTTCCCTCCAGTTTTACAGGGGGGCCTCGATATATGATAGAGAAATTTCATGATGCAATGGCAATATGTCGAGCATATGGTAATCCTACTTTATTCATCACAATGAGCGCAAACCCAAACTGGCAATAAATAAAGGATCATTTAGCAACTTATGGAGGAACATCATCAAACGACAGACCTGATATTGAATGTCGTGTCTTCAAAATGAAACTCGATGAACTCCTTAAAGACCTTGAGCAAGGCACATTCTTCAGTCCATCTACTGCTGGTACGTCCTACATGTTATTTGATAGATAAACCCATTAAAAACTTCATTACTTACATGCTTTACATATTTCATTTAGTGCTTCACACAATTGAGTTCCAGAAACGCGGCCTCCCACATGCTCATATACTTCTATGGCTCGATAAGGCACCAAAACACCCAAGCCCTGGCCAAATAAGTGAAATCATTTCAGCAGAACTACCCAACAAAAGTGAAGACCCACTTGGATTTGAACTGGTGGAAAAGCACATGATGCATGGACCTTGTGGAATTAATAGGCATCGTCTCCTTGCATGGCAAATCAAGTCTGCACAAAAAAGTACCCCCGACCTTACAATGAGTACACCATGATTGATCAATCCGGCTATATTATATATCGTCGACGAGCAAACGAAGAAAACAGTGTCATCAAAGGAGGAACAAGGTTCGATAATCGCTTTGTCATACCACACAATCTACCAATTTTGAAAAAGTATCAGGCACACATTAATGTGGAATGATGCAACACTACAAATGCTGTGAAGTACCTTTTCAAATATGTAACAAAAGGAGTAGATAAAGCGACTATCTTGATAGAGAAAGGTACTACTAGCACAAGCAACAGTCAAGATACAACAAGGATTGTCAAGGAAAGGAATGAAATTCAAGAGTACCTAGATTGTCGATATCTCTCTGCTTGTGAAGCTATGTGGCGTATTTTTGCATTTCACATACACCAAAGGAAGCCTTCGGTACAGAAATTGATTATCCATCTTGAAGGTCGACAATCAGTTGCTTACAAACAGACTGCAAATTTTCGATATGTCTTATCAAGAGCTAATATTGAAAGGACAATGTTCACAGCATGGACGGAAATGTGTGACTAGTGTGAAAAGCAAGGCAGTATACTTACGTGGAGTTTCCAATTCACTTCGTCTGGGACAATGATACTAAACTCTGGCATAAGAGACAACGGGGTTACTCAATAGGCAGAATAGTCAATATCCACCCAACTTCTGGTGAGATATACTACCTTAGGATATTGCTGAACGTCGTTAGAGGGCCAAGAAACTTCGACGAGATCAAACCAGTAGGTGGAGTAATTATAAGGCAGCATGTTATGCTAGAGGTTTGCTAGACAACGATAAAGAGTGGCATCATGCTATGGATGAAGCAAATCAATGGGCAACATCTTTTCAATTACGCCAACTTTTTGTTCTACTGCTTATATACTGTGAAGTAGCAAACCCATTATGATTGTGGGAACACACATGGAGATCAATGTCAGAAGACATACCTAACAAGCAATGGCGAGCTTTTGGATTTCCCAGTATGAATTTCACAGAGGATGAGCTGCAACATTACACTTTGATCGAGATAGAACAGATCCTCCACCAACATGAACGCTTACTCATGGACTTCAATGATATGCCTAAACCAGATTTGAAAGTTCTAAAAGAATTAGGGAACAGCTTATGGCGACAAGAACAACAGTACAATGTAAAAGAAGAGGAAGAAGAACATCATCATCTGTTCAACCAACTTAATAAAGAACAAGAAAAAGTCTACAAGGCAGTTTTGGAATCCGTCTACAACAATATGGGACAACTATTCTTTCTCTATGGCCTTGGGGGAACTGGGAAGACATTTGTCTACAAGACAATAATCTCCAAATTAAGATCAGAAAAACGGATAGTCCTACCAGTTGCTTCATCTGGCATTGCAGCATTGCTTCTCCCTGGGGGAAGGACAGCCCATACAAGGTTCAAGATACCTCTTATAGTTACTGAAGATTCCATCTGTGATATAAAGAAAGGTACAATGCTTGCAGAGCTATTAATCAAAACTGACTTGGTCATATGGGACGAAGCACCGATGTCTCATCATCACACATTTGAGGCTCTTGACAGAACATTGAGAGACTTGCTCTCCACAGAAGTTGAAACAGATGATGCCAATGATGAAGATGACGGTGAAGTCGTACAAGTTCATCATTCGTTTTTTTTGAAACCAAAAGGCCATGAACTCCAACAAATCATTGAAGCAGCATATCCGCAACAACAAAGCTCCCACACCACCTTGCAAGATTTGACAGAACGAGCAATCCTAACTCCAAGGAATGAGTATGTCGATGAGATAAATGCCTACATGTTAGCTCAGGTTTTGGGGGAAGCGAAATAATATTTAAGCTCATATAGCATAGGTAAAGCGGATACAGTCGGAGCAGATTATGAAGCTCAATATCCTGTCGAGTATTTAAACTCTTTAGAGTTTCCTGGATTGCCCAAGCACAAGATAAACCTCAAAAAAGGAGTCCCAATAATGCTTCTACGGAACATAAATCAAAAGGAAGGAATGTGCAACGGTACAAGAATGATAGTCACTAATTTAGGAGAAAGAGTTATAGAAGCTGAAATAGTTACAGGGACTCATGTTGGCAAGAAGGTATTAATACCAAGAATTATCTTATCACCCCCGGAATTAGAGCATCCCTTCACTCTACGAAGACGACAATTTCCAGTTAGAGTTTGCTATGCCATGACAATTAATATAAGTCAAGGACAAAGCTTGAAAAATGTTGTCCTCTATCTGCCAACTCCAGTTTTTAGTCATGGGCAACTCTACGTAGCTCTTTCAAGAGTTACATCACCTAATGGTCTCACTATTGTACAAGGAGAACACTTTAAAAAAGGTGGCGTAACAAATATTGTCTACAAGGAAATCTACAATGACTTACCCAAAGAAAATGGTAAACCACTACACTTAGTACCTAACAAATGTAATATACTAACAATATCTTCTTATGTTGCAGGATCTAATGCCATTGAAGTCCAGACAGTAGACCCACCTTCTAAAACCCCAATAGTAAGAATTTTTCTAGCTTTTAAATCCAATAGTCCAAACTAACATTCATAGATTTCAATGGAAAAACAAAAAATATTGATCTCAATCTACAATAATATACATACTCAGGTTTAGTCAAACGGAAGAAACAGATTCACTACGAGAACGAGAGAAACAGATCTTACATCAGAAGAATCTTATGAAAACGTCCAGTAGCCCAGTTCCTGTTAACCAAACATAAGAGCTTCTTCTTTAATCTCGAATTTGTATATCCTACATTTATATTTACAAAAAAAAAAAAAAAAAGAAAGAAAAAACATAATCTCAGATTTCAAATATCAGAATATATTGAAGAGACACTACATGTCGGTTGATGTTCATATTTGAATATATTTTTGAAGTTGTCATGAACCTCTGAAGCAGAATATGTACTTACTGGAGGATATATTCTTCTGTCCATGAACTGTTGCACTGAGTAACTTGCCTGCAATTCGAATAAGAAAAGGTTTCATAATGCATAACAGAGAAGAATATTTAATTAGGCTTGCAAGAAAGAAAGTATGATGCACCTTAAGAACAAGATCATTTACAGATATCAGTTTCCCACCAGAAATCTCTTGATATGAATTGAGTTGACTCCTAAGACTGCATATAAAAATAGCTATGTTTGGCACCCATGGACTGAATCAAAAAATACATAATCTGAAAACTTAATACTTACTCCATCATTTTGTCCACACATGTATCCACTGTCAGGTAGTAGTGAGGAATAGTTTGCTTTGAGAACACCAAACGTGAGGCTGTGACCTGTCAAATTCATACAGTTAACAAATTTTGGAATTTTGGGCTTATAGTGCCCAAAACAGAGAGATCGTGGGTCAAGGTAACCTAGAAATACCACAAGCAATCAAGATCTAAGGTTATATAGGTATTTGCCTTTCGTATTTGAGTGTGAGGGATGTCAACATAGTCCAGATATAGAACCTTTGAATCCATGCACTTGGAAGGCTTGGCAATAGTTTCTTTACCACCTGAAGCTGTCCCATAGGATCATGCATTAGGAGACATGGATGACGTAAATTCGGTAAAGAGAAGCAAGAAAGACTGAGGAAAAATAAGGCAAGGGCGTAGCCAAGGCGTTATGATACCTAAGAAATCTTCGACATCAACCTTTACTATCAGTCCTTCAGGACCTGTGCCTTTGATGCTTGAGAGAGGTACCTAATGTTTTTCAAGGAAAAGCAAGACAAAAATTATTTGTGTATGTTTATTGCGTTTATTGGTCATTGTTTATTGCGTCATTGTTTAACATATATAAGTCAAGTAAATTACACTGCTAATCATGTTGCAGAGTAAAATTATTGTGACAATTAAATATTCGAAATAGTGTATCTACCAAAGTATAGTGGTTCATCCGGGGTATGAAAGAAACGGAAAAATTGTAGAATCAAAACAAAGACAGTAATGTTCGTCAAAGTCAAAGATAGAAGTGTAGCTTCTCAAATCCATCTACATAATCAGTTCATGATGTAAGATAATGAAAGCTATTTACTATTTTTTAATATCATACATAAACATTTCTTGATCTATAATATTTAACAATTTATAAAACAGAGATAATTGTTAGGCAAGGTTTATAAATAGCAAATATGTAGGACATTTAAAAACTAATATACTCAAATATAAGAAAACATTATAAAGATAAATTAAATTTTTAAAACTAACCAAGTAATTGTTATACCGGGCGTAGCCCGGAGTGACCCCTAGTCAGTCTAAAACTATAATGTAAACATAGAGAAAGAAAATTAAAAAATAGATAAATAGAAAACCATTTGTGTATGTATGCAAATATTTTGTTTCTCATTGAATCAGATTCAAACTCGATCATATAAAGTTATCCCACTATGTCTATAGAGTTCGAACGGAAGACAATAATTTATAACACATGAAAGAACCTAAACAGTCAACTCTTGATAATGGAAAAACAAAAGAAAAACAAAAAACTCTTGACAAAGGAACATGCTTATTCTTCTTCCTCTCAGCTTGAAAAGCCTGGAACTAGAAGCAAGCTCGGCACATAGTAGCAACCAGAACCACCAATTGAAGGCTCCATAGAAGAGTAACATTCAAATTTTTGGCATTCTTGGTTCTCTCCCACAACGTAGATGCTAATAGCCCTAGTGACAAAGTGACGGATAGAGAGCACAAGCTTACCATTGTTCTCAATGAAGTAACTTGGGTATTTAGGAAACTTGTGAAGTTGAGGTATAGCAACTGTCATCAACTTACTCCAATCCTTCTCTCTCATCACCCATATATGTATCCTACCTTTTAAGCGAGGTTCATGTAACAGAGAAAGATGATCTCCTCTGAAAATCCCTAAAGAAAGAGAATCTTGCCACTGAATTGACCCAATGGATGAATGATGAAGAAACTTGAACAAGGGCTCAAATCTTTCTTTTGAGAAATCAAAACATTGTATCGAAACGGTTCTATTAAGGTACCTATTATAACCTATCCAATAAGGAGTTCCTCTCAAACACACACTTGAAACTGGTAATCCAGAGAACCCAATATAGTTTTTAACAACAACAACAACCTTTCAACAATCAGATTTAAAATCGTAGACTTCAGCCCTTATATCTTCAGTACAACGAAACTTAACCATTTTGTAATCGTTACAACTTCGCGACCCGTTACTAACGTATCCAAGACCATACGCATCCATGGGATGGTCAAACTCAGGGTTAGATCCACACTTGATCCATCTTGCTTGTTTCAACAACGGATTAGAAACTAAGAGTTTGGTTCTCATGTCCATTAGCAATAGACCATCACAGTGGAACACACTGCGCACCAATAAATCCGAAGATGGAAGAGGTTTAAAAACCTGAAAATTCAAACGAGGTTTGTCGTTGAAATTCATACCGACGCAAGAAATTGTTGAACACAACGAAGGAGAAACTGTGGAAACGTCGTTGAAGACTGTGAACTGCTCTTCACGACCATGCGTGTGAGACATATGCTTGTTGACGAATCTCGGGTCTTTGATTAGGGTATTCCACTGCTTGCATGTATGTCTTAAACGTTCAAGAGACCTAGCTGGAACCCGTTTGAATATCTCCTCTACCAAATCTGACGAAAGATACATTGCCTTGTCAGAATTTTTCAAAAAAAAATTATGAATAATATACATATTTAACATTTATATTGGAATTATTTTTGTATCGGATGTCTCCGAAGGGATATTGAAATTATCTATTGTGTGATAACGATTAGGACTAGAAGATATAGTCGTGTGCGTATTATATACATAAAGATAGCATATTGGATCAATGATATGGATTAGTGCCTTGGTTAAACATCTTATGAGTATATCCTAATTATATTATATTAAGATTAATCTTTTTAAATCAAGTAAGTCCTAAAAAATCAAGTAATGTTAATTACCCTAAAATAACCTTTAAAAAACAAAAATAAAGAACTCCATATATATATATATGGTTTTATAAAACTTGTGGTACTTGAGGTTCATTTAAAAAGTGGAAAAAATAACTTAAAAATACCACAAACTTTTAAAATCAAGCAAGTCCATATTGATTTTAAAATCAATTTCAAAAAGCAAATTAAATTTTGGTTTATTAAAATGAATTTCTAAATCAAATTGGATTTAAAAATATTGGAAAGCATCAAAGCAATGAACCAACCTCTACCTAGGTTCTAAAATTTAAATAAAAATTTGGTTTTTATTTATTTTAAGAAAATAATAAAACTAGTTCATTGAATAATTTAATATAAATAAATTACACAAATAAAAAATAAAATTAATTTCTTTGCATACAAGTATATTTTATTTTATTTTATTGTGAAACCCTTCATAGAGAGTCAGTCTATCTTAAACCAAAGTGTATTAAAACAAAACTCAAATTTGCTAACTGAGATGTTTAGTACTACACTGCCATTGTCAGAATTTTTCAAAAAAAAAATTATGAATAATATACATATTTAACATTTATATTGGAATTATTTTTTTATCGGATGTCCCCGAAGGGATATTGAAATTATCTATTGTGTGATAACGATTAGGACTAGAAGATATAGTCGTGTACGTATTATATACATAAAGATAGCATATTGGATCAATGATATGGATTAGTGCCTTGGTTAAACATCTTATGAGTATATCCTAATTATATTATATTAAGATTAATCTTTTTAAATCAAGTAAGTCCTAAAAAATCAAGTAATGTTAATTACCCTAAAATAACCTTTAAAAAACAAAAATAAAGAACTCCATATATATATATGGTTTTATAAAACTTGTGGTACTTGAGGTTCATTTAAAAAGTGGAAAAAATAACTTAAAAAATACCACAAACTTTTAAAATCAAGCAAGTCCATATTGATTTTAAAATCAATTTCAAAAAGCAAATTAAATTTTGGTTTATTAAAATGAATTTCTAAATCAAATTGGATTTAAAAATATTGGAAAGCATCAAAGCAATGAACCAACCTCTACCTAGGTTCTAAAATTTAAATAAAAATTTGGTTTTTATTTATTTTAAGAAAATAATAAAACTAGTTCATTGAATAATTTAATATAATTAAATTACACAAATAAAAAATAAAATTAATTTCTTTGCATACAAGTATATTTTATTTTATTTTATTGTGAAACCCTTCATAGAGAGTCAGTCTATCTTAAACCAAAGTGTATTAAAACAAAACTCAAATTTGCTAACTGAGATGTTTAGTACTACACTGCCATTGTCAGAATTTTTCAAAAAAAAATTATGAATAATATACATATTTAACATTTATATTGGAATTATTTTTTTATCGGATGTCCCCGAAGGGATATTGAAATTATCTATTGTGTGATAACGATTAGGACTAGAAGATATAGTCGTGTACGTATTATATACATAAAGATAGCATATTGGATCAATGATATGGATTAGTGCCTTGGTTAAACATCTTATGAGTATATCCTAATTATATTATATTAAGATTAATCTTTTTAAATCAAGTAAGTCCTAAAAAATCAAGTAATGTTAATTACCCTAAAATAACCTTTAAAAAACAAAAATAAAGAACTCCATATATATATATGGTTTTATAAAACTTGTGGTACTTGAGGTTCATTTAAAAAGTGGAAAAAATAACTTAAAAAATACCACAAACTTTTAAAATCAAGCAAGTCCATATTGATTTTAAAATCAATTTCAAAAAGCAAATTAAATTTTGGTTTATTAAAATGAATTTCTAAATCAAATTGGATTTAAAAATATTGGAAAGCATCAAAGCAATGAACCAACCTCTACCTAGGTTCTAAAATTTAAATAAAAATTTGGTTTTTATTTATTTTAAGAAAATAATAAAACTAGTTCATTGAATAATTTAAAAATAAATAAATTACACAAATAAAAAATAAAATGAATTTCTTTGCATACAAGTATATTTTATTTTATTTTATTGTGAAACCCTTCAAAGAGAGTCAGTCTATCTTAAACCAAAGTGTATTAAAACAAAACTCAAATTTGCTAACTGAGATGTTTAGTACTACACTGCCATTGTCAGAATTTTTCAAAAAAAAATTATGAATAATATACATATTTAACATTTATATTGGAATTATTTTTTTATCGGATGTCCCCGAAGGGATATTGAAATTATCTATTGTGTGATAACGATTAGGACTAGAAGATATAGTCGTGTACGTATTATATACATAAAGATAGCATATTGGATCAATGATATGGATTAGTGCCTTGGTTAAACATCTTATGAGTATATCCTAATTATATTATATTAAGATTAATCTTTTTAAATCAAGTAAGTCCTAAAAAATCAAGTAATGTTAATTACCCTAAAATAACCTTTAAAAAACAAAAATAAAGAACTCCATATATATATATGGTTTTATAAAACTTGTGGTACTTGAGGTTCATTTAAAAAGTGGAAAAAATAACTTAAAAAATACCACAAACTTTTAAAATCAAGCAAGTCCATATTGATTTTAAAATCAATTTCAAAAAGCAAATTAAATTTTGGTTTATTAAAATGAATTTCTAAATCAAATTGGATTTAAAAATATTGGAAAGCATCAAAGCAATGAACCAACCTCTACCTAGGTTCTAAAATTTAAATAAAAATTTGGTTTTTATTTATTTTAAGAAAATAATAAAACTAGTTCATTGAATAATTTAAAAATAAATAAATTACACAAATAAAAAATAAAATGAATTTCTTTGCATACAAGTATATTTTATTTTATTTTATTGTGAAACCCTTCAAAGAGAGTCAGTCTATCTTAAACCAAAGTGTATTAAAACAAAACTCAAATTTGCTAACTGAGATGTTTAGTACTACACTGCCATTGTCAGAATTTTTCAAAAAAAAAATTATGAATAATATACATATTTAACATTTATATTGGAATTATTTTTTATCGGATGTCCCCGAAGGGATATTGAAATTATCTATTGTGTGATAACGATTAGGACTAGAAGATATAGTCGTGTACGTATTATATACATAAAGATAGCATATTGGATCAATGATATGGATTAGTGCCTTGGTTAAACATCTTATGAGTATATCCTAATTATATTATATTAAGATTAATCTTTTTAAATCAAGTAAGTCCTAAAAAATCAAGTAATGTTAATTACCCTAAAATAACCTTTAAAAAACAAAAATAAAGAACTCCATATATATATATGGTTTTATAAAACTTGTGGTACTTGAGGTTCATTTAAAAAGTGGAAAAAATAACTTAAAAAATACCACAAACTTTTAAAATCAAGCAAGTCCATATTGATTTTAAAATCAATTTCAAAAAGCAAATTAAATTTTGGTTTATTAAAATGAATTTCTAAATCAAATTGGATTTAAAAATATTGGAAAGCATCAAAGCAATGAACCAACCTCTACCTAGGTTCTAAAATTTAAATAAAAATTTGGTTTTTATTTATTTTAAGAAAATAATAAAACTAGTTCATTGAATAATTTAAAAATAAATAAATTACACAAATAAAAAATAAAATGAATTTCTTTGCATACAAGTATATTTTATTTTATTTTATTGTGAAACCCTTCAAAGAGAGTCAGTCTATCTTAAACCAAAGTGTATTAAAACAAAACTCAAATTTGCTAACTGAGATGTTTAGTACTACACTGCCATTGTCAGAATTTTTCAAAAAAAAAATTATGAATAATATACATATTTAACATTTATATTGGAATTATTTTTTTATCGGATGTCCCCGAAGGGATATTGAAATTATCTATTGTGTGATAACGATTAGGACTAGAAGATATAGTCGTGTACGTATTATATACATAAAGATAGCATATTGGATCAATGATATGGATTAGTGCCTTGGTTAAACATCTTATGAGTATATCCTAATTATATTATATTAAGATTAATCTTTTTAAATCAAGTAAGTCCTAAAAATCAAGTAATGTTAATTACCCTAAAATAACCTTTAAAAAACAAAAATAAAGAACTCCATATATATATATGGTTTTATAAAACTTGTGGTACTTGAGGTTCATTTAAAAAGTGGAAAAAATAACTTAAAAAATACCACAAACTTTTAAAATCAAGCAAGTCCATATTGATTTTAAAATCAATTTCAAAAAGCAAATTAAATTTTGGTTTATTAAAATGAATTTCTAAATCAAATTGGATTTAAAAATATTGGAAAGCATCAAAGCAATGAACCAACCTCTACCTAGGTTCTAAAATTTAAATAAAAATTTGGTTTTTATTTATTTTAAGAAAATAATAAAACTAGTTCATTGAATAATTTAAAAATAAATAAATTACACAATAAAAAATAAAATGAATTTCTTTGCATACTAGTATATTTTATTTTATTTTATTGTGAAACCCTTCAAAGAGAGTCAGTCTATCTTAAACCAAAGTGTATTAAAACAAAACTCAAATTTGCTAACTGAGATGTTTAGTACTACACTGCCATTGTCAGAATTTTTCAAAAAAATTATGAATAATATACATATTTAACATTTATATTGGAATTATTTTTTTATCGGATGTCCCGAAGGGATATTGAAATTATCTATTGTGTGATAACGATTAGGACTAGAAGATATAGTCGTGTACGTATTATATACATAAAGATAGCATATTGGATCAATGATATGGATTAGTGCCTTGGTTAAACATCTTATGAGTATATCCTAATTATATTATATTAAGATTAATCTTTTTAAATCAAGTAAGTCCTAAAAAATCAAGTAATGTTAATTACCCTAAAATAACCTTTAAAAAACAAAAATAAAGAACTCCATATATATATAAGGTTTTATAAAACTTGTGGTACTTGAGGTTCATTTAAAAAGTGGAAAAAATAACTTAAAAAATACCACAAACTTTTAAAATCAAGCAAGTCCATATTGATTTTAAAATCAATTTCAAAAAGCAAATTAAATTTTGGTTTATTAAAATGAATTTCTAAATCAAATTGGATTTAAAAATATTGGAAAGCATCAAAGCAATTGTAACATCCGCGAACCAGATTTTGTGTTTTTGGAAGGAGTATCGATCGACACCCTTGTGGCATCGATCGATACCACTAATTTCTGGGTTCGACCGGTTTGATTTAATTGCCGAATTGGTTCGGTTTGGTTCAGGGAAATCCCTAATTCGTGTCTTAAAAGGGAGAAAACGACCTAGGGTCGTGTTTTTGTTGTTCAGTCGCCGTTTTTGAGAGAAAAGAGAGGAAGGAGAGTTCTTGAGTTCCTAAGAGAGATTTGGTGTGATTCCTTGCTGTTCTTGAGAGTTTTGGAGTTGGGAACGTGTTAGAAGCTTGCTAGGAGTGAGGATTTCGTTTCTTCTGCTCAGAATCTTCTTGAGAAAAGGTGAGTGCTTGACCATGGTTGATCTAAGCATGAGATCTCTCTTGTTTGTGTGTTTTCTTTGTTGTTTGTGTTGTTTTGTTGTTTGGGTTCGTTGCTTTAGTGTTTCCTAGTGATTTCTAGGGTATTTGGGTGAGTTTGGAACGGATTCGAGATGGTTTGGATTCGGGATTCGTCGTTCGTGTTCGCGCGGATCGTGTCTGCAGAGGAGGCATCGATCGATACCACCTTCGAGGAGCATCGGTCGGCACCAGTGTTGTGTAGCATCGATCGGTACCGTTTAAGGAGCATCGGTCGGCACTTGTTCTCGAAGCATCGATCGGCACCCATTTCTAGCATCGGTCGACACTGTTTTCTTGCCGTGTCTTATTGTTTTCCTGGTTTGATGTTTTGATTGTGTTCTTGTTGTTTGATGACTTGGGAGGTCTCATCTGCTTGTGTGTATAACCCAGTAGATGGGAGGATGGCCTCACTAAGTATTTATGATAATACTTACGCATCTCAATTGTTGTTTGTGGTGTGCAGGTAAAGGAAAAGTGTGATCGTGGGATCAAAGGCGATGAGGAGGAGGATGTTCTAGGGGCTTGATTGATTGTGGTCTAGCTGATGTTAGGTTGCTAGATTAAGTCAATGGAACGTTGTAGGATGTTAGTTGTTGGTTATTTCTTATTTGGATTATGTTGCTATTGAGTACTTGTTTATTGTTGTTGGGATTCTTTGGTTTAATGGAATTGGATTTTATTCGGTTATCCGCTGATATTGATTGCTGTTAGGTTGTTAGTGGGTATGGGACCACTAGTAAATCAAAGTATATAAAAAAAAAAAAAAAACGGGAAGGGTTGTTTCATTTTGGTATCAGAGCCCTTACGGTTCTAGGTCTAGGGTTCATTGTGCTTTTGCTGTTGATGTTTAGGATTACATGCTATAATTGATTGTGTGAATGGCAATTGTGTGTGGCATGAAGTCCTAGAACATCCTCTTCGAGCCTGTTTGTGATTCCACGGTAAGTTGTGTTTTTGTGTAATAGGATTATTGTTTGCTTAGCCTTCTGTTCTTGGTTGATACAGATGGTTAGAGGTGAGGTTGCTGCTGGTCGCGGGCGTGGTCGTGGTCGTGGTCGGGGTCGTGGACGTGGTCGTGGTCGTGGTCGGGGACGAGGTCAGGTTCCTGTGGCCAGTGAGAGTGAGACCCAGAGCATGGCCAGTGAGGAGGTAGCGGAGTCACAGGCTGATCCTATAGTGTCTGGAGACCAGGCTGGTTTGGGTGACGGTGTTGGTCACGGTGTTGCCCCGGGTGTGGGGGTTGCAGCAGGAGGTGCTCCGGGCAGGGAGGATGTCTTGATTGACTTGCTAGCTCAGGTGGCTCAGGCTTTGCAGCGACTTCCAGCAGCTGTGCCGCCAGTGGTTGGTGGGCAGGGTCCAGTGGTGCCGCCAGTGGTTGGTGGGCAGGATCCAGTAGTGCCGCCGGTGGTTGGTGGGCAGGATCCAGTAGTGCCGCCAGTGGGTGGTGGACAGGTTCCAGTGGTGCAGCCTGCAGCGGGTTTGCAGGCAGGTGTGCAGCCGGGGACCGAGGTAGTGGATGCACAGTATGTGCGGATGATGGAGCAGCTGCGGCATGTGGGAGCAGGGTATTTCTCAGGGAGTACCGATCCGAGTGTAGCGGATGAGTGGAGAGAGCGGATGGAGGATATTTTCCTTTCGCTTAGGTGTCCCGACCGGTACAGAGTGGATCTGGCAGTGTTTTACTTGTCAGGAGATGCACGTGTGTGGTGGAGGTCGGTGACAGCACGGAGGGTGCAGCAGGGTATGACTTGGGGAGATTTTGTGAGGGAGTTTAACTCCAAGTATTTTCCTCAGGAGGCTCTTGATCGTATGGAGGCACGGTTCTTGGGGTTGACTCAGGGAGACCGTACAGTGCGGGAGCTGGATGCAGAGTTCAGTCGGCTTGTGGGGTATGCAGGCAGGGCATGGGAGCCAGAGGCGGCTCAGGTGCGGAGGTTTTTGTTGGCTCTGCGGGATGATTTGAGGACTCGGTGCAGAGTGAGGAGCTATGCTACCAGAGCAGAGTTGGTTGAGGTTGCAGCTGGGATAGAGGATGATTTGAGGTCACAGGTGGTTGTGGTCAGTCCTTCAGTGCAGCCACAGCAGTCTCAGCCGTCTTCTGTTCCTAGCAAGGGCGGCAAGCCTGCGCAAGGGCAGAAGCGGAAGTTTGATGTCATGCAGAGGTCGAGGCATGGGGGTGCGAGATGCTTTGGGTGTGGTAGCAGAGACCACAAGGTGACTAGCTGTCCACAGAGAGGTGAGCAGCGGGTAGTGACAGAGCAGCGGGCGGTGACGGAGCCGCGGGCAGATACTCGAGTGTGTTACTACTGCAGAGAGACGGGGCATATCAAGCCTCGTTGTCCCAAGTTGCAGCAGAGGGCAGTAGCAGTGTTGCAGGCTGGAGCTCAGCCAGGGATGCAGCAGGTGGTGCAGCACGGTGTGCAGCCGGTGGGTTGGATCGAGCCGACGTCTCAGGTGTACTCGACTCAGGAGCCCGGTGGCACTAGTGCAGGAGCGATCACAGGTATAACTTCTGAGATTCGAACTTGGTTAATTCAATAGTTCAGATTATATTTGTTTTTGCTTGTGGTCAAGTGTTAGGTTCTCAACACATAGGGTTTGTGTAGGGACCTTGTTGGTGGGCGGGTTTAAGTCCCATGTTATGTTTGATTCTGGAGCTTCTCATAGCTTCATTACTCCGGAGTGTGCCGAGAGTGCGGGGATCAGAGGGGATCCTGGAGAGCGTTCAGGAGTTGTCAGAGTTGCGGGAGGCAAGTTCCTGAGGGTTATTGGACGAGCTGGAGGAGTTGATATTCAGATCGCAGGGGAGTCGTGGCCAGCGGATTTGCTTATCAGTCCAGTGGAGTTGTATGATGTCATTCTTGGTATGGATTGGTTGCATCGGTATAGGGTGCATTTGGACTGCTATCGGGGTAGAGTGGAGTTTGAGCGTCCAGGAGGGAAGTTGGTTTTCAGGGTATTAGACCGACTTCGGGAGTCTCGTGATCTCAGCCGTTCAGGCTGGGAAGATGATCGAGAAGGGCCGTGAGGCTTATCTGGTTACTATATCTATGCCAGAGTCAGTGGGGAAGTCTACGGTTAGCGGTATTCCGGTTGTGGAGGACTTTGAGGATGTGTTCCAGTCATTGCAGGGATTACCACCATCTCGGTCGGATCCTTTTACTATTGAGCTGGAACCGGGGACGATGCCGTTATCCAAGGCTCCTTACAGGATGGCTCCAGCAGAGATGGCAGAGCTGAAGAAGCAGCTTGAGGATTTGTTGGGTAAAGGTTTTATCCGTCCTAGTTGTTCACCGTGGGGAGCTCCGGTGTTGTTTGTTAAGAAGAAGGATGGGAGTTTTCGGTTGTGTATTGACTATCGGGGTCTGAACCGGGTTACTGTGAAGAACAAGTACCCTCTCCCGAGGATTGACGAGTTGTTGGATCAGTTGAGGGGTGCTACTTGGTTCTCCAAGATCGACTTGGCTTCAGGATATCATCAGATTCCTATTCATGAGGCAGATGTGAGGAAGACAGCCTTCAGGACGAGGTATGGGCACTATGAGTTTGTAGTGATGCCGTTTGGGTTGACAAACGCGCCAGCTGCGTTTATGAGATTGATGAACAGCGTGTTCCAGGAGTTTCTGGACGTGTCAGTCATCATTTTCATCGACGACATCCTGGTATATTCTAAGAGTCCTGAGGAGCATGCAGTACATCTGAGAGCAGTATTGGGGAAGCTGAGGGAGCAGAAGCTGTTTGCTAAGCTGAGCAAGTGCAGTTTCTGGCAGCGTGAGATGGGGTTCTTGGGTCACATTGTTTCTGCAGAGGGAGTTTCAGTGGATCCAGAGAAGATTCAGTCCATCAGGGAGTGGCCGAGGCCGCAGAGTGCCACTGAGATTCGGAGTTTCCTGGGGTTAGCAGGTTACTACAGGAGGTTTGTTCGGGGTTTTGCTAGTATGGCCCAGCCGATGACTAAGCTTACAGGGAAGGATGTCCCATTTGTGTGGTCACCAGAGTGTGAGGCAAGCTTTGCAAGTCTCAAGCAGATGTTGACTACCACGCCGGTGTTAGCACTGCCTGAGCAGGACGAGCCTTATGTTGTGTATACAGATGCTTCTAGAGTGGGGTTGGGTTGTGTACTTATGCAGCAGGGAAGGTTATAGCTTATGCTTCGCGGCAGTTGCGGAAGCATGAAGCTAATTATCCTACTCATGATTTGGAGATGGCAGCAGTGATCTTTGCTCTTAAGATTTGGAGATCCTACCTGTATGGTGGGAAGGTGCAGGTGTTTACAGATCACAAGAGTTTGAAGTACATTTTTACCCAGCCTGAGCTGAATTTGAGGCAGAGGCGTTGGATGGAGTTAGTAGCAGATTATGATCTGGATATAGCTTACCATCCTGGTAAAGCTAATTTGGTTGCAGATGCCTTGAGTCGGAAGAGGGTGGCTTCGGCTCAGGAGCAGGATATGGAGGCATTGGTAGGTGAGATCAGTGCTTTGAGTTTGTGTGCTATCTCACAGGAACCTTTGGGTTTGGAGGCAGCTGATAGAGCGGATTTGTTGAGCAGAGTGAGGTTAGCTCAGGGGAGTGATGAGGGGCTGATGAACGCCTCTAAGGCTGCGGGTGCAGAGTATCAGGTTTCTGCTAATGGTACCATCCTTGTGCATGGTCGGATCTGTGTGCCCAAGGGTGAGGATTTGAGGCAGGAGATACTGAGAGAGGCTCATTCGAGCAAGTTCTCTATTCATCCAGGGGCGACCAAGATGTACCGTGACCTTAAGCGGTATTATCACTGGGTCGGGATGAAGAAGGACGTAGCGGACTGGGTGGCGAAGTGTGATACTTGCCAGCTGGTGAAGGCAGAGCATCAGGTTCCTGGTGGTTTATTGCAGAGTTTGCCTATTCCTGAGTGGAAGTGGGATTTGATCACGATGGACTTCGTGGTAGGTTTGCCTGTGTCGAGGACGTTTGATGCTATTTGGGTCATTGTGGACCGTTTGACTAAGTCTGCACATTTTCTGGCCATCAAGAAAACTGATGGAGCAGCGGTTTTGGCCAAGAAGTATGTCAGGGAGATAGTCAGATTGCATGGGGTGCCTGCTAGTATTGTGTCTGATAGAGATTCCAAGTTCACTTCGGTGTTCTGGAGGGCGTTTCAGGCAGAGATGGGCACGAAGGTGCATATGAGTACAGCCTATCATCCTCAGACGGACGGTCAGTCAGAGAGGACGATCCAGATTTTGGAGGATTTGTTGAGGATGTGTGTGCTGGATTGGGGTGGTCATTGGGCAGATCACTTGAGCTTGGTGGAGTTTGCTTATAACAACAGCTACCAGGCTAGTATTGGGATGGCTCCTTATGAGGCTTTGTATGGGAGGCCGTGTCGTACACCATTATGTTGGACTCAGGTGGGGGAGAGGAGCATATTTGGTGCAGATTTTGTTCAGGAGACCTCGGAGAAGATCCGGGTTTTGAGGCTGAACATGAAGGAAGCTCAGGATCGGCAGAAGAGTTATGCTGATAGGAGGAGAAAGGATCTTGAGTTTCAGGTTGGTGATAGAGTGTACCTCAAGATGGCCATGTTGCGGGGTCCGAACAGGTCATTGACAGAGACTAAGTTGAGTCCGAGGTACATGGGTCCGTTCAGAGTAGTTGAGCGGGTGGGACCAGTGGCATATAGGCTGGAGTTGCCTGAGGTTATGCGTGCGTTCCACAAGGTATTTCATGTGTCGATGCTGAGGAAGTGTCTTCACGAGGGTGATCGGTTGTTGGCTAAGATTCCTGAGGATCTTCAGCCTAACATGACTTTGGAGGCGAGACCAGTGAGGGTGCTCGAGAGGAGAGTCAAGGAACTTCGGAAGAAGAAGATTCCTTTGATGAGAGTCCTGTGGGACTGTGACGGAGTTGAGGAGCAGACTTGGGAGCCCGAGGCGAGGATGAAGGCAAGGTTTAAGAAGTGGTTTGAGAAGCAGACCGCTTGAGCTTGTCTAGCCGGGTCCGAGTTGTAGTCCGTGGCTGGAGCGGGTACGGAGTATTCCAGCCCATCTCTCTTGATATTTGGTCGCTTAGGGGTGGTTGGTTGTGCGACTAAGTATCAAGATGAGGTGGTGCTCGGGATGCGGGTTGATGACTCCAGTTGTTGTATTTTTGTTTTCCTGATGTATTTTCGTTGAGTTGTAACGATTATGACATTTTGAGATTAATAAGATGAGTATTTTTCTTTTGTTTGACTGCGATTGTCATGGGAAAAGAGAAATAGCTCGGGTTTCTATTTTTGGAAGTTTCCATAAATAGAAAGTTTCCACAAAAGGAAAGTTTCCAGAATTAGAAATTTTTCTAGAAAGGAAAGTTTTGTGGAAATGTTGAGGTAGATCTAGCCGGGAGATACTCGTTGGCATCAGTATTTGTTTTGCTCTAGGCCGTGTGGGCAACTCACGTGATACCGATAGCTCGATGGACTTTGTGGCCAGAGAGTGGGAGTGGTATGTTGCTTCGGATGACGATCCGAGAGCGCGCTTGAGGGTGACGACCCGAGAGCGGGATATGTGAGGCTCCCTGGATACCGTAGCTGTGAGCCGAGGCTCGGCAGTGAGCCCGTATGTCTCGAGGGTTGCGACCCGAGAGCGGGGGGAGTGTGTGTGTGAGTGACTTCCTGGATGCCGTAGCTTAAGGCGGTTGGCCTGATAGCGAGCCGGCATGATTCGTTGGTTGCGACCACGGACGGGGGAAGCACTGAGTTGTGAGCAAATAGTGTTATGATGCGAGTATATTGGCTAGAGGAGACCTCGAGGGTCAGTCGGAGGTGTGCGGGCTGTTGCGACAGTGGCACGGGAACCTTGACTGATGGTGTTTAGTCCGGTCTGGGGACGTGCGGGCCGTGTTGACGGTGGCACGGGGTCCTTGGCAGATGGACGGTATTGCGGGATTCGGGGACGAATCCATATTGGTGGGGGAGAATTGTAACATCCGCGAACCAGATTTTGTGTTTTTGGAAGGAGTATCGATTGACACCCTTGTGGCATCGATCGATACCACTAATTTCTGGGTTCGACCGGTTTGATTTAATTGCCGAATTGGTTCGGTTTGGTTCAGGGAAATCCCTAATTCGTGTCTTAAAAGGGAGAAAACGACCTAGGGTCGTGTTTTTGTTGTTCAGTCGCCGTTTTTGAGAGAAAAAGAGAGGAAGGAGAGTTCTTGAGTTCCTAAGAGAGATTTGGTGTGATTCCTTGCTGTTCTTGAGAGTTTTGGAGTTGGGAACGTGTTAGAAGCTTGCTAGGAGTGAGGATTTCGTTTCTTCTGCTCAGAATCTTCTTGAGAAAAGGTGAGTGCTTGACCATGGTTGATCTAAGCATGAGATCTCTCTTGTTTGTGTGTTTTCTTTGTTGTTTGTGTTGTTTTGTTGTTTGGGTTCGTTGCTTTCGTGTTTCCTAGTGATTTCTAGGGTATTTGGGTGAGTTTGGAACGGATTCGAGATGGTTTGGATTCGGGATTCGTCGTTCGTGTTCGCGCGGATCGTGTCTGCAGAGGAGGCATCGATCGATACCACCTTCGAGGAGCATCGGTCGGCACCAGTGTTGTGTAGCATCGATCGGTACCGTTTAAGGAGCATCGGTCGGCACTTGTTCTCGAAGCATCGATCGGCACCCATTTCTAGCATCGGTCGACACTGTTTTCTTGCCGTGTCTTATTGTTTTCCTGGTTTGATGTTTTGATTGTGTTCTTGTTGTTTGATGACTTGGGAGGTCTCATCTGCTTGTGTGTATAACCCAGTAGATGGGAGGATGGCCTCACTAAGTATTTATGATAATACTTACGCATCTCAATTGTTGTTTGTGGTGTGCAGGTAAAGGAAAAGTGTGATCGTGGGATCAAAGGCGATGAGGAGGAGGATGTTCTAGGGGCTTGATTGATTGTGGTCTAGCTGATGTTAGGTTGCTAGATTAAGTCAATGGAACGTTGTAGGATGTTAGTTGTTGGTTATTTCTTATTTGGATTATGTTGCTATTGAGTACTTGTTTATTGTTGTTGGGATTCTTTGGTTTAATGGAATTGGATTTTATTCGGTTATCCGCTGATATTAATTGCTGTTAGGTTGTTAGTGGGTATGGGACCACTAGTAAATCAAAGTATATAAAAAAAAAAAAAAACGGGAAGGGTTGTTTCAGCAATGAACCAATCTCTACCTAGGTTCTAAAATTTAAATAAAAATTTGGTTTTTATTTATTTTAAGAAAATAATGAAACTAGTTCATTGAATAATTTAAAAATAAATAAATTACACAAATAAAAAATAAAATGAATTTCTTTGCATACTAGTATATTTTATTTTATTTTATTGTGAAACCCTTCAAAGAGAGTCAGTCTATCTTAAACCAAAGTGTATTAAAACAAAACTCAAATTTGCTAACTGAGATGTTTAGTACTACACTGCCATTGTCAGAATTTTTCAAAAAAAAAATTATGAATAATATACATATTTAACATTTATATTGGAATTATTTTTTTATCGGATGTCCCCGAAGGGATATTGAAATTATCTATTGTGTGATAACGATTAGGACTAGAAGATATAGTCGTGTACGTATTATATACATAAAGATAGCATATTGGATCAATGATATGGATTAGTGCCTTGGTTAAACATCTTATGAGTATATCCTAATTATATTATATTAAGATTAATCTTTTTAAATCAAGTAAGTCCTAAAAAATCAAGTAATGTTAATTACCCTAAAATAACCTTTAAAAAACAAAAATAAAGAACTCCATATATATATGTGGTTTTATAAAACTTGTGGTACTTGAGGTTCATTTAAAAAGTGGGAAAAAATTACTTAAAAATACCACAAACTTTTAAAATCAAGCAAGTCCATATTGATTTTAAAATCAATTTCAAAAAGCAAATTAAATTTTGGTTTATTAAAATGAATTTCTAAATCAAATTGGATTTAAAAATATTGGAAAGCATCAAAGCAATGAACCAACCTCTACCTAGGTTCTAAAATTTAAATAAAAATTTGGTTTTTATTTATTTTAAGAAAATAATAAAACTAGTTCATTGAATAATTTAATATAAATAAATTACACAAATAAAAAAATAAAATGAATTTCTTTGCATACAAGTATATTTTATTTTATTTTATTGTGAAACCCTTCAAAGAGAGTCAGTCTATCTTAAACCAAAGTGTATTAAAACAAAACTCAAATTTGCTAACTGAGATGTTTAGTACTACACTGCCATTGTCAGAATTTTTCAAAAAAAAAATTATGAATAATATACATATTTAACATTTATATTGGAATTATTTTTTTATCGGATGTCCCCGAAGGGATATTGAAATTATCTATTGTGTGATAACGATTAGGACTAGAAGATATAGTCGTGTACGTATTATATACATAAAGATAGCATATTGGATCAATGATATGGATTAGTGCCTTGGTTAAACATCTTATGAGTATATCCTAATTATATTATATTAAGATTAATCTTTTTAAATCAAGTAAGTCCTAAAAAATCAAGTAATGTTAATTACCCTAAAATAACCTTTAAAAAACAAAAATAAAGAACTCCATATATATATATGGTTTTATAAAACTTGTGGTACTTGAGGTTCATTTAAAAAGTGGAAAAAATAACTTAAAAAATACCACAAACTTTTAAAATCAAGCAAGTCCATATTGATTTTAAAATCAATTTCAAAAAGCAAATTAAATTTTGGTTTATTAAAATGAATTTCTAAATCAAATTGGATTTAAAAATATTGGAAAGCATCAAAGCAATGAACCAACCTCTACCTAGGTTCTAAAATTTAAATAAAAATTTGGTTTTTATTTATTTTAAGAAAATAATAAAACTAGTTCATTGAATAATTTAAAAATAAATAAATTACACAAATAAAAAATAAAATGAATTTCTTTGCATACAAGTATATTTTATTTTATTTTATTGTGAAACCCTTCAAAGAGAGTCAGTCTATCTTAAACCAAAGTGTATTAAAACAAAACTCAAATTTGCTAACTGAGATGTTTAGTACTACACTGCCATTGTCAGAATTTTTCAAAAAAAATTATGAATAATATACATATTTAACATTTATATTGGAATTATTTTTTTATCGGATGTCCCCGAAGGGATATTGAAATTATCTATTGTGTGATAACGATTAGGACTAGAAGATATAGTCGTGTACGTATTATATACATAAAGATAGCATATTGGATCAATGATATGGATTAGTGCCTTGGTTAAACATCTTATGAGTATATCCTAATTATATTATATTAAGATTAATCTTTTTAAATCAAGTAAGTCCTAAAAAATCAAGTAATGTTAATTACCCTAAAATAACCTTTAAAAAACAAAAATAAAGAACTCCATATATATATATGGTTTTATAAAACTTGTGGTACTTGAGGTTCATTTAAAAAGTGGAAAAAATAACTTAAAAAATACCACAAACTTTTAAAATCAAGCAAGTCCATATTGATTTTAAAATCAATTTCAAAAAGCAAATTAAATTTTGGTTTATTAAAATGAATTTCTAAATCAAATTGGATTTAAAAATATTGGAAAGCATCAAAGCAATGAACCAACCTCTACCTAGGTTCTAAAATTTAAATAAAAATTTGGTTTTTATTTATTTTAAGAAAATAATAAAACTAGTTCATTGAATAATTTAATATAAATAAATTACACAAATAAAAAAATAAAATGAATTTCTTTGCATACTAGTATATTTTATTTTATTTTATTGTGAAACCCTTCAAAGAGAGTCAGTCTATCTTAAACCAAAGTGTATTAAAACTCAAATTTGCTAACTGAGATGTTTAGTACTACACTGCATCATCTTCCTCGTCCGATTCGTTCTTCTTTTACCAGGTTGGTTTCTTCGTTTCTGTATCAATCTACTGTTTCGTATATTTAGTAATGCAACTAAAATCCATCGTCTCTGTTGAATTGGTCATTGGGCAATTTCGATCTGAAAGGCAAAAAAAAAAATTGTCTACTTAGTGAGAAATTTCCCATCTTTGTACTGGAATCAACCCTCACGAATCTTGATTTGATCTGGGCTGTAATTGAATTCGTATGGCTAATAGGGCAATGATGAGTTTTTAGTATTTAACTTAAAAATTGATGTCAAAGTATTGATTTTTTTTTTTTTTCTTTTTCTTTATCTGACGACCCTTTGATTTGATGATTCAACAGTTGTCGAGTTTGCAGGAAAATTGTATCAAGAAGAATGAGTACGAATCCAGCAATTGAACCAAAAGTTCGCAAATTCGAATCCGTTGAAGGAGCTGATATTAGTTCAACAAGTCAATCTGATGGTTTGTTATTATTGTCATAAGTTGATATAACTTTGGTGAATTAAGTATATGGTTTGGTGAGGTGGTTTTGAGAATCTTTGTGTTTCCAGGTATCAGATTCCGTCTTGTTTCGTATAACATCTTAGCTCAGGTAATATATATAATAAAGCTTTTTAGTCTCTCATATGCTTTGTGATATGATGTAGCTTGATACTTGTAGAGTTTGTAAGTTTTAACCGTCGTTGGATTGTGTTTTCTGGGAATGATTTAGAGATACAAGCACTTCTTTTTAGCTCTGTCCTTTGTTAAGTTTCTGATATATTCGACCTTCATCTTTCTTGTAGGTTTATGTGAAGAGCGCCCTTCTCCCACACTCTCCACCTGCCTGTCTCAAGTAATTTATTCTCTACATTTCTCAGTTTTCAAGATCAAACTTTCTTATACTAGTCAAGAGTTCTTTGTGTGAATTGTAATTAATGGTCTGTACTATATAAACTTCCAAGTCAAGATCTGCTTCAGAAAACAACACAATGGATTCTATGAATGTGCTTCAACTTAGTTATAAGCAGGCATTATTGTGTTTGGTGTTGCTCACATTGATTGATTATTCATTGACCAATATGTACTTTGGATTTAGCCATAAACTATCTTTGTTAAAAGCTTAGAGAACGGTGCTTCTTAAAAGGTCATGACATATGCTGTAAATGTGACTTTGGTCTTCCTTTTCTTGCGTTGCAGATGGAAAGCTCGCTCACATGCAATTCACAGCGTACTCAAAAATCTTGAGGCTGATTTCTTTTGTCTGCAGGTTTATTCTTGTGAATCTTCTTCCTTTATTTTGTTTGGTTAGAATTGATGTACCCTATTGTAATGAGACAGAACTCCTTCACTCTCTTGTTCAATCCACTAGAAAATTTTAGACGTTCATAACTGTTAGTGTTGTTTGTTCATAGTGCCTATGAATTGTGTGTATCAAATGGTGTCTCCACTTGTGTTAGTTATATTGTTAAAATGTTTGCAGGAAGTAGATGAGTACGATAGCTTTTACAGAAAAACCATGGAGTCTCTGGGCTATTCTGGGATTTATATTCAGAGAACAGGACAGAGGAAGCGTGATGGTTGTGCAATCTTCTACAAGCCAAGCTGGTATGATTAAAACATTACGCGTGATAAGACTTTTAAACTTAATGCAGAAACATTAATCTGATTGAAACAACACACTCTTCTTTTAATTTAGTGCAGAGTTGGTCACCAAGGAACGGATCGAATATAATGATCTTGTGGACTCAATAAAGGCAGATAGTGTTACCTGCAGCGAACAGAAGATTGAGACATCCAACGAAAGAAAAGGTGATGAGAAAGCGAAAGGTAAAATTGTCCTTTTGTGCTGTTTCTTTTATATCTCAACATCATTACCAACTTTTATCTATTGTTCTCTTCACATGTTTCCACAAATCTGCCCCAAACAAAAGATTCTCGAAAAGACAGTCGTGACCTTAATGATCCACTAGTGAGACTAAAACGCGATTGTGTTGGAATAATGGCTGCTTTCAGAATCAACAAGCCATTTGAGCACATTGTTATTGTGGCAAACACACATCTTTACTGGTACAAAAACTTGTCACCACATTAAAGATGATCTTTTTTTACACTCATGTTTCAACTTTCATCTCATGTTTTACTTCTTTCTAGGGACCCGGAATTGGCTGATGTGAAGCTTGCTCAAGCCAAGTATCTACTATCACGACTAGCTGAGTTCAGAACGCTAATATCAGATGAATTTGAGTGCACGCCTTCGTTGCTACTAGCTGGTGACTTCAACTCAATTCCTGGGGATAAGGTTTGGTTCAGTTGCTTACATTGAGTTTCTCTAATTGTGCAATCTATTTTGCAAAATCAGTTTGGTTTTGTTTCAATTCCCTACATTGAGTTTGGGTTTTCATCGTTTTCCAGGTTTATAGTTATCTGGTATCGGGTAATGTAAAACCTGCAGAGACCATAATAGAAGAAGAAGCTCCACTTCCTCTGTCTAGTGTCTATGAAGTCACAAGAGGAGAGCCTAAGTTTACAAATTGCACTCCTGGCTTCACAAACACACTTGACTACATCTTCTTCTCTCCTTCTGACTTCATCAAACCTGTGAGTATCCTCCAACTACCTGAACCGGAGTCTCCAGATGTTGTCGGTTTCTTACCGAATCATCATCACCCGAGTGATCATTTACCAATAGGAGCTGAGTTTGAGATTTTTCAGTGATAGAAAGTTTTGTTCATTAGAAAGTTTGTTTAATAAAATGGGAAAAATACTTACGTTTGTATTCACCCCCTCCCTTCTCAAACAATCACAATGTTCTATTTAATATTTTCTTTAAAAATAAATCAAAATTAATATTTAAAAGCAAAACAAATTAAGGAAACAAATTCTGTATATTTTTATTTAAGGAAAGCTAAATATTGACTTGGTTTAAATTTTAAAATTAGAACAAAATTATATGTCGGTTTGGGTTTACAAATGAGATGGTTAAGGTTTAGATTTTACAATTAGAACGAAATTATATCTCGGTTTGGGTTTACAAATGAGATGGTTAGGGTTTAGATTTTACAATTAGAACGAAATTATATTTTGGTTTGGGTTTACAAATTAGATGGTTAGGGTTTAGATTTTACAATTAGAACAAAATTATATATCGGTTTGGGTTTACAAATTAGATGGTTAGTGTTTAGATTTTACAATTAGAACGAAATTATATGTCGGTTTGGGTTTACAAATTAGATGGTTAGGGTTTAAATTTTATAATTATAACAAAATTATATATCGGTTTGGGTTTATAAAAGAGCGGTTTAAATTTTTAATTTTATAATAATATACACAGATTTTATTTCTTTATATAATAAGGGGGTGAATGAAGAGGTTCATAATCAAATTACATGTTCAAATTACATGTCTCGAGATAGAAAGATAACACATTTCATAATCAAATTACATGTTCCACATCGTTTAAATGATTGATGTAAAACATTTCGTAAACGCTTACCTAGCCAACAACAAAAACAATATATTCTGAGTTCTGTCTTAGTTATTGCACTCACAAAATAATATCATAAGAATTTGTAATATATTTTTCTGTTGTCAACTAGACAAAACAACAGAAGATTTTGTGAAATGACATATCAAAATATGATGATCCTCGTTCGAACTTGTTGAATAAAGTTGCAACAAAATTTTAGTCAAGCATTGATCGATCTATTTTATCTATCAACCACTAAAGTAGTACAGTGGCACCAACTTATATTGATGATAATAGTGATGAGTGCGAACGAATATTCTTTTTTTACAGTCTCAACTTTCACCGATAATTTGAACCATTGCTAATGAATAAAGTCGTACTATCGTATTGTTTCTTCAAACTTTTATCCAAAAAATGACAGTGATGTAATGTGTTGTTCCAAAACATAGAGATGATTTTTCAAAACGAATAATGATCGTTCCTTTGAATATATATCACAAACAACCGAATAATTCATTGTGTTTTCCTTATATATTTTCTATGTTCTTATAAATAAATAGCATTGAGCATAAGCTTTTCCCTTGGAGAACTTTTACCTATTGCTAAACTGAAAATGACGATCTTTCATGTGAGTTTCACCGGAGAGTTCATAGTCAAAGCTTCCGGTAACCAACCGGAGAAAGTTAGCAGCCTTACTCTCTCAAATCTCGACCTTCTTTCCGGCCGTTTTCCGGTGACCTACTTTTACTTCTACACCAAGCAACCGAATGTATCCTTTGAAACAATCTTCAAATCCCTCCAAGCCTCTCTCTCGGAAACTCTCAACTACTTCTATCCTTTCGCGGGTCAGATTGTTACCAACGAAGCCTCTCAAGAGGAGCCTATAATCATCTGCAACAACAATGGAGCTTTGCTTGTCGAAGCCAGGGCAAGTGTCGATCTCAAAAGTTTGGATTTTCACAACCTTGATGCGCTTCTCCAGTCAAAGCTGGTACGGGTTAACCCGGATTTCGCTTTACAGATTCAAGCGACAGAGTTCGAATGTGGAGGCCTTGCCATAACATTCACATTTGATCATGCTTTAGGAGACGCGAGCTCCTTTGGGAAATTCCTCACTTTGTGGTCAGAGATATCGAGAAACCAGCCTCTTTCTTGTGTACCAGATCACCGGAGAAACCTCCTCCGGGCACGGTCTCCTCCACGTTATCACCCTCACTTGGACAGAACATTCATAAAATGCAGCGAGGAAGACATTAAGAATATACCGATGCCTAAAACGCTCATCAAGCGTCTCTATCACATCGATGCTTCGAGCATAGACACGTTGCAAGTTCTAGCAACTGTTAACGGAGAGAGCAGGACTAAGATTGAAGCATTCTCCGCTTATGTATGGAAGAAAATGGTGGATTCTATAGAGAGCGGTCATAAAACCTGCAAGATGGGATGGCTTGTTGACGGTAGAGGAAGACTCGAGACCGTTACCTCGAGCTACATAGGAAACGTCTTGTCTGTAGCTGTAGGTGAAGCCACTATCGAAAATCTGAAGCAGAACCATGTATCAGAGATAGCAAACATAGTGCATAAATCGATTATAGAAGTGACAAACGATACTCATTTCACAGATTTGATAGACTGGATCGAGAGTCACCGACCTGGACTGATGTTGGCTAGGGTGGTTCTCGGACAAGAAGGACCAGCTTTGGTTTTGTCTTCCGGAAGACGGTTCCCTGTGGCTGAATTGGATTTTGGATTTGGTGCTCCTTTCCTAGGAACTGTATGTTCAACGGTTGAGAAGATAGGAGTTGGTTACCTGAACCAGCGACCTAGCGCCTGCAATGATGGCTCTTGGTCCGTTTCTGCTATCGTGTGGCCTGAACTCGCTGAAGCTTTTGAGTCTGACTCAGTTTTTCAACCAATGTCTGCAAAACATCTTCAACTCCAGACCTGAAGAATAGCTCAGCTAACGACGAAAAAATAAAGCCAAAGAAAGAAGGCTTTCAGCGTTTTCTTTATTATCTGTGAAATTAAAGTTACAATGGATTATGGTTACAATGTGGCAAAACCATGTAGGTGTTTTTCCTTTTCACATATTATGCACTATATGTTACTTTCTGCACAGGAAACAAAACCAAAATCAGGGAGCTTTCGCCGGATTTCAGATACTCAAACCTATGGTCAAAATCTTAAGGCTTCTTCAAATACTTCTTGGCTTCTGCGGAGAAGCTTCTAACGATTTGTTTGTCGGAGAATGTTAAAGGAAGCTCTTCATCATCATAATTATCATCTCTTCTGTCTATCCAGCTATGAGGTCTACTTGAGTCTTTTGGACTATCATCTCCTTCGGTGGATCCCGTGGGTGAGTTTGGTTCGTCTTGTAGCTCGCGATACAAGTGTTTAATTATGAACAGAGCAGTATCATGATCTCTCCAATAGTTTCTGCACAACATATAACATTATTGATTTCTTGGTTATGAACGTTAAAAATGTAATGTGTAATCAATGAAAAGTTTCACTTACGTATGAGCTCCTATTGCTTGTAGATAAGGATGCTCGAAGGTTTTATCCTGCATCACCCAAATATTTCAGCAATTATTATATGAAAGCTACCGAGCTTTAGCCAAATCCAGTACGTGTTGATTCTTTTATTCGGTCATATTGCAGTTTCCAAGAACAACAGCATCCGCAGGAAAAGTGGAATCACAAAACTTAGAAATTAGGTGGAATTGCATCAAAACTAAACCTGGAGCATGTGATCTATTCGACCGTCTTGAGTTCCAGTTAATCTCTGAATCATTAAGGAACCATAGGACCTTCCATCCTTTTCGTCATCAGTTTCTTCTATCTCTGTTCAAGCACATACACAAGTAAAATTAGAAGTACATCAGAGGTAATAGAATAACCTTGCAAAGTAATGACTTATATTTACCGTCTAGTTTATCCGCACTTTTGGATTGACAAATAGTGAGAACTCTTGTCTACATGAGAATTAAAGATATGTAATTAAATAAAAAAAAAGGATAACAACTTGGGGTCAGTATTTACAACATAGAGAAGCTAACTAGAAAAGAGAAGCTAACTAGAAATCCAAAATAACGCACCCTGACTGAATCAAAATGATTCATTACTCTCTGTGAACGTGCTGCAAAATCCTCTTTGAAATCCTATAGAACATAACATGGAGCAAACAAATTAGAAGATGAAGCAAACATAAACACCAAACAACAGAATTACAAGTACCTGCAATCCAACATGCAACCGCTTGCCACCTCTGTGGTACGGAATAATAACAGGTCGCTTGGGAAGGTACTCTTTGCAGACAAGTGGTTCCAATCTGCGTGGAACACAGTTACACACTTGCAAAAGAACGTAAAAAAAAGAGAGCGGGATCATAAACTAGCTACACACTGTCTTATTTCCATGATGACTAACCTATATGCAACAGGATCATAGGGGTGGAAAATGTTGAACATTCGACGACAAGCTGGCATCTCTTCAATAGCATTCTCCTCTTCCCAGTAATCTTGTCCCTTACCTAACACATATTAAACAGCTTTTAGAGCATATAAAGAGGCTTTGTAAAGAAAGGTGATAAATCAATTCAATAGCAGAGTAAAGAACCTACATGAAAAAAAAAATAAGAATTAGCCAATTACTTTGATTGCTTATTCACGGATCTCTTGTTTTCCCAATTCCGGTGTTACATTAAAAAAAAAAACTAATAAACAAATGAAAACGTACTACATTAAGTACATACCTATCCCAAGACGTATATTTCGAAGGGCGAGAAAAACTCCAAGGGGAGACCCAACAGCAAAGAAAGTGTCAACCTGAGCAGAATATGCAGTTAAGAGTTAGGGTGACGTTTTCCAGTGTGGTTTCTGAATGTTAGATATATAAAATAGTTCGACAACCCCACACCTTGAACTCAAGCTTTTGGTACTTGATAAAAGGAGTGAAGCTTGTAGGTGCCTTGGCATCTTCAGTTGGCGCCTTGGCTTTTTTTGTTGATAACACAATTTCATATCATCACCCAGATGTACATAAAAGATGCTTTCAAACACAACTCGAAATATGGGAAATAAAGAAAACATCAAGGGTCAGAAACAAATACCATCAGACAACATTCTGGCATTCTCTGATTGCAGTTGCGCTACTTTTGACCTCAATAAGTTAACCTGGGATAACAATAACCACCATCAATGGAAACATAACTCTTTGTCTGTGTTGGTCAGTCAGCAAAAAAAAACTCGATAACATTTCCACAGAGAACACAAAACTAAGAAAGTAGCAGATGCTATGAACACAAGTGTTGAAAGCTTGCAAGAACCTAAACGCATAATCTCATCATAGAATGAAAAGTTGGAAGTGCCAATATCTACCTCTTCTTGTAACAACTTAATAGTCTCCTCATTATTAGAGTTGCCATTTTCTTTATCACATAACTGATCTTGACAAAAGGATGAAGAATCAGCTGTTTCACAGTCCGCTCCATCTGGTCCGTCCTGTGAGGAAAGAGCACCACTAGAATCATGATGGTTGTCTTCCTGGCTGCCTCTTCTTTCCAAACCCACGTTGTCCACAACAGAATCAGAGATCAATGAAGGAGCTTCCTGGATGACATTGTGATGCTCCAATACCGTTGATTCTTTAGCAATCATGTTATTATCTTGACCAGTGATTGCCTCGGTGTTATTCAACTGGTTATATTTCTCTGGCTCAAGATTTGATGATGGATGTGAACTACAAGGTTTGTCAGCGTTAGCTGGAACTGGAGGAGATTCTTCATCTGGAAAAAATTTCTTGTATACTGAATCCATTGGAAATGGGGATGACAAATTGTGCTGATGACATAAGATGTCATAGGAGAGAACACTCCCCAGAGAGTGTCCATAAATGGAAATCTGTAAAATGTAAGATGAATTTCAATTTCATGCAGGCTTACACTAGTCAAAGTTTGATGAATGAAAAACACTAGACCAAATGGGCACCTTTCCAACGTAGTCAGGATTCCGCTTTAAAAATTTTAGATACAGTCTATTCAACTGCTTTGAAACCTGTAAAACAAAAGAGGAGCACAAATCACTTGTCATACTTGACAAGATTACCAGTTAATGAAAGTTACAAAATCTAAAACTAAATCACAAATTTGTTTCAATTTGGCACTTTAAGACAAAGTGAACAACGAAATTGGGAAGTTTCAATACCGAATCAATGATAGCCTGACAATAAATGGGGCTCATGTAGTATAACACATCATGAACAGTTGCGCTCAGCATCTCTCGCAAACGCCGTACACCGTCTAAAGTACATTTATCAACAGCAGCTTCACCACTTAGCTTTAGACCCTTTCTCCACTACAAAAACAATAGAGAACAACAGAATCTATAAAGTAAGATCATACTATACAGAAATACAACATAAGGTGATATAAAAAATTATGTATATATGTATAGACACCTGGCATGGGATGAAAAGGACTCGTTGAGTGCTGCGCTGATGAGATGTTAGATGACGATCCGCTAAAGCTGCTGTGATTTGACGAAAATTTCCAACATCGTCAACAAGATTGGACTTTTCTACTTTTTGACCAATACCATGAACCATAAATACAAGATGCCGAACAGGGACCTGGACAAAATAACACAAAAGAACAGTCCAGAGATCTTTTAAACATTGAGATCGGATCCTATATATGCCAATGCAATTCATAGAATACAAGAGCATACAAAGACATACTTGGGAACAGTAGTCATCCATTTCTTCCTCCCTTTGTTGTCGTTGTTCTTCCTAAAAGATTCAGAATAAATCAATACACAAGAACTCTAACAAGAAAATTTCAATTGTAAGACTTAATTTGATTTTTCAGTAGAGAGTGGTAAGGATAGAGTCCAAGAAAACTAAGAAAAGAAATCAGAATAATCTAAAGACCTGCGTAGGTTTTGAAGAGTAGGAGCCAGCATAACCACGTCTCAACTTAATACCATTCCCAGCATATCCAACAATGCCAGAGAACCCAGAAGGATCAACATTAAGCCACGCTTCCCAGGTGTCATCCTCCCCAGTAAAGAGAGCATGGAGTCCCTACATAAACAACTTTGGATGTTATCATCTATGAACCAGTTTTAGCAAACAGAAAACTACAGTTTCTTACACGAGATCAAACACATACCAAACTGGAACCCTGCAAATCGATACGAGCTGCAAACAGCCCAGAGGGTTGAAAACTTCTTCTGCGCCAAACCTGGGTGAAAGAATCCAAACTAGTTGGTGCAATTGTCTATCATAAGTAATATATATGAATAGAACTATCAAAGAAAAAGAGATAAAAGGGCAACAAGAGATAGCTTTAGTGGATTTATGAATCTTAAAACCGAAAACAAAACTAACAGAAAAAGTATCAATGGCTTCTAGTTCTGAGCAAACAGGAATCATAAATTCGAATTGTATACTACAGAAAGATATCTAACCTTGTTACGATATGCAACCTCCAACTGCTCAGAAAGAGTTTCTGGAATTGGAAGCCAGTCTAGGCCACCTTTACGAGCAAACCAATGGCCTCTAAGCACACGCCGATTATCTCCATTCCAGTACACAGGAAAACAATGCCTCCTCACCAAGTCCACCTGCAGCATTCCAGTTCCTTGGTCAGAAACATGGATTGAATGTAAGGACTCTAATGACTCAACATGTTAAATTCACAAGAAAATTCTGAAACACTATTTGAATCTCTGCACGGTGGTTACCTCATAAAGCCCACCCTTAACAGGTACACCAACTCTCTCCTCTTCAACTTCATATAGACTAGAGGACACAGAAGCTTCAGAAGGAGTTTCAATTGACTGCTTAACTGATTTCTTTTTAGAATTAACTTGTGATCTCGGGCCTTCGCTGCATTCTGCATACTCTTTCCACCAGAGTGACAACAACTCATCTTCTCTCTATCACACAAATATCCCCAAAAGAATAAAACTTTTGTTTGTCAGAAATCATAATTCACTTAAAATTTAAACCTAACATCCACAAGTCAAGAACTTGTCCAGATATACAAACAAAAGCTTAGCAGAAGAAGAAGTACCTGAAGGAAAGATGCCTCAATCGCAAGAGAATCCCTCATACCAAAACGGAAATACTCACTCTTCCCAACTACGTCAGTGCGAGGTACTGAAGCAGCTAATTCTGCACAACATACATAAACACATTATATCTTTGATCCAGCCATTACAAATTCGGATACACAAACAATGCCCTTCTATAAAATCAACCCACATTAAACCAAACTAGCATTGCTCATATGACATCTTCAAAGCTAGCCGCAATTCTGTTTTTGAAAGCTGAAACAGGCTAATAAAAAAAAAGACTAACCGTTTTCAGCCAAAGGAACTTTACAAAAGTACCAACGAACATCACTCCCATCAGAAGGACTTGTAGTCTGAGCAAGATACTTTTGTCTACCATAGCATTGCTCAATCACATCTTCCAACCTCGCAATGTTCGAAGGCGTATTCTTCAACAAATCCGGAGATGTTTCATTATTAACCTCGCGAGTTCCTAAACGTGCCTCTCTATCTTCTTCCATCTGATTCAATTGAAACAAAAAAAAAAACAAAAAAAAAAAAATCATAAAAGCATCAAACTTTGGACTACAAAACACAAACCTATATCAGTTAATCAGAAACAACAAAGAAGTCTAATTTTCTAATCTAGTCGGTGATCAAAATTGAGAATTTAACAAAACCCTACAGACAAAATCAAGAATTCAATACATACCACGATGACACAGAGAGGGTGGTTAAAGGACGAAGCTTTTAAGATGGGAATTAACAGAAACAAGACGAAAGATTAGAGATTTTTGATTTGATGAAAGCTAAATCGCGAGAGATGAATTAGAAAGAAGAAGAAAAAAAAAAAAAAAAAAAAAAAAGGTCGTTTGAAAAGAAGAAAAAAGAAAAAGAGAAAGAGTGACAGCTGGGGAAATCGAATTGAATCGAAAGGTTTTTGGTTTTGTTGGAAAGAAAGAATATTCGCGAGACGAGAGACCCCCGAAAAAACTAAAAACTTTTGCTTCGGCGGTTGCGTGTACTGTCATCTTCTTAAACAGCTGCCACGTTTGTTGCCAAGTCAGCATTCCCGCAAACCGAACCAATTTAATTTTGTATTGTTATTAATTCTAATCCAAATTGGTGACAATATTGAATTGTAAAAAAGTTTGGAACCTGAGTAGGTGAGTAACGTATGTAAATATGTAATCTCTTGATTTGGACTAATCAACAAAAGTCCAAAACCAGATTAAACTCAAAACATCTATATTGGTTTTACTGCCTCATTACGATAGCCAAACTAATCTTAACCACTAAAAATTACTCATTAGTGGAGTATGCGTTAACAATAAGAAGCAAGTTTGTTGGTCTACTCTACTCTAACCCAAGTGATATGGACATGTTTTTGATTCTTTATTAGTCTAACGTGCAAGATTCCTTATGTTGTCTCAGTTCCTTGTTTTCGTTTACGTTTATTTTCACAGCTTTTTTACGTTAATATTATTGCCAAAAAATAGAGAGTTAAATATACTACTAAACCCAAAAATTAAACATTTTGTTTTGTTGGTCAAAAACATTTAAAAATTTGACACTTGTTTCATACTTTTGATTAATAAAAAAAAAAAAAAAAAAAAAAAAAAAAAAAGAATTCATACTACTACAAAAACATTAGGAAAACCCAAAAACCCAAAATCAGAAAAACCCAAAAACCCCAATCTTCAAAAAGCGGTAGATGAACAACTAAACGCTTTTTAGCAGCATCGGGTCAACATCATCATCATTATCCATCATCCTCTTTGTATATGAGACCTCGAATCAGAGATGCCTCAGATAAACTCCGACCTAATCGAGCCTCCTTCGACGACGACCTCGGCGAAGCTAAGTTTCACCGGAAACACCTCCCGCCTCTCAGGACCATGTTCGGTCGATGGCGGAAATGGACTGTTCTCGTCGCGGCGATCTGGATCCAAGCTTCTACCGGAACCAACTTCGATTTCTCTGCTTACTCCTCCCATCTCAAATCGGTGCTCGGAGTTTCTCAGGTGAGGTTGAATTACCTCGCGGTGGCTTCCGATTTGGGGAAAGCGTTTGGATGGTCGTCAGGGATCGCTTTAGGTTATTTCCCTCTCTCCGTCGTTCTTTTTGCTGCGGCGGCTATGGGTTTTGTTGGTTATGGTGTTCAGTGGCTTGTCATCACCAACATCATCACTTTGCCTTATTCTCTGGTACATATATCTAAACTATTTCAATTCGAATCAAGAATTGTGCGTTCTTGTAAATCAAGAATCTGAATTTGAATGTGGAATTGGTGGATCATGATAGGTGTTTCTCTGTTGCTTGTTGGCTGGATTAAGTATATGTTGGTTCAACACAGCTTGTTTCATCCTCTGCATTCGTCATTTCCCGAACAATCGTGCTCTTGCTTTATCTTTAACAGTAAGCTTCAATGGGATCAGTGCAGCATTATACTCCCTTGCTTTCAATGTAATTAACCCGTCTTCCTCCAACTTATACCTTCTGCTGAACTCTCTGGTTCCCCTTGTTGTTTCCTTTGCTGCTCTTTACCCGGTTCTTTCTAAACCATCTATAGACCCTAGTCCAGACAGTGAATCCCGACGAAATGACTCTCATGTGTTTACCATTTTGAATGTGTTAGCCGTCATGACTAGTTTCCACCTTCTCCTATCAAGTTCCAGTACTTCATCAGCTCGGTTGAATCTTCTTGGAGCTATAGTCCTTTTGGTTTTCCCCTTGTGTGCTCCTCTTATCGTTTATGCTCGGGATTACTTTCTTCCAGTCAGTAACCATCGTTTAACCCATGAAAGTTCTGGCTATGTTATGCTCAACATAGACGAGCTCAAGAGCCAAAAAGCGTCCGTTTCCGGATATGAACTTATGGGGACTGCTAAGGAAGGGAACATAGTGAGGCTCGGTGATGAACACTCATTTCGATTGCTCATAAGTAAACTGGAGTTTTGGTTATACTACATTGCGTATTTCTGTGGTGGCACGATTGGTCTTGTTTATAGCAACAATTTGGGACAGATTGCTCAGTCTTTGGGACAGATTGCTCAGTCTTTGGGACAAAACTCTACAACCCTTGTCACAATCTACTCTTCATTCTCCTTCTTCGGTCGGTTGCTCTCTGCTGCACCAGATTTTATGCACAAGTAAGTTTACATTTTTAGAGTAAGTAATGTCTAATGTGAAATTGAGATAACAGATTCTCATTACACATATTGAATCTTGCAGGAGATATCGTTTGACAAGAACCGGCTGGTTTGCAATCGCACTCTTACCAAGTCCAATCGCTTTCTTTCTACTGGCGGTATCATCCTCACAACAAACAGCATTGCAAACCGCAACAGCCTTAATCGGTCTGAGCTCAGGTTTCATATTCGCAGCTGCAGTCTCCATAACATCTGATCTCTTTGGACCCAATAGCGTAGGTGTCAACCACAACATTCTCATCACAAACATACCAATCGGCTCACTCTTATACGGTTACATCGCTGCCTCCATTTACGAAGCCAACGCAAGTCCCGAGATAACACTGATCGTATCTGACTCAATCGTTTGCTTAGGAAGAGATTGCTACTTCAAAACATTTATGTTTTGGGGCTTCTTGTCTATCCTCGGCGTCGTTTCAAGTCTGTTGCTGTATATAAGAACCAAACCGGTTTATCACCGGCTTGAACAAGACCAGGGTTCAATAACATCGTCATCATACAAGGATCTTGATCCATTGTAAATCAAATTTGTAACACACAAAAATACCACATTCTCTATTTTTTTCTATAGGTTACAAAAATGGAAGATACATGAGTTCTTTACTTGCATATATACCTATTAGAAAAGTAGAATGTTCTCGTATAAACTTGTCTTTAATAAAGTTAATTAATCACGCATGTTTGACGCGCACAGTATCGGAGCCAACGTAACTGACAAAATCATGAATTAGCCGTTGTGACGACTTTTTATCATTTTCTTTTCTCACCACTCTTTATTTCTTTTTTCTCTTCTCCACCAAAAAGGAAGAAACCCTAAGAAGCTTTGGTTTCACCAAAAATGGCGGATTTTGGGTATTTTTCGGATACAGACGATTCAGCAGTAGAGGAACTGGTTTCTCAAGCGAAGGAGCTTTCTGCTTTGGAGCAAATAGCTGCCATCAATTGTTCTGGATTCACCGATTCTACTCTCCCAGATGATCTCGAATCTCGTTTCCGTCGCCTCAAATCTCTTCCAGCTCCTCCACGAACCGAACCGGTTTCGTCTTCTTCGTCGTCGAAGAACACGAAGAAGCATCTCTCACAATCCAAGAGCGTGGCGAGTCATCCCAAGGAGGATGCGAATTTCTCAGGAAATCGAATAAAACAAGGTAAAAATCCTGGTTCTGTGAGTTTATCTGATGAAGATTCGAGTAAAACCTCGAGAAAGAAACGAGATCTGGACTTGAAATCGAGTTCGCGAGCTGAGCTCGTCTCTAATGGAAGTGGAGATTTCTCTGATTCTGGAAACATCAGTGAGAGTAAGCTTTTCTCGCCAGTGAAGCAAACCAAAAAAGAGAAACGCAGAATCATATTATCATCACCATCTTCGTCATCTTCGATTGATTTAGCTACACCACCATCAACAGATTCAGAACCAGAGAAGAAATCGAAATCGAAATCGAAATCAAAATCGAAATCGAAATCCTCATCATGGTTCGACAAGTTATCTCCGTCGAAGATCATTGGATCAATTTGGCGTTCGTCACCGAAGAAATCACCAACCAACAACAAGAATCTCAAAAGTTGTAAATCGTTTAACACTGCTGCTTACTCTTCTGGTCGAGAGAGGAACCTCGATTTCGACGAGTTTTTATCTGATCTGAATGCGTTCCCAGTCGAAGATCAGAGAAAAATGTTGAAGAAAGCTCTCAAAGAGCAGCAGAAGATGAGGAAAGAAGCAGCTGCTATCATCAAAATGGCCAAACAGGCTTCAGCTAAATTCGATTTTGATGATTGATACTTGATAGAGAAAATTGGGGAAAATGTGCAATTTCGGTTTTTGCTGGTTTATTTGTTTTTGGTTATTTAGTTTCCCGGTTTGAAGATAATATTAATGTAACCAGAAGTATAAATAAAATTATAATTTAGTTATATCAACTTAAATTGTAATTTCCTCCTCTGATAAAGCCAAAGGCACAAAGCTATTGTTGTTTCGTTAAAACATAAGTGAAACCCATCAGTCACATAATTTATAACAATTAATCAATAACCATCACACATCTCCTCCACTAATCAAACACCATGCCGTTTCAATCTTTTCGCATTCCCAGCCGTGCCGTTTATAAACCCTTGCAAGCTTCACTCATTCTCATCACAAACATTCCAAAAAATCGAAAATGGTAACCAAAACATTCCTCTTCTGTTCTCTCTTAGCCATCACCATCTTCTTCGCTTCCACTTCTTCAGCTCACGGGAGAAATCTAACCGTCGAGCTAATCCATCGTGACTCTCCCAACTCTCCACTTTACAACCCTCACCACACCGTCTCTGACCGTCTAAACGCAGCTTTCCTCCGTTCAATCTCCCGTTCCCGCCGTTTCTCAACCAAAACCGATCTCCAGTCTGGTTTAGTCTCAAACGGAGGCGAATACTTCATGTCCATCTCAATCGGTACTCCACCGTCCAAAGTCCTAGCCATCGCTGACACGGGAAGTGACCTAACGTGGATCCAATGCAAGCCATGTCAACAATGTTACAAGCAAAACAGTCCACTCTTCGACAAGAACAAATCTTCCACCTACAAAACCGCATCTTGTGATTCAAAATCCTGCCAGGCTTTGTCCGAACACGAAGAAGGGTGCGACGCATCGAGAGACATCTGCAAATACCGTTACTCTTATGGAGACGAATCGTTTACCAAAGGAGAAGTTGCAACCGAAACAATCTCCATAGATTCTCCATCTGGCTCCCCTGTTTCTTTCCCTGGTACAGCCTTCGGCTGCGGTTACAACAACGGTGGTACGTTTGAAGAAACCGGATCCGGAATCATTGGACTCGGAGGCGGTCCGTTATCGTTAGTCTCCCAGCTCGGTTCTTCGATAGGTAAGAAGTTCTCTTATTGCTTGTCACACACGTCATCAACAACAAACGGTACAAGCGTCATAAACCTAGGAACCAACTCGATACCTTCCAAGCCAAGCCAAGATTCCGCTACGCTCACTACGCCATTAATCCAAAAAGTCCCCGACACTTACTATTTCTTGACTCTCGAGGCAATCACCGTCGGCAAAACCAAGCTACCATACACCGGAGGAGGATACAATCTAAACGCCAAATCAAAGAAGACAACCGGGAACATCATAATCGATTCCGGTACTACGCTTACGCTTCTCGACTCAGGATTTTACGATGCTTTTGGTGCAGCGGTGGAAAAATCAGTGACGGGAGCTAAACGAGTGAGTGATCCACAAGGTGTTTTAACACACTGTTACAAATCCGGAGACAAAGAGATCGGTTTGCCCGAGATAACAATGCATTTCACTAACGCCGACGTGAAGCTGAGTCCGATAAACGCGTTCGTGAAACTGAGTGAAGATATGGTGTGCATGAGTATAATCCCGACAACTGAAGTTGCTATCTACGGGAACTTGGTTCAGATGGACTTTCTAGTGGGGTACGACTTGGAGACTAAAACTGTGTCGTTTCAACGCATGAATTGCGCTGGTAGCTTGTGAAGCTAAAACGATGTCGCCTTGATGATCTGATATTCATAATTATCCCAAATTTAATGAATATTCAGTATTAATAATATCTTTACTTTTTTAATTTCTTCTTCTTTAGAAAGAAAACCTCAGAAACAAATAGCTCCAGCACCCAGTTTTAGTCCAATAAAGCATTTAAGGGCATTATTAATGGGAGAACTATTTTTTGTGTTCTTAGATTAAATATATAGTGAAAATATTGTAAGATCAGTTGGTAAGATCATAGGTAAAAAAAATGGGGGAACTAATTATGGTGTTCTTAGAATAAATATATAGAGAAATAATGTAAGATCAGTAATTAAGATCTTTTGATAAAAAGGTAGTTATTGGGAGAACATGTTTAAGATCATAAGATTTAATAATATAATATTCATAAACATTTTACAAATTATAAAAACTTTAAAAATAACATTTAAATTACTTAATTATAAAATTGAAAATAAAATTGTAAACAAAAAACTAACATATTACATATTACCAAATTTATTCCATATATGCTCTATCAAATCCTCCTTTAATTTGTGATGTGCTTGTCGATCACGAACTATCGTATGACCATCACCTAAACCTTCAAGATTTGTAGACATATTTACTGAAAACGAAAGATCCGGACTAATTCCGGTTCCATCTTCTTGTTGAAATTCTTGTGCGTCATAGAGTGTGTATGAATCTCGTTCATCCTCGACAATCATATTATGGAGTATGAGACATGCTCTCATAATATACGCAATCTTACCCTTTGACCATAAAAGAGATGGATTTTTAATCATGGCGAATCTAGATTGCAGGACTCCAAATGCACGCTCAACATCTTTTCGTGCACCTTCTTGTTTTTCCGCAAACAAACGATGTTTCGGATGTTGTGGTTGTGGGATGGATTTAACAAATGTCGCCCATTCCGGGTAAATACCATCCGTCAGATAGTAAGCCAAATTATATTCATTTCCATTGACATAGTACGAAACTTCGGGAGCTCGACCGTAAATAATGTCATTAAATACTGGTGATTGATCAAGAACATTTAAATCGTTACAAGTACTGGAGCTCCAAAAATGCGTGCCATATCCAGAGATCTTGTGAAGCTACCGCCTCCAAAACTATTGTCGGTTTACCGGTGCCTCTTGAGTACATTCCTTTCCAGGCGGTTGGGCAATTTTTCCACTTCCAATGCATACAGTCGATGCTCCCAACCATCCCGGGAAAACCCCGCAGTTCTCCGTAATAGAGTAGCCTTTGAAGATCCGCTTGTGTGGGTCGGCGTAGGTATTCAGCGCCAAACAAGTCAACTATTCCTACGACGAAATGTTCCAAACATTTACGAGAAGTCGATTGAGACATACGTAAATATTCGTCAACCGAGTCCGCCCCAGTCCCATATGCTAGTAGTCGCATTGCTGCAGTACATTGTTGTAGCGGTGAGAAATCATTCCGGAAAAGAGCATCCTTTTTTGGTTTAAAATATGGAACTTCTTCACTGAGATGATTGACAATACGCAAGAACAATGGTTTGTTCATGCGAAACCTTCGGCGAAATTGCTTCGTCGTGTAAGTCGGATTATCACTAAAATAATCGTTCCACAAACGTTCGTGGCCTTCTTCCCGTTCTCTTTCGATATAACTACGTGTATTCTTTTCCCCTGGAATTTCCTCTTCAGCAGCTTCAAATTGATTATTAAATTGCTCTTGGAAAAATTGGTTCATACTATCATTATTTGGATCATAATGATAGTGAAAATTGTTGGAAGAAGATGCCATAGCAATGAAGAAGAGAAAGAATTATTTGTTTTGGGTAAGAAGGAAATGAAATATTAAATTTTTCGAAATGAAATCTTTGTTGTAGAGAATCAAATGTTTGAGAGGACGAATACTTTTTCTTGTATATATGAGAGAAAGAAATCTTTGTTGTTGTAGAGAGCATATGTTTTGGTGGAAGGAGCTAATGTTTGACACATCTACATATATACTTGTGATGAAACTAAAATCCAAAGAAGGCAAAGACTAAGCAACCATCACGGGTTCATTCACGAGTACATAACAACATCACGGGTTCACAAAAATCCAAACAAATCATCACAAAAACAAATAAAAACAACCACACATCACGGGTTGATCATTACTTGAGCTGGTTCACTTGGTCAGTCAGCTGAATCACTTGGTCCTTGAGCTGGATAACTTGATCCTTGAGCTGGATCACAAGTACTTTGAGCTGGATCATTTGGTCGTTGAGCTGGATGACTTGGTCGTTGAGCTGGTTCAGTGGAGCTGGATCAGTTTGTGGTTGAGCTAGTTCGTTGACCTGGTTCCGGAGGCTTGTGAATCCAATCGCGGGAGCTGGTTCCGGAGGATAGAAACAGGTATCCGCCTCCTCTTCTGACTCAGTACTGTAGTCTAATGGTGAGTTTATACCATAGTCATATTCGCTGTCCATGACTTATTCAACCTGAAACCGAAAGACATATATAAGTTCCCAACAAATATAAAACATCCACATTCATGAACATTGAACAAAGAGCATAGATTCATTATAAACATTGAACAACAAACAAGAAGGGATTCATTAAAAACATAGACACCATACATAGTTAAACATGGATTCAAATATACGAGATTCATTAAACAAAAACAACAAACAACTGAAAATACACATAGTTAAACATAGATAAACATGCGCATACATAGATAAAAAAAATTTAGTTAAAACAGTTCCGCCATTAGCTTCTTTTTCAATGCTTTTTCATCTTCGTCTAGACTCTCATTCTTGGCAATGAGAGTGTCAAGAATGGACATTTTTTGGAGTTGTTTCATGCCCTCTAAATCCTTCTGTTTTATCTCCCACATGTGACTAAACTCCGCAGATGGTGCAGCCTTCTCTTTCCCTTTGTTCCTTGCTCTTTTCGTTGCCTTGATGCCCGCGGGTCTGCTCTCGTGCTCCCCAACAACAGAACCCAAAGATGGTGCAGCATCATCAGCTTTTCTCTTGTTAGAACTGGTTGTCTTCGGAGTGGGGTTCATAGCCTCCAGACTTGTCCATTTCTGTTCATAGCGTAGCACATTCCAAGCATACTCCATACCGAATTTCTTCTTGTACAAGTTAATGTAGATTTGGCGAGCATTTTGTAACACATCTACATCGTTCATCCCACTAGCTCTCTCACTCTCTGCCTCTGCAAAAGCTCCACAGAACCTGCTCACTTCCTTACTAATTTTTTGCCATCTCTGTCTACAATGGTCAGGAAGCCTAGGCTCAGCACCACCTCGGACATGACTACTTGTTTCATAGTAGTCTCCTACACGAATCCAAAAGGACCCTGCCTTTTGCCCATTCGCAACTATTGCATCCTTCGAAGTGTTTAACCACCCGCTAATTAGGACTAAGTCATCTTGGGTCGACCATAACCGTCTCTCCCTACGCTGCTCTGGAGTCTCTTCTGATTGACTAGTAGGTTGACTAGGCTGTGAAGAGGGTTGTGAACTAAAAGGAGGGATTTGAGAGCTCCCAATGTTTACATTAGGAGAAAAGCTGTCATATGGGAAGTTAAGAAGGCTAAAGTAGGGTTGAGACTGACTGTTAGGGGTTTTGTTTGATTCCATAGCAATCAGAATTCGAGAAAGAAGAAATTAACAAGGCTGATAGAAGAGAAGTAAGAGACTGTTTTAAAAGACGCAAACAAGTATGATAAAAGTAATAGAAGAGAAGTAATGAGAGAGTGTGCGAGATTGATAGAAGTAATAGAAGAGAAGTAATGAGAGAGTGTGGTCATATACTCGGATGTAATAAAGAGAAGTTAGGAGATCATTAAATCAAAAGTTTGGTGTTGTTAGAGACTTTAAATTCTCAATAACCATCACCTACTTCTGTCAAATCAGAAGTAACTAAGGGTCATTGAGTTTTATTTAAGTAAAAGCTTCAAGTGTTTCAAAAGTTTTAAAATTTTTGAGTTTTAAAAAATTTATTAAAGTTTTCATTGAACTAACACCTAATACTAGAACAAAACTACAGTCACAACAATTAATACTAGAACATGACCATATGCGAACAAGACAACCTTCAAAGTTCAAACATGACCATTACATCGAACAAGACCATCAACCATGACCATTACATCGAACAAGAATATGACCACAACACTACTACACAAACATCCAAGACCATATGCGAACAAAACCATCAAACTAACCACAACACTACAGTGTAATGACAACAACACTTAATTTACCACAACACTTAACTACACAAACATCCGAGAGCATCCAAAAAAACTCATACCAAATCACTAAACAATGTGACTTACCTTTTACTTTCGCGCAATTGCAGGTTTGTTGATGGTCCTTGATTTAATTTCCCCTGGATAGCCTCACCTAAAAAGCCTCCGAAACAAAGCAAAAACAAATAATCTTAATCAGTCATCGATTTCATTCATAATAAACCTTATATTGATTAATCATAAGCTCAGTAGAATCCATGACTGATTAATCAAAACCGTAAATTGAGAAATGAGACAAACCCTATACCATCTAACTTAACCAAAACCTAATTCACATATTTCAATTTTGCCCTAAATCGATGAAACATCCCACAAACAATGACTAAACGACGGGACTACCTGTATATTCGCCGGATATGATCTTCACCAGAGAAAGAGACGACGACACAACGGATCAGGAAGAAGATTTCAATTTGACGGACATATCAAAGATCGATCCGCCGGAAGTTAAACGGATTCCTCGGGAAACCTTTGCAAAGATGGATTTCAACTGACTTGAGCTCTCGATTTGGGTGTTTTTGGGTGTTTTATTCGGAAGAATTTCGTGTTTAAACGGCGAGGATGAAGGAAACGAAGCTCTCGCCGTTTTCTCCCTTTCTATCGCCAAACCCTAGCCGCGATGGGGAAGAAGAAGATAAATGAAAATATTGTCTCATACCCTAAAAAAAATCGACAAATACCGTGATGACACGTAGCCGAGAACTGGGCTTAAATCAGTTCTTATTTAAGATCAAAAAAATTGATCTAAGCCCAATTTTCATTATTTTTATTATTTTTTCCCTTTAGAACAGATCAAGTGTTGTTGCGTTAATAATGGCCTAAGTGAAGCCAGACAGACGAAAATGACTAATTTTTATATATTTATTTTGAAAACAATTGACTAATTATTTAAGCTAGTTGAAAATTATTTATATTTTCTAAAGTTATATGATAACCTCATGTTGAAAATGATATTCAGCTAATAAAACAAAGATATGGGCATATATCACCCTGAGGTCCAATTAATATTTGCCATTAAAAAAAAGATAGAATAATAAACTATTCATAAAACAAAAATTAAGACTTAAAAATAAATAAAAATGAGTACAAAATTGAAGACCGACCACTCAAATAAAGAAAGAAAGTGTTGGAAACCGAAGGAGGAGTAGCTGCTTCAACTTTCTCCACTATAACTCATTCTCCATTGTCGTTACCTTTTTGTTTTTCTTTCCTCCGACTGTTACCTGTAAAGAAAAGGGTTAAGGATCCATTACTCTATCTCCTCTGCTTCCTCAATCTGAGAAATTTCAACTTACCCTTTTCCCCAAATCTCTTGATCTATTGGTTGGTAGTACTGAAGAGCACCGAACTTGAGCTACTTAGAACTTGAGTTTTGGTTTAAAGACATGGAAGCTATAAGAAAGCAAGCGGCAAAGCTCAGAGAGCAAGTCGCCAGGCAACAGCAAGTGGGTGGTGGTTTCTTAATTTTCTAGATTTCTGTTTTCTTAGATTACTGAGATAATTTGTTTTGTGGGTATCAATAAAGGAGGAATCTTTGAAGTGGGTGATAGTTAATTTATAGCTTTTGGGAGTAGATAGGATTGTTGAGGTATGAATTGGTTATGTAGTTAGGTGAAAAGTATGGACTTTGCTTGTTTTAGGGAATCATTTTGTCTTTTTTTTTTTGTTTGCAATGATTTGAGGCATAGGTTATTACCTTATAATTTCAGACAAGATATGTCTAGGTTTCTTTATTTGTATAAAATTTATGGTTATTGTGTAGGCGGTTTTGAAGCATTTAGGGCATGTTAATGCGGATGCTGTTGTTGTTGATGAAGAAGAGCTTCATTGTCATCAGAAGCTTCAAGATTTGTATAGCTCTACTAAGGCTGCAAAGGTAAAGATAGATTTAGTTTAGGTTTTTTTCTTGGGGTGTCTCGTGATAATATAATCTTCATTGGTGTTTTTGTTTTGTTGAAAATTTCTTCTGTTCTCAGCGTTTGCAAAGAAATATTGTCCGCGGACTCGAAGGTTTCATTGCGACAGGCACTAAAGTTGTAGAGATTGGTATGTTCTTGTTTCCTACTTGATCTCATATGTATACTTCTTGGGATCAAATTTGTAATGCTGTACTGTGTATGTCCATAGGGTTGAAGTTTGCTGAAGATTTTAAGAAATATGGAGATGAGAATCCTGATGCTAATACTCCTCTCTCTAGAGTTGCACATCACTTTGGTACCTCTTACAAGTCGGTGGAAGGCGAGAGGGAAACACTCCTTGGAGTTCTTAGTGAGCAGGTAAACTTTTTGGAACATTTTCATTTCATTCTCTATTCTTTTACCTGGCAGGGTCGCTCGAGAACATGCAATAAAGCTTTAGAATATTGTTTATTTAGGTTTGTGAGCCAATTCGTACAATGATATATAGCGCGCCTTTGGAAGATGCTAGGCATTTGGTGAATCACTATGACAGGCTGAGACAAGAAGTTGAAGCTCAGGTAAAAGTCTTATTAAACCTCTCTCTGCTTTGTTTTGAGGCTATTTGAAATTTCTTGCGGTGTTGACCATTTGTGGAGGAAACACACGCTTTTTTTTAAAGGCAACTGATGTACTGAGGAGAAGATCAAAGTTGAAGGAATCTGATATATCTGAAGAAGCCTACATTAAACTTAAGAATTCCGAATCGAGATTGGCCGAGCTCAAAACAAGTATGAAAACTCTTGGCAAAGAAGCAACTAAGGCCATGTTGGAAGTCGATGATCAGCAGCAGAATGTAACTTATCAGCGCCTTCGTGCTCTGGTAACCACCACTTGAATCATATTTTCAGCTCATGATTGTTTACTTGTTCTTTTGATTAGATATGAAATGAAAATACCAACGCAGGTTGAAGCCGAGAGAACATATCATCGTAATGCTCTTGATATCCTCGACAAGCTACATGCTGAAGTCAGTAACTTGCTCTATTTACATACTTCAGATTATGACTAGATACAATCAGTCATATGATCTGGTTGTTTTCTTATACAGATGATTGCTGAGGAAGAATCTATAGGATCATCACCAAAGTCACTACCTTTACATTTAGAGGATGCTGCTTCTCTTCCCCAAGAAGAAGTGGGTTCAAATCCCTCAGGAGAGATCAAATCAAATACCTCGGGAGAGATCCAGTCAAATCGTCGAGAAGAAACCAAGTCGAATCCCCAAGAAGTAGTAACCAAACCCAATCCCAAGGACGAAATGAAGTCCAGTCCTCGAAAAGAAACCAAATCCAATCACCAGAAAGAACTCAAGTCTAGTCCACAGGAAGAGATCAAGAAGTCCAATGGATCTGATGATCATCACAACCATCAACTTCTCAGTCAGAATGATTCCTACTTTCTTGCAAAGGTAAAGCCTTCTAAAACTCATAACTCTGATTGGAGTCGATTTTACAAATTCAGGGGAGTGAAGAGTTATGTATTCTTCTTTTGACAGGTTGTGCACCCGTTCGATGCTCAAGCCCCAGGGGAACTCAGTCTCGCTGTCGATGATTATGTAATTGTGCGGCAGGTACATTTCTTGCCACATGTCTTTAACAATACATACAACATAGAGAAACATGATTTTTACAATTTTGTTGTGTTTGATGAAACAAAATTTCAGGTGGCTGGAACAGGCTGGTCAGAAGGAGAATACAAGGGCAAAGCCGGATGGTTTCCATCTGCTTACGTCGAGAAACAAGAGAAAGCTCCCGCGAGCAAGATCGTGGAATCAAACGTCAAGTAGCAGTGATCCCTTTCTTTAAACATATATATATACATCCATAAAGTATGTGTAAGCTACGATTGTGTGTTTTTCTACCTTCGTCCTACATATCATCATAAGTCATACGTAAGTATGATTATGTCAAGATATGTATCCACGAGTAAATATGATCTGTGTAAGAGATACGATTGTGTTTCTTTCTTCCTCTTTCTTAAGTCTTAACTCTCGAGTCGATTTCTCCATGATGAGAATCCTGTTTTATCTTATGTAATCTAACTCTAATTATGATAATATGATCTTTCAGTTTCTTGTTTCAGTACCTCTCGTAAAGCTTGCTTCTTTATGATGAAGATAAATCTAAGTTACAATCAGCTTCAAAAACCGAACAGAGTTTGAAGCGTAAAGACTCTGTTTTTGTATTATTATGTACTCTCGAAAGTTCACAACTTTACATTTGTTTTTTGGACCAAACCATAAAAACTGTAACGCCTTTTTTTGGTAATATTCACAATTGTATTCTGCTGACATGAGTATGGGTTCTGTACAAACTCCATCACTTCTTATGTACAACAAGATGCTCAAATCTCTTGCTGAGACAAAGAGTTACACGAAAGTTTTGGCTTTGTTCGGTGAATTGCGAGGACAAGGCTTGTATCCTGATAGTTTCACTTTACCGGTTGTTCTGAAATCAATTGGTCGTTTGAGGAAAGTTCTAGAAGGTGAGAAGGTTCATGGTTATGCTGTGAAAGCTGGGCTTGAGTTCGATTCTTATGTATCTAACTCACTCATGGGGATGTATGCTTCATTGGGTAAAATGGAGATCACTCATAAAGTGTTCGACGAAATGCCTCAACGAGATGTTGTTTCATGGAATGGTTTGATATCTAGTTATGTTGGGCATGGGAGGTTTGAAGACGCCGTTGCTGTGTTTAAAAGGATGAGTCAGGAGACCAATTTGAAGGCTGATGAGAGTACGATTGTGAGCACTCTTTCAGCTTGTTCGGTTTTAAAGAATTTGGAAATTGGTGAAAGGATTCATAAGTATGTTGTCACAGAATTTGAAATGAGTGTTAAGATTGGTAACGCATTGGTTGATATGTTTTGCAAATGCGGGTGTCTCGATAAGGCTAGAGTGGTTTTTGATTCAATGAGAGACAAGAATGTCAAGTGTTGGACAAGCATGGTTTCTGGGTATGTTAGTAATGGTAAGATTGATGAGGCTAGAGAGTTGTTTGAGAGAAGTCCTGTAAAAGATGTTGTTCTATGGACAGCTATGATGAATGGTTATGTTCAGTTTAATCGGTTTGATGAGGCACTGGAACTGTTCAGGTGCATGCAGACTGATGGAATTAGGCCTGATAATTTCGTGTTAGTCTCTCTCTTGACAGGTTGTGCACAGAGTGGAGCTTTAGAGCAAGGGAAGTGGATACATGGGTACATACGTGAGAACAGAGTTACAGTAGATAAAGTAGTTGGTACTGCTCTTGTTGACATGTATGCAAAGTGTGGATGCATTGAGACAGCTCTAGGGGTTTTCTATGAAATGAAGGAGAGAGATACAGCTTCATGGACATCACTTATCTACGGTCTTGCCATGAACGGGATGTCAGGGAGAGCTTTGGATTTGTATAACGAAATGGAACATATAGGTGTTAGACTAGATGATATAACCTTTGTTGCGGTCTTAACAGCTTGTAATCATGGTGGATTTGTAGAGGAAGGACGTAGGATTTTCTATTCAATGAACAAAGTACATAAGATCCAGCCTAAATCAGAGCACTGCAGCTGTCTGGTTGATTTACTATGCAGAGCTGGATTATTAGATGAAGCAGAGGATTTGATTAGTAAAAGGATGCGAAGTGAAAACGATGAAATTCTTGTTCCTGTGTACTGTTCTTTGCTTAGCGCTGCTCGGAACTATGGGAACGTCGAAATAGCTGAACGGGTAGCGGAAAAGCTCGAGAAAGTGGAAGTAAGTGATTCCAGTGCTCATACTCTGCTTGCAAGTGTATACGCATCTGCTAATAGATGGGAAGATGTAACGAATGTGAGAAGGAAAATGAAAGATATGGGAATTAGAAAGTTTCCTGGTTGCAGCTCCATCAAGATTGAAGGGGTTTCTCATGAGTTTATTATTGGAGATGATCCATCATCTCACCGAAAAATGGATGAGATCAACTCCATGCTGCATCAAACGACAAAACTGATGGTGGGTTTGGAACATGAAGAAATTGAAATTTGATAACTTTCTTGTACATTCTTTAACGAGTGACCTTAAATCATTAACATTTGTTTCCCTCTTTATTATGGTCTAAGTAATCATGAATATAAGCTAACGATGAGTTAAAATCAGCTTCTTTAACTGAATTAAGATTTTGAGACTGAGGAAGAAGAAACATGGATTATTTCAAAAGAACAATTCAGAGTTTTTCTACAGAGGTCGCAACTATACGATTCAATTTCATGTTCAAATAAAAGTTTCTTTTTACCAAAAATCTGAACAAAAAAAAAGGGGAAGGGGCTGAAAATGAATGGCTCAAATCTTGTAAAACTGGAGGGCAAAAGTAAATGGTAACACAAACACAAAGACTCTGTTTTACTGGAGGTTGATGGATCTTCATCGGCATTTGCAGGTTTTCTTGGGGAGCAAAACTGTAATGGTATGGACACAAGGCATCTGTTTACTTCTTCTCGGGTTTTTAGGCTGGTGGCTGGTGGGTTCATGCAATCAATCGGAGCTGGAATCATAAAATTCGCTGGGACAAGGAGTCATGACTTCTGATTCAAGTAACTGAACAACCCGATGCATCGTGGGACGCTCTTCTGGACTCGAAGACACACACTGTGTTGCTATCGATAGAAGAGCATCCAGGCTCTCTATCTGCATTCCTTCACAGTTAGGATCAACGATCTCCCTTGGCCGTTTCTCGCTGATTAAGAACTTTAGCTGCAAAAGATCATTAACCAAAAGTTCTTTTACTCAAATTTGTCGAAATCAAAAACATCAATATCAAAAAAAGAATTTCATTTGCGTCGTACCCAACCAACAACGTTAAGGCCTTTCTCAATGAAGGAAGCATCGGTTGGTCGCTTCCCACTCAAGATTTCAAGAACTAAAACCCCAAAACTGTATACATCTGTTTTCTCGGTTGCTCTACCGCTTTGCATATATTCTGTCAAGTCAAAGTCAAATGAGAAACTTTCAGCATTTCAAAGATCAAATCTTTATATAAGTGAAGACTCTCAAAAGGCCTTTACCTGGAGCTAAGTACCCAAATGTGCCTGCAACAATGGTTGTAATATGGGATTCTTCGTCTTCCAACAACTTGGCTAGACCAAAATCTGATACACGTGCCTCGAGATTGCCATCAAGCAAAATGTTGCTCGACTTTATATCACGATGTATAATTCTAGGAGAACAATCATGATGCAAATATGATAACCCTTTCGCAGCTCCTATTATGATATTTACACGCGAATCCCAATCCAGTTGCTCGCCTCTCTCTACTAATTCAAGAAACCAAACATTCTCAGTGAAATATTCATAATATTGGAAGAGAGTTGTAAAGAGAAGATTGGTTATACCATGAAGTGCTTCATCAAGGCTACCACCGGGCAAGTAATCATATAACAGTAGCTTTGATGTTGGCGAATTGCAATATCCACGTAGATTCACTAGGTATCGGTGTTTGATGCTGCCAAGAATCTCAAGCTCCCGCTCAAAAAAACGATCAAACCCTTCGTTTAATTTAAGAATTCTCTTCAATGCAAAAACGTTGCCATCATCCATGGCCAGCTTATACACTGTTCCAAAGCCTCCACATCCGATAATGTGCTCTTCATTCAACATTTCCAGCTTCTTAATAATATCTTTGGACGAGTAAGGCAAATCTCCGTGGAACATCACAATAGACGCACCTGAATTGAGAAAAGTCATAATGACGCCTTTGAAGATGGATGGAAATTTGAAATTTTCCAAGATAATTTCTACTAAAAAATTCAACACGGCTCACCTCCACCAACATCCTTTGCAAGGCTTTTAATCTCGACTTTACCGAGCTTTTTATATAAAAAGCATCCCCAGAAACACATCAGTGCCACTAGAAGCAGCGCACCTACGGTTGCTGATGCACTAATAAGCAGCTTACCCGAGTTTTTCTTTGGATTTTGACCTATAATGTACAGACACCAAATATAACTTTAGTGATAGAGCCACAACAAAACCTGTATGTTGACCAGAAAATTGCTAGGATACGTAGTTGCTTTACCTGATTGAGAATTTGAAGAAGGGTATCGACTATCATCTTGGCACACGACATCAATTTGCTTTCCACACAAGTTAAGGTTTCCAATGAAGCTGTAGGGGTAATGTATCAGTTTGAAAGCCTTTTTTTAATTTCAGCTGCACTGATACAAGCTAGCTATATAATTACTGTGGTTAAAAAAATCATCCCAAATATAACCGAAGCTTTGAAAGATCAGCTGTAGAAATGAAGTTTAGAGGCTCTATTTTTCTAACCCTGAAAGAGGAAAGGGATTTTGTTTTCTTACGAGTTCTTAGAAAATCCAGGGAGCACCCCGTCAGAAGGTATTTCTCCCACCAGGAAGTTGTTTGAGACATTGCTTCAAAAGACAAAAATAAACAAAATGATTCACAAAACTGGAATATGATCAATAACAGCGGAAGTCAGAGATTAAGGTGCTCACAAGTTAGCAAGCTTTTTCAACTGCCCAAGCGAAGGAGGGATAGCTCCACTGAGAGTGTTGCTTGACATGTCCCTTGAAGATATAATAAAAAAGTCGAAAGTTAGTTTTAGAACAGAGAAGAGAACAACCACTAATTGAACTAAGTGAAACCAAAGTAACATTATCGTGCTTCTCAAATTACAGTACTTTTATAGGCTCACTAAGAGGAGAGGTAAAACTAGTTCTGAATACAATGTAGCATACAAAGATATTATGCAGTCAACCATAGGTTACCATGGTCCTAGATGGTGACAGAAGTAAATGAAACAAACACTAACAGATATTCCAGAGACCAAAAGACCGACGCATCTACAAATATATGGAAGAGGAAAAAAACCATACAGCTTTTGAAGGCCAGGTAAGTCTCCTATTTCAGCTGGGATTGGTCCAGTGAAGTAGTTACTCTGCAAGTAACTGCAAAAACCAGTTGGACAATTTTGATGACCATGAACAACTGATATTGGTCTCTCAGAAACCATGTGGAATTCAGCATAATTATCCTGGAAAAGCGCTTACATTTCCTCCAATGCCGTGCAATTTCCCAACGCTGTAGGTATTGATCCATATAAATCATTGTTGTGAAGCATTCTGCAAAGACGTACATGTGATCACTAATCAGCCTCAGATTAAGTATACTGTATACTCATAATTAATAAAATGAATTTAAGGTTAGAGAGTACATACAAAAGCCTTAAATGGTCCAGCTTTCCAATCTCAGGAGGTAAAGGTCCCATTATTTTGTGATAAGTAAGATTCCTGCGAAACAAGAAACATTAGGGAACACAAATACTGAAGATTAAACGCTTAAACCCCAACAAGATTTCAAGACTTACAAGGTTATCACTCTCTTCGTTTTTGCATCACATGTCACTCCGTTCCATTTACATGGATCTGGATCTTCTGGTCTCCACTGATGGATGAAACTATCTGATCTACTAACTGCATTTCTGAAGCTCAGAAGCGCCTCGCCTGAATGGTGCAACAAGCAAAAAAAAGGATTAAAGCTCTATAAAAAGGTCCAGGACGCTATGAATGGTAATAAGTGAGCGAATCATATGGGTGGCAGTAAGTGTACCGTCAGGACTAATGGCTAGATTTACGTTTGATAGTGCACAAAGCAATGAGATCAAAAGAAGCCATGAGCAGCAGCTTTTCATCTCACAGATGCCCATCATGGCACTGTCCAAGCATAATATAACTACTACCAATCATTTGAGAGAAGAGCCTCGTCCTTGTAACAGATAGTCAGCTATTTGATGATCCCATGTGTCTACTATGTCCAAGTAAGAAACTTGACTCCTGAAAAACAAAGGAAATACTTATACTAATCAGATAACTAAGGAGCCCTGAAGAGTTCAAGTTAACATAAAATACGCAATTGTACATAGTCTCATACAGTAGCCCAAAATCAAACAACTGATTTCTCAATAACACATCAACTTATGCATGCTCTCATCTACATTTTGAGTACCTAGAACAGTGAAACTGTCCCACAAGAATCCCACCCACTTCCCCAATTCCTAAAATTAGAAAAGTGAGAGTGATAAATTCTGCCAAACAAAATTCCCAAATTCAGCATCATTAACCAAAAGAGCTCAAACTTCAATAAGATTCAAACAGTTAAAACAATCATAATCAGAAAAACTAAAAAAAACGATTCAGCAAAAGAGCCAAAAGCCCAACTCTTTTCCCCACACAATATCAAAAGGTCAAAACTTTGAAGAAGCAAAAGAATTAGTACCAAAACTAAATGAACCACTCTACAAAATGGATCCGAGAGGAAGATGAAGAGGAATTGAGAAATTAAGAGACAGAGGAAGAAGACGACTAATTGAGCTGTAAAGCACGAAAATTTATATATAACTAAACAAAACCCAAAAATAAAAATCACTTTTTTTTTTTTGGTTGTGTGTGTGATTTATTTTTATGGTAAGAGTGAAGAGAGAGAAAGCTAGAGAGTGTTGTGTGAAGAAGAGAGAGAAGAGAAGTGTTTGTGTTTACAAATTTTAATTAGTTTTGTAACTAAGTGTGAGAGAGAGTTTGAGGGAAGAAGATGCTTTCTTCTCCAAAGCATACGACCAATGAGAAGAAACGAAGTGGGTCTCGCACGTGCCGATCTCGACCTCCCGCACGTGCCAACCGACGCTTTCCTATACTGATAGACAAACCCAATTATTATGCCAGCTACACCTTAGCTAGCCATCTCTCTCTCTCGGTCGATACCATCATTGGGCCCTTTTAAGGCCCATTATTCTAACTGACGAGCCATTTTGGTTTATAAGCCCACCGGTTTTATCGAACCGGTCGAGATTAGTTTCCATTGTTGCTGGTTTTGTTGGTTGCGTCACATTTTGGATTTTGCGTTTTTAATCGATGGCTACGGCGGCGACTCTTTCCCTGAAACCGCCGGCGAGTTTGTTCTACGGCGGGAATCAACGCGACGGAGGAAGGAGAGTCACTGTCGCACGAGTTTCTCGAGGCGAAAGGTTTCATGAGAGTATCGTTCGTCTCTCTGCTTCGACTGTGCTGTTTCTCGGTTTAAGCAGTCTTCGCTTCTGTTCTCCTGCCTCAGCTCGGTTACTACCTTCGCCGATTGTGGCTACAGAGAATGAAATCAATACAGAAACTGTATCTGGTTCGTGAAATTGAACATTTTCGTTACTCTTTGGGTTTCGATGGATTTGAATTTGAATGGAATGGTTTTTGCAGGTGAAGAGAATCATGAAGTTGAAGAAGCAAAATTGGAAGCAGACTTCGAAGCTTACAAAGCTAAAGTGTATTCTCTGACTGTGCCGTTAAAGCTCGTTGCCTTGCGTGGTTCAGTGCCGCCATCATGGATCAAGGTTGCCTTAGTTTTTCACTTCTCTGTGTTCCATTTCTTATTTTGAATCTTAGCTTATTAGCTGAAGTTGTATGTTTTTTTTGGATTGAGTTTAGGAATTTATGAGCTCACAAGGGAAGAGAGTGAGGTTAAAGACTCGGTTCTTAGCAAATCTTGAAGAGATTTTCTTTGATCTATCTAATCCTAGTAAAAAGGGGAACAAAGGTTCTGCTTCAACTGCAGCAGCTGATATGATCAGTATTGGTGATTCTTGGCTTAGTTATGCTATTAAGCAAAAGCTGATTGAGCCAATGAAAGGGATTGAAGATCAAGATTGGTATAAAGGCTTGAGTGAGAAATGGAAGGTGAGAATTTAAATCAGTGGTTTTAGCAATCAATATGTATATATCTGTCTTTGTGCAAGGGATGGATTTCTACATTTATCAAATAGATTGAGGTTTGTTAAGTAGGTCTGGATGATATTTGGTGATACAATAACACTAACTTGGGAGAATTTATGAGGCATAGTCTTTACATGTGTTTCAACTTTCTTGCTCTGTAAACGTGGAAATGTGCTTAGGGTTCATTTCATGACTTAGAAAGTCTCAGGTTTATCTCCGCAGGAACTATGCGGGAGAAAAAGCACCTGACGGTGAAACGTGGGCTGTGCCATATCGCTGGGGCACCATTGTAATAGCATACAAAAAGAGCAAATTTCAGAATTACAAATTGGCTCCGATAGAGGTTTGTATACTTTATAATTATATTGAAACGCTATCTTAAAAGAAGTGAATATCAGTGAACCTTTTCTCTGGCTTTAGGACTGGGATGATCTGTGGCGACCCGAGCTTGCAGGGAGGATCGCAATGGTGAATTCTCCAAGAGAGGTTATTGGTGCTGTTCTCAAATACATGGGAGCATCATACAACACGACAGACCTGGATTCACAAGTTGCTGGAGGAAGAATCGCCGTGGAAAATAATCTAGCATCACTTATGAAACAGGTTTCTGCCTTTTTACTATCTCTCCATACCCTAAAGATTAGAAGAGAACACATGAGTTTAACTTGTTTCTTACATGTTTCACGCAACCTCCAAATACCCTCTATAGTTATTTAGAAAAAATGACAATGGTGGCTGATCTTGTTTCCCATTTTGCTTATAGATTAGACTGTTTGACAGTAACAACTATTTAAAAGCTTTCAATGTCGGAGATGTCTGGGTCACTGTTGGGTGGAGCAGCGATATTATCCCTGTCGCAAAACGTATGTCTAATGTTACAGTGATTGTTCCCAAGTCCGGGGCCACCATATGGGCTGATCTATGGGTAAGTTGACAATCTTAAAACTTTCTTAATATTCTGAATACTACCATGTAATATATCCGGACACTAACCCGTGAAGCATCAACGTTTTTCAAAGGCAATCCCGGCTGTTTTTGACTCTGGTTTAGAAGCAGAAAATATAGGAGGACGAGTCCGAGGCCCATCTCCAGTAATCCACCAGTGGATAGAATTCTGTTTGCAACCCGCAAGATCATTACCCTTCACACGGGAAGTAATTCCTGGTGCATCTCCTTCAGCTCTTGAGGGTGGAACTCTGGTTAAACAACCAAAAGAAGCAAAGAAAGACAGATCAAAACTGGACTCAAACCTCATCTCAGGTGTTCCTCCTCCCGAGATTTTGTCTAAGTGTGAGCTCTTGGAACCTTTACCAGAGGCCACACTATTGGAATACCAGCTTCTGATTGATACTGTTAAGAAGCAAAGCCAAAGACCTGGCCTTATGGAGAAACTACATGACATTGTTTCGATTCGAGTTCCAGGTTTTAGGACAAAGTTTGACTCGGAGATGAAGAAAAATATTTGAGAGACTGACAAAAAGTGCAAATAGAATCATTTGTATTAATTAAATAGAGCAACTTTTCACATTGAAAACAGAAAACCAAAAAAAAACTTCTCCCTCTCATTCTCTCCTTGTAACAAAGTAATGAAGTGTCATGAGGAGCGGAGACTGATTGCATTTGCTGACTTTATTAGCTATATGTATCAAACACCAAAGATGCCAAAGTAGAAGATAGAGTGAGCAAGCAAAAGCAATAAAGAAGCTGAAACATTTGTTTAATTTAAAGTAAACAAATCGCCAAATACAATAACCAAACTTCATTATTCAATTTATCTGATTTTAATAGGTAAATTAGTCATTTTATTAGACTTGTAGAAGAAAAGGAAAAAGGAACTCACATTACTTTGACATTCTCACCATTAGCCAAATAAGCGGTGTTATTATAAAAACAAAAAAATTGATCTAGGGAAAGGTAATGTTTTTCTTCTTGCAACTTTTCCTTTGGACGTAAAGCAAAAAATTAATTTTACAAGTATGTGGTTTATTTGTGGCCGTATCAATAATTTGTCATATCAGCCCATCTATATTTAGCTATGAGTAGCCGAAGCGTTTCATATTCCTCTATTCAAACCCTATTAGTTGCTTTTTAAGTCGAGTGACTCTGCGTTTTCTCGAATGTTAGAAATATTATTGGCTGTTTCTGTGTGCGTTGTTAGAACTTTTAAAAGCTTGGAATTCATAGTGTAATCTTACTCTCTCTCTCTCTCTCTCTCTCTCTCTCTCTCTCTCATTTTGGTTCTGTAGTTTAAAACTTTAAATATTTGGTTTTTTTTTTAGTTAACAAGTTTGGTTTGTATGACTTAACCTATCGATTCAAGTTTCTGGTAGTTTGATTGCAAGGAGTAATCTTCATCAAGATCAATGGGAAAGCAATATGAAAAGAAGATGACATAGACGATTAAGAATTTCTCCTCTTTGCAATCGGAGATAGTTTACTCTGATAATTTCGTAGTTGGTGACTCCAAATGGTAAGAAAACTTATCTCTAATGTTTTCGTTTATTTTTTTAGGTTTACATGATATTGTCCTTTGCTTTATTGGTTTTTGTTTTGGCTTTTACTTGCAGGCGTCTTATGGCGTATCCAAAGGGATATATGGAGATCATAAAAATAAATATTTGTCTCTGTTTCTGGAGGTTGCTGATTCTGAATCTTTGCCTCTTGGTTGGAAACGACACAGCAACTTTCGCCTAACTGTTGTTAATCAAATTTCAGAGAAACTCTCTAACCATAGAGGTGAATCTTTCTACATTCGCTAGATTGTTTTTCCTAAGGCTGACAAAGGAAAATTCATATTTTATGCTCTACTTGTCATGGAATCATGGGACTTGTTGCTGTGAGATTTTAGTTATGTATTGTTCAATTCTTGTTCGTTATAAAGTTCTCTGTTGTGGCTTAATATTAGGACAACGCTGGTTTGATCAGAAGTCTCATACCTTGGGTTTCTCAAAAATAATTCCCCTTACCGAAATTCTTGATAGAAATGGTGGGTTTCTGGTGAATGGAGAAGTCAAGATTGTTGCCGAGATAGGCGTTCTTGAAGTTGTTGGCAAATAAACTTTATTAGTTAATGAAAGCGTCGAATGCAATGGGTTTCAAGTTCTTCCTTCACAGGTAAAGTAAAACTACTTGTAAACTATATAATTCACTTTCTTGTACAAGCTGCATATTAGGTTTGTGAGTATGTTTTCAGGTCCCAAAAAACTGCCATCTGAGAAAGTTTTATACTTTATTACGTCCATGTTTCAACTTGCAGGTAGAAACTGTTAACAGTCTGTTTGAAGAGCACCCAGACATTGCATCCAAATTCCGTCTGAAGAACCCACATCTGAGAACAACATACTTGAATAGCCTGCTAAGCTTGACTGAGATCCTGTGCCAGTCCCCTGAAGAACTCTCCACTGATGATCTGGCCAGTGCTTATTCTACACTAATCTTTGTGACAAAAGCGGGGTTTAAGTTGGATTGGCTGGAGAAGAAACTGAGAAAGGTTGGTGAGACTCGGGTGGAAGAAATTGAGGAAGAGTTAAAGGGCATGAAGCAAAAGTGCGCAGACATGGAGGCTCTGCTGGAGTTCTTACGATGATGTTGTTTTATGACTTGAATTGTTGTATGCAGTTGAGAGTTTGGCTCTAATTGGTGTTTTGGAACTTGTTGTCATTGAGGTTTCTTTGTTTCTTGTCGGAAAAGAAATTCAAAAAATGTACTCTTAGTGTCTCAAATCATGCTGAGGATACATATTATCTAATAGACATGTGAAGATGACTAGAGACCGTGAAATCAGTTAATTTCTCACATAAGAATAGTGTAAATTTGGAACCTATCTAACGGAGAAAGAACTAAAAGAACAGCTGCGATGATTGGATAAGAAGATATTTGGTTCATCAAGCTTCTTCTTATATATGTGTCTTTAGCTATCTTTCTTGATCTGCTTTTACATGTCCCCCCTTCCTTTGCTGGATCTTCCACAAGTCGCTCAGAGACTGCATTTGTGTCTTTTCACTTCCTCAAGAATCTTGTCTGTCTCCATACTTCTCTGTTTTCAAATTCCCTATAATATTATCCAACTATAAGCGATTAATTTTATCAGACTTGATGGAAGAAAAAAGAAAACGAAAATTAGAACATCACTTGATAATCAACACACTCTCATTATTTGGTCAAATAAACGGTGTTAAAGAATGTTTTCAAAATTTTTTTTTTTCTGGGAAGGGTCTGTTTTTGTTTAAAATTGATTTAGGGAAAATTAAGTTTTCATGAATCTTGAGACAATTTAGGCCGTGGTCGTCCCATTGGCATGTCAATTAGGGTTAACACATGCAGGTTGACTCGATCCCAAAAATTTTGGGCTCAGGCTTAATTATATACATGTTCCGAAAAAAATCAGTTTTTTGGGTAAGTTTGTTCGGACTAAATAGTTTTTACTTGGATTAGCCCGACGGGACTCGGCCTACCCAAAATTAAAAGAAAATATATTTTGATTTTTTTGTTAGCATTTTAGTTTGATTAAAAGATTTGATTAATGCTTAATTTTTAATAGATTTGAAAACTCTAACTTTAGTTTTATATGGAGTATTTACTTAATGGCTTTATTTAATACATTTAAAATCTTTATCTATGATATTTTATATGGTTTATATATGTGTAGATTCAACAAATTAATATTTCTTTTTATATGATCTTGATTTTGAAAAATATCGAAGTCCATTAAAATCTTAATTGTACTACTTACTTTGAAGTATATATTTTAATCTCATGTTTTATTTGGTATATAAGTTTAAACAATTTATTTGGTTTAAACTTTTTCTTTTGAATTTAGTTGGTTTTAATAAATATTAACGGTTATTTAAATTTCGATCGAGTCACTTCATAGAATACTTTTAAATATTGTTTCAAAATATGTTCTAAATTTATTTTTTTATCCGTAAAAAATTTAGAAAAATCCGAAAAAGACTTCTAGTCCTGTTAGGGCATCTTTATTGGGGGAACACTTTTGGGTGTTCTTAGAATAAAAATATTATGAAAATAATGTAAAATTATTAGTTTAGATCTTTTGTTAAGAATTTTGTTATTGGGAGAACATGTTTAAGATCATAAGATTTAATAATATAATAATCTTAAACATATTACATTTATAAAACTTTAAAAATAACATTTAAATTGCAAACTTATAAAACTTTTACTAAAATTCAAAATACAATACCAAAATTTTATGAAACAAAATAAACATTATATAAAAAAAAACAAATATATTACTTAGTTAAAGCACACAAACATTTTATTTAATTAATACATAGTTTAATGTCCAAATTTATTCCATATATTCTCAATCAAATCCTCTTTTAATTTGTGAAAAATTGTTTGTGAAAAATTGTATCAATTCACAGCTTGCCACGTCAGCTTAGAACTGGACCAAGATCAGTTCTACATCAAGAACTGATCTTGGTATTCTTCTGCCACTATTCCTTATATTTATAATTTTAATGGGCTAAGAACACCCCTCATGTTCTCCCTATAAAGATGGCCTTAGGATTACACCGGATTTTGAAATATAGGCTCAAAAATTTTGGGCCGGCTTTGAGGGTTTCCGGCCCAAGCCAGTGTGATTGACATACCTACTCATTAATAAATAGTCCTGTTAAAAAAACATAATTTGGAAAGGTTTTCTTGTTTATTATCAATGGCCATAAAGCTCTATATCTATATATATAAAGTTAACTTTTCCTCTCTTCTTGTGCAGCCACGTCAGCATTTCTTCTTTAATTTTTTGGGTCTAAGAGATAATTATTAGCCCACTAAACATTCATTCAAAAACAAACTTTTCCACATAATTTTACATCACAATCTGGGCCAACGTCGCTGGGCCCAAACTATTTTTTTAGCCTATGGATTAAAACTAATAAAGCTTCTCCACACGCAGTCAAGAACGCTCCACCTTCACACATTCCTCTCCTCCGTAACTCTCGCTCGATCCATGGCGTTTAACTTCACACAGCCTTTGTAACGGCTAAATTAATAGCCCTAAATTTATTTAAGAGAGGAATATCACTTTGAAGGAGAAACAGAGAAATATTGAGAGAGAAATTAGAAAAAAAGCCGCCTCGAGTTTAGAGTTTTACCTTTGTGTTCTTTGTGTGAGATTGTACTCTCTTTCTAGCTTCTTCGTCTTTGGGAGACAGTTCCCAATTCTCACCGAGACGTGGTTAGAGGCAAATAACTCTGTTATGAAGTTCCAGCTAAATCAATGAATCCATCATAAATACCTGTACAGTGAAGGAGAAGTAGCGCAAGGGTTTAGGTATTCCACTTTCCTTTATTATTTTTTTGTTTTATTCTTTTGGCACAAAAGTCATCGATCTCTGTTCGGATCCATGATTTGAAAAGTCAAAAACAAGGAGATGAGAGTGGTAACGTTTGACCTGGAAGAAGCAAACAACAACGGCCATGGTGACTTGAGACTCGTCTTTGTATATATATAGTATCTTTCTCTCTCGTCGACACTTAACAGAAAACGCAAAACACGACTCATAGACACAATCAAACTTACCTAAAAAGTTTTCTTTTACAAACAATGTCGTTTGCAGTTGCCGTTTGCAACTCGCCGGTGTTCTCTCCGTCATCGTCACTTTTCTGCAACAAACCTCCGGCGCACGAAACCCTAACTCTATCTCTATCCCATCTCAATCCTCCAGCTTTTTTCTCCTTCTCTTTCCTCTGCGCCTCCCACATCTCCGTTCTGCCTCCATCTCCTGAAAGTTTCAGAACACAATGACACACATATTTCAAACTCCCTCTCCTTCTCCTTCTCCTTCTTTGCCTTCTTCGAATGGATCAACAATCTCTTCAAAACCTCTAAGCCAATTTCTAGCGCAAATTAGAGCTTGGACATTAGAAGGAAGGAGTGAACTCCGATACTTACTTAAAACTCGGCTTCCAATGCTGAATGATGATTCTGAAGCTACGGTTGTAATAGGTATGCTAAGGATGTCACAAGCCATAGAAGACAGTTCTTGAAAACGGTTTGCATTGTCCTTCCAATACTTCAAAATATCCAAGCTCTTAAATGCTATCATGTCCAAAACCGGTTCATCCAAGTACTTGTCTAATGCTGACTTACCATTAGCACCAACTGTTTGGGAGATGTAAGCATAAAAGCCTTGAAATTATGATTCAAAACTGAAACAGCTCAAAACACAATCGATACAAAAACAAAGTAATTTGAACAGAATACTTACATCATATCCAGCACCAACTGTTGTGTTTGACTTTGAACTTCCAGCTGCTGTTTTTGTCGGGTTCTTCTTATAAACATCAAAAAGCTTCTTCAGCTTCTTACGCAAGTGATCCACCCTTGCTTTACTAGTTGACGCATCAAGAGTATTGAAGCAGTACTCTATATAAGTAAACTTCAATCTAGGATCAAAGACAGCAGCTAAAGCAAGTACGTCACTGTAATCCTCCCAATACTTGTCAAATTTCTCCTTCATCTCTTTCACCATCTCACAAATCACATCGTCATAAGAGTACTCTTGAGCTTTCAGCCAAGTTTCAATTTTCCATACCTAAACCAATGACAAATCAAAGTTAATATTCTAAATACCGAAATCAAAGTTAATACATAAACCAATGACAAATCATACCTGATTGAAATACAAATTGGCAGTTGGATAAGATGAACCAGAGATCAGATTCGTCATCTCTGCAAATGGGGTCAACAGCTCAAAGATCAACTCTGCTCTTGTCCACTCAACATCAGAAGGGAAAGATTGATAACTTGTATCAATCTCTGCAAGATGCCGAAGGGCTTCCTTATAAGTGATTGCTCTTGAGAGCATAAGGTGAGTTGAGTTCCACCTAGTTGAAACATCTAAAAGTAGGTCTCCCTTAGCTTCAATTCTCATTGTTTCCACACAGGTTTGAAAGGATTGTTGTCTAGTCTCATTCACCCTCACAAACTTAACACTTTCTCTAATTTTTTCTAGAGCACCACCAATCACATCCAATCCGTTTTGCACAATCAGATTCAAGATGTGTGCAGCACATCTCACATGAAAGAACTCTCCACCACACACCAAATTTTTCCTTAGCTGCCTCTTGAGAATTCCTTGCATATTGTCATTTGAGGAAGCATTATCAACAGTAATTGTGAACACTCTCTTTTCTATTCCCCAATCTTTAAGCAGCGCCAACAACTTTGTAGCTATTCCAGCACCCGTATGTGGAGGAGGAAATGCACAGAACGATAGGATTTTTGTTTTCAAATTCCATCCACTATCGATATAGTGTGCAGTCAAACACATGTATCCCTCTATTGTGATTGCCCTCCACAAATCTGTTGTTAAACAGAACCTACCAGGAACTTCATCTAACATCTTTCTAAGCTTCAGCTTCTCTTTCTCGTAGATCTTTAAGCAATCAGCAGCCGCAGTATTTCTTGACCAAAACTCGATGTTGGAATTTGCATACTGAAAAGCTTCTCTAATTCTTCTGTACTCAACAAAAGAGTAAGGCAAATCATGTTCTATGATTGCCAATCCTATCATCTCCCTAAACACCATCATATCTAACTTTCTGTTTCCACATGAAGGAGTGCTTCCTGGAGTCTTTGAGCATAATCGGGAGTGACGCAAGAGAGTATTGGTGCCACTTTTACGAAGATTAAGGCAATAAATATGCTCACAACGGGTGCATCTAATTTTATTCCTACCATCATCCAACTGATCTCCAACAATTTCAAAAGTTTTCCAACAAGTTGACCTTTTACGTTTACCTGTAGACTTGCCACTCCTCTTGTCAGCCGTACTAGCTACTGAATCTGCTTCTACACGTTCCCCTTCTACATGTTCTTCTTCATCCGGATTCATATCATGCTCAAACATATCATCTCCACTCATATAATCATCTTCAAGGTTTAGTGTATCACCCATCTGAAATAACCAAAACCAAATACCAATTAGAAAACAAGAACAAAACAAGCAACACTGATCTGATCTCTGGTTCATCACCCAAATCAGAAAGCTACACACTTAAAGACGGCTTGACACCAATGAGCTTACCACAAACTGATACTTAAATCATATCCAAAATACCACAAACTGATACTTAAATCATATCCAAAATACCAGAAACTGAGACTCAAAACTTCGTTATATAGCTATTCGTTTCTAATCAAACCATAAACACAAAACAGATCCGGGAAGATACGAAACCTAAATCTCACTTAAGAAACCTAAATCTCAAATGGGTATCTCGCAAAATCGAAAGAGAAGAAGAGAAGGAAGGAAGAAACCTAATCAAATGGGTATCTCGCAAAATCGAAAGAGAAGAAGAGAAGGAAGGAAGAAACCTAAATCTAAACCTAAATCTAAACCTAAACGGCTAAACCTAGATCTCAAAATCAAAAGAGAAGAAGAGAAGCAGATGGGCCTCTTAGTTTCGTAGTTTCGTACCTGAAATCGATGGAGATTGAAGGGAAGAAGATGGTATCGCCGGAGAAATCGCAGAGAAAATCGCAGAGAAAGTTAGAAGAAAATGAAAATTGTGTTTTACGATTTCCCCCAAATCAATTTTGACCTAGAATTGTTTGACCAATGGGCCGCCCAATGTCCAGGTTGTCCACGCCCATTTTGTCTGTGGGCTTTGTTGTCCAAGCCCACATAAGTCCATTTCAATTATGGGCTTGTCCATGCCCGGTCCATAATGAATTGGACATGGTCTGCCCATGGGCAGCCCGCCCATTTTGACAGCTCTACCTGAAACCGCCAGGGTTTGGAACGGACTCTGTTCCCGGAGGCGTTCTGAAGAGGAAACGTCCGATGAGGCTTGATATACCGGTTGGTACTGCAGCTCCTATATCTGCTGAGGAGTCTGTGACTATAGAGACGCTGAGGGAGGAGAGCAGAGAGGTGGAGAGGGAAGGTGATGAGTACTCTGTTTATTGCAAGAGATGAAGAAGAGAAGCTTTTGAGGATCGTTTCTCTGCCATCACCAATCTTCGAGGTGATCCCAAACAGGTAATACTTCAATTTGGTTCTGTAGTTTCGAGTTTCTTTACTCATTATGTGATTTGAAGAGTTATATAACTTAAGGTTTCATTATGGTGTGTGAGCCAGTGATGAGCTTTGTGAAGTTTGGTTCTAGAATTGTATGAGTAGTTCTTGAATAGGTAGATCATATATATTTACTTACAAAATCACTAATAATATTCTAAATTCAGGCAATATTTAGAATCTATGATGGCCACGGAGGATCAAAAGTGGCAGAGTTTGCGGCTAACAACTTGTGTAGTAACATTCTAGATGAGATTGTTGGTGCCTTGGTGGGATGAACGATTCAAAGATTAAAGAAGCTGTAAGACGCGATTACCTAGCGACTGATTCTGAGTTTCTTAGGGAGAAAGATGCTAAGGGCGGCTCTTGCTGTGTCACGGCTCTGATCAACAATGGGAATCTCGTGGACTGCCGTGCTGTTTTGAGCATTGGAGGACACGCTGAGGCTATGACTTCTGATCATCGTCCTTCGAGAGATGATGAACGTAACAGAATTGAGAGCTCGGTAAGAATTCTTGCAAAAATAGTTACTGTTTGTTTTTTTTTTTATTCAGGATTACATGGTTCTGAATACGATAATGCTGCAGGGCGGTTATGTGGATACATTCAAAAGTGTTTGGAGAATCCAAGGATCTTTAGCAGTATCTAGAAGAATAGGAGATGCTCATCTCAACCAATGGATAATATATGAACCAGAGACAAAGGTTCTACGGATCAATCCCAACACGAACACGAGTTCTTGATCTTAGCATCAGACAGTCTATGGGACAAGGTTAGTAATCAGGAGGCAGTAGATATAGCTAGACCATTTTGCATAGGAACCGATCAGAAACAGAAGCTATTGTTTCAGTAGTGTGTGCCAAAATATAGGTTGATAAAGTATACGCAGAAAATTAAGTATACGCAGAGATTAAGTTTGGTCAAATGGTCACAAAATATAGAAAAAATGATATATAAGCACTTAGAAAAAGTGATATGTGATTTGTGTAACATATCTCAGAAGACATATTATCAACTAAAACTACAATTCTATAACATGATAAGAAAAGTAAACTATAAAAACAGCTTGAGATTTCATCAATTTTATCAAATATTTTTAACCCAAAACATTGGCAGAAACAACATATTTAAAGTTGAAACAACCCTTCCCGTTTTTTTTTATCAATCAATAACAACGGATAAACAAATAGAACAATTTCCATTACTCCAATAAAATTCCAACATAAATGAACCAAATAACATCATAATCCAAATAAGCAATATCCAAAGACTAACATCCTACAATGTTCCAATGACTTAATCTAGCAACCTAACATCAGCTAGACCACAATCAATCAAGCCTCTAGAACATCCCTTCCTCATCGCCTTGATTCCACGATCACACTTTGCCTTTACCTGCACCACAAACACATATTGCAATGCATGAGTATTTTACAAACACTCAGTAAGGCAATCCTCCCATCTACTGGGCTATACACACAAGCAATAGAGTAACCAATAACCACACACAACAATCAACGCACAACAATCAACGAAACAGGACTCAGCATCGACCGATGCCAACATGCATCGACCGATGCCAACTGAGGAAGCATCGATCGATACAGAAGCTGCATCGACCGATGCAAGTTGCACTTGCATCGACCGATACCCAATCTGCATCGACCGACGCATGCTCGACGCAACACGAAAACCCTAAAGTTTATCGCGCCGTCCTCGCACTTGCATCGACCGATGCAAGCAATGCATCGATCGACGCAACGTCGAGCACCGTGATTTCCCCGAAGCTTCTCGTCGGATCTCGTTCCTACAACCACAGAAACTCATTCCCAAGCCACATGAAAGCTTCCTAACGTCCTTAACTACGATCTAAACGTCTAACCACATAAAACAAGCAAGTTAAAGGTTCCTCTAGCTTAGATCAGCCATGGTCATGCACTTACCTGTGCCAAGACGAATCTGAACAAGAAACAAGCAAGAACAAGCCTCTAGGAAGCTCCTACAACGATCCCAGCTACAGATCTCTACAGGAAAGCACCAAATCTCCAAGAAAACTCCAGAAACTCTCAAGAACTCTTTTTTTCTCTCGTTCGCTCTCAAAAACGGCTGCAACCCTCGAATGAAACCAAAACACGACTTAAGGGTTTCCTTTTCCCTTTGCCCAAAATGCAGCGTTTGACTTAAGTCAAAACGCAGAAATTAGACCTTGCATCGACCGATGCACAACTTGCATCGACCGATGCAGAACCTAAACCGGGATTTTTGGTTCACGGGCGTTACAATTCTCCCCCACCAATATGGATTCGTCCCCGAATCCCGCAATACCCTCCATCCTCCAAGGACCCTCGTGCCACCGTCAACACGGCCCGCACGTCCCCAGACCGGACTATATACCATCAACCAAGGTTTCCCGTGCCACTGTCGCAACAGCCCGCACACCTCCGACTGACCCTCGAGGTCTCCCTCTAGCCAATATACTCGCATCATAACACTATTTGCTCACAACTCAGTGCTTCCCCCGTCCGTGTTCGCAACCAACGAATCATGCCGGCTCGCTATCAGGCCAACCGCCTTAAGCTACGACATCCAGGAAGTCACTCACACACACTCCCCCCGCTCTCGGGTCGCAACCCTAGAGACATACCGGCTCACTGCCGAGCCTCGGCTCACAGCTATGGTATCCAGGGAGCCTCACATATCCCGCTCTTCGGTCGTCACCCTCAAGCGCGCTCTCGGATCGTCATCCGAAGCAACATACCACTCCCACTCTCTGGCCACAAAGTCCGTCGAGCTATCGGTATCACGTGAGTTGGGCCCACACGGCCTTGAGCAAAACAAATACTGATGCCAACGAGTATCTTCCGGCTAGATCTACCTCAACGTTTCCACAAAACTTTCCTTCCTAGAAAACTTTCTAACTCTGGAAACTTTCCTTTTGTGGAAACTTTCTATTTATGGAAACTTCCAAAAATAGAAACCCGAACTAATTCTCTTTTCCCATGACATTAACAGTCAAACATATGAAAAATACTCATCTTATTAATCTCAAATGTCATAATCGTTACAACTCAACGAAAATACATCAGGAAACAAAAATACAACAACTGGAGCCATCAACCCGCATCCCGAGCACCACCTCATCCTGATACTTAGTCGCACAACCAACCACCCCTAAGCGACCAAATATCAAGAGAGATGGGCTGGAATACTCCGTACCCGCTCCAGCCACGGACTACAACTCGGACCCGGCTAGACAAGCTCAAGCGGTCTGCTTCTCAAACCACTTCTTAAACCTTGCCTTCATCCTCGCCTCGGGCTCCCAAGTCTGCTCCTCTACTCCGTCACAGTCCCACATGACTCTCATCAAAGGAATCTTCTTCTTCCGAAGTTCGTTGACTCTCCTCTCGAGCACCCTCAATGGTCTCGCCTCCAAAGTCATGTTAGGCTGAAGATCCTCAGGAATCTTAGCCAACAACTGATCACCCTCGTGAAGACACTTCCTCAGCATCGACACATGAAATACCTTGTGGAACGCACGCATAACCTCAGGCAACTCCAGCCTATATGCCACTGGTCCCACCCGCTCAACCACTCTGAACGGACCCATGTACCTCGGACTCAACTTAGTCTCTGTCAATGACCTATTCGGACCCTGCAACATGGCCATCTTGAGGTACACTCTATCCCCAACCTGAAACTCAAGATCCTTTCTCCTCTTATCAGCATAGCTCTTCTGCCGATCCTGAGCCTCCTTCATGTTCAGCCTCAAAACCCGAATCTTCTCCGAGGTCTCCTGAACAAAATCTGCACCAAAAATGCTCCGCTCCCCACCTGAGTCCAACATAACGGTGTACGACACGGCCTCCCATACAAGGCCTCATAAGGAGCCATCCCAATACTAGCCTGGTAGCTGTTGTTATAAGCAAACTCCACCAAGCTCAAGTGATCTGCCCAATGACCACCCCAATCCAGCACACACATCCTCAATAAATCCTCCAAAATCTGGATCGTCCTCTCTGACTGACCGTCCGTCTGAGGATGATAGGCTGTACTCATATGCACCTTCGTGCCCATCTCCGCCTGAAACGCCCTCCAGAACACCGAAGTGAACTTGGAATCTCTATCAGACACAATACTAGCAGGCACACCATGCAATCTGACTATCTCCCTCACATACTTCTTGGCCAAGACTGCTGCTCCATCAGTTTTCTTGATGGCCAGAAAATGTGCAGACTTAGTCAAACGGTCCACAATGACCCAAATAGCATCAAACGTCCTCGACACAGGCAAACCTACCACAAAGTCCATCGTGATCAAATCCCACTTCCACTCAGGAATAGGCAAACTCTGCAATAAACCACCAGGAACCTAATGCTCTGCCTTCACCAACTAACAAGTATCACACTTCGCCACCCAGTCGGCCACGTCCTTCTTCATCCCGACCCAGTGATAATACCGCTTGAGGTCACGGTACATCTTGGTCGCCCCTGGATGAATAGAGAACTTGCTCGAATGAGCCTCTCTCAGTATCTCCTGCCTCAAATCCTCACCCTTGGGCACACAGATCCGACCATGCACAAGGATAGTACCATTAGCAGAAACCTGATACTCTGCACCCGCAGCCTTAGAGGCATTCATCAGCCCCTCATCACTCCCCTGAGCTAACCTCACTCTGCTCAACAAATCCGCCCTATCAGCTGCCTCCAAACCCAAAGGTTCCTGTGAGATAGCACACAAACTCAATGCACTGATCTCACCTACCAATGCCTCCATATCATGTTCCTGAGCCGAAGCCACCCTCTTCCGACTCAAGGCATCTGCAACCAAATTAGCTTTACCAGGATGGTAAGCTATATCCAGATCATAATCTGCTACTAACTCCATCCAATGCCTCTGCCTCAAATTCAGCTCAGGCTGAGTAAAAATGTACTTCAGACTCTTGTGATCTGTAAACACCTGCACCTTCCCACCATACAGATAGGATCTCCAAATCTTAAGAGCAAAGATCACTGCTGCCATCTCCAAATCATGAGTAGGATAATTAGCTTCATGCTTCCGCAACTGCCGCGAAGCATAGGCTATAACCTTCCCCTGCTGCATAAGTACACAACCCAACCCCACTCTAGAAGCGTATGTATACACAACATAAGGCTCGTCCTGCTCAGGCAGTGCTAACACCGGCGTGGTAGTCAACATCTGCTTGAGACTTGCAAAGCTCGCCTCATACTCCGGTGACCATACAAATGGAACATCCTTCCCTGTAAGCTTAGTCATCGGCTGTGCCATACTCGCAAAACCCCGAACAAACCTCTTGTAGTAACCTGCTAACCCCAGGAAACTCCGAATCTCAGTGGCACTCTGCGGCCTCGGTCACTCCCTGATGGACTGAATCTTCTCTGGATCCACTGAAACTCCCTCTGCAGAAACAATGTGTCCTAAGAACCCCATCTCACGCTGCCAGAAACTGCACTTGCTCAGCTTAGCAAACAACTTCTGCTCCCTTAGCTTCTCCAACACTGCTCTCAGATGTACTGCATGCTCCTCAGGACTCTTAGAATATACCAGGATGTCGTCGATGAAAATGATGACTGACACGTCCAGAAACTCCTGGAACACGCTGTTCATCAATCTCATAAACGCAGCTGGCGCGTTTGTCAACCCAAACGGCATCACTACAAACTCATAGTGCCCATACCTCGTCCTGAAGGCTGTCTTCCTCACATCTGCCTCATGAATAGGAATCTGATGATATCCTGATGCCAAATCGATCTTGGAGAACCAAGTAGCACCCCTCAACTGATCCAATAACTCATCAATCCTCGGGAGAGGGTATTTGTTCTTCACAGTAACTCGGTTCAGACCCCGATAGTCAATACACAACCGAAAACTCCCATCCTTCTTCTTAACAAACAACACCGGAGCTCCCCACGGTGAACAACTAGGACGGATAAAACCCTTGCCCAACAAATCCTCAAGCTGCTTCTTCAGCTCTGCCATCTCTGCTGGAGCCATCCTGTAAGGAGCCTTGGATAACGGCATCGTCCCCGGTTCCAGCTCAATAGTAAAAGGATCCGACCGAGATGGTGGTAATCCCTGCAATGACTGGAACACATCCTCAAAGTCCTCCACAACCGGAATACCGCTAACCGTAGACTTCCCCACTGACTCTGGCATAGATATAGTAACCAGATAAGCCTCACGGCCACTCTCGATCATCTTCCCAGCCAGAACGGCTGAGATCACGAGACTCCCCGAAGTCGGTCTAATCCCCTGAAAAACCAACTTCCCTCCTGGACGCTCAAACTCCACTCTACCCCGATAGCAGTCCAAATGCACATTATACCGATGCAACCAATCCATACCAAGAATGACATCATATAACTCCACTGGACTGATAAGCAAATCCGCTGGCCACGACTCTCCCGCGATCTGAATATCAACTCCTCCAGCTCGTCCAATAACCCTCAGGAACTTGCCTCCCGCAACTCTGACAACTCCTGAACGCTTTCCAGAATCCCCTCTGATCCCCGCACTCTCGGCACACTCCGGAGTAATGAAGCTATGAGAAGCTCCAGAATCAAACATAACATGGGACTTAAACCCGCCCACCAACAAGGTCCCTACACAAACCTTATGTGTTGAGAACCTAACATTTGACCACAAGCAAACAAATATAATCTGAACTATTGAATTGACTAAGTTCGAATCTCAGAAGTATATCCTGCACTGGTGCCACCGGGCTCCTGGGTCGAGTACACCTGAGTCGTCGGCTCAATCCTACCCACCGGCTGCACACCGTGCTGCACCACCTGCTGCACCCCTGGCTGAGCTCCAGCCTGCAACACCGCTACTGCCCTCTGCTGCAACTTGGGACAACGAGGCTTGATATGCCCCGTCTCTCTGCAGTAGTAACACACTCGAGTATCTGTCCGCGGCTCCGTCACCGCCCGCTGCTCTGTGACTACCCGCTGCTCACCTCTCTGTGGACAGCTAGTCAACTTGTGGTCCCTGCTACCACACCCAAAGCATCTCGCACCCCCATGCCTCGATCTCTGCATGACATCAAACTTCCGCTTCTGCCCTTGCGCAGGCTTGCCGCCCTTGCTAGGAACAGAAGACGGCTGAGACTGCTGTGGCTGCACTGAAGAACTGACCACAACCACCTGTGACCTCAAGTCATCCTCTATCCCAGCTGCAACCTCAACCAACTCCGCTCTCGTAGCATAACTCCTCACTCTGCACCGAGTCCTCAAATCATCCCGCAGAGCCAACAAAAACCTCCGCACCTGAGCCGCCTCTGGCTCCCATGCCCTGCCTGCATACCCCACAAGCCGACTGAACTCTGCATCCAGCTCCCGCACTGTACGGTCTCCCTGAGTCAACCCCAAGAACCGTGCCTCCATACGATCAAGAGCCTCCTGAGGAAAATACTTGGAGTTAAACTCACTCACAAAATCTCCCCAAGACATACCCTGCTGCACCCTCCGTGCTGTCACCGACCTCCACCACACACGTGCATCTCATGACAAGTAAAACACTGCCAGATCCACCCTGTACCGGTCGGGACACCTAAGCGAAAGGAAAATATCCTCCATCCGCTCTCTCCACTCATCCGCTACACTCGGATCGGTACTCCCTGAGAAATACCCTGCTCCCACATGCCGCAGCTGCTCCATCATCCGCACATACTGTGCATCCACTACCTCGGTCCCCGGCTGCACACCTGCCTGCAAACCCGCTGCAGGCTGCACCACTGGAACCCGTCCACCATCCACTGGCGGCACTACTGGATCCTGCCCACCAACCACCGGCGGCACTACTGGATCCTGCCCACCAACCACTGGCGGCACCACTGGACCCTGCCCACCAACCACTGGCGGCACAACTGCTGGAAGTCGCTGCAAAGCCTGAGCTACCTGAGCTAGCAAGTCTATCAAGACATCCTCCCTGCCCTGAGCACCTCCCGCTGCAACCCCCACACCCGAGGCAACACCGTGACCAACACCGTCACCCAAACCAGCCTGGTCTCCAGACACAATAGGATCAGCCTGTGACTCCGCTACCTCCTCACTGGCCATGCTCTGGGTCACACTCTCACTGGCCACAGGAACCTGACCTCGTCCCCGACCACGACCACGACCACGACCCCGACCCCGACCACGACCACGACCACGACCACGCCCGCGACCAGCAGCAACCTCACCTCTAACCATCTGTGCCATCCAAGAACATAAGGCTAAGCAAACAATAATTCTAATACACAAAAACACAACTCACCGTGGAATCACAAAACAGGCTCGAAGGGGATGTTCTAGGACTTCATGCCACACACAGTTGACCCAATCACACAATCAATCATAGCATGGAATCCTAAACATCAACAACAACAAAAGCACAATGAACCCTTGACCTAGAACCGTAAGGGCTCTGATACCAAAATGAAACAACCCTTCCCGTTTTTTTTTTTTTTTTTATATACCTTAATTTACTAGTGGTCCCATACCCACTAACATCCTAGCATCAATCAATAACAACGGATAAACAAATAGAACAATTTCCATTACTCCAATAAAATTCCAACATAAATGAACCAAATAACATCATAATCCAAATAAGCAATATCCAAAGACTAACATCCTACAATGTTCCAATGACTTAATCTAGCAACCTAACATCAGCTAGACCACAATCAATCAAGCCTCTAGAACATCCCTTCCTCATCGCCTTGATTCCACGATCACACTTTGCCTTTACCTGCACCACAAACACATATTGCAATGCATAAGTATTTTACAAACACTCAGTAAGGCAATCCTCCCATCTACTGGGCTATACACACAAGCAATAGAGTAACCAATAACCACACACAACAATCAACGCACAACAATCAACGAAACAGGACTCAGCATCGACCGATGCCAACATGCATCGACCGATGCCAACTGAGGAAGCATCGATCGATACAGAAGCTGCATCGACCGATGCAAGTTGCACTTGCATCGACCGATACCCAATCTGCATCGACCGACGCATGCTCGACGCAACACGAAAACCCTAAAGTTTATCGTGCCGTCCTCGCACTTGCATCGACCGATGCAAGCAATGCATCGATCGACGCAACGTCGAGCACCGTGATTTCCCCGAAGCTTCTCGCCGGATCTCGTTCCTACAACCACAGAAACTCATTCCCAAGCCACAAGAAAGCTTCCTAACGTCCTTAACTACGATCTAACACGTCTAACCACCTAAAACAAGCAAGTTAAAGGTTCCTCTAGCTTAGATCAGCCATGGTCATGCACTTACCTGTGCCAAGACGAATCTGAACAAGAAACAAGCAAGAACAAGCCTCTAGGAAGCTCCTACAACGATCCCAGCTACAGATCTCTACAGGAAAGCACCAAATCTCCAAGAAAACTCCAGAAACTCTCAAGAACTCTTTTTTTCTCTCGTTCGCTCTCAAAAACGGCTGCAACCCTCGAATGAAACCAAAACACGACTTAAGGGTTTCCTTTTCCCTTTGCCCAAAACGCAGCGTTTGACTTAAGTCAAAACGCAGAAATTAGACCTTGCATCGACCGATGCACAACTTGCATCGACCGATGCAGAACCTAAACCGGGATTTTTGGTTCACGGGCGTTACAAAAGTATAGTATGTTTTTTTAGAAGACGAAGCTGAGATTGCATCACAAATTTAACATCTGAAAATAATATATGAGGTTTTAGAAAAATATGTAAATTGGATTAGTGAATGGATATTCATTGTCGGGGTTAATCATTTCACCATCTAAGCATTCTTGATTTGGTTGGAAATTCTATTATGGATGATAATGCATTTGTAGCGACATAACACTAAAAAGTTCATGAAACTTTTTATATTTGTATTTAGGCTTTGATTGGAACAACATATACTATAACATTGGCATTATGCAGCATAAGCATTAATGTGCATAAGGTGTATGCTCTGATTAATATAACACATTTAGTTGATTGGTATAGCACTAGAGTATTAGATATTATATTTATATTTAATATATGATATTAAATAAAAAATATATAATTTAAAGTTGTTTCATTAAAAAAATTAGTTATCATTCATTGCTATATAATTTTTAAAAAATATATTTTACATTGAATAAAATTTATAAATTGTTATATATACAAATGTGTAATTTAATAAATTTTAATTATATATATTTATAATGTAACATTAATTACAAATAATTAATATATATTATAATTTTTTAATAAAAGTTTATATCTATATTTACATTTTTAATTTCAATAACTTTTTAAAATATATGTAATATAACAAATTAAACTAAAACAAAACAATAATATATATTATTAACGTTATATCCACATTAATTTATTAATGTATTAAATACATTATTTAATTATTTTAAATAATAACATTAAGTAGTTTCTCATATATATTATCTTATAAAAAATAATTTCATCTTCTATGAAATCATAATTTTCTCTTTTTACAAAATTAATTAATTATCTAAAATTATTTTAATGTATATTAATATTTTAGAGTTAAATGCTTGGGAAATGAGAGCATACAGGAAGAGAGCATATGAGAGCATCTGCAGCTTCTAAATGCTCTCTTATATGCTCTCCTAATAAATGTTGATTGGATGATAAAATTAAAAAAACTTCTTCATATGCTCTTCCAATCAAGGCCTTAGTTTGTGATATCGATATGTTTAAATGATCTCTATAATTAGGCAAACAATCGACATTCGACTTTAGAACTTTTTAAAATAAGTTTTCGTGGGATATGAATATGGAATGAACTTTTCTAGGGATAAAAAGTCAGAAGATTGACAACTCGAAGGTTCTTAAGTTAATTTTTTATTACCATGTTATATATTGCTGATTTTCCAAAAAAACATTATTGCGACACTATAAAATATATGTTATATATAGATTATTAAAACAAGTATAACGTTTATATAGATTTATCTTTTAAACTTCACATGATTATATATATATATATATATATATTTATATATTCAATAATTTTTATTGATAAAAAATTTAGACTAAAATCCCACGCAAATAGATATAACAAAAAAATATTATTTTCAGCAATATATATATTATATATCACTTAGTAAAGTAAGTTTAGTATTTATATAGATTGATAGTCATTATATAATTATATCTGAGCTCAAGAATTTATATTGATAAAAATATTTTAAATTAAAATCCCGCGTGTGCGCGGGAACAAACTCTAGCCCAGAGGGAAACAAAGAATAGACTAAAAATTTAAATAAGGTCAAAAAATGTTTATACCAATCTAGAAAAATAATTCAACCACACTTCTTATATATCAAAAATATAAATAACAAATTGTATTCCCTGTATGACATATGTATTCCCATTGTAATTTCCTTTAAAAAGTAATAAATGTCCATAATTTTAAAACGTTAGAAAATATAAAAGGATCAAAAATTAAAATCAAACCCCACTAAACCAAATAACTCATACAATGAACTCCTAAATTAATGATTAAGAAGGTAACGAGCAGAACTCCTAACGACGTCAATATCAAAGGTCTCAATTAAACCAAATAGTGGCAGGTCGACATTAATATTTTAAACACACACAAACGTAAGTGCAACAAACGTCCACTCTATAAAGGACGGAAGAAAAAATAGTAGCTGAATATACTCTCCAACTTCTGAAAAATGCAACGAAATAAATCGTACTCACTTGACGAACTACCAAATGACGTGCTCGGGAATATCATCTCAAGAGCTGCTCGGATTTCACGAAAAAGGGTCAGGCATATTATGCTAGCATCACAAGAACTTGCAAAGGCAGCCCAAGATCATCGAGTTTACAAGAATATCAACCTAAGACCATTAGCGATGCATCCATTAGCAGCAATATGCAAGTACCAAGATCTAATGGAAAAATGCATTGCAAGTGGAAATGTGGAGGCACACTACATCAAAGGAATCCAGGAGTAGTTTCACAACAACAACACAGAAGAAGAGTTGGAACACTTGAAAAAAGGCAGCATAAGGTAATTATGCAAATGGTATTTACCTTTACGGTATTGTGAAGTTGTGCAGAGGTGACACTGAGGAAGGCCAATTGTGGCTGGATAAACTAGGCTGGAAAGAAAACAAAGCAAAGGGTGATCAATGCTGGAAAAATAACAAGAAGTCCTTACACAAAATCAATGTGCAAAAACTACAATGCTACTTCACTACATTGAGAGAAGTTCAACCAACCATCATCTGTAGCCTCACTGACATGGAAAATAGATGTCCTCATTGCTACTACTACAAACAAATGGTCAAATTTGTCTTCTTCTTTTAGCTAAACGATCGACAATATGGTTTATGAATGTTATCATCCTTTAATAATAACCTATATTTCCAATGTAAGAGTTCTTTACAAGTGTTTTTCATTCAAATGTTATGTCGATGTGTCCAATCTCAAACAATTGAAAATACAAAAAAATTGGAAACAACTTATTAAAAACAATAGCGCAGCATGCCAACATAAGTCAACAGATATTACAAACAACTATGAACATGAGGATAAAGATATTAGCAAAATGGTGTTTACCTATAAGATATATAATTTTTATGCACGAAGAACAACTTCAAAGAAAAATACAGTAAACAAAAGCAAGGTCGCAAAAGTACAAAAGGGAAGACCGATTAAAACAGGAGAATTAAGAAAAATAAAACAAGATGAAGGTAAAGAAACTAAAACAAAGTAAACCTAATTTGGCACCTATTGACACATCTATCACCAAACTAAAAAAAGGTAAGAGATGCAGACACTAACAAACCACAAAAGAGACGCTAAAAAAAGATTAGTAAATGAAATCGAGCCAAAGCCAAGGCTCCCGAAAAGTAGCAAAAAACAGCAGAACCAGTAGTATTTCAGAATCAATACATATGCAAACAGAAATCCACAAAAAACGAGAAATTTCAAAAAGAGCAAATCAGAGTAAATCCAACCAAATACTGAGATGGTCCTATTGAAACTAAAATTATAACAACCTTCCTAAAAGAGTCGATTACTTAATTAGAGAATGAAATGTACACATGGGAGAGCCAATTAACACAGATGGTCAACGAACTAACTAGGAGAGCACCAATTATCCACCACCGATTCGAAGGCAAGACAAAACCTTCCCAAAGGCGCCAAAAAAATTAAAGTTTTCTGTATCGACATAATGAATGCTTCAAAACGAAGAACGTTCATCAAAATAAGATCTACAAGCCTACTACTATCCTTTAGATCGAAATACACTATTCCATCCAACAACCGATATACGGTAAAGAAGAAAAAACACAACTACAAGACACGGGCTATTTCCCAAAAGAACAAATACATCCTCAAATCGATAAAAATCCAGTCTAGACCCAAAACACCACTACCTTTAAAGGCCTAAACGGATATTTGGGCCCAATCAATGTACGTAAGAATATATATATATATATATATACACCTGAATGTAAGTAAATTAAAAATCTTGTAAAAAATTACTAAATTACAAACTTTGTAACACAATCACAAAAAAAAAAACAAACGGATAACAGAAAAAAAACAATTACATCCAGAAATCAAATTATACATCATAATCTACAACTATGCAATTTAAATAACTGAAAAACAAAACCAAATTTTAAAATAAACACAACTAATATAAAATAAAAATGTAAAACTAGACAGTAGATTATACTTAATGCAAAAAAAGCAAGCAAGAAAGCGAAAATGACCATTTAAAAAATAAAAAAACACCAAAAAATAGCAACCAAGATATAAAGAGAAAATAACAAAACACTTAATAATTATCCACCAAAAAACACATATTACACTTTAATCAAACTCCCCCGCTAAGCACAGCTCAAAAACTAGACAATGACAAAATGACAAATAGTAATATATTAATCACAACTAACAACTACAACAAAACAACAACTTTAAGTACACAATGTTAACTTCTCAGCATAATTATTTTAAAAACATTTAAAAAACACAGAAGATGATCTCAAATTTTGAAAAGAAAAAAACACACTAAATTATACTTACTGCAAAACCTATATTTTTTAAAAAATATCCAACAAACAACATAAGCACCCAAATCAAATACAAAAACAGATATAAAGATGAATTTACATAACCAAAAAAGTAATATACACAACAAAACCTCCAAATACACCTTCATCTAACTCCCGCGCGTAGCGTGGGTCAATTGCTAGTATTACATAAAGATATATCCTTAAACATAGATGTAAATCTTCCTAAATATATGCAATCAAATCACATATTAAGTGATTAAGATTTCTCCTTATTCCCAAAGTAAGAGATATGATTTGGTACAATCATATCCTACAATATCTTAACAAGTCCTAAGAGCCCAACTATGAATGAGGAGCCGAAGCCTTCCGCATTCACCTAGTTTTCGTATCCAACACGATTCACATCCAAAGCGAGGTGACCATGCGTTTTCTCGAAAGTTACATATAAAAATTGTTGTGTGTGTGTTTTTCCAACCTTTAACAACTCATATATAGTGTTGTAATCTGCCTCTAGGTTTTATATTTTGTTGTTTGATAATAAAAAGTTTGGTTGTGTGCCACTCGGGTTCTAGGGTTTAACTTATCTTCATGTTCTGCTGGTAGTTTTGGTTGTGACTCATCATCAAGATCAATGGAAAAGCAATATGAAAAGAAGATCACATGGACGATCAAGAATTTCTCCTCTTTGCAATCTGAAAAAGTTTATTCAGATAATTTTGTAGTTGGTGACTCCAAATGGTACGAAAAACTTATTCTCAAATGGTTTCGTTCACTTTAGGTTTATATGATATTGTCCTTTGCTTTATTGGTTTTGATTTTATTATGCCTGCAGGCGTCTTCAGGCCTTTCCGAAGGGAGATGCCCAAGTAATCATAAATCTTTGTCTGTCTATCTCCATGTTGCTGATTTTGAATCTTTGCCGCATGGTTGGAAAAGACACACCAAATTTCGCATAACTGTTGTTAATCAAACGTCGGAGAAGCTTTCCCAACAAAAAGGTAAATTGTGTTTCCTAAGGCAGACAAAATTAAGGTCATGTTCTATTTGTCATAGACTTTTTCGGACTGTGTTGCTGCTAGATTCTTTTTTATGCTTTGTACAATTCTTGTTTTGACTTAATTTTTATGTTTCGTGACTTTATAGTAACTCAGAATTGGTTTGATGAGTTCAACAACTGGGGTTTCTCTGAATTGCTTCCCCTTACCAAACTTGTTTACCAAAATGATGGGTTTCTTGTGAATGGAGAAGTCAAGATTGTTGCCGAGGTTGGTGTTCTTGAAGTTGTTGGAAAATCAGATGTGTTAGAGGAAACTTTATTAGTTAATGAAAGCATCAATGTCAATGGGTTTCAAGTTCTTCCTTCACAGGTACTTTTTTTTTTTTTAACAAATAGTGTAAAGAGTCACTCCCTAAAGTTCAGTTTCTTGTATATACATCCCAAAGTTCCTATCTGATCTATGTGAAGATATATTGGTCTTGTTACTGGTTATAAGAATCAAGAGAGATGATCAAGAAGCAATGGGTAAACCTGATACAATCGAAAGTACAGACACAGATGCAGTGAACGTTGCAGTTAACAAGTCAGACACAAACATATGTTGAGAAACAGAAGCATTGATCAAGTTGGAGCATGTGTAACCAGCTACAGACACAGACGAAATGATTCATCAGATAGAGAATCAGAGAATCTACCACAGCCAAGACAGCTCAATGTGAAGTCACATGGAATGAAGTGACATGCTGAACCTTGGAGTCTTATTGTGAAGATCCAAGAAATGAGAACTCAGCCAAGATATCCATAATCAGCTGAGGAACCTGAAAGCGCTTCAGAGCAGAAAGAAATGAGCAACTATAATAGAGAAAAGTTATATAGCAGTTGAGTGAACCTGAAGTACAACAGAGCTGGAAACAGAGCAGACATGTTTAGATGATGCGTAGTGCAACAGAGCTGGAAACAAGGTAAACCGTGTGAAGAGGTTGTGTAGTGCAACAGAGCGGAAAAGCGTCAAGTTGCAGCAAACAGTGGAGTGGCTGTGTCAGAGAAGCATGCTTGTGTTAGGTGCGACAGGAACAAAAGCATGGGTCAAGTTGACAAAAAGAGAACAAGCTTTTACCCAAAAGTCAAGAGGAAGAAGCTTGTGGAACCTAGGGTTTGTGGAGAATTCTAAGAGGTATAAAAGGAAGAGGTGGTAGCAAGAAGAAACTTACGCACCCTAGACCTAAAATTGAGAGAAGCACACATGTTGTGTGTGGTGTTGTCCCACCAACAAGATAGAGAATCTGTTGGTGGTTTTTGTAGAGGTTCACACTCGTCGGAAAAGACAAAGACTGGTGGTTCCTTTAGTTCATGTAGATAAGAGTGGTAGGCACAAGTGTGTGCTAGACACCATTGGCAAATGTGACTTTTGCGTTCTTATTCTAGTGAATGATTCTGGACTTGGTCCCGGGGATGTAGGTTATCCGAACCCCGTTAACAAATCTCTTGTGTCCTCTCTTCACTATCCTTTCATCTCTCTGTTAAGCATCGCTCATACATATCTGTCATACAAGTCTGTAGATCTAGCACGCATCTCATTCTTTCACTATGGTTTTACTTTGTTACGTCCATGCTTCACTTGTAGGTAGAATCTGTGAACAATCTCTTTAAAAATCACCCAGACATTGCAACAAAACTCCGTCTGGAGAACCCACATCTGAGAACAGCATACTTGAACAGCCTACTAACCTTGAATCTGAGAAACTCTCCAATGCTGATCTCGCCAATGCATATTGTACACTATCTTGTATGACAAAAGCAGGTTTTAAGTTGGATTGGTTGGAGAAGAAACTGAAAGAAGTTGGCAAGACTCAGCTGCAACAACATGAGCAAAGTTTGAAGGAATTGAAGGAAAGCAAGAGTTTATGATGCAGTTCTGACCATGAGGATGTCTTTAGTCAAGTTTAGTCCGTTTAGAGCTTGTTTGGATCTAAAATTTATGTTCTTGACTGTTATGTTTTTCGATTTTGTTTTGAGAACAATGTCCTCTTAATTTATCATTGAGGTTTCCTTAGGTTAGTTTCTTTGATTGCACTTTGATTCTTAATGGAAAAAGAAAGGAAGGAAAAAATATGTGTTAGTGTCCTTAAAGTCTGAACAGTGACAGTTGGCACACGAAGATAGTCAATTTAATCATGATCAATTCATGTTGATGATGGATCGATATGTATAGATGATAAGAGATAGTGATGACGGTTCTGCGCAGAGATAGTTAGTAATTCTTCTTATCATGAAAACTACAGGACATGTTCGATTTGGGTTGGCGAGGCTTCACTCAATATGAAGAAAAACAATAGGGAGACTCACAAAAAGTGCAAATTGGTTATGTTCTGCTTGCAACTTTTCCTTTAGACTGTTTGACAGTGACAACTGTTTAAAAGCTTTCAATGTCGGAGATGTCTGGGTCACTGTTTGGGTGGAGCAGCGATGTTATTCCTGTCGCAAACGTATGTCTAATGTTACAGTGATTGATCGTTCCCAAGTCTGCATGGTGCCACCTTATGGGCTGATCTATGATTTACTTACATAGAGCAATTTCATTTCACGTGGAAAACAAGGTGCAAGTTTAACATGAGTTTTATTTCTGTCACTCCTTATAATAAAGTATCAAGTCATGAAGAGCCGAGGCTCATCACATTTGCTCACGTTATTATAGTGGTGCATCAATGTCAAATGTGAAGATAGATTTAGTTAGAAAAGGAGGAATGAAGATGAAGAATAAAGAAGTTGAAACATTTGTTTTATCAAACTACACAAATCGCCTAACGCACGCAATAACTCTAACAATATCCAAATTTATTGGCCATTAAGTTATTTATGTGATCTACGAGGTAAATTTATCAGGTTTGGTGGAAAAAAAAATAAAGGAATAAAAATTAGAACATCACTTGATAATCAACACTTTCTCTTATTAGTCAAATAAACGGTGCTAATGAATGTTTTTTTGTTTTAGGGAAAGGCAAGTCAAGTGTTCTTGAAATCTTCTTCCTTTGAAAATAAAAGCAAAAATATTTTTCTTGGGACTAGTTCCTAAAAAAAAACGAAAAAAGGATTATACACATGCCGAAGCGTTTCGCAGTTCTCAAGTTTTCGTATTTAACACGATGTCACGTTCAAAGCGAGGTGACCATGCGTCTTCTCGAACTTACTTATTAAATTTGTTGTGTGTGTGTGTGTTTTCGAACCTTTTTAAAAGCTTCGGATCCATAGTGTAATCTGCCTCTCTTTATTTTATAGATTTGGTCTTAAAATTGTTGATTTCCTTAAAAGAACAAGTTTGGTTGTATGCCACTCGGGTTCTAGGTAGGTTCTTAGAACATCATTAGTGGTGGAACAGTTCACCGTTACTCAAAAAAGAAAAAAAATTAATATTTTAATATTTACTAATAAGAGATCGACAGCTGTGAAAAATGGAAGAGAAACGTTTATTCCCCTAGTATTTGGAGCAACGTTCTCTTACATTTCTCTTTTTTTATATATTTTTTCATTAAATTTTAATAAAAGAATTTTGGGAAGGAACCATCAGTAATGATGGTCTAACTAATCTTCATGTTCTGCTGGTAGTTTGATTGCAAGGAGTCGTCATCAGGATCAATGGAGAAGCAATATGAAAAGAAATTCACATGGACGATAAAAAATTTCTCCTATTTGCCAAATCATCAATCTCATATTTCTGATGATTTCGTAGTTGGTGACTCCAAATGGTAAGAAAACTTGTTTTCATTCACTTTACTTTTTATGATATTTTACATTGCTAATTTATTGGTTTTGCATTTTTCTTGCAAGGCGTCTTAGGATATATCCCAAGGGAAATGGAGTTAATAAATGTGTGTCTCCCTCTCTGGAGGTTACTGATTCTGATTCTTTGCCTAATGATTGGAAAAGACACATCAAATTTCGCATAACTGTTGTTAATCAAATGTCGGATAAACTTTCTGAACAGAAAGTTAGAATATATTGTGTTTCTTATGACAGACAAAAGGTCATGTTTAATGTTCTATTTGTCATAGACTTATCTGATCCGACTTGTGTTGCTGCAAGATTATAGTTATGAGTTGTGCAATACTTGTTTTGACTTAAGTTCTATGTTTCGTGACTTTGCAGTATCACAAAACTGGTTTCATCGGATGTCTCCTACCTGCTGTTTCGTTGACATGTCTCCCGTTACCATACTAAATGAGAAAATTAATGGGTTTTTGGTGAATGGAGAAGTCAAGATTGTAGCCGAGGTTGGTGTTCTTGAAGTTATTGGCAAATCAGATGTGCTAGAGGAAACTTTATTAGTTCATGAAAGCATCAATGTCAATGGGTTTCAAGTACTTCCTTCGCAGGTAAGTTTTGTACTTTTTTTTAATATGGTTTTCAGGATTCCAAACACTGCTGTCTGCTATGGTTTCACTCTATATACGTCCATGTTTCACTTGCAGGTAGAAGCTGTGAACAGACTATTTGAAGAGCACCCAAACATTGCATCAAAATTCCGTTCCAAGAACCCACTTCTGAGAACAACATACATGAATGTCTTACTAAACTTGACTGAGATTCTGTGTCAATCCACTGAGGAACTTTCTATTCATGATCTGGCCAAATCATATGCTACACTATCTTATGTGAAAGAATCAGTGTTTGAGGTTGATTGGTTGGAGAAGAAACTTAATGAGGCTGGTAAGACTAGTCTGCAAGAACTTGAGGAAGAGTTGAAAGTCATGAAAAACTTGAAGGAAAAGTTCTGCTGGAGTTCTGACGATAAGGTTGAACATCTCTTTATTCGAGATCCTTAAGTCACTGAGATTTCCCTATGTTTCTTTGATTGCACTTTGTTTCATGATGGAAAAAGGAGGGAAAAATAAAATGAGTGTTGTCTTTCTCTCTCTTTATAACAAAGAATCAAATCATGAAGAGCTGAGGCTGGTCGCAATTAATCACGTTAATGCTCGTGCATTCAACTTGTCAAAGTTGAAGATAGATTAAGCGCACAAGCAAAAGAACTGAACAAAAGATATAAAGAAGTTGAAACTACACAAATCGCCTAGTAAGAGATAAATCATTATTTTAGTAAAAAAAAATATAACGAAATCTGAGGAAAAAAATAACGAAACAAACGGTGTTAAGTTTTAAAAAATGATGTACGAAAGAAAGCCAAAACAATTTTACTTGGGACTAGTTCATAAAATCAAAACAAAAAGAGGAGCGGAAGCGTGTACACATTCCTCTAGTTTTTGTAATCAACAAGACTCACATTTAAACCTATTTAGTTGCTTTTTAAGTCAAGTGACTCTGCGCTTTCTCGAACGTTAAGTGGCTACTTATAAAAAGTGATGTGCGTGTGTGTATTGTTCCAACCCTTAAAAAGCTTCTAACTCGTAGTGTAATCTTGCGCTCTCTCTCTCTCTCTCTCTCTCTTTTTCTTAATAACAATCTATCTCTCTGTTATTTTGGTTTTGTCTACTCCCTCTATATCACAAAGGATGATGTTTTAGGATTTTCACATGGATTAAGAAAACATTTAATGTTTAAATATAAATACATTATTTATTTATAATAATATTTCTTATAACTATTAACCAATAGTAGTTTACCAAATTTTAATATTTTCATTTAATGGTTCTTGAAAATTACAATTTTTTAGCATTAATTGATAAAAATCAATCTTTGTGATACAAGAAAAAATCCTAGAAAATCATCTATTATGATACAGAGAGAGTATAAATTTTCTTTGAAACTGTTGTTTGATACAATTAATTAAGTTGTGTTACTCTCTTTATGTTCTGCTGGTAGTTTCTAGTTTGGTTGTGAAGAGTCATCAACAAGATCAATGGAAAAGCAATTTGAAAAGAAGATAACATGGACGATTAAGAATTTCTCCTCTTTGCAATCTGAGAAAGTTTATTCTGATAATTTCGTAGTTGGTGACACCAAATGGTAAGAAATCTTGTTCTCTAATGTTTTCGTTCATTTTAGGTTTACGTGATATTGTCATTTCCTTTATTGGTTGGTTGTGGTTCTTGCTTGCAGGCATCTTCTGGCCTATCCCAAGGGTTGTGGTGAACATAAAAATAAAAGTTTGTGTCTGTTTCTTTCTGTTGCTGACTCTGAATCTTTGCCTTATGGATGGAAAAGACACGCAAATTATCGCCTTACTGTTGTTAATCAGATTTCGGAGAAACTCTCCCAACAGGAAGGTAAATTATAATTTTAATTAGGTTCTACTTTTCATAGACTAATGAGATGTGTAGTGCAACGCTTTTTTTGACTAAAGTAGTTACTATGTTTTGTGACATTACAGTAGTACAAGACAGGTTTGATCACAAGTCTCCCAGCTGGGGCTATCACGAACTGCTTACCCTTGCCAAACTTCTTGACATAAATGGTGGGTTTCTCGTGAATGGAGAAGTCAAGATTGTAGCCGAGGTTGGTGTTCTTGAAGTTGTTGGCAAATCTGATGTGTTAGAGGAAACTTCATTACTAAACGAAAGCATCGATGTCAATGGGTTTCAAGTTCTTCCTTCACAGGTAAGTAAACTACTTTTATATTACATATCGTAAGAGTCGATCACAATGGTTTGTGGGTAGGTTTTCAGCTCTCCAAAATCTGCTATCGGATTTTTACTCTTACTCTTTTCGTCCATGTTTCACTTGCAGGTAGAATCTGTGAACAGTCTGTTTGAAGAGCACCCAGACATTGCATCGAAATTCTGTCTGGAGAACCCACATCTGAGAACAACATACTTGAATAGCCTACTAAGCTTGACTGAGGTTCTGTGTCAGTCCCCTGAGAAACTCTCCAATAATGATCTCGCCAACGCATATGCTACACTAACTTGTGTGGCAAAAGCAGGGTTTAAGCTGGATTGGTTGGAGAAGAAACTGAAAGAGGTTGGTGAGTCTAGGCTGCAAGAAATTGAGGAAGAGTTTAAGGAATTGAAGCAAAAGTGCACAAACATGGAGGCTCTGCTGAAATTCTTAAGATGATGTTGTCTGGTGACTTGAACTGTTGTATGCTGATGATAAGTGTTTGGATCTAATTCGTATTTTGGTTTTTGTCCAAGTTTTGGAACTTGATGTCATTGTGGTTTCCCTATTTTTCTTTTATTGCATTTTGTTTCTTGATGTCTTAGTGTCTTTCTCAATTCATGACGATGATACGTAACTCATACATGTGAAGATGACTAGAGACATTGATGATGCTTACGCTAAGTGTCTTAGTGATAATATCTTATGATGTGAAATCGGTTAATTTCTAGCATAGAATTGTGTAAATTTGGAACCTTTAACAAAGAATAACTAAATTTCTCCGGAACAGCTGTGAGATGATTGGACATCAAGCTTCTTATTCATCTACCAAAACAACATCCTTATGTGTCTTTAGCTCTCTTTTTTTATCTGCTTTAACATGTCCCCTTCCTTTACTGGATCTTCACAATTTGTTCAGAGATCTGTGTCTTTTCACTTCCTCAAGAATCATGTCTCCATACTTCTCTGTTTTCAATTTCCCTATAATACTCTGTCCAACTGCAAATCAAAAACCAATGAAGCTTTAAATGGAGTATTTTATCAGAATTGGTGGAAGAAAAAAAAAACTTTCTCAGACTTTGGCGGAAGTACTCTTTTTTGCTTTGGCTCGCGGTGCACTACAGGCTGACCGTATGATGTCTTGGAACAGGGGAGTTAATCCATCGTGTGTCCTATGTCGGGCCCCGATGGAGACTCATGACCATTTATTTTTCACCTGCAGTTTTTTTACTCGTGTCTGGGAGTCTTTAGCTCGTAAGCTGCTCCAACACAGTTACACTTGTACCTTCACCACGCTTCTATCACTCCTTACTGATTCGACTATCAAGGGCACGCATCGCTATCTTTTGAAACTTGTCTTCCAAGCTACTGTTCACTCAATTTGGTCCGAACGGAAAAGACGCAGACACGGGTGTGAAGTACCTAGCTCCCGGGAACAACTTATCAAATTCCAGGACAGGCTGGTGCGTATCTCCTATTCTCATGACTCACGCAGGCTTGAAGATGGTCTTCGGGTTTGGTTCCAATTGAGAGGCTAACGCTCGTCTGTCTACCTTTCCTTCTTTTGTTCTAAACTTTAATAAAAACGCTCAAAAACATTCGATTCGCGGATGCATATAACGTGACAGGGTCTTTTGGTTGAATAAATTTAACATTCATTATAAAAAAAAACGTTGTTAAATGATAATGAATTTTTTTCTTTTTCTTGAAGGTCTATTTTTATTTGATATAATGATATTGATTTAGGGGAAAGTTAGGTTTTCGTGAACCCTTTTCTTGGGACAATATACGTGGCCGCATTAATAAATAGTTCTATGAGGCCACTCTAGCTATGCACTGAGGAGCCAAAGCCTTTCATCTAGATTTCGTATCCAACACGATTCACATTCAAAGCGAGGTGACCCTGCGTTTTCTCGAGCGTTACTTGTAAAAATTGTTGTGTGTGTGTTTTTCCAACCTTAACAAACTCCTAGTGTTGTAATCAGCCTCTCTCAGTCTTCTAGGTTTTGTATTTTCTTGTTTGATAATAAAAAGTTTGGTTGTGTGCCACTCGGGTTCTAGGGTTTTAACTTATCTTCATGTTCTGCTGGTAGTTTTGTTTGTGAATTGAGTCATCATCATCAAGATCAATGGAAAAGCAATATGAAAAGAAGATCACATGGACGATTAAGAATTTCTCCTCTTTGCAATCTGAGAGAGTTTATTCTGATAATTTCGTAGTTGGTGACTCCAAATGGTATGGAAAGTGGGTTCTTCTAATGTGTTCGTTTATTATATTATTGGTTTTGGTTTATAGGTTATGGTTTTTGCATGCAGGCGTCTTATTGCCTGTCCCAAGGGAAGTGGGGATAGTATTAACAAATGTTTCTCTCTGTTTCTGAGTATTGCTGATTCTGAATCTTTGCCTTCTGGTTGGAAAAAACACGCAAAATATCGCTTAACTGTTGTTAATCAAATTTCTGAGAAACTCCCCCAACAGAGAGGTCAATCTTTCTAAGCCTTACAAATTAAATGTTCCTGCGAGATTCTAGTTATGTGTTGTGCAATGCATGCTTTGTTTTGACTAAAGTAGTTACTATTTTATGTGACATTACAGTGGGACAATCCTGGTTTAATCACAAGTCTCTTAGCTGGGGTTTCGGAGCAATCCTTCCCCTTACCAAACTTGTTTACCACAGTGATGGGTTTTTTGGTGAATGGAGAAGTCAAGATTGTAGCCGAGGTTTGTGTTCTTCAAGTTGTTGGCAAATCAGATGTGTTAGAGGAAACTTTATTAGTTAATGAAAGCGTCGAATGCAATGGGTTTCAAGTTCTTCCTTCACAGGTAAGAAAACTACTTGTAATTATACATATAGTAAGAGTCGCCGCTCACTATACAAGCTCCATATATGGTTTGTGGAACTGTTTTCAGATCACCAGAAAAACTCCTATGCTGTTTCACTTGCAGGTGGAATCTGTGAACAGTCTGTTTGAAGAGCACCCAGACATTGCATCAGAAATCCGTGTGGAGAACCCACGTCTGAGAACAACATACTTGAATAGCCTGCTAACCTTGTCTGAGATTCTGTGCCAATCCCCTCAGAAACTCTCCAATAATGATCTGGCCAACGCACATTCGACACTATCTTATTTGACAAAAACGGGGTTTAAGTTGGATTGGTTGGAGAAGAAACTCAAAGAGGCAGGTGAGACTCGGCTGCAACAACTTGAGGAAGAGTTGAAGGACTTTAAGGAAAAGTTTTCCTAAGGATGATGTCTTTTGATGAGTTGAGTTGTTATTGGCAGTTAAGAGTTTGGATCTAGTTGGTGTTCTTCTCTCTTTGTTTTGGTACCTTCGTTTCGAAAAAAGAGAGAGTCCTCTTAATCTTGTTGTCATTGAGGTTTCCTTATGTTTCTTTTATTGCCTTTTATTTTTTGATGGAAAAGAAATTTAAATATGTCTTAGTGAACATGCTGATGATACATATTAACCAATAGACCATGCGAAGATGACTAGAGAGACAGTCATGATGCTTACGCAGAGTATGTTAGTAATTAGTATATTTTATGATACTATTAAATAAGTTAATCTCTCACATAAGAATAGAGTGTAAATTTGGAACCTTTACAAGAGAAGAACTAAAATAATTCGAACAGCTGAGATGATTGGATAAGAAGGTATTTGGTTTATCAAGCTTCTTATTCAGCTACCAAAACAACATCCTTTTGTGTCTTTAGCTCTCTCTTGATCTGTTTTTACATGTCCATTTCCTTTAGTTGCTCAGATACTGCATCTGTGTCTTTTCACTTCCTCAAGAATATTGCCTGTCTCCATATTTCTCGGTTATCAATTTCCCTATAATATTCTCCAATTGTAAATCAAAAACCAATAAAGCTTTAAAGCGAGTATATTTTTATCAGAATTGGTGGAAGAAAAAAAAAAGAAGGAAAATTAGAACATCAATTGATAATCAACACTTTTTCATTATTGGTCAAATAAACGTGTTAAATGATAGTAATGATTTAGACTTGAAGCAAATTCATACCGCATTAATAAATAGTCCTATCAGACCTATATGAACTATGAGGAGCCAAAGCCTTTCGCATTCCTCAAGTTTTTGTTTCATCTAGTTTTCGTTTGCAACACGATTCACATTCAAAGCGAGGTGACCGTGAACGTTACTTATAAACGTTGTTGTGTGTATGTGTGTATGTGTTTCCAACCTTAACAATTCATGGTGTATTCTGCCTCTCTCTCAATTTTCTAGGTTTTGTCTTTTGTTGTTGTTTGATAATAAGAAGTTTGGTTGGATGCCACTCAGGTTTTAGGATTTAACGTGACTCTTCATATTCTGCTGGTAGTTTGGGTTGTGAAGAGTCTTCATCAAGATCAATGGAAAAGCAATATGAAAAGAAGATAACATGGACGATTAAGAATTTCTCCTCTTTGCAATCTGAGAGAGTTTATTCTGATCCATTCGTAGTTGGTGACTCCAAATGGTAAGAAAAACTTGTTCTCTAATGGTTTCGTTCACTTTAGGTTTACCTTCTTCAAGTTTTGTTTTCTCGCTTGCAGGCGTCTTGTAGTCTTTCCCAAGGGAAATGGTGTTGGTATTAATAAATGTTTGTCTGTCTTTCTCAATGTTGCTGATTCTGGATCTTTGCCTTATGGATGGAAAAGACATGCAAAATTTAGCCTGGCTGTTGTAAATCATATTTCGGAGGAACTCACGATAATGGAAGGTGATTCTTTCTACATTTGCTAGACTATTTTTTTTAAGCCAGACAAAGGGTCGTTCATATTTTATGGTTCTACTTATCATGGACTAATGCCCACTTGTGTTGCTGCGAGATTCTAATGTTCGTATATGTTCTACAATGCTTTTTATCTTTACTAAAGTTCTATATATGTGTTGTGCCTTTACATTAGCAAAACACTGGTTTAATCAGAACTTTCCCACCTTGGGTTCCCAAGAAATGCTTCCCCTCACCAAACTGGTTTACAAAAATGATGGGTTTTTGGTGAACGGAGAAGTCAAGATTGTTGCCGATGTTAGTGTTCTAGAAGTTGTTGTCAAATCACATGTGTTAAAGGGAACAACATTAGTAAATGAAAGCATCAATTTCAATGGATTTCAAGTTCTTCCTTCACAGGTAAGTTAAGTACTTGTAACTATATAATTCACTTCCTTGTATATACAATAATACAAGCTGCATATCTGGTTTGTGGGTATATATGTTTTCATGTCTCTAGAGTCTGCATATCTGAGAAGGTTTCCCTTGCAGGTAGAACTTGTGAACAAACTCTTTACAGAGCACCCAGACATTGCATCAAAAATCCGTCTGGAGAACCAGCATCTGAGAACAACATACTTGAATTGCCTACTAAGCTTGACTGAGATTTTATGCCAGTCCCCAGAGAAAGTCTCCAATGATGATCTGACCAAGACATATTCAACACTATCTTATGTGACAAAAGCAGGGTTTAAATTAGATTGGCTGGAGAAGAAACTGAGAGAAGTTGGTGAGACTCGGGTGCAAGAGATTGAGGAAGCATTGAAGAACATGAAGCAAAAGTGTGAAGACATGGAGGCTCTGCTGGAGTTCTTACGATGATCTTGTTTTATGACTTGAAAATTGTTGTAGGTATATTAGTTAAGAGCTTGGATCTAATTTGGTGATTTCGTCTATTTCTTTATGTCTTTACTTTGGAACTGAGTCCTCCTTAATCTTGGGGAAGATCAAGAGACTTATTTTCATTGAAGTTTCCTTATGTTTATTTATTGCTCTCTGTTTCTTTAAGGCAAAGAGAACATTAAAAAAAATGTGTTAGTGTCCTTAAGTCTGAACCGTGACAGTTGGCACACGAAGGTAGTCAATTTGACATCAATTCTTGTTGATGATGCATATGAAGATGATTACTTGATTAGAGACGATGTAATTATTCTTGTCATGGAATCTACAGGACATGGTCTTGGGTTGGAGGTTTTAAAAAGCAATTGGGAGCCTCATAAATAGTGGAAATAGAATTAAACGGTATTATGTTGTTCTTGCAACTTTTCTTTTGGACTGTTTGACAGTAACAACTATTGGGTATAGCAGCGATGTTATCCCTGTCGCAAAACGTATGTCTAATGTTACAGTGATTGTTCAATTCCCAAGTCTGGTGCAGAACAAAAGTACTGGACACAAACCTAGTCTCAGGAGTTCCTCTTCCAGAGATCTTAAGAAGTGCGGGTTCTTGGAACATTTACCAGAGCCAGAGGCTATGATGCTATTGGAATACCATCAAAGGAAAGGAAAGTTCATATTTTGTGTTATACTTGTCATGGTACTTTATGTAGCTGCGAGATTTTAGTTATGAGTTGTACAATTCTTGTTTAGACTAAAGCTTTATGCTTCGTGATTTTACAGTATCACAAAAGTGGTTTGATGAGAAGTCTGCCAGCATAGGTTACCCATCAATGCTTCCCCTTACCAAACTTGCTAATGGGTTTTTGATGAACGGAGAAGTCAAGATTGTAGTCGAGGTATATGTTGGTGTTCTTGAAGTTGTTGGCAAATCATATGTGTTAGAGGAAACTTCATTAGTTAATGAAAGCATCAATGTCAATGGGTTTCAAGTTCTTCCTTCACAGGTTCATAGAAAATGTTTTTCAAACAAAAACAAAAAAATTGTAAGAGTCACTCTCTATAGTTCAGTTTCTTGTATATATCCAAGTTTGTGGGTCTGTTTTCAGGTCTGCAAAAATTCCTATCTCATATGGTTTTACTTGCAGGTGGAAACTGTGAACAATCTCTTTGAAAAGCACCCAGACATTGCATCAAAATTCCGTCCCCTCAGAAACTCTCCAATCTTGATCTCGCCAATGCATATTGTACCCTACCTTGTATGAAAAAGGCGGGTTTTAAGTTGGATTGGTTGGAGAAGAAACTGAAAGAGGTTGGTAAGACTCGGCTGCAACAACATGAGAAAGAGTTGAAGGAATTAAAGGACTTGAAGGAAGAGTTTATGCTAGAGTTCTGACGATGAGGATGATTTAAGTTCTAATGCTATTTAAGAGTTTGGATCTAATTGGTGTGTTTTAGTTTTTTAAAAACAGTGTCCTCTTAATCTTGGAGAAGAAGATCAAGAGGCTTAAATTGTCATTGAGGGTTTCCCTATGTTTCTTTTATTAATGCACTTTGTTTTATTGATGAAAAAAAAAAGTGTGTTAATGTCTTTTAGCCTTAACTGTGACAGTTGTAGTCAAATTAACATCAATTCATGTTGATGAAGATGATTAGAGACAGTGTCCAAGATGAAGATAAAACAACTGAGAGACTGCACAAAAAGTGGAAATAGTGTTATGTTCTTCGTGCAACTTCTCCTCTGAACTTAAAAGCAGATAACAATTTTACTAAAAAGAATAAAAAGGGTTATATATAAAGAGTATAAATATATTGTAATCATTTTTAATAGATGCAGCCGCATCAATAATTAGTCCTATTAGCCAAACCTAAGAGCTGTGAGGGGCCGAAGCGTTTTACATTCCTCAAGTTTCCGTAATCAACACGGTTCCCATTCAAAACCTACAAGGTGCTTTTAAAATAAAGAGACCTGCTTAGGTGATATTTAAATTGAATATATATCAGATCAGATTGGCCATTAATTAACTTGGTTATGTGATGTGATCCACGAGGTAAACCACAATTATATCAGACTTGGTGGGAGAAAAAAAAGAACGAAAATTAGAAAATAACTTGATATAAGTCAAGTAAACGGTGTTAATGAAAGTTTTTTTTTGTTTTTGAAACTCTCCCTTTGGACTAAAACCAAAACCTTGTTCTTGGGATTAGTTCGTCAAGAAAAAGTAAACAGAGAATTATACACATATACTGTAGTCATGATAGTATATGTGGCCGCAGTAATAAATAGTCCTATCATCCCACCTCTGAACTATAAGAAGCTGAAGCCTTTCGCATTCCTCAAGTTTTCTTGTTTAACACGATTCACATTCAAAGCGAGGTGACCCTGCGTATTATCGAACTTTACTTATACAAATTGTTGTATGTGTGTGTGTTTTTTTGAATTGTCAAAAAAATTCGGTTTCGTAGGTAATCTGAATCTTATCTTCATGTTCTGGTAGTTTAACTGCAAGGAGTCTGGAGTCGTCATCAAGATCAATGGAAAAGCAATATGAAAAGAAGATCACATGGACGATTAAGAATTTCTCCTCTTTGCCGTCTGAGAAAATTTATTCTGATAATTTCGTAGTTGGTGACTCCAAATGGTACGAAAAAACTTATTCTCTAATGGTTTCGTTCACTTTAAGTTTATATGATATTGTCCTTTGCTTTATTGGTTTTTGATAAATTTGATGAGAGTAAGAACATAAATATGCTTAGGAAGAATTATATTAGACTCTCATGATTAGAATTGTACAAGATACATTCTCTTATATAGAGATGAGTTTCCCAAACTAAGATAAGGATAAATGTAAACTATATATTTATACATTCCTAAATATACTTAACTTCCTAAACCAATATTAACATTTATCTAATATCTTCTAGAATAATATCTTCATGACTTCCATTTTCTTGTTTATCATCTTGACCGTCGATCTTGGTCGATCTCCAGTTCACTATCTCCCAATACCCCCTGGCAAGCTCATACGTGGTAACACGGGTGAGATTGGACAAATCTTCAAAATAACGGCTTTATACCCAGCCGTCGGGTCATCGACGTTTATACCCGGTCGTAGGGTTCAATGCGGCTACAATACCCAGCCGTTAGGTCATCGACGTTTATACTCGGTCGTAGAGTCATCAATAGCGTTTATACTCGGCCGTAGAGTCATCTTTGTGGCATTTATACTCAGCCATAGAGTCAATTCTTTAGGTTATGCTTGATTAACCAATAAAGCATAATTAGGATAAACTTGGTGAAACATTATCACCATCAATCTTCAACACCATGGATACGCGTGATGAGCCGTTATCGGCTTAAGCATCATCATCACGGAACGAATCTTATCGATTCATGTTCAATATCCGATGTTTTGTTCTTCTAAGAAACTAGCAATTATGCTAGCCAAACTTACATCAACTTGGCCAATCAATGGCCGAACCGATAAAACAAGCCAACTGGCTTCTTCTTTGTCTTTAGATACCAACGATCACCATTGGTTTATGATGGATCTTCCAACACCGCCGGATCAGCATCGTATCCGACTATCCGTCAAAGTCATCGTCGTGGCTTCATTTTTTTCGTAGTAAAACAAAGAAAACCACATGACGATAGGTAGAGTAGCACAAACACGTGCTATTATGCCCAAATCTCTTATACAAGAGACAAAACATCATTTTTTTTTTTTTTTTCACTTGGCCAACAGGCCGAACATCACCGTACGTGAACCAAATCATGGCCGCGCATAAAAAATAACAACACACTCACGTGTGTGTCTAGACCAAATTCCAGATTTTTTTTTTTTTTTTTTTAAAATAAAAATCAGAAGAAACTTGCATAAAAAGCAAGCCACGAAAGATCATAGAAATTAGAGAGAAACGACAGAAAACAGATAGACATCATAGAAGCAGAAGCAAACAAAAAACTCTAACCAATAAGAATAGAGATCCACAGGATCGACTGCTCTGATACCATGATAAATTTGATGAGAGTAAGAACATAAATATGCTTAGGAAGAATTATATTAGACTCTCATGATTAGAATTGTACAAGATACATTCTCTTATATAGAGATGAGTTTCCCAAACTAAGATAAGGATAAATGTAAACTATATATTTATACATTCCTAAATATACTTAACTTCCTAAACCAATATTAACATTTATCTAATATCTTCTAGAATAATATCTTCATGACTTCCATTTTCTTGTTTATCATCTTGACCGTCGATCTTGGTCGATCTCCAGTTCACTATCTCCCAATAGTTTTGGTTTTAATATGCCTGCAGGCGTCTTCAGGCCTTTCCCAAGGGAGATGCGAGTAGTAATCATAAATGTTTGTCTGTCTATCTCCATGTTGCTGATTCTGAATCTTTCCCGCATGGTTGGAAAAGACACACCAAATTTCGCATAACTGTTGTTAATCAAACGTCAGAGAAACTTTCCCAACAAAGAGGTAAATTGTGTTTCTTAAGGCAGACAAAATTAAGGTCATGTTTGATGTTCTATTTGTCATAGACTTTGTCGGACTTTGTGTTGCTGCTAGATTCTTTTTTATGTTTTGTACAGTTCTTGTTTTGACTTAACTTCTTTGTTTCGTGACTTGATAGTATCTCAGAACTGGTTTGATGAGTTCAACAACTGGGGTTTCTCTGAATTGCTTCCCCTAACCAAACTTGTTGACAATAATGATGGGTTTTTGGTGAATGGAGAAGTCAAGATTGTTGCCGAGGTTGGTGTTCTTGAAGTTGTTGACAAATCAGATGTAATGGACGAAACTTTATTAGTTAATGAAAGCCTCAATGTCAATGGGTTTCAAGTTCTTCCTTCACAGGTAAATTAAGTACTTCTAACCATATAATTCACTTTCCTGTACGAACTGCGTATTAGGGTTGTGGGTCAGTTTTTCAGGTCTCTAAAAACTGTTATTTGAGAAGGTTTTACTTTATTCGTCTACGTTTACCTTACAGGTAGAAGTTGTGAACAATCTCTTTAGAGAGCACCCAGATATTGCATCACAATTCTGTCTGGATAACCCACATCTGAGAACAGCATACTTGACTAGCGTACTAAGCTTGGCTGAGATTTTGTGCCAGTCCCCGGAGAAACTCTCCAATGATGATCTGTCCAAGGCATATTCTACACTATCTTATGTGACAAAAGCAGGGTTTAAATTAGACTGGCTGGAGAAGAAACTGAAAGACGTTGGTGAGACTCTGGTGCAAGAGATTGAGGAAGAATTAAAGAACATGAAACAAAAGTGTGAAGACATGGAGGCTCTGCTGAAGTTCTTACGTTGATGTTGTTTGATGACTTAAATTGTTGTAGGCAGTTAAGTCTTTGGATCTGATTGGTGTTTTTCGTCTCTTTGTTGTTGTCTAACTTTAGAACAGAGTCCTCTTAATCTTTGAGAAGATCAAGAGACTTGTTTTATTTTATTGCATTTTGTTTCTCGATGGAAAATAAGTTTTTAAAAATGTCTTAGGGGGTGTATTGAACTTGATATTTTAGGAGATTAGTGGGATTTTAATATTTTAGAATTGTGATTAAATTTGAAATTTTAGGATTTGATGAGATTTGAGTTTTGAGATTTGTTGAAATTTGATTATTGAATTTTAGGTGATTTTGATATGTGAAAAAAAAAAAAAAAAAAAAAGAGAAACTTGGAATGTCATTGATTAATTTACCTAAGCTTCTTTCATACTTTGATTAATTTAAGAAGAAAAAATAGACATTGGTCATGTTCTTTTTCCAATCGTTGGTGAAGCAACTGCGACACAAATAAAAGGCCCAAGATGATATGCATTTCGGAAAAATAAAGAGCTGTCACTGTTAACCAAAAACAAAAAGTGAGGTTCGTAAAAAGATTAATCTCATATGAAGAAACTGCAGCTCTCATGAGAACTTAAAAGCCTTTAAACCGGTTACAATGATAACACTGAACACTATAAATATTCCTCATGAGCATGATGACTGCACGATCGAAGAGAAACTCATCTTGCCAATGAGTGTTTAAAGTAGTTGGAAATGAATCAACGATGGTTTTAGCACATCCACAAGAAAATGAAGTTGTTGATCTGTTTTATTCTCTCGTGAAATATTGAATTGTTGACGATATGTAATGCAGCAGTAGCAGCAGAAGAATGAATGTCTCAAGTTGTTGTTACCAACCGTCGCCGACTCGCCGTTGTCGGAAGCTCCGCTGCGGAGGTGGCTGAGACATCTGATTTTGATACATATTGGGTCGGTCTTTTAGTGAAACAGAGCACGCCTTTTCAGGCAGATCCTTCATTGGAGACAATGTTGGTGTTGAATCTTCTTCGGTTATATCGTCGTCGTCTTAATCATCTTCAAGCGGTGACGGTGAAGACTGAGTTGTTTCAAACGGTGTGGTTTGTTTACTTGTAGCTTTGTTTGAGTAAATTGGGTTTGATATGTAGATGAAGTTATCAACAGAAGAAGCCGTGGTTTTTTCTTGAAGATCAAGAGAAGCTTGTAAAGTTGGTTCATGGTGAAAATGGGTTTTGTTTGGAGTTTGAAGAACGCCTAGGCAAAGAGGATTGGATAAAGAATCGATGTTAGATGATGGTGACGGAGAAGGTTCGTTACTTGTGGTGGAGATGGCTTGGTTGAGAGTTGTGGTGGTCGTGACGCCGCTGGCGGTTGAGACCGTAGTAGTGATGGGGAGGCCGAGAGAGTTGTGACGACGGCGGCGGAGTAAGAGAGAGCAGTAGAGAGTTGCACTTATATAAAAAAAAAAATTGCATTAGATGTTGAACTCTTCTTAAAAAGAATATTTTCTTTCAAAATTTCACCCTTCAAGGTGAGATTTTATAAGGCATATTTTTTAACTAGAGATATTAGAAAAGTCTCCTAAAATCTCATTCTATAGTTTTTTATTAAAAAATTGTGATTTTTTGAATAACAGTAGATTTGAGGTGAAATTTATAAATTATTGATTGAATAACCAGAGATTCTAAATGATTTTTATAAATTTCATATTTAATAACATCGGATTTCAAATGATTTTTAAAAATCATCAATTAAATAACATGAGATTTCAGAATACTCCAAAATCTCCTAAAATATCAAGTTCAATACACTCCTTAGTCTCTCCATTAATCATGATGATCATAGATATTGGCATTCATTAGTTAACATGTCGATTTGCCTAGACGTTTTCTAATGCATTTCGCAAGTATTATACAAATCGTAACTTTTTCCTAGTCCATGTTAACAATAAGTATATTTTATTTATTTCATTAATTACAAAATTTATTTGACACAACTTCATCAGAAAAAAAAAAAATTGAGTATAATTATTTTGGAATTACAAAGCATTTATTCAAAATTTCTTTTAAAGCATTGGACACAACTTCATCAGTTTAAAGAAAAATTACAAAAAAATTATTTAAGAAACAAAAAAGAAAAAAAAATTATGTTATGGATTTCCACCTATCAATCCCATCTCCTTTTAAACACTTCCAAATCGAGAGAGGTATGTACTTTTCTTCTGAGATCAAAAAGAAAAACAATGAGGATCAAAGAACTACGCAAGTAGACAGTGGCGTATCTAGAAAAAAAATTTAGTCAGGGCAAAATTTAACTGAAACCCAAAGATTTTTTTATAAGAAGTCTTTTGGTGAAAAATATGACTCAAATTTTATTTAAAATAGACAACCCATTTTAAAAATTTGGTTAATTTTTTAAGTAACACAATGCTATTAAATGTATACCGGGTTGTAATTCCTATATAAATAAAAGAGAAGTACACAATTGTTCTCGGGTCGGTTCAAAATTGGCAAAATAACCCGAAATTAACAAAACGGATCCGGGTCATAAATATCCACTTCTTTAAGATTGGGTTATCGGGTAATGATTTAAAAATATAAATAAAACAAAAAGAAACTAACTATGAGAATATTGGTCGTTCCTTCAATTTAGGAAACTAACAAAATTTGTGTATATTTTATTTTCTAAAGTTTACGAATAATAATAACTACCCAAAATTTATGGAAACAGAAAATCGTTTTTAGTAAACTAAAATATTTTTGGTTCATGTAATTTAGGAAACCAGCAAACAATTAGTATTATGTTAGTCGATAACGCTTCCATTTCGGAAACTATAATTATGGTATTTTAAAATTATAGAAGTGCAATTGGAAGATTTACTATGCAATTTTGAATTATAGAAATATCATTTAGTTACAAAGATATTTCCTTAAAAACTGTACCTAATTTGTAGTCATCGAATTGATTTAGATACCGTAAATCTTATTAATTACTATCCTAAATTAAGAAAGTCCAAATATATTTCCTTCCAAGATTTGATTACCGAATTAAATATGGTTAATATTTCAAAAATTAGGAGAATATACCCTAAAATCTAACTTAATCGAGTAACAATTATACGTCTCCCTATAAATACACGTTAGTCATCTAGATTGAACTCATTATAGCTTCCACATATTATTTGCTTCATTTCTCGATTAAGCTTTCCAAATGGCTGTCATTCTTCCAATAACATAAGCAACACACCCAAAAAGAACTTGGAAACAATACACCACTTACTAAAAACCATGGAATAAGCTTATATTTGTATTTTTGTAATTTATTATATTCGTTTTCATTAGTTTATATGTAAGTTTATATGTATTTTTTTTTTTTTTTGCAAGAATCCATTTATTATGTTCCTAAATCAATATGTGTTTTTGTAGATATCATTAGTAAGGAATCTAGAGATCATTTTTTTATGCATTGTGGGTTATTACGTATATTCTAACGTCAGAACATGTATGTAATTTTGCAACGGGTCAGAACATGTTGAAAATTTATCCCGAAAATATTTTACGTTTATATAATCTTTTTTTTGAATCAAACTTAATTACTTACACAATATTTTCCTGTATCTATTTTAAAAAATTAATACAATTTATTCATTATTTTATTTTATCTAAATTCATGATAATGTTAAAATTTTATCTCTTTTAATTTTATTTTATCAAACCCCAGTGTATTATCATTTACTCTCTTTTTCCTTCTATTATTTTATCTAATGTCCAAACTCATTACAAAAATATATATTCTATTGATCGTGAAATAAAATATAACATATACCAATCCGTTACGAATTTATGTATTTGTGAATATTCCCCCCACGCTGTAACGCGGATCTGGTCCTAGTATTGGTAAAATAAATAGACAAGCTGGACTTTTAACTTGAGTTTGTATAGATTGGAAGACACATTTGATGTAAAAAACGTATGAATATAGAAAAAACTGAGTAACAGGGGCTAAAAAGAATTAATTACCAGAGGCATAATTCAAAATTATTATAAAATAGCACTAGTCTAAAAAAATTTGACTGTGGCAACTGTTCCTCCCTAATCTAACGTGGATCCGCCGTTGCAAGTAGGGAGGGGCAGTTGCCAGGTGGAACAATAACACGATTACACGAGCAGAGGACGAAAATGCAGGTCAATAATACATTATACATGAATATTTTTTGTTTATGAAACTACATGAAATTATTAAAAGGGAGATTTACTCAAATGTTATACATTTTAGGTAATATTACCAGAATATACAAAAAAATATTTTATTATTAGAATATTTCGGGTATTTTCAAAGTACCCAGCATGCTTTTGTTTTATGTTACCGGAAAAAATGTAATTACAAAAATGTCATTGCCACGTCAAAAATCACTGACATGTATTAAATAACTCAGCCGTAACGCGTTACAGAGGTAATGAAGGCTGAGTTATAGGTATGTTGCGGCTGATTTATGGAAAAACATTTGAGTAAGAGCGGACAGCTGACTTAGAGCATAACTCAGCAAGGTGTTAAGGCTGACTTATTAAAATCTGACTGAGTTATGCTCTAATTCAGCCGTCCTTACGGCTGAGTTTTCACCCGATGGTTGAGTTGTCAAAATTTTGGCTGAATTATAACTACGACACGGCTGAATTAACTTTTTCCGGGTGGCTGAGTTATGAATAACGACTTATGAGATGTAGTAACGGCTGAGTTATGGTTAAAAACTATAACTCAGCCGTGATAGGCTGACTTATCGTACAACTCGGCCATTCCACGGCTGACCTAGTAGCAAAAGATTAATTACTATAATATTATTCAGTTACGGCTGACTTATTAAACGATACGGCCGAGTTACATATTTTCAGTTGATGAAGCAGCTGAATTTGGCTGCCATTTTTTTGCTTTTTAATTACTGTAATGTTATTCATGTTGTGACTGAGTTATAATTTTTTTGATGGCTGAGTTTTATTTAGGCGAGCTATAATTTGTTTGATGGCTGACTTGCCACGTCAGACACATCATCCATGTCAGCATTCCATGTCATCATCTTTCTTCTCCGGAAATACGAAACGTCTTTCCTTCGACTCTTGTTCTTACATGGTTTTTACCTTCTTCTTCACCTTGTTCTTCTACTTCTTCTTCACTTTCTTCTTCTACTTCTTCTTCACTTTCTTCTTCCCCTTCTTCTTCATCTTGTTCTTCTAACTTCTTCTTCACCTTGTTCTTCATTTTCTTTCATGGATCCAGTTCCGGTACTAGTTGTTTCCGGTAATTAGGTAAAGAAACAGATATATGTATTTAACACCGACGATAGAAGGTGTATAGTTGTGCAGATAGATAGAGGCACAACACACGATAAGCTCGTGGAGCATGTTCTTAAAGACTACGAATTGCATGCATTTAGCCATGTGCTATACACATGCTCTCGATGTAAACAAGTTGGGCACAATGCGAAAACTTGTTCGATGCAGTATTATTGTAATACATTTGTTTTATTTTGTGCAATAACTCAGGCGTCAAGCATTATAACTCAGCCGTCATATTAATCGACGAGACTTTTCGTTTTCTGCTTTCAGATTATTCCTTGTGATAACTCAGCACAAAGCATTATAACTCAGCCGTCATATGAATTCGACGAGACCTTTTGTTTTTCCGTAAATACTGTAACTCAGCCGTCAAGCAATATAAATCAACTGTTTGCTTTCAGATTATTTTTTGTGATATCTCAGCCACAAAACATTATAATTCAGCCGTCATATGAATCGACGAGACCTTTCGTCTTCCAGTAAATACTATAACTCAGCCGTTAAGTTTTTTTTTTCGGGTTGTGACGTGAAAAATCAAAAATGATGTGTATTTTAATTTGCTGATGTGTTTGTTTTTTAATTTTTTTAATCAAAATCGAAAAACTAAACTCAAGGGATAAATTGTAATTACACCCAGGACACTAAACATTTAAGCAATTTTTAGAAGATTGTTAGATATGAAGTATAAACCAACTTTTGGATAACATTTGAGTAATTCTTTCTTATTAAAAATGAAATTGCATGTACCATTTGGGCTTCACAACATTATTAAACTTTTTCTTTTTAATGTATAAAGAATGTACTGAAAGATTGATTAGTTAAAATTAGGAAGAGTTACTATAATATTACTAAAATGTTTCCTTATTACTTGTTTAGGAAAAAAACGCAATTACGGATAATACCATTAGAGGAAAAAAAATATTGGGAACAGGCAGAAAGTCTACCCGTTCTTTGATGGTACATAATTCTGGTACATAAAGACAGTAGGTATAGTTGGTATATGAAGGTGGCAGAGTGAGGGGGTACGTTAGATTTAATTGGTATATTTAGTTGTAGTGTTGGTACACTTATGTTTAAGGTAGATTAATTAGATAGATTTATGACTGCGTTAGATTAAGTTGGTAGAGGAATTTCCTTTGATGATATACTTATTTTTTGAGCAGGTAGATCGATAGACTTAAAATTGCCGGAAGATATTTATGGTAGACTAATGACCCGTTGCAACAGATATATGTGATAGACTTAGTCCTTAACAGATATTTTTGGTATACTTACTATGTTTTTTGAAATAGTTTTAGTAGTGTAATGGTAGACTGTATAGAGTTGCGATAGACTTATAGGGGGATCTATATAACTCACTTTTTATAGGTTTTTAAGTTAGAAATCAGATGTTGAGATGAACATCTATAATAGTTGAGTAAAAAACCCACAAGTGAAACCAAAAAAATAGACATAAGTCATGAAAAAATAAAGTGAGGCAGGGAAAATTAGGGTTTTCAGTCGTATGTTAGAGGTAGAAGACGAGGATATTCTGGTAATTCCAGGTTCATTAAACCTAAAATTGAACGTGTACGTACATAAAAACGTGTACGTACATAAAAACGTGTACGTACATATGAACGCATACGTACACAAGTTATGAACGCATATGTACATATGAACACACAAATTGTTTACAAACAAAACATTCAAAACATGTACGTACATAAGTTATTTAAATGTAACATTCAAAAAAAGTACTTATGTGAGAAACGTGATAGAAATCATCATAAAGCGAACTATGTCATTCAATCTTGATTGAGACTAATTAGGGAGATAAGTGAAACAATCACACATAAAGATATGTATAACTGAAATGTGCAATATCAGATTCTCTCACCATATTCTCACAAATTACAATTAAATCCACCGTTGGGCATAGTTATAGAATTGTCAAACCCACCGTTGAACATAGTTATAGAGGTGTCAAAAATATAAGCTATGCATGTTGCAGTTTGGGTGTACGTACATAACATTCTTTTGTTAAATGTATGTTGCAGTTTGGTGTACGTACATAACGTTTTTGAGATTAGTGTACGTATATAATGTTCTTTTGCTTAGTGTACATCCATAAATTCGTTTTAATGAAGGATATTATTGTAATTTTGTAGTCATCTTCAACATATCTTCTTCTGCAACCCTAGCTAATATTGTCGTTGTTGTTCACCGTAAATGAAACAAGTAAGAGCTGTCAAAATGGGCGGACTGTCCATGGGCGGACCATGTCCAATTCATTATGGACTGGTCATGGACAAGCTCATAAGTGAAACAGGCTTAAGTGACTGTGGTCAACAAAGCCCACGGACAAAACGGACGTGGACAACCTGGACATTGGGCAGCCCATTGGTCAGACAATTCTAGGTCAAAATTGATTTGGGAGAAATCGTAAAACACATTTCTCACTTTCTTCTAAACACCATTTTTTTCATTTTACAAAATCTGTTATATGTTGTCCAATGGACACCCATGGACAGCCCATAAAAATATGGGCATAAATGGACATGGCCGTTAATGGACCGGACGTTAATGGACACAGACAGCTATTTGTCCAAAATCAAATTGGACAATATTGGACAGGTTAAAATGGACGTGGACAGCCCATTTTGACAGCTTAGATGTTACTAGAACAACCTATGTAATTCATAATTGTTTATTTATTTATTTATTATATTTCCGAGAGGTAATGAATAATAACCACACAAAATTACATTTTAACTATAAAGGGTAATATTTAGATAACATAAATAGTATTTGTCGAATTTTATTACTTAGTTCAACTAGGTACAACTAAATATATATTTAGATTTGCATTTATATTTAAAATATGAAAATGAGAATTAAGGTTTATAAGAATTTCTTTACGTATTGAACTATTAAATAACCATATTTAATCAACAATACAAGAATTTCTTTACATATTGAACTATTAAAGAACCATGTCTTTAGCAACTGCAAACATTTGAGCAGCAGATTGAGGTCTCCCGAGTTCTAAATAAGTAGCGCCGAGATTGTTATACACATAACCAACTCCAAAATGTTTAGCACCAAAGCTTTCCTTTAACCTCTCTGCTGTACCACCTTCCAAGTAAGGAACTGCTTGAGAGACTCGGCCCGAGAACAAAAGTGTAACATCCGTGAACCAAAATCCCGGTTTAGGATCTGCATCGGTCGATGCAAGGTCTAATTTCTGCGTTTTGACTTAAGTCAAACGCTGCGTTTTGGGTTAGGGAAAACCCTTAACTCGGGAGTTTTGTCTCATTCGGGAGTTTGGCCGTTTTTTGTGAGAGAAAGAGAGAGACAAAACTGTTCTTGAGCATTCTGGTGATTTCTTGGAGATTTGGGACGTTCCTGTAGAGATCTGTAGCTGGGATCGTTGTAGGAGCTTCCTAGAAGCGTTTGCTTGCTTGTTTGTGGTTCAGATTCGTCTTGGCACAGGTAAGTGCATGACCATGGCTTATCTAAGCTAGAGGAACCTTTGACTTGCTTGTTTTTGTGAGGTTAGATGTGTTAGATCGTAGTTAGGGACGATAGAAAGTTTTCTTGTGGCTTGGGAATGAGTTTCTGTGGTTGTAGGAACGAAATCCGGCGAGAAGCTTCGGGGAAATCACGGTGCTCGACGTTGCGTCGATCGATGCATAGCTTGCATCGGTCGATGCAAGTGCGAGGACGGCGCGATAAACTTTAGGGTTTTCGTGTTGCGTCGAGCATGCGTCGGTCGATGCGGATTGGGTGTTGGTCGATGCAAGTTGCACTTGCATCGATCGATGCAGCTTCTGTGTCGATCGATGCTTCCCTGTGTGGCATCGATCGATGCATGTGTGGCGTCGGTCGATGCTAAGTCCTGTCATGTGTTGTCATTTGTTGATTGCTGTGTGATAGTTATTGGTACTCTATTGCTTGTGTGTATAGCCCAGTAGATGGGAGGATTGCCTTACTGAGTGTTTATGAAATACTCATGCATTGTAATATGTGTTTGTTGTGCAGGTAAAGGCAAAGTGTGATTGTGGAATCCAGGCAATGAAGAGGAGGATGTTCTAGGGGCTCGACTGAGTGTTTATCTGGCATTGTTAGGTTGCTAGAACTATGTCCTAGATTATGGTTTAGGATTGCTGGTTATTTGGTTTATGATGTTTGGATCATTAGTTAAGATTGGAATTTATATTGGTTATTTATATTTATTGGATTAATATTTATTGGATATTGGTATTATTATTTCCGCTGTTGGTTGTGTTGTGGTTAGGTGACTAGTGGGTATGGGACCACTAGTTGTAGTTTATTTTATTATATTATATTTATATTTTTTTAAAAAAAAGGGTCGGTCGTTTCATTTTGGTATCAGAGCCCTTACGGTTCTAGGTTTGGGTTCACTAGCCTTTGTGCTGTAGATGTTTGGGATTGCATGTCTTGATTGATTATGTGAGTTAGTCAATTGTGTGTGGCATGGAGTCCTAGAACATCCTCTTCGAGCCTATTGGTGATTCCATGGTGAGTTTCTATTTCAGTGCGTGGTCGCGGGCGTGGTCGTGGTAGGGGCAGAGCCCCAGTGGTTAGTGAGACCGAGGACCAGAGTGTGACAGCTGAGGGTGTTGGCGAGTCGCAGGGTGTTCCGGGGGATTCTGTGAGTGTGGCCGGAGGGGGCGGTGTTGATGCTCCAGTGGTCGGTGATGCTAGGGTCCCGGGTGTGGGAGCCCCAGCGGGTGGAGTCCCTGGTGTGGACATTGCGGCTTTGCTAGCACAGGTGTTGGAGCGGTTACCACCTGTGGTACCGGCTCAGGCTCGGGTAGTGCCACCAGTGGTGGCGGAGGAGCGGCAGACAGTGGCTGCGGATGTGGGGGTCCATGGTCGATATCTCACCATGTTGACAGAGATGGGTCGGTTGCATACTGAGCAGTTTTCAGGAGGTGTAGATCCTACTGCTGCGGATGCGTGGAGGACGAGAGTGGAACGTAACTTCCACACTCTGAGATGTCCTGAGGAGTTCTGGGTGGACATAGGGGTCTACTTTCTGAGTGGTGATGCTGAGTTGTGGTGGAGGTCTATGGCTGCTAGGAGGGCGCAGCGGGAGATGACTTGGGCTGACTTCATTTTGGAGTTCAACCGCAAGTATTTTCCTAGAGAGGCTTTGGATCGTTTGGAGGTGCAGTTCCTTCAGTTGTCTTAGGGGACACGGTCAGTGCGGGAGCTGGATTTGGAGTTCAGTCGACTTCTGTGTTATGGGGATCGGGCTATGGTGTCTGAGGAGGCTCAGATCAGGAGGTTTTTGAGGGCTCTACGTGATGATTTGAGGGTCCACTGTAGAGGGCGGAGTTATGCTACGCGTGCAGAGCTGGTTGAGACTGCAGCAGAGATTGAGGAGGATATCCGGGCACAGTCAGTGGCGGTAGCTCCAGCAGTTCAGCCTAGTAAGGCTCAGCAGCAGAGTGGTTCTAGCAGGGGCGGTAGGCATGCTCAGGGAACCAAGAGGAAGTGGGAGGCTACGCAGAGGCCGAGTGGTGCAAGTTGCTTCGGTTGTGGAAGCAAGGATCACAAGGTTGCTAGTTGTCCCAAGAGGAGTGTTCCGACGGCAGGGCCTCGAGTATGTTATCATTGTAGGGAGGCAGGGCACATCAGGCCTTTCTGTCCCAAGTTGCAGCCGGTAGCAGTGGCAGCGTTGCAGCAGGTGCAGCCTGGAGGTCAGCAGGTGGCACGGATTGAGCAGACCCCACGTGCTTAGACGACTGTAGAGACTGGTGGAACCAGTGCCCGGGCGATCACATGTATAATTTTTGGTACTTAAACTTTGTGAATTTTTTTTTAGTAGGTACAGATTTTGTGTTTTCCTGTGATAAAGTGTTAGGTTCTCAACACATGAGGTTTGTGTAGGGACCTTGTTGGTGGGCGGGTTTAAGTCCCACGTTATGTTTGATTCTGAAGCTTCTCATAGCTTCATTACTCCGGAGTGTGCAGAGTGTGCAGGAATCAGAGGGGATCCCGGGGAGCGTACAGGAGTTGTTAGAGTTGCTGGAGGCAAGTTCCTGAGAGTGATTGGACGAGCTAGAGGGGTTGATATTCAGATCGCATGAGAGTCAAGGCCAGCGGATTTGCTTATCAGTCCAGTGGAGTTGTATGATGTTATTCTCGGGATGGATTGGTTGCATCGGCATATGGTGCATTTGGATTGCTATCGGGGTAGAGTGGAGTTTGAGCGTCCAGGAGGGAAGTTGGTTTTTCAGGGTATTAGACCGACTTCGGGGAGTCTCGTGATCTCAGCCATTCAGGCTGGGAAGATGATCGAGAAGGGCCGTGAGGCTTATCTGGTTACTATATCTATGCCAGAGTCAGTGGGGAAGTCTACGGTTAGCGGTATTCCGGTAGTAGAGGAATTTGAGGATGTGTTTCAGTCTTTGCAGGGAATACCACCATCTCGGTCGGATCCTTTTACCATTGAACTGGAACCGGGGACGACACCGTTATCCAAGGCTCCTTACAGAATGGCTCCAGCAGAGATGGCATAGCTGAAGAAGCAGCTGGAGGATCTGTTGAATAAGGGATTCATCCGTCCTAGTGTATCACCTTGGGGAGCGCCGGTGTTGTTTGTGAAGAAGAAGGATGGGAGTTTCAGGTTATGCATTGATTATCGAGGCTTGAACCGGGTCACGGTGAAGAACAAGTATCCTCTTCCTAGGATTGATGAGTTGTTGGATCAGCTGAGGGGTGCTACTTGGTTCTCTAAGGTGGACCTGGCGTCGGGTTATCATCAGATACCGATAGATGAGGCAGATGTGAGGAAGACTGCTTTCAGGACGAGGTATGGGCATTATGAGTTTGTGGTGATGCCTTTCGGGTTAACTAACGCACCAGCAGCGTTTATGAAATTGATGAACAGTGTGTTTCAGGAGTTTCTGGATGTATCTGTCATCATTTTCATCGACGATATCCTGGTCTATTCTAAGAGTGCTGAGGAGCATGCGGTGCATTTGAGGGTAGTTATGGAGAAGCTGCGGGAGCAGAAGTTGTTTGCTAAGTTGAGCAAGTGCAGTTTCTGGCAGCGTGAGATGGGCTTTCTGGGTCACATTGTTTCTGCAGAGGGGGTTTCTGTAGATCCAGAGAAGATTCAGGCTATCAGAGATTGGCCTAGACCGCAGAATGCTACAGAGATCGGAAGTTTTCTCGGATTGGCAGGTTACTACAGGAGGTTTGTGCAGGGGTTTGCAAGCAGAGCACGTCCTATGACTAAGTTGACAGGGAAGGATGTTCCTTTCGTCTGGTCAGAAGAGTGTGAGGAAGGCTTTGCAAGCCTGAAGGAGATGTTGACTACTGCGCCAGTGTTGGCTTTGCCTGAGCAAGGAGAACCCTATGTGGTTTATACAGATGCATCTAGAGTTGGTTTGGGGTGTGTTCTGATGCAGCATGGGAAGGTGATTGCCTATGCTTCGCGTCAGTTGCGGGTGCATGAAGGCAACTATCCTACTCATGATTTGGAGATGGGTGTTGTAGTCTTTGCCCTGAAGATTTGGAGATCTTATCTTTATGGTGCAAAGGTACAGGTGTTTACAGATCATAAGAGCCTAAAGTATATATTCACTCAGCCTGAGTTGAAATTGAGGCAGAGGCGGTGGATGGAGCTTGTGGCGGATTATGATTTGGAGATAGCCTATCATCCTGGTAAGGCTAACACGGTAGCAGATGCTCTGAGTCGGAAGAGGGTAGCTTCGGCTCAGGAGCAGGAGATGGAGTCTCTAGTAGGAGAGATCAGTGCGTTGAGCTTGTGTGCTGTTTCACTGGAACCGTTGGGTTTGGAAGCAGTTGACAGAGCAGATCTTTTGAGTAGGGTGCGGTTGGCACAGGAGAAGGATTTGGGGCTGGTGAATGCCTCAAAGGATGTTGATTCAGAGTATCAGGTCTCAGATAATGGTACTATCTTGGTGCATGGTCGGGTTTGTGTGCCCAAGGATGAGGAGTTGAGGCAGGAGATTCTGAGAGAGGCTCATGCGAGCAAGCTGTCTATTCATCCGCGAGCGACTAAGATGTACCGTGATCTCAAGAGGTACTATCATTGGGTCGGGATGAAGAAGGATGTAGCGGGTTGGGTTTCGAGATGTGATGTGTGTCAGCTGGTGAAGGCTGAGCATCAGGATCCTGGCGGGTTACTGAAGAGTTTACCCATTCCTGAGTGGAAGTGGGATATGATTACCATGGATTTTGTGGTAGGATTGCCAGTGTCTCGGACTTTTGATGCTATCTGGGTCATCGTGGACCGGTTGACTTAGTCAGCACATTTTCTGGCCATTAAGAAGACTGATGGAGCAGCGGTTTTGGCTAAGAAGTATGTGAGGGAGATAGTTAGATTGCATGGGGTGCCAGCGAGCATTGTGTCTGACAGAGATTCTAAGTTCACTTCGGTGTTCTGGCAGGCATTTCAGGCAGAGATGGGCACTAAGGTGCATATGAGTACAGCTTATCATCCCCAGACAGATGGACAGTCTGAGAGGACGATCCAGACGTTGGAGGATTTGCTGAGGATGTGTGTTTTGGATTGGGGTGGCCATTGGGTAGATCACATGAACCTGGTAGAGTTTGCTTACAACAACAGCTATCAGGCGAGCATTGGTATGGCTCCTTATGAGGCTTTGTATGGGAGGCCGTGTCGTACACCTTTATGCTGGACTCAGGTGGGGGAGAGGAGCATGTACGGGGCAGATTTTGTTCAAGAGACCTCAGAGAAGATCCGGGTTCTCAAGCTGAACATGAAAGAGGCTCAGTATAGGCAGAGGAGTTATGCTGATAGGAGGAGGAGAGACCTGGAGTTTCAGGTAGGAGACAGAGTGTACCTCAAGATGGCCATGTTGCGGGGTCCGAACAGGTCATTGACAGAGACTAAGTTGAGTCCGAGGTATATGGATCCGTTCAGAGTGATTGAGCGAGTTGGACCAGTGGCATATAGACTGGAGTTACCTGAGGTTATGCGAGCTTTCCATAAGGTATTCCATGTGTCTATGTTGCGGAAGTGTCTCCGTGAGGATGATCAGTTGTTGGCTAAGATTCCAGAAGATCTTCAGCCTAACATGACTTTGGAGGCGAGACCAGTGAGGGTTCTCGAGAGGAGGATCAAGGAACTTCGGAGGAAGAAGATTCCTTTGATGAGAGTCCTGTGGGACTGTGATGGTGTGGAGGAGCAGACTTGGGAACCCGAGGCAAGGATGAAGGCAAGGTTCAAGAAGTGGTATGAGAAGCAACCACGACTTGAGCTTGCCTAGTCTGGTTCCGTCTGTAATCCGTGGCTGGAGCAGGAATGGGGTATTCCAGCCCATCTCTCTTGTTACTCGGTCGCTTGGGGTGGTTGGTTGTGCGACTCAGTAACAAGATGAGGTGGTGCTCGGGGTACAAAGTTTCCGTGAGGCGGGGTTTAGGGGAAAAGTTTCCTGAAATAGAAGTTTTCTTAAGTGGAAAGTTTCCAGAAATGGAAAGTGCTAAATATGGAAAGTTTCTCGGGAGAGAGAATTTGTCCATTTTAGCGGTGGAAAGCCTTGGAGGGGCTTGTGTGTGGCCTTAGTGGCGGGCTGTTTAGCCGTTTTGTTTGGCCTTTGTGGCGGGCTGTTTAGCCGTTTTGTTTGGCCTTTGTGGCGGGCTGTTTAGCCGTTTTGTTTGGCCTTTGTGGCGGGCTGTTTAGCCGTTTTGTTTGGCCTTTGTGGCGGGCTGTTTAGCCGTTTTGTTTGGCCTTTGTGGCGGGCTCTTTAGCCAGAGTGTCTTTGTGACGGTCCTTCGGGACAGATGCCTTCGTGGCGGGCTGTTTAGCCAGAGTGTCTTTGTGACGGTCCTTCGGGACAGATGCCTTTGTGGCAGGCTGTTTAGCCAGAGTGTCTTCGTGACGGTCCTTCGGGACAGATGGCCTTTGTGGCGGGGCTGTTTAGCCAGAGTGCCTTGGTGGCGGTCCTCTTTAGGACATTTGTTTGGCCTTGGTGGCGGTCCTCTTTAGGACATTTGTTTGGCCTTGGTGGCGGTCCTCTTTAGGACATTTTGTTTGGCCTTTGTGGCGGCCCTTGTGGCGTGTATATGATCCTTGTGTGGTCATATGGTATTCCAGTGAGGGAATATGTGGCTGGTAGAACATTGAGATGTTTTTGCGCGAGTCACGGGAAGGAAACCTGGATAGGGATAGGACTCAGACGTGTTCAGAATCGTTTGCTCGCGACTCTTGGAGGACTTTGGTTCTCCTAGTACTGCCATATTCGGAGACTTTGTGACTTTGGAGTATGGTTGGTATATCGACTTCGGACGACGGTCCGGAGGCGCGCTGTAGGGTGACGACCCGAGAGACGAGTTGGATTTTTCCTTATATATGATGGCATGCGGGTTTAGGCCTGATGAGGAGCCAGCATTGGCATGTAGACTTAGGTCTGATGAGGAGCCGATGAAACTCAAGGTTTAGGCCTATGAGAAAAAGGAAAGTCCAAAAGTCGAGAGCAAATGACGCCTGGAGCGTGAGTCTATCGCCTAGAGGTGACCTTCTGTAGATCGGTCGGAGGAGTGCGGACCGTGGAGACGGTTGCACGGGAGTCCTTGACTGATGGTTGTTTGGGATTCGAGGACGAATCCAGTTTGGTGGGGGAGAATTGTAACATACGTGAACCAAAATCCCGGTTTAGGATCTGCATCGGTCGATGCAAGTTGTGCATCGATCGATGCAAGGTCTAATTTCTGCGTTTTGACTTAAGTCAAACGCTGCGTTTTGGGTTAGGGAAAACCCTTAACTCGGGAGTTTTGTCTCATTCGGGAGTTTGGCCGTTTTTTTAGAGAGAAAGAGAGAGACAAAACTGTTCTTGAGCGTTCTGGTGATTTCTTGGAGATTTGGGACGTTCCTGTAGAGATCTGTAGCTGGGATCGTTGTAGGAGCTTCCTAGAAGCGTTTGCTTGCTTGTTTGTGGTTCAGATTCGTCTTGGCACAGGTAAGTGCATGACCATGGCTTATCTAAGCTAGAGGAACCTTTGACTTGCTTGTTTTTGTGAGGTTAGATGTGTTAGATCATAGTTAGGGACGATAGGAAGTCTTCTTGTGGCTTGGGAATGAGTTTCTGTGGTTGTAGGAACAAAATCCGGCGAGAAGCTTCGGGGAAATCACGGTGCTCGACGTTGCGTCGATCGATGCATAGCTTGCATCGGTCGATGCAAGTGCGAGGACGGCGCGATAAACTTTAGGGTTTTCGTGTTGCGTCGAGCATACGTCGGTCGATGCGGATTGGGTGTTGGTCGATGCAAGTTGCACTTGCATCGATCGATGCAGCTTCTGTGTCGATCGATGCTTCCCTGTGTGGCATCGATCGATGCATGTGTGGTGTCGGTCGATGCTAAGTCCTGTCATTTGTTGATTGTTGTGTGATAGTTATTGGTACTCTATTGCTTGTGTGTATAGCCCAGTAGATGGGAGGATTGCCTTACTGAGTGTTTATGAAATACTCATGCATTGCAATATGTGTTTGTGGTGCAGGTAAAGGCAAAGTGTGATCGTGGAATCCAGGCAATGAAGAGGAGGATGTTCTAGGGGCTCGACTGAGTGTTTATCTGGCATTGTTAGGTTTCTAGAACCATGTCCTAGATCATTGTTTAGGATTGCTGGTTATTTGGTTTATGATGTTTGGATCATTAGTTAAGATTGGAATTTATATTGGTTATTTATATTTATTGGATTAATATTTATTGGATATTGGTATTATTATTTCCGCTGTTGATTGTGTTGTGGTTAGGTGACTAGTGGGTATGGGACCACTAGTTGTAGTTTATTTTATTATATTATATTTATATTTTAAAAAAAAAAGGGTCGGTCGTTTCAAAAAGCAGCCAACCTATCCTAGCAGAAACACTTCCTTCTGAGTGCTGTTCTTGAGAAAGCTTCTCTAGTATACTTAAAGTCTTTTGCAATAACGAAATAGCAGTTTCAAACTCGTACTGCATTGCTACCTCAGAGTATGCTTCAGCGACTTCTACAGGGGAAGCTGTTTCTTTCTTCTCGACGATTTCACAAGCAAACTCCAAACATTTCTTTGAATCAGCAAACTTTTGTTGGTTTACCAAAGCTTTCGACATCGATATAAACACCATAGCTCTCATCTCACTGTCTTTCTCAGTTTATTGCACAACACTCTTCAATATATCAATCGCTTCCTCATACTTTCCCAACGCAACCTTCATGTTAGCAGCATCAATCTCAGCACGAATCAGCTCCAGTTTCATTCCCCAATTCTTTAAAACCCTCTCAGACATTCTATTCTGCTCCAAAGCCTTGTCATGCTGCTCTAAACCGCTATAAATCACACCAAGTAGTCTTCGATCCTGAGCAACCTCAGCTGAATTATTCCCTAACTCCTTCTTATGTATCTCTAACGCCTTCAACGCATAAGGCAAAGCCTCATTGAAATTCAAAACCACAACATAAGCATCAGCCAAACCCATATTCGCTACACCCATCTCTTTACTATCTTCATCAAAAGTCATCTCCTTTATCTCCAAACTCTTCTTCAAATTCTCAATAGTTTCCTCTCTCCTTCCCATAGCATTCTTAACATTAGCAAGCTCTAGCTGCACAGCGTGTAAAATAGGCCTACTGTCTTCCACCACAACATTATCTTCATCTGCTTCTAACTTAACTAGAATATGATTAGCTCTGTTCAAGTAACCTAAGCTATCACTAAAACGTTTCAAACCAAAATTAGCATAACCCATCAATTGCAACGCCATGGCAAAAAGAAGATTAGGTTGGTTATTCCCATTTCTATCAAAAGATTTAAGAGCTTTATCAGCGTAAGACATCACCTTTTCAGGATCCTCACCTTCCCGATCGAGATGGAGACCTAGTTTGAGAGCTGATAAACCCAACTTGTTGCCTTCAAAAGATAACTCCATCTCTTTAAATAAAAGAGAGAGAGAGAGAGAGAGAGAGAGAGAGAGAGAGAGAGAGAGAGAGAGAGAGAGAGAGAGAGAGAGAGAGAGAGAGAAAAAAAAAAAAAAAGAGAGAGAGAGAAACCTCAGCTGAAGCAACGAAGGGATGAAGAGTTTTGAGGAGCCAATTCTTACGGAGCATGGCCTTCAATTGTCTCCTCCAAGTACCCATTTCGTTCCGTGTTGCCCAAATTCCTTAGTAAGTCAGCGCTGAGAACCCATCACCCTAGAGCAAGAGATTGAGATGAGAGATTCTAATGTAATCGAAAAACAAAGGGGAAAAAAGATTGGCTTTAAGGACAAGAAGAAACCTTTACAGACTTGGGAAAGCAAACAATGAAAAAGAAGAGAGAGAGGTGGCGAAGACTTGGGCAAACCTCACTGACATTTGTTTCTGCTTCCCTTTTTTTCTTCTTTTTGCTAAATTTTTTTCTTGTTTCGGCTAGGAGAGATGCCTTTGCCCACTTCCACGACCGTATCTTTCTCTAAGTTCTTGCAACAATCAGCCAGAAGAAAACGAAACTCACGCAAAATAAAAACTAGATCTACAACTTTGTTAGAGAAAGTGAACAGTGAGCCCACGGAACAATCGTCCAGCTCTGATTATTTTCTTTCTTTTGCCATGATTTTAGTTGAAGAAGATGAATCAAATTAGAAGGAATCAATCTCATGTTTTTTGCCAAACCAAATTTAAGAGAATCTCAAAAAAATCAAGAATCGATCCTTCAAGGTTTGTGTGTTCTCTTTCTGTTAAAAATCAAAGACAACTTTAAATGTAAATGGTATTATTGTAATAAAACAAACAACCTTGGTTTATAAGTAATAATCAAACTTTCTGTATTATTTTTGTAAGTCGGTTTTCGAATCTACTGTGATAAGATTAGTACTAGTTAAATAGTTAATCTATATATACATTTTTGAAGTACATTTTGGGTTATACCCTTTTATTTGTACTTATTTAAACTTCTATTTTGCAATGTTGGTCCCTAAACAATTAAAAATTAAAAGCTCAATTAGGACAATTAGAGAAATCGACCACAATTATTAAATTGTATTACCAAAATCTCTCAATTTCGATTACTATATTCTCTCCAAATCTGAATGATACAACCCATCAGTAGCCTATTTCTTAAATCTAATGCATAATTAGTACCCTATTAAATTCATATTTCCAAACAAATACTTAACACCACCAAGACAAACATTTAATTCTCTAAATATCTTCTTTGGAAACTAAATATTAGAATGTGTTAACACTTAATAATAAATGTTAACATTTTACAGTAAAATCGAATTATAATCTAAATATTCTTTTACTAATTTATACATCCATCACTCGACAAAAATTAAAATATAGAAACTATTTTCCTTTCTATTTGTAATGTATAATTTGCAAAGATATTTTTCTTGCTCACCACTATCACACCTATTAGTCTATTACTATCATCACCGATGAACTCTATAAATACCATGTTTATAGAATAACAATATGCACAATCTCAAGTTGTAATAATTTTTTCCAGCTGGGTAGTAATTTTTTTCGAGGATTTTACTTTGAATGTAGCATAACATGTGGTGAGTTGTGTTCGGTGAGGCTTTTGTTTGGCTGCTCTATTTCCACCCTCTTCCCTCAAAGATCTAGGTTCTCTAATAACCTTTTTTCGTTGTAATAGTAATTCACAGTTTCCTGATTTCTTTATTGTGAGTGTGAGTAGTATTCGAGAAGCTCATGGTCATCAGGTTTGGTTCTTTTATTCTTTATATCAAGGATATGTACCGTTAATACGTTTGTTCTTTAATTATTTGTTTTACAAGAAGTGTTTGGGGATCCTTCACTGAATCACTGGATAAAGAAGTCTACTAAAGCCCAAATTTTTGTATACTTTTGATTATACATTTATACTCCAATTTTGTAATTGAGTTTAGAGGTGGACGTGTGCCAATTGTGTTTAGACTCAAGTAGGTAAGTTACAATAAAAATTGTTGCAATGAAAAGTTTCATCAAAGGTCAAATTGCAACAAACATTTTATATAGATATGATTCTACATGTTTTATCACGAATTATATAAGTATACATGGGTGGATCAAAAAAAAGTCCGGGTCAGTTCAATGATAAAAAAAATTACAGTGTAAGTTCATTAGTTTTTAATCCCCTTTATAATAAAAGGGAAGTACACAACATTGTTTTGGTAGACTTTATAATTTTAATAAATGGTTACAAATAGGTTATACATAAATTATAAATTAATTTATATATTAATTATAACAAATAAAATCTTAATTGTAACAGAAAATCTTAAATGGGTTATTCCAAATTGATAGTTCATAATACTGTATTCCAAACTTTATTTTCGGAAGATCACGTATATGGTTCCAAATATGTAGAATCACAATATAACCAATTTATTTTTCACAGATTTTATTGATAAATCACATCGATAAAATATTTATTAAAGGGATAAAAATATACTCTCAATCATAAAAAAAGAATCAAATCTCGCTAATTTAACAAGATTAATCGTGACCTTCGGGATCGTATTCAGAAATTAAAAATTAAACTTTAATGCTAGATTAGAACCGTGCTAGAACACAAGTTGAAATTACTTTTATCCCCTTTATAATAAAAGAGAAGTAAACAACATTGTTTTGGTAGACTTTATAATTTTAGTAAATCATTACAAATATGTTATACATAGATTATAAATTAATTCATATATTAATTATAACAAATAAAACCTTAATTGTAACAGAAAATCTTAAATGGGTTATTCCAAATTGATAGTTCATGATATTCCAAACTTTATTTTCGGAAGATCACGTATATGGTTCCAAATATCTATAATCACAATATAACAAATTTATTTTCCACAGATTTTATTGATAAATCACATCGATAAAAAATTTATTAAAGGGATAAATATATAATCTCAATCATAAAAAGAATGAAATCTCGCTAATTTAACAAGATTAATCGTAATCTTCGGGATCGTATTCAGAAATTAAAAAATAAACCTTAATGCTAGATTAGGACCAGTGCTAGAACACGGGTTGAAATTACTTTTATTTATATTATAATTTTAGAATAAAATATAATTTACATGATTGATTTTAAAAGTTTTTAAAGTCCTAATCTAGCATTAATCATAATCTTTAGAATCGTATTTTATTCTAAAATTATAATATAAATGAAAAGAATTTTAACCCGTGCTCTAGCACGGGTCCTAATCTAGTTCATTTTATTATAATGAATCCACAAATAAAGTAGCTTTTCAGTCCAAATCCTGTAAATCAATTTTTTTTTTGAAAAATTATACTGTAGACTCATTAATTTTCAAAATTAAGATTATTATTATGAATCCACGGAAAAATTAGATTCTTTAGAATTCTAAAACCTGTTAACCTAATTTTTTTGTTCATTTTCTTTCAATATTTTGGTAAAGAAATTCAAACTTTTTTTAATACTATTAGCTAAAATAAAATCTCTATTTTTATGGTGAGACTGAATTATGGTGGGACAAATATGGATCGAATGATCTACAATCATATATATTATATATATTTAAATATGGTATGACAACACCAGTAAATCATCATGGGTTAGTCCTTTAAAATATTTTTATATGAAACGGGTTAGAGTTTACATAAAGATGATTATATAGTTTTTTTACGGGTTGCGCCAATCTAACTGGTACCAAACACAAAAAATTACAGTCCACCTAAAATTATATAATCTAAATTTTAACCAAAATATATTAAAACAAACACAAAATTAAAAAATTGATAAAAAAATATATATATATAGAAATAGTCAAAAAACACCATAACACACAGTCTAAATTTGGAATAATTTAAATAATATTTTTAAAAATAGTCCCACGGTGTACCGCGGATTAAAATCTAGTTATGTTTAAAACGAAAACATCCAAATGACGTACTATACACTCATAAAAACCTAATACAATAAGTGTTAGTATTTTACAACATCTCTATACATAATTTCAGATTATAAATCACTTATTTGTATTTTATTATATGAAAATATTTTAAAAACTCATTTTAATTTATTTTTCTTCTTTTCATGTCACCGTTGGAAAATGTTAAATATGTCAAACAAGTTACATGATTACACGTGGAAAGGGGAACCTACTGAACTTTCTCCTTCCTCCATTGTCGCCGCTTCCTTCTTTCCTTTTTCTTCTTCTAGACCTGGTCTCAAATTTTTATGGGATGACTGGTTCTCCCGCTACCTCCCGCAAACGCTACATTTGTGGGTGGTAGCGATTGCTAGCAATTGGAACCAATCATACAAATCGCTTCCAATCGCTTTAAATCGCTCCCAATCGCTCCAAACCACTGAATTCTAAAAGCTGCTTCCCGCAAGCGTTTGCGGCTGCGGGCGATTGCGGTTGGAGTTTTTTTTTTTTTTTACTTTAAAAGAAATCAATGATAATGAATTTTTTTTTTTATATATCTTCTATCTAACCATTTTACTTATTAAAGATGGGAGAAAATGAAGTATGGATACGATTGTAGAGATTATAAAATAAACAATTATAAGAAAATAATATTCCAATTAACAATAATCCGGAAAACTTGATGTAAATTAAATGGCACATCGCACATAAGTTCAAAAAAATCTAAATAAATATAATATTTCATCAGAAATTTAAGAAAATAAGATTATTTGTGAAAAATATTAAACAAATCACCATTGACTCTTCTCAACTCTCACTTGACCATTCCTACCGATGCAACTACTGACCCACGATCTAATATAAATGAGAAAATATCTAATGTCTAAAGCATATGTTTTGTCATTTACCAAATTACTTGATTAAATTTTTGGTGAAAAGCCAAATGCATAAAGGAATAAGTATTTCAATATGAAAGTTATTTGTTTTTTGAATAATTATTTTAGTATTTTTTTAAAATTTGAATTATAAATCAAGTTTAATAAAAAAATTTGGTGTTTTTAAACATTTATATTATATATCACATATTATGTTTCAACCGCTACTGCACCCGCTGGTCAACCAGTCGTAAACCTCCCGCAAACGCACCAATTTTAAACCGCTAAACCAGTCGTTCAAAACGCTTAGTAATGCTTGAAACCGCAATCGTCCGCTTCCGCAATCTCCCGCAACCGCAACCGCAACCACAGCGTTTGAACCAGTCAGACTTCTTTTGTTACATTGTGATGACGCCTATGCAGAGATAATTAATTAGTAATTTGTTCTTTTCATGGAAACTAGAGGACATGTACGATTTGGGCTACAAAGCTTCACTCTAAGATGAAGAAAAATAATTGAGAGACTCACAAAAAAATATGGAATTTGTAAACCTTGTTATGTTTCTTCTTACAAATTTTCCTTTTAGACTTAAAAGCAAATTTTCTTTTATCTTATTATATAAATCTTAGTTCACAAAGTTAGTAACTCAGCAGATCGTGACACATATTTTTTTTAACGATCAAAGATCAAATTCAAAAATTTATCAGATCGTGATACGTGTCAACTTTAACGATTAAATATCAAACCAGATCGTGACACGTGTTAGTTTTAACGCTCAGAGATCAAAATTAAAAATTCACCAGATCGTGACACGTGTTAATTTTAACGATTAAATTTTTTTTGTGTTAATCCTAAAAAGAAAATAATTGTAGATACACCCTTCTACGATGAAATATTATACACCAAACAAAATTATCTAATTATTTTTATTTTATATCTTAATATATTAAAAATGCATTGCATAAATAAGATACTCAGTTACTTATTCAAAGTTACATAACCCACTTTTGTTGATGCGTTCTGATCTCATTATTTAAAGTGATTAAAGAGTTTTGCTATTGTAATTTTTTAAATTAACGGTGTATTTTTTTATCTAATTTTTTTAATTAAAGTGTATCATGGTAAATCTTATTAGATTTCTCTTCGATGCTTATCCTAAAGCTATTCGGAATAGGAATCTGATTTCAATCTATATATATTAGAAGACAACATCTCATAGTAAAGTACAAACCCAATTACATCATTAAAACATGACCACGAGAGAGGGAAACAATTTGAGTGGAAATACTGAAAATTAACCACATAACAAAAGAAAACAAACCATTATGAACAATGATCAGATGGCTATGATCGAGAAAGAGCTTACAGATGAATCTCATATAGGTTGAAATTACATGTATTTTAGATATTGGTAGATAAGCTAAATCAACAGGTAAGTATAAAACTCATATTTTACCTTATATATATATTAAAAAATTTGTACTCTAATATTATTTTACAATGCATAGGGACCTTTACTACTACCCAGCTTAGAAATTAGTAAGAAATTTTATTATATCCTTTTATTATATAAAGTGTAACATCCGCGAACCGGATTATGCGGTTTTGGTAGGAGTGTCGATCGACACCCTTGTGGCATCGATCGACACCACTATTTTTGGGTTCGTCAGGTTTGTTTTAATTCGCGATTTTGGTTTGGTTGGCTTGGTTTAGTTATCTAAACCGAGTATATAAGTGGAGAAGCGACAAACTAAGGGTTTTAGGGTGTCTTGTCGCCATTTTCAGAAATAGAGATAGAGGAGAGAGCCTATTGTGGTGTGAAGGGGATTAAAGGAGAAAGATCAGAATCGTTAGGGTTTGGGAGGAAACAGTTTCGGCATATCAAATCGTTTGCAAAGGTAATGAATTTTGGTAGGCTTATTCCCAAGTCTTTCATCGTCATTCGCCTTTTTATAGAAGTAGATTTGGATTTAAACTCGATGAGTTATTGGCAGTTTCGTGAGACACGTTTGCTCAGACGCGAGTTGGGACCATCGAAGATTGTAACTGAGATCGTGGTCTCGTCTGGTGTCTGATCGTGCTGAAATTTTGTGTGAAGCTTCGTGACGTCTAGGGGTAGCGTTTCACCGGAGCGATTTGATAGTTAACGGTTGGTTTTTATTTTATTGTTTCGTCTTTGAGACTGTTCTTTTCTGATGTTTCTGTCCAGTTTTGCTATAAGTCGTTTTTGGTTGTGTGGCTTGTTGTAGGGCGTTGCTGGGCTGTTTCAGACGTTAGGAGAGTCTCAACTGGTTGTATTCGTTGGTATAATCAGTTGATAAGGTGAGTGCATGACCATGGCTTATCTAAGTCTGAGAATCCTTTGTTTGCTTGATTTGTTGTGTTTTGTGATGTTGTTCTTGCTTGTGGTGGTTGTGTTATGGTTATTATAGGTTCCTGAGGCTTTTGGGAGAGTTTGGGACAGATTGTAGGCGGATTGAAACGGAGGTTCGTCGTTCGGATTCGTGCAGTTCGCGTCTGCGAAGGGAGTGTCGATCGACACCAGTTAGGTGTCGGTCGACACCATGTTTGGTCAGTGTCGATCGACACCTCTCTGGTGTCGGTCGACACCAAGTTGCTTGTTTCCTGATTTTTCCTGGTTTGTTTGTGTTTGGTTGTCATTTGTTAAGCATTGGTTTCTCAGTTGCTTGTGTGTATAGCCCAGTAGATGGGAGGATTGCCTCACTAAGTATTTGTGATAATACTTACGCATCTCAATTGTTGTTTGTGGTGTGCAGGTTTGTGTTGTGGAATCATGGCGATGAGGAGGAGGATGATCTAGGGTCTCGTTTGTGTGTTATTGGATTGTTGGATATGTTGTTGGAACCTTGGATAGAGATATGCTAGGTTGATGGATAGAATGCTTAGGATTTGTTATTGTATTGATGTTGTAATGGTTTTGTATGGTTGGTATGTTTCCGCTGTGTGTACTGGTTGTTATTGGTTTAATGAGGAGTTGTGGTTTGGGTTGGTTTAATTTAGTAGTATAGGCTGCATAATTGTTTACATTGTATTTAATTGTTGAAAAAAAAAGGTCGGGTTGTTTCATTTTGGTATCAGAGCCTCTACGGTTCTAGGATGGTTAAATGGATGGTTAGAGCGGTTAGGAATTTAATTGGGTGAATTATTTTCCTTTTGCTTGATGCATGATGTTGTGTGATGGAATTGATTATGAGTAGTTAGTCAATTTGCTTGCGGTATGGAGTTCTAGTATCATCCTCTTCGAGCCTTCAATGAGATTCCACGGTAAGATGTGTACTTCATGTGCAGTTTTGAATTGTGTGCTTAGCCTTCTGTTCTTGGGTGATACAGATGGTTAGAGGTGAGGATGCTGCTGGTCGCGGTCGCGGTCGTGGTCGTGGTCGTGGGCGTGGTCGTGGTCGTGGCCGGGGACGAGGTCAGGTTCCTGAGGCCAGCGAGAGTGTGACCCAGAGCATGGCCAGTGAGGAGGTAGCGGAGTCACAGGTTCATCCTAGTGTGTCTGGAGACCAGGCTGGTTTGGGTGACGGCAGGGCGGATGGGCCCGGTGTCGGTCACGGTGTTTCCCCGGGTGTGAGGGTTGCAGCAGAGGGTGCTCCGGGCAGGGAGGATGTCTTGATGGACTTGCTAGCTCAGGTTTTGCAGCGACTTCCAGCAGTAGTGCCGCCAGTGGTTGGTGGGCAGGATCCAGTGGTGCCGCCAGTGGGCAGGTTCCAGTAGTGCCGCCAGTGGTTGGTGGGCAGGTTCCAGCGGTGCAGCCTGTGGCGGGTTTGCGGGCAGGTGTGCAACCAGGGGCCGGGGTAGTGGATGCTCAGTATGTGCAGATGATGGAGCAGCTGCGGAATGTGGGAGTAGGGTATTTCTCAGGAGGTACCGATCCGAGTGTAGCGGATGAGTGGAGAGAGCGGATGGAGGATATTTTCCTTTCGCTTAGGTGTCCCGACCAGTTCAGGGTGGATCTGGCAGTGTTTTACCTATCAGGAGATGCTCGTGTGTGGTGGAGGTCGGTGACAGCACGGAGGGTGCAGCGGGGTATGTCTTGGGGAGATTTTGTGAGGGAGTTTAACTCCAAGTATTTTCCTCAAGAGGCTCTTCATCGTATGGAGGCACGGTTCTTGGGGTTGACTCAGGGGGACCGCACAGTGCGGGAGTTGGATGCAGAGTTCAGTCGGCTGGTGGGGTATGCAGGTCGGGCTTGGGAGCCAGAGTCGGCTCAGGTGCGGAGGTTCTTGCTGGCTTTGCGAGATGATCTGAGGACTCGGTGCAGAGTGAGGAGCTATGTCACGAGGGCGGAGCTGGTTGAGGTTGCAGCTGGGATAGAGGATGACTTGAGGTCACAGTTAGTGGTGGTCAGTCCAGCGGCTCGTTCAGAGGAGACATTGGATCAGAGCATTCCAAGCAAGGATAGACAGTTGGAGCAAAGGCGTAAAAGGAAGCGGGAAGAGACGACAGTGGCAAACCAAGGTGGCCAGGGAGGTTATGGGCGCGGGAGCATGGATCACGTGTCGGCAAGCGGGCCCAGGGGAGGTGATTCGCAGGAGTACCGTCAAGTGTGTTATCATTGCGGGGAGGAAGGGCATATCAGGTCTTTCTGTCCTAAGAGGAGGCAGATGATGGAGGTTGCGGTGCAGCCAAAGGGAGGACCGGGTGTCCATTCCGACGCTTAGTTTTAGCTTTTGTTTTCTTTCTTTCATGATGTATTTTCATTTGGAGTTGTAAACGATTATTGCATTTGAGGTTCTAATAAAAGTTGGAGTTCTTTGGTTTTGGGAATTGTGAAACCAGTGGAAAGGAAATAGCTCGGGAATTCTATAAATGGGAAGTTTCCATAAATAGAAGGTTGCTATAAATGGAAAGTTTCCGTAAATAGAGTGTCATTAAAAAAAGGAAAGTTTCTAAAAATGGGAAGTTTTATGAATAGTTAAATCTTGCCTATTAATGGAAAGAGTTGAGGTAGATCTAGTCGGGAGATACTTGATGACATCAGACTTGTTTGCTCAGGATTGTGTGGGCCCAACTCATGTGATACCGATAGCTCGATGGAGTTTGTGGCCAGAGAGTGGGAGTGGTATGTTTGCTTCGGATGACGATCCGAGAGCGCGCTTTAGGGTGACGACCCAAGAGCGGGATTTTGAGACTCCCTGGATACCGTAGCTGTGAGCCGCGGCTCGGTAGTGAGCCGTATGTCTCGAGGGTTGCGACCTGAGAGGGGGGGAGTGGGCGTGTGAGACTCCCTGGATACCGTAGCTGTAGGCTATGGCCTGGCAGTGAGCCTGTATGACTCGAAGGTTGCAACCTGAGAGCGGGGGGAGTGTGAGTGACTTTCTGGATGCCGTAGCTTAAGGTGGTTAGCCTGATAGCGAGCCGGCATGATTCTTTGGTTGCGACCACGGACGGGGGAAGCACTGAGTTGTGAGCAAAAATGTCTAGGATGTGAGTATATTGACTAGAGGGAGACCTCATGGTTCAGTCGGAGGTGTGCGGGCTGTCGCAACAGTTGCACAGGAAACCTTGGCTGACAGTATTTGTTCCGGTCGGAGGACGTGCGGGCCGTGTTGACGGTGGCACGGAGATCCTTGACGGATGGACGGTGTTGCGGGATTCGAGGACGAATCCTTATTGGTGGGGGAGAATTGTAACATCCGCGAACCGGATTATGCGGTTTTGGTAGGAGTGTCGATCGACACCCTTGTGGCATCGATCGACACCACTATTTTTGGGTTCGTCAGGTTTGTTTTAATTCGCGATTTTGGTTTGGTTGGCTTGGTTTAGTTATCTAAACCGAGTATATAAGTGGAGAAGCGACAAACTAAGGGTTTTAGGGTGTCTTGTCGCCGTTTTCAGAGATAGAGAGAGAGGAGAGAGCCTATTGTGGTGTGAAGGGGATTAAAGGAGAAAGATCAGAATCGTTAGGGTTTGGGAGGAAACAGTTACGGCATATCAAATCGTTCGCAAAGTTAATGAATTTTGGTAGGCTTATTCCCAAGTCTTTCATCATCATTCGCCTTTTTACAGAAGTAGATTTGGATTTAAACTCGATGAGTTATTGGCAGTTTCGTGAGACACGTTTTCTCAGACGCGAGTTGGGACCATCGAAGATTGTAACTGAGATCGTGGTCTCGTCTGGTGCCTGATCGTGCTGACATTTTGTGTGAAGCTTTGTGACGTCTAGGGGTAGCTTTTCACCGGAGCGATTTGATAGTTAACGGTTGGTTTTTATTTTAGGGTTTCGTCTTTGAGACTGTTCTTTTCTGATGTTTCTGTCCAGTTTTGCTATAAGTCGTTTTTGGTTGTGTGGCTTGTTGTAGGGCGTTGCTGGGCTGTTTCAGACGTTAGGAGAGTCTCAACTGGTTGTATTCGTTGTTATAATCAGTTGATAAGGTGAGTGCATGACCATGGCTTATCTAAGTCTGAGAATCCTTTGTTTGCTTGATTTGTTGTGTTTTGTGGTGTTGTTCTTGCTTGTGGTGGTTGTGTTATGGTTATTATAGGTTCCTGAGGCTTTTGGGAGAGTTTGGGACAGATTGTAGGCGGATTGAAACGGAGGTTCGTCGTTCGGATTCGTGCAGTTCGCGTCTGCGAAGGGAGTGTCGGTCGACACCAGTTAGGTGTCGGTCAACACCATGTTTGGTCAGTGTCGAGACACCTCTCTGGTGTCGGTCGACACCAAGTTGCTTGTTTCCTGATTTTTCCTGGTTTATTTGTGTTAAGTTGTCATTTGTTAAGCATTGGTTTCTCAGTTGCTTGTGTGTATAGCCCAGTAGATGGGAGGATTGCCTCACTAAGTATTTGTGATAATACTTACGCATCTCAATTGTTGTTTGTGGTGTGCAGGTTTGTGTTGTGGAATCATGGCGATGAGGAGGAGGATGATCTAGGGTCTCGTTTGTGTGTTATTGGATTGTTGGATATGTTGTTGGAACCTTGGATAGAGATATGCTAGGTTGATGGATAGAATGCTTAGGATTTGTTATTGTATTGATGTTGTAATGGTTTTGTATGGTTGGTATGTTTCCGCTGTGTGTACTGGTTGTTATTGGTTTAATGAGGAGTTGTGGTTTGGGTTGGTTTAATTTAGTAGTATAGGCTGCATAATTGTTTACATTGTATTTAATTGTTAAAAAAAAAAAGGTTGGGCTGTTTCATAAAGTATGGTTTCAAAACTTACTAATTCATAATATCCCGACATGTGTCAGAATCTTATTATGTTATAAATTATTAAAATAATAGGATTATTAAAATAATAATAAAATTTTATTATCTCTATATAAGTAAAAGAGAAGTACAAAATTGTTCTCGGGTCGGTTCAAAATTGGCAAAATAACCCGAAATTAACAAAACGGATCGGGGTCATAAATATCTGCTTCTTTTAACATTGGATTATCGGGTAATGATTTGTAAGTGTAATTAAAACAAAAGGAAACTAATGAGAATATTGGTCGTTTCTTTAATTTAGGAAACTAACAAAATTTGCTAATTAGTATATATTTTATCTTCTAAAGTTTACAAATAATAATAACTACCCAAAATTTATGGAAACAGAAAATCGTTTTTAGGAAACTAAAATATTTTTGGTTTCTGTAATTTAAACTAAACTTAAATAAATTTTCCAAAACTAAAATATTTTTGGTTCCTGTGATTTAGGAAATTAACAAACAATTAGTATTCTGTTAGTCTTCAATTTTATAATTATGGTATTTTAAAATTATAGAAGTACAATCGGAACATTTACTATGCAATTTTGAGTTATAGAAATATCATTTAGTTACAAAGATATTTCCTTTCAAACTGTACCTAATTTTTAGTCATCTAATTGATTTAGATACCGTAAATCTTATTAATTATTATCCTAAACTAACAAAGCCCAAAAATATTTATTCCAAGATTTGATTACCGAATTAAATATGGTTAATATTTCAAAAATTAGGAGAATATACCCTAAAATCTAACTTAATCTTCTACGTCTCCCTATAAATACATGTTAGTCATCTAGGTTGAACTCATTATACGTTCCACATATTATTTTCTTCATTTCTCGATTAAGCTTTCGAAATGGCTGTCATTCTTCCAATAACATAAGCAACACACAAAAAAAAAGAAACAATACACCACTTACTAAAAACCATGGAATAAGCTTATATTTGTACTTTTATTATGTATCATATTCGTTTTCATTAGTTTATATGTTTATATGTAAGTTTATATGTATTTTTTTTGCAAGAATCCATTTATTATGCTCCTAAATCAATATGTGATTTTGTAGATATCATTGGTAAGGAATCTAGAGATTATTTCTTTATGTACTGTGGGTTCTTACGTATATTCAGATCATGTATGTAATTTTGCAACGGGTCAAAACATGTAGAAAAGTTATCCCAAAAATGTTATATGTTTATATTAATCTTTTTTTTGAATCAAACTTAATTACTTACACAATATTTCCTGTATCTATTTAAAAAAATTAACGCAATTTATTCATTATTTAATTTTATCTAAATTCATTATAATCTTAAAATTTTATCTGTTTTTATTTTATTTTATCAAAACCCAGTGTATTATATCATTTACTCTCTTTTTCCTTCTATTATTTTATCCAATGTCTAAACTCATTACAAAAATATATATTCTACTGACCCTGAAATAAAATATAACATATACCAATCTGTTATAAATTTATGTATTAGAGAATATTCCCCCGCGCTGTAGTGATCGCGACATGTGTCAAAATATTATTATGCTGTAGATTATAAAAATAAAAATAAAATCATAATATTATAATGTAAATTATACAATTTTGTAATTATGGAGGAAAAGGAATCGTCCAAACAAAAAAATCTATGATTAAAAAAAAATCATACAGATAATTTTACAATAAAGATACATGTAGTTATCCTAAAGGAAATCCTAAAAAATTATACAATAAAAAAACTTATACAAAAATAATCCTACAATATATTGAATTCTTACGTTATATTGAATTCTTTGGCCTAATCTTAAAAGAAAAATATATATATAAGATATGTATTCTTTCATATCTTTGTCATATATATAGAGAGGAAGAAGTCATTCCAATGTGTCAAACTCAGTTAGAATTTTCAAACAGAAGCACCACATATATAAACCAAAACTGAGAAAATAACGAAAAGTCAAGATCATACAAATTGTTAGGGATAGAAAAAGTCTCACGCAATGCGTGGGTAAAATGAACATAATAAAATATGTTTAGTTATTTTAAAATATATTCAATAATAGTTAACATTAATATTGTAACTAAGATATATTAATTTTTTTGTCAACAACTTAAATAGATTAGTTCAAAAGAGAAATATACTTTTATTTCTTCCTTTACAGTTTGGAATAGGTAAGATTAATATGTTGACCCCAAAAAATAGAAAATTAATAATATATGCATCTTCTTTTTCTAATAGACTAATACTGTAATTTAAAATTTATTGTAGTAGTTTTAGATTGGTTTATTTAATTTATGCTTTCATCTTTGAATTATTTGATATTCATACATTACCGTACTTATAATTTTCTATTATTTCTTTAATTATGTCAAATTAATTTTCTTCTAATTTCTCAACCTTAATTGGTTGGTCATATAACTTTTTTTTTTGTGCAAACACAATTGGTTACCATTTGTTCAATCCCAAAAGAAGATAAAGAGGAGAAGGTCATCAACCTAATGGTTGGATAAAATAAGCTAATCAAAGACAAACTTACAACAAATTGTTGTTGCTAGATCCATAGGAGCTTGGAGACAGAGGCTACATCATGGTGTGTCAAATAAACTTCCACAAATACATTGGGAAATTTAACATTAGTTATTATCAAAAGATTTTGTGACGTTGAAAAATGATCTTTAGTTTCATTGGTTGCAGGAGCAAGCCACTTTGAGATAGCTAAAAGAAATGAACATGTTTCCTCCACACAGGAGAAGTTCTCTCTATGGTGGAGGAAGTTGGACGCAAGGTTATCTCCCCAAGGGAGGAAAGTGTGAGAGGTTGGATGCAAGGTTATCTCCCCAAGGGAGGAGATTGGACGCAAGGTTCTCTCCATTAGAGAGGAGGGCAGAACCGAGGTTCTCTCCATGGTTGTCCTGCACTATTTGTGATGTAATTTATTTTTCATTCAAAATATTTTTAAGCTAACAATTTTAGTGATTAAATAAATTATGCAAAAATGAAAGTAAAGAGATATATAATAGTTGACTTCATATAGATATTTCTAGATGGTGGTAAATAATATATTTGTAACATACAATATAAATAGGTGTAAAAAATACACTTTTAATGGTAACATACATAAAAAATTTACATGGATATAAATCAGCCTATTATAGCAAAAATAAAATATATAAATAGTGTACAATAAATTTTAATATATTTTTATTAAATTTAATTTTAATTACAAAATTTTAAACCTGCACATCGGGCCGGTCCTTATCTAGGAATTATTTTATGGAGTATTAACATATATTGTAATCGTGATCAATATATGTAGCCGCATCAATTAATCAGTCCTATTAGCCAACCTAATAGCTGTGAGGAGCCGTAGCGTTTTCATTTTCCTCAAGTTTCCGCAATCAACACGATTCCCATTCAAAACCTACTACGTAGTTAGCTAGGGGTTCTTTTAAAAACGGTGTCACCCCTGAGTTTTCTACTAGGTTAAATCCTATACATAATCGTTGTCTATTGTTCTCAGTTTTTCAAGAACTTCGAATCACAGTGCAATCTTCTTCTTTTTTGGTTCTGTGTTTAAATTGTTGTTTGAATTTTTTTTTATTAACATTGATTGTGTACCACTCTGCAGGTTCTAGGATTTATCCTAATCTTCATCAAGATCAATGGAGAAGCAGTATCAAAAGAAGATAACATGGACGATTAAGAATTTCTCCTCTTTGCAATCTGAAAGAGTTTATTCTGATCATTTCGTTGTTGGTGATTCCAAATGGTAAAAGAAAACTTATTCTCTACTTTGTAACGTTTCCGTTCATTTTAGGGTTTCGAGATATTGTACTTTGCTTCAATGGTTTTGGTTTTTTTTTGCTCGCAGGCGTCTTGTGGCCTTTCCCAAGGGGAATGGTACAGGTATTAATAAATGTTTGTCTCTGTTTCTGGATGTTGCTGATTCTGAATCTTTGCCACATGAATGGAAAAGACACACAATCTATCGCCTAACTGTTGTTAACCAAATAACGGAGAAACTCTCCAAACAAAAAGGTGATTCTTTCTACGTACATTAGTTAGATTGTTTTCCTAAGGCGGACAATGGAAGGTTTATATAAGGTAATATGTGTTGTGCTATTCTAATTTTGACTTAAGTTCTATGTTTCGTGACATTACAGTGGGACAACCCTGGTTTGGTATGAACACTCCTAGTTATGGTTCCCAAGAAATGCTTCCCCTTACAAAACTTCTTGACGTAAATGGTGGGTTTTTGGTGAAGGGAGATGTCAAGATTGTTGCTGAGGTTGGTGTTCTTGAAGTTGTTGGCAAATCAGATGTGTTAGAGGAAACTTCATTACTAAATGAAAGCATCGATGTCAATGGGTTTCAAGTTCTTCCTTCACAGGTAAGTTAAGTACTTTACACATGTCATTAGAGTTGCTCACTATTCAAGCTGCATGTATATATGGTTTTACTTTGTACATCGATTTTTTTCAGGTAGAATCTGTGAACAGTCTTTTTGAAAACCACCCTGACATTGCTTCAAAATTCCCTCTTAAGTGCACGCATTTGAGAACAGCATACTTGAATAGCATACTAAGCTTGACCGAGAGCTTGTGCCAGTCCCCTGAGGAACTCTCCAATGCTGATCTGGCAAATGCATACTCTACACTAACTTGTGTGACAAAAGCGGGGTTTAAGTTGGAGAAGAAACTGAAAGAGATTGCTGAGGCTCGGCTGCAAGAGATTGAGGAAGAATTGATGGACATGAAGCAAAAGTGCGTAGACATGGAGGCTCTCTTGGATTCCATAAGATGATGTTGTTTGATGATTTGAGTTGTCATAGATAGTGAAGAGTGATCTAATTGGTGTATTGATCACTTTGTTTTTTTGTCTTACAGTACTCTTTAATTCTGGTGAATTTCAAGAGACTTGCTGTCATTGAGGTTTCCCTATGTTTAATTAATTTCACTTTGTTTCTTGATGGAACAATAATTCGTCTTATCAGCCCACCAATGAGCTATGAGGAGCCAAAGCGATTCACATTTCTCTAGTTTTTGTAATCGACGCCAAGACTCCCATTCAAACCCTATTAAATGTTTTTAAACAAAGTGACATGCGTTTTCTCGAACGTTATGTGGCCTACTTATAAAGATTGTTGTGCGTGTGTATTGTGCCAAGTCTTGTAAAAGCTTCGAGTTTGTAGTGTAATCTTACTCTCTCTTATATTGGTTTCGTCTTTAAATTTTCTTTAAAATTGTTGTTTAATACAATTAAGTTGTGTGACTCTCTTCATGTTCTGCTGGTAGTTTGATAGTGAAGAGTCATCATCAAGATCAATGGAGAAGAAATATGAAAAGAAGATAACATGGACAATTAAGAATTTCTCCTCTTTGCAATCTGAGAAACTCTATTCTCTTCCATTCGTAGTTGGTGGCTCTAAATGGTTAGAAAACTTGTTCTCTAATGTTTCGTACACTCATTTTCGGTTTTTACTTGATATTGTCCTTTGCTTTACTGGTTTTGTTTTTCTTGCAGGCGTTTTCTCGTCTATCCCAAGGGAAAAGGGGTCATTATTGATGATTATTTGTCTTTGTATCTGGATGTCCCTGATTCTGATAGTTTGCCTAATGGATGGAAAAGGCACACAAAATTTCGCTTAACTGTTGTAAACCAAATTTGGGAGAGACTCTCCCAACATAAATGTGATTCTTTCTACATTTTGCTAAATTATTTTCCTAAAGGCTGACAGAGTAAAGTTCTTGGTGTATGGTTCTACTTGTGGATTCATGGGACTTGTGTTGCTGTGAGGTTCTATATGTATGTGTTGTGCGATTCTTGTCTTGAATAAAGTAGTATATATGTTTCGTGGTTTTACAGAAGGAGAATATTGGTTTGATCAGAAGATGCCTACTATTGGTTTTTCAGCAATGCTTCCCCTTACCAAACTTATTGACATAAATGATGGGTTTCTTATGAATGGAGAAGTCAAGATTGTAGCTGAGGTTGGTGTTCTTGAAGTTATTAGCGGATCAGATGTGTTAGAGGAAACTTTATTAGTTCATGAAAGCGTTGATGTCAATGGGTTTCAAGTTCTTCCCTCACAGGTACTTTTTAAATACGTTATTGTAAAGAGTTGCTAACTAAGTAACTATAGTTCAGTTTCTTGTATATAATATATATATACAGAAGCTGGCTGTATGGTTTTCAGGTCTCGAAAAACTTATATCTGATTTGGGTTTTACCCTTTTCGTCCATGTTTCACTCGCAGGTAGTCTGTGAACAACCTCTTTAACTGGTAGCCAGACATTGCATCGAAATTCTGTCTAGAGAACCCACATCTGAGAACAACATACTTGAATAGTCTACTAAGCTTGACTGAGATTATGTGCAAGTGCCCTAAGAAACTCTCCAATAATGATCTGGTCAACGCATATTCTACACTATCTTATGTAGCAAAAGCGGGGTTTAAGCTGGATTGGTTGGAGAAGGAGCTGAAAGAGGTTGGCCAGACTCGGGTGCGAGACATTGAGGAAGAGTTGAAGGACATGAAGCAAAAGTGCGCAGACATGGAGGCTCTGCTGGAGTTCTTACGATGATCTTGTTTGATGGTTTAAATTGTTGTAGGCAGTTGAGAGTTTGGCTCTAATTGGTGTTTTGGAACTTCTTGTCATTGATAAATTTAAAAATGTCTTAAGTTGTCTCAGTTCATGCTGACTAAAGACAGTGATATTGCTTATGCAGTTGGTAATTATTTTTCATGATATTAAATAGGTTAATTTCTTACATAACAGAGAAGAACTAAAAGAACAGCGGCGATGACTATATACGAAGATATTTGATTCATCAAGCTTCGTCTTCATCGCTGCTCTCTACCAAAACAACATCCTTCTGTGTCTTAGCTCTCTTTCTTGATCTGCTTTCACATGTCCCTTCCTTTGTTGGATCTTCAACAATGTCTTCAGAGACTACATCGTGTCTCATCACTTCTTCTAAAATCCTGCCTCCATACTTTTCTGTCTTTAACTTTCCTATAATTTTCTCCAACTGCAAATCAAACCAATAAAGCTTTCAAGCCAAGCTATCAAACGTGAAATAAAAAGAATAAACGCAGAATTTATCAGCGCAAACTCGCCTCTTGTAATGAATCTGGTTTTTGGGAACTTATCGAGCCAATCTGCTGGGTTGAGAGGACCGTGTGAGGGAGTATGTTGCCATCAGCTGCGGATATCTCCTTCCGTAGCTCGTCAAGCTTAAGTTCTAACCCCGAAAATGAAATACTTCTTTTCGATTTCTTGATTAGCTTGCTTGAGGTTTCCATCTTGATCGTCTTTCTTCCTGTTCCACAAAATAAGGACAGGTTTTTTTCAGGCCAAACAGTTTCAAAAGGAAATGAGATTGTGTATGTCAAGTTCGATACGAGGAATTTCTCAATCCCTCGCTATCTTTTCGTTCCGAGTATACTCACTAAAACTACATGATGCTTCTAACATTTTCTACTTCTATGACTTCTAGTGATTCAACTACCTGAGTGGCTAACACTTAAAACGAAAAAAACAGGCATTTGCTGATCGTGAAGCCTATTGTGTTCATGTGAGCGTGAAAAGAAGGTAATTCCTTATTCCTTACCTTGCAACAGTTGGTTGGCCAACGGTCCCATTGTTACATAAGCGTTTGTCGAGTATGGTGTGTGCTGGAATTCTTCTTTCTGCACAGAAAAGAAAAACCAAAACTCAATTACGGCCTGAAGAAACTAATGTCACAAGTTCTCACATGTCGATATTACAATCTGACTGAAAACTATAAACATAGACAATGATCTTACCAATACCGAGTCAACAATCAGTTTTATCACAAGATGCTCTATTTCGTCTCTCTTTAACTCAGCACCTAGGTTTCACCACAGACTTTAAAATCAACAACAACAACAACAATAACATAATGCAGCTCAAACTAATAAATGAAAAACAAAGGTGACTAACTTAGATCCTTGTGCTTATTTCTGAGTTTGTCACCCAGCTGTAACATCGTCACTCTTTGATCCTTGGCTTGCGTTTCTTGCACCATAGAAACTACGAGCTTAGCAAGGTCTGCAAAAATTCATGACACCGAGAAAAATATTATGACATTACCGACAGACATACGGCTGATAGTTGTTGAGAAATTGCAAATGAGTTATTACACCATAGAAACAAAATAAGCTGTAAATGTTTTGGCAGAAAAAAATAAATTATAAGCTGATTTCAAACAGTTGCAAAAGAATGTATTTCAGAGAAACAACAAGCGAAAGTAGGGACATACCCGATACATCAACTTCTTTGACCTCACTTGACAAGGCACAGTTGTCACACATTCCTTACCAAAATATAGAGTAATGATCAGCACATCAGATAATCTAGAATCAGCGGACCAAGTAGAAACTCTGTCAGTAGTAGAACACTGTAAACAAGAATACCATTGCAATCTTGTGATGGCTCCCCAAAATGACGGAAAAAAGCACTTCGACGACATTTGGTTTTAGACTGCAAAATGGAATCTCAGAAATTATGGTTCATAAGATAGCTTACAAATTAGAACATTTCATGGGCATGATCTTTAATGCTAGACAAGATAAAAGAGTAAACAAAAGAAAGTAATTTGGTAACTCTAACGCAGGCTAAGCAAAGTACACAAATCTCTTGGAAGTTGGTGCTTTTAGTTTTAGCCAATACAAAGTGCTGATTGCCACAGTTTGCTCCAGATATATACAGGTGTATAACAATAATGCTCTTCAGGAAAGAGCCAATGAAACAGCCTACCTGACAATATCTTACTATATCATAGAGATTCTTCAGACCAGAATACTCGTAGAAGACCATGGAACTCTGTTTGGGAGGGGAAGAGGAAGAAAAGCATCAGTGAAATTTCAGAAATATATATATACACAGCAAATATTAGCAGGGTAGAGTAAATTTGGAGCTCACCTGCCTGGGAACATCAGCCGAGCGAAAAAAGAGGATGCACTCAGATGGGAGGCCATCACGACCGGCACGGCCACTCTCCTACATTATGATGTTTGGGTGATAAGAGGCAACCTTATAACTACATCGAGTATTAGTGGACAAGAGATCGGAACCTGGTAGTAAGTCTCCATCGATTTGCTCAAACTGTGGTGGATGACAAACCTGACTACAACAATGCCTCATGTATCAGTTGGAGAAGATAGTAAGAATGGTGATAAATAAAAATGCAAGGGATGGTGGTTTTTAGAAATATAATGATTTTAAGAAATCTGCACTAAGGAAAACTACTGAAACAAAAAGTTAGCAGTACTAACCATCAGGCTTGTTGATTCCCATGCCAAAAGCAACCTGCAAAACAAGAAATACTAATAAGAATTGATTCATGTTCAATGTACCACTAAATAATTAGAATGATAACGGAGAATATACGTACTGTTCCAACAATGACCTGCAACTTGTTCTTGCTCCATCTGTGAACATGACACAACAAAATAGTCAGTCAATGCTGCAAATTGCACAACGATAACTTGATAATCAAGAGGACAGTCGAGCTGCATCAGAACTGGACTTTGAATGTCAGGTTCAAGGTAAGTACCAGGCACCACACATTTTAAGAAATATTAGCTTACCGCATATGAACTTTTTCGCGCATATTTACATCCATATCAGCGTGGTAATAATCAGCAGAAATCCCTCTCTCTCGTAAATCACCTGCAATCTATCACCATTGCGTGGATAACAAAATATGTAAGCTTTTCTTCCCCGATCCAAGGTTCAATATAGAACAATATTAATGGTCAGAATTCATAAATGAAAGTTGCAAAAGAAATGGTAAGCTACAGTACATATGATGATGTGTGAATTTTTGTTACAAACCTGTTCACATTCCTTCCGTGAGAAGCAATAGACTATTCCAGATTCATTATTAGTGTATGATTCCCGTATGAAATCTGCAATTTCATCAACCACCACTTTACCAACTGCCGATTTTTCTCGCACCTGCAAGATAATTCACTGGTCATGTCCACGCCAACATAATATCTACAGAATGAGAAATCTATAAGAACAAATTCATCACTATGAGTACCGAGTAAAAGAGATTTGGCCTGTTAACACTGCTAACAAATTTGACGCATTTAGGAATATGCAGCATTTCTATCAGATCATTTTGGATCTTCTGTGTAGCAGTTGCCTGCAATAGAGACATAAATATAATTATTGGTCATTTTTTGATTAGCACAGGAGCAAGCTCCCTAGTGATGACTGATTTAAGATCACAGGACAATTCATACAATCCCAAAAAGTGGGTCGAATAAAGCATGAAATAGATGAAAACAAAAACGTACAGTTAAAGCCACCATGGGAACTTTAGGAAACTGGGTTTTTAGAATGCTTAAGTTCTTGTAATCAGGGCGAAAATCATGACCCCACTGACTACAACAATGAGCCTCCTGCAAAAGAACCAAACATAGGAAATTGAACATTCAGAGAGTAGTTTTTTTTTTTTGCTAACAGTGTGGTATGTCCAGATAAACGAAAGCCAGAATCAGAGTAGTAAACTAAAACCAGTAGATACTTACATCAATTGATATAAGAGAGAGGCGACCAGCATTGTGACACTTTTCAAGCTTCGACATGAACCTTTTGCTCTTTGATACCTTTTCCGGTGTTACATAAAGTATCTTGAGGTCATCTTCACCCTTTTCAAGTGCCTTGTACACAAATTTCTCATTTTCCTTGCCAGAAGTAGAGGTCAGCATGTATGCTGAAATTCCTAGAGCAGCCAAACCCATAACCTGGACAATCGTAAACCATAATTGATCTCAACACACATAATCAAAGAATATCTAAAGATGAGAGCTGTTTCATGAAGTGGACCTACAAAAACAATTTCCTTAAGTCAAATACTAACCTGATCCTGAATGAGTGAAAGTAAAGGACTGACAACAAGAGTTGTACCACCACGAAGTATAGCGGGAAGTTGATAGCAAAGACTCTTCCCGCCACCTGCTGCCATGATCACCAGGACATCTCTTCCCAACATTATAGCGTTAATAATCTAATCATAACGCGGACTGTCATTAGAATCAACAAATGTAAACAGATAACATCTTAGATCAGAAAATGCAGAACGTCACTTACTTCCTTCTGGTTAGCCCTATACTCGGATATACCAAAAGTGTTAAACCTAACATCGTCAGCACGAGAATCCCACTCAAACGCCTCAGACCAATTCTCTATAGCAGTAGAGCCACCAGATGATGCAACAGGGCTTTCTGATGCTGCTAGTGCTTTTAACAGTGTCTTTAACTCAGACTTCCTCTCGTATAACCTATCTTGATGCTCAATCAAAGCACTTATCTGACCTGTAAACCGGTTTCAATCAACACGAAAATTCAAAAACTGAAACTTTCACTAAAACATAATCCAAGTTCTTATGGCTATGAACTCGTAAATTAACCTAAAAACCTCAATGTATTTCATATAAAGAAGACAAAAATAGTGAATTTGAATGTTTTTGTAGGTTACTTATATACCAGAAGCAACCTGAGAAACCCAAAACGCGAATTCGAAGGACAAAAACACAAAAACAGGAACGAGTGAAAAAGAAGGAAAAGGTAAACCTTGAACATCCTTTAACTCGACGTCTAAATTCTGAAGCTCTTCCTGAATCGCTTCGCTTTCCATTGAATAACACCGGCAGGATCAACGGCGGTGTGTTTACCCTTTCGTCGTCGGCGACACTCCCGTAACTCGGAAAGTGAAGCCAATAAATTGGGCCTAAATTGGGCTACAATCATCTAATGGGTTTATCGGCGTTGGCTTAATTTATCATACCACCATTTTTTCCCGTTTTTAATATCATAAGTTTTGACTTTTGAACCCATAGGCATGGGAATTTTGCCAGAAATGCCATTATTTAATAAAAGAATTTACGCAATGCCACATTTTACAAACATACAAAAAAAATGCCAAAACTCGTGAATGTGGCATGGTGTCCTTTGGCCAATTTGCCCTCAGCTCAACATTGAAGAAAAAAAAAGATGGCGGGAAAGTACTATGCTTTACCGTACGTTTTGGCAAGTTGGACAATGACAGACATTTAATGTGGACAAAATGAGTGTCTGTTGGGATGTGAGAGACAAAATCGTTTATTGTGGAAATAGATCTGAAAACTGGTTTTTGTTACGGTGGTGGGGCGTAAAGGTAAGAACATTTATTCCTCTGCAATCAAACATTTATTCCATCTTAACCCAAAGATAAGAACCGTCGTTATGAGCTCTTGGTATCCAGCTGACACGACGGTATTCTCGACAGGCAAAATGCCACCGTTGTCAATCAGTAGTGACGTCGAGTTTGCCCAGCTCAAAAACAGACGGGGTTTAGAAGGAGGCCGGAATTTGTATGTTACAGTCACCGATGTGAAAGACAGAACTATGGAGTTTATTCAGATGGGTGATACGGTTTGTCCGTCGCAAGATTCAGGGCTGGATGATGAAGTATTGGTTGCCCATGTTGAGGAAGTCGAAGCTTTTTACAGGGAAACCTGGAAGAAAAACAAAGTGGACAAAGGAGTGAATCTGATAAGCAGTGGAAAACTCAACAGGGAACGGAAGAGGACAAGAGAGAATGAAGAACTGGTGGACAAGGCGAAGAAAGCGTTGATGGACAAGAGGACTAAATTCTGTGGACAAAGGTCGTCGTTAGAGGGGGTGGACGACTTACGGGAGTCAAGTGTGGTGGACAAAAATAATTTCACTTCAGTAGACAACATGGTTGCCTCGTCTATGATTGACAAAAGGACTAAATTCAGTGGACAAAGGGCGTCGTCGGATGGGGTGAACAACTTACCGGAGTCAAGTGGGGTGGACAAAAATAATTTCAATTCAGTAGACAACATGGTTGCCTCGTCTATGATGGACAACATCACTCTGAGTGAGGTGGACGAGACGTCGACGATGGAGAAGGAGATCAGTTCCAATAATTCTCAGAAACATACCAATTTACCTGAATCGTCTGTGATGGACAGCAATACTCGGAGTGTGGTAGACGAGACTTCCACGATAGTTAAGGAGATCAGTTTGGATAATTCACAGAAGTCGACCAATTCACATATTGTTGAGAAAAACATTTCTTCCATTGGTCACAATTCGCAAGAAGCGTTGTTAGACGAACATGATCCGAGTGAAGAGGAACATGCAGAGGAAGATTATGATTTCGATGAGTGGACAGATAGAATTAACAATGATTATCCATTAGATTGGGATCCTTACAAAGGTGTGGGAGGGTGGAATACCGATAGTGGAAATAGGGTCGGTGAACTTGTTGATAAAGGCCTTGGTGCTGCTATTACAGTTGCACCATTAAATGATGATTTACCAGTGGCACCATTAGGGGATGATCTACCAGTTAGTGATGATGTTGTTGTCGCGATATTAGGTGTCAATGAGGACTCCGCTTTCATGGCGCGGGGCAGGTGTGATAGATGGAGAAGACCCATTATTGTTGGCAGATGCACCACCATTCCATGATAATATGCGCGGTGCACCAAGCTGTGAGAGGAATATGGACCTGAAAAGAGGAACTGATTCCATTTATGTTGGCCGTGTTTTTGCTAATAAGATGGAACTACGGAAGACTTTGTCTGTTCATGCTTTGAGAAGGCTTTTCACATTCAAAATTTGGAAGTCTGACAAAGAGAGAGTCATTGCTACTTGCGTAGATAAGAAGTGTGGTTGGCGGATCTATGCTACTACACACCCAAATTCTGAAAATTTGGAAATTAAAACTGTTTGGTTGAAACACAACTGTGATGTTTCATGCAGGTCTAGATATGGTGAGAAGGCCTCAGCTCAGATACTCGCCGAGTTATTGCAGTCTAAATTTGCCAACGGGAAGAAAGGGCCTAGGGCTTGTGAATTGCCTAGTATGGTTTTGGAAGAGCTAAACGTTACAATTACTTACATGAAAGCATGGAACGCGAAAGAACTGGCTATTGAGGCTGCACGTGGGAATGAGGAAGATAATTATCGTTTTTTGGCAACTTATTTCCATTTGGTGAAGAAAACCAATCCGGGAACAATAAGCGATATGCATACAACCGTTGAGAAGGAGACTGGTAAAACATTGTTCAAATATCTCTTCTTTGCTTTTGGGGCTTCCATCGCCGGCTATAAGTACTTGCGAAAGGTTATAGTGATAGATGGCACTACAATGAAAGGAAAGTATAAAGGGTGTTTGGTTGCAGCTAGCGGACAAGACGGCAATATGCAGATTTATCCGCTTGGATTCGGTGTAGTTGAGAAAGAGAATGATGCTGGTTGGGCATGATTTTTTAGGAATCTGCAAAAATTTGTCCCTGACGAGGAAGACCTTGTGTTTGTTTCTGACAGACATCTGGCTATTTACTCTGCTCTTACGAAGGTTTACCCACTTGCGCACCATGCTACCTGTACTGTTCATCTATTTAGGAACGTGAAACATAACTTTGGTTGCGAAGGTCTAGCTGGAACAGTTTCTAAAGCTGCACGAGCCTATACGGTTGGTGATTTTAGGTATTGGTGGAGAGAAATAGAGCATTGTGATCAAAGGTGTGCGGATTATCTGACATAAATAGGTTTTCCTCATTGGACACTTTCACACTTCCCCGGAAATAGGTACAATATAATGAGTAGCAACATTTCAGAGTCACTCAACGCAACAATGAAGAAGGCTGTTGAATATCCGATTGTGTCAATGGTTGAATCATTAGGGCGATGCTGATGAGGTGGTTTTGGTGTAGGAGGACATTAGCGGGCAAAACAAATAGTAAGTGTACTCCCGAAATAGAGGATTTGTTAATAGATCATCTGAAAGAGTCAAAAGATTGTGGTGTGTTATCGGTTAGTAACAGGATTTACCAAGTCAATGATGGGAATAGTTGTGTATTCACGGTTGATTTGGAGAGAAAAACATGCACATGTAGGGTTTTTTATGTTCTGAAAATTCCATGCTGTCATGCTTTGTCTGCATTTCGATTAAGGTCGAGTTATTCCCGTCTACTCTACCAGATTCAGCATCTTGATTTCGTCCATCATATACTACAAGCCGTTTTTCACCATCATCCTCCACAGTTTGGTGATCGCTTTCGACGAGAACATCCCCTTCTTCTCCGACTTCCTCTTCCTCATCCTCATCTCTTTCTTCCTGTGCATCCTGCTCGTCTGCTTGTTCCTGGGCATCCTGCTCGTCTGCTTGTTCCTGGGCATCCTGCTCGTCTCCTTCTTCGTCCCCTTCATCGTCGTCCCTAACATTGTCCACTCCATCATCGTCCTCTCTATCTTCACACCCATCCTCGTCCTCCTTCACCCCAGACTCGTCCTCCTCCTCCTTATCCACACACTCTTCGGATTCAGAAGCAACATCAACTACATCATTCGTGACACCAATTTCTTCTTCAGATTCACTACCACTATCAACCTGAGCCCCGTCATGGGATTCACTCTCATTCCTATCTTCCTCATTACCTGATGTCTTTCCTGTAGCAGAGACATCTTCACACCCATCCTGAAAATTTAAACACAGAAATTAGTAAAGTTTCATTTTCCAGTATTATTTATGAAACCGGAAAAAGTAGTCAACGAATACCTGATCCGCGGCAGTAGAGTTAATTTTGGTGAGAATCTCTGGAATACCAGGCATAAAGCTGAACCATGCTTTATTATCCCGCAAATGAGTGGGCTGTCTAGAGCCGGTAGCACCAATACACCAAGATGACTTGTTAATCTCCTACAACAAATCTGAGTGCTTTATACTCCTATCAAACAATCCTTTCTCTCGCAGAGTTTTGAGAACATCATCAACAATCTCGTCTCTCATGGCAGCCCTCTCTACAGACAACAATAACTCTATCTTCGATGTATGTTCATTGATTCTCCGGTCTACTTCATCAAGCAAGGCTTGAGAAGTTAGACAATCATCATGAAACACCGTTTCTCCTCTAACGGAACTCCTACCTTGTCTGGTAGTTTTTTTCTTCTCAAGAGATTCTGCTTTCACTTCTACCTTCGGTTTGCGTTTTGTAGGTGGTTTCTTTAGTTTGGCTGCTTCTTTCTTCAGATTTTCCTTAATAGCCACCGCTGTTATTAGTGGTAGATGTCCGAAACCACCATGCCAGTCTTCTTTTTTGAAGATATGACCTTCTTTAAGCTTTTCACAGATGTAATCCACTCCCACATCATGCATGCGTCTCATCCTCACCCCAGGAGTAGTCTCGGATGTCTGCATCATCATCACCGTGTAAAATGCTCTCAACATCAACCTACGAAATAGAATGGCCACATGTTAGAAAACGGATATATGTCTTTCATAAGAAAACAAAGCTTAATACAACTTCAGCATACAGAACTTACATCCGGGTGTAGCTCTGTTTCCAGGATGTTTGAATTGTGAAAGGATTTAAGTTTTGTCAAATGGAGCACAGATCGATCAGTAAATGTTTGCTCATCCAAGACATCAGGAAGGTATTGCTCTAATTGGGGAATGGCATGGAGAATAAGAAGCTGGAAAGCAAGTGTGAAGCCGTGTGTTGCTGTATGCGACTGATTTAGTTTGTCAGCAAGCTTGTGTAAAGTTGATACTTTCTCACCGACTTTGACCATCTCTAACGTCTTAAGAAATGACATCCGCCCCCAAGGATATTTCACAAATGCGTCGACATTTTTCACCATCTCTGCAACTCCCATCGAGGCTCTCACATTAGAAGAGTCGCAGACTAAAATACCTTCGACTATGACAATAAGTACCAAACGTAGCCTTCTTTCCGCGTCCATTCTTTTTTATTTTGGTAACCTCTTGTCAAGCTTCAACAGATTAACAATATATTGTATGCTGTATGACTTCTTAGGGCCAATAAGAGTGTGATAGTACGGCTCTTGACCTTCGCCAGGATTCTACAACTTATAAAGAGTTTCTTCAGAAGGGAATTGACCGCAATTCAGTCCCGTAATGATTCCAAACTCTCTCAAAGAAAACCGTATGGGATGACCCCCAAAGACAAACCACAACTCTCTTTTCTTCTTTGTTACAAGAGAGCGACAGAGAAACTGGTGGACAAGTTTGCCAGATAGCGAGCTCTTCCTAACTGGGAGTTCAAACAATCGCCCAAAGCATGATTCTTTTAACCAGTTAAACTCATCATAACCATCTGAAACTTCTACAATATCCAGCAGATACTCCGGCTTAGAGTAGGAATTGATACGACCTTTCAGAGGATATCGATCTGTGGAGAATAGCCTAGGAGGTAGACGAGCCGATTGAGAAGCATGGTCTCGATGTAGTGAATCAGAGTGGTCCATATTAGATGGCCTGTTCATCATACAAACATGAAAACATTAAGGCAATGGACATGTAATATGAATGGACAGGAAATTGTTCGGCTATTAGTAGAAGGTTAACTTGTCTACTACGGTGGACTACTTAATAGACATTACATATTTTTGAAAAAAAATAAAGCAGTGGACAACTTAACAAGTAATATGAATATTAAGGTCTCCATTACGGAACTTAGCAATGGACATAACTTTTTTTTGGAAAACATGTAAGTAGTGGACAAGTGAGCAGTAGACAAGTGAGCAATGGACAAGTGAGCAATGGACAAGTGAGCAATGGACAAGTGAGCAATGGACAAGTGAGCAATGGACAAGTAATATAAATGGACAAGTGAGCAATGAAGAAGATAGTAATGGACAAGTAATATAAATGGACAGGAAAATGTTGGGCTAAGTAGTAGAATACATTGTCTATTATGATGGACAAGTTATAACAATCTTTAAGGGAAAAATGACCAGTGGACATAACAAATTTAATGAAACCAAAAAACCAAGGAACAAGTTGAAGGTTCTATTGTCTACTATGGTGGACAACTTATAGAGATGGACATAAAAGACTTAAGCTAAGCGACTGTTCAACTGTGGAACTTTCGGAATTGTTGCACTTGCAAGTGTGTCGCGGTTGTCGACGGTGGGTGGGGGAGGGGTCCCAGATCTAGAAAATAAAAATAGTTATAATTGAGTATAAAATTGGTTAAACGGAAACGGTAAATTAGCCTGTAAATGGAAGTTTAACTAACCGAAGCGGTTGCCGGTTGTGGGTCTCTAAGTTGGTTCCTTCGTTCTCACCCACCCGCGCAGTTCACAGTGCGGATTTGCGTTTAAAAGTTACCGTATCTTCAGATTGGGTTGTTGACATGTCACTGGCACCAGACTGGCGATTTGGGGGGTCGCCGGGAATTGTGGGTTTCGGAATGCTTCTCCCTGGATCACCGGTTGGGGAAGAATTGGACGGGTTTGAAACTTTGTCGACAATACTGTCCAAGGCGACATTGATCTGGAAGTCGGCGGGATCGTCGCCGGACATGTTTTCGGGATTGAACAGTAAACCCTTATCAAAGAAGAAGTTATGGAGAGTGAAGAGAAAGAGAAGAAAGAAGCGGAGCGGTCAATTTTTCTAAAAAAAACGAATAAAAGATTTTCAGGAATTTGTCTTTTTGGAGAATAAAAGAGCGAGGGTTATTTTCGTCTTTCCGAGTTTGAGATGTGGCAGTGGGGAAAAGAATTGAGAAATGTGGCATTTTAGCAAACTTTTTTCACTGTTCATGGCGTTAGCGTTAAATAACTCATTTTTAAAGGTTATATATCAACTTTTCTAAACACAAAAATGTCAAAATTAAATCAAAATATCTAACAAAAAAATTGAGTTAATTCTAAATGTAGAGGTTTTGGAACCAACTCTAACGTTATGGAATTATAATTGTAGTTTTATATTTTTTTCAATTATAAAAATAAATAAAACTTCCAAATTTGGAACCATGGTTGGAGATGGTCTTGATCCATTTCCCATGGATTCACGCATGTATAAATGAGATTATATTGATTTTCAACATTACTATTTTTTATGATTTTTAAGGAAAGAAGAGGAGTGAGTGAGGTCAGTGATGAACTAGAGCATGAAGTGCAAAGGATGTCAGCTCTTCTTGACTTCATCGATGCAATATTCATCCAGGAGTGCTCTCTAGTCTCTAGGATCAAACCTTTCAGTTGTGCTGTTTAAGTATGAGAGAAAGAGTTCTAATAATCTCTTTCTTGTTATCTTCACATTTAGTGTCAAGATTGGGGGAAAAAACATAAAAGATGGATTTAATTTGCTGAAAATCACAGGAGGATGTTTTTGCTAACCATATTTCGTTTTGGATGTTTGTTAAGATAATCTGAAAGGTTTATATAATGAGCCTTATACAGGGTCTAATGCACTAATAGTTAACACATTTTGAGAAAGAAAAAAAAAAGAGACATAGAAAAGAAAGGGCATACATGTGTTAGTCCAGCCACGGCCACCATCATCACTTCCAAAGACGTAAATTTCATCATCCAATTTTGCCACTAAAGCATTTGAACGGATACAACCTGTTGAACTATGAGCCTTTACAATATTCATTGATGGATAATATGATTGCACTGATGACAACCATGTTTCAGAGTCTTTATCAAATCCGCCCAACAGAATTGCTTCGGTTGGATCTCCCTCTGGTACCTGTGCAGGGTATGAAGTTCTCTCATAACCATTAGCGGTCCAACCATTGTTTTGGATCACTTTCTTGGTAACCAAACTTAATTTTGCTAGAGATACGAATCCCAAAACCAAAAGTAATATCAAAATCTCTTTAGTAAAACTTAGTTAACTCAAGACAAAACAAGAACAACTTTTGACTCACCTCTAGATCTGTAACAAACATACTTGGCGATTTCTATAGATTTACTGTTGATTTTTTAATTAAATTTTTTATTATAAATAGCATATACTGTAAATAAACAGACTTGAATTGGGTAATAAGTAATGTGGAAACTTTTATGTATTGTCTTAGGATCTGACTGGTTCAAATGCAGCATAAAGATTGCGGAAGTGGACGATTGCGATTTTAAGCGTTATTAAGCGTTTTGAATAAATGGTTTAGTGTTTTAAAATGGGTGTGTTTGCGGGAAATTTACAACTAGTTGACCAACAGTTGCAATAGCGGTTAAAACATAATAAATGTAATATATAATAATATAAATGTTTTAAAACACCAAAAACTTTATTAAACTTGATTTATAATTAAAAATCATTAAAAATACTAAAATAATTATTCAAAAAACAAATAAATTTATTATTGAAACACTTATTACTTTATGTATTTGGCTTTTCATCCAATATTGTATCAAGTAATGTGATAAATGACAAAACATATATTTTAGATTATAGATCTTCTCAGCTAAATCTCATAAACTCAATAAGTTCCTCATACTGAATTACAAGGCAAAGATAAATTAATTATGTAAGAGTTGAGAAGAGTCATTGGTGATTTGTTTTAATATTTTCACTAATACTATTATTTTCTCAAACTTCTGATGAAATATCATATTTATTTAGATTTTTTTGAACTTATGTGCAGTGTGTCAATAATTTTACATCATGCTTTTTGGGTTTTTGTTAGTTGGAATCTTATTTTATTGTAATTGTTTATTTTCTAATCTCTTCAATCGTATTTGTATTTCATTATTTCTCATCCTTAATGTTAATGGGTACTATGGTTAGGTTGAAGATATAAGAAAAAAATATTTTAGTATTTTTAATTTGTTTTTTGTTTAAAAAAAATTCAACCGCAATTGCCTGCAACCGCATCTTTTGAAATTCAACTGTTGGAAACAGTTGAGAGCGGTTGGAAGCGGTACAGAGCGATTTTTGTGATTGACCCCAACCGCTAGCAAACGCAAACACAGCGTTTGCGGGAGCTAGCAAGTGAACCAATCAGCACTTTAGTAAGAATATTTTCAAATGTATTATTATAATAATTAAACAACTTTGATGTATTATTCTAGGTAAATTTCTCAATATATATTATAGTTTTTTTATCAAAAATATATGTTATACTAGTTTTTTGTAATTAAAACATGTCGGGACCGAACAAAATCTGCGAGCCATACCGGATCCCACTAATCAATCCCCTTCCCCTACTTCTCGATTAAAAGCTCACCACACGACAAAACTACCTTTTTGCTAATTTCGTCATCGCTTGTGTCATCACTCATTTAAATCCCAAAATCGAAACATATCCTTTAGACCAGTTGAAAGTTGAACTGACAGCGAAGGTTTGCTCACAGATTCTTATTCGTATAGATTTGACCAAACACGTGCTTGTATAATTACTATAACGTATCCATTCGAAGGCAAGTACTATCCCAAGAACACGATCCACTTTTAAATAGATATGGAGATTGAAGTCTTGACAAGCGATGTAGAGCGAATAAAAGGGATCAAACAATTCTGTGTAGAGAAACAATGAAAGTAATACAAATTTACTAACAATATGAGCAAGATAAATGGTGCAAAAATGTAAAATGGATAGAACAAAGATTGCAAACTCAATAAAACTAAAATTGAGTGTTGACTTGTATCCATTATGATACTAACTCGTAACCTGAAAACAAAATTTAACACTGCACAAACTTTTTTCAAGAAATTGATTATCTACTCGATATTAGAATACATATGCTACTTATATACAACTAGAGGTGCTACAAATGAGTAGTTTAGGAGTTGACTAGCTCAAACTCCAGTTATCATGAAATCAAGCTATGTTTCAAAAATCAAGTTATTCTTTTATAGATTTATTTAATAAATAATTTAATTGGCCTAGTTAAATTTAGTTGGTAAATCATATGAACATAAGTTCGAACGTTTTTCCCCGAGGATGAAAATAATATATATTTATCTTGTACATAAACTCAAATATACTAATCAAAGCATACGTTCATTATCTAGTTAAATTAAATAAATATATAAATTTTTCTTACGTACCCTGACTTTTGAAAATTTGATTTTTACAACTTAGAGAGGAAGAGAAAAAGAACATGCATGCTCTTTCTCTGTCATCCAAGATTCTAAATATTGTTACATACTGAACTTTGTTTAGCGTTAGACAGAAAACCTTTAGTTGGTCTTGCATGTATTATAATGTATATACAATATATCTAACCCTGATATTTCCTCTTTTCACACAGTCAAATGTCGAGGTTCTATGGTGTAGTGGTTAGCACTCTGGACTTTGAATCCAGCGACCTGGGTTCGACTCCCGGTAGGACCTCTCTTGCTCTTCCATTTTTTGAAAAAAAAAAAAAGAAAAGAAACATATAATTCATACTATATTTCCTTTTTTACACTCTAACTACTAGTCTACAGTACTACACCAGTCAGCCTAAGAGTTTCTTCGCTTTCACGATTCGATTTGGACGTCATATCACTATACATGGCGAACATGCATGTAGGTAGGTATTCATCTCTATCTCTCCTCCACTCACTCCCTTTGAATACAAACACGAGTACACGACTTACACAGCGCAGTACGTAACAATTGATTTTATATAATGGGGTAATATATAGTTTCAATACGTACGGTTGTTAAAAATTATTGATACACAAAAACAAAAGCTGTGATGATTTATATAAGATTGTTTTTTTTTTTTAACTCAAAGTAAATCCCCAAGCTTATGGAAAGTCCGAGACTAATTTCTGGAGAAGGTGCAGCCCATAGATAGATCCTCTCTCCGGATATTCAAATGGGCCGTTAGATAAGCACATATTCATGTAAAGATGTCCAGGAAAATGTGATTTAGTTTCACGTAACAGAATAATCGAATCTGAAACATTGTAGCGTCCCAGTCCCGCTCCTTACCACTCGACCACATGCTCCCGGACAGCTTTTGTTTGTTGTTCATGCGTGTTTAATTGTTTTTATAGAGGCTAAAATTTTAGCCATTCCAACAAAAATGGACTTATAATTCCAGCATCAAAACTCGATTGTAAACATAAAAGAATATAAACTTATCTCAAGTATACACTCGTATTATACTTTTGATCAAAGAAAGAAATGTATATGCTTCAAGCCTTTTAACTAACAAAAAAAACTCTATACTCGAATACTTTCGACACGGTTTTAGACCTTTCTTTTCTGGTCAACACGTACGTTGTACGTAGACCTTGTTTTTTAATTTTATTTTGGTTTTATGTACGTAGACTTTGAGTTCTATCAAAGATGATATGCTTAAGTCATATGTAAATCCAATCATTTCATTATATGATCAATTACATCTCTGAAACAGTTAGCTTACTTTTTATTTTATATCTAGAGTTTTGAAATGTGTTTAAGTTGACCCATTAATAACTAGACTGATTATTATGTACATGTGTAGTATTAGTTTTGGATTCCTTTCTGATTGAAAAAGTTTGTCTTGTTAAAATATCTACCTAAAAAACAAAAAAATACAAATTATTATTTTCTGAAAAGAAGAGAAATTAGTTAAGGGCAAGAAGAGAAGAGGCGACGACAGAGAAGCATTTTAATTTAGAGCCACTAGATTGGATGATCATAAATAAGAAGAGACGACGACACTCTTTTGTCTTTGTCACTGACACCAAACTTTTTTTAATCAATTTAGGAGGAGTATGAGTATTTTTCAACTAGCAATAATAATAATCTTATTTTAATAAATGCGTGCTGTCCCATGCAAGGAGCAGCTTTCTACATTAAATGCTTTACAGACTTCACCAGAAAACTTGTTTGTTCATATATATAAATAAAAAAATATATAATGGAGACGATGCATCCGATCCAAATGCATGCATGTATTGCTTGCTGTATTTATACACATCGTAGTTCCACAATCGTCTGTTCTCTCAAACCCTATCGGAAATATGTACTATAATTATTAACCAAATTATATTACATGATTTTCATTAATAATTTATCAAACCAATTGGTCAGCGGATTTGGGCAGCGTGACATTCTAATGTCAATGGGGAGGACCACAAAATCTATCTAATTACGCGTATATCATTCCATCGTCCAATATTCTAGGTAATATAATGGTCATATAATTATTCTTTTGACGAACTACATATGACATAACTTGAACATGATAACAAAAGTGGTAACCACACTATATGTTTCCCAGTAAAAATGTTATAAATACATTATCAGTCTCAAGACTCTCAACTCTCCATCTCGAAAAGAAAAATCGCAAAATGAGAGGACAAACTGTTTGGGATATATAATAATCATTTATTAGTCTGCGGCAGATGTGATTTAGTTCCTAGTATTATTTAGCGATCAAACCCAACAATAAGAAAAAGTACTAAACACTATCAATCAAACTAACTAATAAGTAGTGAGGACGTGACACGCAACTTTTAGGGCCATAGTACATTTAATTGCCAACAAAGTAGTACAAACCCAACTACTCGAATTCTGAATGTTTGCCTCCCATAATAATCCTTACTTTTTCGGCTAGCAATGTAAGGATCCTATAGAAATCCAAAAAAACCCGTTATGAACAAAGTGGAGTCAAAGAGGGTAATGTGTTAGGTCATAGGAATAAATGCTTTTTAAACCCTTTTTCAAAACAAAAAAAAACAAATACAAGAGGAGACAGATTCGTACATATTACATATTCACATGTGTATGTACAATAAATTGGTCAAATCAATATTTTTTGGACAAACTTAAAGGTTTATTTACAAGTGTAGTTTATATCATTCGTCTAATTATGAAACTTAAAGGAGTATTCGAGTGATCACTCGTCAAAACTGAATACTCCAATATATTATGTTTTGACGAGTGATCCATATCACGTTTTGAAAAGTCATATAATCACATTCTTCATTTAAAAAGAGTATTTTGTTAGTAATTTTAAGTATTTATTTTAGCATTTAAAAATTATATTGGAGTATTTTTCTTCTTCTTCATTTATGATTGTTTAATCAGTTAACTCATTTGATATCTACAACTCACAGTTGAACAGAAATGATAAAACACCAATTCAACACACATTAAAATATTAATGTCAGTGTGAAAAGCTTTGGTGCACATGCATTGTAATATTCTACAAGGAGATGAATTCCTGGTTCTCAATCTGAATTTAAGCTGGAAAAAAAATTAAGCTGGAAAATGTGATGTCAGGTTTTGCAAGTTTTACCAAAAAAGCTAGCCTCTAAGTAGACACCGAAAATATTTTTTTTTAATATATATATAAGCTCAAAATTTAATTCTTCACCCAAAGAAAAAGAAATAAAAAACATCACACTTATTATTGAAAAGTTCTCTCGCCGGAATATTCACGCAAACCACGGGTATGTTCGTTCACGTGCCCGGTGGCCGCCACCACAAATCCCTTAATTTATTGCATATATTCACATTTATTTTTATGGTATTAAAGAAAAGAAAAGAATTGTATCCAGTTTTATTCAATTGTATACATGGCTACATCTAACGTAGATTTTTGTTTATTAATCAAATTTACCTGAATTACGAGAAACATGTGAAAACTAGCCCAAACTATTCAGTATTCACTACTAACATCATAGATGAAGTAGATCATCTGTTAACTGCTAAACTGATTGTGTTTATGTTTACAAGGGAAACATGTTTTATGCACTTTATTTAAAAGCATAACATTTATTTAGTTTCCATCTTTACAATAAACTTTGGCACCTTCTTTAACCTATTTAATCTCTCTTTCGAAATCGTTATGATTTAATGTCAAAAAGACCTCCGGGACCGGCCTTGACCATCACATGTGATACAAATATATATATTCTTAAATAATTGATCTTCGGAAATATCAAAAAAAAAATGTATACAATTGAAACTAGGTTTGGACCCGCACGTACGTGCGGGATTGATTTTAAGGGTCCGAATGGTGACTGCAGTTTTGGTTGTGCGGGGAAAGCGGTTTTGGAGTGCGGTACGGTTCAACTGCGGTACGTGCGGTTTGCGGGACAAGTGCGGTTTATACAAAATAAGCGGTGCAGAATGATATTTGATTGGTGAAAAAACTATTTGCGATTCAGTATTAATTGTGTGAATTGTAAAAAAGGAAAAACAGTGCGGATTACATATATTATAAATAAATTTATTAATAATTAATATGTTTGTATATTATCGTATGTTATGAATTAATAATAAAAATAATTGTATTTATAAACCTTAAATACTATAGTCGATCAAAAAGTAAATTTTATTCTTGACATATTAATAAAAAGTTCAACTATATAAAGATACAATTTTTTTAAAAAAAATTATCGATTACTTTGATTTTCCCATAACATATTTGCAATAGTATCTCTTATTTGCGTCATAGCTTCTCCATCTGCTATCTCTGTTGCATCCATGTCACCTATATCATGTTCAAAATTATTTTGCAGTACGGAATTCATATTATTTTATTAATCACTAATATAATTATATATAATAAATACATATTATAAAAAATCATAAGCAAATATATCATAAATAAAATTGTTTTTTATTGTTAGTGAGATACTAATTTCATCTATTATTTATTCTTATAATTTTTTCTAACTATAAAACTTATTCTTATATATTTTTTTTCAAAATATTTAAACTAATTATTTAATCCTATGTGAAAATAATGAAGTAAATTATTTCTTCAAAAATATACATTTCAAAAGTAAATGATTTTTAAACTTTTAAGAATTTAATTAAAACATGTTTATTATTTTTATTAATCATAAATAAGTAAATAAAACAAATAAATATATATATTACTATACCCAGTGCGGTTTTGAGACAATCCGCAGGGTAATTGGTAATCACATAAAGAAAAGCGGTCCATGAGTAAATTAGCATGTTTTGAAAAACGCATATTTGTTATTTTCACTGTTTGAGAAAACCGCAAATTACTAAAAGAAACTGTGATTGGTAACATTCAGTGTATTTTTTTTATTAGACTTGAAATACGCACTTTAGAGTGCTTCCACTCACGGCCTAAAAACCAAATTTGTTATTAGATTTATAATTTATTATGTATGTGTGGGATTATGTTTGTAAAAATAATTTTTAGTAGTGTTAACATTCATAATCCAAACTCATACCCAACCCGGAATCCGATCCGAATAACAGGGTTCGGGTGAGATACGGGTATGTCTATAAAACCCTATTGGGTTCTATTTTCTAATACCCGTAGGTTCGGGTTAGTGTCGGGTAATTCCTTGTACCCGTTTGAGTACCCATCAAACCCGAACCTATAAACATATTTATAATATTTAGTATTAATATAATTCAATTATCCAAAATTATGATTATAATTTTAAATATTTTAATTAGTTTTATACCTAAATATCAAAAATAATTAAAATATTTAAAATAATTTGTTGCATAAGTAAAGATTTAGCTAAAAATTTATGTATGAACATTAACTTGTTAATTACATGGTATCCTTTTTCAATTCTTCAACTATATTCTACTTGTTTAAGTTACTTCCCCACTGCACACTAGAAATTGACTACTATCTTAATTAAGTGTTTTTGAGCTAAAACCAAATACAATATTTGTAGATTGAAAACTTTCTTGCTTTAGAGATAGTTTTTCTTTGTAAAAATTTATATTAATTTATGTTAAGTACAAAACTTATATGAGAAAAAGACTTGAAAATATATTTTAAACATATGGAATAATTAATAATTAGCATCACATATGAAACTACTCCAATTTTATCGTTCAGGAGAAAGAAAGGATTGATGTACATTAAAACCCAAAGCATATTCATTATTGAGAAGATTGGGGAAAGAATGCTGAATCTGGATCACACACATGACTACCCAAACGGAACCAAACGACACCATACGGATGTCTCTGTCGCTTTTTTTTTTTTTTTTTCTTTTTTTCTTTTTTTATCTTCCATAGAAAAATGAATAATAGAAGTTTCTCTTAAAGGGAAGTTTTGGACCTTATCATAATTATCAGTAAATGATTACAAAATTATTCAATAATATACGTACACATATATAATACTAACATGGGTCTTTTATACACAAATATGATTATTGGAAATTTATTCAAATAATCGTTATTATATATATTTGAATTAATTCAATAATTCAGTAAATTCATATATTGTAAAGACTGAAGAGTTGAAAAAAATCAAAATTAACAACCATTTTCAAAACATGTTTATTCCAAACTACTCAAATTTTTTTTTAAAAAAAATTATTGACTAATTAATTATGCCAAAAATTTCGTGTTTAACACTCAAAATTTTGGATATAAAAAAAAATAAAATAAAAAGAATATGTTGTGAAAATGAACTCTAAAAAACTGTTTCATCCGAATATAGAAACGGGACAAGGTTTTAAAACAAACAAAAAAAATCACGTTTTAAGTGTAGACCTATTTGAAATTTGGAAAAAAAAAAATTGAATGAGATACACATTGAAATTAATAGTTAGAAAATATAACTATATAAAAACATAGAACAAAAGTATATAAATATAGATTTGCATGGCTGAAAATAAAGAAAATGTAAATCTCCTTTTTAATAAAAGGGAAGTACACAACATTGTTTTGGTAGACTTTATTATTTTAATAAATGGTTATAAATGATTACAAATAGGTTATACATAGGTTATAGATTAATCCATATATTAATTGGTTACAAGTTGATAGTTCATATATTAATGGTAACAAATAAAACCTTAACTGTAACCGAAAATCTTAAATGAGATATTCCAAATTGATAGTTCATGGATATTCCAAACTTTATTTTCGGAAGATCACGCTATTTCCAAAGATCTACAATCATAATATTACCAATTTATTTTCTGAGATTTTATTGATAGACCACAACGTTAACCAACTTATTAAAGAGGATAAAAATATACTTTCAATCATAAAAAGAAAGTACACAACTTTTTTTTTGGTATAATAAAAAAGAAGTACACAACTTTTTTTGTAAAATATATAATTTTTATAAGTTGGTTGCAAAATAGATAATACATTAAATATATGTTGATTATAAAAAAAAAAGTTATAGATGAAATCCATGGGCTATATAAAATTACGAATAAGAATCCTCTTAAAAATAATATTCCAATGATTTATACAATTTCCAAAAACAATCTTAATTATTCCATATATTGTTACACCATATATAGTGTTAGGCATAAAAATATACTGTTAGGTGTAAAAAAAAAAAAATCTTGGCAATTAATCACTCTTAATCGTGATTTCCAAGATTTTATTGTGGATTTCAAAATAAAATCTGACCTAACACTCTTTCAAGCTTTTAATATAAATCAATGTCTTTAAAACCGGATCGGAAGGTGAACTGGAAGTCTTTTGGGTCACTGGGTCAACAAGTCGGACCGATTGAATTACGGGTCAATTAGTTTGATTACATTTTATGAATATAACATCTACTTTTCTATAAATATATGAACAAAACATACATAGTTAAGTACTAAACAATTAAAATTAAACTTTTAAATGATTAGATAAAATAACTAACTGATTCTTTTATAAATAACAACATTTATTTATAATTTGGTTTGAGTTTAAAGTGTAACCAAAATAAAATATTTTAATTTGAGACCGACAACCCGGTCCAACCCGCCGGTTCAACCACTGGTTCACGGGGTTTTAGTGGGTTTTTCTGCTTTTTTCGGGTTTTATTTGTTAGGTTTTTAGAGGTTACTCGGACCGGAATACCTATCGGGTTGTAGTTGGATCAAACCGACCGGTTAGTCCGGGCCTGGTTAAAAAACATTGATATCATTCAGATCTCCATTCACCAAAATACATCTCTCATATTCATACAAAAAATAATAATAATAACAATCGTTTATCAGTTTACAATGCTAAACCGTCTTATAAATTTTATTTTATTTTAAAATTATAATATAAATAAAAGGAATTTCAATCCGTGTTCTAGCACGAATCCAAATCTAGTAATGTACGATTTTAGGTAGCCAAACTCCCTGACCAAATTAAATTAAATTAAATTAATACCCACTTGATTAATATAATCATATAATGATGCTATATATGTATAAATTTTATTACTAGATGAGTTAGCTTTACGTATTAATGATAGAGATGTTAACACTTTCCAACTTTGGCCTTTTCGATTTTTTTGATATATGGCTCTCTCTTACACATGACTACTACTTTTCCCTCTCATTCGTTACAGCTTCACGCCTCCTTTATCTTCTTCCCCAATTTATAAACGAACCAAACCAAAATATAAATGAAAAATAATAATTCAAAAAAAAATCCGAAACCGCCGTGTTCAATGGCTACCGCCGCCGCAGAATCTCCGCCGGCGAAACGAAGAAAAACACTCACCGGTAACGAAGACTCCGCTTTGATCGAAGGACTTCCCGATCACATCTCAGAGATCTGTCTTTCTCTCGTCCGCCGTCCGTCGCTACTCTCCGCCGTATGTGCACGGTGGCGCCGTCTCCTTTACTCGCCGGAATTTCCTCCGTTTCCGTCTCTCTACGCGCTTTTCGTCGACTCGACCTCGGATCCGGGTCGGGTTAACCCGTCTGTTCGGTTTATGTGTTTCGACCCGGTCTCTTCCAAATGGGACCCGCTTCCTCCTCCTCCACCCGACCCGCCTCTTCACCGGATTCTTTACCGTCATCCGTCTTTTATCTCATTTAATCTACCGATTCAATGCGTCTCCGCCGCCGGAAAACTCATTCTCATCGCCGGAAGTAACCAACAGCTCTCTCCGGCGATCTCTCACCCGTTGATTTTTGATCCAGTTTCATCATCATGGAGCTCCGGTCCTCAAATCGGATCTCCGAGACGGTGGTGCGCTACCGGAGCTTGCGACGGAGCTATCTACATCGCGAGCGGGATAAGTTCACAGTTCTCATCGTCCGTTGCTAAAGCTACCGAGAAATTAGATCTAACCGATCAAAACCGCAATAACCGGCGGTTTAATTGGGAGAAATTGAGAGATATGAGAGATTTACGGTTTAGTCGAGAAGCTATAGATGCCGTTGGATACAAAAGAAAGCTTTTAATGGTGAACGTAAAAGGAGATGCGATTAAAGAAGGAGCAATTTATAACGTCGTTAGAGATGAATGGGAAGCTATGCCGGAGGAGATGGTGGCTGGATGGAGAGGTCCGGTGGCGGCGATGGAAGAAGAGATTCTTTATTCGGTGGATGAGAGGAGAGGGACAGTGAGAAAATATGATGAAGAGACGAGAGAGTGGAGTGAAGTTGCGGTGGTTGAAGGTGGTGAAGAGATGCTTAAAGGAGCTACGCAAGTTACGGCGGTTTCCGGGAAGCTTTGTGTTGTTACGGTTGATGGGAAGATTGTTGTGGTGGATGTTGTGGCGGAGCCGGCGATGATTTGGAATGTTGAGGTTCCTCAAGGGCTTGAACCGGTTTCGGTTCATGTTTTGCCAAGAATGAGTAAACCGGATTTTTTGCTGATGTAATTGGTTTTTTTTTTTTTTTTGGTGATATTTATTCTTTTCTTTTTGTATACGGAAACTTTTTTTTTCTTTGTTTTCCCGTTTTTCTGGTGGAAAAGTGTCATCTTGTCGTTATTTTTATTTATTTGTTTGGTTCTGGAAATATGGTGGAATCACCAAAAATATAATCAAATTTTTTTCTTAGAAATTTCGTATCTGAAAGAAATAAGATTTTATACATGTTAGCTTGATAGAAAGAGGAATCCATTCATATTTTAAAGTTTGATGAGATTTATTGTTTATAGTGATCAGTTGACAGTTGTTTAACCTATCGCGCTGCTTGATATCATGGAAAAGGTCGATTGTCGAAGCATACCAACACTGACCAGTGGTGATGCTACAACGTTGAGAGACTCACCAACTTGAAGGAAACGAGAGCAAGCCACGTTACTAATATAGTATTTAACAAATCAAAGATGTAGACATACAAATTATGGATAAGAAGTTAAGAACCACCTATTTCTAAGTTCTCTTATACATGCATTATTACAAGCTACGTGTGTGTAACTTATTTTTGTTTTTTTTCGTTGCATCTTGTTGTGGGACTGTGGGTGTAGTTTGATAATTATACTAAATAAAAGTTGGAGCTATAAGCACCTAAGACTGTCCACATAGGATTTAAAATTGCCAATCATGATTTGACATATCAACATTTAACATTTTTAAAATTATAATAATTTTCTATATTAAGAATTTTTGTAAAAAAGGAAAAACAATAATTACAGAGATAAAATTAATGTAAATGTTATAATTATAACACATGGAAATAAGAAAAATGTAAATATAAAATAATATTCATATTAAACATAATATTTAATCTCTAAAATTAATCATATCTTTATATAGTATATATCATTATATCATTAAATGTAACTTTGCAAATATTAATTGACATAATAGGGAGTGTTTTTTAAAAAATATAAATTTTCTTCTTTTGTGTGTTTCTAAAAATTGTAAAAAAGTAAAACCCTAAATTATGAACGTATATTACTTTCTTATAAATATTTTACATTATATTTATTATCATGGCGACCTATTGTCTCTTATTTGAATTGTGCTAATTTTTTTAAAAAATATACATACTAATCCATTAATCTTTGATCGTAGGTTGTATGGAATCAACGTCGTGAATTGATGCATGGAAATTTAATTAGATGCCGCTTCAACCGGTGAATATGTAGTCAATATGTGAAAGGTGCATAGTGATGGTTGTGATATTTATTTTAATAAATAAAAGTTGTTATGTGCTTCTGTATAAACTATTGTCATGTGCAACTCTAAGTCTTTGTAACTTCAGATTATAGTTGTCGCAGAGTCATTGAAACTGTCTCCTTCGTGACATATGGGAGTTTGAACCGTTGTTGTATGTTGCGTTGTTGCCGTTGTTGCCGTCGTTGCCGTTATTTTGAGTTTGTTTCACCGTTGTGAGTTCTCCATCAGACTCCATCGAATGAAAAAGAGAAACAAAGGATATGGATTAGCAGAGAGACGTGAGCAGAGGGCGAGGACTATTATGCTCCTTGGTTGAGATGATGTGAAGAAAAGAGAAAATTGTGACGGAGAGGAGACAGAGTGACGCGGCGGAGGTGGTGAAAACCATTAGCTGGTCTGTGACTCATGTCGTGGTTGTGGCAAGTCCTGATTGTGGTGGTGGAGCCAAGACAGGTCAGATTGAGAAGAGAAAGAAAGTGAAAGGAAGATGGAGATAAAGGCTGTATTGAGTAGCCGTAGCCAAATTTGGGGGTTGATATGATCTCTTTCAGGAAAGGTAAATATACCGGCTTGATATCCAATAAGCCAAGAACCTCAATAGGCATTAAACTCAAGGAGTTATGTGTGTTACTTCCTAGCGAAGAAACTGCTGGAAAGTGGTGCAATTTTTGCTAAGTATGGAACATGAACAGTTCCAAGATGGGTTATTTAGGGCATCTTTATGAGGTTGTAAGGATGTTTGATCGAGCTGAAATTTTTTGGAGAGACTCGTGGTACTATAAGCTCCATAAGCAACAGTGGAATTGCAAATTGAATTGTTAGTTTGTGTATTATTCGAGGGTTGTTATGGAGGCATTGTATATATGGAATGTACAATGACAAGTTGTATTGTGGGTTGGGCAAACAATCTCGAGTTGAGCTGAAACCTTTTTGGTGAATAATAATCTTCTTACTTTGTCTTACATTGTCCTTGATTATAATAATCTTCTTACTTTGATTAGAAGGATGTTAGCTTTCATTGCTTTCAAAGACCAAGCTACGGTTTTGTTTTTTCATTAATAGCATATTGAGGATTTAACACAACAAAAATTTTCACTGCAAAGGGATTTTGATGCTTCACGTGCGCTGGCAGAATCCTTAGCATCAGAAAGTTCTTCAATAACAAACACTTATAACGAGCATATATGTACATGCAACCTTGTGGCATCCTAGAGATAAAAATAGAATATCATAAGGGTGAGAAATTACAATACTATCAGTTAAGTAATTGAAAAATAACTTGAAAACCAAAGAACATAAACAAATGGTAGAGAGATGATAAGATAAATAATATGTGAGATTTATGAAGTTTTATAAAATAATTATAAGGTTTTACATTGTAATTTTGTGTACTTTTATAACACACATATTTTTTAGGTTTCTGACTTTTAGAGCATTTTTGAAAGAAAAAAATTAGGAGAGGGCGTGTTTGAAAGCAGATATTGGAAAAAGTTATTACTCAAAAAAATCACAAAAATTATAGTATGAAAAATTTGATTTTTGTTATTTAACAAGTACCAGTTTATAAAAAAAAAATATATTTTAAATAATTGTATGTAATTTTTAATTTTGCTTTCTTATTTTTTTTTTCTAAAAACAACATAAATGATGCTTAATACAAACAAATGAACATTTGTCTTAAAAAAAAAACCAATACGTTATAATACTTTTGCATATTATATGTATAGCTATTTAAATGATTTTTAAGTCTAATACATTCTTATGATAATCAATAAAAGCATACCCGTGTGTAGCGGGGAATAATAACCTGTAGAAAACCCAACTAATCTAGATTAAAAACAAATTATTTGATTCATGATTTTTTAAGTTATAAGTTAAATTCATGATTCTTTTAATCAGATTTAAATTTTTTAGCACAACTGATTTTAATATTTTTTTAAAATTGTGTATTTGAAATAAAAGTTTTGCCTTAATATTAATTTAATATTTTCTATAAGATAATATTTTATAATTGTCATCAATCATATATAATTTCACCAAAATATATTAAATAAACCCACGCGTAGCGTGGGTTCAAAACCTAGTGTATTAAATAATTGATTTCAATTGAATAGACCAACTTTAGAAAAGCTCACATATCATATCAGTAAAATCAAATAATATTATCAAAAGAAAATCCTAATTAAGTGATTTGAAAGAACTATGTATACAAAAAAAAAAAAACAAATTAAAAAAAAAAACAAATAATAAACAAATAAACAAAATCGTCATGAGGTTTTAAAACAAAGAGAATTGGGGAAAAGAGAGTTTGGGTTGGGTTTAGAAATACCTGATCCATTGGGCCATTGAAAGACCTCTTTGTGTTACATAAACAAGAAATGAAAGACCATTGTTTCCTGAGGTCGTAGTCATATCAACACCTAGATTAAGACACTGACTATTAGCCCTGAGACGGAGCCGGATATCCGGCAAAATTGAAGGTATCCGGATCCGATCCGTATCCGGCCGGATACATAGTTTGGATATCCGTCTCCGGATCCGAATTGCCGGATATCCGGTTTTCGGAGATCCGCTAAAAATCTGGATATTCGGCGGATATCCGGATCCGTTAAAGATGAGCTTAACAAAACTGAGGAAACCGTAAAACGGCATAACAGGGACGCGCTAATGACGATGGTGGAAACGGCCGGTCATCGAGTCTTACTAACTGTTCTTCGTCTTGCGTGAAAGAACGGCGAGGGGATGTCTCATAAGGAAAAAGAAAAAGAAAACGGCAAAGGAAAAAAGAAAAGAACAAATAAAAAAAGAGAAAACATGAAAGAACGGCGAGGGGCTGTCTCATAAAACCCTAATATTGACTCTACTTTGTTTCACGTTTTTTTGTATTTGGACTTTTTTATTACAGGCCCAACATGCTAATATGAGTAAATAAACTAGGCCCAATAATATATAGAGATATGATATATATATTTCGGATCCGGATATCCGGTTTTAAATTCTCAACTATCCGGATCCGCATCCGGATCCGCCCGGATACTTAATTTCACTATCCGGATCCGGATCCGCTTATCCGGATATCCGGTTTTTTGGAGCGGATCAGAGCGGATAGCGGATCGGATCCCGGATACCGGATAATATGTCTCAGGGCTACTGACTATAGACAAACATCATATGGTTATCAATATATATATATATATATATATATATATATACATTTAATGTTTGAAATCTATAGTTGAAAACATATGATGGTGATAAAACACATGGGTTGTATAAGTGATGTGAACACATTTGAGTAAAGATGGTGTGGAGGGTTTTATTAGTGGTTGGGAGAAAGTGGTTAGAGAGACTAGAGAGATGTGTTTAAATTTTGGTATGCGACTGGGATGGCTCTTATGGTCCAAACAAGGCTCCAACTCCACATGAAGGGATGGGAATTCTTTTTGCGTCTACAAAAAGAAAACGTCAGCTAAGAGAGGCAAATCCATTAATTCAAGTTCGGTGGAGATGTTGTCGAGCTTCTAAGATTCATCCGTTTGACATTTCAGGTTACCAACTGTGACATGTTGAAGGAAACGTAACAAACAACTTGTTGCTTTATCTTTGATCATAGTCTTTCCAAGGTTTTTGCTTCAAACCACGTCTTCCACCATGCTAAAAACATGCTCCATAATATTTAGAGAGGAATCTATTGGGAAATCTTGGTTGAATCTCACACTATTATTGAATGACAACCATTGTTGTTTCAGTTTTTTGGTTTTCAATTTCAATGTATCATCCTGTATTTAAAGTTTTTTTTTTTTTTTTTTTTTTTTTTTAATTTCTTGTTATTTTAAAATCTAGCTAGGAAAACTAGTTTTCAGAAACTAAACTTTAAAAAGCTAAAAATCCTAAAATTAAATATCAATATTTATTTTTAATGTGGCTATACATATTGATATTTTAAAAAAATAAAAAAAAAATCTCAATATATTTAAAGCCACAATAAATTTTTTGATTTAACATACTTCATAGGTCATTCATTCTCGTTATTCCTTTTCTAATTAAAAAAAAAAAGCTATAACAAAAATGAAGAAAAAAGTTAAATATTCTAAAGTTCGCATAAACAAAAAAAATTAACAAAGTGAATAGCGTAGTCCAAACGCATATAAATTATAAAAAAATATCTTCTCAATAAGAATTATTCCAATATAAATCCTCCCAAAAAAAAAAAAGGATTTATTCCAAATCCTTCAAAACTATATCCCAAATATTTATATTTATACAATATATATAAATCTATATATAATCCAAAGACGCCAAAATCTTAAGGCAGGGAAAAAAAAAATGCAGATCTTCGTCAAAACCTTAACCGGGAAAACCATAACCCTAGAGGTCGAGAGCAGCGACACCATCGACAATGTCAAAGCCAAGATCCAGGTTAATCTCTTCCTCCCTCTTCGATTTCCACCTCCTCTTAGTGTTTTTGGACTCTTGAATTCTTAATTTTTGCCTGGATAATCTTAGGTTAGCTGAGATTCTTGAGCGGATCTAAGTTACGAATTGGAAGATTAGGTTATGGTCTTGTTCTAATTTGGATGTGAATTTTGTTGTTGCTGATTAAAACAGGACAAAGAGGGGATACCACCTGATCAACAGAGGTTGATCTTTGCTGGTAAACAGCTTGAAGATGGTCGAACGTTAGCGGACTACAACATCCAGAAAGAGTCTACTCTTCACTTGGTCTTGAGGCTTAGGGGTGGTACTATGATTAAGGTCAAGACTCTTACTGGTAAAGAGATTGAGATTGATATCGAACCTACCGATACTATTGATCGTATCAAGGAACGTGTTGAGGAGAAAGAAGGCATCCCTCCTGTTCAACAAAGGTATTATTAGGTTTTTAGTTTCAAAGTTTTGTGTTCCTTATTTGGGGTTTATGGAAGACTCTTGAACAATATGCATCAACAACTCTTTGTGATATAGCTGAGAGCTGTTCCTTTGTTTAGTACTGATTATATATAACACAATGTTTGTGGTGTATACTCTGTTGCATATAAGTTTGTTGTAACTTTGTATTTTGTTTTGATGCTTATAAGGTGTCATGGATTTTTTTGTGTGCAGGCTGATATATGCTGGAAAACAGTTGGCTGATGACAAAACGGCGAAAGACTATGCGATTGAAGGAGGCTCTGTTCTGCATCTGGTTCTTGCTCTTAGAGGTGGTCTTGGTCTTCTCTGAGAAGTAAACTCTTTTGAAGATACCTTTTTCTTTTATGTTTTAGTTTCTCGTAATGGCTTGTTAGATTTGGATATGGTGCTGATAAAGACTAATGCTGTTTTTAGTGGGTTTGGATTAGATTGCCAATAATCTGTTCAGTATCGGATCATACTTATTTTTGGATTTAGCTCTTTATGATGAATTATCTTCTTTATTTCAAGAAAGAGGCTCGTAGGTCGTTAGATAAACAACTAGATATGCGATCGGACCAGACCGATTTAGATTGCTGGTTGCTTGTGTTATGTTGTATAACGAGTCCCTTGGTAATACAACAAAGTAGTAACATATTTTAGCAAAAACTATAACGAAATTTAATTTACAACGAATTGGATTAGTGGTTACAAATCCTGTGTATGTCCACACCACGAGTAACATCAGTTGCAAGTTAACTTATACTTTAATTTCCCAAGTAACTTAATTTTGTAGTAGTTACGTTTTGTGTTTATCTTTTTTAAATAGGGATGATTCCTTTTTTGCACATAGTGTTTTACATTCCTCACATCTCATCTTATATCAATGATCCCGAGTTTGATTCTATAATACATTCATAACGCGACTAGCACATGACGGGACCTTCCATCCCACATTCCCACATGCACCTGTAACAGTTACTTTCTTTATGCTCTTTTATTTGCTATATGTATTGTATAATTATTAATCTTCCTCTTCGCTCTCAAGCATGTTTGTGACCTCTGCGACTGCCGTCCGTGAACGTGTTCACAATTATCTTTAAAAGATGCCACATTCACTTCATAGGGAGTCCCCCATTATATGTGATTTATGATTTTTTTTCATTTTGAGATTGTTATTTTCTTCCCAACAAAGAGACACAAGCTAGCTCTATTTTTTTTTTCAAAAAACCTTGATAAATGCATGATTGTTTGAGTTGCTTACAATTTTTTTTCAAAATATTAGGAGTTAATTTTGTGTCTCTTTGTTAAGGAGGAAAATAAACAATGTGTTGATCAAGTGATCAACCTTTATAGAACATATTTGATGGGAGGAAACAAAGGACTTTTTATTGAGTTTGTCAAGGATTGGTAAGATTGCATTAATGTCACTAAATATCGATCGGCCGGTTACAAAATTGTATACTCACTAATACAACTGACGGCTCACTTTCCTGTGGTGGTGACCTGTTTCACTAATGTGTAGATTAACTATGGCTGATCTCCACCGAGGCCTCATCAACTCTAGCATATAAATATTTGTTTGCCCAAGAATGAGTTTTCGATGGTGGATAACAATGAGTTTTCGATGGTAGATACCATCAGCTTAAACCCGGGAACCAAACTAGCGTACCACACGCCGTTAAAACCCGGATGTATAGTGAAAGAAGGAATATTTCTATCATCCACCATCGAAAACTCATTCTTGGGACAACAAATATTTCTATGCTAGAGTTGATGAGGCCTCGGCGGAGATCAGCCATAGTTAATCGACATATTAGTGAAATGCGTCACCACCTCAAGAAAGTAAGCCATCAGTTCGACGCCGGAAAGATGCTTAAGGCCGACCACGTTGCGAGTTGCGAATAGTATGAACCAAAATTTGTGTAACCGCAATCCGACTAGGTTTGACCGACTAGGCATGTGCTCAATATCACAATTATTTTATTCTGGTACACCGTTTCTCATAATTCGGCGTTGACTAGGTTTGACCGGCGTTGACCAAAAAAAGTATTAGAAACAAAAATAATAAATTGTTTTATTGAATCATTTATGGTTAAAAACATATTTATGTCCAAATATAAAGATATATTATATATAATTAATGCATTTAATCTTATAATAGTTAGTTTTTTTTTCAAAGTTCAAAACTTAAATAAAACTGAAAATAAAAACCATTAACAGTTTGTTAAGATATTGAAACTTAACTAAAACTGGAAAATTCATGTTATAATAAAAAAATATATGGAAATTACTTATTATACATTATTAACCAAAAAACAACAACTTTTTCTTCAATTTATTTAAATACAAAAAAATATTTATTATCTGAACTTGTTAGAATCAAACCCAAATTATATCAAAATCATTAGAAATACTGAAATACAAGTCATTTACTCATACATATGTGGTAAAATAAAAGTTTTAATATCTGAAAATTTTATTATTGATTTTTAATTTATTTATAGTTAAGTTTTGCAATTGAAAAACAACTATTATAAGATTGATTGCATTAACAAATATGAAATGTATCTTTATAATGAATAAATATATTTTGTTAATTATTAAAAGGCCATAATTAATTCTATAAAACAGTTTTATTTTCTTGTTTCTAATACTATAAAAAAAGAAAATAAAATAAAATTTTGTTGGTCAACATCGGTCAACGACAGTGAAACCTGGTCAATGTCAGTGAAACCTGGTCAACGCCAGATTCTGACAAACGGTGTACCGAAATAAAATTATCGTGATGTTAAGCCATGTCATCATATAGTTGGTATATGTGACCATGCAATACATTTATTTGATGTAGTTTGCAATACATTTTTAAAGTTGGGATGTGTGACCATGTATTCAGCTATATTATGTGTCGAGGACCATCTTTTTTCCAAGAAACAACACTGAGAGGTGCGACGCTTTGGTTTCCTCCCCGGGAAGGTGCAGAAACCTAAAACGACGTTTCGAGATGAGCTAAGCGAACTAAAGGGGGGACGATTGTTGGATATGGGTTTTACCCCACCTAATCAGGCCCCACTCAGCCCATCTTGCAAATAGTCAACAAGGTTTCTAGAAGGGTTGACCGACCAAATTAAGCGAGTTGGACCGACAGCACGCCTAGAAGGCCGTTAGTGCGCTCGGCCCATTAGACAATGGCCCGTATACAAACGACCACAGCCAAAGCAATGAAGCGGTACCACATCGATTCCAAGATAAGGAGGTGATACGTCCCATCAGCTATAAATAGGGAGGTCCCCGAGCAAACAGATAAGAAGGAGTGAACTGGAGTAGGAGTCAGGAGATTATTTGATTCTAAATACTAAGTGCTTAAGTTGTATTAGTGAGTATACATTTTTGTAACCGGCTGATCGGCATTTAGTGACATCATTGTAACCTTACCAATCCTTGACAAACTCAATAAAAAGTCTTTCGTTTGTCCCATTTAGTATTTGTTTTATAAAGGTCGATCACTTGATCAACAATTAATTGTTGGATATGGGTTTCACCCCACTTTAACAGATCCCCACTCAGCCCATCTAGCAAATAGTCAATGGGGTTTCTATAAGGGTTGACCGACCAAATAAAGCGAGTTGGACCGACAACACGCCTAGAAGGCTCGTTAGTGCGCTTGGCCCATTTAGACAATGACCCGAATACAAACGACTGCCGCCAAAGCAATAAAGCGGTACCACATCGATCCCGAGATAAGGAGGTGATACTTCCTATCAGCTATAAATAGGGAGGGCCCCAAGCAAGCGAGAAGAAGGAGTGAACTGGAGTAGGAATCATGAGATTATCTGATTCTAATTCTAAGTGCTTAAGTTGTATTAGTGTGTATACAGCTTTGTAACCAGTCGATCGACATTTAGTGACATTATTGTAACCTTACCATACCAATCATTGTCAAACTCAATAAAAAGTCCTTTGTTTCGTCCCATTTAATATTTGTTCTATAAAGGTCGATCAACACTTCACCTAACCAAATTTCAGATGTTTCGTCCAAATGGGTCTTGGGTTCAAGTGATCACTTGATCAAAAATTGATAGCTATTAACTTTGTGGTCGTGGTTCGAACTCCATGGTGGACGCCAATTGTTAATTGGTTTTTATAAATAACACTACAGAGAGTTAATATATTAATTTTTTAATTGTATTAATCTAAATATAAATAAATATTAAATGTGGCATTATGATGTGTCAATCTTTGTCCTTTGTATAGTTCCCTTAAACTATACTCCTTGTTTCATATTAAGTGTCATTTTAGGCTGAAAATTTTGTTACAAAATAAGTGTCATTTTGTATTTCCAATATAGATGTTTGGTAAATTTTCTAATTTTATCCCTACCAATTTAATGTATTGACCAACAGAAAAAAAAATATAATATATTAATAAAGGGTAAAATCGAAAATTTAATAATTTTCTTAATCGGTGTGAAAAATCTTAAAATGACACTTAATATGAAACAGAGGGAGTAATTTATAGGATGATCCTAAGTTGATTATCTAATAATATCACAATATAATAAAGCATGTATTTACTTGGGATTTATTTTGTTAATCTTAAGTTCAAAGCTGCTCATGAATAATCCTTTCCTTTTCAGTGAAAAAAATTAATCGTACAAATTACAAAATTAAACAAAACACTATAGAAGAAAGAGAGAAAACATATTATAGGGACCACAAAAAATGACCGTTGAGATCTAAACGTTAAGCTTTACAAGACATAAACGTTGCGGACAGAATCAGATCCTTCCAGAGCCTCCCGCATATAAATACATCTACAAGAAGTAGAATCAAAGCAATACCAAGAGTTCAAGAAACAAAAACAATCAGAAAAAAGATTTGTAGCTAAGATCTCAAGATGGGTTTGGTGGTGATCATATCTCTTCCTCTAATTTTCTTTTGTCTTCTTCTTGGATTCGGCTGCTACTTCCTCGGCAAATCTCGCGGCCGGCGTGAGATCCGTACAAATCCACAAGTGTATGGAACTCCTGCTCCACCTCCAGGTGCAATAGCCGCATCCTCCTCTCCGCCGTTGTCTCCTCATCACGCCAAGCCCGACAACTCTCACAACGTCTGATACTTTTCTCTCTTATTGTTCGTCTCTATTGCTTTTTGTTGGATTCAATGTGAATTACTGTAATCTTTTTTTTTTTTTTTTTTTTTTTTTTTTTCTGTAATTTGTCTATTTTTCCTTATCTCTTTGATGTAAATAATAAAGAAAGCCTAGTGTGATGGTTCCTAATAATTTGTTTTATAAGAAACCTCTCAATTTCTCTATGAGAACTTCATGTTTTACAGTTCATTGGTTAACCTAGAATTGTGATATGTTTACCAGAAAAAAAAAAAAAAAAAAAAAAAAAAAATTGTGATAATGTGATTTCGAATTCTGGAAGTAGAAGAAGGTTCTGCAGATTTCTTAATCTGTTTTTCTTGTAACATTGAATTGACTGTAACCAGAGTTATTGTGGTAGGAAAATTTGAAACATCTTGAAGAGAAAAATTGTGGGAATTGCTTTATGTAATTAGCATTGGTTGGTGTAAGTGTGCTAAGGTTCCTAGTACTCTAAGAAGGATTGTGTTCTAGATTGAATTATTTGTCTGTATCTGAGTAATTTTGCTCAATGTAAGTGTGAAGTGGATAAACAAAGCTAGCAGGTACAGAAAGATAAAGTTATGTTGTCTTCAGGTCTAAAAGCAGCTGAGCCTTGTCTAGAAGTGACTGGTGTCACTAGAGAGGATGTTCAGAAGCGTTTTCTCTTCATTAAAGGGTCTCTGGTTTTACCATTAAGCATCAACCGGGATGTTAAATCTTGAGATAATTGCTTTCAAGTTTCATTGAAGTTACGAGTTTGGTAAAGATTGAGCTGAAAACATCTGCACTGAGAAGTAGGTCTCTAAGTTACTGAGAGAATAACTCCGCCTAGTTTAAGTACGCCCGATTTGTTCATCATGGTAGATGGATTCAGCTATAGTTAGTCTATGTAGTTGATTCCGTAGTTAACATGTTAAAATCCATAGCTCTGTAACCAAAGCATGGATTTGACCTCTTTGATTCTGTATCTTTTGACTCTGCAGCTGCACCTTTTGAATGATTGGAGTTGGTATATAGATAGATATAAGGTTTGTGAACAGAGTAATCACAAAGACTAAGAAAAGCAAATTCAGCATAACCTTCCGTTGGTACTTGTATAACTACTTAGTTACTGCAACAGTACTAAGTTAGAAGTGATAGCTCTCATTTTTGAGAGAATAGAGAAAATTCAGACTAGATAATGTTGGGTCTACCGCAAGGCAGAACCCTCCAAAAATAGGCGTATGCCACTTAGCGTGGAGAGCACACGGTATTCTTTAGTAAAAGGCGAAAGAATAGTTCGCTTTGTGCTCACCACATGGCTGCGTGGTTTGTAGTTGAGGAGAGTGAAGTTAATTTATATTGGCGTTTCTACTGTTAAACTTTCTCAGTCTTCCGATGTGGGATACGCGTGAAGCTCATGCTAAGAGGCTTTCGTGGTTTCGGATTCTTTTGGGTATTAAAGGCCCAATATGTACTAATTTAAATTCAACACGTGTTTTCATTTCCTTGGGTACAATAATACTTTATAGGAATTACAGGAATATATTAATTGAAAAATACACCTTGGTTCAGTTGAACATTTACATTCTTTGGAGAAAAATACTTAGATTCACCCCTAGGGGTGAACCTTTTGTTCATCTCCTCTTCTTTCAGCTAATCAGAATTTCCCATCTAATATTTCATTTAAAAAATAAATCAAAAATAAATTAAAAAGCAAAACAAATTAAGGAAACAAATTCTGAATAATTTTAATTAAGGAAGTTAAATATTGGCTTGGTTTATATTTTTAAAATTAGAACAAAATTATATGTCGGTTTGGGTTACAAATGAAGTGGTTAGGATTTCTATTTTACAATTAAAATGAAATTATATGTCGGTTTGGGTTCACAAATGAGATGTTAGGGTTTAGATTTTACAATTAGAACGAAATTATATGTCGGTTTGAGTTCACAAATGAGATAGTTAGGGTTTAGATTTTACAAGTATAACGATATACTATGTCGGTTTGGGTTAACAAATGAGATGGTTAGGATTTAGATTTTACAAGTAGAACAAAATTATATGTCGGTTTGGGTTTATTAAAGAGCGGTTTAAGTTTTTAATTTTATAATAATGTATACAGATTTTATTTTCTTATTTTATAAGGAGGTGAATGAAGAGGTTCACCCCTAAGGGTAAACTCAGATATTGTTCTTCTTTTGACTTTGATTTTGGTTCTTACATTTTACAAACGTGGATGTTTGTAGCAAAAAAAAAAAATAAATAAATAAAAAATAAACAAAATCACTAGCCCATCTGATTAATTATGTATGTGGTTGTCCAATAAAGTTTCCAGACTTTGCAGTGTTATAAATCAGAATTATAAAACTACATATCCTTTTTATTTAGTCTACATGATGTTAGGAATATTATTATTTGATTGGTTTTGTGCAACATGTATACAATATATATAATTAATTACATATATATATATATATGTATTTATATATACATGATAATATGATATGTATTTTTTTTTTTTTTTTTGGACTAATATAATATGATATGTATAGTATTAAAAATAAAAGATAAGTCGTGTGTAGTCCACATTAGCCTAGTCCACATATCTTGAACATCAAATGACAAAATTACAACAAATCCGCGGGCAAAATCTCTTATCCAGTGACATGTTACTTTCCAACCAATCACAAAACGCCATATCATCACCACAAGACCTCTTCTCTTATCTTCCTCTTCCTCTTCCTCCACTAATCTCTCCAAGAATCTAAAGCTCCTCCCATAAGGTCCTCTCTTCTCTCCACACTCCCCCCCCAGAATCCCAAAACAAACCCCTCCTAGTTGTATCCGAAGAACCCAAAAAGCGTGATGTCGCTCACGATCCCAACGAATCTCGTTCTCAACCCGAGATCTAACAAATCTCTCACTCAATCCGTACCTAAATCCTCCGCAAGATTCGTCTGCTCCGATGACAAATCAACACCGCAGTCCATGAAAGCGTTCTCCGCGGCCGTCGCCCTCTCATCCATCCTCCTCTCAGCTCCCATGCCAGCTGTTGCTGACATCTCAGGTTTGACTCCTTGCAAGGACTCGAAACAGTTCGCTAAGAGGGAGAAGCAACAGGTCAAGAAGCTTCAATCTTCTCTTAAGCTTTACGCTCCTGAGAGTGCTCCTGCTCTTGCTCTCAACGCTCAGATCGAGAAAACCAAACGCAGGTTCGTCGTACTCTTTCTTGAAACATAGCTTTTCATTTCCTCTGTTCTTGCTTCTAGTGTTAGTTAGTATGAAACTGTTTGGATTGTTTTGGAATGATAGCTAAAGAGAAATGTTTTGGTTTGGTTTGGTTAGGTTCGACAACTACGGGAAGTACGGACTGTTGTGCGGGTCAGATGGTTTACCGCATTTGATAGTGAATGGAGACCAGAGGCATTGGGGAGAGTTCATTACTCCAGGGATTCTGTTCCTTTACATTGCAGGATGGATCGGGTGGGTTGGAAGAAGCTACTTGAGAGCTATTAGTGGCGAGAAGAAACCAGCGATGAAAGAGATCATCATCGATGTTCCTTTGGCTAGTCGGATCGTCTTCCGTGGTTTCATTTGGCCCGTTGCTGCCTACAGAGAGTTCATCAATGGTGATCTCATTGCTAAGGATGTTTAAGAGAACTTTTGCTTTCTGCTTTTGTTTACTCTTATCTCTCTAATCTCTCTTATGTTTTCTTTCCATTGTAACTATTGAAAAAACAATGCATTGTCGAAAACTATTGATATTTGGATTGCCGCATTTAGAATGAACCATGGTTAAAAAAATCTTTGCTTCTATGAAGCTCACCGTAAATTTCATTTCACCAATTGTCATAACTCATAAGTACATCTTCAACTTTGGTTTATCGAAGTTGGCAAGAGGCCATAGTCGTATTGGTAGTTTGGTACATGAGTCTTTGATCAGGCAAAGACTCGTGTGAAGAGTATTATGTATTGATGTGAGATTCTATCAGGCAAAAAAGAACAAATGGGTCATAAGCTTAGGTAATACATTCAGGCCCATACTTACTTGGAAATACGAAAAGCATATCAGTGACTTACATGAAGGTGATGCGCGTGGAGTACATGTGCCGTAGAAATTAGCCGATTTTTTCGTCGTCTAATTAAGAAGATAGTGCTAAGAGCTACAAGCTAATTGCTAAGTGCCAAGGAGCTCAGACTAAGTGTTAAGTGGTGCGAAGTGCTAAGTGGTAAGTGGTAAGTGGTAAGTGGTAAGTGGTAAATGCTAAGGTGTTAAATGCTAAGCTAGACTTAGCCAGCACGTATTAAACACGACCATTAAACGATCAATATGTCCATACACACTGACACACATTGTGAGCTGTGAGCTCCTTAAATATAAAATCGTACTGTATATATGAAAGAGATAAATATATATTTCACAAATAACAAAATATACATTAGGTCAATAACAAAGTTCTCTCCTCAGTTGAAATGATCATAATAACCCTAGACGATCATGGTCCAAAGTCGTAGACGGTACAAGTACACCAAATCCCAAATACCCCCGAAATACAAAATTACAAATACTCATATATAATAATATAAACTTAGTAGTATTTTATATGTATCTCTATATATATCATGTTAATAATTTCACTCTGTTAGTCAAAACAGAGCATTTTCATTTCCTACCCCTACTTTAAATATATAAATCCCGAAATTTCCAAAATAAAAGATTAGGAAATGTAGTAGCAAAAGGAGAGCTTTCTGTTGACTAGCAAGACCACATAGACTCTCCCAAACTGGCCTCATCCACAATGTCCATATGGCTAAACATGCCCTTGTTGTCCTGTGGACTCACTTGCTTCGACGAAGGTGAGCCGCTGCTACTTGGGCTATCCGGGCACAGTCCGTGGCCCTGGAAATTAGTCGAGTGACGCACACGTAGATGCACCACTTCAGCTTGAGCTAGAGCTAGCTGAGCTTGCAACACATCGATTTGTTGCTGGAGGGAAGAAATTGCTCCTACGCAACCGTAAACCGGATCCCTCACTCTTGCATTAGCCTCGTAAACCATGCTGCTCACTGCATCTCCCCGCTGGTGGATGGGTAACTCCTGTTGAGTTTCAAAATATTCTTGTTAGCCATTTAAACCAACCAATCTCGCAAGACTATTCATCTCAAGTTTAGATTATACAGTAGCTAGGTTAGAAAAATGTTAGATCATACTATCATTTACAAGGTTGCACAAAAAAAAAAAAAAACTAGTATCATTTACACTATTTAACAAAAGTTAAAGTGGTTACAATACTTCATCAGCTAACAGAAGTGGTTGAAATTTACATCAGCTAACAATTTGTATATGTCACTAAACATATTCTTAAACTCTTAAATGCAAATTCAACAATTGAGTGTTTAAAATCCCTCAATTACTTTAATATTATGATATAAAATGGGTCGGACCATGTGGTAGTTGTCAATAAAAAGTTATGGAAATGATAGTAATGTCTCATCTAACATAAGAAACATGAAAATTATTCCTAATTAACCTAACCCAAAATATGATTAACCACGTCTTTAATTATTCTTAAGAGAAGAAGAAGAAACCTGAAGCATCTTGTTGACGTTGCTAGCACCGAACACTCGATGAACATTAGCAAACTTCTGAGGCTCGTCCGCCGGGAAATACGGCGAGAAAACACAATCTTGAGCACACCGCCGCCGCAAAAGCTTACAAGCCGCACACGGTGACGCCGCTCCTTGCTTCCGGCTACTTTCTTTCATCACTCGCTGCTACGCTCCACGTGTCTTTTGGGTTGTGAAGGTTTTTTTTTATGGACCGTTGGATTGAAAAACTCAATCGTCAAATCGGAGAAAAGCTGTGTGGGAACTGGGAAGAGGCTCTAGGGTGAAGTGTGATGGATCTGTGGAGATTTATAGAGTGAGCTAAAACTGAATTATTTTTATTTATTTATATATATATATAAATACAAAATGATTTAAGACAAGAAAATTAAAAAAAAGTCAGCACATCTGAGAGTGGGACCTAGAGATTTGGAAAACACTTCAATTTTTTTTTTCTGGTCCTAGTTAAATAAGCTAATTAACATCACGTGACACGACCACTTTTTTTTCTTTCTTTTGGCGCCAAATACTATTTGTTTTATTCTCTATTCTCATTGGTCTTTAATTTTACCAAATTACAAATGAGATATAAGAAATATTGATCAGTTTTTTTCGTGGAAATTTGTTTAGAATTGAGAACTTCAATTTTGGAGTTCTTTCGATTGACCTTATAGACTTATATATACATATTAACTTTTTCTTACTTGTCTGTGTTTATTCTGGTTATGTTTTTTTTTGTAGAGAGCTACTAGCTAAAAGGAGGTTTTTCTCTTTGGAATGTTGTTACATCTCTTTTATATAAAAATGTATATATAATATATGTATAGGATAAGGAAATTTAAGGCCTCGTGCTTGTGCATGTAATCATTGTTTCTTATATCCTTTGTGTATTGAGAGATTCTCACAGCTTTCTACGTGGTCCCTCGAATTTGCATAGGAAGGGCATATTAAAAAAACTCGAAATCAAACTTTTTATTAATAAATTAAATCTTCTTTTTCCATTGCTTAAATATATTGGAGAAGGGTGAAATGAGGATTTGTTGGAAGCAACTTTAAGAAATTAGAGTAGATATAAAATTTGGACGTGTATATCAACGAATTTTTTCAGTTTGATCATAACCTTTAGTCAAAAATAACACAATTCATGCATGTATGCACTGACAATACATCAGTATTCTTAAGAAAATGTCGGAAATATTTATTTTGATATTATATATAAAAGAAGGCAAAATACTGATATTCTAAAACATCAAACCGAATTTTTTCATACAAAGTGAAAATACTGAACACTTATTACTTATTAAGCTAGACGCTTTTATATTTTGATCACAAAAATTTAAAGCATGTTCCATTTCATAAGTGCCACATTTTTGTGTGCGTTCATAGACATCCAAAATTATCAAGTAGATTATTGTGGTGTTTTTTGGATATTATTTGACATATCGTCCATCTATATGAATATAAACTAAAATATATATATATTTTTTTTTTTGGAAAACAAACTAAAATATTTCTAAATGCAAAAATATTATGAACGAATTATATGTTAAATTCCATGTGCAAACTTTAACATAAAAAAGATTTCATTTATATAAGAAACTTTTTTGTATTGTCATTTCACATGTTCCCATATGAAGATTTTCTTATAAATATTTACAATTATCAAGATTATCCATACAATTTTTTCTAACTTGTAAACATTTTTTTTAACTGTTTATAAAAGGTCATAAATTATAAAAAGGAAAACAACCTTAAAATAAACACACAAAAATTATAATGGGGGCAACCATATGTCTCGTCATCCGCTAGTCAAAAAACAAAGTTGAAAGAAACATTACAGTGCACGCTATTATTTTCGTAGAAAAAGACAAAAATAAAGATAAACAAGAACTTAGAAAAGAAGACGCCCACAGCTTTCGATATCAAATATATATATATAGCCTGAAAATGAAGAGCGTTGAATTGTGGAGAACATTTCTATTTTCTCTTGAGTTGTAAATCTAAACTATGTGTTTATCATTTCTGGTATTTAATAGAGCTATGTTATAAATATCGTTTTCTATTTGGAATTTGCTCTAGAGCATACTATAGTCACCGTGAACTTTTGCATTGGCGTCGATATATAGAAGACTCCAAAACTTTCATGTCAACAAGAAATAAAAGAAAAATCCAAAATTATTTTGGAAGAATTTAGAAAGATAATATTGTTTTATTTAGAAGACATAAAAGAGAACTCCACACTCGACAGTTTCCACTAGTGATAAGATTTGTATTTATATTATGGTGGAGTGTCTTTCCGACAAAACTTCAAACAGTCGACTCTTTCAATAACCACTTATGTAGCTTTTGCCCCTTTTCCATCATTCTTATTGGTCATCGACAAATTAAAGTTCACTAATGAATTTAATCAGTCTTTTTTATATAATTTAAACATTTTACTCCATGCTTTATGATCACAGACGTATAGGAACAGTGACATGACCTAAAAGCTTGATTTACGTATTTTACTATTTCGTTAAATCATACTTAATAATAAGATGTAATGTTTTGGACCGAATGTGTCGGTTTCAAGAGATCTCTTCCTCTCCAATCCCAAATCTTTGATTTGTCTGTAATTGGAAAAAAGTATAAATATGGTATCGGCAGGTAGCTACTCGTTTTCGCTGAAACTGTTATAAAATAATGATTTACTATTAACACCTTCCATATTGAACAATCTACAAATAGACAACATATGATTAAACATATATAGAATTATACGGATGATTTAATATGCAACGTACGTGACTTTTTTAGATTTCGAATCCACGAAATATTTTATTTTATAACCGTATTAAAACTTTATGTTAACATTTTTTAATATTTTTGTGACAACCGTTGGGTTTAAGTATAGTTAAGAAGATTATATGTATATATCATTACAAAGGGTCCTTGAATAAGTCATTTTTACGAAATCTCATGTACAAACAGCAAAACTGCTCATGCAATAGATAATATATACATACATCATCATGAGTGTTAATTATTACAACAGGTCAACTCTTGCTGTAATTATAGAAATCAGTGGTAGTTAATTTGTCAAGTTAAGAACGTCCTCTACAACAACCCTACTGATTACCTATTATTATTCCTTTTTTTTTTGTAACCTCTCCCTGACTTAATGTTCCTTACTATTTCATTTTTTGTTTGGCTAAATTAATGTGCTCCTTTCTAATTCTAACTAAACCGTTTTTAAAATGAAATTCTTTTATAGTTTTAATCATCCCAAGAAGGTAGTTATACATTTAAGTCAAAAAGCAACTCTCATGATCAAAGTATTCAGCATGAGACTGATCATTAGCTTCCCTTTAATCAATCAAATTAAATTTTCTTATATCAAACAAAAAAATTATTCAAATGAAATGGTTTAGAAAATCCTTCACGATACTTTTTAATCATATATACTTCACCGTTTCGTTTACTTAAAAAAAAAATCATAATACAATATTGTTCAGACTATATTTGTGTGTGAGAGAATATCTTACGGAATACATCTCTTAGTACTATATGTTTCAACACTTAGTTCCTCAAGGCAACAGGTTCAAAAGAAAGAAGAGAAAAGATACAAAAGAACGAGAGATCAGAAGACTGTTAATTGAAGTAGAGGAAGAGACTAGAGGCGTTACTTTGACGGTTGAAAGAGCGTGAAAAAGAAATAAAGCAATTTAAAAGAAAAGCTCTTTCGGTTGATGGAAATTTATATAAATAAATTAACAAAAATATGAAAAAAGAACTAGATTGGAAAGAATTGGTCGTAGATTTTAAAATAGCAATTAATTAAGCAGAAGATCACTTCCATATCATTATGGTCCCTACTTCACAATGAAGTTTTCGTCGACAGCATTAACGTTCACAATTTATGTTATAAAATCTAACAATTAATATTTGGATATATAAATCTATAATTGTATTTGCTATTTTTTTTTTTCTGATCCTAATCAAACTAGTAACACTGTTTTCGTTTCTTCCTTTTCCTTCTAAATAGTATATTCAGTCACATCCTTATTCTTTTAGAAAAAAAACAAGATTGACGGTCCAATAATCATCAGTTAACTTGGTTATACTTTGGTGAGCAAAAGCCACAACTTGGACAAATTAGTGTATCTTACATTTTATTTTATAACTTTTTAGTTTTGTATCGTCTCAACTTTTTAGTTTTGCAGTCCCTTATCAATCTACTACGATTATTAGTCGAACAAACTTGGGAGATATAACTGGCACAATCAAGAAAAAATGAACTGGCTAACTACTAACTGGTAACAAAGATGCTAAAAGGATAAAAGAAGTCTCATATATGTGATTTAAATCCTACAGCACATATTTAGTTTGTGATACCTCATTGCTCCTTCATGAACAAAAAATAAAGAGAATGTCATATAGATACACTATCATGCTGGAATTTTTTGGCTCATTCTTCACGTTAACACTTTTTGGAGACTCCATATCTGCTATAGTTTCACTAAGTTCTGAAAGCAAAGTAGGGATGTTTGTAGCGTTATCTGACTATTACTACATGCATGTTCATTAAGTGAACGTACGTGAGATTGAGCCCCATACTTCACTTTCTTCCTAAACACCTTTAAATATAACTCTAAATTTTGATTCGACGGAGCTTTGAAGAGTGTCGTCACTACAAGAAAACATAGCAATTTCCGACTGTCAAATCAGTCAGTAAACGGTCGAAAATAAGCATTTCTAACCATAAATCGACGACAGTAAATCGGTTGGAAATCGCTGGTCAGAAATTATTTTAGTTGGGATTCGGTCGGAAATTTGTGACCGATAGTAGCGGTCAAAAATCGGTTGATAATAAATAGTCAAAAATCTGTTTGAAAAATTCGACCGATTACCGACGATCTGGAAGAGGTCGGAATTAAATTACCGACGGTTTTCCAACTGATATGTTTTCGGACAAAAAAAAAATTAAAATATTTGGAATATTAATTATTTGGAATTTTGTTTAAAATTAAAATAAAATAAAACAATGTCACATAAATTAAAAACTAAAAATGGTTAAATAAATCAGGGCATGACAAGAACTAGATCTGTCACAACAATCCCTCTGGTTAAGAACTGAGTAAATTTTTTCACATAAAAACAACTATAGAAGAAAAAAAACCCAGAAATCCTAGATGTAGAGGAAGCATAGATCCGAAGCTGGAGAAACAGATATGAGATGAGAATTGTGGAAGCAGACACATACGAAATCTCATAGTCCTATCTCCAATTCCTCTCTCACCTCTTCCAACCTCTTCTAATAATCTAAAGTTTCTGAGATCTGCAAAAGAAATTTAAAGAATTGAAAATTAAAGATTGTGATATGTATAATCAGAAATATTAGTCTCAAACATAGTGAAACAACAACAAGATTTACCATTTGGCTGAGATCTGTAGTGAGTATGTGATTGATTTTGGTTGGAGAAGATGAAGAACAAAGAGATAGAGAGAGCTAGGGTTTCCCTTAATTAGAGTTGTTGCAAAGAGAATAACTAAAATAATTAAGTTGGACAACACAAATTATGTTTTCGATGGCCTATAAGAAGAATTTTGGTCGGAAAGTTTGTCGAAAATTACTGACCGGTTTCCAATCGTTTCAAAAGGTTAGAAATTACCGACCGATTCTCAACCGACAATCAAAATCTGTTGGAAAATTGGTCGATAAATACTGACGGATATATTAGTCGGAAAGTTCGTTAGAAATTACTGACCGATTTCAAATCCTTTAAAAAGGTTGGAAATTACCGATCAATTCCCAACTGAATTTTGTATTCGTCAATTAACAATTGGAAATTAGTTGGAAAGTTTACTGACCAATAAAACGATCGAAAATTTGGTCAGAATTAGCTATGTTTTCTTGTAGTGCGTTGATAAATGTTACATGGATATTCTAGGCATTCTAATCGTTGTTGGCTACGCACATATGGAAATAATCCTTTACGGTCATGACTCATGAGTTCATATTTCATAAAAAGTATACAAAATCAAGCTCGAACAAAGTAAATTTCAATGGTTTATTCTGAATTGAAACTTAAATTAATCTAACTAAAGTCTTATATCTTAATTTAGCCATAGTGGTTAAGGTTGTGGTTACTTTGGCAATGTTTGTTTGATCTTTCCCCAAAAAACAAGCGTACACATAATACTTAAATACAAGGCATTTTCAGTTTAGAAACATAATTTTTTAGAAAATTCAAATCTACAAATTTTAGACTCGAAATGTGTTCTTTATAGTCAAGAAAGTTGAACTCAACCACTACTCCACAACATATATATTTTTAAAAAATTGATGTCCTCATATATTTAATAAACAATAATGTTAAAGCTCCAATTAGTTAGGCTTTAGGTCAAGCCGGATGTGATTCAACTAATAACTTGTTTATATAACGTTGTCTGAATTTTTTAAAAATTGTTGGTTAAGCTGTTTTCTTACATTGTAGAGTTAAAAACTATGTCATTAACTTAGATAATTATTTAATTAGATATATATATATATATATATATATATATATATCGTAGAATCAATATCCTGTCTAAGTCAAAACCTCAAAATCTTCAATGCCATCTACTTTTTATTTTCTTAGTATTATCGAAGATATGTCGATATATTTTTGAAGGGAAGTGGAATCTTTTGGAAGTTTTTTTCTTTCTTTTTTCAGTATTGAGATAAATAGAAGAAGAAAAGTTAGCTTTTGGTGACCGCAATGGTGAATTTGGAAACATAATTGTTGGAGGGTTTACATCATGGAGAGTTTAGTGCCTTGTCGTTTAAGCATAATGTGAAAAATATATCAACAATAATGAAATTCTCAACCTTTGAGTTTTTCAGTACATAAACCAAATTCAGTAAGTAATTACTTCAACGATTAGGTCAGCACAACAAAATACTAGATAAGATACTCCACTATGTAAAAAAAGTTTGTAAAATGGGAATGATAAAATATTTTCTAAGAAATAGAAATAGAAACGTTATTAACTATTATTTTAAAAACTTAAATAGTCCAGTTAAAAAAAATTAGCATAGTTATCAGTTTGAAAAAATTACTAAGGTGAATGTAATAAAAATATACATATACTACATATATTACACATATAATTTTTTTTTTGTGTTCGTTTTTGCTTACTTTAAATTAAATCACTTTTATTATATCATTGATTATTAATTGTTAGAAGTCAATTTTTGATGATTAAATTCATAATTTAACTGAATAAATACTTGCATTTCTGTGCAAACAAACAAAATATTGTATTTCAGTGACATAAATAAAGTATTAATACTCTTCACATATGCTACCAGATTGAATTTTACAATTAAAATTTTAATCTATAAAATATCGAAAGATTATAGAAAATACAATATAATTTTAATTAATGTAAAAAGAGGTTGTATATACATATACATATTGTAAATATGCAATCATTAAGAAACTATTTGTTGTGTGAATTTTTTTATAATCGGATTTAAACTTAAGTTTATTTTACCAAATCATGCATATTTTCACAATGTCATTGTAAATCATTGCGATTTATAAAAGTACAAATAAACTATCAATTATTTTATCTGAGGAATTATTGTGGTCGAGCCGACAAATACGTTGTAATCTTGAGCAACAAATTAAAGAAGATACGATAAGATCGACGACAATGCATGTACATATCCTTCTTTACTTTCACGTCTTGTCGAGTTTAGTTAACTACATTAATGCAAGCTAATCTCATTGGTCAAAGAGATTATTTTAAGGTGTCATTATATTATACATATTTTACTAATGTAATTACAAGAGCTCTTTCAATTAATCATTTTGTTACCGTCCAGTATCCATTATATATATTTTACTATTTTTCCTTGTATGCACATTGCTTTCAAATGTACCTTTGGGGTTTTAGATTTGACAGCCCGATAGTGTTTTATCGATTACCGTATGGTGCAAAACTAGTATTGGGTTTGTGGATGTTCGTTCATCTTGTGTGAATCCTAAATACCTTCCATATAATATATCCAATCAGAATCGTCTCAAAATATATGCACATATTTTTAATTAAAAGTTAAAATTAGTGCAATAAGAAAATGATCTAATCATCGAAGGTTTTAAATATAGTTTAAAAATAAGAAATGATGTGAAATGCACCATTTTCCGTGAGTACGCATACGGCATACCACCATTTTTTTATGTCGAAGACTCGCACTTATACTTTTAAAGTTGAATCCATGTTAAGATACGATAGATCACAAAATTAAAAACTTCGGTCAAACGACTCAAACATTACTCAATCTCATGTAATGATATATTAAAATATCGAATTTCACGATATCAAAAACTGTTTAATGGTGCTTTTACTAATTACTTGAAGGCGAAGAAAAGTATATACTTATCTTTGGATGACGAGTCACGAGTGTATCCATACCCACACGTATTACTTTATGTCGCATACAACATGCGACAAGTCGATTAATTGTTCATATTTGGTCGTACGAACGTGATCGTAATGTTACAATGTTTATTAGTGGATCAAAATCACAAATTTATAAGTAAGTAAGTAACTTAGTTTTTCTTTTGTTTTTTTTATAATCGCATTCATCGACCACGACTTTAGTAAAATGGTAATATTTACATATAAACATGTTAAATAAGAATGTATTTATACATTTTGTTTACTATTTCTAACATATTTGTATGATATTGTTTAAGGAAGTTTGGGACCCATGATGGTTTATCACACTTTTTGGTCATTAAAAGTAAAAACATATAAAGGCATGCCCAACATTTGGGGACCTAATGTCCAATTTCAATGGGGCAGTAGGAATTACCATATAAATATTTGAAATTAAAATTCTTCTTTATAGACATTAATCTTTCGCTTTTTCGGGTTGACAGTAAAAATTTAAAATGAACAAGTATCATTTTTGATTGGTTTCTTTTCTTTTCAAAGAAACGTTACCATGATTAAAAATAATACATGTACATGATTATACAAAATAGATGTAAACTAAACAAATTATACATATAATATACCTAGTGAAACATAATATGAAACTATATATTTTAAAAATAAACAAAAATTTGAGGAAGATATATATGTGCTACCGAATCACTTCTAACTTCCGATTACGAAAAAAAGTAGATGGAATCATGGAATCATAGAAGAATAAGAATGATGTTAAAGAAATAACATTTCTATGTTGCGCCAAAGATTTATTCCTGAATCCATTACATCTTGACTCAATCGTCTCTCTTCTATTTTAAAAATGAGGCGCTAAGGTTCAGAAGAGGGATGCGAAAAAGTGAAGGAAACAAAAAACGCTCCCAGACACGAAACTCGATGTATCCTTAAAAGCAGAATGAACTTTTCAAAAAACATGATGATGTGATCGAAGGTCGCGCTTGCGGAACGGACGGAAAAAGCGTTCTCAGACAGAACGAACTTGACGAAACTTTTCTTGGACAAAGTTTGTGGATTCGAAACTAGAGACAAAACAAACGAGGGAAACGGAAAATGACGAGATTCCAACGAGCCGATTGAGAGTTCGAATTTCTGGCCTCGATCGGGTCGAACAGATGCGGTACGGATGGATCAGATGCGGAGCGACTAGCGAGTGGTTACGATATGGGAATGAAACGATGGACACGGAGATGGATCGATTGACGACACGAGAGGTTTGGCTCTCCTCTCGATACGGCCAAGCTAACGACGACGAACCCGGTTCGAGTCGATAGGGTTCTCTCTTTAGAGCAATCCCAGATTGTTCTATTGAAAGGAAGTGAGACAAGATCAAAGAATCTCTCTTTGAGAAAAGTTTTATTTTCATTCAAGTCTAAAGGCTACAAATGTTTAAGAGAGGATTTAAATAGCTAGGTTAAGAGAAGGCTCAAGGACACGCGGATTTATATTGGTCCGCACATTTGTCCCTTGACGTGTTCTCTTTGCAAATAGAAGACGTCGCCTCTTTGACCATCCACAAACACTCTCAACGTTCAAAAAGGAATATTCCAAAGTTCAAATTAAAACACAAAGCAAAAGGGAAGAAAGATATCCGTCTTTGGCCTTGACGCGGGAAACGACTTAGCCTTGGACGTTTTGCACTAAACTCCTTGCCTCGTTAAAACCTCCTCCGGTAAACCCAATGGGAAAAACCCGGAGTGAGGAAAAAGAGTACAATTCCTCGCTATAGTGACTTTGGTTGCCTTCACTCTTGGGTAAGAGTGAAGGCCATGCGCAATGATCCTTCAAGGTCTTCGTTGGTCGGGTGAAGTTGGACGAATGACTGAACAAAGAGATTGATCCTTTGTTTGGCCGCCTTGGTGGAGCTTCTTGACCTCGTCGTGGCTCCTGGAAGAACTACCAGTGCCTTCGCCACGTTCGAAGTAGACGTTTTGGTCGCGTCCGGTGCATCTTGGTCAGGTGTCTTGGTCGCGTCCGATGCGTCTCGACCATCTCGGTCGGATTCCGGTCCTATGATCACATCATCCCCTCCTCCTTGAAAAGGTTTTGTCCCCAAAACATCTTCGTCGTCACCTACATCAAACGGAACGAGGTCAGTGACGTTGATGGAAGTAGATGTAGTATACTCACCTGGTAGTTCGAGTCGGTAGGCATTGTCGTTGATCTTCTTGATGACTCTGAATGGTCCGTCTCCGCATGGGCTAAGCTTGTCCTTTCTCTTCTACTGGAACCGCTCCGGCCTTAAGTGCAACCAAACCCAGTCGCTTGGCTTGAACAACATTGGTTTGCGTCCGCGGTTCAAGAAGCGCGTATACTGCTCCGTTCTTCTCTCGATGTTGGCTCGAACCTCCTCGTGCAGCTTCTTGACTAGTTCTGCTCTTGCGGGCCCATCTTGGTTTTTGGTCTCGTCCGGTGGTAGAGGCAGGAGATCCATAGGTGTAAGCGGCTTGAACCCATAGGCAACTTCGAATGGAGACTTCTTTGTTGAAGAGTGGACGGCTTGGTTGAAAGCGAACTTGATAAGGGGAATGCACTCGAGCCACGAACCCTTGTTGCTCGCGATCGCCATGCGAAGCAAGGCACCTATTGATCGGTTTACGACCTCGGTCTGGCCGTCAGTTTGTGGATGAGCGGCGGTGGAATATAAGAGCTTGGTGCCTAGTTTCTTCCATAGTGTTCGCCAGAAGTGACCAAGAAACTTTGGATCACGATCAGAGATGATAGTGCGCTGTAGGCCGTGAAGTTTGATAACTTGACTGAAGAAGAGATTCGCCAATTGCACCGCGTCGTTGTTCTTGTTGCAAGGTATGAAGTGCGCCATCTTCGAAAACCTGTCCACCACAACCATAATGCTGTCCTTATGCGCTAAGAGAGGTAGGCTGAGGATGAAATCCATTGACAAATCGATCCAAGGCGCTGTTGACACTGGTAGAGGCATGTAGAGGCCGTGAGGGTGAGTTGTTGACTTCGAGGCTCGACACACCATGCAGCGTCCGCAGTGTTTCTCGACCATGCTGCGCATCTTCGGCCAGTAAAAATTCTCTTGAAGCACGGCTAGCGTCTTAGTGATGCCGAAATGACCAGAAAAGCCTCCACTGTGAGCTTCTCAGACTAACAGCTCGCGTATGGATCCGGTGGGGATGCAAAGACGCCAGCCTCGAAACAAGAAACCTTCATGTAAGTAGAACTCGGTGTAGATTCCTTTCCCATGGTTCTTGAAGCAATCACCAAACTCCACATCGTTAGCGTACGCGTCCTTAATGCTCTCAAACCCCAAAACTCGAGCGTCCATTGTAGTGATCAAAGCATGCCTCCTTGACAATGCGTCAGCTACAACGTTCTCCTTTCCCTTCTTGTATTTGATCACATATGGGAATGACCCGATGAACTCGAGCCACTTGGCGTGACGTCTCTTGAGGTTGGTCTGGCCGCGCAAATATTTCAACGTCTTGTGATCGGTGTGAATCATGAACTCTCGGGCCAATAGGTAGTGCTGCCAAACCTCCATAGCGCAGACGAGGGCGTATAGCTCTTTGTCATAGGTGGGATAGTTGAGCGCGGCGCCACTAAGCTTCTCGCTGAAGTAGGCCACCGGTTTGCCTCCTTGAGTGAGAACCGCACCGATGCCTAAACCCGACGCGTTGCACTCCACTTCAAACGTCTTGTTGAAGTCAGGTAAGGTAAGCAGAGGGGCTTGAGTGAGTCGCCTTTTGAGCTCCTTGAACGCTCGGTCTTGTTCCTCTCCCCATTGGAACTCCCGATTCTTTTTGATTATGGCTGTGAGAGGTGCTGCGACCGTGCTGAAATCCTTCACGAACCTCCGGTAGAAGCTTGAGAGGCCATGGAACGATCGAACATGCGAAATGCTTGTTGGCGTGGACCACTCCTCTATCGCACGAACCTTCTCTCCATCAACCATAAGACCCTGCGAACTTACAACAAAACCTAAAAACACTAACTCATCAGCAGCGAAGATGCACTTTTTCAAGTTGGCGTACAGTTGCTCTTCGCAGAGAGTAATCAAGACAGATTCTAAGTGTTTAAAATGATCCGACAAACTAGAACTGTATACGAGAATGTCATCAAAGTAAACGACCACAAACTTTTTAATGTAAGCTCTTAAGACATGATTCATAAGGCGCATGAATGTAGAAGGGGCGTTAGAAAGACCGAATGGCATTACCAACCATTCGTATAAATCCTGTTTTGTTTTGAAGGCTGTCTTCCACTCATCACCCTCCTTCATGCGAACTTGGTGATATCCTCTCTTAGGATCGATCTTTGAAAAAACGCTTGAGCCACATAGTTCGTCAAGCATATCTTCCAGCCTCGGGATGGGATGTCGGTATTTGATGGTGATGTTGTTGACGGCTCGACAGTCAACACACATGCGCCACAAACCGTCCTTCTTAGGCACAAGCAAGACAGGGACTGCGCATGGGCTCAAACTCTCTCGGACGTATCCTTGGGCCATATGCTCGGACACTTGGCGCTCGAGCTCTCTCGCTTCTTCGGGGTTGACTCGATACGCTGGCCGGTTTGGTAGTTGAGCTCCAGGGATGAGGTCGATTTGATGCTCAATGCATCGTATCGGTGGTAGGCCTTCAGGAAGTTCTTCGGGAAACACGTCCTTGACACGCCTAAGAACATCGCTTATCACCTCCGGTAAGGAGTCTATCGATCCGTCGACGTTTGAAACCAATAAGTCTCAAAAAACCATCAGTAACACTTGGTTAGAGTCCTTAAGGGACTTCCTAACATCACCATACTGAATCAAAAAGTTCTTTTTATCGTCCGAAATCCTTAGACAACTTTGATTGCATTTCGTGCACTTGATTGGGGTTCAATGGTTTTAAAAAAAGCGTTAATTGTCATGGACGAAATAATATTGGTTTGTGTGGCCGCAATGCGTGGTTCGCTTTTCAAACTGCCATGGCCTCCCTAGTAAGAGGTGGCTAGCCTGCATAGGCACCACGTCGCATAGGACTTGGTCCTTATACGGACCGACACTAAACAAGACCGTGACTTGTTCCTTCACATGAATCACGGTCTTATCCTTCAACCATCTTAAACGATAAGGACGAGGGTGGTTTGTGGTAGGGAGGGACAATTTCTTGACTAGACTGGAGCTTGCGACATTAGTGCAAGATCCACCGTCTATAATCAAGCCACAAACCTTCCCACATACAGTGCACTGAGTGTGGAAGATGTTGTCGCGCTGGCTTGCGTCGTCGGCGACCGCTACACCGGTGTTGAGGATGCGCCTGATCATCAGGAGCTCTCCTACATCAGGTTCAGCTACGGCCTCTTCAAGTTCTTCCTTGCCTCGATCTTTGACCTCGGCTTCTTCTCCGTCGGACTCGAGCTCGCCTGACTCGGTGATGATCATCGTGCGTGCGTTTGGACATTCACGAGCGTAGTGGCCTCTCCCTTGACATTTGAAGCACACAATATCGCGGCTCCGGACGTCCTTGGTGTTACGTCGTGGGTCTTGATGCTCGTTGGTGGCCAGCTCCCTCGGTTTGAACCTTGTGTTGACGTTGGTCGCCTTTGGCCTTTCTTGGGACCAGTTCGATGTTGACGCGTTAGGAGACCAACTTGGAACTCCTTGGCCTTTAGTGCGACTCGCAGAGGCGTTCTGCTTCTTGATATGACTTTCAATTTGAAGAGACAGATACAACAACTCCTCGACCTTGCGCGCGATTCGGTCTTGCAAACCATCTAATAATTGTGCCATGAGAGATTCTTCGGAGTCTTCGACTTGTAATCGGTTGCGCAAATGTTCAAACTCCTCGAAGTACTCTTCTACAGTTCGCGTGCCTTGAGAAAACCGCCAGAACTTCTTTTGGAACTCGCGGTGGTAGAACGGAGGCATGTATCGCCTTCGCATCTCGGCCTTTAAGACCTCCCAAACGGTGATTCGTCACTCGCGGTTGCGACGTTGCTCAGCTTCAAGACGAACCCACCAGGTGAGAGCGTAATCTGTGAATTGAGACACATCGTACTAGACTTTGCGCAACTACGGATAGGCGTGACACAAATATAAGTGTTCCATTCGGCTCTCCTATTCAAGATAAGCCTCCGGATAATATTTACCGAGAACGTGGGCACTACCATCTTGTGACTAGGCTCGTGATATCTTGGAGCTTCGTCATATGGACCATCACGTCGGTGACGTCGTCTAGGCTTTGGCTCATAGTCTTCTCCGGGCTGGTCGCTTTGCTCCAGTTCTTGGCGTTGACGTCTCATCGGCATTGGATCTTCCCTTGGTGGGTTTAACAACTCGAGACGGTTCATACGCTCGACCAGTTGTTCAATGTCGTGGCGTAAAGCTGCGAGAGTGACTCCTATTTTGGGTGGAGGTAATGGATTTGCTGGTGGCTGTTGATCGGCCATTGTATGGACGGACTATGGTGACGTGTAGCGTTGCGATGCGGTTTGTGTTTGAGTTTAAACCTCGTAAAACAAAAGCAAAAGCACAAACGCGTGAGTATCCAACGTTCAATAGGACCACACAATATATTTTTATTTCATCACCAAATGATTGAGGACAGCTCACGAAATTCAAACCTAAGACCAAACAAAAGCAAAAGCAAAAGTACTAAACGACAAGAATTTCTTTATGACCCAAAACAAAAACACGACTACGAAACAAGATTCTAGCTTTATCGATCTAAAAGTATCTGCAAAAGAACAAGGATGAACACAAAGATGAACAGGATGAACAATACGAACGCTAATCAACCTAAACAAACGATTGACAGCACAACTCATGCACCAAATTAAACCAAATGACTAATCGGAACATGCAAAACGAGATAAAACATACTAGACTCAAACAAACACTAAAGACCCAAACTTTTAAACAAAGGAATGAGTTTTAGAAAGAAACAACCTTGTAGGAGCTTTGAAGCTCTGATACCAAGCTGATGTGACCGAAGGATGTGACCGAAGCTCGCGCTTGCGGAACGGACGGAAGAAGCGTTCTCGGACAGAACGAGCTAGACGAAACTTTCCTCGGACAAGGCTTGTGGATTCGAAACTAGAGGCGAAACAAACGAGGGAAGCGGAAAATGACGAGATTCCAACGAGGCGATTGAGAGTTTGAACTTCTGGCCTCGATCGGGTTGAACGGATGCGGTACGGATGGATCGGATGCGGAGCGACTAGCGAGTGGTTACAATATGGGAATGAAACGATGGACACGGAGATTGATCGATTAACGACACGAGAGGTTTGGCTTTCCTCTAGATACGGCCAAGCTAACGACGACGAACCCGGTTCGAGTCGCTAGGGTTCTCTCTTTAGAGCAATCCCAGATTGTTTTATTGAAAGGAAGTGAGACAAGATCAAAGAATCTCTCTTTGAGAAAAGTTTTATTTTCATTCAAGTCTAAAGGCTACAAATGTTTAAGAGAGGGTTTAAATAGCGAGGTTAAGAGAAGGCTCAAGGACACGCGGACTCATATTGGTCCGCACATTTGTCCCTTGACGTGTTCTCTTTGCAAATAGAACACGTCGCCTCTTTGACCATCCACAAACACTCTCAACGTTGAAAAAGGAATATTTTAAAGTTCAAATTAAAATGCAAAGTAAAAGGGAAGAAAGATGAAACAAGGACTTTTTCTAGGTTCTACTTATGCAATGAATGTATGATAACATGCAAACAGAGACATAAGCAGAGATGATCAAGTGGAATACAAGGTGTTTCAATACCCTTATGATGTTGTAGCATAAAGGATGTCAATCCATAAAGAGTGATTATGCAAGCAGTCAAGATGTAAACACTTATCTAAGTTGAGCCAAGTGTGAAGGATGTTTTTCACTAACAACCTATTGATGAATGTAAAATGCAGGATGTAAAAACTAATGAGACAGGACAAATGCAAAGCATAAACAAGAATTCTGGGGATGAACTCGAGCAAGCACTCGATCGAGTGTGCGATCGAGTACAGGGTCGAGTTGGACAAATGCGAAAAACAGAGCAATGCAAACAAAACAGAGCAAGACAAAAGTAAATCAAACAACGATCAAACAACATGATTTAAGCTAGGAAATCAATAGACAAGGAAGGTCTTAGGGATGGATTCATGGGCTGGACTTTAGATTGTGGTTATCTAACTTGATCAACAAACCTCAATCAATATGAGCTAATCTCTAGACAATGATCTCCAAGAACATGTTAATCCACTCTCATAGCAATAACAATCAAGCTCATATATTTCTAGGCTTGTTCTCACATAGCAAAGAACTTATACAAGCAAGCATTAAGCAACAGATCATTTATATTCAAAAATCAAACAAGACATCTAATCTCTTAGCATGCCTAATGATAGTCTCTCGATCTAGCCTTATCTAGAAACTTAGTCATTGGTGTGATGCTAAGGAGCTTGAGATCAAACCCTACCCTCTCGGTTATAGGATCAGCATAGAGAATATCTAGCCTAGAACAGATCTAAAACAATCAAGCTTGACCAGATCAAACAACCACAACATCCATCAAGCCTAAACCATCCCTAAGAGCTAAGGAATCTACTAACAATCACACATGATGAACATCGAAATCATAAACCCAGAAAATGTCGAAACTTGCATCATTAGAAATATAAAACAAAGATCTACAATATTGAAGAAGGAATCAAACTCGAATTCTTAATACTTTGAGAGTTATTGAACAAACAAGTATGAAGAATCTCTTGTTTTCTGATATATCATGGTTTTTGTGGTTTTTAACCATGATATAAGGAGTCTTTTAGTGTCTTTTCATTTGTTTCTAGATTTTTTTTGAGTCTTTACAGGTTTTTAGCATGAAAGGAGCAAATTGGAGCAGTTTGGATCATTTTGGAGCAATAATCTGGAGGAAATCAGCTTGGAGTAAAAAATGAGAGATGGCATCGATCGACACTAGAGAGCATCGATCGACACCCTTGTTGCCAACGAGAAAAGAGCCAAATTTGAAAGTTTTACAAATCTGCCCTAAAGTTTCCATAATTGCTACACAAGTCCCTGACGTGTTTTAGGACAAATAAATAGTATTTTTAGGTTTTCCAAACCCTTAAGTCTTTTTCTAGAGAGTTTTATTTTTCTGCAACCCTGTGAGATTTTGAGAGCTTTTGGGAGAGAGATCTGAACTGCTTTGAGAGAAGAATTCTTGAACTCCCTTTTACTCTTTTAATTTCAATTGCTTATTATTCAGAATTATGTCTTGTTCTTCATTAAACATGTCTGAGTAGTTTGCTTGTTAGGTTCAGGGTTTTTCATAGGGTTTTTATGAATTATTAGATCTGATTATTTAGGATTCATTATCTATCTAGATCTTCATCTTAGGTTGTTCTTCATATTAATTCTTGATTGATCACCTAGAAATAATACTTTAGGAAAATAAATTGATATGAGAATATAATTGATTTTCCTGATAAAACCTTTTGATGAGCAAAATTATTTTTTGCAAAGAGATTTGATTTAATAATTCTGTGAACAATCTAAACCTTATTTTATTGCTGATTTTTTAACCTAGAATTTTACAAAGAGATTTTGATTTTCTGGTTTTAAATTTAGATATTATTTAAAGTGAGAACTGATTTAATTTACAAAAGTGTTTAGAGTTCTAGATCTGTTCTTAATTGCTTGAATCCTAATTAATTGATTGATTTAATATTTCATAATTTCCTGAGAAATTTCCTAGGCCTAGCTTTTTGATCTTCTGAATTTACAACAGTTTTTATTTGATGTTTTGCATTGCTTTTCTTTATTTAAATCAATTTTGTTTAGCATAATTATAAAATTGTATAATTTTTTGTTTAGTCTTGAATCCTTGTGGAATTTGACCACTAAGTACTGCATTGATCTCTTAATTTGAGAGAGTAGCTCTAGGGTAAATTTGAGCATATCAAATTTTGGCACCGTTGCCGGGAACTCTTTGATCTACCATTAGATTTGAGTTTTAGATTTTGTCTAAATTTTTCTTTTTATTTTCTACTTACACGGTTTGGTTTTTCTTCTCTTTGGTGTTTCAGGTGCATGCCTCCTAGACCTCACACAAGGAGCAACAAGTCTGGTCCTACTGTGAATTTATCAAACCAAGAGTTGGGAAAACTTGAGCATGAGAACAGAAAAGCAGCCAAATCTCTGAAGATGGTTAATACGATCATTTTGATGCGTGATGAAGATGGTGCTTTGAGGGATCAAGAGGGCCACTTGCGCAATGAGCAGGGCCAAAAGCATGATGCAGAAGGCAATGTGATTGCTGAAATTGCTGTTGTTGACGAGCCAGCTGATGGTGTCGACGGTGTCGATCGACACCAACAGGGTATCGATCGACACCCACCTGCTGCAGACGGACATGGAGCTGCAAACCATGTCCAAAACCCGGTTAGAAGACACGAGAACAACCGAGACTTGATCAGGACCATTGCTGACTACAACCAGGCTGATCTTGTGTATGAGAACCGGTCTGCTATTGTTCCTCCTCCATTCCAGAGGAACGATTATGAGTTGAAACCTGTGTACTTTCAACTGGTTGGACAGAGACCTTTCTCTGCTTTGCGCAATGAGAAGCCTTTGGACCATATTGAGCATTTTGAGGATCTTGTGACCAGTATCAAGGCTAATGGAGTGACTGAGGACTTCATATTCTGCAAGCTCTTCCCATACTCACTTGCAGGAGAGGCATCTCAGTGGTTGAAGCAGTTGCCAGCTGGATCTTTGACATCTTGGCAACAAGTCAAAGTGGCTTTCCTCAACCATTTCTATGATGATGCAATGTCAGATGAGCTGAGAGTCAAGATCTCTTCATTCAAGCAAGGACATGATGAAGCTTTCAAAGCAGCTTGGTGAGATTCAAGGCTTACCAAAGGGACTGTCCACACCATGCTTTCTCAAAGGTTCACTTGCTAAGTATCTTCTTCAGAGGGTATGACTGGGAGTATTAGTTAGCTTTGTATGCTGCAAGTCATGGGAATTTCAAGACAAGACTTCCAGAAGATGCTGAATGTTTGATTGAGAACTTAGCCGCTAGCAATAGTACTAAGAGAGCAGATTCTGAAAGGAAGAGATTACATGGAGGATATGATTCAAACCAGCTAGCTTCTGTTAATGCTAAGCTTGATTCAGTGCATAATCTCCTTGTGGGCAAGAAGTCGGTTCACTTTGCTGCTGAAGTTGAGACATTTGAGCCACAACCTGAGACAAGGAATGAAGAAGCCGATGTCAACTTTGTCTATGGAAATCAGGGTCAGAGATTCAGTAATCAGCAAGGCAACATGCCTTACAGTGGGAACTTTTCAGGCTACACTTCCAAGCCAGAGTATCAGCAGCAGCAACAGGGCACTGGGTACACAAGGACTTATGGCAACAATTCATATCAGTCCCCTCCTCCCAAAACAGCTGAAAGTAGTAAGATGGAAACTATGCTTGAGCAGCTTTTGCAAGGTCAGGAGCAAATGACAGTGACTTTCAATGGGAAGCTTGACAATGTCTACACTGATCTTAATGGGAAGTTTGAAGCTTTGAATATTCATGTCAAGAAGCTGGAGAGTCAAGTGGCACAGACTGCTGGGTCTGTTAAAAGGCAAGAGGGTTTTCTCCCTGGGAGAACTAAGTCAAATCCAAAACATGGTTGCAATGCCATATCAGTGGGGGATGAAGAAATTGATGAAGTTGTTTCTGTAGAATTGGGAGAGCAGTCGGACAAATTCTCAATTTCAGATGATGGTATCGATCGACACCACCTGGGTGTCGGTCGACACCCCTCTCAGACGAACCCAGAAACTGCAAAATCTCAGGTTCCAGCAGTTGAGAGGGTGTACCAACCGAAGATTCCTTTTCCTAAGCCACGAAAGTCCAAGCAGGAGATGGAGGAAGCTAGATGCAAAGCAATGATGGATAAGGTGATGATTGAGATGCCTTTGATTGATGCAGTAAAGCTTTCACCACCACTCAAGCGCTATGTTAAGAGAATGGTATCCAATGGTTTGAGCCCTGAAGAAGGAGCCTTGCTAACTAAGGATGTTAGTGCAATTCTGTTGAACCAGCCTGTTCAGAGGAAGAAGGAGAAAAAGCAGGAAGTGGTTGTCTCTAAGGAAGTGAGTGCAATCATTCAATGTAGGACTGCGGAAAAGTTACCAGATCCTGGAAGCTTTGTACTTGATTGCTCTATCTCCACAGGAAGGTTTGCACACTCACTTTGTGACCTTGGTTCTAGCATCAAATTGATGCCACATTCTGTTGCTGTGAGACTTGGGATGACAGAATTCAAGCCAACTCAGATTTCTCTTATCTTGGCTGATCCCTCCCGAAGAATTCCTGAAGGTGTTCTAGAGGATATTCCAATTAAGGTTGGCAATTTCATGATTCCCACTGACTTTGTGGTGCTGAAGTATGATCAAGAGCCTAAAGATCCTCTCATCTTAGGCAGATCTTTCTTGGCTACAGCTGGTGCCATCATAGATGTGCAGAAGGGACACATAGCACTGAATGTGGATGGATTGAGTATGAATTTTGAGATGGATAAGCTGAGGAGGGCTCCTACTATTGATGGACAGACTTTTTCTGTTGAAAAAGTTTCTGCTACACGAGCATCAGGCTCAGTGTCGATCGATGCCATCAAGAGAGTGTCGATCGACACCCCTCCACCTCCGAGACTGAACTTGTCCACAATTGATGCTCCAAGCCAGAAACCTGTTCCCAAACAGAAAGTCTCCCATTCCACACTCTAGAGTCCTCAGGTAAGGCCAAGGTATGCATCTCCTTCTCCTAAACTTCCTCCTATCATCAATAAGATCTTTAAAGATACAAAAACTGTTTTCCATTTAACCAAGCCACGAGATTATCGTAGAGCGCTTGTTTCTTCTGTTGATGATTTTGCAGGACATAAGAGAAGCAAACCCATCCCTAAATCCCACCCTGGTCCTGTTCCTCACATCCTTGGCAAGCCTCATGCACCTAAAGCTTATACACCACCTTGGATGAAGAGGACTTCAATGCCATGTTCTGCTCCTCCGGATGCCTGAACTCCAACACAGTCAAGCTAATGACTGAAAACAAGCGCTTAGTGGGAGGCAACCCACTGGTGGGTTTTTCTTTTTCTTTTGATTTTGATTTATACATTTTTTTTTTCTTTCCTCTTGCTTGATAACACTGGGGACAGTGTTGTTTAAGTCTGGGGTAGGTTGTCTACTAACTATGTTTTCTGTTTTTGAGTTTCAGTTGTGTCAGTCAAAACCATAAAGTTTGAGTCAAATTTTTCAAAATTTTCTTTTTTGTCTTTGGGAATTATGATCTTGGCTTATGATTTCTCTTATTTGGCTAACACTCTAATGATTATTTGTTTATGCTTGATCTCAGAACTGAAGCTTAGAAAGACTATGAGCCTTATCAACAATCCTGAAAGCCCTTATTCAATGGATATCTGATTGATCTAACGTATTCTCAACCTTTATCAGGATTTTAACCGGACTTAATCTCTTACTTTGGGGTTGGAAATCAGTGGACTAGACTTCTTCTTCAGGCAATACAAGACAGTGCAATTTTTAAAAGTATGTCTTCCCTCTCTCTTCCCTTCAGTGATTAAAAAAAAAGAGAATAAAAGATGAGATGATTTTGATCAGTTTAGAGAGGTAGGTAAATTACCAGTGACCTCATTATTCTACTCTTGAGTCAAATGATCACACAAAGCTTGGGAGCGAGGGGTAGGTAAATTACCGATGACCCCGGTATTCGCTTACACCTTTGAAAAAAAAAAAAAGAAGAAGAAAAAGAGAGAAAAGATAAAATTTTGGAAGTGAGAAAAGGGAGAGGAAAGGAGATGTAAGAAGAATGTCTTGGCCTGAAGAGAGTCCATATGCCACTGATCAATACACCCAAGGTAACAATTCACCTTATTTGTGCTTTAATATTGACTAATGAGATGACAATGGAGATTTCAGAGATTCCAAAGGATTGTGGGATTTGAGTAAGGAATGTTGATGCTAATCATGGTTGAGTATAAGAAGTAAGTTCTTGGGTCAGGTAAATGAAGAGTGTGAATAAGAATCATCATGCAATTGAGTGAGTTCCATGTTTTCAAACTTCTTTCACATGTCTAAGTTTCTGTTTTGCTTGAGGGCAAGCAAAGGCTAAGTCTGGGGGAGTTGATATATCATGGTTTTTGTGGTTTTTAACCATGATATAAGGAGTCTTTTAGTGTCTTTTCATTTGTTTCTAGATTGTTTTTGAGTCTTTACAGGTTTTTAGCATGAAAGGAGCAAATTGGAGCAGTTTGGATCATTTTGGAGCAATAATCTAGAGGAAATCAGCTTGGAGTCGAATATGAGAGAGGGCATCGATCGACACTAGAGAGCATCGATCGACACCCTTGTTGCTAACGAGAAAAGAGCCAAATTTGAAAATTTTAAAAATCTGCCCCAAAGTTTCCATAATTGCAACACAAGTCCCTGACGTGTTTTAGGACATATAAATAGTATTTTTAGGTTTTACAAACCCTCAAGTCTTTTTCTAGAGAGTTTTATGTTTCTGCAACCCTGTGAGATTTTGAGAGCTTTTGGGAGAGAGATCTGAACTGCTTTGAGAGAAGAATTCTTGAACTCCCTTTTACTCTTTTAATTTCAATTGCTTATTATTCAAAATTATGTCTTGTTCTTCATTAAACATGTCTGAGTAGTTTGTTTGTTAGGTTCAGGGTTTTTCATAGGGTTTTTATGAATTATTAGATCTGATTATTTAGGATTCATTATCTATCTAGATCTTCATCTTAGGTTGTTCTTCATATTAATTCTTGATTGATCACCTAGAATTAATACTTTAGGAAAATAAATTGATATGAGAATATAATTGATTTTCCTGATAAAACCTTTTGATGAGCAAAATTATTTTTTGCAAAGAGATTTGATTTAATAATTTTGTGAACAATCTAAACCTTATTTTATTGCTGATTTTTTAACCTAGAATTTTACAAAGAGATTTTGATTTTCTGGTTTTAAATTAAGATATTATTTGCAGTGAGAACTGATTTAATTTACAAAAGTGTTTAGAGTTCTAGATCTGTTCTTAATTGCTTGAATCCTAATTAATTGATTGATTTAATATTTCATAATTTCCTGAGAAATTTCCTAGGCCTAGCTTTTTGATCTTCTGAATTTACAACAGTTTTTATTTGATATTTTGCATTGCTTTTCTTTATTTAAATCAATTTTGTTTAGCATAATTATAAAACTGTATAATTTATTGTGTAGTCTTGAGTCCTTGTGGAATTTGACCCCTAAGTATTTCATTGATCTCTTAATTTGAGAGAGTAGCTCTAGGGTAAATTTGAGAATATCATTTTCTCCTTCAAAAGAGGTACAAAATCTAAGAAATGGAAAAAGCAAAAAGCATAAATTTCCCAAAAAGGTCAATACTAGGTTTGTAGAATATCTAAAAGTTGGACTCTTTGGTGGCTGCAGGGTACAAGGCCTTATATAGAAAAAGGAGTGGAAGCCCTAAAAATGCTAAAAGACAAAATAGCTAGGCCTCGGTCAGCTCGACCTGGTGCTCGATCGAGTTGGCTTTTCTTCTGTTCTTCCACTCGGTCGAGTCCTTCTCCGCACACAGTCGAGTGTCTGGTCGAGTGGGCGGTCGAGTGGAACTCCGGACCTTGGTTCTTCAGCTCTAACTCCCTTGCTTTCTTCTCTTCTTAGCTCCAATCTTCTTCAGCATTCCCTCCATTCTCCTTAGGCTCCAAAACACCTGTTCATGCAAGAAAACATGCAAATGCCATGCAACTATACTCTAATGCATAAACATTCCTAAAGCTATGCAAAAAGGGCCAAACTAGATGGTAAATGATGCAAAAGAAGTGAAAACAAGGTAAATTATATGAACATCAACACCCCCAAACTTAGTCTTTGCTTGCCCTCAAGAAAATAAACAAGACATAAGAAAGTAGGTGAGGTTTAAAAGTGGGATCTCAGCTCCTAAAGCTTGCCAATAAACCAGCTAGAATCAATGTCCAAGTTACTAGTACTATGATGCAAGTTGAATGAGCTGTACTTAAAATTTTTAGACAAGCCTATCACAACCTTTACTGATTTGAGCCTTAGATGTCCACATGCATTCAAATCAACCATTTCCTTTAACATTCATTAATCAAGAACATGAATCAATTCTATGCAATGCTTAAAACTCATTTGGCTTGGTGATAAAGGTTTAGAGACAATGATGGTCTCTCTTTAGAGTGGGGCTTATCAATATCAAGGTTATCTCATAAAAATGGATTGAGCTTTAGAAGAATGCTAAAGGTAAGATCACTTAGACACATACAAGAACAAAACCTTGTCTACCCAAAGGCACCCAAAGTGTTTATCCTATCAATCTAAACTCAAATGATCCTAGTTCTTCCCTTTAACTTCTTCACTTTCACCCTTTTCTCTTTTGATTTTCAAGTCTTGGGAGAGGTTTTTTATTTGATCTTTCTAGTGGAATGGAGAATTCTTTCTTATTGCTATGGTTCTCTTTTCTTCTTATTCTTAAGACATAAAAGCATTTTGCTAAACTCTTCTTTTCTTTATTTCTTTTCTTTAACTAGAACCAACTTTATCAATCTTATACTTCCCATTCTTTCACTAGACTTTGCTTAAACACATTACCCTCCTAAAGAATTTAACCTTTTCTTTCTCTTTTTCCTCTTTTCTTTTCTTTTTCAAATCAACCAAGTCCCAAACCCAACAATCAAACCACCTAGTCCTATCTAGTTTGGAAAATGCAAACTAGAACTACACAAGGTCTTACTCTTGTCAGTTCAAACCTAACACATTCTACCAAGCTCAATCCCAAAATAGGCCTCACACACTCAAGAATAAATTTGGCTTGAAAGAAGGATAGGTTAAGGGTAGGGAAACTGATTCTTAATGATGAATCAGCTACTTAGGTCAACAAGAGTGGTAAAAAGGAGAAAGATGATCCAAATATGTATATGGTATCCATGAGTTTAAAGCAATACACAAATTGATAATTAAAAATCAATATTAGGTTCTTATAAATAAGAAATGACATCAAATCACAACATGCTTCAATTTAGACCATAATGCAATTTAGGAATTCAAGGCTTGGTTCAATCTTATGCTTCTAACCACTCAACTAGCATCAAAGTACTATTAACTTGGGCATTGATCCTAGTTTAGTGAATCTAAACAACCTAACAAGGCAAAATTCATCATAGATCCCTAATGCAAATATATGAAACAATCCTATATGAAACATGCTAAACAAGATCCTAATATGCAATGCAAACTACATGAACACTCTTTTGTTTTTTTTGTAAAGAATTTTGTAAAGTTTTTCAAATTTTTATGGTTTTTCTATGCCTTAGATGCAATGCAAGTATTAACATGATTATGCTAAAAATTTGAAATAAGTAAATAGAAAACAATGTCAAATGTCATCTCAAACCTTTCCCCAAACTTAAATTACACAGTCCCTTGTGTAAAAAAAAATTGGAAAACGATTCAAGAATCAAGAAACAACATAAAAACAAGAAATGCAATGGTATATACAAAGATAGAGTTGGAGTATTACTTGGGATGGGCTGAGGGTGAGGTTCATTTATGAAAGTGTTACCAAGTGCTTAAACTCCCTTCCTAGTACCTGAACCATAATACTAAAGAAAACAAGATCAAAATAACAGGAAACTTAAACCAATATGTACAAGGATACCTTTGGGACTTCCTCCCAAGTGAGATTGTTTAAAGTCTCTAAGCTTGACTTTGCATACTTCTTATGCTTTGGAAAGGTGATAGAGAGGTGATGAAGTCCCCTCTGTTATTAAAGATTGCATTGCTCCTATTATTCCTGGGTCAAAGCTAAAAGAGTTGTTTCTGCTAATAGTACTCAGACCTTGCCTTGCTTTCTTTGGAGAAGAACTTCTTTCTTTACTATGGAGCTTCTTGATTTGCCCACTTATCTCCTCATCCTTAGTTGTTAACTCCCTCACTGAATCATGTAGGATGTTGACAGTTTGAAGCTCAGACAAACCATCAGAGGAAGGATTTCTTGGCTCTTGTTGTTGGTGAAGCTTGGGGATGAAGTATGGGCATTTTGGGTGACTTGGTACCACTCGGTCGAGTGACTTAAGGTGTTCGGTCGAGTGGTAGGTCGAGTTGAAGGCCGAGTAACCTAAAATCTCTGTTTCTACCCCATTCACACTATCAAAGATTTCAGACTCAGTTTCATGACCTTTCTCTTCAATCATGAAGATATGCCCATCAATAATTTTCTTCTTCTGCTCAAGCTCTTTAACTTGTGGCTTATCCTTCATTTCAACATCTTCTTACAAAGGTTCATGACTCAAGACCATCATTGCTTTCTTATCAATAGAAGCCCTGTACCTTTTAAGCATTTGCGCTTTACACTGTCCTGGAAATGGGAAAGGTGGCTGAAAGGGAGGAGGAATGAACTGAACCGGCTTGCTAGATTCTTGAGCAATGACTCGACCAGGCACTCGACCGTGTGCATGGTCGAGTGTATGGTCGAGTGTATGGCCGAGTGGTGTCTCAAACGCAGTTCTCTTCTCATTCTACACCTCTAGTTGAAGAAAATCCTCCCCAACTTGGTTGTCACTATCCTCAATGATCATTGTAGGTAGTTCTTTGAGAGAGATATCTTGTACAGTGGCATACTCCTTTAGATTGTCCATTGATGTCCCATGGAGTTGTCTAGAAGAAGAAGATCCACTCTTGCTCTCTAGGTGAAGCAGTCTGCAAGTTAAAGCTCCAATCTTGATATTAAGGGCACCATATGTGGAGTCCATCTTGTTTTTCATCTCTATGAGCTTCTTACTTTTTTCAATATCTCCATTAGTTTGGACATGTAGGAGTTGCTGAAGCATACTCTTCATCTCTTGATCTAGAGAAGGAGGTTGTTGGTGTTGTTGTGGAGGATAAACTGGGACCATAGACTGTTCATCTTCACAAACAACATGTACCTTCTTTTGCTGGGAATCACCAGCTCACAACTTGTCAACACCACAACCAATCCAGATCCTGCAGGCCCCTCCGAGTGGTTTTTACTGCTGCACTGATGCCTCCTGGAAGGAAGATGGACGGGCTGGAAGCAGATGGATCTGCAGAAATCAACACAATCGAATTATCTTCGATGGATCTGCATCTATAGCTACGGTCGCCTCACCGTTGGTCGCTGAAGCCAAGGCAACTCTTGCAGCGGTGAGAGTTGCAATTGCATCGGGTACTGTAACATTCGTGAACCAAAATCCCGGTTTGGGAGTTGCATCGGTCGATGCAGGTTCAATTCTGTGCGTTTTGACTTAAGTCAAACGCTGCGTTTTGGGTTAAAGAAAACCCTTAGATGCGAGTTTTGTCTCATTCGTGGTTGGGTGGCCGTTTTTGAGAAAAGAGAAAGAGAGAAAACTGTTCTTGAGTGTTCTTGAGAGTTCTGGGAGATTGGAGGCGTTCCTGTAGAGATCTGTAGCTGGGATCATTGTAGGAGCTCCCTAGAAGCGTTTTCTTCCTTGTGTTAGGTTCAGTTTCGTCTTGGCAAAGGTAAGTGCAGGACCATGGCTTATCTAAGCTAGAGAACTCTTTAATCTGCTTGTATTGTGTGGTTAGACGTGTTAGATTGTTGTTATGGACTTTAGGAAGCTTTCTTGTGGCTTGGGATCGAGTTTTGTGTTTACAGGAACGAAGATCCGGCGAGAAGCTTTGGGGAAAACACGATGCTCGGCATTGCATCGGTCGATGCATAGCTTGCGTCGGTCGATGCAAGTGCGAGGAAGGCGCGTAAAACTCTAGGGTTTTCGTGTGATGTCGAGCATGCGTCGGTCGATGCAGATTGGGTATCGGTCGATGCAAGTTACACTTGCATCGGTCGATGCAATCCCTTGGTGTGTCGATCGATGTATGATTGCGTCGGTCGATGCAATGTCCTGGTTTGTCGATCGTTGTTTATTGCTTGTTGTTTGATGGTTAAAGATACTCTATTGCTTGTGTGTATAGCCCAGTAGATGGGAGGATTGCCTTACTGAGTGTTTATAAAATACTCATGCATTGCAATATGTGTTTGTGGTGCAGGTAAAGGCAAAGTGTGATCGTGGAATCAAGGCAATGAAGAGGAGGATGTTCTAGGGACTCAGTTTTATGTTGTCTGGCATTGCTAGGTTGCTAGAGTTGGGTCATTAGAACATTGCTAGGTTGCTGTATCTATGATTTCCTGTTGTTTTGGATATTGATTATGTTGGAATATGGTTATATTTTATTATTGGATTATTATTGAATATTGGTTGGTTATATTCGCTGTTGAATGTGTTTGTGGTTAGGTGGCTAGTGCGTATGGGACCACCAGTTGTAGTTTATTTTATATATATTTTTTTTAAAAAAGGTCGGTCGTTTCATTTTGGTATCAGAACCCTTACGGTTCTAGGTTTGGGTTCACTAGGTTTCTGTTGTAGATGTTTGGGATTTGCATGCTTTGATTGATTATGTGAGTTAGTCAATTGTGTGTGGCATGGAGTCCTAGAACATCCTCTTTGAGCCGATTGTGTGATTCCACGGTGAGTTTATATTTATGTGTCGTGCTAGAATTTGTTTGCTTAGCCTTCTGTTCATGGTAGTGCAGATGGTTAGAGGTGAGGCTGTGGCTGGTCGAGGTCGTGGACGCGGACGTGGTCGTGGTAGGGGCAGAGTCCCAGTGGTTAGTGAGACCGAGGACCAGAGTGTGACAGCTGAGGGTGTTGGCGAGTCGCAGGGTGTTCCGGGGGATTCTGTGAGTGTGGCGGGAGGGGGCGGTGTTGATGCTCCAGTAGACGGAGGTGCTAGGGTCCCGGGTTTGGGAGCCCCAGCGGGTGGAGTCCTTGGTGTTGACTTGGCAGCTATGCTAGCACAGTTGTTGGAGCGGTTACCACCTGTGGTACCGGCTCAGGCTCAGGTAGTGCCACCAGTGGTGGTGGAGGAGCGGCAGCCAGTGGCTGCGGATGCAGGAGCACATGGACGTTATTTGTCTATGCTCAGGGAGATGAAGGGTCTGTTCACTGAGAGGTTTTCGAGTGGTACAGATCTTACTGTCGCAGATGCATGGAGGACGAGTGTGGAACGTAACTTCCATACTCTTAGATGTCCTGAGGAGTTTTGGGTGGACATTGGGGTCTACTATTTGAGTGGTGATGCTGAGTTGTGGAGATCAGTGGCTGCTAGGAGGGTGCAGCGGGAGATGACTTGGGCTGACTTCGTCTTGGAGTTTAACCGCAAGTATTTTCCTAGAGAGGCATTGGACCGGTTGGAGGTGCAGTTCCTTCAGTTATCTCAGGGGACGCGGTCAGTGCGGGAGCTGGACTTGGAGTTCAGTCGACTTATTTGTTATGGGGGTCGGGCTATGAAGTCTGAGGAGGCTCAGATCAGGAGGTTTTTTAGGGCCCTACGTGATGATTTGAGAGTTCACTGTAGAGGGCGGAGTTATGCTACGCGTGCAGAGCTGATTGAGACTGCAGCAGAGATTGAGGAGGATATCCGGGCACAGTCAATGGCGGTAGCTCCAGTAGTTCAGCCTAGTAAGGCTCAGCAGCAGGGTGGTCCTAGCAGAGGCGGTAGGCATGCTCAGGGAACCAAGAGGAGATGGGAGGCTACGCAGAAGCCGAGTGGTGCGAGTTGCTTCGGTTGTGGGAGCAAGGATCACAGGGTTGCTAGTTGTCCCAAGAGGAGTGCTCCGACGACAGGGCCTCGGGTATGTTATCATTGTAGGGAGGCAGGGCACATCAGGCCTTTTTGTCCCAAGTTGCAGCCGACAGCAGTGGCAGCGTTGCAGCAGGTGCAGCCTAGAGGTCAGCAGGTGGCACAGATTGAGCAGGCGCCACGGGTTTACACGACTGTAGAGACTGGTGGAACCAGTGCCGGGGCGATCACAGGTATAATTTCTGGTACTTAAACTTTGTGAAATTTTTAGTAGGTTCGGATTTTTTGTTTCCTGTGATAAAGTGTTAGGTTCTCAACACATGAGGTTTGTGTAGGGACCTTGTTGGTGGGCGGGTTTAAGTCCCATGTTATGTTTGATTCTGGAGCTTCTCATAGCTTCATTACTCCAGAGTGTGCAGAGAGTGTGGGGATCAGCAGGGATCCTGGAGAGCGTACAAGAGTTGTCAGAGTTGCGGGAGGCAAGTTCCTGAGTGTGATTGGACGAGCCAGAGGGGTTGATATTCAGATCGCAGGAGAGTCGTGGCCAGCGGATTTGCTTATCAGTCTCGTGGAGTTGTATGATGTTATTCTCGGGATGGATTGGTTGCATCGGCATATGGTGCATTTGGATTGCTATCGGGGTAGAGTGGAGTTTGAGCGTCCAGAAGGGAAGTTGGTTTTTCTGGGTATTAGACCGACTTCGGGGAGTCTCGTGATCTCAGCCATTCAGGCTGGGAAGATGATCGAGAAGGGTCGTGAGGCTTATCTGGTTACTATATCTATGCAAGTGTTAGTAGGGAAGTCTACGGTTAGCGGTATTCCGGTAGTGGAGGAGTTTGAGGATGTGTTCTCTTTGCAGGGATTACCACCATCTCGGTCGGATCCTTTCACCACTGAACTGGAACCGAGGACGACACCGTTATCCAAGGCTCCTTACAGGATGGCTCCAGTAGAGATGGCAGAGCTGAAGAAGCAGCTAGAGGATTTGTTGAGTAAGGGATTCATCCGTCCTATTGTATCACCGTGGGGAGCTCCGGTGTTATTTGTCAAGAAGAAGGATGGGAGTTTCCGGTTGTACATTGATTATCTGGGTTTGAACCGGGTCACTGTGAAGAACAAGTACCCTCTTCCTAGGATCGATGAGTTGTTGGATCAGTTGAGGGGTGCTACTTGGTTCTCCAAGGTAGATCTGGTGTCGGGTTATCATCAGATACCGATAGATGAGGCAGATGTGAGGAAGACTGCTTTCAGGACGAGGTATAGGCACTATGAGTTTGTGGTGATGCCTTTCGGGTTGACTAACGCGCCAGCAGCGTTTGTGAGATTGATGAACAGCGTGTTTCAGGAGTTTCCGGATGTGTTTGTTATCATTTTCATCGACGATATCCTGGTTTATTCTAAGAGTCCTGAGGAGCATGCAGTGCATTTGAGGGCAGTTATGGAGAGGCTGCGAGAGCAGAAGTTGTTTGCCAAGTTGAGCAAGTGTAGTTTCTGGCAGCGTGAGATGGGCTTTCTGGGTCACATTGTTTCTGCAGAGGGGGTTTCTGTAGATCCAGAGAATATTCAGGCTATCAGAGATTGGCCTAGACCGCAGAATGCCACAGAGATTAGGAGTTTTCTAGGGTTGGCAGGATACTACAGGAGATTTGTGCAGGGGTTTGCAAGCAGAGCACGTCCTATGACTAAGTTGATAGAGAAGGATGTTCCTTTTGTCTGGTCAGAAGAGTGTGAGGAAGGCTTTGCAAGCCTGAAGGAGATGTTCACCACTGCGCCAGTGTTGGCTTTGCATGAGCAGGGAGAACCCTATGTGGTTTATACAGATGCATCTAGAGTTGGTTTGGGGTGTGTTCTGATGCAGCATGGGAAGGTGATTGCCTATGCTTCGCGGCAGTTGTGGGTGCATGAAGGCAACTATCCTACTCATGACTTGGAGATGGGTGCTGTAGTTTTTGCCTTGATGATTTGGAGATCTTATCTTTATGGTGCAAAAGTACATGTGTTTACAGATCATAAGAGTCTGAAGTATATATTCACTCCGCCTGAGTTGAATTTGAGACAGAGGCGGTGGATGGAGCTTGTAGCAGACTATGATTTGGAGATAACCTATCACCATGGTAAGGCTAACACAGTTGTAGATGCTCTGAGTCGGAAGAGGGTAGCTTCGGCTCAGGAGCAGGAGATGGAGTCTCTGGTAGGAGAGATCAGTGCTTTGAGCTTGTGTGCAATTTCACAAGAACCGTTGGGTTTGGAAGCAGTAGATAGAGCAGATCTTCTGAGTAGGGTGCGGTTGGCTCAGGAGAAGGATTTGGGGCTGGTGAATGCCTCCAAGGATGTGGATTCAGAGTATCGGTCTCAGATAATGGTACTATCTTGGTGCATGGTCGGGTTTGTGTGCCCAAGGATGAGCAGTTGAGACAGGAGATTATGAGAGAGGCTCATGCGAGCAAGTTGTCCATTCATCCAGGAGCGACTAAGATGTACCATGATCTCAAGAGGTACTATCATTGGGTCAGGATGAAGAAGGATGTGGCTAGTTGGGTTTCGAGGTGCGATGTGTGTCAGCTAGTAAAGGCTGAGCATCAGATTCCTCTCGGTTTACTGAAGAGTTTGCCCATTCCTGAGTGGAAGTGGGATATGATCACCATGGATTTTGTGGTAGGATTGCCAGTGTCACGGACTTTTGATGCTATTTGGGTCATTGTGGACCGGTTGACTAAGTCAGCACATTTTCTGGCCATTAAGAAGACTGATGGAGCAGCGGTCTTGGCTAAGAAGTATGTGAGAGAGATAGTCAGATTGCATGGGGTGCCAGCGAGCATTGTGTCTAACATAGATTCTAAGTTCACTTCGGTGTTCCGGAAGGCATTTCAGGCAGATATGGGCATTAAGGTGCATATGAGTACAACATATCATCCCCAGAGAGATGGACAGTCTGAGAGGACGATCCAGACGTTGGAGGATTTGCTGAGGATGTGTGTGTTGGATTGGGGTGGCCATTGGGCAGATCACCTGAACCTGGTAGAGTTTGCTTACAACAACAGTTATCAGGCGAGTATTCAGATGGCTCCTTATGAGGCTTTGTATGGGAGACCATGTCGTACACCATTATGCTGGACTCAGGTGGGGGAGAGGAGCATGTTTGGTGCTAGTTTTGTTCAGGAGACCTCAGAGAAGATTTGGGTTCTCAAGCTGAACATGAAGGAGGCTCAGGATAGGCAGAGAAGTTATGCTGATAAGAGGAGGAGAGATCTTGAGTTTCAGGAGGGAGATAGAGTGTACCTCAAGATGGCCATGTTGCGGGGTCCGAACAGGTCATTGTCAGAGACTAAGTTGAGTCCGAGGTATATGGGTCCATTCAGAGTGATTGACCGGGTTGGACCAGTGGCATATAGGCTGGAGTTACCTGAGGTGATGCGTGCATTCCATAAGGTTTTCCATGTGTCTATGTTGCGGAAGTGTCTCTGTGAGGGTGAGCAGGTGTTGGCTAACATGACATTGGAGGCGAGACCAGTGAGGGTTCTCGAGAGGAGGATCAAGGAACTTCGGAAGAAGAAGATTCCTTTGATGAGAGTCCTGTGGGACTGTGATGGTGTTGAGGAGCAGACTTGGGAACCTGAGGCAAAGATGAAGGCAAGGTTTAAGAAGTGGTATGAGAAGAAAGCCGCAACTTGAACTTGTCTAGCTAGGTCCGATCTGTAATCCGTGGCTGGAGCGGGAATGGAGTATTCCAGCCCATCTCTCTTGTTACTCGGTCGCTTGGGGTGGTTGGTTGTGCGACTCAGTAACAAGATGAGGTGGTGTTCGGGGTACAAAGTTTCCGTGAGGCGGGGTTTGGAGGAAAGCTTCTTGAAATAGAAGTTTCCAAAAATGGAAAGTGCTAAATATGGAAAGTTTTACGGGAGTTAGAATTTGTCCATTTTAGCGGTGGAGAGCCTTGGAGGGGCTTGTGTGGCCTTTGTGGCGAACTTTCGGGTCAGTGTACCGTGTGTGGCGGTCTTTTTAAACATTGTGTGGCCTTTGTGGCGGGCTTTTTAGCCAATTGTTTGGCCTTTGTGGCGGGCTTTTTAGCCATAGTGTCTTTGTGACAGTCCTTCGGGACAGATGGTCTTTATAACGGTCCTTCGGGACAGATGGCCTTTGTGGCGGGCTTTTTAGCCAGAAAGTCTTTGTGACGGTCCTTCGGGACAGATGGTCTTTGTGACGGGCTTTTTAGCCAGAGTGTCTTTGTGACGGTCCTCTTTAGGACATTTGTTTGACCTTGGTGGCAGTCTTCTTTAGGGCATTTGTTTGGCCTTGGTGGCGGTCCTCTTTAGGACATTTTGTTTGGCCTTGGTGGCGGTCCTCTTTAGGACATTTTGTTTGGCCTTTGTGGCGGCCCTTGTGGCATGTATATGACCCTTGTGTAGTCATGAGGTATTCCAGTGAGGGGATATGTGGTTGGTAGGACATTGAGATGTTTTACGCGAGCCACGGGAAGGAAACCTGGATAGGGATGGGACTCAGACGTGTTCAGAATCGTTTGCTCGCGACTCTTGGGGGACTTTGGTTCTCCTAGTACTGCCATATTCAGAGACTTTGTGGCTCGGGAGTATGGTTGGTATATCAACTTCGGATGACGATCCGGGGGCGCGCTGTAGGGTGGCAACCCGAGAGACGAGTTGGATTTTTCCTTATATATTATGGCATGCGTGTTTAGGCCCGATGAGGAGCCAACATATGGCATGCAGACTTAGGTCTGATGAGGAGCCAATAAAAACTCAAGGTTTAGGCCTATGAGTAAAGGAAAGTCCAAAAGTCGAGAGCATATGACGCCTGGAGCGTGAGTCTATCGCCTAGAGGTGACCTTCTGTAGATCGGTCGGAGGAGTGCGGGCCGTGGAGACGGTTGCACGGGAGTCCTTGGCTGATGGTTGTTCGAGATTCGAGGACGAATCTAGATTGGTGGGGGAGAATTGTAACATTCGTGAACAAAAATACCAGTTTGGGAGTTGCATCGGTCGATGCAGGTTGTGTATCGGTCGATGCAGGTTCAATTCTGTGCGTTTTGACTTAAGTCAAACGCTGCGTTTTGGGTTAAGGAAAACCCTTAGATGCGAGTTTTGTCTCATTCGTGGTTGGGTGGCCGTTTTTCAGAAAAGAGAAAGAGAGAAAACTGTTCTTGAGTGTTCTTGAGAATTCTGGGAGATTGGAGGTGTTCCTTTAGAGATCTGTAGCTGGGATCATTGTAGGAGCTCCCTAGAAGCGTTTTCTTCCTTGTGTTAGGTTCAGTTTCGTCTTGGCAAAGGTAAGTGCAGGACCATGGCTTATCTAAGCTAGAGAACTCTTTAATCTGCTTGTATTGTGTGGTTAGACGTGTTAGATTGTTGTTATGGACGTTAGGAAGCTTTCTTGTGGCTTGGGATCGAGTTTTGTGTTTACAGGAACAAAAATCCGGCGAGAAGCTTCGGGGAAAACACGATGCTCGGCATTGCATCGGTCGATGCATAGCTTGCGTCGGTCGATGCAAGTGCAAGGACGGCGTGTAAAACTCTAGGGTTTTTGTGTGATGTCGAGCATGCGTCGGTCGATGCAATCCCTTGGTGTGTCGATCGATGCATGATTGCGTCGGTCGATGCACTGTCCTGGTTTGTCGATCGTTGTTTATTGCTTGTTGTTTGATGGTTAAAGATACTCTATTGCTTGTGTGTATAGCCCAGTAGATGGGAGGATTGCCTTACTGAGTGTTTATAAAATACTCATGCATTGCAATATGTGTTTGTGGTGCAGGTAAAGGCAAAGTGTGATCGTGGAATCAAGGCAATGAAGAGGAGGATGTTCTAGGGACTCGGTTTTATGTTGTCTGGCATTGCTAGGTTGCTAGAGTTGGGTCATTCGAACATTGCTAGGTTGTTGGTTCTATGATTTCCTGTTGTTTTGGATATTGATTATGTTGGAATATGGTTATATTTTACTATTGGATTATTATTGAATATTGGTTGGTTATATCCGCTGTTGAATGTGTTTGTGGTTAGGTGGCTAGTGGGTATGGGACCACTAGTTGTAGTTTATTTTATTAAAAAAAAAAAAAAATGTCGGTCGTTTGAGGTACCACCGACATTCTCTTTGCTTCTGACTCGCTAATCCTAGTCAAGGCCCTTAACCAGAAGATTCCCCACAAGGACCTTCACGGGATTACTCATGATATCCTGACTCTATCTGCTTGTTTCAATATCTGTTCTTTTTGTTTCATCTCTAGATCGTGTAATCGCCAGGCTGATGTTTTGGCAAAAAGGGCTCTTCCCCTTCTTTGTTCGTAACTTTTAAGACTTTTAATGAAATTTCTATTTTGACCCAAAAAAAAAGAGGAAGAGACAAAGCTATGTACATCATCTAATTAACAAAACTTTCACTCCTGCTACATCACATGCGTGACTACGAGAGAAAGACATGTCATAACTCTAGTGGATCGTGTACAAAGCCAAACTCTTCTCGGATTTTGGGGGAGGAGACATCAAATTTAAAAATCTTGTGAAATCTAGTGTTATTGAATTAGTCATACATAAAAGAATTTCTAAATCTATTTTTATTGAAACATATTAATCAATGGATTTAAACCACTTTGTTGAGGAGGTTTAGACGATTTGGTTTGTTAAAAAATACAAAACTTTAAATGTTCTAGTTATTTAGGGAAATTTTATAAGACACCATAACAATTTCTCTAAATTCACTCAAAATCATCAAAACCATCTTAAATTGTAGTAAAATTCATATTAATAATTAAAATTAATAGTTGAGCCACTTCTTTGGCTTCCTTGATCATTGACTATCATTCTTCAATATAAATATTTGAAATAAATAAATAAATAATATCTAGGAGTAACTTTTGTACTTAGAAAAATGGATATTTAGAAAATTGAATATATGCAGAGTTTGGAGTTAGATTTCAAACATCCATATAGATGAGTTATGATCAAAGGTCAATTAAAACTCAATGTGTACTCCACCACGATCTAGTGGTATCGTTGTAACAATTCAAAATCTAATCCACAGAGACCAAGCAACTGCACTATGAAATTATCAAAATCAAATATAGCTAAGACAAAAGAAGTTTATGTTTGAAACCCACTAACAAAGCAGTAAATAAAAGAGTGTTTTAAATCGAAAGAGAAAACATTGGGTGCAGGGAATCATTAGGGATTATGATCACGAATTTAGATGATTAGTTAGGGATGCATTAAACACAATTCTTGAACTCAAATCACGTTTGTAAAGCTATCCTACTTCCGCATCGATAACTATCTAAGCAATGAATTTACTAAATCCTAAACTTCCGTTTGAATCCAGCAAATCAAGCAAGCATTAATAGGTTCATGTTTGATTAGTTCACAAGATGCCTCAACTTCAACTTCCGTTAGCTAAGGTCCACCTTGCTCACCTATGTTCTTTTCCAGCAATTCAACTACACTTTTGGTGCCACGATGAATTAAGCCTACAATCATAAACTAGGTAGCTAATCTAGTTTAAGCTTTAAGAACAACAATAGATGAAGAACAATAAGATCAATCCCTAATCTAAGCAATCTAGCATCAATTAATCATAGAAACCCTTCTGAAACCCTAACCCAATTGAGAAACTACTCAGACATGGAGAAGCAGAAACAACAAATCAATGATGAAGAAAGCATAATTGAATTGCAAAAGAATAGAAAATAGGGTTTAGAAATCTTCTCCAAAGTGTCAAGAAGGATTATACATCTTCTCCCTTAACTCTCAATACAAAATAGTCTCAGAAAATAAAGGGGGGGTGTATTGAACTGAGGATTTTAGGAGATTTGATGGGATTTTAATACTTCAGAATTTTGAGAGATTTGAGTGTAATTTTAGGAGATTTGATTAGAATTTATAGAATTTTGAGGTTTGGATTTTGAGATTTGCTGAGATTTAATTATTGGATTTTAGGTGAATTTAGTTTTTTTTTTTTTTTTTTTTTTTTTTTTTTTTTTTAAAAAGAAAAAGAGGAACTTGATTCAACATCATGTGAAGAAGCTTGATCTCTTGTTTCAGTTGTCTGTCGGCACATTCTACAAGCTCTTCCAACTGATTCTTCCACAAGATGATGATGAGAAAGCTCATATGTCCATAGAGAGAGATATTATAATCAATTTGACCACACATCTCTCAACAACACAACACACGAAGTAGCAAATTCAGAAATCGATCGTCAGCCATTAACGTGACAGTGACTCTCACTCTCTCTCTCTCTCTCTCTCTCTCTCTCTCTCTCTCAATAAAAATCAGAACAGTGTGCTAGGCCCAGCTGCACCAGTGTGCTCACCACTTCTGCCCCCAGGTTCGTGGTGATGATGTCTCTCGTATCCTCTCCGTAAGCCATGTAGCCTAGCAACCCGAATGCACCGTACATGATCGAGATTAAGCCCATGGCTAGCCCCAGGGCTGTACCGAACTTGTCTTTGTATTTGGCCTCCAACTCAAGTGGCAGAACCTGTTCACATACAAGTACAACTTGTTTAGAAAAACACAGTAGAGACAATCATCAATAATAGAATAGGAGGAATTGGTTGGTTGATCTGATATCTGAGGAGGAGGATTCCTTGGTGCTTGGTACTTACCATTCCGATCCCTTTAAAAGCGTAAACAACAACTCCCAAGCCGTAGAAGAAAACAGAGAAACCAGCAAAGACTCTCAAGGGAGGTTTCATTCGAGGAAGATGAAAACATCCTCGACCATAACCACGATGGTGGCAGCAACATCGACGATATCGGCGAATATACTCAAAAGGGGCGAGATGGGTGAGAGATGGGATGGAATTGAGACCAAGCTGATAGGGGAAGCAGCCCCAGAGGTAAATGGAAGTAGGATCGAGGCCTAGGATAAGGTCGGTGCCGCGGCTGAGGAGATTGGCCATCATGGTGGCGACGAAGATGAGGTAACTGACGTAGAAGCCAGATTGGAGAGGACAAGCATAACATCGACGAGGAGACGGCCGGCGGGACCGCAGACGGATTCGCCGAGATCTCCCAAAGAAGTGATGCTGGAGAAGCCGGAGATGGCCTCGAGTTTGTGGCGGTTGTGGACGAGGAGCATCATACAGAAGAAGGTGAGGGAGGAGACGAAGAGGAGTGCCGTCTTATTATTCTATGAGGAACTCATTTTTTTTTTAAACAAATATTTTAAAGTTTCACTTTAAAGGTGTGATTTTGTAAGACTTATTTTTCAACTAAAAATGTTAGAAAAGTCTCCTAGAATCACATTCAATAGATTTTTTTTTTTTAAATTATGATTTTTGAATAACAGTAGATTTGATATGAGATTTACAAATTATTGATTGAATAACAGGAGATTGTAAATGAGTGTTAGAAATTTCATATTCAATAACATAGGATTTCAGATGATTTTTTAAAATCACCAATTAAATAACAGGGGATTTAAAAATACCCCAAAATCTCTTAAAATCCTCAGTTCAATACACCCCCTAAAAGCTTATGTCTTTGGAGGCCTAGCCTCTAACTTAAATATCAAAATAAAACCAAAAAAGTCGGTTTAAAACATAAAAGGAAAACTTGCTTTGGGTGCAGGACTGGTCAATCCCGAATGCGAATCAGCCGATCCTGGATGCTTTTCTCTGTTTGCTCCATCTGCTTGCTAGTCCGATCAGTCTTCACCAAATTGGCCTCAGATGCTTGTTTTCATCCCCAAAACACTCAGTTTCCTTCCAAAGTAGCCTAAATCCTGTACAGATTTACAAAAGACTAAAAGGACTTTAAAAGCACACGTGACCTAACAAAATACTCAAAATAAGTGTAAAAACTAAGGTTAAAATTCTATAAAATACAGACACATCAAGTTGTATAAATAATTAAAGTTGTATGTAAACACCAACCAATCTCCTACAAGACTGTTTCAGTATCAAGCTTGATTCTCCTAGAGGAGGGATTAGCGTCTCGTCGAAAGAGAGTTGTTTCTCGCCGTAAGGTGACATGTATAATGGTCCATGGTCGTTGTTAACGTTGTGTTATGTTGAGCTAGGGCTTTGAGAGAGATGAGCTTGGAGAAAACAAGTTACGGAACTCGACCTATTCTTCCCCATAGAAGATCCATTATTCTCACAAAGACTCATTTGTGTTGATTGCTATTGATCTGCTTTCTTCTTTGATTGCCCCACTAATTCTTTTTGGTGTTCAAGATCGGACATCATTTCTTGATTGTTTTTATATTTTCATTTTTGTGTGTGTTCCACTAATACAAAATACAAACTGTAGGCCCATTATAACAAAACCCAAAGTCAATCCTCTTTAACTAGCCTCCTCATATCTATCGGGAGCGAACACTACTTTGCTTTATATCTTATTCTTCTTCATTCTTCAATCAGGGATTTTGAAACTCTAGCTAGGCGATTATTCAACAAAACTACTCTACGTAACACATTGGTTGTGCATTTTGGTCCGTTTTCAAGCAGTTGTCGATAAATTTGCTATGATTTGTTCGTAATTGTAATCAGACTAGCTACATTGTTTGCTACTTCATTTCTTGACTCTCATCCGTGCAAATGCATATGAAAGAAATCTATTTGAATAATTTTTTAGACATTAAATTCTTTTTTTTTAACACAAAATTGATGCCTAACAATCATCAGTATACTTAGTTATACTTTTGTGAGCAAAAAATAAATATTCATTTTTGCCACATCCTGGAGCAAATGGGGATATCACACTTTATTCTAATATAATTTTTGGGTTTTGCATTTCCATCTATTGGTGGTAAAGACTATTGGCCAAACAAAATCGAGATAATATGCGTATATGACAAATTTTGAACCGAATAAATTGCAAAAAAATAATATGGTAGAACGATTTTTTTTTGGCAAACAAGATTTTCATAAAAACGACTACGTTTCAGTACAGAGAAATCGAAGAGCCTCTTTTGCTAAGAGATCTGCTTGACGATTTTTGTCTCGTGATACAAACGAGAAAATACAAGAGGTGAATTAAGAAGATAGTGAGAGGATGTCATATATAATCCCATGGAATTCCAATAATTGGATCTTCCTATCAAGAGCTCTGACTAGCAATTACGAGTCTAAAGCGATGCAAAGGTGTGTGAACCCCGATTCACTATCAACTCTCATCGCCATAAGAGTTGCGAGTGCTTCGGCCATCAGCGGTGACCGCACGTGCGGGTACGCCGTAGATCCCCGGGTCAAGGTTGTGTTTGATTGATCTTTGAAGACCCAGCCACATCCTACAGATTTGTTGTCCAACCAGGCTTCATCAGTGAAACAAGTCACAGCGGTTGAATTGGTTAGGTTTACAGCTTGGATGGCACTTGATTGATGAGGTTGTCGCGTTGTTGGTTGGGCAGCCTGCCACTCTTTTGCGTGTACGATTGCAGAGATTAGGAACTCCTCCGCTATCGGTTGTATTTTACTGAAGATCAGTCTGTTTCTTGCCATCCATATTGCCCAGAAGATCCAAGGTGCTAAAGGACCAAAGCCAATACCCGTGGGAGGTAGACAGTGGCGGATCTAGGACAGAATTTTATCAGTGGCAACAACCATGTTTTGTAAAACACATAATAACGTTTGAACAAAATATCTTATAAAGTTATAAAAGTATCTTACGCTCACTCATAGTCTGAAATCTTTTAATCACCTTTTCATTAGTGACTGATCTAAACAAATCTTTCTCAATATAACATACTAAACAATCGCTTAAAAACTGATCTCCAATTCTGTTGCGTGATGATGTCTTCACTAGTTTCATTGTAGAGAAACACCTTTCCACACTTGCAGTAGCCACAGGCAAAGTTAAAACTAACTTAAGAAGTCTATAAACCAAAGGATGTGCAAGATGCTTTCGTGTTTCCACCATAAGACGAGAAAGATCTCCAAGATTCTTCAAATTCTTGAATCTTATATCGGCGCGTGTATTGTCGATGTAGATTCCGAGTTGTTGTTCAAGACATAAACGATCCCCAAAACTAAAGTCCTCTGGGTAAAATTCAGCCAATCTCATCAACTTCGCCTTGTCAAACTCATGAAACGAGTCAAGAGGACTTAAAGAAGCCATACAAATAAGTAGTTCAGTGTTTACCTCGGTAAAACGATCACTAAACTCCTGAAGCTGCATATCCAAAACAATATAGAAACAATTAACCTTGTAATGATGCATAGTGGTGATGTTGGTTTTTTTTCTTGGCTTCCTTGAATCAACAAAATCTTCATCCATCTTGAGCACTTCAACATTATGTTTCTCACAAAAATCAGAAACATTAATCATAAATGAATCCCATCCACCATCTCGTAGTTTTTGTAATTCTCGCTTAGTTGATTCAACCAGTGACATGGCATTCAAAATATCTTGATCCTTCCTTTGCAAAGCCATCGATAAATTCTCGGTCATCCCCAAGATGAGTAACATTAGTTGCATATAGTACACACAATCCAATGTATGAAAGTACTTGAGAATACCATATGCTTGACGTCTTTTTGAGTCATCAACTCCTTCATCTTGGATATACTCAAGAACTTCAATGATAGAAGGAAACAACTCAACCATACGCAATAACGTTTTGTGATGAGAATTCCAAGGAGTACTTCCAGGCCTTTGAAAAGAAAGCTCTTGATTCAATCCTGTTCCAGTGCTAATGTCACCACTACTAATTCCCTCCTGCACTTTATTCCGATAACTTTCTCGAATCATATCCTTCCTCTTACAAGAAGCTCCAACCACATTCAACAGAATAGAAACCATGTCAAAAAAATCACCAACACTAAAGTGTTTTTTAGCAACTGCAACGACCACCAGCTGAAGTTGATGAGCAAAACAATGGACGTAATATGCAGAACTGTTTTCCCTAGCAACCAATGATCTAAGCCCATTGAACTCACCCTTCATATTACTTGCTCCGTCATAGCCTTTTCCTCTAACCTTTGTCAAGCTTAACCCATATTTTGCAAATAAACCATCAATTGCAGACTTCAGAGATAAAGAAGATGTTTCTTTTACATGAAGAACTCCAACAAATCTTTCTTTAATTGCTCCACTCTTATCAACAAATCGAAAAATAACAGCCATTTGTTCCTTGTCAGAGATATCTGCAGACTCATCAACCAACAAAGCAAACACATCATGATCAATTTCTTCTATGATAGATTTAACAACTTCTTCTGCAAAAGAGTTTGCAATATCCTTTTGAATCACTGGAGAAATCATCTGGTTATTTTTTGGAGCATTCTCCAAAATAACCTTATGTGCACCTTCATTTTGTTCTCCAGTGTATCTAATGAGCTCTAAAAAATTACCTCTATTAGCAGACTCTTTTGACTCATCATGACCACGAAAAGGTAACCCTTGTCTCAACAAGTACCTGGAAGCATCAATCGAAGCATTCAACCGGACGCGATACTCCTTTTTTACGACATCATCTTGCTTATGCAGAGCCTGTACAATAGACTGAGCTTGATTCAACAAATCATCACATTTCCTAGCAGCAATCTTATGAAATGTGTTGGGTGTATCACCCACATGCTCCCTTAGTGAGTCAGGCTTGTTCCACAGAGAAAAACCTTCTTCCACAAACGCATAATTGTTGCCTCTTTTCGGTATCTCATCTTTAAATAAATAACAGCACAAGCAATAAGCTCTATTAGTCGATGTACTGTACTCTAGCCAGGTAGAGTATTTACCAAACCAAGCTGAATTAAATCGCCTCAATGCAGTTCCAATTCTTTTCTGAGGAAAAATATGATCATAAGGTTGACATGGACCTCTAGTTAATTACTTGCGTCTTACTTCATCTCTTTGATTTGGATGATAATCCAATATTCTTTTTCTTTGAGCAGGATCCCACGGCAAATCATCCAAATTATCATAAATATTTGAAGCAGAAGTTGGTTTGTAATATCGCTCCATTGCAAAACTCAACTGCTCAGCTATGTTTCTAAAATCAAAGTAGAAAAAGAAAGAGACTCAGACACCAGTAGAAATATAACAAAACATCTAATAAAAAAGGATCAACTTAAATTCTAGAAGCATAGAAGAAGCAAGAAAGTTACCTTACCAGAATATGAGATTTTGCGTCTTCAATGGAAACGAACAAAACAAATCTTGGCTAAAAACGAAACCAGAAAAAAAAGAAGCTTAAAAGTCTCTCACGTTTTAGTTGTGTAATGGGGAATGAGATAAAACCAACTAAAATGAAATGGGCTTGTAGTATTCTTTTTGTCATCTAAATGGGTTTCCAATTGTAACAAAATAAATTAGTCTTTCAATTCAACACAAAAGTCATTATGTATTGATAAAAAACGTGGGTATAAAAATGTCAGGGGCATTAAATATTTTTTTAGCAGGGGCAGAAATTAAAATGATAATAAATAACTCTTATTTCTGAAATTTTGACCGTGGCAGCTGCCCCTCTTTACCGTAACGTGGGTCCGCCCTTGGAGGTAGACATGTTAGCTTTGAGGTAGCAGTGATTCCCGTTTTCACAGACCTTATACCCTCCGGGGTTATATGCTCTTTGAAAGGTGCCAGCTTCCAGACCAAGGCTGCAAAGGAGCAGTGGAAGAAAGCGTGGGTCTTTGTTTCTCGTTCACCACAATGTGGACATTTAGCTTCAATCGTGATATTCCTGGTGCGTAGGTTTTCTCCAACTGGAAGTGCCGTCTGAGCCAACTTCCAGAGTAGAAGCTTAGTCTTTGGTGAGGTTCTCAAGTTCCAGATATTCGTATTCCAGTTGAACTCAGTCTCCGGGGTTCTTGTGGGGGCTAAAGTAGGTGGTGGTGTCAGTTTTTTCTTGGTATTGAGGGCTTCGTAGTATCCTGACTTTGCTGAGTATATTCCATCTTTTGATGCCAACCATGCCCATTGATCTTCACCACCGTGTTTACTTGGTCTTAGTTGTAGGATTTCAGCTTCATAGAGTGGGAGCGTTTGTTGAATGCGGAGTGTGTCCCAGTCTCCTGATACCGGGTGGATTAGATCCGACACCTTAAGAGTTGCAGTCGACTCGGTTGGTGGGCCCATTGGGGTAACGGGTTTAGATAAGGAGATCCATGGGGTTCCCCAAATCGGGGTAGTTTGTCTTGATCCAATCACTCTCCCCAGTTGAAGCTTTAAAAGATCTCTCCCGGAACAAATACTTCCCCACCCGTGTGAGGCATAACTTGGTACAGAGCATTCAAGAAAAGATGTGTTCTTGCAGTATTTGTTCAGGAGGACTTTTGCCAAGAGGCAGTTTGGTTGAGTAAGGAGACGCCAGCCTATTTTAGCAAGAAGAGCATCATTAAAGGTTTGGATATCCCTGAAACCCAAACCTCCTTCTTTGTATAATTGAGTCATTTTGTCCCATGACAACCAGCACATTTTCTTTTTCTCAGGGTTTGAATCCCACCAGAAGCGGGTTAAGGCATATTGGATGCGGCTGCAGAGGGAGTTTGGTATCTTGAAGCATGACATTGTGTAGGATGACATGGCGGATAAGAATGACTTAAGTAGGGTGAGCTTCCCCGCAGTGGAGAGTAAACGGGAAGACCAACTAACAACTTTTTGTTTGATACGATCCACGATGAGGGTGAAAAGGTCTTTCTTTTTCCGTCCAACAATTCTGGTAAGCCTAAGTATTTACCTTGGCCCCCTTCTTTGGATATACCTAGCACTCGTTTCACTCTGGTTCTAACTTCGTTTTTTCTTTTATAGGAGAAGGTGATGGAGGATTTGTCCTGGTTTATGCGTTGTCCCGGCGCTTGTTCATACTTTTGTAGGATTAAGTGAAGCTGGTTGCAGTTTGACTGGTCAGATTTGCAAAAGAACATTGTATCGTCTGCGAAGAGCAAAAGGTTAATCCTCGGACTTCTTTTTGCCAGTTTAATACCCACTAATCTGCCTTGTTCTTGTGCTTTGTTGTAGAGCCCTGAAAGAACCTCGCTGCATAGAATGATGATGTAGGGAGAGAGGGATCTCCCTGACGGATGCTTCTTTGGGGTTGTACTCGGCCTTTTGCTTGTCCATTGATAAGGAATGAGTAGCTAACCGTGGTTATACATTGCATTAACCAGTTAATCCATTGGGTGTGTAAACCCATCCTCTCGAGTGTAGTTTGGATGAAAACCCATTCTAGCCTATCATAGGCTTTGCTCATGTCAGTTTTAACTGCCATGAAGCATCTTTCTTTCGTTTCAGAGGTTTTTAAATAATGCAGAGCTTCGTGAGTAGTAAGAACATTATCTGTTATAGCTCTTCCAGGGACAAAAGCCGATTGATTTTGAGAGATGTTGTTGTTCAAAATAGGTTGCAGTCTCTTTGTTAGAAGCTTAGCTATGATTTTGTAGTACACCGAGCATAGAGCTATTGGTCGATAATTCAAGACTTTCTTTGGATTTGTGATTTTTGGAATTAGCCTGACATGAGTGTGGTTAATTTTCAGGGGGAGGTTGCCCGTGATGAAGAAAGCAAAGATTTCTGCTACTACTTGGTCTCCCACTGTATCCCAATTGGTTTGGAAAAAACTAACAGAGAAGCCATCTGGTCCGGGGGATTTGTCTGGGTGGATCGCAAAGCATGCTTGTTTTATTTCTTCCTGTGAAGGGATTCTGATGAGCCTTTCATTCATTTCTGCTGTTACCGATGGGGTTATAGCTTCTTGGACGATGCTAATGTTTGAGCTTTCCTGAGAGGTGAACATCTCCTGGTAATACTTGGCTGTGGTCTCTACAATATCTTTTTCCTCATAGATTGCAGTACCTTGATCTGACTCTAGAACTGAGATATTATTGATGGCTTTTCTTCCTTTTGTTGCAGCATGGAAGAAACCTGTGTTCTTGTTTCCAGAACTATTCTTCCTTCTGGTAAGCGATCAATAGCCTTTGATTTAGAGCGTTTATTTCCTCTTGGGGGTAGGCATCATCAGACATTGCTTCCTCTAGTTGGTCTTTAAGGTCATTTATGGTAGTCTGAGAATTCAGTTGTTGTTCCTTTGACCAGGAAATGATCGCCATTCGACATTGGTGAAGTATGGTGTCTACATCCGCCTCTGGAATGTGGTTCCATGCGTCCATGATGAGTCTCTTGACCTCAGGTTCAAATCTGAGTCTTCGATCATATATGAAAAGGCCACTTCTCTTTTTCTTCACCGGATCGAAAGACGTCACTAGAGGTCGACGGTCAGAGCCTTCGAATCTGAGGTATTCACTTCTTCCTAGCCCTGGGCATATTATCCGAACCCGAAATCTGAACCCGAACCCGACCCGAAGTAGATGGTTCGTTTCGGGTTCGGGTATTGTATGAAACCCGATCGGGTTCAATACCTCTAAGGTTCGGATACCCGATCGGGTTCGGATACCCGATCGGGTTCGGGTATTCCCCGAACCCGAATGCCCACCCGAACTAACCCGAATTAAATGTAAAAATATGCATTTTAGGGGAATTGAACCCACAACCTTGAACATTTAAAGGTGCATCTTTAACCATTTTGCCACTTTAGTTTCTCGGTCCTAAGAAAAAATATTAAATATATATATATATATATATATATATATATATATATAAGTTTTCTAAAATTTATTAAAAAAAAATTAGTTTTTTTTTTTTTTCATGGTTCGATTGAGTTTGGGTATACCCGAATTACCCGAACCCGAACAGGTATTACCCGAACCCGAACCCGAAAGTATAGAAAACCCGAACGGGTTCTATATGTCTAAACCCGAAAACCCGAAAACCCGAACCCGATTGGGTTCGGGAACCCGAATGCCCAGGGCTACTTCTTCCTGATGGGTATGAGATTGTCCATCCACTATTAGCCATTGCTCGATCTAGTCGACACCTAACCAAGTGTGTATATCGTTTTCTTCTCCAGGATAGACAGTTGCCTGTGTGCTGCAGATCATACAGATCATAGGTGGACATTAGGGTTCTGAGGTCCGAGAAGGAGCCCTCAGATCTAGGAGGACCACCAGATTTTTCATTCTGGCTGATGATATCATTTGAAGTCGCCAGTTAAGAAAAGTTCAGTTCTATGCTCGCCTTGTAGAGTAATTTTATTCCAAACTTCAATTCTTTTCTCTCTATCCGGTTCGCCATAAATGAAGGATGAGTAGAAATACTTTCCTTTTGCTTTGATCCTGGTATCAATAATGTTTTGACAGGAACTAAGGATCTCAACTTCCAGGTTGTTGTTCCAGAGGAGTGCCAGTCCTCCAGATCCTGATACTTGAGGGGGAACTAGGTGGTGATGTGTGTAGTCGAGGCAGTTGAGTTTCTTCAGGACAACTTCATAAGGGTTCTTCGTTTCCATAAGGAAGATGAGGGCAGGACCTATTTTCTTCTTGATGTCCCATAATCTCTGGACTGTTATGGGGTTCCCCAACCCACAACATTTCCATTTTACCATTCTTAAGGAAGAAGAGTTTGGGGATTCTGAAAATCCCCCTTTTTCTTTCTACTCGCAAGTATTAAGTTGATTCTTGGAGCTTCTTTAGAGAGTGAGGAAGGGTGTCTTTCAGTCCTATGAGAGCCTGATGTATTCCTCGGAGATGAGGTCTTTTGAGGCTTCTTCTGACCTTGCTTTGAAGATCCCGGTTTGTCCGCAGTTTTACCTTCTCCCAATTTCCTTGGTGAGCCTTGAGCAAAGTTCCTTTTTGTGTTTTTGCTCCTAACAGCTTCTGAGATGGTCTATTTGTTTGTATCTGTTAGGGGGACGTCCTCTGGCTCGCTTTCTTGGCTCTGCCTGTGGTTTCTCCACCACTGAGGGAATATGCTGAGGAGGTGGTGGGATTTGATCATTCTCTTCAGGCAGCGGATTAAGGAGATTCAAATCAGTTCAGTTCCCGGGTTTGCTGTTAAGATAGAGTCGGCTGTTTTCTCCATGAGATTGTCCGCCTCACTTTGCATGACTCTCATTCTTCTAGCAGCACTCTCAGCAGGGTCAGGGCAAGAGATGTATTGGATGGTAATTTCCCGTAGATCCTCCATGATTATCTCTGTGCGATTATGTTTGATAGGGGATATGGTGTTTCGTGGGAAGGTGATGGGTTGGTCCTCAGGCTGAGCACGTGGAGGTGTTTGTGGATCCTGATTTTCTAAAATTCTCTCTAAAGGGGGTCTCCTAGCTCTGGAGGACATTGATATATCTTCTTGTACTCCTACTGATGATTGTGATTTTTCTCTCCATTGCAGGTTCCTAGGTGTCTGGGATTGCAAGTGTGGGTATGAAGCTTTAGGGTTCTGACGTGATCTTGTAGGTTGAAGTCTTGGGGTTCCTTGTATAGGTCCACGAGAGACCCTGTGGTCTCGGGAGTAGGATCTTCATTCAGAGTAAGTTCTTGCCCTTTCTTCACGTGAGACAAATTTCCTTTTCCTTGATTGCTGGTTCAGTTGATTTGTGTAGTGTCGTTCTGAGTCATGGGAGTTGGTTTTTGGGGGGAGGAAATTATCTTGGAGGGTGTAGTAGTTCCTTGACACTGTTTTCTGGCTTGAGGGAAGGGGGTTTTTGTGTTTGATGGGTATGATGTTGTCCTCCAAGCGTGGGAGTCCAGGGCATCTAGACCTTTCATGAGTGAGTCAGAGGCAGTGAGAGCAGTAGTTCTTTAGATTCTTGTACTCCAGATAGATAACTGCCTCGCTTCCATCCGAGAATTCAACTATCGTTTCTTTTGTTATCGGTTCCAGGCCGTTTAGAAGGACTTTCAGTTGAATGGTGGAGGAAGTGATTTGCCATTCTAAGACTTCTCCCAAAGCGTCACCTATTGAGTGTAACATCTCCCGTTTCCAGTAGTGTTTGGGAAGACCTAGAATATCTATCCAGAAAGGGATCATGGCTGGAAAGGAAGGGGAAATAATCAGTTCCCACTTCTGGATGATAACCATCCACTGGTCAAAGTGGTATGGTCGGTTAGCCAAGACTTGATGCATTTCATCCTCTGATTCGAAGCTGAATTGGAAGCAACCTTGTCCCAAGTCAGATCCCGTGACCTTTCCTCTAAGGTTCCAACGGTTTATAAGGAAAGGGAACAGAGCCCATATCCTTTGGATCGAAGGGTTTGTAAGACGCCCTATGAGAGTGAGGGCGTTCTCCTTTACCAGATCTGTAGTGTCAATTTCTAGGGCTTGAATTCGTTTCCGGGGTGGGGGTGAGTATCTTCGTACAATCTCTTTGCCTTTCTGGTGGTAGGGGATGCGGTTTGACATGGTTTGGTTGGGTTGGGGCACAAGGATTTGCTGGTAGGTGGGAAGCAGAAAGAGAAAGATGGATTTAAAAAGGTTGGTGTTGGTTGCAATAAAGAGGTCTGTAGGTTCCAATATCAGGCTTAGATCGTCGTAAATGCACAGAATCCTTTTGGTGGTTGGGGGGATGGAGATTCTGCTCGTAAGAACTGGGAAGAACTCATTCAAGAACAAGTTTTATCAAGCAGGTAATTCTTCACACTTGGTTTCTATTGGTTGGAAGCAGTAGGTGAGATCCGGTTAATAGCCATCATCGTTCTTCTTGGGAAAGTCGTCTGGGAGGATTTGAAATCTGTACGGACCACGCAATAACTTTTTTAGTAACGTTATATGGTAGAACGATTAAAAGAAAGAAAATATCCTATATATGTGATTTAAATCCTATGATATATTTGGTTTGCGATATTTCATTGCGCTAGATCATAAGATTTGTAATGTTGTGGGTTTTTTTTTTTTCTAAACCAAAAATGAAGAAAGCGCCATGTAAATATGCTACCGTGCAGAAATTTCTTGCTTAGAACACTTTGGATCTTTGAAAAAAAAAAAAAAAAAAAAAAAAAAAAAACACTTTGGAGGCTCCGTATGAAATTATCTCCAACAATTAAACACCAAAACTCCTACATATATTTAATTTGGTCAAAAAGCTAAAGTCGACAAGCGTTTCTGCGTTTCTCACTAGTCCCTACGCTTCTAAAACCAATGTAAGGATGGATGCTTGTATCGTTAACTGACTATTACCAGATGCCCATTATTAAATACATGCCAAATTGAACTCCATTCCTTATAAACACGATTTTGTATTGCCACATGCATGTGAAATATATCTGTTTTGTCACAAGTTGCAGTGTAGCTGACCAATTGACATGGTTATAAACTTATAACCGTCGACATCAGAGGTTACAGACCAGAAGCTTCACTAACACATGGGACCGATAAAACCTAGCTAAAGAATTCAAATGAGGAAAAATCTACAATGATTTCACAAAAGGGATCCAAATTTTTTCACCTTAGTGTAAGCTATTTAAACGAGTTCCTAGTACTCTTTTAACACTTATGTTTACCGAATGTCACTTTCTTCCTAAAACACCTACAGAAACACCTTATTCCTTGTATATATTCATATATCTAACTCTGAAATTTTGATTCGAGGATTAAACAATGTCATCGACATTATAGGCATTCTAACCGTTGTATTACATGTGCACATATTTCCAGAAGCAAATCATCAATCTTAAGACAATTATGTTCAAATTTCATTCAATCTATATTAACATTTTTTAAGTACATTTTGTATTTTAACTTTTTATTTATAAAATTTGGATAATTAATCTTTAGCTATTTGAATAAATATTAAACTTGGATGAATATTTGTTATAAAATCTAATCCAAAATGTTGACCACAATATCTTATCTTTCTTAATTACGATTTTTTTATAGAAATATCTACACAAAATTACAAAGAAATTTAATCAATTATAATATAAAATCACAAGATTATAGATATAAATAAAAGAAAAAATATATAGTGGTGTATTATGGGTTAAATTCTAGAAACATGCAAAAATAATGCTCGACCAAAATATTACAATGTTTCATTTTGAACTGAAACTCAATTAGTCTGATGAAAATCTTATACTAATTTAGACATGGGTTAGGGTTGTAGTTGCTTACGAAAAGTTTGATCGTTCGGCCCCAAAACAATGCCTACAAATTCAGTTTAGTAGCATAATTTTGTTCAGATACATAGAATCTACAGCAGTTAGACTCGAAATGTATTTTTTTTTCTTTTTTAAAACATGCATTTAGGTTTTAGGTCATGTATGGATCTGATTCAACTAATTAATTACCCGAATATACATGTTGGTTCCTGTTTTCTTATGCCGTAGAGTTAACACTGTCATTAAACTAGTTTAACTAGTAAATTTATAGATAAAATATACTCATATCATAGAGCCGATATTATATGTAAGTAAAAAAACCAAAATCATTAACGCTGGTTACAAAGTATTTTCTTAGTATTACCAAAGATATGTCGAAATATATTTTGAAGTGAATTTTCTTGGAAAGTTGTTTCTTTCTTTCTTACTGAAATTAATAGAAGAAGAAAAGTTAGTTTTTGGTGACCGCAATGGGAATTTGAAAACAAAATTGTTAGAGAGTTGCATGATGGAGTTTAGTACGACACGTTTAAGCATCATATGGGAAAATTATCAACAATAATAAAAAGAAATGATCAAACTTTGACTTTTTCCAACATAAACCCAATTCATTGATGCGAAGTTATGCCAAGTTGCCATTTGATGCTCTATATTTTCGATATGTGTTTTATAATCCATTAATGACTTTTTGAAAAAAAAATAGACACAATACTGTATATATTCCAATATTTTGATTTTTGTTTTTTCATAATTTAATGTAAAAAATAAAGAACAATTATTTGATGATAAAAAATATATATTTTACATTAGAAGATGTCAAGTTTTTTTAATATAATAAGGGCTTTTCTCTTTTTTATTTGGTCTATTTGGCATTTTATATTATTTTAAAATATGATATATTTTTTAATATACTACTTAATAGTCAAACTATTAAAATCCAAAAATCTCGTGAATTATTTCATTTATAAAGACTCAGCTATTTCATTTATAAAGACTCAGCTCACAAATTGTTTGTTAAAATGACCCAACTGAAAATGTATTTTTAATAAGAATGATACAAATTAAGTACTCGTCAATAAATAGAAACTATTATTGAGAATGACCAAACCAATAATATTAATACGCACATTTATGCAAAGTCGTATTCAAATTATCCCCTTTATAATAAAACGGAAGTACACAACATTGTTTTGGTAGACTTTATAATTTTAATAAATGGTTACAAATAGGTTATACATATATTATAAATTAATTCATATATTAATTGTAACAAATAAAACTTAATTGTAACAGAAAATCTTAAACTGGTTATTCCAAATTGATAGTTCATAGATATTCCAAAACTTTATTTTCCGAAGATTACGTATATGGTTCCAAATATCTAGAATCACAAAATTACTGATTTATTTTCCACATATTTTATTGATAAACCACATCAATTAAAAATTTATTAAAGGGATAAAAATAGTTTAATCTCAATCAAAAAAAAAAATCAAATCTCGCTAATTTAACAAGACTAATTGTGATCTTCGGGATCGTATTCAGAAATTAAAAATTAAACCTTAATGCTAGATTAGGACCGTGATAAACCACATCAATTAAAAAGTTATTAAAGGGATAAAAATAGTTTAATCTCAATCATAAAAAGAATCAAATCTCGCTAATTTAACAAGACTAATTGTGATCTTCCGGATCGTATTCAGAAATTAAATATTAAACCTTAATGCTAGATTAGGACCGTTCTAGAGCACGGATTGAAATTTCTTTTATTTATATTACAATTTTAGAATAAAATAAAATTTATATGATAGATTTTAAAAGTTTTTAAAGTCCTAATCTATCATTAATCGTGATCTTCGGAATCGTATTTTATTCTAAAATTATTATATAAATAAAATTAATTTCAACCCGTGCTCTAGCACGGGTCATAATCTAGTTTTCATATATATTATGGCTTGCGTAGACAAACATATAAAACCAACCCATGGGTAGTTCTTAATTAATAATTATTTTTTGTAGACTACTAAAAACTAAATATAGTCAATTTTTAATAACTCAGTCGTGTGTCACTAATCACTATTCTATATATATAAAGTTGGCTTTTCTCTCTTCTCCTTCCTCCACCTCATCAATTCTAATTTTTAATTTTAATAAATTAATTCACATCACTAAAGAACATAAAATCTAAAGTTAATGCATCAATTAATTCACTTATTTGTGTAATACTTTTTTATTATTAAAACAATCATTTTAAATAATTTAAACGAAAATATAAACTAAAAAAAAAAGAGAAAAATACAACAAAAAATAACAAAATAAAATATGAATATAAATTATATAAACAAAGATATATAGAAGAAAAAGATAAAATATTAATTAAGTGCTCAAAAAATAAAATAATGTATATATTTAAGAGAAATGTAAAAGGTTACTTAAAATAAAATATATTTAAAAAACTTATTCTGAACCAAAAATAGTGAAAAATACTAAGAAGGAATTTGACAAAGCTATTTGTAATAAAAATAATTACAAAGTAGTAGTAAATTGTAGAATTTTAATTAAAATTTAAAAAGAATTCTATTTTTGGATAAATACACATATTTAAAAGTTAGAGTAATCTTATGAGTTTGTAGATTTAGGTGAATCAAAATAAAAGAACACTATATAGATGATAGTAGACTATACATATTTTAAAGTAAAAAAATTATTTGTGTGAACGTAATTTTTCTTTATTCAAGCAGTTAAGATAAAATGTAATATTTGATGTTATAATATGATGTTTATGGATAAAAATGAGTCCAATTATAACGTTTATTACTAGGAAGCAACATTTACTTGTAGTATATAACAATGTTAAAGAATCTTTACAACAAAGAGTGGGTATATTCTCTAAAAAAATTTATGCCTACGTTAAGTAATGATCACTCAATAAATAAAGAAAAGTATTAGAAAATAAAAAATAGTTATTATATGTCTTCATAATCAATATATTATAAGTGAGATAATATAATGTGAAAAGAGAGTATATGTAATAAATGGCGAATGTACTACCGGAAAATAAAATAAAAATAATTGTGAAAAAATGTTAAAAGAAATAAATAAATCATATATCACTTAATAAAATAAAATTGACATCGACATAGATTTATATTTTCATACTAAATAATTATTATCATATTCAATAATTTGTATTAATAACTACATAGATTGTAGTCTCGCGCATTGCGCGGGTCATAAATCTAGTAATGAAAATAATTTGTGAGTTAGGTCTTTCTATATATATGTACTACTATTTGCACGTTCGATCGTTGCATATAGAATAGTAGTAGTAGGTTTGGATCATTCTCAATAAATATAATTTGTAAGTTGGGTTATTCTTAATAAATATAATTAACAAAGGTAAATAATAATCTTTTGAAAAAAGGTAAATAATAAATAAATAAATATAATTTGTAAGTTAATTTGTAAGGGAAGCTGCTTCGTCGCTTTGTTTGGAAATCATCCGGAGGTGACGCTAAACATCGCAGTATCACATTCGGAAACTATGTAAATATCATTTTCAATAGTTGCCTTCCACTCTTTGTTTTTAGGAATCTGGAGTGGAGTTCCACACTCAGAACCGGTGCTAGAATTACTGAGGCCTAAAGCATTTATTATACATGGTATTTTATAAAATATATTAACTGGTAAGCATATGATACAACAATTAAAAAATTACAAAAATTACTGATTTAAGGCATCCATCCCGCAATCTGGTAGAGGTTTTCATAAGACTTAACCAACAACTCATCTAAGAATCCATTTCGATAACTAGCCCAAATTATTTATATATATTATGTGGCCTAAAGCAGATGCTTTGGCTGCTTTAGGGGTGGACCGGGCCTGTCCACACTTCCACAAAAATGTGTCACTGAAGATTCATGAAAAAAGATTTGTTAGTGTAATTGAAACGTACACCTATACTAGCCTGATGCTAAAAATAACTAACGTCTCGCCAAAAAAAATTTCCTGATCCACTTGATATGTTGTTGTTGGAGTGAACCCACGTATTCTGCCCACTAAGCCCGACTTATCTATGTGATTCATAGTAATAAATCGGTTCAACAGTCAGGTCGGATCAGACAAGTTCAAATCACTTGACTGTTGCCAGTTTCCATATACATTTAAATTTTTTTTTTTATGTTTATGACAACTGCTTGACAAGCACACATTGTGAGGAGCGAGAACGAGGTCATAGCGGTTGTTTAAAGATTTCTAATTTGTTTACTTTATATATTTTAAAACTTTTTTGTAAAATGTATATTAGCAGAGATAGTCGTATGACTCTTATCTATTTATGGAACATACAAAAGTAAGAAATTAGCATAGTTGAAAAATTCATATATGTTAAAAAAAATAATAATAATAAAGCGAGTGTGTCATGTCAGTTGGGATGCCTTCGAAATGGTTAGAACTTAGAAGTGATTGCATAGTAAAATTAGAGTAAAAAGAAGATATTATGATACCAAAAAAAAAAAAAAAAAAAGAAGACGACGATATTATTCTTCTTTAGAAATTTCTGTTCTTTTTAATATGCACTTAAATGAAATGATGAATGGATGCGTTGAGCATTTGGATGTGTTTAATTAAATAGATTATTAAATTTATGGTGTATTACATCATTGTATAATGTAAGCATTCTATTATAAAGAAACACTTAAATATCTTAGTCGTTGGACATAATTGCGTCTTAAATAATACTACCTCCTCGTTCAGTTGTCCCATGATTTCAACCATTAGATTGGAAAGGAATGTCCAAAGATCTGAGCCCTTAAGATCAAAATGAGAAATCTATTTAAGAAGATAGTTTCCTTCATTACTTCTCACATCAAAATATTTCTTCTATATACTATATAATATGCCTCCATATATACAGAAGGTTCATAATAATTCTACGAAGCCAGTGCATGTAAACACGATTTCTGGTGGTGAGGGGTGGGATATTGCTTATGGAGATACTAAGGATATTAATGATTATATCACTTCTGATGTATATTCGGAGATTAATGTAGAAGATGGAGATAATTCTAAAGGATATCGGCTGAAGTACAGCTGGCCGAGTCAGATTATTTCTCTTAATGATAATATTGGCCTCAGTGCTGGTGTTGCAGATTCTGAAATTATTGCATGGAAGGATAAAATAAATATTGGTATACATGTATATGTAAATTCAATCCAGATACATGGTAAGAATGATTATTTAGGGATACGTCAAGCTGATGAAACTGTAAAATATTATTATTCTATTACTGCAACAATCAAAGAAGGAGGAGGTGTTACACTTGAAGGATTTGAGCCTCGAGGTGGGAAAACTAAAGATGAGGTTGAAAAAGAGGAAGAAGCATCAGCAGAAGATGGCGCAACTCAAAGTACCAGCAAGACTAATTAAGTCTCATTTTCCCTTTAAGTTCTGTTTTTTTGTGCAAATAATACAGTGGCTTTATGTTTCTACCTTTCAGGGAAAAACCTCGTTTTCTTTTCTGCTTTATGTGCTTCCAAGTGTGTAGGAGTTGAGACTCCTTTGTAAATTGAAAATAAAACATTGAATAAAGACTTATTATGTTTGCTTATTGGAAGATTTGTTCTTGTGTTTGTATTGTAGAGTAGATATCACTATAAGAAGCAGATAACAAATTTGTTTACTAACAAAGTTTTAAAAAACTTGAGTGAAAGAAACGTAAAAAAAATTGTAATTATAACATTCTAGAAAATAATTGGAGATTTTGCGCATTTGCTAGCTCTAACGTTTCTGTATTCAATCCGAGTTCAACTCAGTTCTGCAGCTTGTCGCTACACGTGTTTTCACTTTTCAGGGCCTTTCCTACTCAAATAAATAATGTGCATGGATTTATATAATTTTTGGATGATCGGTTTATACCACACAAAATCTAGGTCTCTTTAATAAACTACACGAAACTATATACTTTCCAATTAATCGAGAACGATACCAAAATGAAAATCGATCTACAACGACTTTGCATTTAGATTGTGTATGTTTCAATCCAATAAGTTTTAAAACGTGATTTAAAATCAAAATTTAATAAATCTACTTCGTTAACCAATAGTACAATTGTCTTCGACCCGAAAGACAATGATGAACGACCAATCATTATTTTATTACATTTAACTAAATAACCATCATTATTGATTGGTCGCTTAATACTATTTTCATTTCCTTTCATAAAATCGCACATTGATTAACAAACCATTTATTTTTAGAAAACGTAATACTTTGCTATTTGCAATCTAACTGTTTAACCTTGTTCTCGCCATGCCATTTGGTTATTAGATAATGCACATGTTCTCAAGTATAAGTTATATAACCTTTCTTTGCCAGAGTTGCTTTGAGGAACAAGAAAATAAAAGCATTAAATCACTTTGTTTAAACTGTTGTCTATGTTGGGTCGAAATCTTATTATATAAGTGGTTTACACTGCAAGCTTGATAGAGTACTAAGCCCTCCCTCTCATGAATTAGTGAAATTTGCCCAACTTCGAGGAAAACCTTGCTTTCCTCCAATCCTTATCAACGATCATATTGGTTTTGGATCACTTCTTGACGAAGCCTAAACCTACGATTTTGGTTTTTGATATCTGATCTCGAATCTCCAACTAGCTAGTCATAATGTCATATTGTATATTTTGATTTGAATATGTGGAAATATAATCTTTCTTTGTTAATCTGGAGCAGCCATGACCATGACCATGCATGTGGTTGTCCTAGAAATTTACAACTAAAACGAGAGGTTAAAAGAAAAGACTAAACCCCAAACTCTTCGTGAATGAATTAGTTTGCATTCCAACAGACGAACTACCTATATACATATCCAACCCACCAAAAATTCATCACCGAACATATTTTTCGGACTCTACTTATCTTGCACGGCAGATTTTCTTTTTATGGATCCCAAATATGCTTCTAAACTGTGAATTTCTTAAGTTTAAGAAAAATGGAATTTTTTTGCAGTTAAAGAAAAAAAACCCTGAGTTTATAAATTTGTTTTAGAATTAACTTTTTTTTTTTTACATCCAGTTCTTGTTTAAAAAAAATTCCATATTTCTTCTATAAGAAATGTCACTTTTTCACAAAACTCTTACTCCCTCTGTCTTACAAAGATTGATGTTTTGACACTTTCACACATATTAAAAAAAAATTTAGTTTTTATTTGTAAATAAATTTATAATTACTTTTTGGTAGAGAGAGAATATATAAACCAATAACAATTCAAAAATTTAAATATTTTCAATGATTACTTTTTGAAGTTTACAAAACATTAATTTTTGTGAGACAAAAAAATATGACAAAACATCAATTTTTATGAAACATAGGGAGTATTAAATAATATATCATTTGACATTTTCTGTTTATGATATCACTTGACTTGACCTAAGTGAAAATAAAACCAAAAGTAAAATCGTTACATTGTTGCAAAAATAATGTGTTTTGTCGTGAGAGAGAGAGATGCATTGCGAAATCTACAAAAGTGATTGGTCAAAGCGAATACTTGGGGGGTCCTAGCTGGCACACTATTAAATTACTTGACAAAAGAAGACGCTGACGTGGCGACGCAGGCTTTTCAGTGTCCTGTCTTAAAGGACGAAATGGACTTTTTTTTTTCTCTTGTTTTTTTTTTCTTCAAAATATGATGGTTGGCAAAAAATAACTTAGATATGCTGCTCAAAAGAAATTGCGATCACGCCCCAAAACTTTTTTTATAAACATTCTAACCATGAATATGTAAAATTCAATCAAGTTCATCACCAAATCATATATTACTTAACAACATCCATAGTTACTATTTTTCTTGTTTATTTTTTTATACGTAAATTTTTTCCTTCTGCGGATACCAATTTCCTTTAAGAATTGCCAAAAAACGAATTTGTACGATTATCAAAGCGATAACGCATTATCTGAAAACCACATTTCAGAAGTGATATATTAGGGATTGATGCTTGCGCTTGGGTGTTTAGAGCAAGTAATGAAACGAGTCAGTAATTTTTTCTATTCGTCTTTAGTTTCCATATATAGGTTTTTATTTGATCTTCATTGAAATAATTGTGTTTAATTTATCTCACTAATGTGATTTAGATTTCAATTCACAAGTAAAAATTTTTATAAACTAATTTTTGTTTTGTACAATTATCATAGAAAATAATAAGAAGAATATATACAAAATTTCAGTTTTGTAGTCAACTTTTGTTTAAAATTTCCAAAGCATCAAATCTTACATTTTGTCGTCATATTCCGTCACCAGTTTTATTATGAAAATTTGTTTTCATTTTCGAATAAAGCATATCATCAAATCCTCCCAAAAAAAAACTACGAAATAGGCAAATTTCCATTTAAAATATTTTGCAAACTCGTCATCACTTATGAAAAATTATTCAGCGGAAGTCCAAAACTGAATTATGCAGTCCGTCTAAAGGATATGAAAACATATATACGTTTACCCACGATATCCATTTTCTCTGAAAATGTATAAGAAAAGAAAAACATGCAAAGTAATTAGTTTCTATCAACTACAGTAGTTATATACTTATATACAAAAATATAATTTCGATCACTTCAACACTTAGGAAATTTCATTAATAGTATATGTACAAAAAAAATAAAAAATCTTCTACAAAAGTTAGTTATATATACTTATATGATTATATCAACTATGCATGACATTATAAAGTTACCTGTTTTTGAACACATAATTCGAATCGGAAATGCGCTATTTATTGTTTATATATCAAAAATTATAATTATGCTGATATGCGCTCAGTTGTTTACATGTTCCGTCTCCTACCGTGGAATACTTTGCACCATTTAAAACCAAAATTCATATTATTATCCAAGTAAAAATATTGTGCACAGCTATATATATATATATATTTATATTAAAATTATCTTTTATAGTATATATTAAAAAAAAAAAAAAAAAATTATGGTATGATCAAGCTACTGTATATATATTTGATTTATGCATACAGCATACTATTATAAACTTATAATTAGGGTCGTCAGTCATGACTATTGAAAGATTTATTTGAAACCACTTATTCCTTGCAAATAGCCAAATTTCGACTCATATTTTGAATTCCTATTTTAAAGAACGGAAATATCAATAGCTAACTGATTTGTTAAAAAAAAAAATTGCTTGATCATATCATGACAAAAAAAAAAGTATTCATTTTTTTTATTAAGATATACTTTTACCTTAGGGTTTCATTGTTTTGACGTGACTAATTATAGTGGTATGCATGTCAAACCATCAAACAAATACTATAAATAAGCAGAGAGAGAGAAACAGAGACTTTGCATTTTAATGATTGTTAAGGTTGTAACGTCGGTCTTGTAATTGATTCATGTATACTTTTCATACTAGATTTGATTTTTATTTTATATTTAAGTAAATAAACTTTGAAGGTTTAAGAGATATGATATTTACAAAAAGCATACACGATCCATGCATGCAGAAGTACATATGATTAAGTCCACTCCCTCCATGCAAGTTTCGATAGATCCTTTACTTCATTACTTGCTTAAGTTTATTCCGTTTTCATTTATTTATTTATTTTATAGGTGTATCAATTATCATAATAACTTTGAATCACATCATTCTTATAAATATCGATATAGGTTTAACACCCGCACATTTTCATGAAAATCTTCTTAAATTATCACAAATGCAAATAGAAAGAATATCTTTGAAATTTCGAACATACATGATGTTTGTTAATAGAGTTGCAATATATCAATATCTAAAAAAATCAAAACAAAATATATCTTCAGATGTAAATTACATGTAAAAAATGGCTCGTCCCATGCCACATGAATGACCAACAATCCTTTATATATTAAAAGAGAAACATTCTCACACAAAGTACTGACGTCTCGCATTCACAGAGCTATGGACACTTTTTTTTTTTTTGTCATCAATTTCTAATAATATTTATATTTATATACCATTGTATTTTTCCAAAAATACAATTAACACCTAAAATTAAATAAATATATATATTCTCTTTTTAACTTAATTATATCTTTTAGTTATATTTTCATAAAATATTTAAAATAACTTTTAAGAACTTTTTGTTCATATGATATGATAATATAAGATTGATATTACAATAATTTTCACGGGTTAAATTTTAATTATTATAAAAAAATTATATATATATATATACTACAAAATCAAATTTTTAGATTTCAATTACGATAAATATAATAGATTTTGTGAATAAAAATTACGTAAAAACATTTAATAATTATTTTATGCCGCACTATGTGCGGGTTGTTACCTAGTTTAGTATTAAGTTCAAGGGATTAATTTGTTATAGACAATGTCATTTTATGATCCAAATCTTTTTGATTTATCATTTTTAATTATTTTCTGTTTTTTTTTTTCTTTTTTAGCCATTCAAAATGACATTTTCCCTTGTCTCACTTTTATGGATTTAATTTCTTTTATCCGAAGCTATATACACTATTTTCATTTTAATATTTAAATACATCACAAATAATTTCATGAATTTATATTATTACTTTTTTTTTCAGCCAAACATTAATTAAATTAAAAGATAACTCCCAGATTGGTCGCCCAAACCGGAGGAAACGAGTTTATAAATGAAATTTCAGAAGGTAACGATCTTGAAGAACGGGTAAGACAATCTGCCCTTACATTGAAATCTCGGGTGATCCTGGTCAGGGTGAAGGAAGAAAAAGAAGATCTGAGCGAAAATAACTCCTCCAGCAGGTTCGAGAAAACGGGCCAATCCTCAGGCGTTTGCACCATCGCCACTAATTCTGCACAATCCGTCTCAATGTTCTGACAATTAACACCAGCCGCCAACATAGACTCCATGGCCCAGATCAAAGCTTGTATCTCTGCGTGTAAGCTTGTATATTATTACTTATTTACACTCAAATACTTTATATAAATTTTATTCATTTTGTAAAAACTTTTTAAAAAATTCTAATACAAACAAATTCTAACATTATTAAAAAGAAAATACCATAAAATACTTACAATATACAATGAACAACTTTTTTTTACAAAATAATAATAATAATACAGTGGACACCCTAAGAGAAAATGGAACTCACGAAACCAAGAACACATGAGAAAAAAAAAAATTATTATTACATATATAAATAGCTATGAATAAATTTGGATACTCATTTCTAAATTCATTGTAAACAAATGATTTCTCATTTTGTGAAATTCAATGATTTTAAGAGTTTTATCATTGCTTGATTTTTTTTTTATGTTTTTAATCTGTATATGAAGAAAAAATTTATACATATATTTTTCAAAGGATATAAATTTGTGAAGAAAGGGAAAGAAATATGAATAATATTTGGTGAGGAGGACAAAATTATCTATTTGCCTCGTTAGAAATAACAAATCTGAAAATAAAAACCAAAATGGCTATTTCTACAAAAATCATTTGAAAAAGTGGGTTTCTCCTAATTGATTCGTAGTTCAAAATCTTGATCGAAATTAACGATCTACACACCTTTTTTTTTTTTTTTGGATGTAGTATATATTTAAACATTTGATTTTCGCATAGATTATCTACAATAGGTGGATTTCCAAATATTACATTTCAAGTAATTTCGTATACATAATATTTCCTAAGAAATCATTGTTTTTAACCTTTTATTGAAAGACTAATAACCTCTCTGTATCGTAGATTTGTAACGTGGGAGCTTGATTGTTTATGTATCATTTTGCAGACAATGATGAACTGTTTTTATTTTCCATATGAGATGCAATAATATCTCTCGCCATGCAATGCAACTTACGTAGTGTACGCAAATTATTATGTATTTGTTAATTTATCTATTTTTGTTGCTGAGAAAGTACTTTTACAAGATACTTTTTTTTTGGTTTTTAAATACTGTGACATCTAACTACTTTGGAAAATTATGTAATTTCAATATTTATGTGTCCCAATTCATATCTATTTAATAGCGATTACATACATGAAGATTAGTTTATATATACATGAATATTTATATGTTTCTAAATATTGCATGTTTTGTTATTACATAATTTATAATTTATGTAGAAGACTAATCTTCATGAAAACGAGAATTTAATTATGAAGACTGAATTTATATATGAAGATTACTTGAAATTTAATTTGAATTCAATCATTTAAAATATGCTTTCAAACTTTTAAAGGATAAAATTTGTATGTCCTTTTGAAAATATATATTTCTATAGACTATACATATTTGTGTAAGGAAATTTTAATAAGAATCCTAATCTATGTTTTACTCCAAATCCTTATACATGATTACAATTCTAAATACAATTTATGTACGTAAGGAAATTAAGCATTCACGTATTCTACAAACTAACATATATATATATATATATATATATATATATGCATGCGCAGAAATAAGGTTCAAAGGCAGATACATTAAAAGAAAGTAATTATTCTACTTATAGCTCGTGCACATGAGTTAGAGATTCGTAAATCAATCCATTTTGAAAAAAGAAAGTATGAGAAGCAATCATACACAAAGCCAATAGCTTATCGAAGTTTGAAAAAAAAAGTCATGTATATATTATCACTGTATTTGTTTTATTAAAATGGAAACGAGATCTACATAGGATGCCTCCAAAATCTACCAATTTCTTATAAGTTTGAAAACAGATACATCACTCATGCATTTGCCTTGTTGAATAAGACCGTTTATGAAAACATTTGTGGTCCTAAACTAATTAAAAAATATCGAATCGCATTGTTCTCATTTGTGGTTTCTTGACACTTTTGTCGTATATATACGTCTAGCTTGGTCTACTTACCTTTCAATACATATAATTTATAGTATCTAATCATGTAGCAATGGTGATTTGAAAACCTAAAGCAACAAGAAAAAAAAAATCGATCGATAGATGTTCTTCTCTCTATTTTAGTTTACTAAACATAACACAATTTTACTGCGATTATGATAAACACAGTTTTTACCATTAAATTATTTATGAAAAATAGGGAAGTAGATTTTATGAAACATTGACCCATTTACTCCACCTATTTGAAATTGTGTACATAATTAGAAATGCTAGATACACCTAAGATTTCCTGTCCCCAAAGAAATAAAGAGAGACATGAATGAATGAAGTTTTGATATATATTAAAACAAAAAAAAAACAAATTAAAAAAAAAAAGAAAGAGAGAAAATGGTCAATTTAATAAATTAATGAATGAATGTTGCCAAAAGAAAAAAAAAAACAATTAATGAATGAATGGGTTACAACACTACTTAGTTTTCATTTCACTTGGCTCCCAATTTTGCAATACTTGTCCTTTTTATTGCACTTGGTGACAATCTTAGTACTACAACAAAAAGATTTTGACCAGTCTTCTCAATCACACACCCACATGAAAAACATAAAGAAAATAAATCAAACTATCCCCAAAACTTAAACACACACTACACCTATCCCCACCTCAAGACAATCCCTTTCTTCTCCCCTTTCTCCAACACCTACCAAAAGCCTCTCTCTCTCTCTCTCTGCACTAATCTCTCATTCTCTCTCTAGTTCTTGATTTTTTCAAGATTATTTCAAGAAAAAAAAAACATGGCTGACCAAAGTGGTGGGTTGGTTATGATGAGAGAGTACAGAAAAGGTAACTGGACTCTAAACGAGACCATGGTCCTCATTGAAGCCAAGAAGATGGATGATGAGAGGCGGATGCGACGGTCCATCGGCCTTCCACCGCCGGAGCAGCAACAAGACAGCCGTAGTAGTAATAAACCAGCTGAGCTACGGTGGAAGTGGATAGAAGACTACTGTTGGAGAAAAGGTTGTATGAGGAGCCAGAATCAGTGCAATGACAAATGGGATAATCTCATGAGAGACTACAAAAAGGTTAGAGAGTACGAGAGACGAAGGGTAGAATCGTCTTTTGCCGCCGCAGAGTCGTCTTCATCTTCAGCTGCTGCCACCGCCTCTGCTGGGGATACGGCGCCATCGTACTGGAAGATGGAGAAGAGTGAGAGGAAAGAGAGAAACTTGCCGAGTAATATGTTGCCTCAGACATACCAAGCTTTGTTCGAAGTAGTTGAGAACAAAACGCTGCCTTCTTCCACCGCAGCAACCGCCGTGACCGCTGCTGTTGCGGCTGCTGCTGCCGCTATTGGAAGTGGAAACGGTTCGGGCGGTGGACAGTTACAAAAAGTGTTACAACAACAAGGTTTAGGATTTGTTGTTCCAAAAGTACATCAAATCATTCATCAGCCTCCTCCTCCTCCTCCTGCTGTTATAGTATCTCTTCCTACGCCACCGTCTCAACCACCGCCGCTGCAGCCGTTACCACGACCCCTACTTCTGCCACCGCCTCCACCGCCTTCTTTTCATGCTCAGCCAATACTGCCCACAGTAGGTACCTTCTTTCTCTCTCTTCTTAACTTCTAGCATTTGCTCTTAAGTTTAGTTTTATTATTTGAGAATACTAAAAAAAAATCTGACATTAAAAGAAAAACCCACATTGTAATTTATGTCAATATTAGGCTGATTAAACCTGAAAATAATATACAATTTGAATGCAACTTTTTGATGTATAAAAGCTAATGTTATTCTTTTATTTGATACAACTCTTAATTAAGAACAAAAGAATACTAATGTATATAACAAAAACCATACATTAGTTATCTTGATATTAAGTTTGGATTATTTTGGATATATATATACATTACGTTATCTTTAATCGGTATTAACAAGTAATTGGTTACGGGCTATGTTTAATAATCTTTGTTGAAGAAGGATAGTAGTAGCTCAGATTCTGATACTAGTGAGTATTCAGACACATCTCCAGCGAAGAGAAGGAGAACAATGCCGACCACAACCGCCGGTCCTAGTGGTGGCGGTGTAGAAGTGGAGGAGGCTAGACGCAGTAAGAGAGATGAAGAAGAGACGACAGTGGCAGCTGCGTTATCAAGAAGTGTGACTGTGATTGCAAACGCGATTAGGGAGAGTGAGGAGAGACAAGATCGGAGACATAAGGAAGTGATGAGTGTACAAGAGAGGAGACTAAAGATCGAAGAATCTAGTGTTGAGATGAACAGAGAAGGGATGAATGGATTAGTGGAAGCCATTAATAAGCTAGCGAGCTCCATTTTTGCCTTAGCTTCTTCATCATCATCTTCTTCTGCTCGCCATAATAACCAACATCAAGGAGGTCCACCATAATATATAACTTGAATAATTGTTATGTAGTTAATTTGATTAGGGAAGTGATTAAATCGTGGAGAGTGATGATCGGAGTACATAAATTGATATTTGAAGTCTTAATATTGTTTTTCACCATCAAATGTTTTTATAAGTAAGTGACATTTGTTGATTCCATGCAAAATCGAAATTTGATACTTATGTACATGGTAATTAAACTGTGAACTTCATATCACAAGGAAACTATTTCGATTTTGATAATGTATGTATGTTCCTATAGAATAAATAAACCAAATAAAGGTGCTTAGCTAGTAATAGGTCAAAACCGTATCTTTTGTTACTAATTATCAAGTTAACTTACGTTACATGTATGTTCGCTTTCTTGGCATATGTATGATTTTATACAAAATACATGATCTATTCGTATTAGAGAGATCCTTGACGATACTTAGACAGATTGTGACTAAAGTTCAAAAATATGGAGCCTTAAAGGATACACGTAAATGCAATGCTACTCAATTACATTGGTGTAACCAAAAAAAGACTTAGAAAGGCGACGTAGATAGCTAATCATGGACCTAATCATGCAATTAAATGAGAAGAAGCTGTGAAGCTTTTGGATGGGGAGCGTGAGATGAACGAGCAGGAGAGAGGAGCGTAGGGAAGCATTTAAGTGAGAGAGAAAGTGGTCAAAGGGGGGCAGAGAGAGCAGTCAAAGGAAGGGGAAGAGTGTGGAGGCCATTCTATTGAGTATTATTGGTTCTCTTCTCATTCTTCTCTCTCTTCAATGCATCAAAGAGCTTAGTGACAAAAAAACAAAATTCCTTCTAATTCTTTTTAGCTTCTAAATTTTCTGATTGTTAATCAAAGTGTAGAGTGTAGTTAAAATACAGACCTAAGGTTATACCATCCTGTCCAATTTACATACTAATTAATTCACAGTTGGTATATGGTATGGTATGTGATCTCATTACACTATGAACCGGTACTCTTCGCGGTTAACTCATTTCACAAGACCTACATTTTTGTAAACACTATAATAATTTGAGAAACCGTCCCATATAGCATAATGGAACAACGGGTTAGACACAACCCACGTACGTTAACCCTAGCTATAGTCAACAATCCTACCATGGTGGGGTTAAGGTAGAATTACTTTAGCCACGTTTCAATTTTCCTTTAATTAGATTTCAATATCTCTAAGAATGTAGTTAAGAAAAGTGGAAACTATTCTGTCTAAGTTGAACTTGAATAACCCATGCTTCATATAGATATATAGTCAATGCGCAGATCCTATAAACACACGTAAGGTCCATCTTATGAACACGATAGTTCGATATTTTATTTGCTAGTGAAAAAGGGGAAATAAGAGGAACCCATGAGGGGTCACAACAATAAATCACAATGGGCCAATTTGGTAAGCAATATAATATGATATAAAATTATAAAATGTTTATAAGAAAGAGAAAAAAAAAAAAAAAAAGTGAAGTATGTAATGTGGTATAGTGTTGTACTCTATGGCCAAAAGTGCCTCTCTTTTTCTCCCCCACACACCCCCTTCAGATGCAGCTTTTCTACAGAGAAAGTGAGCTGTGTTGAAATAATGACAATAATAATAATAACAATAAAATAAAAACATTTTAGATAGAGACTGGTGCGCTATGTTAACTTATGACACACCAAATTGTACCTGAAAATCAAATCTAGAAAAATCTATTCGTGTGATTAAAAATGGTTTACTTAGACTGATATACAGAAATACAATTTTTAGATTGTATGGTTAATGTATGTGGTTACACCGATTATAAACTTGGTCTGACAATTTAGTCGTGATTTAGCACTTTAAATTTAACAAAAAAGAATGAAAAATAATAGTACTGATGATAACATTCACATAAATGTGGATTCTATCACCGTCGAGATTCAAAACCGGCAAAATGCATGGTTTTGACATTTCTTTTTCTTAATAAGAGAATACTATTCTTTTTCACAAAAATTAAAAACAAAACACTATTTTTTTGTCTTACAGAAACAACAAAAAATAAAGTAAACAGAACTAAAAAAATACACAATCAGTCACATACCGTTGTTTGTATCCGTACATTATCCTAATTATTATAAAAAGAGAACTCAATGATGTCGACACATACGAATACGCAGTTCATGTGACAGTGCAGTATTCATATTGTGCAATTGTGTTCATTGATTGGGCCTATGAGCCACCACCGATAACCATAACAACTAGTCCACATAATGGCCTTCACGAGCGGGGTTTTAAATACATGTTAGAGTTCCACCCAACTCTACGCTATATTATCTATTTTGCTGTGTATATCTAAACTGTAAATCCTTAATGATCTAACTGGCAACTACTACATTTGGTTCAAATACAATTACACATTCATATTTTGCTGTTTTAATACATTCATAGTTCTTCTTACTGAGAAAATTGAACCAAAATATAGTAAAAGTTAAATGTTTTTTTCCTCTAGTTTTTACTCTACATGTAATTAAATTAAAACCCTAGAGGCAAAAAAAAAACTATAAGAATGAAAACAGAATTACATTGTATACTGAAAAACGTAAAGAGAGGCTTGAATTTTTGATCATTTACAGAGTCAGAGGATCGTATCATTTTTGGTTTTTTTTTTTTCCATTTTCTTTCTCCATCAGACAAAAACTACTTACACTAGAGAGACAAGACATATGTCAGAGGGACGAAGAAGAGAAGATGATGATCTTTGATGAAACAACATTGTGAGGAAGAGGAAGACTCACCACCAATCCTCAACATTCACATCTCTTTGCTAATGTTTTTTTTACCCCTCTCACAATCTTCCCGAACCATACCAAGTTCATGACACCAAGTGCAGCTGGTACGCCGAATACCAAAACGTAACCGAAGATGTGCATCCTCATGACCTACCACAAAACAAAGTATTTCCAATCACATAAACCGAAAAAAAACATCCAGATATTTGAAGCATTGTGATGTATTGACTTCATGAGGAAGGTTTTGAAGCTATAGGGTATCAACATAATCTATAAAACCGCTAGATAGTAAAGAGAATGATTGAGAAGAGGATTATGAGTTTTACCTGGTTGTAGTGGAGATATACATGATAAAACATGTATATGAAAAGTAGGATTCTAGCAACCTGACATAAAAGTGTTCTGAGTGATAAGTAGAGAGATAAATGCCTAGCATCGAAATGAATCGAATGTTCATAAGGATTTTATAATCATTATGGAGACGCCATTAACAACGTACCAGCCAAGCCAAGAAGATGAAAACGCCATTAACAACATATGCCAATGACTTCTTCATACCAGCGGTATCCAAGTACCTTCATAAGAACCCCGAGACATTTCGCATTTTTTGTCAGAAGAAAGATTGCTAAGGTGATAATTCCTGTACAGTAAATGGAAAAGAGGGAAGTACCATCTCAAGTTGATCTCTGGGGTTGTAATCTCTGAGATGAGGACCATGTAGGTATACAACTGTCCTTCCCCAGAAAACAAAGAGTAGGCGACTGCTACCCCCGATAGTGAGTGATGGACAATCTGAAAATCAATACGCCAATATCTGTCTTAGTTTTACGCGTTAGCAATCTTTACACATTGATACCATTGAGCAATGCAGAGGTGTACAAGTTGATCAAACCAAAGTGAAAAATCAACAAGCCGAATATTTGGGAGGACTTTGCATATCTTTGGAGAGAAATCACTATATGAAAGTCAAGTGTTTGGTCAAGAAAAGTTACTTACATACTCGATCCCACCCAAAGAAGGATACTTCCAAAAGATCATCCCAAGATCAGCAATGAAGTAACCAATAGATATCTGCAAATCATTAATGTAATAATGTTAAAAAAAAACTCTCCTCTCATAGACTCTACATTAGCCTTTATGTATCCAGTTAAATCAGTGCATACCCCTAAACCAAGAGAGGAAAGCCGTGAGCTCCGGAAAACAACAAGATCATTATGCCACCTATCGGAAAAGAGGTCGGACCAGAAGACAAAATACAGGGACAGAGCCGAGATAAATATAGCATGAACTGTTGAGATACCCCTGCCACACAAGAACAAACGATTCAAAAACCTAAACGAACTCACACACACCACTTGAAAAAGAGTAAAATCGTCATCAAAACACACAAACCGGTTATTCCATTCGATTCTTTGAATTTTAGTGAGGATGATATAAGTCTTCGAATGTGAGTTGCTTATAAAATGACAAAGATCATACACCTGCAAAACACAAAAAAAAAAACATACAATCATCAATCAATCACAGCATGGATCTCGCTTCTCCCAAGACCAGATCTATAGAATCCATAAGTAGATAAAAAAGAAGAGAACTTTACCACTTTGCAAAGGAAAATGCCGGTGAGAACAGAAGTGTAAGGAATAAAGGGATCAGCTAATAGATAGTTCTTAACCAAATGCTGAGCTTGGTGATGATAAGACTTAATAGCACCAATCGTTTGCAAAGACGTCGTCGACATTGCTAAGACAATAACAGAATCTGGGTCTCTCGTAACACTATCTCATCGTTTACAAACCTACACCAAAATCCCAAATTGACAACAAAGACATCATCATCACCAATCTCAAAAACTTCTCAAATCCACCAAATTAGAGATACGATAAACAAATTACAACAATCTAACAAAACCTATAAACGAAACGAACCCAAATCTCAAAAATCTCAAAAAAAAAACTCACAACAAAATGCAGATTCGATAAGAAACAGATAGACAGAGAAAGGCCAATACCTAGATTGGGGAAGATCCAAAAAACCCGATCGAGGGACAACGAAACTGGGATTCAAATCGAAGTCAAATTAAGATCCATGGAACCGATGAAGAATCTCAGATTAAAAAGGAAGGGAATCTGAAATTGATGAAAATGTCACGCAAAGGGAGAAGATTTTTTCAGAATCGAGAAAGAGAAAACTGTGAGAGTGAGAGAGGAAAAAGCAGAGAGAAAGGGTAAAAGGGAAGTAGCATCAATGAAAGAAGAAGACGTTGTTGAAGATGATGATGAAGAAAGCTTTAATCAATGTGAAACGATGTTGTTACGATAGAGAAGAAACAACAACACAAAAACACTCCATACAACACTAAAATAATAAAATATACAGCTGTTACACGAAAATAAGAAAAACAAAACAACAAATTGTTAAATTTTAAGTGTATATATTAGTTAGGTATTTAATTCATAGGTTTCATCTTTTTATTTTATTTAGGGGAGGTATTGGTTTAGGATTTAGAAGGAATGTTAATGACTTTGTGTTTTTAAAAATCTTGCTGATTTTTAAAATCATAGAAAATTAGAAAGTAAAAATGAAGGATTCTATAAGAGATTGTTTAGAAAATTATTTTAAAATCTTGCTGATTTGTTTTTCCTAATCTTGTAAAATCTTTCATAAAATCTTTCTATTTGATGAAAGAGTTTTCATGACTTTTATTATGAAGGAAATAATATAAAATCCTAAACCAATAACACAAAATTTGAATTCATTAAAAATCCAAGATTCTTTTGTTTTAATTGAATAACATAAAACTTTTAATGACTTTATAAAACTCTTAATCCAATAACACTAGATTTATCAAGATTTTAGATAACTTTTTACAAATCCACAACCAATAACACCAAATTTTTAAAAAGTTTTAAAAAGTATTGATTGAATAACAACATATTTTATATAACTTTTAAAGTCATTAAAATTCTTTCTAAATCCTAAACCAATAATCTCTCCTTATATGCCAAACTTTAGTCTTTAGGGTATATTTTTTTTTTATAAGAAACGTATAAAATATATGCCTAACTTATGTTAATGAGTGGGGTTAAAAAAAAAATTAAAACTCGTTTTTATTTGGTAAAAATAATAGAATATCCGTTTTTTTTTTTGGGTGGAATATACATATGAAAATAACATGAACCAAAAGGATAACACGAAAATGATAAAATCGGAATAAAATAAAAAGTATAGATTATTATAGTTCGATTCGTGTGATACACTTCGACTATCATGTCTTTTTCACTTTTTTTTTTTTTTTTTTTTTATGAAATATACAAAGATAGAATAAAGTATAACAAACAAAAGTTTTGTTATTAGATGATTTTATATATTTCCTATATAAAAAAAAACGTCGCTTATAAAACAAACAATAGTACGTGACGCTTTTTTAATTTACAAACCGAACATAGTGTATATAACATAAAATTCTAAATGAGTCAATGTTGTAAATGAGAGATTCTGAAAGCAACAAAGCACCCAATCAATGAGTATATACATGTAACATCACAACTAAATTTTTTTAAAACCATATTCTAATTTTAGTAATAAAACTTTGACATTGTTCAAAATCCACCTTCAATGATGTCTTATTATTTTAAAAGTTAACAGCTATGGTTCATGAACCCAAGAGAAATATCAGTAAGCTCCATCAGAAAAATACGCAAAAAGCCCATAATTAATCAGAGTAAAAACATACACCTCTAACTCATTATTTCATCATCTCTTAGATCTCAAAATTTCACTAAACATAGAAACCAAACATAGGATACTTACTGAACCCAGAATCTGAATCTATATATAATAAACCAAGTTAACTATGCATGGTGGTATTTTATGCATGGCAAAATCAGCGTAAAATTCCACAAATATAGGCTAGGTCCTACTAACACATACTCTGTATCCACAAAACAGTCATAGAAACATACTTCAGCTTCCCAAGCACGCATTAGTCATTCCTACCGGCAAACCACTTTACTCCACCTTCCGAGCAAGCTTAAAAAATGTTTTATGAGCTTAAACCCAATAGAATCTTAGGTAGACTGAGACATTACAAATAAATGTGACTCAGGAAGTAGAACAATAAACAGAGACAATGACGAATATATATGAGAGTATGAAAAAAAGAGAGGAGCACACACGAGTTAACAAGTTCACTGGTCAACCGACTCCACCTATGTTACTCTGTAATGGGGCTAAAATAAGTTTAGGCTTAAATGAATATACACGTTATTTGCTTCGCCAACAAATGAATATATATCATTACATAGAAAGTCTAGAAGAAAGGGTACATGCTAAAAGCGAGTTCAGACTTCAGAGAGACTAGCATATTTTTTATTCACATTGATGATCTTTTGTATTATATATGTGTTAGTCCACAAGGCTCAAAAGTTGAATGAATTAATCGAATGATGCAGAGCTTCACCATATACTTCTGTAACAACCGGACACGATCAATGCAATTACTAAACTTCAGACACAAAATGAATATGTAAAAGCCAAACTACAATATATTCCTACTTGTACTTTGTTGTCTTATCTCTGAGATCTTAAGCTTTAATAAAACCAAATTTGCAAAACGCAACCAGAGTCTGAAATACAAAAAAAAAAAAAAAAAAAAAAAAAAAAAAAAAAAAAAAAAGACGTGGTTTCTGCTCTAAAGAGCATTATTACAACACCAAATAGATAGATATTCATTTCAACACACCAACCAAAATAAAAGAAACACACTGCGAAAAAACCCAATTAGATTCACGCACAAACTTCTTTCTAACCAGAAAAAAGGAGTAAAACTGCGTTTTTTCGGGCGTTCCGATTCCGAATATAGTATTAACTTAAGCTTGGGACCCAAAACACCAAAAAAAACTCACACTCTTCTTCAGACGAAGAACATAACATTCTCAAGCAATGGGTGCAGCTTGTAACTTGCTTTGTCCTCGATTGTAAGAGATGTTAATGAAGAGGCAAGCGAAGCAGCAGACGTAGAAGCTCCCCTCGGCTGCCTAATGTTCCTCTCACGAGAGCTTGCCTCTTGGTAAATCCTTCCTCTATAGGCAACCATGTCAGCATAATAAACCGGAGGAACAAGAGAGACGGGTTTGGTGCAGCGAGTGAAAGTGAAACACATCTCGAAGATGAGCTTCTGAACCTGATCTGATGTGAATCCAAGTTCATCCCAAAGAGTGTAGTAATGAGTCGGTTTGCTTGTCCCGATCCCTCCGTGGTGACTGCATAGGTAGAAATCATACTCATACGGGTGAATGACTATGGTATCTATCAACAACCGTACCTGAAGGCACATTCCCCGTATCACTTCCATCATTGCTTGTAGTGGGGAAGAAACGGGTTTGGTGACGTTTCTGTGCTACGATGACCGTTATCTTTGGATTGTAATTATACTTCTCAAAAGTCAGCTTCACATCAAGCAACTCCACATTGAGAACCATATCGAACTGACCATCGCTGACACCATCACGGAATATCACAATCTTGTCAGGTCGTTTCCCAGTGGTTTTAACATGAGCGTTGACAAGCTCCCAGCAAGCATCCCCAAATCCTTGTATTTCCTCTTTACGGTTAGGCTGGGCAATGACTCTAGCCGCATAACGGTTAGCTTCAGGCCAGTTTAGAGTACCCACAACAGCAACAATAGACGGGCTCCTCTTGTCTTGAGCAGCGGGATGATTGACATCGGCACCAATGAACATGACCTCATCATCTTTTTGGAAGAAAGAGAAAGTATTATCCATCAGCTCGACGTTGCTTCCACCAACCTTTGCGTTCATCTTGAGGGCAAGATTCGCAAGGTACTGATCAGAAATTCTACCTCCTCTATTGGCCGACCCGGTCAAGAAACACTGAGTTACCAGACCAAGTTTGGTTTCTGCTACCCATTTCAGAGTCTTGTAGCCAACACACGTCCCGGACATAGCACAAAGAACAAGAGTTGGACGAGCCCCACCGTGCTTAACAGAAGCCTCTTCAATTACGGACCGAAGCAATTTCTCAAGATCATTACAATCAGAAAGCGTATCCATTTCGTATGTTTTGTTAACGATAGGACGCTCCATCTGCATCCCAAGTTTCCGACAACGTTCCGTCAGGGCATCCACAAAGCCATTAGGTATCATCGTGTCAGAACTCTTGGATGCCGTGAAGTCAAGTACAGCCCAATGCTTGACTATAGATCCCTTCGTGACTCCCTTCCTCATAAGGTTCCATTGGTTGTTCTGTCTCGCGTTGGGTTCCTCTTTCACAGGTTTCCTTCTATCTGTCAACTTCAATGTTGGAGCCTTTAGTACACGACCTACTACCGATGTCATGTTTGTATCCACTTTCAATCCGAAGTTTCCAATGACTTCTCCACTGTCATAAACACACATAGAAAATGATAAGACTGACAAAAATTTTAAAAGATAGAAAAAATAAAAGTGAAGTTCTTGGTACACATACCCGCTCGGTCCATAACGAGACTTTATCATCTTATCAATATTTTCCTGCCTTTTTTTTGGACTGGCCAGTGACAACGTCTTTAACCAAAACGCTGAATTGTTATCTAAGTTCTCCTTTGGATAAATCTGACCCTCAACCAAGTCGCAGAACTCCATGGGGACAAAATTTTGCTGACCATTTTTCCCCAAATCCAAGCAAGGAATATTTTTGTGTTCAATGTCTCTTCCATACTTGGTCCTGAAATACTCAACAATGGTAATTTTTCTTGGCGGCTTGATTCCCTCTTGATCAATAAGATCAAACTTTATGTCTTTTGTGTCTTGCATACTCAGCCCTACAATGGTGAGTTTCTGCTTGTTCTTTCGATGATTGACAGTGACTTTCAAACCAGTCAATTCCATTTCCACATCACCCCTACAATTCTTGACCTGACGAATATCAGACAACTCAAAGTACAACTTCAAGTACTTGATGACTGACATTGATTTGCGAAACGCCAACACGGAGTAGTCCAAGCACAATGATAAACCTTGTGCCGTGGGCTTCAGAGTATGACGATACCCTCTCGCAGGTGCAACCCCGAAGCCAAAGTCTTCACCAGGCTCAGTCTCACTAGTGAAAAAGCTTTTACCAACAGTGATCATACACTTGGAAGGATGCTCTTTCATGACAACATCCATCCCTTGCAATACATCACGCGGATTCAAAGACGTACTCCCTGTCATGTACTTTTCCAAGTCACGTAGCTTCAGCGCATTCACCTGATTGATCGTAAACGTATAGCTACGACCTCTCATCTCTTCAGTTGCAGGGAACTCCACCTTCAATGGAACCGTAGGCAGTTCAGCCGCGCTGAACATGTTCTTCTGACCATCATAAGCAGTCATAGCAAAGGGAAACTCTTGAGGATTGTCAGTGAACACCTTGTCCCTGACCATAGCTAGCTCAAACCTCGATATCTTCTTCGCGGGATTGTCTCCTTTGATTTCAACATCATAATGTCTTATGACACTATCAGGATTGAAGGTGACTTTAAAATGATTGACATATAGATTAACACGCCCTACAGCCGCAACACCGCCTCTATCAGGTCGCTTCATTGGTTCTTTCCTATCAGTAGACGCAACTTGTACAGATGGTTTTGGATTCACAACTTCAGCAACTGTCAAATTAATATAAAAACATTTATTATAATCGTTAAAGCAAAATAATCACATAAATAATCTCCCTAATGATTCATAATTAAGTTGCAATCATTTTATTGTAATAGTTTTATGAAATTTTCACCATTCTCAATTCCCAAAATTTCCCTAATGATTCATAATTAAGCTCAATCATTTTATTATAATCGTTTCTGAATTTTCCCTAACCTCAATTCCCAAAGGTAAGAAAACAAAAAATTGAGAGCATACCACGAACGGGTTCAGAAACCACGACGGAGGTGGACGAAGAAGCCGAATCAGAAGAAACCTGTAGCTTACGACTCCAAGCGCCCCTACCCGCGCCTCCAGCATGAATCAGTTGTGTCACCTGAGCCGCCTGTGGACGAGGTTGTTGCAACTGAGTACCACGGCCACCGTAACCTGACGGAGGTCCTGCTTGTGTCACTTGTGGCTGCGGAACCGCCTGTGGTCGAGGTTGCTGGAACTGAGTCCCACTCCCACGGCCACCGTGACCTGAAGGAGGTCCCCACTGACTCTGGCTTCTGAAATCCTGTTGCTCACCGCGACCTTGACCACGATTCCCACCGCCTCGCTCTGAGCCACGACCACGACCATGATCACCGCCGCCATAACCGCGACCACGACCATGATCACCGCCGCCATAACCGCGACCACGGTCTCCTCCCCCTCTGCCGTAACCACGACCTCCACCACCACCATCACCACGACCTCCGCCGCCTCTGCCACGGCCATCTCCACGACCACCTCGGTAACCACCACGCTCCATTGGATTAGGATTCGTATGGATCGTAACGGGAAGACACTTTAGTGAAATAAAAAAAAAAAAAAAAAAAAAAGCTTTGGCTCTGCTGAGTTTAAACAACACAATTTGTGTGAACGAATAACCAATCCGAGGTTTTTTAAAAGAAGCCGATAAGGAATTTGTCTGAGAGAGGCTACTATATAAAGAAAACAAAGAGAGGAAGCCTTAACTCGGAAGGAGAGTTTTCGTAAAAAAAGAGAAATTACTTTTTCTTTTTAACTGAGATAAATTAAAAAAGCCTTAACTCGTAATTAGAGTTTTCTTCTTTTTAATAACATCTCTAACACAAATTAAGAAATCCTTAATTCGTAAGAAGAGTTTTGGTGAAAAAAAATATTTTTATTCTTTTTAATAATTTCTCTAAGACAGATTAAGAAATCCTTAACTCTTAAGAAGAGTTTTGGTGAAAAAAAATATTCACTTTTTTTTTTCTTTTTAATAGTTTCTCTAATACAAATTAAGAAATCTTTAACTCATAAAGAGAGTTTTGGTGAAAAAAATGTCCACTTTTTTTTCTTTTTAATAACTTCTCTAAGACAAATTAAAAAATTCTTAACTCGTAAGGAGTGTTTTGGTGAAAAAAAATGTTCACTTTTTTTTTTCTTTTTAATAGTTTCTCTAAGACAAATTAAGAAAGTCTTAACTCGTAAGGTTTTTTAATAGCTTCTCTAAAACAAATTAAGAAAGCCTTAACTCGTAAGGAGAGTTTTGGTGAAAAAAAATGTTCACTTTTTTTTCTTTTTAATAAATTCTCTAAGACAAATTAAGAAATCCTTAACTCGTAAGGAGTGTTTTGGTGAAAAAAAATGTTCACTTTTTTTTTTTTCTTTTAATAGTTTCTCTAAGATAAATTAAGAAAGTCTTAATTCGTAAGGAGAGTTTTGGTGAAAAATGTTCACTTTTTTTTTTTAATAGATTCTCTAAAACAAATTAAGAAAGCCTTAACTCGTAAGGAGTGTTTTGGTAAAAAAAATGTTCACTTTTTTTTTTTTCTTTTTAATAGCTTCTCTAAGACAAATTAAGAAAGTCTTAACTCGTAAGGAGAGTTTTGGTGAAAAAAATGTTCACTTTTTTTTCTCTTTTTAATAGCTTCTTTAAGACAAATTAAGAAAGCTTTAACTTATAAGGAGAGTTTTGGTGAAAAAAATGTTCATTTTATTTTATTTTTAATAGCTTCTCTAAAACAAATTAAGTAAGCCTTAATTCATAAGAAGAGTTTTGGTAAAAAAAAAGTGTTTTTTTTTTTTTTTTAATTTTAGTAACTCTCTAAGATAGATTAAGAAGTCTTAACTCGTAAGTAGAGCTGTCAAATGGGCTTAAAGCCCGTGGGCGTGGCCCGATTAGTACCATTGCGGAACGGGGTTGGACATGATAAGTTTTGTCCACAAAAATGTGGGCCTCGCGGATCCGGTCCATGCGGAACACGGGTTTAACGTTCCTAATTTTCCTTTTGTAGAGTTTTTGCTAAAAAAAAAAAGTTCCTAAATGTTCCTTTTGTAAACCCACCATAAAACATGGGAAGTATAACCGTCTTGTTATTTTTTTTACTTTTTACTTGTCCTTGTTTCGTCTCTTTTTCTTCTTCTATACAGTAAAACCTCTATAAATTAATACTCTATAAATCAATAAACACTATAAATTAATAAATTTTGCTAGTCCCAAGTCGGGCCAATGTAAAAAATAACAAAATTCGATAAGATAATAAGATAATAATTATTTTGAAATCCCTATGTAAAATATGGTCCCAATAATATCATAAATTAATAATCATATAAATTTACATATCTTATTATATAAACCTTGGTTCTCAAAGTTAGTAACTCACCAGATCGTGACACGTGTTAATTTTAATGATCAGAGATTAAAATTAAAAACTCACCAGATCATGACACGTGTCAATTTTAACGATCATAGATCAAAATTGATCATAGATCAAAATTAGTAATTCATCAGATCGTGACACATGTCAATTTTAAAAAGTTAGTAACTCACCAAATCGTGACACGTGTTAATTTTAACGATCCGATGTCAAAGTTAAATACTCACCAGATTATGACACATGTCACGATCAGAGATCAAAGTTAGTAACTCATCAGATTGTGACACATGTCAATTTTAACGATCAAAAATCACAGTTTTCAAGCTTGGTAAAACAAAGCATAATATAATTGTAATCTTATTATATTAAAAAAACAACTAAAATAAATATACTATGTGCCATCCATATCAAATTTTCACTGTTACAAAGATTCTCAACCACTACATGGTAAAATAAATATACTATGTGCCATCCATATTTGGTCGTATAATTATACTATATAACCTAGCACATTAAATTTTATGTCTTTGTTTGCACAAAAAAGATATGTCTCTATGGTTAGCCAATTTCGGACAATGAGTACTGCAACAAGATTTGTGTCATGCGAAGAAAACGAAGATCATGGAGAACTGATTGGCATTCTTAGGAAAAAGCTTAAATTAATAATTTTATTATATTAAAAATCTTATTATATAAAGTTGGGTTTTCAAATTAGCCACATGTCAAGTATACTGACACGTGTCAAAAATTATTATTTTCAAAATAGCTAATTAAAAAAATAACATTAAATCTAAATAAAATTTACATGTTTATCTAAAAAAATTCTAAATCAAAAAGGAAAATTAACAAAACTAATATATTTTCCATTGTAAGCTACTTATGTTATACTTGTTTTCTCAATAAGATTTCGACATGTATAAACAAAAAAGTAATTCACTAAGCATGTATATTATTATTAATAAATTATGTTAAAAAAATAATTTGAGAAGAATTAATAAATTATCCCCCTCTCCAGGATATTGTCGCCCTACTTTTGATTCGGATAAAAATAAATTGAGAATTTATGATTTGAGAATATTTGAGACGGGGTCATAACTTTAAGTTGTTTTGGTACAATTGGATACTTCTGAAGAGTAAATAGGTCGTTGATCCTTAACTTGATTATGACATATATCGTGTTTTAGATTGTATATAAAGTTTCTATTTTGTATATCTTAATTATCTAAGACCTATATATACCATCATGATTATAATTTACAAATTTTTATTTTTATTACATTATATTAAATTTCTTTCAATTTCTCAATTTTTTTGGGTTAGTCATAAAATCATTGTAATTGAGTAGATAATTTTCACCAGTTGTTCATCCAATATATTTGGAATAAAAACAAATAATTTAAAGAAATTATGTCACAAAACAATTTTAGTAATTATAAAAACTATAATTATGCCAAAATGAAAGTAAAGCAACATAAAAGTTGTTTAATTTGTTTAGAAGACATTTTATAGGTGATGATAAATAACATACTTTAATAATAAAATAATTTTGGGTGTAAGAACATATTTTTAATGGTAAAACATAGAGTAATATTGTATGTGGTTACTTATTAGATGTTGCTTTGATGAATTTGTTGCATGTAAAATATTTTGTGAATAAGTTGTGAAACGTTTTTGAAATATGAAAATAATAATATTTGTAATGATGAATATTTGGCAAAAGTTTTAGTGGGATAAATTATTATAATAATTGTTATAATATATTAAAAATATAAAAATATAAATAAATGTATGAAGGTAAATACAAATATTCTCTAACTTAAATTATTTATATATTTATTTTAGAAAAAAAAAATTTATACATTTTTGAAAAATTGTTTTAGATTTAAGATTTATTTTTTCAAATAATTTTAGAACCCGCACATCGTGCGGGCCCTTATCTAGTATATATATATGTTTCTCCTAAAGCTCGTATATATAAAACAATTGTTATGTTTTATTTTCAAACTATAATGATATAAATTATTATGTAACATGTCATAAATATAGCTAAATTTTTTTACGTCAATTTCTAGATCATTTACATTTTGATAGTTTGATTAACTATTAAAATATAGCAATTGATATTATTATTTATGAATTTGAAGTTATGTATGTCATGTGTATAAGTAAATTTGTTTATTGTTAATAATGTTTTCTATATATTACAAATTCAATTCAAGTACCATAAAATTTACAAAAACCGAAAGTCTAATATTATTTTGCTAAAATTTTCTCAATTCATAATTTTTAAAATTTAAACAATTAAAAATATATCTATAAATTAATAATTATTAATTTACACTATAAAATAATTATTATTAATTTATAGATAAATTATTATCACTATAAATTAATAAAATATCTTGGTCCCAACATTATTAATTTATAGAGGTTTACTGTAATTTATTTTTTATTCCTAAATTATAACTTTATACACGCAAAAACTACTACCTTTTTGGATCCTTTGGCATATTTGGAAGACAAGGAATAATTTTATTTTTGAAGGAAACTCGGAAGACCCAAATCATATAGTCTGGCGTGCTAGAGGGGATGTTCGAGAATGGTGTCGAAGTGTTTTAAACCCACGTAATCCTCCTTCCTTGATACCAAAACCAACACATTAGACTACGCCTCCTCAACCAATGCTCAAGTGCAATTTCGATGCAAGTTATGATCCCCAAACTCTTGAAACACGAGGTGGGTGGATATTACGTGATTACAGAGGAATTTCCAATGGTTGGGGAGCTGCGAATATTCTCTATGCCTCATCACCATTGGAAGCTGAAGGGAAAGCTCTTCTGAATGCGATGCAACAAACGTGGATACGGGGAATACGACAAGTTATTTTCGAAGGAGATTGCGAACTGCTTATTAAGATGCTGAATAAATCAATATACATTGCTTCCATTGATAGTATTTATCAAGATATATTACACTGGTCTCAGTTCTTTGACACTATCCAATTTGCTTACATTCCAAGAATTTGTAATCAAACAGCTCATGTATTAGCACAATTCAGATGTAGGACTGATCTTTTTTATTCAGCTTGTTTCCATCCCCCTGTTTGGTTAACAGAAACTCTTTGTAATGATTACAGTTTATCATTTATATAATATTCCTTTTTGACGAAAAAAAAAAAAATTTCATGTTTATCTTGTAACCACGATTTTCCGTGTTCACAATCTTTTAACTGTTTCATGTTCTTTCATCATTATGAATTAACTAACCACTACAGGGGTGTGTTAAAGTATGGGTGTAAATAAAAACTTGGTATTTGTAAACAAATAAATAGTTAATACTACTGATTAGTAGTAGTAACTTCTAATAAGTTTGTCTTTAAAGTTTTGGTTGTTAGACGCTGGAATGGTAGCTTTAAATTGCAATTGTATTTTTCTTTGTAATACATTTATATTTTTCATATTATTATTATCATACTTGACCGTAATTTTTTTGTTTTTACTATTTTAAGAAGAAAAACTCCATTTGTTTTTCTATGTTTTGGTTTCATCTTTTGAATATCTCTTTTGGACGTTGATGTTAATTTTTATTTGATTTCTTTAATATACGTTTAAAGATTATTATTTTTGATATCAAATATTTGTTAAGATCTGTTTATTATGTTCCTGTAACGATCCATTTTTTTTTTTGGGTGTTTTTTGGTGAAGTGTAACGATCCAAATTTGACCTCTATTCAAATGTGCCTATTCTGGTTATTTGATTAAATAATTCATATATATTTTTAGTTAAGTTACATTTTATTTATATGTTTGAGACTTTGAGTTATTAAAAATATTAATGTATTCGTAGTTGGTCATAATGCTTTTTTTTTCTTCTATTAGGATCATCGTGTTAGTTATTGTCTGATTAAATAGTTGGTTTAGCACAATTGGATCTATTGTTTGATTAAAGAATATATTAGCATTTGGGCCATATGTTAACCATGACTTTTCTGTGTGCACAATCTTTTAACTGTTTCACACATTCTTCCATCATTATGAATTAACTAACCATATAGGTGTGTTAAAGCATGAATCATATATATGAAAGGAGGTGAACTCTCTCCCTCAGCTTGACATGTCAGCACCTAAGAAAAAGACACGTGTACTCTTCCTTTTTTAAACATACAAAACCAGTTTATTAATCAATGGGTCGATTCATTTCTAATAAAGAAAAACCAAATTCATTTCTAATGTTAAAACGTTCCTCAGGCGGTATGTGTGGAAATACCGGTATGTTTCAGCCTCTTTCAGTTTCGTTTAAGCATACGTACTGTGTAATGTGTATGAGTTGCTAAAAAACATATTTGAATGACTTAAATCTAGTTAATTACTTAATTTTGTGGAGTATACCAAGTTACCAACTTGTGACTTAGCATTATCGAGTCATAATCATTATTTTTTTAAATATCATAAATAAATAAATAATTCATATACATTTTTAGTTAAGTTACATTTTATTTATATGTTTGAGACTTTGACTTATTAAAAATATAAAATGTATTCGTAGTTGGTCATAATGTTTTTCTTTTTTGCTTCTACTAGGTTTTAAACCCACGCTACACGTGAGTTTATTTACTATATTTTAATAAAATTATATATGATTGATGACGGTAATGAAATATTATCTTATAGAAAACTTTAAATTACTCTTAAGGAAAAAATTAAATTTTATACAATTTTTAAAAATATAAAAGTCAGTTGTGTTTTAAAATCATGAATTTAACTCGACATACAGGCAAAGCGGATCAAACTGGTGACCTCACATATCCTAAACCATTTCTTTGACCACTAGAAAACGGAAAAATTTTATAATCATAAATTTATCTTATTTTTCATATTTAATTGATCGATATCACCTATGTTTTTGTGTTTTTATTCAATGTTATCATACTATTCATATTCTTTCTTGTCATTTTCACTGTCAAATTTTATGGTAATTGTCATAGTTACTTTTACCGTTCGGTTCTTCGTTATACTCTTCTTCTTGTTCTTCCTCGTCAACTTCTTCACATTCTTCCACTGAAAAAACCTTATTTTTTAACTACAACACAACTTGTTAACTCATCAAACTCCAAGACCAAAATCATTTATTATCTCATAAAAATTGTGGAATTCATGAAGACCAGCATAGTCAACACATGCACCCAATTATTGATAATGTCATCTATATACTTATTCGGTTTTAGATTCACACGGTTTGAAACTTCTCTAACCAAAATCCTTACTTGCAGAGAAAGTAATATGAACACATGTATAGTTAAAATAATATTTGTGCTTTTCGTCAATCTTTCTTCTTTAAACTCAAATAACATCAAATTCAGGTCTTGCGACGTCAATCCTTATTTCTTAGACTTGAAAATATTTTTTTTTACTACAGAAGTATCAAATCATCTGTAAAGTCATACCCAAAAACATGTTTTACAGCTCATAAGATATATAAAGCACAAGCGGAGATAAGTAAGATATTTTCAAAATATTAAGAATTTTGATATATAATATTTAGTAATTTTTAAACTTTTAAATTTTTAATAGAAATTAAAATTTTAAAATATTTCATTCTTTAGATGTAGTTTAAATATTTGTAACATTTTTTATTATTTTAGAGTTAAATATTAATGACACTTTAACTTTTTATAGAGTTTAAATAGTAATAATATTTTAACATGTTTATGGAGGTATTTATAATATTATTAAACATTCTATAATAAGTATTTAAACCTTTATATATTTTAATTTGCTAAAATAAATCAAATAAAACTTTTAAATTTGAAAACCTGATAAATAAGCATAAATCAAGCAAACCTGATAAATTTATAGTTAAAAATATATTAGTTTTATTTATAAGGGTTCTCAACCATTGTCTAAAATTTTCTAGCCGATGTGGGACGTTGTAAATATTTCTTTTATTTCTATAGATTTTACTTTTTTTTCTTTTCTAAAAAATCTTAATAATATAGATTACAACTATATCTTCAAATCTTAATTCTTATTGATTTTTTAAAATCCTATATGGACACCTTTAGGATTTTATACCTTCAACTTTTTATTAGTATAGTTATAAAATGTCTTAAAATTTCTATGGAAGTTAAGTAATTGAAATATTTTAAACATTCTATGAAGTTTAAATATTTTTTAATATTTGAACCTTTAAAAAGTTTCAATTTTCAATATTTATAATATTTTAAACTTTTAAAATGTATAAATTATAATTTTTAAAAAACCTTTTAAATGTTACAAAATTTTAAAATTTTAAAATTATAATATTTTGAAACCTTTTTAAAATTAAGACTTTTAGAACTTTCAATATTTATAATATTTTAAATTTTTAAAAGGTTCGAAATATAATCTTTGAACCTTTTAAAATGTTTCAATATTTATAATATTTTAAACTGTCAAAATTTTACAATTATAATATTTAAAAACTTTTTAAAGCTAAGAACTTTTAAAAGTTTCAATATTTATATTATTTAAACTTTTAAAAGTTTTAAATATTATAATATTTTTTTGAAATTTTTAAAGTTTTAATTTGATCAAATAAAAAACAGGATCAAACCAAATAAAACTTTTATTGGACGCCTGATAAATCAAGTTTTCCTGCTCATTCGTTGTTGGAAACATATTAATCTTATTTATACTGGTTCTGAACCATGGTCTAAAAATTTTTTAGCCGATGTGGGATATTGTACATAGTTTTTTTTTTCCATAAATTTAAAATTTTCCTTTTCCAAAAAAATTCTAAAAATTTAAAAAATGTTAATGAATTACATGTCAAATCTTGATTGGTCGTTTAAAAAAATATCTTAATACAGAAAATTCTAAAAATTTTAAAAATGTTAATTTTATGAGATGTCGAATTCCGATTGGATGTTTAAAATCTTTAGTGGACAGTCTTAGAAGCTTATAGCTCCTACTTTTATTTAGTATAGATATTTTAAAACATTCCATGAAGTTTAAATATTTTTTAATATTTGAACCTTTTAAAAGTTTCAAGTTTCTATATTTATAATATTTTAAACTTTTAAAATGTATATATTATAATTTTTAAAAAACCTTTTAAATGTTAAAATTTTTTTAAAATTTTAAAATTATAATATTTTGAAACCTTTTAAAAGCTAAAACTTTTAGAAGTTTCAATATTTATAATATTTTAAATTTTTAAAAGGTTCGAAATATAATATTAGAACCTTTTAAAATGTTTCAATATTTATAATTTTTTTTTTGTCAACCATTGGGCCACAACTGGCCAGCCCATTAGCCAAATTCCTACATTCGTAGGAACCGGGACTCGATCCCGGGTGTGATGGTGTCTTCTACAAATGGACTTACCTCTTGCCACTGAACTAAGGTCACTTCACATTTATAATATTTTTAACTGTCAAAATCTTACAATTATAATATTTTAAAACTTTTTAAAATCTAAGAACTTTTAAAAGTTTTAATATTTATATTATTTTTAAATATTATAATATTTTTTTTGAAATTTTTAATGTTTTAATTTGATCAAATAAAAAACAAGATCAAATCGAATAAAACTTTTAAACTTGGACGCCTGATAAATCAAGCTTTCATGCTCATTCGTTGTTGGAAACATATTATTCTTATTTATACTGGTTCTGAACCATTGTCTAAAAAATTTCTAGCCGATGTGGGATATTGTACATACTTTTTTTATTTCCATAAATTTAAAATTTTGCTTTTTCTAAAAAATTCTGGAAATTTAAAAAATATTAATGAATGACATGTCAAATCCTGATTGGTCATTTAAAAAATATCTTAATACAGAAAATTCTAGAAATTTAAAAAATGTTAATTTTGTGAGATGTTGAATTGGATGTTTAAAATTTTAGGTGGACAGTCTTAGAAGCTTATAGCTCCTACTTTTATTTATTACTAGATTGGGACCCGCCCGATGTGCGGGTTTAGAGTTTTTAAAATAAAACTAAATTTAACAAAGAATTTAAAATAATTTTTTTTATAAGTAAAAATTATCTATAAAAGTAAATAGATACACCGAAGTGTCCAATGTGATATTTGGTGTAAAAGGTGTGATTCTGTGGTTGAGACTATTAATCACGTTTTCTTTGAATGTCCTCGCTCTTGTGAAGTTTCAGATTTATCTCCGACTCCTGTCTCGTCAGAGGGGTTTCCATATGAGTCGGAGTACTATAATTTGGATTTTTTTTTATGGAGGGATGCCTCTCAACAGGTTAATACTGATCAAATTCTTCAATTACCATGAATTTTATGGAAAATCCGGAAGGCCATAAATAAAAAAATTATTTTAAGGTTTAGATATCGAGGTGAATGATATAATTTCTCAGGCTTTGGACGATAAGTTAGTCTGGGAAGAGGCGCTCTCTTTTATGGTGGTCATGTCAGCTCCATCTCCGTCTTCGGATATCCAGATTTCTTCACCTTGTTGTCAAATTGATGGTTCTTGGAAAGCAACCAATGTGCATTCAGGATTGGAATGGTGGTGTTGCTTTAGTGAGGAGAGAACCTTGTTGTTGGGGGCCAAGTCTCTAAGACGGAGCCCCTCCACCCTGCATTCAGATTTAGAAGCGTTGTACTGGGCCATGGAGCGGATACATGCTGCAGGGATCGCTTGTCAACATTTCGAGACTGTTTGTGCTTAGTTACTCACTATGGTTCAATCCCTTAAAGATGGATCGTCCTTCTCCAACGTGCTCGATGAGTTCAACTCGCTGGAGTCCTTCCAACTATTCTCCATCTCTTGGATCCCGCGTGCGTCAAATACGAAAGTGAATTGTCTTGTCCGTGCTTCGCGTTCTCTTATCTCTGAAGTTTCTTTTGTAAACCCTTCCCCCCGGCTTGGGCAACTAACCAAGAAATTTTCTTTTAATTTATTGTTTGCATGAAAGAAAAGTAAACAGATACACTTTTAGTTAAGAAAATAGTTGTAGATGAGTTCAAATTTATTAAAATTAAATTAAATTTAACAAAAAATATATATATTTATTTAATTCTTTTCGTAAGTAAAAACAATGTATAAAAGTAAAGAGATAAACTTTTAGTTATAGAAAATAGTTGTTTTTTTTTTCTGCTATGATACACTAATGTATGTCCATTAACAAATCTACTATCTACATTACCACTTGAAGTGTATTTGTACACACAAATATATTTTACTGGTAAAATATACTCATTATTCTTTACAGCTACCAACAAATTGTTTTTATGAACATATTAAATAACCTATTATATGTCTCTTCACTTTAACATTTTTATAGTTACAAAAACGCATACGTTAATCTTACATACGCATATCTTATATGTTACAATAGCAGACGTTTTAAATAAATTATTTGATTAGTGAAAAAAATATGAAACGATCTATTTTTATTTTAAATCTTTTACTTCAATAATTTACTTTTTTATGTAAAGGTGAGTATTTACATTTTTCTAGAAATAGTAGTTAGTTGTATAACTTTCACAATCATATTTTTTTTTATCTTATATAAAAAGTAAATTTTTTTTCTTGTAAAATTAGCAACTTAAATTAAAATAAGTAAACAATATTAGAATTTTGATTTTTTTGATATATATATATATATATATATAATTTCCTTATAATGATCTTTTCTTTTTATGGTAGGTTTTGAATTTTTATATTTATTTTTTAAAATTTTAATAATTTTAGAGTTGACATGTGTGAACATCTGAATGATTATATTGACACGTGTCACGATATTGTTAATTAGTAATTTTGTCATTAAACTTTATATAATAAGATTATAGATTAGGATCATCATGTTAGTTATTGTCTGATTAAATAGTTGGTTTAGCACAATTGTGCCTATTGTTTGATTAAAGAATAGATTAGCATTTGGGCCGTATGTTAAAACTTTCATCAGGCGATATGTGTGGAAATATCGGTAGGTTTCAGCCTATTTCAGTTTCCTTTAAGCATACGTACTGATAATGTGTATGAGTTGCTAAAAAAACATATTTGAATGACTTAAATATAGTTTTTTTTTGGTTAACTCAGAGTAAATCCTCAGGTTTATGGAAGATCTAAGACTAATCTCTAGGGGAGGTGCAGTTCATGGATAGACCCTCTTTTCGGATATTTAATTGGGCCGTTAGATAAGCCCATATTCATGTAAGGGTGTCCAGAAAATTATGACTTAGTTTCGCGTAGCAGGGGAATCGAACCTGAAACACTGTAACGTCCCAGTCCCGCTCCCTACAACTCGACCACAAGCTCCCAAACCTTAAATATAGTTAATTACTTAATTTTGTGGAGTTTACCAAGTTACCAACTTGTAACTAGCCCAGGGATTCGGGATTCGGGTCCGGATATTGTATAAAACCCGATTGGGTTCAATGCCGATCGGGTTCAATGCCTCTGAAGTTCGGATACCCGATTACCCGAACCCGAATGCCCACCCGAACTAATCCGAATTAAATATAAAACTATGTATCCTAAGGAGTTTGAACCCTTAACCTTGAACATTTAAGGGTGTATCTTTAACCATTTTGCTATCTTAATTTCTCTGTGTGAAGATGAAATATTAAATATTTATATATATACAATTTTTTGAAAATTTATATAAAAACAAAAATTAGCTTTTTTTTTTTTTGTTCATAGTTTGATTGAGTTCGGGTATACCGAATTACCCGAACCTGAACAGGTAATACTCGAACCCGAACCCGAAAGTATTAAAAATCCGAACGGATTCTATATGTCTAAACCCGAAAACCCAAAAACCCGAATCCGATCGGGTTTGGGAACCCGAATGCCCAGAGCTACTTGTAACTTAGCATTATCGTGTATAACCATTATTCCTAAATATCATAAATAAAAAAACTTACATTTATTTCTACGCCAGTGTTGTTACAGGAGCTTTTGTCTAGTTTTATTATATATAGTTAAATTTTTGTGCACTGATGCATAATAACACAAACTTATGATTTAGCATTATCAAGTCATAATCAATAATTTTATGTTTTAATTTAATTTTGTAATTAGTATAAAATTGCCCGTATTAGGTGAAATGGTGAATATTATATTTAAAACTTTTTAGTTTTGGTCAAAGTTAAATTAACAAACTAATAATAAAATAGCTAACTAAACTATTTTTTTTTAAGGCTAAATCTGATAATTACTTAATTCTAAGGGTAGTCGAGTTGTAGCCCCCTACAAAGTTCCAATTCTTGCTTCAGCCCCATGAAACTTTAGCCTCAGTTTCTAGCCACACAACAAAACTTTGACAATGTATATCCCCACCAAAATTTGCATTTCAAGTTATATCCCCACGTCTCTTAAATTTAAACATTTTCTGTCTAATTTGTCATTAAACCAGATTCAATTCACAACTAAACCGAAAATTGGAAGTTGATTTTACCCAGATTTTGAATCAGTTTCATCTATCAAACATTTATTTCAAAACGATATAGCTTCCCACATGCCGTGAGTGACTTAGATCATCTCATTAAAGCCATGAACTTTAGGAGGTCTTTTGGGTAGCTTTCACCGAGGCTAAGAGAAGTTTGTGCTCTGCTTTTTTTTGTTGTTGTTCTTACCACGTACTTTTTGTTTTTTTTGCTCTGTTTTACTAGTTTATTTTGTAATAGATTCATAAAGCACTATAAATGTTTTTTAGCATGAAAATGAATGAGTTTTAAATACGACAAAAGACAAAACCGAAAGAATTACTATATATTGCTAACTAAAAAAATTCCTGAGACACTACATGTGTAGATTGACTAGAAGAAGCTTCACCATGACACTGAAAATGAAATCAACAGAAATAAACACAAATCATTATAAAAACAGAGATGAATAGCAGTTTTTGCAAAGATGGATAACTAGCACTTACCCTTTTGGCTCGTTTGGCACAAGACCGAGTATTGTGACCAGCCTTGTCCACAGTTTTTACAATGCATTGTCCGTTTCTTCTTCTGGTGATGGAGTGGAAACTTCTTTTGCCTTGAACTGCTTCTTCTTCTTGTTTTTCTTTTTGGATGGAGACTCATTGATTCCTTTTATTCTTTTTTGCTTCGTCCAGGTTGTGGTGGCTCAGGAGGTTCACCCACCAATGACACATCACCTCTGGCCCAATGACCTGCACCTCTAAGTGGAATGATGTTCTCACCATATAACTCTCGTAACCGTGAACTACGAAACCAATCAGATACGTAGTCATCTGAATTAAGTTTCTTAGTCAAGATTACTGCATATCCATGTTCACAAGGGATCCCACATATACCCCACTTAAAGGCAAGTGCATTTTCTGCTTCTCATAACTACCCTCTCTGAATGACCATCGATTTCAACCTCATACACTGCACTGCAGTTGTGCAGGAAAATACATTAAGCCTTTGATGCAGTCTCATGCTCTCATATGGTGTAAATTTTCCTGTCATTGCATTTGCAGTAGTAGCTCTCACAGAATTCCGCATCATTGTTAGTCTTCGGACTGTCTCCAACATTGGCATCATTGGCTTCAACAATTGTTTTGTTAAAAGATTCAGCCCAGTTATTGTCCACATCTTCACAATAGTTCCCTTCTATCTTGTAGAAAGCACGACACCAACTCCTCGGGTTTGACTTCATCTACATCTTCATATACACCCAAATCATAATCTTTCACCCTTTCCAGATTTTCATTAAATTGGTCTTCATTATAATTCCATGCCAAATTCCAAATGAATGGCTTCATCTGTGTGTCTTTTTTTTTCCATGGTTAGCCTTCAAGTTACCATAAATGTGTCTAACACATTTCCTATGCTCAATATTTGGTAACTCTTTAGAAACTGCATTGATCAATCCCTGAAAATTAAAGAAGCAATAATAGTTAACATTCAGAAGCGAGTATGAAATACAATGGATTTCATCAGATCAAAAGAAGAAAAATTATATACCTTTTGTCTATCTGAGACTATGATATACCCATCACCATTTCCAAGATCCAAATCCTTCTTCAGCATTTTCACAAACCACAACCAGTTGTTCTCATTCTCTACCTGTACTGCTGCAGCCCATGCTATTGGATAAATTTTGTTACACGCATCTCGCCCAATAGCAACCAATGCAATAATTATCCTTTGTTGGTACCTTTGAGGAAAGTACCATCCACTTCTATAATTGGACGGCAAGTCGCTTTCCATCCTGTTTTCAGAATGTGAAAACACACATAAAACCGATCAAATAACTCTTTTATCATCTGGCCCGTGAACAGTTTCAACTTCTACTGTAGACTCTGGATTTGAATTTCAGTGATCTCTTTGCAATAACACTCGAATATGTGCAAACTGATCTTCATAAGAAGTGCAAACTGATCTTCATATTCTTTTTGCAGCCACCTTAATGATTTTTTTTTTTTTGCTAGCTTCTTGACATTGATTTCCTGTAGCAGTGAGCTTCCATTGATCGTTAATCATCTCTTGAATCTTCATAGGCATCATATTTTCTGGATCATGTCTTATCTTGTCCATAAACAAACGCACAATATATCACCGGATCAGTCAACATCACACACTCTCCGTTTCTACTGCAAATTATGGTGAGTTTTAAACACTGTGACCTGCCATATATTCTTTTTGGTGCTTAGTGAGCAGTATATTCTCCAATTGCAACCATCCATACCACATTTGTATTCAAGCCTTTTGTCTGATCCCACCTAGATTGTTTTATATTGTTTCCTGTAATGGGATTGTAACATCCCGGTTTTGTAATTGGGAATTGGGCTGATTTGTTTTCTTTTCAAGCCCATTGAGGTCCAACAAGAACAAGTCACAACGAGAAGGGTTTATTTTGTGTAATTGTGTTAACGTGTATATTATATCGCCGCCGTCCTTGTTCAGCAAGAGTGGAGAGCCGATGAACCCTAAAAACCAATGTTCTAAAATGCGGCCTACGCGGGTGTCTAGGCGGCAGTTTTACGCTATGTGGTGACCAAACGTTTCGAATTTTATCTATACGGTAATTTAGGCGGTTTTAAATAATTCAGACGCCTAATAGCGTTTAGGCGGACATTATGTGATCTAGGCGGACGCCTGTACGGATTCTAGGCGGTATGTTAGACTAAAATGGAAAAAAAGTATTGTAATTAAATATATTTTTAGAATAATATTTTTGTTTCAAATAAATATTATAATTAGCCTCTAAAGTCTAAGCTTATGAAATTTAATTTGGTTCCAAAGTAAGTATAAACTTACATTTTGTCAATTTTACAAGTTTTCGAATGGATTATGTTTTTTTTTTGTTTAAAATATGAGATTATTATAGATTCTAAATTATTTTGATAGATAAGAGTTTATTAAATATAATATTTGATACTATATTTTTGTTTTATGTTTTTCAAAAATTAAAGTGTCTAAGTCTTCATCCTATATATATGTAAATATTATTTTTATATAAATATATATTCATATATCTAAAATATATAATTCGCCTAACATCCGCTTAGGCATCCGCATATACGGCTAGGCGCTAGGCGTTTGTCCACCGCATAGCGCATTTTAGAACACTGCTAAACACACCAGCAACTTGATCGTTGAGTATTGGAAAGCTTAAGTTCTGTTCTTGTTGTTGGTGTTGTTATCGGTAAGAAGGAAACGATGGAAAGACGTTGTTGTGGTGATGAGTCTCGTCGAGGAGAAGCTTACCGTACAGACCCGTGGTTCTCGCTAGTCACCGTCGAACACCATCATTGGTCAGTTAGCCACCGTGAGTCACCGGATGAACGCCGCTGTCATCGGCGTAGTCGTGGTCCATCGGAGATTTCGTTAAGGGTAAGGAAACCTAATTAATTATGTAGCTTGCGGAATAAGTTTATGATATTGTCTTGATGGATCTGTTGCTTTGTTGTTGTTTGATTGTTGAGAGATGAGGACGTGACAACTGTGGACTTGAAGCTTTGTTGATCGGCGTTGCTGATCCGTCAAGAATCGTTGAGTGAGAAAGGTAAACGGCGAAACTCTTTCTCGTGTCTGTCGTTGTTGCATTGATTATTGAAACGAGAAGCTTAACCAACTAAACCAGAGGATTTAAGTCCAGAACTGAAACTTGTTTATCGAATGTGCATGAGTTGATTTGTGGTGTCATGCATGGTTAGTGGTTACGTACGTTGTCGATGACGTTGGTTAATATAATATTGGAATCGTGTATTGTGGCTGGTTGAGGAATTGGTATTGTGGGAGCATGTGATCGTACGTGGACTAAATTGTGGTGTTATGAATTATTAGATTGTTGGTTTGATTTAATTATTAAACTACATCTAATTAATTCATTTAAGACACACAGCACAATTAAATCGGTTTGGTTATTAGATTAAATCATGGATTATTATTGGAATATAATCTTTGATCGTTTAATCTACACCATTGGAGTTTGAGATCGGCATTGAATCGGAGTTTGGTTGTTGCTGGCCTTTTATCAAGGATTCAATTCGTGTGGCTAAGGTGAGGACTAGTTAGTGTCTTTTTCGATATGTTTAGATAGTTACTTAGTTTAAGGTTAAGCCAAGTATACCTATGGGTTATATATAAATAATCTTAGTTGATTGTTGAGTGTATAATAATAATATATATATTATATATATATGTACTAAATAAAATGTAAGGAAAAAGAATTAGTAATAGGATTTGAAAATTGAAAGAACTAGATATTTTAAAACGGATTGCGTGGTGTGTGATATGCATGTTTGTGTGATAAAATAAATTGCTTGAGTGTGAGGAGTGCCAAGAGGCACGAACAAGCGGGAGAACCGCAGAGAGTCCTACAAGGAATTTTTCTTGTAGTTGTGTGGTGGTCTACGGGCGCGGAATGCAGGTAGATCAGGATTGGCTGACGAGCCAACGTGTTGTGCGTGGAAGAAGTGCGAGAAGCATGAGGAATCCGGATACGCAAGTGAAAAAGTGCAGGAAGAAGTGCGAAAGCATGAGGAATCCCGTAATGCACGGCAATGGAAATGTGCAGGAAGAAGTGCGAAAGCATGAGGAATCCCGTAATGCACGGTAATGGAAATGTGCAGGAAGAAGTGCGAAAGCATGAGGAATCCCGTAATGCACGGTAATAGAAATGTGCAGGAAGAAGTGCGAAAGCATGAGGAATCCCGTAATGCACAGCGTTGTCTATGGGACGTAGTCTCATTTGGTTGATGTTTGTGTGTCGTTGACATGTGATTGATTGCTTGTCTTAGGTTTAGACTTTGTGATGGTCTAAGCATGTTTGTGTATGAAGACTTTGTGAGCCCTAAGGCTTGCCCTCGCTGAGTAATCTTAGATTGCTCATCCCTCTCTTTCTCTTGCAGGTAACCATGAGGAGTAGATGATAGAGTTGGTGTTGATGTTAGGAGCTGGAGATTTTTCTTTTATTTTCCGTTGTTGGATTTATCGAACTGGTAGTTAGTTTTGGTTTAACGTTTAATGGATGGTTTGAAAGACGTTTAAATTTAAATAATGGATTTTTCGGTTATTTTCGGTTAAGTATGGTTTACTTGTGGTATAAGTTAACCTGTGACATGCCATGGAAATTGGGTGTTACAATTTGGTATCAGAGCCTCAGGTTATGTCAAACCGGTTCCGACCCGGGAGGCAGTCCTGAGGGAGATTGAATTTTGCGTGTAGGCTTAGAAGCTGAAGTGATAAGTTGACTTGGAGAAGTTAACATTGACGGAAAAGAATGCTACTAAGGTCTGTAGTTTTTTTTTTGGAGTCACATGTAGCAACCAAAAGTTGTTAAAGAGCTTGCTAGTATTGTTAAACCAATTACTTGATACACATGGAAGGACGTGATGCTCGAGTGGACAAAGGTGTGGGATACTAGCTTCTAAAAGTCAAATGGACATTTGACGAATATCCAAGTTAATATTTTTGATTAACGTTTATCGGGATGGGCCACAAAGTTTTAAAAATGAGATTTTGTATAAAGCTCAACAGCAGAGTTTATTCAAGTGCTTGGAGAGCACAAAAGTGAGTTGCAGTGGAGGAAGTGGAAATGAGAAGTGTGGGAGGACACCACAAAATATTTCACATTATGGACTTCTGCAGAGAATGTGTATGCGTGTTAAAGATGATTAAAAAAAAAATTATTGCTTGTCATTTCATTGGAGATATGCTGTTTATAATTCAAAGTTGTCTTAACTCGAATGGAAAAGGGTGTGGGTACAATGGAGATTGATAGTGGACTGCTACAGATGACTAGTAGTAGGGACGCAATTTGGGTAGTTGTAGAGCTAAATGAGTCAAGATGAAAGATGTTAAAAAAAAAAAATGGTTGATTTTTATATTGGAGCTTTGGAGAGAGCCTTAGAAAATGGATGTTGTTCTGGAAGGAAAAAAAAAAAAGGGATTGCAAGAAGAGGATGACGCTAAGTCTACAATTTATGAAGTTTGATAGGTGGTAATGTGGTATAGGAATCCACTAACGATAGTGAAATGAAAATCATTAAAGATTATGAGGAAATATTATTTTGATTTGTGTTTGATTACTGTAGAACATACATTATGTGACAAAGGTTAATTACATGAGAAGTACTACTTTGAAAAGAAAATGCATGGAAGTGTGAAACTCAAAAGGAACAAACAAGACCCATAAGAGAGTGTTAGGAAAACACTATGTTAATTTTAACATTGGGAAACCTTCAAAGAGATGTCAACCTTACAGAGTGAGCGCAACAAAAGCTTGATGGATCATTTAACTTCGTGTTGCACAAAACCGTAATGGTCACGGTTAATGTATACACTTCATAACATTAAAAACAAGGTCGTATGTTGGTGAATTGGTTATTTTCACAAGTCAAGGTCATGAGGTAATGGAAAAACATTTGATGGAAATTGGAGTATTCTTTTCGACTTTCAGAACTATTTGAAGAATGTATATTATGTCTCAGCGAAGGAAATTTTAAAGAACTACGACATTGACGTTCCAAATGGTCATATGGATAACATCGGTTACGCTACAATATAAGATAAAGATTTGTATTTGTTGAATCAAAAGTTGAATAGTAAATGCAGAGAGGAATTATTTCTAGTAAAGGGAAACTAGTTTTTACCAAGTGGAAACTTGTGATTCATTGTTGACAAGAAAAGTTTGAAAAGAAATGGAACCGGACATATAGGAGAAGGACACTCCAAGTTGGATTGGATAATCTAAAACATTAAATATCAAACGAAGGACACTCCAAGTTGGGATGGAAACTAAATGGGGGAGAAACTAAATCGCAAATTCGAGGACGGTCACAGCTCAAGACACGCATGTTTACAAGTTATGGCATTGTAGGATGGGGCATCCATCTCCTAAAATAATTGGGTTACTTCCACAAGTTTCCGTTGACCTATGGTAGGTGCTGAGTCCAGCACAGTTGTTCCTTTGTTACTGTGCCATTTCGAAACCTCTTATGTTGTTTCTTCAAGTTTAAATAAAGCGTGTGATGTTTGTTTCTGCGCCAAGCAAACAAGATCTTCTTTTCCACTTAGTGATAAGAAAACTTCATCAGTTTTTGAGCTTATTCACTGTGAGCTTTGGGGCCCTTACCGCACACCGTCATCCTCCGGTGCTCGGTACTTCTTAACTATTGTTGATGATTTCTCTAGAAGTGTTTGGATATATCTCCAACAAGACAAGACGGAAACATCTACCAATCTCAAAAACTTGATCAGTTTAGCGGAGCGTCAATTTCAGAAACAAGTAAAACGTGTCTGTAGTGACAATGGTACAGAGTTTGTCAGCATGACAAATTATTTTCATTCACAAGGTATCATCCATGAAACGTCTTGTGTGGGCACCCCCCAACAAAATGGCCGCGTCGAAAGAAAGCACCGTCATATCTTGAATGTTGCTCGTGCTTTGCGTTTTCAATCTCATCTCCCTGTTTGTTTTTGGGGTGAATGTGTCTTGACAGCAGGCTACTTAATCAACCGTACTCCTAGTTCAGTATTGCATGGCCTTACTCCTTATCAACAACTCCATGGTGTTTCTCCGAATTATGATCACATCCGTGTTTTTGGGAGCTTGTGTTATGCTCATACACAATCTCACAAAGGTGACAAGTTTGCTCCAAGGGGTCGAAGGTGTGTCTTTGTTGGGTATCCATATGGTAAGAAAGCCTGGAGATTGTATGATTTGGAAACAAACGATTTCTTGATTTCTCAAGATATTGTGTTCTTTGAAGAGGAGTATCCCTTTCCTCGATCTTCACCATCTCCTTCCGTGAAAGAAGTTTCTATTGGACCCGGCCCGCCAGACTTAGAAGCTTTGGTCGATATTGAAAAAACTGCTACTGGGCCGTTGATTGGTAATCCATTACCAGGCCCAATAATTTTGGAGAATCCATTACACTCTCCTCCTCCGAATCGCGACACTGTTCTTCCTGTGCCATCACCTCCGATCCCTCCTCCGTTGTCCCTGACACCGCCTTTATCGCCACCTCCACCTTTATCACCGCCTGGTAATCCCGCTGATTCGCCTCTTACCTCTACATCAACATCTTCTCAATCTTCGCCCTCATCCTCGCCACAACCGGTTGTTGAAGATGATGACGCGGTGCCGATAGAGGTGCCTCTTCGTCGCGGTTCTTGTCCGAGGCAACCGTCTATCAAGCTCACTGATTATGTTATCAACACCGCTCAAACGAAATGTTTAGGTCCATCAACCTCTCTTTACCCGATTGATAGATATGTGAATTGCTCTCGTTTTACAGTTACTCGTTGAGCTTTTCTCGTTGCTATTGCTACTGATGTGGAACCAAAGGCTTACAAACAGACAATTAAGAATTCTGTTTGGACGAAAGCCATGGGGTCAGAAATAGAAGCTCTCGAGGACAACCACACTTGGACAATTGAGGATCTTCCTCCCGGTAAGAAGGCTATTGGATCCAAATGGGTCTACAAAATCAAGCATAACTCTGATGGTACAGTTGAATGCTACAAGGCGCGTTTGGTAGCTCTTGGTAACAAGCAGGTTGAAGGGGTTGATTATGCTGATACGTTTGCTCCGGTTGCACGGATGCAAACCGTTCGTATGTTTCTCGAAGTGGCTGCCGGTAACAACTGGCCTATACATCAACTAGATGTTCACAACGCCTTCTTGCACGGAGATCTTACTGAGGAAGTTTATATGAAGCCTCCACATGGCTATTTTACGGATGACAATAAGGTATGTCGACTTCGAAAATCTTTATACGGTTTGAAGCAGGCTCCCCGTTGCTGGTTTGAAAAGCTCACTCAGGCATTGAAAGGTTATGGTTTTGTCCAATCTTTGTCTGACTATTCATTGTTTGTTTTTCACAAACGGGGCATTCTCACAAACGGGGCATTCACATCAACATTCTTATTTAAGTTGATGACATGATTGTCTCTAGTAATTCGAATGAGGCTCTTGCTCTTTTCAAAGGGTATTTGGCATCCTGTTTCAAGATGAAAGATCTAGGCACACTCAAATATTTTTTGGGCATTGAGGTGACTAGGAGTTCCAAGGGATTTTATCTCAGTCAACGTAAGTATGCATTAGAAATTGTTGCAAATGCTGGCATGTTGGGTTGCAAACTGGCCAGTTTTCCTCTTGAGCAACATAAGCAATTGGCTTTGTCCAAATCTGCACTTCTCTCCGATCCTGAACCGTATCGACGCATGATTGGGCATCTAATCTACTTGGCAGCAACACGTCCAGATTTGGCGTTTAGCATTCACATCTTAGCTCAGTTCATGAAATCTCCTCGACATGACCACTGGCTTGCTGCGTTACGAGTTGTTCAGTATTTAAATAGGCACTCCTGGTCAAGGAATTTTATTAAAGGCCCAGCGGAATTTTCAGATCACTGGTTGGTGTGACTCCGACTATTCCACTTGTCCTCTCACTCGCAGGTCAGTTTCTGGATATTTTGTACAACTAGGTTCTTCACCGGTCTCATGGAAAACCAAGAAATAGGACACAGTCAGTCAGTCTTCAGCAGAGGCTGAGTATAGAGCTATGGCTTTCATCACCAAGGAGTTACTTTGGCTCAAGCGTGTCCTACATGATCTTGGTGTCTCTCACCCCCAGCCTATGCGACTTTATTGTGATAGTCAATCCGCTATTCATATAGCCACAAATCCGGTCTTCCATGAGCGCACCAAGCATATCGAGAATGATTGTCAGTTTTTCCACGATGAGATTCAGTCCCGCAACCTTCACTTACTTCATGTTCCAAGCAAGAAGCAATTGGCTGATATTTTCACAAAACCACTCGGCGCAACCAGCTTCGATGACTTCCGCGCCAAGCTGGGCATCTTAAATCTCCATGCTCTAGCTTGAGGGGGGGGGGGGGTAATGGGATATTATTCGATATCCTCTATCATATCCCGTACAATATGTAATTATATTATCTAGTTTCCTTAATCTGTCCTAATTAGACTTGCTCTCTATTCCTTTGTATTGTATATAATCATGAACTCGATATTGTAATAATACAGAAGATATTCGATCATCTTCTTCCTCTGTGCCTCTGTTCATCCTGTTTTAAGAGCATAATCTAACACAGCTTCCTTAAACGCAAGACCAATAGAAAATGTTTGCCGAAAGTGTAAATTTCCATCTCCCCTTTGCCTGATCCGTTGGCCTCGTTTTACCGGAACCACTTCGGCATGTTCGGAGTCACTGTCACTGTCACTGTCACTGTCACTTTCAGGGCACGCATTATGCTGCATCGGCAGCTCATCTCTAAATTGAGCAACATCATCTTCAATTTCTAACTGAAACTTGTTCATCAACTCTTCATCATCATCTTCATGGGATCCGCTATCGGAAGAACTTGAATCATTGTCGTCTTCATCAGAAATTCCAAAGTCTGGGTCACTTGGATCACTTTCATCTTCCAACATCTTAAGACGCCACTCTCTCTCAGAATCGTGTACTTCACCACTAATTAATATTGGAGAAAAGATAAAAGGATTCATCTCAAAATTACAAAACATGTACTGCAGTCATGCTATTAGAGTTTAAATATCTTACCTCATTGCAACCTGAGAATCGAGGCACTTCCTTGAACCAAATGATATCCTCTTCCCTTAATCAATGTCTCAACTGCTGAAACCATATAAACCCCTAGTTTTTTTCTCTCTCGATTTTGTCTCTGGTACTTATAAAGGTATCGACTTATGTTTACATTTTGAGTTTTTGGTTTAAGTATTAATTACAACTAGGATGTCGGTCCGTGCGTTGCCGCACGAGAAAATAAAAACTTGAAATGATTAACATTGTTAATTTTACATTTCGAGTAAAAAACGGAACAAAACATTTGTTGGATCAAAATATTGCAACTTTATATAAACAAAGAGTAACAAAAACAAAAAGATGTGAAATAAAAAGGTGTAAAAATTAATAGATGTGATCTTTGAAACATTGAGGTACAACAAAGAGGTGTAAACATAAAGGTATGAAATAAAAATGTGTAAAAATAAATAGATTGAAACATGGAGGTACAACAAAGAGATGCAAAACTTAAGAGGTGTGATTTTTGAAAGATGGGGACATGACGAAAAGACACGATTAATAATATGCAGCTGTTGGGATTATTAATAATTTTAAACCGTTAGATGGAAAAGTGGAACTAATCTCCTCCATTGGATTAAAGTTGACACAAAAAGTGGGTTTGCTATTATATATTTAAAAATTAAAAAAACGCTTCAATAAAACAATTTTTTAGTTTTACTTATTAACTTGTAAGTTTTGAAAATACTGAGTAAACAATTTTTCGAAACTTGTTTATGTTGTCCAGAAAAAGTTTTTATATAATAAACAAAGAGGTGTAAGACATAGAGATGTGCAATAGAAAAGTGTAAAAATCAATTTATATGATCTCTGAAACATGGAGGTACAACCAAGAGATGTAAACATAGAGGTATGAGATAAAAAAGTGTAAAAATAAATAGATGTGATTTTTGAAACATGGAGGTACAACAAAGAGATGCAAAACTTAAGAGGTGTGATTTTTGAAAGATGGAGGCACGACGAAAAGACACGATTAATAGTTTGCAACTGTTGGGATCATTAATAATTTTAAACCTCTAGATGGAAAAGTGTGTGCGGTTTTCACTAGATTGAAGTTTATATTCGTATCCACCATATATTAGGAATTGATTTCTCACTTATGTCTATGAATCGGTACCATCATGTTCTTCAATCAACAAGAGCGAAAACGAAGTCGATGTGGTGAAACATGTGATAATAATATCTCACCTTTTGATGTTTTCTTCTTTGGGTTAAACACTAATTTTAGAAATTACTTGCATTTTTTTTTTTTTTTTGGCAGATTCCATATCACTTTAAAAGTGACTGTTATACATTATGTTTTTAAAAAATTGTATATACAGATTAATTAGAAAGTCATCAAAGACTAAATAAGTTACCTTTAGTAGATCTTTTCTTTCTAACTTGACTTGTCATTTGGTCGTGCTTACGCTTTCTAGAATTTGATTTTGTGTTGTCACAAGTATGTCTGACTTTTTCTTCGACACTCTCTATTTTCAAGCTCATTTGTAATATTTCTATATATTATCAAAATGTTTGATACCCAGAAAGTATAAGAAATTAAAATTCAACTAAAATTTTAAAAGCTTTATTTACAAAAGAATAGAAACTAACCTGGATCATTTATATCTAATGGACATCCTACATAATTTTTTTTTTTACATTTATACCATGTTTGTTAAAAAAATAAATAGGTTAAATAATAGAACATATATAAATTTATAATTATACCATGTTTGTTAAAAAATTTTGGCTTAGCATCACTGCATATCATCGTGCCTCTCGTATCTTCGTTTTGGTTTTTCCAGAAAGTTAAAAAATAAAATCTGCACATTAAGAATTAGAAACATTAGCCATGCAGAAAAATATAGCACGCGTATTTATTCAACGGATCAAAAACATGAAAACCGGAAAGGCTAAAAATATTAAAGAGACTAAAAGTTTACAAAACTAAGATTAATGTATGAACTTAGTAGTGTCGACTAACAATAATAATAATCTAACCGAAGAAACACTACAGGTCAGCGAAAACATTAAATTACCTTGAATTAGAGATTGATGCTTGTTAGTTAAAAACACTTCAATTAAACAATCTTTTAGTACTCAGAAAACAATTTTTGAAACTTATGTTGTCCAAAAAAGTTAATATATAATAAACAAAGAGGTGTAAGACATAGAGGTGTGAAATAAAAAGGTGTCAAAATTAATAGATGAGAAACATGGAGATACAACAAAGAGGTGTAAGACATAAAGGTATGAAATAAAAATGTGTTAAAATTAAGAGGTGTGATATTTGAAAGATGGGGGTGTAATGAAAAGACATGAATAATATGTACAACAAAGAAGTGTAAGACATAGAGGTACAACAAAGAGGTGTAACACATAGAGGTGTGAAATTAAAAGGTGTAAAAATTAATAGATGTGATTTTTGAAACCAGGAGGTACAACAAAGAGATGCAAAGACTAAGAGGTGTGATTTAAAAGGTGTAAAAATGAATGGATGCGATTTTTGAAATCAGGAGGTACAACAAAGAAATGCAAAGACTAAGAGGTGTGATTTTTGAAAGATCGGGGTGCGACGAAAAGACACGATTAATAATTTTAAACCGTTGGATTAAAACTGGAACCAATCTCATCCGTTGGATTAAAAGTTGACACAAAAAAGTGGGTTCAGGTGTCAAAATTAATAGATGAGAAACATGGAGATACAACAAAGAGGTGTAAGACATAGGGGTATGAAATAAAAATGTGTTAAAATTAAGAGGTGTGATTTTTGAAAGATGGGGGTGTAATGAAAAGACATGAATAATAGGTACAACAAAGAGGTGTAAGACATAGAGGTACAACAAAGAGGTGTAACACATAGAGGTGTGAAATTAAAAGGTATAAAAATTAATGGATGTGATTTTTGAAACCAGGAGGTACAACAAAGAGATGCAAAGACTAAGAGGTGTGATTTAAAAGGTGTAAAAATGAATGGATGTGATTTTTGAAACCAGGAGGTACAACAAAGATATGCAAAGACTAGGAGGTGTGATTTTTGAAAGATGGGGGTGCGACGAAAAGACAGGATTAATAATTTTAAACCGTTGGATTAAAACTGGAACCAATCTCATCCGTTGGATTAAAAGTTGACACAAAAAGTGGGTTCAGGTGTCAAAATTAATAGATGAGAAACATGGAGATACAACAAAGAGGTGTAAGACGTAGGGTATGAAATAAAAAAGGTGTTAAAATTAAGAGGTGTGATTTTTGAAAGATGGGGGTGTAATGAAAAGACATGAATAATAGGTACAACAAAGAGGTGTAAGACATAGATGTACAACAAAGAGGTGTAACACATAGAGGTGTGAAATTAAAAGGTGTAAAAATTAATGGATGTGATTTTTTAAACCAGGAGGTACAACAAAGAGATGCAAAGACTAAGAAGTGTGATTTAAAAGGTGTAAAAATGAATGGATGTGATTTTTGAAACCAAGAGGTACAACAAAGAAATGCAAAGACTAAGAGGTGTGATATTTGAAAGACAGGGGTGCGACGAAAAGACACGATTAATAATTTTAAACCGTTGGATTAAAACTGGAACCAATCTCATCCGTTAGATTAAAAGTTGACACAAAAAAGTGGGTTTGCTATTATATATAGATTTTAATTTGATTTTAATTTTAAAGTTGACACAAAAATGTTTAGATTTAAAAGACGTGGGGATAGAACTTGAAATTCAAATTAGGTGGGGATTTACATTGTCAAACTTTTTTTGTGTGGCTAGAAACAAAGGCTAAAGTTTCGTGGGGGTGAAGCAAGAATTGGAACTTTGCAGGGGGCTACAACTCGACTAATACACGCACTTTTCTAAAAGACTCATCTATTTTTTTTTTTATAAAACTATCACAATTTTTTCTTACAATCAAAAAGAAAGATGGAGAATCATTTTCATAATTGTCTTATCGTTTGGTTGATCGTGCCTTTTCAAACAACGCAGGGTTATATCGGCTTTTATTTCCAAGTTTGCTAGTTGTGATGCTTTTTTTTCTTTTTTGTTGAACCCATAGCTTATATGAATCATCTCCGAAATAGTAAATATATATATATACTCATAAGAAGATATATATACTATATCTCATCTTATCACCCAATAAAATATATTCTTCAAATAAGTTTTAACTTTTGACTCAAACGCCCAAAGAACCAAGCTCCAATATGTGTGAGGCATGTGTTTGTGTAATGTGCGTTTCTAAACTAGCTAGCTAGCTAGCTAGTATTAAAATTTTATGCAAAGCCACTGGACCAATCATATACCGATACATCACTAAATTTTATTTTGTTTTTTCGAATCCAAAAAAAAATAATCACCTAATTACTATTTCTGATTGTGTTTTAAGTTTTACAGTAAAGAATATATTGTTGGTTACACAAACTTCACAAGTCTGTCATTACCCGTACGAGTCTTAAGTGCATGGTCTCTCATCAAGCTAAGCTCAAAACCTCTAAAATAATTGATCATCCTTTAAGAGCTGGAATCAAATATTAAAACCAGAAAACCATTAACCGTGATAAATTTGCATATAGCTTTAGCCTAGAAAGAACCATCTCGGAACAGTTTCTAGGGTTCACCCAGATTTCACAGTTTCCAGTAATTACTTGGACAGGAAGCAACGCACATAACTCTTCGAGATTAACTACAAATGATGCTCTCTCAGATTTTGTCGACCCTTGGCTTGACGGAGATTACACCGGTATCATCCGGTTCCCGTAACAATGTCATATACGGCGCCAGAGATCCGCCAAATTCGACTCCTCCACATCTCCAACCTTCTTTCACTTTATTTCTCCTCTTGACCTCTCTGTTCACTCCAGCTCTGTTCTCCCACCACTAACGGAGCTTTCCACAGCCACAAAATGACCAACCAGATCCATCAATGGTTCCCAAAACCATCGCTTAAACGTCACTTTTCTCTCCTCTCTCTCTCCTCTTCCTCTTGTCTCACTTTTCGGTTAGCAATATGTACAACCATAAGTCCATAACTCAGCGACACTGTACCATATAAGTGACGTGACCCTGATTCGATGGAACACAAAACTAAACCAACCGGGGAAACGATCAACACTACACGTCAACGACTCACCTCTTCACGTGACACAACACGTCAACGACTCACCTCTTCACAACCATTATGATCGGTTCTATACATTGACTATGCATGATCCATGGTTTAGCTTGTTTAATTTCTCGGTTTAACCATCATGACAACACATATACGTGGGTTAGGGTAAGACTCCGACCCTAAAAACCCATACTCGGACATACTGGCCGATAAAAATTTTTCTTAGGGCCTATGTAATTCTACTTAATTACTTAACAAGACATAACAGCGGATATGTATAACAAGTGCAATAACTTAAAAATACGGATTCATTAATAATAAGAGGTTCGATTCATCCTTAAAAATAACAATTGTCTCATGCATGAAGATAACGAAAACTAATAAAAATAACGCCATGAACAATTCTACCCAAAGCCACCATCCTCCTCCTCCCTTGCCTTCATCACACGAGCTGGTCAACCACTAAAATCCCGATCATCGGACCTTTTTTTACCTGCATCCATTAAAAGGAGGCGTTAGTAAACAAAGTTTACTTAGTGGAGCGGTCATCCTGTCTCACTAGGCTCAGTTCAACGATCTCAATCTAACACAGAGTATATTCCAATCAAGTCACGCAAGTCAAACAATTCCCATAAGATAGTTGCCTAAATCGCTTAGACCAACCACCATTCATATTGCAATAGAACACATAACCATAATAACACAAGCAATCAACAAGATTAAATAAACCACGGGTCACGAGAATCAACCATGGAACTCGGCCACAGTCACGCATTCACCTTCGGTATCGACCTAAAGTGTTGAACTCTCGGTTCCTATGCTCGGATCTGATCCCCGCTTCGTTCTTCTCTCGACTTGGACTTAGGATCTTTCGGTTTAAACTTCAATGGAATTCTCTCTTTCTCTCTTGCGGCGGCTCTTGGATGCTTATGCAAAAACCAGAGAAATTTTAAGGGTTTTCGTCCCTTATATAGGATCCATGAACCGTCCTAATTGCCTTAGAATGATAAGTCTCACCGTCCCTAACTTTCCTTGTTTTTCGCATCTATCCTTATCCGATCACCTTTCCTTTTACCGCGAGTTTCCATTTCTCTCGCGTTTCCATACCCGTGAGTCGGCTTAAATCTCCGCGAAATTTCCGAGTCCTTTAGGCCTCTTCACGTGATACAACACAAGTCAACACACCTTCACAACCATTATGATCGGTTCTATACATTGACTATGATCCATGGTTTAGCTGGTTTAATTTCTCGGTTTAATCATCATGACAACATATACACGAGGGTTAGGCTCCGCCGTTACCTTTCTCGGCTACAGCGGTTTGTTCTCCGGTGAAAACGTTACACATGACGGTGTTTATCTTATTTTCCCCATTTCTCTATTGATTAAACTGGGAGTTCATGACTTCTATCAGCCTTAATCTCGTTACTTAAGTTCACAATTTTGGAACAATAGGGCTTAAAGAGTTTAAGAGATGGAAATTATAACTTTGCTACTTTTTGCAATTGTGGCATTACTTAGGAGTTAGGACTGGTGTGTCTCTATAGAATAGTTCGAGAGCAAGCAAAGCATGTTGAGTTAGAAAAGTTTATATGACATCTTTAGCATCTGATTCAAAGATGACATGCCTGAACCTCAAGCTGCTAACAGAGAGGACTGCCCATCGCAGGTACTGCTTCTACTTCATCATTTAAGAAAGTAACAAGTCTTGTTAAGGTTCAAAGGCTTAAAAATCCAATAGAATCCAAGGTGGTTTGAGACAATACAAATGAATGTAACTCAGGAAGTAGAACAAGAAACAGAGAGTGTGACGAATATATGACAGTTTGAGAGAAAGAGAGGAGCACACACAAGTTAACAAGTTCACTGGTCAACCGACTCCACCTATGTAATGCGGCTAAAATTAGTTAACAAATGAGTATATCACTACTAAGAAAGCGTAGAAGAAAGGTAAATTTTTACGCAAGGCTCAAAAGTTGAAGGGAATGATGAATTAATCGAATGATGCAGAGCTTCACCATATATTTCTGTAACAACCGGACACGATAAATTGCAATTACTAAACTTTCAGACACAAACTGAACGTGTAAAAGCGAAACTAACAATATATTCACATTGATGATCTTCGTACTATGTTGTCTCATCTGTGAGATTTAAGATTTAACAAAACTAATAACCAAATTTGCAAAACGCAAGCAAAATATGAGATAATTACTGAATCCAGAGTCTGAAATACTATAAAACCAAAAAACACAAAGACGTGGTTTCTGATCTAAAGAGCATTACAACACCAAATAGAAATTCATTTCACCACACCAACCAAAATGAAAGAAACACACTGCGAAAAACCCAATTAGATTCACGCACAAACTCCTTTCTAACCAGAAAAAGGAGTAAAACTGCGTTCTCGAGGCGTTCCGATTCCGAATATAGTATTAAGTTCAGCTTGGGACCCTAAACACAAAAAAACTTACACTCTTCTTCAGACGAAGAACATAACATTCTCAAGCTCTGCGTGCAGCTTGAAAATTGCTTTGTCCTCGATTGTAAGAGATGATAATGAAGAGGCAAGCGAAGCAGCAGATGTAGAAGCTCCCCTCGGCTGCCTAATGTTCCTTTCACGAGAGCTTGCCTCATGGTAAATCCTTCCTCTATAGGCAACCATGTCAGCATAATAAACCGGAGGAACAAGAGAGACGGGTTTGGTGCAGCGAGTGAAAGTGAAACACATCTCGAAGATGAGCTTCTGAACCTGATCTGATGTGAATCCAAGTTCATCCCAAAGAGTGTAGTAATGAGTCGGTTTGCTTGTCCCGATCCCTCCATGGTGACTGCATAGGTAGAAATCATACTCATACGGGTGAATGACTTTAGTATCAACAACCGTACCTGAAGGCACATTGCCCTTGTCGCTTCCATCATTGCTTGTAGCGGGGAAGAAACGGGTTTGGTGACGTTTCTGTGCTACGATGACCGTTATCTTTGGATTGTAATTATTCTTCTCAAAAGTCAGCTTGACATCAAGCAACTCCACATTGAGAACCATATCGAACTGAGCATCGCTGACACCATCACGGAATATCACAATCTTGTTAGGTCGTTTCCCAGTGGACTTAAAATGAGCTTTGACAAGCTCCAAGCAAGCACCCCCAAATCCTTGTATTTCCTCTTTACGGTGAGGTTGGGCAATGACTCTAGCTGCATAACGGTTAGCTGCAGGCCAGTTTAGTGTACCAACGACAGCAACAATAGACGGGCTCATCTTGTCTCGAGCAGCGGGATGATTGACATCGGCACCAATGAACATGACCTCATCACCTTTTTGGAAGAAAGAGAAAGTATTATCCATCAGCTCGACGTTGCTTCCACCAACCTTTGCGTTCATCTTGAGGGCAAGATTTGCAAGGTACTGATCAGAAATTCTACCTCCTCTAGTGGCAGACCCGGTCAAGAAACACTGAGTTACCAGACCAAGTTTGGTTTCTGCTACCCATTTCAGAGTCTTGTAGCCATCGGCCCTCCCGGACATAGCACAAAGAACAAGAGTAGGACGAGCCCCGCCATGCTTACGAGAAGCCTCTTCAATTACAGACCGAAGCAACTCCTCAAGAGCATTACAATTAGAAAGCGTATCCATTCTGGATGTTTTGTAAACGATAGGAGGCTCCATCTGCATCCCAAGTTTCCAACAACGTTCCATCAGGGCATCCACAAAGTCATTAGGCATCTTGTTATATCTCTCGGATGCGGTGAAGTCAAGTACAGCCCAATGCTTGACTATAGATCCCCTTGTGACTCCCTTCTTCATAAGGTTCCATTGGTTGTTCTGTCTCGCGTTGGGTTCCTCGCTCACAGCTCTCCCTCTATCTGCCAACTTCAATGTTGGGGCCTTTAGTACACGACCTTCCACATGTGTCATGTTTGTATCCACTTTCAATCCGAAGTTTCCAATGATTTCTCCACTGTCATAAACACACATGCAAAAGGATTAGATTGACAAAAAATTTTAAAAGAGAAAATAAAAGTGAAGTTCTTTGTACACATACCCGCTCGGTCCATTACGAGACTTTATCATCTTATCTATATTTTTCTGTCTTTGTTGTGGATTGACCAGTGACAACTTCTTTAACCACAACGCTGAATCCTTATCTAAGTCATCCTTTGGATAAATCTGACCTTCAACCAAGTCGCAGAACTCCATGGGGACTAAATTTTCCCGACCATTTTTCCCCAAATCCAAGCAAGGAATATCTTTGTGTTCTATGTCTCTTCCATACTTGATCCTGAAATACTCAACAATGGTAGTTTTTCTTGGCGGCTCGTTTCCCTCTTGGTCAATAAGATCAAATTTGATGTCTTTTGTGTCTTTCATACTCAGCCCTACAATGGTGAGTTTCTGCTTGTTCTTTCGATGATTGACAGTGACTTTCAAACCAGTCAATTCCCTTTCCACATCACGCCTACAATTCCTGAACTGACGCATATCAGACCAGTTAAAGTACAACTTCAAGTAGTCGATGACTGACATTGCTTTGCGAAACGCCAAAACGGAGTAGTCCAAGCACAATGATAAACCTTGTGCCGTGGGCTTCAGAGTATGACGATACCCTTTCGCAGGTGCAACCCCGAAGCCAAAGTCTTCATCAGGCTCAGTCTCACGAGTGAAAAAGCTTTTACCAACTGTGATCATACACTTGGAAGGATGCTCTTTCATGACAACATCCATCCCTTGCAATACATCACGCGGATTCAAAGACGTGCTCCCTGTCATGTACTCTTTCAAGTCACGTAGCTTCAGAGCATTCACCTGATTGATGGTAAACGTATAGCTACGACCTCTCATCTCTTCAGTTGCAGGGAACTCCACCTTGAATGAACCCGTAGGCAGTTCAGCCGCGCTGAAAATGTTCTTCTGACCATCATAAGCAGTCATAGCAAAGGGAAACTCTTGAGGATTGTCGGTGAACACCTTGTCCCTGACCATAGCTAGCTCAAACCTCGATATCTTCTTAGTAAGATTATCTCCTTTGATTTCAACATCATAATGTCTTATGACACTATCAGGATTGAAGTTGACTCTAAAATGATTGACATATAGATTAACACGCCGCACAGCCACAACACCGCCTCTATCAGGTCGCTTCATTGGTTCTTTCCTATCAGTAGACACAACTTGTACAGATGGTCTTGGATTCACAACTTCAGCAACTGTTAAATTAATATATAAACAAAATAATCACATAAATAATCTCCCTAATGATTCATAATTAAGTTGCAAACATTTTATTGTAATCGTTTTATGAAATTTTCACCAATCTCAATTCCCAAAATCTCCCTAATGATTCATAATTAAGCTCAATCATTTTATTATAATCGTTTCTGAATTTTCCCTAATCTCAATTCCCAAGGGTACGAAAACAAAAAATTGAAGCTATGAATAAATTGAGAGCATACCACGAACGGGTTCAGAAACCACAACGGAGGTAGACGGAGAAGCCAAATCAGAAGAAACCTGTGGCTTACGACCCCAAGCGCCCCTACCAGCATGACTCACTTGTGTCACCTGAGCCTGCGGCGGCTGAGGAGCCGCCTGTGGACGAGGTTGTTGCAACTGAGTACCACGGCCACCGTAACCTGACGGAGGTCCTGCTTGTGTCACCTGAGTCTGCGGCGGCTGCGGAGCCGCCTGTGGTCGAGGTTGCTGGAACTGAGTCCCACTCCCACGGCCACCGTGACCTGAAGGAGGTCCCCACTGACTCTGGCTTCTGAAATCCTGTTGCTCACCGCGACCTTGACCACGATTCCCACCGCCTCGCTCTGAGCCGCGACCACGACCGCGATCTCCGCCGCCATAACCGCGACCACGATCTCCTCCACCTCCTCCTCCGCCGTAACCACGACCTCCACCACCACCATCACCACGACCTCCGCCGCCTCTACCACGGCCATCACCACGACCTCCTCGGTAACCACCTCGCTCCATAGGATTAGGATTTGATTGGATCGTAACGGGAAGACACTTTAGTGAAAAATAAAATAAAAGCTTTGGCTCTCTGCTCAGAGAAGCTATTGAAAAATATATATAAAGAAAAGAGAAGAAGCCTTAACTCGTAAGGAGTTTTGGTAAAAAAAAGTTCGCGAATGTTCCTTTTGTAAACCCACCGTAAAACATGGGAAGTACAATCGTCTTTTAACTTTTTTTTATTTTTTCTTTTTAATCGTCGTCTCGTAGTCGTCTCTTTTTTTCTTTTTTCTTTTCTATCCTTTATTCCTTAATTACAACTTTATTTATACGCAATAAAACTTTCCTTAATCACAAATATAACATTTTTTTTATTGAGTTAAATCAATTTACGGGAAAAAAAACAAACAAAAGTTTCATGTTTATCTTGTACCCACGATTTTTCGTGTGCAAAATCTTTTAACTGTTTCACGTTCCATCATTATGAATTAACTAAACCACTAATGGGTGTTGTTAACTGTTAAAACATGGGTGTAAATAAAAACTTGGTACTTGTAAATAATTAATACTACTGATTAGTAGTAGTAACTTGTACTAATAAATTTATCTTTAAAGTTTTGGTTGTTAGAGGCTGTAACGGTAGCTTTAAATTGCAATTGTATTTTTTTTTCTTTGTAATACACTTATGTTTATATATATTAGATGAGAACCCGCCTGATGTGCAGATTTAAAATTTTATAAATTAATTTAAATTTAATAAAAATATATTAAAATTTATTGTATGTTATTTATAAATTTTATTTTTGTTATAGTACACTGATTTATATAAATTTACAAATATTTTATTTATGTTACTATTAAAAGTATATTTTTCTACACCTAAACATACTATGTTACAAATATATTCTTTTTCACCACCTATAAAATGTTTATATTAACACATCAAACCAACTATTTTACTTTCAGCATAGTTTTTTAATTAATAAAATTGTTAGCTCAAAAAATATTTTGGATAAAAAATATATTACATAATATACTAATCAATGATATATCATCCCAATAATGTATGACCACCATAAAGAAAATTTCGGCTCCACCCTCATCCCTTATGCAGAGAACCTTGCGTCCAACCCCCTCAACCATGGAAAGAACCTTGGCTCCGCCTTCCTCCCTTGGGGAGATAACCTTGTGTCCAACCTCCTCCATCTTCCTCCCTTGAGGAGATAACCTTGTCCTTTTCAGCTATAGAGAGAACCTCGGCTCTGCCCTCCTCTTATGTAGAGAGAACATGTTCACGTCTTTTTTTAATTTCAAAATGGCTTGTTCCGACAATCAATGAAAATAAAAACATTTTTCTAACGTCACAAATCTTTTGATAGTAACTAATGTTAAATTTTCCAATGTATTTGTGATAGTAACTATGGAGAAGTGAACGTAAAATAGTTGGCTTAATTTGTTTATATATTACAAATATATTAATCAATGATGTATCATAACAATAATGTATGACCACCATGGAGAAAACCTCGGCTCCGCTCTCATCCCTTATGGAGAGAACCTTGCGTCCAACCTCCTCCATAATGGAGAAAACCTTAGCTCTACCTTCTTCTCTTGGATAGATAACCTTGCGTCCAATCTCCTCCACCTTCCTCCCTTTAAGAGATAACCTTGTGTCCAACCTTCTCCACCATAGAGAGAACCTCGGATCTGCACTCCTCCTGTATGGAGAGAAAATGTTCATGTCTTTTTGCTATCTCAAAATGGCTTGCTCTAACAACCAATGAAAGAAAAAACCTTTTTTTTTAACGTCACAAAATCTTTTGATAATAACTAATATTAAATTTCTCAATGTACTCTTGGAAGTGTCTTTGACACACCATGATGTATCCTCTGTCTCCATAGCGCCTCAACCGCCACCTTGCTTAGTGAGCCCATGTCCACTCTCAGTCCATGGGCCCACATTCCTAAGTAGATTCTGCATCTATTCCCAGCCCGTGGACCCACCCATATTTGACGGCCGGTTTGTTACGTGTGGGAGACTCTAAATACTTACTTACCGACCTTACTAATAAACATATAATATTTTCTTATGTTTTGTTCTCACTCGCAAAATTTCGACAATCACTTCCAGGAAGGTCACCCATCATGAAGTTCTCTCATGACCCTTGACCATAAAATAAGTGCATTTTGATGACATATGTGGCAAAATCAATTCTTTTAAATCTTTCTGCAAGTCTATGAGACCGATGTCACAGTAATTAAAGAAGAAACGACGTCGTTTTACCAATTAACGGATCTTGTTAACGCCTAATTAACCCCGTTTAATATCTCCGTATGGCCAGTCAACATTGTGTTTCAAATGACGAAGTCAACAAAATTTCATAATTTAAATAGAAGTCAAGAAAAAGAAATGAAAACTTTTGTCAACAAATAAAAACTTTGTGATTTAAATCAATGAAAATACTACCTTCAATATTTTAATGATATTTTCCCCAATCAAAAAGCCTTAACACGTAAAGAGAGTTTTGATAAAACAAAAGTTCTCGAATGTTTCTTTTGTAAACCCACCATAAAACATGGGAAGTACAATCGTCTTGTTACTTTTTTTACTTTTTAGTTGTCGTTGTCTTGTCTCTTTTTCTTCTTCTATACTTTATTGTTTATTCCTTATTTACAACTTTTATACACATAATAAAACCTTTTCCTTAATTACAACTATATCATTTTTATTGATTTAAATCAATTTAGGGGAGAGAGGGGAAGAACCAAAAGTTTCATGTTTATATTGAAACCACGATTAACCATGACTTTTCGTGTGCACAATCTTTTAACTGTTTCACATCAGTGCCTGTCCGGTGAAATCCGAGGTCCAATACAAAAAAAAGAACATAATTATGGTTTTTTTCAAAAAAAAATAAAATAAACGCTCATATTTATTAAACTTTTAATTTTAGGATTTTTTTGTTAATTATAGGGACCTCTTTTACTAATTTTGAGAATTTTTTCTAATTTTAAAACATATTTTATTAACTATGAGATATTTTCAAATTATGGGGCTTTTAAACTAATTTTTTTAACTTTTTTAAAGCTTATTATTAAATATTTTTCAAATTATGAGGTCTTTTTACTAATTTTAGAGGGATTTTGAAGCCTTATTAGTTCATAAAAAAAAAAAATCTTCTAAAATGGGTTTTAAAATTTTGAGGCCCAATACAAATGTTTCATCAGAATTAGTGCAGGGCCGGGCCTGTTTCACGTTCTTCCATCATTATGAATTAGCCAACCATATAGGCGTGTGTTAAAGCATGAGTGTAAATAAAATCTTGGTACGTGTAAATAAATAAATAATTAATACTACTGATTAGTAGTAGTAACTTTTAACAGCATGACCATTGGTGATGTTCTCAAATTGGGTTCTCAATTGACATTTTAATATTAGAAAATTATTTAATTTAAATTTTATTTGCTTTTAAAAATCGACCAATCAGAACATTAGTTTTTCTATGTTTGGTTTCATCTTTTTTTTTTTTTTTTTTTTTTTTTTTTTGTTAAATGTTTGGTTTCATCTTTTGAATATCTTTTGGATGTTGATGTTAATTTTTATTTGATTTCTTTAATATATATTTAAGATTATTATTTTTGATATCAAATATTTGTTATGATCTGTTTATTATTTTCGTGTAACGATCCAAATTTTTTTTTTGGTGTTTTTTGGTGAAGTGTAACGATCCAAATTTGACCTCTATTCAAATGTGCCTAAAATTTGATTAAATAATTCATATACATTTTTAGTTAAGTTACATTTTATTTATATGTTTGAGACTTTGAGTTATTAAAAGTATTAATGTATTCGTAGTTGGTCATAATGTTTTCTTTTCTTCTATTAGGATCATCGTGTTAGTTATTGTCTGATTAAATAGTTGGTTTAGCACAATTGGGTCTATTGTTTGATTAAAGAATAGATTAGCATTTGGGCCATATGTTAACCATGACTTTTCTGTGTGCACAATCTTTTAACTGTTTCACACATTCTTCCATCATTATGAATTAACTAACCATATAGGTGTGTTAAAGCATGAATCATATATATGAAAGGAGATGAACTCTCTCCCTCAGCTTGACATGTCAGCACCTAAGAAAAAGACACGTGTACTCTTCCTTTTTTAAACATACAAAACCAGTTTATTAATCAATGGGTCGATTCATTTCTAATAAAGAAAACCGCGACGAGAGAGAGAGCAGCTGTGCATTTCAAGTTCCAACGAATCTCAAAAGATAGAGAGACTTGGGGGGGGGGGAGATAATTAGTCGCGGCTGTTCCTCCCAGGGGATCTCCTCCTCCGTTTCCTCTCTGTACGCTTATGGTAGATGATGATTAGAGAGGGGAGGGTTTATGTTTATCGGCAAGCTACGCACGTACACCACCGTCATTTGAGCTATTTTAGAAATTGAGACTTGGGGGGGGGAGATAATTAGTCGGGGCGGTTCCTCCCAGGGGATCTCCTCCTCCGTTTCTTCTCTGAACAGTTACGGTAGATGGGGATTAGAGAGGGGAGGGTTTATGTTTATCGGGAAGCTAAGCACGCACACCACCGTCCTTTGAGGTATTTTATTAATATTGAATTGAAATTGAAATGAAATGCTGGCTTTATTTTCCACTACCGGATGTTTCTTTCTTTGTTTCTTTGTGTGTTTCCGTCTACGATTTCTCTCAACAAGTTCCCCATTTTTGATTAATATTATTTTTGACTCGAGATTGCTTCTCTTTTTTTTAGGTTTGGGTTGTCATGCAAAACCAGTCAATTAAACAAAGGGTCGTTTCATTTTTTAAAAAGAAAAAACAAATTCCCGATCTCCTCCACCACCGACTCTGCTCTTCACGGTGATTCAGTCCGGCTTTGCTCTTCCACCACCACCGTGGCCTGCGACAGTCATAGTAATGACTACCACATCCACCACCTCCGCAACGTCTCTTTCTCTGTTGATTGTTATCTAGTTCGCCAGAGGGAATCGTTGAACGGAGACGACAGAGCAACCAACCAAAGAAGCAGCTCTGTTAATCGACGGTGAAGATAGTGGCGGAGAGTGAAGTGGCAACCACGACGAAAGCGATGTAGAAACTTCAAACGCCGCCTCATCTCCTCCGCCTCTCTGTCTTCAGTTATATCAGCGTGTTGTAATTTGGTCTGGGTATGTTCTTTAACTCTCTAGATCCTTATCTTCGTGGTCGTGAATTTTATTTAGAATTTCCCAAATTTTACTGGATTGATCGGAAAAAAAAAGTTAACTACACCCACATTTTCATCGTTGCTTTAATCAAAGCTTCTGATTTTATCCTTCAAAGTCAAGCACTTTCGCTTTTCTTTCTTTCAGTATTCATCTTTCTCATCTTCCTAATTCAAAACACCAAATCAATACATGAATCATATTTTGGTTGGGTTATCTTTTATAAAATTTTACTTGTTTAGTTGTGCATCTTTTTTCCCCTTCTGACCAATTTGTATTATGTATATTTATAAAATTCAGCCTTCTTCTCCTGAACTTTAGGAGTTGAGATTCAGTGCGAACTTTGGCACGTTCGTTGTGTGTCTTTCAATTCTGCTTTTGCTTAATTCTGTTAGGATCTCTGTGGATTGAAGTTTGATTATCAATGTTGTTAATTGAGAGCAAGTTCAATTCCACTCCTTTACTGAGCATTTGACAAATTGAGAGTCTGAGTGTTAGAAATGAGAAGAGAAAAGAGCTCTGCGTGTCAATGTTTCTTCTCCAGATTGTCTTTAAGAGTTGCTTAGAATCTTTGACGAAGTGATTACTTGCTATGATCCGTGCAGGTAGCTCGGAATCTTGGTAAAACCCTGCGTACATTTCAGCCAACGATTAGAGAGTTACAGGTTTGTTTTCTTATATCAAGACTTTGAGGAAAACATGAGGTTGGTTTTGTATATGTTATGTGCCAACTATTTTAGATTGCTTACTACGTGTCTTTATCTTAGGACGTCTCAAGAGATTTCAAAAGTACCCTTGAGCGTGAAATTGGTCTCGATGACATGTCATGGCCAAATGTGTACAACCAAAACAGAATGAATACTGTTCAACCTTCTCCACCATCTGCTCCCCATATTGAAGATCCTGTGACTGCAAGTGACCCCAGTGAGTGCCCTTTTAAATTTACTATGCATACGCTAACAGAATAGGCATTTGATTGAGACGTAATCAAAAGTAGTTTTGACTCCTGTCTAGACTACCGTGAGAAGATACATTTTAATAGTCACTTAATATGTTTCTCTCGGATTAGTGTTTGTGCAGAAGAACACTCCGTTGCTATCAGTTTTATAGTTTGGTAATTGAGACCAAAAAGGAGGACGAACATGGCCTCACTACTCTATGGATTTAACTAAGATTAGAGAGATGAGGAAACAAAACAAACCAGACCCTTTTCCAGCCAGTTTAGGCAACGAGGATGAGCTCAAGCCACCCAGCTCAGCTACTTCAACAACTGCTAAATTCACACAATTGTTTATGTCAACAAATCATTGATCCTTACCAGGTCTTCCCCTTCCTAAATATATTTCCTCATATGAATCCTTAAAACTCTTGAAAGTAATTTGCCTTGAGAGTGGTCCTGTAATTGCTGTCTTCTGTTTCGTTTATCTCATGTTTTCCCAACAAAATTTAATCGTAATGAGACACTACCCTTCTGGTCAATAATTAGATTAAAACTTCGCCTTTCAAAACAGAACATTCATGAGTCTTACAAAACTGCAGCTCTTCACAGTAAAACCAGTCTCACATCAGATGGTTTAACTACGATTTTCTTAAGTGTCCAATTATATACAACTCTCCAAGATCCTTATTACCCTCAACCATCAGCTCACCGCATCTTTATTTTGTCTCCTCAGAGTACTGTAATCCATTGCTTCATTCCTGCTTCACGAGATGAAGGAAAATACGGTATCTTAAATGAGGGACGAATCCTCCTAATTGGGGGGTTTGAAGTTGCAACGTCCATCCAACACCACAAAATGACCGACCATCCGTTTGTCATCAAATTTAACAGTGGCACACTATTTGTTGAAGACACAACATCATACATGAAGATTGAGAAAGACAAATTCAAAGTTTACAATCATGCTCACTTACTTGGTGTAGCCAATACCAATCTAGCGCTGCCTGGTAAATTCCTCTCCAATACATATAAAAACAACTGACCCTGTAATATCCTCAAACTTAGTACTCTATTTCTTTCTGTGTTCAGATGTAGTAGGCCTAATACTTTCAATTGAAGGCTCAAATTTGAAAGACCCAAACTCGCAAAACAGACTTATTGTGAATTTATGGCTGCAACCGTAAGTGTCCCATCCCTTCTCGGGTCAAGAAGCATATACATATATTATTTCATAACAACACTAACACTTATCATGGTCACCTGTCACAGTACTGTTATTGTCTCAATGACTATTTGGGCTACAACTGCCTCTAGACTTCGAACCATGTTATGTCACCCAAGCTCTGTTGAATCGGCTGTTTTAATAACTGCCGTTAACCCAACTATTCTTGAAGGTACCATTTTGCTGTTAATACTAAAATTCCCCTCTCACTAACATTAAAGAATCGTACTTAAGCACCCTATTATATTTAATCCAAACCTAACACTTTCCAAGATGCAGGCTCACTTTTCCTGGAGTCAACAATATACACTCGGTTTCTATTCGACAAAAACATTGTCCCAATTGCCAATTTTTGTAAACAGTATGTTGTGCTCTTCCTTACCTTCAATAGTATCTAATAATTATAACAATAAACACTACCTTAAAGATTTGAGGTTGGACTGCTTCCTAAAATATCCATGCTCGACATACCTATACCCGCCGTAAAGAAGGAAGTGACTTGTATTGCAAATCTGTGTGCATTCACCAAAAAAAAAATCCAACAGGTTCGGTTATCATTACATATTCGCATTCCTTATATAGTTCATTTTAAAAAATCTCATGTAGCAAATTAACTGTAGGATGCATATTTCCTTTGCCAAGCAATTGTTGTGGATGTATTATCAACGTACGGATGGAACAACATGAAATGCTCATCATGTTATGGAACACTCGAAGCCCACCAAAATACACTTCTTTGTACTCACTGCCAAGTAACAAACCAATTCATGGCAGATAGGTAAAACATTCACTCTTCCCAAAAATTTACAATAACTCTTTAAGAAACATTTGGAAAATAGTTCATCCTATTTCAGGTTCTATATTGCTTTAGCTGTTCTAGATGGTAGTGATATAGCAACATTCATTGTGTCAAACCATTCTCTCATTCATCTCATATGTCGTAAAAAATATGCAAAGATGCGCACAAAAGTATGCATATATAGATAAAGAGCTTCGCTTCTCTTGACATCTGTTTCCGTGATTTTGGTTTCATTCTCGGTATGATAATTAGGTTCAAAATAAATCTACTGTAAACATGTTCCCTGATTTGGCTCCGTACTTGGAAGACCTAAAAGAAAATCATTTCATCTTCGAGCTCAAAATTTCATCCTATAATTACGCTGACATTAACCCCAACTTCACGGTTAATAGGATTCTTACAACACATGACCATGCTAAGGTAAAGTAAAGGTTGTCTTTCAAGCTCTAAATTCTGAATATATTATAATGTTCAAAACCATACATTTTCCCCATTTTTACAAAACATACACTGCTATACAGGATTCATTCTACACATACCCAAACGACGAACAATACAGTTCAGATATCATTATCAACAACAATATAGGTGCATTTGGAGGAATTTCTTAAAAGCAGGATCATGACAGAAGTTCAACAACCGCACCCCACCCGAAGAGTTTCATCATAGTTTTCATATTTACCACAACTTTAGAGTTTATTTAATTTAGAACAATGGCAGAAGCATCTCCTATTTTCATTAGCTTAATTTGATGTTGTCCTTTAATTGTATTTGTAGCAGAAAATGCAATATTATCCGGTCTAAAGTTATAATAATAAATCTCTTCCCTCCAAAATCGTACAAAGTTTTATAATATATAATTACTACAAAGTATCTACCAGAGAACAATCAAAGCATCATCTGAATGCCTAAAAACTTACACAGACAAAATAAATACTTCTTGCATCAGGCCCTTATTGCTCTTGCGAATAAATTTGTGGTTCATATTAACTTCCCCTGCAAGCAACCAATTAATCTTATCTTACATCAATCTCGAAAGTTGGTTGTACAATATAACATAAAAAACATTAAATATAGGCGAACACTATTATAAACCTAATTACTTGAATTTAAAACTTAACACCAATAAAAGTAATAGAAATATACTAGATTAGTACCCGTGCTAGAGCACGGGTTGAAATTTTTTTCATTTATATTATAATTTTAGAATAAAATAATATTCCAAAGATCATGATTAATGCTTGATTAGGACTTTAAAAACTTTTAAAATCAATCATATAAATTATATTTTATTCTAAAATTATAATATAAATAAAAGTTATTTCAACCCGTGTTCTAGCACGGTCCTAATCTAGCATTAAGGTTTAATTTTTAATTTCTGAATACGATCCCGAAGATCACGATTAATGTTGTTAAATTAGCGAGATTTCATTCTTTTTTTTTATGATTGAGAGTATATTTTTATCCCTTTAATAAATTTTTTATCGATGTCATTTATCAATAAAATCTGTGGAAAATAAATTGGTTATATTGTGATTATAGATATTTGGAACCATATACGTGATCTTCCGAAAATAAAGTTTGGAATATCATGAACTATCAATTTGGAATAACCCATTTAAGATTTTCTGTTACAATTAAGGTTTTATTTGTTATAATTAATATATGAATTAATTTATAATCTATGTATAACCTATTTGTAACCATTTACTAAAATTATAAAGTCTACCAAAACAATGTTGTGTACTTCCCTTTTATTATAAAGGGGATAAATAAAATTCACTAACTATCCTTTATATATTTAAAAAAAAAACACAACAAAAGAAATAAAGATAACTTCAATAATGCACAAACAACCAACAAAGCTGAAAATTAAAACAATCAAAGAGAACGTAACTACATTTCAAATCTATACTTCTCATCCAAAGATTCGTAAAGCAAGATACTACTTAGTCTATTACAACAGACACGCAAAAAAAAATAAAAAATAAAAAATCCCAACTACAAAGGGGGATCTAATAAATAATATAAAATGAAGCTGACAAAATGATTTTAATTTAAAAATCTAAATTTTAAAAATAAACTCCCTCCGTTTCAAAATATAGGATGTTTAAGGTAAGGCACACATATTAAGATAATTTACTTTTCTTTTTAAAAAGTATCATATATATATTTAAATTAAAAAAGATTCAACCAATAATAAAGAAGACTGCATAAATAATGATTACAAATTATTAAAATATATATTAAAATTTACATAAAAATAGGCCAAAACATCTTATATATTGAAACGGAGGGAGTATAAGACATGGGCGACCCACATATCCCCTATATAATAAAACGGAAGTACACAACTTTTTTGTGTAGACTATATAATATAGGTTATAAGATTAATTATTTTAATATTTGATAGGTTATAAGTTGTAAGTTATATGAATTGTAACCAATAGTTAAATCTTAATTTCAGATCTCTTAACAAGGATATTCCAAAAAAATAAAATAAAATCTCCACAGGATATTTAATTACCCATATATAGGCAACAAAATCTCAAAAATTAATCAGTCTTTTACGGATAAGAATGATTTTCGATTATACTAGCGGGTTGAAATTTCAAAAAAAATTCAAGTCCTTATATTTATCATATGATTTTATTACATAATGTTTTATTCACAACAACTTTTAAAAACAATCACATAAATTATATTTTATATAAATTACCACAAAAAAATATTTTATATACAAATTACAATATAAATAAAATAAATTTCAACTCGTGCTCTAGCACGGGTCTAATCTAGTTAAAATGTAAATAGCCTACAACTACAATAATGAAAATTAACCCAGGCACCCATTATGAATTTCCCATTACTCAGCCTTTAATAATAACAATAGTGAACAACATTACCACTACAAACTCCTGGTTAATCCAAAAATGTAATAAAAACTAGAGCAATTAAAGCTGAAACGTACGTTTAAAAGCACTCATTAAATTTTGAACCCATGATTAGTCCGTTACTGTGAAAAAGACCCATACAATGTATACAGAAATGATATGTGAACGATCGCCAATAACTCCCAAATTATCTTAAACAACAAACTCACCTAATAAATTGTAATCACACACAATAAAGCGAAAGAACGTTACAACTTAAACCCCTCACATATAAACAAGAGACAGAGACAAACACCCCACACTCCATTCTTTTCTGAAATTTTTAAAACAAAGCAATCTCCTCAGTTTCGTCAACAGTTCACCACCTCAGTTTATCCTTTACTAATCTATTATAATTAATATTACAAAAACACACTTTTAAAAAAGAACAAAAACCAGGAAAGCATCAAAATGTCTAAGCTGGATGAAAAGGAAATGACACCAATAGCAACATCACCATCAGCAAAACAGCATGCAACCAACAAACTTGTTAGACGAAGATTTACATCTTTAGATGAGCTACCTAGATATACTCTCCAAAATTATAAGCAAAGTTGGTCAAACATCACGTGAAGATGTTAAAAATTGTATTCTCGCATGCAAGGAACTGGGAAAATCGGCTGCTGATGTCCAAGTTTTTAACAAGTTGGAAATGCGTGTCCTAGAGAAGCAGCCGTTGCTAGCTGTAGAAAACTACCCTCATCTGATGGAGAGATGTCTTTTCCATGAAAACCCCTTCGCACTATACATCCAAGGAGTACTAGAGTATTTTTTATACAACAATACAATTGACGGTTTAAGCAAATTGAGAAAAGCCGCAACGGCGGTGACACCAATTAACGAGGCTGTATATCTCTTTGGAATAATAAATTTGTGCATTGGTGAATTTCACATTGGGAAGAAATATCTCAACAAACTGCAAATGAAGAACAACACTTCAGATGCTGATGCTTGCTGGAAAAACATCAAGACAGGACTCCATGGGATCCCATGCATGAGGAAAGAAGTATATTTCGAGTCACTATGGTCCATGATGCCCCCATACATGTGTAATTTAAATGACAATGACAACACATGCGAGAGGTGCTACCACTACAAGCTTATGGTCAAGTTCGTTTACATGATCTAATAGAGGAAACTAATAAATATATTTAACTTCACTTATTATCTCATTGTTATCAAATCTATGTACTCTTCCAATATTGTCAGTTGTTTTAATTTCAAAAATCTTGTATACCCTACAGTAATATGTATTCCAATATCTATTTATGGAACAATACTTGGGTTCACCCCTAGGGGTGAACCTATCCATTCACCCCCTTATAAAATAAGGAAATAAAAATCTATATACATATTATAAATTATAAAACTTAAACCACTTTTTAATAAACCCAAACTGACATATATGAAATCTAAACCCTAACCATCTCATTTGTGAACCCAAACCGACATATAATTTCGTTATAATTGTAAAATCTAAACTCTAACCATCTCATTTGTGAATCCAAACCGACATATAATTTTGTTCTAATTGTGAAATCTAAACCCTAACATCTCATTTATGAACCCAAACCGACATATAATTTTGTTCTACTTGTAAAATCTAAACCCTAACTATCTCATTTGTGAACCCAATTACCATATGAGGTCTATTGTTATAAATAAAAGATATCTCATTTAGCACAATTGGGTCTATTGTTTGATTAAAGAATAGATCAGCATTTGGGCCGTATGTTAAAACTTTCTTCAGGCGGTATGTGTGGAAATATCGGTATGTTTCAGCCTCTTTCAGTTTCGTTTAAGCATACGTGCTGTGTAATGTGTATGAGTTGCTAAAACAACATATTTGAATGACTTAAATCTAGTTAATTACTTAATTTTGTGGAGTATACCAAGTTACCAACTTGTGACTTAGCATTATCGAGTCATAATCATTATTTTTAAATATCATAAATAAAAAATCTTATATTTATTTCTACGCCAGTGTTGTTACAGGATCTATGAATCCATTAATATCTGATGGTCGGTTTGCTACGTCCGGAAGGCTACTAAAGACTTGTTACTGTTCCTACAAATCACCATATGATCTTTCTCTGTGTTTTGTTCTTACTCGCACAATTTTGATAGTCACTTTCCGGAAGGTTACCCATACTGAAACTATCCATTCTTGAGTTGCTTGACCAAGTTACCAACTTGTAACTTAGCATTATCGAGTCATAATCATTATTTGTAATTATGCTTTTATCTAGTTTTATCTAGCATAATTACACAACTTGTGATTTAGCATTATCAAGTAATCAATAATTTTAAGTTTTTATTTAATTTTGTAATTAGTATAAATAATTGCCCGTATAAGGTGAATATTATATTTAAAACTTTTTAGTTTTGGTCAAAGTTAAATCTCAAACTAATAATAAAATAGCAAACTAAACTATTTTTTTAATTCTAATGCACGCACTTTTCTAAAAGACTCATCTATCTTTTTTTTTAATAAAAGTATTACAATGTTTTCTCTCAATCAAAAACAAAGATGGAGAATCATTTTCATAATTGTCTTATCGTTTGGTTGATCGTGCCTTTTCAAACAACGCAGGGTTATATCGGCTTTTATTTCCAAGTTTGCTAGTTGTGATGCTTTTTTTTTTTTTGAACTCATAGCTTATATGACTCATCTCCTAAATATATATGTATACTCATAAGAACGATATATACTATATCTCATCTTATCACCCAATACTTCCATTGACTTTTAACGACTCCTCCGGCATTATTGGATATGGAGATATGATAGTTTAAAATTTATTCTTCATATGAGTTTTAAGTTTTGACTCAAACGCCCAAAAGGCCAAGCTCCAATATATATGTAAGGCATGTGTAATGTGTTTGTGCAATGTACGTTTCTAAAACTCGCTAGCTAGTATTAAAATTTTATGCAAAGCCACTGGACCAATCATATACCGTTTCAACTAAAACTTTAGAACGATCCATCCATATACTAATCATAACATATTTCGAATATACTATGTATTTCTAGATCGTCGTCGTTGCAACGAATCAGATGGTTTTTTTTTGGGATAATTGATTGTTTTATTAACGGTGGTTGCACGGCTTCGAATTGAACACGACTAATAACTTTTATTAAAAGGATGTCGTATTCTAGAGTGATGTTTATGAACAGTAAGAGAAGTAAAGTCAGCGAAGTACGTTCTTACGAATCATGAAGTCAACGAACCGTATGTCAACAATGGGCTTCTGATCCCGAAGGTCATCACGAAATTTATTTTGTTGTTCGATTCCAAAAAAAAAAAAGAAAAAAACATATTCACCTAATTTCTATTTTTGTTTGTCTTTGAAGTTTGCGATTTTATAGAATATTGTTGGTTACACAAACTTCACAAGTCTGTCATTACCCGTACGAGTCTTAAGTGCATGGTTTCTCATCAAGCTAAGCTCAAAACCTCTAATTGATCATCCTTCAAGAACTATTTAAAACCAGAAAACCATTAACCGTGATCAATTTGCTTATAGCTTTAATTAGTTGCTTTAATGACAATCACATCAATGATTATTTATTTAAACATTCCTCCTCCATATGGATTAGCAACTTAAAAAAGTTAGAAGTCAACTTAGGGTTTATAATTTTTTTAACGAAAGATACTCTACAATTGTTTTTCATTATTGTATCAGCCTATCAGGTCATGTACTTGAAAAAGAAACGTACACAACGTACATATGGACTAAGGAGTGTGGCTTGCTTATCCTTATGTACATTAAATAGTACAATGATTAAAAAGAACCCATATACCATCACTCTTCATATAAAAAATGTGTAAAGCCGACATGTAATTAATATCCAATAAACATAGATTAACACTGTAAGTAAAAAATTATCAAAAGGTTATATCATCATCCTATAATTATACAAATGTATCAATACTATCATGTAAATATAAATTCGATGATTGTTGACTTATTATGTAACATTGATTTTCGAAAGAAAAAACCGTAAATTTGTTGACTAAACATTCTGTACTATTCAAATATTTTATAAGTTGTGTGATTAAATTTGTAATTTTATTAGTTCATTATCATATCATATGTATCTCTTAATCGGGATAACAACAAATCTGCTTATATTTGTATAACGTGGGTAACATATATGATGATATATAAATTTTTTCAACATGTTAGTAATAATTAATAAACATATATTAAGTGTCAAGAAAATTGACTTATACATACCACCATCTCTGTACAATAATATCAAACTTCTCTGAATACTTTCCATTTATTACTTCCGTATACAACGCGAGAGAGCACCTATAGTTACAATTTATTTGGATGATTATTATGGAATTGTATATCTTTATCGTTTATCCAAGAACTACGTAACTAGTATGATTTATTTAATTTCTGTAAGTGAGAACCTATTAAAATAAGTTAGGTGTGTGTCGAGAACATGCCTCTTGCCCCTTGGCTAGAATAGGTTAATTGGAATTGGTTGTGTATTTCAGTATTTTTTTAACAATACATGTTGACATTTATTAGTAATGTCGACACTTACTTTGATTGAGATCAAGGCTTAGTCTTCTCTTATAAGAAGATTAAGACAAAGTATACTTTGTACCAAACTCAAAACAACTCCATAAGAAAAAAATGAGAATGATGACTAACTCTCCTGTCAATATCTATGCCGCCGTCGCTATCTTTCTCCTCCTCTCCATCTCCCATTTCCCCGGAGCTCTCTCTCAATCTGCCAAAATTTGCGAATCCGAATCCAACAGCACATGTATCGACAAAAACAAAGCATTAGATCTCAAACTCATAGCAATCTTCTCAATCCTCATCACAAGTCTAATCGGTGTTTGCCTCCCGTTCTTTGCCCGGTCAGTTCCGGCTTTCCAACCCGAGAAATCTCACTTCCTCATCGTCAAATCATTCGCCTCCGGAATCATCCTCTCTACTGGTTTCATGCACGTCTTGCCTGATTCTTTCGACATGCTTTCATCTCCTTGTCTTAACGATAACCCCTGGCACAAGTTTCCTTTCACCGGATTTGTTGCCATGATCTCCGCCGTGTTCACACTCATGGTTGACTCTATTACCACCAGCGTCTTCACCAAGTCAGGAAGGAAAGATCTACGTGCTGACGTGGCATCAGCTGAGACTCCTGACCAAGAGATGGGGCACGTGACATCACATCATGGCCATGGCCATGGTCATGGTCATAGTCATAGTCATGGAGAGAATGATAAGGAACTTGGGACTTATCTACAGCTTCTACGGTATCGTGTCATTGCAATCGTTAGTACTCCTTCACTGATCTCGTTCTTTTTTTTTTCCTTCGAATTTATATAATTAACTCTAAACTTGATTTTAACTTTAAAAAACTTGTGGTAAAAGTAAAATTTTATAACTTGGTTCAACATGTGATTGAAATTGATGATTCATATAGGAAGGCTATATAGGTCAGTTTTTGTTCCAATTTATTCCAGTAATAATATATGATTCATCCTTTTTTAGTGACAACAACTAATTATGATTGATAGGTGAGTAACTAAAATGAATAAAATGGTCAAATGGAACAGGTATTGGAGCTAGGAATAGTGGTACACTCGATAGTGATAGGACTATCAGTAGGAGCCACTAACAATACTTGCACCATCAAAGGTCTTGTTGCTGCTCTTTGCTTCCACCAAATGTTCGAAGGCATGGGTCTCGGTGGTTGCATCCTCCAGGTGAATTCCTCCTTTCCTTTTACTCCTATCCATTCTGGATTCATTTCTTTAAAACTAGTTTTGCTTTTGAAAGAATTAATATGGAAATCATATGATGAGAACTTAATAGTACATATGTAGGCGGAGTACGGGTGGGTTAAAAAGGCGGTGATGGCATTCTTTTTCGCGGTGACGACGCCTTTTGGAGTGGCTCTAGGGATGGCATTATCTAAAACATACAAAGAGAATAGCCCTGATTCGCTTATAACAGTTGGGTTGCTCAACGCTTCCTCGGCTGGATTACTCATCTACATGGCTTTAGTCGACCTTCTAGCTGCCGATTTTATGGGTCAAAAAATGCAGAGGAGCATCAAGCTTCAACTAAAGTCATATTCCGCCGTTTTGCTTGGTGCTGGTGGCATGTCCGTCATGGCCAAGTGGGCTTAATGATGTTTAAGTTAAAGAGTGGAGCTTACAAATAGATGTATTGACTTTTTTTCTATCTTTTGCACATCAAATAATGGGCACATATATCTTGTGTAATAGCTAATAAATGTAAATAAAATTATCTTATGCGGGTGCGGAGTTGAATTTGAATAGCGACATAACAATGATACTAATATAATCCACCATATTACATACGTTTTAAGTAAATTCCGTACGTTTAGAATACCATAGTTATAAACAGAATCAAAACGTAAAATGAATCTACGATGTTATATTAATATGAAACTTCATGTAAATTACTAATATTTTAATAAATTAGATGGTACTTAATCGTTCGATAAAGAGATCTAGCATCTCCACCATCCTTAAACGTAAATAGATTATTTACTTATTTTCTTTGTAAAAATTTTGAATCCGAGATATTAAATATTGAAATATATAACCAGAATTAATCATATAGACGAAGTGTCATTTCACCAACATTTATATACTAATTCAAAATCAAATAGACGTGAAGGCTTTTTTTTTTTTTTTTTTTTTTTTTTTTTTTAATCATCATTTAATCGACAAACCCGATTTATTGGCAACTTTACTACGCACGGCATAGTAAAATCGAATTCTGATGAGATCGGTCACATGTGATCGAATATTTTTGCATATTTTTATATATTAGATATATTAAAGCCTACGATGTATGCCTAAAAATAATAATAAAAAAAGATTGGACACATATATCTCATCTGATCCAAGCTCTAGAATCCCTTTTTTTAATAATCTTGCAAGAAAAATCAATAATTTTGATCCATAAATATTCCAATTTTATTTTATATAAATTAAAAATACAGATAGGCTAAAATACAGTTTCTATAATTATAATAAATATATTTGTGGAAGATAGACTCCATATATTGACTTTCATAACTAAAATTTTAGTCTGAGCTATATTAGACAAAATATATTATAATTGAAGAAAGAAAAGTATGTATTATAATGATAAAATTTATTGTTTTAAAGTATAATGAAGTAAAAATAGAACTGTTTCTTAAATATAGTAGCAGCCAATAGGTCTAATGAAAAAAAGGTAAAGCACAATGTTAAAAAAACTAAAGATTTATTCTAGTAATTTTATTTGTGATAAATAGTCTAATCTGTATTGCATCATTGAATATTAAGGGTCATCGTTAATGCTTCCTAAGGGACTCACTGCTATTGTTGATGTGGAATATGAGAGGGTTTGAAATTGCTGCTTTCACTGCTTGAGGCTCACACGTGATAAGCAACGGTGCCCTTTCCTTGGCTAGGAAAAACAGATGGCTGGTTTGGCTCTGCAGACTGTCGGTAATGAGCAAACCATATGAAGTTCTACTTGTGATAATAGGTTCTCTAAGGATTTGGTTAATGCTATTTTCCCATTACTCTAGCAATCAGCTCCACCAGGGCTCCAACCTAGATCTATTTTGGTTGTTCTAGAGGTTTTGGATGAAATGAAGAAGTATTTAATGTCTGAAGAAAGCAAATGCTCAAGTCTACCCTCGAGTCCATCTCTCACGATATATGGGCTCAGAACTCTATGCTGCGTTTGAAGGCACCACCTAAGACCATTTCCAATGGTTTTCCCTATTTTTTTTCTATAATAGAGGAACTCTATAATAGAGGTGAGTTTTACTCCAATCCACCTATATTCTCACATCTAAAATAGAGATTGCTATTTTTTTCCTCTGTTTATAGAGGAACTTTTGTTAAAAAAAAAAAAGTTCCTCTATAAATAGAGAAAAAAATAGCAATCTCGATTTTAGAGGTGAGAATAGATGTGAGAATAGAGGTGGGTTGGAGTAAAACTCACCTTTATTATAGAGTTCTTCTATTATAGAAGCAAAAATAGAGGACCATTGGAGATGCTCTAAATTGACACAAGATTTAGCGAAAGATATGGGGCTGGTCTTTGGTTATCAGACAATGACAAAGGATCCCGGTCATGGCACTCTGGAGAGAGAAATAACTCGAACCCTGGAGGTTCCGGACAGAGGTGTTCCAAGGCAAGCATGCCAGGAGGTTGCAGGTGGTAATGCAATGAGTGGTCACCCAATCCTACCTTGTACTAAGTTGCCTCCAAAGGATCCTCTGGGTCCTGTAAATCCTGGAAGGTTCGTATGGGTATATCAGAGACAATTGGGGGTGGTAAGGATACCAAGAAACCCCGACCTCAATCCTCTTCCTACTTTTTAAAAAGAAAGACTGTAACTGGCTCCAAAAAATCCAATAATGCTGCTGTGGATATCTCGGGAGAGGTTTGTGAATCCTCCTCCGGAGGGATCAATCTGAAAAGAAAGTCAGAAGAGGAGACAAAAGTATCTTCAAAGTGTTTCAAGCGTGAAACAGTGACCTCAGGGCAACAATACCGGTGTTTTAACAAAGGTAGATTGGAAAACTGCGGCCCCTACTTGCGAAATGAAACTCATTTGGGTGTGTTTGACAGCAACAAGGCACAATATGGTTTGGTGGTTCACCATAAACCACCGAAGTCCCAATGAGTATAACAAGTTGGAACTGCCAAGGAATGGGGAGCACCTCGGCTGTTCAACGTCTAAAGGAAATGCGTTGTGAACATTTTTCAGATCTTTTGTTCCTCCTGGAGACTAAAAACTCTAGTGATTATGGATTGGTTAGGTTATGACAAGGTGCATGTAGTTGATCCGGTTGGTTTAAGTGGAGGATTAGCCTTGTATTGGAAGGATATTTACACGGTGGAGGTGTTACAATCAGACTCTCGCTTGATAGACACTTGAATCAATAAAGGATCCCTGACTTTTTATGCAACCTTTGTCTATGGGGATCCTGCTAGGCATAAAAGAGAGAAGGTTTGGGAAAGGTTGGAAAGAATTGACATACAGAGAGATGAAGCGTGGTTCCTCACTCGTGATTTCAATGAAATCATGGATAACTCTAAAAAGTTGGAAGGCAATGCTAGACCAGAGTGGTCTTTCTATCTGTTTTGCAGTATGGCACATAATTGTCGTATTAAAGAGATACCAAGCTCAGGAAATAAGCTATCATGGGGAGGGAGAAGAGAGAATGTTTGGTTACAGTGTCGTCTGGACAGAAGTTTTAGTAATAGTACATTGTTTAATTTGTTCCCGCGAGCCAGAAATGAATACTAGGAGTTCATGGGCTCTGATCATAGGTCTATCATCACAAGGTTTGTGGGTGAGAATGGTATGTTCAGGGGTCGTTTTTGCTATGACAAACGCTGGGTTATAAACCGGAAACTGAGGAAATTATGAAAAAGAATTGGGGATTGGGGGTATAGGGACAGGGAGTTCAGTGACATAAAAGCTGATTCAGTGTAGAAGGGCCTTGTCAAAGTGGAAGCGTACTGCAAATACTAACTCCCATAATTTGATTGAACGACTTAAATGGGAGCTAGAGAAGGAATCCACAAAGAGGTTTCCAAATTTCTAGAAGTTGCAACAAATTAAATGGGACATGTCTGTGACTTTTCGAGAGGAGGAGTTGTATTGGAAACAGAAAAGTCAGACGAAGTGGTTAAATGCAGGCGATAAGAACACGAATTATTTCCATGGTTGTGTGAACTTTAAGAGAATGAATAACCGGTTAGTCTCATTACCAGATAAGAATGGAAATGAAGTGTTTGAGGAAGGCTCTAAAGGCAATGTAGCGGTTGATTATTTCAGAGAGATGTTCTCTTCCTTGAACCTGGATGGTTTTGAGGACTCACTGGAAGGGATGGATGAGAGGGTGACAGAGGAGATGAATAGATTACTAACAGCACCAGTCTCTGCTGACGGATGGACTGACATCTTTTTCAAAAGGTACTGGAAAATTATTGGGAAGGATATTATATCTGAAGTTCAAGGTTTTTTCAGCTCTGGTGTGATGTCGGCGGACTGGAACCACACTCAGATCTGCTTACTACCAAAAACACTGAATGCCAACACTATGACGAATATGCAACCAATCAGCTTGTGCTTAGTCTTATATAAGATTATATCTAACGTCTTATGCTCGAGACTGAAGTGTTGTTTGCCGCAGCTAGTATCAGAGACACAAGGAGCTTTTGTATCAGGGAGATTGATATCTGATAACATTTTGATAGCACATGAGATAGTACACGCTCTGAGGACAAATGCGAAGTTTAATGAAGATCTTATAGCGATTAAGATGGATATGTCCAAGCCATATGATCGAGTGGAATGGGATTTTTTAGAATGCATGATCACAAAAATTGGATTTCTGGTAGATGGATACAATGGGTTATGTCTTGTGTTCGATCGGTGTCATACTCAGTCCTCGTCAATGGGAGTGCCCATGGTTTCATTTCTCCGGAACGTGGTATACGCCAAGGTGACCCCTTATCACCTTTCTTGTTTATCCTGCGTGCGGAGGCTCTGGTACATGTTCTGCATCGAAGAGAACTCCAAGGGCGTCTCACAGGGTTCAATGTCAACAATTCTTGTCCCACGGTTCAGCATCTCTAATTTGCAAATGACAGTTTGTTCATCAGTCGAGCTACTCCGGAAGAATGTGAGGAGATATTAATTTGCTTAACTCTGTATGGGAGAGCATCGAGTCAGAGGATCAATTTTTCCAAATCTGCAATTACATTTGGTGCCAAAAACTAATGAGCAGGTTAAGAATATGGTTAAGAACACGTTTGGAATTACGAAAGAGGGTGGAGCTGGTTCTTATATGGGGTTACCTGAATGTTTTAGTGGTTCCAAACAAGCCATGCTTGCCTTCATTGGTGATAAACTAAAAAAGCAGCTCCATGGTTGGTATGCTAAGTCACTCTCCCTAGGTGGTAAGGAGGTACTGCTTAAGTCTAGCCATGGCTCTACCGGTGTATGCGATGTCCTACTTTCGACTTAGTAAGAACTTATGCCGAAAGATTACAAGTGCTATGACAAAGTTCTGTTGGAGTAACTGTGAGGGACAAAGAAAGATTGCCTGGGTGCTTGGAAAAAGATGTGTAAGTCGAAATCAGAGGGAGGGTTTAGGTTTAAAGACATAGCGGAATTCGACGAAGCTTTGTTAGCGAAAGAGTTGTGGCATATTCTTAATAATCTGGATTTTTCTTGTTGCGAGGTTTTTCAGGAGTAGGTATTTTTGTAAGTCCTCTATCCTAAATTGTGGTTCAGGTACAAGAACTTCTTATGCTTGGAGGAGTATCTTACATGGTAGAGAACTATTAAAGAAAAGTTTACTGAAGGTCATAGGGAATGGACAAGACACCTTGGTGTGGCAGGATAAATGGATACATGAACAACATCCTAGAGCACCCTACCGGTTTCAAACATTTTTTTAGGTAAACTTGAAGGTAGCACAGTTGAAAGATCCTTTGAGTGGTCATTGGAATGTAGACATGGTGAAAGAGCTCTTTCCACCGGCTGATGCTGCGAGAATCTTAGATATGAAGTTAACGGAGAATCAATCAGACTGTTATATTTGGCCTGACACAAGGTCAAGTGCGTACTCTGTGAAGAGTGGATATTGGTTAGCGAACTCATCTCTCGGTTTGAAGTCCCATCAGAGGAGATAAAACACTCGAATGAGATGAAGAAAAATATATGGAAGTTGAGCACTGCTCCGAAAATTAAAACCTTCTTCTAGAGGCTCTTGCGGTGGCTGGGAGATTAGCATCGAAACGTCTTAATGTGGATTTGCAGTGTCTGATTTGTGGTTCCTCTGAGGAATCAATAGGACATACACTCTTTATCTGTCATGTGGCTCACCAAGCTTTTTCTTTACTGTTTATCCCAGTGCCTTGTGAAGGTTTCTACAATACAAATGTGGAGAAGAATTGGGAGCACTTAGCCGGAATTGTACGAGATGAGGTTATCCCTTAGGAAACCAGAGCTGTAATTCCCTGGCTGCTATGGGAAATTTGGAAATACCGGAACACTATGGTCTTTCAGGGGAAGCAAGGTGATATTAGAGAATTGGTACTAAAAGTATACCAAGAAGCAAGGTTGTGGAGAGAAGCACAATAAGCTGCAGTCCAGATGGATGCGGCGTGGGACAAACAGACGATGGGAATGGAGGCGTGATGGAGCAAACCTCTGTCGGGGGTTTTAAAGTGTTATGTGGGTGTCTTATGGTGTAACAGATTCTCGGTGGTTGGAGGAAATTGGATTCTCAGAGATGAGTCTGGCCAGGTGGTGTATCATGCAAGAGATGCTTTAAGGTGTTCAGATTCATTAATAATAGCAGGATTACATGTCTTTAAATGGATGGTTGAAGCACTGCAGATAATGCATATTGATGAAGTGATCATCGACTTTAATTGTGCGGTGGTGGTCAAGGCCATTAACCATCCTCACGACTGGCCACGGTACTGTTTCCTCCTCCGAGAAATACACAATTCTTTGTCTAGTTTGATATCCTGGGAGTGTAAGCTGGTCGTTGATATAGCTAATAAGGCAGCTCGGGCTGTCGCCAAGAGTGTTACACGAGATGGCCGATTCCAATCGTACTTAGCTTTGGGAGGTCCCTCATGGTTAAAGGAGTCAGTTTCTTTTCTGTTAAGTTTTGCAGGCTTTATACTTGGAAGGCTCTTGTAGCCTCATTATCAAGTATTTGGTTTCGTTTTTATTTATTTTTGAGACTTTGTATCGTTTCTTTTTTGGTTAAATTTATCAGACGGCAAAATAATAATAATAATATAATAATAATCTCAAACGGCCTAATGAAAAAGGTAAAGCACTATTTTAAAAAGTTGTAGATTTATTACAGTAATTTCATTTGTGAAAATAGATTACGTAACTTGGATCATTGAATAAATCATAAGGGGCTGTTATTGGAGAGGTGATTTCTAAATCCATATGTAATTGTAAATTCTAAAAATCAAAACACATGGATTTTGAAATAACATGTTTTATCCTTAGATTTGAATCCTTCTATTTTACACTTTCAAATCCATTCAAATCCATTTAGAACATAATGTGGATTTTGAAATCCAAAAACAAATCATTAAGAGGGGGGTATTCAACTTGTTTATTTTAGGATTTGATAGGATTCTTAAAATAACTTGTTATTCAATTGATGATTTAAAAAAATCTTCTTAAATCCTATATTATTCAGTTTGGAATCTATGTAAAATCATTTAAAATCATTTACAATATCTTGTTATTCAATCAATAATTTAAAACTTACTTAAAATCTACTGTTATTCAAAATATCACAACTTTTTTTTAAAATGCTACTTTGAATGATTCTACAAGACTTTTGTTTGTTTTTCTAGTTGAAAAATATGATTAACAAATCATACCTTCTAAGGTAGAATTACATAAAAAAAAAACAGTCAATACAACAGAACAGAGATAAACTCCTCGATCGATCCGACAACTCTAATCACCGCCGATCACCAGCCTCCTTCTCCACCGGTAAACGTGAAGCTTCTTCTCTTTCTCTCTCAAAACCAACTTCTCCTCCTGCAATCCGATAACGTGCGATTGTGGAAAATAGTAATCTTCCCTGAAGAATCATCAAGGTGTGTTTTCTGGTCCTTTGTACAATCCTCCGATTCCTATATTATTCAAATCTTTTGATTTGGGGATTTTTACTAGTTCAGTATAATTTGGGTTGCAAAGAATTTTATAGCTTTGTTTAATCCAAAATCAAAGAAGGAACCTCTCTCTGCCTTATTATTAGTTCAGTATAATTTGGGTCACAAATTTTTTATAGCTTTGTTTAATAGCTTTGTTTAATCCGAAGATTGAATCTTTTGTTTAATCCAAGATTGAAATTGATAATGATCTCTAGCTGTGAATATAGTAATGTTTAATTTCTTCACAAACGCCATCAACACTACTATATTCACAAGCTTTGTTTAATAGCTTTGTTCAGTTTTGTTTAATAAATTTGTTTGATTTTTTAATCTCCCATCTACGTTTCTGCAACTTATATGTGATCTGACTTTTTTTTTCTCCGATCTCATAGGAAACTCAACGTTGGATTGGGTTAATAGGAATCTGGTAGTGATAAGTTTATCAATTCATTCGCAGCCCAAATTAATCTGGAACCTCTCTTTGAAGTTACGTCCTTCATCTTCTGCACCTTCACAAACACATATAAGCAATTGTATAGATTTTTTTTGTGTGTTATAAAATACTTAAAAATCACCCAAATTTTACTAATAAAATCTCACAGAATCTCGTAGAATTTCATAGAATCACATTTCACATTTCATTCAATAGAAAAACTCTAAAACACAATCAAATCTCCTAAAATCATTCAAAATTCTAAAATATTAATATCCTATCAAATCCTAAAATAAACTAGTTGAATACCTCCTCTAAATGAATAACATGGGATTTTAACAAGTATTTGTAAATCATAGAACCAATAACACATAATTTTGATAAGTATTTTAAAATCAATGATTGAATAACACATGATTTTTGTTTGGATTTCCAAATCCATTAAAATCATAGAACCGATAACTCCCCTGTCATAGTTTAAAATAATAAAATATTTTCTAGATAAAAATTGAAATTTTAATTAAACTTAAATTAGTAATAAAAATGGTGCTTAAATAAAATAATCCCAAAAGGCCTAATGAAAAAGGAGAAGCACAATTTAAAATATACTAGATTTATTGTAGTAGTTTTTGTGAAAAATAAATCATTAACTAAATATCTCAATTAAAATAATACAATACTTTTTAGAAAAAAATCTGAAATAGAATGTACCTTTTTTTAATTTAAATATAATTTATTGTAAATATAATATTCCTTAGGTGGACATCATAAATAGAGAAAGAAATCTCTAACATTTGATGTTTCGCCTGAATGGTTGATACAATGCTTGTAATACATTTTTCATAAATAAAAGTAATGTGTTAAAAAAAAAAGAGAGAAAGAAATCTCCAATTATATATTAGCTTTTATTGCTAAATGGCACTATATATAAATAGAGATAAAGAATAGCTTAGTTTCACCATTGAAAGCAAAGAGAGAAAAATTCATATACTTGAAAAATGAAGAATGTCTCGTTGAAGCTGTTTTTATTTGTTACTCTTGTTTTTGTTGTCTTCCGTAAGTATTATATTTATCATTTCTCACTTTAGTTAGTAAAATAACATATAACTATACTATTAAAAGAAACTTGGAGAAATAAAAATTTATGCGATTGAAATCTATATGTTTTAGATGCATCTTAAGGCTTATGTGGGAACATATATAAGTTTTTCGTATGAAAGAGAAGTCTCATTTGTTTTACTGTTTGAACTAACACATTATTCATATTATTTATGCAGGAGAAGATCTTGCAAAGGCCAAGCGATGCGACGTAAACTCTGAGTGTCAAGGCTTAAAATCTTGTCAGAGAGGCCCAGAATTAGGATACTGCGACAATGGAACTTGCAAGTGTCTATCATTACCAGCGACGAATACAAAAACCATCGATGTGAATCATGGAGGAATATGCGATACATACCTCGAGTGTGGAAGCATGTTATGCTCTGATTATCGTAGGGCATGTTGCATAAATGATAAATGTGCGTGTCGTAAACCAGGCCAAAATGTGCCCAACTGCCCAAATTAAATTATGTTCTTCATTGTTATAATCGACTATCAATGAGTTATTAAGCACTTTGTATCCATCGACAACTTTTCTTATAAAATCAGCTGTTTTGAAAGAATAAATGTCTCATTTAAGTAATTCATTATAAACCATTTGTTAACTATATTTAACAAATGAATGATAAAAACATACTTAAGAGGTGCAATTATTTTGAACCGATGCATCCTTGTTCTTAGGTCGTCTATGGATTTATATATGTTAAATTTTAAGTGAAGCCATCCAAATCTTGAATATGGTATGTGATCTTCAAAAATCTAAGCATTCTAGGGCTGGGCATTCGGGTAACCCGTTCGGCTTCGGGTATCACCCATTCGGGTTCGGGTAAACAGGTTTAGAAAAATAGAATTCATTGGGTATTTTTAGATATATGGATTCGGTTTGGTTTGGGTACTATAGGGTTCGTGTCAGTTTGGGTTACAAATTTTAGAACTCGATTAGCACCCAAACTATCGGGTACCCAAAAAAATATTTAAATTTAATTAAATTTAGCTAAATTTTGACTTATGTGACAAATTTTTCTAGATATTTTGATTATTTTTGATATTTAGGTATAAAACTAAATAAATTATTTAAAAATTTAATCATAATTTTAGGGAATTGCATTATATTGATACTAAATATTATAAAAATGTTTATATGTTTGGGTTTGATGGGTACCCAAATGGGTACGAGTGTTATCCAACCCTAACTCGAACCCACGGGTACTGAAAAATAGAACATAATAGGATTTTATAGGCAAACCCGTACCCAACCCGAACTCGGTTTTCCGGGTCGGGTTCCAGATTGGGTATTCAGGTATGGTTTTTATGCCGAAACCTAAAAAATTCCAATATAATTAATGTTTTTGGTGGAGGGAAGAATTTTTTTCCTGGATTTCTGAAGGAGTTCATATATTCATCTCGGGCTCGAGGTTTCAAATAAAATTTTAGATATGAATTATAGCAGAAGCAAGAAATATACTTTTATCTTTTTTTTTTTTTTTTTTATCAACAACTTTAATTACTTTTGCCTTCTCAACATTATTAAATCAAGTATATTTTCATACAAAGTAAATTAAAAACTGTTTTTAAATATATATAAAAAAGTAAAACACAATTTTAAAAACTGTAGATTATTATAATACTTTTGTTTTATGAGACTTATAACTGAAAATAAAGTCTTCTCTATATATTAAACAAGAAAAAAGAGTTGTAACCAAAGGAAAAAGTCTATTCTGTATTGGTAAAATATAATACTAAATTAAAGTACTTTTTTCAAATAAATTAAAGATAAAAAGTTTCATATATAAATTTATGCCCAAAAGGCCTGATGGAAAAGGTAAAGCACAATTTTAAGATATTTATTGTAGTAGTTTTATTTGTGAAAAATAGGTTATGTATCTTGGATTGGATCATTACATAAATGTCATGATTTTATTTGTGTAAAAATAGGTTCTGTATCTTGGATTTTATCATTAAAATAAAAATAATAATGAAGATCTATTGTAAATAAAATATCAAATTTAATGTAAATTTTCAATTAAAGTGAAAAACTGTTTTTCCATCCCCTATATAATTGAACTCAAGACTAGCTAGTTTTCTCACTAAACCGAAGTCATCCAGCAGCATTCACATAGAAACATTGTTCAGCTATGACCAACCTTTCCTTTATGATGGCTTTTCTTCTCTCCCTCTTATTGTCCTTCTCTTGTAAGTGAACGTGAAAAAAATACCAATTTAAAGATTTTCTCTTAGTTTATGTTTCCATTATATTGCTGAATTTAAATATTTGATGTCACGATGTTGCCAATAGTATATTCGATTTAATATTTCTAACTACACTAATTTTTGAAAACATATGTAGTATACTAATTAATTTGACATGTTTGTTTTTTCTTAAAATAAATTGTAGGTCAAAGCATAATGATGGAGGCCAGAGAAGGCAAAGGATGTATAGGAAAATGTTCTCCTAATCCTTCCCCTTCAATGATAGATGCAAAAGAAGGAGTCAACAAATGTCCTCCTAGTCCTTCTCCTTCAATGATAGATTCAGAAGAAGGGGTCAATAGAAAAGGCAAATGTCATAAATCTCCTACTCCTTCTCCTTTGATGTTAGATTCAGAAGAAGAAGTCAATAAAAAAAGCAAATGTCATAAATCTCCTACTCCTTCTCCTTCGATGATAGATTCAGAAGAAGGGGTCAATAAAAAAGGCAAATGTCATAAATCTCCTATTCCTTCTCCTTCGATGATAGTTTCAGAAGAAACACTCAACAACGTATGTATGGACAATGAAGGACATAAAATCAAATGTCATTGCAAGTGTCCAAAGCATAAAGCTCATACTCCTTCTCCTTCTGCTTCAATGGTGATGGATTCAGAAGGAGCCAACAACCAAAGCATGGACCATAAAGGACATATGGGTAAATGCCCTCCTAGTCCTTCCCCTTCAATGATAGATTTAGAAGAAGGAGTACTCATCAAAGAATGTATGGACCATAAAAGACGTATGAACAAATGTCATTGCAAGTGTCCTAAAGCTAAAGCTCCTACTTCTTCAATGAATGATTATGACTTTTTAAACTAGATGTAACCCTGAAATATATTTTCTTCATATAATAATATTAATAAAAAAGGTCAACATAATTGTCTATTTTAAATAGTGATATAATCGATTTCTATTTGACAATGCTTAATCAATCGTATAAACCAAAAATTAGTTTAGACACATGACAATCTCGAATAATATTTCTAACTTGTGGTGTGTATATGGATGCATTTTAATTGAATATCTTAAAATGTATAATGCAAACGACTTTACATATTAAACCAAATTTACAATCTCATGCATACAAATCGTTGTAACGTCCGTGGATACACTACACAAAAATGCAAAAAAACCAAGTACCTAAGAAGCAGTACATAGAAACCCCACTGTAAAGTCCAACACACACATACACAAGGGAAACACAATCAGAAAAAGAAAACGAAGTAAACCTTGTTTACAAAGAGGGCCTCTATAGGTTTAGCAATCGCATCGGTTAGATTCTTTTCTGTGCTTTAACATCTATTACGTTTACATACACATCCTTTCGATACATAGAACGGCAAAGTTGTTGTATAATGACATTGGACCAGGCCCAGTTACGCCGAAACTTTGTTTTTTTGTGTTAATCCGCAGACCACAAAAAATACATTAGGTTTGGCTAAGCTATAAGATTCGCTCTCCTCACAAAAGGTCAAAAAAAAACGATAGAAACCGAAAGTGCAAATTTCTTCATCAATTTAAATCATTCATGATTCATTGTACTAGTTTTAACTTTTAACTATCACGATCTTCTTTTTTTAAGTGGGGTATGGGAAATATATACGACATTAATACATTATATAAAATATATCGAGAACAAACCTAGGCCTAGTCTAAAATACTCGAGACGTTGTATAATTTAATAAGATAACATGTAGACACTGGTTAGTACGTAATGTTGACACTCTCTTTGATTGAGAAGAATCTTCACGTCTATTCCCCTTATATAAGACGAAGACAAAATCTTATCTATTCCATACTTAAAAACATCCACAAAAGACACCTTGATTCTAAAGATGACGAAGCCTCAAGAATAAGGATAGTGGAATGAATAGTCGCACAAGAGTTGCGGAAAGACTCTTGATATACCGGCTTGATCTTTCAGCCTCGCACTAAAAAGATCGGATCTCTCAGCATCGCACCAAGGAGATCAGGTTTTGACTATTAGAATCACACCAAGCAGTCGGTTTTTATTGTTGGAATCACACCAAACAATCGGTTTTGTTCACAAAGAACAGAAGAGAATCAATTTCAGAAAGAAAAGGTTTTGATAAAAAGTTGGATTATTATTTCATTGATCTTATGAGTTTATATAGGAAAGAAAACTTGGTAACAAAGCCAAGTATTAACTAGTCTTGAAACTAAAAAAAAAATTAAGAAAGATGGTTGAATGAATACCCAATTCTTATGCATGTATCTCTTCCTCCAAAGTTACTTTAGGTGCATGTATCTCTGTTTTCGTCACTCTTCTTTGACCACAAAATAAAGTGATTATTTTAGGCTTTCTTGGACTTGAATTAGGCTCAAAGTGGGCTGAACTTGATATGTATCATCCCCAATAGTTTTTCCCATGCTCTCTTTGGCAATTAAGTGCATTCCTTAGCTTCTTAGCTTTTTCTCTAGTCATTGGACCTTCAGGTACAAGCAATGGTTCCTCAGCTACAAGCTCCTCAGGTTCAAGCTCAGCTACATATTCCTCATGTTCAAGCTCAGCTACAAGCTCATCCTCCTTAGCTCCATCCATGATCACATCATCCCCCTCCTCTTGAAAATGATTTGACCTCAAATCTGGATTATCTGCCCCAAAAGGAACTAAACAGAAACAGTAAAGCTTGAACTCACATTGTATTTACCTTGAAGATCAAGTTGGTAAGCATTGTCATTAATATTTCTTTTGATCTCAAATGGTCCATCGATTCAAGGCATTAGTTTTGACTTGCTTTCAGCTTGAAACCGTTCTTTCCTCAAGTTAACCCACACTTGGTCTCCGGGTTTGAATACCATGTTGCGCCTTCCTTTGTTAGCTTGTTTTGCATACTGCTTTGTCTTCTCCTTGATGTTTATTCTCGCTTTCTCATGGATCATGATGTTGTTGATGGCTCTAGAACAAAGTCTATTTGGTGTTTAATACCACAAATAGGTGGTAAGCCTTTCGGATTATCCTACAAAAGAAAGGTTATCTCACTCGGTAACACCGGTGCAAGGTCAGAAAAAGTCATGAGAGTTTCTTTGTAAATAAACATAATCAAAGGTTGTTTTCAAAATAAAGCTCTCTTAACCTCTCATTTTCTGACAAAGAAATTTGAATGCCTCACGGGTTTTCTCTCACAGGCCTTTGACTTGGTTTTTCTCAAACTCTCGCTCTCTTTTTCGTCAAATTGTGTTTGTGGGGTTGCTCATGGTGTTTGTTTCTTTCTTTTGCTTGAGAATCAACTGATCTTGATAAAGTTCATGAGGTGTCAATGAAACTAAGATGATCTTCTTGCCTTTGAACTCAAAAGAATAACGATTGGTGAAAGCGTCATGGCTTGCTCTTCGGTCAGATTGCCACGGTCTTCCAAGAAGAATATGGCTGGCTTCCATAGGTAGAACATCGCACAAAACCTCATCCTCATATTTCCTGATGACAATAAGAACCTTTACTTGGATACTAACCTTCATCTCACCATCATCATTAAGCCATTGTAGCTTATATGGCTTTGGGTGCTTCTCTGTAGTCAGCCCAAGCTTCTTTACCATTGTTTCACTTGCCACATTAATACAACTTCCGCCATCAATTATGAGACAACATACTTTATCTCAGACATGGCACCTTGTATGAAATATATTCTCCCTTTGCTCATGTTCAACAATCGCAGTTTGAACACTAAGTGATCTCCTTGCCACCAATATCTTGCCTTTGGCTGGAATTTCTTCATGTTCTTCTAGTGAATCAGAAACCACCTCTTCATTTTCTGATTTGATCTCTCCATTCTCCAAGAGAATCATGGTTCGTCTATTGGAACATTCATGCGCATATTATCCTCTCCCATGACACTTATAACACGTCACATCACGAGCTCGGGTTCTGGTAGTCTCAGCTTTGTCCTTGGTAACTTGATTGGCAACAATTGGTTTCGCTTCCACCTTTGGAAGAGCAACTGACTCTTGTCCCTTCTGGTAACAAAATTTTGGGTTAGATGAACCAGCCCCATAAGTTATCCGTGTAGCACTTCTCCTCTTAAGTTGTTTCTCCACAAAGATTGCTTTATGTAACATCTCTTCAATCTCTACATAATACTCCATCTCAAGCCTATCCTGGACATCTTGGTTCAACCCACTCATGAATCTAGCCATAGTCGCTTCTCGGTCCTCAACCACTTTAGCTCTTATTAAAAGAATCTCCATCTCTTGATAGTAATCCTCCACACTTCAACTTGCCTGAATCAGTCTCCTTATCTTTTGATGCAGATCCCGATGGTAATGGCTGGGAACAAAGCTTCTCCTCATGATAGCCTTTATCTCAGCCGAAGTATCAATCGAATATTCGCCATTACGTCTTTATGAAGTCACAAACTGATCCCACCAGCTGAGCGCATACTTACTAAACTCAACAGCCGCCATTTGCACCTTATTGATCTTGGAATAGTGCTGAAAATTGAAAAATTGTTCTACCTTCTTCTCCCAATCCAAGTAGACATCTAGATCATTCTTCCCAATGAATGGTAGAATTTTAAACTTCAGCCCTCCAATGTTATCAATGTTTCTTTCTCTCCTTTCTCGTTCATGTCTAGGTCTCCTTCGGCCTCCTTGAGATGAGTTTCCACTACGACTGTAGTATTTGATATGTATATATTTTACACCCTTTCATCATGCATTTGTCATTCATTTTGTTCTCTTAACTCATTGCTCTGTATTGTTTTTAGTCTCTTTCGCATAAAATGCATATCTAGGTAGTCTTTGCATTGGTCTTGCATGCATCTTGCATATTGGAGTTGTTTCAGGTGTTTTAGGAGATGTCCAAACCATCAAAAGCAAACAGGGAGCAGGAAAGCAGTCCAGCGACTCGATCAACACTACCCAGCGACCCAACCTTCCACGTCTTTAATCGAGTCGAAAGAAGATTTTACTTTGGGATTCAGCTTTCGACGTCCTAATAAAATTTGTAGGGAATTGAGTCATCTTTCCAGTGACGTTTATTTCTAGCCAATCGGAGTCGTTTTTAATGAGTTATCACTGTTTTAGTGGATGCATGTACGTTCTAAATTCCGACTCGACCTTCACGCAAAGAAGAGCTCCCACTCGATCGGATGTTAGCAGTGACTCGACCAAGACGTCCCAGGAGAGCTACTGAGCACCCTCAAGACGCGACTCGATCAGCATCTCTCAGACAACACTTTTCAAGCTACCACTCGATCGACGTTTTCAAGCTGCCACTCGATCGACGTTCTCAAGCTGCCACTCGATCGACGATTTCAAGCTGCCAATCGATCAATGATCTCAAGCCGCCATTCGATCAAACTTCCTAGACTCCGACTCAATCAACACTCTCACGACGCGACTCGATTGACGCTATTAAATCGACATCCTGGTTTTGTTCTGAAGACGCGTCCGAGAAGGGTTCTTGAACCGCCTTTTTATTTTGTCGTTTTATGTTTTAGGTTTATTTTCCATGTTTTACTCTAAATACTCTTTTAAGTCTTTATCCAAAAAATCTCGTTTTTTCTTAAGGTTTACCTAACCACCTAAAACGTTTTCTGATTTTGTAATCCAGAGATCTTTGAACTTATTTAGTTTTTGCATTTGATTTCTTCAACAAAGTTGTTCATCTCATTTTTATTTATCTGATGATGCTTGATTCAATTTTTTCTGAGTTTGTATCCTTGATGATGATTTTCGGATCTGAGTAGTGTTAGAGTTCTTGAGGATGGGATAGATTAGGTGGAGGATCTTAGTATATAGGGTGTTTGAGTTTAGATTTGTATGATTCCCTTCTGGACTAGAGATAGAAAAACTAGTTTCTCTCTAATCAATTGGACCTAGGTCTTAGACATTTCCACATCCAAAAGGTGTTTGATGAAATGTTTGACCAACTAGTGCCAGAGACTTACATTCATAGCCTAAGAGATTAGTTGTCTAGGGTGTTTGTTGACGTGAATGAAGTGGTTCGTCATGCATGTTTAACCATTTTTCTCTAGCAAGAGCTAGGTTTGGAAGTGTTTGAGTCTGAATAGCTTCTGCCAAGAGATTGGATTAGCTAAGTCGTGATGTTCATTGTCTAGGGATAGTTTGCTTTTGGTATGTTAAACACTATGTAGACTAGGAGACTCCGCCGACATCAATTACTCCCATCCTTAGTGTGACAACACGTCCCACAGGTCCCACTAGCCCACCGCTAGCCGCCCCAACGGACCCCAAGCTGGCCCTCCAGGGCATCGATCCTAACCCCTCAACCGTGGAAATGAAACTAATCATCCAAATCCACCAGTAGGTTATTTGTGTGCCAGGCATTCCTCGAACCCTAGTCCCCACCCTTTAACAACCTTCCCACAGGACAAGCTATCACCAATTGATCTGCAGATCCAATGAAACAAGTTTCACGGATTGCCTATGGAGGATCCATTCGACCACTTAGACGAGTTCGACCGTCTGTGCAGTCTCACTAAGATCAACGGAGTGAGTGAGGATGGTTACAACTTGCGCCTCTTTCCATTCTCCCTAGGAGATAAAGCTCATCAATGGGAGAAAAACATTCCCAAAGGATCCATCACTACTTGGGACGACTGCAAGAAAGCCTTCTTGGCCAAGTTCTTCTCCAACTCTAGAACAACACGTCTCAGGAATGACATCTCTAGCTTCACTCAGAAGAACTCAGAATCATTCTGCAAAGCCTGGGAGCGTTTCAAGAGTTATCATAGCCAATGTCTACACCATGGATTCAACAACGAGTCACTGTAGAGCACTCTCTACCGTGGTGTACTTCCAAAGATACACATGCTGCTTGACACTGCTTCAAATGGCAACTTCCTGAACAAGGACGTAGATGAAGATTGACAACTTGTTGAAAATCTCGTCTAGTCTGATGGCAACTATAGCGAGGATTATGACCGCACAGTCTGGTTCGGAGGAGAAGAACAAGAAGGATCTCAAGACTATCAACGACAAGCTTGATCACCTCTTGCTAACTCATCATAAGACCATCCACTTCGTATCTGAATATGACCCTTTCCAAGTTCAAGATGGGGAGGGTGATCAATATGAAGATATCAGCTACATCCAGAATCAAGATGGATACAACAAAGATTACAACCCCTCTAAGACGAACCACAATTTGTCTTACAGGGGCACCAACGTTGCAAATCCCCAGGATCAAGTGTACCCTCCTCAGCAGCAACAACAAGGTCAACAAAAATCTTTTGTGCCTTAGAATCAAGGATTCATGCCTAAACAACAGTTCCAGCAAGGTAACAAGCTCTTTCAGGACCACTGCCAGGATTTGCACGTCAACATGTTCAGCCTACTTACGCACCTAATCAAGAAATGAAGCACATGATGCAACTAATTCTTCAAGGTCAAGCTAGTGGTTCTCTGGAAACTGCCAAGAAGCTTGCTGAACTCAATCAGCGAATGAAGTGTTCATACAATGATCCGAATATCAAGTTTGAAGCTCTTAACTCCAAGATGAAGTATATGGAAGGCAAGAATGCTTCTACTTCTACCCCAACACCTGGCCAACTACCTGGATACTTGGAAAAGCAGTTCAAAACCCCAAGGACTATGCTATTATCCATGCCATCACCACCCAAGCTGTAGATGTACGGCTCACAGAGGACAATGAGAGTTTAGATGGGGAGGATTTTCAAACTCTCTAATTGAGTCAGCCAAGTGATAACTCTCTAATTTACATGTTTTAGACACCCTTTTTTGTCCATAATTTACATTATATATACCCTAACCTTAGCATTTTTAGGTCACTAACTGTAGGAATTCGCATTTAGGCCATTTAAGGTGTTGCATTCTTGCATTTGTGCATTTTGGATGAAAACAGGTACTTAGAGCCTAAAATGGGGAAAACAAGGTCAAATCCGAGCATGTACCCGAAGGAGCTAAAGAGTAGGAAGAACAGTCCAAACCCCAACCTGATCGAAGAGGATCCAAGGGCAGGAAGAACAACCCGAAGACCTATCCGAGGAGTAACCCAACGTCATCCTCTTGCACCGCATCAAGCAGACCCTCAGACAAAACTGGGCAGCTAGGTTAAAAGGGTTTCCATATATAAACCCCTCTCTTCTTCCTCTCGCCCTAGCACGCCGCAGACACTCAGAACAGAGAGCGAGAGCTTCTGAGTGAGAGACTGAGCGATTCAAACTCTTTTTCCACTTTGTTAGGATTTGTTTTTCATTTCTTTTGCTATTCTTCTTAGTTTTCGATTATGTACTCTTCTACTTTTATTCTATTGTCAATATAATGCAATTTTCGTTTATTTGTGTTTTTATGTTTTCTGCAATGAGATTTGAGTAGTGAAACAAAGTTTATAGGGATGGGATAGACAAATATGTGTTCATGATCGGTTAGGATGTCTTAGCTTGATTATTTATGTTATATAAATTCCTTTCTATATTGGTGTTCTTAATGCTATTTTCAGACTGAGAGGTTGAGACTAGATCTAGGGTGTTTTGCCATCGAGAGATATAGTTGAAATGATTGAATCAATCAATGCTAGAGATTTACTCACTTAGCCTAAGAGATTAGATGTGTAAGGAGTTTATTGACAATAATGAATCGGTTTGTATTGCCTGCTTGGTCATTTTTCTCCAATGAGAGTTGGGTAGGGGAGTAATCAAGGTTGATTGTTTCTATCACGAGAGTGTTTTAACAAGATTTTAGAGATTCATTGCCTATGAAATATTTGCTTGAGGCATGTAGGACATCCCAAATTGGTCAGAGACACTTAGGAGTCGATTAGCCCATCCTTAGGAGCTTTCTCGTCTTTATTGTTTAACTTTATTTAATACTCGACCCCTTACCCGTACTGGTACTCGATCACTAGCTTCGTGTATACCTTCGAGCTGTTCATCCTTTACTTCTTAAACCAATCTCTTCACTTGATCATGTACTCAAATGCTTGCATCGAGTGCTTAAGTCGTGTGGTTCTTGTTTGTTTTTTTTCTTTTAATTATTTTAGAATTGTTAGATCAATTCCCAATTTTTGTTTGGCTTGACTTGCTTGCTTCTGAACATATCCTCAGCTAGCATAACAACCATTTGGATTGATAACCCTTTGTAATAAAAAAGGAATTGATACCCTGGGTGAAAATTCTGTTATCAATTTGGTGCCGTTGCCATTTGGTTGAATTTAATTTGCTACGTTTAAGATTTCAGCACTTGCTAGATCAAATTCTATTCTATACTTTGGTTTGGAACTGACTTGTTTACTTTCGTGTTTGTTTGTTTTGCATTTCAGGTACAACCCGAGCACCCAGTTCCAATTGATCAGAGAGAAACTAGTATATCTAACTCTAGTCCAGAAGGGAATCATACAATCAAAGCTTAAACACTCCACATCCTAAGATCCTCCACCTAATCTATCCCATCCTCAAGAACTACCACACTACTCAGATCCGAAAATCATCATCAAAGATACAAACTCAGAAAAATTGAAACAAGCATTCTTAGATAGGTAAAAATGAGATGAACAAGTTTTTAGAAGAAATCGAATCAAAATACTGAATAAAGTCAAAGGTATCGGGATACAAAGTGTCAAGTGTTTTAGGTGGCTAGGGTAAACCTTAAGGGAAAGAACAAAAACGAGATAAAAGCTAAGATGTCCTAGTGAAAACTTAACAAAACATATTTATAGGAAAAACATGGAAATCTCTAAAACATAAAACTACAATACAGAACGTCGGTTCGGGAATCCTTCTCGGATGCGTCTTCGGGACAAAACCAGGACGTCGGTTTAAGAGCGTCGATAGAGTCGCATCGTGAGAGTGTCATTCGAGTCGCGACGTAAGAGTGTCGATCGAGTCGCATCGTGAGAGTGTCGATGGAGTCGCGTCTTGAGGGTGCTCAGAAACTGTCGATAGAGTCGCGACGTGAAGGTGCTCAGAAACTGTCGATCGACTCGCGACGTGAGGGTGTTCAGAAACTGTCGATCGAGTCGCGACATGAGGGTGCTGATATGCTCAAATTTACCCTAGAGTTACTCTCTCAAATTAAGAGGTCAATGCAGTACTTAGGGGTCGAATTCCACAAGGACTCAAGACTACACAATAAATTATAGAGTTTTATAATTATGCTAAACAAATTGATTCAAACTAAAATAGCAATGCAAAATATTAAATAAAGCTGTTGTAAATTCAGAAGATCAAAAAGGTAGGCCTAGGAAATTTCTCAAGAAATTATGAAATATTAAATCAATAAATAAATTAGGATTCAAGCAATTAAGAACAGATCTAGAACTCTAAACACTTTTGTAAATTAAATCAGTTCTCATTGCAAATAATATCTAAATTTAAAAACAGAAAATCCAAATCTCTTTGTAAAATTCTAGGTTAAAAATCAGCAATAAAATCAGGTTTAGATTGTTCACAAAATTATTAAATCAAATCTCTTTGCAAGTAATAATTTTGCTCATCAAAAGGTTTAATCAGGAAAACAATTATATTCTCATATCAATTTATTTTCCTAAAGTATTAATTCTAGATGGCCAATCAAGGATTAATATGAAGAACAACCTAAGATGAAGATCTAGATAGATAATGAATCCTAAATAATCAGATCTAATAATTCATAAAAACCCTATGAAAAACCCTGAACCTAACAAACAAACTACTCAGACATATTCAATGAAGAACAAAACATAATTCTGAATAATAAGCAATTGAAATTAAAAGAGTAAAAAGGAGTTCAAGAAATTCTTCTCTCAAAGCAGATCTCTTTCTCCAAAGCTCTCAAAATCTCTCAGGGTTGCAGAAAAATAAAAACTTGATAGAATACAACTTAAGGGTTTGGAAAACCTAAAAACTATATATATATGTCCTAAAACACGTCAGGGATTTATGTTGCAAATATGGAAGACTTTGGGGCAGAATTGTAAAACTTCCAAAACTTGATTCTTCTTGCGGCTAAACCTAGTGTCGATCGATGCTGTGGCAGTATGGATCGACACTCCCTCTCTGTTCTGACTCCAAGTTCGTTTCTTCGGGATTAAATGCTCCAGAATCATCCAAATTGCTCTATTTCTCTCCTTTCATGCTAAAAACCTATAAAGACTCAAAAACAATCTAGAAACAAATCAAAAGACTCTAAAAGACTCCTTATATCATGGTTAAAAACCACAAAAACCATGATATATCAGGTGCTCAGAAACTGTCAATCGAGTCGCGACTTGAGGGTGCTCAGGAGCCATCCTGGGACGTCTTGGTCGAGTCGCGTCTTGAGGGTGCTCAGGAGCCATCCTGGGACGTCTTGGTCGAGTCGCTGCTAACATCCGATCGAGTGGGAGCTCTCCTTTGCGTGCGGGTCGAGTCGGATTTCTGAACGTACAGGCATCCACTAAAACGGAGATAATTCATGAACCACGACTCCGATTGGTTTGAAATAAAATGCATTGGAAAGATGACTCAATTATATACAACTTTGATGAAGACGTTGAAAGCTTAATCCCAAAGTAAAATCTTCACTCGACTCGATCAAAGACGTGGAAGCTTGCGTCGCTGGGTAATGTAGATCGAGTCGCTTAACTGCTCTCCTGATCCTTGTTTGCATTTGATGGTTTGGAAACCTCCTAAAACACCTGAAACGACTCCAAAATGCAAGATGCGTGCAAGACCAATGCAAATACTACCTAGATATGCATGTTGTGCAAAAGAGACTAAAAACAATACAAAGCGATGAGTTAAGAGAACAAAATGAATGACAAATGCATCATGAAAATGTGTAAAATATATACATATCAACTCCCCCAAACTTATTCTTTGCTTGCCCTCAAGCAAACAACCAAGAACAAAGTATGGAAGAGAGGTTTGAAGATTGGATCTCAGAACCTAAAACATGCTGAATAGAGTAGTTAGAATCAAGGTCCTTGTTTTTAGTTCTATGATGCATGGTGAAGGAACTCTATTTAAAAACTTTAGAAAAGCTCATCACAACTTGAAACGATTCCGAACCTTAGTCTACACATGCCATCATTTATATTATTCCCTTTAACATTCATTAACAAAAAACCATGAATCAAGCTATGCAATGTCATCAAACTCATTTGGCCGGGGTGAAGGGGTAGAGACAAAAATTGGTCTTCTTTGCAAATGGTTTTAACAATATAGAACAGGGATCTCTCACAAAAATGAGTTGAGCTTAAGAGAAGGCTAAAGGTTGAAACCAACTGATACACACAACAGCAGTGCCCCGTCTACCCAAAGGTCCCAAGGAAACTTAGCTCTAACTTTCTAACCCAGAAGTTGGTCCTATCTCTACCCTTCATCGACATCTCTTTTTAAACTCATTCTATCATTCTTTTCACTTAGCCTTAGGAGAAGGTTACTTCATTTCAATCTAGTGGATGGGAAACTTTTTTATCACTATGGTTCTCTTTCTTTTCTTCTTAGAATTCTAGACTTCTTAAGCGTTTTGCTTTCTCTTCCTTGTCTAAAATTTTCTTTCTATTCCCATAACCAATAACTCTTTTACATTGCACAACCAACATCCTTTACTAGACTTGTAAACCTTGAAAACACATTCCCCCTCCTAAAGACTCTTTACCCATTTTTTTCTTTCTCTTTTCAGAACAAATCCAATCCCAAAACCCAAAATCGAGTTCTCACCTAGTCCTACTAGTCCGGATAGCGCGAACTAGAACTACACAGGATCCTACTCTTGTCGGCTAGAACCTAACAGTTTGTAACAAGCTCAACTCGGAAAAGGCCTCACACTCAAGAATACAATTGGCTTGAAAGAACAGTTGGTTAAGGGTGCGGGAAACTGTTCCAAAGATGGGAATCAGCTACTTGGATTATTAAGGGTGGTAAAATGGAGAAAGATAATCCAAGTATGTATGTGGTATCCATGAGTTCAACTTCAATGCATAAGATGATAATTGCAAGTCCGGATTAGGTTCAGGTAGATAGGGAATGATGTCAATTCAAAACAAGCTTCAATCAAGACTAGAATGCAATTTTGAGAATTCAAAACCTGGTTCAGTCTTACATTTCAAGTTCAATCAACATGCATCAAAGAACTAATAACAAGGGCCTTGATCCTATCCTATTGAATTCAGCATGTTAACAAGGTTACAATAATCATCAACCCCTATGCTAAATGCAACATTCCTAAATGAACAACACTAGACTCAATCCTAATATGCAAATGCAAACTACATGAACACTTTGTTTTTGTGGGAATTTTTGAAAATTTTGAAATTTTTATGGCTTTTTTATGCAAATAGATGAATGCAGACTCAAACATTATATGATGCAAAAATTTGAAATAAGAATCACAGAAAACATCATCAGATACATCATCTCAAACCCTCCCCCAAACTTAAATTACACAGCCCCTGTGTAAGAAAAATTTGAAATAAGATTTGAGAATCATAATAGAAACAAATGCAAGGATGATATGGTATATACAGTGGAATGTTGGAGTACCTCAGTAGTAGAGAAAGAGTCGGTGCTCGCGACGGCGGATCGAGTGAGATGATGGTTGGTTCTGGGAGCAGCTACACTTCGTCGTCGATCGAGTGGGAGTGATGGTTGGTTCCGGGAGCAGCTCCGCTTCGTCGTCGATCGAGTGGGAGTGATGGTTGGTTCCAGGAGCAGCTCTGGTTCGTCGTCGATCGAGTGGGAGTCTTCAACACCGGATCGAGTCAGAACGCCGTCGAGTTGTGGCTAGTTCGAGTCGTCGGTAAGAGCTTCACGAGAGCTCCTCTTCTATTGCTTCATTCCATGTCTGCCAAACCCAACACTCTGCTATTTGTTTTTTTTTTTTCATTTGCCACTTTAGTTGGCCATACTCCCTTATGTGGATTCCTGAACAGCAGGAAACGAAAACAAAAATTAAAAACAAAAGATCCTAGATTGTATTTACAGAGATACCTTTGGGACTTCCTCCCAAGTGAGCTTGTTTAAAGTCTCTAGCTTGACTTTGCATACTCCTTATGCTTTGGGAGGTTCATAGAGAGGTTTCAGAGACCCCTCTGGAATGTCTTGTCTAGCCAGATACTCTTTAACATTCTGCCCAGGTTCAACAACAAATGAACTGCTCTTCTTCATTATCCCAAACCTCTTCCTTAATTTCCTTGGAGGAGAACTTCTCATTGTACTTTGGAGCTTCTTGATTTGCCCACTCATCTCCTTCACCATAGCTGTTAACTCTCTCACTGAATCCCCTAAAATCTTGGTAGTTTGGGGTTCAGACAAAATGTCAAGCGCGGGAGGACTTGTCTCTTGCGGTTGGTGATTAGGAAGTAGGTCTCGACGCTTAGGAAGGGTAACGACTACACTCGAGTTGGAGAATGGTCGAGTGACACTTTGAGTTTTCTCTTTGGTTACCAAAACCTCTATTTCTGCCTCATTCACATCCTCAAAGATGTCAAACCCAGATTTCTGATATTTCTCTTCAATCACGAAGGTCTGTCCATCAATAGTTGGTTTTTTCTTAGAATCCTTGATATCAAACTTCATCTTGAAGTTTTTACCCAGATTGAGATCAATCATCCCCTTTTTGACATCAATGACTGCTCCAGCTGTAGCTAAGAAAGGCCTTCCCAGGATTAGTGGATCTTTAGGCTCTTCATCCATTCCCAGCACCACAAAGTCAGTAGGAATCTCAGCTTGTCCAATTTTGATGGGCAGGATCTCTAATAAACCATGAGGCGATCTAGTAGTCCTATCAGCCAATATTAAGCGGAGGTTGCATGACTTGTATTCGTTGAATCCTAGCCTCTGAGCTACAGAGAGTGGCATGAGGCTTACTGAAGCACCAAGGTCGCATAGGCACTTTTTGAAGGCCAATGGACCTAGAGAACAAGGCAAGGTGAAAGAACTAGGGTCCTCTAGCTTCTTTGGGATAATCATCTTCTGAATAACAGCCTTGCATTCTTGAATAACCCCACCTATGTCATGCACTACCCTCTCATCTTCTAGAGCCTTAGCTTGAGCTCCTTTAGCTATCTCCTCCTTCTCTTTGGTCCTTTCTGTTACCAAATCAGTTAAAAACTTTTGATATTGAGGCACAAGTGCAAATGCATCAAGCAAAGGCATCCTAAGTTCAATCTCCTTGACTTGGTTTTCAAACAGAGTATTATACTTCTCAGTAAGCTGCTTCTTAAACCTCACTGGAAATGGTAGAGGTGGCTTGTATGGTGGAGGAATGAATCTCACAGGTTTATCCTTGGGAGCAGCGGGTTCTTTAGTAGCTTCAGGATCAGATTGCTTGGCTGACTTAATTAGATCCTTGAGCACCTCGACGGGATCATTTATCTGAACTACATCTTGAAGAAAATCCTCCCCATCTAAACTCTCATTGTCCTCAGTGAGCCGTACATCTACAGCTTGGGTGGTGATGGTATGGATAGTAGCATAGTCCTTGGGATTTTGAACTGCTTTTCCAGGTAGTTTGCCAAGTGTTGGGGGTATAAGTAGAAACAGTCTTGCCTTCCATGTACTTCATCTTGGAGTTAAGAGCATCAAACTTGACATTAAGATCATTGTATGAACACTCCATTCGCTGACTGAGTTCAGCAAACTTCTTAGCAGTATCCAGAGATCCGCTAGCTTAACCCTGAAGAAGTTGTTGCATCATTTGCTTCATTTCTTGATCTGGGGCTGGAGTAGGCTGTAATGGTTGAGGGCGGAACCTTGCTGGCACTGTTGTTTAGGGACCAATTCCTGATTGTAAGGCACAAAAGGTTTTTGTTGACCTTGTTGTTGCTGCTGAGGAGGGTACACCTGATCCTGTGGATTTGCAATATTGGTGCTCCGGTAAGACAAATTGGGGTTCGTCTGATAGGGGTTGTAACCCTTGTTGTTTCCACCTTGATTATGGATGTAGCTGATCTCCTCAGACTGCTCACCCGCCCCATCTTGGACGTAAAAATATTCACCCTCAGATACGAAGTGGATGCTCTTCTGTTGATTGAGCAACTAAGCGGTCAAGCTTCTCATTGACGTTCTTGAGGTCCCTCTTGTACTTCTCCTCAGAACCAGCGTTGCCTCTAACCGTGAGGTCGTAGTCTTCATTGTAGTTGCCATCAGACTGGGCGAGATTTTCAACGAGTTGCCATCCTTCATCGACGTCTTTGTTCGGGAAGTTGCCATTTGAAGCAGTGTCAAGCAGCATACGTATCTTTGGTAGCACATCACGGTAGAGAGTGCTCAGCAATGACTCGTTGGTGAACCCGTGATGGGGACATTGGCTATGGTAACTCTTGAAATGCTCCCAGGCTTCGCAGAATGATTCTGAGTTCTTCTAAGTGAAACTGGAGAAGTCATTCCTGAGACGTGCTGTTCTAGAGTTGGAGAAGAACTTGGCCAAGAATGCTTTCTTGCAACCATCCCAGGTTGTGATTGATCCCTTGGGAAGGTTTTTCTCCCATTGATGAGCCTTGTCTCCCAGGGAGAATGGGAAGAGGCGCAACTTGTAACCATCCTCACTCACGCCGTTGATCTTGGTGAGACTGCATAGACGGTCGAACTCATCCTTGGATCATGGAGATCATACCACTTTTGATTTCGAAATTGTTGTTCTGCACGGCGAGAGGGACGATTCCAGCACGCTGAGTATGAGTGTTCGGTGCATCCCCAGCACCAATGTTTCGCGGTCCCGGATGTTGTCCATTCTGTTGTTCCATAGTGACTGGTACGGGATGATCGTCTGAAGTATGAGCTTGTCGTGGTCGTTGCAACCGATTGATTTCGTCGATAACAGGAAGGAGATTCTGATGCTCTCTTGATCTGGTGTGCATGCAAGGTTGCAATCAATAGGTACCTGAGGTGCAAGACAAACAAGCAGACATCCAAAACAAGTCAGCACCCAGAATGATAAGTGTAACAGAACTTAATCCTGTAAAACTTGAAATCTTAAATGTAGCAAAATGAATCCCAAATGGCAACGGCGCCAAATTGATACTAGGATTTTTGTGTGTCTATCCTAGCAGGTCTCAATTAACCTTATGTAGTTGTAGTACTTAAGGTGTCAATCCAGTTTGGAAACTTCACTAACAATTAAGATGCAATCAAGAAATCACAAGTCAAGCCAATTCAAAGAGAGTGTTTGTCTAACAGTCCTAGAATGATGACGATACGAAACGAAAATAAGTCACAAAATTAGAAACGAGAATGCATGACAAGAGGCGAAAATGAATAAAAACATAAACGAGTCTAAGCATGAACTAAAAGGCAAGAAACAAAACAGTCTCAGGAATGTAATAAAAATCAGAAAGAAAAAGGTCCTAAGGATGGGAGTAATTGATGTCGGTGGAGTATCCTAGTCTATAGAGTATTTAACATGCCACAAGCAAACCATCCCTAAACAATGAACATCACTTCTTAGCTAATCCAATCTCTTGATAGAAGCTACTCAAACTCGACCACTTCCAAACCTAGCTCTCGCTAGAGAAACACGATCAAGCATGGCATGGAAAACAAGTTCATTCACGTCAACAAACATCCTAGATAACTAATCTCTTAGGCTAGGAACGTAAGTCTTTGGCACTAGTTGGTCAGACATTTCATCGAACACCTTTTGGATGCGGAAATGTCTAAAACCCAGTTCCAATTGATCAGAGAGAAACTAGTATATCTAACTCTAGTCCAGAAGGGAATCATACAATCAAAGCTTAAACACTCTACATCCTAAGATCCTCCACCTAATCTATCCCACCCTCAAGAACTACCACACTACTCAGATCCAAAATCATCATCAAAGATACAAACTCAGAAAACATTGAAACAAGCATTCTTAGATAGGTAAAAATGAGATGAACAAGTTTGTAGAAGTCGAATCAAAATACTGAATAAATTCAAAGGTATCGGGATACAAAGTGTCAAGCGTTTTAGGTGGCTAGGGTAAACCTTAAGGGAAAGAACAAAAACGAGATAAAAGCTAAGATGTCCCAGTGAAAACTTAACAAAACGTATTTATAGGAAAAACATGGAAATCTCTAAAACATAAAACGACAATACAGAACGTCGGTTCGGGAATCCTTCTCGGATGCGTCTTTGGGACAAAACCAGGACGTCGGTTTAAGAGCGTCGATAGAGTCGCATCGTGAGAGTGTCAATCGAGTTGCGACGTAAGAGTGTCGATCGAGTCGCATCGTGAGAGTGTCGATCGAGTCACGTCTTGAGGGTGCTCAGAAACTGTCGATAGAGTCGCGACGTGAGGGTGCTCAGAAACTGTCGATCGAGTCGCGACGTGAGGGTGCTCAGAAACTGTAGATCGAGTCGCGACAAGAGGGTGCTCAGAAACTGTCGATCGAGTCGCGACTTGAGGGTGCTCAGGAGCCATCCTGGGACGTCTTGGTCGAGTAGCGTCTTGAGTCATCCTGGGACGTCTTGGTCGAGTCGCTGCTAACATCCGATCGAGTGGGAGCTCTCCTTTACGTGCGGGTCGAGTAGGATTTCTGAACGTACAGGCATCCACTAAAACGGAGATAACTCATGAACCACGACTCCGATTGGTTTGAAATAAACTGCATTGGAAAGATAACTCAATTCTCTACAACTTTGATGAAGACGTTGAAAGCTTAATCCCAAAGTAAAATCTTCACTCTACACGATCAAAGACGTGGAAGCTTGCGTCGCTGGGTAATGTAGATCGAGTCGCTTAACTGCTCTCCTGGTCCTTGTTTGCATTTGATGGTTTGGAAACCTCCTAAAACACCTGAAACAACTCCAAAATTCAAGATGCGTGCAAGAACAATGCAAAGACTACCTAGATATGCATGTTGTGCAAAAGAGACTAAAAACAATACAAAGCGATGAGTTAAGAGAACAAAATGAATGACAAATGCATCATGAAAATGTGTAAAATATATACATATCAATAACCATATGTAATAAAAATGCATAAGGAATTGATACCCTGGGTGAAAATCCTGTTATCAATTTGGCGCCGTTGCCATTTGGTTGAATTTAATTTGCTACGTTTAAGATTTCAGCACTTGGTAGATCAAGTTCTATTCTATACTTTGGTTTGGAACTGACTTGTTTACTTTCGTGTTTATTTGTTTTGCATTTCAGGTACAACCCAAACACCCACCTGACCCGTCACTCGATCACCTGGATCGGGTAGACCTTCGTGTAATCACTCGATTAAATTATTGTGCATGCAAACACGATCCAAGGGTAGCCAACACTTGAGTCCTTTCATCGACAACATCGACAGACCAAGGTTACTACGTCAAGAACAAGTCTAGCATCCGCAACCAACTACAATTGAGGAGATAATGAATAATCAGAATGGTCCACCAGCTCCTCAAGAGAGGACCAACATAGGAGCAGGACATGCTCCATCTACTCACACTCAAAGACATGGCATTGTGCCACCTGCTGTCAAAAACAACAACTTTGAGATGAAGAGTAGTCTCATCCAGATGATACAAGCAACAAGTTTTATGGACTGCCAATGGAGGACCCATTGGACCATGTGGATGGGTTTGATAGGCTTTGTAGCCTAACCAAGATAAATGGAGTTAGTGAAGATGGATTCAAACTTCGGCTTTTCCCATTTTCTTTGGGAGACAAAGCACACACCTGGGAGAAATCACTCCCCAAGGAGTCCATCACCACTTGGGAAGCATGCAAAAAGGCGTTTTTAGCCAAATTGTTCTCCAACTCCAGAACAGCAAGGCTACGAAACGACATCTCCAACTTTGTTCAGAAAAGCAATGAGACGTTTAGTGAAGCTTGGGAACGTTTCAAGGGATACACAAGCAAATGCCCTCATCATGGATTCAGCAATGCTTCATTGCTAAGTACACTATACCGAGGAGTGGTCCGTGATATGCTCAAATTTACCCTAGAGCTACTCTCTCAAATTAAGAGGTCAATTGTAGTACTTAGGGATCGAATCCACAAGAACTCTAGATCACACAATAGATTTAATAATCTTTTAATTATGCTAAACCAAAAATATTGTAATTAAATTGCAAGATGAAACAGAAATAAAGAGTTGTAAAATTCAGAAGGATTAAACGCTAGGCCTAGGGAAATTCTCAGGAAATCATGGAAAATCAGATCTATTAATTAAACAAACATGATTCAACAATTAAGCACCTTTCTTGAACTCTAAACACAAATATAAAATAAATCAGTTCTCACTGCAAATATTATCTAAATTTAAAACCAGAATATCCAAATCTCTTTGCAAAATTCTTGGTAATAAATCAGCTTTAAAAACAAATTTAGATTGTTCACAAAATTATTAAATCAAATCTCTTTGCAAGAAATAATTTTGCTCATCAAAAAGTTTTATCAGGAAAATCAATTATATTCTCATATCAATTAATAATCCTAAGATCTAAATCCAGATGACTAATCAAAGATCTAGCATTAAGAACAACCTATGATGAAGAACAAAAAAGATAATGAATCCTAATTTAACAGATCTAACAATCCATGAAATCCCTAATGAGAAACCCTAAACCTAAAAAGCAGATTTACTCAGACATAATTGTAAGAACACAAATCATGAATAAAATAGATAACATTAAGAAAGAGATTATAGAAGAAGAAAAGGAGTTATGAATCTTCTCTGAAGGAGTCTTGATTCTTCTCTCCAAAAACTCTCTAAAATCTCTCACAGGGTTTTGCTCTCAAAAGTTACAGGAAAAAATAAAGCTTAGGTCTAAACAATGACCATAAAAATCCTATTTATATTCCTAAACACGGCCAGGGACCAATGATGCAAATATGGAAAACTTTGGGGCAGATTTTGTAAATCTTCAAAACTTGTGGGAAAACTTCCAATTCTGACTTTGGCCTAGCATCGATCGATGCACATACTGTGTCGATCGATGCACTCTCTAAATTTCCTCTCCCAACTGCCTCAATGCTTGATTAAGCTCCAAATCCTCCAATTTAGCTCCATTAAGCTCACATTCATGTTAAATCCTATAAAAGACTCAAAAGACTCTAAAAATACCAAAAAGACTCTATAATTAAAACTTATATCATGGCTAAAAACACCTAAAAACCATGATATATTAACTCCCCCAGACTTAGCCTTTGCTTGCCCTCAAGCAAAACATAAACTTCATCTGTGAAAAAGGTTTGAAAACGCAGGAACTCATTTTCTTTTCAAAGTAATGCTATGATATCCAAACCTTAATTTACATGCTTAGCAGATAAATCCAAATCGAACCACCATGTACTTCTCCGTTGACTTTCATAGCATCCCAAATTCAAACCAAATTCCAACACTTCCTCCATTAAGCTTTCATTGGTGAGTCTCATCAATTTGATCAATATCAAAAACCTTCTAGACTCATTCCCGTACAATACCATAACAAGCAAGACATATCTTTTAAACACATGTGGTACTCTTTCTCTCCCCCAGACTTATTCTTTTTAATCTTCCTTAGAGCTTTGCTTTGTTTTTTTTTTTTTTTTCTTTTGTCTCAAAGTTGTAGGCGAATAATGGGGTCATCAGTAATTTACCTACCCCTCGCTTCCAAGCTTTGTATGATCATTTGACTTAAGAGTAGAATAATGAGGTCATAGGTAATTTACCTACCTCTCTAAACTGATCAAAATCATCTCATCTTTTATTCTTTTTTTTTTTTTTTAACAAAGCTCTCAAGATTTTTCTTAACTTAAATAAGGGAGAGGAGTACCATTTTCTTTCTGAAGTCTTACTTTTCAGGTATGAACAAGGAGTCAAGCTTTATGAAAATCAATCTCCTTGATGAGATAAAAAGAAAAGTACAGAAATTACCTCAAGCTTTTATGGATTCTGTTGGAAATTAGGATGTTTCTGGTTTACTGGTCAGCCATTGGATTTTTCATTAGTCGGATTTGTGGATTCAGTCTGCAGCATTAATCAACCAAGGCAGTACACTAAAAAGAAAAATCATAGTTCCCAACAAAATTTTGACTCAATAAAACAATTTTTTTTTCAAAAACAAAAACGTAGTTAGTAACTGCCTCCCCCAGACTTAAACAACACTGTCCCCAGTGCTATCAAGTAAGAGATTGGCGAATAAAATAAAAATAAATGAAAATCAAAAGAAAAATGAAAAAGAAAAACCTACCAGTGGGTTGCCTCCAACTAAGCGCTTGTTTTCAGTCATTAGCTTGACTGTGTCGGATCTCAGGCATCCGGTGGATCGGAACAGGGCAGTGAATGCTTCTGAGAGGATGTCCTCTTCCTCCAATGTGGTGTGTATGCCGCAGATGAATGAGGTCTATAAGGGACATGAGGAACAGGACCAGGGCGGGACTGAGGTATGGGTGGCTTTCTTTTAAGTCCTGCAAAATCATCAACAGAAGAAACAAGCGCTCTACGATAATCTCGTGGCTTGGTTAACTGGACAATAGTTTTTGTACCTTTGAAATTCTTATTGATGAATGGAGAAGGTTTGGAAGAAGGAGATGCATACCTTGGCATTACCTGTGCGTTCTGGACTGTGGAATGGTGAGATTTCAGCTTTACAACTGGTCTAGGACTTGGAGTTAAGGATCCAACACGAGAATCTTCAGTTTTGGACGAGTCCGAGCTGACTCTGGAAGGTGTGTCGATCGATGCAACAGCTGCATCGATCGACGCTTGGCCTGCAACTCGTGTTTCTTGAATGTTTTTGCAGCTTTCCTCTGAAATCCGTGTTTCCAGCACAAAAACATCATCTACCAGCGACTTGTCATGCATCAGAACCTCATCATGATCTCTAGTACTGATTAGATGATCTCCACTCCAATCTTCAAGCTTAACAGCTTGCTTGCTCACTTTCTCAACAGTCTCCAACTCTTTGACATACCCAGCAGTAATGTCTTCAGGAAACTTTATGAGTGGATCATCATCAGAAGCAATCTCCACAGAAAATGTCTGACCATCAATGGTGGGAACCCTTCTCAGCTTGTCCATCTCAAAGTTCATAACCAAATCTTCTACATTCAGAGCTATGTGTCCCTTCTTCACATCTATGATAACACCGGCTGTAGCCAAGAAAGAGCGTCCTAAGATGAGAGGATCACTTGGCTCTTTGTCATATTTCAGCACCACAAAGTCAGTGGGAATCATGCAATCTCCAATCCTGATTGGAATATCCTCTAAGACACCTTGAGGAATCCTTCTGGACCGATCAGCTAAGATAAGAGATATCTTAGTTGGCTTGAAATCTGTCATCCCAAGTCTCACAGCAACAGCATGTGGCATCATGTTGATACTAGAGCCAAGATCACAGAGTGAATGAGGAAACCTTCCTGTGGAGATAGAGCAATAGAGTACAAAGCTTCTAGGATCTGGTAACTTCTCTGCAATCCTACTTTGAATCACTGCACTTACTTCCTTAGAGACAACCACATCCTTCTTCCTCTGTGGAGGCTGCTTCAACAGAATTGAGCTGACATCCTTTGTAAGCAATGCTCCTTCCTCAGGACTCAAACCATTAGTGACCATTCTCTTGACATACCGCTTAATCCCAGGAGAAAACTTGACAGCATCAATCAAAGGCATTTCTATCATCACCTTATCCATCATAGCCTTGCATCTAGCTTCTTCAATCTCCTGCTTGGATCTCCTAGACTTGGGAAAAGGAACCTTAGGCTTGTACACTCTTTTAGCAACTGTAATCGGAGCTTTCGTAACTTCCGCCTCGTTCTCGACATTACATCGGTCGATGCTAGAGTTGCATCGGTCGATGTTGTCTCGCAAAGTCAACCCTTCTACGACCACGGAGGGTTGCGTCGATCGATGCTTAGCAGCTGCATCGGTCGATGCTGGATCAAGTGATGTATCATCGTCTCCTTCCTTCACCAAAATCGCATTACAAGCATGCTTGGGGTTCTCAGTTCTTCTAGAAAGAAGTTCCTCTTGTCTTTTAACAGACCCAGCAGTCTGAATAACTTGAATCTCCAGCTTCTTGACATGAGTATTTAATGCATCAAACTTCCCAGTCAGTTCAGTGTATACAGAATCAATCTTCCCATTGAAGTCGACAGTTAGCTTCTGTTGACCTTCCAAAATCTGTCCAATCATAGATTCCATCTTGCTCTCTAAACTGGGTGGAGGGAGGGGTTGGTAAGATGAAGAACCATAGTTCCTTGTGAAGTTGCTGTCTGGATTTCCTGTGAAGGAATTATTTTGACCAAATCTCTGATTTTGATAGCCAGCTCCATACACATAGTTGACATCTTCTTCTCTAGTCTCTGGCTTTGGCTCAAAAATCTCAACATCTTCAACAAAATGGACAGACTTCTTTCCCACAAGAAGATTGTGCACTGTATCCAACTTAGCATTCACTGTAGCAAAATGATTTGAACCAATTCCTTCATGTGCTCTTTTCCACTCTAAGTCTGCATTCTTGGTACTGTTGCTTGATGCTAGCCTTTCTATCAACTTCTCAGCATCATCTGGGTACCTTGTCTTGAAATTCCCATCACTAGCAGCATCCAAAGCCATCTGATACCTCCAATCAATACCACTGAAGAAGATACTAATCAACTGCACCTCTGAAAACCCATGATGCGGACAATCTCTCTGGTATGCTTTGAACCTCACCCAAGCAGCTTTGTAAGATTCAGCTGGTCCTTGTCTAAAGGTGGAAAGCTTGATTCTCAACTCATCAGACATCGCATGATCATAGAAGTAATTCAAAAACGCCACCTTGATGTCATGCCATGTTGTCAGAGATCCTGGTTTCAGCTGCCTTAGCCAATGAGAAGTTTCCCCAGCAAGAGAGTAGGGGAAAAGCTTGCAGTAGAGGTAGTCCATAGTGACTCCATTAGCCTTGATGCTTGTGACTATGTCCTCAAAGTGCTCTATGTGGTCTAGAGGCTTCTCATTTGGCAAGTTCTGGAATGGCCTTTGTCCAACAAGAGCGAAGTAGGCAGGCTTCAGCTCAAAGTCATTCCTTGGGAACGGAGGAGGGACAATTGCAGAGCGGTTCTCATAGAACAAGTCTGGTCTGTTGAAGTCCGCAAGAGTCTTGACAAGCTCTCCATTGTTGTCACGTCGCCTCTGAACATTCTCCGCATCGGCTCCGGCATTGCATCGATCGACACCAGCATTGTGTCGATCGATGCCTTCCTGGTTGCGTCGATCGATGCCATTGTTGCGTTGATCGACACCATCTGCATTCCCATCGGCCACGACGAGTTCTTCCTGAATGACTCGTCCATCAGCATCAAGTTTTTGGCCTTGCTCGTTGCGCACATTACCCTCTTGATCCTTCAAAACCCCAACCTCATCAGGTCTCAATATGATTATGTTGGCCATCTTCACTGACTTGGCTGCTTTTGTGTTGTCACGCTCTAGTTGTCCTAACTCTTGGTTTGTAAGCTTAATAACCGGACCAGTAGGATTTTTCCTGGTGCTAGGCTTAGGCATGTACCTGAAACACACAAGAGAAAAGAAACAAAAGCGTGTGAGTAAAACAGAAAAAGAAAAATTTAGACAAAATCAAAGATTTTAATCTAATGGTGAATCAAAAGAGTCCCTGGCAACGGCGCCAAAATTTGATATGCTCAAATTTACCCTAGAGCTACTCTCTCAAATTAAGAGGTCAATTGTAGTACTTAGGGATCGAATCCACAAGAACTCTAGATCACACAATAGATTCAATAATCTTTTAATTATGCTAAACCAAAAATATTGTAATTAAATTGCAAGATGAAACAGAAATAAAGAGTTGTAAAATTCATAAGGATTAAACGCTAGGCCTAGGGAAATTTTCAGGAAATCATGGAAAATCAGATCTATTAATTAAACAAACAAGATTCAACAATTAAGCACCGTTCTTGAACTCTAAACACAAATATAAAATAAATCAGTTTTCACTGCAAATATTATCCAAATTTAAAACCAGAATATCCAAATCTCTTTGCAAAATTCTAGGTAATAAATCAGCTTTAAAAACAAATTTAGATTGTTCACAAAATTATTAAATCAAATCTCTTTGCAAGAAATAATTTTGCTCATCAAAAGGTTTTATCAGGAAAATCAATTATATTCTCATATCAATTAATAATCCTAAGATCTAAATCCAGATGACTAATCAAAGATCTAGCATTAAGAACAACCTATGATGAAGAACAAAAAAGATAATGAATCCTAATTTAACAGATCTTACAATCCATGAAATCCCTAATGAGAAACCCTAAACCTAACAAGCAGATCTACTCAGACATGATTACAAGAACACAAATCATGAATAAAATAGATAACATTAAGAAAGAGATTAAAGAAGAAGAAAAGGAGTTCTGAATCTTCTCTGAAGGAGTCTTGATTCTTCTCTCCAAAAAGTCTCTAAAATCTCTCACAGGGTTTTGCTCTCAAAAGTTACAGGGAAAAATAAAGCTTAGGTCTAAACAATGACCATAAAAATCCTATTTATATTTCTAAACACGGCCAAGGACCAATGATGCAAATATGGAAAACTTTGGGGCAGATTTGTAAATCTTCAAAACTTGTAGGAAAACTTCCAATTCTGACTTTTGGCCTAGCGTCGATCGATGCACATACTGTGTCGATCGATGCACTCTCTAAATTTCGTCTCCCAACTGCCTCAATGCTTGATTAAACTCCAAATCCTCCAATTTAGCTCCATTAAGCTCTCATTCATGTTAAATCCTATAAAAGACTCAAAAGACTCTAAAAATACCAAAAAGACTCTATAATTAAGACTTATATCATGGCTAAAAACACCTAAAAACCATGATATATCAGTCCCTAAGATACGGATGTTGCTGGACAACGCTAGTAATGGTAATTTCCTCAATAAGGATGTCGATGAAGGTTGGGATCTAGTGGAACTTAGCTCAATCTGATGGGTACTAAAATGAGGAGTATGATCGCACTATACGCTCTTCTGGTGAGGATGATGTCAAGTACAAGAGAGACATGAAAGCCCTCAATGACAAATTGGATAAGTTCATCAACAAGAAGCAGCATGTCCATGCCATCTCAGAGGAAAACTGGTTACAGCAACAAGATGGGCAGAGTGCTCAGCTAGAGGATGTGAACTACATCAACAACCAAGGAGGTTAAAATAAAGGGTACAACAACTACAAACCGAACATGAATCTGTCTTACCGTATGTGACAACCCATCCCGTGGACCCCGCTAGCCTCACTGCTAGCCCGCTAGCCTCACTGCTAGCCGCCCAAACGGACCTCAAGCTGGCCCTGCAGGGCATCGATCCTAACCCATCACTGTGGAAATCCACATCCACCAGTAGGTTATTGGTGTACCAGGCGTTCCTCGAATCCAATACTTTATTCCGTCCAGCCACAGATTTTGCCTCACAACCAATCCGCTTTGGCCCACACTGGTCATTCCGCAGTCCAATAACCCCAACTATGGTTCCATCCTCGGAGATCCAACACCCATTGAAGTCTTCCCAACAATTCTTTCCGGAAACAAGTTTATCCCCATTTAGTGTCGCTCAACACTCAAACAGTAACAAAAATAGATTACTGAACCAATATTAAACCAAGAAAATATACAAAAACAATAACCATGATTTAATCCATTAAATTAACCCAAACTAGCCTCGTGGCTCTGATACCAAACTGAAACGACCGCATCCGGATTCCCAGTCTCGCACAGGACACACGGGAAACAATCCTACCAGAACCCCATAATTCCGGTGAGACAACCGGCGTAGGAATCGCTCCTTACAAACACTTCCACAAATAAAACAACCACACATTCGTAGACTCCAATCACCATGCATCATACTCCTTCAACGTCTGATCGAACAAGCCACTTGACTTTACCGTTGAAGCTCACCCTTTAACAACCTTCCCACAGGACAAGTTGCCACCAATTGATCTGCAGCTCAATTGGTGGCAACTTGTCCTGTGGGAAGGTTGTTAAAGGGTGAGGACCAGGGTTCGAGGAACGCCTGGCGCACTAATAACCTACTGGTGGATTGGGATATCCACAGTGATGGGTTAGGATCGATGCCCTGCAGGGCCAGCTTGGGGTCCGTTTGGGCGGCTAGCAGTGAGGCTAGTGGGCTAGCAGTGAGGCTAGCGGGGTCCACGGGACAGGTTGTTACACCGTAACCCCAATGTTGCATGTCCCCAAGACCAAATCTACCCATCCGCAGTCCAAGGGAACCAAGGCCAGCAAAAGCCCTTTGTTCAATACAATCAAGCTTATGCTCCTAAGCAGCAGTATCCTGGCAGTTACCACCAACCAATTGCACCACTTGGATTCCTTCCACAGCAAGGCCCGCCAAACCAATCCCAAGAAGCTGACATACGCGGCCTAATTCAGCAGATGATACAAAGTTAAGCATCGGCTGCAATGAACAATACAAAACGGTTCGCGGAGATGAGCAACAAGATCTTTTCTGGGTATAATGACCTGAATGCCAAGTATGATTCTCTCAACACCAAGCTGAGATACATAGAAGGCCAGCACAGCACCCAACCACCTCCAAAACCTAACCAGCTTCCAGGTAAAGTTGTTCAAAATCCAAAAGATTATGCCACTGCACAGGCAATATTTCTTGATGATAATTTTGAGGACTACCTCATTGAGGACAGCGATGTTCAAGATGGGGAGGATATGGATCACAATGGGATGAATGAGTACCAGTACTACATATCCGAGTATGACCCCGATCCTGAGGAGGCAGATTGAGCTGATGATCGAGCACTGGTTAAAAAATCACAAACCGGTGCACCACCCGAGGCTGAACTCGATGACATACCCAATGATGGTGATCGGAGGATACATCGGGTAGACGTTCAGATAACAGATCAACCGCAACTGCCTGCAGCTGAGGAATGGGAATTAGAGGAAAGGTTGAGAGTTGCTCTTGACATTCAATTAGAGGCGCTTGCAGAGCGTATGTCAATACGACAAGCCACACCTCCCAAGCACTTGCCACCACACGAACTTTGAGAGGAAATCATCAAGGAGACAGCTCAGCTGGAGATTGAGGTAAAAGAAGCTGTCAAAGAAATTGGGAATGCAATTCTGAGGAGTGGAGTGTGTTTAGATCCTCAACTGAGAATTGGGGAAAAATTGGAGGATCCCGACTCTTTCACCTTGCCATGTTCAATAGGCCTTAGGATTTTCAACAACTGCTTGTGCGATTTGGGAGCTTTAGTCAGCATCATGCCACTTTCAGTTGCCAACAAGATGGGTTTCAGCAGTTTTAAACCAAGTAGCCTGTATTTGGTTCTAGCTGATAGGACAATCAGATACCCCATTGGTATCCTCGAAAACCTACTATAAATACTCTTTTAAGTCTTTATCCAAGACATCTCGTTTTTTCATAAGGTTTACCTAACCACCTAAAACGTTTTCTGATTTTGTAATCCAGAGATCTTTGAACTTATTTAGTTTTTGCATTTGATTTCTTCTACAAAGTTGTTCACCTCATTTTTATTTATCTGATGATGTTTGATTCAATGTTTTCTGAGTTTGTATCCTTGATGATGATTTTCAGATCTGAGTAGTGTTAGAGTTCTTTAGGATGGGATAGATTAGGTGGAGGATCTTAGTATATAGGGTGTTTAAGTTTAGATTTGTATGATTCCCTTCTGGACAAGAGTTAGAAACACTAGTTTCTCTCTGATCAATTGGAACTAGGTCTTAGACATTTCCACACCCAAAAAGTGTTTGATGAAATGTTTGACCAACTATTGCCAGAGACTTACATTCCTAGCCTAAGAGATTAGTTGTCTAGGGTGTTTATTGACGTGAATGAACTGGTTCGTCATGTCTGCTTAACCATTTTTCTCTAGCGAGAGCTAGGTTTGGAAGTGTTTGAGTCTGAGTAGCTTCTGCCAAGAGATTGGATTAGCTAAGTCGTGATGTTCATTGTCTAGGGATAGTTTGCTTGTGGCATGTTAAACACTTTGTAAACTAGGAGACTCCGCCGACATCAATAACTCCCATCCTTAGGAATTCTATCTTTCTGATTGATATTGCATTCTTGAGACCGTTTCTGATATTGACATCTAGTTCATGTTTTGAATCGTTTTTGCTTTTACTTACTCATGTCCACTTTTTGTTATGCATTTTCATTTCTAGTTATGTAGTTCATTTCCGTTTTGGATTCTGATCATTCTAGGATTGTTAGATAGAAAAACCACTCTTAGAATTGGCTTGACTTGTGATACTTTAATTGCATCTTGAGTGATAGCAAAGTTCTCAACTGGATTGACACCTTAAGTACTACAACTACATAAGGTTAATTGAATCTGATATGAGACACAAAAAACCCTAGTATCAGTATTCTTCAGCTTCTACATCTCTCGGCATTCTTAACTTCTCTCCTACTCTCCTCGGTTGTTTAGGCAAATTTTGTGGTTGCCTTTGTTGCACCTTTTCTTGCACTCGGTCCATCCTCTCATGTACCACATCCATCTCAACCCTCATTAACCGCTGCATTTCTCCCAACAACGCTTCCATCTGGATACCCGGGTTGTTCTACTTCATGGTTGTTGTTTTCTCCGTCAGACATATTTAAAGAAACCTGCAAGATGAACAAACTCGTTAAAAGTAAAAAGTTCCTCAAGTGTTTACTCTCAAGTGTTTCGCTCACAAGTGTTTACTCTTAACTCTCAAAGTGTGCTCCAGTGACTCTCAAAGGTTCTAATAGAACTGAAAACCAATCAAACCCAATGTGTTTTCCAAACCAATCGAAACAGAATCAACTCAATGAGATACCAAAAGATAAAATAGAACAGATTGATAAACGTAGATTTAAAAAAAAAATAGAATAAAATGGATTTTTTTTATGGAAGAGAACAATACTGTCTTTTTTAGTAGAATAAAACCCCTTTTTTTTGTTTTTTCTTTTCTTTTTTTTCTCTCTTTCTTTTTTTTTTTTTTTTTTTTTTTTTTTTTTTTTTTTTTTTTATTTTTCTTGTTTGTTTTTTTTTTTTGCTAAATAAAATAAAATAGAAATAGAAGATGAATAGATGAAAAGATAAAAAGATGAAAAGATGAAAAGATGAAAAGAAAGAAGATGATAGAAAGAAGATGATAGATTAGAAGATGATAGAATGATAGATTACAAAACTCAAGGGTGTCCTCATACCACTGGACATGATTCTCCCAAGGAATCGGCACCTTCAAGTTGGTAGATAGAGACACCTTGATTCTAAAGATGATGAAGCCTCAAGAATAAGGATGTTGGAATGAATGGTCGCACAAGAGTTGTGGAAAGACTCTTGATATACCGGCTTGATCTTTCAGCCTAGCACTAAAAAGATCAGATCTCTCAGCATCGCACCAAGGAGATCAGGTTTTGACTGTTAGAATCACACCAAGCAGTCGGTTTTGATTGTTGGAATCACATCAAGCAATCGGTTTTGTTCACAAAGAACAGAAGAGAATCACTCTCAAAAAGAAAAGGTTTTGATAAAAAGTTGGATTATTATTTCATTGATCTTACATGAGTTTATATAGGAAAAAAAACTTGGTAACAAAGCCAAGTATTAACTAGTCTTGAAACTAATAAAACAATTAAGATAGATGGTTGAATGAAGACCCAATTCTTGTGCATGTATCCCTTCCTCCAAAGTTACTCTAGGTGCATGTATCTCTATTTTTGTCACTCTTATTTGACCACAAAATAAAGTGATTAGTTTGGGCTTTCTTGGACTTGAATTAAGCTCAAAGTGGGTTAGACTTGATAGGTATCATCCCCAATAGATTTTCCCATGCTCTCTTTGGCCATAAGCTCTTTAATTAGCCCATTAAGTGCATTCCTTAGCTTCTTAGCTTTCGCTCTAGTCATTGGACCTTCAGGTACAAGAAATGGTTCCTCAGCAACAAGCTCTTCAGGTTCAAGCTCAGCTACATATTCCTCAGGTTCAAGCTCAGCTACAAGCTTATCCTCCTTAGCTCTATACATGATCACATCAGAAAATTCTCAAGCCTATACTCAGCAACTATCGAAGAATATATAAAGAAAGAGGCTACTGCATATCCGCAAATACTACCCTCACCTGACTTTGAACTTGACGGAAAGCTGGAACAAAAAGGCATAAGTAGCTGGCAATTGTCTGAAACTTGTAGCAAAAGAAAACAGTTCAAACACCAATTAGGGTTTCTGGTTTTTGACAGAAGCAGATGTCTCTTGTCTGACAAGCAATCAACATAGAAGCTAAGGTGTACCTTTTCCGATGATAATGATGGCTCAGGTGGCTTCCCTAATACCCCTTCTATCTGTAACAATCGTCGAACTGATTTTATGTGCTTAAGTAATGCCGGAATTCTTCAACCAAAACCTTAGTTCAAAACTGCAAACTAGATCTGACAGGTAGTTAATTTCTGGGCTCAGAAAACAATGATTTTCACCAACTTGTAACTTAAACTGCGGATGGAGTTTACCTTGTAAAAAAGAACCGAAAGATGCTACTTCTTCCTTGCAATAGTATCTATCCAACAACACCAAAAGCGTGATCTGGTTCCTTCAGTTCCGACGGAAAACAGATCACCAAAACCACTACTTGACGTTGTTTCTGAATTCCTCTTCTTCACTAAAACTAACTGTGGTGTCATAAATTACGAACTCAGTAACCAATAGAGGCATATTCAATAGAATAGATCATATAATATCCACGATAGATTTTCCCTACTTAAATGAAGTTGGTGTTAAACGGTGAAAACGAGACGTCGATTTCACAGTGGGGTTTCTATGTACTGTTTCTTATATAGGGAAACACAATCCGAAAGAGAGAACGAAGTATGTCAGCAAACCTTGTTTACGTAGAGTGTTTCACTATTGGTTTAGCACTCGCGTCTGCTAGATTTTGTTCTCTACTTTAGCATCAATTTTTTTTTTTTTTTCATCTCAAATATTTTAACTCTCAATGTCGCATTCACTGTATAAATGTCGAAGTTTCCCAGCAAGAGAAACAACGCAAAGGCCTTAAACCCCATATTTCCCCCATTATTGTTCCAAGAGTTTCTCACTTGTTTCGTCTATCTCTCACTAACTGAAAGATCATGAGTCGTTTTCGTACGTTTACATACACATCCTCTCGAAGCTATATACATAAAAACACAGACTAACGGCAAACTTGATGTATATATAATGATACCATGGAGGTGAGAGCTGAACTAGAGGCAGAGAGAGAGGAAGAAGAAAAGCTAGATGTATTAAGTATTTTCTTCTTCTGATTTCTTTTTAGTAGTTCTCTAAGCTTGTATATGAAACATTATGTGTAAACTTTGAGTGATTGATAATGGATGTTTGTGGGAGAAGGTTCCCACATGAGATGTACCATCTGCATGAGGAAAATTCATTAAATCTTTGTGTTATGTTTATGTTATACAAACTGATCTGTGGAGTAGAAAAGCAGTAGGCGCAGAGTCGCGGTATGCAATTCACTACAGAGGTGAATTGGGGTCTGCTATTCTCAACACCCTGTTATGCCGAAACTTTTCATTCGTTGTTTTTTTTGTGTTTATCCGCAGACCACAAAAAATACTATGCTAAGTGTAGAATGTTGGTTTGATCTGGGTTTAATCAGTAGGTTCCGGTTAAGGAGCGGGATTAAATGAACCAAAGATTGTGTCCGGTTTGGAGCACTTGGGAATTGGTTATTGTGTTTACTAAAACGGAGGCGTTTCAATGGTGGAAGCTCGAAGGTTAAGTTGCAGAGCTGAAACAAGTCAACACCCATGTGACTAAGTTTGACGGATCATGTGCGACTCAAGTCTGTTGAGTCAGTTAGAGAAGCTAACGCCAAGTCGGTTAGAGGAGGCGTGTATATAAGCTTTTCTGTTATGATTCATAGGGTGGGAGAACGAGAGAGTTTCTGGGAATTTAGGGTTCATATTTGCTCGGGAAAACTTTACTTTCTTGTTTGAGAGAGAGACATTTGTAAACTGTAAACAACACTGATCTTAGTGGATTCCGAGCTGAGATCTCGACCAGACGTAGGGTTTTCGGATTGCAACCTGAACTGGATAAATTCGAGTTGTGTTCTTTCTCCTTTACGTTTTCTTTCATTCTTCTATTTCGTTTCGTGAGTGAACCAAGAACAGAGTGATTCAGAGTATCATCGTAATCGATTCGTCACAAGGTCTTAGTCGATCGCAAGTTACAGACTCTACAAGTGGTATCAGAGCCACACCGTTACGAAGGCTCAAGTTGTCAGGTCTCATCGAATCGAGTTCGCGATGTCGTCATCAAGAATCGAGCTGGAGAAGTTCAACGGTATGATCGACTACAATCTGTGGAAGGAGAAGATCCTAGCTCATCTAGAGATCATCGGTTTAATGGGAGCTCTGAAGATCCAAGAATCTTCATTGAAGAAGGGATCCAATTCAGTCAAGGAGGAGGATCCAAAGGGGAAGGGATCACAGGAATCTGGGACAGAGAAATCAGTTGAGGAGGATCTAGCCATGGCAGAAAAGCAAAGAAAGGTCCGTAGTACTATCATCCTAAGCGTGAGTGATCAGGTTCTGAGGAAGATCATTAAGGAAGATACATTAGCTGGTATGTTCAAGGTTCTTGACTCGTTGTACATGTCACAATCACTACCTAACAGGATTTATCTCAAGCAGAGGCTTTATGGTTACAAGATGAATGATTCTTTGACTATTGAAAGCAACATCGATGAGTTCTTGCGGATAATAACAGACTTGAGTAACGTCAGAGTGGATATTTCAGATGAGGATCAGGCCATCCTTTTCTTAATGTCTTTGCCAAAGCAGTTTGATCAGCTGCGTGATACGCTAAGATATGGTAAATCTACTCTGTCACTCGAAGAAGTAATCAGTGCTATCCACTCAAAGCAATTGGAACTGGGAGCAGCTGGAAAAGGTAGCAAGACTCAAGGAGAAGGACTTTACTCTAACTCGGATAACAGGGGAAGATCTGTGACCAGAGAAGGATCACAGGGTAAATCTAGAGGAAGGTCAAGATCAAAGTCAAAGAACAAGAAGAAACGTACGTGTTGGGTGTGTGGTAGTGAAGGTCACTTCAAGAAGGACTGTCCAAAGAAAGGACAAGCGAAGGTTAATCAGGATAAAGGAGAGTCCGCAGCAGTAAGTGGGACTGAGTTTGTGGAATCACTGATGGTCTCAGAGGCGAATTTAACAAAGAACGCCAACTTCAGTGAGATCTGGATATTAGATACAGGCTGCATGTTTCACATGACATCGAGGAAGGATTGGTTTGTTGAGCTAAGAGAGTTTGATGCAGGTTCTGTCAGAATGGCGAATGAAAGTCTATCAGAGGTAAAAGGCATTGGAAGCATAAGGATCAAGACTTCAGATGGCAGGATTGTGTGGATAAAGGATGTGAGATACATTCTTGGGTTCTCGAGAAACTTGTTGTCTTTTGGGACATTCGAGGCTCAAGGGTGTTCATTCGGTTCAGAGAATGGAGTTATGAAGGTAAGCAAAGGGTGCAGGATAGTGTTGAAAGGTAATAGACATGGATCACTCTACTTCTTGCAGGGACGCACTTATGTCGGAGAGGTAAACTCAGTGGTGCTAAAGGATCAAACAAGTTTGTGGCATAGCAGGCTCGGGCATATTGGCCAGAAAGGGTTAGATACGTTAGTCAGGAAAGGTTATCTTGAGAAAGAGAAGGTGTCGAGTCTTCAATTCTGTGAGAACTGTGTTTTTGGGAAAGCTCACAGAGTAAGCTTTTCAACAGGAAGACATACAACTCAGAACTGTCTGGAATATGTGCATGCTGATCTATGGGGGTCTCCAACGGTTCCTGCGTCACTAGGGAAGTGTCATTACTTCTTAAGCTTGATAGATGACTATTCCAGAAAGGTGTGGGTGTATTTTCTGAAAACTAAGGATCAAGCATTTGAGAAATTTGTAGAGTGGAGAGTGATGGTCGAGAAGCAGTCAGAGCTTATAGTCAAGAAGTTGAGGACAGACAATGGGTTGGAGTTCTGCAACAAGGAATTTGATGGCTACTGTTTAGAGAATGGGATTGTCAGGCACAGGACTATCGCTCACACTCCTCAACAAAATGGAATTGCTGAGCGGATGAACCGTACAATACTTGAGAAAGTCAGGAGTATGCTTAGCGAATCAGGATTGTCTAAGATGTTTTGGGCTGAAGCTGTAAACACAGCAGCGTATCTTATCAACAAGTCTCCGTGTTCCGCAATTGAGTTTCAAGTACCAGAGGAGCTGTGGTCAAAGACGGTTCCGAGTTATGGTTACTTGAGGACTTTCGGCTGCATTTGTTATTATCACACAGATGATGAGAAGCTGCAACCGAGGGCTAAGAAGTGAGTATTTGTTGGTTATCCATCAGGGGTTAAAGGGTACAAGGTCTGGTCACTGGATGATAAAAAATGTATTATCAGCAGAAACGTGAAGTTCAATGAGAGTGAGTCTTATAAGAACTTACCTCAAGCTACAGATAGTGAGAGAATCACACTGGATACATTTGTTGATTTAGAGTCTGACATTGCTGTAGAGAGGGGTATGAGTTTAGGTGGAGAGACTCAGGTTTCGGTGGTTGACCTGCAGGATAGTTCAGAGTCAGAGACTGAATCAGGTGACGCGGGTTTAGAAAACTATCAGCTTGCTCGTGATAGAGAAAGAAGAGTCATAAGGCGCCCATCGAAATATGAAGAAAGAAACTATATTGAGTGGGTGTTGTTTGTAACAGAAGATGGCGGGAGATAGAACCGTCAGACTATAATGCAGCTATCAGAGATTCTTGTAAGGAAGGGTGGAAAGGTGGCATGAACGAAGAGATTGATTCATTGCACAAAAATAAGACTTGGATTCTGGTTCCAAGACCGAAGAACAGAAGGATGATAGGCTGCAAATGGATTTACAAGAGGAAACCAGGTATACCAGGAGTGGAAGGGCCTAGATTTAAAGCCAGGCTAGTGGCGAAAGGTTATTCTCAGAAGGAGGGAGTAGACTACAATGAGATATTCTCCCTAGTGGTAAGACATGTATCAATAAGGTACTTAATGTCCATAGTTGCTCAAGAAGACTTAGAGTTGGAGCAGCTTGATGTGAAAACTGCTTTCCTGCATGGAGAGTTGGATGAGGAGATCTACATGACTCAACCAGAGGGTTATGTAGAAGAAGGTAAGGAGGACATGGTTTGTCTACTAAAGAAGTCTTTGTATGGACTGAAACAGAGTCCGAGACAGTGGAATCAAAAGCATGCATTTATGCTGGAGATTGGTTTCAAAAGGAGTATTCACGACAGCTGTGTGTACGTGAAGGAATACTCAGGTGTGTACATCTATTTACTCTTGTATGTAGATGACATGTTGGTAGCTTGCAAGGACATGAAGTTGATTGATACTCTGAAGAATCAGCTAAGTTCCAGGTTTGATATGAAAGATTTAGGAGCTGCAAGGAAGATATTGGGCATTGATATCTACAGGGACATGAGGAAGGGAATATTAAAACTTTCTCAGGAGAGTTATTTGGAGAAAGTCCTGGAGAATTTCAGGATGCATGAAGCAAAGGGTGTTCAAACACCACTCGGGAATCAACTTAAGCTTCTTCCTGCGAGTGATGCTCAAATCCAGAAGGATGCAGAGTTTATGAGGTCAGTTCCTTACTCTAGTGCTGTGGGTAGTTTGATGTACGGCATGATAGGAACGAGACCAGATTTGGCATATCCAGTAGGTGTTGTGAGTAGATTCATGAGTAATCCGGTGAAAGTTCATTGGGAAGCAGTGAAGTGGGTGCTTAAGTATCTTAGGGAATCTACGAGAATGAGTTTGGTGTACAGGAGGTCGAATGATTCTAGAATAAGTGGTTTCTGTGATGCTGATTACGGTGGAGACTTAGGACGAAGGAGGTCCACTAGTGGTTATGCATTCTTATCTGGAAGGAGTGTGATTAGTTGGAGGTCGTCGCTCCAGAAGGTGGTGGCTATGTCGTCAACAGAGTCAGAGTATATGGCGTTAGCCGAGGCAGCCAAAGAAGCTGTTTGGCTGCGGGTTTAAGTGAAGAGTTTGGATATCCTCAACAGGCTGTGGAGGTATTCAGTGATTCTGAAAGTGCTATTGCACTGGCCAAGAATAATGTGTTTTATGATAGGACAAAGCACATGGCCACAAGGATGAGTTTTGTTCGAGACTTGCTTGATAATGGTGAATTGCAGGTTACTAAGGTGCACACAAGTGATAACCCTGCGGATATATTCACGAAGGTTTTGCCAGTCAATAAGTTCAAGGGATTGTTGGACTTATTGGGTGCTTCAGAGGCGTAAGTCTGAAGCAGGTTCCGAGATGCTGGAGTCGCTAAGGTCGGAAGGGCAGATCGAACCAAGGTGGAGATTGTAGAAGGTTAGTTTGATCTGGGTTTAATCAGTAGGTTTCGGTTAAGGAGCGGGATTAAATGAACCAGAGATTGTGTCGGTTTGGAGCAATTGGGAATTGGTTATTGTGTTTACTAAAACGGAGGCGTTTCAATGATGGAAGCTCGAAGGTTAAGTTGCAGAGCTGAAACAAGTCAACACCCATGTGACTAAGTTTGACGGATCATGTGCGACTCAAGTCTGTTGAGTCAGTTAGAGAAGCTAACGCCAAGTCGGTTAGAGGAGGCGTGTATATAAGCTTTTCTGTTATGATTCATAGGGTGGGAGAATGAGAGAGTTTCTGGGAATTTGGGGTTCATATTTTCTCGGGAAAACTTTACTTTCTTGTTTGAGAGAGAGACGTTTGTAAACTGTAAACAACACTGATCTTAGTGGATTCCGAGCTGAGATCTCGACCAGACGTAGGGTTTGCGGATTGCAACCGGAACTGGATAAATTCGCGTTGTGTTCTTTCTCGTTTACGTTTTCTTTCATTCTTCTATTTCGTTTCGTGAGTGAACCAAGAACAGAGTGATTCAGAGTATCATCGTAATCGATTCGTCACAAGGTCTTAGTCGATCGCAAGTTACAGACTCTACACTAAGCTAGAAGATTCGCTCTCCTCAGAAAGGTCGGAAGCAAACGACATAAACACAAAGTGAAAATTTTTCTATCTATTTAAATCATTCATAAATCATCCAAGCTTTAACTTTTAACAATCAATATTTTATCGTGGAGGGATGGTTTTACTGGATTTCTGGAGGAGTTCATATGTTCATCTCGGGTCTCTTTGCCTTCTCAACATTATCAAATAAAGTAAATATTTATACAAAGTAAATTAAAAACAATTTTTAGAAGATCAAAAGGTAAAACACAATTTTAAAAACTTTAGATTATTATAATATTTTTGTTTTATGAGACTTATAACTGAAAATGAAGTTTTTGCTTATATTAGACAAAAAAAAAAGTTATAACTAATGGAAAAAGATCTATTCTATATTGGTATAATATAATATTAACTTCAAGCATTTTTTGAAGGAAATTAAAGATAAAATTTTTTTAATAAATAAATTAATTTAATGTCCAAAAGGCCTGCTGAAAAAGGTCAAGAAAAATTTTAATATATATTTATTGTTGTAATTTGTTTTGTGAAAAATTGGTTCTGTATCTTGGATTAGATCAGTAAATAAATGTCATAATTTTGTTTGTGAAAATTAGGTTCTGTATCTTGGATTGCATAATTAAAAATAAATGTCTTGATTAGCAATAATTATTAAAATTTAGTGTAAAAAAATCTAAAATTTAAAACTAAGTTATCAAAGAAAGTGGAAAAGATGTTTTTCAATCCCATATATAAGTGAACGCAAGACTAGCTAGTTTTCTCACTAAACCTAAGTCATCCAGCAGCATTCACATTGAAACATTGTTCAGCTATGACCAACCTTTCCTTTATGATGGCTTTTCTTCTCTTCCTCTTGTTGTCCTTCTCTTGTAAGTGAACGTGAAAAAAATATACCAATTTGAAGATTTTCTCTTAGTTTATGTTTCCATTATATTGCTATAGTATATTCGATTTAAAATTTCTAACTATACTAATTTCTGAAAACATATGTAGTATACTAATTAATTTGACATGTTTGTTTTTTTCTTAAAATAAATTCTAGGTCAAAGCATAATGATCGAGGCCAGGGAAGACAAAGGATTTATAGGAAAATTTTCTCCTAATCCTTCCCCTTCAATGATAGATGCAAAAGAATGAGTCAACAAATGTCCTCATCATTCTCCTTTAATGATAGATTCAGAAGAAGGGGTCAATAAAAAAAAAACAAATGTCATAAATCTCCTATTCCTTCTCTTTCGATGATAGATTCATAAGAAGAGGTCAATAAAAAAGGCAAATGTCATAAATCTCTTACTCCTTCTCCTTCGATGATAGATTCAGAAGAAGGGGTCAATAATAAAGGCAAATGTAATAAATCTCCTACTCTTTCTCCTTCAATAATAGATTCAGAAGAAAAGGTCAATAAAAAAAACAAATGTCATAAATCTCCTATTCCTTCTCCTTCGATGATAGTTTCAGAAGAAACACTCAACAACAAATGTATGGACAATGAAGGACATAATATCAAATGTCATTGCAAGTGTCCAAAGCATAAAGCTCATACTCCTTCTCCTTCTGCTTCAATGATGATGGATTCAGAAGGAGCCAACAACCAATGCATGGACCATAAAGGACATATGGGTAAATGCCCTCCTAGTCCTTCCCCTTCAATGATAGATTTAGAAGTACTCATCAAAGAATGTATGGACCATAAAAGACGTATGAACAAATGTCATTGCAAGTGTCCTAAAGCTAAAGCTCCTACTTCTTCAATGAATGATTATAACTTTTTAAACTAGATGTAACCCTGAAATATATTTTCTTCATATAATAATATTAATAAAAAAAGGTCAACATAATTGTCTATTTTAATCTGATATAGTGATATAATCGATTTCTAATTGACAATGCTTAATCAATCGTATAAACCAAAAATTGGTTTAGACACATGACAATCTGCGAATAATATTTATAACTTGTGGTGTGTATATGGATGCATTTTAATCGAATATCTTAAAATGTATATTGCAAAGATTTTACATATAAAACCAAATTTACAATCTCATGCATACAAATCGTTGTAATTTCCGTGGATACACTACACGAAAATGCAAAAAAACCAAGTACCTAAGAAGCAGTACATAGAAACCCCACTGTAAAGTCCAACACACATACACAAGGGAAACACAATCAGAAAGAGAAAACGAAGTAAACATCGGTTTGATTCTTTTCTGTGCTTTAGCAACTATTACGTACACATCCTCTCAATACATAGAACGGCAAAGTTGTTGTATAATGACAATGGACCAGGCCCAGTTACGCCGAAACTTTTTTTCTTTTTGTGTTAATCCGCAGACCACAAAAAATACAACAGGTTTGGCTAAGCTATAAGATTCGCTCTCCTCACAAAAAGGTCAAAAACAAACGACAGAAACCGAAAGTGCAAATTTCTTCATCAATTTAAATCATGCATAATTCACAGTACTAGTTTTAACTTTTAACTATCACGATCTTCTTTTTTTTAAGTGGGGTCTGGGAAATATATACGACACTAATACATTATATGAAATATATCGAGAACAGACCAAGGCCTAGTCTAAAATACTCGAGACGTTGTATAATTCAGTAAGATAACATGTAGACACTGGTTAGTATGTAATGTCGACACTCTTTTTGATTGAGAAGAGTCTTCAAGTCTATTCCCCTTATATAAGACGAAGACAAAATCTTATCTATTCCATACTTAAAAACTTCCACAGAAAACAAAGTAAGAGATCATGGCTAAATCTCCTGTCACTTTCTCTGCGGCCATAACCGTCTTCCTCCTCATCATCTCCATCTCCCATTTCCCAATAGCTCTGCCAAAATCCGACGAAGAGTGCAAACAAATCACAACACATGTACCGAAAAAACCAAAGCATTTCATCTCAAACTCATAGAAATCTTCTCAATCCTCACAACCAGCCTTATTGGCGTTTGTCTCCCGTTCTTTCCTCTTTCAGTTTCAGCTTTCCAACCGCAGAAATCTCTCTTTGTCATCGTCAAAACGTTCGTCTCAGGAATCATCCTCGCCACTGGTTTCATCCATGTTTTGCCTGATTCTTTCGAAATGCTCTCATCTCATTGTCTTAACGATGACCCCTAGCACCAGTTTCCTTTCACCGGCTTGGTAGCCATGATCTCCGCGGTGTTTACACTCATGGTTGACTTTATTACCACCAGCGTTTTCAGCAGGTCTGGTAGGGAGGAGCCACGTGCTGATGTGGCATCCTCTGAGACTCTTGACCAAGAAATTGGGCGCCTGCAAACTCATGCGCATCATGGTCATGGTTAATCTTAGCGATGACAAGGAGCTTGGTTCTAGTTTACAGCTTCTGCGATATATTCAGAAGTAGTGGTCAATAAAAAAGGTAAAGATATAGGCAAATGTTATAAATCACCTATTCCTCTCCTTCGATGATGGATTGAGAAGAAACAATCAACAAAGTATGTATGGACCGTGATGGACATAACACCAAATATCATTGCAAGTGGCCTAAGCATAAAACTCATACTCCTTCTCTTTCTCCAATGATGGATTCAGAAGGAACCAACAACCAATGTGTGGACCATAATGGACATAGGGGTAATGCCCTTCTAATTCGTTCCCCTTCTGAATAAAGGACGTATAAGCAAATTTCATTAGCTGTACAGGGTTAGGGTCTGCGGTTACTTGTCTTGCATATGGTTATGCCATTTGTAAACTTGTATTAACATGTATCTTTAAACATTAACAACACACATTCAAGTTATTAACAACCTAACTTCATCATGTAATCACAACCCACCCAAAGAAAATGATATGATTCTTGAGGCTCTGATACCACTTGATATGATTCTCCCAAGGAATCGGCACCTTCGAGTTGGTAGATAGAAACACCTTGATTCTAAAGAAGATGAAGTCTCAAGAATAAGGATGGTGGAATGAAAGGTCACACAAGAGTTGCGGAAAGACTCTTGATATACCGGTTTGATCTTTCAGCCTCGCACCAAAAAGATCGGATCTCTCAGCATCGCACCAAGGAAATCAGGTTTTGACTGTTAGAATCACACGAAGCAGTCGGTTTTGATTGTTGGAATCACACCAAGCAATCGGTTTTGTTCACAAAGAACAGAAGAGAATCACTCTCAAAAAGAAAAGGTTTTGATAAAAAGTTGGATTATTATTTCATTGATCTTACATGAGTTTATATAGGGAAGAAAACTTGGTAACAAAGCCAAGTATTAACTAGTCTTGAAATTTTAAAAACAATTAAGATAGTGTTGAGAAACCACTATATAATGATGTATGAGACAAGAGAAATCAAAGAGTAGTAGAAGAGAAGTGTTGTGAACTATGACTACAAAACACTTATAAGGTTTATGTTCTGTAACACTTTGTAAAGAGAACAAAAACTAACAAGGAGAGAGAGAGAGAGAAGTAGTCGAGAGAGAGAGAGAGAGAGAGAGATTTTGAGAAGCTTTTGATCAAAGAACTTATGTGTCTTACACTCTTACACAACAACTCTTATTTATAGTGTACTACAAAACACATGAGTCACTACCTGTTAGTTGTGGTAGTGACAAGTGGAAGTTGGTGTAATATTACAAAAACAAGTGTCCTAACATGTGTCTTGTGATGGATTAATCACAATTCTATTTCATAATACTCCCTCTTGATTATCCATCACCATTGACGAGTTACGTACTACCTCATTAAAAACCTTGTCACGGAAAAACCCATTGGGATAAAAACCATGACAAGGGAGAAAGAGTATAGTAACGTAATCTTCCCCTCGAAAAGATATGTATGATCCTTCTTCATAAATCTCGTAGATGACACATTCCAATACTGTGAATATGCTTTCTGAATGTGGTAGTCCGAAGCGCCTTTGTGAATAGGTCTGCTGCATTGTCACTTGAGCGGATATGTTGGATATCAACTTCCTTCTTTTGCTCGAGTTCTTGAGTGTAGGAGAAAAATCTTGGAGGTATATGCTTTATTCTATCGCTCTTGATGTAACCTTCTTTGATTTGGGCGACACAAGCAGTATTGTCTTCGAATAATGTTGTTGGCTCTTTCTTGGTGATTATTCCACTTGATTTTTGTATGTGGTTAGTCATTGATCTGAGCCATACACATTCCCTCTATGCTTCATGAAGAGCAATTATTTCTGCATGATTTGAGGAAGTGGCGACCAAAGTCTGTTTCTGTGAGCGCCATGAGATTGCAGTTCCTCCAATTGTGAAAACATATCCAGTTTTGGATCGGAATTTATGTGGATCTGATAAATATCCTGCATCTGCAAAACCAACAAAACCAACCGAAGACATTCTAGGATAGAATAATCCCAAGTCAATCGTACCTTGAAGATAACGGAGAATATGTTTTATCCCATTCCAATGCCTGCGAGTAGGGGATGAGTTGTATCTTGCAAAAAGATTCGTAACAAATGCAATATCTGGTCTAGTACAATTTGCAAGAGACATGAGTCCACCAATAGCACTCATATAAGGTACTTCGGGACCAAGTATTTTCTCGTTATTTTCACAAGGTCAGAATGGATCACGAGATCTATTGAAAATTGGAGTACTCAAAGGAGTCGCTTTGTCCATATGAAAGTGCTTTAAAATCTTTTTCGTATAATTTGATAGATGCACAAATATTCCATCTTGGAAATGCTCTATCTGAAGCCCGAGACAGAATTTAGTCTTTCCAAGATCTTTCATTTCAAACTCTTCCTTCATATGAGTTCTCGCATCATCAATCTCCTTTTGAGTTCCAATTATATTCAGATCATCAACATATACAGCAATGATCACAAATCCCGATGGAGATTTCTTTATGAAGACGCATGGGCATATTTCCTTATTAACATACCCTTTCTTCAATAGATATTCGCTTAAGCGATTATACCACATGCGCCCGGATTGTTTTAATCCGTAAAGTGATCGCAGTAATTTGATCGCACAAATTTCATTAGACTTAGAGTCTAATGCCTCATGAATCTTAAATCCTACTGGAATTTTCATGTATATATCATTATCCAAAGCTCCATATAAATATGCTGTCACTACATCCATAAGGTATATTTCTAAATTCTTAGAAGCCGTTAGACTCATTAAGTACCTCAATGTAATTGCATCCATGACTGGAGAATATGTTTCTTCATAATCAACTCCAGGTCTTTGAGAAAAACCTTGTGCAACAAGTCGGGCTTTATATCTTGTGATTTCATCTTTCTCATTTCTTTTTCGCACAAATACCCACTTGCAACCAACAGGTTTTACATATTTAGATGCAGTGACAAGAGGTCCAAAGACATTTCTTTTATTGAGGGAGAGCAACTCAAGTTGCATAGCCTTTTTCCATTTCTGCCAATCAGGCCTATGTTGGCATTCTGATACGGACCTTGGATTGGATCTGGATCATCTTTTTCATGATCGATCTCTTTAGATACAGAAAAAGAGAATATTCCATTATCATCATCGATTTCATCTCTATACCATAACATTCCATTTTGGGCATAGTTAATCGAAACCTCATTTTTTTCTGTATCATTCTGAGGACTTTTCTCTTTATTTGGTTCTTCCTGTATCATCTTCCATTTTCTTTTTCTTTCGGGGATTTTTATCTTTAGAGCCCATTGGCCTCCCCCTTTTCAATTGAACCTTAGGTTCATTAGCTTTGTTTTGATCGAGTTCCCCTCTAGGAATTTCAACTCTTGATGGTGCATTGCAGCGGGGATATATGACTTTGTCACCCTTTTTGTATCTATGAACGCATCTGGTAATTGATTTGCCAAACTTTGTAAATGTACAATTTTCTGAACTTCCAGTTCACGTTGATTTGTAGGGGGATCAAGATATAACAAAGATGGTGTATACCATGTAATATCTTTTGGTACTTGTTTAATTCCTCCCCCTAACGCTGGAAATTCATCTTCATTAAAATGGCAATCGGCAAAACGTGCCGTAAACATATCACCAGTTTGCGGTTCAAGATATCGAATTATACTCGGTGATGCATAACCGACATATATGCCCAATTCCTTTGTGGCCCCATTTTTGTTCTTTGTGGTGGGGCTATAGGAACATAGACCGCACATCCAAAAATACGGAGATAGGATATGTTTGGCTCTTGGCCAGATGCTAATTGTAAAGGGGAATATTTATTATATGCGCTTGGTCGTATTTGGACCAATGCCGCAGCATGCAATATAGCATGACCCCATATAGAAATTGGGAGTTTTGTTCTCAATATTAACGGTCTAGCAATGAGTTGTAGCCGTTTAATCAAAGATTCAGCCATGCCATTTTGTGTATGAACATGAGGAACCAGATCTTCCACATCGATTCCTATTGACATACAATAGTCATTGAAAGCTTGTGAAGTGAATTCACCGGTGTTATCAAGCCTGACTTTCTTTATGGCATAATCAGGGAATTGAACTTTCAACCTGATTATTTGGGCAATGAACTTTGCGAAGGCCGTGTTTCTTGTTGTCAATAGACACACATTTGACCATCTACTAGATGCGTCAATCGTTACCATAAAATAACGAAACGGCCCGCATGAAGGGTGGATAGGTCCACATATATCACCATGTATTCTCTCTAAGAACAATGGTGATTCATTCCCAATTTTGGCTGGCGATGGCCGAATTATGAGTTTTCCTTGAGAACATGCATCACATGAAAACTCATCAGATCTAAAAATCTTTTCGTTCTTCAATGGATGACCATTGGAATTTTGCACAATTTTTCGCATCATGATTGAACCAGGATGTTCAAGTCTTTCATGCCATATCTTAAATGTACTAGTAAACTTAGAGTTTACTGTAACATAAGATGCAAAATTATTTATTTTTGTGCAATACAATCCAGAGGATAACATTGGTAATTCTTCCAATATATGTTTCTCCTCAAATATTATGCAAAGATATTCAATGCATTCAGAGTCTCTATATGATATCCATTTCTTCGAATATCTCTGAAACTAATCAAGTTTCTATGAGACTTAGGGCAATATAATGCATCAATTTCAAATTTTGTTCTCCTTGGCATTGAAAAACTGGCTTTTCCAAAGCCTATAATAATCTTTGCATTACCACATATAGTGCTCACGCATCTAGCGGAGTCTTTTATTTTGAGAGAGGAGAAATATTTTTTCTCTTTAAGTATTGAGTACGTTGTAGCACTATCTGCTAGACACATATCTCCATCCTCAATCTCAAAATTTAACATTTTCTGAGATAAAATATTTATAAAATAAACATTAATAAAATAACATAAAGTCTTTCGGGTATCGGCGTAAACCGAAGAGAGTAAGGGTAACCGATTGGCAAAATTTATTTGAGATTTCGGATTTCGGTTCGGTTCGGTTCGGTAATCGGAACCGATCGGTTTCTTTCAAACCGAGATTTTGCAGCCATATATAAGGCTAATAATTAGTCACAACCCTAATTTGTTTTGTTTTTCCTCTTTGGCTGCCGCTTGGGAACTCGATCCATAAACTTCAACCATTCATCTTCTTCTTCTCATCCGATGTAAGCAATAATCATCAACACATCTCTTTTCCTACAAGAATTCATCATCTTCAACATCCTCTTTCATTTCCTCAAATCTCAATCATGGTTAAGAAATGAGCCTTTTTACAGAGATTCAATCCATAACCACAAGTTTCTTAAGGGGTAAGCTCTGTTTCTTTCTCCTTAATTTTTCATTTGATTATTTGCTCTTTCTATGTATTGATAACTTCAGATTCAATTTGAAGAACTTTAGAGTTTCAACTTCGAAATAAGAGATCTATTATTTGTTTAGATATTTTCCATTGTTTAGGGTGCTAGTGTTGTGTTTGTGTTCCTCATCTTTGTAAGACCTAAACTGTTGTTCTTTGTTGTTTGATGAGTTTATTTTTACTGGTTTATATAATCAATTTTCATGTGGTTTCGATGATGGCAGGTGAAAAATGGACGCCCAGAACCGTCGATCTTCACCGTCTCAGATCACCATCGCACCGCAGCCACAACTCGTCGCCGCAGCATCATCATGATTCATGTCTCGAAAACCCTAATGTTTAATGGACCTGCCATTCAGATTGGTTTAGTTGTTATTGGGCTGGTTATCTGTTTACGTCCATTATTTTAGCAGTTTGTAAATTTGTATTAAATTAAGGCCATTATCTTATTTTTTTTATTTATTCGGTTCAGATTAACCGAATTAGAAAAAAATCGGTTTCAATTCGGAATTGATTTAAAATCCTATAACCGACCCGATTAACCCGACCGAATTCAATTTCGGTTCAATTCAGTGAAAATTTTAGAAAACCAAATTTACAGAAAACTGAACAATCCGTTTCGCCGAACGCCCAGGGCGAGTTTTCACTATCAACGAGAAAATCTGCTATATCAAGATGGGGTTCACCGTTTAGGCCATGGAAAGAAGGTCCAGCTTCATCAGAGATGAGGTTGGTCTCAACATCCCTTTCTTATGCTTGTTGAGATGCTTGATACAAATCGGCCAAATGTTTTGGAATACGACAGGTCTGGTACCAATGTCCGTTCATGCCGCATTTGTAACATGTACTTTCACCTTGTTTCTTTATAACACGACCAACATTATTGATTTGAAGATTCATGTTCGTTTTTCTTGCGTTGAAGTCATTAGGAGAGAACCCTCTTCCTCTTCCTCGTCCACGACCTCCTCCACAACCATGACCACGGCCTCGACCGCGTCCGCGTCCACGTCCTCTTCCTTGCCAATTATTATAGCTGGATGTAGCAAAATTCACTTCTGAAAGTGGAGATGATCCAGTTGGACGGGTTTGATGGTTTATCATCACGAGCTCATTATTTTGTTCAGCAACATGCAAAACTTGCATTGATTCAGAATATCGAGTATACCCTATTTCTCGATATTGTTGCTGCAGGAGTACATTTGAAGGATGAAAAGTTTGGAATGTTTTCTCGATCATATCATAATCGGAAACTTCTTCTCCGCAGAGAGCCATCCTTGAAGTGATTCCGAACAAAGCGGAATTGTACTCACTTACACTTTTGTAATCCTGAAACCTCAGGTTTAGCCATTCATGTTTGGCTTTTGGTAAGATCACATACTTTTGGTGATCAAACCTATCCTTGAGCGCGATCCAGAGATCTGCAGGATTTTCTCTCGTGATGTATTCATTTTTTAAACCATCGTGGAGATGATGACGCAAGAACATCATGGTTCTTGCTTTCTCCTCTTCTAACCCCGTTTCTGACGGATCGATGGTTTTGAGAAGCCCATTCCCTTTCAGATAGAATTTTACATCTAATGCCCATGTCATATAATTTTTCCCAGAGACATCAAGGGCGGCGAATTCAAGCTTTGCCAAGTTTGACATGATTACTATATAAATAATAAAACAATTTGTTAAATATAAAATTTTATGAAATAATTTTGTAAAATCTTGTTTTAGCAATAAATATAAACTATAAAACAAGATTATAAACTATATAATATATTTATAAATTAAGACAATCAATTTAGGAGGCATAGCCTTCCATATAATTAAAATATATAGATCTGAACATATGATCAAGGAGGCAGAGCCTACCATTAGATCAAGAATGTAGATCTAAATAATCAAGGAGGCAGAGCCTACCATTAGATCAAGAAGTATATATATATATATATATATATATATATAGTTTTTTATTCTATAAACAATACATTTAGTAATATGCATGTAAAATAATTAAATTCAAACAACTTTAACAAGACTTAAATCTTACCTCAAACGGATGACGGATCGAGAGTTGATCGTGCTGATAACGTGTTGAGAAACCACTATATAATGGTGTATGAGACAAGAGAAAACAAAGAGTAGTAGAAGAGAAGTGTTGTGAACTATGACTACAAAACACTTATAAGGTTTATATTTTGTAACACTTTGTAAAGAGAACAAAAACTAACAAGGAGAGAGAGAGAGAGAAGTAGCAGAGAGAGAGAGAGATTTTGATAAGCTTTTGATCAAAGAACTTATGTGTCTTACACTCTTACACAACACCTCTTATTTATAGTGTACTACAAAACATATGAGTCACTACCTATTAGTTGTGGTAGTGACAAGTGGAAGTTGGTGTAATATTACAAAAACAAGTGTCCTAACATGTGTCTTGTGATGGATTAATCACAATTCTATTTCATAATAGATAAATGGTTGAATGGAGACCCAATTCTTGTGCATGTATCCCTTCCTCCAAAGTGAGTCTAGGTGCATGTATCTCTATTTTTGTCACTCTTCTTTGACCACAAAATAAAGTGATTATTTTGGACTTTTTTGGACTTGAGTTAGACTCAAAGTGGGCTGTACTTGATATGTATCATCCCCAAAAGATTTTTCCATGCTCTCTTTGGCCATAAACTCTTGAATTAGCCCATTATGTGCATTCCTTAGCTTCTTAGCTTTTGCTCTAGTCATTGGACCTTCAGGTACAAGCAATGGTTCCTCAGCTACAAGCTCCTCAGGTTCAAGCTCAGCTACATATTCCTCAGGTTCAAGCTCAGCTACAAGCTCACCCTCCTTAGCTTCATCCATGATCACATCATCCCCCTCCTCTTGAAAAGGACTTGACCTCAAATCTGGATCATCTACCACAAAAGGAACTAAATCAAAAACAGTAAAGCTTGAACTCACATTGTACTTACCTTGAAGATCAAGTTGGTAAGCATTGTCATTAATCTTTCTTTTGATCTCAAAGGGTCCATCGATTCTAGGCATGATTTTTGATTTCCTTTAAGCTGGAAACCGTTCTTTCCTCAAGTTAACCCACACTTGGTCTCCGGGTTTGAATACCATGTTGCGCCTTCCTTTGTTAGCTTGTTTTGCATACTGCTTTGTTTTCTCCTTGATGTTTATTCTCGCTTTCCCATGGATCGTGATGTTGTTGATGGCTCTAGGAACAAAGTCTATTTGGTGTTTAATACCACAGATAGGTGGTAAGCCTTTCGGATTGTTCTCTGGGAACACGTCCTGAAAATCCTGCAAAAGAAAGGTTATCTCACTCGGTAACACCGGTTCAAGGTCAGAAAAACTCATGAGAGTTTCTTTGTAAATAAACATAATCAAATGTTGTTTTGAAAATAAAGCTCTCTTAACCTCTCCTTTTCTGACAAATAAATTTGAATGTCTCACGGGTTTTCTCTCAAAGGCCTTTAACTTGGATTTTCTCAAACTCTCGCTCTATTTTTGGTCAAATTGTGTTTGTGGGGTCGCTCATGGTGTTTGTTTCTTTCTTTTTCATGAGAATCAACTGATCTTGATAAACTTCATGAGGTGTCAATGAAACTAAGATGATCTTCTTGCCTTTGAACTCAAAAGAATAAAGATTGGTGAAAACCGTCATGGCTTGCTCTTCGGTCAGATTGCCACGGTCTTCCAAGAAGAATATGCTTGACCTCCATAGGTAGAACATCGCACAAAACCTCATCCTCATATTGCCCGATGACAATAGGAACTTTTACTTGGATACTTACCTTCATCTCACCATCATCATTAAGCCATTGTAGCTTATATGGCCTTGGGTGCTTCTCTGTAGTCAGCCCAAGCTTCTTAACCATTGTTTCACTCGCCACATTAGTACAACTTCCGCCATCAATTATGAGACAACATACTTTATCTCAAACATGGCACCTTGTATGAAATAGATTCTCCCTTTGCTCATGTTCCACAATCGCAGTTTGAACACTAAGTGATCTCCTTGCCACCAATATCTCGCCTTTAGCTGGAATTTTTTCATGTTCTTCTAGTGAATCAGAAACCACCTCTTCATTTTCTGATTCGATCTCTCCATTCTCTAAGAGAATCATGGTTCTTCTATTGGAACATTCATGCGCATAGTATCCTCTCCCATGACACTTATAACACGTCACATCACGAGCTCGGGTTTTGGTAGCCTCAGCTTTGTCCTTGGTAACTTGATTGGCAACAATTGGTTTCGCTTCCACCTTTGGAAGAGCAACTGACTCTTGTACCTTCTGGTAACAAAATTTTGGGGTAGATGAATCAGCCCCATAAGTTATCCGTGTAGCACTTCTCCTCTTAAGTTGTTTCTCCACCAAGATTGCTTTATGTAACATCTCTTCAATCTCCACATAATGCTCCATCTCAAGCCTATCCTGGACATCTCGGTTCAACCCACTCATGAATCTAGCCATGTCACTTCTCGGTCCTCAACCACTTTAGCTCTTATTAAAAGAATGTCCATCTCTTGATAGTAATCCTCCACACTTCAACTTCCCTGAATCAGTCTCCTTATCTTTTGATGCAGATCCCGATGGTAATGGCTGGGAACAAACCTTCTCCTCATGATAGCCTTTATCTCAGCCCAAGTCTCAATCGGATATTTGCCATTACGTCTTCGTGAAGTCACAAACTGATCCCACCAGCTGAGCGCATACTCACTAAACTCAACAGCCGCCATTTGCACCTTATTGATCTTGGAATAGTGCTGAAAATTGAAAACTTGTTCTACCTTCTTCTCCCACTCCAAGTAGACATCTGGATCATTCTTCCCAATGAATGGTGGAATTTTTAAACTTCTGCCCTCCAATGTTATCAATGTTTCTTTATCTCTTTTCTCGTTCATGTCTAGGTCTCCTTCGGCTTCCTTGAGATGAGTTTCCACTACAACTGTAGTATTCTTCAGCTGCTACATCTCTCGGCATTCTTCACTTCTCTCATACTCTCCTCGGTTGATTAGGCAAATTTTGTGGTTGTCTTTGTTGCACCTTTTCTTGCACTCGGTCCATCCTCTCATGTACCACATCCATCTCAACCCTCATTTACCGCCGCATTTCTCCCAACAACGCTTCCATCTGGAAATTTTGAATTCTCCAGGGTTGTTCTACTTGTTGTTTTCTCCGTCAGACATATTTAAAGAAACCCGCAAGATGAACAAACTTGTTAAAAGTAAAAAGTTCCTCACAAGTGTTTACTCTCAACTCTCAAAGTGTGTTCCAGTGACTCAAAGGTTCTAATAGAATAAAACCCCTTTTTTGTTTTCTTTCTCTTTTTCTTTTTTTTTTTTTTTTTTGCTTTTTTTTTCTTGTTTTTTTTTTTGCTAAATAAAATAAAATAGAAATAGAAGATGAAAAGATGAAAAGATGAAAAGATGAAAAGAAAGAAGATTATAGAAAGAAGATGATAGATTAGAAGATGATAGAATGATAGATTACCAAACTCAAGGATGTGCTCTGATACCACTTGATATGATTCTTGAGTCTCTGATACCACTTGATATGATTCTCTCAAGGAATCGGCACCTTCGAGTTGGTAGATAGAGACACCTTGATTCTAAAGATGATGAAGCCTCAAGAATAAGGATGGTGGAATGAATGGTCGCACAAGAGTTGCGGAAAGACTCTTGATATACCGGCTTGATCTTTCAGCCTCGCACTAAAAAGATCGGATCTCTCAGCATCGCACCAAGGAGATCAGGTTTTGACTGTTAGAATCACACGAAGCAGTCAGTTTTGATTGTTGGAATCACACTAAGCAATATGTTTTGTTCACAAAGAACAGAAGAGAATCACTCTCAAAAAGAAAAGGTTTTGATAAAAAGTTGGATTATTATTTCATTGATCTTAGATGAGTTTATATAGGAAAGAAAACTTGGTAACAAAGCCAAGTATTAACTAGTCTTGAAACTAAAAAAACAATTAAGATAGATGGTTGAATGAAGACCCAATTCTTGTGCATGTATCCCTTCCTCCAAAGTGACTCTAGGTGCATGTATCTCTATTTTCGTCACTCTTATTTGACCACAAAATAAAGTGATTATTTTAGGCTTTCTTGGACTTGAATTAGGCTCAAAGTGGGTTGGACTTGATATGTATCATCCCCAATAGATTTTCCCATGCTCTCTTCGGCCATAAGCTCTTGAATTGGCCCATTAAGTGCATTCATTAGCTTCTTAGCTTTTGCTCTAGTCATTGGACCTTCAGGTACAAGAAATGGTTCCTTGGCTACAAGCTCTTCAGGTTCAAGCTCAGCTACATATTCCTCAGGTTCAAGCTCAGCTACAAGCTTATCCTCCTTAGCTCTATACATGATCACATCAGACAATTCTCATGCATACTCAGCAACTATCGAAGAATATATAAAGAAAGAGGCTACTGCATATCCGCAAATACCACCCTCACCTGACTTTGTACTGGACGGAAAGCTGGAAGAAAAAGGCATAAGCAGCTGGCAATTTTCTGAAACTTGTAGCAAAAGAAAACAGTTCAAACACCAATTAGGGTTTCTGGTTTTTGACAGAAGCAGATGTCTCTTGTCTCACAAGCAATCAACATAGAAGCTAAGGTGTACCTTTTCCGATGATAATGATGGCTCAGGTGGCTTCCCTAACATCCCTTCTATCTGTAAGAATCGTCGAACTGATTTTATGTGCTTAGGTAACGCCGGAATTCTTCAACCAAAACCTTAGTTCGAAACTGGAAACTAGATCTGACACGTAGTTAATTTCTGGGCTCAGAAAACAATGATTTTCACCAACTTGTAACTTAAACTGCGGATGGAGTTTACCTTGTAAAAGAGAACCGAAAGATGCTACTTCTTCCTTGCAGCAGTATCTATCCAACAACACCAAAAGCGTGATCTGGTTCCTTCAGTTCCGACGGGAAACAAATCACCAAAACCACTACTTGACACTGTTTCTGAATTCCTCTTCTTCACTAAAACTAACTGTGGTGTCATAAATTACGAACTCAGTAACCAATAGAGGCATATTCAATAGAATAGATCATATAATATCCACGATAGATTTGCCCTACTTAAATGAAGTTGGTGTTAAACGGTGAAAACGAGACGTCGTTTTCACAGTGGGGTTTCTATGTACTGTTTCTTATATAGGGAAACACAATCCGAAAGAGAGAACGAAGTACGTCAACAAACCTTGTTTACGTAGAGTGCTTCACTATTGTCACTCGCATCGGCTAGATTTTGTTCTCTACTTTAGCATCAATTTTTTTTTTATTTTTTTCATCTCAAATATCTTAACTCTCAATGTCGCATTCACTGTATAAATGTCGAAGTTTCCCAGCAAGAGAAACAACGCAAAGGCATTAAACCCCATATTTCCCCCATTCTTGTTCCAAGAATTTCTCACTCGTTTCTTCTATCTCTCACTCACTGAAAGATCATGAGTCGTTTTCGTACGTTTACATACACATCCTCTCGAAGCTATATACATATAAACACAGACTAACGGCAAACTTTATGTATATATAATGGTACCATAGAGGTGAGAGCTGAACCAGAGACAGAGAGAGAGGAAGAAGAAAAGCTAGATGTATTAAGTATTTTCTTCTTCAGATTTCTTTGTAGTAGTTCTCTAAGCTTGTATATGAAACATTGTGTGTAAACTTTGAGTGATTGATAGAGGATGTTTGTGGGAGAAGGTTTCCACATGAGATGTACCCTCTGCATGAGGGGAATTCGTTAAATCTTTGTGTTATGTTTATGTTATGCAAACTGGTCTGTGAAGTAGAAAAGGAGTAGGGGCAGAGTCGCGGTATGCAATTCACTACAGAGGTGAATTGGGGTCTGCGATTCTCAACCCCCTGTTATGCCGAAACTTTTCATTTGTTGTTTTTTGTGTTTATCCGCAGAACACAAAAAAAATACTATGCTAAGCTATAAGATTCGCTCTCCTCAAAAAGGTCGGAAGCAAACGACATAAACTCAAATTGCAAATTTCTCTATCTATTTAAATCATTCATAAATCATCCAAGCTTTAAATTTAAATATTTTATCGTGGAGGGATGGTTTTTACTGGATTTCTGGAGGAGTTCATATATTCATCTCGGATCTCTTTGCCCTCTCAACATTATCAAATAAAGTATATATTTAGACAAAGTAAATTAAAAACTATTTTTAAAAGATAAAAAGGTAAAACACAATTTTAAAAACTTTAGAATGTTATAATACTTTTGTTTTATGAGACTTATAACTGAAAATAAAGTTTTCTCTATAATAGACAAAAAAAAGTTATAACTAATGGAAAAAGATCTATTCTATATTGGTAAAATATAATATTAACTTAAATAATTTTTTCAAGGAAATTAAATCTAAATTCTTTTTAATAAATAAATTAATTTAATGTCCAAAAGGCCTGCAGAAAAAGGTCAAGCACAATTTCAATATATATTTATTGTTGTAATTTTTTTTGTGAAAAATTGGTTTTGTATCTTGGATTGGATCAGTAAATAAATGTCATAATTTTGTTTGTGAAAATTAGGTTATGTATCTTGGATTGCATCATTAAAAAATGTCATGATTAAAAATAATTATTAAAATTTAGTGTAAAAAAAATCTAAAATTTAAAATTAAATTATCAAAGAAAGTGGAAAAGCTGTTTTTCCATCCCATATATAAGTGAACGCAAGACTAGCTAGTTTTCTCACTAAACCTAAGTCATCCAGCAGGCATTCACATAGAAACATTGTTCAGCTATGACCAACCTTTCCTTTAAGATGGTTTTTCTTCTCTCCCTCTTGTTGTCCTTCTCTTGTAAGTGAACGTGAAAAAAATATACTAATTTGAATATTTTCTCTTAGTTTATGTTTCCATTATATTGCTGAACTAGATTAGGACCCGCGGTACACCGCGGTGCAAATTATTTATAACTAAAACATTTAAATTATAAATTTTATTTCTTGGTTAAATATGTTATAATTATATAATAATTTTTAGTTTTATGATTTAAATTTTAAACCATATAATACCGCAATATAATTTGTTTTTTACATAATATTTATTTAATCAATTTAATTTAGTATGTCTATTCTCAAATGCAGATAGTGTTAACAAAATAATGAAATGATGTTTTACCCGTGTAACACCAAATTAATGATATTTTAAATTTATGTAAATATCGACAAACCCGTCCCTCTATATAACTCCGTCCCGAGATATTTTAACTCACACTATATCATCTTAAATTTTTATATTTATTGTCTTGTATTATAAATATTAGCTTGAGTTGCTATATTAATTATTAAGATTGTAACCATTTACATTTTATAAGATTGGCGCTTTTTATAAACTTTAAATATTTAGAATACTTAGAATTCTTATAACGGTTGAATATTTATCATATTTGAAGTTTCGTAAAAGTTTAAGTATATTATTAATATTTTAAAGGTCTTTTAACTTTTTAAAATTTGAAATATTTATAATATTTAAACTTTATAAATTTGGAACTTCATGAACGTTTAAATACTATTAATGTTTTTAACATCTTATAAAGTTTAACTTTCTAAAAATATAAATATTTATAATAATCCTACTTTTTGTAAAATATAAATATTTATAATATTTAATTTTTAAAAAATCTTTAATAAAGAATCGGAATAGACCAAATAAATGTTTTTTTTTAAGTTTGAATGCTTGATAAATCAAATTTTTTGTATTATTAATCGTTTTGAGTATGACTCTAAACCATTGCCCAAATTTTTTAGGCGATGTGGGATATTATATCCATAAATTGAGTAATATATGTTTGTTTTTAAAAATTTGTATTACATCATATGCAGGAAAAAATCACAATTTTTATTAACTAAATGTAATATAAAATAATTCAAGATAATTTAAATAAAAATTCAAATAAAAATGAAAAAGAATCATATATATATTTATGTTTAAATGAGGTAGAAAATTTTCCTTATTTTTTAAAATCATACTTATAATTAATTTGAAAATTTTGGTAACTAATATTAAAGTCAATGCATTAAATGCAAAAACTTTCCAAAAAGTATTTTTAAGCAAAAACTGCTGCAAAAATACTAGTATAGATTTAAATATTTGATGTCACTATGTTGCCTATAGTATATTCGATTTAATATTTCCAACTACACTAATCTTTGAAAATATATGTAGTATACTAATTACTTTGACATGTTTGTTTTTTTCTTAAAATAAATTGTAGGTCAAAGCATAGTGATCGAGGCCAGGGAAGACAAAGGATGTATAGGAAAATGTTCTCCTAATACTTCCCCTTCAATGATAGATGCAAAAGAAGGAGTCAACAAATGTCCTCCACATCCTTCTCTTTCGATGATGGATTCAGAGGAAACAGTCAACAAAGTATAAATGGACCATAATGGACATAACATCAAATGTCATTGAAAGTGATAGATTCAGAAGAAGAGGTCAATAAAAAAGTCAAATGCATTTTGTTGTCCTTCTCCTTTTATGATAGATTCAGAAGAATGGGTCAATAAAAAAGTCAAATGCCATAAATCTCCTATTCCTTCTCCTTGGATGATATATTCAGAAGAAGAGGTCAATAAAAAAGGCAAATGTCATAAATCTCCTACTTCTTCTCCTTCGATAATAGATTCAGAAGAAGGGGTCAATAAAAAAGGCAAATGTCATAAATCTCCTACTCCTTCTCCTTCGATGATAGATTCACAAGAAGAGGTCAATAAAAAAAGGCAAATGTCATAGATCTCCTACTCCTTCTCATTCGATGATAGATTCAGAAGAAGGGGTCAATAAAAAGGTAAAATGTCATAAATCTCCTACTCCTTCTCCTTCAATGATAGTTTCAGAAGAAACACTAAACAATGTATGTATGGACAATAAAGGACATAAAATCAAATGTCATTGCAAGTGTCCAAAGCATAAAGCTCATTACTCCTTCTCCTTCTGCTTCAATGATGATGGATTCAGAAGGATCCAACAACCAATGCATGGACCATAAAGGACATATGAGTAAATGCCCTCCTAGTCCTTCCCCTTCAATGATTGATTTAGAAGAAGGAGTACTCATCAAAGAATGTATGGATCATAAAGGACGTATGAATAAATGTCATTGCAAGTATCCTAAAGCTAAAGCTCCTGATCCTTCAATGAATGATTATGACTTTTTAAACTAGATGTAACCCTGAAATATATTTTTTCATATAATAATATTAATAAAAAAGGTCAACATAATTGTCTATTTTAATCTGATATAGTAATATAATCGATTTCTATTTGACAATGCTTAATCAATCGTATAAACCAAAAATTGGTTTAGACAAATGACAATCTGCGAATAATATTTATAACTTGTGGTGTGTATATGGATGCATTTTAATCGAATATCTTAAAATGTATATTGCAAAGATTTTACATATTAAACCAAATTTACAATCTCATGCATTCAAATCGTTGTAATGTCCGTGGATACACTACACAAAAATGCAAAAAAAAAAACAAGTACCTAAGAAGCAGTACTTAGAAACCCCACTGTAAAGTCCAACACACACATACACAAGGGAAACACAATCAGAAAGAGAAAACGAAGTGAACCTTGTTTACAAAGAGGGCCTCTATTGGTTTAGCAATCGCATCGGTTATATTATTTTCTGTGCTTTAGCATCTATTACGTTTACGTACACATCCTCTCGATACAAAGAACGACAAAGTTGTTGTTAGCCCTGGGCAAAAAAACCGGACCCGAGCACCCGAACCGAAACCGACCCGAAAACCCGGTTTCGGGCAGATTCGGTTCTAGGCTTTTTACACCATTGGTTTCTATATATGTGTACCCGTGGTTACGGGTTCGGTTTCGGTTTTTATCCTATACCCGAAAGGGTAACCCGAAAACCCGAAACATTAATCCTATAGCCTTCGGTTTCTATAACCCTTCATAAATGTTGGGCGGGTATATGAGCCTATGAGAATGAGAGCATGGGGAATTAGGGTTAGGCAGGATTGTCGATTGAGTTTCCTTCTAGCCTCGATTATCGAATTTTTTGTTGCCTTTCTTAATGTCTATGGCCAATATATTATCAAACGCAAACCTGAAAACCCTAACTCAAACCATTCAATCTCCGAGGTCACTTCTCCACCTTCCGCCTTGTCAAGAAACCAATCGGAGGTAAATTCCACCACCACCGTCTCTTATTGTTTTCTACTTTTCTGTTTTTCATTTTTCTATTTGTGAATTGTGATTCAAACCAAATTTAATCATTGATGACTGATGAGTTTAGTCTTAATCGAGTTTTATATATCGATTTCTGGGTATATGTTAAAATTAGATGTTGGATTTTTGGGTATTGGATTCTGTAATCTGTATGGTCTCATCTCATATTAGAATTAGATGTTGTAGTCTAAGTGTCTAACTTGTTTGATTCTCGATTTTTCCTCATTTTGTCTTATAACTTGTACTATTCTAGTTCTAACTTAACGCTTTGTGCCTTGTGACTGTTTTATTTAAAACTTCTACTTCATGCTGATGCAGATGGCTTCTTGTGATAATCCAGCAAACAATGATGATCCGATGATAGATGTTTCAACAGATGATGATGCTGATGTTCAAACGCCTATCTCTGGAAAGACAAGAAAGGGGAAAGATAAAGAAAGTGAGGGTAAAGATAAAGAAAATGAGGATAAAGAAAAGGGAAAGATAAAGAAGACAAGATCTTGGGTTTGGGAACACTTCACCAGACAGTCAGCAAATCCGGACAAGTGCAACTGCAATTACTGTAAGAAAGAAATGGCTTGTGCAACCAAGTCTGGAACCTCCACTCTGAAGAATCATATCAGTAAAACCTGCAAAGCATACAAGGTATGGGCGAGTGCTAATCAAGACAAAACTCAAACTGTGTTTACTCCTGATAGTGTTGGTGGCAGCTTAATTGTTAGTAAGGTTTCTGAATCAATCTTTAGAGAGGCTGTTAATGAGATGTTGGTTATAGGGGAATTACCATTGTCTTTTGTAGAGAGTTTAGCTTTTCGACATTTCTGCTCTAAGGTTCAGTTGTATAAGCCTCATTCACGGAGAACAGCCACAAGAGACATATATGAGATGTATGCCACAAAGAAAGCAGCTATGAAGAAGATTTTAGGACAGAACAAGCAGAGATTGTCACTGACGACAGATATTTGGGTTGCTCCGACTACTGGATCAAGCTACATGGTAATAACAGCCCATTTTGTTGATGTTATGTGGAGGTTAAAGAAGATGATCATAGGATTCAAGAATGTTGATGATCATAAAGGTAAAACGATTGCTAAGGTTCTGCTTGACTGTTTGGCTGAGTGGGATATAAAGAGAGTTTTTTGCATCACTGTGGACAATGCTACAGCTAATAGTTCAGCGATGAAGAAATTCAAGGAAGCAATGGAGCAGATTGGAGATGATTCAATGGTCTTGAAAGGTGATTATCTACATTTGAGATGTGCTACTCATATTCTGAATTTGATTGTGAAGGAGGGTCTACAAGAGATAGATAGCAGTGTGTCTGCAATTCGGAATGGTATTCAATATGTGAGGTCTTCAACAAACAGACTCAAGTCGTTTGACTTCCGAGTTGACACAGGAAAGATCAAAAGAGGAAGCCTCCCTTTAGATGTGAAGACAAGATGGAATTCAACTTACCTCATGTTAGAACAAGCTCTAAAGTTCAGACTGGCATTTGAGAAGATGGAGGCTGAAGATAAACCCTACAATGATTATTTTCAGGAAAAGGTGGATGGAAAGAAAAGGATTGGACCACCAGTTAGAGATCATTGGGATGAAGTTGAGAGGTTGGTTCAGATTCTTATCATTTTTTACAAGTCTACATTGGTTCTTTCAGCTTCAACTAGTGTTGCCTCTCATAAAATTTACAATGAGATAGTCACCATTACTAAAACCATTACGGCGTTAAGTCTTAGTCCTGGAGTTGAGGAAAAACTGCAGACGAAAGCTTCAGGTATGTTAAAGAAGTTGGAGAAGTATTGGGATCCATTTGGGGATAAGACGGAAATGAACAAACTGTTGATAGTGGCTACTGCTTTTGATCCTAGGAAGAAGATGAGTTATTTGAAGCTCTGTTTTGATACACTCTACGGCGAAAAGACTGCAGAGGCTACTCATCTTTATGATTCAGTCAAAAAGATCTTGAAGGATCTCTATGATGAGTATAGCAGTTCAGTGATTAGAACTACTAGCGGATCATCTTCTCAATCTCAGTCTCAATCACAACAAGGACTAGGAGGATATCAGTCTCAAGAGCAAGTTGGAAGTGGATTCACTGAGAGAACAGTTCTTGGTAATCGTGTTGCCTATGAACCAATGGACAGTGTATGGAATGACATTGTTATGGAAACAGGAATTCACAATTCAGCTAATGAGTTGGAGATTTACTTGGAAGAAAATGTGGAGAAGCCAAATCTTATAAGTGGCGTAGAGTATGATTTGCTGTCATGGTGGAAAGTCAATAGTGGAAAGTTTCCGGTTCTATCTCTAATAGCTAAGGATATACTTGCTATGCAAATGTCATCAGTAGCTTCAGAATCTGCATTCAGCACAAGTGGAAGAGTTTTAGATTCATGCAGAAGCTGTTTGACAGATTACACCATTGAAGTCTTGATGTGTACTGAGCAATGGTTAAAATGTGAAGTTAATATCAATGAAAGAGGAGTCTCAACCATTCAACAGATGCTTGCTGAATTAGAGTTGCAAGATGAGCTTATGAGAGGTAATTATCGATTCTTATAGTTCTGATTTCTGAGTTATACTTCAAGTATTATGATTTATTGATTTCTATTTTCTAACCTTGTTTTGTTTATGTTCTTTGATAGAGTTTGATCCTGGTTTCATTGTCGAAGACTGAAAGATCAGTAGAAAAACTGATCAAGGGAATGAGCTACTGAGGTATTAATATTATACACTCGAGTCTCCACTAATGGATTGATATTGTTCTCTCTGTCTACCAATGGATTAATATTGTTCTTTGGTTTTTATTGTATTAGGTCCAGAAGGAGAGCAAAACCAAGTCATCATTGTGTTTTGTTTTCCAGTTTCCTACTATTTGTTTTGATGTTTTCCATAGTCCTAGACTTGGATTTGTCAAGAATTTGAAAACTTTTCTTTAGTTTCTGCTATCTAGTATTGTTTCTCCCATTTGTATGACTTGGAATGTTGGATTTTCATTGATGAATTCTATTATCTATTGAGTATTGGTGTCAAATTTGCAGGAATAAGTGCTTGTACTTGTGTTGTGTATAATCAATTATTCAATTTGCAGGTCACTTAGTCTCGGGTATAAACCGGTTTTTGGTTTATAAGGGCAAATTTCCGGTTTTCGGGTAGAATCGGGTAGAAAATTAGTGTATTCGGGTAGGCATAAACCGAACCAACATGGAACCGATTTTTTTCGGGTTTTTTCCGGGTATCAAAATTCTAACCCGAACCGACCCGAACCCGAAACAATCCTACCCGAACCGAAACCGATTTTTAAGATTTACCCTATCGGGTACTAAACTCCTATACCCGATAACCCGAACCCGATCGGGTTCTACCCGAACCCGAACCCGAAACCCGAATGCCCAGGGCTAGTTGTTGTATAATGACATTGGACCAGGCCCAGTTACGCCAAAACTTTGTTTTTTGTGTTAATCCGTAGACCACAAAAAATACAACAGGTTTGGCTAAGCTATAAGATTCGCTCTCCTCACAAAAAGGTCAAAAACAAACGACAGAAACCAAAAGTGCAAATTTCTTCATCAATTTAAATCATTCATAATTCACAGTACTAGTTTTAACTTTTAACTATCACGATCTTCTTTTTTTTAAGTGGGGTCTGGGAAATATATACGACACTAATACATTATATGAAATATATCGAGAACAGACCTAGGCCTAGTCTAAAATACTCGAGACGTTGTATAATTCAATAAGATAACATGTAGACACTGGTTAGTATGTAATGTCGACACTCTCTTTGATTGAGAAGAGTCTTCAAGTCTATTCCCCTTATATAAGACGAAGACAAAATCTTATCTATTTCATACTTAAAAACTTCCACAGAAAACAAAGTAAGAGATCATGGCTAAATCTCCTGTCACTTTCTCTGCGGCCATAACCGTCTTCCTCCTCATCATCTCCATCTCCCATTTCCCAATAGCTATGTCTGAATCCGACAAAGAGTGCAAACAACTCACAACACATGTACCGAAAAAACCAAAGCATTTCATCTCAAACTCATAGCAATCTTCTCAATCCTCACAACCAGCCTTATTGGCGTTTGTCTCCCGTTCTTTCCTCTTTCAGTTTCAGCTTTCCAACCGCAGAAATCTCTCTTCGTCATCGTCAAATCGTTCGTCTCAGGAATCATCCTCGCCACTGGTTTCATCCATGTTTTGCCTGATTCTTTCGAAATGCTCTCATCTCATTGTCTTAACAATGACCCCTAGCACCAGTTTCCTTTCACCGGCTTGGTAGCCATGATCTCCGCGGTGTTTAAACTCATGGTTGACTCTATTACCACCAGCATTTTCAGCAGGTCTGGTAGGGAGGAGCCACGTGCTGATGTGGCATCCTCTGAGACTCTTGACCAAGAAATTGGGCGCCTGCAAACTCATGCGCATCATGGTCATGGTTAATCTTAGCTATGACAAGGAGCTTGGTTCTAGTTTACAGCTTCTGCGATATATTCAGAAGTAGTGGTCAATAAAAAAAGGTAAAGATATAGGCAAATGTTATAAATCACCTATTCCTCTCCTTCGATGATGGATTGAGAAGAAACAATCAACAACGTATGTATGGACATAACACCAAATATCATTGCAAGTGTCCTAAGCATAAAACTCATACTCCTTCTCTTTCTCCTTCGATGATGGATTCAGAAGGAACCAACAACCAATGTGTGGACCATAATGGACATAGGGGTAATGCCCTCCTAATTCGTTCCCCTTCAATGATAGCTTTTGAAGGAGTACTTATCAAGTATAGACAATAAAGGACGTATAAGCAAATTTCATTAGCTGTACAGGGTTAGGGTCTGCGGTTATTGGCCCGAGGTTCACGTAGGTCACCTGCTTGTGGCTGACCTTGCTCATTAGCTGGTGCATCACCAACTTGGTTTTTTCTGGGGTTTGCAGGACGCCTTCCTCTTCTGTTTGGTGCCATTATCTGCTTGCATAAGATCAAAGCTTCAGAACCACTATGCAAACTAAAACTCAACTCAAACAATTCTAAATGCAAGTCTGCTTCTTTTGGTGTTTTTTTTTTGGAAATTTCCAATCCCCTTTTTCAAATGCTACAATAAAAAGATTGTTTTTTTAAATCGTTTTTAAAACTTAGCCTTCCAGATCAGCACCGGCTTGACTTTAACCTGGCTCTGATACCAATTATCACACTCCACTCCCAAAATAGACCAAAAGAAAGTACAAACTTGGGTAGGTAATCACATTTCTCTCCTGTTCTGAAAAAGGAAAAAGAGAAGGGGTGCGTAAAACGATTTTACTCAGTGAGAAGATCAACTCTGCCCACTGGTCATACAGTAAACACGTTCCAAACATAAACACGACCATTACTTAGCATAGAATCAGAATGTCTAACCATCAAACAATCATCACATCTACGATTTGCAACATATACTCTTCTTTATCTTGTTATCACGCAATCATGCACCTTAAATATCACACTTAGAGAAAGGCCCTTACGGCACAACTACTCCCACACTAACATTTTCATTCTTGTTCTCATGCATATGCTTATGCCATTTGTAATATGCATACAATTTGTTCTAATGTCCAGGGATACAGTACACAAAAATGCAGATTAAAAACCAAGTATACCTATATAAGAAGCAGTTAGTGATGTTAATATGTGCGGGCCCGGCCCGTTTAAACCTGAACCTATTTCATATAATTTTTTTAATGCCCGTTTAAACCCTGCCCCTTTAGATCCTTGAAACTTACCCTGGCCCGTTAATGCCCGCTTACCCGTTTAAGCTTAGTTTTTTTCATTACCAGAGAAACGTTACAAGACGCAGAGAGGCCCAGTAGGGTCCTAGGGAGGTGGTGACTGGTGAGTTCAAAGGAGAAAACGTTGAGGTTCAGAGGCAGATGTGCCGACCCTCTTAGAAAAACTTGTTTTGAAAACCCTAAAATTAAAACGACCACGTTTTGATAAAAGAAGAAGAATTAAATGGGCTATCCATTTAGTTTTGCTCAAACCCGTTAAACCCGCGGGTTTAAATGGTCAACCCATTTAAACCCTGTTAATTTTATAGTATAAATAAATGGGTAACGAGCTTTAATTTTTATACATGACCCGTTTAGGCCCGCGGGCGCATAGCCCATTTTAACATTACTAGAAGCAGTACAAAGAAACCCCACTGTGAAATCGAACACACACACACAAAATCCTAACTCAAAGGGAACACAATCCGAAAGAGATAACTGATATGCTCAAATTAATCCCTAGAGCTACTCTCTCAAATTAAGAGATCAATGCAGTACTTAGGGGTCGAATTCCACAAGGACTCAAGACTACACAATAAATTATAGAGTTTTTCAATTATGCTAAACAGATTAATTTGAATTAAAATAAAAACAATGCTAAATATTAAATAAAAGTTGTTGTAAATTCAGAGAATCAAAAAGCTAGGCCTAGGGAATTTCTCAGGAAATTATGAAATATTAAATCAATCAACAAATTAGGATTCAAGCAATTAAGAACAGATCTAGAACTCTAAACACTTTTGTAAATTAAACCAGTTCTCACTGCAAATAATATCTAAATTTAAAACCAGATAATCCAAATCTCTTTGTAAAATTCTAGGTAATAAATCAGCAATAAAATCAGGTTTAGATTGTTCACAAAATTATTAAATCAAATCTCTTTGCAAGTAATAATTTTGCTCATCAAAAGGTTTAATCAGGAAAACAATTATATTCTCATATCAATTTATTTTCCTAAAGTATAAATTCTAGATGATCAATCAAAAATTAATATGAAGAACAACCTAAGATGAAGATCTAGATAGATAATGAATCCTAAATAATCAGATCTAATAATTAATAAAAACCCTATGAAAAGCCCTGAACCTAACAAGCAAATTATTCAGACATAATCATTGAAGAACAAAACATCTTTCTGAATAATAAGCAATTGAAATTAAAAGAGTAAAGAGGGAGTTCAAGAATTCTTCTCTCAAAGCAGATCTGATCTCTCCCAAAAGCTCTCAAAATTCTCACAGGGTTGCAGGAAAAATAAAACATGATAGAAAATAACTCCCTGGTTTTGGAAAACCTAAAAACACTATTTATATGTCCTAAAACACGTCAGGGACTTGTGTTGCAATTTTGGGAAAAAATTGGGGCAGATTTGTAAAACTTCCAAATTTGGCTCTTTTCTCGTTGGCAACAAGGGTGTCGATCGATGCTCTCTAGTGTCGATCGATGCCCTCTCTCATATTCGACTCCAAGCTGATTTTCTCCAGATTATTGCTCCAAAATGATCCAAACTGCTCCACTTTGCTCCTTTCATGCTAAAAATCTGTAAAGACTCAAAAACAATCTAGAAACAAATGAAAAGACACTAAAAGACTCCTTATATCATGGTTAAAAACCACAAAAACCATGATATATCAACTCCCCCAGACTTAGCCTTTGCTTGCCTTCAAGCAAAACAGAAACTTAGACCTGTGAAAGAGGTTTGAAAACAGGGAACTCACTCAATTGCAGATTATTCTTATTCACGCTCTTCATATACCTGACTCAAGAACTTACTTCTTATACTTAACCATGATAAGCATCAACATTCCTTACTCAAATCCCACAATCCTCTAGAATCTCTAGTCTCACCATTGTCATCTCATTAGATAAATTAAAGCAAGTACAGGTGAGTTCTTACCTTGGGTGTATTCATCAGTGGCATATGGATTCTCTTCAGGCCAAGACATTCTTCTTACATCTCCTTTCCTCTCCCTTTTCTCACTTCCAATATATTTTTTTTTTTTTAAATCAAAGGTGTAAGCGAATACCGGGGTCATTGGTAATTTACCTACCTCTCGCTTCCAAGCTTTGTGTGATCATTTGACTCAAGAGAAGAATAATGAGGTCACTGGTAATTTACCTACCTCTCTAAACTGATCAAAATCATCTCATCTTTTATTCTTTTTTTTTTAGAGCACTGAAGGGAAGAGAGAGGGGAAACATACTTTGAAAAATTGCACTGTCTTGTATGGCCTGAAGAAGAAGTCTAGTCCACTGATTTCCAACCCCAAAGTAAGAGATTAAGTTCGGTTAAAATCCTGATAAAAGTTGAGACAACGTTAGATCAATCAGATATCCATTGAATAAGAGCTTTCAGGATTGTTGATAAGGCTCATAGTCTTTCTAAACTTCAGTTCTGAGATCAAGCATAAACAAATAATCATTAGAGTGTTAGCCAAATAAGAGAAATCATAAATCAAGATCATAATTCCCAAAGACAAAAAGAAAAATTTTGAAAAATTTGACTCAAACTTTATGGTTTTGACTGAAACAACTGAAACTCAAAAACAAAAACATAGTTAGTAGATAACCTCCCCCAGACTTAAACAACAATGTCTCTAGTGTTATCAAGTAAGAGGAAAGCAAAAATAAAAATAAAATAAATCAAAATCAAAATCAAAAGAAAAAGAAAAACCTACTAGTGGGTTGCCTCCCACTAAGCTCTTGTTTTCAGTCATTAGCTTGACTGTGTTGGAGCTCAGGCATTCGGAGGAGCAGAACATGGCATTGAATGCTTCTGAGTAAATGACCTCTTCATCCAAGGTGGTGTATAAGCTTTAGGTGCATGAGGCTTGCCAAGGATGTGAGGAACAGGACTAGGGCGGGATTTAGGGATGGGTTTGGTTCTTTTAAGCCCTGCAAAATCATCAACAGAAGAAACAAGCGCTCTACGATAATCTCGTGGCTTGGTTAACTGTAAAACAGTCTTTTTATCTTTGAAAATCCTATTGATGATAAGAGGAGGTTTGGGTAAAGAAGATGTGTACCTTGGCCTTACCTGAGGACTCTGGAGTGTGGAGTGTGGGGTTTTCTGTCTAGGAACAGCTTTCTGACTTGAAGCATCAGTTGTGGACAAGTTCAGTCTCGGAGGTGGAGGGGTGTCGATCGATGCTGATGGAGTGTCAATCGACACTGAGCCTGTTGCTCGTGTAGCAGAAACTTTTTCAACAGAAAAAGTCTGTCCATCAATAGTAGAAGCCCTCCTCAGCTTATCCATCTCAAAATTCATACTCAATCCATCCACATTCAGTGCTATGTGACCTTTCTGCACATCAATGACTGCACCAACTGTAGCCAAGAAAGATCTTCCTAAGATGAGAGGATCTTTAGGCTCTTGATCATACTTCAGTACCACAAAGTCAGTGGGAATCATGAAGTTGCCAACCTTAATGGGAATGTCCTCTAAAACACCTTCAGGAATTCTTCGGGATCGATCAGCCAAGATAAGAGAAATCTGAGTTGGCTTGAATTCTGTCATCCCAAGTCTCACAGCAACAGAATGTGGCATCAAGTTGATGCTAGAGCCAACATCACAAAGTGAGTGAGGAAACCTTCCTGTGGAGATAGAGCAATCAAGTACAAAGCTTCCAGGATCTGGTAACTTCTCTGCAGTCTTATATTGAATGATTGCACTCACTTCCTTAGAGACAACCACCTCCTGCTTCTTTCCCTTCTTCCTCTGAACAGGCTGGTTCAACAGAATTGCACTAACATCCTTACTTAGCGAGGCTCCTTCTTCAGGGCTCAAACCATTGGATACCATTCTTTTCACATAGCGCTTAAGAGGTGGTGAAAGCTTTACTGCATCAATCAATGGCATCTCAATCATCACCTTATCCATCATAGCCTTGCATCTAGCTTCCTCAAGCTCCTGCTTAGACCTCCTTGGCTTGGGAAAAGGAACCTTAGGCTTGTAGACCCTCTCAACTGCTGCTGGAACCTGAGATTTTGGAACTTCCGCATCTGACTGAGATGAGTGTCGACCGACACCCAGGTGGTGTCGATCGACACCATCATTTGGATCCGACAGATTGGCCGATTTTTCTCCTTGTTCTGCAAAAACAATTTCACCATCATCTTCATCTCTCACTGATATGGCATTGCAAGCATGTCTGGGGTTTGACTCAGTTCTTGCTGGAAGATAATTCTCTTGCCTTTTTACAGACCCAGCAGTCTGTGCAACTTGAACCTCCAGCCTCTTAACATGAACATTCAATGCCTCTATCTTCCCATTCAGCTCAGTGTAGACATTGTCAATCTTTCCATTGAATGTCACTGTCAAATTCTCTTGTCCTTGCAAAAGCTGCTCAAGCATGGCCTCCATTCTACTCTCAGAAGAAGTCTTAGGAGGTGGAGACTGATAAGATGAGTTCCCATAGGTTCTTGTATAACCATTGTTCTGTTGCTGCTTCTGGTCACCATTATAAGGTCTGTTGCCTTGCTGATTACCGAATCTATGTCCCTGATACCCAGCTCCATACACATAGTTGACATTCTCCTCTGTATTCTCTAGCTCTGGCTCAAATGTCTCAACTTCAACAGCAAATTGTACTGACTTCTTACCCACAAGGAGATTGTGCACTGAATCCAGCTTAGCATTAATAGAAGCTATCTGGTTTGAATCAAACTCTCCATGCAGTCTCTTTCTTTCAGCATCAGCTCTTTTAGTGCTATTGCTAGAAGCCAAATTCTCAATCAAAACTTCTGCATCTTCTGGAAATCTTGTCTTGAAGTTCCCATGACTTGCAGCATCCAAAGCTAACTGATATTTCCAATCACACCCTCTAAAAAAGATACTCAACAGTTGTACCTTTGAAAAACCATGGTGTGGACAGTCCCTCTGATAAGCTTTGAATCTCACCCAAGCTGCCTTGAAAGCTTCATCTGGTCTTTGCTTGAAAGTGGATAGCTTGACTCTCAACTCATCCGACATTGCATCATCATAGAAATGGTTGAGGAAAGCCACTTTGATATCATGCCAATTTGTCTAAGATCCAGCTGGCAACTGCTTCAACCACTGAGATGCCTCTCCTGCAAGTGAGTATGGAAAGAGTTTGCAGAAGATGAAGTCCTCAGTCACTCCATTAGCCTTGATGCTAGTCACCAGATCCTCAAAATGCTCAATGTGGTCCAAGGGCTTCTCATTGGGCAAAGCAGAGAAAGGTCTCTGCCCAACTAGTTGGAAGTAAGCAGGCTTCAGCTCAAAGTCATTCCTCTGGAATGGTGGAGGAACAATAGCAGACCGGTTCTCATACACAAGATCAGCCCGGTTGTAGTCAGCAATGGTCCTGATCAAGTCCCAGTTTTGCTCATGTCGTCGAACTGGGTTCTGTACGTGGTTGGCAGCTCCACGCACATCTGCAGGTGGGTCTCGATCGATGCCACCTGGTTGGTGTCGATCGACACCAAGGTTTGGATCATCAACGACACCAGCTTGCTGGTTCACGACAGCCTGCTCGTTGACAATAGGTTCGGCAATCACATTGCATTCAGCATCAATCTTTTGGCCCTGCTCATTGCACAAGTGGCCCTCTTGATCCCTCAAAACACCAGCCTCATCACGCATCAGAATGATCATATTAACCATCTTCAGAGATTTGGCTGCTTTTCTGTTCTCACGCTCAAGTTTTCCCAACTCTTGGTTTGAAAGCTTCAGAATTGGACCAGTCTTGTTACTCCTTGTGTTAGGTTTATTAGGCATACACCTGAAACACACAAGAGAGACGAAAACAAAAGCGTGTTAGATCAAAGAGTCCCCGGCAACGGCGCCAAAATTGATATGCTCAAATTAATCCCTAGAGCTACTCTCTCAAATTAAGATATCAATGCAGTACTTAGGGGTCGAATTCCACAAGGACTCAAGACTACACAATAAATTATAGAGTTTTTCAATTATGCTAAACAGATTAATTTGAATTAAAATAAAAGCAATGCAAAATATTAAATAAAAGTTGTTGTAAATTCAGAGAATCAAAAAGCTAGGCCTAGGGAATTTCTCAGGAAATTATGAAATATTATATCAATCAATAAATTAGGATTCAATCAATTAAGAACAGATCTAGAACTCTAAACACTTTTGTAAATTAAATCAGTTCTCACTGCAAATAATATCTAAATTTAAAACCAGAAAATCCAAATCTCTTTGTAAAATTCTAGGTAATAAATCAGCAATAAAATCAGGTTTAGATTGTTCACAAAATTATTAAATCAAATCTCTTTGCAAGTAATAATTTTGCTCATCAAAAGGTTTAATCAGGAAAACAATTATATTCTCATATCAATTTATTTTCCTAAATTTTTAATTCTAGGTGATCAATCAAGAATTAATATGAAGAACAACCTAAGATGAAGATCTAGATAGATAATGAATCCTAAATAATCAGATCTAATAATTCATAAAAACCCTATGAAAAATCCTGAACCTAACAAGCAAATTACTCAGACATAATCATTGAAGAACAAAACATCTTTCTGAATAATAAGCAATTGAAATTAAAAGAGTAAAGAGGGAGTTCAAGAATTCTTCTCTCAAAGCAGATCTGATCTCTCCCAAAAGCTCTCAAAATTCTCACAGGGTTGCAGGAAAAATAAAACTTGATAGAAAATAACTCCCTGGTTTTGGAAAACCTAAAAACACTATTTATATGTCCTAAAACACGTCAGGGACTTGTGTTGCAATTTTGGGAAAATTTTGGGGCAGATTTGTAAAACTTCCAAATTTGGCTCTTTTCTCGTTGGCAACAAGGGTGTCGATCGATGCTCTCTAGTGTCGATCGATGCCCTCTCTAATATTCGACTCCAAGCTGATTTCCTCCAGATTATTGCTCCAAAATGATCCAAACTGCTACACTTTGCTCCTTTCATGCTAAAAATCTGTAAAGACTCAAAAACAATCTAGAAACAAATGAAAAGACACTAAAAGACTCCTTATATCATGGTTAAAAACCACAAAAACCATGATATATCAATAACGAAGTATGTCGGCAAACCTTGTTTACGTAGAGTGCTTCACTATTGGTTTAGCACTCGCATCTGCTAGATTTTTGTTCTCTGCTTTAGCATCGATTTATTTTTATTTCTTTTCATCTCAAATCTTTTAATTGTCAATGTCGCATTCATTGTATAAATGTCGAAGTTTCCCAGCAAGAGAAACAACGCAAAGTCCTTAAACCCTAGCCATATTTTCCCCCATTCTTGTTACAAGAGTTGCTCACTCGTTTCGTCTATCTATCACTCACTGAAAGATCATGAGTCGTTTCCATACGTTTACGTACACATCCTCTCGAAGCTATATACATATAAACACTGACTAACGGCAAAGTTGATGTATATATAATGGGACCAGGCCCTGTTACGCCAAAACTTGTCATTCGTTGTTTTTTGTGTTTATCCGCAGACCACAAAAAAAAAAAAAAAAAAAAAAAAAAAATACTATGCTAAGCTATAAGATTCGCTCTCCTCACAAAAGGTCAAAAGCAAATGACAGGAACTGAAAGTGCAAATTTATCTATCCATTTAAATGATTCATAAATCATCCAAGCTTTAACTTTTAACAATCAAGATTTTATCGAGGAAAGTGGTTTTTTACTGGATTTCTGGAGGTATTCATCTCGGGTCTCAAGTAAAATTTTAGCTATGAATTATAGCTTAACAGAGAAATATATACCTTTTTTTTGGAAGATTTTCAAAAATGTCTTTTTTTTCTATGTCACTTTTAAAAATATTCTTTGAAGGTGTCTATTTTCAAAAATAACCATTTTTAATATATAAAAATACAAAAGGGAATCTGTTAGAAATACCCTTTTTGATAGACTATCCTTTTTCAAAAATATCCCCTTTTTGGCCATTTTCATTTTTGACCTCCCTTATTTTTTAATGACCATTTTACCCTTATATGAAAATTAATTTAATCAAGAAAATAAAAAAAAATTAAATTTTCCGACATATTGTGTAATTGTGTAAAAGAGGGAAAAAATGAAAATGTTCAAAAGCCAAAAAGGGCATTTTTAACAAATTCTCTTTTTTTTGTTGGTCAACAACTTTACTTATTTTTGCCTTCTCAACAGTATCAAATAAAATATATATTTATACAAAGTAAATTAAAAACTGTTTAAAAAAAAAAAAAAAGTAAAACACAATTTTAAAAACTTTAGATTACTATTATACTTTTGTTTTATGAGACTTATAAATGAAAATAAAGTTTTCTCTATACTAGACAAAAAAAATTATAACTAATGGAAAATGGCTATTCTATATTGGTAAAATATAATTTTAATTTAAAATATTTTTTCAAAGATATTAAAGATTAAAAAAAAGTTTGATAAAAATATTATTTTAATGCCCAAAAGGCCTAATGAAAAAGGTCAAGCACACTTTCAATATATCTTTATTGTTGTATTTATTTTTGTGAAAAAATAGGTTCTGTATCTTGGATTGGATCATTAAATAAATGTCATAATTTTGTTTGTGAAAAATATGTTCTGTATCTTGGATTGCATCATTAAAATTAAATGTCTTGATTAAAAATAATTATTAAAATTTAGTGTAAACAAAATCTTAAATTTAAAATTAAATTATCAAAGAAAGTGAAAAAGCTGTTTTTCCATCCCATATATAAGTGAACGCAAGACTACCTAGTTTTCTCACTAACCCTAAGTCATCCAGCAGCATTCACATAGAAACATTGTTCAGCTATGACCAACATTTCCTTTATGATGGTTTTTCTTCTCTCCCTCTTGTTGTCCTTCTCTTGTAAGTGAACGTGAAAAAAATATACCTATTTAAAATTATCGCTTAGTTTATGTTTCCATTATATTGCTGAATTTAAATATTTGATGTCACGATGTTGCCTATAGTATATTCGATTTAATATTTCTAACTACACTAATTTTTGAAAACATATGTAGTATACTTATTAATTTGACATGTTTGTTTTTTTCTTAAAATAAATTGTAGGTCAAAGCATAATAATCAAGGCCAGAGAAGGCAAAGGATGTATAGGAAAATGGCCTCCTAATCCTTCCCCTTCAATGATAGATACAAAAGAAGGAATCAACAAATGTCCTCCACATCCTTCTCTTTCGTTGATGGATTCAGAGGAAACAGTCAACAAAGTATAAATGGACCATAATGGACATAACACCAAATGTCATAAAAAGTGTCCTAAGCATAAAACTCATACTCCTTCTCCTTCGATGATGGATTTAGAAAGAGCCAACAAACAATCCATGGACCATAATGGACATAGAGGTAAATACCTTCCTAGTCCTTCCCCTTCAGTGATAGATTTTGAAGAAGGAATGCTTATCAAAGAATGTATGGACAATAAAGGATGTATAAACAAATGTCATTGCAAGTGTCCTAAATCTAAAGCTCGTACACCATCTCTTTCCATGAATGATTATGATACTTTAAACAAAATGTAGCCTAGAAATATTTTTTTTTCATATAATAATATTAATAAAAGGATCAACATTTTTCTCTATTTTAATCTGATATAGTTATATAATCCAGTTCTATATGACAATGCTTAATCGTATAAGCCAAAATTTGGTTTAGACACATGACAATCTACAAATACAAGTTATAACTTGTGGTGTGTATATGGATGAATTTTGATCGAATATATTAAATTAATAAATTGTATAATGCAAACGATTTTACATATCAAACCAAATTTACAAGCTCATGCACACAAATCGTTGTAGTGTCCATAGACACACTACACACACAAAAAAAAAAAAAAAAAAAAAAAAAAAAGCACAAAATCTAGTACTCAAGAAGCAGTACATAGAAACGCCACTATAAAATCGGACTACACACACATAAAACCCTAATTCAAGAGAAATACAATCAGAAGTGATTCAAAACGAAGTAAATACCTGATCAAGGACTTTCTTTTGAGAGGAGGTGTATCAGAAGAAGCATGAACATCAATAAGCTCTTCAGAATCGTGAAGAGCTTTGAAATAACCCGACCCGTTTTTTTAATAATAAATACAATATATAATTAAGCATCTCATACTACTTAATTAAACTAACTCAACCCACAACTCATCATTAAACCAGCAATAACCATTATGCACAGCGAAAACATACCAATAATACAAAACCAATAAATCGTCAATACAATAAGATTTCTAACCATTCTATCCAACAACCTAACATAACTATAACCAAAGTTCCAACATAAACAATATATCCAACAACACACAAACGAGACCCTAGATCATCCTCCTCCTCATCGCCATGATTCTATGTAACAAACCTGCACACCACAAACAACAATTAAGATGCGTAAGTATTAACATAAATACTTAGTGAGGCAACCCTCCCATCTACTGGGCTATACACACAAGCAACTGAGATACCAATGTTTAATAAATAACAACTAAACACAAACAAACCAGGAAAAACAGACATCAACCACTGCTGACAGGAATTGGTGTCGACCGACACTACCTCCTTGGTGTCGACCGACACCTACTTGGTGTCGAACGACACCGACTCTGCAACTCATTCTGCACGAAGACGAAAATTGAAGATCCGCTTCCTAAATCCTCCAAATCGTCGGAAACTCATCCAAAACTCCTGGAAACTCATGGAAACCATAATCCAACCACAAAGACAAAAAATACAACACAAACAGCCACAAAACAAACAAAACAAAGGATTCTCAGGCTTAGATTAGCCATGGCCATGCACTCACCTCTTTTGCAGGAAGTTTCTGACCCAAACTGACGAATCCAACACCTTAGAAGGCTTCCATTTCATCCCTAGCACCAGATCTCCACTCTACAGGAACATATCTCACCAAAACAGCTTAGAATCTCCAAATCCCCTCAAGAACACTCTCTCTTCTCTCTTTTCTCTTTAGAACGGCCAAAACAACCTCTTTTCGCGACATAGGTCGAGTTTTCTCTTATACACATCGGTTAGGGATTCCCAAATAAGCCAAACCAAACCAAAACGACAACTAAAATCAACCTGGTCAAATCAAAATTGATGGTGTTGATCGACACTCCCCTTGGTGTCGATCGACACCCACTCCCCAAATTCCCAATTTGGTTTGCGGATGTTACAATTATCCCCCACCAATAAAAGATTAGTCCTCAAATCTTCAAGACACCGCTACTCGACCGCAAAACTCATCCAACCACCATCGCAACGGTTCGCACCATCCAACCATCCGGTCTACCTCAACCAGGATACCACTGGTCCAAACCATCCTGACCCCACTGGTCAACACAAATCAGACCCCACCGGTCCAACCAAACCAGAATCTACCCGTCAACTCAAACCAGACTCTCCCAACCAACATAACTCTGCTCCCCCCCGTCCAGCATAAACCTGACCCGGAGGGTCAACACACGTAAACTCCTCCCCCGAGATTGAACCCCCATCAACCCCAAGATCCGTATCCGGTCTCAACCGAAAACCTGAGATTGAACCCCCATCAATCTCCTAAATCCACATCCGGTTACAATAGGAAATCTGAGATTGAACCCCCATCAATCTCCTTAATCTACATCTCGTTGCAATGTTTATCCCCATGTCCTTGACCCTTTTGCCCCCAACTCATCCGCTCTTAGGTCGCAACCTTCAAGCCATACCGATCTCACTCTCAAACCCTCCATCTTCGAGCATTACCGTCTCACCCTCAGGTCTCACCCTCGGGATCTCAGTACCAGGAGAACCCCCATCTCCTCTGCCACCCTCAGGACTGCATTCCTTCGAGCTATCGGTATCTAGGGAACCCCCCGTCCCCTCAGGAGAACCCACATCTCCTCATGAGTTATTCAGGACCCCCTGTCCCTATAGCAAACTGCCATAACCTCTATAAGCATTTTTCCAACCGGAACCACCCCCATGATCCGCATAGAATATCTCAATGTCCTACCAACACCATACTCTCTCCCAGAATATCACCACTGCCATGGCCACCCCCAGGCTTCACTACAAACATCCCAAACACTTTGGTGTTCACACACACCTTTTTCAAAAATAGTCAAGTTCTAACTCTCATAAAACTTTCCATTTTTAGAAACTTCCTATTTATTGAAACTTTCCATTTTTAGAAAATCCCCCGCAAATTTCCTTTTCCACATGACACTCAAGTCAAAAATCCAAAAGAACTTCATTTGCAAAACATCCACTCCCATAAATCACCGCCAACGGTATTTCCCGATACCGGCGTGATCCACCACTTTCCAACAACTATTCAATAGACAACTGCACCTCCCGCTTAAAAGTTAAAAAACACTACACAACTAACAACACACAAAACCACTTACTGTGGAATCTCATTGAAGGCTCGAAGAGGATGATACTACGACTCCATACCACATGCAAAATGACTAACTACTGATAATCAATTCCATCACACAACATCATGCATCAATCAACATGAAAATAATTCCACCAATTAAATTCCTAAACCACTCTAAACAATCCACTTAACCATCCTAGAACCGTAAGGACTCTGATACCAAACTGAAACAACCCGACCCGTTTTTTAAATAATAAATACAATATATAATTAAGCATCTCATACTACTTAATTAAACCAACCCAAACCACAACTCATCATTAAACCATCAATAACCATTATAGCGGAAACATACCAATAATACAAAACCAATATATCGTCAATACAATAACATTCCTAACCATTTTATCCAACAACCTAACATAACTCTGACCAAAGTTCCAACATAAACAATATATCCAACAACACGCAAACGAGACCAAGATCATCCTCCTCCTCATTGCCATGATTCTACGTCACAAACCTCCACACCACAAACAACAATTGAGATGCGTAAGTATTATCATAAATACTTAGTGAGGCAATCCTCCCATATACTGGGCTATACACACAAGAAATTGAGATACCAATGTTTAACAAATAACAACCAAACACAAACAAACCAGAAAAAATAGACATCAGCCGCTGCTGACAGGAATTGGTGTTGACCGACACTACCTCAGTGTCGATCGACACTACCTCCTTGGTGTCGATCAACACCGACTCTGTAACTCGTTCTGCACAAAGCAGAAAGTCAAAGATATGCTTCCCAAATCCTCCAAATCGTCGGAAACTCATACAAAACTCCTGGAAACTCCTGGAAACCAAAATCCAACCACAAAGACAACTGAATACAACACAAACAGCCACAAAACAAGCAAACAAAGGATTCTCAGGCTTAGATCAGCCATGGTCATGCACTCACCTCTTTTGCAGGAAGTTTCTAACCCAAACTGACGAATCCAACACCTTAGAAGGCTTCCACTTTGTTCCTAACACAAGATCTCCACTCTACAAGAATAGATCTCACCAAAATAGCTTAGAATCTCTAAGTCCCCTCAAGAACACTCTCTCTTCTCTCTTTTCTCTTTAGAACGGCCAAAACAACCTCTTTTCACGACCTAGGTCGAGTGTTCTCTTATATACATCGGTTAAGAGATTCCCAAATAAACCAAACCAAACCAAAACGACAACTAAAATCAACCCAGTCGAAACAAAATTGATGGTGTTGATCGACACTCCCCTTGGTGTTGATCGACACCCACTCCCTAAATACCCAATTTGGTTTGCGGATGTTACAAGCTTCATTTCCGTCATTAAATTAGCGAGCATTATCGATTTGGGTGAATCCTTCGTTCTTATACTCGTGAATTGAGCCGTCAGCTGTGTCAATCAAGCTTCCCAGCAAGCAAAATAACGAAATAGCCATAAATCTAGCCACATTTTCCCCATTCTTGCTCACTCTTCTTCTCTCGTACACTCCTTTAGTCACTCATATAGAGATGATGAGTCGTTTCTATAGTGCCATGTTTACGTACACATTCTCTCCAAACTATAAACACGGATCAACGACTAAGTTATACTCTCTCTATTTTATATTACTTGTCGTTCTAGGTAATTACATATATTAAAAAAAACTAGTAAATTTTATGTTTTATTCTTTATTAATATACTATTTTTATTTGATATAATTTGTTATAATAAGCTAAAAATAAGAAACAAAACTGAAAATTTGTTTTACAAACTTGCATCGTAAATACAAAACGATAATTAATTGACAAAAAAAAGAGAGAGAGTATAGCTTTGCAACGACAACTAAATAAGGGAGAGAGTATTGTATAATGGAGCAGGCTTAGAATGATCTACTCACAAAAAGCAAACAATAGAAAAGACACCAAGTGAAACCTTAACCTAAAAAAACAAATTAAATTTGAAATTTTCTTAGTCCATCTATTTAAATAGTACTTGAACAAATGTCAATTAAAACCTAATGTGTACTCAACCACAATCTACTGGTATCATGGTAATACTTTAGGATTGAATCCACAAAGACCAACCAATTGCTCTATGCAACTATGAAAATCAAATATAGCTAAGACAAAAGTGGAAGTTTGTGAAACAAGTAACTATCAAAAACGGAAAGTAATAAATAAGTTGTTTTAAAATCAAAAAGAAAACATTGGGCGCATGGAATCAATAGGAAATATAATCTCGGACTAAGGTGATTAGATAGGGATGTGTTAGGCACCGTTCTAGAACTCAAATCACGGTTGTAAAGCTAACCTACTCTTGCAGTGTTAGCTATCTCTGCAATGAATTTACTAAACTCTAAACTCTCGTTTGAATCTAGCAAACCAAACAAGCAATAACAAGTTCAAGTTTGATTAGTTCACAAGGTGCCTTAACTTCAACTCTCGTTGGCTAAGGATCACCTTGCTCATATATGTTCTTTTCAAACAACTCAACAACACTCTTGGTGTCACGATGAAATAAACCTAAAATCGGAAACTAGGTAGATAATCTTTAAGCACTGAGAACAACAATAGATGAAGAAAAAAATAGATCAAACCCAAATCTAAAACACCATCGTTAGAGAATTATATATAAACCCCTTTGAAACCCGAAACCCAACAGAGAAACTACTCACCCATAGAGAAACAGAAACAGCAAATCAAAGATAATGAAAACATCATTGAATTGCAAAGAAAAATAAAAAGGGTTCAAAATTCTTCTCCAAAGTGTTAAAGAGGATTAGAGATCTTCTCCCAAACCTTACAAGTACTCAAAAGCTGCGTAGAATAAAAGTTGTCTTTTAAGAGGTCAAGCCTCATGCTTAAATACTAAAACAAAACCCTAAAAGTCGGTTTAAAACGAAAAAGGAAAAATTGATTCGGGTATGGGACTGGTCGATACGGAATGAGGATCAGTCAATCCTGGATGCTTTTTCTGTGTTTGCTTCATCTGCTTGCTAGTCCAATCAGTATTCACCAAATTGGCTCCAGATGTGTGTTTTCATCCCCAAAGCACTCAGTTTTTTTCCAAAGTAACCTAGAACCTTTACATACTCACAAAAGAATACAAAGACTCTAAAAACACACTTTGATTCAATAAAATACTCAAAACAAATGTAAAAACTATGGTTAAAACCCTATAAAATACAGAAACATCAGTACTACCACATATTCACAATTTATAAACAATTTTAACTTACAATTAATATGACCATTTTTTCTAAGTGGGGGACTTATACGTAGTGTAACTAGTGTATAATGTATATGCATGAGTCGAGAACCGTCCTAGACATAGTCTAAAATATTCGAGACTTGGTTTATATTGTATAATTGAATAACATAACATGTCGACACTGATTAGTACGTAATGTCGACACTGATTAGTGAGCCGTCAAGTCACTTCCCTTATAAACTCTTATCTTTCCCAAACTTCAAAACTTCCACATAAAACAAAGAAAGAGATCATGACTAAATCTCCGGTCACTTGCTCTGTCGCCATCAACGTCTTACTCTTCATCCTCTCCATCTCACATTTCCCCGGAGCTCTGTCTGAATCCGACGAAGAGTGTATACCCGAGTCTGACAATACATGTACGGACAAAACCAGAGCATTTGATCTCAAACTCATAGCAATCTTCTCAATCCTCACCACCAGCCTAATTGGCGTTTGCCTCCCGTTCTTTGCTCGTTCAGTTTCCGCCTTCCAATCGGATAAATCTCTCTTCCTCATCGTCAGGTCGTTCGCCTCTGGAATCATCCTCGCCACTGGTTTCATCCACGTTTTGCCTGATTCTTTCGAAATGCTCTCATCTCATTGTCTTAACGATGACCCCTGGCACAAGTTTCCTTTCACCGGCTTTGTAGCCATGATCTCCGCAGTGTTTACACTCATGGTTGACTCTATTACCACCAGCGTTTTCAGAAGGTCTGGTAGGGAGGAGCCACGTGCTGATGTGGCATCCGCTGAGACTCTTGACCAAGAAATTGGGCGCCTGCAATCTCACGCGCATCATGGTCATGGTCTTAATCTTAGCGATGACAAGGAGCTTGGTTCTAATTTACAGCTTCTGCGATATCGTGTTATCGCCATCGTTAGTATTCCTACTCTCTCTTTTATTTTTGAAGACTCCAGAAAAATATTTTAACCAAACATATATTTTGTTATTAACTGCTATAGTCATATATAAATATATAAACATATATATAGTCATATTTATACACATCTCTTATTATATATATATATAATATAAAGATAGATATACAAATTCAACAGGGGTCCTCCTTTGATCTTCGATACCAATATAAGAGAAATACATTAAAAAACACTATATTATTTTTCTTGTTCAAAAAGTACATTAGTTCTTAGACTATCCTCATTGGTAGTCCTTAGATGTTTCTTAGGAAATTTCTTAGGTATAGATATTAATTATTAATGAAAAAAAGCTAAGGATTGTAAGAAACGTTTCTAATTTTAGAACCAAAAGAAACGTTTCTTAGTGGACAGGTGGCGCGATATGAATGGTGAAAGAGATTAATGGGGTAAATTTTTTTTTGGCATTTCTCTTTCATTTTCGTGTGTTCTCTCTTAATGTTGTGTGTTATGTTTTTATTTTTCAATATTTTGTGTTTTAATTTTAAATGTTGTATGTTATTTTATGTTTTTATTATTGAAAATGAATGAGATGGATACAGTCAAGCTGACGTTTCTGATTTCCCACAAGCAGACGGTGTGGATCTTTCATATTCTATCAATATGGCTTCAAATATCAGCAACGTGTTGAATGGTCAAATAATAATTCGTGATAAAGAAGTGCATGACCAATTGAAATATGGTTTAGTTGAACATTTATGGACTAAATTTGGATATTAAATATGTTTATATGTTTTCTTTCATGTTGTGTGTTGTGTTTTTTTTTTAATGTTTTGTGTTTTAATTTAAAATGTTGTATGTTATTTTATGTTTTTATTAATAAAATATGTTTCTATGATATATAAAATAATTTCGAATATTTTAAAATATTAATTATTATTTTACTATATTTATTACTAAGAAACACCTAAATTTGGTTCTACCAATAATCAACACAATTTTCCTTTTCTCTTGCCAAAGTTTCTTCTCGCCTTTTTATTATTAAAAATGCCTTAAGAAATAACTAAGAAACACTACCAATGAGGATAGTCTTATAAACTTGAAAGCACTGAATTGAATGACTACTATAAATCTTTTAATTAGTAAAATTCATATGATTGAGAGTTTGAGAACATCTGTAGGCAAGGTACGGATGGGTGAAAAAGGCGGTGATGGCCTTCCTTTTCGCGATCACAACGCCTTTCGGAGTGGTTTTGGGAATGGCTGTATCTAAAACATACAAAGAGAATAGCCCTTCCTCGCTTATAACGTTTGGACTACTCAATGCTTCCTCAGGTGGACTACTCATCTACATGTCTTTAGTGGACCTTCTCGCCGCAGAATTTATGGGTCAAAAGATGCAACAGAGCATCAAGCTTCAAATGAAGTCATAAGCCGCTGTTTTGCTTGGTGCCGGTGGCATGTCCGTTTTGGCTAAGTGGACTTGATGATGTACCACTTTGGTTCTTTTTTTTTCTTTCTCTTTGGTACATCAACTACTGGATAGTATGCATATCTTGTGAGATATATCGAAGCGATCATCTGATCCGTTTTAATAATTTGATATTTCATTACTTAAATAATGCATAAAATGACGGTAAAAAATCATGATGTAAAGGATATAGAGTTCTAGTAAGATTTGGTGGATTTTAGTTTTTATGAGACTTTGAAGTATTTCCAACAATTTGATGGAGTTTTAGAAGATTTTTGTGATTTATTAATAAAATACTAATGATTATTTTATGAGATTTGTTGGAAGATTTTATAGTATTTGGAAACGTTTGGGATTCTCAACCTCGTCTTTATAACAATTCTCTATTCACTTTTTGATGCTCAGCCTCGTCTTTAGATTCTAACAGCAGAAGAGGAATCAAAAATAATAAAAAGGTGTTTACACAGTATGAAGAGAAGCACAAGCACTAATCGATTGGTGGGGTTGCATAGCCAATGATAGAATGATCCCTCTTCAAAGCCAAAGAGATGTGTTATGTGTCTAACACATGAACAAGTAACTAAAGAGATAAACTCTGTTTTGTCAAATTTCAAGTCTCCTCCATTAACTTGACATTGAAGTCTTTAAATTCACAAACGAAACAAAACAGATTGATAACCAACCATTGAAACAAGGAACATATTTAATAAAACGGGAATATGGAATCGTGGAGTTGATATAAAACTAAGGAAACCACTAAGCATTTGTTTCTTCTTTTCTCTTCTCTGGTCTGGTTCGGTTATGATCTTATCAGCCAAGTACACAAACCATGATGATTGCATTCACTCTTCTGCTAGCGTATCAAGGGAAACCAAATCAATTTATGAAATGAATCCTCAAAGCTCATCTGCAGTTTCAGAGGATCAATTGGTATTTGAGTAAAGTAATTTTCACCGGAGATGCAAATAACTGCCACAGTATGAGGATTTGAAGAAGAAGAGTGGAAGATATGAAGTTCTTTGGAGAACCGAAATCAGGGTTCAATCTGAAATTGAAAAGAGAATCCCCCATCGAAGCCCAGTTTTGAGATAGTGAAGAACTGTGTGGTAGAAAAAGAACTGGGGGATTATTTTATTTCTTTATTCATTTTGCGACAAGAGTGATGATGAGAATATATCTTCCTGTCTTTGTGAACTCTTTTAAAAATCCTTCAAAATAACACATTTAGAAGTGAGATTTGTTCATTTCTATATTTCAAGTAAAAATGTATCCAAAATCTTTCAAAATCAGTTTTTAGTATTTTTAGAAAAATACTTGTTAAGTTTGAATAACAGTAGATTTGATATGATTTTAAAAAAATTTTGATGAATAACAAGGGATTGTGAATTATTTTGCATGATTTTATGTAAATGCTAAATTCAATAACATGGGATTTGAAAAGAAATTCTAAAATCACAAATTGAATAACACCTGATTTTAGAAAAACTCCAAAATCTTTTAAAATCCTAGTTTCAATACCCCCTCTAAGTTCATCATTATTAATATATAGAAAGAATCTAAATATTTTCAACTATGACATATGTTCAAAGATCCAAACAATATACAAAATCTATTAATTTTGACTATGACATTTATTCAATGATCCAAGATACATAATCTATTTTTCACAAGTATAATTAATCAAAATTAATAGATTTTGTATATTGTTTGGATCTTTGAACACATGTCATAGTTGAAAATAATAATAAGAAAACTTTTAGACAAAATCTAACTATTATGGTATAATTAAATTAAAATAAAATTGTTTCTTAAATAAAGTAACCCAAAAGGCATAATAAAAATGGTAAGGCACAATTTTAAAAGGTTGTAGATTTATTATAGTAATTATACTTCTGACAAATATATTATGATTATTATCTATCTTTGATCACTGAATAAATTTTCATAATAAAAAGCACTAGACAAAATCTGAAATTTAAAGTACAAGCTGTTTTTCCATCCCATATATATATATATATATATATGCAAACAAGACTAGCTAGTTCTCTCACTAAACCTAGTTCATCAATCATTCAAATACAAACACTGTTTAGCTATGAGCAACTGTTACTTTAGGACTTGTTTTATTCTCTCCCTCTTGGTGTCCCTCTCTTGTAAGTATATGATTAGAAATTCATAAAAAGCTGAATTGTTTCAAGAGTTTGCATAATTGACCAATTATCTAAATTATGGGGAATTGTTATTTATATTGAGTAGTTTGTGAGAAATTTTGTTGGTTTAAAAGCTAAGAAAAAACCACATGTATAGACTAAAACATAGGCTATTTTGACTTTAATATACGTTTTAATGATGTATTTGTGAAATTTTAATTGACATCCAAATTTTTTCTTTATTACGTTGTTAAGGATCATATATGTGATTAATGTTTCTCATTAAATTAATTTTTGAAAACATATATTACACTAGTTAACATCTTTGTTTTTTTTTTGTTTGAAATAAATTAAAGATCAAAGCAAAAAAAGTCAAGCTAAGGAAGTCGAAGAATGTATTGGCAAATGTTCTAGATCTCCCACTCCTTCCCCTTCGTTGAGATTTGGTGGCACAACTCCCAACGCCTCCCCATCGCTGAGATTTAGTGGCACAACTCCCAATGCCTCCCCATCACTGAAACTAAGAGGCACAACTCCCAACGCCTCCCCTTCACTAAGACTTAGAGGAACAACTCCCAACGTCTCCCCATTGATGAGACTTGGAGGCACAACTCCCAACGTTTCTCCTTTGCTGAAATTTGGTGGAACCACTCCCAACGCGTCTCCTTCACTGAGATTGGGAGGCACCACTCCCAATGCTTCCCCTTTGCTGAGACTTGGAGGCACAACTCCCAATGCTTCCCCTTTGCTTAGACTTGGAGGCATAACTCCAAACACATCTCCATCGTTGAGACTTGGTGGAACAACTCCCAACGTCTCTCCTTCGTTGAGACTTAGTGGAACAACTCCTAATGCCTCCCCTACTTTGAGATTAGGTGGCACAACTCCCAACGTGTCCCCTTCTTTGAGAATAGCAGACATAACTCCCAACGCTTCCCCTTCGTTGAGACTTGGAGGCACAACTCCCAACATTTCCCCTTCGATGAAACATAGAGGCACACCTCCCAGTGTTTCTCCTTTGCGGAGAATTGGTGGCATAACTCCCGACGCTTCCCTTTTTTTGAGACTTGGAGGCACAATTCCCAACGCGTCTCCTTCACTGAGATTGGGAGGCACCACTCCCAATGCTTCCCCTTTGCTGAGACTTGGAGGCACAACTCCCAATGCTTCCCCTTTGCTTAGACTTGGAGGCACAACTCCCAACATATCCCCTTCCCTAAGACTTGGAGGCATAACTCCAAACACATCTCCATCGCTGAGACTTGGTGGAACAACTCCCAACGTCTCTCCTTCGTTGAGACTTAGTGGAACAACTCCTAATGCCTCCCCTACGTTGAGATTAGGTGGCACAACTCCCAACGCGTCCCCTTCTTTGAGAATAGCAGACATAACTCCCAACGCTTCCCCTTCGTTAAGACTTGGAGGCACAACTCCCAACGTTTCCCCTTTGATGAAACATAGAGGCATACCTCCCAGTGTTTCCCCTTTGTGGAGAATTGGTGGCATAACTCCCGACGCTTCCCTTTTGTTGAGACTTGGAGGCACAACTCCCAACGCGTCTCCTTCACTGATATTGGGAGGCACCACTCCCAATGCTTCCCCTTTGCTGAGACTTGGAGGCACAACTCCCAATGCTTCCCCTTTGCTTAGACTTGGAGGCACAACTCCCAACATATCCCCTTCCCTAAGACTTGGAGGCATAACTCCAAACACATCTCCATCGCTGAGACTTGGTGGAACAACTCCCAACGTCTCTCCTTCGTTGAGACTTAGTGGAACAACTCTTAATGCCTCCCCTACGTTGAGATTAGGTGGCACAACTCCCAACGCGTCCCCTTCTTTGAGAATAGCAGACATAACTCCCAAAGTTTCTCCTTCGCTGAGACTTAGAGGCACAACTCCAAACGCCTCTCCATCGCTGATACTTGGTGGCACAACTCCCAATGCCTCTCCTTTGTTGAGATTAGGTGGCACAACTCAGAATGATTTGCCCTTTTTGAGAATAGCAGGCACAACTCCCAACGCTTCCCCGTCGCTTCGACTTGTAGGCACAACTCCCAACCATTCCCCTTCACTGAGACTTGAAGGTATAACTCCCAATACTTCCCCTTCGCTAAGATTAGGAGGAACAACTCCCAATGTCTCCCCTGCTCTAAGATTAAGAGGGACAACTCCTAACGCGTTCCCTTCGATGAGATTTGAAGGGACAACTCCCAATGTCTCCCCTGCTCTAAGATTAAGAGGCATAACTCCCAGTGCGTCCCCTTCGATAACATTAGGAGGGACAACTCCTAACGCTTCCCCGTCGCTAAGACTGGGATGAACAACTCCTAACGCTTCTCCTTCGCTGAGATTTGGAGGCACAGTTTCTGTTGCATCCCTTTCTTTGAGACTTAAAATCATAATTCTCAATGTTTCTCATTCATAATATAATTAATTAATATGAATAAAACTGATCAATTTATTTACCTTTGTTAATAATGTAATCAGTTCCCAAATGACATTGCTTAATCGTATAATTAGTCATATTTCCAAAAGAATTTCAAATGTATGACCAACCTCCGGAAAAGATTATATATCGAAAAACCAAAAATTGGTTTAGGCATATAATAATCTACATATAATTATCAATTGTAATGAGTATATAGATTAATTTTAAATAAATGTCTTAAAATGTGTACTGCAAATGAGTTCAACCGTTGAACTTCAGCCATAAGAAAAAATAGTTACCAAATGTCTAGCTTATCAGTAATATGATTTGCATCTTTGGTCTAGTATTAATCACACATGTTATGAATGATTATATTGTTGTATGGATGCCCATTAGTGTAACCCTAAACCCTATTATGTATCCCTATATATATATATGTTGTATTATATAGAACAGAAGAATAATACAAGAGAACAATTCCCTAAACCTCTTGTTATAACAACACATAATTTGTTTCTAAAATTATATAGGAACAATCGGCAAACTAGGGATACAAATGGTTGTACTTTTCAAGCTGGTTGAATGAGTTGAACATACATTTCAACCTTGTTCAGCCAAAAATCATCATTTGAGATATAAATGTTTTCAACCCAAATTTATTGGTAACTATCATAGAGCTGGAAAATAGCACTTTTTGGCTGAAAATTGTTCAATCTTAATATAGGAGATGAACAAATAGAACAAGATGAAATTTTTTTAAGAAAATTAAATATATTTCTTAAATTTACATGTTTGAATTGATATTTTTGGCTTTAAAAAAATATTTAACAAAGCAATCGTGGAAATCTAGATTATTATTACGATAATCTAGAAAAATCAAACATGAGTTTAAAAAATCTGTTTTTAAAGTTATATTTATAGTTTCTAATTATTATATATATATATATAGATATATATATTTGACATATGCAACAAACAAATCGTTCAATAACTAATTATATTTTTTTTTTGCAAATTTTTTTGAATTTAATTTATTTTAATTCAAGTACGCAAAATCAGCTCAATTTTAAACTCTTTCGAATAATTCATATTTTTATTGATTTAAATCGAAACTAAAATCAGATCCTATCACTAGTAAAAAAAACGTATAGCCACAATTTTGTCGCGAAGCATCGTGACTAAAAATTTATTTATCACGAATAGACCACGAGAAGAATTCGTATCCACTTCGTGACAAAGATGGCCACGAAATAATCACGAACAGACGGTGTGACTTCATTTGTCACGGACATGTCACAAATACATTCGTGGCTAGCCTGACACGAACAACTTCGTGGCTATTTCGTGGTTATTCCACCGAATTATCCGAAGACTATATAGCCACGAGAGTATTCGTAGCTGACTTGTGACAAGTACGCGGTCACGGAGTTGATTGGTGGCCAATTCGTGACTAACGCACCGAATTACCATGCCACTAATATCGGTCGTGACAAATTCGTGACCTCTCCACCGAATTATACGTCCCATCAGAGATATGATATGTTATTATAGCCACTAAAGAATTCGTGACAGTTTGTGGCCATCCCACCGAATGAGCCGTCTAATCCAACTAGTCCGACAAGATTGAGAGTTTGCAGAAGCAATAGTGGGAAAATATTGTCACGATTTATTGCAGTAGTGGGGAAATATTGTCACGATTCATTTAGTGGCTTAATCATGCCTATAAAACAAATTTAGCCACGTTTTGTTCGTGGCTAGTTTGTGGCTAAGGTTTTCTATATAAGCCTAACACATCTTCTCTTCAGTTTCCATATCCATTAAGCAAGTAAGAAAAAAAGGAAAAAAACAAATCGGGAGAGAGTTTAATTTGTTTTTCTTTTGAAAAGTTTTATGTCTTATTATTTTCAAAATCGAGAGTGGATGGATCAACGTATTGTTCCAGTGAGAAATTGTATTTCAGAAACATTTATGGCGGGGATTGATGTTATTATCGAATTTGCTTGTAATCAAGCATCTTATCGGGAAACCAACACTTTGTTGTGTCCTTGTGCTCGGTGTAAGAATGGAAAGCAGCGTGATGCAAGAACGGTCACTAGACATCTTTCACGGGTGGGGTTTAAAGGAAATTACTATATTTGGCTGAACCATGGAGAACAATATTATCATGTTGGAGAATCTTTGGGGGCAAGTCATTTTACCGGTGAAGAAGCAATGTTGCCGCCAAATGCTACAAATTTTCATGCTCCAGGATATACTTATGAGTATTTTCCATACGCAAATGTTAACATTGTACCAGAGGCGGCGTCTCCACATGTGTTGGAGAATACAATGGAAGCAACACATGAAGAGGCATATGTTGATAGTGTTTTTGAAGCTTTTGAAGCCGCTAAAGAGCCTCTTTACGATGGAAGTCTAGAAGGAATTTCTCAGCTGTACCTGGATTCCCGTATATTGAAAGCAAAATCTGATTACAATATGGTGGAAGCATGCGTTGATGAGCTATCACAGACTTTCAAAGCTGTTTTACGCACACCAAATAAAGCTCCTGCATCATACTACGAGACAAAGAAGCTGGCAAGAGAGCTTGGGCTACCAGTATATAAGATTGATGTTTGCGAGGATAATTGCATGCTCTTTTGGAAAGGAGACGATCGAGATCTAATGCAGTGTTGGTTCTGTAATAAAGATAGATACCACCCGAACAATGGGAAAGGGAAAAATAGACCTAAGCAGAGAATGTTTTATATGCCGATTACAGATCGGTTGAAGAGGTTATACCAGTTAGAGGCGACTGCAACGGCTATGCGATGGCACGCTGAACATATGTCTACCGAAGGGGAAATGCAGCATCCATCTGACGGAGTAGCATGAAAACATTTTAATGAGGTATATCCTAATTTTGCTGCCGAAAGTCGCAATATTTATCTTGGTTTATCAATGGATGGATTTAATCCTGTTGGTATGAATGGGGAGGTACATTCAGTATGGCCTGTTATCGTAACTCCCTATAATTTGCCACCCAATATGTGCATGAAAAAGGAATTTTTTTTTCTATCGGTACTCGTTCCTGGGCCAAAGCATCCAACAAAAAGTCTAGATATTTATCTTCAACCGTTGATCGAAGAATTGCAAAGTCTATGGAGTGACGGTGTGGAAGCATATGATGTATCAACAAAGGCAAAATTCACGATGCGAGCTGCGTTGATGTGGACAATCAGCGACTTCCCAGCATATGGCATGTTGTCTGGTTGGACGACACATGGTCGTTTATCGTGTCCATATTGTCTAGATGAGACAAAATCATTTTGGTTAACAAATGGAAGGAAACATAGTTTGTTTGATTGCCACAGAATGTTTTTACCTCAAGATCATCCATACAGGCGTAATGTTCAGGCCTTTCGACGGGGGAAAGAAGTACTAGATGATCATCCACCATGGTTGAATGGAGAGGAGATTCTTCACGAAAGAATAAACTAGATGATCATCCAATATTTTTTAATTCTTGTTTGCTGCTCTAATGATGATGTTTATATATTATTCTTTTGATGGTTCATATATCTTCCGACGCTTAGCTTTGTTTATATTGTTAGTATAGAAGTGTTCGACTTCTTTGGTTTAAGTGTTGTCTCTTCCGACACTTATGATTTGCTTTAAGTGTTGTCACTTGCTTGTTATGTGTTGCTATTTGCTAGTATTAAGAACATGTTTTTGATGGTTAGGATTTGTAGATGTGGATTATAAATTTGGCTTTGTTCTATGTGGGTTTGTTTACTTGTCTTGTTATTAACAGGACCTTTTTTTGTGCTTTTAACTGCAGAGCTGCAACGAAGATGGATGCCACCAGGTGCCATACCGCCAGGATCCATACCGCAAGGAGCCTCACGTTCTACAAGCGCATCATCTTCACACGCAAACAACTACAGCCAGCAAACTCTTGATGCATTGTTGAGTGCTCCTGAAAGAGAATCCCAACCACACCTTCACCCGAGAAAAGTCAATGGAGCTTTATGGTGAGTTTGTAAGAACTACAGTGGTGTTTGTATGTTTATGCGCTTAATCTATTTTTACTCTCTCTTCTCTCAGGTTTGGTGTTGACCCCTCTGTCTGCAAGTTTGTTCGAACAACATGGAAAGCAAATTTCATTGGACCATGGAGGAACTGGACAGATGTTCCTGATGAGAGGACAAATATTTGGTGGCAAACTTTTGTGGTAAATAATGTTTCTATACCCTAAGTCAACAATATTATCCAACTAACTTACAAACTACTAATCTCTCTTCTCCCTTTTTTTTTGTAGCAACACTATTACTGGGAACCTCGTTTTCATGACACTGTCTACCACCATTGGAAGCAGCACACTATGAAATCACTTTGTGATTGCATCAGCAAAAAGAAGAGGGCAAACAAGAAACCCAAGTACATTGGTGAGACTGATTGGGACACTCTAATGGAGTATTGGGGAACAGAACCAGCAAAGCAGAAGAGCAAGAGTGTTGCTGCAAGCCGCTTATCTAATCCTGATGGCAAAGGGATTCACAAGCATTGTGCAGGTCCTAAGTGTTTTTTGCAGATTGAGCATGAGATGGTAAGACACACTGATTCATACGTGTTTCTTTCCTTTCACCTAAGTGTTCTTTGCAGATTGATACTTCTCCTCTGTTATTATTTACTTTCATATATATACTAATTTTTCATCTTTCTTTTTGTAGATGATTGAGTCTGCATCGGATGAACCACCAGCCTACACTGATCTTGTGCGGAAGACACACACACGCAAAGATGGAACTTTCATCGACCATCGTGCTGAGTGTCTTGTCAATGAAGTAGAGGAAGCTGTTTCACAGATTACAACTGAAGATGGTTCTCCGCACAGCCAAACTGCCACATCTGCTATTCCTTCTCGTGTTTTGTTGAACAAAGAATATCTTAAGGTACTCTCTTAAAAAATCTTTTATCTTTTTTAATGCCTCATGTTCTATGGTATGTATATATTGGTGAAATGTCTTGCTCTCTTTTTGTTTTGTTTGTTTGGTTAAGTTTGTTTGTTTACATTATTTATGTATATGTTTGCTTTTGAATATATGTTTGATATTTGTTTTGTTTCTCTCACAGCGTGGACAGTCTAAAAATGGACATGTCTATGGAATCGGCAGTGTTCAATACCGGGAAATCAATCCATCGGAGAAAGTAGCTGCTTCTATTTCTCGCAACCTCGACATGGAAGTGCGTATCTCTAGTTTGGAGACAAACTTCAAGACGCTCAACACCAATGTTGCAGATTTGAATACTAACATGGGAACGGTTATGGGAGAGTTGGCTGCATCATGACAAGCACTTAATCAGATCTTGCAGTCTCTTGGAATTAGACAACCGTCTGCTGCTGCTGCTCCTGCTACAACTTCTGCTGCTGCTCATGCTCCAGCTTCTACAACAGCTGCTCCTGCTCCAGCTTCTACAACTCCTGCTTCAGCTCCATCTTCACACCAAGGAAACTTAGATGCTTAGTGTGCATCAATTGGTACTTAAGTTTCGGTCAATGATGGTTAAGTTTTTTTGTTGAACTTTCTAACAGATAGACTTTTGTTGAGCAAAGTCTTTTGGTAAAATGTAAGATAAGACTACTTAATGTGCTAGTTAGCAATTCTTTTTGGTAATATGTAAACATCAAACTAATTATGGTAATGTAAAATATGGTTATTTGGATTTCATGTTTTGTGATTTTGGCTTTTGGTCACAGGTTTTTTGGTTTTAGTAATTAATATTATTGTATATTTTTGGCAAATAATCAGCCACTAAACAAATTATATTTGTAGCTTTTTTTTTGGTGAGAATTCTATTTGTAGCTTTGTTACAATAATGCCACTTATGGCTTAATAGCTAAGCTACTAACATGCTATGATCAGATCGTGGCTAATAATAGTCACTAATCGTGGCTAATAATAGTCACTAAGCTCTGTGACAATTTCGTAGCTAAAAATTGCCACGAATAATAAGTGGGTGTTACGTAGCCAAATTTAGCCACGAAGTAAAAGTGATCAATACGTAGCTAAATTTAGCCACGAAAGAGGAGTGACAATCCGTGACTCTAGAGCCACGAAAAAGCAAGACCAACAATTTAGCTGCGAAGCTATAGCAACGATTTTTTTTTGTGACCATTTGTGACTTTTTAGTCTTATAGCCACGAATATTTAGGCTCAGCCAGGAATATATTGGTGGCTATACATGTTTTTTTTACTAGTGTATATATACATTGCTCATCACGATTTATCTTTAGAAAAATATAATTATGAGCTAAACACCTTTTTCGATTAAAACAGGCCGAAACTCACTACCAACAAGATGATGCGGTTTTCAACTGGCTTCCCATCACTAACCAGCTAACCTCCTTAATTGTAGCCATGAGTGAAAGGTATATTTCCCTACCTATTTCGAAGTTTATTAGTTTCAATAACTTGATTAGCTATCAAACACTATTCTAACCTAGTGTTAGTTTGTCGTTTCGTTTATTTTTTTGTCGTTTCAATAACTTGTTTCACTATTCTTTTAGTTTGTGTTAATTGTTCATTTTGTCGTTTAGTAGATCAAGCTTTTTTATATCCATAAAACATTTTAATTATTAGAAAGTAAAGCAAAAGTGTGTTTAAAATTAATGGTGTTTTGTTTTCTGCTTTGTTGATATATGAAATTTTGAATAGTATTTTGTTTTTAATCACATAAACGTGTTATAGTTGTTACCATGGGACTTCATAATTTATTCCCCGAAATAATATTCAAGATAATGGCTTTGAAGAAACTGATAAAGATAGTGACGTTTCATATGGGTAGCAAATGTTAATGATGATGTGAATGATGATCAAGGTATTGGAGTGGAAGAAGAAACACACGATGGAAACTATATGAAGATTGTCCACGATCAAATTGCTGAGCAAATATGGTATGCAAGTCAAGTGGTTTTTTTGTTAGATTTTATTTTATATTTGTAATAAAATATTTATTTCCAAACAAGAATTAATAATATATTAGTTTTTGAAAAAAAATTCTTATATTTAAATATATAATTTTAGATACTATTATAGATATATTATTAATATTATATTTTTGTATTCAGCTATTCAACTTAATGATCACCATTTAGTAGTTTATTCAACTCATTCAGTTTATTCAATTATTCAACTTATTCAGCTGATTTAGTTTGTTAATAATCATTTGCAGCCTATATTTATTTGAGATTACAACACGTTTATGACCCTGAATAACGTTTATTTATCATAATTTGCTTTGACGTGTATGGTGGCAGAAGGTGTTTTTGAATGATGGAGCTCTTAAACTTTATTCAATCATGTTTGGAGAAAGTATTCACATGGATTCTTAGTTCTTAGGTCTTCCTGTTTTGGTCTATTGATTTTTTTAATGCCATATTTTGCAATATCTCTATTTGTAATGATCCAAATCCTAGATCGGGTGATATAATAATCTTCAAAGTTCGATTAGGTTATATGACCGAACAAACTAGGGTCTCATTCACGGTTCGATGGGTTCAACCGGCAGATCGGTTTACAGTTTATAAATCAATGTTGTGTACTTTAGATTGATATTTGCGATGTAATAAGATCTTGGCTTCGTGGCTTGTACGTGCTGATTATTTAATCAAGCAACCAATGCGACGCCGGTTCGAGCATCACGATTTAGGGTTCTTTTTAATAAATCCAACCTTTACAAACTCCAATACGCCTCCTTGTTCCTCGATCCTCTCAAAAATCTCCACCACCAATGAAGCGACGCCGTAACTCCAAACTCAAATTCGAAGAACCCTCCGACCAATCACCGACAACCACGGCTGATTTCACCTTTACTCTCACCAGAATCGCCGTCGGTCAAATCTGTCAATCTATTGGATACAAAGCCACCGATTCATCAGCTCTCAACACTCTAACCGTAACCACAACCAAATTCTTACAATCCCTCGCCGGACTCGCGTCGTCCTTCTCAAACGCCGCTAATCGTACAGAGTCGAACCTCTTCGACGTCGTCAACGGTCTCCAAGACATCGCTCTATCCACCTCCGACTGTTTCCCCGGCGGCTCTACCGTTCACGATGTTGAATCCCACTGCTTGATCAAATCCGCTGTTGTCCGTAACCTCTCCGATTTCGTCAAGTATGCTCCTGAGATCCCTTTCGCTAAACCGTTACCTAGGCCGGAAAGAGACGGATCATCATCGGGAAGAGATTTGGATCACGAGGCGGTGACGGTTACTCGATCGGTGGAGTATGTTCCAGCTTGGCTTCCGCCTTTTCCTGACGCTAGTCTCTACTCCGATCGGTGTACAAAGGATGGATCTGATCACTTGTGGGAAAACTCTGTAACCGTTATTGATCGTGAAAATTTGATGGACAGTTTGAAATCTGAGAGTTGTAGAGGTAGAAAAAGCGGAAGATTACCTCAGAGGAGAGCGAGAGTGAGATTCAAAATGGAACGAGATTGTAGTGATGGTGATACCAGGTGGCGCCGGGATAATGACGGTGAATCTGGCTGTGATATTGAGGTGAAGAAGAGAATTCTAGAAGAATATATTCACAGTGCCGGCGAGTGGCCGATTTAAGTATATAGACTAGTGACTGGTTTGAAAAAAGAAAAACAAAAACTGTGAGGTTTAAGATGGATTCGAACCGGAGACGCTTGAGGACCCGTGCATTTTTGCTAATTGGTATTATACCGCACGAGCTGCATCTCTGAAAGTTCCAGCTGACCCAGTTGTTATATTTTTATACGCTATTGATATTTTGGTTACTTTATTTCTTTCTATTCTATGAGATTATTATTTTTTAAATATTCAGACGTATAGTGGAATTATACATTTCATTTCAATAGTTTTTCCGTTTTGCCAAAATGAAAGAAAAGGGAAATTATTGAACCAGCCCGGTTTTAAATGAACTTTTTAAGTTGATCTTAACTTGTTTAGTCACTGGAACCAGCACACAAAGTGAACAACGGATTGGTCGCACAAATAGGTGTTTTGTTCATGAATATGATGTGAAGTGTGGTTTTTTTGGAAACTAGATTGTGAACATTGACTAGATTAGTTGTTTCTAAAAAACGATTTTGGGAAAAAAACTATGTACAATTGTTTGTTTCATTTTTCTTTGTTGCTTAGGAAACTTTATATAGTGTAACTTTTTTTTTTATTATATAATAATAATAATGCAAACTACACAGGTTGGTGGGTTAAAAAATGTATATGAAAACAGAAATGTCATGTGTTTTTCCTTCTCACCAAATTCAATGTGTATAAAGCTTTTGTTTAAGCTACTTGACGACTCTAGTGTGGCTGGTATAGACACATTTTATGCAGTCTTTTTCTAACATTCATTTTCACAAAGACCCAATTTAATCTCCACCGTCCATGTTTTAGAAAGTAATACAGCACGTACACGTGTTGCCCATCGAGTTTTGAGGTACACTGTTTCATTACCCCCACAGCCCCACTATGGATTCATATATATGCACAACAATAACAAGTCGCCCTCCTTCTCAAAATTTACTGAAAGTGCCACTGTTTTCGAGTTTGCTGGTTCTCCGATCTCGGCGGTGTCTTCTTCTCCTCCGGTGGATATTCTCGTTTTGTTTAAACCTCCGGTGGTAGTGTTTGACTGAGCTACGGTATGATTCTGCTTCTTCATTTTATTTTGGATATATTTGTCGTTGTATGGAGTGAGTATTCCACTTGTTTTTGACTTTAGAAATCGGATTTTTTAAAAATTTCTACAGGATATGCGGGTGGTTTCTCTGGCTAAGGTTGTTACTTCTCCGGCTGTGGCCGGGGATTTCTCCGTTCGCGTTCCGTTCATTTATGGGAGACGACTCTTGTCGAATCGTGTTTCTTTCGAGAAATTGAGGCGCCGAAATTGTATAGGTCACTGCGTAAGAAGCGAATTGCAGAGTCCTCGTGTCGTAGGTTCCGTCACAGGTTTGAAACTCCGACGTTGATTTTGCTTGTTAATCTGAGAAGATTTGTGATTCTTGTGTTGATGGTGATTTGTATTTTTTTATTTGAATAGATTTAGCGTTGGATAATTCTGTGGAGAATGGTCACCTTCCCAAAGGAGATTCGTGGGCTGTACACAAATTTGGAGGAACTTGTGTGGGAAACTCAGAGAGGATTAAAGATGTTGCTGATGTTGTAGTTAATGATGCCTCTGAGAGGAAGTTGGTTGTTGTGTCAGCTATGGCGAAAGTCACTGATATGATGTATGATCTCATTCATAGAGCACAGTCTCGGGATGATTCTTACCTGTCTGCTTTGGCTGCTGTTCTTGAAAAGCACCGAGCAACGGCTGTTGACTTGCTTGATGGAGATGAACTTGCGAGTTTCTTGGCTCGTTTAAATGATGATATAAACAATCTCAAAGCCATGCTTCGTGCCATTTACATAGGTACTGGTTTTGTTTTCTCTTTGTCAATGCTCATTTCATATTGTTAGGAGGAGGTATTAAGTAGTTGAATTGGATTTGGTATATGTTCTTCTGAAATCTTATTCCTCCTGTTATGAACTCTTTTATCTCTGCAGCTGGTCATGCCACAGAATCTTTCTCAGACTTCGTTGTGGGTCACGGAGAGTTGTGGTCTGCTCAGATGTTAGCTGCTGTTGTGAGAAAGGTATAAAAGTTCTAGATGTTGTGCTGCGAGAAAATCCTAATTAAGAAGAAGTAGTTATTCTGGACTTTTACCACTCTTACATGCTTGTGTGTATTTTTCTTATAGAGTGGATTAGACTGCACTTGGATGGATGCAAGGGATGTGCTTGTTGTTATTCCGACGAGCTCTAATCAAGTCGATCCTGACTTTGTGGAATCAGAAAAGAGACTGGAAAAGTGGTTTTCCCTGAACTCAGCAAAGATTATTATAGCAACTGGCTTCATAGCCAGTACACCACAGAACATTCCAACGACTCTCAAGAGAGATGGGAGTGACTTCTCTGCAGCTATAATGGGTGCTCTGTTTAGATCTCACCAACTCACAATCTGGACAGATGTTGATGGCGTATACAGTGCAGATCCACGGAAAGGTATGTGCAAGCCATGACAGGCGTGTGTTCCTCATTATGTTTGTCTATTGTTATGCTAATGAATATGTTTCGATGCAGTTAGTGAAGCTGTTGTACTGAAGACTCTTTCTTATCAAGAAGCTTGGGAAATGGTAACTTTCCAACCTCTTGCACTTGTTTAATTGCCTAGCTTTCCAGAATCGTTGTTTACACCTAATATTCATGTTGATATGCCTGCGCAGTCTTACTTTGGGGCAAACGTTTTACATCCCCGGACCATTATTCCAGTAATGAAATATGACATCCCAATTGTTATAAGGAACATTTTCAACCTCTCTGCCCCTGGAACAATGATATGTCGGCAGACTGAAGATGAGGATGGATATAAATTAGACGCTCCTGTCAAAGGGTTTGCGACGATTGACAATTTGGCTCTTGTAAATGTAGAAGGGTGAGCTGATGGTGGATATTGTATTACATACTCGCTGATTATTTTATTTCTTATACAAACTTTGCATTCTTTTATAGAACTGGAATGGCTGGTGTTCCTGGTACTGCCAGTGCCATTTTTGCTGCTGTCAAGGAAGTTGGAGCTAATGTGATTATGATCTCACAGGTCATCTAGTTCAACTTTCTGATTTCTTTCATTGGTTATGTCTTCCCTTTTCAATTGTAGGTTCTTAATTAATGTACGTAAATCCAGGCCAGTAGCGAGCATTCTGTATGCTTTGCTGTACCTGAGAAGGAAGTGAAAGCTGTTTCTGAAGCATTGAATTCCCGATTTCGTCAAGCTTTGACTGGTGGCCGCCTTTCCCAGGTGCCTTTAGATCTCTCTTGTTCTTTATAGGATATCAACTATATTCTTGTTTAAGGCATCAGCTTTTTTCCCAACCTATGGTTTAATTGTTTTTTTTTTTCAGATTGAAATCATCCCAAATTGTAGCATATTAGCAGCAGTTGGCCAGAAAATGGCGAGCACTCCTGGTGTTTCTGCAACTTTTTTCAACGCATTAGCAAAGGTAAGCAAGTGTAGTGTTTGCAAAGAAAATCGAATGACGGTTATATCGTTCATTTCATATCCTTTTTGTGCTAAGAAGCTGTGGTTGCCATTCCTAAATAACTGCAGGCCAATATCAACATCCGTGCTATAGCTCAAGGTTGCTCCGAATTCAATATTACAGTAGTTGTCAAGCGTGAAGATTGCATTAGGGCATTAAGAGCTGTGCACTCAAGATTTTACCTATCTAGAACCACTTTGGCTGTGGGGATCATAGGACCTGGATTAATTGGTGGAACCTTACTTGATCAGATTAGAGATCAGGTTAGTATCTGATGTGCATATGTGAGATTATAGTTATATACGGACCAAGGTTCAAGCTGAATCATCTTTAAATTTATTTTCACAGGCTGCAGTGCTCAAAGAAGAGTTCAAAATTGACTTGCGTGTTATAGGGATCACTGGCTCAAGTAAAATGTTGATGAGTGAATCGTAAGTCAACGAACTTGATTCAATACTTGTAGGTGAACCGCATTACTGCTGTAGTCCTTACACAATCATCATCTTTTAGGGGAATTGACTTATCAAGATGGAGAGAACTTATGAAAGAAGAGGGAGAAACAGCTAACATGGAGAAGTTCACCCAATATGTGAAGGGAAATCATTTCATTCCAAACTCTGTTATGGTTGATTGTACGGCCGATGCTGGTGTCGCTAGCTGTTACTACGACTGGTTGCTACGAGGAATTCATGTGGTCACTCCGAACAAAAAGGCTAACTCAGGACCACTTGATCAGGTTAAGAGTTCGATATTTGTTTTAGTGACTGTTGAATAGGAAACTACAAATCTGTTCTTGTTGAGGTTCCGTGATTCCATGAACATAGAGACTAGTTGGTAACACTTTCCTGTTTGTAAATGCAGTATCTAAAGATTAGAGATCTTCAAAGAAAATCGTACACACATTACTTCTATGAAGCAACCGTTGGAGCTGGTCTTCCAATTATCAGCACTTTACGTGGTCTTCTCGAAACAGGGGATAAAATACTGCGGATTGAGGGCATTTTCAGGTATCTCCTGTTCAACTTGGTACCACAATAATTTGTTCAGATAACAAAAGAATGAGCTGGCTTTGCATCTTCACACACTAATATTTTCCGTTGATGCCTTGCTGCAGTGGTACTTTAAGCTACCTTTTCAACAATTTTGTCGGCACCAGAAGCTTCAGTGATGTCGTAGCAGAAGCAAAGCAGGCAGGTTTTACAGAGCCAGATCCACGAGATGATCTATCTGGAACAGATGTTGCCAGAAAAGTACGGTTTTTTCTGTCACCAAATCGGGTTAATGCAGCCAGCTTGTGTTTGATCATTTAATGATTTTGAACCTTCTCGTATCTGCTTCTTATGCAGGTGACAATTCTTGCCAGAGAATCAGGCTTAAGATTGGATCTTGACGGCCTCCCAGTCCAAAATCTTGTGCCAAAGCCTCTACAAGTAAGTCCCTATATAATCACAATATTAATTTTCATCATCAACAAAGATATTCCTTTTGACACTTCAGTATTCTATTCCAATGTTCATCACAGGCTTGTGCATCAGCAGAAGAGTTCATGGAGAAGCTACCTCAGTTTGATGAAGAATTGTCAAAACAAAGACAAGAGGCTGAAGCAGCAGGAGAAGTAAGTAGTGCCTCTTATCAAATTCATGTTTAAAACCGAATGCACAGCCTCGAAAAGAAGAACTAATTTCAGATTGTGTTGCTGTGTTGTCTCTGTTTATAGGTCTTGAGATATGTAGGAGTTGTAGACGCGGTAGAGAAAAAGGGAACAGTAGAGTTGAAACGGTACAAGAAAGATCATCCGTTTGCTCAGCTCTCGGGTGCTGACAACATCATCGCTTTCACAACCAAACGGTACAAAGAACAGCCTCTGATTGTTCGTGGACCTGGTGCTGGTGCTCAAGTCACAGCCGGTGGAATATTCAGTGACATTCTTCGCCTTGCATTCTATCTCGGGGCTCCATCTTAACGCAATTATTTCTTCTAGGAACAAATCTAGTTGATAAAAACCCTGTTTCTACATTTTAGAATCTGTAATATGGATTTCTGAGATTTTGATTCTTCTGATAGATGGAATAAAACTTTATGGTAATAAAACACTCCAGGAAAAAAATTGAATAAAGCTTTTGGTATTACACAATACAAACAGTCTCTTGGCTTTAATTTTCATCTCCTTCCAGATAATTCTGACCAAACTGAAACAAAACTTGAGCTTTCAGAAACATTTCACAATCTATACTCTACGCAAAAACTTCTTCTACAGCCTGAAGAATATATAACCTAAGGTTGAAACACTTTGATATGAAAATGGAACTAATCTGAGATCCAATGCGGTTGAACTTCATTTGTCAATGATCTAATAATACTCGTCATTGTTTTCTTTGCTTTGAATGAGAGGAACACCGTCTTCTCTCCATTTTATACGTTCTTCGCACATTGCAGCCACCACCTCAACATAGAGTTTGTGTTCCTAAACCCAAAATAAAAAGAAAACCAATGAAATTATCTGAATTGTGAAATGCAATATTCAAAAGTATTTCTTTAGTAGTAAGTACCTCACGAAGAACCCTTTTGGCCAATTCCTCTGGTGTATCATTAGCATTCACGCGGACTGCACTTTGAGCAAGTATACGCCCTGAGTCGTACTCCTCATCGACAAAGTGAATCGTCGGACCTGAATACCTACACAATGAACCCGTTTCATATTTTCTTGCACATAAGAAAAGAAAGAAACTACACATCCGTATGCGACTGTACCTAGCTCCCGAAGCTAGAACGGCTTTATGAACTCTCTCACCATAAAGCCCTTTGCCTCCAAAAGCCGGAAGAAGCGCAGGATGGATATTGAGAATCCGTTTAGGAAAAGCTTGCACCAGCTCAACCGGTATAAGTTTCAAATATCCAGCAAGAAGAACAAAGTCCACACCATATTCCCTGTCCATTAAACCAATGTTAAGAGTCTACATAGAATAAAAGTGGTAACACCCATTGACTAAAGAAGGAGAGAGAGAGAGAGAGAGAGATGGCAACCTAAGAACATCAACGAGCTCTGTAGAAGAGAGTCCATCAGATGGTTCTCGTTTCCCTTTTGGGAATACTAAAACAGGAATGCCATTACTTCTTGCATACTCAGCACCTCCACAATCTAAGATTGATTGTACATAAACAAGTATTCAATTATCAAAACTCTGAATCGATTCTTTTGCTTTTGCTGTTATTGTCTGATTCACTAACCCAAAGAACCAACAGAGAAGAAAGGTAATACCTTTACTGTTAGTGACCAACAAAACAACATCCCCTTGAACAGAACCAACACTACAGCCCTCATGAATCTTCTTGAAATTGGAACCACCTCCGGACACAAACACAGCAAGCTTCTTCCTTCTTATTATTATTACTCCATCTCTTCTCGAAACATCATCAACCTCTGCTACGATTGGAGCAGCTTTTACAAGTGGTGGTCCGATCCTCATCGCGAATCGGTTTACGGGACTTGGGAAGGAGAAGGAGAGAGCATTCCGGGAAGGTGGCGCCAACAACGAAGGAGCAATCGAGTTGTCGCGATTCTGATTCGCCGGAAAGTAGAGTTGACTCGAGAACAATACCCGTGATTCCATTTGAAATCCCGACGGAGGTTTGTTTAATCGGAGGTTTTGTTGTCGGAACGAGTGACGGAGACTGTTTTATTGGTCTTCTCTGCCTCTTCTTAAGTACCCTTTACAAATTGATTTTATTTACCGAACCAACCACATATTAATCGGGTCGCTCCACCCGAACCAATAAATTATCGGATCTACCCAATATATTTAATTTAATTATGAAAAATTATAAGGTAACACATTAACATATATATATACACCAATCTTTTTGACCAAAAAAGATATATATATATATATATATATACACCAATCTTCGGTTCACTGCCCATCTCTACTAGGGTTCAGGGTTTTGGAGACGCTTCAATATTATTGCTTTGCTGCTGCAAATACATCTTTGTTTGATATATCTTCTCCTCCAATGGTTCCATCGTCAAACATGAAGTACCTCTTTGCTGCAAATACATCTTCGCTTGATTTTTTAAAATTTTATTTTCTTGTTGTTAACTGATTATCGTCGAGTTCGCTGCGTGATTCTGCAGCAACGTGTGTTTGTTTTCATGATATGTATATTCATCATTTATGTATAAATTAAGTGCTTGTATTCTTGATTTTGAGAATTTAATGCTAGGAATTATAGCTAAATCTAGAGATTTATTAAGAGTACATGTGGTCGGTATTTGAGTTTCTGTGTGCTGTATTTATGAACATTTATAGTTTTTTTCTATCCTATGATATATATATATATATATTTTTTTCAAAACAGATATCATCTATACTATTAAAAGGGAAACATTTTTAATAAGTAGACATAGATTAAGAGATTATTACATGAAATGCCATGGAAAACAGAATAAGAATATTTATAAATCAGTATCCAAACAGATTGATATTTAATAGACATCAATTTGTTTATGGAAATTGAATAGACATCAGTCTGTTTATGGAAATATCCAATCAACAAGATAATAATTATCTAATGTTTATGGAAGTTAAATTAAAAATAATAATAATTACCTAATATTTACGGAAATAATTTAAATTTGTTGCCATAAAAATCGGACTCTTAAATTTGAAATTACATATATGTAAATATATTTAATTTTCTAATATATTTTGAGATATTTCTGGAAACAACTATTTAATTTTAATATAATGATAACTATTTAACTGGGTAAGAAGTAGTCCAGGTTAATTTGTTAACATAAATAACTAACGTGGTTAATTAAAGAAAAAAATATTGGATTATCAAAAATGGAAATAAATAACGTTATTTAATTAGATTTGTTCAAAAAAAACTAAAATTACTTTTATGAATTAAAACAATAATTACAAATAAGACAACAATAATCAATGAAAAATACTTATAACCGAAATATGTTCTTTTCTATTGATTTCAAAATGATCAATAAGAAAGTATTTCAAAAATATATTCAGCTTATAGATAAAAATAAATTATTTTAAAAAAATTTATGGAATTTTTAATGTTTAGTTAAATAGCAGATCTACTAAATATGACGAATAATTAGGAAATTTATATGGGCAAATTTCTGGTGGCGAAACTTGTGGACGAACAATTAGGAAATTTATACAATGCTTTGGGCAAAAAATATCTTAACAATAAATGAAAAATCACAAACATATATTTAACTTATGTCATACCATTTTCCTATATATATAACGAAGTATTTGTGTTTAAATCCTAGATTATTCTTTTTTGGTGTTCAATTTCGATAGCATATATATTCGTTTTGTTCTATTTGCTAATTGAAGTAGAATCTAATTTTGAAGTTTATTATTATTCTTGATTTCAGCGTTCGAATGGATCGAGGTTCGAATGGAGCAGGGATACAGTTGTTTCTCCACCTTGTGTGTTAGTATCTCTTCAAAACTATGGTACTTTGATCTATTTATTTTTGAATATTACTTAGTTTTTTGATTTGGTGGATTTTATATTATGTTAAGTTTGATCTTCATTTTGCATCACACACCCTTTGATTAAAAGAGTTTACAAATTGATTTCCCTTTATTAAATCATCAAAAAAGTTATCAGGATATTAAGAAGAACATGAAGAGTTGTCCATTGAACATGGATCCTCAAAGCAACTCATCGAACTGTAATTATTTTTGTTAAAAAATGATGTAATTTTGTAGTTAGTATTGAGTTTGAAGGTGGTCTTTGTGTATTACTAATTTGTGTGCTTTGTTTTTGTAGATGGCAAACTTTGGTTCAATAATTTGGACTTGGGAATTAAACTCATAGGTATGTAATACACAAACATTATGATTCTAATTGTTGTTAATTTTTAATGTTTTTTAAATTAGCTAATAATTTGGTTGTGTTTATGCAGGGTCAAATGTCAACATAGTCGAGAAGCCTACAAAACTATCTTTTTTTTTTCTTTTTCAAAACGAAATTGTCTTTTAGTTTCATGTTAATAAATCGTTATGTTCATACAGAGAATAAATGACTACTAAACTTGAAAAGTATGTACAATTCCAACTCATCCTAAGACAAGAATCACACAAGAAAAAATATGAAAATCATTTTAAAAAAGCTTGGCTGCAATCATCAAACACACATAAAGATGTCCATATTTTTTTGTGAGATTAGTAGTGTGAAGGAGAAAGCATGTAGTTCTAAACATGGAATTGTAAAATCAATGGACTTTAATTATGACGTGAAAAATATACTTCACTTGGGATTAATTTTATTGTATTTAGACTTTTCAACAGGCAACATGTTGTATAGAAAATTTGTGCATCCATCCACACATTTAGTGTAAGATATATATGTGTGGTATAAAATATAAAGTGTTTATTAATATATTTTACAAAGAAATTGTAAATTCACATTTTTTGTTTTATATTTTACCAAGTGTATAATAATATTATTGAATGAAGGAAAAAAAATCCAGAAGCTCCTTCCCCGAATCAAATGCTTCCTCACCCACGAGACCCAAAGAGACCCTGCCTGTGCGAAGATCAGCCATATCAGCTTCAAACCGAAAATCTGATTCCAATCCACAAGCCTCTTTAAACCCAGACCTCCCGAAAACTTAGGAGAACAGACAACCTCCCAAGAGACCTTAGCTCTGCGGGCTGAGTCAGCAACTCCTTTCCACAGAAATGCGCTACAAATCTGTTCCAGTTCCTCCAAACAATTGTTTGGGAGAAGGAAGATAGACGCCCAGAAGATAATAGTACTGTTAATAACTGATTTCAGCAACTGGAGCCTTCCTGCGAACGACAGATGCCTGTGAGACCAACCAGAGATACGCATCTTCACTCTGTCAATGAGTGGCTGATAATCTGAAGGAGTGAGCTTTTGAGTGATTAGGGGAACTCCTCCCAGGTATCTGACTGGAAGGGATCCATGCATTAGGTTCCGACGAGAGGCCATTTCACCAATGGTGTCGATGTTGTTCCCATCAAGGAAAAGGCAGGATTTTGCAAGATTAACCCCCAAGCCTGAAGTTGTCTTGAAGTGATCTAGTATTTCGATGATGGCCTCAAGAGAAGATTCAGAACCATCAAAGAAAACAAGCAAGTCATCAAGGAAGCTAAGATGAGTGATAAGAGGATCAACACAGAGTGGATGAGGATGAAGTCTGCCTTGATTTGCTGCTCGATCCAAATCTTTTGATAATATGTCCATAACCAATGTAAAAAGAGGAGCAGATATAGAGTCACCTTGCCTCAAACCTTTCTTCCCAGGGAAGTAGCCGATTAGCTCTCCATTCAAAGCTACAGAGAATGATGGTGTCGTGAAGCAAGTAGTAATCCATCGAATGAAGGTTGTGGGGAGCTCGAAAGCCCTCAGAATATTAGTGAGAAAGTCCCAGTCTACATTGTCAAATGCCTTGGAAATATCAATTTGAAGGCACCCTCTTGTAACTGGTCCTTCCTTGTTGAAATCTGCAACTAACTCCGCTGCAAGAAGGACATTCTCGCATAGAAGTCTCCCTTTAATGAAGGCCACTTGATTCCTTTGCACTGCTTGCTCCGTAATAAGCTTAAGTCTTTTAGCCAGAATTCTTGAAATGATCTTGTATAAAGTGTTGCAGCATGAAACTGGCCTAAAATCTCCAAGCTTCTCTGAGGTGACCTTCTTGGGAATTAAAACAATGATAGTGACATTTACCTGCTTCATCAGCTTCCCTGTGGTGAAAAATTTGATTACTGCATCAATGACACTTGGTCCCACTGTTGTCCAGGAATGAAAACAAAATCAGCTGTAAAGCCATCCGGACCAGGTGCCTTGTTCCTGGGTAGAGAGAACAATGTCAAGGTGACCTCGTCTGGGGTTGGAATTGCGAGTAGTTTAGCGGAGAGATCATCGGAGCATCTGAAGGAGGAAAGATCCTGGATTGCCTTGACCGATAGAGATTGAACCGATTGGCTTTTGGTTCCTAATAGTTGCTGGTAGTAGTCGATGATCAACTCCTTGAGTTGCGGCTTTTCTGTTATCCTTTCACCATCTTCATTTTTTAGAGAGCAAATTCTGTTTCTTGCCTGGTGAGCCTTAACGGATTTGTGGAAGAAGGTTGTGTTTGAATCTCCTTCAGCATACCAACGGATTTGAGACTTTTGTCTTAAGAAAGACTCCTCCGTTGAGGCTAAGAAAAGCCACTTCCTCCTGATCTCTTTCTCCTCTTCAAATAAGAACCTCGTGGGATGAGTCAGTAACTGGTCTTGTATTTGGGTTAGGGAATCATGAGCCTCAGCAGTTCTTTGTTGTATGTTGCTGAAGCTTCGCTTGTTGAGAGCTTTGCAGGCCATCTTAACCGCCTTGAGCTTTTGACATATGGAGAACATTGATGAACCCCGCTACACTGGCTGCGACCAAGCAGTTTCTATCAGATCAGGATAGTCTGGATGAGTGGTGTAAAAAGAATAGAACTTAAAAGGAATTAGCCTCCTTTCGAGTTCATTGGAGATATTGATTAGTATAGGAGAGTGGTCCGATCCTCCAGGCGAATCAAACAACGCATTAGAGTGAGGGAGTAAGGACATCCAGGCCTCGTTAACTAGCACTCTGTCCAGCTTCCGGGTCATAGGGTTAGTGTCCTGCCCATTGTACCAGGTATGCTGAGTTCCTCTGCTTGGCAGATCCACCAAATCACAATTTTCAATACAAGCTTGGAATTCTGACATTCCTTGCAGTGGAAGAGCATAAGGATGAAGGGAGTAATGATTTTGCGCGTGTAGGATTTTGTTAAAGTCTCCTAGAATGATCCAAGGATGATTATGTTGGCTTTTATACCGGTGTATCTCCTCCAAAGATGCCCACAACTCTCTCCTCTCAGTCAAACGATTCCTAGCATAAATGAATGACACTGTGAAAGATAACTTCGTTGAAGGATCAAAAACTCCACAAGATATTAGCTGATCAGTCTTCTTATAAATAAAAACTTGAATGGATGGATCCCAAATTAACCAAATTCTTCCGTTCCTTGCCTGATCTGAATAGTTAGCTTCAAATCTCCAACCGGGGAAAGTACGAGACAAAATAGATACCGCATTAGACTCATGTACATGAGTTTCCAAAATGCCTCCTAGAAGAGGTCTTTGAGACAGAGTCCAACTCTTGAGTTCCTGCTGTCTTTGAATGGTGTTTAAACCCCGAATATTATAGCAAAAAAACTTCATTATCATTGTGGGCAAAAGGTGTGAAAGCACTGCTTTCAAGCGAGATGATGGGCACGACCCTTCCCAGCCGGTCGTGCACTAGTGGAATTCTTCAGATTCTTTTGAGTTCCTTTCTTGTTGTTTGTTGCTTTCACAGGAACAGAGGTTCCAGACTCCGCTCTTTGTCCTGTATCCACAGCAGTGGAGATACACTACAAAAAAAACAGGTATGTTGTATCCTTTATTTTGTATCACAAAACTAAACGAAGTAATTTTAAATTACTTATTTTCAAGTGACGCAAATAAATATGATTAGCATCAATCATATCAATTGATATTAAAATTATCTAATTTTATGTCAATTATTCAAAATTGATTCAGTTTCTATTAGATTGTATCACTTTATTAAAAGTGATATAAAATATATTTTTATATCATTTAGATAATTGATGTTTTGTTGTAAAACACTTAGTGGACTCATCCTGACCGGCCCTCTATCAGTCTATTTACGGTCCATTAGACTTAGGCCCATCAGCCTTATAAGTTAAGGCCCATTCGGCCATGTTGTTAGTCCTAGTCGGTTTTGGTTTTAGTCTCCTTGAGACCCTATATATATGTATGTAACCTCCTTGATATTATGAATAAGAAGAACAAAAGCTTTCCTTGAAACCTCGATTTACAACACGTTATCAGCACGATAGCCTCTTAACCCTAAAACCCTAAAGCAGCCGCCTCTTCTTCTAACCCTAAAACCCTAACCCGAGTTCTTGTTCTTACTCCTATCCGAAGCCTAAATCCTCTTGTTCGAAGATCCTCTTGATTCACAAGCAAACCTTAAGCTTGTGATCAAAGTTCTATCGACTACTAGGCCGAGGTTCGTTGTTCGCAGAATCGGGGGTGAGATCCGAAGGAAGTTCGCGGGAAACAGAAGGCGGTCCAAGGAGAGTCTGTTCGCGGAAGCTGTTCGTGAGCAAGGAGAGGAATTACCGAGGTCTTTAGCTCCCAGTCCATACCAGTCAGAATCCAAAGGTGTTAAGGTAAACAAATCCGAAAACCTTCTTAAAACCCTATAAACTCGAATTTGGACTTAAAGCTAAAGAACCCTAAAACATCCAAGTACACAATCTAACAAAGTTTAAATCCCTAAAATCCTAAGACTTAAAAAATCGGATTGCTTAGGTTGTTAGATTGTTTGTTAAATTGCACCAAGAGATATCAAGTATTAATTTGGTTTGTTTGCTTGATTGATTGTTGCATAAGAACCTAGAACTGATTTAGAATCATAAGGATCATGTTAAAACAGATTGTTCTAGGAAATTAAAACTTAGATCATTCATGCATATAGAAATCGGACCAAGTAGAAAATATTAAGACTTGTTCTAGTAAAATTCGGTTGCATGAATTAAAAACCTTAGGATTGTTTAAGATGTTCTTGAGAAATTCAAGAAGAAAATATGATTAGATCCTAGATTCATAAACTCGAAAATTTTAGAGTTGTTTCTAGGATAATTTCCAAAACTTTAGATCATTATCCTAAAGGTTAAGTAATATTTACTTTTAAATATTAAGTGTATATCCGATTAAAATTAAAATTTGTTAAGTTTCTATTAATTAGAACTTTAAAATCGGAATTAGTATATTGGTTAGGATAAATCCTTAACTTGATTTAGTAATTATCCTGAAAGCTAAAATATTTCCTGAAACATAGATTTAGTAAATCCTAGACTAAAAGGAAAACTTTGAGAAAAAGGAAATACTATCTAGGATTGTTGCATGCATTTGATTTTGTTGTCTTGCATGCATAAGGAATTAAACCAACGAAAATATACATAAGGCATGGCATGGTTTGGTCTCAAATACCGCATGGCCTAAGGCATGGTTCGGTCTCAAATACCGCATGACCTGAATATTTGTTGCATGGTTCGATCTTAAATATCGCATGCTAACTATCGGTTGTCTATCCTTGTAGATGGCAAGTGTTAAGCCTCCAAGTTATGCTATCCTACAAAGAAACGGTGAAAACTACTTGCAATGGGCATATGACACCGAGATAAACCTGGAAGCAAGAGATCTTCTTAGATGCATTAAGAGTGCGAATGAGTGTTCCGAAAGGAGCAAGGCTACGGCGATTTTCTATATGCGCCGCCATATAGATGAAGACCTCAAACTGCAGTACCTCCATGTCGAAGATCCTCTTGAACTTTGGACAGACTTAAAAGACAGATTTGGGTACAAAGAAGTTGTACTCCCAAAGGTTCAAGAGGATTGGGAAGCAATAAGGATCGATGATTTCGACTCCTTGTATGAATACCACTTAGAGCTATTTAAGATAGCAACAAACTTAATGATATGTGGTATCGAGGTTACTGAGGAGGACTTGATAGAGAAGACACTCTCAACCTTTCACGTTGATGATGAACTGCTCCAGCAGCAAATGAATGAAAGGAGCTTCAAAACATATGTAGGAATGTTTGAATGGCTTTCGGTGATACTAGAAACAAATGTGGTGCATCTCGATGATGAAAATCATGAGAATGATGACTCCCAGAAGAGCCTAAGCAGCCTATCGAAACCAACCATGTCTACAGAGAAAGACATTACGGCCATGGCCGTAGTGGCAGAAGACATGTTGGTGGGAGAGGCTAGACCAACCTTGTCCACAGAAAAAGACACTATGGCCGTCACGGCCATGGTGGCAGAGGACATGGTGGTCAATGATGCTAGGCCAGCCGAGGAGGCTACGGATGTGGTGGAAAGGGCAGTGAGTCCTCTAAACCACACACCAAGGCTTAATCAGCACTAAGAAAGAATCCCGAGCCAAGCATAAGACTTCCGACTGCCTCTAAAAGACTTGATTAAATTTCGTTTTGGTTTTGGTTTAATTTCTATGCTTTCTATGATTTAATTTCTATGTATTGGATAATTGCTTTGATTTAATTTCAATGGATTTTATTTTATAAAGCTTGTCTCGTAAAATACAAAGTATTGTCCTCTTAATAGATATGGCCGAGGACTTAAGTGAACTTATAGTGGATAGTGGCACCAGCCATACCATACTAAGAGACAAAAGATATTTCATAAATCTTAAGATGAGAAATGCTAATGTTAGTACTATAGCGGGTATAGCAAATTTGATAGAAGGCTACGGCCAGGCTCACATCTTGTTACCGAAGGGTACACATATTGAGATAAGTGATGCCTTATACTCACCCAGCTCTAAGAGAAACTTATTGAGCTTTAAAGATATAAGATTGAATGGTTATCATGTGGAAACCAAGGGTGAAGGATCAAGAGAATTCCTATACATTACAGAGAATGTAAAAGGACAAAAGAAGATCCTAGAGTCTATACCTGCACTAGCAACTGGTTTATACCATGCTAAGATAAATATGATTGAAGCTAACTTAGCAAAGCACAGAATGTTTAATGAACAATTCACTCTATGGCATGACCGGCTTGGCCATCCGGGAATGAACATGATGCGTAAGGTGATAATGAGTTCGAAAGGGCACAACCTTAAAGAGAGAAAAGTTTACCCTAAAAATGCAACTTGTGTAGCATGTGCTCAAGGGAAACTTGCTGTAAGACCCTCACCAGTAAAAGTCACAAGAGAGACTTTACACTTTCTGGAAAGGATACAAGGTGACATATGTGGGCCAATACACCCACCGAGTGGGACTTTCAGATATTTCATGGTGATGATAGATGCATCAACCAGATGGTCCCATGTATGCTTGTTATCCACGAGAAACTTAGCATTTGCTAAGCTCTTAGCTCAAATCATTCGATTAAGAGCACATTTTCCGGACTTTCCACTTAAGACTATACGTCTAGATAATGCTGGTGAGTTTACATCACAGACGTTTAATGATTACTGTATGTCCATGGGGGTGAGTGTGGAACATCCTGTGGCACATGTCCATACACAAAACGGATTAGCTGAATCCTTCATTAAACGTATACAAATGATAGCTCGACCATTGTTAATGAGGTCGAAGCTTCCCGTGTCAGCTTGGGGACACGCGGTCTTACACGCAGCAGAACTCATACGTATCAGGCCATCTAGTGAACACAAATATTCGCCATCCCAATTATTAACGGGTCAAGAGCCAGACTTGTCCCATCTCAAGACATTTGGTTGTGCCGTATATATACCAATTGCTCCACCACAGAGAAGTAAAATGGGACCTCAGAGGAGGATGGGAATATATGTGGGATATGACTCTCCCTCAATCATAAGGTATCTTGAGCCACTCACAGGAGATTTATTTAAGGCCAGATACGCGGACTGTCAGTTCATTGAGTCCGAGTTCCCTAAGTTAGGGGGAGAGATTAATAAGCTGGTAGAGGAAATAACATGGAATCAAACATCCTTGAATTGGCAAGATCCTCGCACACACGCATGTGATGCAGAAGTTCAGAAGATACTTCATTTACAGCAGCTAGCTAATCAATTGCCAGATTCCTTTGCTGACCCAAAGAGAGTAACAAAATCGTACATACCAGCTTGTAATGCACCAGTACGTCTTGATGTTCACAAGGAACACAATGATAAAGTTGCTACAGAGTCTAAGCCACGTTTGAAACGAGGTAGACCAGTAGGTTCCAAAGATAAGAATCCTCGGAAGAGTAAAAGAGGTGCAAATCAGACCGAGGCCATAGGGATTAATGAACAACCAGACGTTGTCATAGAAAGTCCTAAGGTATCAAGTGAGGCTCAGGACGCTGAGACTCAAGAACCTGAAGGAATTGACAATAATGAGATCTCAATCAACTATATGTTGTCTGGTATAGAATGGAACCGAAAGAATGTCGACATTGATGATATATTTGCATACAATGTAGCACTTGAGATAAATGAGGATCTAGAACCCACATCTATACTAGAGTGCACTCAAAGCAAAGATTGGCTCAAATGGAAAGAGGCCATTGATGTGGAGTTAAAGAGTTTAAAGCAAAGAAAGGTGTTCGGTCCGATCTTAAGGATAACACAAGAGATAAAGCCAGTTGGACACAAGTGGGTCTTTGTAAGGAAGAGAAATGAACACAACGAGGTTGTGAGGTACAAAGCACGGCTTGTAGCACAAGGATTCTCTCAAAGACCCGGCATAGATTATGAGGAGACATACTCCCCTGTGATGGATGCAACGACTTTTAGGTATCTAATAAGTCTGGCTGTAAGAGAGAAATTAGATTTGCGGTTAATGGATGTTGTAACTGCTTATTTGTATGGTCCACTGGATAATGAGATATATATGAGATTACCAGAGGGTATAGAACACAAGAAAGGTGGTTCTCGAGAACAATACTGCATAAGGCTAGACAAATCGCTTTATGGACTGAAACAGAGTGGTCGAATGTGGTACAATAGACTTAGTGACTATTTGACCAAGGAAGGTTATAGGAATGACCCGATCAGTCCATGTATATTCATAAGAAAGTTTGCAAACAAAGGATTTGTGATAATAGCAGTATACGTGGATGACTTGAACATCCTCGGGACCTCTGGGGAAATCTCCCAAACAGTTGAATATCTTAAGAAAGAATTTGAGATGAAAGACCTAGGTAAGACAAAATTCTGTTTGGGATTACAGCTTGAGTACAGAAACAATGGGATCCTTGTGCATCAAAAGGCATATACAGAAAAGGTACTCAAGAGATTCAATATGGAGCAAGCTCACTCATTGACTAGCCCAATGGTTGTGAGAAGTACAGAAGTGGATAAAGATCCATTTGCTCCTAGGAAGGACAATGAAGAAGTTCTTGGTCCTGAAATGCCTTACCTCAGTGCTATAGGAGCGTTAATGTTCCTGGCTAGTCACACTAGGCCAGATATCAGCTTTGCCGTGAACCTCCTAGCAAGATATAGTTCTTGTCCGACCAAAAGGCACTGGAATGGTATTAAACATGTTCTGCGTTACCTTCAGGGAACGGCAGACTTTGGTCTTTACTACACTAACCATAACAAAGTTGGTTTAGTTGGTTTTGCTGATGCAGGTTATCTATCCGATCCACACAATGGTAAGTCACAAACAGGTTATGTGTTTACACACGGCGGTACAGCGATCTCCTGGCGTTCCATGAAGCAGACTTTAGTTGCCACATCGTCAAATCACGCGGAGATCCTTGCCATACATGAAGCCGGCCGTGAGTGTGTTTGGTTGCGGTCTATGACTCAGCATATACGGACGGATAGCGGTTTAGAAGACAACAAGGAAGCTACGGTCATCTACGAGGACAACTCGGCCTGCATCGCGCAACTCAAAGATGGTTACATCAAGGGAGATCGGACAAAGCACATACTTCCGAAGTTCTTCCACACACATGAACTGCAGCAAGCTGGACAGGTTCAAGTGGTGAAAGTTCAATCATGCGACAACTCAGCCGATCTCTTTACCAAGGCATTACCGACAACGATGTTCAGGAAGCTCGCGCACCAGATTGGAATGCGGAGTCTTAGGGACTTAGAGTGATGCTTGGAACAGGGGGAGCAATGTGTGCTGTACTCTTTTTCCTTCACTAAGGTTTTGTCCCAATGGGTTTTCCTGGTAAGGTTTTAATGAGGCAGCATCCCCTTAGCACATTGCAGCGATCCCATCCTCGCATAGGCACGGTCAATTCGTCCAAGGGGGAGTGTTGTAAAACACTTAGTGGACTCATCCTGACCGGCCCTCTATCAGTCTATTTACGGTCCATTAGACTTAGGCCCATCAGCCTTATAAGTTAAGGCCCATTCGGCCATGTTGTTAGTCCTAGTCGGTTTTGGTTTTAGTCTCCTTGAGACCCTATATATATGTATGTAACCTCCTTGAGATTATGAATAAGAAGAACAAAAGCTTTCCTTGAAACCTCGATTTACAACATGTTTTTATTTTTTTTTGTGCTAAAATCACTTTTCAAAACGATATAAAACTTATATCAATAAAAAACTGATTCTAAATTAAATTATATTTATAGAGTTAATAAATCTGTTTACAAAAAGACTTGTGAACGTAAACCAAAAAAACTCAATCTTTAATAATTTGTATCACCATCGACAAACCTAATCCCAGCTAGCATCTCTTTTCTTCTTGGAGCTTTCAACACAAATTAGATCCTTAATCATAAGTGTTTTTCCAATAATTTCAACACAAATTGAGCTTTCTCAGTCACATCGGTGTTTTTCCAACTTTGATTCTATGATTAGCTTTAATTAATTACAGATTGGCATCAAGGTTTGTTTAATTATTTGACTCTAGAATTATGGTCTCACGCAGGATTTTCTTGAGAATTGACTTTTATTTGTGAAGAAACACTCGGCTTGAACAACACATATTGGAATTAATCAAACAAGTTATACACGACTCGGTTTGCCTTACACCACGACTTCTTATTCACACGACAACCGGACAACTTCAGGCCGATTCTATTCCTAATTAGGTGTTTATTAATCTTCTTAATTTTTCTAGGTTTATTTTTTTTCTCCAAAGTAAAATCCAATATCGTTCTTTCAGGTTTTGATGGATAAGTCATGGATAAAGAAACCACGTTTATCTCAAGATTACATATCAGGGGTTAAAAATTTCTTGGATTTTGCAGTTAGTAAATCAACTGCAGCCACAATGAAATGTCCATGTAACCGTTGTTCTCTAGTCAAATTCAAGTCAAGAGAAGATATTTAAGGTGATTTGATGTGCTATGGCTTCTTAAGTTCTTACATAGATTGGGTGTTTCATGGAGAGAGAATTTCTGTGACAGAAAATGTAAGAGTACCTACTGATGGTTTAGCTCAAGTTGAATTGGATTCAACTTTGAATCTCTTGGATGATCTCTTTCCTGGTATTGATATTAATATGTATGGCGAAAATGCATTTGGATCATGTGAGCGGCCTATGGACACTGATAGACCATCAACTTCAAGTGGAAGTTTTGGAAAAGAAGAAAATTTTGATGAGTTGCTTGCTGATTTTACCCAGGAACTATATGATGGATGCACAAAGTTCACGAAGTTGTCATTCATATTGAAGTTGTACCATATCAAGTGTATGTTTGGGATAAGTGACAAGGGCATATCTATGGTGCTTGATTTGCTGAAAGAAGCATTTACACATGCTAAGTTGCCAAAGTCATTTAATGGTATGAAGAAAGTTATTCGCAAATTAGGATTGAGTTACGAGTCAATTCATGCATGTCCAAATGATTGTATGTTATATTGGGAGGCAGATGCAGAAAGGGAGACTTGTAAAATTTGTGAAGCTTCTCGTTGGAAACAAAATATTTCTGAAAAGGGTAAGGTTAGGCTAAGTACGGTATATGGATCAGAGAAAAAAAAGAAGAAAACTCCGGCAGAAGCTACATCATCTGGATCAGAGAAGAAAACAAAAAAAAACTCCTGCAAAAATTTTGTGTTACTTTCCGCTAAAGCCGAGACTACAACGCTTATTCATGTCATCGAAAACTGCTACCCACATGAGATGGCATGCAACTGCGTCTAACAATGATGGCAAGCTTCGACATCCAAGAGACGGAGAGGCTTGGAAATCATTTGATCAAAAATATCCAGAATTTGCATCTGATCCAAGAAATGTCAGACTAGGCTTGGCGACTGACGGTTTTAACCCATTTGGTACAATGAGTAATAATTATAGCATATGGCCAGTGATATTATTTCCTTATAATTTGCCACCGTGGATGTCAATGAAGCAGATATCAATGATCCTCTCTATGGTTATCCCTGGAAAGCAAATGCCTGGTAATGATATTGATGTCTATTTGCAGACACTTATCAAAGAATTGAAGGAATTATGGTTTGATGGGGTTAAAACAGTAGATGCTTCCACAAAACAAACATTTGACATGCGAGCAGCCATCATGTGGACAATTAGTGATTTTCCTGGTCTTGGAAATCTGTCGGGTTGGAATATATATACGACATCAGCTTGTCCAAGATGCAATTTTGATGGTACCGGCCAACGTTTACGCCATGGCAAAAAAAATTGTTTTCAGGGTCATCGTCGCTTTCTTCCTCAAGATCATGATTTTTTGTCAAAATATAACTAATTTTGACGGATATATTGAAACCAGATCACCACCAATGACGTTATCAGGTTCTACAATTGTTCATCAACTAGAACAGGTTAATGTTACTCTTGGTAAGAAGCATGGTTTAGTTGGAGTTGGAGGAAAAAGAGATCGAAGTCATATTGGAAAATCTAGTACTCAACAATGGAAGAAGAAGAGTATATTTTTTGTGTTGCCTTATTGGGAATTTATTATGTTGAGGCATAATTTGGATGTCATGCATATAGAGAAAAATGTGTTTGACAATTTACGCTACACATTATTGGACGACAAAGAAAAATCAAAGGATAATTTGAGTGCTAGAAAAGATCTTCGCGAGTTAGGTATACGTTCTGACTTGTGGCCTGATGATAATGGGAAGTATCAAGCAGCATGTTTTACTCTGGACAATGATGGAAAAGACACCTTTTTAAGTGTCTTACAGAATGTAAAGTTCCCTGATGGTTATGCGTCTAACTTATCAAGTTGTGTTGATGTTAAAAGTCGAAAGCTAGTAGGCTTAAAAAGCCATGACTGCCATGTGATAATGAGAGATTTATTGTCAGTCGCCATCCGGAATCTACTGCCAACAGATGTGACATCAGCCATTGTTGAGGTTTGTCAGTTTTTTAGAGATATATCTGCAAAGGTTCTTGATATTGAGGAGCTTGACAAACTTCAAGACCGTATTGTAGTGACTCTTTGTCGTCTGGAGATGATTTTTCCTCCATCTTTTTTCACAGTGATGGTACATTTAGTAGTACATCTCACAGAAGAAGCAAAATTAGGTGGACCAGTTCCATTTTGCTGGATGTATCCAGTTGAGAGGTAATATATATATTTACATTATATGTTTGTATCTATATACACAACTGGAAGTTTACTTAATTAATTTATCTACAGGATTCTAGGACACTTCAAATCATATGTTCGGAATCGCGCTAAGCCTGAAGGTTCTATATGTGAGCAATATTTAGCCGATGAATGCGTAACATTTTGCTCAATGTATCTAAATGATATAGAGACACGATTTACAAGGATTGGACGTGTTGATGATCGACCTGTAGTTGAGACTAGCATAAGACCAAATTCAGAACTTCCAGTTATTTTTCCAACCCTTGGAAGGTTTGTGGGGGCGGGTCAGGTTTATACTCTCAATCATGTGGAAAGACAGCAAGCACATCGACATATATTGGTTAATTGTCATCTACTTTATCACTTACGCGAGTAAGTTTCTATCACTTAATAATAACTCATTTTCATTATGTATGATTGATGTTCTCTAACTTTTACTAATTATTATCATTTCAGGAAGTATAAAAATGAGTTGTTAAGGAACCCATCTCACCATAGCAAGAGGAATCGTGCTATTGACATTGATCGAGAAATGCATCTTAATTTTGCAAAATGGTTCAAACAGAAAGTAGAGCTTGATGAGTTAGATGGGATAACTGCATATTTACGATGCTTAGCTTTGGGTCCATCTGAAAAGGTTGTGAAGTATACAGCTTACAATGTCAACGGTTTCAAATTCCGTGCAACAGATCGAGAAGTTGAACTGAAAACCCAAAATAATGGTGTTTATGTGGCTGCTGAGACAATGAGTTATGCTAGTTGTCGTGATCCCAACCCAAGAACAGGAACTGTGCCATACTATGGAGATCTGGTTAAAGTTATTGAATTAAACTACTATGAAGTTTTCAAAGTTGTATTGTTAAGTGCAAGTGGGCCGACACTCGTACGGAACGAGGATACAAAATAGACGCATACGGTCATCATATGGTAAACTTTTCACGCTTGTTACACAGTGGGGATAATGAAGAAGATGAGCCATATGTGTTGGCGTCTGAAGCAAGAATGGTATATTATGTAAAAGATCCTTTTGAGGAAGAATTGAATATAGTTCATGTTCAGCCTAGAGACTTATATGATATGGGTGATGTTGATGATGGTGAATCTGAACTTTGAATCTCTGTTGCTTCTTAGGGAGATGTCTCGAGTCTCTGTTCTGCAGGCCACTAGTTTTCTTTTTCCGAAACAGTTTTCTATTTTCGTCATTCTATTTTAGCGTTTTTCACAACTGAATTTGAGTAGGATGTAATATGATTTGCTTTGTTTTACTGTTATTGATTATTGCTTTATATATATATATATATATATATATATATATATATATATATATATATATATATATGCGACATCTTTGCATTCCTGCACTTGTCTCTCTTGCAGCTTCTACTTTGGAAAAAAATCTCTGATCTCTGATCTCTCTTGCAGCTTCTATAAAGTCTTGATAGAGTAGCTAAACACAACAACAAGTACTTGACATGTGCATAAGAAGGATATAATGAAGGCTGGAGTGATACTCGAGAAGAAAAAAGAAGGTGCTATAATTTTGGCTTTTGACGCCAGAGTGACTACAGAGGCTCGTGAACTTGCTGACGATATGGGAGTTAAAAACTTATGCGCTGATATCATCTATCGTCTATTCAAACTCAAACAAACATGAAAAACGATTCCCAAACTAAACATGAAAAATATAACCAAAAACCTGCAGTTTTTTAAAAAAACAGAACCTGCAGTTTTTAAAAGAACCGAGACCTGCAGAGTGTAGTAGTATAAAACCAAAACCAAAGCTTAACTTAAAACTCAAACACTTAAAATCTGAAACATACAAAATCTTAAACAATGGAACCTGCAGTTTTTTCTAAAACCAGAACCTGAGACAGAGACTGAATACTTGTTCAAAACCAGAACCTGCAGTTTATTACAAAACTAGAACTTGAAATACCAAAACCTGCAATTCAAATCGGGCCAAAACCTACAGTTTTTTATAAAACCAGAACCTGAGACAGAGACTTAATACTTGTTGAAATTTCTTAACATTCTACGTGAGTTCAATAAGAAAGACCCAACAACAAGTACTGAAACAGAGGAAGGCAGGTTTTATATATTTTGGTTTGCAAAAATAATAGCAAGACAGCAAGAATTCCCGATGCTAACGAGACTGCAGGTTTCTCAAAATAATAAAACTGGATATATGTGAGCAAAAACTGCAGGTTTCTCAAAGTTTTTCAAAAACTGCAGGTTTCTCAAAGTTTTTCAAAAACTGCAGGTTTCTCAAAAAACTGCAGGTTTCTCAAAATCAAATTCAATGCCTTAAACATAAAACAAGACTTACCAGACTACTAAGAGGTCCTAGACTTAACCAGACTTGACTTAAGGATTTAACCAGACTTGAAAAAAAATACTTAGACTTAACCAGACTTGACTAAGAGACCCTAGATTTAACTAGACTTGACTTAAAAGAGACTTAACCAGACTAGAGTCGACTTGAAAATTGTCAGGAAAATTAACTAGACTTGGAAATTTTCAGAAAAATAAAAAAGAAAAAAACTGCAGGTTTAGTATTCAGCGCCAACTAATTGGTGTAGTGAAATTTATCAAAAAAATTTCAGTTCCCGCTTAGCTTTTCTGTCTCCAGCGCAAACTAATTTTTTCCCATAAATATATATTAATCACAAATAAACTATAAAATTTATGGTTTTTTAAAGAAATCCTTATGACGCCGTCATAAGAAAAAGATATCGCCTGTAAACAAATCTCTTGAGAGCTTGAGGAGAAACTGCTAGAGAGCAATCTCAGATACAAGGTAACGTGTACTGGATTTAACATTTAAAGTTAGTTTTGTGAATTTTTGTATCATACATATTTTGGCATTGCTAACTACTTTATTTGTTTTTTTCTTAGTTTAAGATTGATCATGGATTTTATGGATTCGGAGACACAACGACCTGATGATTTATCACAGTTGGAAGCAGATTACAGCATCCCTCCACCACTTGCTCCAGAATGTAAAAGCTTCAAATGGAAGATACAGATCATAGGTAATTGTTTGAGTTATATTATTGAAACTCAATTTCTGATTGAACTGTTCTTAAAACTGTTTTTAAACTGATCCACGATGATGATACGTAACGTAATATAGCATTGGATACACTCTTTTGTTTTTTGAAACTGAATCAGTTCAGTTATATATTGTTTAAGCGATCTGTGTTTCTATTTTGTGTTTGTTTTAATGTCATGAGTAATCAGTGCCGGTCCAGCAAAAAATGAGGCCCAATGCGTAAACATTTTTTTTAATAGATTTTAGAAGATAAATTTTAAAAGTTGAAACAAAATCTTAAGAGTTCATAAAATAGAGACCTATTTTTGGAATAATAGATAGATAAAGATTAAAATTTGAGACCAAATCTTAAATTTTTTGAAAAATGAGGCCTATATTTGCAATGTAAATGTTTAAATGGGTCTAAATTTTCTACTAAAACTTTTTAAAAAAATTAGAGGCCCAATACATTTGTGTCATTGGGATGTGCGGCGGGCCGGGCCTGTGAGTAATACTTGTAGAGCCGAGATTTAAATATATGTACATGTATATTTGTTCCTTATATGTTAATTATACTGATCAATTTTTTTTTTCATAAATATATGTATCATCAACAAGATACTGATGGAAACATAGAAGGAAAAATGTTGACAGCGAAAGATGTATGGAAGTTACAAGACACTAAAGTGATAGTGCATTTCGACGAAGATAGCGGTCAGCCAATTGGAGATTCTGGAGGTTTACTTGGATCATGGTTAGGTCAATTAAGTCATGATGCAAATTTGATACCCAGTAACTACAGCGACTGGAGGTGTGTTAGTTTTTATATAAAAGATACGGCATGGAACACAATACAGGTAAAATCTAGTTCATATTCATCACTATAAGACAGTAAATTGGTTTGATAACAAGTTTTATGGTTTGTCGTTGCAGTCCAAGTTCAGATTTGATGATCCTGTGATTAGAAAAGAATATGTGATGGGTGCACTAGGTAGCAGATGCAAGGATGTCAAACGTCGGCTTTGGAAAGAACACAAAAAAAATACTTTGAATGAAACGTTGCTGACCCGACAAAATTCCTGAACTTCAGTGGGGTCAATTTGTTGGGACGAGATTTGAAGAGAAGTGGAAGGTATAGTTTTTTATGTTGAATATCTACATGTAGTTGGATGTCTTTACATCCAATGCAACTAATATGTGAGCTTTCAGAAAATGCAAGAGAGGAATACAAAGAGCCAAAAACACAATACCATGCCTCACTTATGTGGAAGGAAGAGCTTTCCAAGGAGAAGAAATGAGATTGTGAGTAATTTAGTTTTGACAAAACATTAGTTTCTTATACTGATATTCTATATTATTTGTGCATGTATCTTTAATGAAGAAAATCAAAACTGGAAAAACACCAAGTCGAGCGGAGTTTTTTATTGACTCTTACAAAACCTGATGGAAGCTTTGTATGTGAGGAGGCGAAGACACATGCAGTTAGTATTTTTCATATCAGTATTGAATGTTTATCACTATAATTAATTATGTTTGATATTTATCACCTTTTCTTTTTAGGAAGCACTTACAACACTGTTGATTCAAAATCCACAAGTCACTACTAATGTTACAGCTAGTCTAGATGATGAATATGCTCAAGTGTTTGGTCCAGAGCGTCCAGGACGAGTACGTTGTGTTGGTCATGGACCCACACCTTCAAAATTAGGAAAACGTTCAAATGTGACTAGAGCATATGTAGAAAATTTTGAAATGGTTGTTCAGCTGAAGGGAAAAGTGGAAGAGTTAGGAACACAGGTAAAGGCGATGAGTACGTTCATCCAACAAATACTTGGTACTTCAACCGGTGAACAGGTAATATACAGAAATTAATAAGTTGAATTATTTTATTGTAAATTGATTATATAAAACTAATATACTAAGCTAAACATCCAGGCAACTGTATGGGCCGCAGCTTTTGCTAATATACCTAATCCAGCATTTCTAAACATATCAAATGTACCTAATCCCCAGGTAAATGGTATTTACGTACGTGTTCATTTTACAGTTACTATCTATTTAGATGATAAACTAATCTGTTTTTATTTTTATTTTTCTTAGGAAAATGATGATGGTCTTGATGGACGCTAGTGATCATAGTCAACACAGAAGTACATCCAAATTTCTTAGCAACTTATGTTTATTTTGTTTTTTATGCATTTCGAAAACTTATTAGGATGATTTCTGTAATTTGCTTTCCAGTACTTTAATTAGTAATTTAAGTCTTGTTTTTATTTTATTAATTATTTCATATTGAATTGATTTTCAAATAATTAATATTTTAAATAAAAATGTGCAAACACGTTGATATACATTAACATTAATTTATAAATTATTTGAAAACTAATTTTTAGTCGCTTTCTATAACTGATATAATTTTTAGAATCAATTTTTTAAACTAATGTAAATTTCACATCAATTATATACAAGTGATGGTAAAACTTTGAATCAGATAGTTGAAATGATACAAATATTAAATCGGTTATTAACGGATCCACAATAGATTATACTTATACATAAAATAAGTGCATGCATGTATTCTTGATTTGAGAACTTAATGCTAGGGAAAATTGCTATTATTCTAGAGATTTATTTAGAGTATTATACAACAGGTACCTGTGGTCGGTTACGTCGGTATTTGAGTTTCTGTGTGCTGTATTTATGAAAGCTTAAGGTTTTTTTTTCTGTCCTATATATGATCTCTAAACCTGAATTGCTTATGCTTATTTTGTGTGCGCTGATGAATTTGATATTAAGGTTTTAAGTTTATGGAGTTAAGTTTTTTTATTTTCTAAATCTATTGTTGTATCTGGTGATGATGATATCCGAGGAGCATATTTGTAATTTTTATCAAACAAAATATCAACTTATTTACAACTCTCTGCTATTATATTTATTAAAAAAAATAAAATCCATAAAGCCTCTCAAAAGCCAGAACCTCATATACATCTCCACAATTCTTTTGGGGTCTTCCACGAGAACAAGCAAACAACTCCATAATTTTAACAGTTATCCATCTACAATTTTCACATGCCTACTTTCAGAAGTGTTTTTCACTTTACCACAAAATTTCTACTAAACAATAGAATAAAGTTGTACCTGCATCTAAAGCAGAATAAAGTTATACGCATCAAGTTCTAGAATCTTAAGAGTAGAATTATTAAAACCAAAAAAATATATGTATATATATATATATCTTAAGAGTAGAACAGAAAACAAGCGTAGTACTGGTACATCAATATCGTCCGTACAGTCACGGACAAAGGCCAGCCAATGATAATTTGAAAACACACCTCGTACTTTTTCGCATCAATCGGAAAATCCCAGAGACAATAATAATTTTTTTTTGGGCAAAAGACAATAATAATTTATTTATTGTTTTATCAATGCCATAAGATAAATCGTGCTCTACACTTTGATCTACAAATTAAAAAAAAAAAAGTAATAAAGTAGATGCCTGACCAAAATTCCCTCTGTCTGACCCAACATCAACCCTATATATATACTACATTTTTATTAGTTCTTCATAACACCTTCATCTCTCCACCAGTTTCATCTCTCCACCAGTTTCATAGTCGCTCAAACATTACTGCTTCCATCACCATTTTCTTTCTCACTTACAAACAATGGAACGGGAGGTATGATGTTTATATATGTCTTAGTTATTAGCTTTTGATTTGCAAATTAAAATCTCTAAATTCTACCTATCTTGTTTTTTTTAATCTAATTTTCATTGTTCTTTTACTAAATTTTTTTTTTTGATAAATGTTATGAGTAAATTATTTTTCCACTACTTCTGTTTTTTCCTAATTAATTGTTTGTATGTCATCTGTAAAAACTTGTTTTAATTTAATTTAATGTGGACACTATTCTATATATATATATAGATAGAATAATATTTTTAAGAAAAATGGTATATTATTATAGAAAAAAAAGAGCTAACGACGTACGTACAACATGAGTTAATTCATAAATATAATTTACACAAAATTTAAGTACTTAAACTATACATATATACTCACAAAATAGCTATAGTATGATTTATGGGTTTACAAAAAGTAACGACTTTATTCCTAGTTCAATTTTATTTATTTAAAATAACTAATAGTGCTTAGAATTGTGATAATTAGAAAGAAAAAAATCTCAATAATATTATTTGTAATTATATAGTTTATATTAGTATTGACACCTATACAAAAAAATACTTTTAGTTTCCCATACTATAGTATTTGTTTGTATATATTTACCTTTTTATCATGTTATCTCACATGTTTTTTTTCTTTTATATTCAGTTCATTCGTCTGGTGTTGGTGTTGCTAATTTTGTATCTCCGTTCATAGATATCTCTAAGCAAGCAACTCCAACTGTTGAAACAAAAACTTACTTGTATCCATAAACCAACTAGGAATGAGTTTCCGGTAGGAGATGGTCACATGACGAGAGACGGTATTAAGTTTTCGTGGATAATGGAACGTGGCATCGAACTTCCACCAAGGAATCAAGTAGGAGGTATCCCTACAAAAATTAATTTGTTTGACATCAGTTATTTTTTTAAGTTAGCACCTGTTAAAAAGTGACACTAGAATTATATGATTTTTGTAAAAAATATTGCTAATATTAGCTAAAAAAATTACCATCACTTACAAAGTGACTATAATTCAAATTTAGCGTCACTTCATTTTTTTATTAGCATTATTTATTCAACTGATGCTATTAATATTTCAGTGTTGTTTTAATAAATGTTACTATCAAGATTTCTACATAGTATCAAAAGTTTTAAAATGAAGTGAAAATTGATTTTTTTGTGCATTTCCTTTAAAACAACTACATTTCTGGTAAATCTCTATAACTTAAATTTTTAAATATGAAATTGGGATGTTATTGGTAAACGATGTTATTTTTCTTTTAATTGTATCAAATAAAAAATGTGACGCACAATTTAGTAATTTAAGATCGATTTAAATAAGTGATGTTGCACCTATTTGTTTTAATATCAGTTCTCTAAATGATATTAAATAAGTTATGTCAAATGTCTTTTGTTTTTATACTCATGTATAGATTACTTTGCTTGATAATTTTAATTGTTTTTTCTTGTTGTAAATAAAGTTGTTGGGCTTGGGCTCTTTACAGAGGTCATCGATACTTCACTGCAATTAATGGTTTACAAGGGTTCAATTCCTTGACTTTTGAGACGTTCTTAAATGGTGTTCCAAAGAAGCACCTTGAGTATAAAGGTGCAATTGATAACGTCGAAAATGCGAAGTATTATCTAATTAATAACAATTCCATCAAAGACATGATTGTCTACAGGCGCCCGTTACAAAACTATGTAGATGCAGGTTTTGAAGTTTTAATAGAGAAGTTGCTGATTAAAGCCCTAGTTGTTGTGTCAATTGATATGCATCCAAGCTACCAATCCTCCTACTTTGGAAAGGAATAACGTTAAATATTCTAGAATTTTCTTAGTTTTGTTATGTTATATAATTTAGTAAAAGCAATATTTAACTTAAATTATTTAAATACTTTTCGGGGGATATACACTCCTACTGTTCTCGAGTTTCAAACAACTGCTTATGAAATATATCCAAAGCAAATTATTATTATCACGGGGTTTTGTCCTAAGAAGATCGATGGAGTGAGAAATATTCGGGGAAATCCAAGATTCCAAAGGAAATGGACGGGGAGTGGATGGGTTTGATTAGTTGGCTTGTGGCAGGATGGGTCTAATAAGAGAAGCAGTTGAGTTTTTTCCCCAATTTGAAAATTCAAATATTGAAACCCATCCACTTCCCATCCCTTTCCTTTGGAATCTTGGATTTCCCAGAATTCTGTTATCAATTCATTGATCTTCTTAGCACCAAACCCCTTGATAACAACAACATGCTTTGGATATATTTCAAAAGCAGTTGTTTGAGACTTGAAGATCGTAGGAGTGTATATCCCCTGAAAATTATTTAAATAATTTAAGTTAAATATTGCTTTTACTAAATTGTATAACATAACAAAGCTAAGGAAGTTATCTTTCCAAAGTAGGAGGATTGGTAGCTTGGAAGCATATCAATTGACACTACAACTGGGGCTTTAATCAGCAACTTCTCTATTAAAACTTCTAAACCTGCATCTGCATAATTTTGTAATGGGCACCTGTAAACAATCCTCTTTTTGACGTGATTGTTATTAATCAGATAATACTTCGCATTTTTGACGTTATCAATTGCACCTTCATAGCCAAGGTGCTTGTTCGGAACACCATTTAAGTACGTCTCAAAAATCAAGGGATTGAACCCTTGTAAACCATTAATTGCAGTGAAGTATCGATGACCTCTGTAAAGAGTCCAAGCCCAACAACTTTATTTACAACAAGAAAAAACACTTAAAATTAGCAAGTAAAATTAATCTATACATGACTATATAAAAAAAACTTATTTAAGATCATTTAGAGAACTGATATCAAAACAAATAAATACAACATCACTTATTTTAATCGATCTTAAATTATTAAATTGTGTGTCACATTTTTTATTTGATACAATTAAAAGAAAAATAACATCGTTTACCAATAACTGTCCCAATTTCATATTTATAAAATTAAGTTATAGAGATTTACCAGAAATATAGTTTGTTTTAAAGGAAATGCAAAAAAAAAAAAAAAAATAATATCATTTTTCACTTCATTTCAAAACTTTTGATACTATGTAGAAATCTTGATAGTAACGTTTATTAAAACAACACTGAAATACTAATAGCATCAGTTGAATAAATAATGCTAATAAAAAATGAAGTCATGCTAAATTTGAATTGTAGTCACTTTGTAAGTGATTGTACATTTTTTTAGCTTCACTAGTTTTAGCAATATTTTTTACAAAATCATATAATTCTAGTGTCACTTTTTAACCGGTGCTAACTTAAAAAATAACTGATGTCAAACAAATTAATTTTTGTAGTGATACCTCCTACTTGATTCCTTGGTGGAAGTTTGATGCTACGTTCCATTATCCACGAAAACTTAATACCATCCCTCGTCATGTGATCATCTCCTACCAGAAACTTATTCCTAGTTGATTTAGGGATACAAGCAAGTTTTTCTTTCAACAGTTGGAGTTGCTTAGGGATATCTAAGAACAGAGACACAAAATCAGCAACACCAGCACAAGAATGAGCTGAATAGAAAAGAAAGAGAACATGTGAGATAACATGGTAAAAAGGTAAAATATATACAAACAAATATTATAGTATGGGAAACTAAAAGTATTTTTTTTATATAGGTGTCAATATATCGAAAAAGCAAAGTACACATGTATCTGGGGCATCATCTTCAGGAAGTGCCAGTTTAGGGATGAGGACCTTCTCAAATAGGTCTTCATCCGAAGGATGGAAGTTAACACAGTTGTTTTGATGCTGATGATTCTCCATAACTGCACAAACAAAAACAGAAGCAAAACCATCAATGCTATGAAGATGTTGTTTCAACACACAATAACACATGTTAATTTAACTAGGCAGAACCATGTATGCAAAACAAAACAACAAGTCCTAGGCCCTAGTTTTGATTATCCAAAGCCAGGGATTCCACACACGTTAAAATACAATACGTTTGTCTTCCAATGTCAGTGTGGAATAAATTTTTTTATCAAAGCTAGTGAAACAACAAAACAGAAGCTAAATGATTTTTGCACATGTTTCTTCTAGATAAATCAATAGGAGTAGCCAAAGAGACCAATACCAACAAATGTGATTAACTAGCACATCTTACTGAAGCTACCACTACAAAAAAATGGTTTTAAATCACTTATATTTATATTTGTATCATATTTAAATGATGCTAAAATATTTTGCATCATTTAAGTAAATGATTTACATTTTGTTGATGCAAATTATTTGCATCAGTTGAAATAAATATTTGCTTCAATTATTAGAATTGATGTTTATTTACATCACTTTTAAAAAATGTTGCAAGTCTTACATCAATTTGACTAAATTGATACAAAATATTTGCATCATTTATCAAAACTAATGTTAAATATTTATATCATCTCAGAAAACTGATGTTGAAATCAATATTATAATAAATTATATGAAATTGTTTTTTTCTTTGATATAATATTTAATCATTTATATTTTAATCATATTTGTTTATATATTCATTTCATAATTTATGACCCACACAAATATTTGTTATCCCATTAAAGATGTACGACTAAGTGAGAGAATATATAGGAGCAATATTGAGAACTTTTTTTTGATACAGTCGATGTGGGATATAGGCTATTCTGTTTTTTTATTTATTGTTTCCTTTTTTGTGTGTTGTCAATTTGAATTTTAGTTTCAGCCGATTAAAAAGTAACATAGTATTCTTTTTTATTTCTTTTAGTTCAATTAATATATTAATTTGACATATAATTTTACTAGCATCATTTATATAATAATGTAATTTTTGGATCATTTTTCTAGGTGATATTAATATAAATTAATAAATACATCAATTATTAAGTGAAGTAAAATTATATATTTTGTGTCAGTATTCTGAAAGTGATGTAAATGATTTATATTTACATCAGTTATAATGAAATGAATCAATAATATCGATTATTGTAACTGATGTAAAATTATAATTTTTATATCAATTATTGAAAAATAATTTGAAATAATATCACTTAGTTTTGTAATACTATTTAAGTGATACAATATGTCTGTTTTTTTTGTAGTGTACTGTTTCAACACGATTTAGATACCACGCCTTTTCTTCAAAGAGATTAAGGATTCAACACACAATAACATACAACAGAAGCAAAGCCACAAAATAATCACACAATAGCATATCTTAATTCAACAAGTCAAAAGAACAAGTCTGAAATCATAACAAAAGAGCAAAATCGAGACAAAAGAGCAAAAATCTTATGAGGCAACACACAATTCAACCGATCCAAGTCAAACAAAATAAGCAAAATTAAGGAAATAAGCATCAAGTGCAATGTTTAGAATGTCTGTTCTCAAAGATCTATGACGAAACAGGAGAAATCGAAGCTAAATTTCTTCGTAAACTTAACAATTCAAGACAAAAAAATAGCAAAGAACTTAATAAAAATCCAAAGGCAACATACGATTTCGCCTTTCATCCACGCAAACAAAGAACAGATCTATGACAAAACAGGAGAAATCGAAACTAAATTTCTTCGTAAACTTAACAATTCAAGACAAAAAGAGCAAAGAACTTAATAAAAATCCAAAGGCAACATACGATTTAAATAATCAAACCCATCCACTCCCCATCCCTTTCCTTTGGAATCTTGGATTTCCCAGAATTCTTTTATCACTCCATCGATCTTCTTAGCACCGAACCCCGTGATAAGAACAATATGCTTTGGATATATTTCAAAAGCAGTTGTTTGAGACTCGAAGACAGTAGGAGTGTATATCCCCTAAAAATTATTGAAATAATTTAAGTTAAATATTGCTTTTACTAAATTGTATAACATAACAAAGCTAAAGAAGTTCTGGACTATTTAACGTTATTCCTTTCCAAAGTAGGAGGACTGGTAGCTTGGATGCATATCAATTGACACAACAACTGGGGCTTTAATCAGCAACTTCTCTATTAAAACTTCAAAACCTGCATCTACATAGTTTTGTAACGGGCGCCTGTAGACAATCATGTCTTTGATGGAATTGTTATTAATTAGATAATACTTCGCATTTTCGACGTTATCAATTGCACCTTTATACTCAAGGTGCTTCTTTGGAACACCATTTAAGAACGTCTCAAAAGTCAAGGAATTGAATCCTTGTAAACCATTAATTGAAGTGAAGTATCGATGACCTCTGTAAAGAGCCCAAGCCCAACAACTTTATTTACAACAAGAAAAAACAATTAAAATTATCAAGCAAAGTAATCTATACATGACTATAAAAACAAAAGACATTTGACATAACTTATTTAATATCATTTAGAGAACTGATATTAAAACAAATAGGTGCAACATCACTTATTTAAATCGATCTTAAATTACTAAATTGTGTGTCACATTTTTTATTTGATACAATTAAAAGAAAAATAACATCGTTTACCAATAACATCCCAATTTCATATTTAAAAATTTAAGTTATAGAGATTTACCAGAAATGTAGTTGTTTTAAAGGAAATGCACAAAAAAATCAATTTTCACTTCATTTTAAAACTTTTGATACTATGTAGAAATCTTGATAGTAACATTTATTAAAACAACACTGAAATATTAATAGCATCAGTTGAATAAATAATGCTAATAAAAAAATGAAGTGATGCTAAATTTGAATTATAGTCACTTTGTAAGTGATGGTAATTTTTTTTAGCTAATATTAGCAATATTTTTTACAAAAATCATATAATTCTAGTGTCACTTTTTAACAGGTGCTAACTTAAAAAAATAACTGATGTCAAACAAATTAATTTTTGTAGGGATACCTCCTACTTGATTCCTTGGTGGAAGTTCGATGCCACGTTCCATTATCCACGAAAACTTAATACCGTCTCTCGTCATGTGACCATCTCCTACCGGAAACTCATTCCTAGTTGGTTTATGGATACAAGTAAGTTTTTGTTTCAACAGTTGGAGTTGCTTGCTTAGAGATATCTATGAACGGAGATACAAAATTAGCAACACCAACACCAGACGAATGAACTGAATATAAAAGAAAAAAAACATGTGAGATAACATGATAAAAAGGTAAAATATATACAAACAAATACTATAGTATGGGAAACTAAAAGTATTTTTTTTATATAGGTGTCAATACTAATTATATAATTACAAATAATATTATTGAGATTTTTTTTTCTAATTATAACAATTCTAAGTACTATTAGTTATTTTAAATAAATAAAATTGAACTAGGAATAAAGTTTGTTACTTTTGTAAACCCATAAATCATAGCTATTTTGTGAGTATATATAATATATATATAGTTTTTAGAAGTACTTAAATTTTGTGTAGATTATATTTATGAATTAACTCATGTTGTACGTACGTCATTAGCTCTTGATTTTTTTTTTCTATAACTCATGTTGCGACATCTTTTTAAATAAGAAATGACCAAAACTCTGATTAAAAATGTGTTATCCCTAGAGAACCAAGGTACCTTCCGGTTCAGTCTACTAACCAAGATTTGGTCTATATGAGGTTTGGACTAGAAGATGGAAGACCGTTCTGTTGATCCATGAAGCCTTTTGTTCATCAAGTTTAAGAGAATATGATCTTTGTTGACTGTATAGTCTGAACACGAATGTCATACCTCAAATTTCGAAGATTTAGTTCTAATAAACGAGCTTTACACCTTAGATCATAATTATGTAAATGAAGAAAAGCCTTGTAGCAAAAGGTACACTTTCTTGAACAAGTCTTAATGTTCTGTGTGATAATCTTCTGGCTTAAACCACAGCGAGAAATCGATTCCTTTCGACTTCAAATTCTCAGTTGCGGGTGCGATTCTCTCCAGAAGCTACAACGATTAAACAAGAAATATGTTCAGACCTTATCTCTAAACATAACAGATTGAAAGCGTTAACAAAAGTATTAACAGTTCATCAAACCTTTCACTAACCTTAGAGTGAAGAATGCCATTGGACACCAAAACAGATCTATCAAACACAGAAAACTTCCCTCCGTCCATTCGAGTCACAGCTCCTCCAGCTTCCTCAACTATCTGTGTCCATATTCAGACATGGATTAAGCTCTACAACATATGTAGTTTGGTATGAAAGAAAACAACAAGAAGGAAGATTACAAGAACACCAGCAGCCATATCCCATGGCTTTAAACGGTACTCCCAGTATGAATCTGCAATCCCAAGTGCCACGTGACACATGTCAACTGCTGCAGCACCGAGTCTCCGCACTCCCCGACTCACATCAGTGAACTCTTTGAACAATTCCATGTTAGTACTCCACGCATCATCATGTTCATATCCAAACCCTGTGATAAGAAGTGCTCTCTCCACCTATACTCAACCATATTAGATGTGTTAACACACCATGTCGAAACCAAATCGGATTCCTGATAACACACCATGTCGAAACTAAATTGGATTCCTGATAAGTTTACTTACAGCATCAGTTTGACTGACATCAATTTTTTGCCCGTTACACAATGCTCCACCACCTAATAAGTGAACTAGTTAGCCAAATCTAAAATACCTAACCAGACTAGACGAACATAAGCTGGTCACAATGAACCTGCAGTTGCAGAAAAGGTTCGAGTGTTCCAACACATTGGACCACCTACAAACTCTACCTGCACAATGAAACTTTTTGGTTTCTTACTAATCCTATTGATCAAAAGAATCAGCAGAGAGGAACTGTCAATAAGTAATAGCTAGTTTGAACAAGTAATAAATAAGATCTACCACAGAAGCAGCAGCGGGATTGCCACGATACAGAACACCCACAGAAACAGCAAAACTAGGATACCCATGAGCAAAATTTGTTGTTCCATCTACAACATAAAAGGAATAAATTATCACTCAAATCTCACACACATAAAGAGGAAAGCAATGAGATTTGTTAAAGAGAGCAAAACCTAGAGGATCAATGCACCAGAGGTAATCAGAGGACGAATCGCCGATGATACCTCCTTCCTCACCAAGAATAAGATGATCACTAAAATTCTTTTTCACTACTTCCAAAATAGCAGCCTCGCTTGCTTTATCAGTACTGCAAATTCAGTAAAATACTAACACTTTGAATGCTTCAAAAAAAATCAACGATGAAGAAACTAGTCCTCAATCTATACATACACAAGCTAACAACTTAAAAAGAGAAGTGCTTACTCAGTAACCAAGTCAGTGAGACCTTTATAAGTGATATTCCTTGGCTTATTCACAGCTTCCATGACCACCTGCCAAACCAGATGATTCAAATCAAGTTAGACTTTTTATTCTTCTCCTTCTGCTCTATGAACCTAAAGGACTCGATTCTATTACCATTGCATCCTCTAGTAAACATAAATTTGGATATTGTATTGTAAAGACACGAAATTTTCGAACCTCGGCGCCGGTTTTAGCGGCGAGTTCAACAACTTCAAGGAGATGTGAAGGCGATATAGTTCCGGTGGATTTAGCGCCGATTCTGGGATAACGTGTCTGATCGGAAACTTCAGAGACAAGAGCTTTTGTTTGAAGTCTCGTCGTGGACTTGCTCAAGCTATTAGACAAAATCCTCCAACACCCATGTCCGGTTACTGTCCGGCATGAAAATGGGTTTTGCAACGGAAGAGATGATGATCTGGGTATGTGAGAGATTCTCATTGACATGTTCCCCGAGAAAATTAGAGACCTTCCCATTGGTATCGCCGGAGAATTTTTGGATTTTTTTTTTTGTTTATATATGGGCGCAAGTGAGTGGATGAACAAGAGAGACAGTCCCAACAATGCTGATAGAAATATACAATTTTTATTAAAATACTAGGATTTAAACCATGGTACACCACGAGACAATATTTTTAATTTTTTAAATTTTAAATTTATATTGTATTTATTTGTTATTTTATTATTTTTTTTTTAACATCTAAAACATTTTATTGATATGAATCAGAGTATACAAGATTGTCAATAAAATTACAAATACAACCAATGGTTTGTGTAACGAAAATACGATAAAGAAAATACTTAATCTTCTTCGTCATCTTCGACAATCTTGTGTGATTTTCTTGCTTGGCAATCATATTCTTTTTTTTAATGAAATACCAGTAACGCATTTGAAAATCATAGGTAGCGATCCATCCGTTACATCGCATAACCTTTAGATTGATCGAAACTCTCTTATCAAAAGAGATGTCATTGATCATGGTTGTACTTAAAACCAGTTTTTGTTGATAAGTAGACCATCTTCTGATTCTCCCAATAGTATCCTCCAACTCCTCTTTAACATATTGCTTCCATGGTGGTTTCTGTGCCGGTCGACCTATTTGTGTTAAACTTCGGAACGCCAATAGTAGATCAGACTGACGCCCGGGAACAATCACATAACTAACATCATATGTTAGTTTGAATAGACTCACGGCCATGGAGAAATCGCCGGACATGGTGAAATAGCGGTTGATATGAAACCGCTGAAAACTAAACTTGCATTCCAAGAACAGAAACCCACATAGAAGGAAAATGGTGGTTGATAACAGCGACACAACACTAACCCAGGGGAAGTGGTTGGGTCGAAAAGTTAACAGAAACGAAATCCGATTTGAGATCTGAGAATCAAGATATTCGTTCTGAGAAATTAAAACCAGAGAAGCAGTGAAGGAAAGCAATGATAGAGATGGTGGCTTGAAAAACACCGTGATGTTAATCAAGAATTGCTTCCATCCTCCGTCTTCCATCTTTGCCTTTCTTATAACAAATGACACAGATTGTGCCTATGATAAAACCTAATAACTATTTAGATTAGTAAGTAGAAGAGTACGATCGACGTCGGAGCCGACGCCGATCGATCGGAAAAACCAGAAGGAACGGTTGTCTTTGATCGCTAAACAAATCGCCTCAGAAGGAACTTGTTATTTTAAAAATATAAAATTATTATTTTATTAATTTTAGAAATATAAAATTTTACAGGTATTTGATATAAGTATTCAAATTATATGATTTTTTTAGTGTTTTCAAAGTTTTAACCGTGTGGTATATGTATAGTCTAGTAATACATTTATCTCCTGGTACACATCTAAAAATGTTTTATAAAAAAATTCTACTTAACTCCCTATATGGGATTAATGCTAATCCGTCTCACCAAAATCAATATAAGTTTTTACGTAAAAAAAAATAATAAAAAATAAGTTTTTTATCAAGTTTAATTATGTTAATTGTTTTACCAAATTAGCATATTTTTATATTTTTATAGTTTATCATTTGTCCATGTCAATATATATAGTTTATGATAATTAATAGAATTTTAATTTTTTTTGGTAATTCCTCAAAAAATAAAAAAAAATAAACTAAATTATATGGGGAGTTTTCAACATATTTAATGTGACATTTTATTATTGGATTTTTGGTTTGGAAAATTTATTAATGTTAATATAATTATGGAGATTGTAAATTTTTGTTATGAAAAATCTTTTGTATTTCATTTAAATTTGAGAGATTCTAGCATCTTTTGTTTTTGGAAAAATCGGAGTATAGATATTGTTAAGATTTTATGGCAATAAATGTAACAAATGTTGGTCAATTTAAGAAAGTTTAGTATTTGAGTTTTTCTGCAATGTTATTTATGGAATTGTTTTAGGGGTTAATGTTGTAAAAAAAAAAAATTAATTAAGTAAAACTTAAAGAGTATAAACCAAGGGGGGTTATTGGATCCTTGATTTTAATGGATTTGAAATCCTTATAATATTTGGAAATCCACATGGAATCCATGGATTTTAAAATCAAATAATATGGATTTGAAAATCAAATAATGTGGATTTCAAAGTCAAAGAAAGTGGATTTGAAAATCCTAGAGAATAGAATTCATAAGTTATAAAAGAAATAGAACTTATAAAAATAATCTCTCATGTAGCATTCTCAAGTGAATCAGTCCACATTTTTGATGTTATTGTCTCTCTCCACTCATTGGCATATTCTCTTTGTTGTTCTTGAGTTGTAAGTACTTCAGCATTATCATCATCATTAATTTCTTCGACACTTCTTCTGCACTCTCGATTTCTTCTGGAAAATATCCGTTCGACAAAACTTTCGCAGAAAATTATGTAAACCAACACATGCAAGTACAAGCTCTGTTTGTGTCTTATAAGGAAAAGGAGGTGCGTGCTTAAAAATTGCAAATCGAGATTTGAAAATAACAAATATTCTTTCAACCACGTTCCTTAGGGATGCATGACGATGGTTAAACAACTCTTTTGCATTCGCTGGTTGTGAATTTTGCCCAGAAAATTCTTGTAGATGATATCTGACACCACGATAAGGAGCTAAAAAGTTTCGACGATTTGGAAATCCACAATCTACTACATAAAACTTTCCTGAAGTACAATAATAATATACAGTTACTTGTCATGTTGAGAAAACATATTTACAATAGAAAGACATGTAAATACCTTCTGGAACTGGTAGTCGATTAGTGTTCCATGTCAAAGCATCATTTAATACTTTTGAGTCATGAGCTGAACCTTCCCATCCACTAAGCACATACATGAATTCAAGATCAAAATTACAAGCAGCCAACATATTTTGCGATATATCACCTTTTCTGTTATGAAAAGAAGGCGCTTTTTTTGTTGGTACCATTGCAAGGATATGTGTACCATCAATAGCTCCAACACAATCCTAAATAAAAAAAATATGAAGTTATATTCTATGAAAGATAATGAAAAAAGCAAAAACATAATTATATGAAAAATATACCTTAAAATACGGATAAAATCTTGTACTCTCTCTAATTTTTGTAGGCACTGTAATCTCAGGCTTAGCCATTAAACTTGGAGCAATTTGATTTAGAGCCCGTAAAACTTTGTGAAAGTTCACACTTGTTGCAAACGATGACCTATTAAAAGTGTCTTTTGTACGACAATACCTTGAATTTTGGCCAACTATAAGAAGAAAAGTTGCAACCATTTCTTCAACAGTAATATATTTTGTATCACATAGATATGTATGCTCTCGGAGATGAACACATAACTTTAGAAAAGTCTCGTGATACATTCGATACAACTGTTTAAAATTCGAAGGCTTTTTCTTTTGCATATTTTCTATATAGATTTCACCTTCTCTTGTGATCGCACGTCGAATAGAATACTGCAATCGAGGTCGTTGGCATTTTCTTAAATATAGCATTTGAATGAAAATCAAGAGCACCAAGAAAATAATATCACTATCTAACTCGTCGTCATGTAATGCATCTTTTTCTCTTTCATCATGGACTTCTTTGATACATGTTTGATGTACACCTGTGACAAAAAAAAAAAGGTTGAAAGAATAATTAACATAAAACTAATAAGTTAAGAAAAGACACATTACTTTATGGATGATGCTCTTTATTCGTGTAGCTAAACATGTATTAAAGAAACTTAAGATCTGGCCAGTAACAGGATAATCATAAAAAGAAAATTAAAAATAATAACAAACTACTGATGAATGGATCAAATTAAGAATAATAACAAACCATATGATCAAAAAAGAGTAAGCTGACTGGATCAGAGTAATCTTACCTTGTACCAAGGAAATCGAGGATATGAACGGTGTCGTCGTGAGAAAGTAACAATTTGTTCATATAGTTATGGATTTTTTATTTTATGTACATTTTTATTTTATGTAAGTTTTACGTTTTACAAAGGCACATAACTTTTTGTTTTATGTACATTTTACATTTTTCAAAGATACGAATATTCATAGAGTAAGTGTATATTACGATGTAAGTTAAAAAAGTGTAAGATTTCCAAATTTTTAATCAAAGATCCAGCGGTGATATATTACGAATTTTTTTGTGAGTCAAGAAATTGTAATATTTCTAATTTTGTAACTAAAAATATTTGTCAAAACACCAATTTTTCATATGAAATATATGGTAAAGAAAAACACTTTATATTATTGGATCACCATCGATACTTCTTCATTATTATAAGAAAGAGTTGGAGCACCTACGTCTCGACCATATAGTTCTTAACTTTTTAGTTTGTAAGTGTCTTTGTTAACTTTTTAGTTTTTATATTACTTGTAGTGCATGCTCACTTATGTGCAATCTCACTTATATTACTATATTACTTGTAGTGCAATATTTGTTAACTTTGCTTGATTCTTTTTAATTATCATGTTATTTACTTGCAAAAAAAGATTTACGAGTTGTGTTTTTTTTGTGTCACAGGTGTAGCACAAAACTTTAACCCAAAAAAAAAACAATGAGTGAATCACAAGAAGATCGAGAAAAAAATCTTTACCTTCCATGGATTCCACAAGAAACAAGAACGTTAATAGATTTATTATTAGACGGTGTTGCTGCGGGTTGGCGTGATTCAAGTGGTGTATTTAGCAAGTTTACAGTGGAAAGAAAAATACTGCCTGTAATTAATGAAAAACATGGGGGTGGCAAACTTCATAAACACTACCTAAACAGAATGAAGACCTTGAAGGGAAAATACAATAGTGGTCTTGATCTTCTTCGTTGCAGCTCCGGGTTTGGATGGGATCCAAGCACAAAAAGGTTTACGACTTCAGCTGAGGTGTGGGCTAATTATGTAAAGGTAAACTATATAAACTTTAGCTTTTCTTATGTTTTTCTAATACAACCTTAAAAAGAATATGGAAGGTTGTATCAATTTTTTTAATTATTGGATTTATTTATGGTGAAAATTTTAAGATAATAAGCAAATAAACTTTGAAATTTGTAATTATGCTAAATTATTTTTCTTTTTATTTAGGGGCATCCGAATTTCAAAAAATTCCAAAATGAAACGTTTGAAGAATTTGATGATCTCAAAATCATATTTGAGGACAACGTAGCAACCGGTGGGAATGCTATTGGATTAGGTGATGGTACGGATGCTCAAACAAGTGGAACTGCAGGAAAAAAACAAACAAGTTCTACTGAAGATTTTTCTATGGATGTCGAGAAAGACCATGAAACACCTTTGTCTTTTGTTTGCAGCAATGCAAGGGGCACTGTAGACAAACTACCTTTAAGAAAGAAGCATAGAAGCAATACTAACAATGTAAGTGAACCATCAAGTCAATCTGAAGGTTCAACAGATGTCCATGCTGAGATGAATTCATTGACAACAGTAACTCATAAACTCTTCGATCTAATACAAGAAAGAGAAACAAGACAACAAAGAAAAGCTGAACAAAGAGAGGCCGAGAAGAAAAGAAATAATGTATGGGTAGCAATTAGGAATGAAAGAAGTCTTTGTTAGCATGTCCACTGATGAGCGTTATGGTTAGATTAAGCGTAACGTGATGGAGTGCTAATTATTATTAGGGGATCACCTTTTCTGCTTTCTCTTTATAAGTTGAATTATTTTTATTAGGGGCTTCATGAATTTTTGTCTTCTAATATAATTATTAGGTGCTTCATAATTTAATTATCATGTCCGATATTTACGTATTGTTACGTATTGTTATGTTCGTGCATGAACACTCTTTATGCTTTTCATTATTATCATGTCATTCTTTCTTTCATTATTACGTATTGTGATTTTTTTTTCCAAATCCACCCAAATAACTAGGTGGAGACCAAGGATTTCAATCTCTATATTTATAAGTAAAACATATTTTCAAATCCATCCAAATCCAATATGAAATCAAATCCATACTCAAATCTTTAATAATGAATAAGGGGTGATTTTAATTAGGATTTAGAATTCATAGATCCAATAACACAGAATTTTAATAAATAAAATGAATGATTGAATAACACATGATTTAACTTGGATTTCTAAATCCATTAAAATCAAGGGTCCAATAACCCCCCCCCCCCCAAAATGTACTTTAAAAATGTTAATATAGATTATCTTTAAAAAAACTTACAAAGATGGGATTTTTGTGGTGTAATTTTGAAAATTCACAAGACTAAAAGGAAACTAAGGTAAATGAACAACATGTGTGTGGTACAATAGTTACCAATAGACCCTGAGATTGTTTGTTGATTGATCACACTAAGCAACAGAAGCTGAGCTGATTGTTTCCAACATCTTACAAAAAAACAGAAATAGTCTAAATCCATCAGAAGACTTGGAAATGACTAACAAAAGGAAACGATTCTAATCATTTCCAATCCATCAGAAGCAGCATCCAAGTATCATGATTGATTCGACCATTGCAGATTGGGAAAACAAGTAACTAAAACTATACAGTTACTTACAGTAACTCCCCACCATAATGTCTTACAGATTTCAAACCCAATTCATTATACCAAACCCATATTAGTTATCCAAAATAACCAAAATTCACAATCTTTTTTGATTCCTCTCATCTCTTCAAATTATCTGCACATTCTTCTACTATTCATGATCTTATCTCTAAGTGATGCAATAAAAGAATCAGACTTTATAATCCCGAAAACTCTATTTTCCCCAATTACAAAGCTCAATCACATCCAAGAAACTTTGGCCGACATCAACAACAACATATATAATGGCTCCTCTTTGTAAGTGCATCAGGTTTCTAAAGTCAACAATGTCATGTGGATAGACTCTAAGGTCTGATTGGATGACGCTGCATGAGAAGCTGATGTGGAGGAAAATTGTTCGACAAGGTGACGAGCTATTGGATTTGGAAGGAAGGAGCGATCGTGATATACTCGAAGATATTGAGAGTATATCTCGATAAGGGAATAAGGATATTCATAAAAGATTGTCTCCTTTTTGTTAGGATGCACAAAGATTTAGGTTAGAAATCTTTGGTACAAGTATAAGTAGACGAGGGCTAGCCTGAAAAAAGGTAGCACTCGTGGGGATAAAAGTTGTGAGATTTGTAACCTTCAAGCAAAAAAGGCTTAGAAGGAGAGTGTGTTAGTTTCTCTTAAATCTACACAGGGTGTTGTGTTAGACAGATAGGAGAGTGAGCTTAGTTTCAAGTCTTGTAAGAAACGGGAGTTTTTGTATAAGTTTGAACAAGAAGCGTTTGCTTGGTGTGGTTCCAAGTGGGTTTATTGCTTGTGTGTTTCTCTATACCCTTACAATTGGTATCAGACCAGACACCTGATAAAAGTTCTGATATCTTTTTATAACAGGTGAGATCTTGCGACATAGGTATAGAGAAATCACTGGGTTTTGTTAAATCACCAAAACTACTGAAAGTTGACTCTGAGAGTTTTGGGCGCTGGAAATTCATGGTGAAGTAGATCATTTTGAGCATTGATGTGGAAGCCTGGAATGCTGTGGAGGAGGGCTGGTAATCTCCTATGGTCCAGGACGAGAAAGGTGATTTTGTTCCCAAGCAGAAGATCAGATGGAGCTGAGGAAAAAGCAAAATCATATTATAATTCCAAAGCATTATTAGTTATCTTCAATGCTTTGCCAATGGAAATCTTCATTCGAGTACAAGGGTGTGTGGCTGCCAAGGAAGCATGGAACTGTCTGGTAATCTTGTTTAAAGGCACAAGCAGTGCTAGGTGCACCAGATTGGATAATCTTGCATCTGAATTTGAGAGACTTCACATGACTGAAATTGAATCTGTTGCTAACTATAGCAGTAGATTGAATGAAATCGCGCAAAAGGCTGTAGTTTTGGGAAAACGATACAGTGATGAGTCAATGGTGAAAAAGTTTCTCGGGAGTTTGTCTATTAAGCTTCAACCGCACAGGTCTGCTGTAGTAAAGTCTCTAAACTTAGAAGAGGTTAAGTTTAATAAGTTAGTAGAGATTATGCAGGCCGTTGTCATACCTCAGGGAAGAAAAGAAGATAGCAAGGGTGAGTCTTTTAACAACTCTGTAGTGCTACTGAGTGGCGCTGAAGATATCAAGGAAAACGAGGTCTGGTCAGAAGAAGAGGATGTAATCAGGAAAGATGATCTCGACTATCGAATGGCATATACAGCCAAAAGAGCAAAGAGTGATCAAACCAAATGGTACTTTCATAGTGGATGCTCTAGGCATATGACAGGTGCTCTTAACACTCTGTCACATGTAGAGGCTGTTGATGAAGGGAGAGTTACCTTTGGTGATGGAGGAAAAGGAATAATCCGAGGAAATGGTACAACTGGTGGTGACTCTCAACCACACCTAAAGGATGTTGTCTTGGTTGATGGTTTGAAGGTAAACCTGATAAGCATCAGTCAGCTGTGTAATGAAGGTATGGATGTTACTTTTACCAAGAAGGGGTGTGAGGTAGTTGATCAGCAAGGATCTGTTTGGTTCAGAGGAAGGAGAGCTAGTAACAACTGTTACATATGGGAATCAGCAATGCAGTGCGTCAACACAACCACTGCATTGGACACTGATATGTGGCATCAGAAACTTGGTTGCTTGAATATTTGCACAACGATGAGGCTTGCTAATCAAGAAGCTGCGTATGGAATTCCTGAGCTGAAGGATGACCCACACTTCATATGTGGTCCTTGCAACAAGAGTGAAAAGCATTCTATCCTAACTATTTGTGGTAATCATGAAGGAAAATTACAGAATGACAGGTCTGATCAACTCTATGATCATCAAGGTCTTATTCGTCAATACTCTGTCCCAAGAACATTAGAGCAGAATGAAGTTATAGAGCGGAAGGACAGAACACTGCAGGAGATGGCACAAGCTATGTTACATGAGAATAAGGTTCTTCATTGGTTCTGGGGTGAAGTTGTTCATACAGCCTGCTACATCATCAACCGAGTGTATGTTCAATCAGGAACCAACAAGACTTCCTATGAGTTGTGGAAAGGGAAGTATCCTACAGTGAGCTACTCTCATGTGTTTGGATGTCTCTACTATTTTCTGGATGACAAGGACATGGTAACAAATGATGAGAAGCAAGAGCAAGAATCTGCAAGCCATGGTGACTCGGTCAGCCCCATGTCTTCATCGAATGTTCTTTCTTCGTCTTCTCAGATTCATCGGAATCACTTCTCTAATGTTGTTATCGGTGCAATTCAGGGGGGTAGAGTTACCAGAGGAAAGAAAATTGTTTTTGCTCACCGGCCTGGAAAGAATCAGAAGGCTGATGTTTCTGACATTGTTTCTTAGGACTCTGATCTTGTTCAACAGGCCTATTCCGTTTCAACTATTGACCCGAAGAATCACAAGAAGTCACCTTCTGAACAATTCTGGGTTGCTACAATGCAAGATGAGTTGGGACAATGTGAGCGGAGTAATGTGTGGAATCTCAATAATCGCCCTGTTAATGTCAATGTAGTGGCAATGAATTGGAGTGTCAAGAGGGGTGCCAATGGATGCATTGTGAGAAACAAAAAGAGGTCCTTGTTTAGCAACCAAAATGCCTTGAGAACTCACAACATCCTGAGCATGTGTATCGGCTGAAGAAAGCTCTGTATGGTCTCAAGCAGGTACCTAGAGCGTGGTATGAGAGGTTGACTATGTTCCTTCTGGATCAAGGATACGTTCGCGGGAGTTTAAACATTGTTTGTTCTTAACAGTGACAACACACTGATGTTTGATCAGATCTATGTCGATGACATTATCTTTGGGTTCACTTGTCAACCTTTGGTGAAACAGTTTGTGGAGAGTATGTCACAGGAGTTTGAGATGAGTATAGTGGGAAAGCTAAAATACTTTCTGGAATTGAAAGTTGAACAATCAGCTGATGGGATTTTCATATCTTAGAGCCCTTGTGCCAAAGAGTGGGTACAACGGTTTGGATTAGGGAGGAGTACAAGTGGAGGATGTTTCTTCATGAGCAACAACCAGATATCTTGGCATAGCAATAAGCAAAACTGTGTCTCCCTTTCAACCGCTGAGGCTGAAAACATTGCCTTAGTCAGTTGTTGCACACATCCCTTGTGGATGCGTCACACATCTTCTGACTATGGTATGGATTCTGATACTCTGTTAATTCATTGTGGTAATTTGAGTGCAATAAACATCTCTAAGAATCCTGTTCAACTATCTAGAACTAAACACATTGATGTTAGACACCACTTTGTCTGTGAACTAGTTGAGGCGAAACTTATCGAGATTGACCATATGAGCATAATTTTTTAGTTGGCTGATTTGTTTACTAAGCCATTGGTGCCTGTGAACTCTAATCTCTTTCTCTGAGTTGTGTTGATCTAAGACAGGAACATGCGCTAGGACAGATCATGAAAATCTTGGAATATGTAGAAGATCAACACTCTAAAAATGGCTGTGGGAAATAGCTGCCTGTCATGCCGCTCTGTCCGTCCTGTTAAATGTTGTTATGATTTAAGGATGTCAAAGAGCTGTGAAGAGACATGCACATATTCTCAGGATCAATGTCATGTTGAATGATAAGCCTAGAATCAGTGATTGACAAAATCAAGTGATGTCACTGAAGTTCAAGAACATGAAACAGCTATCAAAAGGCTGAGTGGAATAAATTTAAAAAAAAAAAAATGTGTGCCCTTCAAAGAGATGATCTCAAGCTGCCTTAACATGTTGGGATGGATTGTAGACTGAAGGCATGGCAGTGTGAAAGACTACCCACATGCAACAGTTCGCTGATCTTCGACAAATCAAGAGGTTGTGATAGTTCCTAGCAAAGGTTCTGAACAAGTGTTTGACACGACACAGGTATGATTAGTGTCCTGATTTTTGTTCTTAATAAAAATTTTTTTTTTTAAAAAAATCTTTGCTCATGTGTGTTTAATTCTCGATCTGGGTCCCTTAGAGTTTATCATTAGTGGCTGTGTGTTATCAGAGTTTGGTTCATGAATCTGATAAGTTGGTTCTTTAAAAAAGAAGGAAGAATGCGAGTTATTAGTGCATTGTCATTATTTGTGACTAAATGTCAAAAAAAGAAATAGATTCAGTGTACACTGATGGTTTAATTGAGTGTTTTCAAGATTGCTTTTTAATTCTGGGCCGAGTCCTTGCAGCCCATTAAGATATATGAAGGTGTATAAAAGGAGCAGCTAGGGTTTTTGGCGTTTTCCTCATCACCTATGCGATTTTGATACAAGCATTTTTGTATGTCCTAGCAGGTTCAATTAATCTTATGCAGTTGTAGTACTTAAGGTTTCAATCCAGTTGGGAAACTTTACTAACAATTGAGATGCAATCAAACAATCACAAGTCAAGCCAATTCGAAAAGAGTGTTTTTATCTAACAATCCTAGAATGATGAAAAAGCAAAACGGAAATGAGTCACAGAACTAGAAACAAGAATGCATGACAAGAAGCAAAAATGAATAAAAACAAAAACGAGTCTAAGAATGAACGAAACAACAAGAAACGAAACAATCTAAGAAATGCAATAAAAATCAGAAAGAAAGAGGTCCTAAGGATGGGAGTAATTGATGTCGGTGGAGTATCCTAGTCTATAGAGTGTTTAACATGTCACAAGCAAACCATCCCTAAACAATGAACATCACTTCTTAGCTAATCCAATCTCTTGACATAAGCTACTCGAACTCAACCACTTCCAAACCTAGCTCTCGCTAGAGAAACATGTTCAAGCATGACATGAAAAACAAGTTCATTCACGTCAACAAATATCTTAGACAACTAATCTCTTAGGCTAGGAACGTAAGTCTCTGGCACTAGTTGGTCAGACATTTCATCGAACACTTTTTGGGTGCGGAAATGTCTAAAACCTAGTTCTAATTGATCAGAGAGAAACTAGTGTTTCTAACTCTAGTCCAGAAGGGAATCATACAAATCAAAGCTTAAACACTCTACATCCTAAGATCCTCCACCTAATCTATCCCATCCTCAAGAACTACCAAACTACTCAGATCCAAAATTCATCATCAAGGATGCAAACCCAGAAAACATTGAAACAAGCATAGTAAGATAGATTAAAATATGAAGAACAACTTTTTAGAAGAAATCAAATGCAAAAACTAAATGAATTAAAAGATATATGGATACAAAGTCTGAGAACGTTTTAGGTGGCTAGGTAAACCTTAGGGAAAAGAACAAAAAACGAGATAAAAGATGTCTTCAGCCAAGACTTAACAAAATGTATTTATAATAAAAACATGTAAATCCCTAAAACTTAAAACGACAAGGTGAAGCGTCGGTTTGAGAATCTCATGAAGCATGTAAGTCGGAACGTCTTCCTGACATGTGCGAACGAGTCGGTCGTCCAGTGGCTCCATCCACATGGCTCAAGTGAGGTCGAGTGATGCGTGGTGAGACTGGCTCGAGCGAGGTCAGTGAGAGTGGCTCGAGCGTGGTGAGTGAGAGTGGCTCGAGCGTGGTGAGTGAGAGTGGCTCGAGCGTGGTGTATACGCATCCACTAAAACAATGATAACTCTTGAACCACACCTCTGATTGGCTTGAAATAAATGGCGTTGGAAAGATAACTCAATTGCCTACAACTTTGTTGAAGACGTCAAAAGCAAAATCCCACTCGAGTGGAACGGCTCGAACGGATGGCTCAATCGAGCGGGTGGGACTAGCCCAAGAAAGGGGCTCGATCGGGGTTGTGAGATTGACTCGAGAGAGGGGCTCGATCGGGGTTGTGAGATTGGCTCGAGAGATGGTTCTGGGAGTGTTGTGCAGCGGATGGGTCGAGTGATGTGTTCTCGACGTCTCCTAGATACCTGAAATACTCCAAAATGCACAACGTATGCAAGAATGATGCAAGAACTACCTAGACATGCAAACTGTATAGAAAGGACTAGAAAATGATGCAAAACAATGAGTTATCCTAGCTAAATGCATGATAAATATATGCTAGGGAGAGACAAAATATAAACATATCAGATTTCAGTCCTGTGTAGCTTATGCTTCTAATTCATCTCTTCTCTTTTTCGTTCTTCAACCCTCTAATCACTATGAAATCTGTCTTTAAGGGCTTCCACTATGATTCTAGCTCGGATGAGGAGCTTCACACACCACTGTCGTCATTGCCTCCACCAACTCTCCATGTTCTGATCGACCCTACTACGGCGATGGTTGTCTATGAGCCTCGCGACAAGTCCATTACGGCGATTCCGGCTCCGAAGGACCCAATTCCCATGCCCCCTTACTTCGAAGGGAATAACAAGACATGTGACTCTTCGTCTTCTCCGCCAAGAACTCATTTGGCTAGGGTAAAGGTCAGAGACAAAGATGGTCTCCTTCTCAAGTGGTTTTATCAATACAGAATAAGGTTCTCTCATAAAAAGGAGTTGAGCTTAAGAAAAGGCTAAAGGTTGAAACCAACTGATACATACAAGAGCAGCGTCCTGTCTACCCAAAGGTCCCCAAGGAAACTCAGCCCTAACATTCTAACCCAGAAATTGGTCCTATCTCTACCCTTCATTAGAAACATCATCTCAAACTCTTTACACTTAGTCTTAGGAGGAGTTCACTTCTTTTCATTCTAGCGGATTGGGAAATCTTTATTATCATTATGGTTCCTTTTCTTTTCTTCTAAGGACTCTAGATATCTTAAGCATTTTTACTTTCTTTTCTTTGTCTAATCTTTTTTATTTTATGCCCAGAACCAATAACTCTTTTACTTTGCTCAACCCATATCCTTTACTAGACTTGTAAACTTTGAAAACACATCCCCCTCCTAAAGACTTTCTACCCTTTACTTTCTTTTTACTCTTCACTTTTATGCACAAATCCTTACCCAATACCCAAAATCGAGTTCTCACCTAGTCCTACTAGTCCGGATAACGCGAACTAGAACTACACAGGATCCTACTCTTGTCGGTTAGAACCTAACACTTTCTAACAAGCTCAACTAAGAAAAGGCCTGACACTCAAGAATACAATTGGCTTGAAAGAACGGTTGGTTAAGGGTGCGGGGAACTATTCCAAAGATGGGAATCAGCTGCTTGGATTGACAAGGGTGGTAAAAATGTGAAAAACAATCCAAGTATGTATATGGTATCCATGAGCTCAACTTCAATGCATAACAAGATAATTGCAAGTTATGATTAGGTTCAAATTGATAGAGACTGACGTCAATTCAAAACATGCTTCAATCAAGACTAGAATGCAATTTTGAGAATTCAAAATCTGGTTCAATCTTACATTTCAAGTTCAATCAACAAGAATCAAAGAACTAAGAACAAGGGCCTTGATCCTATCCTATTGAATCCAGCATGCTAACAAGGTTACAATCATCATCAACCCCTATGATAAATGCAACAACCCTATATGAATAAACCTAGACTCAATCCTAATATGCAAGTACATGAACACTCTGTGTTTGTGGAAGTTTTCGATTTTTTTCAAATTTTTTGGGTTTTTCTATGCAAGTAGATGGATGCAAACTCAAACATGATATGATGCAAAAAATTTGAAATAAGAATCACAAAACACAACATCAGATACATCATCCCAAACCCTCCCCCAAACTTAAATTACACAGTCTCTTGTGTAAGAAAAATTTGCAGAAGGATTTAAGAATCACAACACAAACAATGCATGAATGAAATGTATAGACAAGGGGAATGTAGGAGTACCTCAGTAGTAGAAAAAGGAGTCGGTGCTCGCCCAAGGAGGAGCGTGAAACTGACTCTGTCCTTCGCCTTGTTCAGGATCCGCGAGAGTGACCTCAGCTGGTTGGTCGACGTGCTGCTCAACCGCTTGCGTGTTATAATACATGTTCGGCTGCTCGTAACACTGCATGACTCTGGACTCACCATGGTCCGATACCAACACAACAACCTCCATAGGCTGATAATCACCTTGATGTTCGATCTACTGCTCAACTCTGTGTATGCCCTGATGTGGGCTCGAGTGGGTGTCGTGAGTGGCTCGAGAAAGGCAGTCGGAACGTTGCTCGATTGTGGTAGTTAGACCGTGGCTCGATTAAGGCAGTCGGACTGTGGCTCGAGAGACGCGGTGAGGAACGAATAATAGGACGTCGGCTCGAGTGTGCGATGAGAGTGGACAAAACTTTCTTTTCTCTGTATCCCCTATCTCTGTCGCCCATACTCGCTTTTGTAGATCCCTGCCACTAGAAAACCAAAAACAAAAATCAAAAACACAAGGATCCTAAAAAATATTTACAGTGATACCTTTGGGACTTCCTCCCAAGTGAGCTTGTTTAAAGTCCCTGAGCTTGACTTTGCATACTCCTTATGCTTTGGGAGGGTCATAGAGAGGCTTTGGAGACCCCTTTAGAATGTTTGGTCTAGCCAGGTACTCTTTAACATCCTGCACATGTTCAATAAGAAAATATCTTCTCTTCTTCATTATCCCCAACCTCTGTCTTGCTTTTCTTGGAGAAGAAATTTTAACTTTATCCTGGAGCTGCATGATTTGCCCTCTCATCTCCTCCAACATGGCTGTTAACTCCGTCACTGTATCCCTTAAAATCTTGGTTGTTTGGGGTTCAGACAAACTGTCAAGCGCGGGAGGACTTGTCTCTTGCGGTTAGTGACCAGGAAGCAGGTCTCGACGCTTAGGGAGGGTAACGATTGTACTCGAGTTTGAGAATGGTCGAGTGACACTTTGAGTTTTCTCTTTGGTTACCAAAACCTCTGTTTCTTCCTCATTCACACCCTCAAAGATGTCAAACCCAGATTTCTGATCTTTCTCTTCAATCATGAAAGTCTGTCTATCAATAGTTGGTTTCTTCTTAGAATCCTTGATATCAAATTTCATCTTGAAGTTTTTACCCAGATTGAGATCAATCATCCCCTTCTTGACATCAATGACTGCTTCAGCTGTAGCTAAGAAAGGTCTTCCCAGGATTAGTGGATCTTTAGGCTCTTCATCTATTCCCATCACCACAAAGTCAGTAGGAATCTCATCTTGTCCAATTTTGATGGGCAGGTTCTCTAATAGACCATGAGGCAATCTAGTAGTCCCATCAGCCAATATTAAGTGGAGGTTGCATGACTTGTATTCGTTGAATCCTAGCCTCTGAGCTACAGAGAGTGGCATGAGGCTTACTGAAGCACCAAGGTCACATAGGCACTTTTTGAAGGCCAATGGACCTAGAGAACAAGGCAAGGTGAAAGAACCAGGGTCCTCTAGCTTCTTTGGGATAATCATCTTCTGAATAACAGCCTTGCATTCATGAATAACCCCACCTATGTCTTGCACTACCCTATCATCTTCCAGAGCATTAGCTTGAGCTCCTTTAGCTATCTCCTCCTTCTCTTTGGTCCTTTCTGTTACCAAATCAGTTAAAAATTTTTGATATTGAGGCACAAGTGCAAATGCATCAAGCAAAGGCATCCTAAGTTCAATCTCCTTGACTTGTTTTTCCAACAAAACTTTATACTTCTCAGTAAGCTGCTTCTTAAACCTCATTGGAAATGGTAGAGGTGGCTTGTATGGTGGAGGAATGAATCTCACACGTTTATCCTTGGGAGCAGCGGTATGATTAGTGTCCTGATTTTTGTTCTTAATAATTTTTTTTAAAAAAAAGCTTTGCTCATGTGTGTTTAGTTCTAGATCTGGGTCCCTTAGAGTTTATCATTAGTGGCTGTGTGTTATCAGAGTTTGGTTCATGAATCTGATAAGTTGGTTATTTAAAAAAGAGGGAAGAATGCGAGTTATTAGTGCATTGTCATTAATTGTGACTAAATGTCAAAAAAGGAAATAGATTCAGTGTACACTGATGGTTTAATTGAGTGTTTTCACGATTGCTTTTAATTCTGGGCCGAGTCCTTGCAGCCCATTGAGACACACGAAGGTGTATAAAATGAGCAGCTAGGGTTTTTGGCGTTTTCCTCATCACCTCTGCGATTTTGATACTTGGATTTTTGTATGTCCTAGCAGGTTCAATTAACCTTATGGAGTTATAGTACTTAAGGTGTCAATCCAGTTGGGAAACTTTACTAACAATTGAGATGCAATCAAGCAATCACAAGTCAAGCCAATTCGAAAAGAGTGTTTTTTATCTAGCAACCTAGAATGATCAAAATGCAAAACGGAAATGAGTCACAGAACTAGAAACGAGAATGCATGACAAGAAGCGAAAATGAATAAAAACAAAAACGAGTCTAAGCATGAACGAAATAGTCTCAGGAATGCAATAAAAATTAGAAAGAAAGAGGTCCTAAGGATGGGAGTAATTGATGTCGATGGAGTATCCTAGTCTATAGAGTGTTTAACATGTCACAAGCAAACCATCCCTAAATAATGAACATCACTTCTTAGCTAATCCAATCTCTTGATAGAAGCTACTCAAACTCAACCACTTCCAAACCTAGCTCTCGCTAGAGAAACATGTTCAAGCATTGCATAAAAAACAAGTTCATTCACGTCAACAAACATTCTAGACAACTAATCTCTTAGGCTAGGAACGTAAGTCTCTGGCACTAGTTGGTCAGACATTTCATCGAACACCTTTTGGGTGCAGAAAAGTCTAAAACCTATTTCCAATTGATCAGAGAGAAACTAGTGTTTCTAACTCTAGTCCAGAAGGGAATCATACAAATCAAAACTTAAACACTCTACATCCTAAGATCCTCCACCTAATCTATCCCATTCTCAAGAACTACCAAACTACTCATATCTGAAAATCATCATCAAGGATGCAAACCTAGAAAACATTGAAACAAGCATAGTAAGATAGATTAAAATATGAAGAACAAATTTTTAGAAGAAATCAAATGCAAAAACTAAACGAATTAAAAGATATCTGGATACAAAGTCTGAGAACGTTTTAGGTGGCTAGATAAACCTTAAGGAAAAGAACGAAAAAGGAGATAAGATATGTCTTCAACCAAGACTTAACAAAATTTATTTATAGTAAAAACATGTAAATCCCTAAAACTTAAAACGACAAGGTGAAGCGTCGGTTTGGGAATCTCCTGAAGCGTGTAAGACGGAACGTCTTCCTGACATGTGCGAATGAGTCGGTGTGCGTCCAGTGGCTCGATCCACATGGCTCGAGTGAGGTCGAGTGATGCGTGTGGAGACTGGCTCGAGTGTGGTCAGTGAGAGTGGCTCGAGCGTGGTGAGTGAGAGTGGCTCGAGCGTGGTGAGTGAGAGTGGCTCGAGCGTGGTGTATACGCATCCACTAAAACAATGATAACTCTTGAACTACACCACCGATTAACTTGAAATAAACAGAGTTGGAAAGATAACTCAATTCCCTACAACTTCGTTGAAGACGTCGAAAGCTAAACCCCACTCGAGTGGAACGTCTCGAACGGATGGCTCGATCGAGCGGATGGGACTGGCTCGAGAGAGGGGCTCGATCGGGGTTGTGAGATTGGCTCAAGAGACGGTTCCAGGAGTGTTGTGCAGCGGATGGGTCGAGTGATGCGTTCCTGACATCTCCTAGATACCTGAAATACTCCAAAATGCACAATGTATGCAAGGATGATGCAAGAACTACCTAAACATGCAAAGTGTATAGAAAGGACTACAAAATGATGCAAAACAATGAGTTATCCTAGCTAAATGCATAATAAATATATGCTAGGGAGAGAAAAAATATAGACATATCAGATTTCAATCCTGTGTAGCTTATGCTTCTAATTCATCTCTTCTCTTTTTCATTCTTCAACCCTCTAATCACCATGAAATCTGTCTTTAAGGACTTCCACTATGATTCCAGCTCGGATGAGGAGCTTCACACATCACCGTCGTCGTTGCCTCCACCAACTCCCCATGTTCCAATCGATCCTACTACAGCAATGGTTGTCTATGAGCCTCGCGACGAGTCCATTATGGCGATTCCGGCTCCGGAAGACCCAATTCCCATGCCCCCTTACTTCGAAGGGAATAACGAGACATGTGACTCTTCGTCTTCTCCTCCAAGAGAAGTGTCACCTCGATTCCGGTTGTGGATCTCACCGGTAATGTTCTGATGTGTTCTCTGTCATCTGAGGGAGTCTCCTCGCGTCTGCACAAAAGACATCCGCCTGCTGATCTCGACAGCCGGGAGTCCAAGCGTCCGTCTCTTCCCAGGGAGAAGGGTGTCTCCTCAACATCTTGTGGTGCCTCTTCAAAGGAATTTGACTCGAAACGGTTCACATCCTCTGAAGCTGCTCGAAGGTATGGGTTCTTTTCTTCTCGAACGCTTGCCCCAGAAGTGTGTTACTCCCTAGGAGTTACGGATCAGGCTAGGGAGTTTATAGACAGAGCATGGCTGCTAAAAACTGTCACACAAGTTGGGTCTTATGATTCGGATGTGATCTACAAGTTCTGGGCGAATCTTCCAGCAGTCAAGGTTGAGGGGGAGTCTGTTGAGGTGTTTGTTCGTGACTTGGTCTATGAGTTTTGTCCAAGCCGCATCAATGCTCTGTTTGGTCTGCAGTCTGTGTATGTGCGTGAACAACGATTGCAGACGGCTGCAATTCTGGAGGAGGATTTGGCACTTTTTCTCTCTGACTGTAAGGTCAAGTCCTGCAAGCAGCTTGTGTCCACAGCGATCAAGAACCCCATCATCAAGGATCTGCATAGGATATGCTGTAGCAACTGGTCTTCAACGGTGAACATGGGGTACATATCAACGAACAGGGCTCTGGTGGTATACATGATCATGCATGGGATTTCATTCGACTTTGGGCAGATGATCTATGATCAGATCATACAGTTGGGTCTGCAAGCTCAGTCAGGCTTTTGTTTGCCGTTCCCCAGTCTCATTCACCAGCTGTTGACTGCTCAGCGACCTGTTCCAAGTCTTTGGTCTCACGACACAAAGAAGACAAAGGGGAAGAAGACTGCCTCAGTGCCTATTGAGCTTGTTCCTCGGAGTGGTTCGTCTGTAGAGCGCAAAGCCATCCGGTTGGCTATCAAGATCCTGAAAGAAGCCTTGAACGCTGGTAAGTAGTTTTTTTCCTTGACTATCTCTTTGACGTGTGGCTTGTTCTATTGATGTTTTTGACTATTATGTGCCAAACAAGCAGGGGGAGATGAGTCTGATTCAGAGGCATGAGGGGAGTTTGAGCTATGTGGGAACTGTTTTTGGGAATGTTTTTAAGACTTTGTTGTTTTATTTTCTTTTCGTCTAATTAAAACTTTGCTTAGTCGGAATTTAAGACTTGATGGTTTGTATTGGTGGGATGATTTTTGGCTCGCCTTAACAAGTTTCTGTTTGCTCAGATCTTTTTCCGTCACACTTTGTTTGCGGCATGGTTGTGTTTTTTGTTGGTTGTGGTTGTGCTTGCTTTTCAGGTCTGATGCTTTGGATGCTTGTGTGGCAAGATTCAGTCAAAAAGGGGGAGATTGTAAGTGCATCAGGGTTTTGAAGTCAACAAGGTCCTGTGGATAGACTCTGAGGTCTGATTGGATGGCGTGGCATGAGAAGCTGATGTGGAGGAAGATTGTTCGACAAGGTGACGAGCTATTGGATTTGGAAGGAAGGAGCGATCGTGATATACTCGAAGATATTGAGAGTATATCTCTTTAAGGGAATAAGGATATTCGTAAAAGATTGTTTCCTTTTTGTTATGATGTACAAAGATTTAGGTTAAAAAAGGTAGCACTCGTGGGGATAAAAATTGTGAGATTTGTAACCTTCAACCAATCATAAAAAGACTTAGAAGGAGAGTGTGTTAGTTTCTCTTAAATCTACACAGGGTGTTATGTTAGATAGATAGGAGAGTGAGCTTAGTTTCAAGTCTTGTAAGAAACAGGAGTTTTTGTATAAGATTGAATAAGAAGCATTTGCTTGGCGCGGTTCCAAGTGGGTTTATTGCTTGTGTGTTTCTCTATACCCTTACACTCTTATCTAACGCTTCTCGAATTCTCTCTGATGACGAGAGAGACAGAGAGATAGTGAAAACTGAGCGTCCTTGCACTGTTTACGCTTGAGGCTTGTTCCGAATTTATCATGTTCTCAAATTTATTTTTGTATTATAATGTTAAAATTTGAAATAAACTCATATGTAAGCTAATACATAATTTTTTTTTGTTTCAGGTGAATTCATGAATGATCATAATTGTGATTTTACAAATTTGAATATAATGAAATTCAAGTATTAATTTTTGTAAACCCAAATTCTTAATTTGAAAATATAATATTGATGCTAACATTTTTCAAATGGTTATAGTTGCAAAAAAACTATAGTGGATTCTATTCATGAAACATTTATGGTGATTTTCTAAAAATTTGAATTTCCTTCTATTTACAAATAGATTTAAATTATAATTCTGTTTATTTTTTTATTTTTTTTGTCATCATTGAATTGACTAGCCCCGATTCATAGTCAATCCCTACAACGCGGGGTAACGCGACTTAGTGGAGTCGAATTCCGGTGGGATCGGTGGCAGAGGTGGTGTTGTAACCACTTGACTAAAGACACTTCCCAATTCTGTTTATTTTTTTGAACAATAATATAATATGTGTGTCTAATAAATATTTTCTCTTAAATTAATAGAAAGAATAGGAAATTCTAATTATAACTCTGTTTATTTTTTTGAAAAATAATATATTATTTCCTCATGTTGAATAAATAGAAACAAGACGGAATTTTATTATAATTCAATTTATTTTTAAAAAATAAATTAATAAATATGAGTAATATTTTCCCCCCCCCCTTAAATTGTTTTCCTTTGTTTGGTTCAATGGTTGTATTTGAGGTTTTGTGTATCATGTATCTTGTAACACATTTCTAATTTAATATATTTGATTTGCGCTAAAAAAAAAAGAAGAAGGAATGAATATGAATTAAATTTGCATTAAAAAAGATGTTCTTCAAGAAAGAAGGAGATTAAGGAAGATAAAGAAGAGTTTTTTAACAAGTTACAATTATTAATTATTTAAATTTGCTTTGGATGAATAGATAATATAAAATAAATTATAAATTTCCCCTTTTTATTTTAAAAAATCAGAAATCTAAATTTTATATCCCATTTAAAATTTAAAATTTATAGAAGATAAATACCAGAATATATTGCGAATATTCTTTTTGAGAAAATCTCTATTTTAAAAAATGTTAAATTTCTACACAATAGTTCTTCTTTCACTTTTAAAAAATAATTTTTTTTAAAGAAAATTAGAAAAATAGGAAATCAGCTATTCATATCTTATTTAAAAAATAAAGTAGAAAATAAATTCTAGAATATGTTGATAAATATATGATTCGAGAAAATTTCTATTTTTTTAAATTTTTTTAAATGTTAAGTTCCTATAGATAATTATGAAGTTTTGACTTGGATACTAAACTATCAATATAGAGGCACACTCAGTCACAACATTAGAAGTCAGATTCGTTAGGCCTAAACATATAGTTTTGGTAGTATATATATATATATATATATATATATATGTATGTATGTATTTTTAAAAATATTATTTCGATTCTAATGAATCGGATTTACTATCTTGTGATTTTGATTATTTTTCCATGGTGATATGCTATTGATATGCTTTGGTGCTTTCTTGAATTGAATTTTTTTCTGCAGTCATAATTTTTAAATAACAATATTTTTTAATGATTTTGTATTTTTTAATCGTGTTTTAGGTCTACCGGTCATAAACCAAGGCTGTTTTTTTTATATAAAAAATGAGATTATGAACTATGGGTCATGAATGAGTTGATGAAGAATGCAAAAAAATCAAATTGTTGAAATATTATTTGTAATATGTTTATTTATTTTTTGGTTTTTTTGGTGGTTTATGTTAATTTAATTTTGATTTTTTTGTTTCAACATAACAATATTCTTTTTCAATTGTTTATTGATCTTTTTTTCTACAAGCAAAGACAACAAATGCAAAAAAAAAAAAAATGATTTCATAAATTAAAATTAGATTTGGTTCTTTTTTTATTTGCATGATTTAGTAGGTGATTTATTTTTTTATGAACCTAACTTGACTATAAACCAGTATTGTTTATAGGTTAGAATATAAAATTAGTCGTTGATAAATCGTTGATGTTTTTGGTTCAGGGAGCTAGATATATTAAATTAGTCGCTGATGTTGTTGGTTCGTTGATGTATTTGGTCATGGCCTAACGTACTATTTTGGGGTATTCAACTGATATTTCAAAAGATTCTAGAGTATTCTTAAAATCACTTGTTATTCAATTGATGATTTTCAAAAAAAATTTAAAATCCTATGTTATTCAATTTGGATTTATGTAAAATCATTTAAAATAGTCTAAAATCTTTTGTTATTCAATCAGTTATTTATAAAAATTACTTGAAATATAGTGTTATTCAAAATGTCACAACTTTTTAAAAAGTGAGATTTTGAATAATTCTACAAGACTTATTTTTTGTTTTCTAGTTAAAAAATACCATCTCAAAATCATACATTTTGAGGTAGATATTTAAAGGATTTCATAAAAAAAAAACTATGACAGCTCTAAGCCAAAATCACTGATGATCACCGGCCACCTCATCTTCTCCACCGATGAATCTGGAGCTTTGTCTCTTCCTGTGAATCAGACCACCACCATCTCTGTTCGGTAAGCTTTCTCTCTCTCTTTTTTCCTCTTAGTCAATTTATGGAATTGGTATTTTGTATCTTATCAATTTTTCAAAAAAAAAAATTAAATAAAAAATGAGTGAGGATGAATCTTCTGAGCAGATGAGCGAGGAGAGGATGTTTTATTGCAGTCTGTGTGAAGTTGAGGTGCGGGGAATACATCTAGACATAGGCTTGTCTTATTTTATCTTGTGATTAGTTTTACATTTTCTTTGCTTCACGATTCAATATCAAGATAGATTTACATATTTCTCTAGACTAATTATTATATTTCTCTAGACGTATGTCACTGGAGGGTTTGTGACAATATGTTAAAATCGCCTAAAGTTTAACAATCAAATCTCATAGAATCCATTTCATTTTCTTTTTTAAAAATATAAAAATTCTAAAACACAACCAATCTCCTAAAAACTCACATAAATCTTCCAAAGTCCTAAAATGTTAAAATCCTACCAAATCCTGTAAAATCTAAGTTGAATACCCCTCTACAAATCATGTCCTTGGGGAAAATGTTGTGTTAGTGACATGTATCATGTCCCATTTGGGGAAGGAGATTACATATAAAATTCGTTGTGAAGCAACAAAAGACTATAGTGAGTTACTTACGTTACTAACACTTACTATTATCTAATATCTATCTGTTAATTACTACTTAAGCATATTATTAAAATTTGTCTGCCTACTAAATTTGTATAACCGTGAAGCATTTCCATAATGAGCGTGTAAGGCCATAACCCGTAAGAGCCACCATACGTTGCAACTTGAGTGTTTCCCTTTTAGTAAATTGTGGTCCGCTGTTTCTTTAAAACTCAACCATGGTATTAGATAAATGGTTTTCTTTGAAGTCGAGTTAAATCTGCTAAGCAAGATAGAATTCTCCTTTATATATAAGGACCCTTATATAGTTATATAAATGTAATATTGTTTAAATTGATTTTCATGGTCAAGGGTATAGAGAATGCTCATGTACATTACAAAAGACAAAGATCTTTGACGAAACCCCATAACAATTTATTCTTTGTTGTTCATGTTTTTCTGTGTTGATATTGAATTAGATCAATAAGATTTGGAAGCAAAGATCAAAGACAGGAAAAAGTTTTGCAATATGAGATCAAAAATGAAAACAAAAGACATCGCATATGTTATCATGATATATGAGTTGTAATTAACAATTTATATGTCTAAAATTTTCTATTGCAAGTTCAAAAACTGAAAAGATAATCTATTTTTAACATTTTTAAAGATTGAGATAACTATAACATATTCTACAGTTTGAAAAAAAAGTAATTTAAATCATGGAAAATATCCTAAAATAACTCTATAACAAATTTTATAGACAATTATAGTACTATTTACACAATTACAATATTTCAAACTTTATGTACAGAATTTGTTTTAAGTTTTAGAGTGGGAGAGCTCATTTCGTCGATGGTTTGTGGCTCCTTGGGGTCGTGCCTAGGAGGGTTTTTGTAGGGCTAATTAACTCTTCGATTCGGCTATTTAAATTTCAAAACTAATTTTATAAATTTGGCACTTACTCCTTCTTTGTCGTCGAATTTGGCAAGGTTTAAAATGTCTGTTCTCAAAAATCTATGACAAAACAGGAGAAATCGAAGCTAAATTTCTTCGTAAACTTAACAATTCAAGATAAAAAGAGCAAAGAACTTAATAAAAATACAAAAGCAAATACGATTTCACCTTTTATCCACGCAAACAAAGAATAGATCTATGACGAAAGAGGAGAAATCGAAGCTAAATTTCTTCTAAACTTAACAATTCAAGAAAAAAAGAGCAAAGAACTTAATAAAAATCCAAAGGTAACATACAATTTAAATAATCAAACTCATCCACTCCCCATCCCTTTCCTTTGGAATCTTGGCAAACTAAAAGTATTTTTTTATATAAGTGTCAATACTAATTATATAATTACAAATAATATTATTGAGATTTTTTTTCTAATTATAACAATTCTAAGTACTATTAGTTATTTTAAATAAATAAAATTGAACTAGGAATAAAGTCGTTACTTTAGTAAACCCATAAATCATAGCTATTTTGTGAGTATGTATATAGTTTTAGAAGTACTTAAATTTTGTGTAAATTATATTTATGAATTAACTCATGTTGTATGTACGTCGTTAGCTCTTTTCTTTTCTATAACTCATGTTGCCACGTCTTTTTAAATAAGAAATGACCAAAACTCTGATAAATAATGCGTCTTGATTTTGTAAATTTCTTGTTTAAATTGTGCAGAGCAATAGAAAAGCATGGGTTTTATAACCGAGTGGTCTTAACTTTGTTTGGGGGAGGTGACTCGAGATATTGGGTTATCCCTAGAGAACCACGGTACCTTCCGACTCATTCTGAGGTGACTCGATCGAGATATTGGGTTATCCCTAAAGAACCAAGGTACCTTCCGGTTCAGTCTACTAACCAAGATTTGGTCTATATGAGGTTTGGACTAGAAGATGGAAGACCGTTCTGTTGATCCATGAAGCCTTTTGTTCATCAAGTTTAAGAGAATATGATCTTTGTTGACTGTATAGTCTGAACACGAATGTCATACCTCAAATTTCGAAGATTTAGTTCTAATAAACGAGCTTTACACCTTAGATCATAATTATGTAAATGAAGAAAAGCCTTGTAGCAAAAAGGTACACTTTCTTGAACAAGTCTTAATGTTCTGTGTGATAATCTTCTGGCTTAAACCACAGCGAGAAATCGATTCCTTTCGACTTCAAATTCTCAGTTGCGGGTGCGATTCTCTCCAGAAGCTACAACGATTAAACAAGAAATATGTTCAGACCTTATCTCTAAACATAACAGATTGAAAGCGTTAACAAAAGTATTAACAGTTCATCAAACCTTTCACTAACCTTAGAGTGAAGAATGCCATTGGACACCAAAACAGATCTATCAAACACAGAAAACTTCCCTCCGTCCATTCGAGTCACAGCTCCTCCAGCTTCCTCAACTATCTGTGTCCATATTCAGACATGGATTAAGCTCTACAACATATGTAGTTTGGTATGAAAGAAAACAACAAGAAGGAAGATTACAAGAACACCAGCAGCCATATCCCATGGCTTTAAACGGTACTCCCAGTATGAATCTGCAATCCCAAGTGCCACGTGACACATGTCAACTGCTGCAGCACCGAGTCTCCGCACTCCCCGACTCACATCAGTGAACTCTTTGAACAATTCCATGTTAGTACTCCATGCATCATCATGTTCATACCCAAACCCTGTGATAGGAAGTGCTCTCTCCACCTACACTCAACCATAAATGATGTGTAAAACAACCAACAAATCTACTGTTAACACACCATGTCGAAACTAAATTGGATTCCTGATAAGTTTACTTACAGCATCAGTTTTACTGACATGAATTTTTTGCCCGTTACACAATGCTCCACCACCTAAGAAGTAAACTAGTTAGCCAAATCTTATATACCTAACCAAACTAGACGAACATATAAGCTGGCCCCAATGTACCTGCTATTGCAGAAAAGGTTCGAGTGTTCCAACACATTGGACCACCTACAAACTCTACCTGCACAATGAATTTCTTACTTATCCTATTGATCAAAGAATCAGCAGAGAGAAAGTGTCAATAAGTAATAGCTAGTTTGTGCATGTAATAAATAAGATCTACCACAGAAGCAGCAGCGGGATTACCACGATACAGCGGGAGAGAGTCCCAACAAAGCTGATAGAAAGATACATTTTATATTAAAATATTATCTGAAAAAAACTTACAAAAGATGGAAAATTTTGTGGTGTAATTTTGAAAATTTTACAAGACTAAAAAGGAAACTAAGGTAACTGATGTATGAACAACATGTGTGTGGTACAGTAGTGTTACCAATAGACCCTGAGATTGTTTGTTGTTGATTGATCACACTCAGCAACAGAAGCTGAGCTGATTGTTTCCAACATCTTACAGAAAACAAAAATAGTCTGAATCCATCCATGTACATAGAAGAAATAAACAACAACAGCTGAGAAGACTTGGAAATGACTAACAAAAGGAAACGATTCTAATCATTTTCAATCCATCAGAAGCAGCATCCAAGTATCAAGATTGATTCGACCATTGCAGATTGAGAAACCAAGTAACTAAAACTACACAGTTTCAGTAACTCCCTACCATAACGTTTTACAGATTTCAAACCCAATTCATTATACCAAACCCATTATAAGGACTACTGCAGATTTAACCAAAATTCACAATCATTTGGTTCCTCTCATCTCCTCCACTTATCAGCACATTCTTCTACTACTCATGATCTTATCTCCAAGTGATGCAATAAAAGAATCAGACTTTATAATCCCTAAACCTCTAATTTCCCCAATTACAAAGCTCAACCACATCCAACAACAACATATAGTAATGGCTCCTCTTAATATCTACCGCTGCTCAAACTGTCTCTGATGACGAGAGAGACATAGAGATAGTGATAGTTGAGCGTCCTCGCACTGTTTACGCTTGAGGCTTGTTCCGCCGCTAGAGCAAAGCGACCTCACCGCCTCTGATTCATCAGGACAAGCCTCCGCCACCACGCACTCTGCAAACGCCTTGTTCAAATGTCTGCAGCCTGATCTCCTTGCTGGTCCCTCCGGCATCCGACGATGGCACTGCAACAGTGCTTCCTCCAACCGATCGCAAGATCTCATCGGAATCCGAATCACCCCGCCCTGATTTTTCCGATGATCGATCTCTCTCACTCACATGATCTTCTTTGATGAGTCGCGTTGTTGTATTGGAATCATTAGTTTAGAGTTTGGGCTTGGTCTTGGGCTTTTGAGTTATGAAGCCCACTTAGTATTACATCACACAGCAAAACTACACGAATTCAAATGTAATTAAGAACGAGAGATTAGAAATAATAATATCACTCTTTTTTTTCTTTATAATATTTCTTGCTTCTTTCTTGGTTTTAAAGTCAAAGCACATGTGGTAGTTATAGAAAAGTTTTGTAACTTTTGTACTTGTAGTCTTTGCCAAGGTTGCTTCTTCAATAAGAAGTGGTTATGGATGTGACCAACTATGTTTTTTACTAGATGAGCGAGTGATCACGCTATAATTAGTCTCTTATTATGTGTCATTATATAAATATGCATTTTTTGTTTTTGCTAGTCATTTTTCTATAAATTACTAGTCTTTGTCATGATGTTAGATATCAACTCTCATACATCTTATAGGTCCATGCACAATTGTTTCAAAAACGGATTTTTTTGATACATCAATATATTGATATATATATATATATATATTGATACGGTGATTAAGGATCCTATCTTTTATTAATATGAATTGTGATATCATTATCATCCTTTCAACCCTAGTATCTACAAATTCCAAAAATCTTTATATTTTTAATCTCAAACACATTGTATTTATGACCACTTTGGGAAAATTTTTAAAAGTACTTGTCTATGGAAACTAGTACTGTTTGTTTGTACAAACCCCTAATTGTAACAAATGATCAAAAAACATCAGAAACTAGCTATGAACTAAATTACAATTTTAATTTGAAAGTATGAGGAAGAATAATCTTCATGATCTTAGTACAATCCATATCACGCGTCCTTCAAATGAAAGATCTTCGAAACAAACTAGAATTGCTTATCAATGTCGGTCGTTGGTTATGGCACAACCTATATTACAAATAACATGAGTCTGCAAAAAGGTAATAGTATGCAAGATTGGTCTTATGATGTATATAGAATATGAAGGATAATGCATGTTTCTAAGTCATTGAATGGAAGAGATTATAAAACTGAATGCAATCTCTCATTGCACAGCAAGCACAATGATTAAATCATAAAATTCCATATTAAAAACGTATACTATGTAAGCACTAAATTAGGCAATTTAACAATATATGACTAATTAAAAATCTATACATAACTAAAACAAAAATGATCTCGAAGAAGATAAATTGTTGAATTATAAACTAATATATTATGTTTATTTAATAATAAATCTTCGTATAGGTCAAGGGAAAGAAACACATAGGCACATGTAAACGCGTTCCTACCAACGAACATGGACTTGTGGACATGTATTTCATATACACAGTAACTAAAAACATTAATGCGCATAATTCGGAGAATGAAGATGTGATACTATGAAAACAACAGTACATTATTGGATTTACTAGCAAGTACAAGAACAAGACAAGTAGATGTATTTTTTTTTTACCTTCGATGATAGAGGAGATCGTCAAAGTTAAACGCGGCCGGATTGACTTTATCATGAAGTTAACTTTATCGTTTCTGGCTAAATTGTTGGTGATTTAGTGACTGAAGCTGCAGGATGACCTAGTACTACTATCTATATACACACACACGCACACGCACATACATCTGTATACTAATGAAAACCGAATATATAATGGACGTGTTCAAATTGGTGTATCTTACCACACACGAAATGCATGCATATGTAAAGTTGTAAATTATGTACACAAACATGCATGATCCATAAATTCATATTACAAGTAGTCAAAAGAACTAATGATCATTAATTATGGAAATTGGTGGGGAAAAAAACGCTTTTAGTTGTAGAAAAGGAACTTGAAAAGAAAAAAAAAACTCTGTGGTGTGGAAATTAGCAATTGTGTGTGAGTGAATACTTGTATACATGTATAGAGGTGCGTGTATGTCGTATGTAGTAATTACCAGATCATGCTGGCAGCTTCAGCCTCTCAAAACCAACATAGATATAGATCCATGCATGTGTAGGTAGATATGTAAATCGTAGATGAACAATTAAGGAAGAGGATGAGAAGAGAAATACCCCCCTTGTGAAGCTTATTTTTCAAGATTTTGGTTCTTAGCAGAGAGCAACCACTAACAAGAAGAAAAAGAGATATGAAAAATGTCTCAACTTGATAATCTTAGTTGAGATTCTTCTTCTTTCTCTCTCTCACACACATGTATATAACAAAAAATTATCAACAACAATAATTATTTATTTAATAAGAAATAACAACAATACACGTTACACAGATGCTTAATTGGATAAAATGGACCACAAATAGGCATTTTTTTGTCAACATGTGTATTTTTTTTTTGGTATACAATAACCTTAATATAAATTAATACAGTTGGAATCATTACTTTTTTCTTAATATCAAGGTAAGATATTTTTTCGTGAAATTTAGAAGAATGTGTTTGGACAGTCTCATTCAAGTATTATTAATGTTTTGGACGCTATCAATTTTTTTTTTTTTAGTTTTGGCTTAACAAGAGAATATACTGTCAAATAAATTTTAGATTGAAATATTAACTTAAGTAGTTTATACTGTCATTATTTACTTTATTATATAGCCAAGTATTTCGATCTCCAAAATGTTTACGTAATAATATTAGAATTTCTTAAAAACGAAAAAGCTGGATGAAGAAGAGAAGATAGGGTCTAGGAATTAATGGCTGAGACAAATGAAAAGGATACGACCAAATCCGAAATCTTCATTGCACGCGTCTTCTGTCTTATTGCATCTCCTCTTTCGTTTGTCCTCAGACATCACAATCCATCGATCCAACATGTTCACATATACTGATATACATGCATACACAAAAGCAATTATTAAGTGAAAGCTTGAATTTCTTACAAACTCAAACAGTCAAACTGCAACGTTCGAAATAGATTAGATTTACTAAAGTTCAAACTAATCTTGAGATGTGTAAAGGTTATAAATATATATATATATATCAACAATAAGAACTATATTAGGATTACGATAGAGTACAACAATTGTATACGTTTGTGCTCATCTTGTTATATTTATATTTTGAAATCTCCTATATAGAAAATTACAATGTTAATATCATGAAAGTGAATTGTAAATTTTAAATATTTATAATAAATTTGATATATTATTTTACTTATGTCGTAACCAATCAATTCGGATACAACATATTTGTATACATATAGATCACTAGGGTATCAATTGGTGTGACAAAAATAACAAAAAAATGTGTGTATTAATGGATGTGCTAACAAGTAGTAATAAATGGACGTTGGGCATGACAAGATTGGTTGGAAGATGGAGTTGTCTTGTGTAGTGTGTTGTCTCTTGTCATCTCTACTGTCTTTTGTTTTGTGTTTTACATACTATATCAATTGAACATTTCCAGTTGTACGTACGTAAATATATAGTAGCATAAAATTCACACATGCATTTTTTCTTAGAAACAATATTGGAAAATTTAAAATCCACATTACTTTGACACAAGTAAGCTATGTTAGTTTTAATTTTTAAACGAAGGCATTAGTAAGAGACTAAGAGTTGATATGTATCTTCATAATATAAACCCAAAAAAGAAAAAGAAAAAATAAAACTAGTAGAATGTGCTATGAGTCTATGATAACTCCATTAATTGTTTTTCTTGTTTTTCTTGTTATAATTGACGTAACTAATTTAATAATTGGGTCCATTGAAACGTGATTATGTTTTAATGTCTCCCATGATTGAAATCAGAAAAGATAATTAGACTTTATTAAGTATGACGAGAAAAATAATCCGCCACTCGTCTTTTTTGGTTTGACAATTAGTTTGTGAATAAGATTCGTTAACCAAACCAAATCGACGACGTGATCATATGTGTCCGTCAATAAGCATCTGCCACCTAGCAATTTATACTTATGAGATTGAGAACTATACTAATTTATTATTATTCCAATTTCCAAAGTTGGTAACTAAAAAGTAAAAACAAACACAAACGTTTTTTATTAAACGTTATTAAACGAAAAACACAATCATAATAAAAAGATCAAAGCTGAAAATCTTAAGATTTCAAGTTAAAAACATCCAGTACGTAAATATTAACAGTCGTATCAAGTAGATAATATCTAATTTGGTATTGTGAGAATGTGTTTAAATAGTATTGTCCAAGTTTTTAGCCCATCCATTAATAGCTCGAACCTGGCCGAATGGGAGCCGGGCTTCTCTCAAGTTCGATTAACATCCAAGCAAAACTCACTCCACTCAATCTTTTCACATTTGCAGGAACAACATTTTATATGTATAGAAAGAACACTTTCGATTATCCTTTGACGATTATAAATGTTTGTACGACTGCAAAAAAAAATTACAACTGAAGAAATTTTTTATACAATTGTCGTAGCCTCTTAGGTTTTATCTGATTGTAACTTTGGTGCGACTGCGAATTTCTGTACGATTTAAATGTCCTTAAGATTCTTAACTTTTGTACGATTTTAATGTTTTTATAAGATGATTAGCTTTTTGTGTGATTCTGTGATTGTACTAAAGTTTTAATGTTTTATAGTACAATTGTGTAAAGTTTTGTACTGTTATAAACCTTTTTAACGATTATTTGCCTTTGTAATATTTGTAAGTTTATGGCTGTAAAAGGTTAAACAGTTGAGTGTAAGCTTTTTGTCTAGTTGTAAGTTTGTGTATGATTGTAAGCATTTTAATGATTACGCTTGCATGATTGTTATCTTTTATATGATTGCAACTTTGCAAGCTAGTGTACGACTATTATTAAGGTTTGTAACTTTCGTTTGTTTGTGTAAGCTTTGATGTGGTTATTAGTTGTTGTAGGATTGTAAACCATTGTATGTGTGGACTGTGGATGTTGTTAACTAAGCTTTAAACCCATGTTCTTCTTTCTTTAAATTAAGGTTTCGCTTAAGAGTGAAGACTATTTTCAGGAACAAAAGGTTTTATCCGAAGAATGAGAAGAGATAAGAAGGAAAATGTTTTTTAGTTATATGTAAGACCCTGGTCAACAACGTTTCCAGCCATTACTGCCAAGGGGATATGGCGAAGTAAAATCATTTATGTCTTTGAAAGAGCTTCTACGTCAACCCCATAGGTGTTGATTTGATCGTTTTCCCTGAGCTATGGATACGTGAATTGGTGAAGAAGTAGTCGTTGTATGCAAAAATGGGCAACAACATTTGGGCTATGCGTTGGTGCCCCTGTCCGTTTGATATATGATTGTTGACAGCAACCGAACAAAATATGTTTCGTACTGAATACCGCTGAAACTCTGTTTCATCTTACTGATCATCTCGGCCATCACTAGCTTTGACATTGTTTCAGACTTAGTTTGAAGGAAGCGGTACCTCCACTACAATGCCTCCCGGCTCCCGCGAAAAAATCAGCAAAAAAATAACTTCTCTTAAACTGTGTTTCTTCAACTTTGTTTATCTTTTCCTTTCTCTAAGAACTTCCAAATTTGTTCTCAACAATGTATCATTTTGAAACCTTTTCATCTAGTACTTAATACTTTATACTTAGATTACCAAATCTATCACAGAGATCGTACAAAGTTCTTACTTTTAATCTAAAGATAAACCACAACACTTTCAAATTCACACTCTCGACTACCCCTTACCATACAAATTTAATATACTTCAAAAGTAAACATTCTCTCAGCGAAGATGATGCCTGTGGCAACCACAAAGAAGCTCTAATGTAAAACAAATCTGTAATCTTCAACCCAATTTTTTCATATACAAAAAAAAAAAAAACAAAGAGAACACAACATTTATTACCTTAGTGTTTCCTTAGTTCCTTTGCGGATTTTGCAACGTATAGTCGGAAGCCCTAACTTCTGATGCGCCTCGTACCTATGACAACCCGAGAACCCTACAACAATTGGGACGCTATAGGTTTAATAATTTTGATTACAGAAATCATGAAGAAACAATAAAATTAAGAACAATCACCATAGTAAGTTCCATCAACTTCAATCACATCAATCTGTTCACAAACGAAACGCACAACAAGATTAGATTCTTCAATTTTAAAGTTGAATTATGAATCGAATAAATAATTTGAAATCGGAAATTGGATAAACCGAGTTGCCTAACCGGAACTTGAAGACCGATTACACTGATACTTTCCATAAGCTCCTTCACTTTGTTCTGATCATTGGATCTAGTTCTCATCAAAGGTCTCCGTATCTTATCCAACGGTAATTCCACTATCATCGGACCTGCACCGCCGCTTGATCCTCCGATCACCGGCGGCGATCCTGATAATCAAATTTAAAAAAAAAAAAAAAAAAAACAGAGACTCAGGTTCATCTTCAACCTTGGTTTTAATAAACTACTGTGTAAAATGGATTAGTGAGTTAGATCGTTACCGTTGGATGAAGAAGCTGAGACGGAGAAGCTCCTCGAGCAAATTGGTAATCTCATCATCAAATTCGCCATTGTTTTTGTCACCGTCTCCTTCTCTCCTCTCAATCTCTCTAAAAACAATAGTATTTGTGAACGAAATATAAAGTTTTAATACGATGTCGTATAAGTAAATTTCAAATACGGCGTCGTTATTTCGAAAATGTTGAGAAGAAAAGGGTCTGATCGAAACGGTTAACGAAGCAGAGAGCTTCTTCTTCAATGGCTGTCACTTCCTCTTCTATGCTGCTGCTGCTACGGTAAAACTCCCTCTCTCTCTCTCTCTCTCTCTCTCTCTTAATACAGATATGTGGTATTGTTGAATTTGTTGATGGCGTTGAAGTTGTTCGTGTTTTCAGGAACTTTTCTACGGCGGGGAGAGTTGTTCAATCTGTGAGAGCAACTTCGAGGATTTGCTTCTCCACGGGAGAATTGATTAGGGTTCTCCCTCATACTCGTTCCTCCTCTAGGTGAGATTTTTTTTGTGTTATGTGTTATGTGGATTATTGGAATTTGAGCTGATTTTGGTTTAATCGATTGTGTAGATTCATTTGCTCTACTCGTGCTGCTCATAACGAAGAGGCGGCTGCGAAAGCTGCAGCTTCTGTTGCTGACACCGGAGCTCCGACCATGTATGGTTTCTCTTAATTTTACATCTGAATTATGTAATGGTGGAGTTAAAATCTGAGAATTATAGTAATGTTTTATGGAGATATCTACATTTTTGTGTGATTCTGGAGATGGATTTGGGGATGCATCTGATGACCTTAGTTATTTGTTCGTCCTGATTATAAAGTTTGGATGTGATTCTTGGAAGTCTATGGTAAAAGGCTCTTTATCTATATTTTGTGGTTTTTAGATTTGACAAGATTATAGCAAAAGAGATTCCATCAGACATTGTCTATGAAGATGAGAACGTTTTGGCATTCAGAGACATAAACCCACAGGCTCCTGTTCATGTTTTGATTATCCCCAAGTTGAGAGATGGCTTGACCATGCTTGGCAATGTGAGTCTCTTTTAGATTTTTAACATTCAGTCTGTTCTCTAGCAGTTCTATAAATCGAGATGTTTGGTCTATGACTGAGAGAAAGGTCTCTCTTGGGGTTTGCACATTTGAAATCAAAAGCGGAAAACAGATAGGATAGTGTCTTTCTTGACTATACGTGTTTGCAATCCCATGCCCACAAACAGCTTATTGGACCATGTTGTGGATTCAGATAGGACAGTGTGTTTCTTGACTATTCGTATTTGCAGTTTCATGCCCGCTTCGTATTGAATCTTTGTATTTCGTATCTACTGTGTGGTGTGCTCATAGAGTCTCATCTTTGAAGCCAGTATGATTGTGTTCTGTAACGAGTAATGACTAGTGTTATGCCAGTGTTTCTGATCAATATATGTAAATGCTTTATGTTTTTCCTGCTCGTGTTCGTAAACCGATAACAAGAGGAACAAGTCATGAAATATCATGTGATAAAGAGTTTTAAGCTTTTTTTTTTGGACCTGAACTTATCTAATCCCTAAAGCGCCATCGCAGGCTGAACCAAGACACGTCGATGTTCTTGGCCAACTTCTACACGCATCAAAGATTGTTGCTGAGAAAGAAGGCATCCTGGACGGGTTCCGTGTGGTTATCAACAACGGTGTTGAAGCCTGTAAGTCTTTTCTTTTCCATCCAAACATCATTATTATCATCATCATCATACACTTACTTCCTCTTCCAGGCCAATCTGTTTACCATCTTCATCTGCACGTCCTCGGAGGCCGACAGATGAAATGGCCACCAGGTTAAGAAGAAACATTCCTGTTAAACCAAACAATTTGAGGCCAACGAGCTCCAAAATTGTCAACTCCAGTCCTGTCTTATATGGTTTATGAGTTTTTACCATGGTCAGATTTATCCAGTTGTGAGTTCCTAGAGATTAGATAGCTTCCATTTCCAATTGTAGTCGAGTTTCTCTCTTCATTGTTAGAAATAATTATCAACATTCTATATGGTTTGAGAGTGTTTCTCTCCGAAGTATCTATACATTTACTCAAAAGCGCTCTCAGATGGGCTGCTTAAAGTGCTTGTACCGGTTACTTGTTACAGTACCGACCTAGTCAGTACAGCAGCAGATGCCTTGTTCCCTCTTTATTCTCTGTGAACTAAACCTTTACCAGGTCAGTATCTGTGTCTTAAACCGCAGTAACTTAACAGTCTGTGCTACACTGCTACCTCTAGGGATTGGGAAACGAACTGATAAAGAAGCAGTTCAATCCGAACATTAAAACTAGCCTAGAAAACGTGCTTCAGGTGCTCCCAACGTCAAATCAGATATCTTCATCCTTGGACCGTCTCAACTACCAAAGATTCAGAAGGAACCTCATCAACTTATTTGTCTAAGCTCGTTGGTTTCTGAAAACTAAGTGACCTAAGTTTAGAAATTACTGTATTTGTTTTCTTTTTTTGGGTTGTAAAGATAAGTTACTTGGTAGAAGTGGCTTTCCGTTTGTATAACAAATTCAATTTTACTTTAACCAAGTGCAAACCCTTTATTAGATGAATAATGTGATTATCTCTGATTTGAATTTAGAAGATGTAGTTTACCAAAAGAAGTACTGAATACACAGAAATTTGTGAGCAGTCCATAAAACAATATGTCTAATAGAATCATAATATTGACAAAACGACAAGTTCAAACTTATAAAGGCCAATAATAGTCTGCACAATAAAATATTATTTATCTGTAAAAATTGAAGAACAAATTTCTCTTTAATTCTTTTCAAAGACATGCATGTGACTTATGTCTTTTATTAGTGGGTTCATATGAGAAAATTTGGTCTAAACCAAATTCATTTAGACCATGGATGATGGATGTTTGCAGTTTTAAAATGGTTTCTGGATTTTGGTTTTTGGTTTTAAAACTTTGAATTCTTTGGTTTTTGATTTTTGGTGTAGAATTTAGTCTTTTTTTTTTTACTTGAATGGTAGTTTGTTTTGTTTTGGGTTTTATGTTGATGTATTATATTTTTCTTTGAAAAATAGAAAACAAAATAAATAGTGATCCATGGTTGTAACGGAACACCCCCCCCAAAAAAATGGATTTTGCTTTTCTTTTTTTTTGAAAAACTGTCAAAACACTCAAAAACTAGATTCCTGGGTTTCTTGTAAATTTTGTTTTTCAAAATCATGAATGGCTACAAAATAGATTATTGCAAAAACTTTAACCAAAAACTACTTCAAAAACCAAAATTAGTCTTTGGTTCATTGCACATTACTTCTAAATTGTTTAGGATCACCGTTCTAAATAGAAGTTATGGACTTATATGTATATTGTTATATAATTTTTTGTCATTAGTATTTAAATGTTTGTTCTCTCTAAGATCATCCCCTTTATAATGTTTTGTACATAGATTATAAATTAATTCATATATTAATTGTAACAAATAAAACCTTAATTGTAACATAAAATCTTAAATGGGTTATTCCAAATTGATAGTTCATGGATATTTCAAACTTTATTTTCGGAAGATCACGTATATGGTTCCAAATATCTAGAATCACAATATTACCAATTAATTTCTACATATTTTATTGATAAACTATTTCAATTAAAAAGTTATTAAAGGAATAAAAAAATATACTCTCAATCATAAAAAAGGAATCAAATCTCGCTAATTTAACAAAATTAATCGTGATCTTCGAGATCATATTCAAAAATTAAAAATTAACCCTTAATGCTAGATTAGGACCGTGCTAGAGCACGGGTTGAAATTTCTTTTATTTATATTATAATTTTAGAATAAATATAATTTATATGATTGATTTTAAAAGTTTTTAAGGTCCTAATCTAGCATTAATCGTGATCTTCGGAATCGTATTTTATTCTAAAATTATTATATAAATAAAAAGAATTTCAACCCGTGTTCTAGCACGGGTCATAATCTAGTTTCTATTATTAATCACTTTTTATCACCTTTGAAAAAGATTATGTTTTGATTTATTTTTCCTTATGTTTTGCTACATTTTTGCTATTTTTGTATATATATATATATATAAGTTATATACATATTTCTTTGTTATATGTATATCTACGTTTTGTTGGGGTTAAATTGTGAAACATTGTCATTCAGTTTCATGATAGGTCCGCCTTTCTGTAAACCAAAGAAATATAACAAGTTCTAAACCTAAGTTCATATTTTTCACAAAACTAGTCAAACTTTAGTAATTTCAAAATAAGAACAGCTCAGTTGGCCAATAACCAGCAGACATAAGTACGGTGCTGCTGTTCCGGCATGACAGATAATCACCAATGTCCAAGGTTTAGGTCCAACGTTTGTATTTATTTATATATCAGAAAAATAGTTACATAACAAACCAAATATAATTAAACATTCTAACCTTCCATATGTGGACTGTAATGACTTCAGTTTATGGAGAGATGGCGCCTTCGATGAAGGCGCTACCACTGGTTTGTATAAAATCAGGGCATCGAAGGTTATAGCATCTCTCACGAGTGTATGCATCTATCTGCAAAACAAAAAGCAAAGTATCATGCATTAGTTTTTTTAGAAAATATTTATTTATTTTGTATAGTTTTGTCGTATGTAAATTGAAATGAAAAAGAAACATATCACATATTTACTGTCCAAAAAATGAAGAGTCTCGGCTGGTAGTCTGAGACTTTGAGTATAGTTTGGAATAAACCTAACTAGAAAGTAACAAAACAACAATTATAGTTTTAGTCATTCACATACATAAGTTTTAATTAAAATAAAACTGGTATAACAAATAATTACCAGCTAGAAATCTCACTAAAACCTAACCTGCCATCCGGTGGTGTTCATATCGCCTTTCTTGTATGAACTTGAGACGAGCCAAAACTGGCCTAGGTGAACTAGCGGACTTGAGCAATTTTCGGGTGCCCTACACTCATTGTGGCCTTTGTTCCTTAAATCTTCAATGTGCTGTTCATACCAATATACAAAACAAAAGTTATAGTTAATATAGGAAATAATAATTACCATATTCACAAAAAATCATCTATATATACATTTTTGGAGACATTTATGAAATAAATCCTAGAGTTGGAACTTATTTACAATCATGCCATTAACATTAATTTTACAATTATTTTTTATTTTAAATAATATCAAATTTGGAATCTAACTTAAAAAGATTTTCTCTAATTCAAATTTCTAAAAATATCAGACCAACACCCATAAGCATTAAATATTTTATATTTAACTAATCCATTCTCTAAAAAACTTTTGATAATAACTTATTTTCATGTGTTTGAAAGTCAAGTGATTAAACTGTTGATAATAACTTTAATTTTTAAAAAAATTAGGGTCCGAACTGACACAAATTGTTGACAAAAATTACTTCTTCACCGAAATATTTTTCAGTAGCTAATATATTAATATATAAATTTTCTATCTATACTAATAAGAAACCATTGATATAAATCAAACTTTACAAAAAAAAAAACACTCCACCATTTTAATTGACTTGCACAACTATAAATACAAAAGTGTTAAATGATATAGAGATAAAAAAAACCAAAATTACAAAGTCAAATTATAGTATACTCATATAATTATAAAAATAGAATATATTTTGTAATACTATTAGCTCTACATTGTAAATGAAAAAGAAAAATCACAAAAAATATATTTGTTGACTAAATTGAATTTAATGAATAATAAGGATATCCTAACTTGTATATAATAAACCACTACATGTAGACAATGAAAATTATACACTGCATAATGTATTGATGTAAAACTATAGTAGATTAAAAAATACAAAATATATTATATACATCTATAGCTAATATAATAAAGAAATTTTATTTTGTATTTCTAAACAAAAAATATAGTCCCGTGGTGTACCGCGGGTGAATATCTAGTTTCATATATTTATAGACAAAATATATGCTTATATTTCGTCTTTTTTAGAAAAGGAAAACATCATATTAATAATTAAACTCATACAATATTTGAAACTGATGTGTAAACTGTACATGGTGAGTAAAAAAATTATATAAAGAAACAAAGACCTGGATCTTGTGATCCTTTAGGAGAGGATGACTGAACATAAATTAATCAGTAACATGAAGCTTGTGATCCTTGAGTGAGAACATAATCAGTGAAAACAAAATATTTGAGATATATAAATATATATATATATATATATATTTTTTGACGTTATTGGCGCATGTTTATATCCGCTCCCGACGTTATTGTAAGATAAAGTTTTAGAATATGGTGTTTAGAGCATCTCCAACCCACTTCTATATTCGTCTCTATACTCTATTTTAGAGTAAAATATATTACTAACCTACTTTTAAATTTATCTAAAATAGAGATTGCTATGTTTTACTAGATATATAGAGAAACTTTATTCTTACTCTATAATAAAGTTAAACTTTTTTAATTACAAAGTATTCATTTAAATTATTATTATTATTATTATATTATTATTATATATGATAAAAAAGTTAGTTTTAACATTTTATAACTAGAACCAAAATAAATAAATAAATAAATAGATAGATAAATAAAATTCTTTTTAGTTTAAACTTGATTTTTTTTTTTTACATAATGATTCTTTTAAGAAAATAGTTTATTTGCAATACTTATAAATAGGTTAATTGTAAATGGATTAATTTGCAATTTTTATATGTAAAGGATATTAATACTAAAACAAAAAAAAAAGAATTTATTTGAAATATTATTTTTTAGAGAAAAAAATAGAAGAATGTATTGGAGTGGAAATCATCTATATTATAGAGTCTTTCTATTTTAGAGATAAAAATAGAAAAATACATTAGAGATGGGTTTAGGAAGTCAAATTGAGTGGAGTGCTTAATAATTAACTATAAGAGAGGTTAAAACAATTCAATAATCTTGACTTAGATAATAAGTTTTTCTTTTTATATTTAATCAACTTCTATGGGATCTATATGCCTAAAAGAGTAGTTTAAAACAATTAAACGGTTGCCAGATTTTTTTTCTTATCGTAGTTTTATCAAAATATCTTTTTTAGACAAATTTCTTCCTCTCCTTAAAAGTTCAAAATCAGTTGATATGTAAATATTTATATTTTTCTTTTGAATATAATTTAACATGTTATTCCAAAAAAAAAATATATCTTTAAGTAACAGGTTTACAAGCTTTTATCTACTTTTACCACAAAAGAATACTCATCTAATCGTTGACCAAAAAAAAAAAAGAATACTCATCTAATTGAGGCAAATGAGCTTCTGTGTCTAAATTTAGTAGACACGAAAATACTTGAAGAGAAAACATTAGAAGGAAAATGAAAAGAAGGAACAGCTTTATACTACGAAGTTGTGAATTGTGATGCTACAACTTTCATGTGGATAAGAGTTTTTTTTGTTGTTGTTGAACCTCAAAGCATGGTCAATGTCCATTAGAAGTCAGCAAAGACAATAACCGGATATATATTAACTCTGGAACTGGTATCAACCTAACCAAACCAAACCGGTTGAACTGCTTAAGTTATTTATCTGATTATTAGCTAGACAGAGAGAAGTTATGGGCCTAGTCGTGTGGCTGGTTGTGATGGACTGATGCTTGTGGCAGCTGGGGGAGGTGACGAACACCGGTGAGTTCCTCACCGTAAGAAGGGAACTCCTTCTTCACTTGCCGGTGCATGATGTCATCATCTTCTTGCCTTTGACACAAGGCACGTACCGGATTGGTAAAATGTGTGCTTTCTTCATCCATGAGTATTTCCTATTAAACAGATATGCAAACAGTTTAAAAAATGGTTATACATCATAAAGCTTCAAAACTTTATTAATATATTAGCTATCATCAGATTATAAACCATTGCCAAGAACTCACCTTTCCCTTTTCCTTATGTTTGTCTTGCTGCTGCCGCATGAACTCAAACTACATAATTAATAAACAAGAAACATGAACCATTGAAACTGTAAAAGTTGGGATATGTGTACGTTTATAAAACTGTTGTTCACCAATGAGTCGTCTAAATAATGAAACGTATGTATATAGAGTGTGTATATTATATACCTTACGAGTTCGAGCATTATGCAGAGAAGATTCAAGTTGGATCTCAAAACGAAGGAGCTCGTCGTAGTTTAAATGATTCAGGCTATGTCCTTGGTACAATTGAAGACTCAGTTTCAGATTTTCTATCTCTCTCATCATTGATTCTTTCGTCTTCACACAATTTGGACAGTGATCCTACAAGAAAATTGAATATAATTATAATCATAAGTGAGGATGTGAGATGTAAAGGTAGACATAGAGGAATCAGATAAAAAATATGGGATTGGGATGTAAGAATGTGAAAACACACTTACAGAGTCATTAATTTCCTGCATCAAATCATCTTCCTGAGTGATCCTTAGAGCATCTCCATAATCATCATACTGATCAAATGTACCAGAGCTTTGCGCATTTCCGTCTTCATTCCATAGACTCTGAACACCCTCTCCACCTTCCCTAGCCTGTGTCCCTAGAAACTGAACATCCTTTCCACCTTCAATGTCACCCGCTGACTCACTTCTAGTTAATATGGAATGAACCTCTACCCTTTTGCGTTTTCGAGTTTCTGTAGGGGATGCATCAGTGTTAGCCATCTTTTCCATACAGTTGGTGTTGTTAAGCCTGTTTGATCGGCGCAGATTAGATGGTCCTCCTTCAGGTGTGTCCTCTTGAGAATGTGATTTGGAACCAACAATTTCTGTAACGTCCTCCCTAATCTTGTTTCTAAGGTCTTCATTCTGTTTCAGTATCCACTCCTTCATGTCATTCAAGTGAGCAAGCGTGACGTACCCCGGGTCGTTACTTTCTCCGCTAACATGAACTTTGGCCGTTGGTTTTTTCTGAGAAGTATGTTTGTGGATGGTAGTAGGAGGAGGCTTGACAACTTCCTTCTCCTTCATAGAACACCTAGTAAATTGTTTAGGCTTCGCCTTATCTAGAATAGGCTTTTCTTGAATATTGACTTCTTGATTTGCTGCTTTCAAGACTGGCCATTCAAACGGTTTGAAAACATGTCCCTCGTTGATCAATTTCAACATGAAATCCACCTTAGGATCAGAAACCTCTGTTTCCCAAACCAACTCTGTTTCGTTAATTATTCCCTTAGGATCCAATGTATGTGCAACCAGAAGCTACATTACATTAAGGGAAGCTACAATGTGTTACAACATGATAAATAATAGTTATCTATTTTAGAATGAAGGGTTAGCTAACCTTGTCATCAACCTCAGCGTTGTGTAATTTAGTCTCATGAAGCAAAACTGCGAATGACAGCCCTTCAGCTGACCTCTCAGTGAAGTTACGAAGATCCAACGGATCTTTAATCCTCTCCAATATAACCGGAATGGATTCAAGAGCTTGTAACTGTAACGCTAGAGGAAAACCGTAACACGCACTCGTCTTCTGTTTCAAACGCTTTTTAAGTTTCCCTATAGGATTAGTCGCATCTTTAGGCGGCCCGAAACGACGAATGGTCGCGGTAAAAGCTAACCTCCCCCAGGGGTAATCCAAAAAGTAGTCAACATCATTCAACATCTCCACAAACTCAGGACTAACAAAGCTTTGGTCATGACATACAACAACACCATCCACAATCACAATAAGAGCAAGACAAAGCTTTTTCCAAGACGAAAACTGCTTCTTCTTATCTGTTGTTTTATCGTTTTGTAACAACATATCCAACACATCTGCGACAGTGACGATGGTTTTATTTCCGAACAGCCTATTCCACACAGACAAGTACTGATCCTTGTGCTTGTCTACCTCATCTTGTGTTGGTAACTCACTGCAACGGAGACCAGTCACAATGTGAAACTCTCTTATAGAGAAACGCATTGGGTGTCCACCGAACACGAACCACATCTCGTGTTTCTTTTCGGTTACGAGCTGTCGGGAGAGCAAACCGTGTAACAGTTTCCCTGAATGTGCGCATCGAGCTACAGGGAGTTGGAAGAGTTTACCGAATTGTGAATTCTTGATTTGTTCCCATTCTTTAGATTCTTTGAGAAGTGTGGCGATTGTACCGAGGTACTCCGGTCTTGAGTAAATGTTAAGACGTGCTCCGTCTGAGTAGCTATCGACTGGTAAGAGACGTTCCGGTAGATTAGGGTTTGGATGATCTTCGATTTGGTTCATTGCTGCACGAATCGGAACTGGAAATGATCAGATGTTACTTTTAGATGCCGAAGGAAAACAAAAAGAATCGATGTCGGGACATTTTGATTTATACCTTCTGACTGCGTGCAATTGTCGTTGTCTCCCTGTCTATTAGCCGTCGGTCTCGAGGGAAGACGTTTTCGTCGAGTTTTTTTCCGGTTCATCGGAATTTTAGGTTGATTTTGGTTTCTCCGAACACCTTTCTTTAATTGGAGAGTCCAGTGGCAATGAAGTAATAATATATCTAGTTTACTGTAGTGGCATGGAGTCGTAAATACGGTAATTAAACAGAGAAATATTTCCTTAAACCAACCCGAAAGCTCAATGTGTTTGTTGGTTAATTAGAAGAAAACAGGAAAGACAATAACCGGAAATTAACTGTCGAATTTTAATAACCGAACCATACCAAATCAAACCGGGTCAATTCTTTAGTTCATGAGCCTATGAGAGTTTGATAACTATGATGAGGTAGACGACTAGTAGTTATATGGGCCTTGGTTTGGGGGTGGTTGTGATGATGATGCTGGCTGTGGCATCTGGAGGAGCTGAAGAGCACCGGTTGGTTGTTGTTTTTCTTCCTCACAGTCAAAAAGGAACTCCTCCTTCACTTGCTCTTGCAGGCGTGTGACGCCATCATCATCGTCTTGTCTTTGACACGTCATCATCTGTCTCTCTGCTTGCCACATCAGATGCTCCCAAGAGCTTCCTCCTTGTACCTTCATATTAAAATGCAAAAATTAAGAGTTTTTTTTTTTCAACATTTATATTAATTAAAAAGCTTACAATAACATACATATAAAAATGAAAACATGATATTCTTATATTATACACACACAAAGACAGGGATGCATGTACCGGATCGGGAAAATGTTGGGTTTCAGCATCCATGAATGTTTCCTATAGAAAAGAAAAAAATAAAGTAATGAGAACATTTGAAAATATATGGTTATTTATATTATAAACATTCGAATGTTAAACAATGACTACTTTCTGATTTAGTGCAGGGGAAAACATATTACCAATGACAACAACTCACCTTTCCCTTTCCCTTAAGCTTGTTTGTTTGTTGCTGGTGTTGCTGCGTGAACTCACACTGCATAATTCCCTTTAATAAACACAAGAGTTTAGAACCATTACTTTTAAAATTTATAAAACCATTCTAACAAAAGAAAAATCTATATATAGAGTGTGTTATCGAGTGTTTAAATACCGGTCCAGTTGTGTCACCAAAATATGTACTTAAGACATACTTTTCGTTTAATAAATAAATGTCATTTATAGAGTGTGTATAAATATATACCTTACGAGCTCGGGCATGTTGAAGAGAGGATTCGAGATGAAGTTCAAACTGGAGAAGCTCGTCGTAGGTTAAGAGATTCAAGCCATGTCCATCGTACAGCTGAAGATTCCTCTTAAGATTCTCGATCTCTCTCATCATTGATTCTTTCGTCTTCGCACAGTTTGAACACTGATCCTATATATATAAGAAAATTAATTTTTATTATTAATATTTATCCTATAAGAATTTTAGCATGTGATGATATTAAATAATAATTCATGGAACTGGAAGAAATTTAATTACTGCAGGGTGGAAACTGTGATCTGCAGAGGTATGACCAACTTCTTTTTCCTTTTGGTATCTCATGATGAGATTCTCCATGCTGATGATATGTTGAAAAAAACAAAATAAAATTAGGAAATTAAATAGTGGAATACAGAAAATTGTTAATAATTATGTGTTATTTTTTGATATTCATTAACAAGAAAACTTTTTTGGATCAACATTATAAAAAACATAGCTTTCCTTAGAACTAAACCCTGAGACATGGCTAAATATCAGAAAACGATCTCTTAATTCATTGATTGAATTTTTTATTTTTTTTTAAAGGGTTCAAAATCAAGCCAAGAAAGCATATATAGGTAAATTCGGTAAAATATAAATTTTATATATGTTAGAAAAACAAAATCATTGAATACACTTCAAACAAGCGTACCAGAGTGCACATAAAGAAAATAAAAGATGCCACACTAAAATGAAACCAAGTGGTGATGATAACATCAAGAAACTCAAATTTTTGGTCTATATATTATAGAAAAGAAGATTCATTTTCTTGTTGTTTCACCAAAACAAAGAACACGTACACATGTATGAGTCTACAATTATATACATATAAGTGAAAATATATAAATGAAACCTGGTGGAGCTGGAGCAGAACTCATAGAGCTTGTTGGAGTAAGAGAAGATGATGAGACCAAGGGGGACATCGCAGAGAACAGAGAGTTCATGAGCCTTCTTTATCAGACTCTTTCTTCTCTTTGCGAATGTCACTTGCCTCCTTATCTTATCCTCTATCCTTTTTATCACTGTCTTACCTTTCCTCATCGATCTATCTTTTCTAAAACCCTAATCTATAATCTCATGAGAATGCTAAACGAGGGAGAGAGAAAGAGAAGAAAGGTGGTTTCCTTTTTCTCTTTAGTAAATGAAACCTTGAGATGATCAATTGCTATTTATATATAGACGTACTGCTACTTTCATATGTATATATCAATATCTGTGATGTTTACGGAATCTTTTTGATGTTATAAGTGGTTTTAAGTTATACTCTATACGTGATCAATTATTAATTTGAAGGCAACCAAATGGTACTTTGATCTAGCCCGGTTTGGGAGGCTCATCAAATAAGAATACGTACATAACTACATAAGAATGGTACTTTGAGCATGTTCAATTAATAAATTAAACCGGCCGGTCTTGGACACTTGTTAGGCCATCTTTATTGGGACATCTTTTACACTGATCTTAGGTATAAACAAATAGAAAAAATTCAAACAGTAGAAGAACAAAGAAAGAAATGATCTTGAGTAAGATCTGATCTTAGCATTGATCTTCATATTTTTCTCTCTTCCTCTCTCTTACTTTACTATAATATTATTATCTCATTATAATATTATTAAAAATATTTTAAGATCAGTTATGCCATTAAGGATGCCCTTACAGTTCTTTGTAAAAATTTAAAAGTTTAACTAAATCAAAACAAAAGTTGAAAGTATATATAACCAATTAGGATTTATCCATTTAGATAGACTATACGGTATTGAAAGTATAAATTAAATAAAAAGTGTTACATTTATGTGTGTGTAGGATTAGTGCTTATACACCAACATTTGACTGTTAGTTCTATTTTCCTTACGTAAAGACTTTACCAAAGTTAACAATTCAACTAAACAAAAAAAGAAGCTAAAAGTTCAATAATAATCTCAAAAATATTGCTACAGTTTATTAAATTTCCAAATTAATGTTTAATAGTATGTTTGAATCCTGAAATTATAAAGTTGATATCGACATTTAACAGTTGGGACCATATAGGTCCATGTGATATCTCTGCACCTCCGATTCAGTAGAAGTAAGTTAAGTAACCATTATTCCTCGAATTAATTAATAGTAGTCTTTTTTTCTAAGAATAAAAACCTGTAAGAAAATAAAATAAAAACCTGTTAGAGATGTATCAAAATCCATTTTTTTAAGTAGGATCGTATTAAAAGAAAACTTTAAGATCGTTAATTAGAAACTTTGATTCTATTTTTAACGTGGAAACATAAATAGAAATATATATTAGTAGTATAATCACACATACAATCGAAATATCAAACCATCACAATTTTAATGTTTCAGATTAAAACATTTCTGATATGTCGTTAAAGTTAAATCATGTTTGCATTCCTTAAACTTGAAATATTTTTAACACGTAAATAATTAATATACGTAGTTAAAAATAAAGTATTACAATAGTTGGTATTAGAAAAAGAGAAATGAAAAGTCTTACCAAGATTTAAAACCAAAAAAAAAAAAGTCTTCAAGCCTGATTCATGATTGCGTCTCAGAGATCATGCACAAAGAGTTGTGCTCATAAAACTTGACCAATTACATATATTATTATTCCATAGTTAACAAAAAAAAGAAAGATTTGGTACAATACAAAGTTACAAAGTAGTCAAAAACTTAAACGTGTTTTTAAGAGTTTCCCAGAAGTTTCCAACAAAGTCTTTTATCCTCATTTCTTTTTACATCTTCTTGATATTAACAACACCAACCAAAGAAAGAAACTAAAATAATCTCTCATCTTTTCTCAGATTTCCAAATTGACCCGTCGGTGATCCTTCATCTCTCCCTCTTTCTCTCCGATCAACCATGGATCTCCAACCAGAAGAGCTTCAGTTCTTGACCATCCCTCAACTACTTCAAGAATCAATCTCAATCAAGAAACGATCTCCAAGAACCTTCTACCTCATTACCTTATCTTTAATCTTCCCTCTCTCCTTCGCCATCCTCGCTCACTCCCTCTTCACTCAACCAATCCTAGCCAAACTCGACAAATCCGACCCACCGAACTCAGATCGCTCACGTCACGATTGGACCGTTCTCTTGATCTTCCAGTTCAGCTACTTGATCTTCCTCTTCGCCTTCTCTCTCCTCTCCACCGCTGCTGTTGTCTTCACCGTCGCTTCTCTCTACACAGGGAAGCCAGTTTCTTTCTCCTCGACTCTCTCAGCGATTCCCAAAGTCTTTAAAAGACTCTTCATCACTTTCCTTTGGGTTGCTCTGTTGATGTTTGGTTACAACGCTGTGTTCTTTGTCTTCCTTGTGATTCTCCTCGTTGCTCTTGATCTTAACAGTGTTGGTTTAGCTGTCGTAGCTGGAATCATTATCTCTGTTCTCTACTTTGGTGTTCATGTGTTTTTCACTGCTTTATGGCATTTAGGTAGTGTGATCTCTGTTCTTGAACCGGTTTATGGACTAGCCGCTATGAGGAAAGCTTATGAGTTGCTTAAAGGAAAGACTAAGATGGCTATGGGTTTAGTCTTTGTTTACCTTTTACTCTGTGGGTTGATTGGAGTTGTCTTTGGAGCTATTGTGGTTCATGGTGGAGGGAAGTATGGAACTTTCACTAGGACTTTGGTTGGTGGTTTGCTAGTTGGTGTTCTTGTGATGGTTAATCTTGTTGGTTTGCTTGTTCAGAGTGTGTTTTACTATGTTTGCAAGAGTTATCATCACCAGACCATTGATAAGACTGCTTTGTATGATCATCTTGGTGGGTATCTTGGAGATTACGTGCCTCTTAAGAGTAACATTCAATTGGAGAACTTAGACATTTGAAGATGATATCTCTGGTACTCTTCTCTCTTCTCTTATTATCATTCTCTCTTGCTCTCTGTAGTAGTATGTAATGTAAACATTTGAGAAGAAGAAATGTGGAATCTGAATATTAGTTTTTGATGTAATGTGTACGTATTAGACTCAAGACTCTTTGTTGTTATTGGCTTTGATTTGATAATTGATCCATGATTTGAACGATTTTTGAGTTTGTTGTTGAAGATCATGTTTTGATTCTTCTATAATTGCTGATCATTGTCATCTGTGAAAATTAGGAGGGAAAATGTTAGGTTCGTAGATGCCTAAGTTGATCATTATTATTGGAGGAAGCGACTTGTGTTAGTATGTAATTAGCTGTAGGATTTGACCTTTTGGAACCTACACTATGTTTAGGTAGTCGGAGCAATTGTGGATACTAGTGATTTATTTTGTAATTGTGGATGATTCGGAAATTTGGTTTAGATACGTTACATTAATACAAATCGAATGGAAACCAAATTTCAAACATAATACGAAGAAAATGACAATAATATTTTCATAACTTTTATATGATTTATATCCATAAGTTTATTTGTTAACAAAAATGTATGTTGTAAATATAAATTTAGATGGTGATGTAGCAACGACTAACACAAAATCAGTATGCTAAATATCGTGATCAATGAAACCAATTTGATAAAGAAAATGCATTACGGTATACAATCTCAATTCCGTTTACTTGTCAACCAAAATGTATCAATCAAATGTGATATCAGTAAGCCAAATCGAAAGAAAAGAATCTATTAAGATAAAAGTTTACACTTCATTTTAGCAATGGGAGGTAACATGTCATGTCCAAGATTCGAAAACATAGGCAAAGACAAAGTGGAACGAATCTATGTTGTTCATGTCCCAAAGGTAACTAAACTTTTGATGATATACTTGAATAAAACCGTAGTATGTTGGTTCCATAGTATTCTTTTGTTTACTTCAATGAATGGTACCAATTATCAAGCTGAACTCTAATTGGGCCTTTTATTTCTGAAGTGCGTTCAAATCTGTATTTTATACTTTTAATCGTAGGCCCAACAGAAAATCTTCACGGTTTAGAATTTTCGTCAAGAACGTAGAGAATAAAAAATAAAGAAAGTCACTTATTTACAAAATAATATTGAAGAATTGTGTTGACAAAAAAAAAAAAATAATAATATTGAAGAATTGTAACTTCTTATTTTGATTGTCAAAATAGTTGACTTATTTTTTATGCGTCGACAAATTATTTTGGACGTTGTTATTTAGTCAAGGATAGGATAGATTTTGTGGGTATACACTTGTATAAATAAACCATAAATTTGGACGTTAGGTTCAAGTTCAACTGACATATAGTACTAGCATTAATTTGATTATGGAAAATTTATTTATTGACACTACGATTCGATTTAGATCCTCACCGATTCATTTGGAATAATAACATTTGGAGAATTGTGAGATAAATTGTCCATTAGAAAATTATCAAAATATAGAATATGGTTTTACGACTCACGTTATTATTTTGAAATCGCGGATTGTTTATACAACATGAATAACACTATTCCATACGATTGAAGCACAAATTTTAAAACTGAACGATCAGGCATGATTAACAATGGTTATGAAATGATGTAGACATGTTATCAAACAAATAATGTATGTAGACTCTCTCGTAGATTCTCAATGAACGTGTGGAAATGCAATTCCAATGCATGTGGGTCAAGCCCACCTCATGGACTTGATTCTTTTTGGTAAAACTCATGGACTTGTTTTTATTTGTAACGTATCTCTCGTTCTCTCTCTTTGGTTGACTAAGGAAGATTTACATGTATATTTAAACACTTTTTAAACAACCATCCGTGGCTGGCCATCATTGATCAAACTATTAAATTGATTTCCTAAACTAGAGAGATACTCGAGGAATTATAAAAACGAAAAAAAAGACTAATGAGAGAAAAGTTAGACAATACTATGTTAATTGGAATTCTTATGTGAATTTATCAAGTAGCTAGTTTTTTGAGTATAACAATAATTCAAGTTGGAGAATGGAGATCTTTTACATATCCAATCTTAAGGGAATTTTATATTACCACGTGTAATTTAGTTTTAGGAGAATCATAGCTGATTAAATAATTTGTGTAATTTACGATTTTTCCCCCCAATACATCAATTAGGCATTAGCAAAGACTACGAAAATCTAAAAGTAGTACTTGTTTTGTGAATCATGTTTTCCCCCAATATATCAATTATCAATTAGCAAAGGCTCTACGTAAATATAAAAAGAGTACTTGTTTAGTGAATCATGTTTTTTGTTTTTCGGCTAAGGATGAAGTTGTCGTCAAATGTCACTTTTGTCTAACCTAGGTGCGACAAAATAATAATCGGGAAGATCTGAATCACCCTTTTTAAGCAACCCTTGATACGGAATATTCCAAGGATCTAATTTTTGTGATATACTAATATTCTTTATCATAAGTATCTTAGTAAATCTTAGCAGGCAAAATATATTGCTTCAATGTGTGTTCATATAGTCATATATACCTGTACTCCATACTTGAAAACTAAAACGACTATTTGTTGCTTCAAAATGGAATATTCATAAAAAAAAACAATGAATTTTCTAGATTTCGATGAACTCGCCAGTGAGTGCTTGCTCTCTCAAGGGTTGGCGAAACAACAATTTTTTAATGATAATTAAACATAAAAAAGGAAAAAAAAAAGTTCACGTATATAATTTTCTTCTAAATACGGAATCTAATAATTTAATCTAGTATAATAAGAACGCAACAGACAACTACGTAGAACCTAAAGTATAGATTAGATTGCGATATTGATTCGTTTTATATTATAACATTATTATGCTATGACAATTCATGTTAGGTTAAGGTCTATTCGACTATTATGCGTTTAATAAAATATTCAGAATATGACGACTTCTTTTTTTTTGTCAAACCACTTGTATTTCATTACTCAAAGGAGTTGTTCAAACAAGCATTGCTTAAGTTACAAGATAAAAGGGCATTCCCCAATGCCAAAACAACAAGACTACAAAGTAAAGATAGGATTAATCGGCAATGGATTCTTGAGAGCTTTGAGCCAAATTCTTGAAGAATCTTGGTACATGTGAGGTCAAGATTGTCGATAGGCTCTTCCATGAACAAATCAATGGATGAGGAGATAGCCACTGTCATGAGACTAGTTGGCGTTAGTAGAGGGGTCATAGCTGCACTTCTCACCGGTTTGAGAAGGTCTACAAAAGGTAGTAGCTTGACAATATTTCGAGCAAGGTTTAGTGTGCTCTGAAGCTTGGAGATATTTGCTAGAGTTGTCGCCGGGTGCAAACTGACCTTGGACAGACCAAAGCCAAAGCCAAATAACGGACAGCTTGAATTCGGGATCAATAAGCCATAAATCTTCCAGCAATAGGGTTCACAAAACAAAGCCAAACAAGATGCTAGTACCATAATTCTCAAGGAATTAACGCAAAGCCATAGCAACAATGATGAATTACTTCTCAATTGGATTCCATAGAGTATGTAATCTTGATCACACCATTGGCTATAATATGACTTCAGCAAATGGAACACAGGATCGTATCTGGGCTTACTTGGATTTAGAGTTGAAGCACCAATTAATTGTAAATTTTCCCCGCAGTTGGTTGAATGACCATGACGAAGCTCTGTGATCACGGGGCTTGAATGCAGGGTAATGAGGAAGTGTTGGTAACCGCCATTCCGTGGATCCGGGGTCATAATGCCTTCCTTCCTCATTCCAATGGTGTGGTTATTATCTAGAAACAGGAATCCTAAAAGCTGTGTGCTTTGATGTGGAGAGTTCGTTGATGGATTTCTTCTAGCCAGGGTTTGCAATTGATAGTGGCTGAACCAAAGCAGGGATGTCGATAGAGTTTGCAGAAGGTGTCGTACGTTCTTACAAACACAATAACGAAGAGGCCTTGACAATAGGTTTAGCGAAAGTTTAAGACTGCTGGACCTGGATTTAAAGGTGATGGGCTTTGCTTTTGAAAAGCTTAACGGGCCGATAGATAGTGCAAGGCCCACCAGAAGAAAACCTAATTTCTTGATGGTTGACCAAGTTGGAATGGTTGTGCGGCGGCGGCTCATCGGAGATGGTGAAGCTAGTTGCAGAGAACCGTGCATCTCCGGAGGACAAGGCATCAGTAGGAACCAACCATAGGTTTGGTAATAAGCTGAAACGGAAAACCACAGGAACAGATCGTCTTTGGAGAGATGGACTGCTAATCTGAGAAAGGAGGCGCCGTGTGCCGTCGACGTCTCCACCATGAGAGTTGCGGCTGCTTGTCCAGATAGGAGCTTGCCTGCTAAACTCGGTGCCCAAACAGAAGCTTTCCCAGGTGTAAGCAAACAGTCAGATCGGAAAATATGCACCGCATCTGTCTGTGGATCCGATAACCCGGATAATGTATGGAGAGAGAAAGGAGGGCGGTTCACCGGAAAGCGCCATTGCTCTTTGTCTCTGTCGAACTTATGTGCGTCGGGATCTGATGGGTTCAAAAAGATTTGTAGCCAAATTGAAAATGGGGAAAAATTAAAAACAGGAAAGCAAGAAAGAGAGCATAAGAGAGTGGAGAGAGGACAATCCCGACGCCGGCGAGCTAAAGCTCCACCGGCGTCGGGGGAAGTTAGCACGGGTGAGTTCTCGATGTTAGTGCCCGAGAGAGAAAAAAAGTGTAACGACCAAAACTCACTTGTTTCTACATACTAAAGACAAAAAAAAAATATGACGACTTCTAAAATCTAAACTTCTTAATGACATTCAATTAGAGACTAATTATTTTTTAAAGACACTATATATATGTGTATATATATTTTTGTTTTGATAAATTGCAGAAGTTCAGAACCTTTGATCTATAATCTTTTTCAATATCCGAAACCAGATTTTAGTCCATTTCGATTTTTAAAAATGCATCTCCAATCCAAAAGGTAATTGAACCCGAGGTACAAGAGAACCAACCCATTTTACTACAACTAGGCCTCTACCCTTTTGGTTTGGTTTTTTTTTTTTTTTTTCATCTTACCCTTTTGGTTTGTTTGTAAGGAGCTTTTGATGAGATAATTAATTCAATATGCAATTGGTTCTAGAGGTATTTCATCATATCCATATTATCTTCTTCCAAATTTGAAATTTCTTCGTTTGTTTCTACATTGTGAAGGATTTTTCACCGAACTGTCTTAAAGGCATAGGCACGTTTCTTTCTTAAGCAGATTTTGGTTTTATTTTTTTTGATAAAACAAAAACTTAATTATGTAAATAATTGTTCAACCTTGACACTCAGGTTCAAATGCTTCTTTTGTATAGAGGAGTTAAATATGACATCTTAAGTGGTGCCCACGTACAGAAAATGTTTTTTTGGTCGTTTCGTTTCAAAATTGTCTTTGGTTTCTGTCTTTCCTGAACCCTATTACGCATAGCACGTGATACACGTGTGCGTATGAGTACCAATAACAAACACGTCTGGTAGTTTCTAACTTGGATTTACAAAAGTAGCTAGTTAGGTTGCTTTGCTTGGGTTCACCTTGGCTTCACAACCAAAAAAAATAGTAGTAGTAATATGTTCATTTGGGTGATTAAACGACCTTCATTTCTCGAGTTAATAATAGAAAACCATGACCCAAAAAATAATAATTGGACCAGCTTTGTTTGTTGTTATTCCTTTTCCGGACAAGGACCACTTTTTTTTGGTTACCGTATCAGCTGTCTTATTGTTACATTTAGGTACAATCACGTGCCTTTCAAATGAGTCCATACAAATAGTATAGGAACTGTTATACAAGAACATCAAATGATTTTGTTCAAAAAAAAAAAAAACATCAAATGACATGATATATCCAAAGCTTTCTTGATTCTATAGATATATCCAGTGTTCAAGCTTTAGTAAGTTTTAATATCGTCAATAAGTTGATTTTATGATAATATATAGTTTGGTAATTTCGGTTTATGATATAGGTATATGTAACAAAGTCAAATTTAATTCACGAAAGAGATATGACGAAGGTTTTGACTTTTGGTAACCGTGAAACTATATACTGTATAGTAATGAATTATAAACATTATCTAATAGGCAAAATTGAAAAGGATTACAATAAGGTAAATTGCACCTCCTAGATTTAAATATTTTATTTGATAAAATAAGATAACGTGTCTTTTAGAAAACTTAAGAAAGAAAAAAAACCCCATTGCGGTGTAATTATATATTTGTGTGTGTGTGTGATAAAGATGTGTGTATATATATTTCTAAACAAGCATTATCTTGGATGCTACGGGATCTATTTGTGAACATCTTTTTCTTCGAGCCAAAGTCTAATGTTTGAACATATAAAAATGGAGTATAGTATAAATAGTATAATTGATTAATTTCCAGTTGGACGCTAATTTGTTTTTTTATTTGGTTACCCAAAACGGTAAAGTACGAGACCGCATCCGCATGCTATATAAGTCTTATCATAGCCTAAACGAACAGCGTCCTTTGATCTAATCAACGTGTTTAATTAGCCTTTTTTAAGCAAAACTTTTCACAAGGGTCTAATCGAAAAAAGGAAATGTTGATATTTATATAGTGAATTTACTTGGGTTGAGTCCTAGCGGCTAGCCGCAGCGGAGTTCTTGTCCAAAAATAATTTCTGGTCGGGAAGAATGTGGTTAGACTTAGACGTAGTTGAGATGCACGTAAATTTCCATTCGAAAACATATAATGCTTTCTAAGTTTTTTAGAAGGTCGTCACGTGCTAGAAGAGAGATACAGTAGTAATATGGAAAGTGAATTATATTTAAAAAACAAGAAATATAAACTCATTAGCAGACAATGTGTTATGCATGGCTCATTGCGTAGAGTTCGTCAAAAAAGCTAAATAATTCGTTGACCTTCTCATATATAACTTCGATCAAGCAATTTCATATGTCTTTGCTGGATTTACCAGTCATAAATCATACAAGAAATATAAATTAGTTTCGTTATATATCTTATTATACAAGAGAAAGTTTTTTTCGTACTTTTACTAGCATTGCAACATTTGGCACTATCTCTCTGTGACACATGTCCTCATTTATTTTATTTATTTATTTATTTATTTATTTTTAATTTAATTAATAAGTTTTACAAAATTATATTAATATTAATTCCAAAACATTAATTTTGGTACATTTGACATGTATTTTTAAATAAAAATTTCTATATAAATTCTTTTACCGAAAACATTATCCATTTACTATCGCATAATTGATATAAAAAACTTCACACAATTTTTCGACATTGTATTTGATTTGTCTTTCATTATATAAAGTTATAAAATTATCTGACTACTTTATAATAAATTTACAATCACATAATTGATACATCTACTTAACATTTAAAAAACATCAAAATAGTTTTGTAATTTTATAAACATTAATTTTTACACATTTAAAAATCATAGAACCTTTTCTTTCGTTAATTGAGTAGACAATTCAATTAGTCAGCTCCATTAAAATCTTTTTAATTTAAGAAATTAATAACATACTAATTATGAAATAATATCATGCACTAAACTCTTAGTAACTTAACTCATTTGTTATAAATAGTAAATTTTCCTTTCATTACAATATATACATCTCCACACAAATTTAGAAATTTTTTTGATGGTATAGTTAGTCAGTTGAATGAATTAAATTTATAGTGAAGATGACTAAAATTATAAATATTGAAAAAATAATATTTAGTCTAATGATATATTGTAATATACTGAAACTTGATACTATTTTATTTAAATTTAAGAAAAGGAAACATTTAAAAATGAAAAATGTCACATAATACAAATTTCTGTTTTTTAAAAAAGCATATCAAGAAAAATTGTACAAATGTATTTTTTGTCAACTATAAAAATATGTCATCGGGTTAATTTATTTTATTATTAAAATTATTTGTTATTTATTACTTAAAACGATGAAAAAACAACAAAAAATGTTTACATTAGTTATATTTAATATAATATAATACTTAAATCTCATTATCATAGATATTAGTGTCTTTGGATTTGAAAATGACGTATGTCAAAAGAAGAAATAACATGTGGTAACCAAAAAAAATATCGCCTGACATTTATACAAACTTTGTGTCAAATGAAATTCATAAATCTTCACATATATAAAAATATTATTATTTTATAGCCAAATTATGGATGTCATATAGAGAGCCTACAAACAAAATCTAATTATGTGGGCATCAAAAAATATTTTTATCGGCATCCATATAAACTTTTGATATCAAAATATGTATATCACATTTTTTTCTAAACTTCAACTATCTAAATTAAAATATGTAATTAGTTGTGTTTTAAACAGTTCAGTGTTGAAGTTTCATCCATTTAATACACATTTTACATTTTACACACTAAATTTTGCTTAATGTTTAATTGGTGGGTACGTGAAATAGTAAATTTTTTTTTTTATAAAAGCAAAGGTAAATGGAAAATGAGTAGATAGAACATTTGTATTTTTTTTTCATTTTATTGACAAGGAAGTTTATTGTCCGTGGACTTATTTATCTTCTCTCCAAAGCGAGGCCAATTATGTAATTGAATTTTTCTTTGGAGAGCAGACTATTTTTTACATTTATATTAATTATTCTATCAGAACACCTATAAGTTTTCAAAAATCAAAACCATTGAAACTGAAGAAAAAAACTTAAAAGATCTATTGATGTGAATTGACTGACTTTAAAAACGAAAACTTCTAAAAAACCTAAACAAAATAATGTTTGATGAGTGAGGTTGGTGAGAATGAAATTTTCTCATTTGGTACAACTTGATATTCTATTTGTATTAAAATTAATCAATACCACAAATTATTTATATTTGATTACATCTTTTAACATTATATACACATCAAAACTGTCTTAACAATTAAATATGATAATGTTTTAAACAGTTCAGTCTTGAAGTTTCATCCATTTAATACACGTTTTACATTTTACACACTAAGTTTCCAAAAACCAAACCAGTTAAATTGAAGAAAAAAAATCTTAAAAACATCCATTGATGTGAATAAATTGACTTTGGAAATGAAAACTTCTAAAAAAAACTAAACAAAATTATGGTTGATGAAAGAGATTGGATGAGAAAGAAAATTTCTCAATTGGTACAAGTTGATATTCTTTTTTTTTTATTGAATTTAATCATGACCACAAATTATTTATATTTTGTTACATTTTCAACATTATATACACATTAAAACTGGCTTAACAGTTAAATATGATGATGTTTAACAAAATTGGGCAGACAATTAAATATCATGATGTTTAACAAAATTATGCAAACAATCAAATATGATGAATCCTAATTTTATTATTAATTATATATGAAAAATAAGCTGTTCTTAGTACTTGGAAATAATTTTTACTGGAATCTTTTCTTATTAAAATAATCTTCCCAAAGTTTAATATATAAATTTATCCTCAATATTAATAAAAAACAAATTGAACGTTGAGGCTATTTTTATCAGTGAAGTATAGAGGTTCATAAATTATTTCTAGAAAACAGTATTTGATATATTTCTAGACAAAAAAAAAATTGTGCAAATTAAGAAAAAGTAGATACATATATCTAACATATACTATAAATTTTAAAGTGCATTGAGAACTTTTAATTATCAAGAGTCTTTCTCAAATTTCATAATTTATAATAATGTAAACAAATAATTTAAATTATTATTCAAAATTAATATTGCATGCATAACTCACCCATCGCGTGAGTGACTTTCTAGTATATATATATATTTGTTTATTTCAGACTTTCGTTACAGTTTGATTAGACACACATTGCGGTCCAGTTGATTAATTTTTTTTTTCATAATTATTATCAGTTATCCAAAATTTTCATCAATTGGAGTATATATTCAGTTTAAATTATTTATCTCATAAAATCAGCTTTTATCAGTTTAAATTATTATTGCACAAAATTATACTTAAATTAATACATTCTATAGTTATTTCTGTTTTATTTAACAAGGAGTTAAAGCCAAATTTGATCAGTTAGCCATCCTCGGCAAAGCAATTGAACATGACTTGGTGTGGCTTTGAATAGATGGAGAAGAGTATATTCCACATCTGAACTAATACGCGGAAAAACTCTATAAACCGTTAAGTTTGGTAACTTTTACCGTTCATTTCTAGAAACTACAAATCAATCATGTAAAATTAAAAATGTTATGCAATATAAATTTTACACGATTATATATATTAAAGTTTTCTAAATTTTTAAATGTAAACATAGATTACCCATCACGAACGCTTCAGTTTGATATATTATTTGTCAATATTTTACAAACTTGATGGTAAAAGTCGGACACTATTACATATTATTTTTGATTTCTAAAAATAAAGGATAAATTTGTAAAAATTAACGACTCACAAAGTCTTTTTAACACAAAATCCTTCTAATTAAATAATGTCGTAGTTATAGTTCCTAATAGCATATTTAATATGAGTTTATGTTGTTTTATTTTCCTAACCGGTATGTGAATTAGTAGATATGACTCCATCAACGGAGATGTGAACAAATCCGTCTAAAAGCCGACTAGTTCATAGCCAGTAGTAGCCATCATAAAAGAAAATAAAGTTGGCAGTTCCGAAGGAGGTAACTAATGTTGGTGAGTTTTGCAGGATTAATTAATCATATATACATTGAGAAGGGTTTGATTGTTGATATGTGATGACTATATTAGAGATTATATCTCTGGTTTACGACCAAAAAAACAAAATCTCTGGTTTAGTATTATAGGTAACTCGATTAGTACAGTTTGATTATTACATGTGGTTCAGTGACTTGTATTTAAGCTTTACATTGTACACATATATTTCGCTCAATGAAAGTTTCACAGTGATTTGATATGGTATCACATCAAAATTCCCAACCTTCATTCACTACTTCCACTTAATTCAATTCTCTGATTCTATTCAGTTTTCGATTCTTCAGTCCATTAGTTTTGAGATTTTGGCTCTACCATATATATCAAAATAATTATGAAACCTTCATTATAGTGAAAATGTGTACAAAGCTAAAGCTTAAATAAAAGTAGAAAATAATCATTAGAAAATGATGTTACAAGCTTTATAGGGAGGACATTAAGAATACACTAATTCCAATTTAGTTACAAATTTACAACTTTAATACTAATTAGTACATATGTCTATAAATAACAAATATATTAAATAAAAAATTTCCTGCACGGCTGCACCTTCCAGATACACTACCCCACAAATGAATTGTATTTGTATCTCTGTAATGATTCTAACAATTTTTAAAAAGTTAAAACACAAGTCATAAACATGGAAGTAAATTTGAATAAATTAGGTAATGTCGCCAAAAGACAAAGACAGTTTTAGTAAAATACAAATCCCAATTTAAAGAAAATAAAATTAAAAGTGTAACGCTAATTATCAAATTAAATTAAAAAGAACAGCTAATTTTTATGTAAATCCCTCCACATCCACATCCTCCTCCTCGTCCTCGTCGTCGTCGTAATCATATAATCCCCACCCCAGTTCCTCCTCCTCCCTGTCTCTCTCTCTCTCTCTCTTTTCTAAAAAAAGCTGGTTGCTTTACTCTGTAAAACCAGAGTAAAAAATAATAATTAAGAAATCAGTTACTTCTTTCGATTCTCTTAATCATCATCATCATCACCTGTAAAACTCAAAAACAAAACAAAAACCCAAATTCTGGTCTGGTCATTTCGATAGCTTCGATCATCTCTGTTTCATTCTCCAGCTTGGGTTTAGTTTTTTTTTTTCCCTGGGTTTTAGTTTAGTGTGAAATTTTGATTCATTGGTTGAACATAGCCTACCAAAACGTTAATGCTCTCTCCAGAACGTGGAAAACATTTTTCCTCTTTACTGAAGAATTTTCAAAGCTTGGGTTTTTTGAAGGGTTCTCTTTGAATAAAATAAAAATCCAAACTATTTTGGGTTTTTTTTATCTATAGAAATTTTTGAATTTTTTGCCAAATTCAGAGAAAAGTTTTATACTTTAAATTGGATTTGTCTATTAGTTCAGAATTGGGATGCAGGTCATAAGTAGATGTTTGCCATTTTGTGTATGTATTGTTTTATTTCTCCTTTTAGGGATTTTTTTGTGTGTAGATTCTCTGGTTTTAGATGATACAATTTTGATCTCTATAGCTTAAATTTATCGAATCCAAAAGTTACAATTGAATTTCTTTATCTGGGTTTGAGGATTTAGAGGAGATTTTAGGGTTCTGGGTTTTTGCGTTTTTAGATTCCAAAGATTAGATTTTTAGTTTTCTTGAGAGAGTAGAAATGGCGGCAAGAGTCGAAGCATCAAGTGGTGGTGGTACTGGTGAGATTGATGAAGAGGGTGGTGATGGGAGAGGTACTATGTGGGATTTGGATCAGACACTTGATCAAAATATGGATGAAGAAGCTGGTCAGCTCAGGAACATGTATAAAGAAAAGGTTAGATACATAATTCTTGATTATATCTTTCTCTTGTTTATATCGATATTAAGCTGCCTCAGAGTGTTGATTTGTATTGGTTTTGGTTGTTTAGTTGCTCTTACACTGTTGTTAATTTTGCTACCTGCATTGGCATAGAGACATAAAAGAGAGATTTTTTTTAGTTTGGGGGTATAATGTAGTTACGGTTTTGTGCAGAAATTTTCGGCGTTTTTGCTTCTGCAGCTTTCGTTTCAGAGTCTTGGTATTGTCTATGGAGATTTGGGAACTTCTCCTCTATATGTTTTCTATAATACATTTCCTCGTGGGATCAAAGACCCTGAAGATATCATTGGAGCTCTATCACTAATCATATATTCCCTCACACTCATCCCTCTCCTCAAATATGTGTTCGTTGTATGCAAAGCAAACGATAATGGTCAAGGTAGTATACATGTTATGCGTTTTTATATTTTCATTTGGTGTTTTTTGCTATGTGTATTGTGTTGGTTTTGAATTATCTCTTGTTTTGGTGATTTAGGTGGAACATTTGCTCTCTATTCTTTGCTCTGTAGACATGCAAAAGTGAGCACAATTCCGAACCAACACCGTACTGATGAAGAGCTTACAACTTATAGCCGTACTACATTTCATGAGCATTCTTTTGCTGCCAAAACCAAGAGATGGTTAGAGAAAGGCACTTCTAGGAAAAATTCGCTACTTATTCTCGTTCTTCTCGGTACTTGCATGGTGATTGGTGATGGAATCCTTACTCCTGCCATTTCGGGTAATGTATTTATCCACTGACCTTCCAAATGTATACATTTTTGTTTTCTCTATCGGGAAAGTGTCTCATTGTGTTTAATCTGTTGCAGTCCTATCTGCTGCCGGTGGACTCAGGGTAAACCTTCCTCAGATAAACAACGGTATTGATTACTACGTTAAGTCTTTTATTTCTTGTTACGGTGCCCATTTATGTGAGTGTTGATTACTTTAGGTTTTTGATTGTTGTTACAGGTGTTGTTGTTCTTGTTGCGGTTGTGATATTAGTGAGCTTGTTTAGTGTACAACATTATGGAACAGACAAGGTTGGGTGGCTTTTCGCTCCCATTGTGTTTCTTTGGTTTCTCTTTATTGCAAGTATCGGTATCTTCAATATATGGAAACATGATCCAAGCGTTTTGAAAGCTTTTTCTCCTGTTTATATATATCGATATTTCAAAAGAGGAGGTCAAGATCGTTGGACCTCACTTGGAGGCATTATGCTTAGTATCACAGGTAAAGAGCCTTATATTATTCTTCTTACCCTTTTTGTTATTCATTCTTTTGATGTCTATCTATTTTCAGGGATTGAAGCTCTATTTGCGGATCTATCTCACTTTCCAGTCTCGGCTGTGCAATTGGCTTTTACTATTATTGTGTTTCCTTGCCTCCTTTTGGCCTATAGTGGACAAGCTGCGTACCTTAGAAAGTACCCTCATCATGTAGAAGACGCATTTTATCAATCCATTCCAAGTCTGTTATCTCACCTTTATATGTTTTTGTTTCTATTGAGGGATAACCTGTGGTCAGTAGATTCTGATGGAAGTTTCTGTTTTTGTTTTCGTTGTTGTTGCAGAAAATGTATATTGGCCAATGTTCGTAATTGCAACTGCTGCTGCAACAGTTGCAAGCCAAGCCACAATATCAGCAACTTTCTCGTTGATCAAGCAAGCTTTGGCTCACGGTTGTTTCCCTAGAGTTAAAGTCGTGCATACTTCTCGGAAATTTCTTGGTCAGATTTACGTTCCAGACATCAACTGGATCCTCATGATTCTTTGCATAGCTGTCACCGCTGGATTCAAGAACCAGAACCAGATAGGAAATGCTTATGGGACAGCAGTTGTGATTGTCATGCTCGTGACTACGCTTCTCATGATGCTGATCATGATACTGGTTTGGCGGTGCCATTGGGTTCTAGTCTTCTTATTTACCTTTCTATCCCTTGCCGTGGAATGCACTTACTTCTCGGCTGTGCTCTTCAAAGTTAACCAAGGCGGATGGGTTCCGCTGGTCATCGCGGCGGCGTTTCTCGTCGTCATGTATGTCTGGCACTATGGAACACTCAAGAGGTATGAGTTTGAAATGCATAGTAAAGTCTCAATGGCTTGGATTCTTGGGCTTGGTCCTAGCCTTGGTCTTGTCCGTGTTCCTGGGATAGGCCTAGTTTACACCGAGCTAGCTAGTGGAGTCCCTCACATTTTCTCTCATTTCATCACAAACCTGCCGGCAACTCACTCCGTTGTGGTCTTTGTCTGCGTCAAGAACCTTCCCGTCTACACTGTCCCACAGGAAGAACGGTTCCTTGTAAAAAGAATCGGACCAAAAAACTTCCACATGTTCCGCTGCGTCGCCAGGTATGGATACAGAGACTTGCACAAGAAAGACGATGACTTTGAGAAACGTCTCTTTGAAAGCCTCTTCCTTTTTGTCCGCCTCGAATCAATGATGGAAGGTTGCTCGGATTCAGACGATTACAGTGTCTGTGGAAGCCAACAACAACAGTCCAGAGACGGGGTAGGGAATGGGAACGAGATTAGGAACGTGTCAACGTTTGATACATTTGATTCTATAGAGTCGGTTATAGCTCCCTCAGGTGCAACAAAACGGACGAGCAACACCATAACAGGGTCGAGCCAGATGAGCGGAGTAGGGGACGAGGTGGAGTTCATAAACAGGTGCAGAGACGCAGGAGTGGTGCATATAATGGGGAACACAGTGGTTCGAGCTAGGAGAGAGGCAAGGTTCTACAAGAGGATAGCTATTGATTATGTTTATGCGTTTCTTAGGAAGGTTTGTAGAGAGAATAGTGCCATTTTCAATGTTCCTCAGGAGAGCCTTTTAAATGTCGGCCAGATTTTCTATGTGTAGTAGTAGTAGTATTTGCATATAGTCATATAGATCATGTAGAAAAATGTTAAGCATGATTGATTTGATTAAATATGTTAATGTTCTTTTAAGCTGTTTAAAGAAAACAATGACCATGTAATATAATACAAATGGAAAATGTTTCTCCTCATTTAGAAAATAAGAAAAAAAAAAGTCCTGACTTAGTAAAATCAAAGATTTTTAAAAGTGGCCTATACAGGGATCGAACCTGTGACCTTCGCGTTATTAGCACGACGCTCTAACCAACTGAGCTAATAGGCCATTTGTTAGATTTTTGATACGTTATTTATTTATTTAGATTAATTTGATGTCATGTCATGTTAAGAGGAACCATAGGAAGGGCGAAGATGATGATGAGCTTAAATGTCATTGGTATTAATTTACTTTCATACGCCAAGTTAGTTACGTTCACGATACCTTGGAAAAAGACACTCACTTCACTTGTCACTACTACTAATTCTACTTGACCAATACTGAAAAATATAATATTTAATGCATATGGAGTCGCATCTTTTTTCACAACAACATTCAATATAGCTACGTCTCAATCTCATCAGAAATTTTTTAAAATTCACATTTCTTATGTTTGCCAAAAAAAAAAAAAAAATCATAAAACAGAAAAGTTTCGAAATTTATAATATATAGTTGCAATTTGCAAACATAAACGCAACTGATGATAACTGTTTTTTTTTTTGGTTGTTTGTCTTTCTCTTTGACGTTTACATTTGCAATTAACAAATAAATTTAATACATATAGAGACGCATTAACCTGTTTTCACAGCAATATTCAATTTAGGTCTCAAATTATATGAAACGAGAATTTTGAGATTTGTATTTTAAGTTTGCAAAAAAAGAAACAAACTTAAAGTACACATGAAAATGACCGATCATGCATCATGCATGTTATAAAACGATACACATGCATGAGTCCAAAAATACATTTAAACAATACTAAGCGAAAGAGATATTACTTAAAAAGACCATATTCGAAATATGATCATCACTGAGAAAACGGCTGCCAGCAGTTGCTCCACCACCATTAACAGCTTCCCCGGTCTAGAGCAGCAGCCGCTGAAACAAATGTTATTGCAACTTCAAGCAATATTTAGAGTGGTTAAGTGGATTGTATTATTATCAGTTTTGATAGTTTTGCTGTCTCTAGCAGTTTACTATTTGGCTTCTCTTGTTCAGCCACTGCCTCTACCGCTGCAGCAAATGTCAAGGTTTTCAGCGTTTGTGCCGCCGGTGATCGCAGCCAAGCAGAGACTTAACAATACTGATAACGTTTGTAACCTTCATTTTATGATCTACATATTTATCATATATCAAGTTTACGTAAAAATATATATGCACGAAAAATACGATTTTTTTATATATCTAGTTTTCGTTTTTTTGCATTTATAATACGACAAACGTCTATGTATATATTATTAATATTTATCATATAGAATAGTATATATTAGCTATACATATATATATATATATTACGGCAAGTAGTCTTGGCGAAGTAGATTTTAAATATATAATTTGAGATTTTGAGGATTTTTTTTTTGTTGAATTTATATGGAGTATTTTCAGTCATGGAACTAGTTTTGTTTGGTTGATAGATTGAGGCAGAAGATAGGAGAAATTTGGCAAGAGTCCTAAGGGAAGCAGCGACCAAGGAGAAGACAGTGATAGTGACGATAATGAATCAGGCTTGGGCGGAGCCAAATTCGATGTTTGATGTGTTTCTTGAGGGATTCCATATCGGAATAGGGACGGAGAGGCTACTCCGCCACGTTGTGGTGGTGTGTTTAGATGATAAAGCCTACACACGGTGTTTGGAAGTCTTACCCCGTCGGTGCTTCTTTCTGAAGACTACCGGAGTTGATTTCTCCAGCGAGAAGCGGTTCATGGTGCCGGATTACCTCAAGATGATGTGGCGCCGAACCGAGTTCTTAGGTTCTCTGCTTAAGCTTGGATATAACTTCCTTTTCACGGTAGCTCTCTAAGCTTTGCATCTTTAATCAAGGATTTACATTTGGTTACATATTCAACTACGTTAAGTTTGTTTATTTTTATTTTTGAAAATTTGTGGATTGATTTGTAATTTTTTCTTTGATATCTTAATTTGAAACCGATCTACTTGTAAATTTTGGTTTGGCTCTGGTTTAAGAATCTAGGTTAGTGTACTTTATTATCTTGAAAGTATATTTGTATATACATATGCTAATATTGTTGTTTTTATTTTTTCTTTTTCGCCAAATGTTTGTGAAAGGACATGGATACAATATGGCTTAGAGATCCATTTCCTCGATTTGTTGCGGATGCAGATTTTCAGATCGCTTGCGATGTCTTCTTCAACGGGAATCATAGCAACACCAATAATTCAGCCAATGGCGGATTTAAATTCGTCATATCGAACCGCAGAACAATTGAGTTCTACAACTATTGGTATGAGTCCAGACTAAGATTCCCTGGCGAAAACGAGCAGGACGTGCTTAACCGGATCAAAGATGATCAATACGTGAAAAAAATCGGGCTCAAAATGAGGTTTCTCGGTATGACACACGTTGGAAATTTTTGCCAACGAGATTGGGATATTAACAAAGTTTGCGTAATGCATGGGAATTGTTGCATTGGACAGGATAATAAGGTCAAGGATTTAAGACAAATGCTGGAGGATTGGACGAATTTTGTGTCTAATGGCAACGGGAAAGGAGGGTTTGGGCAGCCGATGAATTGCCGGAGAAGTTGAAGACAGATGTTTCACAGAAAGCACAAAAGGATGGGTTGATTCGGCCGTTGTTTTATATGTTGGTGAAATTAAGAGTCGAAGATAAATTTGCTTAATAAAATCACTATACTAGATTGAACTTGTCCCACTGTTGTTGTTTATTTTTACATGCAAAGTGCAAGATTTTTCTTTTCCTAGTCTAGAATCCAAGTTACCTCGGAACCGAGTTGTGATATTGAATTTTGCTCTGTTTGTAATGGTTGGCCATGACATCCAAGGTTGCAGCATGTTTGGTTGTTATGCATGTCCTTGACCGGGATGTCGAGTTGAGATTCTGAGACAATAAAAAGACATGGGATAAAAACAGAATATCATGAAAGAAGTTTTGTGAAAACAAAGTGGGTTCAAACATTAATTTAATGGATTTGCTTTCCAACACAAGAATCGTTGAGATGATTTCTAAGAAAAATATTAACAAGTTTAAAGGAAAAAAATATAACTAAAAAAAGGTAATGGGTTAATTAGTAGATAAGTCACAAACGAACCCGTAAAAAAGAAGAAGAGAGAATCTAATGCATTAGCAGCCAAACTTTAGCTCGCTGCTAGAAACTTTAAATCCTCAACATGGTCTACAAAGGTTCGAACTCTATATCTCTCAAGCTTTTCAAATCCTTGGATCTCAACTCTTCGTAGAGTGTAGCTATCAAGATTGAAGTAGAAAACATAGAATGGGTTAGACGATGTATACTCTCTCGACAAAACAACTTCACCAGTAGCAGTCACTCCAGCAATGTGAACAGAGGCATTAACGTTTCGGTTCTCCCACAATTCCGGCAAATTGTAGACACGTTTAGAAAACTCCCGCTTGCCAACATCCTCTAAAACCCATAAAGACAACACAAGGTTAAGCCTTCCATCTACAGCATCATTAGCACGCCACTCACTCTGAATTCCTCCTAACTTACCTTTGAAATTAACCAAAACACTAGGCCTTGACCAAAGTGCAATGCCATTAACTTCCGGAATCCGCATGAATTTCCCCTCAGACCTAAAATCAAAGGAAACTATCACCACAGCAGAACCTTCTACTACTCGACCTATATAATACAAAACACCATTGATACATATCCCCTCAGACAAAGGATAATGGAGACATCTCAGTTTTTTCACCCTCCACTGTGCAGTTCCTAGTGTCAAAATCCAACCCTCCTGGATTGCAACGTCTTTATCATGGCTCATGACCAGTACCTTGAATTGTTTTAGAATCGGATCATACCCAAAAAAGTTATGCACCAATGCCTTGGTCACTTTAGGTTTTGGTAAACTTACGTGTTGTCCCGTGCTAGGTTTACATATCACAGGTAATCTATCCACCGAGAACGGTGAATTAAGGCAATAGACCAATCCAGAGACAGCATAACAATTTTGTAAACGCCAATCTGCAGGGAAACTAATATGAAACTCGGCGGTTACTACAAGAGACGAATCCTCAGGATTCTGTAACTGAGTAGATGAGCAGAAGATCAACTCACCGGATTTTTCAAGGGAGATTAAGAGACGTGGTCTAGCTGATGATCTTGTTAGGAACAACTCTGTGAAATATTGACGGCGAAGCGTTGACTCCCAGAATTTGGAAGCGCGACGAAACCTTGAAACTGTTTTCGCTGAAGATCTCGAGAGTATCTCGAGTATGAGATCAGTTGAGTCGATCGAGGTGGGAACTTTTCTCTTCATCGAGATTTTTGTGTGTTGCGTAGGAGAGAAGATAGGGTTTACAAATTGGAGAGGTCGTGGTATTTTTATAAGGGAGATTTGGAAAAATTGATACAATGCGTGGAATGAAAAGGATAGATTAGTTTTGTTTTTGGGTCGGAAAAACAGTTTTATAAATAAATTAGGAAAATCACACAACAATTTTGGATTCAGGAAAACAATTGGGCCAAAACTAAAAACAAAAGTTATAAACCATTTTGTTGTATTTTACTTTCTCAAATTTTTATTTTATTTTATGTTTGAAGCTTTTCCCGCCAACTTAAAGTATATTGGATTAAAGCATAGTAAGATTTACGAAAGTTGTGACACAAATGTATCTTGTACGTGTAACACATATATACAGTTGTTTACGTATTCTATTTTCTCTATAAAATAATTTATGGTACATCTTGGGGTAACACATTGACCCTCTGTATGTATAAATTATATATGTAATCTTATCTAACTAATAAACTCGAGTGTTCATTATATTTACAAAAAAAAGTTATTGAAGCTAGATGGGCGAATGAAAATTAACATTGTACCCAAGCATATACATTGTGCTAGGAGAGATCTGAGGAAACATATGGAAGTTCCTATTTACATGGTAAAAACAAAATTGACAGAATCAGTTCAATTTCTTATATATCCAATTGTTCTTGCGTGGTTTGTTTAGATTAGAATGAACTAAAAGCGGTTATTTCTTGTATTACGAAACAAATTTATTTATTTATTTTAAAAGCAAGAGTACTAAAGATATGAAGTTAACACAACACAATTAATTAGGACATAATTGTTCGGATGTGAAAACATTGGGAGAAGAGCTAAGGCTATGGGGTTGAAAAATGTGGTGGTTAAGGTCAATGGATTTACGCATTTTGGGAAGAAGAGGAAAGCCATTGTCGCGTTTAGAGATGGATTCACCAACTCTAGGTCTGATATGAATCCGATTGTGTACATCGAGGACACCACTAGGAAAGCTCATAATGGTTGCAGGTTACCAAGGAAACGTCGGGTGTGAAAGTAAACGTGTGACGCATGTCGTCTCTTGTTATATTCCTATATGGTCACTGTGGAAACCATTTTGTTTTGCAAATTTGTCTCTTTTGTTGGTTGTATGAACCAACGGGATTTGATTAATAAACCTGAACTTGGTTCTATATTCTCTTCCACGTTATTTGAGATTTTTGAACCAAAGGGATTTGATAAATGAACCTGAACTTGGTTAACCGTGATCCGGTTTTTCCTGTTTTGACACGATAAATAGTCTAAACAAAAGATCACAAAAAATCAGCCAGACCCAATTGAATATATCTAGACCTAAAATTTTAAATTGTGAAGTCTCAAAAATTTAAACTTTGGTTGCATTCATAAGATTTAGGGCCTGACTGGTTTAACCGCAGCATTTGCGGCTGCGGTTGCGGGAAATTGCGGAAGCGGGTGATTGTGGTTTTAAGCGTTATTAAGCGTTTTGAGTGACTGATTTAGCGTTTTTAAATAGGTGCGTTTGCGGGAGTTTATGACTGGTTGACCAGCGGATGCAATAGTGGTTAAAACATAATAAATATAATATATAATTATATAAATATTTTAAAACACCAAAATTTTTAGTAAACTTGATTTATAATTAAAATTCATTAAAAATTATTAAAATAATTATTCAGAAAACAAATAAATTTCATATTGAAGTGATAATTGGGAAGAGTTATTGGTGATTTGTTTTGATGTTTTTCATAAATAATCTTATTTTTTTAAATTTTCTGATGAAATGTTATGTTTATTTAGATTTTTTTGAACTTATGTGCGATTTTTCATTAAATTTACATCAAATTTTCCGGGTTATTGTTAATTGGAATCTTATTTTCTTGTATAATTGTTTACGTTCTAATCTCCTCAATCGTATCCGTACTTCATTTTCTCTCATCTTTAATAGATAAAATGGTTAGGTAGAAGATATATATATATATATATATATATATATATATATATATATTTCAGTATCATTGATTTATTTTTAGTTTAAAAAAAATCCAACCGCAACCGCCCGCAACCGCAAATGCTTGTGGGAAGCAGCTTTTGGAATTCAGTGGTTTCAAACGGTTGGGAGCGATTGGGAGCAGTTTGTGTGATTGGTACCAATCGCTAGCAACCGCTACCATCCGCAAACGGCAAACGCAACGTTTACGGGAGGTAGCGGGAAAACCAGTCAATACCTTAGAGTACTAATACCGATTCTTGGTTCGGTTCGGGTAGAACCTGAAAACCTAATGGTATCCAAAAACACCCGAAACGACCACAAAAGTACAAAACATTATTTCTTGATTTAGTTTGGTTTTGAGTCTTTCGGCCATGTTTTTGTTTTTTCGTACTGTACTTTTGGTTAAATCGGAAGTTTTGGTTACTTTCGAACCAAATCAGAACCTTATCTGTTGGAACTGAAGCTATTCCAGATCATATATGGTTCACATTAGAAGTATCTATACGGTATACGCTATACCAAACCAAACCTAATCTTAATAGATTTATATATAGTCGGACAAGTTATTTGTAACAAAAAAGTGTAAATTTTAAACTACTTTTGTTTCCTTTGTTTAGTGTTTAAATTGTATAATTATATGTTGATTGTTAATTCTATAATTTAATCTTAGTTTACCGTAAAATAATTTATCTTTTATATAATATTAACTTAATCAATTTAATTAAATCATATATCTAGTACTCTCATATTATAGTGTTAACAAAATAATGAAATGACATTTTACACATGTAATACCAACAAATGTAAATCTGAATATCTGCAAGGTTGCTGGCTCATTTGTATTTGAAATTATTTGTTATCTTTTATATTATGACTCTGAATCATTGCTTAATTTTTAAGGCAATATATGACATTATATACATAATTTTTTGTTCATTGATTAAATTATATATGTTTGGTTAAAAAATTGAATTATGCAGAAAAATCAAAAATTTTATGAACTAAACTAGATTTTAACCCGCGGTACACCGCAGGATTTTTTTTACTAAAATCATTAAATTTCAAATTGTAATTATTAGTTAATTTTTTACGTTTTATTTTAAATTTATGATTGTATAATTGTATTTTGATTGTTAATTCTACAATTTAATATGCGGTTTATATATAACACAATAATTTATTTTTGTTATAAATTAATTTCACCAATCCAAGATAAAAATATATTTAGAGGATGAGCCAGAATTCGTTACAAAACTTATTAATATCCGCTTATATTATTAAGTTGTACCAGTTTGTTTATAATAATCATGTATATAGATGTGTCAAACAGGTCGGTCCACATTTCTTTTTTCTTGGACCGCAGCGGATCAACCCGCTAAGATCATGGTCTTTAAAGTTATGCCCAAGCATGTCCTCAACCTAAATTTTATATTAATTATTCTTAAAAAATGTAGTGGCAAAGAAAAAATAAAGAAATTTTAAAATAACTTATAATATTGATATTTTGTAAATATCTTAATTGGTATAAATTAAATTTCCTCACATTATCACATATTTCACGTATTATATATACATAACTATGTAAAAATATATTTATATATAATATATTTATTTTAATCTTATATTTGTAGTTTTTGGGACAACCCGCCAACCGTAGACATACCTTGCTAAAATTCGTAATCCCGATAGACTTAATTGTAAGGACCATCTTTTAACGGTACACCACAGCCCTATATTTTCTATATAAATTATATATTTAGAAATTTATTACTTTTTAGTATAAAATACCGATGGTCGTAGCGATGGATTATTGACATTTTAAATTTATAAGAATATCGATCATAACCCGTCCCATAATAATTTAAATTTAATAAAGTTTATTAAATAATATATTTAAAACATTTATAAAAATTAATTGCTATACAGAAATCTGACTGTTTAGGAATTTAAGATATTTTTGTTTTATGTATTTTTTTAGGGATTTTATTTGGTAATGTTACTTTAAATCTTGTATAGAAAATATAAAGAGTTCTCTACTAAATGTAATTGAATATGATTGATTGAAATGACTATATTAAGATGTGTTAAGTTTCACGTATTATATATACATAACTATGTAAAAATATATTTATATAATATATTTATTTGGTAATGTTACTTTAGTTATGCAGAAATTAAAATTAGGTTCAGAGTGAGATAATTTAGGAAAATTATGCTGGATTGATAAGAGAATATTTAATTCTTTTTTTTTATCGGAGGAGCATATTTAATTAACATACCTTTTTTGCATATTTCGATTTTTTGTTTTATTTTTTTTAAAAAGTATTTTAATGGTAATAACATTAGTTGTAAATACCTTTGAACTCCAAGCCTTATTCTCAAAAATGCTGTGAAATAATAATATAGATGTATTATATAATAATTCAAATTAATTTAAATATAAAATCAAATAAAAGTGTAAGAAGAATCACATATTTATAATTTAATCACCTAGAGAGATTTCCTTATCTTTTAAAATCTTGCCTATAATTTATTTTGATCTTTTGGTAACTAATATTTAAAGCAATGACATACATTCCAAATAATTCAAAAGTACAGATTTATTTCTTAAATATGCTGCAAAAATGCGAATATAGTTTTTCTTACTAGAATTATTCTAAAACCAAAATAACCGACCTACATCAAAGCTGATGCTGTATACAGATTGCACACCCAATGCAACCAGGGCATGATTCCTAATGCTTCTGGGGATTGGTGGTTCTTCAGACCTCACGATGCATTGTTAAAATATTTCGATACCAAACACAACGGATACCTTAATAGAAGAAAATCTAATAATTCCCCTATAATATTAATATGATCACGAAAATTATCAAAGAACTCACAGGATCAGTGTAGATAGAATTTTCCGGTAGAACCTTCGTAGGATAAATGATCTCGGTGTCGTGACAGTATGGTTAAGAATATTAGTAGCGTTTTTTTATTTGATATGTTATAATTAATAGTAGTAAAATATTTGTTCTATAGTTTTATCAACTGTAGCTATATATTGTTGCTATAATATATTTTCTAGTATCCCAAAATTTACATTATAATTAAATTAGATACGCTTTTGCATTCTATTTTATTATATAAACTTTTTTCAAAGTTAGTGATTCATATAATCGCATCATGTGTCAAGTATATCGATAATATTTTGGCAAGTGTGAAAAGAAATTTAATTTAATAATTATAGGCAAATTAATAAAACCTAAAAAGAAAAGAATTACAATTAAATTTTTTGGGAAGTATATAAAACCAAAAGTAATCTACTATATCACTAATTCTAATAGGAAAGTTATCTATTAAATTAAAAATTTCAATAGGAAAATATGTGCAATTAATAAGGAAAATATTAGCAATTTAATTGCAATTATTATTTATTAGAATCATATAGTAAAAAGAAATTTATACAGAAAAGTGATTAACATAATATAAGAAAAATAAGATAAGCAAAATAAGAAAGTAATGTAATTTTCTTAAATTTTTCAATCGGTGAATGATTTGATAGCGTATTAAATATTATCTTATTATATGAATCTTGGTTTTCAAAGTTAGTAACTTATATGATCGCGACACGTGTCAATTTTAAAGATTTTGTCATGTGCTATGCAAAAACTTTGTTTTAACATATTTGTAAATTATAAGAAATGAAAAGTTTAAACAATTTAATAATTATAAAGTTCCTATTGTGAAAAAGATAGTTCATATATGTATATAAAAAATAAGAATAATTCTAATTTTAAATTACTAATTCTGTAAGAAAAAAAACTAAGAAATTATAAAATTAATTAATGTAATACCATAATTAAATAAATCATACTGTCAATTATTAATCCTAAAAGAAAAAAGATTGTAGATTAATAATCAGGTGGTTCGGTGCCGACTAGACCGGGCTTTGGGTAACGAGGACTGGCACGGATTCTTTCCAAATTCGAAAGTTGATTATCTAGAGATGATTGGTTCTGATCATTGTCCAATTTTAGCTACATGTTTGATGATGGTCCGAAGAAGGCAGAGGCAGTTCAGGTTTGATAAGCGTTGGTTGGGGAATGAGGGATTAGTTGATGCGGTAGAGTCATGGTGGAATCGGACAAGAAACTTTCGAATTCCGGGCTTTGTTGACAAGATAAAGAATTGTAGGAATTCGATTTCTTGGTGGCGGAAAATAATGTCAGTACTGTCCCTTCGATCATTTCGTCTTTGAAGACGGCGCTACAGGATGCGAAGATGGATGATTCGATTACGCATGACAAAATTCGGGGAATTAAGAGGAAATTGAAAGAGGCATATCGCGATGAAGAGATTTATTGGCAACAAAAGAGTAGGAAGTTTTGGCTAAGGGTTGGGGATAAAAACACCACCTATTTCCATGCATCTACCAAACAACATCGGGTGCATAATAGAATAGTGGGTTTATTTGATGCCGATAACGTTTGGGTTGAATCACCTACGGGTATGGAGCGTATTGCTACAACATATTTTAAGGACTTGTTTAAGAAATCTGATGGTGGGGGCATTTCAGAAATGCTACAAGCAATTAACCCGATTATTATGGATAGTATGAATTGAGCTTTAACTCGGGATATTTCGGAAGGGGAAGTCCGAAAGGCTTTGTTTGCTATGCATCCGGAGAAAACCCCAGGCCCTGATGGGATGACGGCTCTGTTTTTTAAGAGGTTTTGGTCCTCTCTCAAAGGGGATTTAGTGGCTTTGGTTAAGGAATTTTTTCGAACTGGTAGTTTTGATCCACTTTTAGATGAGACTAATATTTGTCTCATTCCTAAAGTTGATCGCCCGCAGCGGATGGCGGAGTTTAGGACGATTATCCTATGCAATGTGACCTACAAAATTATATTTAAAGTATTGTGTTTTCGCCTGAAACATCTTTTACCTCTTCTGGTTTCAGAACACAATCAGCCTTTGTTTCTGGTTGTTTAATTAAAGATAATATTTTTGTGGCTCAGGAGATGTTTCACGGGCTAAATACTAACCGCCGGTGTAATTCAGACTTTTTGGCATTTGAAACGGATATGAGTAAGGCGTATGATCGGGTTGAATGGGATTTTTTGGAGGCGGTTTTGGTTATATTGGAATTTGATAGGAAATGGATTTCATGGATCATGTGGTGTGTCTCGTCGGTGTCATATCAAATTCTTCTGAATGGCCAGCCCTGAGGCTTTATTAGATCACAGAGGGGATTACGCCAGGGGGATCCTCTCTCGCCATATTTATTTATTCTTTGCACAGAGGTTTTAATAGCAAATATTAAAAAGGCTGAACGGGAGAAGAAATTAACGAGTATTACCATCGCCCGGGATAGTCCTATGGTTTTGCATTTGTTGTTCGCGGATGATAGCCTGTTTTTTTGTAAGGAAAAGGCGAATGAATGTACGGCGGTAATGGACATAATTGGCAGTTATGGTAGAGCCTCAGGACAGGAGGTTAATCTGGCTAAATCCTCTATCATGTTTGGTAAAAAGGTTCCTGCTGATATATGATCCCAGTTGAAATCAGATTTTGGTATTTCTAAGGAAGGCAGTATGGGTTCTTATTTGGGTATCCCTGAAAATTTGCAAGGTTTGAAAGCTAAGGTTTTTAGTTATGTTAAGGATCGATTGGACGATCGAGTAAATGGTTGGTCCGCCAAGTGTTTATCAAAGGGTGGTAAGGAGATTATGATTAAATCGGTGGCTTTGGCCCTCCCCTCCCATGTTATGTCATGTTACACAATACCTCAGGATTTGACGTCTAAATTAACGAGTGCTATAGCTACCATCTGGTGGAAGTCAAATGATAAGGCTCGAGGTATGCACTGGGTTGCATGGGATAGATTGTGTAAAGATAAAAGTGAAGGAGGTTTAGATTTCCGAGCTTTGAAACAATTTAATGAAGCCATGCTGACCAAACAGTTTTGGCGCTTAATTCATATTCCGACATCCTTAATGTCCCGGGTGATGAAAGGACGTTATTTCTGGAACAAACATCCTCTTATGGCTAAGAAACCAAATAACCCTTCATTTGCATGGAGGAGCATTTACTCCAGTAAGGGGTTGGTGGAACAGGGAGCGAGATGGGCGGTAGGTTCCGGTAGTTCGATTTCGGTTTGGCGTAATCCATGGTTAACAGATATTCGTCCCAGACCAGCGAATGGTCGGGGGAGTTTGTGGCTGCCGAGCTTAATGGTTAACCATTTAATTAATCCAGTCACGAAAGACTGGCATTTGCCTATTCTTGAGGAGTTTTTTTGATCCAGGGGATATCTCTATTATTAGGAGTATACCAGTCAGTAAAACTTCTCAGCCGGATAGATTAGTATAGCATTTTACTAAATCAGGTAAGTATACGGTTAAATCAGGTTATCAGTTGGCCCGAGAACTAATTACGGATGTTGAGTATGGGCCGACATGTGTGCCCTTGTGGGCTCAGTCATGGAAATTAGATGTTCTCTCGAGGTTTCAACACTTTTTCTGGCAGATTGGGTCGGGTACTCTTCCCGTGTTAGAACGACTGGCGTATCGGGGTGTTTGGTGTGATGCTCTGTGTAAGCGATGTGGCTCTGCAGTAGAGACTGTAAACCATGCGCTCTTTGAGTGCCCTCGGTCGCGATGCATCTGGGAAATGTCTCCAGTGGTGCTAGATCAGGGAGGCTTCTTCCCAATCCGGGGTTTTGGATATAGCCCTTCATCTTCCCTAGATTGTTTGGTCAATTTGGAAAGATAGGAACAAAAAGATTTTTCAAGGTATCGAGGTAGAGCCAATTAAAATCTTGAATTAAGCGACTAATGATAAATTATTGTGGGAGGAGGCCAAATCATACTCGGCGCGTTATCTGGATCCTCCGCCTTTATTGGAGGACATGGGCGTTTTTCTCCGTTGTCAGATTGATGGTTCTTGGAAAAGTACGGATCCTTTTTAGGGTCTAGACTGGTGGTGTTGCAGTGGAGAAGATTCAACGCTCCTTTTGGGAGCACGGAGTCACTGAAGAGGCCTTACTCCCTTACACGCGGAATTACAAGCACTGATCTGGGCTGGAGTAGTTTGTTAGGCTTTTGAGACGGACTGTGCAGAGTTAGTTGCGATGGTGCAGACGCCGCACGATTGGCCAGCCTTCTCGAATTTGTTGGAGGATTTTGCATTGCTCCGATCTTCTTACCCTTTCTTCACCCTAGTCAGGATCCCTCGAGACGTCAACGCAATGGCGGATTGTCTTGCTCGGTCCTCAAGATGTTTAAGTTCTGAATCAACTTTTGTAAACTCTTTTTCTCCTGTTTTGGCAACCAATCTTCGAGTTCTCTTTTAATTTATTAATGTTTGGTTGAAAAAAAAGAAAAGATTGTAGATACTCACTTTTACATAAATAAATAAATTTTTTCATAATAACGCCTTTAAATTTTTGATTAATTTATGAGAATGTTTGTATAGTTTTATTTAAAATTAGTTGGACAAGTAGTAAAACAATTACGAATGAGATTACAAATTGGGATATGAAACAAATATATTTAAGATATTGCTACCTTTTTAAATATGAGATAAAATTAGTTTTCAATTTTTCCTTTGAGAGTTATGTTTTATTAAATTTTAGTTTGTTAAAAATATTAAGTAAGATATTAATTTGATACAATACACATTTTTTTTGATATAAAAATCGTAAATGTTACTCATTGGGATTGAGTGCATAGAATTAAAATCTAATTTTATTATCATGTAATATACAAAGAAATTGTATTGCAAGGTGGAATGTGTGAACTATAAATCCGATTAAAAAAAAATAAAATGAAACAAAATTAAAATTTTGAATACAACTTAAAATTTCAAATATTTTTCTTATATCTGCGTTTATATGCGGGCATAATCTAGTATTTAATTTATTTGTATATAAATTAAATACTGTCATCTAGTCATCTTACAAAAAAAAAATAATCAAAACCAAATTTTATACACAAAAACATCAGCTACTGTCATCTAGTCTTAGACAAAAATCTTCTCTTGTCTATAACCTCTTCATGTCTCTCTTTTGGGTTCTTGCTCACTCACCATTAGTTCTGCATAAAAGTAAAGTGTTTGAGAAGTTAAGGATGATTGGCATCAATGGCTCATAACGACAAGTTTTTTGAGGCCAGAAAGCTCTTAATCACATATGATCTGGTCACAATTTATCTCTTGCTTCTCATTGCATCAAAAAAATGATCTCATACAACACTGCTAAGACCATCTCCAATGTGTTACTCTATTTTTTCTTCTAAAACAAAGTAACTCTAAAATAGTGTATTGTTTTCCTTCAATGTATTACTCTATTTAGAGTTGAAAATATAATTAGTGCAAAAAAATAGAGGTGAAAATAGAATTACTCTATATATAGAGCAATTCTATCATTTTCTCTATTTTAGAGTAATATAGAGTAGAGTTGGAGCAAATATTGCTCTATAATAGAGTTTTAACTCTAAAATAGAGTGGGCTTGGAGATGCCCTAAGACCATCTCCAACCCATCTCCATTTATGCCTCCAAACTCCATTTTGGAGAAAAACCTTCTCCAACCCCACTTCATTTCCATCTCCAAAATAGAGATCTCTATATTTGTCTCTATATTTGGAGACTTTCATTCATTTCTCCATTTTGCAGTTGATCTTTTTTATTTACAAATCAGTCCCTTAAATTTATATATATTTAAATTTTATATCCAAATGATATATGGTGTTTTTATAGATTTTGAGTCTTTGTTTTCTCTCTTACTTTATACTTTTTATTGAGTCAAAGTGTGTTTTTGGAATCTTTTGGTTCTTTATCGAGTCTTTACAGGTTTTAGGACACTTTGGAAGAAATCGGAGAAAAATGAGCTATTTTGAATACAAACAAGCATATGAGATATGTTGGTTCACGTGAAAACCCGTCTACCAGAGGAACCCGCCTGGCTAAGCAACAAAGTCTAACCTGACATGTTTCACGTCAATACTCGCCTATCTGAGAAACCCGCCTGGATGAGGAGCGAAGTCTAACCTGGCAAGTTTCACGCCAAAACCCGCCTACTTGAGATACCTACCTGGCTGAGAAAATGTCTTAACTAGGCCGTTACCTTTTTACCTTATTTTCAGAACTCTATAAATACTTTATATTTGTTGGGAGAAAAACCCTAAGTTTTATTCTAAGTTTTATTCTACGCTTTCTTTCGGCAGCCTGAGACTTTTTGTAAGCCACTCTTTTGGGATTCTAAAGATTCATCCTCATTGACAATTTGGAGAAGATTTCTAAACCCTTCATTATTATTTTTGCAATTTAATCATGTTTTCTTCATCTATTATTTTTGTTTTCTCTTTTGCTATGTGTGAGTAGTTCTTCAATTGGGTTTTAGGGTTCCAATAAGGAGATTCAATGAATTGATGTTTTAATTTTTGTTTGGAGTTCTTAATACTTAGGTTCTTTGATTCACATGATCTTAATGCTAAAATAGGACTGATCACCTTGTTTTTAGACTCTAGGTCTTTCTATGCATCAAAAGTGTTCGATAGAATGCCTGAATGAGTGTAAATTGAGCAATTTATTTCTAGCCTGCGAAAGTTGATGTTAGGACGCATTGTGAACTTAATGAACTTGATTGTAATGCGAATTTGGCTGGGAGGTTGCGAATGAAAGTTTAGCAAACTAATAGTCAAGTTTAGTTTCTAACGCCTTGAAAGAGGGTTAGTCTATTCTTGTGTTCATGTTCTAGAACGGTTCTTAATTATTGAATTCCATATTTCATTTTTTCATTAGTCATTGATCTCTGAAATACCCTATTACCCAATGTTTTAATCTTATGTGTTAATCTATTTTATTTCTTGCATTTTTATTTACAAACTTGAAAACCAAACAAACAAATATTTGTCCGCTTTAGCTATTTACGACTCTCGCAAATCTTTAGTGTACCATTGGTCCTTGTGGATCCGACCCCATATATACTGCCTTGCGGTTAAGTGTATCCGGTAATTACTCGAGCAATCAAGTTGGCGCCGTTGCCGGGGACCAATTGCGTTACCTAGAGATTTAGGATTAGTTTATAGTCTAGAGCATTTTAATTTCTTTTGCTAACTACTATTTTCTCTTTCTTTTTGGTGTTTTATGTGTATATGAAATATTTAAAAAAAATGTCGCGTAGGATACGGGAGGTGTTGGCCATGGAATACAATGATATGCCACAAGAAAAGGATGATGAGTCATATGTGGAGCCACCATTTGATGAGAGTGTTCTTACACTAGAACAAAAAGTGAAGTTGGATGAACTTCACAAGGAACATCCTACACTGGTAAGGAGTGGTTTACCGGTTTTAATCCGATTGAATCTCTTATCATTTCGGGCAGCATGTGAAGGAAGGGAACTTACATCCCTTGAACTTACATCCCTTGAAGAACAAGAAGCTCATGATCTTGAAAAGGTAATATATTGGGTTCCACCAAGCGAAATAGAAGGTACATGCGTTTCAACCCTTAACACTCATGATTGTGAGGATTTTCACATGCCTTGCATTGAAGATGTGACTTCTATTTTGCATACTCCCATGATTGTTGATGAATGTTATGATTTGATATGTGAGACCCAACAACTAGATACTTTAAGAGCAGCAAAACTTGCTAGGGATTACCATGAAATATGTTTTGATATTGAATATCATTGTGCTTTGAATGCTCATAATCTCGAGTTTAAGTTTTCAATGCCTGAAATATCTAGTTCTCTTCTTGAAGAATCTTACCTAGGAGTTGTGCTTGATATTGATAAAATTTTGTATGAGACTGAAGATCCTGAGGTTGAGTTTTTGGATGAGAATATTGTGATGTATGAGATTAATGGGGATGAAGTTGATTATTTTCTTTTAACCTCGTTTAAACCTGAAATTGACTTTATTTTTCCTCTAAATGCATTTGATTCTCATGAGCATCCAACCATTAAAGAACAGTTCAAGATATATGCTACATTTGTAGTAGATTTGGTTGATGGTTATTTTGTCTTCTTATCATGGATAATTATGTGTTACTTTGAGCCTATTGTTTTCTGCAGTAAATAGGAGAAGGACTAAAGGTCCATTGGCTCAATCTTTTGGTTCTTATGATTAACACTTTGAGTTGAGCGGTCAAGCTAAAGACTCAATATAAGCGCTTTGTGGGAGGCAACCCACTAGATCCCAAGTTACTTTTCTTATTCTTTTCTTTTTACTTTTATTTTGTGTCTGGCACCTTTCTTGGAATTGTTTTCACACCGAGGCAGTGTGAAGCAAGTCTGGGGAGGTTGTCACCTATCTACTGATCGTTTTTTTTTTTTTTTTCTTATTTCTTATTTTGATGTTTTCTTTTGAGTTAGTCATTTTGTTTTATCTAGTCAAAAGTGTATTTTATTGAGTCAAAATGCTTGTTGAGAACTATGGACTTTTCTTAGGGAATTGCACCATGCTTGATTCATTGCCTTGGGACCATTTAGCATTGTTTAAGGATGAGTTGGAAGTTTAGAAAAAATCATGACTTGATCACTTCAATAATTCCTGTCACTTTGAAATTTAGATGATTTGAGCTTGACCTTGATTATTTGGACTTAATATGAACTTATTATATCTCACTTAGGGGGTTGAGAATCATGTAATGGATCAAACATTCAGAGTTTAGTTTACACCATTTTTACCACTCTTGGTAAACTCTGAATGGCTAGACTCATTTTTAGTCTAGTACCACACCTTTACCACTATCCTTGCTTCATACCACTCACATTCTTTGGTCATCATCATCATGTGTATTTATGTGCAAAAACTACGGAGTATACAGACCGACATAGCTTTCCTCTAGTTAGGATTGTCATTGTAATTTGTTTGGGTGATTGATATTGAGTTCTTGTGGTCGTGTGGTTATGTTAATAAGCATGTGTTGAGTTTCCATGATTTAGTTCTTTTGATGCAATTTTCTGAGAAGAGAACCGGTTCTACTCCCCCATATTTCAAAAAAAAAAAAACTGAAAAATGAATAAAATGGGAAAGGAGTAAGAATGGAACCAGAAAAGTCAGAGTACTCTTATTTATTTATCAAAAGCATCTAGAACAATGATGATTTGTTTGGGATTTTGCGTTGGTTGGTTTGATCCGAGTTAGAGGGAAGCTGTGTACCTCCCAATTGGTCTGTGTCTCACTGTGATCTTGCATAATGATTTGCATCCGTTCGCATTGCTGGAATTCTTAAACACTTGAGCCACCTTGAATTTTTCCTTACACCTAGACCAATATGTGTTTGATATCCTATTTGTGAGAGTGCACACATCTACTAATGAATGTTAAAAGGTTAAGTTATCTGAGTCTCAAATTTTATGTGATCTTAGGATTTATGAAGTTGCAACGGTCATGGCAAAATACGATTTAGTACGGTTTGATATGAGCTTTGTGATGGTGGTTTGCAGGCAATTGTTTGATAGCATGATCCAAGTAGAATATGTGAGTTCTCGCGTTTTCAAACCTCTTTCCTTGGCAAAGATTTTTGTTTTGCTTGAGGTCAAGCAAAGATCTAACTCGGGGGGAGTTGATATATGATGTTTTTATCGGTTTTGAGTCTTTGTTTTCTCACTTATTTTATACTTTTTATTGAGTCAAAGTGTGTTTTTGGAGTCTTTTGGTTCTTTATCAAGTCTTTACAGGTTTTAGGACACTTTGGAAGAAATTGGAGGAAAATGAGCTATTCTGGATACAAACAACCATATGAGATATGTTGGTTCACGTGAAAACCCGTCTACCAGAGAAGCCTGCCTGGCTAAGCAACGAAGTTTAACCCGACATGTTTCACGTCAAAACCCGCCTATCTGAGAAACCCGCGTGGATGAGGAGCGAAGTCTAACCCGGCAAGTTTCAAGCCAAAACCCGCCTACCTGAGATACCTGCCTGGCTGAGAATACGTCCTAACTTGGCTGTTGCCTTTTTACCTTATTTTCAGAACTCTATAAATACTTTCTATTTGTTAGGAGAAAAACCCTAAGTTTTATTCTAAGTTTTATTCTACGCTTTCTTTCGGCAGCCTGAGACTTTTTGTATGCCACTCTTTTGGGATTCTAGAGATTCATCCTCATTGACAATTTGGAGAAGATATCTAAACCCTTCATTATTATTTCTGCAATTTAATCATGTTTTCTTCATCTATTATTTTTGTTTTCTCTTTTGCTATGTGTGAGTAGTTCTTCAATTGGGTTTTAGGGTTCCAATTAGGAGATTCAATGAATTGATGTTTTAATTTTTGTTTGGAGTTCTTAATCCTTAGGTTCTTTGATTCACATGATCTTAATGATAAAATAGGACTGATCACCTTGTTTTAGACTCTAGGTCTTTCTATGCATCAAAAGTGTTCGATAGAATGCCTGAATGAGTGTGAATTGGTTTCTAGCCTGCGAAAGTTGATGTTAGGACGCAATGTGAACTTAATGAACTTGATTGTAATTCGAATTTGGCTAGGAGGTTGCAAATGAAAGTTTAGCAAACTAATAGTCGAGTTTAGTTTCTAATGCCTTGAAAGAGGGTTAGTCTATTCTTGTGTTCATGTTCTAGAACGGTTCTTAATTATTGAATTCCATATTTCATTTTCTCATTAGTCATTGATCTCTGAAATACCCTATTACCCAATGTTTTAATCTTATAAGTTAATGTATTTTATTTCTTGCATTTTATTTACAAACTTGAAAACCAAACAAACAAATATGTCCGCTTTAGCTATTTATGACTCTCGCAAATCTTTAGTGTACCATTGGTCATTGTGGATTCGACCCCGTATATACTGCCTTGCGGTTAAGTGTATCCGGTAATTACTCGAGAAATCACCAAATACAGTTAATTATTATTACTATATACTTAAACTTATAAATAATAATTTTAAAATTCAACAATAGCATATATTACATAGAAAATATATAATACAAAGAAAAGAAGATACAAAATACTAGTAACATAACACAATTAATTAGCACATTAACAGGATAACCAGAAAAGAAGAGTGTTAAGCCAACAGAGTGATAAAACTGAAAGACATGAATATATTTTGTTACACGTATCTAGGATTTTGTTAAGTTGTTAATATTGTTCCAGATTGTGTGGATCCTCTCCTTGATACTCTCCTTTAATTGTGTAACTATTCTGGCTATATCAGCCTTGTTCATATAATGTAAATGACAAGGAATTCCACAAGTTTTCATGGTATCAGAGCTTCTAGGACTTTGATCCTCCTTCATTTCTTTTCTCTCTTCCCTCTTTTTCTTTCTTTTCGCCATTAATGGCTGCTCCTAACAACTCTACGGAACGATGTTTTGGTGTCACTAACATCAAAAAACAAATTCCTGTGCTCCTTGACGAAGATGAGCACAACTACGATGTCTGGCGTGAGCTCCTTCTCACACACTGCATGGCATTCGACGTCTCTGGTCATTTGGATGGATCTTTCCATCCTGAAAATGCCAACGATGAATCTTGGTTCAAACGCGACGGTTTGGTAAAGCTTTGGCATTACAACACCATGGCGCAGCCATTGTTTCACTCTTCCTTCCAACCCGGTGGTACTGCTCTTGATCTCTGGACTCGCGTAGAAGCTTAGTTCCGCAACAACAAGGACGCGAGAACTATACAACTCGACAACAAACTTCGCACAATGGAGATCGGCGATATGATAGTTCGTGCTTACTATCAAAAGATGAAGTCCACGACTGCTCTTATAACCAATGTTGGTACTGAAATCACCGATCGGACCCTTGTCATGTACATCATCAACGGTCTTAATGACAAGTTTGATAACATCATTAATGTTATCAAACACAAAGACCCGTTTCCCTCTTATGAATCAGCCAAGTCAATGCTCGAGTGGGAGGAGACTCGACTTAAGAAGACTACCCGTGTCACTGCGACACACACGAACACCTCATCATCCTCGACTGCACTCACTGCCACAACCTCACCGGTGCAGAATCAGCCGTTTCACAACAGCAACGGCGGTCCAGGGGCAATCACAGAGGAGGAAGAGGCAATAACAGAGGAAACAGAGGAAAATTCTCATACAACCGTAACCCATGGAATCCACCACCGTTTTGGCCACCACCATCCCCGTACTGGATGACGCCATACCAGCAGTGGTCCAACCCTCCGCGCTCATCTCCTGCACCAACGCAACAGGCTAATCTTGTTGAGTTCCCGCTGCAAGCATACACTTCCAAGACCATCGCTGATCCTTCAGCAATGGATTGGTACATGGATTCCGGTGCTACAGCTCATTTAGCAGCTGATGCAGGTACGCTCAACTCTACTCTTAAACATAACACCGGTCAATCTGTCATTGTAGGTAACAGTACCTCAATCCCTGTTAGAGCCATAGGTTCATCATCCATTCGAACAAACACCAAATTCCTCAAACTTAACAATGTCCTTGTCACTCCTCATATTTTTAAGAATTTGCATAAATTAACTACAGACAATTGGTGTTATGTTGATTTTGATCCTTTTGGTTTTGATATGCTCAAATTTACCTTAGAGCTACTCTCTCAAATTAAGAGATCAATTGTAGTACTTAGGGATCGAATCCACAAGAACTCTAGATTCACACAATAGATTTAATAATCTTTTAATTATGCTAAACTTAAATATTATAATTTAAATAGCATTGCGAAAACAGAAAATAAAGGAGTTGTAAATCAATAGGAATAAACGCTAGGCTTAGGGAAATTCTCAGGAAATCATGGAAAATCAGATCAATTAATTAAGCAAGCAAGATTGAACAATTAAGCACCGTTCTTGAACTCTAAACACTATTATAAAATAAATCAGTTCTCACTGAAAATATTATCTAAGTTTTAAAACCCAAAAATCCAAATCTCTTTGCAAAATTCAAGTTAAAAACCACCAATAAAATCAAGTTTAGATAAGTTCACAAAATCACTAATTCAAATGTCTTTGCAAAAAGTAATTTTGCTCACCAAAGGTTTTTGTCAGGAAAATCAATTATATTTTCATATCAATCAATAATCCTAAGATCTAAATCCAGATGACTAATCAAAGATCTAGCATTAAGAACAATCTATGGTGAAGAACAAGAAAGATAATGAATCCAAACAATTAATCAATCTAACAATCCATGAAATCTCTAATGAGAAACCCTAAACCTAACAAGAAGATCTACTCAGACATAATCAATGAAACACAAATCATATCTGAATAAATTGCATTAAGAAAGAGATTAAAGAAGTAGAAAAGGAGTTCTGAAACTTCTTTGAAGGAGTCTTGATTCTTATCTCCAAAAGCTCTCTAAAACTCTCTCAGGGTTTTTCGCTCAAAAGTTGCAGGGAAAAATAAAGCTTAGGTCTAAACAATGACCCAAAAATCCTATTTATATTCCTAAACAGGTCTAGGGACTAATGATGCAAATATGAAAAACTTTGGGGCAATTTGTAAATCTTCAAAACTTGTTGAGAAAACTTTCAATTTCTTCTTGTGGACACTGCATCGATCGATGCATATGTTGTGTCGATCGATGCTTACTTTTGAATTTGTCTCTCAACTTCGTAGCTCAGCTCAATGCTTGATTAAGCTCCAAATCTTCCTATTTAGCTCCATTATGCTCCCATCCATGCTAAATCCTATAAAGACTCAAAAGACTCTAAAAATACCAAAAAGACTCTATAAATAAGACTTATATCATGGCTAAAAACACCTAAAAACCATGATATATCAGGTTTCACTGTAAAGGACCTTCAAACATGGAAACCACTGCTCCGAAGTGACAGCTCCGGCGACCTCTATTCTCTACCTCCTCAACTCAATAAAACGCCGGTTGCTTCCACTGCTCTTTAGGCCTCAACCCCTGATCTATGGCACAAACGCTTAGGACACACCAATAATGCGTCTCTTTCTTCTATTCTTCATTCTAATCCACACCTATGTAATAAAGGGAAACTTTTCTCTTCTTGTGAACCATGTTTTTGGGCAAATCTTTAAAGCTTCCATTTGTGCCATTTGAATCTTTTGTTTCCAAACCATTTGAGATAGTCCATTTAGATTTGTGGACGTCTCCTGTCCCAAGCATGAGTGGTCTCTGTTATTACGTTTTATTCCTTGATCAATTCACACACTATCTATGGGTTTAGCCTCTAAGATGTAAGAGTGAAGTCTTTTCAAAGTTTCTTCATTTTTCTGCTTACGTTGAAAATCACTTTCACACTACGATAGAAAACTTACAATGTGATAATTGGGGGGGGGGGAAGTATAACAGCAAAAGCTTTCATGATTACTTTGCTTCTAAGGGGATAAATTTTCGTATTTCATGTCCACACACTTCTCAGCAAAATGGGCGATTCGAGAGAATGATTCGAACCATCAACAACACGGTTTGCACTCTCTTGTTTCAAGCTCGACTCTCACCATCGTTTTGGGTCGAAGCACTGCATACAGCGGTTCATATCCTAAATATCACTCCATCAAAAGCCATTTCCAATCAAATACCTTACACTCTGCTCTATCACAAACAACCAGACTATACCCATCTCCGAGTTTTTGGATGTTTATGTTTTCCAAATCTCAATCACTCGAATCTCCCTAAAATATCCCCATGCACAACCCCTTGTTTGTTCCCTGGCTACCCTACCCAACATAGAGGATACCAATGTCTGGATTTAAAAACTTGAAGGATCATCATCTCTCATCATGTGTTGTTTGACGAAGATAAGTTTCCCGCGGCAAACCCATCAACACCGCAGGAAATGTACTCTTTTCTCAACAATGATGAACCTTCACCTCTCTTTAAATCTATCTTGCAAACCCCATTCACTCCACCACCTCGACTCCCCGCCATTACAGCACCCACACAACCTGCTCAACCAGACCCAATGTTTCGATTGGGTTTGTTGATCCTAACAATCCAACTAGGCCTGCGAATTCGGGTCGGATCGGATACTTCGGGTTGGGTAATTCGGATAGTCGGGTAGTTCGGAATCTGAGAAGTGTTACCGAAAATAACCGATTTAAATAACGGGTCGGGTTTGTTCGGGTATCAGGTTTTTCGGTTATTATTTTTGGTTACCGAAACTAACCGAAGTTTTTATTTTTTTGGTTAGTTTGGTTATTTAAGTTAAATCGGGTAAAAAATCTTGGTTATTTTCGGGTAAATTCGTGTAATTTCGGTTATTTACGGGTAGTTTGGGTAATTTGGGTAATTCGGGTCAGTTAATTTCGGGTAATTTCGGGTAATGCGGGTAATTCAGGTAATTTCGGGTAACCGATCGGTTAGGGTGAACCGAACCGACCGAACCGATAACTGATTACATATTATAACTCCTTCCGATCGGTTTTCTTCTCTTAACCGAAACCGAACCGAAAACCAAAAATTTCGGTTCGGTTCGGTTCGGAATTCTCGGTTCGGGTAATATTCCCAGGCTGAAATCCAACTCATGTTTGCAAATTGAACAAAGCAATATATGGCCTAAAACAAGCGCCTAGACTTCTCATGGGCTTTGTTCAAAGCAAAGCAGATCCATCTTTGTTTATTTTCATGAAAGGACGTGACTTCTCCTACCTACTACTATACGTCGACGACATCCTACTCACAGCCTCAACAACTTCCCTCCTGCATCGCGTCATTGCAAAACTCAAAACGGAATTCCCGATGACAGACATGGGCAAACTGCGTCACTTTCTAGGAATAAAAGCAGAGTACAACACAAGAGGTCTCTTCTTATCACAATCGGTTTATACACAAGACATCCTTGCAAGATCTGGAATGTCAAACTGCAAGCCTTTGGCTACACCAGTAGACCTCAATTCAAAACTCTCCATCGACGACGACGACCCCATTGATGATCCAACACATTATCGCCAACTGGCAGGAGCTCTTCAATATCTCACTTTGACACGGCCGGATCTCTTATGCAGTTCATCAAATTTGCCTCTATATGCACACACCATGACATCCTCATCTTGTGGGACGTAAACGCATTCTCAGATATGTCAAAGGGATAGTGAATTATGGGATACAAATGGTCCGTGGTCAGATTGATTCACTAACGGCTTACTCCGATGCCGACTGGGCAGGATGTCCAAATACCCACCGTTCTACTTCCGGCTACTGCGTCTATCTAGGTCCAAACCTTGTGTCTTGGTCCGCAAAAAGATAGCCAACACCATCACGTTCCAGTTCTGAGGCTGAGTACAAAGGCGTCGCAAACACTGTTGCGGAGCTCACATGGATACGAAATCTTATGGTGGAGCTTCATCGACCAATTCGGAGTGCCTCTGTGGTCTACTGTGACAATATAGGTTCAGTTTACCTCTCCACCAACCCTGTACGTCACCAACGAACGAAACATATCGAACTTGACATCCATTTCGTCCGCGACAAGGTAGCCATTGGAGAGGTCAAGGTTATGCACGTCCCTACATCACTTCAATATGCTGATCTATTTACAAAAGGTCTGCCGAGTTCTCTTCACAATGAGTTTCGCACCAGCCTCACCGTTCTTCCGACGATGTGACTGCCGGAGGGTGAAAGACATGAATATATTTTGTTACACGTATCTAGGAATTTGTTGAATTGTTAATATTGTTCCAGATTGTGTGGATCCTCTCCTTGATACTCTCCTCTAATTGTGTAACTATTCTGGCTATATAAGCCTTGTTCATATAATGTAAACGACAAGGAATTCCACAAGTTTTCAAAAACTCACATGAAACATGTAAATGAGAAGTTTGACAGGCTATGAAACCTAGTGATTGACTTTGCCGGCAATCTCAAGAATAAGATCAGTTGGGATATAGGTTCCAAGTTTTCTCTTATTTTCAGCGATTCTGAACATCGTTGATTGCCTTGGGACATAATTGGCTTGTGTTGTAAGAAAGCTTGTTCTCACCTATTGATTAACAACGGAGGAGAAGAATAAAAAAAAACAAGGGCTGACGAACAAATAAGGATGATCAAGGCACGTGATACGTTAAAAAGTAAGTAAAGAGAGAAACACACATAAGTTATGGCTGCTCTGTTTTCTTCAGAATTTAAAGGGGAATATTTTAACATCCAATTTCTAATATGATTTGAAAAACTTTACATAAACATTTACATATTTTATTAATATTTAATACATAAATATTAAAAGCTTTAAAGGCCTTTGCTTCTTCTAAATCCTAGGTTTTAATAATTCTATGAAAAATAATAATATATATGTATTGCAATCATTCAAGAATTAAGTAGTTTGATTGACAATAAATCAATAAAAATTCTATGAATTCAAGTAGCGCTTAGTCCTCCTAAGATTCTATCATATTACCTTTTGTATGACAAAGAAATTTAAAACCTTGACTGTTGAACATTTAGAAAAAGTCGTCAATATGTCTAGTTTTTTTGTAACTTCAATTATTCTGAATCTTTTGTGGTAAATTCAAAGTATGCTAACTAAGAGATTTTTATAGTTTTTTAGGCTGATATATTTTTCTATAAGGAGATAATTTTTTTTAGAAGGAGAAAATTCTTTTATATTAACTGAGAGATCGTTTTACTAAAATAATATTTTGTTGCATTTCGTTCCAATAATATGTCATTACTTTCAAGTTTTTTAAAATGATGAATGTTATGAGAATAAAAGAAAGATAATTTTTGTTGTAATTTGAAAGAAAAAAAATGCACATGTTCTATATTTCTATGTTTTTATTGCTAATTTGGTTGCGAGTCTTGTGACATGATTTGTATAATGAATCTCTGATTGCACATTAATTTTTTGTTTAAAAAATGGCAAAGGTGTGTTTTGGGGTGTGTGTGTGTTTGGTGTTTTCCATTAATGGCTTGCAGCATGTTTTTATTCTGTTCAGTGTTTATTATTTTTATATTTTTGAATGCTCAAGCTACTTATTAATCTTACGACATGCTGCAAGCTCTTTCCATTGTGATCTATGATTTGCTTGATACTCAAGTTTTGGGATTAAAGAATTCGCATATGGCGTTACAATATATCATTACATTGATCTTTGGATTTAGACTTCAATCTCCGATACAGCTGATGATAATTGTTTTACTTCATGACTACAGTTTTGAGTTGATCATGTTGTTTCTTTAACGCCAAGCAACATAATCAACTTGTCAATGTCAAAGAGGAGTATCTGGCTTGAGGAGTAAAGTAAGCAATCAGGTTTTGGCACCAGTAAATTTTAATCATCATCTAAAAGACGCATAGCCTCAAAGATTAACGCTCTCAATCTTGTTGCTCGTGAGCAACGGTCGTCACTTGATGATCTCCTCTAGATGATGTTGATGATGTGCTCTGTTCTGGTCGGCTTATAGATGTTTCCGCATATGTTGTCTTCATGACATCAAACCTAAGATCCTCGACATGGTCTACAAAGGAGTAAACTCTATGATCGCTAAACCATTCTTTCCCTTCTCTTATACCTTGGATTTTAACTCTACGAAGAGTGTTCCTTTCGAGATTAAAGTAGTAAACATAAAACGTTTTATAGAAAGGGTTTTTTAAAACAATTTCACCTGAAGCAGTCACCCCAACAACACAAATAAAACTGTCATCCTTAACCACTTTATTCTCATCCCTCAAAGTGTAGGCATACGCCGTCAATTCCTCTTTTCCGACATCTTCTAGAACCCACATATGTAACTTAAGGAGAAATCTACCTTCACAACCATCCTCCTTCATCATTACACCTACTTTACCCTTATAGTTGATCAATTGAGTAGGCCACCTCATTAATTCTACCTGTAGTAGTAGAAACTTGAATTTCTCAGACCTAACATCAAAGCAAACTATCACTGCATTCAATTCATCATTTTGTTGAGCTAAGTAATACAAAAATCCATTGATGCATATCCCTTTACACCAAAGAAAAGGATCATGGTTTGAAGGACATTGGATATTCCTCCACCTCATTTTTCCAGTTCCTAATGTCAAAATATGAAAAACCAATTCAGTACCGACTCTATTGTATATGACCAAAACCTTATATTGCTTTTCAATTGGATCAAACCCTAAAAGGTCAAGACAGCTTATGTCCGTTAATCCTGGTGGTAAGATCGCATATTGCCCCGTGCTAGGGTTACATATCACACGCACTCCAGCTTCACCATCCTTTGAGATACGCGTATCACGGAAATAGATCAAACCGGAAGCATAGCTAAAATCGTATGGGAATCTGTCTTCAAAGAATTTCATATGAAAACTGTCGGGTACTACAAAAGACGACTTCCCATAATGATTCTGAGGCTGAGGCGGCGTTGAGAAGATGCTCCATTGATTGCCTCGTTGGACCTTAATTAATAAGAGACGTGGATTAGATAAGGATCTGGTGTGGAACAACTCGGTGAAATCTTTACGGCAAATAATGGACTCCCATAGCTTCGACACGCAGCAAAACCTCTTTATTGACTTTGCTGGCAATCTCGAGAGTATCTCGTAAATGAGATCATTAGGGAGGGAAACTGAGTTTGCTCCTCTATCCATAATCGTCTTTGTATTAGTTTGCTTGTCGGAGAGAGAGAGAGAGAGAGATGTGAACACACATCGAAGAGACTCTGAATTTATATATAATGGAAAACCTCTTAGGGCGTTATTAGTTGGGAGATGAATTTGTGTAGAGTTATTGATTGTAAAAGTGGAGAGATTTTTTATTTTTTTTAAATAGACTTTTTCCAAATTTGTAAAATTTTGTTTCACTTGTTACTAGATTATCATTAACTGGTTTTCCTCCAAAAATTTCTTTACAAGGTAACACATGTACTTTTCTTAAAAGTTTCTAAATATTATAGATTCCAACCTTAAAAGTATGTTAAGGTGAGATTTTTTTTTTTTTTTTTCAACCAATCATTAATTAGAAAAAAAAAAACTTAATATTGGTGGTCCAAACAGAAGGATAAGAGTTTATAAAAACAGTATTTCTTTTAAAAGCATAGAGATCTTTTTTCTTGTAAAGAGATATTTCTTTTACTTAAATAATATTCTATGGTTACTTAAATTAATTCTCTCTATCAAAATTAACAATTTCTATTTTATTTAATTCTTTTTAATAGAATTTCTGTTAGAAACAAGAGGTTTAGAAAATATTATTTTGTGTTATTATTATCTATTACACAGGATATAACATATGATATAAGACGATTGTCAAAAAAAAAAACATATGATATAACATATTATATAACATTATGGTTTAGGTTATAGTCTACTAATGAACCGATAATAGACATCCACATAATACAATATATATTCATAACAATTTCATGGATTTTAAGAAATTCCATTTTCTTCAAATTGGTTTTCTAATATTTCCATCAGGGCTTTGCATCTTGTTTTTAATTTATTCTGTGTTAGTTTCAAAAAAAAAAAATGCGACGCCAAAATGTCTACAAAAAATATTATCTGATAACATTGTCTTATTTTTCAGGAGGTTTCGCTTCCAAGTCAAAATTCTTTGCTTCATCTGTCAAACCTGGAGTTGAAGCTAGAGTTTTAACAATTCAAACAAAGAAGAGTGACAATAATAAAGTATATATATATATATATATATAATTATTTTATAATAGTACTTAATACCAAGAGCTGTGAATGAATTTATAAGAGATGCGCTGCAAGAAAGGAGCTAAGAACCCATGAAAGTCTAGTGGATGAGGTGAAGCGGATGCCAGAGCAATATGTGTTTGGTGTCAAAAAAAGTAACTGAAAAGGCTGAGAAGAAGAGAACGAAAATGCAGATCAAGAAGCAAGAGGTGCAAAAGTCAAAGAAGAAAAAAATAATGAGGGGATCGGTCTTAACTGAATGCTTCAAACATGTTTTTGCTATCTTGAACCAATTTTTCCTCAATAGGTTTTTTTCCAAGGCAAACAAGAATACTTGTAGAGGTCTTAAAAGAAATTTAAAGCATTTTGTAAGATAAAGCATTAGTTTTGCTCAGAACTCCCAAGTAATGTTTTACAAAATAAGGACATGATGACCAGAAAGAACAAAATGCTAAGTCAACGTAATAATAAAACCCACACGAAACATGTAAACGAGAAGTCACCGAAGCCAGAATTTGGGTTCGCTTCCAAGATCAGATTAGACATGTCCTCACTCTCGGGTAGATAATAATTCGTATTTGTTCTTCATAGGTGGAGCAGAGTTACAGAGGTCACGCGATGTATGCCTAGTACATATTAAGATCCTCTACATAGTCTAGATGATGTTGATGTTGGTGCCTGTAGGGTTACGCTTCTATTCTGGTGGGTTTATTGATGTTGCAGCATGTGCTATCTTCAAAGTATCGAACTTATTAAGATCCTCGACATGGTCTACAAAGTAGTAAACTCTAGGATTGTTATACCATTCTTCCTCTTCTGTAACGCCTTGGATTTCAACACTTTGGAGAGTGTTCCTTTCGGGACTGAAGTAGAAAACATAAAAAGGTTTACATGCCGTTGTCTTGGCCAAAACAACTTCACCTGAAGCAGTCATCCCTACAACGCGAAGATTTTTGTTAACCTTAACGACTTTATCCTCAACCCTCAAAGTGTAGTCATATTTCGACCATTCCTGTTTCTCGAGATCCTCTAGAACCCACAAACATAATACATGGGGAAATCCACCATCCTCAGCATAATCCCAAAAAATCACACCGAATTTGCCCTTATAGTTTATCAATTCACAATAGCTGCCTAGTATATCATAACTTCTGTCTAGCAATCTGAACTTTTCATACCTAACATCAAAGCAACCTATCAGATCATCCGATTTGCCCGGAATGCCATAAGCTATGTAATACAAAACCCCATTAATGCATATCTCCCTTTTCCCACGATGACCAAAATAAGGAAAGGGGCATTTGATCTCCCTCCACCTCGAATTTTCAGTTCCTAATGTCAGAATATGATAAACCGCTACACCATCCACTAAACCGTGAAAGACCAAAACCTTGAATTGCTTGCCAATCGGATCAAACCCTAAATCCCCGCTGGCGTTTCTGTACCTTGTTTTTAGGTCAGGTGGTAAGATCGCACATTGTCCCGTGCTAGGGTTACATATCACACGCACTAGATCGGCATCCTCGTTTGGGATCCACATATCAGAGAAATAAATCAAACCAGAAGCATAGCTATAGCTACAACCGTATGGTTGTGTGTCTTCAAAGAACTTGGTATGAAACTCGGCGGCTACTACAAGGGACGAATTCTCATCTAGATTCAGAGGCTGAGGCGACGAGAAGAAGCTCCACTCACCATCTTTTTCGAGCCCAACTAAGAGACGTGGACGAGTGGAGGATCTTATAAAGAACAACTCGGTGAAATATGGCTGGCAAATAATCGACTTCCATAGCTTCGACACGCAACGAAACCTAGCGATTGATTTTGAAGGCAATCTTGAGAGTATATCAAGAAGGAGATCATTAGGGATGGAATCTGAGTTTACTCTATTCATGATCACCCTTGTGTTTGCTTGTTATTGGACGGAGAAAGAGATATAAATACAAATCTCTTAAAGTACGGTTCGACCTAATTACATCTCTCATCTTGGCTTTTTTTTGTTTTTTTTTGGCAGCGGACTTTTTAATAGGAAAAGTTCCGATATTATGACTAACTAGATTTTAAATCGCGGTGTACCGTGGACTATATTTTTGAAAGTAAAATAAAAATAGAAATTTTTAGTAGATTAAATATATATATATATATATATGACTAATGTTTAGTAAATTTTAAATGTATATCCCTTATATTTATATATTATTTAGGTTTACCGATTTAAAATTGTTAAATTCAGAATATAACCCGTTGTATAACATAGTACTGCTTGTTTATTACATAATCGTAATTTAATAAACTCAATAAGATATGCCTAATATTCTAATGTTGATGGTGTTAACAAAATAATGAACTGATGATTTACTAACAATTAATGATATATTTTTTAATTTTTATTAATACACAAAATCATCCTACTACGTATCCAAACACAATTTTTCTTCTTTGCTTAAGTAAGTCATGCACGTTTTTTTAAAATCCAAATAACTGAAAAATGCAAAAAAAAATATAGTTACACTAATTTTATGATGTTTTAAAACAAGTAAACTGAATAAATCAAACAAAGATAATAAGAAAACTGTAATTTTAATTTAAAATATTATTTTATATTTCAAACAAAATATTTTAAGAGAAATACTCTAAAATAGCACTAAACCAAGTTTTATGGACAACTATAGCACACATTCCATAAATTTCCAAAAATAGCACTATTTAACACATTAAAATATTTAAAATTAAGTTTTAGAATTTGTTTTTTTATGTTTGGATTCTCAATTTCACATTTAGGGTATAGTTTTGAGGGGTAGAGTTTAGTATTTTGAATTTAGGATTTAATTTTAGAAGATTAATTAGTGCTATTTTTGGAATTTTAGAGATGTTGTGCTAAGTTTGGAACAAAAACTTATTTTGGTGCTATTTTTGAGAATCTCCCATCTTTTAATTGTGTTTGGTTTTAAGGATAATAAAGAATTAATTGAAGATATTGTAATTAATTTAATGAGATATTATAATTAGTCATTGATTGATTAAGTAGATATTTTAGAAATTTTTGTTTAACCCAAAATATTGGTTTTAAATTTCAATTTAAAATTTAATGATAATGGCATTCATTGTAAATAAGTAGGAACTCCAGGATTTATTTGCTATATGTCTCAAAAAATGTGTATATAGATAATTTCGTATAAACAAACAATAATATACATCTATTCGACTATTCCACAAGAGTACTTTGGAATTATGCAAGAATATACGAATTATGTTTTTTAGAGAGTCCTCTTTCCATCTAGTCTATCCACCTAAGCTTTCATCTAAGCAATAATATTTCCTTTACATTAAAATAAAATTAAAAATATTCATTTAATATATATATATATATGTTACCTTAATTAAGACGAACTTAAATATAAAAATACATTATATAAAGAAATAAAATTTTAAAATAGTAAAAACAATAATATTACTATTTTAATCTTAATTTAAAATTAAAATATTTATTTAGTGCATATTTATGTTAATTTTAATTAATAGAAACTTTAAATAAATAAAAATTAATTATGGAGAGTAATGAAATATTAAAATAGTAAAAAAATATTATTATTATTTTTACCAACGTAATATTAAAATATTCATTTAGTGAATATTTATGTTATCACAAAATTATCAACTAATGAGAATGATTCTTTATTAGACCATGATATTTGAGTCGCCAAACACATCATCATTGTATATTCTTTCATTTGTATAGCACAACCTAATAATTCTTTTTCAAGTTTTGAATCTTTAATTTTTTTAAAAGCCAAATATTTAGTATTAAAATATTAATAAAATCACTCTTGACAGTAATATATGTTGTATATGTAAATCCTAGATATGATGATATGCCGAATTCATCCGTGAAGACAAAAAATAAAGTGGGTTGCCAAATGGGTGAATAAATGGGACGCATAACCATATATGTTAAGAGAGATGGCGGTCGGACGTTACATAAATAAAAATAAATTATAGAAAATAATGAAATTTTAAAATAATAAAAAAAATATAATTAAAATTTTATTATACGTAATATCTTCCGGGAAGTCATTGCCGGAACTGTGAGAGTGAGAAAAAAAACACAGGAAAAAAATCATGTGGTGATTTGTAGGGAAGGTAAACATGTTTTTAAAACTTTTTTGGCGTAACAAATCGGCCGTATGGTATTGATGGACCCATGTAAACGGAGTGGACGTGGGATCCACTTAGAAAGGTGGGCCCATGGACTGTGAGTGGATATGAGATCCACTAAGAGACGGTTGGACGTTACATAAATAAAAATAAATTATGAAAAATAATGAAATATTAAAATAGTAATAATATAAATCAGACTTTTGAAAGAAAAAATTAAAAAATGATTACAGCTTTAATTTTAAGTGTGTTAATGAGTTTTGAAATGGAAGTTGCAAAATAAATAATCAATGATCATATTACTCATAAGTTATACAACAAAATATAAAAAACATGTGAAATGTATGCCGATTAAAAAAAGTGAAATTACAAATTATAATATGATAAAAAAATAAAAAAATTGATGTTTCATACATTAAAATAAATGCTTTTAACCAAAAGATTACTAAAAGATGATAAAGAGATAATAGTTATGAAATATCTTGAAAATCAATTTACAGCCCAATATATATTTTATATGTGAATCATTAGAAATAAACTTGGCTCGAGATACATTTTAGGAGATGGTCATTCTATCCGGACCAATCTGGATAATATAACTGCAACTCATTTACCAAAGCCTATTTGTACCAATAATCCAACAACCGAAGCAACTCTTGATACCTATATCATAAAGAACGGAGACCACAGACACTGGAACACAGACCTTATTGCTGAATCTATTTCTCCGGAGGATCAAGATAAAATTAAGAACATCTATCTTCCAAGAAGGGTAATCGCAGACAGGTTAGTATGGAACTATAATAAGACTGGCGAATATACAGTTAGATCAGGGTATTGGTTATCAATGCACAACCCAATTCATCAAAACAACCTACCACCCATTCCTCATGGCTCGATTGATCTAAAAAATAAGGTATGGAAAATCAATATTCTCCCTAAGGTCAAGCATTTCCTTTGGCGTCTAATATCAAAATCCTTGCCTATAATTACCCGCTTAAATACCAGAGGTATGGATTTGGATCCAGTTTGTCCTAGATGTTTCCAGAATGATGAAACAATCAAACATGTTCTAATCCTATGTCCTTATGCTCAATCAATATGGGAGTTGGCAAATATTCCCATACCCTCACTATACTCTGTATTTTTAAATTGCGAAACTCTGTTAGAAGGAATTTTTGAACTGCAACTCGAAACGGATATAACAACACAAACAAGGTATCTACCTTTTTGGCTTTTATGGCACATCTGGAAGACTAGGAACAATTTCATTTTCAATGGCACTCAAGATGATCCAACAACCATTCTACTAAGAGCAAAAGCGGACGTTCGAGATTGGATCAGAAGTATTACAAGAAAGACCATGCTAACATAACTGCACCGATTTCCACTTCACACCATTGGAATCGACCTGACTCAACATCGAAAATTAAATGCAACTACGATGCTGCTTACGATCACTTCACCAACCAAGGAAAGTGTGGATGGATAATACGTAAACATGATGGAACACCGTTAAACTGGGGATCAATGAAGCTGGGATCGGTTTGTTCACCATTGGAGGCTAAGGAAAGAGCTCTGCTTGTATCAATGCAACAATGCTGGATAAAAGGACTATGTAATGTCATATTTGAAGGAGATTGTGAGACATTAACCAAGATCGTCAATAAAACTGAAGTTGATATTTCTATTGAGCCTATCTACAGAGATATTATTTTCTGGTCTACATTATTCCAATCAGTTTTTATTGTATCTGTATCAAGAAATTGTAACAAAGCAGCCCATTTACGGGCTAAATATGGATGTTTGCATAATACTTATTATTCTGAGTGTTTTACTCTACCGTGCTGGTTAACAAAACAATTGTATGAAGACATTTCTAATTCTTAATATAAATTTTATTTCGATGAAAAAAAAAATGTGAATCATTAGAAAGTGAAAAGAAAGTAAATGTGGAGTCGCAACGAGTGTATTTTTGAAAATAGAGAAAAAGAAAAGTATGTAAAAGTGTTAGAAATAAATTACTAAAATTTAGAAAAACGATACACTTTTTTTTTGTGCAAAAAAAAAAAAAAGTTGATATTTATGCGTATATCTATTCCACAAGAGAAATAAAGAAGAATCTCTAAAATCTGATCTCCTAGGAGAGAGAAAGAAATAAGAATGTCGAAATTATATAATGAATCTTGACATGTCGACGACGTCACAGATAAAAAAGAAAACCTCGCAAATATGAGATATCTCTTCTTAATAAGACCTCTTAATTCATTTGATTGCAATATGTGTGTGTGCTCCTTTATCTGACATTGACAAGCCATTTACATATGCTGAATATATTGTATTCTTTCTAAATCCTCAGTCTTTAGTGACTAGTGAAAATCTTAATAAAAACATACTTTCTTTAAGAACTTCTTTGATAGCTTAATGTTTACAGCCACAAAGAGAGAATACAAATACAACTTGGGTCACGAGAGCATTTTCAGCTGACTTGAGGGGTAAGGTAAACAATCAGGTTTTGACACCTTTAAATTTTAATCATACTAGCTTAATACCCGCGGCGTGTTTTTTAAGTTTTTTAACAGAAGCATGTCCAACAATCCATCTTTTGGTTTTTTTGAAAAGAATAATAATCCAACAATTCACCTTTTTAAATAGATATATTAATATTCAGTTTTTGATCATTTTTTTCTAAGCAAAATACGGATTGACTTATATCTATACACTAAGTTAATGATTCAAAGTTGCAGTAAATTTACTTGTACCAACAATGACTTCTACTATTTGTGTATAAACACACGCATGGAAATCTTTGGTTTTCTAAAGCAAATACCAAACACGAAAAATTGAAAGAAAGATAGAAAAAACTGAATTTACCAAAAGAGAGAGACATATAGAAAAGACATTGTTAAGAAACTTACACAAAGAAGAAATCGTACACTTATCTTGTGACCATCCACTTCTTCTAAACTGCAAAGAAGATGATAGGAGAACAGTTTAACAATGTTGTGGAAGAATTAATACTACTTGTAACAATATGAGCACTATCATGATAAAGTAAGGACATGAAATAAAAGTACAATTGAAACAAAATTAGTCATTCAAGTTATATACCAAACCCAAGACCTTTCTACTTTATACCACCAATTTAAGGAAACAAAAATAAACCAACAAATTTTGAAAGATAAATTATCGTACTTGGTCATTCATATGAAAGATAAATTATCGTACCTGTGAGTAATCAAAACAAGAGTTTACAAATCTTCTTTGGAGAAAGGCATTATAAAAATCTCTAAACTTTCTGATTGAAGCTGATATAAGTATAAAACAGAACATAAATCTCCCTTTGTAAAACAAAATTTCAACATCTCCGGCATTAGCATAAGAGGCATGTATAGAAAACAATACATGATTTAGTTTACCTTTGCAATAGATGATATTTGATAAACTGCTTCTTTGCTCCTATCTTTTACCCTGAGATACATAAAGGATCACAAAAAAAAAAAGAATTCAGATAGTAGATAGATTCAACAAAAAGTGGAGCTCGTAGTCATAAGACTGAAACAACAACACATATCAACACAAAAATGCTATGCTTGGGCTAATAGTACTCGGTTTGGTTACCTTAAGAAAGCTTTCTCATGCTAAGAAATGTTTATGAGTCTCAATCTTGTTTCCCTAAAAACCAAATCCCAACAGAGAGATTTTAGTGACATAAGCTTAAGATATGTAGCAACAACATTCCCAATTTCTTACACATATTTAGAATAATTCCAATTCCAATTTCAATGATAACCTAATTTACTAATCAATCAAAGATTCATAAACCCTAAATCGAAGCAAGTGTGAACGAACCAAGATTTATAAAAAACTCTAAATTTATAGACACCTTTGAATAGGCGAGTGACTTTATCAACAAGAGAGTCTTCTTCCTCTTCCTCATCCTTATCTTCTTCTTCATCGTCGTCGTCGTCATCAGAATCCGAATTGGAATCAGTAGAATCATCTTCGCTCAATTCGCTATCATCTCCATTGAATCAAACAAATCCAGAACCGATAAAAAAAAACTAACGAATCAAATCTGAGAAATTAGATCACCACCAAAATAAGCAAATACCTCAAAACTCTGATCATCTTCTTCTTCTTCATCATCGTCTTCTTCGCTGCTACTCTCGCCATCGATATCATCATCATCATCATCTTCTTCGTCTTCCTCATCTGAGATATAGTCATCAATGATCTCCTTCTCATCCGTCATTGAACTTTCAAAAAAGCAAACGGGCTTTCAAAAATTGTCTACATGTTTAGCTATTTGGGTTTCGCAGAGAGAGAGAGGCGAGGATCTCTTGTTTCATTAGCCGAGTTAGAATAGAGAGAGAAATCAGAACTTTGTGAACAACAAACCAACAATCCAACAAACCTCACAATCTGGCGAGAGCGTCAAGCAGGACTTCGTGGTGCCAGATTTGGGAGTGAGAATCGAGAAATTTGATTCCAGTTCTTTTCTAGATTTTAAAATAATTGAAACAATGACAGATAAGTAAAATTAGAGCTGATTTGTATTAATGTTTTAATTTTATTGGTTAGTCTTTTTAACTAATGTGTCAACACCAGCTTTAATGTTGAGGCTGATGTGTCACAACAGGAATGAAACGCATCCAACTTTTATTGTATTGATTCTAAAAGACACGAGCGTCAAATTTGTTAACGCTCTCAAGCGTTTGACGATCTTGTTCCAGGTGAACCACATTCCTCACTTGATGATCTTCTTCCGTAGATGATGTTGATGTGCTCTATTCTGGTGGACTTATAGATGTTGCAGCATATGTTGTCTTCATAACATCAAACCTAAGGTCCTCGACATGATCTACAAAGTAGTAGTAAAGTACTGATTCTTTTTCAACTCTAACACCTTGGATTTCAACACTTTGGAGAGTGTTCCTTTCGGGATTAAAGTAGAAAACATATAACGGTTTAGATGCAATATTGTTCGCCAAAACAATTTCACCTGAAGCAGTCACACCAACAATAGAAATATAGTCTATTCGATTGACTTTATTCTCAGCCCTCAAACTGTAGGCATATGCCGTCCATTCATGTTTCACGACATCTGTTACAACCCACATACATAACTTAAGGGGAAATCCACCATCATAATCATCTTCGAAATTAATCACACCTAATTTACCCTTATAGTTTATCAATTTAGTAGCCCAAGATCTACTAGGGCAGTCTGAGTTTAGATTTAGATACCTAAATTTCTCAGACCTAACATCAAAGCAAACTACCACATCATAGATGTCAACAGGTGATTGAGTTAAATAATACAAAACACCATTGATGCATATCTCTCCACTCCAAAAATGAGGATAATGGGGTAAAGGACACTTGATATTCCTCCACCTCATATTTTCAGTTCCTAATGTCAGAATATCAAAACTCAATTCATCAGAAACTCTATTGTTCAAGACCAAAACCTTGAATTGCTTGTCAATAGGATCGAACCCTAAAAAACCATCGAAGTTTTTGTTGAGGTCAGGTGGTAAGATCGCATATTGTCCCGTACTAGGGTTACATATCACACGCACTTTATAGTCTCCATCCTTTGGGCTCCGCATTTTTTTTGTTCCCCCATCCTTTGAGATTTGCGTATTAGGGAAATAAGTCAAACCAGAAACATATTTACAATAGTAGGGATACATTTCTTTCGAGAACTTCATATGAAAACTGTCGGCTACTACAAGAGATGACTTCTCATAATGACTCTGAGGCTGAGGAGAAGAGAAGAAGCTCCACTCACCGTCTTGTTCGACCCCAATTAAGAGACGTGGATTAGATGAGGATCTGGTATGGAACAACTCAGTGAAATCTTGACGGCAAATAATGGACGCCCATAACTTCGACACGCAGCGAAACCTTCTTATTGACTTTGCAGGCAATCTCGAGAGTATCTCAGGAATGAGATCATTAGGGAGGGAAACTGAGTTTGCTCCTCTATTCATAATCGTTGTATTAATTTGCTTGTTAGAGAGAGATCTGAATACATATTGAAGAGTCTCTGGAATTTATATATAGAAATGGAATACATGTTATTGGGAGATGAATTTGTGTAGATTTATTGGTTTTAAAAGTGAAGAGATTTTGAAATGCTTTTAAGATTTTTACCAAATTTGTCACTGATTATCATTGATTTGCATTCATTTGTATCCCTCCAAATTATTTTCTACTAGAAGATAGCACGAGTCAACATTTTTTAAAGAATTTATAATATAATAAGATTTTTTTTTTTTTTTTTTTTTTTTTTTTAAAATGTTACTTTGTTTGAGATAATATTTAATTTTAATTGTTCTGTAAATCTATTAGTCTATTTGAATACTAATTATTTTAGAATATTATAGTATTTTATTTTTGATGTATTATTGCAGTTTTATATTGTTTGTTTGTTGTATTTGCGTCATTATTTTGTGAAATATAAAATAATTTTAATATTATAATTGTGAGCAAATAAAAATTATTAATTTATCATCTATATAAATTTAGTTTTACCAACCCGCCAATGTAGAAATTAAAACACACATTTTCATATATTGAGTAATATATCGTCGTTTTAAAAAATTCAAATCACAACATATGCAGAAAAAATGCATTTTATTAATCATAAGTATTATATGAAAATTCCAAAAAAATTGTAAGTAAAATAAAATAAAGATGATAGGAGAATCATAATTTGAAATCTTAACAAAATCTTCAAATTTAGTTATTAAAAATAATTGTATTGTATACTTGGATATAAAATGTTAGTTTTTAAAATTCTTATTGGTTTATTAAAAATATTATTTAGTAATTTCGTCCATAATTTATTAGAGAGAGAAATTTGTTTTTTAGATTTTTTTTGATTTTTTAATATTTGATCTGTTAGTGTTTTTTATTTTTAATTAATTATATTTATTTAAATTAGTTAATTAATCTTTTTCTAATGGCAATTGAATGTAATTTTTACACATTTTAAGGTTTGTTTTATATTTGTACTTCCCAATTAATATAGTAGGATAAAGCAATATATATGTGTTTTTCTTAAAAAAATAATCTCTATATTATTTCAACTTTATGTGGGGAGGGTGGGGGTATGGGATGAGTGATTTTCACAGAATATAATACAATTGAAGACATAGAGAACTGTCATAAGTTATAGATTTCTTTTGAGAAATTGTTTTACTAAAATAGTAATATTCTATCTTGCATTTCGCTTCGAAGTTTTTACGAAAATGATGAATATCATGAGAATAATTGGAAAAAAAAATTGTTGGAATTTGGACAAAAAAACGCACAAATTCTAATATATCTATATTTTATTGCTAATTTGGCTGTGACATGATATGTATGATAAATCTTATTGCACATTAATTTTTGTTTAAAAATGGTAAAGGTGTGTGTGTATGTGGGTGTGTGTGTGTTTTTGTTTTCCATCAATTTTAAGAATCTCATGGATAAGGTCTTGCAGCGTGTATTGAATCTGTTCAGTGTAAATTGTTATGTATTCTTACGACATATTGCAAGCTCTTTCCGTTGTGATGACTTGCTTGATACTCACAGGTTTTGGGATCAAAGAATTTGCATCAAGCTTTATTACATTGATCTTTGGACTCAATTTCATTCTCCGATACAACTAGTAGTTAGGAATTCAAAATGTCATTCAAGAAAGTTTAAGAAACATGTTTGGTTCCAAGTAGCAATGGTAATAACACTGATAGAAAAAAAAAAAAAAAAAAAACCCCTGGAACAATATGAGAGATGGTGCACCGTGCACAAAGGAAAAATAATGTATCTTAGAAGCCATCAAATGTTATTCCATAGAGGAAATACCTCATAAATAAAGAAATTACAGGGAAGGTAAATTTAAAATCTAAATGTGTTATCCGCTATTAGTAGCTCAGAAGCCAAGTGTTATTCAAGATCTAAATATGTTTATACGCTATTAGTAGCTCAGAAGACAAGCACCACAAGTATATATTTTCATTAAAGAACTTCACATGCATAACAACTATGGTTCAAGTAAGAGACTAGCACAATGTATCTCTTCTTCAAATGTTATCTATATTGAAACATTTTTGCCCGCTTGAACCAATTTTTCTTAAGAGTTCTTTTTTTCCCTAGTAATTAATTCGTAAAAGTAAATTCAAAGCAAACAAGTATATTTGTAGAGGTCATAAAAGAAACTTTAAGCATTCATGAGTTTGCTCACAACTCCCACCCAGGTAATGTTTCACCACTCACCAGAAAGAACAAAATGTTAAGTCAACATAATGATAAAACCCACACGAAACTTTTAAACGAGAAGTCACACTAACTGCCAGAATTTGGGTTGGCTTCCAAGATCAGATTAGACGACAACATATATTTGTTCTCCATATCCGAACTGTAGGCTGGTTGTTCTTCAAAGGTGGAGCAGAGTTGCAGAGGTCATGCCTACGCAAGTAGTTATTGTTTTGGCCGTTCCGTACTGATGTTTATGCCTTGGTTAACTAGGCTTGACAAGAGTTGCTTTGTATCGTTAGAATTCAAATCCTGTGCATAGTCTAGAAAAGCGTAAACTTTACTTTTCTTCTCAAGACCTTGGATTTCAACTCTTTGGAGAGTGTTCTTCTGGGGATTGAAGTAGAAAACACAAAACGGTCTAGATGATCTATACTTCTCACACAAAACAATCTCACCTGTGGCGGTAGTCACTCCAACGATGTCAACATTTTTGGGATCAACGATTGCATTCTCCCCCACAGAGTAGACATATCTCAACCATTCATGTTTTTCAACATCCTCTAGAATTAACATACGCAACTCAAGGGTATTGCCGACATAACTCCAACTAATCCCACCTAGTCTACCTTTATAATTTATCAATTTATAACTATATTGATCACAAAAGCATCTTGCGTCAATAAACTTGAATTTCTCAGACCTAACATCAAAGCAAACTATCACATAAGAGGATTCACAAACCGTGCTAGCTAAGTAATACAAAACCCCATTGATGCATATCCCATCAGACAAGGAACGATCATATGCAGGACAGTGTATATCACTCCTCCACCTCAGTTTTCCCGTCCCTAATGTCAGAACTTTGTGATGAACCCTTTCATCAGAAAACGGATAAGCCTCGGCCAATACCTTGAATTGCTTGCCAATACGATCAAACCCTAAAAAGCTTGTTGACTTCCTGAAGCTATACAGTTTAGGTAAGATCGCATACTGTCCCGTGGAAGGGTGACATATCACAGGTACTGAAAGTTTTGAGATCCACATATCAGGGAAATAGATCAAACCAGAAGTATAGCTACAACCATAAGGGATCATGTCTTCAGAGAACAACTTCATTTGAAAATACGCGGCTGCTACAGGAGAAGTGTTCCCATATGGATCTGATGGCTGAGGCGACGAGAAGAAGCTCCACTCACCGTCTCGTACGACCGCTAATAAGAGACGTGGACGAGCCGATAACAACTCCGTGACATATGGACGGCGAAACATGGACCCCCATAGCTTAAACACGCAGCTAAACCTCCCAATGGACTTTACAGGCAATCTAGAAAGTTTCTCAAGCATGAGATCAGTTGGGATGGATACAGCTAAACCTCTACACTTGATTGTTGTTTTTGCCTTACCGGAGATACATAAATTCTAGGGTACAATTCATGGATCAGTTGGGAAGGGTTCTCCTAGGGCATTTCTTCCAAACCAAATATGGTTATACAGCTCGATTTCGGTTTAAAGGCATAAACCAATCAGCAGTTTTTGTTTTGGGTTGGTTCTCGGGGTTTAGTTGGCTTTCTTGGCCTTTTGGGGCTAAGAAATAGAGTCAATAATATAAAAGTGAAGTTGTTTTTTATTTTATTTTTGATAAAGCGAAAAATAATTCTTTGGCTAAAGAAAATGTAAATAAAAATGTTTAATATATATATTAGTCACAAAGTCTAACTAAGCTTTTGAGCCAGTAAGATAATCTAATCCTACATCTGTTTACTTTAAAGTTCAACAGAGATGGAGCAACTAGAATGTTCTATGAAATCGTCGTACTTTAAAGTTCATTAAGCTTTCTGTAATGAAGTTATAGCAATTGTCAAAGTGATCGTAGACATCGCCATGTGACAAAGCATCCATCTTCAACATATGACATTGCTAAAGAATGTCGTCTCAGTGTAGACTGTATTTTAAATCACGTAAAGATAACTCTGGAGGATTGGGGAGAGCTAATTAATAAGAACTTTCTCAGTATATATTTTTCCTGAAAAAATAAAACCTCTTACCAAATCCATTATGCAGCCAAGAACCTCTTAACCAAATCCATTTCTGTTTTACTGAAGATAACAACTTGATATGTAATCTAATTTTCTCATACAACTTCGCTAATCAAAGTATTTACATACATAATGCTCACTTTTCTTTTTATATCTGAATTTCCTAAACACATCAGCATTATTTTCCACACGTATAAAAAGAATAACTAGCAACTGTTCTATACAATATCAGTTGAAACATGTTACCGACGACTTGAACTAGTGTTTTTGCATATGAGGGGTTTTTTTCTTCTGGTAATTTAGTAATTTCAAAGTCATAGCAAAGAAATATACGATAGAGACTAGCTAGAGAGATTTTAAAAGAACTTGTAAATATTGACATTACGAACAAAAAAAAGAATTTTATAAATAAAACCTTAGATTGCTCTAACTCCAAAGTAATGTTACCAGAGAGAACAAAATGCTAAGCCAACGTAAATGAGAAAACCCACACGAAAACCTGTAAATGAAGAGTCACACTCACAAACACAATAGGTAGACTATTTTGGCTTCCATGATCAGATTAGCCAACAACAGATCGACACATGTCCTCACTCTAGGAGGATTGTGGGCTGCGTATTCTTCACCATTGGACTGTCGGATGCTAATTCTTCACAGATGGAGTAGACGGCGTTGTGGTTATAGGCCTTTTTCTGATGATATCTAGGCCTCGGTTTAGTGAGCTTGACATGAGTTCCTTTGCATCGTTAACATTAAGATCTTCTACATAGTCTACAATAGCTAAAACTATACAACCCTCGTAGCCTTGAATTTCAACAATTTGGTGGGTGTTCCTTTCGGGATTGAAGTAGTAAATATAAAACGGTCTAGATGTATTCGTCTTAGAAAAACCAATTTCACCTGTAGCAGTCACTCCAACGATTAAACCATAGTAGTCTTTATTAAAGAATTCGTTCTCTTGCAAAATATAGACATATTTTGACCATTCATTTTTCTCAACATCCTCTAGAACCCACATAAGCAACTCAAGGTCAAACCATGTACCAGCTTCACCAGAAAGAATACGACGACCTGGCCAATAAATCATACCTAATTTACCCTTATAGTTTATCAAATTGAGGTTACTAATATCATGTACTTGATCGCGAACAAAGTTTGCATCAATAAATTTGAATTTCTCAGTCCTAACATCAAAGCAAACAATCACATCGTCATGATTTTCAAGTTGGAGAGCGTAGTAATACAAAACCCCATTGATGCAAATCCTTTCTAAAGAAGGATGATGGGTAAAGGGACAATGGATCTTCCTCCATCCCATTTTTTCAGTTCCTAGTACTGTCAGAATTACATGAACATCAAGACAAAATAGATAAGCAATGAACGCCAACGCCTTGAATTCCTTATCGATCGGATCATACCCTAAATAACTGAAAATCTTTCGGTTCCTTGTCAAGACAGGTAAGATGGTGATAGAATTGAGATGTAAACTGAGATGTAAACTGAATAATTCGCTGTATAATACGGGTTCTGTATCGGTGATATAGCAAAAGAGGCCATTAAACGCACGTGGGGTTATTGTTGTGGATAAGAGAGTAACAAGCACGTGAGGAAGGAATAATCAAGCTGGCAGTGTGTAGGTGGCAAAGGTTGCAGGCTGTCAACGTCAAGTAACGGTTAACACTGTTAGTGTGGTGGCATTATAAGAAGCAGTGTTAGCTTATTTTTATCTTTATGCATTTTCAGAGTTGTTAACTTTTATAGAACCTTTTGGTACTTGTTTTCCTCATCGTTGCCGGAGAATCTCTTTCTGAGACTCTGCAGGTGAGAAGTGATTCCGCGTTTCTTTGAGAACGTTGTCTCATCTTTCGTTTACTCTTAATAATAATCAACTCTGTTTCCTCTGTTCTCTCTGTTTTTGTACCGTTGGACATGTTTTGATTATTTGTTATCATTGGTATCAGAGCGTAGACGAACCTCGGAACGATGGGTGTGGAGACGAGATCTCAGATTGTACGACAAGATCTGGTGGGTGATGAAGCTCGTGAAGGAGGAAGCGAGACGATCGGAGATACGAGAACCATTCTTGACCGGAATCATGCGATCGAACGTGCGATTGAAGCTCAAGATAAGAAGATGGAACATAATATGGCTGACATGATGCATTTGATCAAGTTGATACCGGGTCCTCCGGCGTCTTCGAGCAAATCTCATGAAGAGTGTAGTCCTTTGGCGGTGTCGGCGTTGCCAGGTGGAAGTGGTGGTTCGGGTCAACAACGTGGAGGAGGATCTGTTGGATCTGGACATTATGCAGGTGTTACTCGTCTTGGACGTGTGGACTTTCCCCGTTTTGATGGAGAACGTTTTTCAGAGTGGCTCTGCAAGGTAGAAGACTATTTTGTTCTAGATGCTACACCAAATGATTCAAAGGTACGAATGGCTACTATGCACTTTGATAGTCATGCGTCTGTGTGGCATCATGCGTTGGTACAAACTCCGTTTGGTCAAAGCTTGTTGAACGATTGGCCATCGTATAAGTTGTTGATGAAGGAGAGGTTTGTTGATGTTTTAGAAGACCCGATTGCTGAATTGAAAGCTTTGCAGGAGACTGATGGAATAGTGGAGTATAATCAGAAGTTTGATCTAATACGGACGAGAGTTAGTCTGTCAGAAGACTATTTGGTGCGTGCTTATCTTGCAGGTCTTCGTCTTGATACTCAGATGCATATCAGGATGTTTGCTCCGCAGACTGTTCGCCAATGTTTTGTGCTCGGTCGACTTTATGAGAAGGCTCATCCCATGTCAAAAAGTAGTTATTCCGGAGGAACACACATCAAGCAGTTTCAAGGGGGAAACACCACTACTGTTGCGAGACAACCGGCACAAAGCAAGAGGGAAAACTTGACAGAGACTATGGGGTCTAATTTGCAGAAACCAGCAAGGAAATTTTTGTCACAAGAAGAAATGAGTGCAAGGAGAGCAAAGGGGTTGTGTTATATCTGTGATGAGAAATATACACCGGATCATTATCTTAACCATAAGAAATCACATGTTTTCATGATTGAGGTTGAAGAAGAGGATGAGGAAGATGCAGGACAAGGTGAACTGATTACGACAGAGGATAATCAAGATATGCCAATGGTGTCAATTAGTGCAGTTGCTGGGGTTTTAGACTATCGAACGTTAAAGGTGAAGGGAGTTCATAAGAAGAAGGTATTGTTCATTTTGCTTGACACAGGATCAACTCACAACTTTATGGATCCTAGTACCGCAGAGAAGTTAGGGGTGAAGGTTCAAACTGCAGGGAGAGTTGCAGTAGCTGATGGAAGTAAGTTGGGAGTTCAAGGGAGGGTTTCACAATTTCAATGGTCATTTCAGGGTACAAACATTCAAGATGACTTCATGATCATTCCGTTGGGTGGTTGTGATATAGTTTTGGGGGCTCAATGGTTAGCACCACTAGGAGACACAATGTGGAACATGCAAAAGTTAGAAATGGGATTTTGGTGGAACGGTCAGAAAATACTACTTCATGGAATTAAACCAGGGTCAGTACGAACAGTTAAGGCCATCAAGTTCAACAAAAAACATGAGGAAGCGATTCAAATCTCTATGATCTGTGCTCAAGAGGTAGCTGAACAAGAAGATGCAATGATTTATGCTGTGGAGTTAAGTCAACAGAATAATGCAGCTAATGCAGCTGTTGCAGAATTAAAAACCACTTATGCAGACCTGTTCGAGGAGCCTAAAGCTTTACCACCATTTCGAGAAGGACATAACCATAAGATAGTTTTAAATGAGGGAAGTGATCCGGTTAACCAGCGTCCCTACAGGTATGCGGTTTATCAGAAGGATGAGATTGACAAGATGGTGAAAGAGCTACTTTCTGCGGGAACCATTCGAGTCAGTGATAGCCCTTTCTCATCCCCGATAGTATTAGTCAAGAAGAAAGACGATACTTGGAGGCTTTGCGTGGATTACAGGGGACTAAATGTGCTTACCATTAAAAATAGGTTCCCAATTCCACTCATCGAGGACTTAATGGACGAGCTGAGAGGTTCTTCTGTGTTCTCTAAGATCGACTTACGAGCAGGGTACCACCAAGTTCGCATGGAACCAGAGGATGTTCACAAAACTTCATTCAAAACACACAGCAGACATTATGAATATCTTGTGATGCCGTTTGGCTTAACTAACGCACCGGCTACGTTTCAGGGGTTGATGAATGATGTGTTCAGGGAGTTTTTACGCAAGTTTGTTCTCATATTCTTTGATGACATCTTGATCTACAGTTCCAACCTGACAGAACACATCAACCATTTGGAGCAAGTCTTTCAGACAATGAGGCAAAACAAACTATTTGCCAAGGAAAGCAAGTGTGCGTTTGCAACAGATAGAGTTGAGTATTTGGGGCATTATATTGCTGCTGGTGGGGTATCTACAGACCCTGCCAAGGTCAACACTGTTGCAAATTGGCCTGTTCCCTCAAATTTGAAACAATTACGTGGGTTTCTCGGGTTAGCAGGATATTATCGACGTTTCGTCAAAGGGTTTGGTACTATCGCACGTCCTTTGACTGCAATGACCAAGAAAGATTCATACGTATGGTCTAAGGAAGCACTGGAAGCTTTCAAAAACTTGAAGATGGCGTTGTGTCAGGCACCAGTTTTAGCTCTGCCAGTGTTTAGTAAACCGTTTTTGGTGGAAACGGATGCGTGTTCTACTGGTATTGGTGCAGTATTAATGCAAGATGGCCACCTATTGGCTTTTATCATTCGGCATTTGAAAGGGAAACAGCTGAACCTTTCGATTTATGAAAAGGAGTTGCTTGCAGTGGTCTTTGCAGTTCAGAAATGGCGACATTATTTACTACCGAATCATTTTATTATCAAAACTGATCAACGTAGCTTGAAATATCTTTTGGAGCAGAGGTTAAATACACCCAATCAGCAACAATGGTTGCCTAAGCTACTGGAGTTCGATTATGAGATTCAATACAAGCAGGGGAAGGACAATGTAGCAGCTGATGCTCTGTCTCGAGTTGAAGGAGCAGAAGTGTTGCATATGGCGATGACAGTCCTGGAGTGTGACCTTATGAAGGAAATTCAATCTCATTACGAGAATGATCCGGAGTTGAAACGATTGATAAGTGAGTTACAAGCTGATCCTGCAGCAAAAAGGCACTATTCGTGGGTTCAATCCATTCTGAGAAGGAAGAGCAAGATTGTAGTCCCTAATGATGTTCAGTTACGTAACACCATTCTGCAATGGATGCACGGTTCAGGAGTTGGGGGTCATTCGGGAAGAGATGCGACTTACAAGAAAGTGAAAGGATTATTTTTCTGGAAAAACATGGCTGTGGACATTCAAATGTTCATAAGAAGTTGTTCAGTTTGTCAAACGTGCAAGTACGACACATCGGCTTATCCGGGATTACTGCAACCACTTCCTATTCCTGACACAATTTGGACAGATTTATCAATGGACTTCATTAAAGGACTTCCTGAATCTTTTGGTGAAACAGTTATTTTTGTGGTGGTGGATAGATTAACCAAGTCAGCTCATTTCATGGCGCTGTCTCATCCGTACACTGCAGTATCAGTTGCACAAGCATTCATGGACACTGTCTTTCGTCTTCATGGTTGTCCTCGGTCTATTGTGAGTGACAGAGACACAGTATTCGTCAGTAACTTCTGGCAAGAGTTGTTTTCGCTTCAAGGAGTTGATCTGAAATTCTCAACCGCTTATCATCCTCAAAGTGATGGGCAAACGGAGGTTGTTAATCAATATTTGGAGACTTATCTTCGCTGCATATGTAGTGATCGTCCTCAGTTTTGGAGTCGCTGGTTACCACTTGCAGAGTTCTGGTATAACACAAATTTTCACACCTCTACTCAGATCAGTCCATTCGAGGCAGTCTATGGCCAAAGTCCTCCAGTTCATCTTCCTTATCTACCTGGTGAGTCCAAGGTTGCAGTCGTGGCTAGAAGTTTGCAGGAACGCGAAGCAATGATATTGGTTCTCAAGTTTCAACTTCTGCGAGCTCAACACCGTATGAAGCAGGTAGCAGATAAGCATCGTACTGAGTGCAACTTTGATATTGGGGAGTTGGTGTTTGTCAAGTTACAACCATATCGTCAGGGCTCGGTGGTTATGCGTTCAACTCAGAAGCTGGCTCCAAAGTACTACGGACCCTACAAGATTATCGACCGTTGTGGAAAAGTGGCTTACAAACTGCAGCTTCCGGACCATTCTTTGATTCACCCGGTCTTCCACGTCTCACAACTTAAGGCAGCAGTCGGTAACGTTCCAACGTCGTCGCAGCTTCCTTCTATTGTGTCGGATATCAGTGTTAAGGAACCTGTGCAGATCTTGGCTCGTTAGATGGTTAAGAGGCAAGGGCGTGCGGTTACAAAGGTCTTGGTTCAGTGGACAAACGAAACGGAAGACGAAGCTACTTGGGAGTTTTTGTTCGACTTACAGCGTAAGTTTCCAGCTTTTGAACCTTGTGGACAAGGTTCTCCAAACAAAGGGGCTTTGATATAGCAAAAGAGGCCATTAAACGCACGTGGGGTTATTGTTGTGGATAAGAGAGTAACAAGCACGTGAGGAAGGAATAATCAAGCTGGCAGTGTGTAGGTGGCAAAGGTTGCAGGCTGTCAACGTCAAGTAACGGTTAACACTGTTAGTGTGGTGGCATTATAAGAAGCAGTGTTAGCTTATTTTTATCTTTATGCATTTTCAGAGTTGTTAACTTATATAGAACCTTTTGGTACTTGTTTTCCTCATCGTTGCCGGAGAATCTCTTTTTGAGACTCTGCAGGTGAGAAGTGATTCCGCGTTTCTTTGAGAACGTTGTCTCATCTTTCGTTTACTCTTAATAATAATCAACTCTGTTTCCTCTGTTCTCTCTGTTTTTGTACCGTTGGACATGTTTTGATTATTCGCTATCAATCGGTATACAAGAGTAGATCAGAGCATCATATTCTCTAGATCTATCTCCATCAAATTCTCACGCAGGAGAAAGTTATACACCACATACATGAGTCTTATTTCAAAGAAAGAACGAAAGCTTTATACTAATCTACAACCAAAGTTGCAGAAAAATATTTCTAACGGCCTCCGCACGTGTCAGTCCCACGTTTTTTATTCCTTCGCACGTATACTCTGTGTAGCTTATCAATACCCCGCCCCCCCTTCAACATCAAGCTTGTCCTCAAGCGTTAACCCTGGAAACTCCTGTTGCAGCTCCTTAATAGGCTCCCATGAATTCTCATGAGCAGGAAGTCCTTGCCACGCGACTAATGCCTCCCAAACCCCCTGAGCATTGCAACGAGTCTCCAAAATAGCTGCAGGTTCCAATACCAACTCACCAGTATCAGAAAAAGTCTCAGGTAACGGAAGAACCTGATGATGTGCCCCTAGCACCTGCTTGAGTTGCGAGACATGAAAAACAGGGTGTATCTTCGATCCAGCAGGCAAACGTAACTTGTACGCTGACTTCCCAAAACAAGCCACCACTTGAAATGGAACAAAGTACTTAGCGGATAGCTTCTGACAAATCCTCTTCACCACCGAATGTTGTCGATAGGGACGCAGCTTCAGATAGACCCAAGAATCTACCGCAAACTCCACATCACGACGATGCTTATCAGCATTGTTCTTCATCAGCTGTTGAGCATGAACCAAATGAGCCTTAATATCCACCAACATGCGATCCCTCTCCTGCAATAACTTCTCTAACTCGCAATTCTGAGTAGACTGAGGTTCATAACGAAGCAACGACGGAGGATCCTGACCATATAACACCCTAAACGGAGTCGTCTTAAGCGCTGTATGATAAGAAGTGTTATACCAGAGCTCAGCCCAGAATAAGAATTTATACCACGTTCGAGGATGAGCTGACGCAAAGCAACGAAAATACGACTCCATACAACGGTTAAGCACCTCCGTCTGACCATCCGTTTGTGGATGAAAGGCGGTACTATACTTCAACTTCGTACCTGCGAGCTTAAAGCAATCCTTCCAGAAATGACCCAGAAAGATTCTGTCACGATCCGAGACAATAGAGGCAGGATAACCATGCAGGCGAACTACCTCCCCAACAAACTTCTAGGCCACATCCGAAGCGGTGAAAGGATGTTTAAGGCCTATAAAATGCCCATACTTACTCAGACGATCCACCACCACCAGAATCGCATTGAACCCTTGTGAAGAAGGTAAACCTTCCACGAAATCCATGTTAACATCAGCCCACACCGCCTGCGGAATTGGTAATGGCTGAAGCAATCCTGCAGGAGACAAGGTAGACGACTTATGTGTTTGACAAATGGCACACTCGGAAACGTATTTCTGAACATCCTTCAACATGCCAGGCCAGAAAAAAGATAACTGAATCCTTTTGACAGTCTTCAAAACGCCCGAATGTCCACCTAACTGACTCGTATGGAATAACTCCAAAATCAGAGGCACAAACTTAGAAGATGGAGGAATAACGAGCTTACTCTTAAACCAGAGCTTCCCACCCTTTACTGAAAACCCTTTCTGAGCGAGCTGCAAAGTATCAAACCCTTTGATACGCCTCTGAATCTGCACATCCTCCTCGATCTCCTTGAAGATATCTTGCATCTGCAACACCGAAGGTACAGTGAACGCAAACAATTCCAAAGCAGACACCGCCACAGGATTGTGAACTACGCGAGACAACCCATCTGCAGCCTTGTTATCAATGCCTGCCTTATACACGATCTCAAAGTCATAAGGAGATAACTTGGTCAGCCATTTCTGGTAATCCATTGACACTTCACGTTGCTCCAGGAGAAACTTCAGACTTTTCTGATCCGTGTGAACCGTAAACCTGCGCCCCATAAGGTAATGCTTCCACTTCTGGACAGCCAAAACGATCGCCATCAACTCCCTCTCGTAAACGGGCTTCAGTTGTTCCCGAGAAGTCAACCCGGTACTAAAAAAGGCGAGGGGACGCTTATCCTGCATCAGAACCGCACCGAGTCCATACCCCGAGGCATCCGCTTCTACCAGAAACAACTTTGAAAAATTAGGTAAAGCTAACACTGGAGCAGAAGACATAGCTGCTTTCAACGTCTCAAACACACTCTGAGCACTCTCGCCCCACTCAAAGTTATCCTTTTTCAATAAATCAGTCAGAGGACGAGCAATGACACCATACCCGTGAACAAACCGTCTGTAATAGCCCGTGAGCCCCAAAAAACCCCGCAGCTCCTTCACTGAACTCGGACAAGGCCACTTCATCATAGCCGCAGTCTTCGCAGGATCAGTAGACACCCCCAAAGCAGAAATAATGTGACCGAGGTAATCCACCTGTGACTGAGCAAAAAGACACTTCTTCTTATTAGCAAAGAGTTGGTGTTTCGCAAAACCTTCAACACAACCAACAAATGCTGCACATGTTCCTCCAATGATTTGCTATAGATCAAGATGTCATCGAAGAACACCAAAATGAATTTGCGCAAGAACGGACGAAAGAGCTCATTCATCAACGCCTGAAAGGTGGCTGGAGCATTCGTCAACCCAAAAGGCATAACGAGAAAGTCGTAGTGTCCATCATGCGTTCGAAAGGCTGTCTTCTCAACATCACACTCCCGCATTATGATCTAGTGATAACCCGCCTGAAGATCCAACTTTGAAAAGACCACAGCACCATCTAATTCATCCAATAACTGATCAATCATTGGTATTGGAAACTTATCTGGTATAGTGGCATGATTGAGGGCCCGGTAATCAATGCAAAAACGTCAACTCGAGTCCTTTTTCTTCACCACCAACACCGGACTAGAGAACGGACTGTGACTTGGCCTGATCGTACCAGCTTGTCACATCTCCTTTACTAGTTTCTCCATGATCTCCTTCTGAGCGTGTGGGTAACGGTAAGGACGCACACTAACAGCTGCGACACCTGCTACCAAGTTTATAGAATGTTCCCTGCCACGAACAGGAGGTAATCCTGTTGGCTCATCAAAAACTCGGGCAAACTGCTGCAATGTCTCCTCCACTAGAACTGGAACCTCAGAAGACTGAGCCACTACGGTTTTCTGAACTGCCAACGAACCCGACGGCTCATCGTCCAAAAAAGGAGATGATCCCTGAAACGCACTACTCGCAATTTGCAACTGAGAATCACCTACCAAATGCACCGATTGATTCTGGTATATAAATGAATATTCATGCGTCTCCCAATCTACACTACATTTTCCCAAAGTATGCAACCAGTAGATCCCCAAAATAACATCCACCTGTCCCAACTCCAAGACAATGAAATCCGAGGAGAAAGACCACCCTTGAATAGTAAATGCGAGCTGACGACAGACTCCCACGCCTTGCACCAGCACACCAGTCCCAAGCTTAATGTTCAAATTTGCACACGCCTGAGACTGCAACTGCAACCGTGCCACCATTCTTGGAGTAATAAAATTATTTGTCGCACCGCTATCAATCATCACAATCGCTTCCCCATGATTAATAATACCTCGCATTTTCGTTGTAGAAGGAGAAGACAAACCCATGAAAGAGCTGTAAGAGAGCTCCATCAACTGCCCTGCAGTGACCATATCATTCTGCTCCTCACCTTCACAGTGGTCATGTATTACTTCCACCAAATAATCATCAAGCACGGTTAAGATCTGCAACTCCTTATTAGGGCACTCATGTCCCCGAGACCACTTCCCTTGACATTTGAAGCAGATTCCCCTTCTACGCATATCGTCCAAGTCAGCATTAGAGTGGTGTTTCTGAGGACGCTTGTAACACCCCCGAACCGTTCTATAGATAGGACGGCCAAAGATGCTACGTGATGACGCTCGCAGACGGACAACCGAGGCTACCGAAACGAATTCAGTCTCCCTAGTCATCCATACCACAAGGCCATCCCACTCGAACATGGGTCTAGGCTTGCCAACCCTTACCATGAACGAATGTTTGGGCGGTCCGGACTAGACCATAATCATTAAGAGCCAACTCCGAATATAAAACATCTTTATTATACATAATATATCAAGTACAGCGGAAACAGGTTACCAAAAGGCATACATTTTATTCGGCCGGAGCTAATCTCCAAAACATTATTCTTACATATACTTGAAAACATATTTTACAAAAAGGCAGAAAAACCTACACTGGCTTTCCTAACGTCCAGCTTTCCCTCTACAATAACCCTCTACTGGTCACTTGCAAAACAAATAGGGTAGCATCATGAGTAATCTAAGATTACTCAATGAGTCCGGGATCTCTAATGTTAGTACGCCCCGACCCCATAAATTCCCAAAATAACAATCAACACGCAGCAAGCAATGCAAACAACAAACAAAGTATACTCCAACGAGTATACACATACAATATAATTAAACATGCAATTCTGATCTCCTAAGTTGGGCCCCTATCGAATACATGATCTCCCCGAGGCAATGCCCCCACCTTAGACACAAAGTCTACAAGGATATACATTCCTCAAAGGTAATGCCCCCACCCTAGACACAAAGTCTACAAGGATATACATTCCTTTATACTACATCGTCATGTAGCGTCTGGCCGGTCATGACCCGCTCCAGACATTCGTAAGCCATCACGTTACAGAGTTACACGCAAGGCACAGCAAACGACGGGATCCTCATGATTCGCCTAATGCAACTTAACTAAATGATACTAACTACCATGCAACAAGCAACAATATAACAATCGGAGAAAATAGCGACAATGTGACTAACCGTCCAGCATCACGGCTATACTATCACGACGCTATATCAAATAATCACACAAGCAACATAACAATGCAAGCAAGCAATCGGACGGCATAACGGCAATGCGATTAAACGTTCAGCATCACGGTTATATCATCACGACGCTATAACATCAATGCAGACAGCGTAACAGTAATGCAACAAGCAATCACAACAAGCAACAAGCAACATTATAGTAACAACCAACCTAAGAGCATTACTAAATAATTCTAAGTAATACTACCTAACCTCAAGCTAATTATTTACTTAAATAAATAATTAACTAACTAATAAATAACTTACTAAAATAAATAATTACTAAAATAAATAAATAAATAAATAAATAAATAAACAACTAATAAACTAAATATTAAAATACTAAAACAATAAACTAGACCCTATTCGCGTGCTACCCACACACGACCGAACTCACAGAGCTTAGGCGGGCGGCTGAAGGTTCTCCGAGAGCTTCCTTCGCGGGCTAAGGCTCCTAAGGGCTCTAGAGGTTTTTGGGTGAGGAATGAAGAATGAGGGACGAGGGAGAGGGGTATATATAGGGTCGGTTTGGGACAAGGTAAGCTTGGGCAAAGGGATAAGATAAGGACAATGGTTAGATAAGCATGGGCGGATGGATAAGCTTCAAGGTAAGGACCAATCACGGTAAGACACAGCAAAAGGGGCGTCCTTATCCACAAGGTAGGGCGGTTTATCCCCTTAAGCAGCTTACTTGGCCATCCCTTGGCCGTCCGTCCTGCCCGCACGCGGTACACAACTGTACCAAAAGATTTTGCGACCATTGAACGTACCTTTCTGATCCTTAACGAACTGATCCTAAATCTAACGGTCAAAGTCTAATTCTATTTACCTAAGAATGCCTAAGGATGCCTAAGTCACCAGTCACGCTTGGAAGACTCCTTGGCGCTAAACTGTACTAAACTTGGATCGAGCATTACCGCACCAGTTTGATTGTCCGGGCATAGTCTTGGTGCGGGGCATTACATTCTCCCCACCTTATTAGAATTCGTCGCGAATTCTAAATGGTTCCGATGGTCCTGCTTCATTGCGATTTTCTTCTTCGAAAAATTCTGGATGCTTCCTTCTAAATGCAGCTTCATCTTCCCATGTGACTACTTCTCGTTGTTGCTTACCCCATGTTACTTGAATCTGAGGAATCTGCTTATTTCTGAGCTTCTTTATACGTCTCGCTCCAATTCTCAATGGTCCTTGAGGATATATGACGTCGGGTTGCGGTTATTCGGCTATTGGCGGCTCTACTTCTTGAGGGTCTCGTACATGCTTCCTTAGCATAGACACATGGAACACAGGATGAATTCCCATGGTCTTGGGTAGTGCTAAGCGATAAGCGACTTCTCTGACTCTGGCAATAATAGGAAACGGTCCTTCATATCTCTTTCCTAGTTTCTCGGTCTTGCCAAAGCGATCCTTCCCTTTTCCCTTGATAGCTATGACCTTTAGGTAGACCATATCTCCTACTGCAAATTCAACTTCTCGCCTGTTTTGATCTGCGTACTTTTTCTGGCGATCTTGAGCCTTCTTCATATTTTTCTGGATCATCTTGACTTTCTCCATTGTTTCCTCAATTATATGGTTTTGAATCCCTTCTTCTCGCCAAACTACGGTCCAACACAAAGGTGTTCGACAGGTTCTTCCATAAAGAGCTTCAAAAGGTGCCATGCAAATACTAGCATGGTAACTATTGTTGTAGGAAAACTCAACTAAGGACAGGTGAGACTTCCATCCTTTTGACCAATCTAATACGCACATTCGTATCATATATTCAATAGTACGAATGGTTCGCTCCGTCTGGCCATCTGTCTCCGGGTGATAAGCTGTGCTCATGAATACATTGGTTCATAGAGCTCGTTGTAGCTCTCTCCAAAATGAGGCGGAAAATCTTGGGTCTCGATCTGATACAATGTTTGCTGGTACGCCGTGGAGTGGTACAATCTTGTTCACGTACAACTTGGCTAACTGTTCTGAGCCTGTATCATGCTTGACGGGTAACAGGTGCGCTACTTTGGTTAGTTGATCTACAATTACCCAAATTGCGTCGTAGTCTCCCTTGGATGTTGGCATTCCTACTATGAAATCCATCGCTAAAGACTCCCACTTCCACTCGGGTATAGAAAGGTTCCTTAATAGTCCGGCTGGAACTTGATGTTCTGCTTTAACTTGTTGACATGTCTGACATTGAGCTACCCATCTTCCTACTGCGCGCTTCATTCCTGGCCAGTGGTAGTATTTCTTCAAGTCTTTATACATCTTGACACTTCCAGGGTGAATGCTGAATCGGGTATGATGCGCAAGTCCTAAAATTTCTTCCCGTAAGCCTTCACTGTCAGGTACTGTAATCCTCCCATTGTGTAAAAGTGTTCCATCGTCGTCTAAATGATATCCACTAGCATTTCTTCCTCCTTGGGTTCGCACGTCTTCAGAAATCTTTTGCAAATTTTTGTCCTTCCCTTGTTCTTCTCGGATTCGTTGTAATAATCCGGCTTGGCGCACTGCTTGTAATCCTAGTGGTGCACTAGCTTCTCTGTCTATTGCTGCTAAGCTAACATTCCTCAACTCTTCTGTTAGAATTTCGAGATCTTTCTCAGCGTCTACTTCCAAATTTCGACGGTTAAAGCATCAGCTACTGCGTTGGCCTTTCCCGGGGGATATTGAATCTTCATATCGTAGTCAGCTATGAAATCCATCCATCGTCTTTGTCGTAAATTCAATTCGGGCTGAGTAAACAAATATTTAAGGCTTTTGTGATCCGTAAATGCCTCAATAGTCTCTCCATATAAGTAAGACCTCCATATCTTGAGCGCAAAGACCACGGCAGCCATCTCAAGATCATGAGTAGGGTAGTTCTCTTCATGTTTCCTAAGCTATCTTGAAGCATAAGCAATGACCTTGTTTTCTTGCATTAGTACACATCCTAGTCCAACACGTGAAGCGTCTGTGTACACCGTGTATGGTCGTCCTGGTTCTAGTAAGGCTAGAATCGGCGCTGTCGTCAGGGCTTCTTTGAGTTTACTGAATGCCTTCTCCGTATCTTCACTCCAAATAAATGAGACTCCTTTACCAGTCAATCGTGTCAAGGGCTTTGCAATAGAAGAAAACCCTTTCACGAATTTCTGATAATATCCCGTTAAACCGAGGAAACTTCGTACTTCAGTTGCAGTAGTAGGTTGCGGCCAGTCTTGAATTACACGGATCTTCTCAGGTTCTGCAGATACTCCTTGTGCTGATATTCGATATCCGAGAAATCCTATTTCTTGCTTCCAAAATCGACATTTACTAAACTTAGCAAATAATCGATGACCTCTTAGTCGCTCCAACACCTTCCGAAGGTGTTCTTCATGCTCTTCTTTACTCCGAGAATAGATGAGGATATCATCTATAAAAATGATAACAAATGAATCAAGGTAATCATGGAATACCTCGTTCATAAGTCTCATGAATGCCGCCGGGGCGTTAGTAAGTCCAAACGGCATAACCACGAACTCATACTGTCCATATCTTGTTCGGAACGCCGTCTTCATAATGTCAGCATCTGAGATCAGAATTTGGTGATAACCTGATGCTAAATCGATCTTGGAGAACCATGCAGCTCCTCGTAGCTGATCCAACAATTCATCGATTCGCGGTAAAGGATACTTATCCTTTATTGTGATATTATTGATCCCTCGATAATCAATACATAGCCTCATGCTCCCATCCTTCTTTTTCACGAACAGGACTGGAGCTCCCCATGGTGAAGAACTAGGTCGTATAAATCCCTTCTCCAATAATTCTTCTAATTGCTTCTTCAGCTCAGATAGTTCTGCAGGGGCCATTCGATATGGTGCCTTCGCTATTGGTGTCGCTCCGGGTTCAAGATTGATGGAAAACTGATTGCTTCGGGGTGGTGGTAATCCTTCTAATGGCTTGAAAACGTCTTCATATTCTTGAACAACGGAAATGTCTTCAATTTCCACTTCGTCCTCCGAGTCATTTCCAATAACGGTCACGGTGACTAAATAGGATTCTCCGGTTTCTAACTCTTTTTCTACTCTTAGGGCGGAAACAAAGGTTGCTATTGGGCTGGGACTAATTCCCTGATAAACTATCGGGTTTTGGCTTCCTTCAAAAGAAATTCTACCTCTAGCACAATCTATATGGGCCTGGTACGAGGATAACCAGTCCATACCTAGGATAACCTCAAAACGTTCTAAGGGTATTACCATAAGATTGGCTAAAAAGGTTTTCTGCAAGATCTCTACGGGTACGCCTAATACTAGATCTTCGGCTTTAAGGATAAGGTTACCAGGGGTTCGAACAGAAACGTTTACTTTTTTCCGGGTAAAGGTTCCTTCAAATTTGGAAGCAGTCTCGGGAGTTATGAAACTATCGGTCGCTCCCGAGTCAAACAATACGTGAGTGGGATTTCCACCGACACGTAAAGTTCCTGCTTGCCAAATTAACGCAAGCAAAAATAAAACTAACCAGAAAACACGCAACAAGCACACGCAAACACACGATAAAAAAAAAATGAGGAGGTTAGAACCCATACGTACCTGCGATGAGACCTCTAGTAGGTCCTGGAAGATCGGTATCATCTAATTCTATAGCATTAATTCTAACTCCAGTAACTTGCTTCTTAGATGCGGGCTCATAAGCAGGACGAGTCGGTGCTGGGTGGTTGATTGCCTTACCTGGATTCCTTCCGGAGATGGGACCTCTAGCTGGGCACTGATTGGCGTAGTGTACTTTCATGTTACAAGAGAAACACACCACATCTTGGTTTCCCTTCAGACCTTCATGGTTAGGGCAGCTTCGTGCATAGTGTCCGGGCTGGTTACAGTTGTAGCATAACGGTGCAGAAGTAACAACTCTCCCCTTTGGAACTTTCTCTTTATTCTTAGTCGGATTCTTGGCCTGTCCTTGACCAAGCTTAGACTTCTGAACTTTCTCCCTTGCAGTGACGATTGGCAGAATCTCGTCCCTCTCAGCTAACAGTCCTTCCTCCACATTCACAGCTCTCTCCACCAGCTCGAAGTAACTTCTAAATTCGACCACCATTAGTCGGCTTCGAATTGATGGACGTAGTCCACGTAGAAACTTGCGAATGACAGCCAGCTCATCTCCATTGCCGTAGTTGGTGTACCTTCGGAGTCGAGCAAACTCGGCTTCGTAATCTCGAACAGTTCTCCCACCTTGTTCAAGTTGCAAAAACCGCGTCTCTAGACGATCTCTCTCCTCTGGAGGAAAGTACTTTCTTTCAAACTCACGCTGGAAATCCATCCAAGTTGGTGCCATTACATAACACCCTTCCACATTGGTCCACCAGGTTAGAGCATCCATCTCTAAGTAGTGAACTGCGATATCCTTCTTGTAGCTATCAGGACACCGGGTTGCATTGAAATTTCTTCCAATGTTTTGCAGCCATGCGTTTGCTTCATACGGGTTGGTACTCCCTGGAAACTTGTAGGTACCGATATTCTTCATCATCATTACCATGTCCAGAAACTTTGGCGGCGACGAGGATCCTGATCGTGCAGTGGCTATCATCTGTTGTTGCTGCTTCATCTGCTCCATCATATCATACATCAGCTTCATCATCGGGGTCTCTTCTTGCATCCTTGGTTGTTGTCTCTCGAACTCAGCTCTTGGTAAATTATCATTTCGATCCATCCCCCGGGGATACTGATTCATCCGAGGCTCCTCCTGCTGATCATCCATCGGATCATCATTCCTGTTGGAATAAGACATCGAACTGCGCGGCTGAACAGGTTCAGGTCTTGGCGACCTAGACATATACTCCTCCATCCCAGGCATATCTGCATGCCTCCTAGCCATCGATCCCATGGAAAGTGAAAGGTCTACAGACTTCCGTTCAGTACCATCGTGATTACTAGTGCTACCAGCGCTACCATCGTTAGGATACCCAATGTTCAAATTCCCATATCCAGGTGGCAATCCCCACGACCGGCCTCCGCTTAATCCTTGTCCCGACATCTGCAGAAGATAAAAGGGTAAGTCCTAATCCCTAATAACCTAATCCCCACTAATCCTAATAAGCATGGACGTGGCCAGTTTCCTAATGCCTTTTTGCGACCATTTACTCGATAAAACCGATTGAAAACAGTTGGTTCCCGTGAGCATCATAACCACGCTCTGATACCACGCTTGTAACACCCCCGAACCGTTCTATAGATAGGACGGCCAAAGATGCTACGTGATGATGCTCGCAGACGGACAACCGAGGCTACCGAAACGAATTCAGTCTCCCTAGTCATCCATACCACAAGGCCATCCCACTCGAACATAGGTCTAGGCTTGCCAACCCTTACCATGAACGAATGTTTGGGCGGTCCGGACTAGAACATAATCATTAAGAGCCAACTCCGAATATAAAACATCTTTATTATACATAATATATCAAGTACAGCGGAAACAGGTTACCAAAAGGCATACATTTTATTCGGCTAGAGCTAATCTCCAAAACATTATTCTTACATATACTTGAAAACATATTTTACAAAAAGGCAGAAAAACCTACACTGGCTTTCCTAACGTCCAGCTTTCCCTCTACAATAACCCTCTACTGGTCACCTGCAAAACAAATAGGGTAGCATCATGAGTAATCTAAGATTACTCAATGAGTCCGGGATCTCTAATGTTAGTACGCCCCGACCCCATAAATTCCCAAAATAACAATCAACACGCAGCAAGCAATGCAAACAACAAACAAAGTATACTCCAACGAGTATACACAGACAATATAATTAAACATGCAATTCTGATCTCCTAAGTTGGGCCCCTATCGAATACATGATCTCCCCGAGGCAATGCCCCCACCTTAGACACAAAGTCTACAAGGATATACATTCCTCAAAGGTAATGCCCCCACCCTAGACACAAAGTCTACAAGGATATACATTCCTTTATACTACATCGTCATGTAGTGTCTGGCCGGTCATGACCCGCTCCAGACATTCGTAAGCCATCACGTTACGGAGTTACACGCAACGCACAGCAAACGATGGGATCCTCATGATTCGCATAATGCAACTTAACTAAATGATACTAACTACCATTCAACAAGCAACAATATAATAATCGGACAGCATAGCGACAATGCGACTAACCGTCCAGCATCACGGCTATACCATCACGACGCTATATCAAATAATCACACAAGCAACATAACAATGCAAGCAAGCAATCGGACGGCATAACGGCAATGCGACTAAACGTCCATCATCACGGTTATATCATCACGACGCTATAACATCAATGCAGACAGCGTAACAGTAATGCAACAAGCAATCACAACAAGCAACAAGCAACATTATAGTAACAACCAACCTAAGAGCATTACTAAATAATTCTAAGTAATACTACCTAACCTCAAGCTAATTATTTACTTAAATAAATAATTAACTAACTAATAAATAACTTACTAAAATAAATAATTACTAAAATAAATAAATAAATAAATAAATAAATAAACAACTAATAAACTAAATATTAAAATACTAAAACAATAAACTAGACCCTATTCGCGTGCTACCCACACACGACCGAACTCACAGAGCTTAGGCGGGCGGCTGAAGGTTCTCCGAGAGCTTCCTTCGCGGGCTAAGGCTCCTAAGGGCTCTAGAGGTTTTTGGGTGAGGAATGAAGAATGAGGGACGAGGGAGAGGGGTATATATAGGGTCGGTTTGGGACAAGATAAGCTTGGGTAAAGGGATAAGATAATGACAATGGTTAGATAAGCATGGGCGGATGGATAAGCTTCAAGGTAAGGACCAATCACGGTAAGACACAGCAAAAGGGGCGTCCTTATCCACAAGGTAGGGCGGTTTATCCCCTTAAGCAGCTTACTTGGCCATCCCTTGGCCGTCCGTCCTGTCCGCACGCGGTACACAACCGTACCGAAAGATTTTCCGACCATTGAACGTACCTTTCCGATCCTTAACGAACTGATCCTAAATCTAACGGTCAAAGTCTAATTCTATTTACCTAAGAATGCCTAAGGATGCCTAAGTCACCAGTCACGCTTGGAAGACTCCTTGGCGCTAAGTTGTACTGAAGTTGGATCGAGCATTACCGCACCAGTTTGATTGTCTGGGCATAGTCTTGGTGCGGGGCATTACAACGCTGAACTGCATTAGACCCCTGTCTCTCAGTAACCTTGCTGTGCTCAGAAACAACCGGTCTCCCTTTCCAAGTCACCACAGACTTAGAATGCTGCACACGCGTGGACTGTTCGACATCCCCCAAACTTGCTACAGGTCGCATCACTTTGCACAAATAACTGGACTCCATTGATAAAGCCACTGCGATCACTTCCGGAAGACTTTGAGGCTTCATCATATACACCAACTCCTGCATTTCAGGACGCAAGCCATTGAGAAATATACCTTCCAGTTTATGATCATCCAAACCTTGAACCTGGGAGGAAAGATCCTCAAACTCTCGCACATATTCAGTGACAGAGCCTGTTTGTTTGATGCAAAAAAGACTCTGACTCGGACCTTTGCCCGTAGATTCCCAAACCGCAGAAGCAACCGATCCTTGAACTGGTACCAGCTATCGAAAGGAGCTCAATTAACCTGCCAATTAAACCAACCCAAGGCATCCCCAACAAGATGCACCGACACCAAATCCAACTTCTCCGGATCTGTAAATCCTCCGATACGAAAATACCTCTCTGATAAAGCTAACCAACTGTAAATATTCTCGCCGGAAAACACAGGTATCTCTGAATTCTTAAGCAACTCATCCCTAGAGCTAGGACCTACATCGCGACGATTCGTATTCACGGGAGTCGATAGTACCTTACGGCGACAGTTAACCGACGGATCCGCCGATTGAGGCTCCGACGAGTCGCAATCCACATCCCGAGGTAATTGAGTCGCCGAGAGCAGCTTCATCGACCTTTGCAACTCCGCGGTTGCACCTTTCACAAACTCTCGATCTGATGTCATCTCCTTCTGAATCGAGTGTATGCTTCGAAACAACTCTTCAACCTGCTTCTCCTCGTACTCCTGAGAGGTCTCTGAGATGATCGGCGACAACTTTGCATCGTAACCCATACTCAATTAGCTTGCGATTTCTTTCGATCAAACGTCACGACGCACCAATTTGATAGAATTGAGATGTAAACTGAGATGTAAACTGAATAATTCGCTGTATAATACGGGTTCTGTATCGGTATACAAGAGTAGATCAGAGCATCATATTCTCTAGATATATCTCCCTCAAATTCTCACGCAGGAGAAAGTTATACACCACATACATGAATCTTATTTCAAAGAAAGAACGAAAGCTTTATACTAATCTACAACCAAGCAAATTGCAGAAAAATATCTCTAACGGCCTCCACACGTGTCAGTCCCACGTGTTTTATTCCTTCGCACGTATACTCAGTGTAGCTTATCAGATGGCATACTGTCCCGTGATAGGGTTACATATCACAGGACATGTACTTCATCCTTGCCCTCTCCTTTTAAGATCCGCATACTAGAAAAATATATCAAGCCAGAGGTAACGCAACGAAAGCTTGCCAGCATATTATCAGAAAACTTCATATGAAAATCAGGGGCTACGACAAGTGAAGACTTTTCATGGATAGTCAGGATGAGGCGACGAGAAGAAACTCAACGCACGGCATCGTTGGATCCCAATCAAGAGACGTGCATGAGTCGAGGATCTTGTCAGGAACAAGTTCTTGAAATATGGACGAAACCTCGCGACTAAACTTGACGGTAACCTCGAGAGTATCTCGATATTGAGATCAGTTGGGATAGAATCTGATATTTCTCCTCTTTTCATGATCATTGTGTTGTATTTTCTTATCTGATGGTGATGGGGAGAGATAGAGTACGAAACTTCGCCTATGCAAACTTATTCAGTTCGATTTTGGTTCAAAGGCATAAACCGATCAGTAACCTTTTGTTACTCACTTTGATTCTCGGTTCGTTACGAGTTCAGACCGGTAAAACTCAACATACTCAGGTTCCTTTTCGCAAATCAAATTCAGTTTCACGAAACTGTGGCGTACTTCTTTTATTTTTTAGGTACACTTGATGCGGTAGTTGTCAATTTGTATGTATCACTTCTATGATAATAAAACTTACTACTTCCAGTGGAACTAGCATCGAGCATAGAATTGTGAAGAAGACATTGGTGGTCCTGCTATGAACGTCATGCTTATTGTTTAGTCGTTCTTTGTTGAGAAACAGAGTCGATAGGAATAAGTTGTTATTATTGATTATGCTACCTGTTAAGGATAATGAATCGCTTGGAATCTTATAACCAAGTGTTACTGTTAAAATAGTAGATATTCGTGGGTATTACGTTGTTCCTTTTACTCTGTTTTCTGTTTGTTTCATTCATCTTTAGGTCTCATTGTATTAAGTTCGAAAACAAGTTCTTTCATCCCCTATTTATTAATAGAGAAACACTCTCAGGAAAAAGCAGAGATGTCGCACTCACATAGCTCCTATACTTTTTTTTAATAAATGCATTTACTTTTCATTATTATTTACATAAATATGCCAATAAAATAGTATGAGCCAATGTTTTTTTTTGTTAGTTTTTTAAAAGGAAAGATTTAATCAACTATTAAATCTGAAAATATATTTAATTATCATTTTTATAGCCTATTCACTTATTAAAAGTATATTACATTTCACAAACAAAAAAAAAAATTATTCATTTAATTATAAAAAATATTGTTTTATCTATTTAGAAACACAAAAAGACATCAAAACTTTCTACACAACTTTAAAATTCTTTTTCAAGTTCAAATATTTCACGGGTGAAACATATATTACAAAAAATAAACGCAAATTTGAATAAACAAAAAAAAAAGAACTTTACTTAAGTTTTATACAAACAAATCTTAAATCTCAAATAACAATTTTACTTATAATATTTTATTTAAAATGATTTATTCCGCACATAGTGCGGGTTGGTACCTAGTTCATCTTTATATCCGAGAGTTCAAGAGTCCAATAGTTGGAGAAACATTGGCCAGTGACGCTTTTTTCCCATTTTTTATCCAAAACTATTATTTCTCTCCACAAAATTGAATCAAGACGCCATTGATTGTTGCAACAAATATGGAGGTTCGCCCTTGCTCTTCACTAATGTCAGACATTTCCACCATGCAATATCAGATTTAAATGATGCGAAAAGGCTTTGGAGCATAAAAAAGATTCACTAGTACATCGTAAAGCAAGTATTCACTAATGGAAAACCTCCCTTGAAAAGCTTTTTGATTCGACAATGATTAAAATAATCTTGATGTGTTCAAATGAAAATGAGAAGACCTGTAAACCAATTTTAATTTCTCACACTCATAGACTAGAAATATTACGTAGACAACTATAGGTATGGCTCTGACTTGAATAAAATCTTAATTTCTTAAGGTTTTCTTTGATAAATTGATTTTTACATAGAGAAGAAAAAAAAACATTTTGTAGCAATTAGAGAGATTTTTAGCTGACTTCTATAGCAATGGAAGCAATCAAGTTTGGAACATGTATATATTTCAACAGGAAGCATCGATCAAATTTGTAAATGCTCGCAAAGGATCATAAGCTTCTAAGATCAAATATGCTTGACTTGAGAATGTTAACACTAAGGTCATCTATATGGTCAACAATAACATTAATTGTACCATATCCATCTCCAACACCTTGAAAGCTGACACGTTGGAGAGTGTTCATCTCAGGGCTGAAGTAAACATAATACTTAGATGTCCAGATATAGGAAAAAACAATGTCGCCTGTAGCAGTCACACCAAGAACGGAAAGATGTTTGCAGATTCCAGCATCCGGAAACGGGAAGACACATTCCGACCATTTCTGTGTCTCGACATCCTTTAGAACCCACATACGTAACTCAAGGTTACGCCATCTAAAAACGTTACCATGGGCACCCTGTCGACTATCGTTGTCATACTTCAACGTTATACCACCTAATTTACCCTTATAGTTTACAACCTGATAAAAGCATTTTGCTTTAATAAACTTAAATTTCTCAGACTTAACATCAAAGCAAACTATCACATTAGAACTTTTATCAGTTGGTTCAGCTAAATAATACAAAACCCCATTGTTAGGGGTAGATCCCCACCCAAACAAGAGGCCTGGCCCAGGAAAAGCTCAAAATAAACCTCCCAAGGAAGGAGGGGTATTATGGTCTTTTAAATGGACGAACCGACATGATTCCCTATAAATACAGGCGTACGGCCTTCGGGAGAGGGGATCGCGGAAAAGGCAAGAGAATTCACACAGTAAGTACAAGGTTTCAAACCATCTAGCAAGAGTCGACGAGCTCACCGCTCGTCCTTTAGTCTCGTCCATCTTTATAACTCGTCTAAGTTGTATTGTAATCCGTCTTTCGTGCCTCGGCACCGATTTAATAGAAGAGAACTTTGACCTCCTTTTTACCGAACTAAAACATACTAATTGTGACTAATCTGGACATCAACAATTTGGCGCGCCAGGTAGGGGGAATCAAGTCGAATTTCTCTGATAAGAATTGAAGAACGGACCTACGACGACTAGACGAGATGACAATAGCCGATAAAGAAGGAAGCAAGGAAGCTGGTTCGTCGGGGGGAACGACTACCCCAGCAATGGACCAAGCGGAGCAAACAGTTCTCCCCACACCGTACGCTCCCAGGAAGGTCGTAACAGTAGAAAGCCAATAGACTTTTGTCATAGCAACGAACTTAACGACCTCGATGACCACAGAGCCAACGCAGGCTCCTACACAACTCACTTTGCTCAACGACCAGTCCGTCTCCAGTATCGACGAGCTGTTCCGCGAAATCTTAACGCGTCTTGACCAGCAAGAAGAACGAACTAACAGCCGGTTGGACGCGCTCACCGCAGCACAGGTCAACTCCCAAGATGAGATCAACCATTTCCACAACATCCGACACAACCCAGTGAATTTTCTCTCGGCAAGAGCAACGTGAGGGTCGTATGCGCAAACCAGCGGATTAGAACGCAACCCTACCTCACACCTCCACGAGCAAAATGACGAAGTGATAGATCGGACAAAAGATGCCGAGCTAAGAGAGATTAGAGAAAAGATGAAGGAAATGGAAACAATATTCCAGAAAGCAACAAGCAAAGCACCCAAAGTCGAACTCATGCTCGAAGCAACGCAGCGAACTCCATTCTCTCTGAGACTCGCCACAACAACGGTAAAGTGGGCAGTCAAGCCAAGGTTGGGTCACTATGACGGAACAGCCGACCCCGGAGATTTCTTACACACCTTCGGCGTAGCCCTCGGCCCTTTACAGTTTAGCCCGGCGGAGTACGACGCTGGAGCTTGTCAAGTCTTCGCTGAGCATCTAACGGGAACCGCCTTGAGCTGGTTCTCACGACTTCCGTCTGGATCAATCGACAGTGTCAAGGAGCTGATAACCGAGTTCTTAAAGCAATTCTCTGTTCTGATGGAGGACAAGAATTCCCACGCCGACTTGTACGCCCTAACTCAGCATCGGGACGAATCGCTTCGGTCTTTTATCGGACGGTTTAGAGAGGTCATCGTCAATGATTCAATTCCAGACGCTGCTGCTATCGTCGCACTTAAAAATGCACTTTGGTATGAATCTCGGTTCAAAGAAGAATTGTCCTTAACACACGTGGAGACTATAGCTGATGCATTACTCCGAGCCGCAAAGCACATCGGGCTCGAAGAAGAGAAAGTTATCAACGCAAAGAAGCACTCCGCGGAAACAAGTATGATAACCAAACAGCCTGCAGCCGTGGCTCCAAAAGTCGAACACGTCGAGCCGCGACAACATTTCACATGAAACCAAGACCGAACTCGTCGAACTTTTGCGATCAGCGAAAACAAGTACATTCGGAAAGAAGGAGGTGAGAATAGTGCGACTCCGTATTGCGACTACCATCAGAGCACCACCCATACAACCGAAGAATGTCATTACCTCCAGAGGGTCTTGATGAAACGATACAAGAAAGGAACAATAGTCGTCGAACCTGATAGAAGCAAGACAGCCCGACCTGGACGAAGCGATGCCAAGCGCGCTGAAAATATTGCTCGCAAATTCGTCAAAGACTCCAAGATACCCGCCGACCAAAGCGAAGACGAGAGGGAGGTTCAAAACGATAACAGTCATGAAAAGCAACCACATACAGATCGCAAGCCCGATCAACGACCGCCGACGATAAGGCGAATAAACATGATAATGGGTGGATTAGCTGGATGCAACGATTCGGTCAGAGCGATCAGGGATTATACTAAGAAGGCCGAAATGAAGAAATCCTGGCCATCAAGGATCGACGCTGACAGCATGCCAATTTCATTCGACAGCAGTGATCTGGAAGGTTTAGATTTGCCGCACAATGATCCACTGGTCGTCGAGCTCTTAATCGGCGAAAGCGAAGTAACAAGAATACTGGTCGACACTGGAAGCTCGGTCAATGTCATTTTTAGAGACGTCCTGGCGAAGATGGAGGTCGGCGAAAGCGAAATCATGCCAGAATGTCACTCTCTAACCGGCTTCGACGGGGATCATCTTATGTCAGTCGGCACCATCACTCTACCAATCTTCGTGGGAGGGATAGCTAGATACTTCAGGTTCGCAGTTATTGACAAACCAACGATCTATAACATTATCCTTGGAACCCCATGGCTCCACAAGATGAAAGCAGTCCCGTCGACGTATCATCAGTGTGTTAAGTTCTCAACCTCAAAAGGAGTATACACGCTGCACGGAAACCAGCAAACCGCAAGGGCCTGCTTCCTGATCAAGCACAAGATTCGCATCGGAAAGAAATTATAGCAATCAAAGCAACAGGTCGGCGACGACAGCACGTCGCCAAAAGATGGAAAGACGACTCCTGTCCAACAAGGCATTGCCGCGGTCGAAGAAGTAAATCTTGACGAGAGCGATAAGAAACGATGCGTGAATATCGGCACGGAGATAAATTCAGCCATGCGCAACGAGTTAATACTCTTCCTCAAAACCAACATCTCAACGTTTGCATGGAGCGTGACTGATATGAAGGGGATTGGTCCAAGCGTCACGACTCACGAACTCAATGCCGACCCAACGCATAAGCCGGTCAAACAGAAGCGATGCAAGTTAGGTCCCGAACGATCTCAAACAGTGAACGACGAAGTTGAAAAGCTCCTCGGCGCCGGATCAATCGTGGAAGCTAACCCGGTAGTCGTTAAAAAGAAGAACGAAAAATGGCGAATTTGTGTAGATTTTACCGATCTTAATAAAGCCTGCCCAAAGGATAGTTTCCCATTACCAAGGATTGATCAACTCGTCGAGGCAACCGCAGGCAACGAGCTGTTAACCTTTATGAACGCCTTCATGCTCTCAAATGTACGACGATCTAGTTGCGGCTGTACAACGGTCCTCAGTCCTCACTTTCGTGTTTACGCTTGCTTATATAGATGCTGCAGCATATATATGTTGTCTTCATAATATTAAACTTAATATCCTCAGCATGGTCTACAAAGGTGTAAACTCTCTATAATGATTCAACACTTCATTCATCTTCATTCATCTCAACTTTGTTTTCTCTATGTTTGATTCATCTTTGGATATCAGTTCTTACGCTAAAAATCAAATCTATTTGTAGCGTTAGTCATTCAGACGTCTCAACTGTTCTGTTTACATAATTTAATAATGGTATTGTTTTTCTTTTTTTTTTCAGAAAATGTTAGTCGTGAAGCACACAAATTCCTTGTGGTGTAGTGATATCCTCGAGACTTACCGTCTTGCTGTAAAAGCAGATACCATTAGAGCTTTTGCTAGTATTGCAGCCTTCGATGAAAACGATGACATAAAAAAAATTGAAGTTTTGATATTAATCACAACATCTAACTTGGGTTATCACCCATAAAGATAAATCAATCCACCATCAATTTTATAACTTTATTTAAGAAAGGGGTATCCGAGAGTTCGGGAGGGCAGCTGGTAGAGAAACAAGAATGTTCTATGAGATTGTTGTTGCTCAAGTCTCAAGGCGGAAAAAGAACGATCAAAGGAAGCTATCACTCTTAAAAGTTGGAGGTGGCTGATTAGCTAAAAACACAGATGTAATACAAAAAAAAAAAAAAAAAGGCTTCAACAATACTATAGATGTTTTAAAAGAACGTTTGATTTGCTCCCAAACAACCTGTAACACAATTACCATAACAAAATGCTAACCAGAAAAAAGAAAAAAAATCAGAGTAATAATGTTCAAAATACTATATATGCCAGCAGAATAATAAAGCTCACACGAAACCTGTAGAGAAATGTCAGCGGCAAGATAGAGAGAATTATATAATTGTGACAATTTCAGCCAAGGCTCTGAACTTGGATAAAAACTTGGTTTCTTAAAAATTTCTTATAATTGATGTTTACATCATCTAAACGACACAAAGCATCAAATTTGTTAATGCTCTTAAACGATTCTTAGATGCTTGACTTGAGTTGCTTTACATCGTTAACACTAACATCCTCTATATGGTCTACAAAGGCGTGAACCTTACCACAATTAGCTCCACGGCCTTGAAAATTAAAATATTGGAATGTGTTCCTCACGGGACTAAAGTAGATAACATAAGACTTAGAAAACGTCTCCCACAAAACAATTTCACCTGTAGGCGTCACCCCAACAATGGAAAAATGATTGCAGAATCGATCATCCGGAAAAGGGAAGACACATATTGACCATTCTTGTTTTTCGATATCTTCTAGAACACACATACGTAACTCACGAGTACGCCATCCACTATAATTGTCACGGGTACCCCATCGACTACCAGTTTCATACTCCAATTTAGTCCCACCTAAATTACCCTTATAGTTTATCAACTGATCAAAGTATTCTGATTTAATAAACTTAAATTTCTCAGATCTAACATCAAAGCAAACTATCACAGTAGAACTATTATCAGTTGGCTCAGCTAAATAATACAAAACCCCATTGATGCAAATCCCCTTAGCCAAAGGCTGATGAGTAAAAGGACATTGGATCTCCCTCCACCTCATTATTCCAGTTCCTAATGTCAGAATATGGTGAACCGTTTTATTATTAACCATACCGTTCATGAGTAATACCTTGTATTGCTTGTCAACGGGATCAAACCCAAAAAAGCTACTCGCCTGGCTGTTTGCTCTGAGTTTAGGTAAGATCACATACTGTCCCGTGAGTGGGTTACATATCACAGGCTCATCCTTATTTTTTTAGACCCGCACATCTGAAATATAGAACAAACCAGACGCATAGCTACAACGACAATAAATTCCGCCTATATGGCACTTGGTATGAAAATCGACGGATACTACAGTAGACTTATCATATGTATTCGGAGGGTGAGGTGACGAGTAGAAGAGCCATTCACCGTTGTATTGTTCGTGTGCGAATAAGATACGTGGACGAGTCGAGGACCTGGTCAGGAACAGCCTGGTGAAATCTTGATGGCCAAGTATGGACGCCCATTGCTTTGAAACCTCCCGACTGACTTTGAAGGCAATCTCGAGAAGATCTCGTGAAAGAGATCGATTGGGATGGCATCTAAAGTTTTTTCACTATTAATGATCGTTGTATTTGTTGGTCGTATGAGGAGACTACGATATATATAGTTCGTGGACGAGCTAGGGCATTTGTTCCGAACCAAAGAAAGATTTGGTTTATTCACTTTGATTTCGGTTTAAAGGCTCAATTTGACCAACTAAGTTAAATAGATGGGTCATGGCCTCATATGGGTAGGTGTTGGTGTTTTTGATTAAGAAACAAACAAGAAGAATTGCTCTCAATATAATAAGTAGTGTTTATGTTTATTTCTCGGTAAATCAATTGCTCTCCACGAGCATCTATATATAATAGCAAACCCACTTTTGGGGTCAAATTTAATCTAACGGACGAGATTGTTTTTATTATCTTATCTAACGGTTTAAAATTATTAATGATTCCAACAGTTACAAGTTTTTTTTTCTAATAATTGTGTTTCTTCGTCGTATCCCCATCTTTTAAAACTCACACCTATTAAACCATTTGTTAATAATCTCAAAAGTTGCAATGTTTTGGTCCAACAATTGTGTTTCGTCGTTGCACCCCCAACTTTCCATATTGACACCCTTTTGTTTTACACCTCTTTGTTTATATAAAGTTGCAATGTTTTGATCAAACAATTATGTTTCTTCGTCGTACCCCTATCTTTCAATGGTTGCACTTGTAAGTTTTCGCACCTTTTTGTTTCACACCTTTTTGTTTTCACACTCTTAGTTTATATATATATATATATATATACAGATTTTTATGGACTTTTAAAAGAGTTTTTGTTCTTTGAGTATTACTAATGATCTCACCCTTTGTTAATGATCTCAAAGTTGCAAAGTTTTGGTCCAACAATTGTGTTTCTTCGTTGCACCCCCAGCTTTCCATGTTGGCACTCGTTAGTTTTCACACCCTTTTGTTTTACACCTCTTTGTTTATATAAAGTTGCAATGTTTTGATCCAACAATTGTGTTACTTCGTTGTATCCCTAGCTTTCAATGGTTTCACTTGTTAGTTTTCGCACCTTTTTGTTTCACACCTCTTTGTTTTCACACTCTTTGTTTTTATATATCTACAGATTTTTGTGGACTTTGAAAATAGATTTTGTTCTTTGAGTATGATTAATGATCTCACCCTTTGTTAATGATCTCAAAAGTTGCAAAGTTTCGGTCTAACAATTGTGTTTTTTCGTTGCACCTTCAGCTTTCTATGTTGGCACCCGTTAGTTTTCACACCCTTTTGATTTACACCTTTTTGTTTATATAAAGTTGCAATGTTTTGATCCAACAATTGTGTTTCTAGTTGTACCCCCAGCTTTCAATGGTTGCAATTATTATTTTTCGCACCTTTTTGTTTCACACTTTTTTGTTTTTTTATATATACAGATTTTTATGGATTTTGAAAAGAGTTTTTGTTATTTAAGTTTTATTAATGATCTCATCCTTTGTTAATGATCTCAAAAGTTTCAAAGACTCAATCCAACAACTGTGTTTCTTCGTCGCACCCTGTAACATCCGCAAACCGGATTATGCGGTTTTGGTAGGAGTATCGATCGACACCCTTGTGGCATCGATCGACACCACTAGTCCTGGGTTCGTCGGGTTTGTTTTAATTCGCGATTTTGGTTTGGGTTGGTTTGGTTTAGTGACCTAAACCGAGTATTTAAGTGGGGAAGCGACAAATTAAGGGTTTTAGAGTGTTTTGTCGCCGTTTATCAAAGAAAAGAGGGAGAAAAGGGGAGAAAACGTTTTTGTAAGTTTCTGGGCTTGTTCTTGGTGTTTTGGAGAGATCTGTGACTGTAGAAGGGATAGCTGTTGCTGGGAGAGAAGGAGAAGCTCCTGGAGGTGTTGTTTACATCGTTTTCTCAATCCAATTTTCCTGTCTTTGAGGTGAGTGCTTGACCATGGTTGATCTAAGCATGAGATCTCTTTTGTTTGGGTGTTTTCTTTGTTGTTTGTGTTGTTTTGTTGCTTGGGTTCGTTGTTTTCGTGTTTCCCAGAGGTTACCGAGGTAATTGGGTGAGTTTGAGACGGATTCGAGATGATTTAGAAGGAGAGATCGACGTTCGTGCTCACGCAGATCGTGTCTGCAGAAGAGGCATCGATCGACACTAGGAAGCATCGGTCGACAACATTTCGTGAGGCATCGGTCGACACCGTATAGCATCGGTCGACACCATTGTTTGTAGCATCGATCGACACCGTTGAGGCATCGGTCGACGCTAGTCTCATCCGAGACTATTTTTCCTGGTTTGATGTATTGTTGTGTGTTGTTTGTTTTGCTTAAACATGAGGGTCTCATATACTTGTGTGTATAACCTAGTAGATGGGAGGACGGCCTCACTAAGTATTTATGATAATACTTACGCATCTCAATTTGTGTTTGTGGTGCAGGTAAAGGCAAAGTGTGATCGTGGAATCATGGCGATAGGAGGAGGATGATCTAGGGTCTCGTTTGTGTGTTATTGGATTTATTGGATATGTTGTTGGAACCTAGTTAGTGTTATGTTAGGTTGCTGGATAGAATGGTTAGAAATGTTATTGTGTTGTTTTTTTTTGTATTATTGATATGTTTCCGCTGTGCATGTTATTGGATGTTGGTTTGTTAGTGTGTGTAGGTTGGTTTGTTAATTAAGTAGTATGGGACGCTTAATTATATTATATATTGTATTTAGTTATAAAAAAAAGGGTTGTTTTATTTTGGTATCAGAGCCCATACGGTTCTAGGATAGTTAAGTGAATGGTTTAGAGCGGTTTAGGAATTTAATTGGTTGAAGTGTTTTCCTCTTGCTGGATGCATGATGTTGTGTGATGAAATTGAATATGCGTATTTAGTCAAATTGTTTGTGGTATGGAGTCCTAGTATCATCCTCTTCGAGCCTTCAATGAGATTCCACGGTAAGTGATTTTGTGTTGTTAGTTGTGTAGTGTTTTGAGCTTCTGTGCGGGTGGTGCAATTGGTTATTGAAAAATTGTTGGAAAGTGGTGGATCACGCCGGTATCAGGAAATACCGTTGGCGGTGACTTGTGTAAGTGGATGTATTGCAAATGGAGCTCGTTTGGATTTTTAACTCGTGTGTCATGTGGAAAGGAAATAGCTCGGGAGTTCTATAAATGGAAAGTTTCCATAAATAGAAGGTTGCTATAAATGAAAAGTTTTATAGGAGTTAGAGCTTTGTTATTTTTGGAAACTGTATGGAAGATACCTTGAGGGTAGGGTGTTCCAGGGTGACCGGGTGGTGGTCATGGTGGTGTTTGGGATATGAGTTTTCGTGAAGGCGCACTGCTAAAAGAGGAAAGATTCTAAAAATAGAAGTTTCCAGAAATGGAAAGAGTTGAGGTAGATCTAGTCTGGAGATACTCGATGACATCAGACTTGTTTGCTCAGGATTGTGTGGGCCCAACTCATGTGATACCAATAGCTCGATGGACTTTGTGGCCAGAGAGTGGGAGTGGTATGTTTGCTTCGGATGACGATCCGAGAGCGCGCTTTAGGGTGACGACCCAAGAGCGGGATTTTGAGACTCCCTGGATACCGTAGCTGTGAGCCGCGGCTCGGCAGTGAGCCGGTATGTCTCGAGGGTTGCGACCCGAGAGCGGGGGGAGTGGGCGTGTATGGATACCGTAGCTGTAGGCTATGGCATGGCAGTGAGCCGGTATGACTCGAAGGTTGCGACCTGACAGCGGGGGGAGTGTGAGTGACTTCCTGGATGCCGTAGCTTAAGGTGGTTAGCCTGATAGCGAGCCGGCATGATTCGTTGGTTGCGACCGCAGATGGGGGAAGCACTGAGTTGTGAGCAAATAATGTCTAGGATGTGAGTATATTGACTAGAGGGAGACCTCGTGGTTCAGTTGGAGGTGTGCGGGCTGTTGCGACAGTTGCACGGAAAACCTTGGCTGACGGTATTTAGTCCGGTCGGAGGACGTGCGTGCCGTGTTGACGGTGGTACGGAGGTCCTTGACGGATGGACGGTGTTGCGGGATTCGAGGATGAATCCTTATTGGTGGGGGAGAATTGTAACATCCGCGAACCGGATTTCAAAAGTTGCAATGTTTCGGTCCAACAATTGTGTTTCTTCGTTGCACCTGCAGCTTTCTATGTTGGCATCCGTTAGTTTTCACACCCTTTTGTTTTACACCTTTTTTTTTTTATAAAGTTGCAATGTTTTAATCCAACAATTGTGTTTCTTCGTCATACTCCTAGCTTTCAATGTTTGCACTTGTTAGTTTTCGCATATTTTTGTTTCACACCTCTTTGTTTTCACACTTTTCTGTTTTTATATATACATATTTTTATGGATTTTGAAAAGAGTTTTTTTTTTCTTTGAGTATTGTTTCACACCTCCAAGTTTAAAAATTATGAGTATTATTTTCTTTTAATTTATTAATCAACTTGATTCACTCATCTTCGTTAAAGTTGGATTGTTTTATATATTGATTCCTTCATCTAACATTTGTTTGGTGTCGTTTTCCATCTAACATGTATTGATCATCTCTTCCAAGTATTAATCTAGATGACATTTGTTTGGTTTAAATTCTCTATAGTGTTAGTATTAATCATATTGATCATCTCTTCCAAGTATTAAACCTCTAGAGAATTTCACTAACACTATAAACATCTAAAATGATTTTACTAACACTTTAAACCTTTAAAATGATTTTACTAACACTTTAAACCTTAAAACTAACTTTCATGTTTATTTTTCCAATTATAATTTGTTAAATTAAAATTTTCTCTCTCTCTTTATTCAATTTTTTTTCTCGGCAAAAGAATCCAACTATGAATTTGCTACGGCGAGCTTAACCGTGGATGCAAAAGAATTCAGGACAGATAGAAAATTTTGATTTTTATTACCAGAGATAGAAAGCTTTACCTCTAAAATGTTACAATTCACCTCATCAAGTACTCATGTTCCAATATAACAATCTACCTCAATGTTAATGACTCTAAATGAAAATTAACAGAATCTTAATAAAAACACAACCTCATAAGAATTTCTTTGATTTTTTAAAGAGAATACGAAGTACCACTTGTATCAAACAGAGAGCTTTTTTAAAGAACTGAAGAGATATGGAATTGAAAAAATTACAAGTAAAAGAACATAAACGCATAAAGGCATATATAAACTCTCTTTTTATCTCTTCTCCTCATCTTCTACTCTTTATCACTTCAATGATCTCTGTCTCTCCTCATGCCATCTCTCTATCTCTAATCTCTTTGCGGCTTCTTCTCTCACATGATGATATTTTCTAGATGACTTTAATCATCCTCTAAAAGAGACAGTGCATCAAAATTGTTATTACTCTCAAACGTACGACGATCTTGTCCCAGCTGAGCAACGGTCCTCACTTGATGATCTTCTCTAGATAATGTTGATGTGCTCCTGGCTCTATGCTTCTGTTCTGTTGGGTTTATAGATGTTGCCTTCATAATATTAAACTGTAGATCCTCCACATGGTCTACAAAAGCGCAAACTGTATGAAACTGAAACCATCTATAGTCTTCTCCAACACCTTGGATTTCAACACTTAGAAGAGTTTTCGTTTCGGGATTGAAGTAGAAAACATAAAACGGTTTACATGCCTTTGTCTTCGCCAAAACCATTTCACCTAAAGCAGTCATCCCAACAACGGAAACATAACTGTCACCATTGACGACTATATTATCATCCCTCAAAGTGTAGGCATATGTTGACCATTGCTGTTTCTCGACATCCTCTAGAACCGTCATAGATAACCGAAGGCAAAATCGATCATCATCATTCAAATTGATCACACCTAGTTTACCCTTACAGTTTACCAATCTAGTAGAGGCTTGATAAGGGCAGTTTGGGTGTAGATTTAGAAATTTGAATTCCTCAGACCTAACATCAAAGCAACCTATAAGATATGTCCGATCGTCATTATCGTAAGCTAGGTAATACAAAACCCCACTAATGCATATCTCTTCACCCCGTAGATGATGGTTGATCAAGGGAGTTTCGATCTTCCTCCACCTCATGTTTTCAGTTCCCAATGTCAGAATATAATGAACCTTCTCATCATTAACCATATTATTCAAAGACAATACCTTGTACTGCTTGCCAATATGATCAAACCCTAAAATCTCATGATAGGTTCTGTACGTTAATCTCTTCAGTTTAGGTAAGATCGCAAACTGTCTCGTGGTAGGGTTACATATCACACGCTCTGTGTCCTTATCCTTACTTGACATCTGCATACTAGTGAAATAGAGCAGACCAGAGACATACTTACAACCTTCGTAGCCTGTGTCTTTACCGAACTTCATTTGATAATCGGCGTATTCAATAACAGACGAAGACTTCTCATATGGATTCCGAGGCTGAGACGACGAGAAGAGAAACTGCTCACCGTCTTGGTAGATCACGATTAAGAGACGTGGACGACGAGCCGAGGATCTGGTCAAGAACAACTCGGTGAAATATGGCTTGCGAAGCATGGACTCCCATAGCTTTGACACGCAGCGAAACCTATCGATTGATTTTGCAGGCAATCTCGAGAATATGTCGAAAATGAGATCAATAGGGAGGGGATCTGAGTTTTTTCCTCTGTTCATTGTCGCCGTATTTGCTTATCGGATGGAGAAAACAAAAAAATTTATATATGGCAATGGTAGTCAAGCTCTAGGTCGGGGCTAACCTAAAGCCCAAGAAACATGAGCTTTAAATAACATGGGCTTTAATTCTAATGAACTTGCTATTTTAAGAGATTTCAGGATATTCTTAAATCTCATGTTATTTAATTGGTGATTTTTAAAATCACCTGAAATCCTATGTTATTGAATGTAAAATTTATAAAAATTATTTACAAGCTCTTGTTATTCAATCAATAATTTATAAATCTTATCTCAAATCTATTGTTATTCAATTTTTTTTTTTAAAACTATCTCTATATATATAAAAGAGAAGTACAAATTCAAAAATTGCTCAAAATTCCCCAAATTGCCATTCAATTATGCATAAAGGAGAGTATTTATTGAAATTGGAAGGGGTAATTTGGTCAGAAATCTAAAATCGACATTACCCGACCCGTTTAATAAAGGATCCGCGTCCTCTAAAAAAAACCCGTTTAATCAAAGGTCCGCGCGTTTTACCAAGCCCGACATGTTGGTGGATCGGGTCAGCTAAATCAGATTATCTAACCCAAAATAAATTCAATTTGGTTCAATTAAAATTTGTGATTAAATTTTAAACCTCTTCCTCCTGCAAAACACGAAAGGAATATTCTTATCATATATTCAAGTAGTTTAAAACATTCCTAATCAATCATATACTCAATCAATCACGCCCTAAATAATCTCTTTGTAATCTCAAAAATATCCTAAATTGTTACGATCATATATTGAATCTTTCCTATAAATCAATCATCATTCATTCTAAATTAGCGAACTATCCTTTTCTGTTTAGCGTATCCAAAATATTTTTTGTGAAAAAATTAATACTTTTTAACCTAAACCATAAACTACTATTCATCTATAAATATGGTCATCAAACTCACTATGAAAATCATCAAAACACTTACCAGTCCTCCTTTAAAAGTCGCTAAGCACACAAAAAGTATTGGCAATGGCTGCATCCTATGCATTTCTCCGAGATGATAAGCCTTACCAGATATTATAACGATCAATCAGTCTTCAAATATCTTCTAATCTTCCTTAAACTATGGTATCTTCATTCCACTTTTAATTTAAAAAATCCATAAACGGTTGATCGTATCTAAGATATTGAGCTTCCTCTCCAAGTTTTCAATCAACGCTCAAAGTAATAACCTAATTAACTAAGTTCTCTATAAATATAGAATATTGTTAGATTTCCTAACTCATCAAGCCATCAACTTACCTCAGAGTAAAAACTTTTTCAATTCTTCTTTTCATAGTAATTAACAATGGCGACTTAGTCTGTGGCATTCCGCAATGATGTGAACCCGTACAAGACGTTGTGGCGTGTGAAAATGAAGGTCCTCCATACCTGAAATACATACACAACAAGATTGCTGGAACATTCGACATGGTGCTCAGTGATGTGAAGGTAATACATCTTCTTATAATATTATCTCACCTTTTTAAACTTTTATATCATGTAGAAATACTCACGTTAACTTTCTTTTACAGGATATAAAGCTCCATGCTTTCGTGAAAAAGAGCATCTAAAATGTTTTGAAAAACGTTATTTTCTAGGACAATAGAGAATGGTGCTGGTAAGATTGTTGTTTTTTTGTTTGGTCAGATTTGCTCGCTTTAAACTAAACATCTACTTGCGTTTTCAGTTTTGATAGATAAGCAATGCTCAAATGATGAATGAAGCGATTAAACTGAAGACTGAAAGCGTGAATTGTGATAAGTTGGATGGAGGGAAAGCTAGATAATTGCAAGATGAAGAATTAGAAGATGGATGAGTGAGAAGAAATACAAGTCTTTTTTTATTTGGTTTTAGTTGTTGCTTTCTCAACTTTATAATATAAAATTTGTTTCTTTTTTGTTTCATGTTGGTTATATTGGTGTACTCATGTTTGATCATGATCATCTAATGAATAATTTGGTTTTTCTTTTATTTCGAGAAGGGTTGTTTTTACTAATTGTGACTGCATTTTTTTGCAGAGTTAGTACTTTGCCAATTTTCTTATCTTAAAATATCAAAGAAAGATCACAAAAATTCGATCAAACTATCCAAAATTCTATCGTAGAAACATTAATTTTATAAACTAAATTACCTTTGCTGGTGTCTTTAAGAATTGAATTGAAGTTTGTAGTGTTCAACCAAATTAACAACCAAATTTAAAAATGTATGAAGTTATATTAATAATACACACTACATTATGTTACTTACATCCTTATTCACAAATTAAAAGATTTCACATATTCATGTAACACACCTTTTACTGAAATGCTTTTTTTACAATATATTATGTTTTTACAAAGTGAAACTATAAATAATGATAAAAATTCTATCTATTATTTCTTTTATTACATTATGTGTAAATAATATATATTAGATATATGTTTGTAAATTGAAAACACTACATAAAAATAAAATACTGATTAATTCTATTATATTAATAAAATTGTACTTACGAGTTACCAGTCAGGTAATAATTTGGGTGTAGCGGGTCGAGTAACGGGTCATATAGTAAAAAATCAATACCCGATGGTAGGTTTTTACCATGAGTAATTGAATATAATATCTATTCATTTGTTGGTACTTTTATTCTTCAAAATGGTTAAATATGGATAACATGTATTGCTTTGCCCTAACTTACTACACTAACATCATTTTACTATATTAATATAAATTAACACATTTACTAAGCAAATACAACCACTAAAAAACATGTCTATAATATTAAACTATATAAATAATTATGTGAGCTAAACTAATTACAAAATTCTATTGTAAATTTAAAAACTGAATAGACTAAAAATTATTATCACAATAAATTAAAATTTATCATGCGGTGTACCACGGGTTCTAATCAATTTGTTAATATGTAACTAAAATAATGAGTAAATATAAGTAACTAACATATATAATCTTTAAACAATATCCACTAATAATAGTATTAAAAAGTAACATCTTATTAAAATCACAAAAATCGTATCAACATTAATAAACAAACTCTTCACTAAAGAACATGAAAAACAAATAATATAATATAGAAATTTTTGTCCCGCGGTGAACCGCGGGTTCAAACCTAGTTGAATATGATTCTAGGAGACTTTTATTGTAAATGTGATCAATAGGGACTAGATATGAGGGGATGTATTCAATCTAATATTCCAAGTGATTTGAGTTTCATGAGATTTTAAATGATTTTGATGTTTTTTAAGGAAGTTGATATGATTTGTTGTAAAATTATTTCAAATCCCACCTAAAACCATGAGATTTGAATTTCTGTATTTTCAACTACTAAATCCTCTCAAATCCTCCAGAATCCCTAAAAATCATTAAAATCCAAATCCACAAACTGTTTCAAATAACAGTAGATTGTAACGTAAATTTTAAAATCATCAGTTCAATAACAGTAAATTTTAAAAACCTTTTAAATTACATGATTAAATAACATAGAATTTGTAAATTTTAGTCAAATCACTTAAAATATCAAGTTGAATACCCCCTAAGTTTTCTCCTTTGTTCATTGTTTGTTTTATTTGCTAATCAGACGGGGAAAACAAAATTAACAAAAGACTCTCAGAATTTATATATAAAAATAGGAAAGAATTACTCAAATGTTATCCAAAAGTTGGTTTATTACTCATATCTACAAATCTTTTGAAAATTACTCAAATGTTTAGTGCCCTGGGTGTAATTACAATTTACCCCTTGGGATTTGTTTTTCGATTTTGAGTAAAAAATTAATAAATAAAATACACATCAGCAAATTAAAATACACATCAGATATGATTTAACACGTCACTAAGCAGTTTTTTTAAGATCCACATTTGTTTTTTCTTGTTTATATCAAAGAGAAGGAAAGTGAATAGTTTTAACTGTTCACAAACCGCAAAAAAAAAAAAAAAAAAATTGTTCGTCGTCCATCTCTCGTCGCCGGCAATACTCTGTCATTGTCCCCTCTCTTGCCATCAATCTCCCGCCGTCATCTCTCGCCTTCTTTACTCGTTCTCTCTATCTTCGTTGTCACACTCTCTTTCTTCGTCGTCGCTCTCTCTCTCTCTCTCTCTCTCTTCGTCTTCTTCGTCTTCGTCTATCCGGTATGTGTCGAGTGTTTAGTTTCGAGTTTTCCGGCTGAATGTGGGTTTTTTTGATGATTTACGGCTGATTGTCGCCGTTGTTAATGATGGCTGATTTGTTAGATCTATTCGATTCAATAGCTGATTTACTTTTTGTTTTATGTTGCGGCTCAGTTATTTTAGGGTTTACGGCTGATTTGTTAGATCTATTCGATTCGATGACTGATTTACTGTTTGTTTTATTTTGCGGCTGAGTTACGGCTGAGATATTTTGTGCTTTAGATCTGAGTTATGTGTTTGTGGCTGAGTTATGTTATGCTTTGTGTATGAGTTTGTTTTATGTTATGGCTGATTTATTTTATGATTTACTTATGAACTATATTATTTAACAGATGTCGATGGTGATTATTTCTGAAGAACAAGCAAGGGATTACCCCCCCCAAGACTATTAGCTGAAGGAAACTCTAATATAGAGTGTAGAGATATTAACACCAATTTCAGGATGAGAGAATTCCCTCAAATTAGGGAATCAATAGGACTGGATGCATGGGAAAAAACGAAGGATGTACCTATTGGAATAATCTCTAAACTAGTTGATAGCCAATTCGTCTGGTCTGGTAAGGTTGTACATTTCCTACTATGTAACCAGTTAAGGGTACATAAGAAGGAGCTTTGGTTTGTGGTCGGCGGTCAACCTATCAGGTTTGGGTTGAATGAATTTCATTATGTGACGGGGTTAAACATAGACCCAATGCGTACTAAACGGTTTGAACTTGAAGAGGAACACAAAGAGTTCTTCAGACTTTTGAAAGTGCCTGGTGGGGCAGGTCCAACGCTACTTGAACTCAGGGAAGCATTAAAAGTGTGCCGGGGATGGGTTAACCATAATCATCGTAAATGGTTGGGGCTGTTGCTTCTTCAACACATTGGACTTTATGGTTTGCATCATAACTCTAGAATTCCATATGAAAGTGTCAAAAGAGTTTTTGATGATGAAGCAATAAAGACGTATCGGTGGGGTCGGTCAGCATTTGAAGCAATTGTTGATTCTATAAAGATGTTAAACCCTACGGGAAAGTCGTACACCCTTAGTGGATTTACACCCGTGTTACAGGCTTGGGCGTATGAGTCCATCAAATGCTTTGGAGAACGATTTGGGAATGCATCGGCTGAAGATGGTGGCATACCGATGCTTCAATGGGGTGGAAACCGTACACGTTCCTCGCTGGAAACCGTAATTGCTGAAGAGATCAAAGCGCTTGGTGAGGTAAGGTTTATATCTGGTTGAGTGATTGTTTAGTAATGGATGAGTTATGATTTTTTTATGGCTGAGTTATAGTTTAGTGACGACTGAGTTATGGTTTAGTAATGGCTGATTTATGCTTTAGTGTTGGCTGAGTTAAAACTTATTGATGGGTTTCATAATCTCTTATGTTACAGCTGCGTGTGATTAAAATGGTTATGAAGGAAAATGGCTGCGAGCTATTTCATTCGTGGCCAGAACAAGAAGACGACCCAGCAATTGATCGCCTGATCGAAGACATACATATGAATACGTTTGTTAAAGGTTTTTGGGATGTTAAGGGGAGTGATAAGAAGAAAAAGAAAAAGAAAGCTGAAGCAGTTGTTGAGTCTGAATCTCCTCCCGCAAAGAAGCAGAAAGTCCAGAAGATGAAAGTTTCCAACAGTCAGGGTGGTGAAACTAGTGAAGGAGTTGCACAGGAGAGGAAGAAGAAAGGAAAAAAGGTAAGTGAGGAGGAAGATGCTGGGGAAGATGGGTCGGTTAGAACTATCTACGAATTGATCTCTAAGTTAAACACAAGGTTTGACACCGTTGATATAAACATTGAAAATGTATCGGCGAATCTGGAGAAGAAGATGGATGAAAGGATTGAAACCAGGCTTGGATCTTTTGAGATGGAGCTCAAAGATATGAAAGAGCATGTGCTTTCAATGGATTTAGGGCAAACTGGTCAAAACACGACTGACCAGATTTCACATTTGGGACATGGACAGGAACTTCAGACATCAAAAGTAATGCCAGATTTATCTTTGTTTTATGGCTGATTTTTCAGAATGTTTAGGCTGAGCTATTATAATTTTAATTGTCTTCACTATGATATACAGGAAAAGAACTCTTTGACTTCTCCAGCTGCTAAGAAACCAGCTGATACGAAAACACGGCCTTCCACGAGGAGAAATGCCAAAGAGTTAGAGGTGTCAGAGAAGGCCAAAGAGTTAGAGGTGGCAGAGAAGGTAATATCTTATGGCTTATTTTTCAGAATGTTTAGGCTGAGTTATTATAATGTCTGATTTATCTTTGTTTTATGGCTGATTTTTTAGAATGTTTAGGCTGAGTTATCATAATTTGAATTGTCTTCGCTATGATATACAGGAAAAGAACTCTTTGACTTCTCCAGCTGCTAAGAAGTCTCCAGCTGATACGAAAACACGGCCTTCCACGAGGAGAAATGCCAAAGAGTTAGAGGCGGCAGAGAAGGCCAAAGAGTTAGAGGCGGCAAAGAAGGCCAAAGAAGTAGTTGCGTCAAAGAAGCCCAAAGAAGTAGCTGCGGCAAAGAAGGCCGAAGAAGTAGCTGCGGCTGGAGGTAGAGGTAGAGGTAGAGGTAGTGGTGGTAGGCCGCCTAAAAATCCTACTGCTGCTGTTGTTAAGCCGTTGAAATTTGTACTACCTGGAGGTTTGAATAAGGGAGAAGCTGGTGCAGAAACTGGTGCAGAAGCTGATGCAGAAGCTGGTGCAGAAGGTGCTGGTGTTTATGATATTACAGACGAGTTTATTGCTGAAGCCAACTCACTTGAACCTGAATCTGAGGATGATGAGGAGGAAAAGATTCGGCTTGATAGAATTAAAGCTTTAAGGCTGGAGAGTGTTAAGCTTTCAGCGGATGGGAGTGCATTGAATACACAATAAGATCATCCAAGCTGGATTTTTCCTTATATTGGAGACAACAGACTGACGTGTATGAGGAAGAACTGTTCACCTGGACCTGGAATATATGATCCTCTGGCACCTGTTGATCCGGTCAAGTTGCAGAAACTTTTGGAGTTCCTAAAGAGCGCCGAGTATGACCCTTTAGACCCTTTTGCTTAACAAGTTAATAACAGCTTGTTAACATTATATTAACTTATGTTTGTTTGTTTGTTAGGAATATTCCATTAGGCAAAGGCGAAATCGAAATTGAATTCAATAGGGTGCTAATCACCAAACGAAAGGACTGGCCAGTGAGGCCAGAAGAATATGGTAAATATGGGTGGCTTACTGATGAAGTAAGTTTATCTTAATGTCTTAGTTATTGTTGTCGTTGTCTGACTTATATTACATTATGGCTGCGTTGTTGTTTACTACTCAGTTTTCTGTTGTACAGCACATGGGAGCGTTTATGAGAGTCCTTAGGTGTAGGTACAAACGAGATCCCTTCCCATTCCACAACAAACACATTGCATTTATAGACCCGTGGTTCACCAGTGATATGATTCGTGATCATTATAAGATGTTCCAGATTAAACCCAAGTTTTTTACAATGACTGGCAATAGTTATGAAAGTTTAGTTAAAGGTTTGATTCCACAAGATGAACAACCTAATTTGAAGTGGATAGAAGATGTGGATCATCTGTATATTTCTCCACAAACTGGAGGCGATCACTGGGTGGCGCTGCATGTGGATCTCATCAGAAGGCATATTGATTGCTATGATAGCATCGTGGGACAAGTAACCGAAGACAGTGAGTTTAGAATGCTGAATGCTTGTAGGGCGTTTACGCGGATGATTCCAGCAATGATGAACGAGAACGTTCCTCACAAAATTCGCACACCTACTTTCAAACAGTTTACCTTCAGGAGGAGGACAGTCTCCAAGGTCCCGTAAAACGTACATGTTGGTGATTGTGGCGTGTACACTTTAAAGTTTATAGAATGTCTAGCGTTTGGTGTGTCTTTCGATGGAATCTGTGATCAAAACATCCAGGGTATACGTGTTAAAATGGCAGCAAAAATCTACGATGAGTCACCTGATTTTATGAATCAGTTCTCGTAAAAAAAATTTGTATTTCTTTTGGTAGGACTTGCACTTGGATATGTAAAAAAAACATTTGGATTTCTTTTGGTAGGAATTGTACTTGGATATTGAAAAAATTTGGATTTCTTTTGGTAGGAATTGTACTTGGATAAGAAAGTCCTTTGTTTAGTATCTTTTCAATGTTACGGCTGAGTTATGTATTTCACACGTCTGAGTTATAATTAAATATTAAATAAACATATATGTTATGGGTGAGTTATATATTTCGAACGGCTGAGTTATCTACTTTGTACGGGGAATTATGTACTTGGTACGGCTTCGTTTAGTCTTTCCTGCCGTGCCTCGATATTACAAAAAGTGTTATTGGAGAAGCCCAAACAATAATTCTGTGCCTGCTCAGATCCACACGCGTAATAAATTTATAAAGTTAGCTTTTTCACAATATATTATACAAAATAATTAAAATATTGAACTCAAAATTTGAATTAAAAATCTAAAAATTCCGACAAAGTGACTAAGTGATGGCTGAATTATTGACTTAGACGGCTGACTTATGAAATATTCGTAAATTTACATTATTATAACTCAACATTTAAATGTACAGTTGAATTATGAATATTACAATTATTATAACCAATAAAAAGTAATAATTATAGAGAAAGATTGATTTTTACACATTCTCACCAAGAATGTGTAAAACATACAACACATGACGTTTAGGGGTTAGGGTTAGGGTTGGGGTTTAAGGTTTGAGATGTAGGGTTCATATGAGTAACATTATTTGATTTTTGGTTTTGGTTCTAATGTGTTTGAATGTGTATGGTTTAAGGTGGTAATATGGATATACTAATATTATTACCATTTGAATATTTTTTTAAAAAATCAAAAATGTTTTTGGTTATTTCCGGTTATGGGTAGGTTATATTAATATCTAACAATAAATAACCCAAAATATATTGTAATTAAGTAGATTAGCCTAATATAACCGAAATTAAGCCGAATATAACCGAAATTAACCAAACATACCAATTCAAAAATATCAAATAGGAAAATTTATTTTATCGGTTTGGTTAGGTTTAGTCGGATATTTAGTCATTCTAATTTGAGGGTTGGCTGAGATATCGTTTATGACGGCTGAGTTATAATTAATCATGACTGAGTTATTAAAATAGATTGATAAAACACCACAACATAGAAAGTTCATATCAATTCCAAATAAAAAAATAAAACAACGGAGCTTGACTAATCTCACAGATACTTGTTCAAGCTCTCAAACTTCTTCTCCAGCGCGTCATATTTCTTTTCCAAATACAAGATCATTTCTTCTTGAATCTCGATGCGCTTCTTGGATGCATCCAAGTCCTGCTTCATCTCATTCTTCTCCTCCTGAATAATCCTAAACTCTTCGCGCACTGCATCAGTCCACCACTTTCTGAAACCGCAGCCTTGACCGGGACCCTTACAAATAGTACATAATTCATATTAGACTAAAAAAAGTCAGAAGCAGAACACAAAACTCAAAAATAAGAGTACAAAAATCTTTACATCTGTGATGTCATACGGACAACTGAAATAACGTTCTCCTCTCGTGGTAGGATCATTAGAAGTGGCAACGAGAAGCACCGCACCGCAATTACACCCAATTGGAACGCCCTTGTCACGCCTCTGGATTTCGCCGTACCTCATTTTCATATTTATTTCATTACGATTCAGCTCCTACAGTTCCACATACACCATATTAAGATAATGCTTTGAGATTTCAGATAGTCCAGAGATCTACCTCAGCTAGTGCTTTAGAAGCAGTTTTCTCATCAGCCCTGGAGTTGCCGCCGTAGATATCTCTATTTGCCATCATCTTGACTCGATCTCAATTACTGAAGCAATAAATCACAACAAATCCCATAATTTATACTAAAACAATATATCGAACGACGTCGTTTGACAGTAATATGTTACGGCTGACTTAGGATAGTCAGTTAAATTAACAACTATGTTACGGCTGACTTATGCAACGGCCATAATAATGGTGTTACGGCTGAGTTATCCGACGGCCATATTAATTTATTATATACCCGCTCGGGAATGCAAAAAGCGTTGTTGGGGAGACGCAACCAATAATTATGTTTCTTGTTATCATCCATACGCGTAATAAATATATTTTAAACGATTTATTATTAAAAAGGAATTCAAAAATTTGAAATCAAATTTTTGAATTTATTTTATTTATTATTAAAAAAGGGGCCAGTAATTTGACTAAGTAGTGGCTGAGTTATTGACTTAAACGGCTGAGTTATGAGATATTTGTAAAATAAGGTTATTATAACTCAAAATTAAAATTTAGAATGGAAAAATGAATATTACTATTATTATAACCAATAAAAATAATAATTATAGAAAAAGTAATTTTTACACATTCTGATCAAAATGTGTCAAACATACCAAAACATGACATTTAGGGGTTAGGGTTAGGGTTAGGGTTAGGGTTTAGGGTTTAGATGAGGTAACATTATTTGTTTTTAATATAACAGTTTGGTTTTGGATCTAATGTGTTTGGATTAAGGTGGTAATATGGATATACTAATATGAGTACCATTTGAATATTTTTAAAAAATTTTAAAATTAATTTTTGGTTATTTCCGGTTATGGGTCAGTTAGATGAATATATAATCATAAATAACCCAAAATATATTGTAATTAAGTAGATTAGCCTAATATAACCGAAATAAGCCGAATATAACCGAAAACTAGGCAAACATACCAATACAAAAATACCAAATTGGAAAAAATTAGATTTTCGGTTCGGTTCGGTTTAGTCGGTTATTTAGTCATTCTAATTTGAGGGTTGGCTGAGATACCGTTTATGACTGCTGAGTTATCTTTCCAGAATCGACAGTTTTCAATGAGAGGGAAAGTGAACGGTTTTTAAACCGCGAAAAAAAAACTCTCTGTCCCTATCGTCAGCGAAATCTCTCTCTCTCTTGACAAACCCTAATTACGCCGGCGATAATCTGTCTTTTTCTACTCTCTTGCCGTCATCTCTTGCCGTCCTCGCTCGATATCCTCATTCGGTCGCCGCAGTCTTGTTCGTTTCCGTCTAAGCCGTCTTGTCTTTGAGTTCCGATATGTGTCTTCCTCTTTATTTTTCAGTTATGGGTGATTGTCGCCGTCGTTGATGGTTGAGTTTGGACTGAGTTATCTTATGCTTTACGGCTGAGTTATGTATTTGTGGTGGAGTTATTATATGCATTGTGTTTGTCATATGTTATGGCTGATTTATTTTATGCTTTACTATTAGATGGCTAAGGATATTTCTGAAGAACAAGCAAGGGATTACCCACCAAGACTTTGGCCAGAAATGAAGTCTATTCTACATACTAAACAAATTAACACCAATTTCACGATGTTAGAATTACCTCAGATTATGGAATCAATAGGACTGGATGCGTGGGAAAAACGAAGGATGTACCTATTGGAATAATCTCTAAGCTAGTTGATAGCCAATTCGTCTGGTCTGGTAAGGTTGTACATTTCCTACTATGTAACCAGTTAGGGGTACATAAGAAGGAGCTTTGGTTTGTGGTCGGCGGTCAACCTATCAGGTTTGGGTTGAATGAATTTCATTATCTGACGAGGTTAAACATAGACCCAATACCTACTGAACGGTTTGAACTTGAAGAGGAACACAAAGAGTTCTTCAGACTTTTGAAAGTGCCTGGTGGGGCAGGTCCAACGCTACTTGAACTCAGGGAAGCATTAAAAGTGTGTCGGGGATGGGTTAACCCCGATCTTCGTAAATGGTTGGGGTTGTTGCTTCTTCAACACATTGGACTTTATGGTTTGCATCATAACTCTAGAATTCCATATGAAAGTGGCAAAAGAGTTTTTGATGATGAAGCAATGAAGACGTATCCGTGGGGTCGGTCAGCATTTGAAGCTCTTGTTGATTCCATAAAGATGTTGAACCCTACGGGAAAGTCGTACACCCTTAGTGGGTTTACACCCGTGTTACAGGCTTGGGCGTATGAGTCCATCAAAAAATTTGGAGAACAGTTTGGGAATGCATCAGCTAAAGATGTTGGCATATCGATGCTTCAATGGGGTGGAAACCGTACACGTTCTACGATGGTATCGGTAATTGCTGAAGATATCAAAGCGTTTGGTGAGGTAAGATTTATATCTGGTTGAGTGATTGTTTAGTAATGGATGAGTTATGATTTAGTTATGGCTGAGGTATGGTTTAGTGATGGCTGTGTTATGTTTTAGTATTGGCTGATTTATGTTTCGTGATGGCTGAGTTATTATTTACTTATGGGTCTCATATTCTCTTATGTTACAGCTGCATGTGACTAAAATGGTTATGAAGGATGATGTTCGTGAGCTATTTCATACGTGGCCAGATCAAAAAGACGACCCAGCAGTTGATCGCCTTATCCAAGACATACATGAGGATAAGTTTGTTAAAGGTTTTTGGGATGTTAAAGCAGTTGTTGATTCTGACTCTCCTCCCGCAAAGAAGCAGAAAGTTGATTCTGACTCTCCTTCCGCAAATAAGAAGAAAGTCAAGAAGGTGGTAGTTTCCAACAGTCAGGGTGGTGGATCTGGTGAATGAGCTGAACAGAAGGTGGTAGTTTCCAACAGTCAGGGTGGTGGATTGGTTGGAACTCTCATTGAGTTGGTGTCTAATTTAACCTCAAGGTTTGACACCTTAGAAAAAAACATTGGAGATAGAATAAAAGAGAGGATGAATGAAAGGTTTGAAACCAGGTTTGTATCTGTTGAGAGCGATCTGAAGCAGATGAAAGAGCACGTGCTTTCCTTGGGTGTTGGGAAAACTGGCCAAAACACTGTTGAAGACCTTCTAGATGAACTGTTGTCACAAAACACTTATAAAAAATTCAAAATAAAGAACCTGTTACCAGATGACCTTCGGGATGAACTGTTGTCACCAAAAAGTTGCATTACCAGTACCAGTACCAGTAGTTCCAGGAATAATGCACCAAAACTACTATGTCAACAGTCCTCCGGTAATGTCTGAATTATGTTAATGTTATGGCTGAGTTTCCATAATGTTTAGGTTGAGTTATCATTATCTTTAATTGTCTTCGCTATGTTATACAGGTAGTTGGCAGTGGTTTGGCTGCGGCAGTAGGAATCTGAATAAAGAGTTTGATAAAGATGATCCTCTTAATTTCATTGAGAAGTCTCCAGCTGCTACGAAACCAATTCAACGGCCTAACACGTGGAAAAATACAAAAGATGAAAAGAAGGACAAAGAATTAGATGCAAAGAAGGCCAAAGATGAGGCGGCCGCTGCGAAGAAGATCAAAGAGTTGGCGGCAAAGAAGGCCAAAGATGAGGCGGCGGCTGCAAAGAAGGCCAAAGATGAGGCGGCGGCTGCAAAGAAGGTCAAAGAGTTGGCGGAAAAGAGAAAAAGATGAGGCGGCGGCTGCAAAGAAGGTCAAAGAGTTGGCGGAAAAGAAGGTTGGAAATAATCCGCCAAAGAGAAAAGGTAGAAAGACTACTAAGCCTAATCACGTCATTCAATTGTAATATGTAGAACCTGATTTGAATGAGGGAGTATCCAAAGCTGATGCAAACGCTGGTGCCGACGCTGCTGACAGCAGTATATGTGATATGACAGCCGAGATTATGGCTGAAAACAATATCCTTGAACCTGAATCTGATAATGATGAGGAGGAAAAAATTAGGCTTGATAGAATTAAAGCTTTAAGGCTGGAGAATGTTAAGCTGTCTCCGGATGGAAGTTCATTGAATAAACTACAAGCTACACAAGCGAGGATTTTTCCTTATATTGGGGACAACGGACTGACGTGCATGAGGAAGAACTGTGTACCTGGAGCTGGAATATATGATCCTCTGGCACCGGTTGATTAGGTCAAGTTGCAAAAACTTTTGGAGTACCTAAAGACAGCCGAGTATGACCCTTTAGACCCTTGTTAATCACATCTTGTTAAAATTATATTAACTTGTTCTTATTTTTTTCTTAGGGATACACCATTAGGCAAGTCAACACCAAATATTGAATTCTATAGGACTCTCATCACCGAAAGAAAGAACTGGCTGTCTGATACATTTGGGTGGCTGTCTGATAAAGTAAGTTTAACTTGATGTCTGAGTTATTATGTTTACGGCTGAGATATAATACATAATGGCTGAGTTATTATGTTTACGGCTGTGATATAATACATAGTGGCTGAGTTATTATGTTTACGGCTGTGTTATAATACATAGTGGCTGAGTTATTATGTTTACGGCTGTGTTATAATACATAATGACAGTAGGTGGCAGTGGTATGATTTGTTATTGTTTACGACTGACTTATATTACATTATGGTTGAGTTGTTGTTTACTAATCAGTTTTCTGTATTACAGCACATGGGCGCGTTTATGAGACTCCTCAGTATTAGGTACAAACGAGATCCCTTCCCATTCCACAACAAACGCATTGCGTTTATAGACCCGTGGTTCACCAGAACGATGATTCGTGATTATTAACAGTTCGATATGAAACCCAAGTTTTTTAAAATGACTGGCAATAATTATGAAGGTTTAGTTAAAGGTTTGTTACCACTAGATGAACTGACAAATTTGAAGTGGATTAAAGATGTGGATCACCTGTATATTGCTCCACAAAATGGAGGCAATCACTGGGTGGCGCTGCACGTGGATCTCATCAAAAGGCATATTGATTGCTATGATAGCATCGTGGGACAAGCAACCAAAGACAGTGATAGAAAAATGTTGAATGATTGTAGGGCGTTTACGCGGATGATTCCAGAAATGATGAACAAGAACGTTCATCATGAAATTCGTACACCTACTACCAGTAAGTTCGGTTTCAGGAGGAAGAGTGCCTCCAAGGTCCCTCAAAACGTACAGGTTGGTGACTGTGGCGTGTACGCTTTAAAGTTTATAGAATGTCTAGCGCTTGGTGTGTCTTTCGATGGAATCTGTGATCAAAATATCCAGGCTATACCGGTTAAAATGGCAGCAGAAATCTACGATGAGGCACCTGTACTATGATATGTAAAACATTTGGATTTCTTTTTGGTAGGAATTGTAATTGGATTTGTAAAACTTTGATTTGTCTATTTTCAAAATTATGGCTGGTTTACGGTTAAGTTACGGCTGATTTACATACTTCACACGACTGATTTATGAAATATTTGTAAATCAAAATTATTATAACTCAAAATTAAAATATAGAATGACAAAATGAATATTACAATCATAATAAGCAATAAAAAGTAATAATTATAGACAAAGATTGATTTTTACACATTCTGATCAAAATGTGTAAAACATTCAAAACATGACATTTAGGGGTTAGGGTTAGGGTTAGGGTTAGAGGTGTATATTTCATATTTCCATCATTATGGGTTTTAATATAACAGTTTGGTTTTGGTTATATTGTGTTTGGTTTAAGGTGGTAATTTGGATATACTAATATGATAACCATTTTTCAATTTTTAAAAATTTTTGAAATTACTTTTCGGTTATTTCCGGTTATGTGTCGGTTAGACAAATATATAACCATAAATAACCCAAATGTTATCCAAATTAGGTCGATTAACTTAATATAACCAACCGATAGCAAGCCGAATATAAAATACCAATACAAAAATACCAAAAGGGGTAAAATTAGTTTTCGGTTCGGTTTGCTTTGGCCGGTTATTTAGCCTTATAATTGGTAATGGCTGAGTTATAGTTTATGACAGCTGAGTTATCGTTTAGGGTCTTCACAATAATATGAAAACGTATTTTTCTATCTTTCTTGGGTCTTTCGTTCTGTCAGATTCCTGATAAATTATCTAACTAAAAAAATCTCGATATCACAAAAAGTGTTGTTAGGGAAACGCGAAAAATCACTAATTTTGTGCCTGCTCAAATCCACACGCATAATAAATTCATAAAGTGAGCTTTTTTATATTATAAATTCATAGTTTATTATGAATTCATAATAAATTCAGAAAGTGAGATTTTTTCACGCATTTTTATTTTTTGTAAAAGTATTTGTCTGACAATTGAATATTAAAATTATTATAACTCAAATTTATATTTAAAATTATTATTCAAAGTGTTACGGTAAAGTGATGGCTGAGTTATCCTATATTGTGGTTGACTTATTGAACTTTTTGATTGAGTTATCATTCCGTGATGGCTGAGATATCTTAATAACGACTGATTTATATTAATATGAAATTATAACATAAACGAAATCAAAAAAAAAAACACAAAATCATAGTTCGTAGTTCATAGTTCATTAGTTCATATAGAAGACGACACAAAAGTACAATGAAAATCACTTTTTGAAACCGACATCATCTGGGCCAAATTCTTCAAATATATCGACCAAATCATTCCAAACTATGATAGTCAGCATCTCGGGTTTATTGCCACCACTCGCCCATATCCTCTTGAGAGCACGTATCTGGGATCTGAAAAACGTTCTAGCCACCAAATTAAACTGCGTCCAGACCGTTAAAGTATGCTTTGGATACCACGTGTATTTACGCTACAATTAAAGGAAAGAAACGATAAGAGTATAGAATAATATCAATATGGTTTGTTTTATTGATCTTACCGCGAGGAGGAGAAACCACCGTCTCTTAAAGTGGAAGGGAATCAAGCGGTACGTCGGCCACGCATGGTGCCAGTTGTGTTGAAGTATTCCTCCAATCGCGATAGAGAGAACGTGAAGGAACTTGAACCACGTAACAGTGGTTTTGTCAACCAAGGAACCCACACCAGGGTTTAGAACCGGAATATTCTCCCGACCAGTGGGGCAAATGATCGGTTCGACATCTCTAAAAAACTGTCCATCGATGTGAGGAACAACTTCCGTGTCGATAGGAAGATGTAACAGATAGACAGATCTGTGATTTAGGAGAAGATAAAGAGAAACAATAGAAACGAAGAATGAGATGAAAGAGATGAAAGAGAGTCAGACATATGAATGAGGTGAATATAAAGGAAAGCCAATAGGAAAAACAAAATATCGCTTGACGGCTGAGTTATAATATTTACGGAAAAACGAAAGGTCATATTATGGCTGAGTTATATAGAGTAATGGATGGGTTATCACAAGAAAAATTTTGAAGGTAAATGAATGATATATATGATTTGACGGCTGAGTTATATTATATACGGGAAAAAAAAAGGTCATGTTACGACTGAGTTATAATGAGTTATGGCTGAGTTATCAAAAGAAACAATATGAATGGCTGATAAATATGACTTTACAGCTGAGTTGTAATATTTACGGGAAAACAAAATTCATCTTCTAAATAACTTTCTTGTACTCTGGTCTAACCAAATAATATACTATTATTCCATCTCTGTATATATACAAGTATTCCTGTTACTTTAGTCTATTACCTCTCAACTACAAACTAGAATAAAATTATTTTTTACAACACTATGTCCGCTCGAGCACCCAAGATGCCGGATCTCCCCAACGATGTTTTCATAAAAATCGTTTCCCTTGTTGCAGAAGATCGATGGTCCTCATCCTGACAGCTGCTATCTATTGCCTTTGTACTGATCCATCAGAAATCAACACATCCAATGCCCCTGATGGTGGCCTCCAAATTGAAGGACGGCACAGGCCTTTCTTCGTCAAATGCTTTGACGCCGGCAAGCCCATTGCCATTTACTACGAAGGGCTAAGGGTTGTGGCTGAGGATAGAGATATCCAGCGTGGGATTGATATTCTCAGTGGTATTGTACCGGCCGATGCTTATGCCACCTTACCATGTGGGGTACTAAGTATTGTCAAGGGAATGAGGTTATGGCCGTCCATTATCTCTAGCTGTTTGATGCAAATCATTATCCTCTGATGTCTTCGGGTGCCATGGTAACCGGTAATGATTTTCTGTTTGAGTTATCTCGTTATAAGACTGCCCGAAAAAACTCATACACAGCCTCCCTTCGCTATCCTGACAGCCCACCACTCCCTTCACCCACTTGTGCTATGATGTGTTATTTAGATAACGGTCTCCATCATCTCAACGGTCTCCATCCTCTCAACTGTGGAGACAGTTATCAAATAATGTGCAAAAACTGTTACCTTTGGTGGTTGTCCCTCAAAGTCTCTGAGATCCTTTAGGGTTTCCAGCAGTGAATTCCAGTTTTACCTTATCAACTCGTGACTCTAAAGTCTGTTTATTTTAAAATATTTATTTTCCATTTCTTAGGCGAGTATCTTTTTTCATGTATTAAAGGTCCCGATTTTCCACATTTTAGTATCTCCTCTCATTTATCGGCTGAGTTATAGTAAAGTTATGGCTAAGGTATCACAACAAACAATCTAAAAGCAAACGACTGATTTGTACTAATTTATGGCTGAGTTATGGTATTTAAGGGAAAACAAAAGGTCTCGTCGACTCATACTGAGTTATAGTGATTTATAAATCCGTAATGGCTGAGATATCGTAATACCGGCTAAATTATAAATCCGCAATGTAGAATTTTTATAGACTTATAGTGAATTTTACACGTTCTATTATTAGGTTTACTTATGGTTTCCTGCCAAAATATCGCTTTACGGCTGAGTTATAATATTTACGGCATAACGAAAGGTCATGTGATGGCTGAGTTATATTGAGTTTTGGCTGAGTTATCACAAGAAACAATCTGAAAGAAACAATCTGATATATATGACTTTACGGCTGAGTTATAATATTTACGGGAAAACGAAAGGTCTCGTCAATTCATGAGACTGCTGAGTTATAGTGATTTATAAATCCGTAATGGCTGAGATATCGTAATACGGCTAAATATTAAATCCGTAGTGTAGGATTTTTATAGACTTATAGTGATTTTTACACGTTCTATTATTAGGTTAACTTATGGTTTCCCGCCTATTATTAGGTTAACTTATGGTTTCCCGCCAGTCGAATCAATGGGGGTTGCGTTCCAAGTTTTACTATAAATAGGGAAAAGATTGGAAATGTTCGGAGCATTCCAAACTAGAACGAAACTAGCAAAGATGCCAGTGACTACCCGATCTGCATGGTTTACGGGCCCGAGAACTGACAGCCGCTGGAACTAGCGGTTTTGATCCGAATGCGTCGGATAATGCCTCCCCTCAAGAGTCTCGTCTCGATCCCGTGAAGGGGATCCTTTGCAAAAGGAACTCCGGATGTACCGAGCTCGCCGCAAGAGACTTGGCGCGTTATTAAAGCACTTCGTCTTAAACTCGAGCAAGTCTTTCGGCTCTGCCGATTGGAAGGGACTATCCGAGTCCTGGATGAGCTCATCGCCGAAGGTTTTTTTTTGGCGAAGTGGCGCATGACTCGTCTACTTGCTGAGCATGCCTCGTGCGAAGAACAGGTCTCCCGTATGGTGGTGCCCAACTTACCCGAAGGTGATTACGAACCTTTGGGAGAGTCTGACTTCCCGCACATCACAGACGTCTGGGCCTACCGAGCTTGCCTCGAGAGGCTGAGGCGGTACGTCAACCACTTGGAGTCAACGGACCATTTCTTCCGCGAAATCCATGACGTAGAAGGTCCATGTGCCTTCTTGGAGGAGATGGTGTCCAAGGGCTCCGAAGTGCCGATGGAAAGACTTGAATCCTTAATGAGGGATTGTCAGATCTGGCGATCTGAACTGAGCAAGCTGGTGGTGGAAAAACCGTTGGAGTCCGATCTAGCCTTCCCATGGGAACTAGTTCGCTGATAGGATGCTTGTCGCTTTTTTTTTTTTTTTTTTTTTGGCGAATTGCAGGACTGAATGTAATCAATTCGAATTTAATGGAAAACGAAAGCTGAGTTATAGTGAGTTATGGCTCTCTGGTGTATGTGAGACTTGACAGCTGAGTTATAATATTTACGGGAAAACTAAAGGTCATGTGACGGCTGATTTATATTGAGTTATGACTGAGTTATCACAAGAAACAATTTGAAAGTAAATGAATGATATATATGACTTGACGGCTGAGTTATAATATTTACGGGAGAACGAAAAGTCATGTGACGGCTGAGTTATGGCTGAGTTATCACAAGAAACAATTTGAAAGTAAATGAGTGATATATATGACTTGACGGCTGAGTTATAATATTTACGAGAAAACGAAAGGGCATGTGACGGCTGAGTTATAGTGAGTTTTGGCTGAGTTATCAGAAGAAATAATTTGAAAGTAAATGAACGATATATATGACTTGATGGCTGAGTTATAATATTTACGGGAAAACGAAAGGTCATGTGACGGCTGATTTATAGTGAGTTATGGCTGAGATAGTAACGTTATGGCTGAGTTATAGCGCTACCAGAGGCTTGTAAAACCGTAATTGATTGAAAGCGTAATACGCGAAGCGTCGCTTTAGTTTGGTTATAATTACGCGTTGAAGGGGTAAGAACTATGTATTTATGACAAAGGCTGTCAGTTCTCGGTAAGAATTATGTATTTATGAAGCCGAAGGGGTACTTTTTGTAAAACAAAGCGACGCTTCGCGTATTATAAATACTTTTTACTCTTGACTTACACATCAAACCTTTGTCTCACGAAAACTCCTAAATCATCTCTCAGATTCGACAAATCGTTTTACCTTCTTCCTTCAATCCGTCAGAAATGGCCCATCGTTCTTCAAGCCATATAAGGTCTGATTTGAAATATCTGAACAGGGATCTTTCGCCAAACGTCACAGCAGGTAAACGCATACATCTTCAGATTAGATTTGTTTTACTGGAAAGGATAAAAGAGATTGAGTGTGTTTGCCTGTTTGTTAGTAATTGTTGATGACGACATTTTCCGTTGGGAGGCGACTTTAATCGGACCGGTGAACACCCCTTATGAAGGGGGAGTGTTTAAAATAAGTTTTAATTTTCCGCCTGATTTATAATCCCCCCAAGGTATCTGTTTTTGTTATACTCCTTTTTAGTTTAGCAAGCATGTGTATTAGGACTCCTCTTTTTGCAGCAACTCAATAGTTTTTTAAATAAAATTTATTGATAATGCAGGATTGTTTCATCACAAGAATTTGCCATCCAAACGTATCAGATAATGGAGGCATTTACCTAAGAGTGTTGAGGGCCGTCTATTGGCATCCCATGTCGATTGTTTTGCTTTTCAAGAGATTAATGGAGAAGTTGGTTGAACCAGAGGTTAATGATGAAGAACATATCAATGGAAATCTTGCTAACCTCTACAAATCTGATAGGAGAAGGTTTGAAGCAATGGCTAGAGAGATGACAAATCAATACGCTGGGAGAGGAAACTGAAATATGGTCTTAAATAGTTCAAATCTATCTTAAAAACTCTTGAATGATTTATCTTGTATTTGTTCTTTTTAATAAAATATTTCAGTCTCTGGTGTTGTAAACTCTATTTTATAATAATATTTTATTCAGATTTTACTGTTTTAAAACATTAGAAACAACTTGTAAAGCTTTTAGAAAAGCGCATCAAATTGATATATATCATTCTAAACAATTTGTAAAACCTTTTAAAACTTTCTAAAAACCAGATATACTCTTGTAAATGAATGATATATATGACTTGACGGCTGAGTTATAATATTTACGGGAAAATGAAAGGTCATGTGATGGCTGAGTTATATTGAGTTTTGGCTGAGTTATCACAAGAAACAATCTGAAAGAAACAATCTGATATATATGACTTTACGGTTGAGTTATAATATTTACGGGAAAACGAAAAGTCTTGACGATTCATGTGACGGCTGAGTTATAGTGATTTATAAATCTTTAGTGGCTGATTTATCGTAATACCGGCTGAGTTATATTAATATGAAACATTACAAAAAGAAAAACAAAACAAGTACATAGTTCATAAAGAAGAAGACACGACATTACAATGAAATTCACTTCTAAAAACCGATTAAGAGGAGGAGGAGCCATGAGCTTTTAGTTTATCCCAATCAAGAGGAGGAGGAACCACACACTGGTCGGCATCGGCCTCCGCAATCTCTCTCATCTGCTCTAACCTCTTGTGCTCTGTCGCTCAGTCGACAAGTTCTCCACCCAAGATTTGATTCAGTTGGGATAGTTGAGCATCGGTTAGTTCCACTTGATGCACGAGGACGGTCTTATCTTCCTTCTTCTTCATATGCTCATCCATCATACGCAGAATTTCTATGTAGCGACGCTTTGTTTCCGCCTCGGCCGCGACTCTTGTCTGACTAAAACCTTCGGACACGGCCAATAGTGATTCCTCTTCCCACTCGTAATCTGCATCTCTTGCTGGCGATATTGCTTCGTCTTCCTTGCGTTTTAACGTCTACTGGAACTCTCTCCGTCCATAGCTCGACTATCAAAATAAAAACAACCGTCACCAACAGATAGGTGCAATGATCGGAAAATATGCAATAGATTGAGAGGATAGAGAGAGGAGACTTACATATGCAATGATCGAAGGAAATGCAATATATCGATATTGGTTGTAGAGGAGATTTGTAGGAAACCAAAAGGAAACAATGAGTAAGAAACCGAAACGATACAATGAATTAAGAGAATATAAAGGAAAAAAATAGGAAAAAAATAGGAAAACGAAAGGTCACGTCGACTATTAGGTTAACTTATGGTTTCCCGCCAAAATATTGCTTTACGGCTGAGTTATAGTTTTACGGAAAACGAAAGGTCACGTCGATTCATGTGATGGCTGAGTTATAGTTATCAAAAGAAAGGTCGCGTCTATTATTAGGTTAACTTACGGTTTCCCGCCAAAATATTGCTTAACGGCTGTGTTATAGTTTTACGGGAAAACGAAAGGTGTCGTATATTCATGTGATGGCTGAGTTATAGTAAGTGATGGCTGAGTTATCACTAGGACGGCTGAGTTATATATGACTTGACGGCTGAGTTATAGTATTTATAGGAAAACGAAAGGTCTCGTTTATTCATGTGACGATGCATCTATTACAGGATTAACTTATGGTTTCCCGCCAAAATATTGCTTAACAATAAAATTATTAGTCTATTTATTACCTCTTAACTACAAATAGAACCAAGTGACTGAGTTATAATATTTCCTTTACTTTAGTCTATTACCTCTCAACTACAAACTAGAATAAAATTATTTTTTACAACACTATGTCCGCTCGAGCACCCAAGATGTCGGATCTCCCCGATGACGTTTTCATAAAAATCGTTTCCCTTGTTGCAGAAGATGCTGCAGAAGATCGATGGTCCTCACTGGTTCTATTTTAAGGGCTGGTCATAGGGGAAAAAATGCAGTATACAGTAATGAAGTTCTAAAGACAGCTGCTATCTATTGCCTTTGTACTGATCCATCAGAAATCAACACATCCAATGCCCCTGATGGTGGCCTCCAAATTGAAGGGCGGCACAGGCCTTTATTCGTCAAATGCTTTGATGCCGGCAACCCCATTGCCATTTACTACGAAAACTCCTAAATCATCTCTCAGATTCGACAAATCGTTTTACCTTCTTCCTTCAATCCGTCAGAAATGGCCCATCGTTCTTCAAGCCATATAAGGTCTGATTTGAAATATCTGAACAGGGATCTTTCGCCAAACGTCACAGCAGGTAAACGCATACATCTTCAGATTAGATTTGTTTTACTGGAAAGGATAAAAGAGATTGAGTGTGTTTGCCTTTTTGTTAGTAATTGTTGATGACGACATTTTCCGTTGGGAGGCGACTTTAATCGGACCGGTGAACACCCCTTATGAAGGGGAGTGTTTAAAATAAGTTTTAATTTTCCGCCTGATTTATAATCCCCCAAGGTATCTGTTTTTGTTATACTCCTTTTTAGTTTAGCAAGCATGTGTATTAGGACTCCTCTTTTTGCAGCAACTCAATAGTTTTTAAATAAAATTTATTGATAATGCAGGATTGTTTCATCACAAGAATTTGCCATCCAAACGTATCAGATAATGGAGGCATTTACCTAAGAGTGTTGAGGGCCGTCTATTGGCATCCCATGTCGATTGTTTTGCTTTTCAAGAGATTAATGGAGAAGTTGGTTGAACCAGAGGTTAATGATGAAGAACATATCAATGGAAATCTTGCTAACCTCTACAAATCTGATAGGAGAAGGTTTGAAGCAATGGCTAGAGAGATGACAAATCAATACGCTGGGAGAGGAAACTGAAATATGGTCTTAAATAGTTCAAATCTATCTTAAAAACTCTTGAATGATTTATCTTGTATTTGTTCTTTTAATAAAATATTTCAGTCTCTGGTGTTGTAAACTCTATTTTATAATAATATTTTATTCAGATTTTACTGTTTTAAAACATTAGAAACAACTTGTAAAGCTTTTAGAAAAGCGCATCAAATTGATATATATCATTCTAAACAATTTGTAAAACCTTTTAAAACTTTCTAAAAACCAGATATACTCTTGTAAATGAATGATATATATGACTTGACGGCTGAGTTATAATATTTACGGGAAAATGAAAGGTCATGTGATGGCTGAGTTATATTGAGTTTTGGCTGAGTTATCACAAGAAACAATCTGAAAGAAACAATCTGATATATATGACTTTACGGTTGAGTTATAATATTTACGGGAAAACGAAAAGTCTTGACGATTCATGTGACGGCTGAGTTATAGTGATTTATAAATCTTTAGTGGCTGATTTATCGTAATACCGGCTGAGTTATATTAATATGAAACATTACAAAAGAAAAACAAAACAAGTTCATAGTTCATAAAGAAGAAGACACGACATTACAATGAAATTCACTTCTAAAACCGATTAAGAGGAGGAGGAGCCATGAGCTTTTAGTTTATCCCAATCAAGAGGAGGAGGAACCACACACTGGTCGGCATCGGCCTCCGCAATCTCTCTCATCTGCTCTAACCTCTTGTGCTCTGTCGCTCAGTCGACAAGTTCTCCACCCAAGATTTGATTCAGTTGGGATAGTTGAGCATCGGTTAGTTCCACTTGATGCACGAGGACGGTCTTATCTTCCTTCTTCTTCATATGCTCATCCATCATACGCAGAATTTCTATGTAGCGACGCTTTGTTTCCGCCTCGGCCGCGACTCTTGTCTGACTAAAACCTTCGGACACGGCCAATAGTGATTCCTCTTCCCACTCGTAATCTGGTACTCTTGCTGGCGATATTGCTTCGTCTGCCTTGCGTTTTTGACCTCTACTGGAACCCTCTCCGTCCATAGCTCAGCTATCAAAATAAAAACAACCGTCACCAACTGATATGTGCAATGATCGGAAAATATGCAATAGATTGAGAGGGGATAGAGAGAGGAGACTTACATATGCAATGATCGAAGGAAATGCAATATATCGATATTGGTTGTAGAGGAGATTTGTAGGAAACCAAAAGGAAACAATGAGTAAGAAACCGAAACGATACAATGAATTAAGAGAATATAAAGGAAAAAAAATAGGAAAAAAAATAGGAAAACGAAAGGTCACGTCGACTATTAGGTTAACTTATGGTTTCCCGCCAAAATATTGCTTTACGGCTGAGTTATAGTTTTACGGGAAAACGAAAGGTCACGTCGATTCATGTGATGGCTGAGTTATAGTTATCAAAAGAAAGGTCGCGTCTATTATTAGGTTAACTTACGGTTTCCCGCCAAAATATTGCTTAACGGCTGTGTTATAGTTTTACGGGAAAACGAAAGGTGTCGTATATTCATGTGATGGCTGAGTTATAGTAAGTGATGGCTGAGTTATCACTAGGACGGCTGAGTTATATATGACTTGACGGCTGAGTTATAGTATTTATAGGAAAACGAAAGGTCTCGTTTATTCATGTGACGATGCATCTATTACAGGATTAACTTATGGTTTCCCGCCAAAATATTGCTTAACAATAAAATTATTAGTCTATTTATTACCTCTTAACTACAAATAGAACCAAGTGACTGAGTTATAATATTTCCTTTACTTTAGTCTATTACCTCTCAACTACAAACTAGAATAAAATTATTTTTTACAACACTATGTCCGCTCGAGCACCCAAGATGTCGGATCTCCCCGATGACGTTTTCATAAAAATCGTTTCCCTTGTTGCAGAAGATGCTGCAGAAGATCGATGGTCCTCACTGGTTCTATTTTAAGGGCTGGTCATAGGGGAAAAAATGCAGTATACAGTAATGAAGTTCTAAAGACAGCTGCTATCTATTGCCTTTGTACTGATCCATCAGAAATCAACACATCCAATGCCCCTGATGGTGGCCTCCAAATTGAAGGGCGGCACAGGCCTTTATTCGTCAAATGCTTTGATGCCGGCAACCCCATTGCCATTTACTACGAAGGGCTAAGGATTGTAGCTGAGGATAGAGATATCCAGCGTGGGATTGATATTCTCAGTCGTATTGTACTGGCCGATGCTTATGCCACCTTAGCATGTGGGGTACTAAGTATTTGTGGTACTAAGTATTTGTCAAGGGAATGAGGTTATGGCCGTCCATTACCTCCAGCTGTTTGATGCAAATCATTATCCTCTGATGTCTTCGGGTGCATTGGTAACTGGTAATGATTTTCTGTTTGAGTTATCTCGTTATAAGACGGCCCGGAAAAACTCATACTCAGCCACCCATCGCTATCCTGACAGCCCGCCACTCCCTTCACCTGCTTGTGCTGTGATATGTTGTTTGAATTATGGTTTCCATTCTCTCCGCTATGGAGACTTTGAAATCATGTGCAAAAATTGTTACCTTTTGTAATTGTCCCTCAAAGTCTCTGAGATCCTTTAGGGTTTCCATCAGTGATTTCCAGTTTTACCTTATCAATTCGTGACTCTAATTTCTGTTAATTTAAAATAATTATTTTCCATTTCTTCGTCTAGTTTCCCATCTTTTTTCATGTATTAAATGTCCCTTTTTTCTTCGGCTAATTCTATGTATCCACCTTTTATGCTTCCACATTTTAGTATGTACTCTCACTTTTGAGGCTGAGTTATAGTTTTACGGAAAAACGAAAGATATAGTCGATTCATGTGATGGCTGAGTTATAGTGAGTTATGGTTGAGTTATCAAAATGAACAATCTATATGGCTGAGTTATCAAAAGAAAGGTTGCGTCTATTATTAGTTTAACTTGCCAAAATATTGCTTAACGGCTGAGTTATAGTTTTACGGAAAAAGGAAAGATATAGTCGATTCATGTGATGGCTGAATTATAGTGAGTTATGGTTGAGTTATCAAAATGAAATCTATATGGCTGAGTTATCAAAAGAAAGGTCGCGTCTATTATTAGGTTAACTTGCCAAAATATTGCTTAACGGCTGAGTAATAGTTTTACGGAAAAACGAAAGATATAGTCGATTCATGTGATGGCTGAGTTATAATGAGTTATGGTTGAGTTATCAAAAGAAACAATATGAAAGCAAACAACTAATTTATACGACTGATTATATGGCTGAGTTATATTTTATGACGGCTGAGTTATCGTGATACGGGACGAATTGTCTCGTCGATTCATTTGATGGCTGAGTTATAGTTAGTTATGACTGAGTTATCACACAAAATAATTAGATAGCGGAAAATGAAAGGTCACGTCAATTCATGTGATGGCTGAGTTTTAATACTTGACAGATGAGTAATAACACAAAATAAAATAAATCTCCCTAACTATAGAGCACAAGTTTTTGCATTGTGCCCAACTTGCTTACATCGCGAACATGCGTGTTGCTTCCTAGGGCGTTTATTTTCAGTGGCAACTTCCAAAGATGATTTAATCCTACGCTTCTTTGGCCTTCCTGGCTGGTTCACAACAATAGGAGGCAAGCATTTCTGATTATCCACAACTTCAGGAGCAGGGAATGATTCATCTGGAGGCATGATTGAACCAGCCCATCCGTTAACCAAATCGACACTCCTAAATTTCTGATCGCACATGGATATACGAGACACATCCATATGCTCTGCAGCTGTGATTGCATGGATGCATGGTATTTTCTCGTGGTCGAAACGACGGCATGTGCAACTTTCTATTTCTAAATTTACAACATGCAAAGATGATCCATATTTCATTTGCACATGTACAGCATCAATCGTTTGTACCTCCATAAGTCTTGCTGCGGTGACACGGTCCTATTAAGAAAAATGTTTTAGGCTGAGTTATGAAAACAATTACGGCTGAGTTATTGAAACAACAATGGCTGAGTTATGAAAACTATAATGGTAATGGCTGAGATATGGAAACAATAACGGCTGAGATATTGTAACTGTTATGACTGAGTTATCAACATTGACGACTGACTTATGTAAACTTACCTGTAACAGTTTCTCAACACCTCGAGTGAGCGTTGTTAGCTGTGATTTTGCATCCTCTCTCCGTTCAGAAAACCATCTGGTCATCATATCCCGTATCGATTCTAGAAGTCGAACTATGGGAAGACTTCTAGCATTTGACAGTGCATTGTTCATTGATTCTGCAATAGTACGTTCAACCCTAGGTCAAAATCCGTTTGTATCCTCCAGTCGCACGCGCACGACTGCTCGACGTGTTTTGGAGAGACTACCTTTACCGAGTGAGTTTTCAATCAACATTTGTTTTTTTTTTTAAATAAATAGTTATTTGAAACTCGAGTGAGAGGAGGCTATGTAAAACCGTCGGCTTCGTCTTCAGTACGTCCAACCATAAGGAAAAATCCGTTTGTATCCTCCAGTCGCACGCGCACGACTTCTTGACGTGTTTAGGAGACACTACATTTGCCGAGTGAGTTTTCAATAACATTTGTTTTTTTTAAGATAAAAAGTTATTTAAAACTGGAACCATCGGTTAAGTCTTCAGTACATCCAACCATAGGGCAAAATCTGTTTGTATCCTCCAGTCGCACGCGCACGGCTGCTCGACGTGTTTCGGAGAGACTACCTTAACCGAGTGAGTTTTCAATAACCATTTGTTTTGTTTTTTAAATAAATAGTTATTTGAAACTATAGTGAGAGGAGGCTATGTAAAACCGTCGGTTTCGTCTTCAGTACGTCCAACCATAAGGCAAAATCTGTTTGTATCTTCCAGCCGCACGCGCACGACTGCTCGACGTGTTTCGGAGAGACTACCTTTGCCGAGTGAGTTTTTAATAACATTTGTTTTTTTTTAAGATAAATAGTTATTTAAAACTGGAACTGTCGGTTTACTCTTCAGTACGTCCAACCATATGGCAAAATCCGTTTGTATCCTCCAGTCGCACGCGCACGACTGCTCGACGTGTTTCGGAGAGACTACCTTTACCGAGTGAGTTTTCAATCAACATTTGTTTTTATTTTAAATAAATAGTTATTTGAAACTGGAGTGAGAGGAGGCTATGTAAAACCGTCGGTTAAGTCTTCATTGCGTCCAACCATAGGGAAAAATCCGTTTGTATCCTCCAGTCGCACGCGCACGACTGCTTGACGTGTTTAGGAGAAACTACCTTTGCCAAGTAAGTTTTCAATAACATTTGTTTTTTTTTAAAATAAATAGTTATTTAAAACTGGAACCATCGGTTAAGTCTTCAGTACGTCCAACCATACGGCAAAATCCATTTGTATCCTCCAGTCGCACGCGCACGACTGCTTAACGTGTTTAGGAGAGACTACCTTTACAGAGTGAGTTTTCAATCAACATTTGTTTTTTTAAAAAATAAATAGTTATTTGAACTGGAGTGAGAGGAGGCTATGTAAAACCGTCGGTTTCGTCTTCAGTATGTCCAACCATAGGGAAAAATCCGTTTGTATCCTCCAGTCGCACGTGCACAACTGCTTGACGTATTTAGGAGAGACTACCTTTACCGAGTGAGTTTTCAATCAACATTTGTTTTTTTAAAAAATAAATAGTTATTTGAAACTAGAGTGAGAGGAGGCTATGTAAAACCGTCGGTTAAGTCTTCAGTACGTCCAACCATAGGGCAAAATCCGTTTGTATCCTCCAGTCGCACACGCACGACTGCTTGACGTGTTTAGGAGAAACTACCTTTGCCGATTGATTTTTCAATAACATTTGTTTTTTTTAAGATAAATTGTTATTTAAAACTGGAACCATCGGTTAAGTCTTCAGTACATCCAACCATAGGGCAAAATCCGTTTGTATCCTCCAGTCGCACGCGCATGACTGCTCGACGTGTTTCGGAGAGACTACCTTTACCGAGTGAATTTTCAATCAACATTTGTTTTTCTTTTTTAAATAAATCGTTATTTGAAACTAGAGTGAGAGGAGGCTATGTAAAACCGTCGGTTTCGTCTTCAGTACGTCCAACCATAGGGCAAAATCCGATTGTATCCTCCAGTCGCACGCGCACGACTGCTTGACGTGTTAGGAGAGACTACCTTTGCCGAGTGAGTTTTCAATCAACATTTGTTTTTCTAAGAAAAATAATTATTTGAAACTGGAACCGTCGGTTAAGTCTTCAGTACGTCCAACCATAGGGCAAAATCCGTTTGTATCCTCCAAACGCACGCGCACGCGCACGACTACCTTTGCCGAGTGAGTTTTCAATAACATTTGTTTTTATTTATGATAAATAGCTATTTAAAACTGGAACCGTCAGTTAAGTCCATCTAATTTTACTAGCTTCAACTAGTTTTCCTAGTTTCAACTAGTTTCACCTAATTTAACTAACTCCACTTAGTTTTACTAGTTTCACCTAGTTCTACTACATTTAACTCGGTCCTACTGGTATACCTAGTTATACCTCCGTTTTACTAGTTTTAGTTTAGTTCTACGAATTTTACTTCAGTTCAACCTTCTCTTACTAGTTATACGTAGTTTTACCGAGTTCTACCTCTTGTACTAGTTATACTTTCGTTCTACCAGTTCATCTAGTTTTACTAGGTTTACAAGTTTCAACTACTTCTACTAATTTTACTTCCGTTTTACTAGTTTCACCTAGTTTTATTAGTTATACTTACTAGTTTTACTTCCATTATACTAGCTCTACTAATATTACTAACTCCACCTAGTTTTACTAACTCCACCTAGTTTTACTAGTTTTGCCTAGTTTTACTAGTTTCACCTAGTTCTATTTCATTTAACTCAGTACTACTTGTATTACCTAGTTATACTTCCGTTTTACTAGTTTTAATTTAGTTCTACTAATTTTACTTCGGTTCAACCTTCTCTTACTATTATACGTAGTTGTACCGAGTTCTACCTTTTTTGTTCTACCAGTTCACCTAATTTTACTAGGTTTACAAGTTTCACCTAGTTTTATTAGTTATACTTACTAGTTTTACTTCCGTTATACTAGTTTTACTAATATTACTAACTCCACCTAGTTTTACTACTTTCGCCTAGTTTTACTAGTTTCGCCTAGTTTTTGCTAGTTTCACCTAGTTTTTGCTAGTTTCACCTAGTACTACTGGTATTACCTAGTTATACTTCCGTTTTCTAGAATTAATTTAGTTCTACGAATTTTACTTCAGTTCAACCTTCTCTTACTAGTTATACGTAGTTTTACCGAGTTCTACCTTCTTTGTTCTACCAGTTCACCTAGTTTTACTGGTTTTACTAGTTTCACCTATTTCTACTAGTTTCACATACTTCTACAAGTTTCACCTATTTCTACTAGTTTCACCTAGTTTTATTAGTTATACTTACTCGTTTTACTTCCGTTATACTAGCTTTACTAATTTTACTAACTCCACCTAATTTTACTAGTTTCACCTAATTTAACTAACTCCACTTAGTTTTACTAGTTTTCACCTAGTGCTACTACATTTAACTCAGTTCTACTGGTATTACCTAGTTATACTTCCGTTTTACTAGTTTTAATTTAGTTCTACGAATTTTACTTCAGTTCAACCTTCTCAAAACTAGTTATACGTAGTTTTTACCGAGTTCTACCTTATTTGTTCTACCAGTTCACCTAATTTTACTAGGTTTACAAGTTTCAACTAGTTCTACTAGTTTCACCTAAATTTATTAGTTATACTTACTAGTTTTACTTCCGTTATACTAGCTTTACTAATATTACTAACTCCACCTAGTTTTACTAGTTTCGCCTAGTTTTACTAGTTTCACCTAGTTCTACTACATTTAACTCAGTACTACTGGTATTACCTAGTTATACTTCCGTTTTTTAGTTTTAATTTAGTTATACGAATTTTACTTCAGTTCAACCTTCTCTTACTAGTTATACGTATTTTTTCCGAGTTCTACCTTCTTTGTTCTACCACTTCACCTAATTTTACTGGTTTTACTAGTTTCACCTAGTTCTACAAGTTTCACCTAGTTTTATTAGTTATACTTACTTGTTTTACTTCCGTTATACTAACGTTACTAATATTACTAACTCCACCTAGTTTTACTAGTTTCACCTAGTTTTACTAACTCCAACTAGTTTTACTAGTTTCACCTAGTTTTACTAGCTTTAACTCAGTTCTAGTTAGTTAACTAGTTAAACTTCCGATTTACCAGTTTACCTAATTTTACAAGGTTTACAAGTTTTACCTAATTCTACGAATTTTGCTAGTTTAACCTAGTTTTACTATCTTTTAATAATTTTACTAACTGCACCTAATTTAACTAACTCCACTTAGTTTTACTAGTTTCACCTAGTTCTACTAAATTTAACTCAGTACTACTGGTATTACCTAGTTATACTTCCGTTTTACTAGTTTTAATTTAGCTCTACTTATTTTACTTTGGTTCAACCTTTTCTTACTAGTTATACGTAGTTGTACCGAGTTCTACCATCTTTGTTCTACCAGTTCACCTAATTTTACTAGGTTTACAAGTTTCACCTAGTTCTACTAGTTTCACCTAGTTTTACTAGTTATACTTACTAGTTTTACGTCCGTTATACTAGCTTTACTAATATTACTAACTCCACCTAGTTTTACTACTTTCGCCTAGTTTTACTAGTTTCGCCTAGTTTTTGCTAGTTTCACCTAGTTCTACTACATTTAACTCAGTACTACTGGTATTACCTAGTTATACTACCGTTTTCTAGTTTTAATTTAGTTCTATGAATTTTACTTCAGTTCAACCTTCTCTTACTAGTTATACGTAGTTTTACCGAGTTCTACCTTCTTTGTTCTACCAGTTCACCTAATTTTACTGGTTTTACTAGTTTCACCTAGTTCTACTAGTTTCACCTAGTTCTACTAGTTTCACCTAGTTTAATTAGTTATACTTACTAGTTTTACTTCCGTTATACTATCGTTACTAGTATTACTAACTCCACCTAGTTTTACTAGTTTCACCTAGTTTTACCTAGTTTTCATAGCTTTAACTCAGTTCTAGTTAGTTAACTAGTTAAACTTTCGTTTTACCAGTTTACCTAATTTTACTAGGTTTACAATTTTCACCTAATTCTACGAATTTTACTAGTTTCACCTAGTTTTACTAGCTTTACTAATTTTACTAACTGCACCTAATTTAACTAACTCCACTTAGTTTTACTAGTTTCACCTAGTTCTACTATATTTAACTCAGTTCTACTGGTATTACCTAGTTATACTTCCGTTTTACTAGTTTTAGTTTAGTTCTACGAATTTTACTTCAGTTCAACCTTCTCTTACTAGTTACACGTAGTTTTACCGAGTTCTACCTTCTCGTACTAGTTATACTTCTATTCTACCAGTTCACCTAGTTTTACTAGGTTTACAAGTTTCAACTAGGTCTACAAATTTTACTTCTGTTTTACTAGTTTCACCTAGTTTTATTAGTTATACTTACTCGTTTTACTTCCGTTATACTAGTTTTACTAATATTACTAACTCCACCTAGTTTTACTAGTTTCGCCTAGTTTTACTAGTTTTGCCTAGTTTTTGCTAGTTTCACCTAGTTCTACTACATTTAACTCAGTACTACTGGTATTACCTAGTTATACTTCCGTTTTCTAGAATTAATTTAGTTCTATGAATTTTACTTCAGTTCAACCTTCTCTTACTAGTTATACGTAGTTTTACCGAGTTCTACCTTCTTTGTTCTACCAGTTCACCTAGTTTTACTGGTTTTACTAGTTTCACCTATTTCTACTAGTTTCACATACTTCTACAAGTTTCACCTATTTCTACTAGTTTCACCTAGTTTTATTAGTTATACTTACTCGTTTTACTTCCGTTATACTAGCTTTACTAATTTTACTAACTCCACCTAGTTTTACTAGTTGAACTAGTGAAATTAGTTGAAACTAGTTTTACTAGTTTCACCTAATTTAACTAACTCTATTTAGTTTTACTAGTTTCACCTAGTTCTACTACATTTAACTCAGTCCTACTGGTATTACCTAGTTGTACTTCCGTTTTACTAGTTTTATTTTAGTTCTATGAATTTTACTTCAGTTCAACCTTCTCTTACTAGTTACATGTAGTTTTACCGATTTCCACCTTCTCGTACTAGTTATACTTCCGTTCTACCAGTTCATCTAGTTTTACTAGGTTTACAAGTTTCAACTAGTTCTACGAATTTTACTTCCATTTTACTTGTTTCACCTAGTTTTATTAGTTATACTTACTCGTTTTACTTCCGTTATACTAGCTTTACTAATTTTACTAACTCCACCAAATTTTACTAGTTTCACCTAATTTAACTAACTCCACTTAGTTTTACTAGTTTTCACCTAGTGCTACTACATTTAACTCAGTTCTACTGGTATTACCTAGTTATACTTCCCTTTTACTAGTTTTAATTTAGTTCTACGAATTTTACTTCAGTTCAACCTTCTCAAAACTAGTTATACGTAGTTTTTACCGAGTTCTACCTTATTTGTTCTACCAGTTCACCTAATTTTACTAGGTTTACAAGTTTCAACTAGTTCTACTAGTTTCACCTAGTTTTATTAGCTATACTTACTAGTTTTACTTCCGTTATACTAGCTTTACTAATATTACTAACTCCACCTAGTTTTACTAGTTTCGCCTAGTTTTACTAGTTTCACCTAGTTCTACTACATTTAACTCAGTACTACAGGTATTACCTAATTATACTTCCGTTTTTTAGTTTTAATTTAGTTCTACGAATTTTACTTCAGTTCAACCTTCTCTTACTAGTTATACGTATTTTTTCCGAGTTCTACCTTCTTTGTTCTACCACTTCACCTAATTTTACTGGTTTTACTAGTTTCACCTAGTTCTACTAGTTTCACCAAGTTTTATTAGTTATACTTACTTGTTTTACTTCCGTTATACTAACGTTACTAATATTACTAACTCCACCTAGTTTTCCTAATTTCACCTAGTTTTACTAACTCCAACTAGTTTTACTAGTTTCACCTAGTTTTACAAGCTTTAACTCAGTTCTAGTTAGTTAACTAGTTAAACTTCCGTTTTACCAGTTTACCTAATTTTACAAGGTTTACAAGTTTCACCTAATTCTACGAATTTTGCTAGTTTAACCTAGTTTTACTATCTTTTAATAATTTTACTAACTGCACCTAATTTAACTAACTCCACTTAGTTTTACTAGTTTCACCTAGTTCTACTAAATTTAACTCAGTACTACTGGTATTACCTAGTTATACTTCTGTTTTACTAGTTTTAATTTAGCTCTACTTATTTTACTTTGGTTCAGCCTTTTCTTACTAGTTATACGTAGTTGTACCGAGTTCTACCATCTTTGTTCTACCAGTTCACCTAATTTTACTAGGTTTACAAGTTTCACCTAGTTCTACTAGTTTCACCTAGTTTTACTAGTTATACTTACTAGTTTTACGTCCGTTATACTAGCTTTACTAATATTACTAACTCCACCTAGTTTTACTACTTTCGCCTAGTTTTACTAGTTTCGCCTAGTTTTTGCTAGTTTCACCTAGTTCTACTACATTTAACTCAGTACTACTGGTATTACCTAGTTATACTACCGTTTTCTAGTTTTAATTTAGTTCTACGAATTTTACTTCAGTTCAACCTTCTCTTACTAGTTATACGTAGTTTTACCGAGTTCTACCTTCTTTGTTCTACCAGTTCACCTAATTTTACTGGTTTTACTAGTTTCACCTAGTTCTACTAGTTTCACCTAGTTCTACTAGTTTCACCTGTTCTACTAGTTTCACCTAGTTCTACTAGTTTCACCTAGTTTAATTAGTTATACTTACTAGTTTTACTTCCGTTATACTATCGTTACTAGTATTACAAACTCCACCTAGTTTTACCTAGTTTTCATAGCTTTAACTCAGTTCTAGTTAGTTAACTAGTTAAACTTTTGTTTTACCAGTTTACCTAATTTTACTAGGTTTACAATTTTCACCTAATTCTACGAATTTTACTAGTTTCACCTAGTTTTACTAGCTTTACTAATTTTACTAACTGCACCTAATTTAACTAACTCCACTTAGTTTTACTAGTTTTACTAGTTTCACCTAGTTCTACTATATTTAACTCAGTTCTACTGGTATTACCTAGTTATACTTCCGTTTTACTAGTTTTAGTTTAGTTCTACGAATTTTACTTCAGTTCAACCTTCTCTTACTAGTTACACGTAGTTTTACCGAGTTTTACCTTCTCGTACTAGTTATACTTCTATTCTACCAGTTCACCTAGTTTTACTAGGTTTACAAGTTTCAACTAGGTCTACAAATTTTACTTCTGTTTTACTAGTTTTACCTAGTTTTATTAGTTATACTTACTCGTTTTACTTCCGTTATACTAGCTTTACTAAATTTACTCACTCCATTTAATTTTACTAATTTCAACTAGTTTTACTAGTTTCAACTAGTTTTACTAGTTTCAACTAGTTTTTCTAGTTTCAACTAGTTTTACTAGTTTCATCTAATTTAACTAACTCCATTTAGTTTTACTAGTTTCACCTAGTTCTACTACATTTAACTCAGTCCTACTCGTATACCTAGTTATACTTCCGTTTTACTAGTTTTAGTTTAGTTCTACGAATTTTACTTCAGTTCAACCTTCTCTTACTAGTTATACGTAGTTTTACCGAGTTCTACCTTCTCGTACTAGTTATACTTTCGTTCTACCAGTTCATCTAGTTTTACTAGGTTTACAAGTTTCAACTAGTTCTACTAATTTTACTTCCGTTTTACTAGTTTTAATTTAGTTCTACGAATTTTACTTCAGTTCAACCTTCTCTTACTAGTTATACGAAGTTTTTACCGAGTTCTACCTTATTTGTTCTACCAGTTCACCTAATTTTACTAGGTTTACAAGTTTCAACTAGTTCTACTAGTTTCACCTAGTTTTAATAGTTATACTTACTAGTTTTACTTCCGTTATACTAGCTTTACTAATATTACTAACTCCACCTAGTTTTACTAGTTTCGCCTAGTTTTACTAGTTTCACCTAGTTCTACTACATTTAACTCAGTACTACTGGTATTACCTAGTTATACTTCCGTTTTTTAGTTTTAATTTAGTTCTACGAATTTTACTTCAGTTCAACCTTCTCTTACTAGTTATACGTATTTTTTCCGAGTTCTACCTTCTTTGTTCTACCACTTCACCTAATTTTACTGGTTTTACTAGTTTCACCTAGTTCTACTAGTTTTACCTAGTTTTATTAGTTATACTTACTTGTTTTACTTCCGTTATACTAACGTTACTAATATTACTAACTCCACCTAGTTTTACTAGTTTCACCTAGTTTTACTAACTCCAACTAGTTTTACTAGTTTCACCTAGTTTTACTAGCTTTAACTCAGTTCTAGTTAGTTAACTAGTTAAACTTCCGTTTTACCAGTTTACCTAATTTTACAAGGTTTACAAGTTTCACCTAATTCTACGAATTTTGCTAGTTTAACCTAGTTTTACTATCTTTTAATAATTTTACTAATTGCACCTAATTTAACTAACTCCACTTAGTTTTACTAGTTTCACCTAGTTCTACTAAACTTAACTCAGTACTACTGGTATTACCTAGTTATACTTCTGTTTTACTAGTTTTAATTTAGCTCTACTTATTTTACTTTGGTTCAGCCTTTTCTTACTAGTTATACGTAGTTGTACCGAGTTCTACCATATTTGTTCTACCAGTTCACCTAATTTTACTAGGTTTACAAGTTTCACCTAGTTCTACTAGTTTCACCTAGTTTTACTAGTTATACTTACTAGTTTTACGTCCGTTATACTAGCTTTACTAATATTACTAACTCCACCTAGTTTTACTACTTTCGCCTAGTTTTACTAGTTTTGCCTAATTTTTGCTAGTTTCACCTAGTTCTACTACATTTATCTCAGTACAACTGGTATTACCTAGTTATACTACCGTTTTCTAGTTTTAATTTAGTTCTGCGAATTTTACTTCAGTTCAACCTTCTCTTACTAGTTATACGTAGTTTTACCGAGTTCTACCTTCTTTGTTCTACCAGTTCACCTAATTTTACTGGTTTTACTAGTTTCACCTAGTTCTACTAGTTTCACCTAGTTCTACTAGTTTCACCTGTTCTACTAGTTTCACCTAGTTCTACTAGTTTCACCTAGTTTAATTAGTTATACTTACTAGTTTTACTTCCGTTATACTATCGTTACTAGTATTACTAACTCCACCTAGTTTTACTAGTTTCACCTAGTTTTACCTAGTTTTCATAGCTTCAACTCAGTTCTAGTTAGTTAACTAGTTAAACTTTTGTTTTACCAGTTTACCTAATTTTACTAGGTTTACAATTTTCACCTAATTCTACGAATTTTACTAGTTTCACCTAGTTTTACTAGCTTTACTAATTTTACTAACTGCACCTAATTTAACTAACTCCACTTAGTTTTACTAGTTTCACCTAGTTCTACTATATTTAACTCAGTTCTACTGGTATTACCTAGTTATACTTCCGTTTTACTAGTTTTAGTTTAGTTCTACGAATTTTACTTCAGTTCAACCTTCTCTTACTAGTTACACGTAGTTTTACCGAGTTCTACCTTCTCGTACTAGTTATACTTCTATTCTACCAGTTCACCTAGTTTTACTAGGTTTACAAGTTTCAACTAGGTCTACAAATTTTACTTCTGTTTTACTAGTTTTACCTAGTTTTATTAGCTATACTTACTCGTTTTACTTCCGTTATACTAGCTTTACTAAATTTACTAACTCCATTTAATTTTACTAATTTCAACTAGTTTTACTAGTTTCAACTAGTTTTACTAGTTTCAACTAGTTTTTCTAGTTTCAACTAGTTTTACTAGTTTCATCTAATTTAACTAACTCCATTAAGTTTTACTAGTTTCACCTAGTTCTACTACATTTAACTCGGTCCTACTCGTATACCTAGTTATACTTCCGTTTTACTAGTTTTAGTTTAGTTCTACGAATTTTACTTCAGTTCAACCTTCTCTTACTAGTTATACGTAGTTTTACCGAGTTCTACCTTCTCGTACTAGTTATACTTTCGTTCTACCAGTTCATCTAGTTTTACTAGGTTTGCAAGTTTCAACTAGTTCTACTAATTTTACTTCCGTTTTACTAGTTTCACCTAGTTTTATTAGTTATACTTACTAGTTTTACTTCCATTATACTAGCTCTACTAATATTACTAACTCCACCTAGTTTTACTAACTCCACCTTGTTTTACTAGTTTCACCTAGTTCTACTACATTTAACTTGGTCCTACTGGTATACCTAGTTATACTTCCGTTTTACTAGTTTTAGTTTAGTTCTACGAATTTTTCTTCAGTTCAACCTTCTCTTACTAGTTATACGTAGTTTTACCGAGTTCTACCTTCTCGTACTAGTTATACTTTTGTTCTACCAGTTCATCTAGTTTTACTAGGTTTACAAGTTTCAACTAGTTCTACTAATTTAACTTCCGTTTTACTAGTTTCACCTAGTTTTATTAGTTATACTTACTAGTTTTACTTCCATTATACTAGCTCTACTAATATTACTAACTCCACCTAGTTTTACTAACTCCACCTAGTTTTACTAGTTTTGCCTAGTTTTACTAGTTTCACCTAGTTCTATTACATTTAACTCAGTACTACTTGTATTACCTAGTTATACTTCCGTTTTACTATTTTTAATTTAGTTCTACTAATTTTACTTTGGTTCAACCTTCTCTTACTAGTTATAGGTTGTTGTACCGAGTTCTACCAGTTCACCTAATTTTACTAGGTTTATAAGTTTCACCTAGTTCTACTACTTTCGCCTAGTTTTACTAGTTTCGCCTAGTTTTTGCTAGTTTCAGCTAGTTCTACTACATTTAACTCAGTACTACTGTTCTACTACATTTAACTCAGTACTACTGGTATTACCTAGATATACTTCCGTTTTCTAGAATTAATTTAGTTCTACGAATTTTACTTCAGTTCAACCTTCTCTTACTAGTTATACGTAGTTTTACCGAGTTCTACCTTCTTTGTTCTACCAGTTCACCTAGTTTTACTGGTTTTACTAGTTTCACCTATTTCTACTCGTTTCACCTACTTCTACAAGTTTCACCTATTTCTACTAGTTTCACCTATTTCTACTAGTTTCACCTAGTTTTATTAGTTATACTTACTCGTTTTACTTCCGTTATACTAGCTTTACTAATTTTACTAACTCCATCTAATTTTACTAGTTGAACTAGTGAAATTAGTTGAAACTAGTTTTACTAGTTTCACCTAATTTAACTAACTCCATTTAGTTTTACTAGTTTCACCTAGTTCTACTACATTTAACTCAGTCCTACTAGTATTACCTAGTTGTACTTCCGTTTTACTAGTTTTAGTTTAGTTCTATGAATTTTACTTCAGTTCAACCTTCTCTTACTAGTTACACGTAGTTTTACCGAGTTCTACCTTCTCGTACTAGTTATACTTCCGTTCTACCAGTTCATCTAGTTTTACTAGGTTTACAAGTTTCAACTAGTTCTACGAATTTTACTTCCATTTTATTGGTTTCACCTAGTTTTATTATTTATACTTACTCGTTTTACTTCCGTTATACTAGCTTTACTAATTTTACTAACTCCACCTAGTTTTACTAGTTTCACCTAATTTAACTAACTCCACTTAGTTTTACTAGTTTCACCTAGTTCTACTACATTTAACTCAGTTCTACTGGTATTACCTAGTTATACTTCCGTTTTACTAGTTTTAATTTAGTTCTACGAATTTTACTTGAGTTCAACCTTCTCAAAACTAGTTATACGTAGTTTTTACCGAGTTCTACCTTATTTGTTCTACCAATTCACCTAATTTTACTAGGTTTACAAGTTTCAACTAGTTCTACTAGTTTCACCTAGTTTTATTAGTTATACTTACTAGTTTTACTTCCGTTATACTAGCTTTACTAATATTACTAACTCCACCTAGTTTTACTAACTCCACCTAGTTTTACTAGTTTCGCCTAGTTTTACTAGTTTCACCTAGTTCTACTACATTTAACTCAGTACTACTGGTATTACCTAGTTATACTTCCGTTTTTTAGTTTTAATTTAGTTCTACGAATTTTACTTCAGTTCAACCTTCTCTTACTAGTTATACGTATTTTTTCCGAGTTCTACCTTCTTTGTTCTACCACTTCACCTAATTTTACTGGTTTTACTAGTTTCACCTAGTTCTACTAGTTTCACCTAGTTTTATTAGTTATACTTACTTGTTTTACTTCCGTTATACTAACGTTACTAATATTACTAACTCCACCTAGTTTTACTAGTTTCACCTAGTTTTACTAACTCCAAATAGTTTTACTAGTTTCACCTAGTTTTACTAGCTTTAACTCAGTTCTAGTTAGTTAACTAGTTAAACTTCCGTTTTACCAGTTTATCTAATTTTACAAGGTTTACAAGTTTCACCTAATTCTACGAATTTTGCTAGTTTAACCTAGTTGTACTATCTTTTAATAATTTTACTAACTGCACCTAATTTAACTAACTCCACTTAGTTTTACTAGTTTCACCTAGTTCTACTAAATTTAACTCAGTACTAGTGGTATTACCTAGTTATACTTCCGTTTTACTAGTTTTAATTTAGCTCTACTTATTTTACTTTGGTTCAACCTTCTCTTACTAGTTATACGTAGTTGTACCGAGTTCTACCTTCTTTGTTCTACCAGTTCACCTAATTTTACTAGGTTTACAAGTTTCACCTAGTTCTACTAGTTTCACCTAGTTTTACTAGTTATACTTACTAGTTTTACGTCCGTTATACTAGCTTTACTAATATTACTAACTCCCCCTAGTTTTACTACTTTCGCCTAGTTTTACTAGTTTCGCCTAGTTTTTGCTAGTTTCACCTAGTTCTACTACATTTAACTCAGTACTACTGGTATTACCTAGTTATACTACCGTTTTCTAGTTTTAACTTAGTTCTACGAATTTTACTTCAGTTCAACCTTCTCTTACTAGTTATACGTAGTTTTACCGAGTTCTACCTTCTTTGTTCTACCAGTTCACCTAATTTTACTGGTTTTACTAGTTTCACCTAGTTCTACTAGTTACCTAGTTCTACTAGTTACCTAGTTCTACTAGTTTCACCTAGTTTAATTAGTTATACTTACTAGTTTTACTTCGGTTATACTATCATTACTAGTATTACTAACTCCACCTAGTTTTAATAGTTTCACCTATTTTTACCTAGTTTTCCTAGCTTTAACTCAGTTCTAGTTAGTTAACTAGTTAAACTTTCGTTTTACCAGTTTACCTAATTTTACTAGGTTTACAATTTTCACCTAATTCTACAAATTTTACTAGTTTCACCTAGTTTGACTAGCTTTACTAATTTTACTAACTGCACCTAATTTAACTAACTCCACTTAGTTTTACTAGTTTCACCTAGTTCTACTATATTTAACTCAGTTCTACTGGTATTACCTAGTTATACTTCCGTTTTACTAGTTTTAGTTTAGTTCTACGAATTTTACTTCAGTTCAACCTTCTCTTACTAGTTACACGTAGTTTTACCGAGTTCTACCTTCTCGTACTAGTTATACTTCTGTTCTACCAGTTCACCTAGTTTTACTAGGTTTACAAGTTTCAACTAGGTCTACAAATTTTACTTCCATTTTACTAGTTTCACCTAGTTTTATTAGTTATACTTACTCGTTTTACTTCCGTTATACTAGCTTTACTAATTTTACTAACTCCATTTAATTTTACTAATTTCAACTAGTTTTACTAGTTTCAACTAGTTTTACTAGTTTCAACTGGTTTTACTAGTTTCAACTGGTTTTACTAGTTTCAACTGGTTTTACTAGTTTCAACTGGTTTTACTAGTTTCAACTAGTTTTACTAGTTTCATCTAATTTAACTAACTCCATTTAGTTTTACTAGTTTCACCTAGTTCTACTACATTTAACTCAGTCCTTTTGGTACTACCTTGTTATACTTCCGTTTTACTAGTTTTAGTTTAGTTCTACGAATTTTACTTCAGTTCAACCTTCTCTTACTAGTTACATGTAGTTTTACCGAGTTCTACCTTCTCGTACTAGTAATACTTCCTTTCTACCAGTTCATCTAGTTTTACTAGGTTTACAAGTTTCAACTAGTTCTACGAATTTTACTTTCGTTTTACTGGTTTCACCTAGTTTTATTAGTTATACTTACTCGTTTTCCTTCCGTTATACTAGCTTTACTAATTTTACTAACTCCACTTAGTTTTACTAGTTTCACCTAGTTCTACTACATTTAACTCAGTTCTACTTGTATTACCTAGTTATACTTCCGTTTTACTAGTTTTAATTTAGTTCTACTAATTTTACTTCGGTTCAACCTTCTCTTACTGGTTATACGTAGTTGTACCGAGTTCTACCTTCTTTGTTCTACCAGTTCACCTAATTTTACTAGTTTTACAAGTTTCACCTAGTTCTACTAGTTTCACCTAGTTTTATTAGTTATACTTACTAGTTTTACTTCCGTTATACTAGTTTTACTAATATTACTAACTCCACCTAGTTTTACTAACTCCACCTAGTTTTACTAACTCCACCTAGTTTTACTAGTTTTGCCTAGTTTTACTAGTTTCACCTAGTTCTACTACATTTAACTTAGTACTACTGGTAATACCTAGTTATACTTCCATTTTCTAGTTTTAATTTAGTTCTACGAATTTTACTTCAGTTCAACCTTCTCTTACTAGTTATACGTAATTTTACCGAGTTCTACCTTCTTTGTTCTACCAGTTCACCGAATTTTACTGGTTTTACTAGTTTCACCTAGTTCTACTAGTTTCACCTAGTTTTATTAGTTATACTTACTTGTTTTACTTCCGTTATACTAGCGTTACTAATATTACTAACTCCACCTAGTTTTACTAGTTTCACCTAGTTTTACTAACTCCACCTAGTTTTGCTAGTTTCACCTAGTTTTACTAGCTTTACCTCAGTTCTAGTTAGTTAACTAGTTAAACTTCGGTTTTACAAGTTTACCTAATTTTACTAGGTTTACAAGTTTCACCTAATTCTACGAATTTTACTAGTTTCATCTAGTTTTACTAGTAAATACTAGTTTCACCTAGTTCTACTATATTTAACTCAGTTCTACTGGTAGTACCTAGTTATACTTCCGTTTAACTAGTTTTAATTTAGTTCTACTTATTTTACTTCAGTTCAGCGAGATATAATGAACACTCTGGTGCAAAAAGAACGTATGGCCAACGAGGAGTATCAAGACGCTCGCCACGAGATGATTCAGGTACGAAGCTAAAACAATCTAAATCTGTTTTTTCCAAGATCTTGTTCTTTGAGTTTAGGTAAATGAAAGGTATGTCCTTTTAAACTTATGTTATTACTTTGATGGGCAGCTCTGGAATGAAAACATATATTTGATGAGGAAAACTAGTGAGGATGTTACAGTAAAGAGAATGGGGTCACTAAGCCACATGGCGATTGTCGCAGAAATGCAGAATCTTGGAAGTCCCGAAGAAAGAGCAGAGACGGAAGCTGTTAAGTTTTGTTCGAAGTGGGAACAGGATATTATAGATGTGAACTGGCATCCATTCAAAGTCGATGACTCTGATGGAAATCCAAAGGTTTGGAGTTTCCTGTTATGTAGTATCTCAAAAGATGGGATCTTTCCTGTTATATAGTATCTCAAGATATCAAATGTGATATTGCAGATAGTGGTGGTTGAGACTGATAATAAAGTGCTTAGGCTCAAGAAGGACTGGGGTGAAGTATTATGTTGTGAAGTGTTAAGAGTGAAACAAGAGATGCTGGACCACAATGCAAGTTGTGGCTATATGATTCATAATTTCTGGAACCATAAGGAAAACCGAGAAGCCACTATAGCGGAAACAATAAAAGCCATCTTGAAGGCTTGGTTTTGGTGTAAGAACCCTTTAGACATCTCTTAGTCTATGTTTAAACGTGTATAAGAGACGTAAATATGCATTCGAGTATCACCATAGTGTGTGTAATAAACAGAATTACAAAAAATGAAAGAGTGTGGAGTGGTTCGGTAAATGTCTCCAAAATAGGCATATATATTGCTGATGAAAATCGTATCCAGACCGTCCAAGTACTTGATGAGGTCCATGGCCATGTTTCCCTCCTTGTTGCTCTGTACCGACCGCACTTGTCAGCACACGTACCACCTCTTACGTTAGTCAATTCCGACGCAATGTAGGTATTGATTCTTACGTCACATCGCAGTGTAACTCGCAAGTTTGTATTCAAAGATCGAGAGTATGATGGACAACTACACATCTACCTTCATTTACATGGTCTGTGGAGGTTACTTCAACATATACAACAAATACCAGCACCTCATAGTTAATGTTGATCCAGAGCACATTAATAACAGAAATCAGAGTTCTAAGAAGACGAAGAAAACATATTTTGATGCAGTGGGATAATATAAACGCTCAAAGTTACCAACAAAACACAATCGAAAAAGAAAAAAAAAAACAGAGAAACCTTGACTATTACAATTAATTTTTTTCTAACTTTTTTCCAAACTTAATTTCTTCATCATTGTTCCCAAAGTACACAACACTTCTCCTACAAGTGCGAGGTCTCTTGTGGGATCAACTTCAAACCCTTTCCTCCTCCAGATCCGGTCCTTGGTTCATCATGGAAGATTTCAATGACATGACATAATTAGTAGTGATAAGAAAACTTTCATGTGCTCTTGTGAGTTGTACGATCTAAAACATAGTGGAAAATTCCTATCTTGGAGAGGAAAAAGACATACTCAGCTTCTCAGATGTAGACTAGACAGAGCGATGGCAAACAGCGATTGGGTCATAGCTTATCCTCAGATCGCGGTGAGTATCTCCGTTTTGAAGGTTCTAATCATTGTCCCCTAGTCACGTCCTTTGATCCTGAAAAGAAAAAGCAGAAGAGTCTGTTTAGATATAACAGGAGATTTGGAAACAATTCAGAGATTAGTAAAACTGTTCTAGAGAACCTTTGGCAGCCGTGGATCACCGCCTACATTTATGCAGATTGGCTAACATCAACTGGAGCAAGATATTAAGGAAAGAGTATCATCATATCACCTATGATTACTCAAATCCCATATATTACTCTAATATACATTAATTATATTATTCTATATAATCCCTTTAATTATGTCTTTTGATTATGGTTTGTGCTTATATATAAGTTGTATCATTCCATTTGATAATATAACAACAATTATAATACAATTCTATTCTCTCTATTTACACAAGAAGCAGCTTTTAAATAGCCAAAAAGAGATCCTCCCTCTCAGAGAACAATTGGAAGAATCAAATGTGTGATGATTCTGCAAACCAAGCTTCCATTCACCTGTTAAATCAAAAACTCTTATCAGCATATAAACAAGAAGAGGAATTCTGTAAACAACGCAGCAGGCAGCTTTGGCTGGCAATTGGAGATAAAAGTACAGGATATTTTCACGCGGCAGCAAAAGGGAAAAGAGCAATAAACAATATTTCAGAGTATCAAAGAGAAGCATGAAGAACAAGATAAAAGACTCAAAAATATGGAAGCATCAATCCAATCATTCCGGCTAAGTGCTAAGGAGAATGAGCTAAGAGGCAAAGAGGTGGAAACAAGTCATGATGGGAGTGGTACGGTTAGGAGTGATGAGGATGGTGGGGATAAGGAGAAGGAGAATGAGGAGATGGAAAAAGACAGTGTTGTGGATGGTGGTGATAAGGAGAATAAGGTTGGAGAAAAGGAGGAGATGGAAAAAGATAGTGTCTTGGATGGCGGTGATAAGGAGAATGAGGTTGGAGAAAAGGAGGAGATGGAAAAAGAGCTGGCTGAAGATGAGGAGATTCAGGGTGGAGAAAAGGTGATGGAGATGGAGAAAGAGGTGACTCAAGATGATGAGATGGAGACAGAGATTGGAAAAGATGATAAGATGGAGATGGAGATTGGAAAATATGATGAGATGGAGACGGAGATTGCAGAAGATGATGAGGCAAGTAACAAAGAGATGCTTAAGAGGAAAAGTGGAAAAGAAGAGGAAAAGTGGAAAAGAAGAGGAAAACCCAAGTAAAGGGGGCGGTAAAAAGACAAAGAAGAATGCGAAGAAGGTTGTGTATCGAAGTCCTATTCGGACGAGGGGGAATAGGAATGTTACCAAACTTGTGTATGCTGCTGGTTCTATGTGATTGTTTCAAGTGAGTTATCGTAGCGGCTATTGCATGTACACAAAGATACTTATCCAAATCAAAACGGCGGCAAGAGCAACTTTTATTTCTTAAGTCCACCACATAGGTCTTCCTATCGCGACCAATGACACTATATAGAAGGTCGTAAGTGTTAAGCTCATTCACCGTTAGTTTGTATGCAATTTCAACTCGTTCATGAATTTCGCTCTCCACAAAGGAACAAGTTTCTGTGCATTTGACCCACTAACGGATTCCTTCGTATTCTTGCAAAACCATTCTGCAAATTTTACGTGACATTATAATTCTAGCAAAAATCTATAATGTAACGTAATTATATACTATATCTTATGAACATAACGTGGTATTGTTTACGAGGATAAAGGGGCCCAAATACTGTATGGTGAAAAGGTTTTTGACATTATACACCTGTTATGTTTTCGAGAAGAACGGGTTCTGAATTATATGTATTAACCTTTTTGTAGGGTTAGGTATTAATCTTTGCTGGAAATTTCATTGTGATAAAAAAATAAAGCTGAATTTCATTTTTTTTTTTATTTAATTATAAACAAATTACTGAATAATAAGAACAAAAACACCCGATTAGTCAATTAATTACTTTCATTTGATTTTGGTCCACATTCCACAACACAATTCATGGATGTAGTTTGTTTTATTTTTATTTAACCTCAAAAATAATAAAGTCCAGTATGGGGCCAAAACAAATGCCAATGACGTTGGACTGCCGAATAACATATGAAAAGAACCTTTTCCTTCAAGTCAGAACCTGTTCTCCTCGTAAAACGTAGCAACTACAATATTTTTTCAAATCTATAAAGGGAATATAAATAGAGTTAATTAAATAATTAAATACAAATTTGCGAAGAGTTTCGACTCTTTTTTGGGGTTTCTCCAAAATAAAAAGTCTCAAATCCCATTAATTTATCACAACTTCACAAAATCACTAGTCCTCGATCAAAACCAACAGTTTTCCCCTTTACCAAAAACTTTAACCCTTGGGCGACGGCGACAACATATGACAGAAAGATATCGGGTCATCTCTTTCGCTCCTCTTCTACTTTCTCGCTGTCGATCTTGGTATAACTACAAGACAACTAAGTTATTGACTAAGTTAAAATGTCGTTTTCATTTTGAGTTTTGTGTAAAATTGAATGAATCAAAATCGATTTTGTTCGTTTGTATAGAATCTGAAGGGTTATGGGGGAAAATAAGGTGTAATATAATCGATTGAGTGGAAAAAGAGTGTCTATCTAGGTATAACTGCGGTTGGAATTGATATATCATGGTTTTTAGGTGTTTTTAGCCATGATATAAGTCTTATTTATAGAGTTTTTTTGGTATTTTTAGAGTCTTTTTGAGTCTTTATAGGATTTAGCATGGATGGGAGCATAATGGAGCTAAATAGAAAGATTTGGAGCTTAATCAAACATTGAGGCTGAGCTGCAGAAGTTGAGAGACATGTTCAGAAGGCTGCATCGATCGACACAACATATGCATCGATCGATGCTAGGCCAAAGACGAAATCGAAAGTTTTTCTCACAAGTTTTGAACAAAGCTGCCCCAAAGTTTTCCATATTTGCATCATTAGTCCCTGGACGTGTTTAGAAATATAAATAGGATTTTTATGGTCATTGTTTAGACCTAAGCTTTATTTTTCCTGCAACTTTTGAGAGCAAAACCCTGAGAGATTTTTAGAGAGTTTTTAGAGAGAAGAATCCAGACTCCTTCAGAGAAGATTCAGAACTCATTTTCTTCTTCTTATAATCTCTTAATGCTATCTATTTTATTCATGATTTGTGTTCTTACAATTATGTCTGAGTAGATCTGCTTGTTAGGTTTAGGGTTTCTCATTAGGGGTTTCATGGATTGTTAGATCTGTTAATTTAGGATTCATTATCTTTCTTGTTCTTCACCATAGGTTGTTCTTAATGCTAGCTCTTTGATTAGTCATCTAGATTTAGATCTTAGGATTATTGATTGATATGAGAATATAATTGATTTTCTTGATAAAACCTTTGGTGAGCAAAATTACTTTTTGCAAAGAGATTTGAATTAGTGATTTTGTGAACTTATCTAAACCAGATTTTATTACTGGTTTTTAACTTGAATTTTGCAAAGAGATTTGGATTTTCTGGTTTTAAAACTTAGATAATATTTGCAGTGAAAACTGATTTATTTTATAATTGTGTTTAGAGTTCAAGAACAGTGCTTAATTGTTGAATCCTGCATGCTTAATTAATTGATCTGATTTTCCATGATTTCCTGAGAATTTCCCTAGGCCTAGCATTTAATCCTTCTGAATTTTACAACTCTTTATTTATGTTTCATCTTGCAATTTAATTACAATATTTTAGTTTAGCATAATTAAAAGATTATTAAATCAATTGTGTGAATCTACAGTTCTTGTGGATTCGATCCCTAAGTACTACAATTGATCTCTTAATTTGAGAGAGTAGCTCAGGGTTAAATTTGAGCATATCAAATTTTGGCGCCGTTGCCGGGGATCGAACCCGAGTCACCCGCGTGACAGGCGGGAATACTTACCACTATACTACAATGACAAGTCGCTGGTAGATGATGTTTTTGTGATGGAAACACGGATTTTAGAGGTTAGTTGCAGAATCATTGAAGAAACACAAATTGCAGACCAAGCATCAATCGATGCAGCTGTTGCATCGATCGACACTCCTTCCAGAGACGGCTCAGACTTGTCCAAAACCGAAGAGTCTCGAGTTGATTCCTTAGCTGCAAGTCCTAGACCAGTTATAAAGCTGAAATCTCACCATTCCACAGTCCAGAATCCACAGGTAAGGCCAAGGTATGCATCTCCTTCTCCCAAACCTTCTCCATTCATCAATAGGAATTTGAAAGGTACAAAAACTGTTGTGCAGTTAACCAAGCCACGAGATTATCGTAGTGCGCTTGTTTCTTCTGTTGATGATTTCGCAGGACTTAAAAGAAAGCCACCCATACCTAAGTCCCGCCCTGGTCCTGTTCCTCACATCCTTGACAGACCTCATGCACCTAAAGCTTATACACCACCTTGGATGAAGAGGACATCCTCTCAGAAGCATTCATTGCCATGTTCCGATCCACCGGATGCCTGAGATCCGACATTGTCAGGCTAATGACTGAAAACAAGCGCTTAGTGAAACGACCGACCTTTTTTTTTAATAATAAATAATAAATATAATATAATAAAATAAACTACAACTAGTGGTCCCATATCCACTAGCCACCTAACCGCAAACACATTCAACAGCGGAATAACATAATCAATAAATATCCAATAAACCAATAACCAATAACCAAGTAAATAATATCCAGTATTAATTCCAAACAGCATAAATCAAATAACCAGCAATCCTAACAATGCTCTAAGACTCAACTCTAGCAACCTAACAATGCCAGGTAACCAATCAATCGAGTCCCTAGAACACCCTCCTCTTCATTGCCTTGGATTCCACGATCACACTTTGCCTTTACCTGCACACCACAAACAACAATTGAGATGCGTAAGTATTATCATAAATACTTAGTGAGGCAATCCTCCCATCTACTGGTCTATACACACAAGCAATAAGATCTCTACATGCCACAAACAACAATCAATAAAACAAACCAGGCATTATACAAAGCACACAGCAATCTGTTGTAGCTGACAGAAGGGTGTCGACCGACACCAGATGGTGTCGATCGACACTGACAATCTGGTGTCGACCGATACCATACTGGTGTCGACCGACACCCTGCCCGACACTCCCGAAAACCTAGTTTGTGTCGACCGACACCTCCACATGGCATCGATCGACACTCGCCAAAGTCTCGAGCCGTCCTCGCGTTGGTATCGACCGACACCCCAACTGGTGTCGATCGACACCATTGCCGAGCAGCGATTTCCTTCGATCAAAAACTCCGAAACTCGCCTCCAATCTTCTCCAATCCGCTCCATGCATTCCCAGAAGCCAAACCCAGCCAAAATAGCAACGAAATACCATAGAGAACTCAAAGAAACAACCACATAAGCACCAAATCACATAAAATCTAGAGATCTTAGCTTAGATAAGCAATGGTCATGCACTCACCTCTTTCAAGAAGATTCTGACCAACAAGAACGAATTCCCTCACTCCTAGCAAGCTTCTAACACCTTCCCAGCCTTAGATCTCCCAAGAACAGCAAGGAATCTCTCAATCTCTTCCCAAAAGCTCAAGAACACTCTTCTCTCTTTATTTTTCTCTAAAAGCGGCCAATAACCCCAAAAACACGACCTTAGGTCGTTTCCCCTCTTTTACACTCGATTTAGGGATTCCCCTAAACCAACCACGCAAACTGGACAATTAAAATTGAACCGACCAAACCGGCCACAACTGGTGTCGATCGATGCCTCACTAGAAGGTGTCGATCGACACCCTTACCAAAATACCACAAATGGGTTTGCGGGTGTTACAATTCTCCCCCACCAATCTGGATTCGTCCTCGAATCTCGAACAACCATCAGTCAAGGACTCCCGTGCAACCGTCTCCACGGCCCGCACTCCTCCGACCGATCTACAGAAGGTCACCTCTAGGCGATAGACTCACGTTCCAGGCGTCATTTGCTCTTGACTTTTTGGACTTTCCTTTACTCCTAGGCCTAAACCTTGAGTTTTTATTGGCTCCTCATCAGACCTAAGTCTGCATACCAAAATATATAAGGAAAAGTCCAAACTCGTCTCTCGGGTTGCCACCCTACAGCGAGCCCCTGAATCGTCATCCGAAGTCGATATACCAACCATACCCCCGAGCCACAATGTCTCTGAATATGGCAGTACTAGGAGAACCTAAGTCCCTCAAGAGTCGCGAGCAAACGATTCTGAACACGTCTAAGCCCTATCCCTGTCTAGGTTTCCTTCCCGTGGCTCGCGTAAAACATCTCAATGTCCTACCAACCACATATCCCCTCACCGGGATACCCCATGACCACACAAGGATCATATTCACGCCACCAAGGCAATCTGTCCCGAAGGACCGTCTGTCCCGAAGGACCATCAGTCCCGAAGGACCGTCTGTCCCAAAGGACCATCAGTCCTGAAAGACCGTCTGTCCCGAAGGACCATCAGTCCCGAAAGACCGTCTGTCCCGAAGGACCGCCTCAACAGGCACTCTGGCTAAACAGCCTGCCACAAAGGCCACACAATAACAAAAGAAATACCGCCACACACGGGCACACTGACTCAAAAGTCCGCCACTAAGACCACACAAGCCCCCCCCCAAGGCTTTTCACCGCTAAAATGGACAAATTCCAACTCCCGGAGAACTTTCCATATTTAGCACTTTCCATTTTTGGAAACTTTCCACTTTTGGAAACTTCTATTTCAGGAAACTTTCTTCCAAAACCCCGCCTCACGGAAACTTTGTACCCTGAACACCACCTCATCTTGTTACTGAGTCGCACAACCAACCACCCCAAGCGACCGAGTAACAAGAGAGATGGGTTGGAATACTCCATTCCCGCTCCAGCCACGGATTACAGATGGAACCCGGCTAAACAAGCTCAAGTCGCGGCTTGCTTCTCATACCACTTCTTGAACCTTGCCTTCATCTTTGCCTCAGGCTCCCAAGTCTGCTCCTCAATACCGTCACAGTCCCACAGGACTCTCATCAAAGGAATCTTCTTCTTCCGAAGTTCCTTGATCCTTCTCTCGAGAACCCTCACTGGTCTCGCTTCCAAAGTCATGTTAGGCTGAAGATCCTCAGGAATCTTAGCCAACACCTCCTCTCCCTCACGGAGACACTTCCGCAACATAGACACATGGAAAACCTTATGGAATGCACGCATCACCTCAGGTAACTCCAATCTATATGCCATTGGTCCAACCAGCTCAATCACTCTGAATGGACCCATATACCTCGGACTCAACTTAGTCTCTGACAATGACCTGTTGGGACCCCGCAACATGGCCATCTTGAGGTACACTCTGTCTCCTACCTGAAACTCAAGATCTCTCCTCCTCCTATCAGCATAACTCCTCTGCCTATCCTGAGCCTCCTTCATGTTCAGCTTGAGAACCCGAATCTTATCTGAGGTCTCCTGAACAAAACTAGCACCAAACATGCTCCTCTCCCCCACCTGAGTCCAGCATAATGGTGTACGACATGGCCTCCCATACAAAGCCTCATAAGGAGCCATCTTAATACTCGCCTGATAGCTATTGTTGTAAGCAAACTCTACCAGGTTCAGGTGATCTGCCCAATGGCCACCCCAATCCAACACACATCCTCAGCAAATCCTCCAGCGTCTGGATCGTCCTCTCTGACTGTCCATCAGTCTGGGGATGATAAGCTGTACTCATATGCACCTTAGTGCCCATCTCTGCCTGAAATGCCTTCCAGAACACCGAAGTGAACTTAGAATCTCTATCAGACACAATGCTCGCTGGCACCCCATGCAACCTGACTATCTCCCTCACATATTTCTTAGCCAAGACCGCTGCTCCATCAGTCTTCTTAATGGCCAGAAAATGTGCTGACTTGGTCAACCGGTCCACAATGACCCAAATAGCATCAAAGGTCCGTGACACTGGCAATTCTACCACAAAATCCTAATGATCATATCCCACTTCCACTCATGAATGGGTAAACTCTTCAGTAACCCGCCAGGAACCTGATGCTCAACCTTCACCAGCTGACACACATCACACCTCGAAACCCAACCAGCCACATCCTTCTTCATCCCGACCCAGTGATAGTACCTCTTGAGGTCACGGTACATCTTAGTCGCTCCTGGATGAATGGATAACTTGCTCGCATGAGCCTCTCTCAGAATCTCCTGTCTCAACTCCTCATCCTTGGGCACACACACACGACCGTGCACCAAGATAGTACCATTATCTGAGACCTGATACTCTGAATCCACATCCTTAGAGGCATTCACCAGCCCCAAATCCTTCTCCTGAGCCAATCGCACTCTACTCAGAAGATCTGCTCTATCTACTGCTTCCAAACCCAACGGTTCCTGTGAAACAGCACATAAGCTCAAAGCACTGATCTCCCCTACCAGAGACTCCATCTCCTGCTCCTGAGCCGAAGCTACCCTCTTCCGACTCAGAGCATATGCAACCGTGTTAGCCTTACCAGGATGATAGGCTATCTCCAAATCATAATCTGCCACAAGCTCCATCCACCGCCTCTGTCTAAAATTCAGCTTAGGCTGAGTGAATATATACTTCAGGCTCTTATGATCTGTAAACACCTGTACCTTTGCACCATAAAGATAAGATCTCCAAATCTTCAGGGCAAAAACTACAGCACCCATCTCCAAATCATGAGTAGGATAGTTGCCTTCATGCACCCGCAACTGCCTCGAAGCATAAGCAATCACCTTCCAATGCTGCATCAGAACACAACCCAAACCAACTCTAGATGCATCTGTATAAACCACATAGGGTTCTCCCTGCTCAGGCAAAGCCAACACTGGCGCAGTAGTCAACATCTCCTTCAGGCTTGCAAAGCCTTCCTCACACTCTTCTGACCAGACAAAAGGAACATCCTTCCCTGTCAACTTAGTCATAGGACGTGCTCTGCTTGCAAACCCCTGCACAAATCTCCTGTAGTAACCTGCCAATCCAAGGAAACTTCTGATCTCTGTGGCATTCTGCGGTCTAGGTCAATTTCTGATAGCCTGAATCTTCTCTGGATCTACAGAAACCCCCTCTGCAGAAACAATGTGACCCAGAAAGCCCATCTCACGCTGCCAGAAAATACACTTGCTCAACTTGGCAAACAACTTCTGCTCCCGTAGCTTCTCCATAACTGCCCTCAAATGCACTGCATGCTCCTCAGGACTCTTAGAATAAACCAGGATATCGTCGATGAAAATGATGACAGATACATCCAGAAACTCCTGAAACAAACTGTTCATCAATCTCATAAACGCTGCTGGTGCGTTAGTCAACCCGAAAGGCATCACCACAAACTCATAATGCCCATACCTCGTCCTGAAAGCAGTCTTCCTCACATCTGCCTCATCTATCGGTATCTGATGATAACCCGATGCCAGATCTACCTTGGAGAACCAAGTAGCACCCCTCAATTGATCCAACAACTCATCGATCCTAGGAAGAGGATACTTGTTCTTCACAGTGACCCGGTTCAAACCCCGATAATCGATACACAACCTGAAACTCCCATCCTTCTTCTTCACAAACAACACCGGCGCTCCCCACGGTGACACACTTGGACGGATGAATCCCTTACTCAACAAATCCTCTAGCTGCTTCTTCAGCTCTGCCATCTCTGCTGGAGCCATTCTGTAAGGAGCCTTGGATAACGGTGTCGTCCCCGGTTCCAGTTCAATGGTAAAAGGATCCGACCGAGATGGTGGTAATCCCTGCAAAGACTGAAACACATCCTCAAACTCCTCCACTACCGGAATACCGCTAACCGTAGACTTCTCCACTGACTCTTGCATAGATATAGTAACCAAATAAGTCTCACGGCCCTTCTCGATCATCTTCCCAGCCTGAATGGCTGAGATCAGAAGACTCCCTGAAGTCGGTCTAATACCCTGAAAAACCAACTTCCCTCCTGGACGCTCAAACTCCACTCTACCCCGATAGCAATCCAAATGCACCATATGCCGATGCATCCAATCCATCTCAAGAATAACATCATACAGCTCCACTGGACTGATAAGCAAATCCGCTGGCCATGACTCTCCTGCGATCTGAATATCAATTCCTCTAGCTCGTCCAATAACTCTCAGGAACTTGCCTCCCGCAACTCTAACAACTCCTGTACGCTCTCCAGGATCCCGCTGATCCCCGCACACTCTGCACACTCTGGAGTAATGAAGCTATGCGAAGCTCCAGAATCAAACATAACGTGGGACTTAAACCCGCCCACCAACAAGGTCCCTACACAAACCTCATGTGTTGAGAACCTAACACTTTATCACAGGAACATAAAATCTGACCCTACTAAAATACACAAAGTTTAAGTACCAGAAATTATACCTGTGATCGCTCCGGCACTAGTTCCACCAGCCTCTGCTGTCGTGTAAACCCGTGGCGCCTGCTCAATCCGTGCTACCTGCTGACCTCCAGGCTGCACCTGCTGCAACGCTGCCACTGCTACCGGCTGCAACTTGGGACACAAGGGCCTGATGTGCCCTGGCTCCCTACAATGATAACATACTCGAGGCCCTACCGTCGGAGCACTCCTCTTGGGACAGCTAGCAATCTTATGATCCTTGCTCCCACACTTGAAGCAACTCGCACCACTCTGTGTCTGCGTAGCCTCCCACTTCCTCTTGGTTCCCTGTGCAGGCCTACCGCCCCTGCTCGAACCACCTTGCTGCTGAGCCCTACTAGACTGAACCACTGGAGTAGCCGACACTGACTGTGCCCGGATATCCTCCTCAATCTCTGCTGCAGTCTCAACCAACTCTGCACGCGTAGCAAAACTCCGCCCCCTACAATGAACTCTCAAATCATCACGAGAGCCCTCAAGAACCTATGATCTGAGCCTCCTCAGGCTCCATAGCCCGACCTCCATAACAAAGAAGCTGACTGAACTCCAAGTCCAGCTCCCGCACCGACCGTGTCCCCTGAGACAACTGAAGGAACTGCACCTCCAAACGATCCAATGCCTCTCTAGGAAAATACTTGCGGTTGAACTCCAAAACGAAGTCAGCCCAAGTCATCTCCCACTGCACCCTCCTAGCAGCCACAGATCTCCACCACAACTCAGCATCACCACTCAAAAAGTAGACCCCTATGTCCACCCAGAACTCCTCAGGACATCTCAGAGTATGGAAGTTACGCTCCACTCTCGTCCTCCACGCATCCGCAGCAGTAGGATCTACACCTCCTGAAAACTGCTCAGTACGCAACCGACCCATCTCTGTCAACATGCTGAGATAACGAGCATGGACCCCCGCATCCACAGCCACTGGCTGCCGCTCCTCCGCCACCACTGGTGGCACTACCTGAGCCTGAGCCGGTACCACTGGTGGTAACCGCGCCAACACCTCTGCTAGCATAGCCGCAAAGTCAGTACCAGGGACTCCACCCGCTGGGACTCCCACACCCGGGACCCTAGCATCACCGGCCACTGGAGCATCAACACCGCCCCCTCCTGCCACACTCACGGAATCCCCTGGAACATCCTGCGACTCGCCAACACCCTCAGCTGTCACACTCTGGTCCTCGGTGTCACTAACCACTGGGGCTCTGCCCCTACCACAACCACGTCCGCGACCGCTTCCGCGTCCACGACCTCGACCAGCCACAGCATCCTCTCTAACCATCTGCACTACCATGAACAGAAGGCTAAGCAAACAATTTCTATTATAACACAGAAAACATAAACTCACCGTGGAATCACACACTCGGCTCGAAGAGGATGTTCTAGGACTCCATGCCACACACAATTGACTAACTCACATAATCAATCAAGACATGCAATCCCAAACATCTACAACAGAAACCTAGTAAACCCAAACCTAGAACCGTAAGGGCTCTGATACCAAAATGAAACGACCGACCTTTTTTTTTTTTAATAATAAATAATAAATATAATATAATAAAATAAACTACAGCTAGTGGTCCCATACCCACTAGCCACCTAACCGCAAACACATTCAACAGCGGAATAACATAATCAATAAATATCCAATAAACCAATAACCAATAACCAAGTAAATAATATCCAGTATTAATTCCAAACAGCATAAATCAAATAACCAGCAATCCTAACAATGCTCTAAGACTCAACTCTAGCAACCTAACAATGCCAGGTAACCAATCAATCGAGTCCCTAGAACATCCTCCTCTTCATTGCCTTGGATTCCACGATCACACTTTGCCTTTACCTGCACACCACAAACAACAATTGAGATGCGTAAGTATTATCATAAATACTTAGTGAGGCAATCTTCCCATCTACTGGGCTATACACACAAGCAATAAGATCTCTACATGCCACAAACAACAATCAATAAAACAAACCAGGCATTTTACAAAGCACACAGCAATCCGTTGTAGCTGAAAGAAGGGTGTCGACCGACACCAGATGGTGTCGATCGACACTGACAATCTGGTGTCGACCGACACCCTGCCCGACACTCCCGAAAACACTAGTTTGTGTCGACCGACACCTCCACATGGCATCGATCGACACTCGCCAAAGTCTCGAGCCGTCCTCGCGTTGGTATCGACCGACACCCCAACTGGTGTCGATCGACACCATTGCCGAGCAGCGATTTCCTTCGATCAAAAACTCCGAAACTCGCCTCCAATCTTCTCCAATCCGCTCCATGCATTCCCAGAAGCCAAACCCAGCCAAAATAGCAACGAAATACCATAGAGAACTCAAAGAAACAACCACATAAGCACCAAATCACATAAAATATAGAGATCTTAGCTTAGATAAGCCATGGTCATGCACTCACCTCTTTCAAGAAGATTCTGACCAACAAGAACGAATTCCCTCACTCCTAGCAAGCTTCTAACACCTTCCCAGCCTTAGATCTCCCAAGAACAGCAAGGAATCTCTCAATCTCTTCCCAAAAGCTCAAGAACACTCTTCTCTCTTTCTTTTTCTCTAAAAGCGGCCAATAACCCCAAAAACACGACCTTAGGTCGTTTCCCCTCTTTTACACTCGATTTAGGGATTCCCCTAAACCAACCACGCAAACCGGACAATAAAAATTGAACCGACCAAACCGGCCACAACTGGTGTCGATCGATGCCTCACTAGAAGGTGTCGATCGACATCCTTACCAAAATACCACAAATGGGTTTGCGGGTGTTACACTTAGTGGGAGGCAACCCACTGGTAGGTTTTTCTTTTTCATTTTTCTTTTGATTTTCATTTATTTTTATTTTATTCGCCAATCTCTTACTTGATAGCATTGGGGACAGTGTTGTTTAAGTATGGGGGAGGCAGTTACTAACTACATTTTTGTTTCTGAAAAAAAAAATGGTTTTATTGAGTCAAAATTTTGTTGGGAACTATGATTTTTCTTTTTAGTGTACTGCCTTGGTTGATTAATGCTGCAGATTGAATCCACAAATCCGACTAATGAAAAATCCAATGGCTGACCAGTGAACCAGAGACATCCGAATTTCCAACAGAATCCATAAAAGCTTGAGGTAATTTCTGTACTTTTCTTTTTACCTCATCAAGGAGATTGATGTTCATAGAGCTTGACTCCTTGTTCATACCTGACAAGTAAGACTTCAGAAAAGAAAAAATTTTGGTACTCCTCTCCCTTATTTAAGTTTAAAATATTTTTCCTGAGAGCTTTGTAAAGAAAAGAGAGAATAAAATATGAGATGATTTTGATCAGTTTAGAGAGGTAGGTAAATTACCTGTGACCTCATTATTCTACTCTTGAGTCAAATGATCATACAAAGCTTGGAAGCGAGGGGTAGGTAATTTACCGATGACCCCATTATTCGCCTACAACTTTAAGAAAAAAAAAAAAGAAAACAAAGCAAAGCTCTAAGGAAGATAAAATAGAATAAGTCTGGGGGAGAGAAAGAGTGCCACATGTGGTAAAAGATATGTCTTGCTTGTTATGGTATTGTACGGGAATGAGTCTAGAAGGTTCTTGATATTGATCAAATTGATGAGACCCACCGATGAAGGCTTAATGGAGGAAGTAGTGGAATTTGGTTTGAATTTGGGATGCTATGAAAGTCAAAGGAGAAATACATGGTGGTTCCATTTGGATTTATCTGCTAAGCATGTGGATTAAGGTTTGGATGATCATGGCATTACTTTAAAAAGAAAATGAGTTCCTGCGTTTTCAAACCTCTTTCATAGGGCTAAGTTTATATTTTGCTTGAGGGCAAGCAAAGGCTAAGTCTGGGGGAGTTGATATATCATGGTTTTTAGGTGTTTTTAATCATGATATAAGTCTTATTTATAGAGTATTTTTGGTATTTTTAGAGTCTTTTTGAGTCTTTATAGGATTTAGCATGGATGGGAGCATAATGGAGCTAAATAGGAAGATTTGGAGCTTAATCAAGCAATGAGGCTGAGCTGCAGAAGTTGAGAGACATGTTCAGAAGGGTGCATCGATCGACACAACATATGCATCGATCGATGCTAGGCCAAAGACGAAATCGGAAGTTTTCCTCACAAGTTTTGAAGATTTACAAAGCTGCCCCAAAGTTTTCCATATTTCCTTCATTAGTCCCTGGACGTGTTTAGGAATATAAATAGGATTTTTATGGTCATTGTTTAGACCTAAGCTTTATTTTTCCCTGAAACTTTTGAGAGCAAAACCCTGGGAGATTTTTAGAGAGCTTTTGGAGAGAAGAATCCAGACTCCTTCAGAGAAGATTCAGAACTCCTTTTCTTCTTCTTATAATCTCTTAATGCTATCTATTTTATTCATGATTTGTGTTCTTACAATTATGTCTGAGTAGATCTGCTTGTTAGGTTTAGGGTTTCTCATTAGGGATTTCATGGATTGTTAGATCAGTTAATTTAGGATTCATTATCTTTCTTGTTCTTCACCATAGGTTGTTCTTAATGCTAGATCTTTGATTAGACATCTGGATTTAGATCTTAGGATTATTGATTGATATGAGAATATAATTGATTTTCCTGGTAAAACCTTTGGTGAGCAAAATTACTTTTTGCAATGAGATTTGAATTAGTGATTTTGTGAACTTATCTAAACCAGATCTTATTACTGAATTTTGCAAAGAGATTTGGATTTTCTTGTTTTAAAACTTAGATAATATTTGCAGTGAAAACTGATTTATTTTATAATTGTGTTTAGAGTTCACGAACGGTGTTTAATTGTTGAATCCTGCATGCTTAATTAATTGATCTGATTTTCCATGATTTCCTGAGAATTTCCCTAGGCCTAGCGTTTAATCCTTCTGAATTTTACAACTCTTTATTTCTGTTTCATCTTGCAATTTAATTACAATATTTTGGTTTAGCATAATTAAAATATTATTAAATCTATTGTGTGAATCTAGAGTTCTTGTGGATTCGATCCCTAAGTACTACAATTGATCTCTTAATTTGAGAGAGTAGCTCAAGGTTAAATTTGAGCATATCAGGAATCTTCGTAGAACTAAGCTATTGACTAAAAGCCTCAATCTTGAAAGCGATTGAATGGAAATGTTTGGAATCGTTAGTTCATTATGTTTTCGTTTGTTGAATATTAGTGGTAAACTAAATGATCTTCTTTGTTTGTTGCTTTGTGCTAGGGAGTAATGGCTCAGACAAAGAACGCAAGTGTATCTTCTCCTACTACAGAACCAGAGCATATTACTGAAGAAGAACTAGTTCTGCCTCCTCCGGTAGTGGTTTCTGATGAGGAAACCGAAGCTCTACAACCTCTTCAGATGTACTTCACTCTGAGTGAGTATACAAAGCCATTCAAGATTTCAGAAAAGTGCTATATACCTAAGGCAGTGGAATTATTAGAGAGTCATCTTAAAGAGTGGGAGTTGAACTGGTTTACGGATCACCCGCAGTTCAGTCACTTCTTCCACATGCATAGGGACCCAAATCATAAGCTGATGGGTATGTGGCTGTTATTTCTTCGCACAGCATGTTTAGAGAAGAAGAGGGAAGTTTGGTTTATCATCAATGGCGTTCCGATCCGGTATTCTCTCAAAGAGTTTGCAATCATGTCAGGATTACACTGCCATCACTATCCGTACTTCTATGAAAACAGGGGCAGTAACGTGTTTGTCGGCAATTTTCACATTATAGCCTAATTACATACCTTACTCCTAAATTAGCAATTGATTACTGTTCTGTTTATATATTGATAATGCTCCTATATTGATACTACTCCAACGTGTACGTACAAATCTATTCAAATCGTTATTCCGCCTAAGATTCAATAAATACTCTATTTTATATAGTAGGTTTGAATGGTTTAAATCTATTCACTTTATAGATTTGAATTGTAGTTGCTATGTTTTAGGAGGAGAACGGGTTATGAAAGGGCTATTTATAGAAATGTAGTTATTTGTATAAAAATAAAAGTTTGTGTAGTTTTTACAAAGAATAAACCTTTTTAGGTGGATTTTAAAGAGGCAAAATGTTCATGTTTATTTTTATTTTTTTTTCTAGTCGTTTTATTAAACGATACCCATAAACAGGCAGATTCCAAGAGACGTGTATTTCAAATCTATTCAAATCGTTATTTTCGCCTGAGATTCAAGAAATACTCTATTTTATTCAATAGCATGGAATGTGTGTGTGTGTGTTTTTTTTTTTTTTGTCGGCCAAAATATTCATTGAAAAGGCCCAATGGGCATTATAAGTGATGGAAATACAAGCCTAATCTCCTCCATTTACATCCTTAATAGCATGGAATGTGTAAATCTAACCGGTTGTGTGAACGTTATTTTTTGTTGAATTAATTTAACAATTACATTCAGAAAAAGTATAAATGTGAATAAATGGGATTTTTGCAATTTATGCCATATTTTTTTTAAATTCTTTTCAAATCTGTCATATTGGTAAAACCTTTTCAAATCTGCCATATTCATTAAACATGGCAGTTTCAATTTTACTAGATTACCCTTGCAATTAAGATTTGTTTCGAGGGTGGAAAAACGGCAATAGTGGACAACATATTCATACTAGGTAGTAAGTAACCCGTGCTATAGTACGGGCAAAATATTTTATATAATTCTATTATTTTAAATATCTAATTTAAGTTTGGTTTTACTTTGGATTATTACACGTATATACTATATAACCTAGAGGAACGGGAAACACGTCCCTGTCCCGTTCCATCTCCTATCTTCCCATATCCATCATAATTTTTTGTCTTATTGTAACACTCCGATCATCACCTTAGTGGGCCCACTCATGTCCATTCTCGGCCAGTGGGCCCATCCATATCCGACAGTCGATTTGTTACGTCCAGGAGGCTTTAAAGATTTGTTTACCATCCCTACAAATCACCACATGATCTTTCCATGTGTTTTGTCTCCACTCGCACAGTTACGACAATCACTTTCTGGATGGTCACCCATCCTGAAACTACTCCAGCTCAAACATGCTTAACTCTAGAGTTCTCTCATGACCTTTGACCGAAAAGAAAACTGCACTTTGGTGACATAACTGACCAAATCAATTTTTTAAAACCTCTCCGCAAACCGGGATGTCACAATTATGATCGTTCTCTTTTACATAATTACTTGGTAGACAATATTTTTAATAGAGATTGGGTAAGAAATTTAGATGGGATACCCATATTGTTCTTGAATATATATATTTTTTTATTTAGTTAGTTTTTAATATCCAAAAAAATACAATTTTAACAAACTATCTAACTGTTTTTAAAAAATACTAAAATATTGAAGTTACCCGTTCCAAAGTGGAGAATTACTTCATGGAATATATAAAGTCTCCATTTGAATATTTTCATCCAAAATTTCAAAATATCCATCTCATATTAGTTCTTTATATGTCACATAGTGAATTTTTTTAAGAAAAACGTTTAAGTGCAATCTTTTCTATTATACGAATTACCCATTTCCATTGCATATCCACTATTTCTCATTGTAATACCTTAAATACCCCAAACTTAATCATAATTTCATTTACATAATACATCAAAAATTTTAGTTTTATATGTTTTTTGTTTAATGGCACACAAAATAAAGGTTTTTCTTTATTAGGTGATTATAATAATCATTTCTCATGAAATGTAATTTATTGCATATTGGCTTTCAACAAAGACAATGATGATGAATCAAAAAGTTTTTAATCATGGACTGCTGATTGTGGAAAAATAAGAGACTTATTTGTCATTTTTTTTTGTCATCAGATATAACCAAAAAAAGTTTGAGAATCGAAAGTAACCAAGAACAATAATAAACACCAACAATATTATTCATCAACATGCAACTGATCATGAAGCCAAGATGGCCCACCAAGTGCTAAATATGACTAAAATCTACCATTTCTCGTGACACTATTCGCGATAACAATCGTCACTTTATTCGCCGAAACAGCCACCTTATGAAAGTCTCTACAATTGAAGCCATCCAGCCACCTTATTCTCAAATTTATTTATGGTTTTGTTTTTTTCATCTTTCAAATTTTCGACAAACATTAATAACATGATGTCGTGGTTTTTTTAATTTAAATCTTTCATATAAATTAATTTAGTATTAAATTTTCTCATATAAATTTTAAATTTGAAAAAATGAGTTAGAATCTTATTATTTTAATTTTTAAATATATAAAACTATTTGTACAATATTGATAATAAATCTAAATATTGGATTTCAATTTGGTTTTAGTTTGAATTATTGTTCATATAAATCCAAACATATCTACTTTGTAATAGGAAACATATCCCGTCTCGTTCCATCCCATCCCGTCCCATCCTGTCCCGTCTTGTCTTTCTCTCTTTATCCATCATAATTTTTTTGTCCTATGATCGTTCTCTTTCAATAAATACTCTTTAAGCAATGTTTATTAATATGTATTCGGTAAGAAAGTTAGACATGATACTCGATTTCTCCATTGTATATTTAATTTTTAGTTAGGTCGTAAATTTATCCAAAAACAAATTATAATTCTGAAAAGCATATAATTATTTTGATTAGAACTATATTAGCTGTAGAATTACGGGAAGTAACATCAAAATTAAGATCCCAATACAATAAAAGAAAAACCCGTGCTACATCACGGGACAAAATATTTTTATAAACGTTATTTTCATGTAAATTAAAAAAAAAAAAACTAGTAAAATACATCCTATCATGTCCTGTCTCCTCATGTGCCAACCCATCTCCTCTCGTTCCGTCTCATCTGTTTCATATCGTCTCGTATCATTCACTCTCGTCTCGTCCCGTATCCATCAGAATTTTTTGTCTGATGTTCTTTCTCTTTTAAATAACTACTCGGTAGACAATTTTACTAAACAGTTTGGGTAAGAAATTGGGAGAGCAGAGTTCTCCATTGAATATTTTTTTATTTAGTTAGTTGAAATTATCCAAATTTATAATTTTCAAAATTAGCAAAATTTTGAAAGTGCCCATTCCAAAGTGGTTAATTACCTGTCACATAGTCAATCCTTACCTAAATTAGTGAAAACTTGACAATTGAATTTAATTATCTATATTTTCTGATTTGTACTTTTATCTAAAATTTATGTCTCTCTTTTTCTAAAAAAATTGATCAAAATATTGTTTTTCATTATTCGTATTACCCGTTTCAGTTTACTTAGGTTTTGATTGGAAGAGCATATGAAGAAGCTTTTTTAATTTTATCATCCAATCAACATTTATTAGGAGAGCATATAAGAGAGCATTTAGAAGCTGCAGATGCTCTCATATTCTCTTTTCCTATATGCTCTCATTTGAAGCATTTCCCAAGCATTTAACTCTATAATATTAATATATATTAAAATAATTTTAAATAATTAATTTACTTTGTAAAAATAGAAAATTATGATTTCATAAAAGATAAATTTATTTGTTATAAGATAATATCTATAAGAAACTACTTAATGTTATTATTTAAAATAATATAATAATTTATTTTAATACATTAAAATATTAATGTGGATGAAACGTTTATAATATATATTATTGTTTTATTTTAGTTTAATGTGTTATATTTTATATATTTAAAAAAGTTATTGAAATTAAAAATGTAAACAGAGATATAAACTTTTATTAAAAAATTATAATATATATTAGTTATTTGTAATTAATGTGTTATATTATAAAAATATTATCTAATTAAAATTATTAAATTACACATTTATATATATATATAACAAATTATAAAATTTATTGAATGTAAAAATATTTTTTTAAAATTATATAGCAATGAGTGATAATTAATTTTTTTAATGAAACACATTTAAATTATATATTTTTAATTAATATCATATATTAAATATAAATATAATATCTAATACTCTACTGCTATACCAATCAACTAAATGTGTTATATTAATCAGAGCATACAGCTTATGCAGCTTAATGCTTATGCTGCATAATGCTAATGCTATAGTATATGTTGTTGCAATCAGGCCCTATACTATTTCAGTATATGTACTTAATTAGTAAATTAAATTACTTAAAAACACTGATAAAACATATATTTAGTCAAATAATTAACATTTTTAGGTTGTAAAACTTTAATTGTCTAATATTAATATTTTCCATAAAAATTAGGTTGCCATTCTTTTAAGGTGTTTTGTTAATATTTTGGTGTATATGTAGAATTCTCCAACCCGTACCAAAAATAAATATGATCATCATCTTCATCAGCTGGAAAATATATATTTTTTGCAATCCATCCATAATAATCAAGCACAAACCGTGTTTGTTAAAAATGTTAAAGTAATTTTGTTACGTGGTGTTAAATCTCGTCCCGTTCCATCACGTTCCGTCCCGTCCTGATTCATCCTGTTAGAAATTTTATGTCCCATAACCATTTCTTTTTAAATAATTACTCATATAATAATTAATTAATAAATTTTGACTTAAAAAATTAGACAAAATACATGTACTCTCCATTTGAGTGTTTAACATATATATAGTTACAATTCCATTTGGGCTGAAATTTTTGTTTTTAAATATGTTTTAGAAGAATTTATTTTAAATTGTGAAAATTATTGACCATGTATCTCTACTTAATTACATTTCCATAATTTTCGTTTTGTTTTAGTTACAAAAATATTTAATATATGGCAAAAATGTAATCCATACATTTAAGCATAATAAATCACGTTATATGAGAAATAATTGTATCAATTAATACTTGCATAATCATTAATGTACTTTCCAGTTTCCATGATATTAATAGCATATTTTCTAGAGAATTTGTTAAAAATACCCCTTTTGATATACCCCTTTTCAAAAATACCTTTTTTTCTGGCCATTTTTATTTTTGCCCTATTTTAATTTTTAATGACCATTTTACTCTTAGATGAAAATTATTTTATTCAATAAAACGAAAAACAAAATTTTCCCGCCAAAAAATTTCCGACATATTTTCCGCCAAAAATTTTTTTGTCAAAAAAATTTTTGACAAAAAAATTTTCTCTCCAAAATTTTTCCCGCCAAAAAAAATTTACAAAATTTTTAAAAGGTTTTATAAGGTTTCTACCTTATAAAAGCCTTATAAACACCTTGTAAAGGCTTTTACAAGATTTTTTAAAGAGTTTTAAAAGGTTTTTTAAACAACTTGTAAACGCTTTTACCAGATTTTTACAAGGTTTTTAAAAGGTTTTAAAAGGTTTTTAAAAGGTTTTCAAAAGGTTTTTAAAAAGATTTTTAAAAGGTTTTTAAACACCTTCTAAACGCTTTTACAATGTTTTTAAAAACCTTGTAAAAGTTTTTATAAGATTTTTAAAAGGGTTTTAAAAGGTTTTTAAACACCTTGAAAACGCTTTTAAAAGCTTTTTAAAAGCATTTAAAAGGTTTTTAAAAGCGTTTACAATGTGTTTAAAAACCTTTTAAAAACTTTCTAAACGCTTTTAAAAGTTTTTTAAAAGCGTTTATAATGTTTTTAAAAGGTATAAATTTTAATATTTTTGGCGGGAAAAATTTTCGATTTTGGCGGGAAAAAATATTTTTTTCGGGAAAATTTTTCGATTTTGGCGGGGAAAAAAATTTTGGCGAGAAATTTTTTTGGCGGGAAAATATTTTCGATTTTGATGACTGTACATTCTTGCTGTCACTCAAAAAAGGGTAATTTGGTCATTTTGTATATAAAGAGGGGTAGTTTAAAAATGATCAACATGAAGGGGTATTTTTAAAAAGAGGTATGGAAAAAGGAGCATTTTCGAGAATGCCCCTATTTTCTAATCCAACTTTTGATTCAATTTTGGTTAAAATTGTATATTATTTTTTTAATATCTTTGTTTAATAAATAAATGAATCCAAACTATAGTGGATGTCTGGATGATTTTGTACCATGTCGGTTTAAATTCGGGAACTAATCAAATGTCTCATTTTTAAGAATAAAACTAGATTCGGACCCGCACGTATGTGCGGGGTTAATCTCAAAAACTAAGTTTGCTTTATAATATATTACATATATATGAAGTTATGTTTGTAAATGTATTTTTTTTATAGAAATGTTATCAACATTCAATATCCATATTCTACCAATTTTGTATATGATTTGTTTTTCATTCGGCTTAGATAAAAGATTGATCGGATTTGTTTATGTTATCAACAAAGATAATCACATCAAAAAAATAGTAAGAGAAATGTGGTATGTTATTTTGGGACAGTAAATACGTCACGTCCCTTATATGTTAAGTTTTTATTTAACTATTTGATATTGTATATTTTAGTCCAACGAATAAAGAATATGTAAGAGATTTAAACATAAATGTATGTACAGATTTTTATTAGTAGATATATTTATTTGATACAACATTAATAACATAAACTTATATTGATTTGCTTTCATCAAGTTGTTATCATTTAGATCGATATGATAGCTAACCCGGATCGAATGTGATCAGGGTTAGTGATCAGCAAGTATTATGTTAAGCTTGATAATCCACAAAAACATATGCATAGTAATTACATATAAGAAATATATTGTGGAAAGTGATTTTAGCCAAGTAGTTACAACACCATCTCTGCGACTGATCTCTCCAAAGTTCGACTTCGATAAGTCGCGTTACCCCGCATAGTAGGGATTGACTATAAATCGGACCTTTGTTGATGAAAAAATATAGAAAGAATGACTATACTAGTACATAAATCGATGTTTATTACTAGAATAGGTTCGTTTATTTTTAACTTACTAGAGTAGTATACATTTGTTGGGAAAAGTCATATAACCACCATTATAATCTTTGAATTACATAAGTGCCATTATGAATTATTTTTTGGTTTAAAGAAACTTAAATATATATAAAACCAAAAAAAACAAATATAAACCTAGTTCTCTTTTCTCTCGAGCTCTAGCCACCGAAAAAAAATGTAGATCTGAGGCCGGATCGCGGTGGCTGACCTAGCACCGGTTCCGAACTCCCTTTCTCAAGCCAGAAGCTTTTGCTTCTCTTTTTCTTATTCGTTGCGGCTTTAATGGAGATTTGAGAATGAGACATGGGGTTGCGGTGGTTCGATTCCGGCATGAGGAAGGTTTGAGTGGTGTTTCAGATTGGTGGTTTTTCTTCCGCCGAGGCATGGCTTTCGATGAGAAACAGGGTTCTCGAATTAGGTACTGGTTGGTGGTATCTGCTTCAGGAGTTGGTGGTGGGTTGCGTTTCTTTTCAAACGGATTCAAGGTTGCGGACTTGGTTTTGGCTATCGGTGAATGATGCTATTAACAGACACATATCAATCTCTAGAACGGCGTTTTCGGCGATTTGCGATAAGTGGTTCGAGCCAAGGAGAAAAGATATCGCCTTTTAGCATCTGATGTATCTTCGCCAGGTTTGTATACAGCTCAGACTTTTGATTTGACGCCTCATAATGTTTGTTTTGTAGTTTAGAGAAACGATATCGCCTTTAGCATTTGACGCCTTTGTTTTTTGTTGGGTTAGATGATTGTGTATAGTTATATTCGAATCAAAGTTACATTTGTAATTCTTTCTTCAGATACCTAGCACATTGAATCTGGTAGTAACTAATGGCAATCTCGTTTTGTACACAGAGCGGATTTATCTGTGAGAGTGGCTTCACTTCTTCAGACACACTCAACGCTGTCCCTGGAGAATAGCCAGTTGAATGAAGAAGCGGGTGGCGATATTAGAGCATGGCAAGCTCATGAGGGAAGGTAAATAGAAACATGACATAAATTACAGATTCAAAATAAAGATAGTCTTCTGGTTCCATTTGGTTTGATGGGAAATTGCTTCCAAAGTTGACTGTTTGCAGGTTGTTTAATGGAACCAGAAGACTAGGTTGTTTTGGCACTCTGTTTGTACTCTGCATCAAGACAGACGAATTTAGTAGCTTTATGGCTTCATTTTGCCTCTGTTTAAGTAATTGGAAAGTGAAAACGCTTCTAGTTTTGAATCCATATATATGTGAATGAAGTCATACAGACTGTATGATACACTATACGGTTATCAAATTGATGATTACTTGGTTTAATGTTTTTGCCTTTCTATTGGGAGTTTATTGTATACAGTTTGTCCCTTCTTGGTTCTTGTAAAGGTATGGTAATTTAAAAGATTTCTCACTTGTTTAACACTTGCTTGTTTGGCTTTTTATGATTTCTCAGGTTACAATGCAAGCGATTTGTGTAGGTGAGTACAAGTTATCAAAGAAGGACCCTCTGAGACTAAAATCTGGATTGGGATACTAAGGGTGCAATAACAACAATTAGCTCTAGTGAATTATATAGTCTTGTTGTATACCTCTATTTGTATGGTTGGATAAATACAAATTAGAACATCCTCCGTTGCTATATTGTCTTCTTTTGAAATTTATAAAATTTATCATTTGCTCTTCATCGACTTTTTGAGTACCACCATTAGAGTTATTGTGCATATATCCAATTGTCTTGATCTCTTTTATAAACTGACAAGTCAACTGCCTCAAACTCGATTAGAACATGTGCATACGAACCATGCAAATAAAGACAACATGGTTTGTTTTTAGATCATGATTCATGAAGATAAGTATGAGCTAACTTAGAACATGCGCATATGAACCATGCAAATCAACACATTTTTTTTTCAATAGATTTGATGATGATTATGAGCCAAATTCTAAGGAGATTTGCACATGGAAATTAACTTCGATTTGCAAGCCATTAGTTGCATTGGTTTCCTTGCAATTAGATCTTTACATAGAATCCTAGATAAAACTCTAATTCTCTTTAGTCGGTCGGGAAATCCACTCTTCAAAAACTTTCGAGACTCACATTATTTCTCAATTTATACTTAGTACAAAATTCAGTTATCTCTTCGTTAAGGCTATTTTTGTCTTTTCACCATTTAGGTTACTTCATTTAACCTACAAAATACTTGTAAAACGATAACCTAAATATACGTTCAATTATTAACTCTATCACCACACGAAACGATAAGTCTACGAATCTTATCCCATTTTAGTAAGCACTAACTCTATCATAACATAATTTAAAAACTCTATTCTTACCGACAACTCAATCAGGATTGATAACTCTGCTGTCACTATTTATTAGTCTGCCATATAACTCAATTCTACATTCTTACTCTACCACCACTACAATTAAGTCTATCACCTATCTCTATTTCGCCCATAACTCTAAGAATCTTTTTCTTGCTTACTCTTCCACCATTAAATTTAAGTCTACGGTAGCGACTTACTCTACCGTAAAACTCTATGTTTTTAACTAACTCTACCATAACTATTTATAACTCTCTCGCGTAACTCTACTAGTTTTTTAACTCTATCATAAAACTATATCTCTACCACCATAACTCTTCAATCTATTGAATAACTCTCAGAAAATCCATAAATCTACTCGTTAACTCTACCAAATTCATCTAACTCTACCGTAACTACAATGGTAGACTTATGGATTGGCGGGAAATTTTCCCTCCAAAAACAGCTCCCTTTTAACGCTTTCTTTCCTACGTGGCTTTTAATTACGATGGCATGTTTCGTTATTATTTTTTTCTTAACACAATTTTCCAAGGGCTATTTTGGCATTTATAATCAAAACACCTTACCCCCCATTCTAGTAATAAACACTGATTTATGACCTAGTATAGTAACTCTCCCAAAAATATATATATATATATATATATATATATATATATTGTATACAAAATTATGTTTATGTTGATTCAATTTTAACCAAAAACTGGAAATTTTACCTGCACATTTGAAATTTATAAGCATTAATTAATAACAATATAAAAAATTTATTAGAATCTTAATAGTTACTATTTATCCATTAAAACTATCCTTAAAAATAAAAATTTGAACTTTTAACTTAGGAGAATTTGGTGTCTTTCTGGTCAGTAATGGAAGCAATCGTCCAGATATACATATATCCTTATTCCTATTTGAGTGGCATTTCATGTAATAATTTCTTAATCTATGTCTAATTATTAAAAATGCATCCCTTTTAATAGTATAGATTGGGTTTTATATGGGTGTGCTTTATGAGAGTAGAACATCCCAACTTATATTTATATAAATTGTAAAGTTTAAAGTTTTTTTTGTAACATGATTGAGCAGTAAAATTTTAATCATAATAACAATATTTTTAATAATTTTGTTGTTGATACTTTAATCGACATATCTTATTAACAATTTTAGGTCAAATCATTGATACATTTGAATCCAAAATTTATATAGTTATTTGTTTAAATAATAATAAGTTCAATTTTAATGTTAAAAAGAGAATAAAATAATTAACCCGTTCTACAATGTTCATATATTAATTTTTATATTATAATAATATAGAGATGCTTTCTTTTAATCCATAGAATGAAATTAGTATGAGTTTGATACATATTTATTTATAATTACTTTTCTTGTTATTTAGTTCATATAATCACTCGCAATCTAATTTAAGTATGTAACATCGTTAATTTGACATATGACATTATATTCTTACCATAATTCTAAAGAGTAAATATAGAAAATATAATTGTAAAAAAGAAACCAAATTAATCGAATCAAAACTTGTTGCAGATTGTCAAATCTTTTTTATTGGTTTGAAAACAAAAAATTTAGTTCATCCAAAAATGTGCATTGTCGATTTGTTCAACAGAGAACATTACAATATACCCAACAAAAACATGTCACACAAATTGATTTTGTACACAAAATTAAAAACAAAGAACATAAGAAGAAACAACATGGATGTTATCTACCAAACTGATAATTCTATAAGATTCTATCTGGTTGCTAAAACTAAACAAACCTCAACTTATCCAATAACTCAGATTCTTAATAAAAAAAATTCTTAATAGAAAAAATCATGTACTAACTGAGAGTAGATAGATATTTCAGATGTCAGTAAAGCTTGATTCTCGCTACTGTTAGGGAGAAACAGTAGAGAAATGTGTTGAAATCTGATCAAAGAGAAAACATTACAAAATATGAAATGTCTGGTTCTCATAAAGGATCATGTCTTCTTAGCTTGTTGTTAGCAGCTGCATGTTCACATACCAACTGAATGGATTATGGTGATATACTGTGACGAAGAATCCATCAATGTAGTAGAACTTAGCATTCCCAACTACCAAAAAAGAAACATGTTTCACAAAATCTCAGCAGATTCCAACATATGAAAGTATCAAATCTCATAAAGTAAAATCTTTAAAAAAAGGCAGTAGATGAGATTTATTTTTACCTAGAGCCCAGTACTCATGCATATGCAAGTGTTCAACCTTGTAGCAGCTTGCAGCAGAAAGTTTTGCAATGAGCGACCTACAAAAAAAGGGAGACACGCCTCAATACAACTCAACAGAAGGACATCTTATCTTATTAAGAAAATAATCAAAAGAAAATATAAAGATTGATTGTAACCCTAACCTTTCTCCACCAAGAACACAGGCACGGCAAGTTCTGGTAGGTTTTGACTCACCTCCAAAATAGTGGACCTGGATATAGAACAATAGGTAATAAACAGTCTCTTTTCCCGTTTATATGGACTTAAATCAGAACCAAACACCAATAACTAAACCTAAAGAAGACTCACATTGACACCAGCTGCGGTAGCATCCTTCATTGTCTCTCCCTATTTGTCCTTTCCAATGGATCCCATGTAACTGGTTGCCTAAAGAGTTTGAAGCATCCACTGCAGTAATCAAATAAATTGTAAGGTTAAGCAACAAAGGTACTAACATTTAAAAATAGTTATGAGGATAAGGTTTAACAGTCGTTTACCTGGACCAGTTTGATTGAGTTATGGGTAGCACCTGAAAAAACGAAACCAAATCAAGAAGATATCACAAATTCTTCTAATAATGCACATAAACACCAAATATAGAATAATAGCGCAAGAAGATATGATGAATTTACCTCCAGCAATGTATTCGATTGAACTTCTGCCTCATTTCATCGTACCTAAACAATACCAATTATGATGTGAATTAACAAAAGAGAGTGTGAAAGGTAGCCAACTTAAAATCATGATGATGGCCATCAAACATCCGATGGTTTCATATTCTTGTTTCTCATATACTTACTCTGATCACGAAAGTCATTTAATTACCAACTCAATCAGGGGAAACCTTTCCTTCAATCATAAACGACTTTGCAGTATTATGAAGTTTTTTCTTCACCAAATGATCATACGTATATATAAACGTCAATCCTACAAAACCCAAAAACATGAAACTAAGAAGAAATAAAAATCTGGGAAATGAACAAAATAAGGTCTCATTAAAATACAAAAACAACTTACATCTTGTAAGCTTCCCAGTCACTTGGTTTCCATTCTACATTAAGATTCAGAAACAAAATACCAATTACACTTGGTTTTAATCATCAAACATAGATTTAAAATCTAAACTTAATTAAAAGATAAAAGAAACAAAATACCTTAGCATATACACGATGCTTGAACAAAATTCTTTGCCTTCTTCTCTTCCTCTTATCATCTCTTCGACTTTGTCGACAAAAAGGAAAAAAAAATCTTTAACTCTCCATTTGGGAGAGACGGCGAGAGAGAGTGAGCAGCATAGGCCAAAGAAAGGAAAAAAATATTTTTATTGGTCAACATCGGTCAACGCCGGTCAATATTGGTCAACCCCGGATTCTAATGAACGGTGTAGCGGAATAAGATGGTTGTGATGTTGAGCACATGTCATCATATAGTTGGTATATGTGACCATGCAATACATATATTTCGTGTAGTTGGCAATACATTTTTAAAGTTGGGATGTGTGAGTTATAATCTTTACCATTCCAATGATCTCTCATCTCTTCGCGGCTTCTTATCTCACTATCTCTTCCATTCCAGTTATAATCTTTACCACTCCAATGATCTCTCATCTCTTCGCGGCTTCTTATCTCACTGTCTCTTCCTCTCCACTTATACTCTTTACCACTCCAATGATCTCTCATCTCTTTGCGGCTTCTTCTCTCATTGTCTCTTTCTCTTTCTCTCCACTTATACTCTTTACTATGGGTGTCCAAATGGGTAATCCGACCCGACCCGACCCATACCCACATGGGTTGGAGACTTTCGTGGACGGGTTCAACTCGACCCATTTATTATAATGGGTTGAATTTATATACCCAAACCCAATAATATAAAACCCAATGCCTAAATGGTTTATACGGATTACCCATATATAAATAAAATAAAATAAAATTATTAATATTAAATCCATAACATATTATATAAAATAGAATTATAGAACCAACCAAAGTTTTCAAGCTTAAGAAAATAATATCTAGATATTAAAATAGAAAAACATCCTAAAATTCTAAAGCCAAAAATCCATAAAACCAAAATAATAAGTCATTCTTAATTTAAAATAAAAATCACTCTTAATTTAAAAAAAAAAAAAAAAAAAAACACTTGAATCTTCTTTAGATTATCCAATCAGATTCTACATATTAATATATACATATTAGTTGCAAGAAGAAGATATTTTATATATTAATATATACATATTATATTATATTATATATATTAATTTTGTTTTTTCTGATTAACCCATGGGTAACCCATAACCCTAATGGGTTTACCCTGTTAAACTCACAAACCCATTGGATGAACCCATCAATACCCATTTATTTATATGGGTATAAAAACATAACCCATACCCGTTAAAATAATAGACAAACAGGGTAAACTCATGGGTTTCTACTCATTTTGACACCCCTACTCTTTACCACTCCAGTGATCACTAATCTCTTCGTGCCTTCTTCTCTCGTTGTCTCTTTCACTTCTCTTATACTCTTTACCACTCCAATGATCTATCCTTCTCTTCGCCTCTCCACATTCCATCTCTCTACCTCTCATATCTCTCATATCTTCGCGGCTTCTTCTCACATGATGATGATTTCTAGATGACGTTGTTGTGCTCTTGTGTCTATGCTTATGTTCAGATGGGTCTATAAATGTTGTGCTCCTAAAATTAAACTTAAGATCCTCCACATGGTCTACAAAGGCGCAAACTGCAGGATACTTAAAACAATCACGGTCTTCTCCAACACCTTTGATTTCAACACTTAGAAGATGGTTCCTTTCGGGATTAAAGTAGAAAACATAAAAATGTTTATATGCACTTTCCTTGACCAAAACAATGTAACCTGAAGCAGTCGCCCCAACAACGGTAAGATCGTAGTCAACCTAAACAACTTTATTTTCAGCCCTCAAAGTGTAGGCGTTTTCCAATCATTCCTGCTTCTCGACATCCTCTAGAACACACAAAAATAATTTAAGGGGAAATACATCATAGTCATCATACTCCCACTTAACCACAGCTAATTTACCCTTATAATTTATCAATGTAGTACACAAATGATATCTGCCGCCTCTTAGAGTTAGAAACTTGAACTTCTCAGACCTAACATCGAAGCAACCTAAAAGATGTAATTGATCCTCAGGCTCGTAAGCTATGTAATACAAAATTCCATTGATGCATACCCCTCCATTCCGATCAACCTCATTGAAGGGACATTTGATCTTCCTCCATCCCTCTTTTTCACTTCCTAATGTCAGAATATAGACATTAGGGACTGTTTTATTGTCAACCCAATTGTTTATGGACAGTACCTTGAATTGCCCTCCAATTTGGTCAAACCCTATAAGACCACCGTAATCTCTCTCAGGACCTATTCTCAATTGAGGTAACATCGCAAACTGACCCGTGATAGGGTTACATATCACACCCCCTTCATAATTATCCTTATATGAGAGCCTCATAGTTGGGAAATAGAACAAACCATAGGCATGTCTACACACGACGAAGCTTACGTCTCTAGAGCACTTCGTTTATATGGCCGCTACTACAAGAGACGACGACTTCCCATAATGATTATGAGGCTGAGGCGCCGAGAAGAAAACAGGCGATAGCGACTACAAATGGCGACTACATATGTAGTCGTCATTTTTTGCGACTATGTAGCGACTATGAGGCAATTATTTTACGACCACAAATGTTTGATCGTATATTAGTCGCTTTTTTGCTACTACAGAATATAGTCGGTATTTTAGTCATAATTTAGCGACTTCTTAATGACTATATCGCATACCTAACAAATAGTCGCTAAATAGTCATCAGTTTAGCTACTAACATGCGATTTATGGTAAAAGTTTCCAAATTTAACCATCATTATATATACATACATAAGAAAGTCTAATTGATATAATATATTATAAACTCTAAAACTTATATTATAAGCTCTAAATCTTGAACTTTCAATTCTTAATCTTAGAAATTAATTCATAAACCATAAAATCAAAATTTAAACATTATTATATAGAGAAATAACCTTCACTAGCACTAATCTATGTTTTTCTTCCAAAGTTAGCACCTACTCTCAAATATTCCACATTTAGCACATATTTAATATAATTAAATACTTTTAATTTTAAGAAAACTCTAAAATATCAATATCTTCGATCTCTCTCGTCTTCGCTTTGTTCTCGTCGCCGAAGACCATCTCCTCCGTTCGTTGTCACCAGAGTCTCCATTTCTTCCATCTCCATAGATCCAAGATACCAGTGGCTGCCGAGATGTGTATTTACAATCAAAATCTACATCAAAAACATCTTCATTCACTAGATTCCGATCAACAACCAGAGTTTATTTAAGCTAATCATTCTACGACAGTGTGTGGCGGCGAAGAGTCCTCCGGTGACAACAACAGCGGATGACTTAGAGAAAGTATAGGTGAGTCTGATTGGATATGGAAGGTGTGCTTTGTAACAGTGATTAGCTTTCTAGATGCGCCGCCGTTGATGTTTTTGCTGGAACAAGTAAAAAAAACTTGGCAAATCAATTTGAGAATTTGTTTCATGTTAATGTGTCTTTAAACTAATTGATTTCTTGATTTTTTGGGTTTGGTGATTCACATGTGAAGCTAGGTTTTTAGGAGGTGTTGCTTTACTTAAAGGAATAAATGGATTTTATACAGATGCAACTAAAAAGAGGCCAAGAATTTAATAGATGCGGTTGGGGATTTGTGAGTCGTCTTTTGAATTTTTCTCTCTTACCAGCATGTTCAAACATAATTCTGATCACATTTTTGCATTTTCTGTTCAAAGGCATGTTCCTTATTGGGTTTATGAAGTTTGATTCTCAATCAAAGAGAAGTATTTCATATAATGGATTAAGATCTGGTGAAGTTTATGTGTGTGATTTGTTATCATGTGGTTCTTTCTTTTAGGTGAAAGTTCAAACGTGGGTTGATGGTGTTGAGAATGTGGAGTTTTTTTGGGTTTGGGGCTAGATTTGGGAGGTGGATTGTGTCCAAGGAGAAGAATGCTAACCAGACACACTTTGATTTTGCAAATCCTTGTGATTCTTGTGAACGTCTAGGTGCAAGTATGGGTGTGTACACTAGTAGTTACCATTCCCAAGCTTTTATGATGTTGCATGAATGCTCAGAGTCCAAGGGACCAGTGACATGTGTTCTTCTTTTACTAGTCTGATTGTTTCTTGAAGAAGTTTCAGTCTTAGAACTGTCCCATCCATTTCAGCTAGACAGATTTGGAATGGTTATGTGAGAATGGTAACTGCTAGTGTTATTGTTAGAGGTCTGCTTGCTTATTACTTTGGAATTTCATTCATATATTAATGAATTTAGGAAGGGATCCGTAAATATGATGAAGACCTCTAGATGATTTAGGAAGGGATCCGTAAATATTAGGAAGAGATCCATAAATATTAGGAAGACCTTCCTAAACGGATTTTAGTGTGATGTCTTTGAAATGTTTCTTTACAAGATAGAATTATCTTGTGTCATGTGTTGGAGAAGTGTGTGATATCTTTGATGTGTTTCATTGTAATGTGGGTTTTTTGTTTACATATTGATTTCAGCAAAGAAGAAAGAAACAGTGTATGGAAGTTGAGTATGTTGTTCCAAAAAAGAAACATAGAGTTGATGATGAACAAGCTGTTTCATGGCAGAGCACTTAACATGTTTAAACCAACATGAATTTAAGCAAGAACTCTTTAAAGATGTAATTTTTTTTTAACTATTATTTTATGAAGACCATCATGAATTTCAAGAAGTCATTCCTAGATATTATTGAACTCTTCATAAATTTTAAATTTATGTGTTTCTAAAATATTCTTTGTATATTTTGGATCAATGTGTCAAATATTAGTAGATTACTCCATAGTGAAGGGTAATGATTTCATTTTTGTGCATATTCTAATGTTTGGAAATCTAAACTTTCTTATGAAAGTCATCATGAAGTTCAAAGAAATTCAGTAAATTCTTTCCGAATTTCATAGAATCCTTCCTGAATTTCACACAATCATTCCCGAATTTCATATAATCTTTCATGAAGTTTAGTCACATTTAAAGCAAAGTGCTAACATAAAACATATGAGAATGTTATACATCATACAAGTACCAGAAAATCTAAAAAGGTTTATCAAGCATCATATATGTCTAAACAACAGATAGAGTAAAATTGAATAAAGGAACACAGTCTCATCTACATATATCCAAAATATACATGCATCTTGTATCATCTGCAACATGACATAGCTTAGAAAAATCTTTAACTCCATTTCCTGCAACAAAAATTGAAATCAAGGAATAAATTTCAGGAAAGTTTTCATGAATTCTCAACAATGCTTCCTTAATCTTCAAATGCTACTGAGAAAAACATCAATACACGAGCAACAAACAATAAATTTTCTTAATCTTCAAATGTTACTGAGAAACACATCAATACACGAGCAATAAACAATAAACATGTAACAATCAAAATTATTAAATCCGAAACCATCACAACTTTCCCTACTAACACAAAAAAAAAAGTTAAAAGGACTCTCCCTATTACATTTAATAGAATTCTACTTCGTTGGAAGAGGAAATTGAAGTGAAGCTAGTGATTAGTATCTACAGGGGAATACAATGTACACAACCTTGAACATGAAATTTCATATATGTATCCTATGAAATCATATAATCACTACTAATAATGCTTTGGTTTTATTAGCAAGAAAAAAAAAATCACCACTATAACTTTCTTCAAAGCTACAACCTTGTACACATTATTATACGTTCCTTGCCCAATCTATTCATAATAAAAATCAAAACTTTACATCATTTAGTTAACCCAAAAAACAAAAACTTTTTAATTTAAAGAACTGAGCTTTTAAGGCACCTTATCGAGCTTTTCATATGAGGTAGCACGACGAGGTGTTAAGTATTTGATTGAATCACCATAAGCAGCAATAAGCCACATAGGCCATCCTTTTGAGTCGAACGGAGACTCATACCCAAACGGCGAGATGAGCCGACGGAGATTGGGACCTGTGAATCCTGGGCTATCTCGTCTTCCTGAACGAGAGCTCGAAGATCTCTCCGGTCCTTAGATTCATGCTTTTCACTGACTTAGACTTGATGACTCACATATCCGATTGGGTTCGCCGGTGGAACGTCTTCTACGAATGAATTTGGAATCGGCGGAGAGAGACAAGAGAGAGAGAACAAGATTGTTAAAATCTCACGATTTTGACAATTTTATAGTGTTATTAATATTTTATTTTAATAATATATAATTTTGTGCTAGTTTTGGAACTTTTAATCATGTGTGCTAGTTTTAGAACAAAAACTTAAATTTGTGCTATTTTGATAATCTCCCTATTATATATATATACATAAAACTAAAGTTTAATACTTACATAAGAAAGTCTAATTGATATAACATATTAGAAAATCTAAAACTTATATAATAAACTCTAAATCTTGAAGTTTCAAATCTTAATCTTAGAAATTAATTCATAAACCATAAAATCAAATTATTTACATAATTTAATTTTTCCACAAACTATTTACTTATAAATTTATTTAATTTAGTTATTTCAAAATCTAAAACTAACCCCAAATCCAATTGAATTGAGCTAGGCCCAAATCCAATTACATTCTCTAAACCCATCTTCTTCCTACCCTCGTAGACAAAACCTATATTCTTCTTATCTCCTCTCATTCCACAAAACCCTAAAGCCGCAATCGTCATTCTCTATTCTCAGTCTCTCATCTCAGTCGTCATTCTCAATCGTCATTCTCTCCTCTCTTCTCAATCGTCATTCTCTCTTCTCAGTCTCTCTTCTCAATCATCACACGATGCCTAATCGAGGAAGAAAGAGAAAATTTGTTCGTAATGTTTCTCAGATTCCCGGAGGGTCAAGACTACGGCCTACCAATCTACCCAGTCAGTACAACTTCACGCCGCAGTCCAAGCTCCACCTCCGTAGCAGACACCTGAAGAAGAAGTCCCCATTTTGCCACGACATTCAACGCAATCCCAGATCCGAGACTATGCTCCGCCTCAACAACTATTTCAGGGCTCCTTTACTCGCCAACCTCAACCTCAAGTACGCTGGTCTCCTTCAGAAGAAGTTAACTATAATCCAGCGACTCATGCAACTCTTCAAGATTACCCTCCGCCTTCTCCAGCTTAACGCTCTCAGACTCGTAGTCATCCATCGCATCCATCGTCTCAAGGCAACAACTTCTAAGAAGAAACTGCTGCGGTGTTGCCGGAACTCCAGGAGGACGTGTCTCGGGCTCTAAATGCCCTGCTTCTGGTGCCAAACAGGGATAAGTTCACCACGTTCCTCTCTCCCACACCCGTACCGAATACCCAATGGTATGATTTTTCCTCTTCTCATGTATTGTAATGGTGTTTAGTGAATGTTAGAAGAGAACTTGGTGAGTCAATGTTTTGCAATGGTGTTTTTTGTCTTGTGCGTATGCTTATTGGTTCTTGCAATGGTGTCTTTTGCAATGGTGTCTTATTGCTTATTGTTTTTTTCAATGGTGTCTTTTGCAATGGTGTTTTTTGTCTTTTGCGTATGCTTATTGTTTGTTGCAATGGTGTCTTATTGCTTATTGTGTTTTGCAATGGTGTCTTTTGCAATGGTGTTTTTTGTCTTGTGTGTATGCTTATTGTTTCTTTTGGTTCATGTGTATGGAGGTTTACTCGTGACAAAGGGTCGAAACTTGTTCGGAAGATTACTAAAATTCTTCTAAACAAATTCGAAGGTCCCTTCTACAGCTGGACATGTGTGCCGCGGGACAAACAAGAGAGATACTTCCCTGAGTTTGCGGTAAGGATTTATGTCACATAGCTTTCATACATAGCTTTACATGTCTTCTTATCACTCACAATAGCTCCTTTTTTTCTAGAAAACCCACACCTGGGATCCTTTGATAACTGGGACTGTTCAAGCTTATTTTGAGGAAATCTGTCAAAAGCGGATCAAAGACATGGTTAGCACTGTGAGGACTAGTCGAGTTCAACCAAACTGGATTGGAAACACTCTCTGGGTTACGATGGAGGATTACTGGGACACTTAAGAAGCACAATAAAGGAGTAAAACCTACTCTGATGCCCGTATGTCTGACCGTAACGGCCTAGGTCCTCACGTCCACCTCTCAGGGCCAAAGTCGTATCGACAGCTTCAAGACGAAATGGTTAAGTAGCTGTTATTTTTGACCTTTTCAATTCTTACATAGCTGTTATTTTTTTAGTTAATCTCCGTTTCTTTGCTAACATTGCAGGTTGAGGAATTGGGAAGAGAAGTCCGACTTGGTGAGGTTTTTATCAAGGCACATACAAAGCCTGATGGTACATATGTTGATCGGAAGGCATAGAAGATTGCATAAACATATGAGAAGACTGTTCAAGAGAGGTTGTCTCGGCTCAAGGCAGAGTCTTTTGCTGTGTCAGATGGAGAATCACAGCCACGGGACCTCACAACAGAAAAATATACAGAAATTTTCCTTCAGGTTATTTTCGGAAATTTATAGTCTTGGAGTTTAATTTGTCATCATCTAATCTTAACTTTTCTCTTATTTTCAAGTCCACTGAGAAGGATTCAAGAGGAACACCTTATGGAGTTGGAAGCCTCAAGGACTGCCTTGTCAATGGAAAGCATAAGCAAGCATGTGTCTCTTCTACCTTTGTGGCTCTCGAAGAACAGTTGAAGGAAGCTCAACACATGATAGAAGAACAAGCTGCTCAACTGCAGCTGCGTGATGCAGAAATTGCTGCGCGTGAAGCTGAGCAATCCAAAGTTATTGCTGCCTAGAAGGACAAGATTGACCAATTCTCCATCTGCGGTTTCAGAATTTTGTTGCAAACTATTCAGCTAAAGAGACAACCACTGAACCTCTTCCCCAAAATGATCCAACTCCAACTCCATCAACATCTGCTTAATAGGTTTATCTGTCTTAACTCTTTTTGGATGAACTCAATCTCACTCTTTTCGGATGAACTCTATCTCACTCTTTTGGATGAACTCATTGCCACTTTCAGATTGTGTTTATGACCTTTTTTGTTTTCTGTAACTTGAACATGATGTATTTCTATATATCAATATTTTGATATTATGTCTTTCCAAATTCGAATCATTCAATTTAAATTGTTATACAAGAATGAAAGGAAGAGGATAAAGGGAAATTAGTATATGCAACATTCAGATTCTGAAATCAAAAATCAGTGGCCGAATAGTCGTAATGTAGTTTCTAAATAGTCTCCTCAAAGTCACTAAGATAAGTGACTATATAGTGACTAGGAAACGCATAGTCAATACTTAATCACACTATAGTCGTAAAACAGTCACTAATTTAACGACTATGAGACGACGACCTTATGACAATATGATGACTACAGTATTTGGTCGTAGAGTAGTCGCAAAAAGACAAATATATATACAACTACATTAATTAGCGACTCTCAATCTCCGACTACTTGCGTTAGTCGCTAATCGCCTATTTTCTTGTAGTGAGAAGCTATACTCACCTCCTTTTACGACCCCAACTAGGAGACGTGGACGAGTTGAGGACCTGGTCAAGAACAACTTGGTGAAATATGGTCTGTGAAGCATTGACCGCCATAGCTTTGACAAGCATTGATGATGATGCTGCTGCAATTCGTGAGAAGATTTGATCAGTTACGACGGTTTGTAAAATTTGCAAAGCCATCGTATCATTCGCCTCTGCTTCTTCTTTGAGCTTCTTTGCTCTTGCAGTTTCAGGGGTTTCTCCCTCTTGCACCGGTCTAACCGGCACGCCTTCTTCAACCACCGACCATAGTTTTCTGGTTTGAAATATGGTTGTCATCTTGATGCTCCAGAAGTCGTACTTCTCCCCATTGAATATAGGGATCACTTGATGTGAGGAGCCTTGCATCGTCTCTGCTTTTCGCTGATGACGATATGATCTCTCTTGTTCTCTCTTTTAGTGTTTTCTCTCTGGTCCTCTCAATCGCAAAGCTCTGATACCATGTTGATGTTTTGTGTTTGTGTATTTACGATGATGAAAAGCAGAATAAGAAAGTAATACTTTTATTGATCTGAAATTTGAATGTATTACAGACTCGATTGTATTGTGTTAAAAAGACTCGATCTATACTTATATGAACCGAACCATTGTGTTGTGTGATAACAGACCAGACACAACACTTTGATCAAAGACACAACTGTAAAATAGAACAACTTGTGTCCCTTAATCAAATAACTAACTTATATAAATGTGTTGTGTTATGTCAATGTGTTATGTTATGTAAATGTGTTGTGATGCGAGATTTGATTACGCTTCAACAATAATAACAATCTTCTAATAGATCATGATTAGAGTCTCTTAAAAAGTCATGTCTAAAGTAAAAATTGGATCCAGTTTCAATTGTGTAGTTATTAATTTTCTCTTCAGTGACATGCCTGCAAAAAAAAAATTAAGCGTCTCTTAGCTCACAGCTCTAAAATCTCTCTAGTTAAGAACTTTTCTTTTCATTCACTCGATTGCACTCGAATTGAATGATAGACAGTTGCAAAGGTGGTTACTTCTTCTAAATCCTCAATGTTAATGACTTTAAATGAAAAGTAAAATAGACAGAATCTTAATTAAAACACAATGTCATAAGAATTTGATACGAAGTACCACTTGTATCAAACAGAGAGATTTTTTAGAACAGAAGAGATATGGAATTGAAAAAAATTACAGGTAAAAGAACATAAACACATAAAGGCATATATAACCTCTCTCTTTATCTCTTCTCCTCATCTTCTACTCTTTATCACTTCAATGATCTCTGCCTCTCCTCATGCCTGTAAACCTTGTATCTCGTTATATATTATACAGAAGGAGTTACAGCGTGATATATATACAAGAGTCGAAGAAGAGGTACTACTCTAGGGTTAGCTAAGTATGGAAGGTAATATACAAGGTAATGATATATGTCAGAAGTAATGGTGTGATACTATCATATCCTTGACATGATATGATCGTATCCTTAACATCCCCCCTCAAGATGGAGGGGCTGATGTCACTCCTATCTTGCTTCGAAGTGCTAGGAAACGGTGACGCGTCAGTGGCTTTGTGAGGGCATCTGCAAGTTGATCGGTTGTGTGAACATGTGCAACACGAAGGAGGCCTTGTTGAACTTGTCCCCTGATGAAGTGGTAGTCGATAGCAATATGTTTCATCCTTGAGTGGAACACTGGATTGGCGCAAAGGAACGTCGCACCAACATTGTCACAGTATATCACTGGCGGTGCTGTTCGATTGATCCCAAGCTCAGACAAAAGATTACAAATCCAGCTTAGTTCAGCAGCTGTGTTGGCCACAGCTCGGTACTCAGCCTCAGTTGAAGATCGAGCAACACCGTTCTGTTTCTTGGCAGACCAAGAGATAGGGCTCTTACCAAGATAAACGATATAGGCATTTGTTGACACATAATCATGTGAATCTCCTGCCCAGTCAGCATCAGAGTAAGCGTGTAAAGAGAGAGGATTGTTAGCGGAGAGATAGATACCGTGAGTCGGTGTCCCGGCAAGGTATCGAAGGACTCTCTTGGCCGCTTGCCAGTGAACATCAGTGGGTCGATGCATGAATTGAGACAGGCGATTCACCGCAAAAGCTATGTCAAGTCTTGTAAAAGCAAGGTACTGGAGACTACCAACTAATTTGCGATAAGGTGTGGGATCAGAGAGTGTAGTACCAGAGGTGAGCGTGATTTTAGGAGACGATGCCATAGGTGAGCTAACAGCATTGGCGGCAGTCATGTCATATGTGTGAAGGAGGTCAACAATATATTTGCGTTGTGAGAGATGAAGTCCTTTGCTTGTGCGATGGGCCTCAATACCAAGGAAGTAATTGAGGTCTTCGGGGTCTTTCACGGAGAACCTGTCAGCCAAGAGTTTGAGAACGCGTTGAATGTGTGCTCCATTGCTTCCCGTTACGAGGATGTCATCGACATATACTAGGAGGTAGACGTAGTCCTTGCCATGACGAAGAACGAACAGAGACGTATCTGCACGTGAGTTAACAAAGCCGACACTTACCAGATAGTTCCTTAACTCAGTGTACCATGCACGAGGTGCCTGTTTTAAACCGTATATTGCTTTGCGAAGACGACAAACGTGATTTGGGAAATCAGAGTTGACAAAACCAGGTGGTTGTTCCATATAGACTTCATCTTCAAGAGTACCTTGGAGGAAGGCATTGTTGACGTCGAGCTGTTTTATAGGCCATGACTTTGAGACTGCAACATCCAGCACCAAACGAATTGTTGTTGATTTTATCACCGGGCTAAATGTTTGTTCATAATCTCTACCTAGTTGCTGAGAGTAACCTTTGGCAACTAGTCTTGCTTTGCACCTGCCAAGAGAACCATTAGAAAGAAATTTGTTTTTAAACAGCCATTTGCATCCAACAACATTAAAGTGGCGTTGACGAGGGACAAGATCAAGTGTTTGGTTTCTTGCGAAGGCATCAATTTCAGTTGACATGGCTCCTCGCCATCTTTTATCTTTGAGCGCCTGGTTCACTGTTGTTGGTTCAGGCGGTATATGGCGGGAGAGGGCAACAGAGAGATTGAGTTTTGTTTTGGGTTTCGTAATGTGGTTTTTCCGACGAGTTTGCATTGGGTGTTGATTAGTTGGAGCAGGTTGTGGGACGAGGTCAGGGATGGGTTGAGGTTGAGTCGGGATGGTCGGGATCGGGTTTGGAGGAGAAGGAGTCGGGATTGGTTGAGCTGGTGACGGAGTCGTACTTGATGGTGCCGGAGTTGGGACGAGGACATTTGTTTGAGGGTTTGAGGTATTAGAATTTGGAGTGGGCTTGGTTGTTGGGCCTTTAGTTGTTTGTCGTCGTTGGTATTGTCTGAGTTGGGCTGGTGGATTGGATTGAGATTTTTGTGGTTGTTGTTGACGTGGGCTGGGCTCGACTGTTACACCCTCATGATCCATATTCTCGATTGTTTCCGTAGGTATTGTCCGATGATTGTCTGATGGCGGAGATCCTGGTAGCGGCGGCGGTTGCGTTACGAGTGGCGGTGGTGTGGGATTGAGTGGAGGAAAATGTGTCATTTGTGAAGAGGAGAGACGAACTGCTGAGGGTTGAGGAAAAGACGGGGATGTGGAGGCCGATACTGTTGGCGATGAGAACGAATTACGCATTGGGAAGCTCTGTTCATCAAACTTTACATGCCGGGAGACGTAGATACGACCAGAACTAGGTTGCAGGCAGAGGTAGGCACTCTGAGTTAGAGAGTATCCCAAGAAAACACATGGAGTTGAGCGATTCTCTAACTTGTGTGTGGTGTAGGGGCGTAGCCATGGGAAGCATAGGCATCCAAACACGCGTAACTTGTCGTAGTTAGGAGGCGTACCAAATAACCGTTGTAAGGGATTGGCCATGTTGATCACAGGAGTTGGAAGACGGTTGATAAGGTAGACGGCTGTAGAGAACGCATACGTCCAATATTTGTGGGGAAGACCAGCATGTGTGAGGAGGGATAGTCCAGTTTCAACAATGTGACGGTGCTTTCTTTCCGAGACTCCATTGTGCTCAGGTGTGTGTGGTGGGGAGGTAAGATGTGAGATTCCATTGCTTGCAAGGAACTGTCGGAGTGCTAAGAACTCACCACCATTGTCAGAGTAGAGGGTTCCAATGCGTTTGCCAATTCTGTTCTCAACGAGAGCTTTGAATGTGACGAATGTGTCTCTAACTTGGGACTTGAGCTTCAGTGGGTATATCCAGGTATAGCGAGTGTAATGATCAACAAGGACTAAGTAGTATTTAAAGTTGTCAACAGAGATTACGGGTGAGGTCCATACATCAGAGAAGATAATTTGGAGAGGATAAGTGGAGACAAGAGAAGTTTGTGAAAAAGGAAGTTTATGGCTTTTATTGATAGCACAATCAGTGCACAACATAGTCTGTGAATCTGATTGGGAATAAGGAAGAGAAAAATTTGAAACAACTGTTTGAAGAATAGGGTGAGAGGGATGGCCTAAACGAGAGTGCCAGTCTTTGAGAGATGGTTTTGAGGAAGAGGTTGCAAAGAAGGATGTGATGGTGGATAGAGACACCGGCCACTCGTAAAGCTCACCATTAGTTTTGCCGCGGAGTAAGGGGACCCCCGACATCAGATCCTTCACCTGAAAGTACCAAGGGAAAAATTCAACAGAGACCATGTTAGAGTTGCAAAGTCGATATACTGAGATGAGATTTTTATGTATATTTGGTACACAAAGGACATTTTTGAGAGTTAAAGGTTTAGAGGAAGAGGGTAAGGACAGTGAACCAGTGTGAGATATCGGGATGCTAGAACCATCACCAATGAGGACCGAATCATCACCATGATACGGTTGATGCATCGCCAGGTTACCAAGGTCACTTGTCATATGGTGAGTGGCACCACTGTCAAGGATCCACGGGTTGGTCATTTGTTGATGTCCCAAGGCCAGATTTGCACGTGGTTGCCAAGGTCGAAATGGTGATGGGAGGAGTCCATTGTAGGAGCCGTAGGATGATTGCTGTTGGAATTGTGAGCAGCGTTTGGCACTGTGCCCAAACGCACCACAAATCTGACACTTGCCTTGGTATCCCTTGGTGACACGATTATCCTGTCGTGTGGAGTTCTGATTGTGTTTGTTGTTGGACCATGGCTGACGAGGTCGAAAGGATTGTTTTCCTGAGTTCTGCGACGAACGAGTAGTAGCAGCATGAGCAGATATTGGACCAGTGGTGACATTGGACAGTGCGACCGCAAGGAGCTTGGCTTCTTTGTTGATGAGCTTCTCATGAACTTCGATGATGGAGGGAGGAGTCTCGCGACCCTCAACTTGATCAATGACGGACTTGTAATCATCTGGGAGTCCACCAAAGATGAACTCAAGTTGTTCTTCATGAGCAAGCGGCTTACCAAGTAGAGCGAGTTGATCGAAGCGAGTCGTAAGGGACTGCATATATTCATCAACGGATTTGTCTCCTTTGACGGCTTGCTTAATTTGCAGACGCAGCTGTTGGATGTGTCCCCAACTTGGATTGGCATAGGTTGCAGAGATTGTCTTCCACATCTCGGCAGCAGAGGTAGTTTTGGAGACGAGGGGTTGTAGAGAGGGAGACAGAGTGCCAAGAAGGCCACTGTAAATTAGCTTATCTTGACGTCGCCATGTTACATAGGCTGGATTTGGTGTTGGCGGATCAGTGTTGGGTAACGTCTGATCGGGTGGAACGGAGGAGCCATCGACGTAGCCTGCAAGATTGTATCCATCAAGTAGGGAATGGACCTGGAGCCGCCACGTCATGTAGTTCGTGGAAGTGAGTTTTGTGATGTTCATCATGTTGATGTTGAGGAGACCATGAGCATCAACAGCTTCAGCAATAGCAGCCATGGAGAAACAGAACAGAAAAACAGAGAGCAGATCGGAGAGAAGAATAAAGAGCAAGACGAAGAACCGAGAAAGAGAGAAGAAAAGAAAAACAAGAAGGAAAAAAAAAAATATTTAGAAGGGTATCGATGTGGCTCTTGATACCATGTAAACCTTGTATCTCGTTATATATTATACAGAAGGAGTTACAGCGTAATATATATACAAGAGTCGAAGAAGAGGTACTACTCTAGGGTTAGCTAAGTATGGAAGGTAATATACAAGGTAATGATATATGTCAGAAGTAATGGTGTGATACTATCATATCCTTGACATGATATGATCGTATCCTTAACAATGCCATCTCTCTATCTCTAATCTCTTTGCGGCTTCTTCTCTCACATGATGATATTTTCTAGATGACTTTAATCATCCTCTAAAAGAGACAGAGCATCAAAATTGTTATTACTCTCAAACGTACGACGATCTTGTCCCCGCTGAGTAACTGTCCTCACTTGAAGATCTTCTCTCAATGATGTTGATGTGCTCCTTGGTCTATGCCTCTGTTCTGTTGGGTTTATAGATGTTGCCTTCATAATATTAAACTGAAGATCCTCCACATGTTCTACAAAAGCGCAAACTGTATGAGAGTGAAACCATCTATAGTCTTCTCCAACACCTTGGATTTCAACTCTTAGATGAGTGTTCCTTTCGGGATCGAAGTAGAAAACGTAAAACGGTTTACATGCATCATCCATCGCCAAAACAATTTCACCTGAAGCAGTCACCCCAACAACGGAAAAATAACTGCCACCCTTGACGAGTATATTATCATCCCTCAAAGTGTAGGCATATGTCGACCATTGCTGTTTCTCCACATCCTCTAGAACCGTCAAAAATAACCGAAGGCAAAATCGACCATCATTATTCAAATTGATCACACCTAGTTTACCCTTACAGTTTACCAATCTAGTAGAGGCTTGATAATTGCATTTTGGGTGTAGATTTAGAAATTTGAATTCCTCAGACCTAACATCAAAACAACCTATAACATATATCCTATCATCATTATCGTAAGCTAGGTAATACAAAACCCCACTAATGCATATCTCTTCACCCCGTAAATGATGGCTGATCAAGGGAGTTTGGATCTTCCTCCATCTCATGTTTTCAGTTCCCAATGTCAGAATATAATGAACCTTTTCATCATTAACAAAATTATTCAAAGACAATACCTTGTACTGCTTGCCAATATGATCAAACCCTAAAATCTCATGATAGGTTCTGGACGGTAATATCTTCAGTTTAGGTAAGATCGCAAACTGCCTCGTGGTAGGGTTACATATCACACGCTCTGTGTCCTTATCCTTACTTGACATCTGCATACCAGGGAAATAGAGCAGACCAGAGACATACTTACAATCGTAGCATGTGTCTCTACCGAACTTCATTTGATAATCGGCGTATACAACAGATGAAGACTTCTCATATGGATTCTGAGGCTGAGACGACGAGAAGAAAAAATGCTCACCGTCTTGGTAGATCCCGATTAAGAGACGTGGACGACGAGCCGAGGATCTGGTGAAGAACAACTCGGTGAAATATGGCTTGCGAAGCATGGACTCCCATAGCTTTGACACGCAGCGAAACCTATCGGTTGATTTTGCAGGCAATCTCGAGAGTATGTCAAGAATGAGATCAATAGGGAGGCGATCTGAGTTTTCTCCTTTGTTCATTGTTTGTTGTATTTGCTAACCAGACGGGGAAAACAGAATTGACAAAAACTCTCAGAAATTATATATGGAAATAGTCGGCAATATCAAGGTCGGGGCTAGTTAACCTAAAGCCCAAGAAACATGGGCTTTAACTTTCTAAAGATGTATGTATATCAATTTTTATTTTCTTTTAGTATTGTTTGAAAATTATTTGAAAGGTTTACTATGTATCTTTATCTTATTGGTACGTATCTGTTTGATTGATAGAATGGTTTCTTGTTGTTTCTTTCACGCCAAGCAACACCATCAATTTTTCAATGAGGATTATGGGCTTGGTATAGCAGCAATAATTACGATGTTATGATCATTGATGGTGGAAATTTCTACATCTTTGTCTAATTAAAGACCTAAACCATAAAAAATGTCAAACTTGTGCTTTGTCACTTATATGTATTCAACTTTAGAGCAGTCAATGATAATAAGTATGAGTTAGTTTTTGTTTGACATTGGATATGCTTTATATAAGACAAGATATTACACACGATATTTGTTACATGAAGCCAATTAAGAAAATTCTCAAAAGTGGAAGCAAAGGATAAATTTAGCTTTGATCCATACAGCAGGAATAAGTATGGATCAAAGCTAAGAAGCAGAGTAGATAAGAATAGGTTGTTCCAGCAACCTTTGTTGATCATTGTTGATTCTTGCATAGTTGCTTCATGTTTGGGATCTCTCTCTCAATTAAGTTAGAGTCTATGAATCTGCATTCTCTCAAGATAGTGGCATTTACGTTTTTTTGTTTGCTCTGTTTGCTATTTTTTTTTTCATTCATCTTTGTTCTTTAGACTAATTAAACTCGTATGACTAAACTTTCAAAAAGACATAAGCTTCAGTGTTGGCTTTATTCTCTTCTTGTTAATTATTTCGGTATAATCACTAATTATTAAAAACTGGATTCTGGATTTTTGCGAAAAATTGCATGTTGGGAAGATTGAGAATAAGCTAAAGTTTACGTGCATTGGCATCGAAAATTTCTAAAACACATAATTTCCTAAGCAGCAGGGGATCGAAAATTTTCATACCCTGTTCGTTGATATATCATGGTTTTTATGGTTTTTAACCATGATATAAGGAGTCTTTTAGAGTCTTTTGATTTGTTTTCTAAGATGTTTTTGAATCTTTACAGGTTTTCTAGGATTTTGGCATGAAAGGAGCGAAATGGAGCAATTTGGATCGTTTTGGAGCATAAATCTCGGATCAAAGCATGGGCATCGATCGACACTGCCTTAGCATCGATCGACACCCTTCTCTGCCGACTCAGAAGCCAAATTTGGAAGTTTTACAAAGTTGGCCAAAGTTTTCCATATTTGCAACATAAGTCCCTGACGTGTTTTAGGACATATATATATAGTTTTTAGGTTTTTCAAACCCAAAAGTTATTTTCTAGCAAGTTTTATTTTCTGCAACCCTGTGAGATTTGGAGAGCTTTGGAGAGAGAGAGATCAGATCTGCTTTGAGAGAAGAATTTCTTGAACTCCTTTTTACTCTTTTAATCTCTATTGCTTATTATTCAGAATTATGTTTTGTTCTTCATTGATTATGTCTGAGTAGTTTGCTTGTTAGGTTCAGGGTTTTTCTTAGGGTTTTTATGAATTATTAGATCTGTTTATTTAGGATTCATTATCTTGCTAGATCTTCATCTTAGGTTGTTCTTCATATTAATCCTTGATTGGCCATCTAGAATTAATATTTTAGGAAAATAAATTGATATGAGAATATAATTGATTTTCCTGATAAAACCTTTTGATGAGCAAAATTATTTCTTGCAAAGAGATTTGATTTAATAATTTTGTGAACAATCTAAACCTGATTTTATTGCTGATTTTTAACCTAGAATTTTACAAAGAGATTTGGATTTTCTGGTTTTAAATTTAGATATTATTTGCAGTGAGAACTGATTTAATTTACAAAAGTGTTTAGAGTTCTAGATCTGTTCTTAATTGTTTGAATCCTATTTATTTCCTGATTTAATATTTCATAATTACCTGAGAAATTCCCTAGGCCTAGCTTTTTGATCTATTGAATTTACAACAGTTTTTAATTTAATATTTTGCATTGCTTTAGTTTTAATTCAATTTAATTTGTTTAGCATAATTATAAAACTCTATAATTTATTGTGTAGTCTTGAGTCCTTGTGGAATTCGACCCCTAAGTATTACAGTGATCTCTTAATTTGAGAGAGTATGCTCATTCGTAATCTGAGTTTCTCTAACACAATGAAGTATTATTTACTTGTATTTTTGAGAGACCAAATTAAGTAAAATGCCTGCAAAGAGAAAGAAGAGTATCATAGCAAAGAACAAATGATGTGTCACGGACAAAAAAAATCTCACAGATCTCTAACGTCTATAAGTAATTAAAGAACGTAAACGCATAGAACAAACTGCAAGCCCTATTGCTGTAACCAACCCCCTTGTCTCATTGTCTCCTTCTCTTTCTCTCCTCTTATTATACTCTTTAGCACTCCAATTATATATCTTTCTCTCCGCCTCTCCACATGCCAACTCTCTTCTCTTCGCGGCTTCTTCTCTCATTGTCTCCTTCTCTCTTCTCTTCGCGGCTTCTTCTCTCATGGTCTCTTTCTCGTCCTCTCCAGTTATAATCTTTACCACTCCAATGATCTCTCATCTCTTCGCGGCTTCTTATTTCACTGTCTCTTCCTCTCCAGTTATACTCTTTACCACTCCAATGATCTCTCATCTCATCGCAGCTTCTTCTCTCATTGTCTCTTTCTCTTCCTCTCCAGTTATACTCTTTACCACTCCAATGATCTCTCATCTCTTCGCGGCTTCTTCTCTCATTGTCTCTTTCTCTTTCTCTCCACTTATACTCTTTACCACTCCAATGACCTCTCATCTCTTCGTGCCTTCTTCTCTCATTGTCTCTTCCACTCCTCTTATACTCTTTACCACTCCAATGATCTCTCCTTCTCTTCGCCTCTCCACATTCCATCTCTCTACCTCTCATCTCTTGGCGGCTTCTTCTCATATGATGATGATTTCTCGATGAAGTTGATGTGCTCCTGTGTCTATGCTTCTGTTCTGGTGGGTTTATAAATGTTGTGCTCCTAAAATTAAACTCAAGATCCTCCACATGGTCTACAAAGGCGCAAACTGCTTGATTCTTAAAACAATCACGGTCTTCTCCAACACCTTTGATTTCAACACTTAGAAGATGGTTCCTTTCGGGATTAAAGTAGAAAACATAAAAAGGTTTATATGCAGTTTCCTTGACCAAAACAATGTCACCTGAAGCAGTCGCCCCAACAACAGAAAGATCGTAGTCAACCTGAACAACTTTATTGTCAGCCCTCAAAGTGTAGGCGTATTTCGACCATTCCTGCTTCTCGACATCCTCTAGAACCCACAAAAATAATTGAAGGGGAAATACATCATTGTCATCATACTCCCACTTAATCACAGCTAATTTACCCTTATAATTTATCATTCTAGTACACAAATCATATTCGCCGCCTCTTAGAGTTAGAAACTTGAACTTCTCAGACCTAACATCAAAACAACCTATAAGATGTAATCGATCCTCAGGGTCGTAAGCTATGTAATACAAAATTCCATTGATGAATACGTCGTTGGATCTTCCTCCATTATCATCCTCGTTGAAGGGACATTCGATCTTCCTCCATCTCTCGTTTTCACTTCCTAATGTCAGAATATAGCGGGCCATCTTATTGTCAACCCTATTGTTCATGGACAGTACCTTGAACTGCCCTCCAATTGGGTCAAACCCTATAAGGCCACCCCCGTCTTTGCACGTTTCGAGAGGTCCTAATCTCAATCGAGGCAAGACGGCAAACTGTCTTGTGGTAGGGTTACATATCACACCCGCTCCATCCTTGTCCATATTTGAGATTTGCATAGATGGAAAATAGAGCAAACCAGAGACATATCTACACATGACTACGCTTACGTCTTTAGAGCACTTCATATGAAAATCAGCGGCTACTACAAGAGATGACTTCCCATAATGATTCTGAGGCTGAGGCACCGAGAAGAAACTCCACTCATGATCTTGGCGGAGCCCAACTAAGAGACGTGGACGAGTCGAGGACCTGGTCAAGAACAACTTGGTGAAAGATGGCTTGTGAAGCATTGACCGCCATAGCTTTGACACGCAGCGAAACCTCTCAATTGACTTTGTAGGCAATCTAGAGAGTATTGCAAGAATGAGGTCATTAGGGATGGAATTTGAGGTTTCTTCGCTATTCATGATTTCTGTATTCGCTTTTATCGAGTTTAGACGGAGAACTCACAAACTGCAGAGACTCTAAATTTATAATATATGGAAGAATGTAGTCAAGTTAAAGTCGGCGCTAAAACGCTAACCTAAAGCCCAAGAAACCTGGGCTTTAACCATCTAAAAGTATAATAATATTCTCTTAACGTTGGAGTGGACACTATTGTTTCTTTCACCTCAAGCAATATATATAATCAACTCGCTAGTAAGGAATATTATCTGCTAGCTTTAACAACAGGAAGAAAGAAACTAGTACTGTACTACACCTACACCTCGGTCTACTTAAAGACATAGACCACAAAAATTGTTCAAACATGAACTCGCCGAAGAGAAGTATATGATTGGTTTAGCAGAAAGAAGATTAAATTTAATTAAGTTGTGGAAAAAGTACTTCAAGACAAAGGGTCGTTCAAGCCACCAATCGGATCGGAAGATTAAATCCAAATATCCAACTTATGTCTCAGCTTTTGGTGATCTCTGACTTACACTGCAAGAAACACTTTTGGTGCAGCCTAGAAACCTCTTACCCAAAGCCATTTTGTGTTTCCTGAAACTATGTCTTCACTTTTAATCTGTATTTTTGTACACTGTCGCTGATTAAATAAAATGGAAGAAAGAAGCGTTTCTTATAATCTCATACGCAGAGATGTTACTGGTTCAGCAGAAGCGATGCTAAACCGAGAAAATTCGTTATATGGTATTTGCAGAGTAAATAATACTGTAATAAGTTGTTACAGCCAGCAAGCTTTATTGGTCACTCTTGATTCTTGCATGAGATAAGAGTCTATGTATGAATCTGCATTCTTTCAAGATAGTGGCATTTACCTTTTCTGTTTGCTCTGTTTTCTATTTGTTTCATTCATCTTTATTCTTTAGGTCTCAATTTCTTTCCCTAATTTTTTCATAAACTCATATATATGACTAAACTTTCGAAAGACATAATTTAAGCTTCAGTGTTGGCTCATTAGATTTTAATTGATGTTAAAAGGTTCTCAGGCATATAAAACATCTACAGAAGAAAGGATCTCGATGAAATCAAATTCGTATTGAAAAAACTGATTTTGTGTGAGCAAACAAAAAATAACACATAAAAATTGGTATCCTATAACGAGTTCTTATATCTGAGTGTCTCTAATACAATCGCTTAGGCTTGGGCATTTGGGTAACCTATTCGAGTTTAGGTATTATCTGATTGGGTTCGGGTAAACCGGTTAGAAAAATAGAATCTATTGGGTATTTTTCAATACATGGGTTCGGTTCAGTTTGGGTACTATCAGGTTCAGATCGGTTTGGGTTACAAATTTTAGAACCCGATTATTATCTGAACCACCTGGTACTCGAAAAAAATCTTTAAAATTAATTAAATTTAAATAAATTAAGCTAAATATATATTGACTTATATAACAAATGATTTTAGATATTTTGATTATTTTTGATATTTAAGTATAAAACTAATAGAAATATTCAAAAAATTTATTATTATTTTGGATAATTGAATTACATTAATAGTAAATATTTTAAATATGTTTATATGTTCGGGTTTGATGTGTACCCAAACGTATACTGGGTATTACCCAACTCTAATCCGAATCTATGGATATTGGAAAATAAAATCCAATAGAGTTTTATAGGCAGACATGTATCCAACCCAAATCCGGTTTTTCGGATTAGGTTCTGGATTGGATAATTCGGGTACAGTTTTATGCCCAGGCCTACAATCGCTAATTGAAGTATTTATTTACTTGTATTTTTGGGAGTCCAAATTAAGTAAGAGTCTCTTTCTGATCTCATAGCAGAGAACAAATGGTTAAGAACAAATGATGTGCCACGGACCAATCTCTCTTGTTAAGAACTACTTCTTTTTATGGGAAAATGATAGATAGACAGTTCTAAAGGCCGTTACTTCTTCTAAATCCATAAGTGTTAAATGTCATTTAAACGAAAATTATAACAGACAGGGTCTTAAAACCCCTTAAAACACAATATCAGAAGGAACTTCTTTGATTTTTTTAGCTGACTTAGGAGCAGTCGTCTTTAAACCAATAATTTCATCATAATCTAAAACAAACAGAGTAAACATATATAATCTCATCATCATGTAGATTTGATTCGTAATTAAAGAACGTAAAAGCATAGAAAAAACTGCAAGCCCTATTGCTTTAACCTACCCCTTGACTCCCCTTCTCTCATTGTCTCTTTCTCTTCCTCTCCTCTTATACTCTTTACCACTCCAATGAATCAATGATCTCTCATCTCTTCATGGCTTCGTCTCACATGATGATAACGTTGATGTGCTCATGTGTCTATACGCTTCTATCTGGTGGGGTTTATAGATGCGGTGCTCCTAATATTAAACTGAAGATCCTCTACGTGGTCTACAAAGACGCAAACTGCTTGATACTTACTCCAATCATGGTCTTCTCCAAGACCTTGGAATTCAACACTTAGAAGATGGTTCCTTTCAGGATTAAAGTAGAAAACATAAAAAGGTTTGAATGCAGTTTACTTGACCAAAACAATGTCACCTGAAGCAGTTGCCCCAACAACGGTAAGATTGTAGTCAACCTGAACAACTTTATTGTCAGGCTTCAAAGTGTAGGCGTATTCCGACCATTCCTGCTTCTCGACATCCTCTAGAACCCACAAAAATAATTGAAGGGGATATACATCATTGTCATCATGGTCCTCATAGTTCCACTTAATCACACCTAACTTACCTTTATAATTTATCAATGTAGTACACAAATGATATCTGCCGCCTCTTAGAGTTAGAAACTTGAACTTCTCAGACCTAACATCGAAGCAACCTAAAAGATGTAATCGATCCTCAGGCTCGTAAGCTATGTAATACATAATACCATTAATGCATACCCCTCCATTCCGATCAACCTCGTTGAAGGGACATTCGATCTTCTGATACAATAAAACTCACAAATGAAATCGAACCACGAAACAATCGAGACAGTAACTTGAATCGACGTTCATAAAACGCAGAATCAACTTCTCATGTCAGAATCCATGGAAGGATCTCAATCTAACAATGAGGAATCACACACACAAGTCACAAAAGAAGAAGAAGTTTACAATCTCAGATATTTTTCTTGTTAGTCTCTGCAACTGATCTCCCGACTCATATATCGTTCTTGCTCTCATCTTCCCTCAGCCAATTAACCGCTGCCAACGAATCAATCATTGCCTCCACCAATCATATTCTTTCATTCTTCCACGTCAGCTCACTCTTCCCATTTCCTGTATCAAATCTCCCCCCTTCAAACAACCATGCCTACATGGTTGAGAGAATGGAAATCCCTCCAGGATCCCAAACTCGGTAGTCAAGGCTCGATGCTCTGCTTTTGAAGTCTCCAAACAGAGAGCTTGTAGACCTTATTGTCTTGAATTTAAACCTCCAATCCTTGCCTAACTTGGTCTTTCCCAAAGTTGAAACACAACTGTTGAACCACCATCGCTTGGAAAACTTAATCTCTTTGTTTCTCAGCACTTCGTGAATGATCAAACTGGTTTGCAACAACTTTTCCTTCACCATTATAATCTGATCATACACAGGTTCTCCATGACAATGATCAAACCTCATGTTAATGCCAAGATCTGAGACATAAAAAACTTGGTTGTAGTCTTGCTTGACGTCCTCTTTCTTAGATCTGACTTTAAACCTCCAACACTTAAAACCATTGTCCCTCTTCATCTTTTGTTGTACCACTAGAGAACATTGGTCAAATAAGTGAGATGCTCCATGTTTAACCGCCCCATATGTTGGTTTTCCGCAACAGTCAGCTCCTTCCAAGAGATAACATGTGATCTTTCTTCTTGCAAAACAAATATCCTCCGGCAGTTTCAGTTCTAAAACTCCCTTTGCAACAACACTCCTTCTTCTGCTGCAGCTTTTAAACCCTTCTTCTCCAATGTGATCATGTAGCTTTCCCTCATGAGACTCATATTCAACCAACAGTTGAATCATTTGTGCTTCTTCGTTTTTTGGAGAAACAACCATGATGTTATGTTCCTTATTGAGTTTAAAGCAACATTTGAAACCTTCTGGAGCTTCATGAACTTCTCCAACAACAAATAAGCTCACCAATTTTCTGACATCAATTCCACCGAGCAACTTCCTCTTCCTTGTTGTTCACAGCCTATCAATCGTATGGGCACACAAACTTGAGAAGGAGAACACCTTATTGTGTAGTCTTCACCGTCTCTCATTCTCTTGTTTATATTTAAACCTCCACGATTTCAAGCCTTTTCTCTTTTTCTTCACTTTCAATCTTCCTTTAGCCTGAGACCTTTTACCAAACAGTTGGCGTGCAACTTGATTGTTAGTGACACTTGTGGATTCATCCTTTCTTAGTGACACTTCTTCATGATCAAACAAGTCATCCAAGCCAACAACAAAATCCTCACAAACATCCAAAGTTGGCTTACAGAAATTAAGGCTATGTTCCAAGGATGAATTTGGAACCTGATGTTGTAAAACGAAGTTCGTATGTTGAACACAAGTAGATTCCACAACTGATTCCTCCTTTGCCCCCATCTGAAATTGTGGAATTGATTCTTCCTTAGCAATTGCTGAAATCACTTTTGTGTTTGCTTCATTGTTCACTGCTCGATCCTCGCTTTCAATCAATTATGTTGCAACTTCAGTTTCAACCAATTCTTCATCATCGAGCACTTGATCTTGATCACAATTCATAAGGAGAATTCCTGAATTCTTGTGAAGAAGATGGTGATCTGGAGTTTCCAATTCATCGAAAAACATACAGAGGCCGTTGAACCATCTCTCGTTGAACTCTTCCCATGAAATTCTCCGACGAATCTTTCTAACTCTTAACCCCAACGATTCCGCCGTTACAAGAGCCACATCCTCGTCCGCCATTGTTGTATCTTTTGTTTCTGCCATTGATTCCGAGGAAAGACGATGCTCTGATACCTTTGATACAATAAAACTCACAAATGAAATCGAACCACGAAACAATCGAAACGGTAACTTGAATCGACGTTCATAAAACACAGAATCAACTTCTCATGTCAGAATCCATGGAAGGATCTCAATCTAACAATGAGGAATCACACACAAGTCACAAAAGAAGAAGAAGTTTACAATCTCAGATATTTTTCTTGTTAGTCTCTGCAACTGATCTCCCGACTCATATATCGTTCTTGCTCTCATCTTCCCTCAGCCAATTAACCGCTGCCAATGAATCAATCATTGCCTCCACCAATCATATTCTTTCATTCTTCCACGTCAGCTCACTCTTCCCATTTCCTGTATCATCTTCCTCCATCTCTCGTTTTCACTTCCTAATGTCAGAATATAGCGGACCATTTTACTGTCAACTATGTTGTTCATGGACAGTACCTTGAATTGCCCTCCAATTGGGTCAACCCCTATAAGGCCACCCCCGTCTTTGCACGTTACGAGACCGTAATCTTTCACAGGTCCTAATCTCAATTGAGGCAAAATCGCAAACTGTCTTGTGGTAGGGTTACATATCACACCCCCTCCATCCTTATCCGTATTTGAGACCGGCATACTTGGTAAATAGAGCAAACCAGAGGCATATCTACACATATGAAAATTAGAGTACTTCATATGAAAATCGGCGGCCACTACAAGAGACAAGGATTTCCCATAATGATTCTGAGGCTGAGGCACCGAGCAGAAGCTCCACTCACGGTGTTGGCGGACCCCAATTAAGAGACGTGGACGAGCCGAGGACTTGGTAAAGAATAACTTGGTGAAATATGGCTTGTGAAGCATGGATCCCCATAGCTTTGACACGCAGCGAAACCTCCCAATTGAATTTATAGGCAACCTGGAGAGTATCTCAAGAATTAAATCATTAGGGATGGAATCTGAGTTTTCTTCTCTATTCATGATCATTGTGCCTTTATCGAATTCGGACGGAGAAATCACAAATCGCAGAGACTTTCATCGCAGAGGTTTATTATATAAGGAAATTTTCAGGGTCTTAACTAACCTAAAGCCCAAGAAACATGGGCACCACTTAAGTATTCTCATTGTGTCGTCTTTTTGATACTTTTTCTATAGACCTCTGGTATAATAATCTCTTTCATTAAGTTGGAGTTGTGATACTAAGCTGTGCATTATAAATCTGCCTTTTTAAAATGGAATTTTCTTAGGAGTAAGAGGAGTGCATGTGAAAAAGGGATAAGAGTGTTTTAGCATAACCAGTAGCAAGTATGATAGGTCAAGTCGACATTGATGTTAAAAGGTTCTAAAGCGTATAAAAAACATTTGCTAGTAGATCGTGAAGAAAGATTCTCGATGAAAAGAATGGTAGATAAACTTGTTAACTAATCTTTGATGTGTCATGTGTGATAGAAAAATTTGTAATAAGTCCACAATCTCATATCTTTCCTCAAGAATATCCCTTGTTTAGATCCAGTTTCAAACTATTTGCTTGATTCCATCTAGCATGAGAGACTGTAACAGACTGATAAAAGCTCACACAATCCTGTCACATATTTTTCACATTAAAAAATAGCATGCATGAGAGAGTCAGAGACCGTAACAGATTGATAAAGCTCACACAGACCTGTCACATATTTTTTCTTTACTCTCTCTCTCTCTCACATGCAAAAATAGCTGAGAGAAATTCTTGAATAAAAACTTGATTTATTAAGAACCTTTTTTGATAACTTCATGTTTACCGAGAGAGAATACAACTACTAATAGCAAATAGAGAGATTTTTCTCTTGACTTGAGGAGCAAGGGAAGCAATCAAGTTTGGAAACCTATATATTATAATCATCATCTAAACGACACAAAGCATCAAATTTGTTACTGTTGTCAAACGATCCAGTGTTGCTATTATCAAATATGCTTTTGACTTGAGATGCTTATCGTTAAGACTAAGATCATCGACATGTCTACAAAGATATAAACATAACCACGATCAGCTCCAACACCTTGATTTCCAACATGATGGAGACTGTTCCTCTCAGGATTGAAGTAGAATACATTAGGCTTAGATCTCGCGGCCTCGGAACAAAACAATTTCACTTGTAGCAGTTATCCCAACAGGCAACAACATCAAGACGATTGAGAATTTCATTCTCCGGAAGAGGATAGACATGTTTAGACCATCCCTGTTTGTCGAAATCCTCTCTAGAACCCACAGATGTAACTCACAGCAACACCATAAACTATAATCCCGTGGACGATCATAGGCATAACATCAAAGCAAACTACCACATAACATCAAAGCAAACTACCACATCAGAACTTTCACCACTTGAATTACCTAAGTAAAATACAAAACCCCATTGATACAAATCCCTTTACCAAACAAAAGGCTTATGGGTAAAGGGACATTGGATATTTAAGCAAGGGGGTATCCGAGAGTTGGGAGTCCAGCAGATAGATAAACAAGAATGTCCTATGAAATTTGTTGTAGCTCCAAGTTATACAGCTAAAGTTCTTGAAATCCTGAAAGGAAAATCAAAAACCTTGAGGATACTCAAGGCTGTAAAAACGGTATAATATAGCTATAAGCTTCACGAATAGTATAGAATCTTAAAAGAACTTTTGATAACACATTAGTTTGCTCCCATGTAACGTGTAACACAATTACCCGAGACCAAAATGCTAACCAAAAAAATAAAAACAAGAGTAATAAAGCTCACACGAAACCTGTAAATGAAAGAAGAGTGTCACACTCGAAGGCAAGATAGAGAGAGTTAAATACAGACGATTTCAGCCATGGCTCTGACTTGAATAAAAAATTAGTTTCTTAAGAATTTCTTAGATAAATTGATGTTTACATAGCTAGAGAGAATACAACTTGTATCAAAACGAGAGCTATTCTAGCGGACTTGAGGAGCAAGGGAAGTAATCACGTTTGACACATGTGTATTATAAATCATCATCTAAACGACACAAAGCATCAAATTTGTTAATGCTCCTAAACACTTCTGAGATTCTAAGATCATAATTGCTTGACTTGAGATGCCTTGCACCGTTAAGGCTAAGATCATCTATATGGTCTACAAAGGCATAAACCCTACCACAAATACGACCTTGGAAGAAAACTTTTTGAAAAGTGTTCCTCTCGGGACTGAAGTAGATAACATAATACTTATATGACGACAAGCTCTCCCACAAAACAATTTCACTTGTAGCAGTCATCCCAACAACGGAAAGACGTTTGCATTTTCCAACATCCGGAAAACGGAAGACACATTCCGACCATTCTTGTTTCTCGACATCTTCTAGAACCCACATACATAACTCACGGGTACGCCATCCAAAATAATTATAATCATATTCATACTTCATTATAATCCCACCTAATTTACCTTTATAGTTTATCAACTGATCAAAAGATGGTGCTCTAGTATACTTAAATTTCTCAGACCTAACATCACAGCAAACAATAACATCAGAACTTTCACCAATTGGACGAGCTAAGCAATACAAAACCCCATTGATGCATATCCCTTCACCATAAGGCTTATGGGTAAAGGGACACTGGATCTTCCTCCACCTCATTTTTCCAGCTCCTAGTGTCAGGATATGATGAACCGTTTCATTATTAAGGATACCGTTCATGAGTAATACCTTGAACTGCTTGTCAACTGGATCAAACCCGAAAAAGCTTCTCGGCTGGCTGTCCGTTATCAGTTTAGGTAAGATGGCATACCGTCCCGTGAGTGGGTTACATATCACAGGCACTGAATACCCACCGTTACGTTTTGAGATCTGCACATCTGAAAAATAGAACAAACCAGAGGCATAGATACAATCACTTCGGCTTCGATGGAACTTGGTATGAAATACTACTGTAGACTTCTCATATGTATTCTGAGGTAACGAGAAGAAGAGCCATTCATCGTTGTCTTGTTTGGAGGCGAATAAAAGACGTGGACGAGTCGAAGACCTGCTCAGGAACAGCTGGGTGAAATCTTGACGGCCAAGTATGGACGCCCATTGCTTTGAAACGCAACGACACCTCCCGACTAACTTTGTAGGCAATCTGGAGAAGATCTCGTGAAAGAGATCAATTGGGATGGAATCAATAGTTTTTTCACTATTCATGATCGTTGTATTTTGTTGATCAGACGGAGACACTCCATTATATAGATTTCGGGACCTAGGGCATTTATTGGTTTAATTTGCTTTGGTTTACTCAGTTTGATTTTGGTTTAAAAGCATAAAACCGAATCAGCATTATTTGCCATATTGTGCGGGTCGTGGACCTAGGACAATCTCTTGATGGGTGTTTATTATCATCTCTTAGGTACGTCTATGTTCTTTCTTTTTTCATTATTTTGGTTCAATAGAAATCATCCAAAACTAGATTTTACAATTGGCATAAATTAGCTTGTATTGGTTGGAGACTCATCTTAAGTAAGTCATCTCCAAAACTATACCTAAAAGATTAAAAAAACCAACAGAAAAATTTATTAGATATGTTACAATGGATACAAAACGCCAAGACCTCTTTGTCTCTCTCTCTCTCTTTCGCTATCTCATGGGAAGATAGTAAGTTTATATATAAACCACAGCCGGAAAAAAAAAAAAAAAAAAAAAAAAAAAAAAAAAAGAAAATGAAGAAAACATTATAGTAAACCCAAGACAAAACAAAAACATTATTAGAGGGAAATTTCACAAGGTGCATGAAACGTTCTTCCTCGACAGATAGCTTCAAGATTTTCTCCGGCGTATGAGCACAATGGTGAAACCTCAACACCTAACATTTATTTGATGTAGATGTGCATATGAGAAAAATAAATAAATAAAAACACTGTAATGAGAGAAGATTTGTTTTGAGAGTTACCAGTTGCATATAGAGGCACTGAATGTGTTAGAAATCCACCAGCTGCTATAACCCAACGTGTGTGTAGCCTTAGTACCAAAAGCCTCGCACTCTCCGGTGTATCGAAATTTGATCCGCTCACGTTCTTCACTGGTGCAAACTCTTCTTCCCTCAACACCTACACATTGCTCAGTTCAATATCTTAATATTTGTTTTTTAGTTAGTGTTTTATGTCAATGAATTAAATACTATATACCTCAAAGAGTGCGGTTGAAGGAGCATATGGAAAGGAATCGAAAATGAATTGTTCTAGTTTCAGTCCCATTGTGTATCCATTCATAGATGGTATCTTCTTCTCCGCCAAATGGTAGCTGCCAAATAATACAACAATTTAATAACATTTTTTTATTGCGGGATTCGACAGTAATTTGTAGAGAGAGCTTTACACGCTGTCTTTTTCTAGGCCGGTCGCGACTTGATTAAGGAAATCTAAAGTGAACATGTGTAAGCACACCTAAGAAACATGTTACACAAAAACGTTTCATAAGCTTTTCATAATTTTGGATGAGAATTCATAACAATAAGAATAAGAAGAAGAGAAAGGGATTTTTACGTTACTCCAGCAATATTGAAGACGTCCTGTTCGTTGATTAATAGCAGAAGCCATAGACTGATCAAGTTCACTGTACTCAACTACTGTCAACGGTCCGCCTTTGCCTCTTCTTACAAATACTCCTACCTGTTCTTGAGGGTATGCCTGTTTTATCCATACAAATACTCAACTACTGTAACTGTCCGCCTTTGCCTCTGTCTTAATTAAAATCTTTCTGAACCAGTGAGACTGTATGATCTTATATACCTTCCGTACAACTTTTGCAGCCGAAGCAGCCCCTTTGTCGATAAAGTATCCAAGAAAAGTTGGATCAGCTACTCGAACCTGCTTTCCAAGATTCCACATTACAACCATGACCACGTTGAAGAAACAAGCACATGTCAAGAATCAAGATTACACTAGAGAGCTAACCAGGACATTGTCAACGCCATAGCAATCCACATATTTAATCCCCCTAGAAGCCATATCCTCTAATAGCCTTGAACACTTGAGCGCTGTAAAAATCTCGGATCAGAAACAGCAACAGTTTGAAAAGAACATATGTATGATAGTAAAGAACAGAACAAAAAATTTGTAAAGATACCTGCATAGACTCCCCCGTTACCATCTGGAGCTTTAGCTAGCTGTGTTAATGATAGATAACTAAACTCATTAAGCCAATTTATTTACAAATTAAACGAACTGAAGATAAAAAAATGAGTACTTCTCTTTTTTTTTTATTGAACATACACTGAAAGGTGTCTCCATTATAAACTTTCCATCCTTTGTAACGCAAGGCAAAGTACCTTGTTGGAAAAAACTGATCTGTAGTAGAAGTACTGATCAAGATTGGTCTAAGAAACGAAGGGAACAACATCAAAGCATGTTCATACAAATAATTAAGAAGCATCTTACTTGATCTGGTTCAAGACCAAAGTACTTGTGACTAGAGAAATATTTTCGTGTGGCTTCATCAGTAAATGGACTAGTCATAATATACCAGTGTATTGTAACTGGACGAACTGGACCTGAACGTAAAATATAATGCGAAAAAGGAGTGTCAAATTTGGTTTAACGGTAAACATATCCATTGGAATGTAGCAGAAGTCATGAGAGTCTCACTCTCACCTTCACTCACTACTTGTGCAGCAAGTCTTTGAACACACAAGATTCTCTCTGCTTGTATCTGAAAGAGCGATTTCCCTGATGGAAGTCCGATATCTGAAATGGAAATAACTGCTTTGTAAGCAACCGTTGATATAAGCAATTAAGTACCAGGGAGACTTTGGTTTAGTAAATTGCATTCAGCTAAAAGATACAAGACTTAAGCAATTCAACGTCTCAACGACCTGAGCCTATTCAGAGCATGACAAAGAATTAAAGTAATCTTATTATTCCGAACTTATATAATGCCTAAGATAGTAAGATTCGTTAAGTTTCCAAGGTAGTAAAGAGATCTCTAAACAGTTGTTCTGAATTTGACTACAAAAAAAAGATGAAACAGAGGAAAGACAAAACAGAGAAGTACTCACTGAAACATCCTTTTGGATCTGAGCTTCCAAGCCTTGTTCCCTACATTAGTTTCATAACCAAACCATATTCATATATCAGATCACTTGAGAAATGTACTAAATGAAACACTGCAAGGTTGCAAAAATCTCTGCAACTAAGTAATCATCAAGCAGCACATATCTTTATAATCAGATATATTTTTTCCAACCTTGCTTACATCGCACGAAACAGAGCATCCTAAATGAGAATTAAAATATACACATATAATACTAAAAAATAACGGAATCCTATAAAAGCATCTTTTGAGATCACGTGATCATCATCCTTATAATTAAGCAAGAAGGTTCCTCCTAGAAGAAATCACAATTTACTCAACAAAAAAAAAAAATTATAATTAAAATTTAAAATGCACCACAACCACCACCGACAGTGCTCTGTTTTGAAATTAATCATGATTAGTATTATTTTGCCAATAGAATAAAAGCCCTACTTAACAACACTTTTATTTCCGTTTTAAAACCATATAGCAATTATATAAAGTACAAGACTACACTAAAGTCGTATCCTCATCCATTAATTCAAAACTTTTTAAAGTTAGGTAGCAGCATTATTATTCCAAAACCAACACCTATCTCAACCATCAACAAGAGACTCATCTTATTAGCACTACTCCTCTAAGTAGCTCTACTTAAATTATAAAACTAATAATTAAAAGCTTAAAAGACAAATCTCATTAATAATTAATTAATTAAAAATTATTATACCTGTCCACCAGATAAAAGAACAACACCCAATTTGCCTTCATAGATAGTTTTTAATCCCATCTTCCACCATTTCTCTCTATCTTCCATTGTTCTTCCATCTACCGTTGATACCCAATTCTCTGGTACCGGTTCTATCGCCGCCACCGGTAAACCTAATTAACCGGAATCAAAAAAACAATTGAAATGACAACAATGCATGTAATTAGGATGAAGCAATATAACATAAACAGAGTATATAGTATATAATAAAATATAAATAAAACCTTGAGAGTGAAGTGAACATCTGATGATCCGATCTATTCTTGGAAGATCCAAATTCTTAGAAGAAAAAAAAAAACAAATCTGAGATCCAAAATCTAAACTAGGAATCTTGAAAAAGATTAATGAAAAATCAAGAAAAACCTCAATATCTCTAACGAGAAAATCTTTTTCGTCAGGTGAGAGTTCATCCCAAAGAGAGAAAATATCTTCTTGTCCGTAATCTTTCAATCTCTCAACTAAAGCTTGACGCGGTGAAGAAACCGCCATAGGAGGAGGAGAAGTCACCGCCGTCGTAGTTGTTGTCGTCGCCGTTAATGTTGTGCCATTCTCTCTCTCCATCGACGGTTCTCTCATTCTCTTATCAGTAGATTTTTGAAAGAGGCTTAGAAAAAAATAAACGATTCGATTTTGGGATTTTTGGATTTCTGACGTTTGGCTTAAGTGTTGTGTGTGTTTTGTTTTTGGAAGGGACTTTATAAATATAACACGAGAGGAGTCGGAAACAGTGGCGAAGAAGACAAGAATCAACGAAATCAATCAACGTGTAACAAAACAACAACTGGAGTTGTCGAAATTACTGCTTTACCCTTTCCTTTTTTTCTCCAGTCTCATGCATTTCTCTTCTCTCTGTCAGAGTTCCCCGACAGTTTGTTGCCTTACGCCTATGCCCTTCTGGCTTGTTTAGCGGGTTTTGATTTTTTTTTTTTTTTGTGGAATTATTAAAAGAATAAAACTTATTCATCTTAGATCCCATTTCTTTTCTTAATTTTTAACAGCAGATCCCATTATTTATATATAAAAACAGATTAGATCTCAATCTTAATCGCCGAAAAAAAAAGATCTCAACACACATATTTGTAAATTAATACTATTTTTTTTTAACTAAACTCATAGAGAAGTAAATATTTATGTAACTAGGATTTGTATGTTAACTTATCATCAATACGGTGTGATTTCTAGTTTTGATATGTATGGTAGAGTTTCAATTTACTCTATAATACTCCCTCCGTTTCATAATATAGGATGTTTAGAAGATTATTTTTGTTTTATAATATAGGATGTTTCCAACTTTCTAGACAACTTTTAGATTAATTTTATATTTTATATTATACAGTCTTGAGTATGATTGGTTAAACATTTTAAAAGTAATTTTTTTTTAATATGTGTGTTTTTACTAAAACATCCTATATTTTGAAACGGAGAAAGTATTATTATTTTATTATTTTATTTTTTTCTGAATACTTTTTCATTAGATATCGGTAAGTTTAGTACATTTTTGGATCTTATGGAGAGACCATACGGTAGCAAAAAAAATACACAGAAAATGGAGAGCTTTTAAAAAACGATTTGAGAAATATCTATGGTACCTGGAAGTGAGTGAACCAGAGGCTGAGATAGGTGTCCTGAGGTGTATTCCTTGTTGTTTGCTGAGGAGGTTGGGATCGATCAAGCCACAACAACCTTCTTTTGATCTGGAGTTGAATGTTTCTCTGCAGTTGATGTTCCGTCCCTAAGGTAGGTGTATGTAACCTTGAGTTTCGCTCTTTCCAGATTGTATATAACAGAGCATGGAAGACAAGCTTACAAAATGAATTAAGTCCCCTATTTATGGTGGGAAACTTAATCCAATTTACTGGAGTATATACTTTACTTTGAGTTCTTTTTTTCTTTTATTATTTTAATGTTTATTTAAAAAAATATCTAAAATAGACAATAAGGGTTATATAAGTATTTTTTCATTTTGAAACTTTGATTTATATAAGTTGGATTAATTTCCCATTTTCTGTTAAAATATGAGTGACCGACATATATAGTATAACGGGAACTTTCAATTGCGTGATGTAAGAAAATATGTTTCTTTGTATGGGGAATTGTGTTGTATTTATGGAACTACGGTGCAATGTAATGGGTTGTTGGATTTATACTATCACATCTTCATGCATTATGCATATGTATTGTCGAAGGATATTAATATTACTACTAATGGTCACACGACGTGAAATTAATAAAACTACTAGATATATATATACTAGATAAGGACCCGCCCGATGTGCGGGTTTAAAATTTTGTAAATTAAATTAAATTTAACAAAAATATAATAAATTTTGTTCTATGTTATTTGTAATTTTTTTTGCTATATTACACTGATTTATATTCATTTACAAATATTTAATTTATATTAAAAGTTTATTTTTTTACACCTAAATATATTATATATTACAAATATATTCGTTACCACCACCTAAAAAAATTTCTATATGAACACATTAAACCAACTATTATATATCTCTTTACTTTCACTTTTGCATAGTTTTTTTAATTATAAAAATTGTTGGCTCAAAAAACATTTTTCAAATAAAAAATATATTACATAGTATACTAATCAATGATGTATCATCACAATAGTGTATGACCAACCATGGCCTGTTTGTTACATCTGGGAGGCTTTAAGTACTTTACCGATCTTATAAATCACCACATGATATTTTCCTGTGTTTTGTCCTTACTCGCACAGTTCCTACAATCACTTCCCAGAAGGTCACCCATCCTAAAACTACTCCAACTCAAGCACGCTTAACTCTGGAGTTCTTTCAGAACCCTTGGCCGAAAAGATAAGTATACTTTGGTGACATAGGTGGCCAAATCAATTCTATAAAACATTTTCTCAAACCAGGGTGTCACAGTCTCTGAGCTCCTTTAGATTTTTCAACATCGATTTATGTATTTTCAATCTTCAATCTATCTATCTATGTTTGTTGTAAGCTTGAAATATTACTGTTACAAAATAATTATTCAGAGCTACCCATATATGTTTTTGATTTTTTTTTGATAATTATCTTTTTACATTATTAATATAGTTTAAAATAAAATATTTTGTTTTGTTTTTGTAGAATTAATAACTTAAAATTAAAAATAAGCAATTAATGATATAATTTCGAAATATATGATATATATATATATATATAATCTCCTTATAATTATTTGTTTAGATTTTTTTTTAAAAATTTTTGTATTTTTTTGATAATTATCTTTTTACATTATTAATATTGTTTAAAACAAATTATTTTGTTTTTTTGTTCAAATTTCAAATCTCTCCTATTAAATATTAAATTGTACATATGTTAAAATCTTGTTAATGACTAACTTTCAAAACCCAACTTTATATAATATGATTTTTTTCTTTTAAGATTAGGCCAAAGAATTAAATATAACGTAGGATTGTTTTTGTATAAGTTTAATTATTGTAGTATTTTAGGATTTTCTTTAGGATAACTACGTATATCTTTATTGTAATATTATATGTATGATTTTTTTTATGTTTCTAAATTATGGATTTTTATTATTATTTTAATAATCTTTTTTTTTTTACCTAATGATCTTATTATTTAAAAAATCAAAAAAATCAAAAAAAATCTACAACATAATAAGATTTTGACACATGTCGCGATCTTATGAATTAGTAACTTTTGAAACCATACTTTATATAATAAGATATATATATATATATATATATAATTATTAAAATTCGGTTCTATACCTACGTAGCCTAAGGCTTTTTTTGTCAAACACAATACTTAATTAAATAGGCTAATCAGTTACAGATACAAGGCCTTTTAGGGCAAGTTTTGCCAAAGCATCCGCTTGGGAATTATCGAGTCTAGAAACGTAAGAGAAACTACATAGATCGAAACGATCCGAGATAGAGTGGGAATCATATAGAAGCCCGCGGAGTTCCTTGGGAGAGGATTTCCGTTTGAGTGCTTGGACTAGCATCTGCGAGTCTGAAGCAAAAGAGATTTTGGTGAAACCCGATTCGGTGGCAACTCCCAAAGCCATGAGAGTTGCTACTGCTTCGGCCATCAACGGTGATCTGATGTGGGTCGCCGTAGCTTACCCTGAAGGATGGTGTCACCCGCGTGATCTTTGAAGACCCAGCCGCATCCCGTGTTCCCATTGACCTGCCAGGCTGCATCCGTGAAACAGGTAATCGGGCTCTCCAGGGTTTGAATCGATCGTTTTCCAGAGATCAGGGGTCCAGGGTGAGAGGTTTTCAGATTGGCCTGTGTCTGTTGGGCTTCCTGCCATTCTTTTGCTCGTACGATGGCTAGGGAGATAATTTCAGCAGGTTGGATATGGATCTTCTCAAAGAGTATTCGGTTTCGAGCTGTCCAGAGGGTCCAAATGATCCAGGGTGCCAGGGGGCCATTCGCTATTCCCGTTGGGGGGAGACAGAGGAATTTTGAAGATTCACTAAGTCTTGTTTTGAAAGATAGGGTTAGGTCAGAATTAAATTGATTCTTAAGAGGGACCTGTTTCCAGACATTCACCGCGAAAGGACAGTGAAAGAATAAGTGTGATTCAGTTTCTGGTCTTCCGCAGTGTTGGCAGGCAGAGGTAGATGTGATTTGTCTGGTTTGTAGGTTCTGGCCGACAGGGAGGGCGTTTTGAGAGGCTTTCCAGAGAAGAAGTTTTACTTTTGGAGAGCATTTAAGGTTCCAGATCTCCCTCTTCCATTGGAACTGGTTTTCAGAGTTTTGTGGTATAGGTATCGGTGATGGATTCTGAACATGGTTTTTTTGTTGCAGGGCTTCGTAGTATCCTGATTTAGCAGAGTAAAATCCATCAGAGTTTGGGAGCCAGGCCCAAGAATCCGGTCCGCCTTTCTTACTTGGTTACAGGTTGAGGATGTTCTCTTCATACAAGGGGAGGATTCTCTGAATCAAGGGGATATTCCATTCTTTTGATTGGGGGAGAAGTAAATCTGCAACTCGCAGTTGTTGGTCTTCTTGCTGAGGGGGTCCAAGAGGGGAGAGGGGTTGGTCTACAGATAGCCAGGGGGTTCCCCAGATCTGTGTTTCTTCACCGGTTCCTATCAGTTTTCCCAGGTTCGACTTTAATAAATCTCGACCTATGCAAATGCTTCTCCAACCATGAGATGCATGGTTTGGGACTATACTCTCTAAGAAAGAGGAGGTTTTACAATATTTGCCTGTTAAAACTTTTGCCAGGAGACAGTAGGGTTGAGTCAGGATCCGCCAGCTGATCTTAGCTAACAACGCATCGTTAAAGCACTGTAAGTCTCTGAAACCCAAGCCACCATCTTTGAAAGATTTAGTCATCTTGTCCCAGGCAATCCAGCACATCTTCCTCTTGTCAGGTTTCTCATCCCACCAGAAGCGTGTTAATGCGGATTGAATACGACTGCAGAGGGAGGTTGGGAGTTTAAAACACGACATAGTATAAGAGGGCATAGCTCCAAGGACTGATTTAAGCAGTGTCAGTTTGCCTGCGGATAAGAGAAATTTGGAGGACCAGCTGTGGGCTCGTTGTTTTATCCTGTCTACAATCAAGGTGAATAAGTCCTTTTTCTTTCTCCCAAATAGCTCCGGTAACCCGAGGTACTTTCCTTGTCCTCCAGTTTTGTTGATGCCAAGTTCCTGTTTGACTCTTTCTTTGACGTCATGCTTAGTTTTGCTCGAGAAAGTAATGGAAGACTTATCTTGATTTATCTTTTGGCCTGAGGCTGTTTCATACTTGTGTAGGATTTCCTTTAACTGACTGACACTAGTTTTATCTGACTTGCAGAAAAACATGGTGTCGTCTGCGAAAAGAAGGTGATTGACACGCGGGCTCCTTTTTGCTACTCGTATCCCTGGTAGTCTACCAGTGTCTTGTGCTTTATTGCATAGACCTGAGAGAACTTCACTGCAGAGGATAAAGATGTATGGAGATAAGGGATCGCCTTGTCTGATGCCTCGACTTGGTCTCACCAGCCCTCTGGCCTGGCCATTGAGAAGGTAGGAGTAGGACACTGTGGTGATGCATTGCATGAGAATATTCGTCCACCGAGGGTGAAAACCCAGCCTGATAAGCACTTCTTCAATGAAACTCCATTCTAGCCTATCATAGCCTCCTTGACGTAGCCTAAGGCTAAGTCATAGTCATGGACTAAATAACTGGTTGGTTTCATGAGTTTCTACAGAAGAAACAAAAATCATAAAATCAGAATCCCCATAAAACGTATTTACTACTAGTACGTACATAACATACGTAATTGAAAACAGTAATATAAGGATTTTTAATTATTATTATAAGGAATTTGGACTAAATGAATCACTAATAATAACTAATGTTTAAAATATGGTTGTGTTCATCGCACATTTGAATTAAACATCGTACACTACTTATTAAGATCTCTCCCGACTTCGTGTTCAAGTGGTAAGTAGTTTCAGATACATTGAAGGGTTTTATATTTCAAACTTACATTAAAGGATGGTGTTGTAATTTTAAGGAAACCCCGCAACTGTATCGGGTTTTTTTTTTTTTTTTTTTTGTCAACAAACTGTATCGGGTTCTTATATTATAAAATTTAGCTGATGTTTAATTCATTTAATTTACTGTTAGTTCAATGTGGTGAAACTGGAGGAAGGTATATATCGAGTATGAGTGGAATTGGGGCCTCTAGTCTATAGTGCACCCAATATTACTTTAATTAACAAAGACAGCTAAACAAAAGTTGGATAATAATTTAAAAGAATAATGATTACAGTACATATTTTAAATAGCATTCTGAAGTTAATTTTTTTTAACATTGGGCCATCATTGTTCGCCAAAAAAAAAAGGAACATTGGCCCATCATTTCATTTGGTCATAGACTTAAATAATCGACTAATCATTGGTTCTGTTTCTAATCTACAAATAATTATTAGAAAAAATCGCATTAAAATGTAAGCAAAAGACTCAGAGCTGGTGACAAGAATTAAGAGATTTGGTAAGTTGATTATTCAATTGTTACATCAAACTTAGTTAGGCGGGCGGTCGCAATTTAGGCCTAATCAATTCAGACAGCTAGGTGTGGTATCTAATACTTACTCTTAAGTAATACAGTATATATTAACTATTAATAATTTACTAATATATAAAATGCTTAACTATTCCAATATTTAAAATTATTAAATATAAAATATAAGATAATTAGAATTTAGAAGCAAAACATATATATATATATATATATATATATTAATATTAGATTATATTAATTAAGTTAAACCTTACAAGGCATTAGAGCCCAACCGGCACGCAGGCCAAAAACGTAACGGTACAAGGCGCAAAGCCCTACAGCACACACGCCCAAAAAAGTTAGGGAGCTTACCTGTAGTATCCCGCAGCGTCTAAGGAGATGCAGAAACAGAGAGCACCAATCACAGAAAGGAAGAATCAATGATGGAATAGGGAGAAACAGGTGGTTAGAGGGGTGTAACAGTTAGAGTGGCATGGATGATCATTCGATAAAGGAAGGAGGCGAGCTCGAAGGAGTAGTTTTATCTCCTTTATGATGCAGTGCGTTGGCTGAGGGGAAGCAAAATGTGTATGAGCGTTCCTCTCACCCCATATCAGGTAGATAGAAGCTTGATGGACCAAGTGGAGAATGAGGGAAACATGTTTGTTTCTCGAGGCAGTGTGAAGCCAGCTAAGACAATCCATAAAAAGCACTGGAGGACTGAGAGAAGCTCTTGTCACGAAGTGGTTCCAGATTTCCTTGCTGTAAGTGCATTCGAAGAAGAGGTGGTCCTGTGTCTCGTTCTGGATGTAACAGAGAACACAGGTTTGGGGGACTGAGAATCCCCAGCTTCTTAGTCTGACCCTTTTATGAAGTCTATTCCAAGTCGCCACCCAGGTGATGAACGCGTGCTTGGGGATGTTGTTTTTAAACCACACTGATTTGTGCCACGGTACAGTGACAGAGGTAGGATGTAATGCAAGCCATGTTTTTGAGGTTGAAAAGGAGTTTGATGGGGGATGAATGTCAGTTTGCCATAGATAGCAATCATCATTCGGGTTCTCTAACATATTCCTCGGAGGTGGGAGAGCGTCCTTTATCAGTCTAATGATAGGATTCTTGCTTCTAGAGGAAGTGAACCTCCAATCAGATCCTCGAAGAGCATCCCTTACCACCGCATTTAATGGAACGCCAGTCATTTGAGGACCAAGGACACCAGTAATATCAATGAGGGGACCAAGTCCTGTCCAGTTGTCTTGCCAGAAACTTGCGATGGCCCCTGAACCAATCTCACATATAAGGAATGGTCTTGCTAGAGCTCTTAATTTGCACAGGCTCCTCCACACCCAACTCCCATATGAGGATGGATTTAGGTCCCAAAAGTTCATGTTACCTATGAGGTGCACTCTACCCAGGAAACCCAAAGAGAACCCGCCGCTGCGAACAAAAGCCAAATTAATTTTAGAGCGAGGACCTTGTTCCATGAGGTGAGACGTCTCAACCCCAATCCTCCACTCTCTTAAGAAAACATAGATATTCTTTATATTATTTTTATGTTTCACACAAAATGTCTTTAGTAACATTATTTGTATGTTTCAAATTTAAGTATGGCTAAGATTTTCAATGTATATTTTGGTATAAGGATCTTCATTTAAGCTCAAAATCCATAAAAAGAATATCAAAAGTTAATTTAAATTTAATTAGTGTGAAAGTATAGAAATGACACGTATTTCAAAACAGATGAGTAATTTATCAACTAAGTAATCCTTGACACAAAATTCATGCAAATAGAAATATACATAGTTATAAAAAATTCACTAAAACTTGGATGAATCACTTAGAGTTCTGTGTAATTTAGTTTGGGAGAACCATTTAGTGTCTATCTAACTAATATTTGGTGAATCATTTACCATCATTTGTATAAGTAAAGGTTTTAGTCTTTTGTGTCGTCTCTCAAAATGGTAATACACGCAAAGACATTCACAACTGGACGAGTAAGGCTATCTACTTGGGAGTTGGGACCCTGGCACTAAGTGAAGTGGTCACGCTATCTGGTATATAGAAAACTTACGGATGGCTGATAAGATCGACCAAAAGCCATCATACTTCATCCTGATTAGTTGTCGTCTGGTCCTTGAACAATAAATGGACCAAATGGACCAAGTTATCTATCTGAAGTAGTCCTAAAGCGACAAAACTGTCTTAATTTGAAGGTAAAGAATCATTAGGTGTAAGATAATTATATTTGATATAATATTATTCGAACCTGTACGTAGTATTATAAAGATGAGAATGATTTAGCTAATTTGTAGTCACATCTTCCTAAATAGTAATATAAGGATATATATAGTTGATCTGTATGATTTCTGCAAATAGATGACTTCATTCTCGCACATCTGGTATTCGTTTGTTGATCAATTGGAACAAACGAAAACTTAAGTATGTAATATACTCAAGTGCTTCGAATATACATGGTCAATTTTTTTTTTAAGATGGGTATCTTTTTAACACCGAAAAGAGATTCCTTTCTGTTACTATCTTTGATCACAAAAAAAAAAAATCTCATTTCTCATCTTACAAAAATATCATTGTGTTGTGTTGTTTGATGTGACGTTAAATTGTGTTGTTTTGATAATACCGTTTTGTTGATCAACATCAAAAACAAAACAAAAAACAAAAACAAAAAAATATATAGATTTTGTTGATATTCCCACGTGGATTGTATCTGGTTTTTGTCCGATTTTGTTTCTTACCGTATAGCAAAATCTGTGATAAGCAAAGTTTAAACTTCGTAACATCCTGAAATCTTGATTGATGCATTTTCATACGTTACCAACAAAGGAAATGAAAAATATCGTTGCACTTGCATGCATGAATGGGCTTCTGAAGAACCAAACACCAATAAATAAATGGGCTTAGAACACTTTCATGACTGGCCTAATCTTTCTCTTACACTAGATTTTATATAGTTTTCATGTAACCAAACTTTATAATCACCAATTGATGTTTTTTCTCATTAAAAAACAATTTTGGGTTATGGTGCTATCGATTGGTTATTGACTACAAATTAAGAGTCAAATATAAATGATAATGAATATTAACAAAAGTCAACCTCAGGAAATTTGGCCACTCAATCTCCTTTTTTAAATTGCTATTTATTAAAATATGATAAAAGGAAATAAAAAGATGTAGCAAAAGACAAGAAACTTTTGGAGTGGAATTGGACTCGGATTAAAAGGGATGAATGCCTAAGAAAAATAAATAGCGCACCAAGAAACGATAATAGATTAACTATACAGGCGTGATTATTGATTAATACTTTAAATTATCTTTTTGAAAACAAAAAAGTTAGGGCCAATATGGAATCGTAAACTTTTATTTGCTAGGTTTCGTGTCACCAAACAAGTATGCATCAAATTAATTAAGCTTAAGATATAAGTCAATATTAAGAAACAATAAATCTACTATCTGTTGTAATTATTAGACATCTCGATCCAACTAGTACTCTTTTTCTTGTGCAACCGAACTCATGACTTTAAAAGTTTATTTTTGTACACACCACTCATCAATATGCTTACAAAGGATAAAATCGCTATTGGTTCATATATCTTTCACTCGATCAAAATAACTGAAAACTGAATTACCCACACTGTCACACTGAGAAGGGTATGGAGTATTACATGGAAATATGTATATTGGAAAAACGAGTGCTTTTGTGTTTGGTGATTTGAAACCTTACATTATAAACATTTAATATTCCATATTGCCCCTTACTTTTGGCTACCGGAAAAAAAAAAGATTATAACGTGTATCAATAATAATCACGCTTGCATATTTAATTAACATATCCAAGTTAGTTTAATTTATTTGTTTGGCATCATGTGTCCACTTTTTTCAATAATTGGACCCAAAAAAGAATTAAAAGAAATAAACCCTATTGCTCCTTCTACACCTTCCTCCTTCGCCCTAGGTTTTTTCTTTTCTTTTTGGTATGATCAGAAGCTCAAGTCTTTAATTTCTAATTGTATTAACACAACATGCATGTAGAAAGCAATAAACTATATGTATATCGTAAACAGTATTTAGTTAATAAGTTTTAATGTTCTTCATCTAAATCCCTTCAATTTTGCGCCAAATATTATATATTTTTAGTTTCATTATCAGAAATTTTGTTATCGATCAAAGAAAAAAAATATAAAAAACTTTTGGTCGGCAAACAACATCTTTATTAAAGCAGGAGAGCAAAAGAATAGACGTTGGTCAAACCTAATGTAGCAAGGGAATCAAGCCAAGTAATTGGCTTCTCACACTATATTAACTCATCAAAACAATACGAATGAAATTTTGATAAACGTATTGTATAGAGATATAGAACCAAATCATCGTAAAGGATTACCTCATGTCAAGGAGTTTCGGCACCCGGCCGCATTCACGTGTGGCGGAGGCGGATTGTGGATTATAGGTTGGACAAATAACAAGTCTGATGACAATGTCTCTTTCTCGGAGGCAAAAATATGTTTTGGAACCCAATTAGTTCCTAACTATTCATCTATTAATTCCGGCAAATCTTTGGAATCTTTAAAACTAAACTAATTTTCCAAGAATCTAAAATGTTGGAAAGAAGAATTATTACTAATAAAACAGTAACCATTTGGCTAGTATCAAATGGTTCATGTCATGCTGTTTATAGGAATCTATCTTTTATAGTTTGTTGCGAGTCTGCATGTTAATGTCTAGGCCAAAGGACTAATACCTACCAATATACATTATTAGCTTCTATAGAATTTAACTGATCGAAAATTATTCCTAGATCCGTCTTGTTACCGAAAAAATGTGACAAGTTCATGTAGAGGTCAAACACATCTTCAATTGACGTACGATCTTACGCAGACCGCATATAACACATCTTCGGTGGCTTAGATACATATATCTTTATATATAACTATATGTAGTTTTAAATGTAACTTAGTGGACATACCCCACTCGCATATAATATTGTCACCACCACCGATCGTATCACATACACTTTATATTCTCTAATGCACATATCCTTTAGACTCTTAACCAGCAAAATAAAAGTAGAAGCAGAAAGAAAAAACGGTTCGAAGAAAGGAAAAAATGTTAAGGGAAGAATGTACACCGAGTTCATCATGGTGGGAAGATGTTCAACATCATCATAACGATCATGCAAACTCCATTACTTCGACATCGTTTTACCATAAGAGTAGTAATAATAACTCAAACACAAACGTTAGCTGCGAGGAAGACAATCTCTCGATCACAACCGTAAACGCTTCGAATCGCTTGGACCTAACTGCTGAATCCTCCAGTCATCACTCTCTCACGGCTCCGGCTCAGCCTCCCTCCTCTGAGTTACTCCGCGACCATGTCGCCTCTTCTCATAATAATCTATGGAGTCTGGCCTTCTTGTAAGTATCTATCAAAACACTTAATCTTTATCTTATCCACTCATGAAATTAATCTTCTTTGAGTTTCGCGTTCTTACTTGCAGTTCACATAGCGGTAATTGTATATTCAAAGTTTAGCTAAGTTTTACGCTCCATTCCATAAAGATATCGACTAGTTCATATTATCGTCATTTTTCTTTGTTTTAAAAAAAAAAATGAATATGCTTTGTGCTTCCAGGTCTAAAAAATAAAATAAAATACGTAAGAAACAAAAGAGAGGTCTAAAAGTTAGTTTACAAAAGTAACTTAGTAGCTCTTTTGAATTATTGTTCCCCAATAAATGATTTAACGTTTGATTGGCGAGGGTATGCCTATAATTTTGCACTTATATGATTCATCTTTTATTATTGGCCACTCGAGATATGTAGTTTATTCTTTATTAGAAAGTAAAAGAAGTTGTAGTAGTTAACTAGTATAATATGTTTGTTTTTGGTTATTGCGTCTATACTATATCAAATGTTATGTTTTAGAATTTTTAAAATACATTTTCCTATTTTCTTTTAGTACGCATTACAATATATAAACGAAAACGTAAAACGCAACCAAGGAATACCATTTTGTATTTGTTTACAATTTCTCAAAAGAAAATTAGTCAAAGTATTGAAACGTATAGTTTCTTATTCTGAAAGCAAAAACAATAAGCTAGCATGTAAATTACACATAAATTTATTATATAAATAAAGATATCGAGTTCATATTTACCTTACGTTTTGTAATGATAAATATCATAAATCTAAAATACACATTTTATAACTGGACAGGCCTGGCAGAAGCTTAGGAGATCAAATGATGGATCACCATCATCATCATCATCATAATCACCACTTAACATCTTCAAGAAATTCATCAACAACATCAGAGTTACAATCATTCGATCCCGCCTGCGATAACGGTAACGGTTGGATCTATGACACAAACCAAGTTAGGTATGATCAAAGTAGTGACCAAAGGCTGTCAAAGTTAACAGATCTTGTAGGGAAGCACTGGTCCATCGCGCCACCGAATAATCCCGACATGAACCATAACCTTCATCATCACTACGATCATGATCATCATTCTCAGACAAACGACGATGTTTCTATGTACAGACAAGCTTTGGAAGTAAAAAATGAGGAATCTCTTTGCTACAATAATGGCTCAACCACTGGTGGTGGTGGTTCGTTGTTCCATGATCCTATTGAAAGTTCTAGAGGTTTCCTTGATATAAGGTTAAGTCGTCCATTGACAGATATTAATCCGTCGTTTAAGCCATGCTTTAAGGCCTTAAACTTATCCGAGTTTAACAAGAAAGAACATCAAACGGCATCACTGGTACGTATATGCTACCAAATCTGTTCATATCATCAAATATGTGATGCAATAGTGTAAAAAGAGGTGTTAGATTCACCTTTACTATTACCATTCAACTCCACAGTAATAAAAATATTACCGACTAGTCTATATATGTACCGACGTTAAACACGAATATGAAAGCTATTTTTGTAGGCAACTGTGAGGTTGGGAACAACAAGCGCCGGAAAGAAGAAAAGATGTGAAGAAATTTCCGATGAAGTCTCGAAGAAGGCCAAGTGCGGCGGTAGCTCTACACTTTCACCGGAGAAGGTAATCTCTATGCTATATATGTGTGCACGTAAGTACGTATAAATGCATGCCAAAAAATAATGAGTTTTTAATCGGATAACTAAAGAGCCAAAAACAAGTGAAAATACATTTATCTACTTAAACAGTAAAATTGTACGTTTTTCTTTTTCTTTTTTGATGAAAGCAAAACTGTACGTTGACAAGCACTAACTTTGATAGTTAGATTTGTTTTTCTAATAATCTTTATCTTTCTGTTGAAAAATTGGTAACTATTAGTTTTTGTAATTATTGATGTATTTAAGTATCGAGTCTAATATTGCGAATTTGTTTGAAAGAAGCTATACTGGTTAAATAAATTAAAAATTCAAAAACGTTATACTTACATTAGTATTTTCGAAAAAAAATAAATAAATGGCAGGAACTACCCAAAGCCAAGCTTCGAGACAAGATCACGACTCTACAGCAAATTGTGTCTCCCTTTGGAAAGGTACTACAGAGATAAGACCGTTTTTATGTTTTCTATTTAGTTTTAAATTTTTTTCTCTCTTTCAACATTCCTTTATATGGAAGAAAGTGAAACATTTGGTTTGAAAACATTTCAGACGGACACTGCTTCTGTGCTTCAAGAAGCCATCACTTATATAAACTTTTATCAAGAGCAAGTAAAGGTAACATGCTTTATATATACGATAAAATGTACGAAAATAATAATTGTTGCCTACATATGCAAGCATATATACCCTTAATTACTTATATTAATTAAAAATTTGGTTGGTGATTTTAACCATCATGCAGCTGCTAAGCACTCCTTATATGAAGAATTCAGCAATTAAGGTAAATATTTTGAAGGAGAAAATGTGGTAGATGTTTCTTAAAAGTTTTAAAATATTTTAGAAAATAAAATTTATTTAGTTATGTGTGGTTGTAGGATCCATGGGGAGGATGGGACAGAGAAGATCACAACAAAAGAGGACCAAAACAACATCTAGATCTAAGGAGTAGAGGGCTCTGTTTGGTTCCCATTGCTTGCACCCCAATAGCGTACCGCGATAACAGTGCAACTGACTACTGGAGTCCCTCGTATAGAGGTTCTTTGTATCGTTGATTACAAGCACGGTCAACTGGTATAGCTAGAAAGTGTGTAGAGAATACCATTTGATTAAATTTATGGTAGCGACGATAAACCATTTGGTGATTCTGCAGTAGAACGAAAAGAGTAGTATGTGTATAGATAAAATATATATGCATATTAATTATTAATCAGTGGGATCGGATGCACAGTTGTTCCTTAAACATTGTGATATGGTCATATAAAGAAGACAATAATTAATGCACCTTTAAAACATACACTACTGATTAGGCGTTCATGTGACAAATATAGCTAAGCCAGCAGAATGATGATAGAACTAGAAGAAAACGAAGAACAAACTACATAGAACAAAAAAAAAATAGCTAAGCCAACAGAGTGATAGAGCAGGTTAGCTGATGATAATCCATACTTGATCTGCTCCTTCTTCACAGACTGAGAAGACTTGGAGAGGCCAGGAGATGTATGGCAACGTCATCGTAGTTCTGGCATCTCGGGAACGATACTTCGGCCTAGTTTAAAGTGCTTGACTTGAGTTGCATTGCATCATCATTAATACTAAGATCCTCCACATAGTCAACAAAGGCCTGTAATGTGCAATCACGATCAACTCCAACACCTTGGATTTCAACACTTTGGAAAGTTTTCCTTTCCGGATTGAAGTAGAAAACATTAAACGGTGCAAGAGCAGATGCAGATTTCATCAACAAAACAATGTCACCTGTAGCGGTTACCCCATGAACAGAGAGGTACTCTTCAACATTACGGAAATCACTCAAAGTGTAGTCATACTTGGACCATTCCTGTTTCTCAACATCCTCTAGAACACGCATACGCAACTCAAAAGGTCCAAAAATAGAGTCACACACCAACTTAATCCCACCTAACTTCCCCTTATAGTTTATCAATTGATCAAAACGGCTTTCTACGCCTACGAACTTGAATGTCTCAGACCTCACATCAAAGCAAACTATCACATTAGACCTTCTTCCATCATAATAATCAATATGAGCTGAGTAATACAAAACACCATCGATGCAAATCCTTTCCCAAAAAGGCTCATGTGTAAAAGGACATCGGATCTTCCTCCACCTCAATTCCCCAGTTCCTAGTGTCAAGATATAATGATCTGCACCACTAGAAGCTATATATTCAGGATTAGTCATGAACAATACCTTGAATTCCTTGTCAATCGGATCAAACCCTAAATAGCTATACGAAGGACCTCTAAGTTCAGGTAAAATCACATACTGTCCTGTGAGAGGGTTAAATATCACACGCTTTAGATCTTCTTCATCTTCCCTTGGGATGCAGATATTATGAAAATAGATCAATCCAAAGGTATAGCTACAGTTGTACCCGCTTCTCCCTTTAGAGAACTTGATATGAAAATCAGCGGCGGATACTACAAGAGAAGACTTCTCAGATGGATTCTGAGGCTGAGGCGTTGAGTAAAAGCTCCACTCACCGTCTTGTAGTTGTTGTACCGCAAGTAAGAGTCGTGGACGAGCTTTGGACCTGGTTAGAAACAAGTCGGTGAATTCTTGACGGCGGAGGATGGTTCTCCACAGCTTCGACACGCAGCGACACCTCGCTGCTGATTTTGCTGGCAATCTCGACACTATCTCGACGATGAGATCAGTCGGAATCGACTTCTCCATTTTTGCTCCGTCGTGTTTTGTTGATCGGAATCGGACGGCGAGAGTATGTGAAATATCTCCTTCGACCTAAGTAGATGATGTTAAGGGCCTTTGGTGGATTTGAAATTGAACCTATTGAAGCCCAATAAGTATATGGGCTTTTAAACATCAAAATCTGTATATTATCTCAAAATTATAAATTAGTTTCGATTTACAATTCTACTAGGTTTGACTCCATGGTACACCACGAGACAATTTTTTTAAAAAAACTTTTGTATATATTATAAGTAAATCAAAATTTATTTGAGTATTAATATACATGTTACATTGTTATATAAATAATCAATATCCGAATATACTTGTTTGGTTACAAAAATCCGAAAACAATTTTTAAAATATATATATGTTTATCAAAATTCAAATCACATCATATGCTGAAAAAAAATCTAAAATTTTATTAACTTTATGTATTAGATAGTAATTCAAATAATAAAAAATAAGATTAAATAAAAGTGAAAGGAAAATTATATTTTAATCTAATATATTGCTTTAAATTAGGTAGATAGATTTTAGGAATTTTAAAATTAATATTATCAAATAAGGAAATAATTGTGTTTGGTTCTAAGGATTGTAGAGAATTTAGTTGAGACTGTTTGGATACAAAGATAAAAAATGATGGCACAAAAATGTATTCCAAAAATGTTAAGATAGATATTATCAAATAAGGAAATAATTGTGTTTGGTTTTAAGGATTGTAGAGAATTTAGTTGAGACTGTTTGGATACAAAGATAAAAAATGATGGCACAAAAATGTACTCCAAAAATGTTAAGATAGATTTGTTATATTATTTCAGGTGTTTTCTCGACAATGGATTTTGAATTTTATTAGAACAAACTAGTTTGTTACGTGACACCAATAGTATATCGATGTTAAGTTTTCTAAAAACAAAGAACAAATAAGTTATAATATTAGAATTAATTTGAAATTTCATTTTCCTTTTAGAAAAAAAATTATTTAAATCATCTATGCTAGACCAACTTGGAATCGCATGTAAAATGAAATTTCAAAATGTAACTTCGATCCTATTCTTGTGAGTTGTGATGCATGCTCAACGGTTAGTCTTCAACAATCTCATAAACCATGCACAACTAATTCTAATAACCAAAATTATATACGAACTAAGGAACACATTTTTATAGAGCAGATTTAACTAGACAAGATACAAAGAGAACAAAAAATATGAGAAAGCTTTATACGAAACCGAGGTGAGGAGAAAAGAGAAGAGTACTCAAAAGTTTTAAACAAAAGAAAAGAGTAGCACTCTTGCCAAGGCCAACGTCCCTGGCTCTGCCATCCATGCATACTCTCTCTTGTGTGTGTTTTGTTCGTTCTTGTTTATTAAATTAATAAACATATCATATACACTAACCAGACTAATGTTTTTGGCATATATCTAAATTATAGTATTTATAATAGTACATTATACCTTATTATTTATTAATTTAGAAAATTTATCAAAAAAACAATAACTCAACTGGTATAGAACTCACGACAAAGCCTAAAAGTTACTGATTTAAGTAGCTTTTGAAATGAAATCAAATAAAATTTGTTTTGGTTTTAGGTTTGAGGAGATGTACTAGTCACAATCGTTTTATTTTAATGTTAAGATCCATAATCATATATTCTTAACGTCGTGTGATTCACTCCATATCTTTACACCTCCATAAGATTTACAAATATCTTTTAAAGGTGAATTCTAGCTAGTAAAATCTTTAACCAGATAAAAATTACCTTTTCTTTTGTTGCTACTTGCTAGTGTGGAACGACGGTAAAAACATGACTCATATATCATATCCTAAAAAGGTAATTTAGCCTTAGAGATCCGTCCAAACAAACTAATCTTCTCGGACACTTGTCCTTCACAAAATTATAAGTATATATCCTAATAAATGCACACAACAACAACAACAAAATAAAGAGATATACATTGTATACACACCAGTAATATACTCTACTAGTAATATTGTTTCAAGTAAAGTTTCAAAAGGAAATAAGATAAAACCCCTCCGGAGGATCTCCTCGAATCTTTTTGTTCGATGTAAAGGTAATCAAAAACTTAAGAATGTTGAGTTGTGTTATTGTCCCATGGAAAAATCAAGATTTAAACTTCAATATAATGTATGATGACACTTTTTGTCACACAAAAATTTTGATATTTCGCCAATGGAGAGAAGATTTGATCTTTTTGGGAACAATTCGTTTTCTCAATAAAGACATTTTCTCTCTCTCTCTCTCTCTCTCTCTCTCTCTCTCTCTCTCTCTCTCTCTCTCTCTCTCTCTCTCTCTCTCTCTCTCTCTCTCTCTCTCTCTCTCTCTCTCTCTCTCTCCCAACCAACACTTTCTCTTTCTATACGTAGCGACAATAATTCTGGAACCTCCTCTACGTATACATATAGCATTAGATATTATATAAACATTTACACTCTCTTCTTCTTTACACACACACACACACTCTCCAAATTTAAGGTCCAAAGCTCCCAATCAAAATCTCAATCTTTCTTAGGGTTCTTGCTTCGTCAATAGGGTTATATATTGAAATTGAGTGAAAATTTTCGAACTCTTTTTAATTAACATAAATGGTTAGAGAAGGTGAGGAGGAAGAAGAAGAGATGATGATGATGGTGGCAACGAAACCTGCATGGCTTGAAGGACTACTGGCTGAAACATTCTTCTCGAGCTGTGGAATCCACGAAACTCGCCGTAAAAGCGAGAAGAACGTCTTCTGCTTACTCTGTTGTCTCAGTGTTTGTCCTCACTGTCTCCCTTCCCATCGCTCTCATCCTCTTCTTCAGGTACTAAACTCACTTCCAACAAAAATTTTCACTAATTTTCTCAAATTTTAATTGAAATTTTCTCGTTGATCTAATGACAAATTTGAGAAAATTTCGATGACCCTTGATTCGATCTCGAGACAAAATCAATACCCATGTTTTTTTTTTTTGTGATTATTGATTTTGTTTGTTTTTAATTTGATGAAAACTTGTACTTACTTACACTTATCACACCTACGCAAACTAGAATCACTGCGTACGTAACTACGTACGTATGTTTTATACTGTTACTCCGATTAAAAAAACAATCATGAAAACATATGTTTGGATTGTAGTAAGTTTACTTGGTAACTTGCACCCATCTTATATTACTCACAACCACGTTAGCAAATTTAAGCCTAAATTTTCCAAAACCCTTGTTTTTGTGGATTTTTTTTTTTTTGGTTATTTTCCCAGAAATTTTCTCAATTCCATAGAAAAAATGAATTGATGGGTTTTGTTTTTACTCTGGCCTCGGATTCGAGTTTAATTGGAATTCACATGCACATAGTAGTAATCTTTGTAATTGAAAATTATAGAGCTTTTGGAAATTCTACTATAAAAACTTTTTATTTTATTTTAATGGACCTTTCATTATCATAAACTTTTTCTTCTCCCCAAAAATATGTTTCTTTTATAATAATGTTCATCTTCTTAAAAGACCCTTTAAGCCATCTACTAAGATTTGGTTTGAGTTGTACTCTAATTAAAGTCTAAACATATGATCAGTTCTCTAATTTATGTTGTAAATTGTAGATGTTTGAAAGCATGTATACATATTTTATGTATGTGATGATAGTAATTGGACTTGAATTGTCTATTGTGTGGATTTGGTTTGTTTCTATATATAGTATGTATCTTTTCACATCTTTTATTTATTCTTTCTTCTTTTCAATTTGCTTGGTTCCTTTAAAATTTATTGTCTTCTCTGCTCAACTTCTCTTGAGCTGTTGCTTTCAAAGAACATCAAAGCTTTGACCAAATTCCTTTTCCTTCACTTCCCTTTACTTCTTTCCCACAGGTTTTTGTTTTTATCAATTTCAAATTTTTAATCATTATCCACTATTCCCCAAAAACATTATTGGTGCAAGTAAATCCATCCTTGGTTTGATTTTATTTTTGGGAGAGAAATTTTTTTGCAGTAACTATGATGTTTACCCTAATTTACATTCTATCAATTAAGCCCTTTCGTTTATGAATTGGCAGGTGAGACGATACGTATACCATGACGTCGTACGGCTGAGTGATCTTGAGAAGCTCATAGATTGTTCATATGTTCAGGTGAATACTATATTTTTTTTTTTCAAGGCTTTGATGTAAGTTTAATTTGTTGTACTGAATGACAATTTGTACTTCAGCCATATACAATTAATGGAGCCAAAGTGATATTCATAAACCAAAGACCACAATCAAGAGCTAAGGTGTCTTCAAATGTTTGCTTCACTTGTGATAGAATCCTTCAAGAACCATTCCACTTTTGTTCACTGTCCTGCAAGGTAAATAATATATTACATATTCATTCTTTTAGTTGAATAAGAAGATAAATTAAACCTTTTAATTTGAATTTATTTTCTTACTAGCGCAATAAAAACATGTAAATTTAGCTAAGTTGCTGGCATAGTTGATTCATGAATATCAAAAGTGAGACCCAATAATTCTTGAGATTCTCTTGTTTATTGTTTTTATTCTAGTAAAAATTAGAAATAATAATAGAATAGAATGATTGCTTCAACTTTTAACCATATGAAATACTAGTAAAGTTTATTTTTTAATAAATCATTACTCTCAAGTTGAAATAACAAAACTTTGGGAAACAGCTGTTTTTTTTCTTTCTCCATGCTTTATAATCATGCTAAAAAAATTCTTGGATTATGTGTTCATTTGTTTAATATTCTTAAACACATGTGCAAGTACAAAGTGGGCACTTTCCTAGGTTATGAACTATCATGTCCAATATTAGCCATATGTATTGTTATTATCATAGTAGGACACAATTATGTTACCTAGCAATGATTAAAAAATTTTGAATGCAGGTGGATTACTTATCATATCAAGGAGATGATTTATCAAGCATTCTCTATAGAATTGATGAATCGGATTTCACGTTCGAGGGTTTGAGAATGGACGGACATGATCAGCTCGAAGAGATGTCGACGATGGAGGATTCAGAGGATATGATGGTCATTTCCGATCAATCGGAGCAAGGTAACAACAGTAGTAGTAAGAGAGAGAAGAAGAAGAAGAACAAGAACAATAAGCAAGAGAGCCATTACTTGCCTGGGATGGTTCTTTCATCACTTGGTAATAGAAGGAAAGGTGCTCCTCATAGGGCTCCTTTTTCATAAATATAAAAAAACTATAGGCAAAAATAATTTTGAAAAATAAGCATTCTATATATAATATGTATCGTGTTTCTTCTGTTAGGTACATGTTGTAACGGGTACGATAATTAGTACTCTTTTATCATGAAAATGTGTTTACTTTTATGGGTTTTTTTAATTTTTTTTGTGGGTCGAAATCACTTTTTTCTGTAACTTTTATTTTTTGATGAATTATTGGTCTCTTCTTGAATAATAAAAAAAAGGTGTATGTGATTTTAGTACTACTTTATAAAAGAATAAGTGAGTAACAAAACAAATAATGAAGAGGACTCGTAGTTTGGGTAATTTTCATTGGGAGAGGGAAGAGACGACAACAGGTTTTCACGGGGACAGCTGAAAAGTATCATCAGCTGCGTCATCAATTACACCAACACCGTTTTTTTCTGCTTTACCAATTCATTGGTTGCTCGGATTTTATCCCTTTTTATTTATTTTATTATTGTTATCAATTTACTCAGGATGTATCTTACAAAATTGAATTCCCGCACAAATTCGAGTTCGTGTAATTTTATTCTATATATTGCTTGATGTTTCTTAGAATTGGATAGTTATATAAATATCAATAATATCATTAGTCAAGACTCAAGAGTTATTTTTAAAAACTAATTTAACACAACATATGCTACATGCCTTCATCATTAAAACTTCGGACACATGTCGAAAGTACCAAGTAAAAACACACAATTTTTGCTTATGTGTTTATTGTTTTAACATCACATGTGTTCGAATTATACGTATAAGATCTAAACTATAAGCAATTCATGACTAATACATAACAAAAAAAAGACGACAGGCGACTTAGATTAATAAATAATACCAATAATTATTAAATTACATAACAAAAAAAGGAGGAACTAAGATTTTAATTTTAAATACCAACAATTAGTGCACCGATTATGAGATTGGAAAGTCTCTGTGTATCGACGTTTACGTTATGCTTCGTGGTTAGCATTAGGCGTACGATATGGAATCAAGCACGGAAGCGTTACCATACGCTCTGTGCCTTGCCATTAACTAGAGCGTAACTACTAAGTACTAACTAGCTAGTACTATGCTTTTATGTTTTGTTTTTATAATTAGCTTGTTATAGTACACTATAGAATTGCTTGAAAAAAAAACAGTACTATAGTATTGAGGAAATAAAGGGTAAATTTATGACTTCGGAATTACTACAACAATTCAACGTTGATTTAGTAGGATGCAATCAATAAAGTATTAAGTAATTAATTAGTACTATATAACTAATTAATTAGTAGTGATTTTATATTACGTCATTAACAAAATCGGATGCATAGCCAAGCAAATTTGATAACGCAAAGTAACGCTAGCTAGAACTTGGAACCAAAACGTGGGGTTTCAACAATTAGGGTCTTTTATTTTATGGATTTTTTTTTAAAAGTTTCTCACAGTAGGTCATGTGTATTGTGTAGTGACTACACATATTAAAGAAATATAAAAGAAAGAAATAAAACATCGGTTTTTTAACTATTGCTCTTTAGTTTTCACAATCCAATTAGTGTGGTTCTGAAAAACGCTTAATTATAAACTTATAATGATCTATTCAATTAAAATGTAGGAACTCTATGTTTGTTTTATACTACTTTATAGTTTATAGTTTTATACTATGCAATTGCATCTTAGGATCCTTTCATCGGGAATTAAAACCCACCTCATGGTCGGGGAATTTTGTTAAGTGTTTCTTATGAATAAAATGAACAATTACGGGTTATAAAACCATTTGAAAGGACAATTATGAAAGCAAATTAAATCGTTTTTAAAAAGACGATGTCAGGATCTTTCTTACACCATAAAACTCCAAACCGGTCATTAAAAATTACCGACGAAATACAAATTCATAAAATATAATTATTAGTATATTGTATTCAGTTGTCAGTCGAAACTTTAACGTTACACTTAACCATCAGAATTTCATGTTGATGACTTGATTCTTTTTTTTTTTTTTTTTGAACAAAAAGATGACTTGATTCTAATTGATGATATTTAGACAGATGAACATGAATCCGTATATATTTAACAACACCAAAAAACCATAATTTTAACCAAATATCTGAAGGAATATAATTTAAGAAAATATCACTCACGTGTGCGTATAAGATTTACTGAAAATATTAAGGAATAAATATATAAATAAATTTATTAATAAAAAATATCAACACATCTATCTAATTTTTTTAATTTATTAGAAATAAAAGGGGAATATATTTTCAGAGATTGATGAGGATATAAAGCACATGGTCGGTCCAGTACTTCTTTGTATTAGGTTTCCATATTTGTAACAATCTATGCAACAGTTGTAGCATAAGGCCATTGGCGTACATACAGTAGGTGGCAATACGGGCTTTTGACACGTGTATTTCTCTGCCAAGAATGCCTTCATGTTCTTTTCTCTTCTCCCCCACATGCAAATGCAATGGCTTTGGTCTGAATATTTTGTTTGTTCTTACGACAATAATAAAAAATTAGAATCCCTAACTTAGTAACGCTAAAATAGCTAAATGTATCAGTAATTGATATTTTTTTTTGGTTATTGGAAGCAAACACAATTTTACTAGTATCTTATATACTGATCCTTTTGTTTTATCGATGATTAATTTCTAGTAAAAAATTATATAAGAAAAATATTATAATTGGTTATCAATAATTTTTAATTTAATAATCTCATGACTAGTTTAAGTATAGTTTTAACTTACTATATTAATTAAATTCGGGATATATAGAAAACATGAAACAAAATAAACAATATTTAATAAAAGAAAGGAGGAAATATTTTAGGAATACAAATAGATAGATGGTATATCTGATTTTTTTTCACCATTTTTTGGTGAGGATCTATATGATTTTTTTTTCTTTTACAAAATAATAGAGAAAAGGGAAGAAATATGGATCTTATTATTTGTTTATCGGAAAAAGAGGCATAAGGCGGAGAGATGGGTTCCCATTCACCAATTCAGACTTTCTCAAGAACCATGCCAATTGCCACCTGACTCCTGACGTTCGTTTCTTTTTCTTTTTTTTTTTGATAAAAAAAAAAAAAACTAGAACAATTTCATAATATAATATAATATGATCTCATTAAGTATTTAGATGCACACGAAAAACAATAGCAATAAACTATAGTAAGTAAAACTTTATTATCAGTATTTTAATTTTCACTGCAAAATTCATATTATTATTTTTTTAATTTACTTTTGTCCTATAAATGATTACAAACAAAATTTGCAACACATATAAAAATACATTAGAGTAATACAGTATGATTTCATACACAAATGCATCACTATGTAATATATATATATATATATATATATATATATATTTAGATGTAAATATGATAATGGATATGTATCACCTGGACAGCCTGTGCTTCAAGGCACAAGAGGTTCGAGGTAGTCGGACAGATAGGAAACAATAGGACGTGTGTGTGTCACATATACAGCCTTAAGTTGCAGAAGTCCACTAAGATCTCTTTCTCTATCGTCGGAAAAATTTTTTCTATATAATATTATTTATATACTCTCCCTCCCCCTCATATATATGTATACATAATACATTCTATACAATATTGAATGTACTGAGCACAAACATAAAGTAAAAATTATCATTAGTGCGACATTGACGTCACGCTGTACGTGGAACAAATAAAACTTATAACAAATTTGTACACTTCATTATTTTTTTGCGTATACTACATTTTCAGAGCGATCACCTTCTCCCCCATATCTACCCAATATCATCGTTGTGGTAACCAGATGATATTTATCTAGCAATCTTGTAATCACTATAACTTAAAATGATAATTTAGTACTTAGCCTTCCCTTTGCCTATCTAAAAAATTATTATAGTTTGTAAAGAAAACTGACGCAACGTCAGTTAGTTATTTAATCTTTACACAGAAGTAGGTTATAAACCTAATTAGCCCCGTAAGTATTTTGCAAATATACTTGAGAGAAGAAACTATAATTTCTACCTTGTAGTCTTTTTTAGTTAAGTTTGGCCCAAAATTTAGCCATTTAGTGTTTTGATATATAATACCTAAATTTATGTTTTACTTGAAGTTACACAGAAAGATTTAAGATACGCACGTACGCTTTGACTTTTGAACATATAAGTATTACATGAAGAATACTGGTCTGGGCACTAATACCCGTTACCTCGAGCCGATACTCGGCTCGTACATATCCCGAAAAAAAGGTACCCACAGCTTTGGTATTATAAATATATTACCTGTAAGTAAGGGACGAGTATAGGATATTAGTTTAGTTTTCAATACCCGTTCCGTTACTCGACCCTTTACCCGTTTTGCTACCCGACCCGTAAATACCCGTTAATATTTGGTATTATTATTATTATTATTTATTATTAATTTATAGAGTTAAAGTTAAAACCTAAATTCAACTTAGCCTAAATGAATTAATATATTATTTTTATTTTCAAAATTTGTAAATTTATAATTTTTGGAACTATATATTGCATAAATTTATGAATTTTTCCTTTTTCGAATTTCAGAATATAAAATTATTATTGCGATTATTGATATTTTTTTTATCAGGTACTCGTTTTTCCAGGTAATAATAAAGAGTCGGGTATTTAAAAGGTCAATTATTTTTTACCGGGTACCCGTTTTTCCGGGTAGCCATTATTTAAAGGTCGAGTATGAGTAAATTTTTTCTGTTATCCGTTAGGGTCGGGACGAGTAAAGGGTCTGAGAAAATTCAAGGATACCCGTTCCGTGCCCAGCACTAAAGAATAGTGCATATTGTCTCATATATGTGTACCGTGTTAAATTTTGAGGATTTAAAGAAAGGCGATAGCTTGGAAATTTTTGTTTCTGTGAGAGAGTCCTTTGTGCTCGAGGGAGTATTAGAAACTAATTAATATCAAGGTATGTCTTAAGTTGGAGTCGATACTCGATACGATTAAATGAGTTTGTAAAACTTGCATAAAATATTCGTAGTTAAGTGTTTAGAGGTTTGGAGTAAATAAATCTTCTTGAATTACTTGGTCTCTATGTTCTCCATTTTCACTCCAAATTTTGAATAATAGTGAATGTTTGAAAATTTTGGAACAATTCTATAAGTTGTATGATTATATCAATGAACTACATTTGACTTGTTGGGAACTTCTATTGAAATAATTTCACTACTATTTGACCCCCAAAAAAAAAATCTCAATACTAAGCATCTTCATGCTTGGAATAAAGTATTACTATTTGACATAACCATTATGAACCATAAGTTGCTTTAGAGGGTTTAGAGGTTTGGGAATCAAACAAGATTTGCTTTTGTTATCCATTCATTACTGATTTTAAAACAACAATATATATATATATATATAGGTTAAGTTCGAACTCCCCATCTCATCAGTATAAGTGGCTTCTAATAATATAGCCACACAATTAAGCCTCAAACCAAGTTTCCTACAACTCATAAGTCTCGTATGATGTGATTGATGATAAAACCTCAAAATAAATGCCTAAATGGGTCACTGGTGATAGATAAAACTAATTAAACAAGTCTTATAAATTTCCTATTGTAATGTATTAAATTATTAATCAACCGCCAGGCACACACATGGCTCATACCGGCTACACAAAAAAGAGAGATATGACGACGGTTGATTATTCATTATATATGCAAATTGATTATTCATTTTATATTTTGTTGATAACTTGATATCATACAAAGTTGCAAAGAGTTTTATTTCAGATGTAATAAACTTTCTTATATCTTTATAAAATGCTTCATTAAAATGTTAATAACAAGAGATTACAACTTAAATACTATCACAAAAACTAAGTTTTAATAGTAAACCAAAATAGTAAATAAACTAAACAACATAATCGGTTTATACATTCTGATATTCTCCCTCAAGATAGAGAGTATAAATGATATAATCTCATTTTAGACAATAGATAGGTGAATTTCCATTCATAAAGAGGTCTAGTGAGCAGGTCAGTCAATTAATGTTAAGTAATAATTTTAAGTGCCTTCAGTTTCCTCAGTCAGCATCAGCAATTGCACGAAGATTAAGAGTGGAGTCGGCCGGATATAATAAATCCTGACCTGGATCATTCTTCAAGTAACCAAGTATACATTGAACAGTATCTAAATGAGGCTTTCTCAGAGCCTTAACATATTGACTCAGCTTGTTAACTGCAAAACATATATCTAGTCTTGTAACTGTCAAATAAACCATTTTGCCAATTAACCTCCTATAATAAGATAGATCAGGAAGCAATTCTCTTGTTTCTTCACTCAACTTCAGATTCAGCTCCAAAGATGTTGGAAAAGGTTTGCAACTAAGAATCAAGATATTCCAAATTCTTCAAGTAACTCCAGAGCATATTTATGCTGAGAGATAGAAATGTCTTATTTGGAGCGAGTAATCTCTAATCCAAAAAAATAATGCATCTGACCTAAGTCTTTGAGCTTGAATTCCTTAACAAGAAAGGTTTTGACAGCCAATACCGTTAAATCTATGTTACTCACTAACAATATATCATTCACATAGACAAGGAGAGCAGGAAAACCTTCTGAATCAGATTTCACAAACAACATAGGATCAAATGGTGATTGGGTGAAACCATGTTGAAGGACAACACCGAAAATTTTGAGAAACCATTGGCGAGAAGCCTGTTTAAGATCATACAAAGAATTAACAAGTCGTCAAACATGTCTCTCTGATAGAGACTCCCCCTGTTTTGGAGTGTATCCCTGAAGCAAAGTCATATAGATTTCTTCCTCTAGATCACCATGAAGAAAGACATTTGTAACATCCATATGATTAATGCTCTAATTATGAATATCTGCTAAAGCCAAGATTAACCAATTAACCTGACAATAGTAAGCTTAGCCACATGACTAAAAGTATCAAGATAGTCAACTCTTTCTTGTTGTGTATAACTCTTGGCAACTAACCTAGCTTTATAGCGTTCAATGGAGCCATCACATTTATATTTGATTTTATATACCCATTTACAACCAATGACATGTTTGCCATCAGGTAAAGAACATATCACCCAAGTTGATGTACTCACAAGAGCATCCAATTTCATGTTCATCGCAGCAAGCCAATGTTGCAACATCACTGCATTTTTAAAGGTATTAGGTTTTTTTTAGCAATAATGGCAAAACAGAACAGACGATACTCATGAGAGAGTTTATCGTATGACAAAGAATCGGAGAGAGGATGAACAATACCATGAAAAGATGAAGAAGAAGAATGCTTTGTTGTAACATTAGAGCAATGGTACTATGAAAGATAGCTAGGAACATGTGTCTCTCTACGTGGCCTGAGTGTTATCCATGTCATCTCGAGTTTGATCAGCTATAGGATTCGAAGTGTTTAATAGAGTAGAGGGTTGTGATGGTGTGTGCACTAGAACAGTTGATGACTCAAAGACAAGACTAACTTCAAGCATGTAACAGAGAAATCATCATATATGTAAGAATTATGTTTATTTTCAGTATTAGAGTGCATCACATCATTAAAGAAAGTAAGACCTGGTGAAACTGAATTAGTAAAAAAAGGAAAGATAGTTTCATGAAACACAAACTTACGAGTAATAGAACGAACATTTGATTCAAGAACTAAAACTTTGTATCCTTTAAAACAAGGTTCATAACCAAAAAATGCACAAGCGCTAACTCTTTCAGTATACTTATGCCTATCATGTGAACATGTGTAGAAGCATAACATAAACAACCAAACTGTGACAACCCTTCCCGCGGACCCCACTAGCCCACCGCTAGCTGCCCCAACAGACCGTCTGTGGACCCTGCTAGCCCACTGCTAGCCGGCCCAACAGACTCCAAGCTGGCCTTGCAGGGCATCGATCCTAACCCATCACTGTGGATATCCCAATCCACCAGTAGGTTATTGGTGTGCCAGGCGTTCCTCAAACCCTGGTCCTCACCCTTTAACAACCTTCCCATAGGACAAGCTGTCACCAATTGACCTGCAGATCAATTGGTCCACAGACGGTCCGTTGGGGCAGCTAGCGGTGGGCTAGTGGGGTCCGCGGGACGGGTTGTCACACAAACACTCTTAGAAAAGAAAAATTAGGAAGTTGCTAATTTAGTATTTCAAATGAAGTTTTATCATTTACTCCCTCCGATCTGAAATAAGTGACGTTCTGGAAAAATTCTCTTAGATTAAGGAAGTGTACAATTTGACTATTTTGACCTCAGGATTAAAACTAATTTACAATTTTATTTTTTGTTTCTCTTTTATTCAATAAATTAATTTCAGCTTTTCTCCAATTATCTCCTTTTTCTCTGATCACCTCTGTCACGAACTCAACTCCTCCGAGTTTTTTTTTTTAAAAACAAACTTCTCCGATCAATTTCTTTCGCCCTCATCATGGAGAAACAAAGCTTCCTCTTTTCCTATCGCAAAATCAAAATTCCGGTGCGGATTCCAACCACCGATACACATTCTCTGACGGTTATCTCTTGAGATACCGTTTGCAACCTTCACATGCATCTCAGCGGCTTCACATACACTAAAAAATTTTGATTTTGCAATTTGGCCTTTTAGTATTCTTCCCAATTTCAATTAACAACTTTAACTAAATGAAATACTCCAATTCAATAGAGTATACACGTTTTTGACTACGATGATGAGAATAGAAGTGGAGAGAAAGAAAAAAAATTTCATGGGAAAAGAAAAAGAATAGAAGTAAAAGAAGAAATCTAATGGGATTCAAATTCAAATATTTTCATGTTTCTTTATATTTGAAGTAACATGGAATTTGATTGATCATCTTCCATGGCCAACTTCGATCTAAACTTTCCACCTTCAGAAAATACAAACCATTTATTCGATTTGAATACCATTCCAGCGAATAGTGATGATCATGATTCTGAATATGGAGGTTTAAGAGATAACGGTGAATATGCTCATGCGGGTGAGGAAACAATGGAAGAAGATGTAGAACCAGTTGTAAGGATTATAGCATCATCTGAAAGTACCATCGTAATCAATCTCAATGTCAATCGAACAGGAGAATCAATTTCTGATTTTGGAGCTACATGCCGATGAATTGTATGAAGAAATTGAAGATTATATCGGAGACCAAGGTAAATTGAATCTTTTTTTTTTGTTCTATGTACTATTATTGATGTCAATATGTGTTCTCCATTTTGGAACAGGAGCAAACGAAAATGAAGAAACTCAAGATCACTTTGTTGGAGAACAAGGTTAGTCTTCTTGTTAACTTGAATAGCTCGTGATTGTGATTTAAAACTAGTCTGTAGCGTTGCACGTACACTTTCGATTACAATTGTTGATCTATGTTTCTACAATTTGGAGCAGGACATAATGATAACTTGGTTGAAGACCAAGGTAAGTGCTCTCGTAAACTTTTTTATATATACTGATTTTGCATTGTGATTTGATGATGCATCAGCTAATTTGTAAATCAATAACCGCTTAGAGCAGGACCTAACGCAAATGGTAATACCACAACTGGAAAAAAAAAGAACTTTACTAATGGTCAAAGGTGGGCAGTCTATAATGCTTTATTTGAAAGGAGTGTGAGAGAAAATCTGAGTAAACGTACCACACAAGAGGTATCAGATTTACTTTCAGTGCATATTCGGATGGTTCAAAGGATATGGAAACGAGCTAAAGACACTCTTGTTGGTGAATCTGTTGATGTGTCTCAAAGAAGGAGAAAAAAATGTGGACGTAAGAAAATTCCACTAGACATACAACAGATCATCAATACACCTCTACATTGATGAACGACTTTGAAGACGTCGGCTGAAGTCCCTGGAATTAGTTATTCAGCACTATACAGACGTGTGAAAGAAGGTCTTCTGCGACGTAATTCAAACGCATTAAAATCACATATTAGAGAAAAAAATAAGGTAGCAAGGTTACACTTTTTCCTTAAAATGTTGGATCCTCAGAGTTTGAGTCATGAACAATAATTTATTGATATGTACAACATTGTACATATTGATAAAAAGTGGTTCTATATGACCAAAAGAACTGAGAATTACTATCTACTTCGTGAAGAAGATGATCCCACACGGACATGCCAAAGTAAGAACTTCATTGGAAAAGTTATGGTGTTAGTTGCAATGGCTCGTCCGAGATTCGATATTGATGGAAACGAAACTTTCTCGGGAAAGATTGGGGTTTGGCCTTTTGTTATAATTCAACCTGCAAGAAGACAGAGTAGAAATAGAGAAGCTGGGACAATGGAAATAAAACCAATTACATCAGTCAAGAGAGATGATGTGAGAAGAATGTTGATAGAAGAATTTCTTCCCAATATTCATGAGAAATGGCCTCATGAGGATGTAGATAAAGTTATCTATGTATTTGCTACAGGTTTATACTCTAGTTTTTGTCTCATTGATATGGTGTCAACGTTTTTTTAGATGTTTGTTTCATGAGACAAATTCATAGCCTCAAGCTGAATGCATAGATTTTCTTTAAGTCTCTAGATATTTGCCGCAAGTTTATACTCTACAAATGCTATCTAGTTTACAAGATTGTCTAAACCTGGAACAGGAATTGAAAATTAAATTTTGTAGGTACTTGCAGATCTTAAAGATACGTGTAGACATATGCAAAGTATGGTTTTATTGCAGCCATGTCATTGATGCTCTATATTCTCCAAGGAGATGGCTTGGATATCGATCATATCAAGATTGAATGGATCAGATTTTTCATGTATTAAGGTCAGATTATATTGCTTTAATTTTTCTGTTTTTTGTTGCTTGTTTATGTATGGAGATGTGAACCTCTGATATTTAGAAACTGAATTTTTTTTTTTATTAATTGGAGAACAAACCATAGAAAAAATTATTGGTGATCATATGAAGAAGAGACCACTAGTAAAAAATTCAACAGCAAAATCTAAAAACCTTTTGGACAATAAATTTTAAGCATCATCAGTATCAAGTCTTGAATCTCTTTTTCAGGATAAAGTTCTCCTTCCCCATAGAAGCGTTTGTTGAGATCAAAGTCATGCACCACTTTTGGCTTGACATCAGTTTTCTCCTTCCTCAAATGAAAGTCTTCTTCTTCCTCAGGGACTTTGTTGAGATTAAAGGTATGCATCACCTTGACATTAGTTTGCTTATTTTGATTTTCTTCTACCTGTAGATGATTTTTCATTTTGCTACTTTTCAGGTTTATGCTAACCCAATATATATTCATCGATGACTCTTCATATTATGTCTCTTGATATATCCCCTGTCGTTGTTGTATTTTAAAGATTTGTTATTTTCAATTTTAATAATTTGTGTTAATTTAGTTAAGGTTATATTAGTAATTTAATTAGTATTATCACATTCAAAAGAGAGAACGACACTTAATAAAAAAGAAAAATCACTCCTACAACAACACTTATTTCAGATCGGAGGGAGTAATACATGTGTTGGTGTTCAATTAATCAAGAAAGCAGTTGTAATAAATATAATTAACTAAGCATTCCATATTACTTAATTAAACCAACAGCCTAAACAACATTAACTAACAATAATACCAATAAACCAGCATCCAGTAACTACAATTAACATGCATAGCGGAACATATAAAAATAATCATCTCCAATATATATCATTACTACAATATCATCAATAATCATTCTATCCAAAAACCTAGCATGGTACTAACCAGGTTCCAACAACATAACAACATATAACCATCAACACACAATCGAGACCCTAGATCATCCTCCTCTTCATCACCATGATTTCACATCACGTACCTGCACCACAAAAAAAAATTGAGATGCGTGAGTATTACCATAAATACTCTGTGAGGTGATCCTCTCATCTATTGGGCTATTCACACAAGCGAATCAACAAATACAAGCAATACACAAAAGCAAGCAAACCAGGCAACTCTGAACAAATGTGTGACTATGCGACCTTGCATTGACCAATCATCGTTCAACGCAACCTCGCGTCTCCTCCAAATCTCTAGCTCCATCGACCGACGCACTCCTTGCATCGATCGATGTAGTCGCACGAATCATCGCCGAACACAATCTCTCTCTCGACTTCTCTTGGCTCTAACCAACGCCACATCGTCCGTGATGCCAACTCCGACCTCAGCAAGCCACAACCACCACGACAACCAAGCACAACAAGCACACAAGAAATCAATCACCCAAAAACATACAAAACACACATCTAATCGCTTAGATAAGCGATGATCCCGCACTTACCTCTTAACAAGAAGATTCTGAACCAAAACGACAAGAAACACACCACATCAAGCTTCTTCCACGACCATTGCCTCGGATCTTAACTCCCACGAACAGATCTCACAAGAAACAGATTAAAACTCCTCAAAAACGCTCACATGAACTTTTCAGAGAGAAAAATCTACTTCTCACACTTTCAGAAACGACAATGGCCAAAAACTCACTCTAGGGCATCGAGTTTTCCCTTTTATACACGAGCCCTAGGTTTTCACATCAAACCAGAGAAATTAGAACTAACCCAAGCATAAACTGCATGGTTGCATAGATCGATGCCCTTCCTTGGCATCGATTGATGTATGAACCGAAAATCCGGTTCACGGGTGTTACAATAGTAAATAGACCAATAACATAACTAGTTTACACATTTTCATATTTTATCTCAACAAATTGACAAGTCAAAGAAATATTTTTATTTAATAAATAGATATTTGTTTATAATTTTATATCTAGTAATATGGAATTTGTGATATATATTTTTTTTTAGATATACCAACTTTTTTTTTTCCTTTTGTTAAAGATTAAATTACAATATTGGATTGTCATCTAGCTCAAAAATTTGATGTTAACTTTTAAGTAGTAGAAGGTGCAATCTGATGAAGTTATAAGTAGAAATTGATTGTATATATTTGAAAGGTTGTGTATTTATAGATTCCAACATTATGCATTACAGTTGTTAATTGTGCGATGATGTTTTCTTGTTTAGGTATGTCGTATTACCCTGCTTATTTCCGCAAAACTCGTATACTTGTTAAATGGAATCTTTATAACCGTAATAGGGGTTTTTAATTATCAGAAAGTTAAGACAATATAATGAGTTTCATTTGGAATATTTGTTCGAAGAAAAAGAAAGAGAGAAAGATTTAAGGCATATGGTATGATAGAAGCTTTTGACCATTTACTCAATCATTTATGTAAATGGAACCTACATGATGTCGATATTTTTGTAATGTGTAGGCTTCACTCCCTAAAGGACCCACGTAATTATTTTAGAAAGATATATACAAGAAAATGAGCAATTCAAAGTATTTTATTTTATTTTTATTGAGTTTTTTAGGATGTCCCCTCTATGCACATGACAGTGACTATCCACCTTAGTTATATAAACTACAAACCCCTATTTTTGAGACATAATAAAAGAGATACAAAAAGCTTTCAAGAAGAAAGCAAAATTATTTCAAGGAGTAACAATTTGCAGTGGCAAATAAAGGTATTTGATTGTAAACTGTAAACAATGCATTGTCGCTCACTCCTTTAATATCAAGTACGCCGATTGAAAATATCAAGTAATCATTTATAAACCATTTCGTTTGTGTGTCACAATGTCACAGTATAACATTAACCATTTATGTGCATGTATCTCTCGACTAAAGTTATATATATATATATATACGTTAAATAATAGTAATATAAATGTGAATAAAAAGGAGGGTTGAAAATGATGAAGGTGGTGGTGCAGAGAGGCCATAGAAAGAAAAAACTAGCTGGCCAATTTACTCCCTGCAGAATCTGGCAATCTATTAGCCTTTCTTTAGATGGGACCTTCTTTGTGAGAGAAAGAGAGAAGAGAGAGAATAGTCTTCTCCATTAGATGGATCTGACTCACTGCTCCAAAAGATCACTCTCATTATTGAAAACACTTGTCAGTCCTTTTGGCCTCTGAGGACCTCCTACCGATCTTGTTTTGTCTTCTTGATTATAGAGTTCAGATGGGTGGCAATTAATTATCAGAAACTCCAGTTTAATTACAGACAATTCGTTTACATCTCAGTTGTATTAAAAACAGTAGAAATTTGATGGAAATTAAGTTAAGTGATTTATTTCTCTAAAAACTTTTATATTTTCTTTGGGGTTTTTTAGGCAAATTTTTTCTTCATATATACGTTCATATATCTAGATGAAATTATTATCCAGAATGCAAAATTCGATTCAAAATTTTGAACTTGAAAAGTGAAAAATTTTGGATCTGTGAAAATTGGACCTCGATTCGAGTATAATAATTTCAATGTCAGGATATTTATAATAAATTCTTTTTCACATATGCTTTGTAACTCTTAGATGTATAAATACAGATTTTGCTATTTTTGATATATTAAATTTAATTTAACATATAAATTATAATAAATTTCGATGTAAGGATATTAGATTATATTTAACATATCATATAGATAATTTAACTAATAAGAACTTTAGTATTTTACATGTTTATGTGTTAATCAATCAAAAAAAATATATGTTTATTTGTTAATCAGTAAAAAGAAATTATATGTTTTTTGCGTATTTGATTCATATTTTTGGACGGATATGTGGAGGCTAATATATCTTGTATATCAAATTTGTAAGTCGGATCTGGACGTATCAAATTTGAGGATATATGATATGTTTTCACAGTGCCGTTCCGACATTTATTAATGCCCTATGCCAAACTTAAAAACATTCCCTTTTATATATTACCAAAAAATTATAACCAATAGTATATAAGACTTTATGTTTAATGTTTTGAAAATTTATTAACACAAGCCAAAGTCAAAACATTAGATTTGATGAAAAAATTTATCTAATAGTTTAACAAAGCAAACTATTAACCTCAATGGAAAAAATCAAAACCAAAACTAACAATTAACCTTAAAAACTATGATTTGCACTTATATTAAAGTCTACATTTTTTGTAAAATTCTTTAGATATATATAAAAACTCTATCATAATTTTACAAAAAAATGCCCTAATTTTTTTGATGCCCTAATCCTTTGCTTGAGTTGATTGCCCTATTATGGGCCGGCCCTGTGTTTTCATTTCTAAATGTATAAATATCAGAACTCATTGCAATAAATTTAAATATATCACAATCTAGTCGAAGACAAACCGAGTGTATTATTCTCTTATCAAATATATATTTTTGGGAATGACATAATCTTATTTGATATGACAAGACATAGGATGGTATCTCTTCAATCTTAGTAGCACTAATATATAATTATATAAAATGACAAAATATATGCTGTGATTGAACCAAATAGAAACATTTTGACCCATATAGCTTCTACTTACCTAGTGATCAATACTTGTGAACCTTTCATATAAACCCTACACAAAAGTTTGAGGATCGAATTCTAACTTTTCTCGGATTAATATTTAAGTTTCTAGTTACATAATTGTATATTTACCACACAATTCATCTTTTAGTTATCAAGTCTTTTTTTTTTTTTTCGTCTGAATGATTCCTTTATATTATACTGATGAGTTTGACACAATACAAAAGGGAACCAAAACAATCATACACAAGGAGCCAAAGCAATTAGATATAGCTCTGGTCAGACTCAAAAACTCCTTGTAACCAAGAGGGGTAGCCCTGGACTATATATGATTGTGGACGTTCATCCCTTGTGACACTCTTAGCTATTAGGAAGGCTCCAAGATTACCTTTCCTATGCTCTACTACTACCCTCCAACCCTGGGCTATATATCTTTTAGTTATCAAGTCTTTTAGTTATCAAGTCTGTTTAAGGCTTTAAGCATAAATATGGATTGTGTTTTTGCTATGAATAGCAAAAAAGATGATAAGTTTAGAGATAAAATTTGGAAAATAAAAAGGAGACTGAGATAAAAGTACTGAAGAAACAAAATAGGGCCAAATCATTGTCCTTCTCCTTTGACCATTCCCCACCTCTCTCTCTCTCTCTCTCTCTCTCTCTCTCTCTCTCTCTCTCTCTCTCTTTCATCTCCATTTATTTTTCTTTTCATTATTGTTAGAAGAACTATTATATACTTCCTTTCGATAAAACCAAAAGAAGAATTGAAGTAAAAGAAGACCACAAAAAGTATTATAATTTTTTTTTTGGGATTTTTATATATAACATTGAATATTTGTGAGTGTGACAAATCTAACATTTCTGTTTTCTATCATAAATCTGTAAATTTATCACGTATTCCAGAAGTTTCATGTTTAATCAGAATTGAGTCATATATAGATTTGTTACGTTCGAGGTTATAACCATAAAAGTATCTCTAAAAATAGGGTAGCTTAGTTCTTTTGGTGTGCATTACATCATCATCAATTAGAAAATAGTTTTATTATTGATGATGATGGTCTTATTACTCATCACAATAAACAAATGTGGTTTCATGCAGCAAAATAAAATACGACTAACGATTTTTACATACACTTTCACAATAAACAATCGTGATAGGCCGTTTTATCTACACCACATTCAAGGTTATCCAAATAAACATACACTTTCACAATAAACAATCGTGATTTATTTTGTTTTACATTATCCAAATAACATTTTCTGATTATATATTTTTTAAAAAATTAGGCAAAAATACATATCGATGTAACGATGTTGTTGATTATTTTTTGTCGATAAATGCTCGTTGGTGTTAAGTATTCGGATATATTAATGCATAACTGAAAATTTTATGAAAAATTTTCAAATTATTCAAAAGAATTCTCAAAATTTGGAGGAATCATTACTTGTGAATTTCTTTAACAAAAACAAAAAAGGTATACAATTCGATTGTGCAATGTTTTACAAACTTTGCCAAAAAAATCAACGAAATTACAATAATGATCTGATGACTTATAAAACTTCTAGTTACAATCAACAATTCAGTATTGAATCAGTGTATAGAATCTGTTTATGCTTATTTGAGGTACGATCCAGTGGTAGTGTACAAAGAGCAGAAGGACAAGAAATAAAAGAGTTGTGTATAATAATAACAAGTTCGTTCTCATTCATTAATGATTGTTAAAGTCTCTGAATGGAGTTGTAAAAAACAGATTGTACTATACCAGTCAAATCCGGTCCTACTCATTCTCATCCAACTCCCTTTGTATTTGTTTCTTCTTCTCTTCTTTATCACTCACATACTGATCTTCACAACTGTCCTGTCATTTTCTCGGTTTGATTTAGCCAAATCTAAGATGTCCAGGTTTATATAATGTATTTCTGGACGAGGGCAACCACATGAATCTTCTTCTTAAGAACCAGCCCGACTCTGTTTCATTTCATCCATTGGCCCAGGAAGGAAACACAAGTCCATATCACATTCTTTTAAGTAACAACACTTTTAGTATGAAGAAGAGTCCAAATAAAAACAACTTGTACACCCATTTGTTTAACAGAAACCAAACTTAGCCACCCTTATGAATTGCAGGCAGACGAGAATGAAAGAATCTATAATGTAAAAGCAAACGAACAAAATAATCACAACTCAAAGCAATGTGTAGTGTACAAAAAGTTCAAGAGTCTCTCTCATTTGTAGAGTTTTTCCATGACATTCCTCAGCTTCATCACATCCACACCTACAATCTCTGCTTTCTTCACGCCGCCTTTGAAGAACTGTAGTGTTGGCTGCATTCAACATAATGCTCCCATTAGATGGGCATATATAGATGCAGAACTAGTTCATACTTGATCTTAGAATGTAAAGTAATCTTTAAAAGGAACAGAGGATGTTACCACAGCAGAGACATTTTGCTTCCCAATAGCATTTGTAAGACCGCCCTACAAAGAAGCAAGAAAAGATATCTTGGTAAATGGAGCTTACAGTGTGATATTCATAAGAAGATAGCTTATTTCTGCGTGACTCAACAACAAAATCTCTCTACTACGCGACTTGACTTATGTCGTTTTTAAGAATGTGACATCAGTAACCAGTAGTTATAGCAAGCAGAGTGTAGAAATTTATCTCAGACTTTCCATTAGTTGAGATATTCATTTGGTTCTACATATCGACTATTTAAAAGGCTTTAAGATAGCAGAAACTTGAAAAGCCTTTGACTATAAACAATGGTGGCTTTGGTCGCATGATGATACTAATATAGACTTACAAAAGCCATTCTAGTGAACATAGATATTTAAATGCAACCATACCTCGTCAATGTCGACCTTATACGTTGTTACATCAGGATATTTATTACTGAGCTCCAATATTACAGGAGCGAGAAGCCTGCCTATAGTCAAACCACTAATACAAAAATTAATACCACCACTCGTCTGTAAGATGTCAAATGCAGAACAAAAAACTTGCTTTCAGGAAGGAAACAAAAAACTTACAAGGTCCACACCAAGCAGCAGTGAAATAGAAAACTGATGGCAAAGATCCATCTGAACAATGTGTACATCAAAAGAGGAGATAAAGCAACTAAATCATATTAAACCACTCAAATAGTTCTGAAGTAGATACCAAAGAAGAAACACAGGACAATTTATTTACCTCTAGCTTTGCTCAATGCACTATTGAACTCCGCCTCCGATTTCAACACTACAAAGCTGGATCTATCTAAAATTTTCAAGTAGCAAGGATCAGCAAAATCTCACACAGATAGAAACAAGGGTACTCTTTACAAACAATATGATCAGAAGACTCCATTACCCTCAAACTAAAGCTCATTTTTTTTACCAATTCAATCATCTAGACCCATACCCTCGATGCTAACACTAATTCATGTATCTATACAAGAATACCACAGAACCAAATTAAATTTACCTTTTGCTGCAAAGCAAAAGCTACTTCGATCAGGAAGAGGAGTGTTTAAGAAGTTGAATTCAGTTGAAACATAAATAGTGGAAGCAGCTAAGAAAGAGTTTCTTCCAATCTGCAAAAAAAAACAAACGAGGTTTGGGAATAGAATCAGAGATGGTTTCGATATAAAGATGTCCTTAAGACAAAAAGAGAGAAGTTGAAAATACAAACCTGATGAAAATTAGACCATTGACTCTTCATCGTATCAACACAACACTAAGCTTCTGATTTCAAAGATCCCTCCTTTTTTCGTCGATTTAGGGTTTCTTGAATTTTCCGATTTGTAAAGGTTTCTTTTTTTTTTTTTTTCCTCCACCACAGCGTTCTCTCTCCCGCCGCGCACGGCGAAGTTGCGAAACTAAACAAATAAATAAATTACAAAATGATCCAAAACAAAGCTACAATTTCTAAATTAGCCCCGTCAAAACATAATACAAAATATGACACCATTATAACCAAACGATGTCGTTCGGGTTTTATTTGCCCGCGAAACGACTTTGTGCAAAAACGACACCGTTTTATGACGAACCCGAAGAGTCTAAAAAAGGCGAAGTCTTTGTCTTTGTCGTCAAACCCCCCCCCCCACAAGGACATAAACCCTAGAACTTGAATCTTCTCCCCCGAAATGCAGTTTCTTGCGAGGTCACTATCGAAATCGATAAGGCCTTCGTTGATATCAACTGCTACTAGACAATCGTGGGTTCTTTCTCAGCGATGTCATTCATCTTTTTCTACGGGAAGTAGTAGCCGTACTCGCGGAGCTGAGAATTCGTCGGAGGAGTGGCCGAGACCGGCGGAGGTACCTTACCAACCCAAAATCGCGAATTCTATTGATTTGATTGGCTACGTTCACCAACCAGTTCAGTGCGACTCTACAACCGATGGAAAGTTCTGGGCTGGAACAGTCATTTCCCATCAACCTTCTTCTGATTCCAAATCCGACTCTGATTCATCTACTAATTTCTGGTTAGTCTCATCTCAAAAAAAAATTGTTTTTTTTTTTTTTTTTTGGTGTTTGAGAGTTTTTTTTGCATGTTGGGTCTCAGAACTGAGTTAAAAGTTTAAAACTTTAAGCCATGATTTTGAATTTTGGTGTAGATTTGGTTCTTGTTAAGTTTAAGTCTTTAAGCCATGATTTTGAATTTGGTGTAGATTGGGGTTTTGTAAAATTTAAGACTTCAAGCCATGATTCGTGTCAATCTTCTGCCTAAGCATGTCTACATTTCTGCTTTAAAACGAGATTTGCTGGATTTATAGGTTGTTATGAAGTTGAAATTGCAATGATCTTTGTTAGGATTATGTATTTGGTATATTGTATTGATACGACATTTTGTTGGATTATGTGAATCATTCAGGATTCCGCTACTGTTTGAAGGGGATTTAGCTCATACGGCGAACTCTTATTTGAAGAAAAACGATCGGGTTCATATTACAGGACAGATTTTAGGAGATGTGATTCAATCTGGAGCCAATTCTGAGCAAGCCTATGTTCAGCTGTTTAAAAGCTTTCATGGTAGCTTTTCACATCAGGTTATGGTTCGTGATCTCCACTACATTGAAGGTTCTAAACCTTTAGGAAAAGCTTTGCCAGTGTTGGAGCAAAATGAAGGTGTGCTTAAGCATTCTGGTAAGCCGTCTAAGTGAATCGATCATGTTTCTTTCTTCTTACGTGTTTGGCTATCTAAAACCGATGATGGCTCTAACCATGAATATTTTGGTCTTCTTTGTTCTTAGCTAGCGTTAAAAAGGTAAGAGAATTTGGAAGTAATCGTTGGACTGATCTTGTTGATTATCCGAATGAATGGTTTGATTACCGGGAAAGCAAACAGAATGGATCGGTAATTGAACTTGTCCTAGTGGTTCTATTTGTTACAATGCTGTGATCTATTTGTCAAAAAAACTTTCCTTTATTTCTTGATATCTCTCTGTCTACAGGTACATCCTAAACACCCTGATTTCAAGAAGAGAGACGGGAGTGAAGCGCTTTGGCTTGACAGAGCTCCCAAAGAGATTTTTTTTGAGCTCCAAGACGTGAAGTTTGATATTCCAAATTACTTGAAACAACCAAAGGGTAAAGGAAACAGTTTTCTTACCATTGAATCTCAAATACTTCTGTGAATTGGAATGACAGCTAAACTTCTTTGTCTCTGACTCAGAAGATGCATTATCGACTTTGAATTTTGTTTAACAATCTTGCTTCTGTAAAACATGTGAAGCCGGAGAGGAATCATGGAAGGACTTGGTGGGAAACATGAGTAATTGGTGGGACAATAGATTGAACAAGGTAAACAAAAAAAACCCTTCACCTTTTTAATCAAATCCTTTCTACATCTACTATAATAACATACCAATCATTCAAAATCCTTTCTACATCTACTATAATAACATACCAATCATTCAAAATCCTTTCTACATCTACTATAATAACATACCAATCATTCAAAATCCTTTCTACATCTACTATAATAACATACCAATCATTCAAAACTCAAATCCATGTAGAGAAATCCAAAAGCTCCGGATTTTAAGCACAAAGAAACCGGTGTAGGTCTCTGGCTGAATGATTCTCCGAGCTGGGTGTTAGAAAGACTGCCTCCTCCAAAGAGCACATGAAGTGTGACAACATCTACGGAGAACTAGAGATGTTTTGACCAATGTTCATGTTGCGTCTCTCTATTTTTTTTTTTTTTTTTTTGGCTTCTATGGTTAGTTGAAATGTTGGCCATAGGCGTTTTATCTTTATGTGCATATATTAGAAGAACATAGAGATTCTATCATCAAGCAGAAAGAAACAGAGATGTTCTAGTCTCTTCGGCTCATTTATTTAATTAAGTTATGGGCCTTAGTCCAATTCGATTCGTTAAAATACTAGCGTAATATCGAGGTTTCTCCTTGTGTCCAAGTTTTCGTCAACGATCACCCGAAGTCCATATATACTTCATCAGATCGTTCCCGTTATTGTTCCCATCAATTCAGCCATCGCAGCCAAATCTGCTATTTGCTGTCAATAGCTTAGATAACAAAAACGGACACCACAAAGTGGTTCTTCTACTTGTCGTCATCAACTCTCTCAGAGAAGAAAAGATCTTAATATCTCTTCTTCTCTCTCGTACCAAAGGCCAAATCCTGAATCACCGTAGCTCCGATATTCATTATGTCAATGGTATGATATGATTCGGATATGGCCAGCAACAACTCATAACTAACCCTAGCACGGGTAAGTCCATTTACTTACCAAAAGTGAAATCAAAAAACAAGATAATTTAAAGCTTTTTTCGGATACGAGCCGGTCAATGGGTAAATATAAAGTATATTATGCATGTCGGAAAGAATGAATTATTTTGAACGTTGCTTCTTCAGAACATCAAGTTTTCAAATTGGGAGGAGTACAAACAGTTGAACAATCGTGGAAGATGATTGAATGTAACACTCTTCACCGCCCCATATAACTAACGGTGTGTGCATGATGGGGGTTTTAAGATGGCGCTTTTACGGGGGAAGATATGTTGGATCTCCTTTCAAGATATGAGATTCGATGTGAGGACCGATAAGTTGGATTTCCTTTCAAGATTAAACGAAAGTAGCCTTTGTCATTGAAACTTCATTTCATATATTTGACATGTGGGGTTGTGGAAGATGCTGAGAAATGGTCGAAGATACGTTTCTCGAATCGTCATTCGATGTATTCATTTGGACTAGGCGACGCTGCCTGCGTTACTCATTAGAGGCAATATTCATACGGGTGAGATTATTTTTGTATCTTATGAATGCGATGTAAGATACAGTATGACTTATGTTGTCTATATACGATATCAAGAAGAATAAGCTTAGGTTTAGAAATGTTGCATTTGATTTATGAACTCTGTTCCCACATATTTCTGTAATGATACTTTTTCTGGATTATGTAGAGAGTGCTATGCTCTTGTAAGGAGATCATTATTGCAAAGACAAAACAAGTGAGGGCCAATTTTGCCTTCTACCGATATGAGAAACGTGGTAGTACTTATGCGAATAAATTGAAATAAAGAGTCTAGACGAGAGACATATGCATGGTTAAATTTTAAATAAACAGAATCAGTTTTCAAGTGAAAGACAGATTTGTAGCGTGAAGACAAATTTGATTTTATTAATTGTTGTGTTACATACAATTTGATGTTATAAGGATATTAGAAGTAAAAGTCTCAAGAGTCCAACACTGATTCATGACTTCAAGTCTTTTATTCTTCATCTCTTCTATGCCTGCACTTCCACCATGCATACAAAGTAGAAACCATCCATTAACCTTTATTTTTACAATATTTTAGGTCTTTCCAATATTATTCTTAAGTTTATATATATATATATATATATATATATATATATATTATATCCCTTTGTACAGTTATTGATACAAAGGGGAAACATTTCTTCAATAGTTACAAAATAATTGTAATAACTCATTAAAAATACAGTTTCTTTGACATTTGCTAAAAACTGTTAATTTAACTATTGTTTTCCTGTTGTTTATTGAAAAAAATATATATACCTCAACGAGGTTTGCCGTGACATTGACGGAAGCAATTCTGAAGGCATTTGAGCGGAAGTGCACCGGTGGTGGCACAACTTTGAATGCAATTTTCACGGCATTGAGCCAACGTCTCTCCATTGACAATTTTCATTGTCATTACCATTACCATTGTCATCACAAACACTATTACAATAATCGAATTCCAATTTGCACCCATATCTTTTGCTTCTTTTTTTTTGCCTGTTTTTTTTGTTTTTGTTTTCTTTGGTACTTTAATGAATAGTTAGTTTTTAGCTATCCTCTACTTATAATCTTTTCTTAAACTGTTACCTCTTCTTAGTATACCTTTTTTTTTTTTATCGCAGACTCTTTTCTTGGTCAAAGTTTCTCTATGACCTTGAATGGAGAAAGCATATCAGGCAGAGCAGATTAAGTGGTTCAAGCAGATCAAGCAGAATAAAAGTAGATCAAATATTTGGTTGTTCAAGTACAGATCAAGGGTGAACAACATCAAAAAAGCTGTAGACCAGATCTGCATGTGTTTCTCCTGTATTTATCACAAAAAGACAAAAAAAATATGAACTGCACACAGTTCATCTGCATTAACTTTTAAAAGTAAAAAATTTCTTGAATGGTAACTTAGTAATAGGAGAACTACACTAAAGGGTGATCTGCTATTTTTCTGTTCAACCATTCAAAGCCTACTCCCTCTGTCTCACAAAGATTGATGTTTTGGGATATTACACATTTTAAGAAAACAATGATTACTGAGTTTAAATATATATTTTTCTTTAATTAAAAAGATATTATATAATTTTAAACCAATAACAATTCAAAATTTTAAATATTTTCAATGATTACTTCTTGAAGTTATCAATTTTTGTGGGACAAAAAAATATCTAAAACATCAATCTTTGTGAGACAGAGAGAGTATATCTTATTGAGTTATTTCTGTTAATAACAACAAATTCTTTATTGTATATGTTTTTTCCCTCGGATTCAATCTGAGACTTTGGGAAAAAGGAAAATGAATACTCCTTCTTTGTCGCAGAATCTTTTCTCGGTCAAAGTTTCTTTTATTCTTATCTGTTAAATACAAATTCCTTTTGTACGTTTTTTTTTTCTTTCTGGAAATCCAAATAATTTCTAAAATTCCATATTATTCATTTAATGACATATTTTTAGATTTTAAAATCTACATTAAGTTTTACATGGACTTTTTTAATAACAATAAATGGATTTGAAGATGTTAAATATAATGATTTAAATCCAATAATAAAACATGTTACAGTATAACCTCTATAAATTAATACTCGGTAAATTAATAATCTCTATAAATTAATAAATTTATCTGGTCCTAAGTTGGGACTAGTGTAATTTTAGATACTATTCGATAATATAATAAAATAATATTTTTTTGAAACTCCTTTGTATATATATGGTCCCATTAATAATATAAATTAATAATTATATAAAATTATCTAAATATATGTCTATATCTACACATTAATTTTTATGAGAGTTTATTTTTAATATTTTTACTATATAAAAATCTTTGAGTGCTATCTTCAAAACATGATAATTGTTATTTTCATTGTAATTGATTTTATAAAAATATTAGTTATAAAGATTAAATCTTATTTTTTAATATTTTTTTACCAAATTAGGAAAGTCACTCTATAAATTAATAATTATTAATTTATCGATAAGTTAAAACCTCTATAAATTAATAAAATTTCATGGTCCCGACTTTATTAATTTATAGAGGTTTTACTGTATTTCAAATTCGTGTGTTTTTATTTTTATAATTTTCAATTCTATATGGAATTAGAATTCACTTTTTCCAATAACAGTCCCTTAGTCAATGTGAGACTTTGGGAAAAAAAGAAAAATGAAAACATAACAAAAATAAAAATTATGTGTTATTCAATCATCGGTTTTAAAATAGTTATCAAACTTATGTGTTATTAGTTATATGATTTACAAATAATTTTTAAAATCTCATATTATTCATTTAATGATTTATTTTTGGATTTCAAAATCCACATTACGTTTTAAATGGATTTACTTTTAACAATAAATTGATTTGAATGTGTAAAATAGAAGGATTCAAATCCAATGATAAAACATGTTATTTCAAAATCTATGTTTTGATTTTCATAATGTTCAATTTGATATAGATGTAGAAATCACTTCTCCAATGACAGCCCCTTAGTCAATGTGAGTCTTTGAGGAAAAAGAAAAATGAAAACATAACAAAAACAAAACTAATGCTTTATTCAATCATTGATTTTAAAATAGTTATCAAAATTATGTGTTATTGGTTATATGATTTACAATTTTTTTTTTTTAAAATCTCATATTATTCATTTAATGATTTATTTTTGGATTTCAAATCCACAATACGTTTTAAATGGATTTTTTTTGACAATAAATAGATTTGAATGTGTAAATTAAATAGAAAGATTCAAATCCAAAGATAAAACATGTTTTAAAAATCCATGTGTTTTGACTTTCATAATTTTCAATTCTATATAGATTAAGTCAATGTGAGACTTTGGGAAAAAAAAAATGAAAACATAACAAAAATGAATATTGTCAGAAGTGGGGTTTGAACCCACGCCCTCTTACGAGGACCAGAACTTGAGTCTGGCGCCTTAGACCACTCGGCCATCCTGACATATCTGTTATGCCCCATGAATAAAAATACATAACAGTACTAGTTAGGAAAACTATATTATTAAGCAAAACGTGTGGGGCTTTAACGAAATACTTCAGAAGAACGTTCCTTTTCTTATAAATACAAAAGAGTAAACCTGAAAGATAAAAATAAAACAGAGAAGAAGATCGCAGAAGAAAGAAATCGAGAAAACAAAAACGCTTGAGGTCCCAATAGAAAACCCTAGCGAGCGGAGGAGGGACGAAGGAGACAAAGAACGAGACTTTGAGAGACGGGAGCTTTCGATTTCGATTAGATTTGAGATTAACAATCTCGTGAAATCAAAATATATATAGGAGAAAGGTGTAGTGATGGGTAAGAAGAAGAAGAGAGCGACGGAGAAGGTGTGGTGCTATTACTGCGATAGAGAGTTTGATGACGAGAAGATTCTGGTGCAGCATCAGAAAGCTAAGCACTTTAAGTGCCATGTCTGTCATAAGAAGCTTTCTACAGCTAGTGGCATGGTGATTCATGTTCTTCAGGTTCATAAAGAGAATGTTACAAAGTATGTGCCTTTTTTTTTTGGTTTTTACGCTTTCCCCTTATGGCTCCTTTTTGTGTATTGGGTTGATTTGGATATTAGGAGTTGATGCCTCTATGATCTTGTTCTATGTGATCATCTTTTGGTTGATGTTAATTGTCCTAATTGACTGCTGCTTTGTGATTTGAATCGTTTGAATGTGAATGTTTATTGGGAAATTAGTGAATTTGAATCTTTTTTGGATTAGGTATTGAAGGGGTTTGGTTAATTTCATACATGTCTGCTGGTCATAAACCCTGATTTCTGTGTAGGAAAGGAACAATCTTTTGCTTGATAGGTTTTCTAGGCATAACTGAAGGGGGTATTGTAGTAGCTTTTAATGTGTTTGCATGTTGAATTTGGAATTTGATTTGGTTTCTTTTATCCTTTGGTTCGTTTAATTGAATTTTGAGACCTCGGTATTATCAACTCAGTTCTTGTCAATGTTGTTTTTCGTCTGATTTGATTAGGGAACCCTTTCAGTTCCATACCTTGTGTTTGCAGAGATGCACTATTATATAGGTCCCTCTTTGTTTGATTCCATGACACAACTAACTTTGATATCTTTTACATTTTTTAACACCAGGGTTCCTAATGCTAAAACCGGTCGAGATTCAACCGATATTGAAATATATGGAATGCAAGGAATTCCACCCGATGTCTTGGCTGCTCATTACGGAGAAGAAGGTAAGGAGCTGAGATGATTGTTTGCATTATTGACCATCGATTTAGAGAAGTAATGTAAGTAGTATGTCTGTCACTTCGTCAAGTGCTATGGGTTCATAGCATCTAATGGTCATAAACTCGTTCTTATTTTGATGCGGCTTTTTGCCTTTTTAAAGTTATTAATTTTTTTTTTATTGTTCTGGTTTATTTCATATGCACATATGGTACCTTTTGAACTGAACTCATGTTTTCTGCAGAGGAAGAGCCTCCAGCAAAAGCTGCGAAAGTCGAAATTCCTTCTACAGCTCTTGGTGGTGTAGTTCCTAGACCATATGGAATGGTATATCCGCCTCAACAAATGCCTGGTGTTGTGCGACCAATGTATGTACTATTAATGCTAGTCTCTCTCTATCGTTGTTACTTGTTGATTTTGTAGATGCTGTCTTTGTTTTCAAAATCCAATCCATGCTAAATGATGGGGAAATATTTATCCTTTAGTTCTCTTTCTCCTTTTGGCGTCCTGTAAAAACAGTTTTTTTTTATAAATACTTCATTATCTAAGATATGTATTATGTATAGCTACTGACCATTATATATAATTTCGTGTCAGCAGGTATTATCCCGGTGCTACTATGCGTCCTCCTGGTCCTGTATGGCCTATGCCGCCTCCTCGCCCACAACAATGGTATCCGCAAAATCCAGCGGCTTCTGTACCTCCAGCTGCCCACTTAGGGTATCGACCACAACCACTTTTTCCTGTTCAAAATATGGGGATGACTCTGCCAACCTCAGCTCCTGTAGTACAACCTTCACCAATGACTGGAGTTACACCTCCTGGGATTCCTTCATCTTCACCTGCAATGCCGGTTCCTCAACCTTTGTTCCCTGTTGTGAATAACAGCATTCCTTCTCAAGCTTCACCATTTTCTACTCCTGTGCCCGTTGGTGGGGCTCAGCAACCGTCTCATGCAGATGCTTTAGGATCAGTAAATGCTTATCCGCCTAACAATTCTATCCCAGGTTCAATCTCAAGTTCTTAGAGTCATTGGCTTGCATTTGGTTTGGCTGTTTCGTGTCAAAATGTAATATTATTTTCATGTTGTGTTGCAGTAGGTGGGACTAATTCTCATTCTTATGCCTCTGGTCCAAATACTAGTGGTCCTTCAATTGGTCCACCTCCAGTAATTGCAAATAAAGCCCCTAGCAATCAGCCTAATGAGGTCTATCTTGTATGGGATGATGAAGCGATGTCTATGGTTAGTTTATTTCCTTACATCATGTTGGAATGGTATTAATTGGGAAATTGGGAGTATTGAATCATTTGTTTTTAATCTGACGCAATGTGTCTGTATCTGCAGGAGGAAAGAAGAATGTCCTTACCGAAATACAAAGTGCACGATGAAACCAGCCAGGTAAGTTCTGATTTACCCTTTTTAAAGTTAAGAAGAGTTTGTTTTTGCACGTCTAACCCAATCGGTAGGCTTTATTTATGCTTCTCCATTCCAGATTCTATTGTTTCTGTGCTAAGAGGTACCACCATATCATTCAGTTTATAATTTATTCCCTTAGAATATGATAAGAAGTACTTAGGCAAGAAAGTTAAGCATTTCGAATCATTAATGTTCAAAAGGTATCATTAGTAGCTTCCAATAGTATTGGCAATAGGTAGTAAAGAAAATCACCTTTGTATCTGTTTGTTTTTCATTATGTATCTCCTGTCTCTTGTATTGTATAAAAAATGTGGTGATTGGTTCCACACGATCATACTCTACAGGTTTGGTTTCAAACCCAGGTCAGCTCTTTTTATATTCTTAACTTTGCAAAGCTTGGTACCTTTGCACAATCACGACCTTGGGAGACCATAAAGAAAAAAACTTGTTTAAGTCTTTCATAATAAAGCATTCAACTTCTTACTCAGAACCAAGTTTGGTAATTGTTGCAGATGAACTCGATAAATGCAGCCATAGACAGACGAATCTCAGAGAGTAGGCTTGCTGGGCGGATGGCGTTTTAGATTTCAGCACCAAACAAAACCAAACCAAACCAGTGGCGAAGATAAAAGGCGATAAGGATGGGGCTTTGTTACTACAACTCTTCTCACTCACTTTTGTTCAGATTTTCAGAAGCTGAATTTATGATCTGACTTAAAGCTGTTACTTTCTGTTGTATTCTTTAGCTAAGGTGAGTTAGTTTACCATTGCATTGTTATAGGGGATCGCAGAGATGTTTCTCTCCAAAAGTTTAAGTCTTTCTTTCTTTTTATGTCCTTGGGAGACTTCAAGAACCTTGGTCTCTTTTTGTTCTGAAATCTGAATTGATAAATTATTATATAATACAGATTCACCAAAAGTGGTTTGCATTAGTATCTAAAGTAAAATTCATTCCATTAATTAACGGTTTATCTAAGTCTCTATAACACACGATTAAAATGGAACTCTGTATTACAAACATACACATGAAACCTCAAAATTTATCGAATACAAACGTTAGGGGTTAAAAATGGGGTTTGTCAAAAATGAAGGGGTCTATCTGTAAATATTTAGTTAGTTTCTCGCACCATTTTCATTTTCCCCAAAACATCAAAACCTCTAAAACCCTCGAAGCCTCTCTCTTCAAATCTGTATACTTGTTCGAGATCGCTGCTTCGCCATTGTTGCAAAAATGAAAGCTTTTAGATCTCTACGACTACTAATTTCCATCTCACGAACGACGACGACGACAACACCGTGTAAACCCCATCAATCTCAGAACTTTCTCCGCCGGTTTTACTCAGCGCAGCCGAATCTAGACGAGCCCACTTCCGTCAACGAAGACGGATCAAGCAGCGACTCTGTTTTCGATAGCAGCCAATACCCAATCGAAGATTCACCTGGAGAATCAGTGAAAAAGCCCAAGCAAGCTACTTGGGATAAAGGGTACAGGGAAAGAGTCAACAAAGCCTTCTTTGAAAACTTGGCAGAGAAAGGTAAAGTGAAAGTTGCAGAAGAAGAAAGCTCTGAAGAAGATGATGATGAGGATAGTATTGATAGTTCGAGGATTCTCGCAAAGGCTCTCTTAGAGGCTGCTTTGGAGTCACCTGATGAAGAGCTTGGTGAAGGTGAGGTTAGAGAAGAAGATCAGAAGTCGCTTAATGTCGGCATCATCGGTCCACCAAACGCAGGGAAATCGTCGCTTACTAATTTCATGGTTAGACATTTCTGATTGGATCTTTTATGAATCGATTGAGACATCATGTTATATGTTTTACATTCTGGATCCTAAAGTTGAGATTTTTATTGTTGGTTGTATCTTTCTATTGCCCTCTTGTTGAGAATCTTGCTTACTGAGTTACTGTTGTTTCATTATGTGTAAGTGCAGGTTGGAACAAAGGTTGCTGCTTCTTCAAGGAAGACTAACACAACGACTCATGAAGTGTTAGGAGTATTGACTAAAGGGGATACACAAGTCGTAAGTTTTCTCACTACTCGTTATGGTTAAGTTTGGAGATTAACATATGTATTGTTGCAACCATTTGTTGATTGAAATTGTTTAATATTTGTGAACCTTGCAGTGTTTCTTTGATACTCCGGGTCTGATGCTGAAGAAAAGCGGATATGGTTACAAAGACATCAAGGCTCGTGTGCAAAATGCTTGGACTTCTGTTGACCTGTTTGATGTCCTTATTGTTATGTTTGATGTCCATAGGCATCTCATGAGGTTAGTCATTTACTCGTTTCTATACCTAATTAGCTTCGTATAAGTTATATTTCGTGACGGAGAGTAGTATAGTTAGGAGCATCATCAAGTGGGGTATCTTATGGTGGACTTATTGTTACTAGCTTCTCTGTTTCGATATCTTGTTCATCTCACCGAGACTATCCATAAGCTTGAGAACCGTAAACCGATGGAATCATACATCTATTTCTTTCGTTAGAAAAAGGACTCATGACTGTTGTTTTGCATTACTGGCAAGTAGAAATAGAGTTCTATTAGAGACTTATTTCGTAGTTTGTGAAATCTGTTTTCTGTTTGATGTATGTAGTCCCGATTCAAGAGTGGTACGTTTGATCAAATTCATGGGCGAAGAAGAAAATCCGAAACAAAAGCGCATCTTATGTATGAATAAAGTTGATCTGGTCGAGAAGAAGAAAGATCTATTAAAGGTTGCTGAGGAGTTCCAAGAGCTTCCGGCATATGAAAGGTAGATATATACACCTGACTCAGTTTATAAAACAAAGAACGGGATAGTTTAATGAACTGAATGAAACAAATGTGCTTTTTTTCTCTGTTTGGTGTTCTAGGTACTTCATGATATCGGGACTTAAGGGATCTGGAGTTAAAGATCTCACCCAGTATTTAATGGATCAGGCAGTTAAAAAACCATGGGAAGAAGATGCATTCACCATGAGTGAAGAAGTCTTGAAGAACATTTCTCTTGAAGTTGTTAGGGAGAGATTACTAGACCATGTTCATCAGGTAATAATACAACCTCGACTAGTGTAATCTTCTGTATCGGTTTCTGTCTATTCCAAGATGACCAATTACAGAATTGATTGAAACAAATTGTAGGAAATCCCATATGGCGTGGAGCACCGTCTAGTGGATTGGAAAGAGCTGCGTGATGGGTCTCTCAGGATTGAACAGCATCTCATCACTCCTAAACTTAGCCAACGCAAGATTCTTGTAGGCAAAGGTGGTGCCAAAATCGGGTAAGAGCATACAAAGATCACAGGATTTGGTTTATAATTCATTCTTTTGGTTAATCGATGACTTGAGGATGAAATTTTTGTGATGATGTTAAATCTTGCAGGAGGATAGGAATAGAAGCCAATGAAGAGCTCAGGAGAATAATGAACCGCAAAGTTCATCTCATTCTCCAGGTAAAGCTCAAGTGAAACCATTCCTCCAAGACATGTTTTTGAGTTTGATGGATTTAGGATTGGTTTGTACGCAATTAGATATCTGTCTGTATATGGTGTTGTCAAAGATCAAACATTTGACATTAGAAATATAAACTTACTACAAACAGACAGCAATAAGATAAAAAGCAACAGAGTTTTGGGAAAACAACAAGCAGTCTTAACGCCAGAAGTGGAAATGACACGTAGTCTCTTATAACTAAAAACTAGAATGTCCTAACAGACTCCTGGATACGGAAGTGTTAACTGATCAAGAAGACTAACCACCGGTGTTGTAAGTACTGGGTCATAAGCTAAACCCTGCAACACCTCTCCGTCTGAACCGCCTGAACCACTGCTACCACCGCCGGAGTAAGGACACGGAGGGACCCACAACCAGCTTTTTCTCACCATATCAAACAGAAGCTGCAACGAGGTTCCTTTTAACACAATCATTACAAACTCTTGATTTCCAACACACTCGAATCCTTTTCCACCTTCTTCGGCTGCAAACTGTGTGTAGAGCGGCTGAGGCATCCGTTCGATCTCGACCCACGTGGCGTTGTCTTGCTGCAAACTCCAAAGCCTAAGGCTTTTGGGAACGTTAAGCTTGCTCTTCTCAACGGCTGCTACGAGAATAAGCCTCCCTTGGCTCTCTAACAAGCTTGGCGATCGGAGAAACCTCCTCATCGGAGCTTGAATCTTGATCCACCGGTTTCCAGTAACCTCATAGCACAAAACACTGAAAGGGCTATAGTTCATACAGTAAAACTTGCCTTGCACGTAAACCATCTTACCAGATTCCAAGCTACAAAGCCGTGGTAAAGAAGAAGTCATCGCCCAGAGGGAGAAGAATCCGCCGGCGTCAACATGGAAACTCTCCGAGGAGAGGTTTTTCACGGCGTAAGGAGATATGAGATCATCTCCGGCGACAGTAACATCAATAGAAGTCGGAGTTACTGAGAGACCTATAGAAGGGAAAAGCCTTGGCCTTGAAATTGGTGGCAACTGACTCACGGATCCAACAAGAGGGTTGCATAAGAGAATAGTTTTAAGACCAGCTTCTTCAGAGACCCAACTCACTAACCCTCCTGATGATCCTGAAGGATAAAACCCTGAAGGGATATAAGCAAAAGAGAGACGGTACCATCTGATTTCATTAGGATCAAACAAAAAGCCTTCAGCTTTATTGGAATCATCATCGTTTCTTCCGCCTCCTCCTCTCTTGTAAACGTAGCTCTTTAGGGTTTTGTGTTTGAAGAAGAGGAAACAGTTGTGTCGGAGAGGAAGCAGTTGTAGATATATCTCGAGGAAAGCGTTGGAGAAGAGTAGACTGTAGAATCTCTTGCAGACGCAACGTGTCCGGAAAAACGCCGGAGGTGGAAGAAAAGCGATGATGCGGTCAAGAAGAGGAGGTGGTAGCTTGCTCCAAATCCGACCGTCCATCCATTGACCGGAGCTCGAGTCTGTGGTGGTGCTCGTGGTTGTGCTACTGTTGCTGCTACTGGTGAAGGTGTAAGAGAATGGTAAGGTCAAAGATGGGTTATTGATGAACACATTTGTATCCATTTTAGCGTTTAGAGTTTGAAAAGTGAAAAGATTAGGTGACAATTGGATCTGGGGTTTTGTTCTTGTGTTGGGAATATGTGAAAGGGGAGATTTTAATCTGTAGAAGTTATGCAAAACCCATTGTAGGAAAAGAGGCAAAGATCATATGTATAGGTTTTGAAGAAAGAAGATACAAAGGAGACAAAAGTGTTTGGTCTTTCTCTGTGCTTCTTGCATGGGTTTTTGATATGTTCTTGACTTCAATAGAGTTAAGTGGCATATGATATATAACTTATATATATATAGAACCTTTGGTATATAAAAAACAAACAAAAAACACATATTTTGATTGAGAAAAAGAAAAAGAAAACGTGTCACACCAACAAGTACATAAATAAATATATTTTTCCTTCTATATATATACTTTTTAGCATTAGAAATAAATGTTTATATTATATTAACTAAAACTCTTTAATCTTTTATAATAATATTGTTTTTTTTCTAACGTTGGTAGCCTTCTTACACATATTTTTGGTTTGTGTGTTAACAAAATAAAATATATATATAGGGAAAAAATCAGTTGATATGTTGTGATATTTACATATTGAAGGAAAAAAAAAAAGACTAAACCGGTCAAGTGGCCAAGAGAAGAAAATTAGGATTAACTCCAAATAGTCTAAACTTCTCAAGAAGTTTGGATATCATTTTATAAACTCCAAAGTGTGTTTTATAGATAGGTTACCGAGTGTACTTTGTAATAATTCGAAGTTCGTATCACAGATATATCACAGTAATTAAGTAAAGGCAAAGCAAACCTAGAACATCCAAAATCCTTGTTATGAGTTATAAGTTAAAACCAATTAGCACAGTTTGGTGATAATAATTGGCTAACAAAATTTTGTTTGTATATGTGTGTGTGGGTAAACGTGAAAATGGTGGCAGAAGAAGTGATGGTTCTTAAAGTTGAGAGCTTCTAGAGTTATCTTGTCAATGCCCAGCACCGAAATTATTAATTCGGAGACTACTCCAAATACTTTTCACACTTGATCACATCTTCATCTTCTTTTTCATTTTTATCTCTAATTTTGTAATACACAACTTTTAATTTAAACTACATGCACGCTTCTCATTTTTTTATGGTGGTCAGACAAATTGTACTGGATGGAGATCAACCCAAGACAACCAGAGATTACAAGATCACACAATTGGTTTAATTAGGAATACTTTGTTTTTGAATATTTGTGATTCATTCTAAATAATTAGTTCGTTTTCTAATCTCGGAGAAGTGGAAACAAGTAATTTGGTACAACATGTTTGGATTGTGTAATATTAATCGGATCCTTAATGGAATATTTTTTTTCTTGTTGGAGTAAACTAGATTACCTTATTCGGACCCCAACAAAAAATTTGACAATGTCTTCGGTCTAATAGTGTCCAACAATGAAACTTCCATCGAGGATGAAAAATTGGAAAAATATAAAACACACACAAAATGTTATTTCTAAACATGAGAAATAGATATGTACAATTAATTAAGATGCACATTTGTACGGTTCTGCAGTATGCTCCTAACTTCATAGCAGAAATATCACATAGTTTTTTTTTGGTTAAGCATTTTTTTAATGCCCTGATTTTAATGTTGTTTCATGTTTATATGAAACCATTCATTATATATAGTGATTAATTTTATATTATAAATCGTAAACATTTTGTGACCCCGAAATCTCTAAGCCAAAAGACCCTCAACTTCTTAACTAGAAAGTTCCAATATTCGATAAAACTAACTTTAAAAAAAAATCATAATTCAGTTCAATTATAATATGCAAACATCAGATTGACATTACAAGACATCTTCATACTTCATCTCTTATGTTTTTTTGTTATTAATCATTACTAGCTATAATCAGGTTTAGAAAGAAAGAATTTAACAATGTTTAGAAAGATTTTTTTTTTTTAAAAAAAGGAGTTTGGAGTTATTGAGATTAGGGTTAGAGAAGACATCATGACTGAAAATAAAAGAAGAAGAAAGAGAGTGAAGAGTAGAGTCAGATCAAAAGTCCAATCAGGGTTTCTTATTTAAGGCATTGTTTACCGTGAAAATAATATATACAAGTGCGAATATCTGAAGCTGACAAGTCGCAAAAGGGTAATAATATTCTCTATTTGCAGTAACTCAAGAGGCTTCGCTTTTGTTTGTGTTTTGATGCTAAAGGAAGTCTCTGAAACCAAACAGTGTCTTGTTTTTATCAAATCATCTATCTTCCCATTTCCCAACTAGGTTTTTTACTTTTAATTACGCTTACAAGTCGTACCCATAGTTAATACTCTCTGTTTTAAATAACTTAAATAACTTATTACAATAGATTTATCATAAAGCATAACCATCTTTTTTTTTTTTTTTTTTTTTTGGTCGCCCACATTAACTAATTCTAAACTTTAGTCTCCTGCCATTGTGTATTTACACACATGTGTTAATTGGTACGTAAGTATACATATTATGTGATATATATAACAGTCATGGATATAAATTTCCGACCCAAAGAGGAAACTGATTTTGTAAATAGATGTCTAGGACTTATATAGAGAGGATTATTACAATATTTGTTCTCTTGAAACTCTCTGATTTTTTGTTTTAATTTTCAGTTAATTTTATATGTACTAAAGCTATTAACTTATTTGATCAAGGAACACATAAGAAACTAAAATACGGTGAGTCAATGTGATCTTACAGACTTAGAAGATAAAGATGCATGCAGACGTTCATATGTAAGTAAAGTAGATGGATGCTAATGTATTGTCTGTTCATCAAATTCTATCTAGCTCTAAAATCTATGGAAATGAGGGGGTAAAAAACATTGTAGCTATCAAATTCTAGAACTCAAAGTAAATATTAACCTTCAAGAAACCGCCACTTATGGAAAAAAGTTAAAAACTTTTTCGAAGTTGGTAGTTTTGGGTTGTCTTCACTCTTCAAGCAAACCTTATTTTGTTTTTTTCACCCTTTGACACTTATTTTAACTTTTCACCTAGATCAGTAGTAACTCAGCTGGCCCTTACTTTTACTTCATAGATGAAATCTAACAATGTATATCAAATATAATAAATAAAAGTATATAAAGAATTCAAGGGTAAATATTGTGGACTAGACTTTTGATGAAATTTGGACTTCTATTTGTTGGAAACAATCTCACTTCTTCGGTTCTTCCCCTACACATCCTTGATAGTTGAAACGGTATGGCCTAATAAGTGACTCGCATGTTGAAGGGTATTCGGAAAACGTATACGTTTGTCATTTCTCCGCTAACAACCATAAACGACAACTAGCCATTCTCCGCACTTGAGTACGAGATTGAGTAAACTTATTTTTGTTGCGTTAACTAATTTGTTGGTTTTATTAACGTCTAGGACTAATGTATGAGATTTAGAGTTTTCTTCTGAAAAACCTTTCGAAATTATCAGGATTGAACAGAGGAAGAAGATGAACACAAAATCGAGCAAGAACTAGAGAGAGAGAGTGAAGAGAGAGCTGAGCTTGGTGAGAGAAAGTTTGTTATTCTCATTAAACTGTAAATGAATAATTACAACTGTATATGTACAAGTTTAGGATTAAGTAAAGGGAAGCTTAATCCTACCTAAACTATACAATATATAAACCAGTTAATTAATCCCGGTTCACTATACTATGATACACCCCCCTCAAACCTTTCAATCCGGATCCATAGAAGGATTGTAAAGGTTTGACAAACCCATTCGAGTAAGTAAAGAATGGAATTGTCGTGGCTGCAAAGGCTTAGTCAGGATATCAGCAAGTTGGTTCTCTGTTCCAATGTGCAGTGTCTTCAGGTTCCCAAGCTTGATCTGATCTCGCACAATATGGCAATCAATCTCTATGTGCTTCGTTCTTTCATGGAACACTGGATTTATGGCGATATACACTGCAGATTTGTTGTCACAGAAGAGCTTAGCAATCGAGGTAACTGGAGCTCGAAAATCCCGAAGAAGTTGCTGAATCCATAGGACCTCCCGAGTAACCTCAGCCATGCTCCTATACTCAGACTCCGTACTGCTATGGCTCGCAACATGCTGTTTCTTGGATTTCCAAGAGACAAGTGATTTACCAATGTAAACACAAAATCCAGTAATTGAACGCCTTGTATCAGTGCAGGTTCCCCAATCCGCATCCGCAAAAGCATTCACACAAGTCTCATTAGATGTAGAGTAGAACAGACCTTGACCTGGACTACCTTTGATGTACTTAAGAATCCGATGTGCAGCTTGCATATGAGCATCAGTAGGGAATTGTAAGAACTGACTGAGATGATGTACCGCAAATGTGATGTCAGGTCTTGTGATCGTGAGATAAAGAAGGCGTCCAATAATCTCCCTGTAAGGCCGTGCCGAATCCAAAAGCGTACCTGTGTCCTTCGTAAGATGAACATATGGATCCATAGGAACAATAGCCGGCTTGCACGCTAATAATCCAGTGTTCTCCAGTAAGTCCAGAGCATACTTTCGCTGACAAACAGATATACCCTTGCTCGTTCTTGCTATCTCCAGCCCAAGAAAAAATCGCAGAGGACCTAAGTCCTTGATTTTAAAAGCGCGAGCAAAGACAGCTTTAAGTGCAGCCAAATCCTCAGCATTATTACTAGCAATAGCAATGTCATCAACATACACTAAGACTGCTAGAAAACTAGTTGCTGTGAACTTAACAAACAGGGACGTATCTGCCTGAGACTGTAAGAAACCATCATCAAGCAAGACTGAAGTAAACAAGCGATTCCACTGCCTAGAAGCTTGTTTCAACCCGTATATCGACTTACGAAGGCGGCAAACAGCATTCGGAGGCAAGACTTGAGAATTACCTGGAGTGTAGCCTTGAGGTATGCTCATATATATCTCCTCGTCAAGTTCGCTGTGTAGAAAAGCATTGGAAACGTCCATTTGAGACAATTCCCATCCATGTGTAGCTGCCAGCTCCAACATAAGCTTGACACTTGTTAACTTCGCCACAGGTGAGAAAGTCTCATTAAAATCCACGCCTTCTTGCTGAGTATAACCCTTAGCCACCAAACGTGCTTTGTATCTCTCAATGGTACCATCAGAATTATACTTGATGGTAAACACCCATTTACAGCCAACAACGTTCTTTCCAGGTGGTAAAGATGTAACGTACCAGGTTCCATTGATCTCCATCGCATCCAATTCCTCATTAACGGTACCTTTCCATATGTCAGACGCCATGGCTTCTTCAAAGGTCTTTGGTTCAGTCTCCATTGAATAGGATAAGATATAAGAACAATAATGTGGATTGAAGCGATTGTAGGATAGAACAGAAGATAATGGATATGGTGTAGTATGGTTAGGGGGAAGAATAGAAGAGACAGTAGCCAATGCACAATGATACTCCGATAAGTAACTAGGGGCTTTAGCATTTCGTTTTGGTCTCTCCGTAGGTAAAGAGACAGATGTAGTATCTGGTAAAATAGTAACAGGTTCCCTATGTTCCCTAGGCTCCCTATTCTCCCTACTTGGCACTGATGGTGATGATGATGAATGCACAGGATGCGGTGCAGAATTAATTACATCAGGCAAACCAGTGGAAGTAATTGTAGATGGCATATCAGGAACAAAAGGAATTGGATATGGTAGAATGGTATGCGAAAATAGATCAGCAGTATGTGGTTCTGAAGCAAGATATGGAAAGATATGTTCATGAAAAACAACATTACGGCTAATGGAAATAACATTCGTAGTTAGATCCAAAACTTTGTAACCTTTGTATCCTGAAGGATATCCCAAAAAGACACTAGACTGTGCTCTCGGTGTAAACTTTGTTCTATCCTTTTGCAGTGTACTAACATAGCAAAGACAACCAAATGACTTAAAAGCTTTATAATCCGGTTTCTTATGCATTAATTTTTCAAAAGGAGAAACATTATCAAGTAAAGGAGATGGTAGTCTATTAATGATAAAAGCAGCAGTAGTAATGCAATCACTCCAATAGACAAGAGGAATATTTGATTGAAAAAGCAAAGCTCTAGCCACATTTAACAAATGTTGATGTTTTCTTTCCACTACTGAGTTTTGTTGCGGAGTATAAGCACAAAAAAAGAAATGAAACATGCCATGTTCTTTAATAAGATCCTTAAAAGCTAATTCTGGGGCATTATCAGTTCTAATTGCTTTTATCTTTGTATTGAATTGAGTTGCAATGAGTTTCATAAACGTAGGAAAGACATGAGTAACTTCACTTTTATTTTTCAACATATATATCCAAGTTACTCTTGTACAATCATCAACTATGGTAAGAAAATACTTGTATCCTTCTATAGACTCTACCGAGAAAGGACCCCATATATCTAGATGTATCAAATCAAATGGTTTCTCAGAAACATGATTATGAAAAGGAAAAGACAAACGTTTTTGTTTAGCTAATGGACAAACTGGACAATGATCTAGACGAGAGACACTTGTTTTATTAAGAGAAATATTACCCGACATAAGCTGTAACTTGGCGTTTGAAGGATGCCCAAGGCGTTGATGCCAAAGAATTCCTTCATCCACAAAGGATCCAGAGACTTGATTAATGACAGGAGACTTAGCAGGTGTAGATAGGGAGTGTTCATTCAAGATGTAAAGATTGTGAAAAAGATTAGCACTCCCAATCATCCATCCCTGAGAAGACTCCTGTAAGAAACATGATGTAGGATAAAAATGAGCAGAGCATTGATTATCATGCAGCAAAGTCGAAACACTAATGAGATTAAAAGGAAATGATGGAACATAGAAAACATTATAAAGAATCAATGAATCAGACAAATGAATAGTGCCAATTTGGTTAATAGGGAGTCTAGTTCCATTAGGTAAAGCTACTGTAATGCCAGAGACTAAAAAAGTTTCACTAAACTTAGAGAGATCACAACAAACATGACTAGTTGCCCCACTATCAATAATCCAAGCACCATTAGGCAAAACACTATGAAGAGAAGATAGAACGTGATGTTTATATGTGAGATTACTATTCTCATATCTAAGATTAGAAGAGATATTGAAGACTGTACCAGAAGACGATTGAGGAGCCATAACCCCTAATTCTGTAATAGATGCACGAGAAGAAGAAACTTTAGGCGCTGAAGCTTCGGAAACCTGAACGCGTGATAGTTGATTGACCATTGGTTCTATACTCTGAACTCGAGAAAGTTGACTGATCAGATCCTGAGCTTGACTCTGAGTCAACTGACTCACATCCAGATTAAAGGCATTTACCGGAGCAGGAGGATAATACGGCATACTTCCATCAACCTGAACATTCGCCACCATCCTTGGTTGTGACATACCAGATCGTGGACCAAAATTCTGAGTAGACTGACCTTGAGGATAATGTTGACCTTGATTGTTTTGATTAGCCTGACCACGAGGCACAAAGGAAGGTCTCTGAGTATTCTGTCCTTGACCTGAATTGTTTTGAGTCGGATATTTGTAACCAGGTGGATAACCATGAACCTTGAAACACGTTTGAATCGTGTGTCCCATCTTCCCACAATGAGTACACATTGGTCTATTACCCCTTGGTCTATAAGTGTTGTAAGCTGCCACATACTCACACGGCTCCACCATATACGATCCATTAGAAGGATCACCTTCATAACTACCAGTCGTCTGAAAAGCGACATTATCGGACTTGACAAGAGGCTTGAGAGAAACAGTGCGTTGACGTTCATCTTGAGTAACCATGTTGTATGCTTCCTCCATACTTGGTATTGGTTTCAGCATCAAGATGTGTCTTCTCGTCTGTTCATAACTCTCATTTAACCCCATTAAGAATTTAGTTACTCTACTACGATCCTGCAAACGTTCCCAAAGAGCAGCTGCATCACATTCGCAATGACCACAAGTGCAAACAGGAAGTTCTATGTAATTCTTGTACTCTTCCCAAAGTGTTACTAACTCAGTGTAGTACGCACTAACATCCAAAGAACCTTGTTGAATACAAGTAAGCCTCTGTTCAATCTCGTAAACCCGAGGCGCATCATCTTGCTTGAAACGAGACAAGAGATTTTTCCAGATTCCTTCTGCAGTTGAAATGTACAACAAGCTAGCTCCAATCTTCTTTGAAACTGAACTCATCAACCAAGTGGAAACCATATCGTTGCAACGTGACCAAGAACCATGACTCGGATGATCTACGGGAGGTTTCTGAATCGAACCATCAACAAATCCCAATTTATTCCTAACATTCAAACCCATCCGTACTGATCTACGCCAAGAATGAAAATCTGAACCCGAAACAAGTCGATCCGAAACCAATTGCAACCCAGCATGATCAGTACTATGAAGGAAATAAGGATTCTCGTAGAGATCCGTACCTGCATCACCCAGATTTTGCAAATTTTGATTCGTCGAAGTAATCGGACGTTGATTTGATCCCATATTGATGAAGAATCGAATTGATTATAAGAGATTGTTCCGATTGAAAGCAAAATAAGAATCGGAAAAACAATTAGGTCAAAGAAAGAAGAACTCAGAGAGAATCGTATGCGAACACGAGTTGAAGAATCGCTAATACGATGAAACAACAAAAATCAAAAAAGAAAGAGATGATGAAAGAGATGATGTGAATGAGAATAAGCTCAGCTGAAGAAGCGCTCATGATCGATGAAGCTCTGATACCATATCAGGATTGAACAGAGGAAGAAGATGAACACAGAATCGAGCAAGAACTAGAGAGAGAGTGAAGAGAGAGCTGAGCTTAGTGAGAGAAAGTTTGTTATTCTCATTAAACTGTAAATGAATAATTACAACTGTATATGTACAAGTTTAGGATTAAGTAAAGGGAAGCTTAATCCTACCTAAACTATACAATATATAAACCAGTTAATTAATCTCGGTTCACTATACTCTGATAGAAATTGAAATTGGGAATGAGAGCTACATTTTCTAAAAAAATTATGGGACTTTCCCTTTATTTTTTCAAACAGCGGGAAAATGTGATACTGTAAAAACATTGTAGTAAATGGTGAATGAATATAGGAGTCTTAGGAGCGACAAGGAAACTATTAGAGAATGTATATAGTTGGTTTACCTTGGTATATCTCTCTTGTATAATTCGGTTAGCATAGTAGTTTAGTTTCACTTGTATTTAGCCTTAACTAGTATCTCATTTTACACTTGAAAAAAGTAAAATTTCTCGGATTCTGGATTCTGTTTCATCTCTCTCGATCTTCATGGGGAAAGCTAATAGAAATATACATAGACACAACACAAGTAAGAGAAAATATAGGAGTAGAATGAAAAAAATATGAATCATTGGAAATTGGATTAATCAATGTTGTTGTGTTAAAGAGATCGACCAAGTATCCATCTCTGGAACATCATGAATCTTTCCTCCATTTTATATTATGTCGTGTGTCCTTCCTTCCCTGCAAGACTGAACTAAGAAAAACCTACTTTTGGTTCTTGTTTAACTTTAAATGTAACAACACGAGAGTGAGATTTTATGTACTAGGAAAGAGACTTGCTTAATTTGTGACAAATGTTATATTGTTTCGCGTAAGTCGTTATGTATCCAATAACTTCGTTGTTAAGAAACCATTGCTTGTTCATAAAAAAAAGTGTAAATTAAAGTTATATAACTCGGGGTGGTTAAGAAAGCCCATGCATCTTGGGCCTAAGTTAGCGCCGACCTCGAATAAGTTCCAAGATTAATTTGTATCATCTCGTAGGACACATTTTGGTCCCTCAAATATAATAAGATTATTTACAGAGTTTCTTAAATATGGTATAAGCATTGGTGAACTTGTCCCTCAACATTAAAAACATAAATGGCATATTGGTGAAGTTGTCTCAACAATGAGGACCACGGTTCGAACCTCCAATATGTGATTTTTTAATTTTTTTCCCCTTAGCGAAAGGGTAAATATGTAACTTCGTCCAGATCATCTTCTTCCACCTATCAACCCTAATGGCCGCTTCATGTTTCCTGCGTTTTTTTATCTTCTGTTTTTTCGATATTCTTTTGTTTACTATCATTTCTTCAAATATCTTAACCCAAATAGCATAGATCTACCTTCCATCTATAGATTCTTGACAAAAAAATTGAGTTTTATAAATTTTTTTCTCAGGCTGATTTTTCTACCGAATATGACCAAATCGCGGCGGTTAACCACCGCCCACCGTCCGCTTAAACGGCCGCTGAGTCCAACTTTTAGAACACTGCAAACATTAAAAATAAAAACAAACAACACCAACCACACAGATTCCGCCACGTGTAACGAAAGACACAACAAAGATTGTCCCATTTTAAGGAAGTCTCTTGTTTAATCTGCATATTTCGATTTAAATTTAAAATTTTAATAGTGAAGGACGGATCAAACTAACGCCGATGCACATGCTTAGGGCATGATTAACAGGGGTTGTAAGGCGGGGGTTTATGTCATTTTGTAATTCATTTGTTTATTTGTCTCCGTCCGAGAAGCAAATACAACGATATGAATTCCATCCCAATCGATCTCTTTCACGAGATCTTCACGAGATTGCCTGCGAAGTCAATCGGGAAGTTTTGTTGCGTTTCGAAGCAATGGGCGTCCATACTTGACCGTCAAGATTTCACCGAACTGTTTCTGACCAGGTCCTCGACCCGTCCACGTCTCTTATTTGCTGTCCAACGATACGGTGAGTGGCTCTTCTTCTCGTCGCCTCAAACTCAGAATCTGTATGAGAAGTCGTCTCTTGCACTAGCTGCCGATTTTCATATAGAGTTACGTTTGGACGAAGGCTACTACAGATGTGAGTATACTTCTGGTTTGATCTATTTCTCTGGTACGAAGAGCCAAGTGATATGCAATCCTATCACAGGACAACATGCGATATTACCTAAAGCGGACAGAGAGTTGCGAAGTTTTTTTGGGTTTGATCCGATTGACAAGCAATACAAGGTATTGCTTATCAATAAAATAGGTGATGATGAAAGGGCTTATCATATTCTGACACTAGGAAGTGGAATAATGAGGTGGAGGATGATCCAGTGTCCCTTTACACATTATGTTTATCATACGTGTAAAAGGATATGCATCAATGGGGTTTTGTATTACTTAGCTGGACTACCTGATGAAAGGTATAAGTATGGTAGTGTAGGTGTGATAGTTTGCTTTGATATTAGGTCTGAGAAATTCACGTTTATTGATGGAGAGTGCTTTACCGATGAGCATAATACTATATTGGTCAACTATAAGGGTAAATTAGGTGGGATTAGTATGACATATGATAAGTCTGATGTCTTTGAGTTACGTATTTGTGTTCTAGAGGATGTCGAGAAACAAGAATGGTCTAAACGAGTCCATTTTATATCTCGGATGCGTGAGAAAGTCATTGAACCCTGGCCCTGGAATATTTACTTTGTTGGGGTGACTGCTACATGTGAGATTGTTTTGTTTGAATACTATACGCATAAACCTTATCATGTATACTACTTCTACCACGAAAGGAACTGTGAATCGATTCAGTCCAACAAATGTTTTGGGCATGGAATGAGACTAATGGGCCTTGTGGGTAGGCAAAGGCCCGGTAAGCTTCCCATCTCATTCAGGGCCCGGTTGCAAGTTCTGGATTACTCTTAGACTATGTCGCCTTGTGGACGTGTCTCCGTACACGAAGTTGTGCTCCAAAGTTTGTTGCTCCTTAGGTTGAATATGAGCTGTAAAGAAAGATGTTCAACGGATATATAAGGAGAGCACATGGTGAAGACAAAAGAGTAAGAGGAGTGTGAGTATCAAGCAGAAAGATCTAGAGAGAAAGATAGAGGTTTTAAGAGCTTATCTTCTTCCTTCTTATCTTGGTGTAAATCTCTCTAGGGTTGTTCATCTTTCTGGTTTCTTGTACTCTGATTAACACTTGATATATAAACCTTGAGGGCTGGTTTTAGCTCTCCAATACGTACCTTGGTCACCTTGACCTTGGGAACTTGTAAATCTTCGTGTCGTTTCTCTCTCTCGTTCGTTCTTGTTCTACACACATAAAACAAACAAGTTACTCATCGGTCTGCATCTAAATCGGTTCAAATCACTACAAATGGTATCAGAGCTTGGTTGGAGGTCATAAAGTTGGTGACTTTCAGCTTGAGATATTCTTTCGCGAAGTTCATACATCAGAAGATCTATTCTCAGAAGGTAAAAGTTCTTATCTGGCATCTGAGTTTTAGGTGTTTCCTTCTGTATCCCGGGTATTAGTGTGAAGCTCTAAGGGAAGAATATCTGGGTTTTCTGGATCTAGTTGCATATCGTGGTTTTCTAGGTTGTTTGGTTTTGGTGTTCTGAGTGGTTTTGTTCTTGATATTTGTATCCCTAGATTCTGATCAAGTCTGGAGATAGGAGTAGATGGAGCCTACTCTGGGAAAGTTCGAAGTTGATAATTTTGATGGAGAAGGTGACTTCTCGATCTGGAAGCATAGGATGTTTGGCCAACTTGAAATACTTGGTCTGGAGTCAGTCATCAAGACTGAGGACTCACCCGAAGCTTCAGGAGAGAAAGAAAGTGAATCAGATCCTAAGTGGTTAGCTAAGGACAGAAGGGTCAGAAATCTGCTAGGTATGAGTGTAACAGATCCAGTGCTGAGAAAGCTCATGAAACACACCACTGCTCAACGCATGTGGGAAGAACTGGAGTCACAGTATCAGGATAAGTCTCTACCGAACAGATTCTACTTAAAGCTGAGATTCTACAGTTTTAAGATGGAGGAAGATAAGAATCTGGACAAGAATCTGGACGTGTTCAACAAACTGGTTCAGGATTTGGGAAGTCTAGATGTGGAGCTAAGTGATGAAGACCAGGCTGTTATTCTCCTTAACAGCTTACCATCGAAGTTTGCTCAGCTGGTTCATATTCTCAAGTATAGAGGGGGTAAGGAAACCATTACGCTAAAGGAGATAACTCAGTCAGCTTACTCTTTGGAGACAGAGTTGAAGCAAAGTGGAAACTATTTGACTAAGTCCAGCGGTGAAGGTCTCTACGTTCAGTACAAGAAGACTGATAATAAGCCAAATCAGAAAGGAAAACAAACAAATAAGGGAAAAGAGAAGGCTAAGGGTAAGAAGACATGCTGGATTTGTGGAGCAGAGGGACATTTTAAAAAGGATTGTCCCAAGAAAGGTCAAACAAGTAACGCTGAAGCAGGTGTCGGAGAAGGCATAGATTCTGAACCCGTGGTACTAACAGCATCTGAAAGAACAAGAAAAGGGTGGATTCTGGATACAGGGTGTTCTTATCATCTAACCTATAGGAAAGATCTTATGTTTGATGTTGAAGAAGTCGATGGAGGAAAGATCCTAATGGGAAATGACTCGTACTGCGACATTACAGCTATAGGGAAGATCAAGATTGTCAATCATGACAACACCACTGTCATATTGACAAAAGTCAGGTATTCACCAACCGCGAAGAGAAACCTGATCTCTATGGGACAACTAGAATCAGAAGGTTGTTGGTTCCAGTCTAAAAACTTTAGACTGCGAGTGTTCTGTAAAGATAAAGAAGCTTTGGCTGGTGACTACAAAGACACCTTGTATATCCTTTATGGAAAACCAGTGGTGGAGCAAGCAAACTCAGCAATTAAAGACGGAGATAGGACCATGCTATGGCACAACAGGTTGGGACACATGAGTGAGAAAGGTCTACAGCTACTGGTAAAGAAAGAAATGCTAAAAGCAGAAGATATCTCATAGCTGAAAGACTGTGAATTCTGTGTTCTTGGAAAATTTCACAGGTCATCATTCAAAGGTGGAAAGCATACTTCCAAGGATCGCTTGGAGTATGTTCACTCCGATTTGTGGGGATCTCCTAACGTCACTCCAAGTCTGTCAAAATGCCAATATTACATCTCATTCGTTGATGACTTATCTAGAAAAGTTTGGGTCTATTTCCTAAAGACAAAAGATGAAGCCTTCAGCAAGTTTGTGGAATGGAAAACCTTGGTGGAGAATCAAAGCGGTAAGAAGCTGAAGACACTAAGGACAGATAATGGTCTTGAGTATTGCAATAAAATCTTTGATGATCATTGCAAGTCTCATGGCATAATGAGACACAAGACCTGTCCCTACACTCCACAGCAGAATGGAGTGGCTGAAAGGCTAAACAGAACTATTTTGGAAAAGGTGAGAAGTTTGTTGAGTGAAACAGGACTCGGAGAAGTTTTTTGGGCTGAGGCAACCTCCACAGTAGTATACATGATAAACAGGTCGCCATCAACCCCTCTAAATTTTGAAGTTTCAGAGGAGATCTGGACAGGTTCAAAACCTGAGTATTGACACATGAAGAGGTTTGGTTGTCTTGTGTATTATCATGTTGATCAGGGGAAATTGAAACCACGACCAAAGAAGGGAGTATTCATGGGGTATCCACAAGGTGTGAAAGGATACATAATTTGGAGTTATGAAGAGAAAAAATGTATCATCAGTAGGGATGTAACATTTTGGGAAGAAACTCTTGTACCTACAAGGACATTGGAAAGCTGTCAAATGAGGCTGAAGGAAAAGTTTCAGATAAAAATAAAGTTGGTGTCACTCTCACAGACAGTAATCAAGAAGGTGTCGTGATTAGAGAGCAAGGAGAAAGTTCAGTTGGAGGTGGAGCTACCTCAGAAAGAAACACTGAAGAAGAAACAGAGTTAAACTCTGAAGGAATATTTTCGCCAACGGGTCTTGATTCATATCTCCTAGCGAGAGACAGAGAAAGGAGAACCATTAAACCGCCCAGCAGGTTTGACGACGGTGATGTAGCAGCTTATGCTTTGACCATGTCAGAGCTCTTTGAGGTTGAAGAACCGAGAACATTTCAAGAAGCAATGAACAGCAAAGAAAAGGAGAAATGGGGTGGAGCAGCAGATGAGGAAATGGCATCACATGATAAAAGTCAAACTTGGAGACTAATAGAGAGACCAGAAGGGCACAAGATTATTGGCTGTAAGTGGATATTTAAGCTTAAACCAGGGTTATCTGAAGATGAAGAACCAAGGTTTAAAGCCAGGTTAGTAGCAAAAGGCTATGCTCAGGTTGAAGGTATTGACTACAACGAAGTGTTCGCACCAGTTGTGAAACACACTACTATAAGGCTGATGTTGTCAATGGTAGTTGATCAAGATCTTGAGCTGGAACAGTTAGATGTGAAGACTGCTTTTCTAAATGGGGATTTGGAAGAGAGAATACTCATCGAACAGCCAAAAGGTTATGAAAAAGGAAATCAAGTCTGTCTACTTCAGAAATCTCTATACGGTTTAAAACAGTCTCCAAGGCAATGGAATTTGAGATTCGACAAGTTCATGAAGTCACAAAAGTTTTCAAGAAGTCAGTTTGACACTTGTGTGTATTTCAGAGATTATGGTGAAGGAAAGAAAGTTTACCTACTTCTATATGTGGACAACATGCTAATAGCAGCTAAAGATTCGCATGAGATCAGCAAGGTAAAGGCGTTACTAAGCAAGGAGTTTGAAATGAAGGATCTAGGGCCAGCCAAGAGGATCCTAGGAATGGACATTATCAGGGATAGACAGAAGGGAACACTAATTCTATCTCAGGAAGCCTACATTGATAAAGTTTTGAGGACCTTTGGGGTTGAGGATTCAAGGATGGTTCAAACACCTATGGGGTGTCATTTCAAGCTCGCTAGTACAAGGAAAGAAGAAAAGGCAGAAACCGAGTCAAGGATGAGGAACATACCTTATTCAAGCGCAGTCGGGAGCATCATGTACGCGATGGTAGGCTCCAGACCAGACATCGCTCATGCTGTGGGACTTGTGAGTCGGTTTATGAGTTCCCCTAACAAGACACATTGGGAAGCAGTTATCTGGACGCTCAGATATTTAAAGGGAAGCTCAAACTGTTGTCTGACATTCAAGAAATCAGACAAATTCGATATCGTAGGTTACTGCGACAGTGACTACGCTACTGACCTGGATCGGAGAAGATCCGTTACTGGATATGTTTTTCAAGTTGGAGGAAACACCATCAGCTGGCGTTCTGGCCTGCAACAGATTGTTGCATTATCATCAACAGAGGCAGAATACATGGCCTTAACCGAAGCAGTAAAAGAAGCTCTATGGTTGAGAAGAATTACCTGTGAGCTCGGGTTCAAGCAGGAGAGTGTTGAGATCTTCAGCGACTCTCAAAGTGCTCTCTGCCTAGCGAAGAACAGTGTCTTCCATGAGAAGACAAAACATATTCAGGTGCGATATCATTTCATCCGAGATGTAATTGCAGACGGGGATGTGATTGTGTCAAAGATCGACACAAAGATCAATCCAGCAGACCTCCTTACCAAACCTCTACCGGTGAAGAAATTTGAGGATGGGAGGAGGGATCTACGTGTTTACAGACACTAGCTCTAGCTCGTGAGTGAGCTAGGGTTTCGATCGAGATGATCGGAACAAGGGAGAGGATCGGACAGGGTTCTCTTGGTTTGTCGGAAGAATCGAGGTGGAGATTTGTGAATCGATTCAGTCCAACAAATGTTTTGGGCATGGAATGAGACTAATGGGCCTTGTGGGTAGGCAAAGGCCCGGTAAGCTTCCCATCTCATTCAGGGCCCGGTTGCAAGTTCTGGATTACTCTTAGACTATGTCGCCTTGTTGACGTGTCTCCGTACACGAAGCTGTGCTCCAAAGTTTGTTGCTCGTTAGGTTGAATATGAGCTGTAAAGAAAGATGTTCAACAGATATATAAGGAGAGCACAGGGTGAAGATAAAAGAGTAAGAGGAGTGTGAGTATCAAGCAGAAAGATCTAGAGAGAAAGATAGAGGTTTTAAGAGCTTATCTTCTTCCTTCTCATCTTGGTGTAAATCTCTCTAGGGTTGTTCATCTTTCTGGTTTCTTGTACTCTGATTAACACTTGATATATAAACCTTAAGGGCTGGTTTTAGCTCTCCAAGACGTACCTTGGTCACCTTGACCTTGGGAACTTGTAAATCCTCGTGTCGTTTCTCTCTCTCGTTCGTTCTTGTTCTACACACACAAAACAAACAAGTTACTCATCGGTCTGCATCTAAATCGGTTCAAATCACTACAGGTAGCCCTGGGACGGATCCGGATATCCGGGGTTTTTGGGTATATCCGAATCCGGATCCGGATCCGCCGGATATTGGTTTTCGCTATCCGTATCCGGAACCGTCGTGACGTATATCCGACCACCGGATACCCGACCAAAATACCGGATACTCGCGGAAACCCGAATCCGTTGGAAGATCCGCTTAAAATAACTACTGATATAATGGATCCTTTAATATAATAAAAAATCCTTAGCATGTCTCGATAGTGAAGTGTCAGCATCATTTATAGAAGTGGAATCAACAATGTTTTCTTCTTTCATCCGATGTGGGACAAAGTTATGAGAGGAACAAAGTTATGAGAGGAAGTAAAGAGGCTGACTTATATTATTATGTTTTAAGGCCCATGATCCACGGCCCACATCTCACTTCCCACTTCCACATCCCACATCGTCACTTTAAAAGCTGAGGTCCCCCCATAGTTCTATATATATATCGGTTAAGAACTAAAAATAAAGATAAAACATTTATGTATATCGGGTATATGCCGGAGCCGGATATCCGGGTTGCCAATTTTTTAATATCCGGATCCGTATCCGGTTTTGATGGATATTAAATTTTGGTATCCGAATCCGGATCCGGTTGACCGGATATCCGATATTTCGGAGCGGATTTGTCCGGATACCGGATCGGATACCGGATCCCGGATAATTGGTCTCAGGCCTAACTACAGGAACACTCTCAAAAGTATTGAAATCCAAGGTGTTGGAGAATACAATGAATGGTTTAATTATCAGCATAGAGTTTACGCTTTTTCAGACCATGTAGAAAATCTTAGTTTTGGCGATTCAGAGCAACTCAAGTCAAGCTTCACACAGTAGGGAAGATGTAGAGAAATAAGTGACAGTGAGAGAAGGGATAGGTGAAAAAAATGGGCATGTCATTTGTGCTCTATCTATGCATTTATGTTCTTTAGAGAATCAAATAATCTTTTGTGAGAATTACTCACTGCATATACCTTTTTTAACTTTTCTTATTAATCATTTTTTTTTTTATTTTAAAAAAATATTCTATAATTTCATCTCTTCAGTGTTAATATATAATATCTTCCCCACAGTTATGAAAACAAATCGCGAAATTTATATTGATGCCGTCTTCTACATAGTAGCTGCCTTGTCACCATCATTGAGATCAAAAGTGTTTCTTGTCGTGTGTACGTCGGAGGGAACCAGAATTGAAGAAGCAGAGATACATTGTGGCATGCATGGTCTTATTACTTACCCCAGCCTTTGTTTCAAACTCTTCCGTAGTAAATATAGCATCTTGAACCAAATATCCAAATCTATTTGTTGGAAACAATCTCACTTCTCTGCACATCCTTGAAACGGTCTGGAAAGAGACTTGCTTTAATTGTGACAAATGTTATATTGTTTGGCCTAAGTGTTTGTGTATCCAATAACGTGGTTGCTAAGAAACCATTGCGTCAATAATGGTCAATGATTGATCAGTTGAATTGGTAGAATTTATGTTCAAACAATAAAACATACGATTACACGTATAAATTATGAAGATTAGGGGTGGGTATTTAAACCTAACTGAACCAACCAAACTCAAACCAATCCAACAAACCCAGTAATACACTCTGATCATTTGGTATGTTTCTTCTCAATTCAAAAAGTTCAGTTCGGTTTAACAACCCAATGTAATTATTTAATTAACTGATTAATAATATTAATAAAATTGTAAATATGTGATCTTGTCTGCTATCAATTACATTTTTTTCACCATTAAACCACAACTAGCCAGTCAATTAGTCAAATTCCTATATTGAACCACAACATTGGTGCATGTATTTAGTGAACTTATCTTTTCCCACTAAATTAAGGTCATTTCACATTTGTTTGCATGTTTGGTTTCTATTTTATTTTATACTAGGATTTCACCCGCGGTACACCGCATAACTAAATTATAAATTATTGTATTTTAAATAATAATTTTTAATTTATTTAGTTGTCAAATTCTCAATTAATTATTTTTTTTTTTCAAATTAATTTAGAATTTTGTTTGGAATTTTTTTCTTCTTCTTACGTCTTATAAAGTTTATAACTTAATTACATTAAATTTGTTATTAGATAGAATATAAAATTTTAGATTTGTATTGTTCTCTAGAATTAATCAAAAGTATATGCCTATATAGTATGTTAGTGTATATTTTTATGTGTATTTAATTTTATTTCTTTTTGGAATATTAAGAATGTGTTATAGTATGTATAATATTTTGTAGTTCATATACTAAATAATTTATATGTTAATTTTCAAAACTATGATTACAAATCTATAGTATATATGTTGACAAAAAAAAAAAATCTATAGTATATATGAGATAAACTAATAGTTTTAGTGTTGGTTCTATAATCCAAATCCGCCATGCTAGGTGGGTCAGACAACATGTTCAAAGATTTTTAATCCGCAATAACTCATCATACGAAACCTGTGAAAGTAAAAATTAGTTTTAAATACGTTGAGATTAATGGGTTGAGATAAAAAATCTCGGCCATGTATCCTCCTCCAAAATCAAAAATCAATTCGTTTATGATTAGGACGATTGTTTAGAAATTTTTTTATGGAGAAAATACTATTTTGTAAAATTGGAAACTTAATATTAATTAAACTAATTATAAAATTAATACTTAATGTTAGAGAAAGTGGTTCCGATTGTTTTGGAAATTTATTGAGGATAGAAAATCTTGTTTTCAAAAATAGAAACTTAATATTAATTAATTAAATGAAAAACAAATTAATAATTAATGCCAATGGCATGCTTGTAAACTGTAGGTATGAACTTCATGATTTATTTCATAAATGTCACCAAAAATGTATATATAGATTAACTTTGTCTAATAAAATTAACTATATGTAAATATATATATATATATATATATATGTTACAATTTACAGCATTTTGAAGTATACATAAGTATATTAAGTTACAAACAAAGTTGAGAGTTTAAGCATGATGAGTTTATAATGTTTTTTCTTCTACGGGTTGTTTTAGTTTCTCGGCTTTCTCAGCCTCCAACTTCCTCAGGGTACTCGAACTAATCTTATTTCCACTCGATCCATCAGAAACTATTTCCACAACTTCAATCTGCACAAGCATGTCCAAGAAAGATTGGTTCAAGTGATGATGATTGAAGATCTTAAAATGCATCAGGAGGTCACAATCAGTTCCGGATTACCAGGATTCGTTCTAACTTTAGCTTGCCGTCTTGATACTTCGATAGTCTACATAGGTTCAAGTAAAACTATGTAAGGAAAGAAACACAATTTGGTGTCAGAAGCAGAGCAGCTGAGTACCTGAGCTTCAGCTTCTTGTCGCATCCCATCATACGGTTGTGCTAGATGTCGAGCATCTTCCAATGGAGCTCCCATTACCATTGACCTCAGTGGCTCAGCGACCTAATAACTTGATCATGTAAAAACTTAGCTATGTTGCAAATAAAAAACAGCATAGATATTGACAAAATTAAAGGGTTATGAAACCTATGTGCCAAGAGTCTTCAAGAGATTTCCGCGCTCTTTCTCCATCAAGGCTCGAGCATTTGCGAAGCTGAGTGAAGCTCTTGTTAGTGTATTACCACTATCCTACTATCCTCACACAACTTAGTACCTAACCGCCAACAAAACAAATCAGAAAAGACGATTATATGAATCTTGAAACAGAAACTAGAGACATAAAGAAAATAACCTATTTCGACTTGTTTGGATCCTGTAACGATATATCCTTGTACACCACGAACAATATCGCGTTGAAAATGCTGAGAAGAAGAAGAAGTAAAAGTTGAGGGTTTCTTTCTTACAATGAAAAAGAAAGAGAATGGGATAGTTGAAGCTGGAAAAAACCTTAGCAGAGCGTGTTGAGATGTAAAGCTTCTCAAGATTTGATGCCGATGTAACTCTTCCTCGTTGGTAATTAGAGTGTCTGAACCTCCATAACCACCACCTCCACCAAATTGTCTCAGAACAGCCACATCGAACGAGAACTGGGCTTAAATTAGTTCTCATTCAAGAACAAAAAAATTGATCTAAGCCCACTATTCACTTTTCTATTAATTAGTTTGGGCTTACAACACACTATGTGTTCTCCCGATAATGATGGCCTCACATATTCCTCTCATCCGTAACTCTCGATCCATGGCGTTTAACTTCACACAACCTTTGTAACGGCTAAATTAATAGCCCTAAATTTATTAAGAGAGGAATATCAATTTGAAGGAGAAACAGAGAAATATTGAGAGAGAAATTAGAAAAGAGCCGCCTAGAGTTAAAAAGAGCAAAGAGAGTTAGAGTTTTACCTTTGTGTTCTTTGTGTGAGATTGTACTCTCTTTCTAGCTTCTTCCTCTTTGGGAGACAGTTCCCAATTCTCACTCGAGACGTGGTTAGAGGCAAATAACTCTGTTATCAAGTTCCAGTAAGTTCCAACTAAATCAATCAATCGATCATAAATACTTGTACAGTGAAGGAGAAGTAGCGCAAGGGTTTAGCCTAAACCGTTTAGGTATTCCACTTTCCTTTATTATTCTTTTGGCACAAAAGTCATCAATCTCTGTTTGGATCCATGATTTGAAAAGTCAAAAACAAGGAGATGAGAGTGGTAACGTTTAACCTGGAAGGCTGGAAGAAGCAAACAACAACGGCCACGGAGACTTGAGACTCGTCTTTGTATATACATAGTATCTTTCTCTCTCGTCGACAATTAACAGAAAACGCAAAACACGACTCATAGACACAATCAAACTTACCTAAAAAGTTTTCTTTTACAAACGATGTCGTTTGCAGTTGCCGTTTGCAACTCACCGGTGTTCTCTCCTCATCGTCACTTTTCTGCAACAAACCTCCGGCGCACGGAACCGTAACTCTATCTCTATCCCATCTCAATCCTCCAGCTTTTTCTCCTTCTCTTTCCTCTGCACCTCCCACATCTCCGTTCTGCCTCCGTCTCCTGAAACCGCCAGCTAAATGAGGGTTTGGAACGGACTCTGTTCCCGGAGGCGTTCTGAAGAGGAAACGTCCGATGAGGCTTTATATACCGGTTGGTACTGCAGCTCCTATATCTGTTGAGGCATCAGTGACTACAGAGACGCTGAGGGAGGAGAGCAGAGAGGTGGAGAGGGAAGGTGATGAGTTCTCTGTTTTCTGCAAGAGAGGAAGAAGAGAAGCTTTTGAGGATCGTTTCTCTGCCATCACCAATCTTCGAGGTGATCCCAAACAGGTAATACTGTACTTCAATTTGCTTCTGTAGTTTCGATTTTCATTATGGTGTGTGATATGAAGGAGAAGCCAACTTCTCAGCTTAAGCCCAACAACACTAAGCCCAACACTCAATCAACAAAGCCCAGCAAACCCAATACAAAACAAGAGATGAGACAACGATCACCTGAAGACAAGAAGAAGGACAAAGCGGAGGAATCTTTGTACCTCCGAACCGTTGCAAATACAGAGGATGCAGGCTGTCACAAGGCTCTACAAATAGAGACAAAGAATGGTTTCGACGCTCTGACCCTCCTCTCAGAGAATGACATGTGTCATTGAGAACTAGGTTTAGCAATGTCTCAATCCTTGTATAAATAGTTGTTGAGAAATATTGTAAACCTCAAGAGAGTATAATCAGAAATAAGAAATAACTTTCTTCAACGTGTATCCAGTTTCTATATGGTATCAGAGCCATGGCATTGTCCACTGAGCTCTATGCACAACCTATTCTAAATATCTCAAACTGTGTGACTGTCAAGCTCACAGAACGAACCTATCTGCTTTGGAAGACTCAATTTGAGTCTTTCCTTTGTGGTCAAGGTCTTCTGGGATTCATCAATGGGTTTACTCCGCGACCATCTTCCGCTACCAACAATGACGGCACTCCAGACCAGGCGTATCAATCATGGGTTCGGTCTGATCAAGTTGTCAGAGCTTGGCTTCTGGTGTCGTTGTCAGAAGAAATCCTCTCAGAGGTCATCACAACAACAACTTCTCAAGAGGTATGGAACTTTCTCGCTGCACACTTCAATAAGGTCTCCTCAGCTAGGTTGTTTGGTTTGCAAAGAAATCTGCAAAATACAGAAAACAAAGATTTGCCTATGGTAGACTACTTAAAGGAACTTATGAATGTATGTGACCAGCTAGCTTCTGTTAGTAGTCCTGTTAGCGAGAGAATGAAAATATTTGCTGCTCTAAACGGGTTGACTAGGGAGTATGAACCTATTAAAACGTCCATTGAGGGGATGTTAGATGGTACTCCATCACCAACCCTTGAGGACGTGATACCACGTCTCACTGCTTATCATGACCGCTTGCTTGCTTACACTGAGGAAACAAGTGTCACTCCCCACCTGGCATTTAACATTCAGCAGTACGATGGCTCCTCCTATGGAAACAGAGGCAGAGGTAACAGAAACAGAGGCAGGGGAGGATACTCCACAAAAGGGAGAGGATTCCACCAGTAGATTTCCTCAGGCTCTGCTGGTTACTCTGTTGAAAACAGACCAATTTGTCAGATATGTGGAAAAGCAGGTCATGTAGCGTCCAAGTGCTGGCATCGATTTAACAACACATATCAACCTGACCTTCCCGCAGCTCTAGCAGCCCTTCGCATCACAGATGTAACGGATCAGTCTGGTCACGAGTGGGTTACAGACAGTGGAGCAACTTCTCACGTCACAGGGTCACAGAAAAACCTGCAGAACTCGCGACCATACGATGGTAACGACACCATCATGCTTGGTGATGGGAACTTCCTACCTATTACGCATACCGGCTCAGCTACTCTACCAACGACATCAGGTACTTTACCCCTAAATGATGTTTTAGTTGTACCTGGTATTGCCAAATCTTTGTTGTCTGTCTCAAAACTTACAATAGACTATCCATGCTCCATTAAATTTGACGGTGATGAGGTTATTGTTAAGGACAAGGGAACAAAGAAGCTCCTCACAATCGGACCGCATCGTAGAGGGTTGTACACGCTCAAGGATCCACCGTTCCAAGCATTCTACTCATCAAGACAGCAGGCTGCGTCAGATGAGGTGTGGCATAGACGTCTTGGACACCCTAATAACAAGATCCTAGAGCAGTTAGTCAAGAATAAAGCTATTGTCATAAATAAGAGTACCAAGGAGATGTGTGAGGGGTGTCACCTTGGGAAAAGTAGTTATCTTCCTTTTTCAGATTCTAAGTTTGTCTCAACTAGACCATTAGAGAGGATTCACTATGATCTTTGGGGTCCAGCTCCTGTTACTTCTTGTCAGGGTTTCAGATACTATGTAATTTTCATAGACAATTGGTCAAGATATTGCTGGTTCTACCCATTGAAATACAAATCAGATTTTTATTCCACATTCTGCAATTTTCAGAAGCTTGTTGAAAACCAGTTTGGCTCCAAAATATCTAAGTTTCAGTGTAATGGTGGTGGAGAATTCACAAGTAAAGTCTTTCTTACTCACCTAAGTAAGTGTGGCATTCAACAGCTCATTTCTTGCCCCTATACTCCTCAGCAAAACGGTCTTGCTGAAAGGAAACATAGACATATCACCGAACTTGGATTAGCTATGATGTTCTGCAGCAAGATCCCTCAGAAATATTGGGTAGAAGCCTTCTTTACAGCCAACTTCTTGAGTAATATTCTTCCAACTACAGCTTTGTCAGAGAACCAAAGTCCTCATGAGAAACTGCATCAGTCACCTCCTGAGTATACTGCTTGAAGAACGTTTGGCTGCACCTGTTATCCTACTCTCCGGGACTATGCCATGAACAAATTTGATCCAAGGTCTCTTCGGTTTGTGTTCATGGGGTATAACATCAAGTACAAAGGGTACAGGTGCCTACATCCACCCACTGGAGGAATTTATATCAGTAGACATGTTCTATTCGATGAAACTTCATTCCCTTTCTCCGATGTCTATCAACATCTCCACAGTTTTGGTCAAACAAATCTTCTGCAGGCATGGCAACAAGATTTTCATCATCAGCTGCCTGCTGCTCCAACTGCATCGGTAAGTCAATCCAATCAAGGTCAAAACTTGTTTACTGATGAAGATTTTCCTCCTCTAGGCGCAGTTCTCCCTCGATCCGTTCCGCAAACTGCAGTTACCTTGTCTCCACCGACAAGTTCAGTATCTCCTAGTGAAGCTCCCATGATGGATTAAGAATGCATTGAGCGTACAACATGCATTGAACCTGCTTCTATTGGCGACAACGTTCTTGATTCACCAAACAAACAGCTTTCACGAACGCTTCCACCACATAATACTGAAACAGAGACACCAAACACTGCAGTTAATGAAAGGGAATCACAAACATCGCATTCAATGACTACACGATCTCAGGTAGGTGTGCGTAAACCAAATCCTCGCTATGCTTTACTCACACAAAAAGCTTTATATCCTGAACCAAAGACAGTCACTGAAGCATTACAAGATGAGGGTTGGACTAATGCAATGGGTGAAGAGATAGGTGACTGCAAAGAAACAAACACGTTCTATTTGGTTCCTCGTGAACCAAATATGAATGTTATAGGGTGCAAATGGGTCTTCAGAACAAAACTCCACGCTGATGGCTCTTTAGACAGATTAAGAGCAAGACTTGTAGCAAAAGGTTTTCATCAGGAAGAAGGTGTCGACTACTTCGAAACGAATAGTCTAGTAGTCAGAACTGCAACTGTTCGTCTGGTCCTTCATGCAGCTATAGTGAAGCAATGGCAACTCAAGCAATTGGATGTTAAAAATGCATTTTTGCATGGTGATCTAACTGAGGAGGTTTATATGTTGCAACCAGCAAGTTTTGTAGATAAAACGAAACCAGATCATGTTTGAAAATTGCACAAATCTCTCTATGGGCTAAAACAGTCACCAAGGGCTTGGTATGATAAGTTTAGCAATTTTTTGTTAGAGTTTGGCTTCCAGTGCAGTATACCAGATCCATCACTGTTTGTGTACGATAAAGGCGATGATATGATCCTACTGCTACTCTATGTGGACGACATGGTACTCACAGGGAGTAATCCAAACCTCCTTAACAAGCTCTTGGACAGTATGAATAAAGAATTCCGAATGAAAGACTTAGGCAAGCTACATTACTTCTTGGGTATTCAAGCAACCTTCCATGACAAAGGTTTGTTCCTCTCTCAGCAAAAATATGCAGAGGATTTGCTCAAAGTTGCAGGCATGTTTGATTGTGCTCCCATGCCTACTCCACTGCCAGAACAACTTAATCAAGTGCCTCACCAGAAGCAACTCTTCTCTAACCCAACATATTTCAGGAGTTTGGCAGGTAAGTTGCAGTATCTCACTTTAACAAGACCTGACATTCAGTTTGCAGTTAACTTTGTTTGTCAGAAGATGCATGAGCCAACAATGTCGGACTTTCATCTTCTCAAGCGAATTCTAAGGTATGTAAAGGGAACAGCTGCCATGGGAATCTCTTTCAACAAGAACACTGACTTCACGTTACGAGCCTACAGTGACAGCAGCCATGCAAACTGCAAAGATACAAGACGCTCTATCGCCGGTTTCTGGACGTTCCTTGGCAACAACATCATATCTTGGTCCTCGAAACGGCAACCAGCTGTATCCAAAAGTTTGACTGAGGCAGAGTATAGAGCATTATCAGACACAACATCTGAACTTTTCTGGATAAACAACATGCTCAAAGACTTACGCATACCTCAAATGGAGCCACCTGAACTCTATGGTGATAACCTCTCCTCTATTTACCTTGCGGCCAATCCTATCTTTAACAACAGGACCAAACACTTTGAAACACACTATCATTATGTAAGAGAAAGGGTTGCTCTTGGAGCTATGGTCGTTAAACATGTTCCTGCACATCAACAACTGGCCGACATTTTCACGAAGCCACTTCCACAAGGTCCGTTTTCATCATTGAGACACAAACTCGGTGTAGTTGTTCCACCCACACCTAGTTTGCAGGGGAGTATGAAGGAGAAGCCAACTTCTCAGCTTAAGCCCAACAACACTAAGCCCAACACTCAATCAACAAAGCCCAGCAAACCCAATACGAATCAAGAGATGAGACAACGATCACCTGAAGACAAGAAGAAGGACAAAGCGGAGGAATCTTTGTACCTCCGAACCGTTGCAAATACAGAGGATGCAGGCTGTCACAAGGCTCTGCAAATAGAGACAAAGAATGGCTTCGACGCTCTGACCCTCCTCTCAGAGAATGACATGTGTCATTGAGAACTAGGTTTAGCAATGTCTCAATCCTTGTATAAATAGTTGTTGAGAAACATTGTAAACCTCAAGAGAGTATAATCAGAAATAAGAAATAACTTTCTTCAACGTTTATCCAGTTTCTATATGTGAGCCAGCGATGAGCTTTGTGAAGTTTGGTTCTAGAATTGTATGAGTAGTTCTTTAATAGGTAGATCATATATATTTACTTACAAAATCACTAAAAATATTCTAAATTCAGGCAATATTCAGAATCTATGATGGCCACGGAGGATCAAAAGCGGCAGAGTTTGCGGCTAACAACTTGTGTAGTAACATTCTAGATGAGATTGTTGGTGCCTTGGTGGGATGAACGATTCAAAGATTAAAGAAGCTGTAAGACGCGGTTACCTAGCGACTGATTCTGAGTTTCTTAGGGAGAAAGATGCTAAGGGCGGCTCTTGCTGTGTCACGGCTCTGATCAACAATGGGAATCTCGTGGACTGCCGTGCTGTTTTGAGCGTTGGAGGACACGCTGAGGCTATGACTTCTGATCATCGTCCTTCGAGAGAAGTTGAATCCAAAAGAATTGAGAGCTCGGTAAGAATTCTTGCAAAAATAGTTACTGTTTTTTTTTTTTTTAATTCAGGATTACATGGTTCTGAATACGATAATGCTGTAGGACAGTTATGTGGATACATTCAAAAGTGTTTGGAGAATCCAAGGATCTTTAGCAGTATCTAGAGGAATAGGAGATGCTCATCTCAACCAATGGATAATATCTGAACCAGAGACAAATGTTCTACGGATCAATCCCCAACACGAGTTCTTGATCTTACTATCAGACGGTCTATGGGACAAGGTTAGTAATCAGGAGGCAGTAGATATAGCTAGACCATTTTGCATAGGAACCGATCAGAAACAGAAGCTATTGTTTCAGTAGTGTGTGCCAAAATATAGTTTGAAAAGTATACGCAGAGATTAAGTTTGGTCAAATGGTCACAAAATATAGAAAAAATGATATGTAAACACTTAGAAAAAGTGACATGTGATTTGTGTAACATATCTCAGAAGACATATTATCAACTAAAGCTACAATTCTATAACATAATAAAAAAGTAAAATATAAAAACAGCTTGAGATTTTATCAAATATTTTTAACCCAAAACATTGGCAGAAACAACATATTTAAAGTATAGTATGTTTTTTAGAAGAGGAAGCTGAGATTGCATCACAAAATTAACATCTGAAAATAACATATGAGGTTTTAGAAAAATATGCAACTTGGATTAGTGAATGGATATTCATTGTCGGGATTAATCATTTCACCATCTAAGCATTCTTGATTTGGTTGGAAATTCTATTATGGCTGATAATGCATTTGTAGCGACATAGCACTAAAAATGTTCATGAAACTTTGTATATTTGTATTTATTTTGTGATATCGATATGTTTAAATGATCTCTATAATTAGGCAAACAATCAACATTCGACTTTAGAACTTTTTAAAATAAGTTTTTGTGGGATATGAATATGGAATGAACTTTTCTAGGGATAAAAGGTCAGAAGATGACGCTATAAAATATATGTTATATATAGATTAGTAAAACAAGTATGACGTTTATATAGATTTATCTTTTAAACTTCAAATGATTATATATATATATATGTTTAAATATATATTTATTCAATAATTTTTATTGATAAAAAATTTAGACTAACATCCCATGTAAATAGATATAACAAAAAAATATTATTTTCAGCAATATATACAAAGTAAGTTTAGTATTTATATAGATTGATACTCAATATATAATTATATCTGTGCTCAAGAATTTATATTGAAAAAAATATTTTAAATTAAAATCCCACGCGTGCGCGGGTACAAACTCTAGCCCTAAGGGAAACAAAGAATAAACTAAAAATTTTAATGAGGTAAAAAAATGTTTATACCAATATAGAAAAATAATTCAACCACACTTCTTATTTATCAAAAATATAAATAACAAATTGTATTCCCTCTAGGACATATGTATTCCCATTGTAATTTCCTTTAAAATGTAATAAATGTCCATAATTTTAAAACGTCCGAAAATATAAAAGGATCAAAAATTAAAATCAAACCCCACTAAACCAAATAACTCATACAATGAAGTCCTAAATTAATGATTAAGAAGGTAATGAGCATAACTCATAACGACGTCAATATCAAAGGTCCCAATTAAACCAAATAGTGGCAAGTCGACATTAATATTTTAAACACACACAAACATAACTGCAACAAACGTCCACTCTATAAAGGACGGAAGAAAAAATAGTAGCAAAATATACTCTCCAACTTCCGAAAAATGCAACGAAACACACCCTACTCACTTGACGAACTACCAAATGACGTGCTCAGAAATATCATCTCAAGAGCTGCTCGGATTTCACAAAAAACGGTCAGGCATATTATGCTAGCATCACCAGACCTTGCAAAGGCATTCCAAGATAATCGAGTTTACAAGAATATCAACCTAAGACCACTAGCAATGCATCCACTAGCAGCAATAAGCAAGTACCAAGATCTAATGGAAAAATGCATTGCAAGTGGAAATGTGGATGCACACTACATCAAAGGAATCCATGAGTAGTTTCACAACAACAACACAAAAGAAGGGTTGGAACACTTGAAAAAGGCAGCATAAGGTAATTATGCAAACGGTATTTACCTTTATTGTATTGTGAAGTTGTGCAGAGGTGACACTGAGGAAGGCCAATTGTGGCTGGATAAACTAGGCTGGAAAGAAAACAAAGCAAAAGGTGATCGATGCTGGAAAAATAACAAGAAGTCCTTACACAAAATCAATGTGCAAAAACTACAATGCTATTTCACTACATTGAGAGAAGTTCAACCAACCATCATCTGTAGCCTCACTGACATGGAAAATAGATGCCCTCATTGCTACTACTACAAACAAATGGTCAAATTTGTCTTCTTCTTTTAGCTAAAAGATCGACCATATGGTTTATGAATGTTATCATCCTTAATAATGACCTATAGTTCCAATGTAAGAGTTCTTTACAAGTTTTTTTATTCAAATGTTATGTCGATGTGTCCAATCTCAAACAATTGAAAATACAACAAAATTGGAAACAACTTATTAAAAACAATAGCGCAGCATGCCAACATAAGTCAACAGATATTACAAACAAACTATGAACATGAGGATAAAGATATTAGCAAAATGGTGTTTACCTATAAGATATAAAATTGTTATGCACGAAGGACAACTTCAAAGAAAAATACAGTAAACAAAAGCAAGGTCGCAAAAGTACAAAAGGGAAGACCGATCAAAACAGGGGAATCAAGATAAATAAAACAAGATGAAGGTAACAAAACTAAAATAAAGTAAACCTAATTTGGCACCTGTTGACACATCTATCACCAAACTAAAAAAAAAAAGGTAAGAGATGCAGACACTAACAAACCACAAAAGAGACGCTCAAAAAAGATTAGTAAATGAAATCGAGCCAAAGCCAAGGCTCCCGAAAAGTAGCAAAAAACAGCAGAGCCAGTAGTATTTCAGAATCAATACATACACAAACAGAAATCCACAAAAAATGAGAACTTTCAAAAAGAGCAAATCAGAGTAAATCCAGCCAAATACTGAGATGGTCCTATTGAAACTAAAATTATAACAACCTTCTTAAAAGAGTCGATTACTTAATTAGAGAATGAAATGTACACATGGGAGAGCCAATTAACACAGATGGGCAACAAACTAACCAGGAGAGCACCAATTATCCACCACCGATTCAAAGGCAAGACAAAACCTTCTCAAAGGTGCCAAAAAATTAAAGTTTTTTGTATCGACACAATGAATGCTTCAAAACGAAGAACGTCCATCAAAATAAGATCTACAAGCCTACTACTATCCTTTAGATCAAAATAGACCATTACGTCCAACAACTGATATACGGTAAAGAAGAAAAAACACAACTACAAGACACGGGCTATTTCCCAAAAGGACAAATACATCCTCAAATCGATAAAACCCAATCTAGACCCAAAACACCACTACCTTTAAAGGCCTAAATGGATATTTGGGCCCAATCAATGTACGTAAGGAAAATATATATATATATATATATATATATATAAACACCTGAATGTAAGTAAATTAAAAACCTTGTAACTTACAAACTTTGTAACACAATCACAAAAAAAACAAACAGATAACAGGAAAAAAAAATAATTACATCCAGAAATCAACTTATACATCATAATCTACAACTATGCAATTTAAATAATTGAAAAACAAAACCAAATTTTAAGATAAACACAACTAATATAAAATAAAAATGTAAAACTACACAGTAGATTATACTTAATGCAAAAAAAAAAGCAAGCAAGAAAGCCAAAATGACCATTTAAAAGAAAAAAAAAACACCAAAAAAATAGCAACCAATATATAAAGAGAAAATAAAAAAATCACTTTATAAATATCCACCAAAAAACACATATCACACTCTAATCAAACTCGCCCGCTAAGCATAGGTCAAATACTAGACAATGACAAAATGACAAATAATAATACATTAATCACAACTAACAACTACAGCAAAACAACAACTTTAAGTACACAATGTTAACTTCTCATCATAATTATTTTGAAAACATTTAGAAAACACATAAGATGATCTCAAATTTTGAAAAGAAAAAACACACTAAATTATACTTCCTGCAAAACCTATTTTTTAAAAAAATTATCCAACAAACAACATAAGCACCCAAATCAAATACAAAAATAGATATAAAGATGAATTTACATAACCAAAAAATAATATACACAACAAAACTCCCAAATACACCTTCATCTTACTCTCGCGCGTAGCGCGGGTCAATTGCTAGTATATATATAAAGTTAACTTTGCTCACTTCTCCTTCCTCCACATCAGCATCCACCTAATCAATTTTTTTTTTTTTTTTTTTTTTTTTCAACATTTCTGCATTATGGGCCACAACTGGCCGGCCCATTAGCCAAATTCCTACATGCGTAGGAGCCGGGACTCGATCCCGGGTGTGATAAAAAAATACTATTTTTAATATTCATTCATTGCATATTTATTACTTAAATTTAATAATAGTAAAAAATAAATAAAAAACGAATTACCTAAAATTAATTAAATTTTAAAATAGTATAAATAATAATATAATTTTTTAGTAAATAATAAAAATAATAACTATCTAAAAATAGATTAAGTAAATCAAATGAAAATTTTAAAATAGTAAAAATAATACTGTAAATTTGTTTTAGTAATGATGTTATTATTAAAATTATAACCAAAAAATGATTATATTCTAAAGTTTAGAATGGGTTAATGAGTTTTAGAATGTAAGTAAGATTTTAATGCATGGTGGAGTAAAAAAAAAACAAGTTATGTAATTGTATTTATAAAAATCTAAACATGAAAATAAAATTGAAGTGAAACATTAGTTTCTAAGAAACATATACCATAAATAATTATAATTAAATTTTACTTATAAGAAAGAAAAAATTAATTACTTAACTTTACTTAACTTAACTTAAAAGTTTTGATCTAAAACAAAGACATTGTAAGAGGCACACTTTTTTTTTGGAAAACTATGAAAAAGAATTTTGAAAAATATTAATCTATCTAAAAAACAAAATCAATGGTCAGGAAATATAGAAAAAATGATATGTAAGCCGTTACAAAAAGTGACATGTGATTTGTGTAGCATATCTCATAAGTTATATTATCAACTGGAGCTACAATTTTATAACATGATATAAAACATATATAACAAATATAACATATATATATATATATATATTATCAAATGCTTTTAACCCAAAATATTGGTAAAAACAACATATTTAAAGTACACTATGTTTTTTTTGAGAAGACGAAGCTGGGGTTGCATCACAAAATTAACATATGCAAATAACATATGAGATTTTAGAAAAATATGTAACTTGGATTAGTAAATAGATATTCATTGTGGGGTTTACACGTTTCATCATTTAAGCATTCTTGACTTAGTCGGAAATTCTGTTATGGCAGATAATGCATTTGGACAACCTCATTGTAGCGACATAGCACTAAAAATGTTCATGAAACTTTGTATATTTGCATTTAATGTAGGATATCGATATGTTTAAATGGTCTCTATAATTAGGTCAACGATCGAAATTGACGTTAGAACTTTTAAAATTATGTTTTCATGGGATATGAATATGGAATGAACTTTTTTTAAAGATAAAAGGTCAGAAGATTGTCGACAATATTATTGCGACACTAGACAATATATGTTATATGTAGATTAGTAAAATAAGTATGACATTTATATAGATTTATCTTTTAATCTTCAAATTATATTCATATTCAATGATTCTTATTGGTAAATAATTTAACTAAAATCCAACGTAAAATCGCAAATAAATATAACAAAGAAATATTATCTTCAAAAATATATATGTTGTATATCACTGAGTAAAGTAAGTTTAGTATTTATATAGATTTATACTCAACAATTGGAATGTTATATTTGGGTCAACAATTTCTATTGATAAGAAATATTTTAAATTATAATCTTGCGCGTGCACGGGTACAAGCTCTACTACATATATATAATTATCTTTAAGACTCTAACAGTATGTTCGAATTACTAGGCATTTGAATTTAATATGGTTGGAGTTTTTTAGCTTTTCTTTTCTAGTTTACTAGGTTTTGAACCCACGTTTATTTGATATATTTTGGTAAAAATTATATATGATTGATGACATTTATGAAATATTAGCTTATATAAAAATTTAAATTACAATTGATTCGTAAAAATTTAAAATTTTAAAAATATAAAAGTCACTTGTGCTAAAAATTCAAATCTGATTAAAAGAATCATAAAATTAATTGGACGTCCATGCGAGGCGGATCGAACTGGTGACCTAGCATATCCTAAACCGTATCTTTGACCATCTGACAAACAAAACACTTTTATAATCATGAATTAATCTTGTTTTCTCATATTTAATTGACCAACACCATCTATGTCTTTGTGATTTATTTTTCACTGTTTTCTTGCTTTTCATATTCTTTCTCATCATTTTCATTTTCAAATTTTCATGATAAATTTCATCGTTATTTTTACCGTCCGATTTTTCATTATACTCTTTTTCTTCCTCTTCCTCATCAGCTTCCTCACATTGTTCCACTGAATTAATCATTTTAAACCATTTTTTAGACTACCACACAACTTGTTAACCCACCAAACTCTAATACCAAAATCATTGTCTCTTGTCTCGTAAAATTTGTACAATTTTACGGACCAACTTAGTCACTATGTGCGTCCAATTATTGATACTTTCACCTTTATACTTACTCGGTTTTAGATCCACACATATTAAAACTTTTCAAACCAAAATCCTTAATACTACAAAATTGCAAATTACTTGTAAAGAAAGTAATATGAACACATGTATAACTAATAAAACATGTGTGCTTGTCATCGATCATTCTTCTTTAAACCTCAAAAATTAACTCAAACAACATCAAATCAAGATCTTGCGATGTCAATCCTTCTTCCTTTCACCCAAAAGATAATTTTACAGAAACAATATCAAATCATCTATAAAGTCATATATAAAAAACATGTTTTAAATTTTTGAGAGTTAAATATTAATAATACTTAAACTTCTTATAGAGTTTAAATAATTATAATATTTCAAACTTTTTATGGAGGTATTTATAATATTTTTAAACATCCTATAAAGTTTAAATATTTCTAATATTTGAACTTTTTAAAAGTTTTAATAATTATAATATTTTAAACTTTAAAATTTTTTAAATTTGGACGCATGATAAATCAAGCTTCCTGCTCATTCATAGTTGAAGCATATTAGTCTTATTTATAATGGTTCTCAACTATTGTCTAAAATTTTATAGCCGATGTGGGACGTTGTAAATACACTTATTTATAAAGATTTTTAATATAGAAATTTAACATAATTTCAAAAATGTTAAATATTGAGTTGTATGATCTCAATTTGTCATTTAAAAAATATCTTAATATAGAAAATTCTCGAAATTTTAAAAATGTTAATTTGTGACATGTCGAATTGCGATTGGATGTTTTAAATCTTAGTTGGACAGCCTTAGAGCATCATTAGGGGAGCAACCCTCCTAAGTTACTCACATATTAATTAATAATATAATTAATACTATATTAATTAAAGCAACCCTAAGAGAATTTTAGCAAAATCATCCATAGACTAGAGAACCCAAAGAAGGTTGCTCAATCATTTAAATAATAATTTTTTAATTTATGTTTATTAATTATCAAACTTTAATAATCTAATATGACAAAACAATTATTAAATTTTTTCATATTACATAAAACTTTGGAATATTAAACATATTTTACAAACTTTGGAATATTAAACATATTTTACAAAATTCAGAATAGTAAACATATTTTACAAAATTCAAATTTTTTTTATAAATTATTTATATTATTTATACAAAATCATCCCTCCATATGCTTGACAGATTTTTCTGGTTGCATTTGTACCAATATGCAAGTCTACATTTTTCCCCATCTCCCCATTTGTAACGCAAATATTGTACCAAGTATTACATCAATATAATGTAAAAGCATATGGTCAAGAAATCAGATGACCAAAATTGATGCACAGCCACTCACATCCATCTCTAGATAACATAAAACTCATAAATGATGATACAATGTCTTTGACTTCGATAATGAACACAAAGAGGTAACAAACGTAAAACCACCTAAACTCTTGACATTGGTCCACAAGTGAAAGTAAAACTACAAGGTTGGAGAGTTTTACAAGAGAGTGAGTTGGAGTTTTGGTCGATTAGGCTGAGGCTCTACTACCTCCATGTGAATACTCACTGTTTGCAAGACACTGTAAGATAAGCTTCCATCCATCTTAACAATCTGCTGCTTCTCCTCATCTACGTACCAGTCACCAGCTCCTTTCTCACCCTTTGCTGTTAAATAAACAGGGCCTTCGATTCCATACCTGCATAAATTCATAACAATGGCCATTGTAAGAAAACATAATGTGTGTTTCGTGTCTTGAGTTATAATCTTTAAAGACAAGACATGGTGGTGATTCCATACCTGCACAAATCTGAAACAAGTCAATGAATTAGAATACTTAACTCCGGTGCTTTAGTAAAAGACGATCATGATCCAAGATCTTTAAGATAACAAAAATGAAAAGTTGAGTTTTAGCATGTTCACATCAGGAAAGGGACAAAAGACTCTAAGTTTACAAATTTTGTCAGAGCACTCAAGATGCTGGAAAATAGTAAACCCTTGAATAATCCACAGAGGGTAAGTAGACTCTTACTATCAGTAACGCTAGTAAGTTAAGGTCTGTCTTGGAACACTGTTGGAAGCTTGTATATTCCTAATGATGCCGCAAGTAACCTATGGACAAAGAAATCTACAACCAGGGAAAGAAACAAGTTTATAAAATCTAGCAGATGAAAACAAAGGGAAGACAGAGTAATTTCACTTACCGGCATATCTCCGGATAGGGGATGTAAAATGACGGTTTGTCGTGAGAACCGAAGCGTCAAACCTTTGTGAAGACGAAGTTCGCCAGCAGATTGCTTCTTGACAGAAGCACCACCTCCAGTAGCATTTTGAGCTTGCTCTCTTCGCTTTTCCTTTACCTTGAATAACCCAATCATTGCTTCTGACCTCTCTTACAAAACTCACACACGAGGCAAAGTCTTATATGCCACTAATTGGAAAAAAAAAAAATCATGGTTGCCACTATATAATCAGACTAATCAGTATGCCACTCATAATATGTAATTCCCTCTTTAACCTTAATGAAATGATTTTATTTTATTTTGTTTTTTAAAATATAATCTGAAAAATAAGAAAAAAAAAATCAAATCTCTCTTCCCCCCCAATTCCCCGATTCTTCTCTGATCCCCAGCAAACGTAAAACCGATCCAACGTAACTCGTCCTCTCTTACTAGGCTGACCCATGTTCTGCTCCTCTCTTACTTAGCTGCTCAGCCTCCTCTTTCCTTCTTCCTCCTCTTTCCTTCTTCCTTCTTCCTCCGGTCGTGGGATGTCGGAAAACTTGGTAAGCGCGCGTCCTCCAGCTCTTCCGACGTCGCCGCATCCTAACACCGCGTCTTGGTTTAGGTTGGCCTCTTCTCCTCACTCAATCATCTACCATTTAAGTAACTAAGTTAGTGATTGTTAGAGAATTTGGGAAAGTTAAATTAGGGATTTGATATGAAAAGTAGGTTATTTGGAAAAAAATTGTACAACTGGTTTGATTGTGATGAATTGTGTGTAAATAAGAGAGGATTGTGTTTGAATTTATTGTGGTTTATTTTTAGGAGGCAATGAAAAGCATACACACAAACATTCATTTTTATTATGGAGGGCATTATTCAGAGGAGCATGAATGGATTTAAAAACCTCTTCTTTGGAGCAAATAACTTTCTCGTTGTTAGTTGATAAGATAAGGAGGAAGATTGGGATAGATAAAACGAAGGGTATGTTGAAATTGAGCTATAGTCTATCTAATGCTCGGAGAGAGTGGTATATTGTAGATGAAGAGGACATTTTTGTCTATCTAACATCAGTGTATAAAGAAGGACTTAAACCTGTGTTACATGTAGAGTTATTTAGCGATTTGGAAGCAAACCAGAGTGTTGAGCAACTTTCAAGAGTAGAGCGAGTAAGTTCAGTTGGTTTGAATTATGGGGAGCTGGTTTCAAATGGCAAAGCTGTTGATGTTGAAAATGCTGGCATTCTAACTATTTTCAACCGTGTGAACAACAAAATGAGCCGATTATTGAGGAGGTGTTGGAGAGTTTTGTTAATGAAGAGATTATTTTTAATGAAGAGTGTGAGAATGTAGGACAAATAAACGAATCTGTGGTTGATGTTTCAGATTCATATATGGATGATAGGCATGAGTATGTAGAGCTCCCATCTAATAAGAACTGCTTTAATATTAAAAACAGTTAAGTCGGATGCGAATCGACTTATGCTAAGATGCAAGCAAGCTTCAGAAGGTTGCAAATTTTTTTATATAGACAAGTATCATTGTGTTCATGCGATTGCCGCAACCAGGAACCTGATGAGGAAGGAAGGAAGAACTACGAATATCCTAATCCATGAGTTATGCTCGATTTATTATTTGATAGAGACTTGGGCATTGGCGTATAATAGAACGCTTTTTTTAGTGCCGCATGAGTCGAGTTGGAGTGTTCCTGAAAAAAAAAACGTCAACTGTTCGCCTTACCTCCAGAGTTGTTGAACTTTGTAGATTGTTTTAATTTCTGAGATAAAACAGAGAGTAAGAGAAACTTCTTTCTTTTAAACTTCAATCATATTTCTCTGTCCTTACAACATTGTTTTTCATACATACTTATAACCAAAAGAAACTAACAACTCTCTGACACACACCATGCTTATTCTCTTGCACACTCAACAAAGACACTTAAGTAGATAAGCTTACCTCTAGATCAGTCTAGTTTCATACCTAATACAAAAGTTTGATTATTACGTTTACCAACCTAGTTGACCTGCAACTACTAGTTTTTTCACTTGGTTTCTCTGATTCTTTTAGTTTGGTTTGGGTACAAAATAGGCATCAGTCAACACTCCCTCTTGCCATTTTGTTACTCAAACCAAGCTTGTCTCGAATCCTTTCAAAGTTCTGTCTTCCCAATGCTTTGGTAAAGATGTCTGCTAGCTGTTCTTCGCTTTTGCAATATCCCAGTTTGATATCTCCATTCCTCTCTGATTCTCTGACGACATGATACTTGATCTGAATGTGTTTGGTCCTTCTATGCTGAACCGGATTCTTTCCTATGGCAATCGCTGACTGACTATCACAGTAGATAGGGACTCCCTCTTGAGTTGTGAATTTTAGCTCTTCTAGTAATCGCCTTAACCATACTGATTGATTTGTTGCTGCACACAGCGCCATGTATTCTGCCTCTACAGTAGACTGAGCAATCGTGTTTTGTTTGCTTGTTTGCCATGAAAACATTGCTGAACCAAGACTAAAGCAATATCCTGTAGTCGATTTCAGGTCTTCTTTGCAACCTCCCCAATCACTGTCCGAATAACCTATCAACTTCGGTTCCACAGTTGCAGTGAATCTCATTCCCATATCAATAGTCCCCTTTATGTATCTGAGGACTCTCTTTGCTTCTTTGAGATGTTTGACTTTAGGTTCTTTGAGGTACCTTGATAGATACGATGCAAAAAACATCACGTCCGGTCTGGTAGCTGTTAGATAGAGCAACCCTCCCACCAGACTTCTGTAGATCTTTGAATCAGTCAGAACTTCTTCTTCCTTTTCTAGATCTTTTCCTTGAGGCATCAGCGGAGTGCTCATGATCCTGCAGTCTTCCATGTTGAATTTCTTGAGTAGCTTCTTTGAATAACATTCTTGAGACAAGAAGATTCCTTCATCACTTTGAGTGATTTCCATTCCAAGGAAGTAGTTTAGTAACCCCAAGTCAGACATCTCAAACTCATTCTTCATTGCCACTTTGAATTCTTCCACCATGTCCTGATCGTCTCCTGTAACAATGAGATCATCTACATATATGCACACTACCAGCAGCTTTCCTTGATTTTCTCTTGTGTACAGGGCATGATCGTTTTCACTTCTCTTGAAGTTTTCTCTTGTGAAGAATTCATCGATCTGACTGTACCAAGCCCTCGGAGCCTGCTTCAGTCCATAGAGTGCCTTGTGCAGACGGAGAACATGATCTTCTTTCCCTTCTTCCACAAATCCGATTGGTTGTTCAGCATATATCTCCTCTTCCAGTGTGCCATTCAAGAACGCAGATTTGACATCAAGCTGAAACAATTTCCATTTTCTCTGAGCAGCAACAGCAAGAATTGCTCTGATGGTTTCATGTCTAGAAACTGGAGCGAAGGTTTCGAAATAATCAACCCCATGTTGTTGGGTAAATCCTTTAGCCACTAACCGTGCTTTGTGCTTCACCACATTCCCTTCTGCATCAGTTTTTAGCCTGAATATCCATTTGACTCCCACCACGTTCTTGTTCATCGGTCTCTTGACCAGTTCCCATGTTTTGTTCTTCTCAATCATGTTTATCTCCTCTTCCATTGCTTGTATCCATTCTTTGTGTTTTGTAGCTTCTTCGAATAATGCAGGTTCTTCAGAGCTTGCGTAGCAGCTTTCCATGAATCCAGAGTACTCAACATCAGCGTATGGAGCAGAGAGAAGAATGTCATCAATTGATCTAGTCTTTCTGTTTGGTGGACTTGAACTGCCTCCAAGACTGTCACAATTCAGATTTAAGGGACTTGGTAGAACATTCCTTCTCCCTCTGGCTTCATTTTCTCTCGAGTTTGGCTCATCAGCTTGCTGATCTTCTTTTGGTTCAGGTGAAATCTCATAGTGTTTGATCACTTCCTTCTTTTCCCAATCCCATATACTGTCTTCATCGAAGATGACGTCTCTGGAGATATCGATCTTGTTCTCCTTTAGTAGATACACTCTGTACCCTTTCGTTTCTGAAATACACTCTGTACTCTGTACCCAATCCCATTCCAACAAATATAGCTCTTTTTGACTTGTCATCCCATTTCTTCCTCTTCTCATCAGGTATGTGAACATAGCATATACTCCCGAAAACTTTCATATGACTTACAGATGGTTTTGAGTCATTCCAGGCTTCCAGAGGTGTCTTGTTCTTCAGCGTTCTTGTTGGTGTTCGATTTTGAGCATAAGCTGCAACATGAACAGCTTCAGCCCAAAATTTTAGCGGTAGGTCTTTTGCTTTGATCATAGCTCTCGCCATTTCCACTAAAGTCCTGTTTCTTCTTTCTGAGACTCCATTTTGCTGTGGAGAGTATGGTGCAGTGAGTTGCCTCTCAATGCCATTTCTTTCTAGGAATTCTGTAAATTCTCTAGAAAGATACTCTGTTCCTCTGTCTGTTCTTAGCTTCTTGATTCTGCAATTTGCATTGTTTTCGACGAGATTCTTGAACCTTTTGAAGGTTTGAAATAACTCCGATTTTGCTTTCAGGAAGTAGACCCAAACCATTCTTGTAGCATCTTCAATGAAAGTAAGTATGTACCTGCTGCCATTGATAGATGCGTTCTGCATCGGTCCACACACATCACTGTGAATGAGTTCAAGCTTGTCTTTGGCTCTTGTTTCTGATTCTGTTGGAAACGAGTCACGACAGTGTTTGCTCAGGATGCAGCTTTCACACTTTCCTTCTTCCACATTGAACTTGGGTAAGCCAGTCACCATTTCTTTTGAATGCATGATCTTCAGATTTGAGTGTCCTGTATGTCCAAGGCGTCTGTGCCATAACTCTGTTGATTCAGCTTTAGCCACCATTGCTGTTTCTTCATTCGAGAGACACTTCAGGTGAAAGCTCTTGTTCACCATCTCTACTTCCTCCATTTTCTTTCCTGCACGATCGTGAATGATGCATTTGTTTTTCTTGAAGGTGACTTGATATCCGTTGGTGATCATTTGGGGAACACTCAACAGATTCTTGCCAAGTTTAGGTACAAGAAAAACATCTTGAATGCCTCCTTTTCCTTTCCTCGTCACAACCTCAATTTCTCCCTTTCCTTTAGTCATCATCACAGCTCCATTTCCCACTCGAATTGGAACTTTGAAGTTTCAGTTGATTTTTGTGAAGAGTTTCTCGTTTGCCGTCATGTGATTTGTGCACCCACTGTCGATCAGCCAAGTGTTTCCTTCACTTGGTTCCTTGAATTCTTGTCTTGCAATGAACACAAGATTTTCTTTCTCCATTGCCTCTGCCGTCTCTGCAGCCATTCTTAGCTCCCTCTCCGGTGAGCTTCTTCTTTCTTGCTTGGTGTCCCTCCTGGTCACCAGCTTTTTTCTTCCGACTTCTTGAGCCATGTTGTCATTCCTATGATCAGTAAAGCTCTGATACCATGTTGAACTTTGTAGATTGTTTTAATTTCTGAGATAAAACAGAGAGTAAGAGAAACTTCTTTCTTTTAAACTTCAATTATATTTCTCTGTCCTTACAACATTGTTTTTCATACATACTTATAACCAAAAGAAACTAACAACTCTCTGAGACACACCATGCTTACCTCTAGATCAGTCTAGTTTCATACCTAATACAAAAGTTTGATCATTACGTTTACCAACCTTGTTGACCTGCAACTACTAGTTTCTTCACTTGGTTTCTCTGATTCTTTTAGTTTGGTTTGGGTACAAAATAGGCATCAGTCAACAAGAGTACACTCCAAGAAATCAAGAAAAGCGTTTTTTTATTGCGGGAGAACATTATCGGAAGAAGAGGAACAAGTCTCGGCCTGGCATAAACTTGGACAATTGGTTGCAGCCTCCTGAAACCTCTTAATATGTGTCTTTGCATTGTACTTCGATTTTTATGTATTATGGTAGAAGTAAAACTTAATCTGTACTCGTGTTTGGATTCTCTTGTATTCGGTACAACCAGGTTCTACTAGGTACAACTATGACTTAATCTGTACTCTTGTTTCGATTCTCTATTTTGTTGGGTACAACCAGGTTCTACTAGGTACAACTATGACTTAATCTGTACTCTTGTTTCGATTCTCTATTTTGTTGGGTACAACCAGGTTCTACTAGGTACAACTATGACTTAAAGAGAAAGTAGTTGTTAAGTGAAATTATGATTACAAAACAATAAATTAGTTACAGGAATAATAACACTTTGTACAAGAATAACATTCTGATCCAAAACTTATAAAATAATTCATTTTATGTATTTCAGTAAAACATCTTCCATTTTACTAAACACTTTTAATAATATAAGGAACACTTTCTACAACTTAACCTATTTTATCCAAATGATTATGGAAATTATAATTTTTGAAAATTTATCTTATCCAAACCTTTTAGATGATAATTAATGATGTAAAGTAATGTGTCCAACTACATCAGAATATAGGTTCTTCAAGTCCAACCACAAATACACCAATATCTCTAAAGCGAGCAGCGTACAACTGTACACCCAGGTACAACTATGACTATATTGCGCTGCCATTTATCATAGAACCCCACACACTCACACGTGCGATGTTATTTTATTAGAAAAACATTGGATTTTTTTTCTTCCTATAAAACGGCTCAGAAAGGGGATCTAGGGTTAAAGAGAAATTAGAGAGAGGAAGGAGACGATTGCGGGTTCTACGGTTCACGATTCTTTCAACGATTCTGGGTTGAAAGTGAAAATGCCAATTAGTTATGGAATTCCGACTGCTAGTGTTATGGTTATGGTTGTAATGACATTGCTAGTGTTCTGTTTATTCTAAAATCATGATGTATTTGTTCTCAGTTGTACTAATGTTCTCAGTTGTACCAATGTTCTCAATTGCATGATCGTTCTCAGTTGTACTAATGTTCTCATTTGTGTTGTACCGCGAGCTAGTTGTACCATTTACTCAATTCAACAAAGTACGCACAACCTGCAACAATCAGATCAGTTCCTACAGTAACATCAGCTCTAACCATAACACCAAATAACTACAATTGAATGGCTACTTCTTCACTTTCTTTTGAGCGGCTACAAATGGTGTCTTTAGCTTCCACGACGCTACCCTTGCTCGCTTCTTCCCAGTTTCTATCACAGTTCCATTGTGCTTCCTCTTCTTCTTCTTCTTCTTCTTCATCTCTTCTTCTTCTTCTTCTTCTGTCACTGTCCCTGTCCCAGTATAGACAACCAATTCACGTAATTGAGAATTCATGGAACTAGGTGACACAAAATTCATATCATCAATAACACTCAGAATAAACGGATCTATGTTTACATCGGCCTTTGACTTTGCTACCACTATCTTGCTTAAGAAATACAAGATAGTCAACTTCCTCCGGTCTGTACTGCTTTTCTGCATTTCCTAAGATAGTCAACTTCCTCTGGTCTGTACTGCTTTTCTGCATTTCCTCTAGTTTTGCTTCCACATCACTGATTTTGATTTTATCATTCCTTCCAAACACCCTCTGAACACACTTGTTAGGCCATAACTTTTTATCCTTATAATGAAAAGTGGGGTAATCATGGCAGTCCAATCCAGTTAAAAGCGCATGTTCTCTCAACGAATACCTAACAGGGACTCCATTTACCACAAACCAGCATTCTCTTTGCATCTCCGTACGAGCTGTGCAAAGAAAAAGCATCCAGCATTAACTTACTTAATCCTAACACCACAAAATTTATTCTTTACTAGTTGTAAAGAACCACTATTACTCATGCTATTGTACCTGAGCATCTGAGATTTCTTCTTCCCCATCACCTTCTGCTTCTCGTTCTTCTGTTGCTTGTGATGGTTCTGTGGGAGGTGATGGTTCTGTGAGAGGATTAGTTTCGTCCAGAGCTTCTCCTATTTCTGCAACTGCTATTTCTGTCAAGTCATATACTTTACCACCATCTCTTACAATAGCCATTGCTTACAACAAAAAGAAACCAATAAAAAAACAAATTACATTATGACAAATACCAAAGAAAAACCAAAACACAACATGATAAATCGCTACTAATATGATTACCTACGACTGAATATGATAGAAACTAACTATTAAGATGCCAATTTCGACAAAGAAGATGAAAATAGGCGACATATCTTACAAAGAAGTTGAAGAACATGGTCGGACCACGTCAGGGAGAAGGGTTGACGGAATAGATGACTAGCCGGGAGAAGAGTTAACGCCGGACCTCGTCGATTCAAGCGTATACATGTCGGAAAAACAGACAAACTTGTCGGAAAAGGGGTTCTGTCGGAATCAGAAGGGGAAACGGAAAACGGAGGAACATAAGTCGGGGGTCGGTGATGGAGAAATCCTCTCCTCTCTTCTCTGTTACAATTAGGGTAATTTTGGTGGGCCTCAATTTAGATTTTGGGTAGATAGGTCGGGTTATAGGTTATATTCGAATTATATCAAATAGGTTGGTTGGGTATGTAATTTCGTTTTTTAATGAAGGGTTTTTAGACTTTTTCCCTATTGTTCAATGAAATAAGAAATAGAAGGGTGGCATTTTTGATCAACTTTTGCGAGATAGTGGTTTTCAAGCCATTCTTCATCACAATAATTAGATCCCAAATCCGAAGATCCCTAAAGCAAAGCTCTCTTTCACCAAATAAATAGATGAGAAGACAAATCTTATCTCACCAATTCGTTAGCCGGTAGACCTCGCCGTCCTCTTTAGGCCTTCAGAAGAAACCCTCGCCGTCGTTGTCCCACCAATCTGAAACCTCCGCCGTCGTTTGTCATCAGAACCGAAGCGTCATCATCTCAGGGTTACACCGATTTTGGTTACCAATCGCCTCCGGTTGTCATCAACCTCCATATTTAGCCGGAAATTTCAACGAATTCGGTGTAAATCGATAGATTTTCCCGGATTTCGCAAGGATCGCGACTTCTCTCGCCTTTCACCCGACAGAGAAGAGAGAGAGAGAGTCGGGAAGGAAAAGAAAAAATGGAGAAATTTTTTTCTTTATATTTACCCTGGACCAATGGCAAAACGCCACGTCGCGTTTCTTAGGGTGTTGCTCGAATTGCTACCATAAGCAACGATACTCACTAAACTGGACTCGAAAATGGGTTTAATATTGTATATTTGGGGCCTAGAAGTGAGAGTATTCCTAAGAGTACTCTCCAGTAAAGATGGTCTTAGGAGCTTATAGCTTCTACTTTTATTTAGTATAGATTTAATTATTAAACTTACAGTTTGTTGCTTAGTTTACAAATTATTGAATCACAATGAATTTTATTTCTAACATTAATTGATTTTTTAACCGCAATAAAGGCAAACCGAACCAACACCAAACTGTACCAAACCAAACCGAATATAAACCAACCCAACACAAACCAAACCAAATAACTTTGGTTAGAGGTTTTTAGAAACTAAATAAACCAAACCGAATTGAACCTAAACTTAAACCCAAATGCCTACCTCTAATGAAGATATCAATGTCACGAAAATTATGTTTTGAGCCAAGAAAGAATAAGCAGAACAGAAAAGAAAAGGTTAAACTAGCTAGGAACGTTGTTTTGGTTGTTTCAGTGTTAGTTTGATATGTGTTCGGGTGGATTTATGTTAAATTTGGTTTGGTTCAATTTGGTTTTTAATTCGGTCAAAAGAGTAAACATCCTTCGATCAACTCTGAAAAAATGTGTCAAGTTTATATAAATTTGGTTGGTTAAAAAAGCCCATGCGTCTTGCGCCAACCATGTTTCAAGATTACTTAATACAGTAAAACCTCTATAAATTAATACTCTATAAATTAATAATCACTATAAATTAATAAATTTTGCTGGTCCCAAGTCGGGCCATTGTAAAAATTAACAAAATTCGATAAGATAATAAGATAATAATTTTTTTGAAATCTCCATGTAAAATATGGTCCCAATAATATCATAAATTAATAATCATGTAAATTTACATATATATATATATAGTGATATAATAATGTATGTTTCTTCTAAAGCTCATTTTTATAGAACAATTGTAATGTTGTATTTTCAAGGGCTGCCTATATGAGTCCCCCTGTAAAATAGCGTTTCAACTAGTTTACCCCTGTACTTTTATGCTCTACCTATTTCTCCCTAGACAACATCTATTCTTCCCAATTCCACCTATATTAATTGATTTCTATCTAATTAACCAAAATAAATTAAGCTTTTAAAAATCTAAGTTTTGCGTTTTAAAATCGATAATTCGCGATTACTGTTCCGTGATTGGCTTAACCCGACACAAAATATCAGACCTGAAATCGTTTTGTTTACCCATTTCCCCAAATCGTTTTGGAAAAAATAGAAATTAGTTCTTCTTCTTCTTCCTCGAAACCGAGAAAATCAAGTTCTTCTTTCTCAATTCAATTTCTTATTCTTTTTCTCCGTTTGTTTATTTCTCTTTAACTGGAAGTATGAGCCGATTTTCTTCTTCTAATTAGTCTCATCTGACTTCGAGAACTACTCACAGAGGAGTTCCAAGTAGGTGCTAGTGTGGTAGCGAAGTACCCTCATTGTACCTAATTTCTATTTTTTTCCCAAATCGATTTGGGGAAATGGGTAAACAAAATGATTTCGGGTATGATATTTTGAGTCGGGTTAAGCCAATCACGGTACAGTAATCGCGAATTATCGATTTTAAAACGCAAAACTTAGATTTTTAAAAGCTTAATTTATTTTGGTTAATTAGATAGAAATCAATTAATATAGGTGGAATTGGGAAGAATAGATGTTGTCTAGGGGGAAATAGGTAGAGTGTAAAAGTACAGGGGTAAACTAGTTGAAACGCTATTTTACAGGGGGCCTCATACAGGCAGCCCTATTTTCAACATATAACTATATCTCTAAAATATTCTATAACATGTCATAAAAATAGTTAAATTTTTTGATTTTTCAATTTTTATTTATGCATATAGTTAAATTTTTTAATTTTTCAATTTTTATTTATGCATCATCATTTGCAATTTGATAATTTGACAGACTATTAAAATAGGAAAATTGATACTATTCATAAATTTGAATTTATCTATGTCATGTGTATATATAAGTCAATTTGTCTATAGTATTTGTAATTAATTGTCAATAATGCTTTCTAAATATTACAAGTTCAATTCCTAAACCATAAAATTTACAACATTCGAAAATCTAATCTTATATTGCTAAAATTGTCTCAATTCATAATTTTATAAAATTTAAACAATTAAAAATATATCTATAAATTAATAATTATTATTTTATAGTGATTAATAATTATTAATTTACAGATAAATTAATATCACTATAAATTAATAAAATGTCTTGGTCCCAACATTATTAATTTATAGAGGTTTTACTGTACTAAGATATATCTCTTGCTTAAAGTACGGATCAACATTTTTAAAAGATTATAATATAATAATAAAAATATTAAATGACCAAAAAAATTAAATATTTTTTAAAAAATATTTAGTAATTTTCGTCCATAATTTTATTAAAGAAAGAAAATAATTTTTTAACTAATAATTATCTGAATTTTGTAAAAATCTTTACTGTTAATTTTTTTTTTTATTTTTTTTTTCAAGTGCAAATTAGTTTTGATTTGAGTAGATTTTATTTTATTTTTAATCTGTCAGTGTTTTTTATTTTAAATTAATTAATTAATTAACCTTAGTTAAAATTTTCTAATGGCAATTGAATGTAATTTTTTACACATTTTAAGGTTTGTTTCATATTTGTACTTCTCAATTAATATAGTAGGATTATCTCATTATTAGGTCAAACTTTAATGAAAAATTTTAGGTTTATCCTTAGGGGTAACTTTTTTTGTTCACCTCCTCCTTTTCAAGTAATCAGAATTTTTATACATTATTTCATTTTAAAAAATAAATTAAAATGAAATTAAAAAAACAGAACAAATTAAGGAAACAAATTTTGTATACTTTTAATTAAGGAAAGTTAAATATTGGCTTGATTTATATTTTTAAAATTAGAACAAAATTATTTGTCGGTTTGAGTTTAAAATAAGGTGATTAGAGTTTAGATTTTACAATTAAAATGAAATTATATATCGGTTTGGGTTTACAAATGAAGTGGTTAGAGTTTAGATTTTACAATTAAAACAAAATAATATGTCATTTTGGGTTTACAAATGAGGTGGTTAGGGTTTAGATTTTACAATTAGAATGAAATTATCAGTTTGGGTTTACAAATGAGATTGTTAGAGTTTAGATTTTACAATTAGAACAAAATCATATGTCGGTTTGAGTTTACAAATGAGATGGTTAAAGTTTTGATTTTACAATTAGAATGAAATTATATGTTGGTTTGAGTTTACAAATAAGATGGTTAGGGTTTAGATTTTAGAATTAGAATGAAATTATATAGCGGTTTGAATTTATAAAAGAGCGATTTAAGTTTTTAATGTTATAATAATGTATACATATTTTATTTCTTTATTTTATTTTATAAGAGGGTGAATGAAGAGGGGTGAACCCAAGTATTGTTCAACTTTGATCCTAGTTTATGTATTTTGTTATTCATTAAATTTTTCTTTGTCCGATAAGCAAATACTACAACAATATGAATTCCATTCCAATTGATCAATTTCTAAAAAAGATAAATTTTATAAAAAATATAATAAAATTAATAATATGTTTAGACTTTTACGAATTTTTTTTGCGGTGTGTATCGCGAGTTAAAATATCACGAACGTGGTTATATAGTTGGACAGATTTGGGTAGGTATTAATATAAATTTAAAATATCATTAATTCTATGCTACACGAATAAAAAATCACTTTAGTATTTTGTTAACAATATCAATATTAGAGAAACTGACATATCCAATTAAGTTGATTTAATTAATATTATGTAAAAAATAAATTGTTCTTCATTATATTGTGAGTTAAATCATAATACAATTAGATATAAGCATTAAACAAAACAAATAAAAATTAACAAAAAAAGTTAGTTTTTTTTAGCAAATAACTTTATTGTATTAATAATTTTTATCAGATCAAAATCTAGTTGGTATTATTGTTGAATTGAATTAACGATCTACCTATCACACCCGTAGCCACTTCAATACCAACAATATTGAAAGAAACACACATCAAAATCTTGATGCAAAAGAATTGTCTACTTCAGATAAGTGGTTAGAACAACCTACCAGGATTTGACTCCAAAAAGTTGTGTTACCTGTGTAGTAGGAATTGACTGTGAATCGGACAAGGTCTAATTTAATGATATAAAAAAATTTGCCTACTGTGTTTCTTTAATTTTATTTTCTCTCTACCTTTCCAAAAATCCAAAAAACTCATTAACAGGTTCTGTTTTAACCTCTCATAAGTTTCTTACTAGTTTGATATCCCAAAGCACTACCGCTCCATATATACGGTTTCACTTCTTTTGTGCGAAAGAGTAAAACTTAATTCTATCTGCCTTTAATCACTTCCATGTGAACAGTTGTTGACTTCTTGTGAAAGATGAGAGCAAGAGTTGGATAGATTTACATTTTGCTCCATGAACACAATGCTTATGACTTTATTTTAACCGCTGATTCACCAAGATTTTTTCGATATTTAGAAGGACAACAGAAAAAAAAACCCACCAAGTTCACTTGTTTATACCATATCATTGCTGAATCCTATCTTTCCAAAACCCTGTTTTGCCATTGAAATATGTTTCGATCAACACAAAAACAAGAAATTAAAAAAGTAATAAAAAAAAAATTGGATGGTTAAAAGCCCATGCTTATTGGGTCTTACGTCAGTGCCGATCCTGATTAGATTAGGCTTCCAAATCAAATCCAACACCGCCCTAAACTTTTTTATTGATTAGGGAGATCTCGAGTCTCTCTCTCTGTGCGATTTGTATTCTCTCGAGTCTCGAAAACACTTTTTTCTCCGTCCGGTCCGGATCATGGATAGCTCAAAACTTTTTGATTCAATTCCAGATGATGTCCTCATCATGATACTGTCGAAATTGCCAGCTAAATCAATAGCTAGGTGTCGTTGCGTGTCCAAGCGATGGAAGTCCTCGGCTCTAATGAGATCTGGATTCCACCGTGATGATTTCACCGACTTGTATCTAACAAGGTCCAAAGCTCGTCGACGACGACGACTCTTAATTGGGGTTCAACAACCACAACACGGTGAGTGGAGCTTTTACTCAGCTTTTCAGCCTCAGAATCCATGTAAGAAATCTTCTCTTGTAGTATCCGCCGCTGATTTTCATATCAAGTTCTCTAAAAGAACAAGCGGATACGAATGCAGCTATGCCTCTGGATTGATCTACTTCCATAAGATGTGTATCCCAAGAGAAGATGAAGATCTAAAGCATGTGATATGTAACCCTCTTACAGGACAGTATATGATCTTACCTGAACTTAGAGGTGTTTCGCATAGCTATTCGTATAGCTATTTAGGGTTTGATCCGGTTGAAAAGGAATTCAAGGTATTGTTCATGACTACTCGTGATTATATAGCTTCTAGTGGTACAGATCATTATATTCTGACACTAGGAGCTGGGGAATTGAGGTGGAGGAAGATCCGATGTCCATTTACACATGAGCCTTTTTGGGAAAGGATTTGCATCGATGGTGTTTTGTATTACTCAGCTCATGTTAATTATGATGGAAGAAGGTCTAATGTGATAGTTTGCTTTGATGTTAGGTCTGAGATATTTAAGCTCGTTGACCCGAATTGCCGTTTTGATAATTTGATAAACTACAAGGGGAAACTATGTGGGATTGATTTGGAGTATGGTTATGATGGTGGATTTCCCGTTAAGTTGAGGATGAGGGTTCTAGAGAAGCGGGAATGGTCCAACTATGTCTACTCTTTGTCGGCTGATCAGAGTGAAGTTGTTGTTATGGTCAAAGAGAATCTATCCGTTGTTGGGGTGACTGCTTCTGGTGAAATTGTTTTGTCCACGGATTCTGCGTCTAATCCTTTTTATGTTTTCTACTTTAATCCGGAAAGAAACACTCTCCAAGTTGTTGAAATGCAAGGTGTTGGAGATAACTGTGATTGGAGATACGCCTATGTAGAAGACTATGTAGAGGATACTAGTGTTACTGATGCAATGCAACTGAAGTCATCCCCTTTACAACTAGGCCGAAGCATTGTTCCCGAGAGGCCAAAACCACAACAACGCCGAGAGGAGCAAAATATTGTTCCCGAGAGGCCAGAACCACAACGACGTAGGTTGTATGCTAAACCACAACAACTCCGAGATACGTCTCTTGACGAGGAGCAAAATATTGTTGCCGAGAGGCCAGAACCACAACGACGTAGGGATACGTCTCCTGACCTCTCCAAGTCTCCCCAATCTGTCAAGAACAAGGAGCAGAACGGGTGCGGATCATCATCAGCTAACCTGCTCTTTCGCTCTGTTAGCTTAGCTATTTTATGTTTTGGTACACTTAGCTATGTTTTTTTTGCTCATTCGACTGGCTTCTTCTTAGCTAAAAAGCCTAAAACTGTCATTGTTCCCTGTGTCTCCTCTTTGGCTCTAATTTTGTCTGATCCGAAAACTTTTAAACAATGAAACAGAGACAAGATTCATGGAGTTCATATACATCTTGCAATGGGAGCATAGTTTTACAGCATAGAGTATTGACTTATTTTGTCTAAACGGATCTAATTTCTGTCCAAGTGTTGTTACAAAGCAATAATAGATGTTAAGAGACTAGCTAGGACTTTCCTGCTTTGTACAGGATTCCTGAGAACTTTATTCAGAGAACCCTGGATCACGTTATGGGACACTATAAAGAGCAGAACCGGAAGGAAAGAAATTGAATATGACTGAGAACTTCACAAAGTGATCTGGAGCATAATTTGGATCCGTAGGTCTTAGTCTCAGAGGCTGCCACATAACAGCAAAGATGTGAGCTCTTCAGCACTGTGACAATCATTTAAAATAGAGTCAAAGCTGTAAGACAGGAAAAAAACGTATATAAAACCTTAATCAAAACGAACAAGTCGACAAGGCTTCCCAACGAGGTTTGTAAACCATACCAGGAGCTCTAACCACTGAAAACGCAGCCAAAAGGTTAATGGCACAGTGACAAGAATGATTTGAGAATGTGAAGGAGTTAAAGTTGGAATCTAAAGCAATGGCTTCAACTTTAATATCAGCTTGTAATTCAACTCCAGAAATGTTTGTTTAACTCTCAAAAATGTTACATTTTTATATGAATTTGAATCATTATTAGGTTAAAAAGTATTAGTATAAGCCTGTTGAAATTTATTTAACTTCTGCATCTGAAACAGAGTCTACGACTAAAACAGAGGAATCTCTCTGATGACAAGTAAAAGACAATACAAAAAGCGTTAGCCACTTAACCCATATCACTCCCTAATTATGTTACACGTTACTTGGAAGATTGAAAGCAAATTACTGTCTTATCTACATTGTGTTTTTTTCAGACTCTTTTTTTTTTCTTCTAATGTTATTGTTTGAAAGTATTTTATAGCATTCTTGTTTACTTTGACATTGTTTTTACAAAATTACTAGATTAATACCGGAAATAAGAGCTGTTTTTAATCGCTAATTTGTGCCAGTCTCTTACTTTTTCCAGCCTAAGTTTCAAACTCTTCTCGGAAAAGGGGAGAAATAGTTTGAATCTAATCATTCAATTGGCGGTTTCTTGACTGCAAAGAGGTTATTTGTGGGTATCAGTCGGGTTTTTGCAGGATGATTACTGAAACAAATAAATTTTGCTACAGTCCTCACTTAAATGATCATACAGTTTACTACTCTGTAGACCATGCAAGTAGAGAATCTTAGGTTTGATGTTATGAAGACAACATATGTTGCAACATCTATACGCCTACCAGAACAGAGCACATCAACATCATCTAGAGAAGATCATCAAGTGAAGACTGTTCATAACAAGATCGTCATACTCAAAATTTGATGTTGTGTTTTTTTAGAAGATGAATAAAATTTACAGGTTGTGTTTGTATTCTCTCTTTGTCACTTATAATTTTCATTAATTTGAAGTATTTATATTGTTGGAGTTACCTTTATAGGTGAAATAGTCTTGTAGATCACGTAACCAGCTATATACATACAGAGATGCTGCACTTGCTTGGCTCAGCGGTATAAGCAAGAGGCACTACGTACTGAATGTATATTTTACTTTTACTTCTAAAAAAGGCCTTAAGAGCTGGGCCTTAATTAGGTTAGTGCCAATCTCTGAATAAGTTCAAGTGCACCACCACCCCCTCCTAATTAGATAAATAAATAGGTCATCTATTTATAGGTCGAACTTTAAAAAAAAAACTAATCCAAAAACTACACGTAACTCCTGTTCGATCATGGTTAGTGGAAAAATTTTTGATTCCATTCCAGACAGGGCCGGACCGAATATATTTGCTGCCTAAAGCAAAACTGCCCATTAACAAACCGAAATAAAATTAAAATTGGCAAAAAATCTGTTTGAGGATTCAAAACCAACACTCATGATGCCTTTAACATAGACTTAGCCACTGTACCAAATGAATGTTTTGTTAAGTGATGCCCTTAAATTGTTCATATATTTTTGATGCCTAAAGCATCTGCTTGTTAGGCTTTAGCCCGGCCCTGATGAGTTCATTCTCGAGATATTCTCGAGATTGTCTACAAAATCAATCGCTAGGTGCCGCTGCGTGTCGAAGCTGTGGAAGTCCTCGGCTCTAATCAGGTCAGGATTTCACCATGAGGATTTCACTGAGTTGTTAACCAGGTCCTCGGCTCGTCCACGCCTCTTAATTGTGGTAAAAACAGAAGGTGAGTGGAGCTTTTACTCAACTCTTCAGCCTCAGCCTCAGAATTCATATGAGAAGTCGTCTTCTCCCGTAGTAGCCGCCACCGAGTTTCATACCAAGTTCTCTAAAGGCATAAGCAAATACAATTGTAGCCATGCCTCTGGCTTGATCTATTTTCAAAGTATGTGTATCCCAAGGGAAGATAAAGATGCAAAGTGTGTGATATGTAACCCTCTCACAGGACAGTATGTGATTTTACCTGAACTTAGAGGTGATTCGCATAGCTCTTCCTATAGCTATTTAGGGTTTGATCCGATTGACAAGGAATTCAAGGTATTGTTCATGACTACTCGTGAATTTATAGCTTCTAGTGGTACAAATCACTATATCTTGACACTGGGAACTGGGGAATTGAGGTGGAGGAAGATCCAATGACCTTTTACAAATAAGCCTTTGTGGAGTAAAATTTGCATCAATGGGGTTTTGTATTACTTTGCTCTAGAGTGTAATAGATGGTCTTATGTGATAGTTTGCTTTGATGTTAGGTCTGAGAAATTCATCAAGTTCATACGTGCAGAACACTTTTATTATCCCTTGATAAACTATAAGGGGAAATTATGTGGGATTAATTTGGAGCGTTATTATGATGATGGATTTCCCATTAAGTTACGTATGAGGGTTCTAGAGGATGTTGAGAAAGAGGAATGGACGACATATTCCTACACTTTGAGGTTTGAGCTTAAAGTAGTTAAGGGTACAACAAACTTTCCGTTGTTGGGGTGAATGCTTCAGGTGAAGTTATTTTGGCCAAGTATGAATCTAAACCGTTTTATGTTTTCTCCTTTAATCCCGAAAGGAACACTCTCCAAAGAAATGTTTATTTCAACTCTCAAAAAATATCCATAGAAATAATATCCATAGAAATGTTTATTTCAACTCTCATAAAATATACATTTTTATGTGAATATATATAAATCTGAATAATTATTAGGTTAGATAGTGTTAGTATAAGCCTATTGAATTTTATTTAACCCTGCATCTGAAACAGAGTCTACAAGTGAAAAAAAAACAATACAAAAAGCGTTATCCACTTAGCCATATCACTCCCTAATTATGTTACACGTTACTTGGAAGATTGAAAGCAAATTAATGTTTTATCTACATTCAGATTATTTTACTCTTCGTAATGTTATTGTTTGAAAGTACTTTATAGTATTCTTTGTTTCCTTTGACATTGTTTTTACAAAATTACTAGATTGATACCGGAAATAAGAGCTGTTTATAATCACAAATTTGTGCCAGTCTCTTGCTTTTTTCAAGCCTAAGTTTCAAACTCTTCTCGGAAAAGCGGAGAAAGAGTTTGAATATAATTAATTCAATGGGCGGTTTCAGTTTTACAGGATATTTATTGAAATAAATAAATTTTGCAACAGTCCTCGCTTAATGATCAGTGATGATAAGTGGTGTAAACCTCCCTTTCTCGGCATTGATAATTTGAAAAAATCGGTTGGAACATTGCAGATTCCAACTCGCACATGACTGTGTCATACCATTCCTTCGGATATTATGAATGAGGAGTTGGCGAGTCCTATGCATATGTCCAAGGGTTGCAAGTGTCTCAAGCCAATCTCTTTAGCAGCATCGGTTGACATAATGTTGATACATGAGCCGGAATCACATAATGCATCCTCGAATTTAACTCCATTGATATAGCAAGTGATGAGAAATCGGCCAGGACTCTCCACTTTGTGTAGTGTTCGTAAATGTTCAGGTTCCATAGCTTTTAGGAACAGATCTCTAATCTCGTCTACTGATTCTTTGCTTTCCAAAAATAAACGAGAGATATCATGTTGGCACCAACCATTCATGAAAGACGTACCAAGGGGTAAAGCTTTAACAGCTTTGTTGAACTTCTCCAAATCTTCCTCGCTAATGCGTCTTGTACGCCATATTTTTTGTGTCTCGGCTGGTGCGTTTGGATAAAGAGATAGTCTTGCCTCTCTAAATTGATCCTCCACATGTTCTTCGGTAATATAGCTCTCCATGAAGAAACGCTTCAATGGAAACTTGCTCCATGCTTCTTCGAATGAGATGTGAGGTGGAATAACTTTCATCAAGGTTTTAAACTTGTCTCTTGGGGGCTCATCCCATCTAGAGACTATTTGAATCTCTCCAAACTCGGCGGTTTGGTGCTCCTCTCCTTCTCCTACGATCGGCTCAGCTTCTGGTTCTTCTTGTCGAGGGCTAGCAAGATCGGATCCATCATCTCCAATGGATTCTTCTTCATAATCGGTTTCATACTCCTCTTCTTCTTCTTCTTCTTCAGTGTTTTCTTCTCCTCCTAGACCCTCTAGGTCTGGTGGTGGTGAGGCTTCAAGTGTTGTTACAGCAAAACAATCTTTGGTAAGGATCAAAACTTCTTCTTCTCGAGAGATGTCTTTAGAACTCATGGTCTCCATCGAAACTTGTAGCTTATCTCTCAAAATATATTTTTCTTCTAGGGGGGCTTCTTTCACGTCGAGATGTTGTGGAGGAGGAGTAGGATTGTGTCTTGTTTTAATAAGGCCAAGGTTTCCTTTTTCTAAAAGGAAACATGAATGTTTTCCTTTTTCGTCAAGGATTTCTTTTTTTCTTCCTTCTTCTTCTCCATTGATTCGCTCTTCTTGGGTGTGTCCAGCAACACACGAGATTGAGCTCTCTAGATTCTCCTCAAGAGACTTGATTCTCTTTTCAATGGCAACTTGCTTAGCTCCAATGTTAGACTCAAGTAGTGGAACAAGAAGACTAGTGAACTCTTCGGTTAGAGTGTCTCCCAAGGTATTAAATCGGTTACCAATCTCTTCCACTTTGATCTCGGTTTTCTTGGCTCTTTCTTCATAATTCTCCATTTGGTTGCATAGGTTGAGGGTCTTGTTAAGAATAGCTTCGGAATTGTTATAGCAGCGGCTCTCCAAGGTGTTAATCTTCATGTTGCAATCGCTAATCTCCTTAGCGTTTTCTCTTATCTCCTTTGAATGTTGAATTTGTTCTTCTTTAAAACAGAAGAGCTTCTTCTCCATGGCTTCAACATTTTTAGAATTTTCCTCCTCTATTCTTTTAACTTCAAAAGCTATGTCATCCATTTTTCCCGAAAGATCAGATTCAGCTTTGTCAAGCTTCTCATGTAGCATCTTCATAGTCTCATCTAGAGAGATTGTTATCTGACTTATAAGGTTCAACATCTTCTCTTATTCAGCTCTTTGTTGTGTAGACTCACGAAAATTGTCTTGGTAGACTTGGTGTGGAAGTCGGAAAGGGTCTCGGTAATGGTATGAACGGTTTAAATTGGCTACCGCTCTCCTTGGATAAGGCCTTTGAAAACGACTTGGCCGGTGACTTGGGACAGCTTCCCAATCTTCATAGATATCATATGGTGCTGTAGATGGTCGAGTTATAGGGTTACCTCGGTAGACAGCTTCTTCTTCGTGTTAAAATTGTCAAAAATTGTGATTTTCGGGAGCTTCTTCTCTAAGGACCTGATATGTCATGCAACAGTAGAAATATATGAGCTCTTCTTATCCATCTTCTTTATTAGATGATAGATCATAAGACTCATCATTCTCCATTGGCAAATCTTCATATTGGCTTTCCTTGGCATTTTCTTCAGAATAAGCTTCTCCTTCATCGGTTTGGTAAAATTTTTCTCTAGTCCACTCCTTGGACTTGTTAGTATCGGTTGGATCATCATGTGAGGCTCCATATCCTTCTTCAGCATCAGTAGGTTGGTAGACTTGATCATAACTCCAGTTGTTGCACTCACCGGATTTGTTGAATAGGGCTTCTACTTTCCACTCTAGGCGGCTCTCAATGGTGTCGATGGTGTAGCCCAAGTTGATAAGCTTTGTTCCTTGATCTTGTATATCTTCCATATGGTCTAGAACTTGGTTGTTGATGGCATTGTTTTGTTCCTCCAAGCGGGTAACATCCTTGGTTATAATCTTGAGTTTAGCTCCAAACTCAATACTCATCTTATCCAGTTTAGCGTTTAGAACTTGATCAGCCTCCTCTTGACTTGATATAAGTTCATCCATCATTTTCATGAGCTTGTCTTCAGTGTAAAAGATCCTTGAAGTGATTGGTTTTCGAGTGTCATAGAAAAAGTTTTCGTTGACATCGACATTCATGACTTCTTGCGGATCAAAGTATTGGTCCGTTGCAAAGCATGGCACGTCCGTGTGGTACAGCGTGTATGAATGGGAAGCTGGGCAGTAAGCTGTTCCCATAGGTGATCGGCCTCCAGATGGCCGAGTGAGAGAACGGCGACAAGGACGCTTAGATGGTGGTACATCGGCTGGTCGAGAGTGACCAAGGCATGGACCATGCAGCGAGTGAGCTTGCGGACCGGATGGGTCTCCGTTCGTGTCTCGGTAATGTGACATAAGTTGTGCGATTGTAAGATTCTCAAAATCGACAGGGAGATCGTCGAGGTTCATCCTCAAGGTCTCCTGAAACAAGTGAAAATCAAAAATAAAAAAATAAAATGCAAGGTGTCCTAGACGTTACTCTAGTTCCTAGACTCTTGTAAACAACAATCTCTCCCCGGCATCAGCGCCAAAAAGCTTTGATGTGTATGGTTTTTATCACTTGAAATCTTTTACCTTAAAAAGACCACACAACGGCTGCAAGTGCACAGCTAATCGGTAGTAGTATTTAAGGATCGATCCCACAGAGAGAGAGTTGTTGTTTAACAGAATCCATCGGAAGTAAGTAAGGCTAGAACTCAATAAAAATAGGGGTTTAGGTTGTCACTGTCGTAGTAAGCAATAAACGTAAATAAAAGCAAGTAAAAATAATAAAACAAGTGTTGGGCATCAAGGGGAATCGCAGGGGTTCAATGATCTATCTATCTAGGAAAGTTTAGGGTTAGTTTGTTTATCTAAAACTCGGACTACAAAACACGAATGAACCGTTAACTTATAGTTCACAAGCTAACCGTCTAAGATCACTATACTCCGAGACTCAACTGTCGCAGGCAACAACGCATAGATCAAAGAATTTTAAGTAGGTTTGATTCTAATCCATGAGATTCCATAGGTAAGGGGTATGTGCTTCCTATGACTCCTCACACATCTAAGCTAGGTCAAGCACACATGCAAGCTTTTGGAAAAGCACACACACTTTAGATCATAGTTAGTTCATGAGGCTAACTTAATGCATTAAACAAAGACTTAGAATGAAAGTATAGAATAAACAAGAATATAAATCTAATAAACCCTAGAAATTGCAACCTAAACTAAGATCATCTCTCCCCTTTGATTTATCCCTTTAAACCCAACTAGAAAACTACTCTAGCATGTTTAAGAGAATCATAAAAGCAAGGTTTAAATAATTCATAAACATAAAAGAATAAATAGAGAAAAGGGATTTAGATCTTATTTCAATGATTGTCAAACAAAATTGTAAGGATCTTCTTCCTTTAGAAACAAAGAACAAAGCAAATAGAAAACTAAAGAGTTTGGTGAACTTCAAAGCTTCAAGAGATGGACAAGAGAGAGCTGCTGGTCGTGGCTGTTCTTCTGGTCGTCAGCTCTTAGGAGGCAGGGTGAAGGCACTTTGAAGGCACACTCTAAACCATAGGTTTAGAAGAGTATTTATAAGGTTTTGTCTAGGGTTTAGGGTTTTGTAAGGGTAAAAATGTCTTCTCTTGTTAAGTGCATGGAAAGGGGTGGCGTAGGAAGCTTCTAGAACGTGGTGAAGGCTTGGACTAGGCCGCCGTGGTGGTCGCTGGTCAGGCCTTCAATAAAAGCCCACTTGGCTTGTTGGTTCTCTTTATGTCGGTTTGTAACACGTCTCGGTAGATTACTCTCTCAGCTTTCAGTAGACACCAAGTACGTCGAAATGTGAGTTCTTCAAAAGTTTCCCACTGTAAAGCTCTGAATCTTTCCTAAAACGTATTTTCCTTGTCTTTGGATCCTTTTTGCTATAAAACCTGTAAAACTTTCTTGAAACCTAAAATACTTGATAATAGTCATTAAAGCCTTGAAATCATACTAAACTCTTCCTTGCCACGTCAGTCGCATCATCCATGTCAGCATTCCATGTCATCATCTTTCTTCTCCGGAAATACGAAACGTCGTTCTTTCGACTCTTGTTCTTCAACTGGTTAATAAGTGAACTATTTGCATGGTTTTTACCTTCTTATTCTACTTCTTCTTCACTTTCTTCTTCACCTTGTTCTTCTACTTCTTCTTCACCTTGTTCTTCATTTTCTTTCATGAATCCAGTTCCGGTACTAGTTGTTTTCGGTAATTGGGTAAAGACACATTGATATGTATTTAACACCGACGATAGAGGATGTATAGTTGTGCAGATAGATGGAGGCACAACACACGACAAGCTTGTGGATCTTGTTCTTGAAGACTACGGATTGGACGCTTTTAGCCATGAGCTAAAGCTGAGCTACATGTTCTAGAACAAGGCACTGAAACATATGGCGCATGATACTCCACCAGTTTTTGTCTCCAATGATCGACAGTTGCAATGTGTTTTGGGGCTATGGAAAACCGATCAGCTACGTCTCTGTGTAGAATATTCGGCGAAAGAGTCTACAAAAACTAGTGGAGCTAGAGGAAGTATGAAACGGCCAAGCAGTGACTCGAAAGTAGAATCTACATACGAAGTGGACGGTGGGGGATCTAAAGGCACTTGTTTTGATTATGGTAAGATCGTTGACAAAGAAAACGAAGAAGAAGAAGAAGCTGTCGGATAAAGAAGAAGACGATGAATTTTTAAGCCGATTTGATGTTTTCGACAACTCCGATGGTGAGTCATATGATGACGAGAACTTTTCTGTATTGGGCGAGCCTCAGAGTAAAGAGGAAGACTCATCGACTCTGCCTCCTAAGAAGAAATCTCATAAAGATGATAACTTTGCCGGATCGAAGATGAATCCGGAGGCTATTAGGTTACAGGTGTAAACGCTAAAAATTGCTGTAGGACAACGATATAAGAGCAAAAAGGAGTTAAGGAATCACGTGAAACTTATTTCGGTTAGGGATGGATTTGATTTTAATATACCAATATCAAATCCGAGAATGGTGATTATGAAGTGCTGGGTTGAAGGATGTCTTTGGAGAGTTCGTGCATCTGTACAAGGGGATGACCCGGATTTTCATGTTCATTTATACGATTCGGAACACACATGTTCTGTGACGGAACATTCTACTAGATCCCGCCAATCAATAGCTGATGTATTGGCAGGTCTTTACAGAGAATATCTTGGTGATCTTGGTATGGAAGTTAATCCTAAAAGTGTAGGAATCATTTTCAATAAGCAATTTAGTATAAAGGTAATTACTATGTTTCGACTGACTTATTGATAATAATGGCTGACATATCATTACGTTATGGCTGGATTATTAATACAAACTGGCTGACTTATATGAATGTGTTGGCTGAGTTATTTACATATTGATTCTTTATGGCTGACTTATAGGTATGTATAGGCTGAGTTATTTATATATTACGGCTGATTTATTGATTATTTACGGCTGACTTATTTGAATGTATCGGCTGAGTTATCTATATATTATGGCTGATTTATTAATTTGTTGGTGTCAACATATGGGTTATTGGAAGGCATATCGAACGTTGCTAAATGCAAGGCAGATCGATCAGGGTACTCCCGAGGATAATTTTAGCGAGTTGCCTTCTTACATATAGATGTTAAGAAGGGAAAATCCGGGTATAGTCACGCGCGTCTTCAAATAGATGATGAAGGAAGATTCAAATATGTTTTTATTGCTTTTGGTGCGAGTATTTGATACTAGGATTTTTGTGTCTCCTAGTTGGTTCAATTAACCTTATGTGTTGTAGTACTTAAGGTGTCAATCCAGTTGGGATGTTGCTAACAATTAAGATGCAATCAAGCAATCACAAGTCAAGCCAATTCAAGAAGAGTGTTTGTCTAACAATCCTAGAATGGTCAAAATGCAAAACGAAAATGAGTTACAGAACTAGAAACAAGAATGCATGACAAAAAGCAAAAATGAATAAAAACGTAAACGAGTCTAAGCATGAACTAAAAAGCAAGAAACGAAACAGTTCCAGGAATGTAATGAAAATCAGAAAGAAAGAAGTCCTAAGGATGGGAGTAATTGATGTCGGTGGAGTATCCTAGTCTACAAAGTGTTTAACATGCCACAAGCAATCTATCCCTAAACAATGAACATCACTTCTTAGCTAATCCAATCTCTTGACAAAAGCTACTCAGACTCAACCACTTCCATACCTAGCTCTCGCTAGAGAAACGTGGTCGAGCAGGCATGACAAACAAGTTCATTCACGTCAACAAACATCCTAGACAACTAATCTCTTAGGCTAGGAACGCAAGTCTCTGGCACTAGTTGGTCAGACATTTCATCAAACACCTTTTGGGTGTGGAGATGTCTCGGACCTAGTTCCAATTGATCAGAGAGAAACTAGTAATTCTAACTCTAGTCCAGAAGGGAATCTTACAAATCAAGCTTAAACACCCTACATCCTAAGATCCTCCACCTAGTCTATCCCATCCTCAAGAACTACCGCACTACTCAGATCCGAAAATCATAGTCAAGGATGCAAACATTGAAACAAGCATTCTTAGATAGGTAAAAATGTGAAGAACAACTTTGTAGAAGGAATCAAATCAAAATACTGAATAAGTTCAAAGATCTCAGGATACAAAGTCAGAGTACGTTTTTGGTGGCTCGCGAAACCTTACAAAAGAAAACGAGATAAAAACTAAGATATCCAAAACAAGACTTAACAAAATGTATTTATAGTGAAAACATGTAAATCCCTAAAACTTAAAACGACAAGGTGAAGCGTCGGTTTGGGAATCTCCTGAAGCGCGTAAGACAGAACGTCTTCCTGACATGTGCGGTCCAGTCACGTGTCGTGTCTCCCTAGAGTGAGGTCGAGTGGAGTGAGTAGGAGTGGCTCCAGTGGTGTGAGTGAAAATGGCTCGAGCATGGTCTGTGAAAGTGGCATGAGCTGGGTGTATACGCATCCACTAAAACGATGATAACTCTTGAACCACACCTCCGATTGGCTTGAAATAAACGGCACTGGAAAGATGACTCAATTCTCTACAACTTTGATGAAGACGTCAAAAGCTGAATCCCTAGACCGGTGGCTCGAGTGATGGCTCGATTGTGAAAGCGAGGAGGGCTCGGTTGAGGAAGTGAGGAGCGCTTGATTGATGAGGTTGAGGATGGCTCGATTGATGCAGTTGGGAGTGGCTCGATTGCGGAGGTCGAGCATGGCTCGATTGCAGAGGTTGAGCATGGCTCGACTGCAGAGGTTGAGCATGGCTCGATTGCAGAGGTTGAGCATGGCTCGACTGCAGAGGTTGAGCATGGCTCGATTGCAGAGGTTGAGCATGGCTCGATTGCAGAGGTTGAGCATGGCTCGATTGCAGAGGTTGAGCATGGCTCGATTCTCCGCGCTTCCAACGTCTCCTAAACACCTGAAAAACTCCGAAATGCGCAATGTATGCAAGGATGATGCAGAAACTTCCTAAACATGCAAAATGTACGAAAGAGGTTCTAAAATGATGCAAAACAACTAGTTGTCCTAGCTAAATGCATGACAAATACAAGCTAAGGAGATGCAAAATACAGACATATCAACTCCCCCAAACTTATTCTTTGCTTGCCCTCAAGCAAACTATCAAGAACAAAGTATGGAAGAGAGGTGTAAAGATGGGGTCTCAGAACCTAAAACATGCTGAATAGAGTAGTTAGAATCAAGGTCCTTGTTTTTAGTTCTATGATGCATGGTGAAGGAACTTTATTTCAAATCTACACATGCAATCCTATCAATCATCCCCTTTAACATTCATTAACAGAGAACCGTGAATCAAGCTAAACAATGTTATTGAACTCATTTGGCTAGGGTAAAGGTTTGAGACATAGATGGTCTCCTCATCACGTGGTTTTATCAATACAGAACAAGGTTCTCTCACGAAAAGGAGTTGAGCTTAAGAGAAGGCTAAAGGTTGAAACCAACTGATACATACAAGAGCAGTGTCCTGTCTACCCAAAGAACACTCCAAACCGAAGTTTGTCCTAACTCTACCCTTCATCAGAAACTTCATCTCAAATTTTCTACACTTAGTCTTAGGAGGAGTTCACTTCTTTTCATTCTAGCGGATTGGGAGATCTTTATTATCACTATGGTTCGTTTTCTTTCCTTCTAGGGACTCTAGACATCTTAAGTATTTTTTTTCCTTTTCTTTTCTTTGTCTAATCTTTTATTTTATGCCCAGAACCAATAACTCTTTTTACTTTGCTCACCCCAAATCCTTTACTAGACTTGTAAACTATGTAAACACATCCCCCTCCTAAAGACTTTCACTTCTTTACTTTTCTGCACAAATCCATACCCAATACCCAAAATTCGAGTTCTCACCTAGTCCTACTAGTCCGGATAACGCGAACTAGAACTACACATGATCCTACTCTTGTCGGTTAGAACCTAACACTTTCTAACAAGCTCAACTCGGAAAAGGCCTGACACTCAAGAAAACAATTGGCTTGAAAGAACGGTTGGTTAAGGGTGCGGGGAACTGTTCCAAAGATGGGAATCAGCTACTTGGATTGACAAGGGTGGTAAAAATGTGAAAGACAATCCAAGTATGTGTATGGTATCCATGAGTTCAACTTCAATGCATCACATGATAATTGCAAGTCAAGATTAGGTTCAGGTAGATAGGGAATGATATCAATTCAAAACATGCTTCAATTTTACATTTTCAAGTTCAATCAATAAGCATCAAAGAACTAATAACAAGGGCCTTGATCCTATCCTATTGAATCCAGCGTGCTAACAAGGTTACAATCATCATCAACCCCTATGCTAAATGCAACAACCCTACATGAATAAACCTAGACTCCATCCTAATATGCAAGTGCAAACTACATGAACACTCTGTTTTTGTGGAAATTTTCGATTTTTTTTTTTTTTTTTTTTTTTTTTTTGATGCAATAGATGGATGCAAACTCAAACATGATATGATGCAAAAATTAAAATAAGAATCACAGAACACAACATCAAATACATCATCTCAAACCCTCCCCCAAACTTAAATTACACAGTCTCCTGTGTAAGAAAATTTGCAGGAGGATTTAAGAATCACAACAGAAACAATGCAGGAATGAAATGGTATGTACAAAGGGAGGGTCGGAGTACCTCAGTAGTAGAAGAAGGAGTCGGTGCTCGCCCAAGGAGGAGCGTTATATTGACTTTGTCCTTCACCTTGTTCTGGATCCGCAGGGGTGTCCTCAGTGGTTTGGTCGACGTGTTGCTCAACCGCTTGCGTGGTCTGATACATGTTCGGCTGCTCGTCACACTGCATGTCGTCGACTCTAGACTCGCCATGATCTGATACTAGCACAACCACCTCTGCAGGCTGATAATCCCCTTGATGTTTGATCTGCTGCTCAACTCCGTGCATGCCCAGACGTGGGCTCGAGCGGGTGTCGTGAGTGGCTCGAGAGAGGAAGTCGGAATGTGGCTCGATTGAGGTAGTTGGGAATGTCGGCTCAATTTGTCGGTTCGGAACAGCGAGAACAGCAGCTCGAGTGTGGCAGTCGGGAAGGTCGAGTCGCGAGCGTGATGTGCCGGTGTCGGTCGAGTCGAGTTTTGTAGACCCCTCTAGAATGTCTTGTCTAACCATATACTCTTTAGCATTCTGCCCAGGTTCAAGAAGAAAAGATCTTCTCTTCTTCATTATCCCCAACCTCTGTCTTGCTTTTCTTTGAGAAGAGATTTTAACTTTATCTTGGAGCTGCATGATTTGCCCTCTCATCTCCTCCAACTTGGCTGTTAACTCCGCCATTGTATCCCTTAAAATCTTGGTTGTTTGGGGTTCAGATAAACTGTCAAGCGCGGGAGGACTTGTCTCTTGCGGTTGGTGATTAGGAAGTATGTCTCGACGCGTAGGGAGGGTAACGACTGCACTCGAGTTGGAGAATGTTCGAGTGACACTTTGAGTTTTCTCTTTGGTTACCAAAACCTCTGCTTCTGCCTCATTCACATCCTCAAAGATGCCAAACCCAGATTTCTGATCTTTCTCTTCAATCACGAAGGTCTGTCCATCAATAGTTGGTTTCTTCTTAGAATCCTTGATATCAAACTTCATCTTGAAGTTGTTACCCAGATTGAGATCAATCATCCCCTTCTTTACATCAATGACTGCTCCGGCTGTAGCTAAGAAAGGCCTTCCCAGGATTAGTGGATCTTTAGGCTCTTCATCCATTTCCAGCACCACAAAGTCAGTAGGAATCTCAGCTTGTCCAATTTTGATGGGCAGGTTCTCTAATAGACCATGAGGCAATCTAGTAGTCCTATCAGCCAATATTAAGCGGAGGTTGCATGACTTGTATTCGTTGAATCCTAGCCTCTGAGCTACAGAGAGTGGCATGAGGCTTACTGAAGCACCAAGGTCACATAGGCACTTTTTGAATGTCAATGGACCTAGAGAACAAGGCAAGGTGAAAGAACCAGGGTCCTCTAGCTTCTTTGGGATAATCATCTTCTGAATGACAGCCTTGCATTCATGAATAACCCCACCTATGTCATGCCCTACCCTCTCATCTTCCAGAGCCTTAGCTTGAGCTCCTTTAGCTATCTCCTCCTTGTCTTTGGTCTTTTCGGTTACCAAGTCAGTTAAAAACTTTTGATATTGAGGTACAAGTGCAAATGCATCAAGCAAAGGCATCCTAAGTTCAATCTCCTTGACTTGGTTTTCGAACAGAGCTTTATAGTACTCAGTAAGCTGCTTCTTAAACCTCACTGGAAATGGTAGAGGTGGCTTGTATGGTGGAGGAATGAATCTCACAGGTTTATCCTTGAGAGCAGTGGGTTCTTTAGTAGCTTCAGGATCAGATTGCTTTGCTGACTTAATTGGATCATTGAGCACCTCGACAGGATCCTTTATATGAACTTCATGTTGTAGAAATTCCTCCCCATCTAAACCCTCAGTGTCCTCAGTGAGCCGTACATCTACAGCTTGGGTGGTAATGGCATGCATAGTAGCATAGTCCTTGGGGTTTTGAACTGCTTTTCCAGGGAGTTGGGCAGTTGTTGGGGTAGAAGTAGAAACAGTCTTGCCTTCCATATACTTCATCTTGGAGTTAAGAGCTTCAAACTTGACATTCAAATCATTGTAAGAACATTCCATCCGCTGACTGAGTTCAGCAAACTTCTTAGCAGTATCCAGGGAACCACTAGCTTGACCTTGAAGAAGTTGTTGCAGCATGTGCTTCATTTCTTGATCTGGAGCTTGAGTAGGTTGAACTTGTTGTGGTGAAAATCCAGGTGGTGGTCCGGGAGGAGCGTGAGAACTTTGCTGGAACTGTTGCTTAGGCATGAATCCTTGATTGTAAGGAACAAAAGGTTTTTGCAGACCTTGTTGTTGCTGCTGAGGAGGGTACACCTGATCTTGTGGATTTGCAACATTGGTGCTCCGGTAAGACAAATTGGAGTTCGTCTTGTAGGGGTTATAACCCTTGTTGTATCCACCTTGATTCTGGACGTAGTTGATTGCTTCAGACTGCTCACCCTTCCCATCCTGAACTTGAAAAGGGTCATCCTCAGATACGAAATGGACAGTCTGCTGCTGACTTAGCAAGAGGCGGTCAAGCTTGTCATTGACATTCTTAAGGTCCCTCTTGTACTTCTCCTCAGACCCAGTGTCACCTCTGACCGTGCGGTCGTAGTCTTCATTGTAGTTACCGTCAGACTGGGCGAGATTCTCAACCAGTTGCCATCCTTCCTCAACCTCTTTGTTCAAGAAATTACCGTTGGAAGCAGTGTCAAGCAGCATACGTATCTTTGGTAGTACACCACGGTAGAGAGTGCTCAGCAGTGACTCCTTGCTGAAACCATGGTGTGGACACTGGCTGTGGTAACCCTTGAAACGCTCCCAGGCTTCACAGAATGATTCTGAGCTCTTTTGAGTAAAGCTAGAAATCTCATTCCTGAGACGTGCTGTTCTGGAGTTGGAGAAGAACTTCGCCAAGAACGCTTTCTTGCAACCATCCCAGGTGGTGATTGATCCCTTGGGAAGGTTTTTCTCCCATTGATGAGCCCTGTCTCCCAGGGAGAATGGGAAGAGGCGCAACTTGAAACCATCCTCACTCACGCCGTTGATCTTGGTAAGACTGCACAGACGGTCGAACTCGTCCAAATGGTCTAGTGGATCCTCCATAGGCAACCCATGAAATTTGTTTCCCTGGATCATGGAGATCAGACTGCCTTTAATTTCAAAGTTGTTGTTCTGCACGGCGGGAGGGACGATTCCAGCACGCTGAGTATGAGTGTTTGGTGCATCCCCAGCACCAATGTTTCGCGGTCCCGGATGTGGTCCATTCGGTTGTTCCATGGTGACTGGTACAGGATGATCGTTGGAAGTACGAGCTTGTCGTGGTCTTTGTAACCGGTTGATGTCGTCGATAGCAGGAAGGAGGTTCTGATGTCCTCTTGATCTAGTGTGCATGCAACGTTGCAATCAACAGGTTCCTGAGATGCAAAACAAACAATCACAAAACCCAAACAAGTCAGTACTCAGAATGATAAGTGAAATAGAACTTAATCTTGCAAAACTTGAAATCTTAAATGTAGCAAAATCGAATCCCAAATGGCAACGGCGCCAAATTGATACTAGGATTTTTGTGTCTCCTAGTTGGTTCAATTAACCTTATGTGTTGTAGTACTTAAGGTGTCAATCCAGTTGGGATGTTGCTAACAATTAAGATGCAATCAAGCAATCACAAGTCAAGCCAATTCAAGAAGAGTGTTTGTCTAACAATCCTAGAATGGTCAAAATGCAAAACGAAAATGAGTTACAGAACTAGAAAAAAGAATGCATGACAAAAAACAAAAATGAATAAAAACGTAAACGAGTCTAAGCATGAACTAAAAAGCAAGAAACGAAACAGTTCCAGGAATGTAATGAAAATCAGAAAGAAAGAAGTCCTAAGGATGGGAGTAATTGATGTCGGTGGAGTATCCTAGTCTACAAAGTGTTTAACATGCCACAAGCAATCTATCCCTAAACAATGAACATCACTTCTTAGCTAATCCAATCTCTTGACAAAAGCTACTCAGACTCAACCACTTCCATACCTAGCTCTCGCTAGAGAAACGTGGTCGAGCAGGCATGACAAACAAGTTCATTCACGTCAACAAACATCCTAGACAACTAATCTCTTAGGCTAGGAACGCAAGTCTCTGGCACTAGTTGGTCAGACATTTCATCAAACACCTTTTGGGTGTGGAGATGTCTCGGACCTAGTTCCAATTGATCAGAGAGAAACTAGTAATTCTAACTCTAGTCCAGAAGGGAATCTTACAAATCAAGCTTAAACACCCTACATCCTAAGATCCTCCACCTAGTCTATCCCATCCTCAAGAACTACCGCACTACTCAGATCCGAAAATCATAGTCAAGGATGCAAACATTGAAACAAGCATTCTTAGATAGGTAAAAATGTGAAGAACAACTTTGTAGAAGGAATCAAATCAAAATACTGAATAAGTTCAAAGATCTCAGGATACAAAGTCAGAGTACGTTTTTGGTGGCTCGCGAAACCTTACAAAAGAAAACGAGATAAAAACTAAGATATCCAAAACAAGACTTAACAAAATGTATTTATAGTGAAAACATGTAAATCCCTAAAACTTAAAACGACAAGGTGAAGCGTCGGTTTGGGAATCTCCTGAAGCGCGTAAGACAGAACGTCTTCCTGACATGTGCGGTCCAGTCACGTGTCGTGTCTCCCTAGAGTGAGGTCGAGTGGAGTGAGTAGGAGTGGCTCCAGTGGTGTGAGTGAAAATGGCTCGAGCATGGTCTGTGAAAGTGGCATGAGCTGGGTGTATACGCATCCACTAAAACGATGATAACTCTTGAACCACACCTCCGATTGGCTTGAAATAAACGGCACTGGAAAGATGACTCAATTCTCTACAACTTTGATGAAGACGTCAAAAGCTGAATCCCTAGACCGGTGGCTCGAGTGATGGCTCGACTGTGAAAGCGAGGAGGGCTCGGTTGAGGAAGTGAGGAGCGCTTGATTGATGAGGTTGAGGATGGCTCGATTGATGCAGTTGGGAGTGGCTCGATTGCGGAGGTCGAGCATGGCTCGATTGCAGAGGTTGAGCATGGCTCGACTGCAGAGGTTGAGCATGGCTCGATTGCAGAGGTTGAGCATGGCTCGATTGCAGAGGTTGAGCATGGCTCGACTGCAGAGGTTGAGCATGGCTCGATTGCAGAGGTTGAGCATGGCTCGATTGCAGAGGTTGAGCATGGCTCGATTGCAGAGGTTGAGCATGGCTCGATTCTCCGCGCTTCCAACGTCTCCTAAACACCTGAAAAACTCCGAAATGCGCAATGTATGCAAGGATGATGCAGAAACTTCCTAAACATGCAAAATGTACGAAAGAGGTTCTAAAATGATGCAAAACAACTAGTTGTCCTAGCTAAATGCATGACAAATACAAGCTAAGGAGATGCAAAATACAGACATATCAGTATTGCTGGGTTTGCTTTCATGCGCAAAGTTGTTGTTGTCGACAGAACGTTTCTCCATGGTAGTTACAAAAGCCCTAGCTCAGGATGGTAACTAATCGACGCTCAACTATCCCAACTAAATCAAATATTGGGTCAAGAACTTGTCGACTTAGAGGCAGAGCACAAGAGGTTAGAGGATATGAGAGAGGTTGCGGCGGCCGATTTCGAACAGTGTGTGCTTCCTCCTCCTCTTGATTGGTGTAAACTAAAAGTTCGTGGGATCCAAAGCATACTTTAACGATCTGGACGCAGTTTAATCTGTACTGTCGTGTCGTCTTCTATATGAACTCTGAACTTTTTGTTGATTTCTATTTGTAATGTTTCATATTAATATAAATCAGCCGGTATTACGATATCTCAGCCATTACAGATTTATAAATCACTCTTTGTCTATAATTATTACTTTTTATTGGTTATAATACTAGTAATATTCATTTTTCCATTCTAAATTTAAATTTTGAGTTATAGTAATGTTAATTTACAAATATTTTATGAGTCAGCTGTTTAAGTCAATAACTCAGCCATAACTTACTCAATCGTTGGAGAAATACTTTTACAAAAATAAAATTCAAAATTCGAATAAGAATTATTTAATTATTTTGAATAATATATTGTGAAAAATCTCACTTTATGAATTTATTATGCGTGTGGATTTCAGCAGGTACATAATTACTGATTTTTCGCGTTTCCATAACAACATTTTTTGTGACATCGAGAGACGTTTTAATATTTATGAAGAATCTGATAGAACGAAAGACCCAAGAAAGAAAGAAGAATACGTTTTCATATTATCGAGAAGACCCTAAACGATAACTCAGCCGTCATAAACTATAACTCAGCCATAACTCCAATTATAAGACTAAATAACCGACCAAACCGAACCGAACCGAAAAACTAATTTTTCCCTTTTTGGTATTTTTGAATTGGTATTTTTGGTTAATTTTGGTTATATTCTGTTTGGTGTCGGTTATATTAAGTTAATCTATCTAATTACAATATATTTTGTGTTATTTATGGTTATATATTCATCTAACCGACCCATAACCGGAAATAACCGAAAAGTAATTTCAAAAATTTGAAAGTTTTCAAATGGTTATCATATTAATATATCCAAATTACCACCTTAAACTAAACACAATATAACCAAAACCAAACTGTTAAATTAAAACCCATATTGTTGCTCATCTGAACCCTACACCTCAAACTCTAGCCCTAACCCTAACCCTAACCCTAACCCCTAAATGTCATGTTTTGAATGTTTTACATATTTTGATCAGAATGTGTAAAAAATAACTCTTTGTCTATAATTATTATTTTTTTATTGCTTATAATGATTGTAATATTCATTTTTCCATTCTAAATTTTAATTTTGAGTTATAATAATTTTAATTTACAAATATTTCGTAAGTCAGCCCGTTTATGTCGATAACTCAGCCATATCAATCAATTGTTAGAGAAATACTTTTATTAAAAAAAAATCAAAAAATCAAAATCAAATTCAAAATTTAAATTCCTTTTAAATAGTAAATCGCTAATCTTCCTCATTTATTACACGTGTGGTTCTTAACAAGAAACATAATTATTGTTTGCATCTCCCCAACAACACTTTTTGTATTCTTTACAAGGTATATAATAAATTAATATGGTCGTTGCATAACTCAGCCGTAACACCATTAATATGACTGTTGTATAAATCAGCTGTAACACCATAACACAGCCGTGTTAAGTACATAACTCAGCCGTCACGTATATTATTGTTAAACGACGTCGTACAATTTGTTTTTTTAGTATAAATGATGGGATTTTAGTGATTTAGTGTTTTAGTAATTGAGTCAAGATGATGGCACAGAGAGATCTCTGCGACGGAAACTCCAGGGCTGATGATAGATATCTCTGTACCATCTAAAATCTCAAAGCGGAATCTTAAAATTGTGTTTGTGGTAATATAGGAGCTGAATCGTAAGGAAATAAATATGAAAATGAGGTACGGCAAAATCCGGAGGCGCGACAAGGGTGTTCCAGTCAAGTGTAATTGTGGTGCGGTGGTTTTCGTTGTCACTTCTAATGATCCTAGCACGAGAGGAAAACTTTATTTCAGTTGTCCGTATGAAATCACAGATGTAAAGATTTCTATTATCTTATTTTTGTGCTCTGCTTCTTGATTTTTTATACAAATTGGGATGTAATATGAGTTATGTACTATTTGTAAGGGTCCCGGTCAAGGCTGCGGTTTCAGGAGGTGGTGGACCGATGCATTGCGCGAAGAGTTTGCCAATATTCAAGAGGAGAAGAATGAGATGAAGCAGGACTTGGATGCAGCCAAGAAGCGCATTGAGACTCAAGAAGAAATGATTTTGAATATGGAAAAGAAATATGACGTGCTAGAGAAGAAGTCTGAGAGTTTGAACAAGTATCTGTGAACTTAGTCAAGCTCCGTTTTTTTTTTTTTTTTTTTTTTTTTTCTTGTATTGGTATGAACTTTCTATGTAGTGGTGTTTTATCAATCTCTTTAGCCATAACTTTACTATAACTCAGCCATAACATTTGATAACTCAGCCAACCCTCAAATTAGAATGACTAAATAACCGACCAAACCGAACCGAACCGGAAACTATTGTTTCCATTATTTTCGGCTAATTCCGGTTATATTCAGCTTGCTATCGGTTATATTAGGTTAATCTGCCTAATTACAATATATTTTGGATTATTTATGGTTATATATTAATCTTACCGACCCATAACCGGAAATAACCGAAAAAGAATTTCAAAAAATTTTAAAATTTCAAATGGTTATCATATTAGTATATCCAAAATACCATCTTAAACCAAACACAATATAATCAAAACCAAACTGTTAAATTAAAACCCATAATGTTGGAAATATGAACCCTATACCTCAAACCCTAACCTTAACCCTAACCCCTAAATCTCATGTTTTGAACGTTTTACACATTTTGATCAAAATGTGTAGAAATCACTCTTTGTCTATAAGTATTACTTTTTATTGCTTATAATGATTGTAATATTCATTTTTCCATTCTAAATTGTAATTTTGAGTTATAATAATTTTAATTTATAAATATTTCATAAATCAGTCGTTTATGTCGATAACTCAGCCATATGAGTCAATTGTTGGGAAATTTTTTATTTTTTTTAATTCAAAATTCAAATTCAAAATCTTTAACTAATTTAAATAATATATTGTGAGAAAAGCTGACTTTATGTATTTATTATGTGTGGATCTGAGCAGGCACAAAATTATGGTTTCTTTGTGATTCCCCAACAACACTTTTTGTGATATCGAGAAACGTTTTAATTAGATAATTTATTAGGAATCTGACAGAACGAAAGACTCATGAAAGAAAGAAGAATACATTTTCATATCTCATAACTCAGCCGTACGAAGTACATAATTCAACAGTAATTAATAACTCAGCCGTGTGAAGTATATAACTCAGCCGTAACTTAACCGTAAATCAACCATAACTTTGAAAATAGACAAATCAATGTTTTACATATCCAAGTACAATTCATACCAAAAGTAATCCAAATGTTTTACATATCATAGTACAATTCCTACCAAAAGAAACAAAACGAAGGACATAATGCATTATTTAAACGGACACATAAAATCAGGTGCCTCATCGTAGATTTCTGCTGCCATTTTAACAATTATAGCCTGGATATTTTGATCACAGATGACATCGAAAGACAAACCAAGCGCTAGACATTTTACAAACTTTAGAGCGTACACGCCAAAGTCACCAACCTGTACGTTTTGAGGGACCTTGGAGGCACTCATCCTCCTGAAACTGAACTGACTGAAAGTAGGTGTACGAAATTTGTGAGGAACTATATCGTTCATCATTGCTGGAATCAACCGCGTAAACGCCCTATAAGCATTCAGAATTTTAATATCACTTTTTTTGGTTGCTTGTCCCAAAATGCTATCATAGCAATCAATATGCCTCCTGATGAGATCCACGTGCAGCGCCACCCAGTGATCGCCTCCAGTTTGTGGAGTAATAAACAGGTGATCCACATCTTGTATCCACTTCAAATTAGACGGTTGATCTCGTGGAATCAAACCATTAACTAACTCTTCATAACTGTTGCCCTTGAATTTAAACATTTTGGATTTTATCTCGAACTGAGCATCCTCACGAATCATCGTACTGGTGAACCACGAGTCTATAAACGCAATGCGTTTGTTGTGGAATGGGAAGGGATCTCGTTTTTACCTAACCCTGAGGAGTCTCATATACGCGTTCATGTGTTGTAAAACAGAAAACTGAGTAGTAAACAACAACTCAACTATTATGTATATCTCAGTCGTAAACATAATAACTCAGACATTATGTATTATATCTCAGCCGTAAACATAATAACTCAGACATCAAGTATTATAGCTCAGCCGTAAACAATAATAACTCAGACATCAAGTTAAACTTACTTTATCAGACAGCCACCCAAATTTATCTTCTGGCCAGTTCTTTCTTTCGGTGATGAGAGTCCTATAGAATTCAGTATCGAGTGTTGCCTCGCCTAATGGTTGATTCCTAACAAACAAATAAATAATGGTTAATATAATATTAACAAGCTGTGATTAACAAGGGTCTAAAAGGTCATACTCGGCTGTCTTTAGGTACTCAAAAAGTTTTTTCAACTGCACCGGATCAACTGGTGCCAGAGAATCATATAGTCCACCTCCAGGTACACAGTTCTTCCTCATGCACGTCAGTCCGTCGTCTCCAATATAAGGAAAAATCCTTGCTTGTGGAGCTTATTGTGTATTCAATGCACTTCCATCCGGGGACAGCTTAACACTCTCCAGCCGTAAAGCTTTAATTCTATCAAGCCTAATCTTTTCCTCCTCATCATCCTCAGATTCAGGTTCAAGGGTTTTGTTTTCAGCCATAAACTCAGATGTCTTACCACATACACTACTGTCAGTAGCGTCGGCACCAGCGTTTGCACCAGCTTCAGCTTCTCCCTCATTCAAAATAGGTGCTACAAATTGCAACGGCCTCACAACAGTAGGCTTACTAGTCTTTCTACTTCTTTTCTTTTGCTCATTATCTCCAACCTCCTCGGCTTTTACTTTCTTTTCTGCAAACTCTTTGGCCTTCTTTGCCTCTATTTTGTTGGCCTTCTTTGCCTCTATTTCTTTGTCCTTCTTTGCATCTTTGGCATTTTTCCTTGTGTAAGGCCGTTGATTTGGTTTCTTAGCAGCTGGAGACTTCTCAATGAAATTAAAAGGATCATCTTTATCAAACTCTTTATTCAGATTCTTACTGACCCCAACCAAACCACTGCCATCTACTTGTATAACATAGCGAAGACAATTAAAGATAATGATAACTCAACCTAAACATTTTGGAAAATCAGCCATAAAATTAACATAATTCAGACATTACCAGAGAACTGTTGACAGAGTAGTTTTGTTGCATTTTTCCTGGAACTCCTGGTGGACCTTTTGGTGTCTCTAGTCTTGCCCGAAGGTCTGGTGGTACCAGGTCCTTTATTTTGAAATTTGAACACGCATCAAAAGTGTTTTGGCCAGTTTGCCCAACACCCATGGAAAGCACGTGCTCTTTCATCTGTTTGAGTTCACTCTCAAAAGATCCAAACCTGGTTTGTAATCTTTCATTCATCTTTAATTCTATTCTATCTCCAATCTTCTTCTCCAGATTCACAGACATATTTGCAATGTTTTTATCAAAGGTGTCAATTCTTGAGGTTAAATTAGACACCAACTCAACGAGATTTCCAACCGACACATCTTCTCCAGCAACTTCCTCCTCACTAGCACACTAAACAAATAAACAAACCGTCGTAAACAAGCTAACAAAATATTACATATAATATAAACTCACTATACACCATATCACTTACCTTTATTCCTTTCTTCTTCTTCTTCCTCTTCTGTCAGCTCCTTCACCAGATTCACCATCCTGACTGTTGGAAACTTCCACCTTCTGGACTTTCTGCTTCTTTACGGAAGGAGATTCAGACTCAACAGCTGTTTTAGCTTTTAGCTTTTTCTTCTTATCACTCCCCTTAACATCCCAAAAACCTTTAACAAACTTATCCTCATGTATGTCTTTGTTAAGGCGATCAAGTGCTGGGTCATCTTCTTGATCTGGCCACGTATGAAATAGTTCGCTTACATCATCCTTTATAACCATTTTAGTCACATGCAACTGTGACATAAGAGATTATGAAACCCATCATTAAGTTTTAACTCAGCCATCACTAAATCATAACTCAACCATCACTAACAATAACTCAGCCATCACTAAATGATAACTCAGCCATCACTAAACAATAACTCAGCCATTACAAAATAATAACTCAGCCATCACTAAATAATAACTCAGCCATCACTAAAGCATAACTCAGCCATTACTAAACAATCACTCAACCACTAATAAACCTTACCTCACCAAGCACTCTGATCTCTTCAGCAATTACGGATTCCATCGTTGAACGTATACGGTTTCCACCCCATTGAAGCAACGATATGCCACCAGTTTCTGTTTTTGTGTTCCTAAATCGTTCTCCAAAGCATTTGACTGACTCATACGCCCAAGTCTGTAATATGGGTGTAAAGCCACTAAGGGTGTACGACTTTCCCATAGGCTTCAACATCTTTATAGAATCAACAAGAGCTTCAAATGCTAACCGACCCCAAGAATAAGTCTTCATGGCTTCATCATGAAAAATTCTTTTCGCACTTTCAAATTGTATTATAGAGTTATGATGCATGGCATAAAGTCCAATGGCTTGAAAACACAACAGCCCCAACCATTTATGGGGATTAGGGAACCATCCCTGGCACACTTTTAATCCTGCCCTGAGTTCATCTAGTGTTGGACCTTCCCCACCAGGCACTTTAAAAGTCTGAAGAACTCTTTGTATTCCTCTTTAAGTTCAAACCTTTCTGTAGGCATTGGGTCTATGTTTAATCCTCTGACATGAGCAAATTCATTCAGGCCAAACCTGATAGGTTGACCACCGACAATAAACCAAAGCTCCTTCTTGTGTATTCTTAACTAGTTACATAGTAGGAAATGTACAACCTTACCAGACCACACAAATTCACCATCAACTAGCGTAGGAATTATTCCAATAGGTAATTGCTTTGTTTCATTCCACACATCCTGTCCTATTGATTCCATCTCAGGGAAATCTGTCATCTTGAAATTGTTATTAATTTGTTTATCATATAGAATAGACTTCTTTTGAGGGTAAAGTCTTGGGGGGGGGGGTAATCCCTTGCTTGTTCTTCAGAAATAACCTTAGCCATCTGATAAATATAATTCAGCAGTAAAACATAAAATAAATCAGCCAGAACATATGACAAACTCAGACGCAAAACATATAATAACTCAACCACAAATACATAGCCGTAAGGCATAAAATAACTCAGTCACCAATACAAAACTCAGCCGTAAAGCATAAAATAACTCAGCCATCAAATCGAATAGATCTAACAAATCAGCCGTCATATTTAGATTAACGACAGCGACAATCAGCCGTAAAGCATAAAATAACTCAGCCGCAACATAAAACAAACAGTAAATCAGCCATCGAATCGAATAGATCTAACAAATCAGCCGTCATATGTAAACAAAGACAATCAGTCGTAAACCATCGATAAAACCCCACATTCAGCCGGAAAACTCGAAAATAAAGGTTCGACACATACCGGAACTCGTAAACAAAGATGTCTGTAGACGAAAACGAACACGACGAAGAGAGAGAGAGCGACGACAAAGAAAGAAAGTGCGACGACGAAGAGAGAGAGAGCGAGCATAGACGGCGAGAGATGACGGCGAGAGAGTGGACAAAGACAGAGTATCGCCGGCGGAACTAGGGTTCGGCGACAAGAGACGACGAGAGAGAGTTTTTTTTGTTTTTTTTTTCTTTCGCAGTTTGTGAACAGTGGAAACTGTTCACTTTCCTCTTATTAGATATAAGCAAAAAACTGTCGATTCTCGGAAAAAAACTGACTAGTGACGTGGACAATCGAAAATGATGTGTATTTTAATTGTATTTTTTTTTTACTCAAAATCGAAAAACTATCTAAGGGGTAAATTGTAATTACACCCAGGACACTAAACATTTAAGCAATTTTTAGAAAATTATTAGATATGAGTAATAAACCAATTTTTGGATAACATTTGAGTAATTTTTTTTTTCCTATTTTCTTCTGGTTTTGACTTACATGCCCTAATTGTGTTACACGTTTACTTGTAAATCTGCAACTCAGCAAGTGAATGTTTTACCGACATTGTGTTTTCATAAAATCGCCTATATCAAGATTTTTGATTTTTCTTTCAGGACTTGAGACCTTAATTAGCAGTATAACTTGGAGCTACAACAATATCATAGAACATTCTTGCTTCTCCAACTGTTAGAATCTTGATCTCTCGGATCTAAAGATGAACGAAACAAACAGAAAACGTAATGCCCACGAATATTTCTAACAAAACTTGGTTATAAGATTGCAAACGATTCACTAGAGAAAACATATTCCAAGACTCTTACATCATTGACTCATTGTGAGAGAGACCGCATGCAAATCATCAATAATCAAAAATACCAACTTATTCTTATCTACTCTGTTTCTTAACAGAACAACTACAAGGCTACAACGTAGGCCGTAGCATGACGTCCATAGCAGGACCACCATTGTCATTATTCACAATTGTATCCTCTAAGCTAATTCTACTCTTTATCAAGAAGTGATACATACAAATAGAATATCACATCAAATGTACCTAGAAAATAAAAGAACGCCACAGTTTCGTGAAACCACAAGTAGTTTGGAACTTGGAAGACACGTAATGGTACGTTTAGGTCAAATCGTTTTGTTCAAAGGTTTTTTTTTTTGAATTTTAAGGTGAACCTAGTTGTTCAAATCAAGAGTTTTACCAACTTCACTTGTTTTCAGTTTTCACCATATCTATATTATTATTTTCACAGTATTTTTCAGAAGAAGGCTTCGCCTTCGAACATATTTACAGGTATGCCATTGTCATTTATTATTAAATTTATAAATAATTTATATTCATTCTTCTATCCACTTGATTACGAGCTTCCTTTTCAATCTTTTGAGATTCGATTCTTCTGCAAACAATAAAACAACATTCAATTATTTTCTGATATTGAAACAAAAATATCTTAACGATTTATACTAATTGATTTTGCAGCTTTCCTTTCAAATTTTAATTACGACGCATTAACTAAAACACAGTAAATCACGCAATAATATCTTATAAACCATAATTCTATCCTAGCATATTCCATAAGCTCCTAACAAAAATTTACTCACCTTCCGGAATTGTGATATTTCAAAAGATATTACCTACTTGCTCAGGAAGCTTATTTCTAAGCACACTATAAATAGTTTTCTTTCACCGCAGCTCATAACAACACCAAAACCAAAAACTTAGTTCCTATCAACTGTTTTGTTTCTTAAACAATCTGTACTCATTTATTTTTGTTTATAACTATCGTAGATTCAAGATCCAAGAGCATTGTAATGGTCATGTCACACAATATATCCTATTAAACTATTCTTGATTTGAATTTACAGGCTCCAAAACAAAAGACTATCAAGAAGACGACACAAGGCTGAAGAAGTTTCATGTTAAAAGTATGATACAATGAAGTGCATTTTTATCAACATGCGATTATTACAAAGCAAACAAATGATTATTTACTTTATGAAGTACAAAATGAGCCAACATACTGTTTTGATTTTGAAAGTGAATATGGACTTATCATGGGGAAACTTATCATGGTCTTGAATCTGACAAACACACCATAAAGTGAAAGAAGATTCGAAGTTGTTTACCTCTGTTACAGAGGCTCTGTATCGACTCCCAAGATTAATCTACAAAATTTGGATGAAGAATTTTTTGGTATCGATACAAACTGATAAAATTTTGCATGAGGTAAGCGATTTGGAAATCGACCAGAGGTAAGAGTCGAACGAAACGATGAAAGAAATCGTTGATTCAGATCTAGAGACTTTCCTTTCTGATTTTTTTTTTTTTTTCATTTGGCGGATGTTTCAAAGGGAACCCACTTTTTTTTGGTAATAAAAAATTATTTCCATATGTTTATATATCTCTCTTTTATGTTAAAAATGTACATAGCAAATAAAATGTAGTTTCTAATTGATTTTTGGTTTCATGGTTTTGTGGTTTGTAGTTTTTTCTTTCTTAGGGCATCTCCAACAGGCCCTTATCCCTTCAAAATTTGAGGGGTTTTCAGTTCCAACAAACCCTTAACCCCTCAATTTTTAAGGGTTTGAATAGTGAACCCTCAAATTTGAGGGTGCACTATTGAGACCCTTAAAAATTTTGTTTATTTCTTTTTAGTCCTTTTAACTTTTGTATCTTAAAATTTGTTCTATTAAGTTTAATTGTTTGCACAATAGTTCTATTATAAATATCTTATGTTTTTACATGTAATTTTATTTTATGTTTTTTGATATATATATATATATGTTGTTTTATCATATAAGGTATTTGTATTTTATTAATATTGTTTGATATATTTTTTAATTGTGTATTTTATTTTTTTTGTATAAAAGTTTTGTGATTATAATAAACTATTGCTAAGATTGTGGACTGTAGTGTAAATAAAAAAAAAATTAGAAATAAATTTAAGGGTGTATTGTTGGAGTAAGTTCCCCTCAAATCCTTATTTTGAAGGTGCACTCCCTTTAGTTCTTGAGAAATAATCTTGAATGTGTACCACATGATAAATAATCTTGAATACATGTTTATAATGTGTTGCATGAGTTAAATTTTGAAAACACTAAAGAAAGTCCTACAATTTTAATACTAAGATTAAAAGTCTGTAAAATCTTATAAATTTAAATATAATATTATAAACATTATCCTGGGGATTACATTATAGAATAAAAGCCTTCCAAGATAAATGAATAATTTAATTATTAACTAATTTCATAAATTATATTATTGGCATATGAGTTTGGAATTTATTCACTTACATATTCTATCCACATTTATATTTGCACTACATAGTGTTATATATAGTAACATGATCTGTTTACTTTTACAACAACTAATTTTAATTGATCAAATTCCAAATAAAAACAATTAATTTGTATTTACATCAAAACAATAAAATTACTTATACTTATATTCTATATATAAAAAAACACAGTAATACGGTGTACTGCGGGTCAGTCACAACCTCATACACATTATAACATCTATATAAAAATCATAAAAATAATCATTTTATTTAAAATCATAAAAATTTGTTATAAAAGAATAAATTTGTTTCATGGTAAATTACATGATAAATCCAATAACTTTTTATAATTATACAAGGTCAAAATTAATAAACAACCACAAAATAACAAATAAATATAACATAATTTTTTAATTTTAAAAATATAATTCCGCGGTACACCGCGGGTTAAAATCTAGTAATTGCTGAATTTGCAAACCTTGTTTTGCCATCAAAATGTTTTTCGATCAACACAAAAACAAAAGTAAAAAGTATATAAAAAATTGGATGGTAAAAAGTCCATGCATCTTGGGCCTTAGGTTAATGCCGATCCTGAATAAGTTTAAGTCCACCACCGACCACCCCCTCCTAATTAAATAAATAAACATCATCTAATTAGGTCGAACTTTTTATAATAATTCTAAACAATACATATCTACAGAGTGAGTCTGTGTTGTCAAAATATGTGTCTGCGTCCGATCATGGTTAGGAGAAAAACTTTTGTTTCCATTCCAGATGATCTTATTATCGAGATATTCTCGAGATTGTCTACAAAATCAATCGGTAGGTGTCGTTGCGTGTCGAAGCTATGGGCGTTCACACTTTACCGTCATGATTTCACCGAGTTTTTTCTAACCAAGTCCTTGGCTCGTCCACGTCTCTTATTTGTGGTCAGCCAACACCTTGATTGGAGCTTTTACTCAACGCCTCAGCCTCAGAATCAATATGAGAAGTCTTCTCTTGTAGTAGCCGCTACTGATTCTCATACCAACTTCTCTAAAGGCACTAACGATTACGATTGTAGCTATGCCTCTGGATTTATCTATTTTCGTAATTTTAATATGTTCATCCCAAGGGAAGATAAAGATACAAAGCGTGTGATGTGTAACCCTCTCACAGGACAGTATGTTATCTTACCTGAACTTAGAGGTATTCCGCATAACTATTGGTATAGCTATTTAGGGTTTGATCCTCTTTGCAAGGAATTTAAGGTATTGGTCATCAGTATTTATTATTATAGTGATTATATCTTAACACTGGGAATTGGGGAACTGAGGTGGAGGACGATCCAGTGTCCTTTTAAACATCTGCCTTGTAGGGAAAATATTTGCATCCATGGGGTTTTGTATTACTCAGCTCTACATGATGCGGATGTGATAGTTTGCTTTGATGTTAGGTCTGAGAAATTCAAGTACATAGGCGTAGAACGCCGTTTTGATGGATTGATAAACTACAAGGGGAAATTAGGTGGGATTAACATTAAGGTGGGGTATGCTTTTAAAGGTCCTGTTGAGTTGAGTATGTGGGTTCTAGAGGATGTCGATAAACAGGAATGGTCGAAATATGCCTACACTTTGTGGAATGAGAGTAATGTTGCTATACATAAAGGGGGTCTTTCTATATCTGGGATGACTGCTACCGGTGACATTGTTTTGTCAATGAAATATGCATCTAATCCATTTTATGTCTTCTACTTCAGTCCGGAAAGGAACACTCTCCAAAGTGTTGAAATCCAAGGTGTTCGGGCCGATCATAATTCCATAGTTTACGCCTTTGTAGACTATGTAGAAGATCTTAGTGTTAACGATGCAATGCAACTCAAGCCAAGCCTTGTAAAACTAGTCCAAAATTTCGTTCCCAAGAGGCCAAAACCACGACGACGTCGTCGGCGTACATCTCGCGACCTCTCCAAGTCACAGAACAAGGAGCAGAACATGTACGGATTATCAGCTAACCTTCTCTATCGTTATGCTGGCTTAGCTATATATATTCTTGTTTTATTTAGTTTGTTTTTTGTTTGTTTTTTGGTCTTGTTTAGCACTATCATTCGACTGGCTTATAGCTAAAATTGTCACAGATGGACATAAGATATATCAAAATGCCTAATCAATAGTCTGATTATTCATTTGTTATGATTTACAATATATTTTCCTGTGGTTTCCTCTTTGGCTCTAAATCTGTCTGATCCGATATTTTTTCTTGATTAATCGTGGGTTGCCTGATCGTGGACAAAAAAAAAAAAATGATCTTGAATTAAACAACGATCAAAAGACAAGACTCATGGAGTTTTGAAATAGGCCAAGCGTTTTATATAACTTGCAATGTGAGCATAGTTTTTATTTACATCATAGAAGGATCTTTCTGTCAGAAGTCTTAGGTGAACTGGTTCACATTTCCTTTGAACATACTTGGGTCTAAATCGGCACGATCCTTGAGAAGTTTATTCATCAGTGAATCTAGAGAACCCTGGATAACGTTATGGGGATATTTAGAGTAGAGCCGCAAGAAAGAAACCGATTAGATAGATAACTTTTTATCTAAAAAAATTATTGTGATGATAGTTTTTGTTTATGTTACATCTATGAAATGCAAAAGTTCCTGCAACCATTGAGGACTTTATGTACATAGTCACTAGTCACTACTACGAAATAAAATCTTATGTACATAGACTTTAAATGGTTAGCGCCCAGCATGAATGAGATCTAATTAGGTCGATAGAACTTTTAATTTGTATTATCTCCGTCCAATAAATAAGCAAATACAATGCTGATCATGAAGAGAGGACAATACTCATCAGATTCCATCACTATTGATCTCAAAACGAACAAGTCGACAAGGCTCCCTCAACAATGTTTGTAAACCATAGCAGGAGTTCTAACCACTGAAAACGCAGGCAAAAAGGTTAATGGCACAGTGACAAGAATGATCCTGAGGATGTGAAGGAGTTTGAATATAAATCTATGGCTTCAACTTCAATGTCAGCTTTCAATTCCAGAAATAATATCCATAGAAATGTTTGTTTCAACTTTCAAAAAAAACTACATTTTTATGTACAAATCTGAATCATTATTAGGCTAGAAAGTGTTAGTATTAGCATTAGCCTAGTGAATTTTATTTAACTCTGCATCTGAAACAGAGTCTACAACTAAAACAAGGAGGATCTCTCTGATGACAACAAGTGAAACAAAAATACAATACAAAAAGCGTTAGCCACTTAGCCATGTCACTCCGTTTGGCTTCTTATCATACAATTTTTGTTAGTATTTTTTTCTTTTTTTTTTTCGTTTTCTTTTCTTTCATTCTGGTTTTGACATGCACTAATGTTTTATCCCACATTAATTAATTTCTGGCTTCCGAACGATGTTTCTAAACCATACCAGGAGCTCTCACCACTTGAAACGTAGCCAAAAGTTTTAATGGCACAGTGACAAGAATGATTTAAGAATGTGAAGGACTTGAGTTGGAATCTATATATATGGCTTCAACTTCAATGTAAGCTTGTAATTTAACTCCACAAATATCCATAGAAATGTTTGTTTCAACTACATTTTTTATATAAAATTGAATCATTATTAGGTTAAATAGTGTTAGTATAAGCCTGTTGAAATTTATTTAACTCTGCATGTGGGACAGAGTATACGACTAAGACTAACACAGAGGAATCTCTCTGATGACAAGAAAAAAAAAAAAAAAAAAAAAGCGTTAGCCACTTAGCCATATCACTCCCTAATTATGTTACACGTTACTTGGAAGATTGAAAGCAAATTAAAGTTTTATCTACATTGTGTTTTCTTCAGATTCTTTTACTCTTCGTTATGTTATTGTTTGAAAGTACTTAATAGTATTCTTGTTTCCTTTGACATTGTTTTTACAAAATTACTAGATTGATACTGGAAATAAGAGCTGTTTATAATCGCTAATTTGTGCCAGTCTCTTGCTTTTTTCAAGCCTAAGTTTCAAACTCTTTTCGGAAAAGCGGAGAAAGAGTTTGAATCTAATCAATTCAATGGGCGGTTTCAGTTTTACAGGATGATTATCGAAATAAATAAATTTTGCAGCAGTCCTCACTTAATGATCATACAGTTTACTACTTTGTAGACCATGCATATAGAGAATCTTAGGTTTGATGTTATGAAGACAACATATGTTGCAACATCTATACGCCTACCAGAACAGAGCACATCAACATCATCTAGAGAAGATCATTAAGTGAGGACTGTTGTTCTGTTGCTCACCTAGAACAAAATCATCATACTCAAAATTTGATGTTCTGTGTTTTTTAAAGAAGATCAAAATAGTCTTGTAGATCACGTAACCAGCTAATATATACAGAGATGCTGCACTTGCTAGGCTATCAGCAAGACACTAGCTACTGAATGTATTTTTTACTTTTAATTCTAAAAAAGGCCTCAAGAGCTGAGAGTTTTACTCCCTTCTCATCCTCGTTTTTGTCCACTAAATAAAGTTCAATACAGTCTATACAGAGATGTAATAATTGCCATCAATGATGATCATAGCAATGTAAAATTTAAGTTACTCTTCCTCTAAACCAAGCGGTTCTTCTTTGACGAGTCGATGATGTTGTTTGGTAGTCAAGCAAAACAGTCATTAATATCAGAGATGGAAATTGAATCCAAAGAAATATAATTAATGACCATGTAAAGGCCGATGCTTCTTGGGCCTTAATTAGGTTAGTGCCAATCTCTGAATAAGTTCAAGTCCACCACTCCTCTCCTAATTAGATACATAAATATCATCATCTAATTAGGTCGAACTTTTATTAATAAAACTTAATCCAAAACTATACGTATCTCCTGTTCGATCGATCATGGTTAGTGGAAAAACTTTTGATTCCATTCCAGATGAGCTCATCATCGAGATATTCTCGAGATTGACTACAAAATCAATCGCTAGGTGCCGCTGCGTGTCGAAGCTGTGGAATTCATTGGCTCCAATCAGGTCAGGATTTCACCGTCATGATTTCACCGAGTTGTTTCTAACCAAGTCCTCGGCTCGTCCACGTCTCTTAATTGGGGTAGGAAAATACAGTGAGTGGGGATTTTACTCAACTCTTCAACCTCAGCCTCAGAATTCATATGAGAAGTCGTCTTCTCCCGTAGTAGCCGCCACCGAGTTTCATACCAAGTTCTCTATAGGCATAAGCGAATACAAATGTAGCTATACCTCTGGCTTGATCTATTTTCATAATATGCGCATCCCAAGGGATGATGAAGATGTAAAGCGTGTGATATGTAACCCTCTCACAGGACAGTATGTGATCTTACCTCAACTTAGAGGTGCTTCGTATAGCTACCTAGGGTTTGATCCGGTTAACAAGGAATTCAAGGTATTGTTCATGTCTAGTCATGATACAGATCATTATATTTTGACACTGGGAACTGGGGAGTTGAGGTGGCGGAAGATCCAATGTCCTTTTACACATGATTGTCTATGGGGTTTTGAGGACAGCGTTTGCATCAATGGGGTTTTGCATTACTTAGCTTATGTTTATGATACTAATGATCCTAATGGATGCTCTAAAAGGATAGTTTGCTTCGATGTTAGATCTGAGAAATTCAAGCTCGTTGACCGTTTAGCAAACGGTTATGAACGCCATTTTGATGGGATGATAAACTATAAGGGGAAATTATGTGGGCTTCATTTGGATTATGCTTATGATGGTGAATTTCTTCTTAAGTTGACTATGAGGGTTCTAGAAGATGTCGAGAAGCCTGAATGGTCCAACTATGTCTACTCTTTGTCGGCTGATCATAGTGAAGTTTTTAAGGTCAAAGAAGAGAAGCTATCCGTTGTTGGGGTGACTGCTTCAGGTGAAATTGTTTTGGCGAGGAAATCTGCGTCTGCACTGTTTGATGTTTTCTACTTTAATCCCGAAAGGAACACTCTCCAGAGTGTTGAAATCGAAGGTGAAATCGAAGGCGTTGGAGGAGCTTATTGTTATTCAAGAGTTCATGTCTTTGTAGACCATGTAGAGGATCTTAGTGTTAATGATGCAATGCAACTCAAGTCAAACCCTTTACAACTAGTAGGCGAAAATATAGTTCCCAAGAGGCCAAAACCACAACGACGTAGGCGTACATCTGCTGACCTCTCCAAGTCTTTTCAATCTGTGAAGAGCAAGGAGCCTAACAAGTACGAATTATCAGCTAACCTGCTCTTACGCTCTGCTGGCTTAGTTATTTTATATTTTGTTTCGTTTTGTTTGTTTTTCGTTTTGTTTAGCACTATCATTCTGCTGGCTTTTAGCTAAATTTGTCACATAAGATCAAAAAGGCCTAATCAATAGTCTGATTATTCATTTGTTATGATTTACAATATATTTCCCTGTGGTTTCCTCTTTGTCTCTATATCTGTTTGATCCGAAATATTTTCTTGATTAACTGTGTATGGACAAATCAAAAAGCTGATTCTAAAGAATGAAACAAAAGACAATATTTATGGAGTTTGAAATAGGACAAGCTTTTGATATCCATAAAAGGTGATATTGTCTTCTGCTAATATGGCGATCCTTCAAATAGAATCATAGATATGTTTGTTTCAAGTTTCAACTGTCAAAAAGTTTAATTTTTATGTGAATTTATATTAATCTGAATCATTACTAGGTTAGAACGTCTTAGTATAAGCATATTGAATTTTATTTAACTCTACATCTGATACAAAGTTTACGACTAAAAACAGGGGAATCTCCCTTATGACTAGTGAAAAATACAATATTACAAAAAGTGTTAGCCACCTAGGCCATAGCTGTGAAGAACAGAGACCAAAACGACATAGCTTTACAAAAAGGATTATTGGGACCACGGCCCAATACATTCCCAAAGCCCATTCCAGCTCAACGGCTACCTGTGAATCACGACAAAGAAAAGCGGAAACCAACACCTTCAGACCGTACGACGATGACGACCAAGAACCGATTTGCAGCTCTCGAATCCTGCGGTGACAATGAGTCCACGTGACAATCATCAAGTGAATAGAAGAACCTAGAACCTAGGTTAAACTCTCAGCTTCTCTTATATCCTAATATATAAAGGAACAAGATATTGTATTCTAAAATCATCGATTGTCTTAATAAAAGAAGCAGTCTTTCTCTCTTTCTGTTTTCTCTGTTTTATTCTACTGTATCAGAGCCATGGAAGGAACCATCCTATGAGGTATCAACTCTCACATCTGTCACAGTTTATCCTTTCTTCGTACCAATCTCTTCTTGGCTTTGAAGACCACCTGATGAGAAGAACCTCTATGACTACTCAACCCTGATTTTGAGAGCTGGTCCAGACACAAGTTTTAAGGCATGGCTGCTCAGAATGCTGAGAAACTAGATAAAAGCATGTCTGATTATCTTAGAGGAATCAAGGATATATGTGACCAGTTAGCCTCCATAGGAGATCCGGTTAGTGAGAAAATGAAAATCTTTGCAGCTCTAAGAGGTTTGAGTCGAGAATACGAACCTATTATCACTGTTATTGAGGATTCGATGGATCGGTTGCCTGCTCCGACCTACGATAATGTGATATCTCGTCTTACTGGCTATGATGATAGAATTCAAGGTTACTCTGTCTCCACTGAATTCTTGCCACATCTTGCATTTAACACCACCAGAACTTCAAGCTTCCGCGGTCGTGGCAATAGAGGTAGAGGCAGAGGATCGTTTTCCACTCGTGGACGTGGTTTTCATCAGCAGTTTTCATCCGCAGCTCCATCAAGGACATCTTCTATTACGAATGAGAAGCCTATCTGTCAAATCTGTAGCAAAAGGGGTCACAACGCTTTTGAGTGCTGGTACATGTTCGATGAAGAATACCAGCAACCTGCTCAACCTGCTCAACCTGCTATCAATGCTGCAGCGTTCTCTGCTCTTCACATTACTGATGTTACAGACGGCAGTAGTTGGTACCCTGACTCAGCAGCAACAGCGCATATCACGAGTTCCACTCAACGTCTGCAACAGTCCCAACCGTACCAAGGTAGTGATGTAGTAATGGCGAGTGATGGAAACTTTCTTCCGATAACGCATGTTGGCTCTGCAAACCTTCCCTCAACGTCAGGTAACATACCACTTAAAGATGTTCTAGTCTTTCCTGAAATAGCAAAGTCCTTATTGTCAGTATCTAAGTTAACTAAAGATTATCCTTGTGCTGTCACATTTGATGATATTGATGTTGTTATTAAGGACAAAGCATCACTCAAAGTTCTGACAAAGGGAAAGGAAAATAATGGGCTTTACAAGCTCGATGATCCGAAGTTTCAGGTGCTTTACTCTATAAGACAAATCAAGACAAGTGATGAGGTTTGGCACCAGAGATTAGGACATCCTAATAATCAAGTTCTTCAGTTTCTCTCAGCTAGAAAGGCAATTCAAGTAAATAAAAGTACCAGCAATGTGTGTGAATCATGTCAGCTTGGGAAGAGTTCAAGGTTGCCTTTTAGTTCTTCTACTTTTATTGCTTCAAGACCTCTAGAGAGAGTGCATTGTGATCTCTGGGGTCCTTCTCCTGTTTCTTCTATTCAAGGATTCAGATTTTATGCAGTATTTATTGATAATTATTCAAGATATTGTTGGCTTTATCCTTTAAAGAGAAAATCTGATTTCTGTTCCACCTTCATTAACTATCAATGTCTGGTTGAGAATCTGCTGCAAACAAAAATAGGCACTTTTCAGTCAGATGGTGGGGGAGAATTCACAAGTCAAAGGTTTCTTACACATCTGAAAGAAGCAGGTATACAACACTTCTTATCTTGCCCACACACACCTCAACAGAACGGTATAGCTGAGAGAAAACATAGACAGTTAACTGAGATGGCTCTTACCTTGATGTTTCAAAGTGCTACTCCTCAAAGCTACTGGGTAGAAGCCTTCTTCACATCAAATTTTCTCTCCAATCTTCTTCCCAACAGCTCTCTGAATGGAAACATCAGTCCGTATGAGGCACTCTTCAGCAAACCACCAGAATACTCTGCTTTACGAACATTCGGTTGTGCTTGCTATCCCACTCTGAGACCTTATGCACAAAACAAGTTTGACCCTCGCTCACTTAAATGTGTTTTTCTTGGTTACAATGAAAAATTTAAGGGATATCGTTGTTTATATCCTCCCACTGGTCGTGTGTATTTGAGTCGTCATGTAATTTTTGATGAACTGAGCTTCCCGTTTACAACCTCATACGCATATCTGCAACAGTCAGCACCTACTCCTCTGTATACAGCCTGGCTCAAGCAGTTGTCGTGCAATGAGGTCGTCAGTCCTATCAATGAATCTAACACCACCACCTCTGCAATACCTACTCTTACAGAGATAACTCCAGTAGCTCCGTCTGTGCCAGCGAACGAACCTGCAACAACTATCACTACTGAAGACAGGGTTGATCAGCCACTTGGAGCTGATGATGAGAGTTCTGGGTGTACGGCAAGCTTAGAACTTGTTCCTATAGGCAACAGCTCCCACTCATCAGCTCCAATAGTGGAAAATTCAACAGAACCTGCAGTCGTCGTCACACAAAGCACAGAAACCACTGTAGCTTCTCTTACAACCTCAACACATCCCATGGAAACTCGCTCTAAAGCAGGAATATCCAAGCCAAACCCTCGGTATGCCCTTCTCACACAAAAGGTCTCTTATCCTAAACCTACAACAGTAACTGAGGCTTTAAAAGATCCTAATTGGACAGCAGCAATGGGTGAGGAAATGGGAAATTGCAAAGAAGCAAACACCTTCTCCCTTGTTTCTCAAACCCCAGACATGCATGTTTTAGGATCTAAATGGGTATTTCGAGTCAAACTTAACGCAGGTGGATCCTTGGATAAGTACAGAGCAAGATTGGTGGCTCAGGGTTTCAAGCAAGAGGAAGGTATTAACTACCTTGAGACCTACAGTCCAGTAGTTCGAACAGCAACAGTTAGAGCTGTTCTTCATTTTGCCACAATAAGAAACTGGGAAATCAAACAGATGGATGTAAAAAATGCCTTTTTACATGGTGATCTCACTGAAACAGTTTACATGAAGCAACCTGCAGGATTTGTGGATGCAAACTATCCTGATCATGTTTGTTTACTACACAAGTCCCTTTATGGACTTAAACAATCTCCAAGGGCCTGGTTTGACAAATTTAGCAATTTCTTGCTTGATTTTGGCTTTACCTGCAGTCTGCGAGATCCTTCTCTGTTCGTCTGCTTCAAAGGGAACAACATCATCATTCTTCTCCTCTATGTTGATGATATGGCCATCACAGGAAATTCTTCTGAGCTACTACAGGATCTTCTCGAACAGCTAAACAAACAATTTCGAATGAAAGATCTTGGCAAGCTGCATTACTTTCTTGGTATTCAAATCCAATATCACGAAGGTGGAATGTTTCTATCTCAACAAAAATATGGAGAGGATCTGTTAGCTGTAGCCGGTATGTCAACATGTGCTTCAGTTGCAACACCTCTCCCACAGCAGTTAAAACGAAAGTTACCACAATCCGGTAACTCTGCTCCACCCTCTCACTCTACTCTGTTTGCTAATCCTAAGTATTTTCGTAGCTTGGCAGGTTGATTGCAGTATCTAACTCTAACAAGACCAGACCTGCAATTCTCTGTCAACTACGTCTGTCAAAAAATGCATGAGCCTACAGTCTCTGACTTCAACCTTCTCAAATGCATTCTTCGCTATATCAGAGGGACATCAACCATGGGGATTTCTTTTGACAGATATTCGGATTCCAAACTCACTGCTTATAGTGACAGCGACTATGCAGGATGTGAAAAGTCCAGTCGCTCAACAGGCGGATTCTGCACCTTCCTTGGTCGAAATATGATCTCATGGTCATCTAGAAAACAAGACACTGTCTCCAAAAGCTCAACAGAAGCTGAATACCGGGCAATGTCTGAAACCACTTCTGAAATCACCTGGTTCGTACATTTGCTTCAAGATCTTGGGATGCAAACAACCGCTACTCCAGAACTCTTTTGCGACAATCTCTCCGCAGTCTATCTCACAGCTAATCCAAGCTTTCACTCTCATACTAAACACTTTGCAACTCATTACCACTACGTTCGGGAACAAGTTGCATTCGGTAATATCATCGTCAATCATATCTCTGCAGATTTTCAGATAGCAGATATATTTACCAAATCGCTCCCACAACGGCCTTTCGAGCTTCTTAGGCTCAAACTTGGCGTCGGCTTGCCACCTACTCCAAGTTTGCGGGGGAGTGTGAAGAACAGAGACCAAAACGACGTAGCTTTACAAAAAGGATTATTGGGACCACGGCCCAATACATTCCCAAAGCCCATTCCAGCTCAACGGCTACCTGTGAATCACGACAAAGAAAAGCGGAAACCAACACCTTCAGACCGTACGACGATGACGACCAAGAACCGATTTGCAGCTCTCGAATCCTGCGGTGACAATGAGTCCACGTGACAATCATCAAGTGAATAGAAGAACCTAGAACCTAGGTTAAACTCTCAGCTTCTCTTATATCCTAATATATAAAGGAACAAGATATTGTATTCTAAAATCATGGATTGTCTTAATAAAAGAAGCAGTCTTTCTCTCTTCTCTGTTTTCTCTGTTTCATATATATCACTCTGTTTGGCTTACCTTACAATCTTTTTTTTTTTTTTTTTTTTTCTGGTTTTGACTTACATGCCCTAATTGTGTTACACGTTACTTGGAAATCTGAAGCAAGTGAATGTTTTGTCGACATTGTGTTTTCATAAAATCGCCTAGCTCAAGATTTTTGATTTTTCTTTCAGGACTTAAGACCTTAATTAGCAGTATAACTTGGAGCTATAACAATATCATAGAACATTCTTGCTTCTCCAACTATTAGAATCTTGATCTCTCGGATCTAAAGATGAACGAAACAAACCGAAAACGTAATGCCCACGAATATTTATAACAAAACTTGGTTAGAAGATTCCAAACGATTCACTATCTTGAGAGAAAACATATTCCAAGACTCTTACATCATTGACTCATTGTGAGAGAGACCGCATGCAAATCATCAATAATCAAAAATACCAACTTATTCTTATCTACTCTGTTTCTTAACAGAACAACTACAAGTCTACAACGTAGGCGGTAGGCCGTAGCATGACGTCCATAGCAGGACCACCATTGTCATTCTTCACAATTGTATCCTCTTAGCTAATTCCACTCTTTATCAAGAAGTGAAACATACAAATTGACTACCACATCAAATGTACCTAGAAAATAAAAGAACGCCACAGTTTCGTGAAACCACAACAAGTTTCGAACTTGGAAGACACGTGATGGTACGTTTAGGTCAAATCGATTTGTTTTACTCAGTCTGAACTAAATGAACCGAGTTAAAACAGAATAACAAAGGTTACTGATTGGTTTATGACTTTAAACCGAAACTAAACTGATGTTTGCCCTAGGGGATGTTTTGTACTCTCTCTCTCCATCAGATAACCAAGTAAAACACAATGATCATGAAAAGAGGAGAAAATTCAGATTCCATCCCAACTGATCTCATTAATTATCGGAACTGATGTTTTCTGCGTTACCACTGGTTTGATCTATTTTTCTAGCGTGCGGATTTCAAAGAAGGAGGATGAGGATGCAGTGCCTGTCTTATGTAACCGTATCACCCGAGAGTACACCATCTTACCTTTCTTGATGAGGTACAAAACTTTTTTAGGGTATGATCCGAGATTGACAAGCAATTCACGGCATTGTTCATTACCTATCCATGGTGTTCTGATCTTCATGAAATTCTGACAGTAGGAACTGTAAAAAAGGGATGGAGGAAGATCCATTGTCCCTTTAACCATTATCCTTCTTCTCAAGCTAAGGGAATATAACTGCATCAATGGGGTTTTGTATCACTTCGCTGTCAAAATTGTTCAAACTTCCGATGGTGGTGGTGATGAAAAAGTGTGAGGATGTGATTGTTTGTTTTGATGTTAGGTCTGAGAATTCAAATTTATTGATGTAAAGTTCCTTTGTGGTCGCGATCAAGTACATGACATTTATAAATTGCTTTGGATAAACTATAAGGGTAATTTAGGTGTCGACTTTTTTGTTGGCTAATCTGATTATTCTATGCTACTTTGGCCGTGATTATTCTATGCTATTTCTGCTTAGCGTTTTTTTTTTTCCTTTCTCTAGTAATGTTTATAAGTTTTTTAAGACCTCTCTATTGTATTCTTGTTTGCTTTGATTTTTTCTTAGCGCAATCAACTAGAAAATAATCTCACATGGAAAAAATTAGCTCAAGCTGGCAGTAACATATGTTTCAAGGAAAGATGCACCGTGCCAATCTCTTACTTGAACCTGCCTTAATTTTTTTCAAACTCTTGTCACTGAAGCCGAGGAAGAGTTTAGATTTAATCATCCTGAAGATACTTTTCTCTCTGTTCTGTTACTTCTCACACTCCAGATCAGAACGTTAAACCACTCTTCTTGATGCTAAACCAAGCATATACGCTCCTCTTTGAATGGACACATTTACATTTTACTATATGAACACAATGTTGTTTGAACATTACCAATTTTACTATATGAACACAAATATGAGAGGAGAGTTGTTTTCAGTCCCATCTCAATATTTTTTTTAGACCCTAGGTGAAATGAATTTGTTTGACTCTATCACAATAAAAATGTTTTTTTTTTCTGGACCCCTTTTGTTCAAGGGTTTTTTCTGAATTTTGGAGTGAACCTAGTTGTTCAAATCAAGGGTTTTACCAAACTCACTTGTTTTCAGTTTTCACCATATAATTGCTGAATTTGCAAACCTTGTTTTGCCATCAAAATATTTTTCGATCAACACAAAAATAAAACTAAAAAGTATATTAAAAAATTGGATGGTTAAAAGTAGGCCTGTAAACGAAGCAGATATCCGGTTTTTTTTGGATATTCGTATCCATATCCGTATCCGTATCCGTTTTATCCGTAATTTGTTATCCGTATTCGTATCCGAAAATTTCGGATATCCGTTATCCAGATATCCGTTAATTATTCGATTATTCGCGAATATCTGCGGATATCCGTAAAAAAATATTTTTTAAAAACATACGTATTTTAGACTAAAATACAGCGTATTTGTATAACATACCACGTATTTTGGATAAAAAATACCGGATATCCGAATATAAATACCGGATATCCGTGAAAAAATGAATATTCGTTTTAAAATTTAGTATTATTCGTATCCGTATCCGAATATAATACATGATATCCGGGAAAAACGGATATCCGTTATTCGTTTTAAAATTTAGCACTATCCGTATTCGTATCCGTATCCGTTTTATCCGCTATTTCACTATCCGTATTCGTATCCGTTTGGCCGGATCTCCGTTTTTTTCGGAGCGGATTCGGATACGAATACGGATATCCGCGAATAACGGATAATAATCTCAGGCCTAGTTAAAAGTCCATGTCCATGCATCTTGGGCCTTAGGTTAATGCCGATCCTGAATAGGTTCAAGTCCACCACCCCCTCTTAATTAGATAAATAAACATCATCTAATTAGGTCGAACTTTTTATAATAATCCTCAACGATACATATCTATAGAGCGAGTCTGTGCGACTTGTATTGTCAAAATATGTTTCTGCGTCCGACCATGGTTAGGAGAAAAACTTTTGATTTCATTCCAGATGATCTCGTTCTCGAGATACTCTCGAGATTGTCTACAAAATCAATCGGTAGGTGTCGTTGCGTGTCGAAGCTATGGGCGTTCACACTTTACCGTCCTGATTTCACCGAGTTGTTTATAAATTATAACCAAGTCCTCGGCTCGTCCACGTCTCTTATTTGTGGTCAGCCAACACCTTGATTGGAGTTTTTACTCAACGCCTCAGCCTCAGAATCAATATGAGAAGTCTTCTCTTGTAGTAGCCGCCACTGAATTTCATACCAACTTCTTTAAAGGCACAAGCGATTACGATTGTAGCTATGCCTCTGGATTTATCTATTTTCGTAATTTTCGTAATATATTCATCCCAAGGGAAGATGAAGATGCAAAGCGTGTGATTTGTAACCCTCTCACAGGACATTATGTTATCTTACCTGAACTACCTGAACTTAGAGGTATTTCAAGGAATAGCTATTTAGGGTTTGATCCTCTTTACAAGGAATTTAAGGTATTGGTCATTAGTGTTTCTTATTTAAGTCATTATATCTTAACACTGGGAACTGAGGAACTGAGGTGGAGGACGATCCAGTGTCCTTTTGAACATCTCCCTTGTAGGGAAAATATTTGCATCCATGGGGTTTTGTATTACTCAGCTCGAGTTGATCAAGTTGATCAAGTTGATTTTGATGATGTTGATTATGATGATGTGATAGTTTGCTTTGATGTTAGGTATGAGAAATTCAAGTACATAGGCGTAGAATGCGGTTTTGATGGATTGATAAACTATAAGGGGAAATTAGGTGGGATTAACATTATGAAGAGGTTGGCTCCTAATGGTGGATTTCTTGTTGAGTTGAGTTTGTGGGTTCTAGAGGATGTTGATAAACAGGAATGGTCGAAATATGTCTACACTTTGTGCGATGAGAGAATTGTTGCTATACATAAAGGGGATCTTTCTGTTTCTGGGATGACTGTTACCGGTGACATTGTTTTGTCAATGAAATATGCATCTAATCCATTTTATGTCTTCTACTTCTGTCCGGAAAGGAACACTCTCCAAAGTGTTGAAATCCAAGGTGTTCGGGCGGATCATAATTCCATAGTTTATGCCTTTGTAGACTATGTAGAGGATCTTAGTGTTAAGGATGCAATGCAACTCAAGCCAAGCCTTGTAAAACTAGTCCAAAATTTTGTTCCCAAGAGGCCAAAACCACGTCGTCGGCGTACATCTCGCGACCTCTCCATGTCACAGAACAAGGAGCAGAACATGTACGGGTTATCAGCTAACCTTCTCTATCGTTATGTTGGCTTAGCTATATATATTCTTGTTTTATTTAGTTTGTTTTTTGTTTTTTTTTTGTCTTGTTTAGCACTATCATTCGACTGGCTTATAGCTAAAATTGTCACATTATGGACATCAGATATATCAAAATGCCTAATCAATAGTCTGGTTATTCATTTGTTATGATTTACAATATCTTTTCCTGTGGTTTCCTCTTTGGCTATAAATCTGTCTGATCCGATATTTTTTCTTGATTAATCGTGGGTTGCCTGATCGTGGACAAATAAAAAAATGATCCTGAATTTAACAACGATCAAAAGACAAGACTCATGGAGTTTTGAAATAGTTTTATATAACTTGCAATGCGAGCATAGTTTTTATTTACACCATAGAAGGATCTTTCTGTCAGAAGTCTTAGGTGAACTGGTTCACATTTCCTTTGAACATACTTGGGTCTAAATCGGCCGCACGATCCTTGAGAAGTTTATTCATCAGGGAATTAAGAGAACCCTGGATAACGTTATGGAAGATATGGAATTGTGATGATAGTTTTCGTCGATGTTACATCTATGAAATGCAAAACTTCCAGCAACCATTGTTACATAGTCACTACTACGAAATAAAATCTTATGTACATAGACTTTAAATGGTTAAAGCCCATGCTTCTTGAGCCTAGGTTAGCGCCCACCATGAATGAGATCTAATTAGGTCGATCGAACTTTAAATTTGTATTATCCGTCCGATAATTAAGCAAATAAAACGATGATCATGAAGAGAGGACAATACTCGTCAGATTCCATCACTATTGATCTCAAAACGAACAAGTCGACAAAATTCCCCCAACAAAGTTTGTAAACCATAGCAGGAGTTTCTAACCACTGAAAACGCAGGCAAAAAGGTTAATGGCACAGTGACAAAGACATTGACAAGAATGATACGAGGATGTGAAGGAGTTGGAATCTATATCTATGGCTTCAACTCCATAAATATCCATAGAAATGTTTGTTTCAACTCTCAAAAAAAAAAAAAAAAACTTTTATGTGAATTTATAGATTCAGTGATAGTTTTATTATGAATCTGAATCATTACTAGGTTAACAAGTATTAGTATAAGCATATTGAATTTTATTTGACTCTGCATCTAAAACAGAGTCTGCGACTCAAACAGAGGAATCTCTCTGATGACAAGAAAAAACAAACAAACAACAAGTGGTAGCCCTAACTCTGGCTGTGTTACACGTTATGTAGCTCCTTTGAGAAGCTTCTTCAGGGCGAGACTATGTAAAAGCAGAACCGAAAGAAAGAAATCAAATTTGATATAAACCTGTGATATGTGAACATCTGAACATTTAACAAAACATCTAAACCTGTGATATGTGAATATATAAATTACTCAAACTAATTCGTATATGGTTAGAACTGGAAATTTTTTAATTTCTCCTTGTTGTCCGCCCATGAAGGATTACAAACCATTCACACACGAGAGAACATATGAATAAAACAATTATAGGATAGGACAGACCTCTTCAATATTCTAGTTCTTCAACCAATAAAAAATATTTGACAAATAATAGCCATCATACTAATTCAATCATTCCACGTTAGTATTTCAGTTCCACATTTATTCAAAAAATAAAATAAAAAAAAATGATAACATGTTAGGAACCTTCGGATGAGTTAAATGATGGGGTCAAAGTTTGGCTGGTTATACATGATACATCAGGTTCTTCCAATAGGCTTTTCCAGAGCCATGTGGTGTTTGCTGAAGCAACCAAAGAGTCTGAAGCATTTTGAGGATGTGCCAGAAGAATGTTATATCCCCTCTCCATCTCTTGGTTATGAGAGCACGTTGCATCGTCACGACAGATGAACATTATATTAGCCGGAGGTGGATTATCATACCTCCAAAACATCACATCGTGATAAAGACGCCTCCTAACTTCTCCTCTTTCAGGACCTAAAGAGGTGAAACAAAAGCTCGCATGGTTAGATCATGTCGAATTCTTTGTAAAACCAAAAAAAAAAAAAAAAAAAAAAAACAGCCATTTGAATCTGAACATCAATGTCTAAATTCTACTATACATGTCAGAGAGATAGAAGATTAACCAAAGTTGATGTGATTAAGAGTGATTCCAGTCGAAGAGAGAGCTTGCTTGACAAAAGGAGGGATGTGATTCATGTTGCCAAAGGCAAATATGGAGACTTGACCACGATAGTTCAGCTTATGAAGGGCCGAGATTATTTTCTGAGCGACCCCCTCAGGTTTACAACCTTTGGGTATTGGACAATTGTCAATATCCCACCAAACTGACGTTTTAGCCTGCACGTAGTGAGCCTTCGCCGCTTTGTTTTTCACCATAGCGTATTATTGAAGGCTTTGATGAACATAAAAAAAAAACAATAAAAGGTGAATAAATTTAAAATTGGGAAAAGAAATTGCAGCTAGGTTTGTAATCTATGACACAAATCTTATGGTAACATCTCCAATCAAACAAGTCAAGTTCATTATCAAATCTAAAACGAGAGAGAGAGAGAGAAGCGTAGAAGATGGAGCTAACATACTAACGTACAACCTTCGGGGAACAGATTTGATATATAATATTTGAAATAAGATACATACGAGACTGATCAATTCAACAGAATCATGGAGATATCAGAGGGACGAGATTATACCTTTCCACCGTAACAGTCTAAGGATTTAGGTTTTTTTTAAAAGGGTTTTCTTAGGGTTATATGTATTCTTCTTAGTGCAACGTGAATTTTCTGTTCCGGTGACTTGTTGTGGGTGAAGTCAAGCCCAGCCCGGCCCTACTTAGACGCAATTCATAAAATGGTTTCAACATGTAACGCTAATAAAAAATCAGCTTATTGTATTTTTCTTAACCTTGTCTCAGACGAACCAAACCGATCTCGTTTTCCTCTCCAAACCGATGCAACATTTGTTTAATCAAAAAAAAAAAAAAAAAAAAAAAATCTACCAATCAAAACAGAGATTTTCCGACCAAGAAGAAAAACAATTAACTTTTTTGATAATTTATTTAGACTTAAACGGCGAAGCCCTAAATGTCTAAAACCTATAAATACATATTAGTAGAGTCTACGATGAATTGATTCAGCAAATAAAACGATGATGAATACTGGAAGAGAGAATCCAGTTTACATCCCAATTGATCTCATTCCCGAGATACTATCGAGACTGCCAGCAAAATCAGTAGGGAGGTTTCGTTGCGTGTCGAAGCAGTGGGAATCCATACTCAACCGTCAAGACTTCACCGAGTTGTTCTTCACCAGGTCGTCGGCTCGTCCACGTCTCTTATTAGTCCTCCAACGATCCAACGGTGAGCTGCTCTTCTTCTCGGCGCCTCAGCCTCAGAATCCATATGAAAAGTCTCTTGTTGTCACTGCTGATTATCATATGAAGCTCCGTGGAAAGATAATGAGTGACTTCGAGATGTGTAGCTATGCCTCTGGTTTGATATATGTAAATGATTTTGTGATCTCAGAGGATCCAGCTGTGTGTGTGAATAGGTTTCCCATGGGTGTGATATGTAACCTTAGCAAGGGCCAGTTTGTTACCTTACCTTATCTATGCGGCTACAGACACTCGACAAGCTTTTTTGGGTTTGACCCGATTGACAAGCAATTCAAGGTAGTGGGCGAAGCTTATCCAACTTTTGGAGATGAAAGAGACAAACATAAAATTCTGACATTAAAAACCGGAAAACTGAGGTGGAGGGGAAATAACCATTGTCCCACATACTATAAATTTACGTGTGATGGGATATGCATCAATGGGGTGTTGTACTACTTGGCTGACGCAGAGGGTTGTGAATTTTCTGATTTAATAGTTTGCTTTGATATTAAGTCTGAGAAATTTAAGCTTATTGAGGTGGAATGTTTTAAAGAACAGTGTGCTACTAGATTGATCAACTACAAGGGCAAATTAGGTGGGATTGGTTTATCGTATGATGACACTAATGCTATTGTGTTGAGTATGTTGGTTTTAGAGGATGTCAAGAAAGAGGAATGGTCGAAATATGTCTATACTTTGCCTATGCATGAAGTAGGTCTCTACAATGTCTTTGTGGTTGGGATGAATGCTAGAGGTGAAATTGTTTTGGCGGAGAAGTTTACATCAAAACCTTTTTATGTTTTCTACTTTAATCCGGAAAGGAACACTCTCCAAAGTGTCGAAATCCAAGGTGTTGGAGCTAACGGAGAAGCATTTGAAACTGACTGTAAAGTTTACGCCTTTGTAGACCATGTAGAGGATATAAGTGTTAAAACTCAATTCCAGCATTACAAAGGGGATGAGGATGAGGATGAGGATGAGGATGAGGATGAGGATGAGGATGAAGAGGGATATCAAGACGGATATGAATATGGATATGATGAATTTGGATATGAAGAGGGATATGAATGTGAATATGAAGATGGATATGTAGAGGGATATAATATGGATATGAAGACGGATATGTAGAGGGATATGAATTTGGATATGTAGAGGGATATGTATACGGATATGATGAATATGGATATGAAGAGGGATATGAATATGGATATGAAAAGGGATATCAAGAGGGATATCAAGACGGATATGAAGACGATGAAAAAGAAGAAGAAGAAGAGTTAGAGAGGCCTGTGGAGAGCTGAATTGTATATAACCTTTTTCGACTGTTTTTGATTAAGTTCCCATATTATATATACTGCAATCAAAGCAAGATTTGGCTCCACTCTTTGAGTTCACAATCAACCAGTTTCGATCCCATGGGAATCCTAAGCAACCAAACCCCAAACACAACTTAGCTTTTCTACTTTTCCCCCAACAAATCACACAACAATGATAACCGCTTATATTCAAATAAACGCACACAAAATGACAAATTTCATCATCAAATTATTTTATTCATGACTTTAAAACTTTATTCTTCGCTATGTTATTGTTAGCAATCGATCTTCGGATGAGAGAATTAACATGATGGGGTGGTCATAGTTTGGCTGGTTATATATCAGGTTCTTCCAATATGCTTTTCCAGAGCCATGTGGTCTTTGCTGAAGCAACCCAAGAGTCTGAAGCATGTTGATGTTGAGAATGTGCCAGAAGAATGTTATATCCCATCAGTTCATCTTGAGATCTTATTTTGTCACGAGTGATGAACACTAGATTACTAATTGTCCACAAAAAAAAAACACACCGTGGCAAATATGCCTGCTAGTATCTCGATTATGTCTTTGAAAAAAACAAAAATTGGTACGTTAAAATCTCTAGATCTTATTGTTGATAATGTGATAGGTCAAAGTTTTGATAATGGGTCTAAAACGAAAGAAAAACATCAAGGGATTCAAAAGAGATTGCTTGATGTTAACTCAAAAGTATTAGTTGTGTAAGTGATATGACTGATTCTTGTGTGAAAAGCTATTATTTTTTGGGAGCATTGTACCATATATATATGTATTATTTCTCTAACTGTAGAAAATAATGGAATATTTTGCTTGATCATGTTCCTTACATGACTATAAGAAATCTTTTTCTAATACCCGATGGGAAAATCAATTAAAAAGTGATAAAGCTATTAGGTTTCGAGCTCCTCAACTGAGAGGAATATATCTATATGAGTCATGTGATACCATAGCAGAGAGTGAAGCCGAAAGATAGTGATTTCAGTTGAGAATTTTGAGTTTTTACTTAGTATATGAAATTTTGTTTTTTATGAACAAGGTAAGCATCAATATGCATTGATAGTGCTACAAAAAAAAAAAATAGAAGGTATAATGTTATACTTTGAAGTATATGATAAGTATACAATTATAAGTGAACGGTTAGAACAAGATAAGAGAGAGAGAGAGAGATTCACAATTATATACTTAAGCTGCAAGTTTCTTGGATCAAGTTGCTGCTTCAGCAGGAGACGACAGTTTTCCAAGGACCACAATGGAATCACCAATTTCAATTGTTTTTCCAATTCCATCGCCGAGTCGATCTTTCCAAACCATGTTCTGCCCAAAGTATATCTGCATATCATTTTCATATCTATCATTCAAAACCCTCATATTCATTTTGTTATTATGATGATAAAACGGACCACGGTCTTCACCTTTCCCTGTGGTTTCCTCTTTGGCTGTAAAACTTTGTCTGACCTGAAATTTCTCAAAGTCTCAATCGGCTCTTGACCTCCAATCCCAGTTTCTTGACTAATGGTAGGTACCTGATCATGGACAAATTAAAAAGCTTATCCTTTAAGAGAACAAAACAAAAGATTCATGGAGTTTTGAACTACGTCAAGGTTTTGATATACCTTGCAACGGGAGCATAATTTAACACCGTGAAAGGTGAAATCATTTATAAGGATCTCTGTCCATAAGTCTTCAGCAAATGGTTCACATCCATCAACAAAGATGCTGTAATTAGCATTGCCAAGTGAGAGCTATCAAGAAGTGTTGTTACAACAAAGCAATAAAAACACTGAGGACTTTCTTTTGAACCTACTTGGGTCTAAATCGGTTGATCGGTACAGGTTCCTTGAGAAGCTTATTCAGGGAATCAAGCGAACCCTGGAAATAGCACGAGAGACTATGTAAAAGCAGAACCGAAAGAAAGAAATCGAATTTGATCCACAGACCTGTGATGCGAGCAAGAATGGATACATATCTGAGAACTTCGCAATGTGACCTGGAGCATAATTTGGATCCACAGGCCTAGTCTCAGAGGCTGCAATAAAACAGCAAACATGTGAGTCATGATTAAACATGCCAAAATGTTTCAAAGGAGTCAAGCTGTAAGATTAACTAATTAAAACAGGAAAAAAAGTTTATGAAACCTAAATTAAAACGAACAAGTCGACAAGGCTTGCCAACAAAATTTGTAAACCACTGAGATGCTTCTTCTCCTTCATCTAGTGCGGAGCCAGACCACTCCCAAACTGAGACACCGTCTGCTATTTTGTCGGGTTTAGCTAGGGAGACCTTAAGGGCATCCATACCAGGAGCTCTAACCACTGCAAAAACACAGCCAAAAGATGAGAAACAAAAAAAAGACAAAAGAAAAGTCAGTTAAAGACGAAGACAAAAACAAAATCTGACCCATGTTAGAGTTCTTGTCGGGCTCGCAATCCTCTGCAAAGGCATGCTTAGGCATTTCTACTTCAATCAAAGCAAGCTTTGGTTCCACTCTTTGAGTCAATCCTCTTCCTTTATCGTTCACAATCAACCAGTTCCGATCCCATAGGAATCCTAAGCAACCAAACCCCAAACACAACTTAGCTTTTCTACTTTTCCCCACCCAACAAATCACACAACAATGACAAAAGCTTATATTCAAGTCATTCACATTCCAAGTCTTGAAAACACTTTTAGAGCATCATTACAGGACAGCACAAAAATCAAAAATTCCCCCACTTGAAGAACATCCAGAGTCACACCTCAAAGACTACTTAGAACACTCACAAGTTTCATTAACTATATCAAGAACCCATCAACAAGAGCTCACAACAACATCTGAAACTGAAGCAAACAAGCAGAGTCACTGATTCATCATGAGCCCTTATAAAACAGACTACGGGAAGATATCGTTCAATAACTTAAAACCCAAATGAAGAAATAGCTCAAATATGAAACCCAAAAAGGAAAAATCGAAATTGAAACAAAAAAAAAAAAAAAAAAAAAAAAAAAGTATGATTTTCTAAAAAGGGAAAAAAATTTCTTGGCAAAGGAAGAAGATACTAGTTTATGTTTTGTACCAGTGGGAGTGAGAGCAGCCTGAGATAAAGAAATCCCTCTACATGATTTGATCGGATAAACGAACAGAGAAGATACTCTTGCGGCCACTTCACTCGCCGGCGACAAAGCGTTCTCCATCTCTTGTTTTCTCTTTTGCATTCTCCACCTTCCGACGAACATATCTTACATTTACCAGAAATTCATTTATGACCCCAAATTTCTTACGTCCTTTGACTAAAGTCTCAAACTTTGGTTTTTAACAAAACTTTCCATTTAAAATCTAACCTTTTTCATACTCCGTTGAAAGTTTAAAACTTTCCGTTGGAGTAATATTTACAATAGTAAAAATGACCAAAAGAAAAAATTCATCTTTAGCTCTTTATGAATACTTTAAAAATCATCTATAAAAATGAAATCCAAACTATAAATTGAAGTTGCAAGTTAATCTCAGCTGTTGATGTTGAGATTCACACTAGTCACTAGCAAAGATATCTTTCTTTTTTTTTATTGAAGGGCTTGAGAGAGAGTGAGATATCTTAGTAGTAATAATATCACGCATATGATACTAACTATGGTTGTACATCTTACCGAAGATGGGGTCAAAGTTTGGCTGGTTATATATTTGGTTCTTCCAAGATGCTTTTCTAGAGCCATGTCGTCTTTGCTGAATCAACCAAAGAGTGTGAAGGATGTTGAGATCTTATTAATGTCTCTGCAGTTCTAAAATTATTTTTAATGCATATATTTGATGTGGTTGCATATATCTTTTAGGGGGTCATCTAGAAGCTTTGGTAATCCTCTTCCTTTGTCGTTCATTTTTTTAAAGAACGAGTAAAAATGACCCAAAAGAAGTCTTTTTCAGGATAAAACAAAATTTTCATCTTTAGCTCTTTATGAATACTTTTACTTGAGTGTTGGTTAACACAAGAAGAAATCATCTAATAGAAAACAAAAAAAAAAAAAAAGTGAGAATTATTAATTTAGGCTGCAGAAGTTAATCTCAGCTGCTGCTGTTGAGATTCACCAGTCATTGGATCGTTTGTGTTTTGGCTCTCCAATGGCATGTACTGAGACATAATCGCCATGATTTCGGAATCCATATAAGACTGCATTTTGGATTTTAACACACAAACATATGAAATAATTATCATCATTAGAGTTTAAGTTTAAGAGATATTCATGATGATGATTAACAAAGGGAAACAAAATTGTGAAAAACATTACCCTGAGACGATACTTGTAGAATACGTAACCCCCTACACAAATGCTTGCAACCGCAGCTAGAATCACAAACGTCAAGAACCACCCAATTCTTGATCCGCTTCTCTCTGCGAGAAATAAAAAAATACAAGAAATGATGAGATATGAGTCTTGGATAGTTACAAAAGAATCTGACAAAGTTAAAGATCTTTTATTGTTTGTTTTTCGACACTTACCGATGCAAGTGTCTTGTTCTTTCATGTAGAGACGATTGCCAGAGCATTTGCATTCAAAGCTTCCCCAATTGTTCTTACACTTGCATCCATCACATTGACAAGCTGATTGCTCCTTACATTCATCGATGTCTATAGTACAGATATAACAAGACTAATCAGTTTAAGAAAACATGATGAGAGGTTTTGAAATCTAGAAGAAATAAAAGTTTTTACCTTCACATTTAAGACCATCTCCTTTAAAGCCTTGAGGGCAACGACATCCTGATGCCTCCGAGTTCTGAACTCAACAGTTAGAGAATATTTGTTAAAACTTGATGGCATTATTACTGAAAAAAAGACAAAAAAAAAAAAAAAAAAAAGTAAAGTCACTTAACCGAACAAGCAGAGTAAGTTAAGCCCTTTTTGGTTTCAGACCAGCAGCCTCCTTGATTTATTGAGCATCTCGCAGGACCATAAGCTGTTATAACATTCAACCAAAGACGACTTCTTTATCAAAGCAGAACACAAAAATGTTTAATAAATGAAAGTTTTCTACAAGATATCGATGTCGGAGTGATCAAGAACATACGTTCACATGATGTATAGCCATCTCCTTTATACTGCACACCATTCACAACAGGGCATTCACAGACTCTTCCTCTAAATGTGTCCTGACATAATCCAAACTCATGTGTAAAATTTACCAAAACATTAATGAAAAAAGTAGTCTCTAAAAATTCATCGGTTTTAATCAAGTACCTTGCAAGCTGTTACATTAGACTTCTTGTCTTGCCAACACCCTCCATTTGCTTCAAGACATTCGTTTGTTTCGATATCTGTTTCAACAATGTAAAGAAAGATTTATTTAGTTCATTCTATCACCACGAGAAGATCAGCTTAATTACTAGGGAATTGGTTGTAACCTCCACTTAGACAAATCCCTGGTTCAGTTCTTTCCTTAAATCCTGAACATATAGCCTTTAGTACTGCATTCCTCTCGAGTTTACCTGAGCAATGAATAATATTATAAGCTTAAGCATACTTAACTATTCGGTAACAGATTTAGTTCTAGTGTCTAAACAAACATGTTACAATGAGAAGGAAAGAAACAAACCGCGGTATTGAGCATTGTTAATGATCAATGTTGGCAAGATTGTTACATCCCCGCGGTCACCTTGTCCAACCTGAAGAGATTGCTCCGCTTTCAAAACTTCATTCTCCACATTAGCTTCAGGATCACCAATACATTTCTTGATCTTGTCAAGTGGCAAACCTGAGAATAAAGAGAAAAAAATCAAGACTGCGAAAATGCAAAGAACGGGTGTGAAAAAAAACGATTGTAATGAATGTCTCTTACCAAGAGATTCAACAACTCGTTCAGCACATTCTTTGCTATACTTCTTCTCCTTCATCGAACACCTGATGTGAAAATCAGTCACATAGTCCCACCAAACCCAAGATCGGTTACTCTCTTTCGCTACTTTGTGAACACATAACTGTCTCAGATTCTCGAAAACAATGTCTTTCCCATCGTATCCTTCACCAAAGTCTTGTTCAGGGTCAGGAGCACAATACCTCCCTTGGTTTATACACTGAGACTTACACTGATTGCTGTTAACATAATCTTTAGGACAAAACCATGTAATGTAATGAGGTGTGAACAAAGAGTATCCTCCTTTTTCAAGAATCTGCGCATGCCCTTTGAAGTTCTTGACAAAGTTCATCTGCTCATCACACCGTGCACCACACTCATCGTTCGTGTTAGTCCATAGCTCATACTCAACTCTCTCATCCGGATGAGGCAATGACTCGCTCCAGTCTATCTTCAAGACTATTTCCTCGCCTTTTTTAAGAGCTTGCTTGATAGTATTGGCGAAAGCAAAGTCAATTAAAGCCGAAGGAATGTTGAGTTTCTCTATGAAGTCATCAGCTTCTTTGGATTCCTCTGGTGAGTCCATTGTTATCAATGGCTCATCGACGTTATCAGCTACTAGAACTGCTGCTGCACCGGACTGTTGACCGTTCCATACCTTTAATGCAAAGTAGCACTCTAATGCAAAACAAAACAAAGCTTTTTGAGTTCTTCTACAAACCAAAATTGAGATTGAGACAAGTCTAATTCTAACCAGAAACAAACATTTGAATGAAACAGTTACCTCCACGATCGATGATTAAGATGGTAGGACGAGGGAACTTGGGTTTGAAAGTTTTGTCAAAAGAGTCACAACCATAAGCTCCTTTACCAGCGTAAACGACGGAGCCGATTATGTAACCACCGTAGTTAGGAACGCCGAAGTTAGCGATGGCTGCATCATGCTTAGACCGCATTGCCAGAGGGTTTAGAATCGTCACGCTGCTCTTCTCCACGATGAATCTACCGAAAACTCCGTTGATCACCATGGTCAACGCTAGAAACAGAGCCAAGGTGGCTCCTTTATGAATCAAACACATTGTTTCTGATTAGAAACAGAGCTTGTAAAACTTGGGTTTCGAATGGGTTTATATTTGTTTCCTGAGAAAGTGGAATCAAGTTGGAAAGAAATGATTTTTGTTTTTTCCCGGAAATAGATTGCTCTGTTTTTTTTCTGTAATTTTTCTCGAGAAAGTTAGATTTTAAACAGAGTTAGATTGTTCATTTTTCTATTCTTTTTTTTCCTGGAAAGTGAGGGAATTAAAAGGAAGATGAAGAAAGAAAGAAAGAATTGAGTGAGTTTGAGAGAAAATAGATCTCTCTCTGTTTTCGACTTCTTCTTTTTTTTTTCTCGATGAATTTTCTCGAGAAAAAGAGATGTGAGCGTAAAGTAAACGGGAGAGAAGATGACTTGAAAGAGTCAGCGGAACTAACCATGTCTTTGCAACTACTGATTCAACAAACTTCTCTCTCTTTTGTCATTTTTAAATCATTTACAAAAAAAATAAATAATTAACGTTTTCTTAGAATGTAAGGCAAATCGTGAGTTCCTATCATGTTATTTTCTTTTCAAAGCTCTCTAATCTTGAAGCTTAATCAAGGTGGCGTAACGTTTAAAGTTTAAAATTTTTATGACACTTCATATGTTAAAATCATACATCTACTAGTATAAGTAAAGTTTCAAAACCAATGCTTACTTCATTGACTTTTATAATGCAAAGTCTAATTGAAGTGCCATATGGGTTAAGTTAGAAAACTTTGGAATCATCCGAACGACGACGATGTGACAATTACTAGGAGACATGAATAGTTGCTTAATCAAACATTAATTTATCCAACCTAATTGTTAACGTTACCATTATTTATTTCCAAATTATTTCAGGCTGACCATGAATATGATATGTTTTCTTTTTTTTGGTAGAAAGAATATGATATGTTTTTTTATAGGTCATGATGTGTTTATTTAAATATAAATTCACGGAAATGGTTACAAACTTGCATTTTTTATTTACCAGAGAGACCATGTCTATAATAATAAAATGATTAGAATGAATTATAGTTAAGTACAATATTTTTATTTTTATGTTCTACTTGCTCGTATCATATTGAACATGATGTTGATTTTAAACTGTGTATGACTGGTATGCATATGATTAAAAATGTTAATCCATTATTTAAAACTTAAGTTGTCCCGTTGGGTGGAGTCTCATGCCAAAAGGGAAATTGAATTGAAGTTGTTTCCTTTCCTGTATTTTTATGTCTCAATCGAATTAGAGTTTCTACAAACATAGTCATGGAAATAAAAATGTTCAAAATAACACTTTCCTCACGTCAGTCATATGAATAGAATTGACAAACATACATCGCCAAGAACGTTCAAGTTACGCTACAAAGTACACCAAGAAGAATTCACAAAAAAAAAATAATAATAATAACGTAATGCCCATTTCAAAAAAGCCAATTAACACTAATGTTACCAAGCCATATCAAAAGAGGGAACTGTACCAAGGCTAAAAACAGCAGAAGGTAGTGATGCTTGCTCGAATCGTAACTCCTTACTTCAGCAAACAGAACACGTTTCATCGTCTTCACCAAGAAAATCCCAGTGCATAGACACGTCCATGGCATCAATGCGTAGTACGAGTATCCCCACATTATCTTGGAAAAACCCGCAAGACATAGACCAGCAAAAGCATAGCCTCCGTATGCCACAATGTCTAGTAATGGCGCCTCTCCGCTACCAAGTGATAGTAGTGTCACTTTCAGGAGCATCACTTGCAAAAACCAACCAACCAATCCTTTCACAAACAGCCAATTCAAAGCTTCCGGTGTAAACCTAGAGAGACCAATCAGGTTTGAAACAGCTTAATAATCATACGGAGTCCACATCAATCATTCAAGCCCTAAGACAGATGACTCTAAGAGGGAAGAGAGAATAAACATAAAACTTACTTTCCATTAAGTCCCAATGAAAGCCCAGCAAGAACAACGTAGGTGCCAAATGCCATAAATGGAATGTATAAGTCTGGCGCATTGATATCATAGATTGGAGGCTTGTATGAGAGCCTACCCCCAACTGGTTCAGATATCCTGGTCCAATGTCCCTAAGGGTTTTCAGCAGAAGCCACACTAGTTTAATTTGAAGGCTGGTATAAGAAGTTCCCAAACAGAAGAAGAAGAGAGAAGACTAGCTTACCCGGTGTAGGAAAGGAAACAAAACAACCTTCAGTTTGTTCCTCACATATTGATCATTCACTTGGAAATAGTATTGAGGATCAGAGAAGTACCGGCTTATCTGTTTCATTTCCGAACAATGAGTCAAAAACAACGATAAAAAAAAAAAAAAAAATCAAATATTACGTGAGATATGGGGAATTCACTTACATTGCTCTGCACATACTCAGAGCTTGATCCTAAAATCCTCTCCCCATACGCTCCCAAACCACCACGGATAAAACCCGAGCCAGCTCCAGTGAAAGGATTACCAAACGGACCAGGCTGAGGGTTTCCTGGAGGTCTTGGCATCCCCGGTTGAGGTCCCATGTTATTATTATACATCTCTGCCATCAAACCAAAACAATTACAATCAACAAATCTTTTATCTCACACCAACCACAATGAATGCATCTCTCTTAACTCTTGAAATCAAATAGTTGTACATCAAACATTTGCTTCTTAGATTCAACAGAGTTATCTACAAGTTTCATATTCCATTTTGCAAAGACCAAATTAAGATTCAACACCAGATCCTAACATTGACACTCTAAGTCATCATCTCAATTCATAATGAGAATGCATAACCAAGCTCCAAACATAGCCTACTCGAGATCTATGATTCAACAGGAAGAGACCCCAAATTAATCTCGCAACACAATTTTCAAGAGCTTCCAAGCTCAACAACACAATAAATCTAAGCTAAATCCGTCGAAACAAATCAAATTCGTAACAGAAGAAAACAAAGATCTGATTCGCTAAATCGAGGAAACAACGACACATACGAACGAAATCACAAAACGAATAAAACAATTTCCACTACAGATCAACACACAAAAAAATAATACTAACCTGGAGAAGAGCAAGGTAGAGAGTAAAAAGCTTCGAAGGTAAAGTTCTTGCTTTCTTCTAATGGAAACAATGGCTTCTCCTCAGGAGAATCAAACAGTGTGTGTTGCACGGAGACGACGAAGGGTATTCTCGGGATTTCGCATTCGCAACCGTTCTTCTCTATTTATTTGGGCCTAAATCGGGCCACTACACATAGAACAGGCTTTAAACTTGGAAAATATATAGTTAAACTACTAACCAAGCAGACCCGGACCAATTTCTCTCAGTTCCTCGATTAGGTTTTAGACGATATAAAACAACCCGACGCTGAAATCAAAAACCCCTTTTGCCTCAAAACCCTAATTTTCGAATCTCTCTCACCAAAGCTTCGATTTCAACCGCAGCAATGGCGAAATCAATGAGATGCAAGAGAGTGAAGAGATTAAGAGCAATAAGAAGAGATATAGTGGAGAAGGAATCATTCACTCTCACGAGAGAAGACGCCAAAAACGCCGCTATCGAAGCCGCACTCGCCGCTCCGAAGCTACCAGTTCGTCTACCTCCAGTTTCGCCGTTTATGGAAGTCGCGACGCCGTCCTCTGAGTCTGCTCCTTCCTCCGCCACTATCGCCAACGATATGGGTATGTTCTGTTTCTTACTCTAGTATCGTTAACTATAGATTTGCTTGATTTTGTTTGCAATTGTGACTTTTATCAAATTCAGTGTTGGGAGTGCATAGAAATGTTCTAGGAAACACATTTAGTAATCAATACTGGTTTCTTGATTTTGAACTTTGTTTGGTTCACAATTGCATCTGTACAAGTATAGTAGTTTCTTATTCAAGGTTAATCATTTGTTTGGTTTGGTCTTTTGGAAACGATGGTTTTGAGTTGATTTTATATCTTTTGAAAGGGTTTGTGATATTAGCTATGTTCTGTTCTGGGATACTAATGTTGTTGTTGTTTGCAGATGTGGAAATGGATGATGAGAAGAAAAACAAGTCGCTAAAACCTATCGGAAGGAAGTTGAAGAAGAAGTTTAAGATGGGGATGAAGAATCGCCGCAGTAAGGGTGTCCTTAGAGGCAAACGAAACTAAACTGGTTTGTTGTTTCGATTGGCATAACTATGTTTTTCCTCTCTAAATTGTCAGGTTCTTGAATGTCTTTAGAGTATATCTATCTTTTTGTACTATGTTTTCTCTTTGAGTTGCAATATTATAGAGACCCCTAAAGACTTCTGATTATGCCATTATGTTCTATTAGCATTATGAACCTTTGACATATATTAATCATGCATTTGTCTCTAGTTCAAATATAGTAGTGGTACAGTACTTTGGGAGAAATGTAAATCAGAAGTTGAAAATAACAATACGAGAGGGTTAAAAAGTAGCTTGCAACAAAAATAATTCTCAGTATACATCAAGATTCACATTTTTGTTGTACAGACAACAAATTACAATTATAAAGAGAACAAAATTAGAACCAAACAAGAAATTACTTTCAAGAAACTCATGAGAGATAATAATTATAATTAGTAAGCAGCTCCTGAGTTAGATTTGCTGCAAACCTTCCTGATCTCTCCGGTACGGTCTTCACCAGTGAGAACCCCAACGTTGACCAGCTTGGCCATAGAGACAGCAAACTGCTGTCTGAACATCTGAGGAGGCTGCTCTGCGAAAGCTTTTACAAGTGGAGCGGTCCTTGGGTCCTTAACAAGCTCCTGATCAGTCGTCAAGACTCCCATATTCTTCTGAAGATTAATGTAATACTGATTATCGAACACTGCCGGAGTTATGGCGTCGAGAGAAACGGTCTCAGTCGCCCAGCGACACTTGCGTCTCAAGTAATCTGCGTATTTGGGTTCAATCGACGGATCAGTACCACTGGTACCGTTGTAGTTGTAAAGCCTCGACTGGATGGTGCCACAGTAGGCTTGTCCGATGGTATGGGCCCCAGATAGGACAACTAGGTCGAGGATGTTAAGACCGTAAGACTGAAACGTCTCTAGAAGGGCGGTTACATCACGGCGGCCTGAAGGGACTTTCTCAACGTCTCTAGCGTAAGAGGCTTTGGAGTCACGACGACCGTAGGCGTTGGGCCAGTAAGGACCACCGAGTTGGACGGTCGCGGCACGGCTAGCTGCGGTTAGGATGTCAGCGCATGAGGCTAAGCCGGGGCAAGATTTCTCGAGCTCTGACTTGATATCGTCGATCAGCTCGAAGCCTCTTAGGTTTTTGCTCGCCGGAGATCTTCTCTCTGTTCCTTCGTAGTCTAAAAGAACCGACGCATCACATCCCTGAAAGTTGTTAATTCATTAGATATGCGAAAAAACACTATTGTGGGTTTGTCCATAGACTTTTATCTAATAGTATATGCATATAAATATTAGGCAACTGAACGATTGATGATGAATTTATATTTAAGAAAGAAGATATAGTTGCAATACCGTGACACCACAATCGTGGAAGATAAGGCGGAGGAGGGCGGGACCAAGAGAAGCGTCACTCTTAGTCCATTCCCTCACTTTGTTATCAACGATTTTCTCAAAATTTGGACAAATCTTATCATAGTAATTCAACGATAATTGATTGTCCAATGGAAACCATGACTGAGTGTCATCATCACCACCATCATCATCACCTCCGTATCCTCCCGTTCCCGGTACGTCTTTTCGGCCAGCTGATACAGGCCAAGCCACAAAAACCACGAGTAGGACGACGGCTGAGACCACGGCCAACTTCATTATCTTGCTTTCTTGATAATATGTTTTTCGGAATTTGATGGATTTGTTTGATGAGAATTGTTATGTGTGAGTAATTTATATATTGGGTTGGGAAATGAATGTGATGCCTGCTTTTACGTGGGAGGCACAACTAAAAGATTTCAATATTCAAGTGACTTGCCTGCATGTTGTATATGAAATGTTTATAATATATGATTTTATGTATTCCTTTTTTCCTTTGCGAAAACAAAAACAAATGGAGATAATGATCTTTGACTTATTTGATTATATTAATTTTTTTTATCTGTCAACTTCTATTGGGTTAATTTATTTACTCTTTGGTCGGTATAACAACATTATTTTCGTCTATAACTCGTGTAAATTTGAATACATGAGTAAGATTATTAGTTCAAAAAAAAAAAAAAAAAAAAAGAGTAAGATTAATGTATGCGTTCTAAGACAATGCAAAGATAAAAATTGTATCTTTTATATGTGAGAAGTTGTTTTTCAATTTTTTGTTTTCAAAGACTTGATTTTTTCTTTCATCATTTGAATGGAAAATGTTGGACCATCTGAAAATCGGTTTAATTGCAATTATCCCTTCTTCTTTTTTTCACGAAGAGACAATTATCCCTTCTATGTATATGCAAAAGAACTACAATTAACAAGATCTTTCAATTCATATTACTTGATATTTTTTTTCACAAATAAACGTTAATGCGATATAGTTTGACTAACACAATAGATGACAAGTTTGGGTTGAGTGAAGAAAGCATTATTTCGTTAATAACTTACTTCCAACTTTTACAATAAATGGAAGTGAACAAAATGTGAACTTTAAAAAAAGAAAAAAAAAAAGTGAACCAAAATTTCTATTTAATCATATATACACAAAAGTAAGATTTCACTCTTTCCTTATTGATTTAGCATTTAATTTTTAAAATTAATAATTATATTTAAAATGTAATAATGTATATTAATTTATACTTTAAATCTACACTTTACTATTAAATTGTAACTGAAATCACATAAATTATGAATTGACTATTTTTCATTCATTTTCATTCAAACATACTATAAATTATAATTGTAACTCCTCTAATTAAATTATTTTAGAAATATAACTTTCATCCCTTGAAATCCTATAAATAATCATTCCACATTATCATTCACCATATCTTAAATTCTAAATATTTTATTCGTTTGTTTATGTTCTTGCATGGGTTCAAAACTCATTGTAATAGATTGACATCTCCATTGGTGTTGGTTAGTTAGTAGTGTCTTTTTTTTTTTTGGACAAAGGTTAGTAGTGTCTAGCTAGGATAGTATATTTTATTTTCTTAATTGGGAAATTCAACAATTATCATTAAATTTATTAACATACTGTAGAATGGAAGAAGGAAAATATTTTTGGTAGAAATTGAATAACTTAAAAAGGGAATATATATATATATATATATATATATATCTACCAAAAATTACTTAATTACATATTATCATCAACCAAAGTTACTTATATAAATATAAATATGTGGGTGTGTTTGTGTGAATGTTTAGTTAAGGTTATTATGTATATTCTACAAAGATATCCATCTGAATATAAAAAAAATGGTGTGTGTTTTATTAATAATCTTTTTGTTTTTTTGGTAACAAAGAAGATTAATGTTTCAATTTTAAATAATATTTGTTTTTTTCTTTTCTATATATGATTTGCGCGGGTTATTTTTCTAGTATTTATGTAAGACCGTATGTGGAATATTTATAGAGCATGTATTAATTAGTATGATACTTAATTAAGTAAACAATCCATAGCTACTTGTATATATAAAAGATGTATTGTTAGGTAGTCATGGGAGTAATATGTCTGACCATATTATCCGAATATAAATATAAAGAATTTTAGCAAAGTAGACAGTACAAAAGTTTATATGTTAGCCCAAGTTTTCGAAACTACTAATTCCCCCTATAAAATTCGTCGCTAGTAAACTAAATACTCTTAAGTTATGAGAAATTATTAGAGTGATCAAAACAAAGTATCAACTCAAACCAATATAGATTTTGTTTGTTTACACCGACAATTTGTAATTGTGAGGACTAGGGATTTAAATCATTCTCGTATATATCCACCGACCCTTTATAATAATCTTTGTTTCGGATATAGACAAATAATTTTTTGACGTCATATATACATGTTTAACTATCTTTCACGTTGTTTACTAAGCTAGTTCAACATTAAAAGTTTTTGCGCGCGTGCTGATTAAAAGTTAGTGGACTACATTTATTTGTATTTATGAGCCGAACTAGATCTAAAAGACAATGTGTGTCATGATATGACTTTCAAAGTTTATTGTGCAGTGTTTATATGAAAGATTTTGGAGATCAGTAGACATATGTTTAGCTTATGCATCATGCAGCTAGTATGGATCCAGTTTGTTCATTCTTTTTGGATATAAGCTAATGAAGATCGGTTAAAGAAATATGTATTTATTATGAGATGATTCAAATATGTGTGTATCGTGCAAAGGCTTGATACCGTTTATAAATATAAGTCATACTAAAAGCTTTGAATATCTTAGTCACAAAAAATGTATTTAGATTGCGTGAATGTGAGTGTGTTATTTTCTATACAAGTAATATAAACGAGGACTCTCCTTGCATGACATGTGAAAAAAATTCATTAAGTTGACATATTGGTTTCTTCATACATAATTGATAATTTGCCTGGCTGATGATATATAATAGTGGAAATAGTTTGACTAAATACAGTTAAAACGAAATCAATACCGCTGGCGGATGCAGAAGTCATTTTTGTATGGGGCACCACTTTAATGAACTAATAATTTTTTAAAAATTTAATTGATATACTACTTAGCTTAACATTTTACCTATGGCACAACCTTAAGAAACAGAAAATTGTTGTTGATTTTAATAGATATAGCACACAACTTAGCTAATAATTTACAAGAATTAAGAAAATGAGTATGGGGCACTTGCCCCACCCCTAATAAGCCTAGATTTGCCCCTTACCGCAGCAAACCATTCATTGTCAGTTAAAGTTTTGATATACATACCATTATAAACCGAAAACTTGAAACGGAACCCAAAGCTCTGAGTAAAAGAGCTATAAAGACAATAAGTGTTTATAGTTGAATTTTCCCTTCTTGAAATTTTAATATGCCAACTTTATGTTTTTAAGTGTTTCTTGGTTCCTACAAACTTGGAAGCACTAATCATTTTATGGGAGTATACCACTAGAGAGCAATCAATTGTCCTACATTATACCTTATATAATAAGATAAGGTTTCCCGGTTTGATATGGTTAACACAAAACCGAGATTTTTATATTAAAAATTAATAATTAATTATATAACTATGGTAAAATTGGAATTTTGATTTTGTTGAAAAATCGTGGGTATAAAAATAACAACACTTATTATTTTGGGTTTTAAATGACACATTTTTATAATTTGATGTATTTTTATTCCAATCCAAAACCATTGGGTATTAAACGTCCAAATAAAAATAACTTCGGGTTTTTTTTGGCATTTTTCCCGTTAAGAAAATATTTGTAGATGAGTTCAAATTTATTAAAATAAAATTAAATTTAACAAAAAATATATATTTAATTCTTTTCATAAGTAAAAATAATATATAAAAGTAAAGAGATAAACTTTTAGTTATAAAAAATAGTTGTTGTTCTTTTTGCTATAATACACTAATGTATATCTATTTACAAATCTACTATCTACATTACCACTAAAATTGTATTTATACAAACAAATATATTTTATTGTTAAAATATACTATTTGGTCTTTACTACTACCAACAAATTGTTTTTATGAACATATTAAATAACCTATTATATGTCTCTTCACTTTAACATTTTTATAGTTACAAAAACGCATACATTAATCTTACATCCTTCTATCCTATATATTACAATAACAGTCTTTTTGAATAAATTATTTGATTGGTGAAAATAATATGAGACGATCTATTTTTATTTTATATTTTTTAACTTCAACAATCTTTTTCTTTATGTAAAGGTGAGTATTTACATTTTTCTAAAAACAGTAATACTTGTATAATTTTCACAATCATATTTTTTTGTCATCATTGAATCATTTTTTATCTTATATAAAAAGTAATCCTTTTTCTTGTAAAATTAGCAACTTAAAATTACAATAAATAAACAATATTATAATTTCAAATTTTATGATATGTATATATATATAACATAATTTCTTTATAATGTTCTTTTCTAAATTTTAAAGCTTTTTAAATATATAATTTTCTTATAATTGCCTTTTAATATTTTTAAAACTGTTAAAAACAAAACTTTTGCTTTACATTTGAACAAAGTTTTTTTTTTAAATTAGATTTTTTTTTTCTCAATTTTATTTTTATATAAAATCTTTTTATGGTAGATTTTGAATTTTTATATTTCTATTTTTTAATATTTTAAGAAATTTAGAATTGACATGTGTCAATATTTGAATGATACAATTGACACGTGTCACCATCTTGTTAATGAGTAACTTTGACATCAAACTTTATATAATAAGATACGGTATACAACACTCTTAAACTAGAATCCACGACAAGACAAAATACAAGTAATAGAACAAATATGATGAGATTATACAGACACGCCTCCTAGTTATCACATCATAGAATTTCTTCAGCTTCTTCTCTAGTCCTCCAATTTTGAAGACTATGCCCTTCTTCGTCCAACTGACTACCAATGTCACTTCTGTCCCACTGGAGAGAAAGAACAAGAACCATTTCTCCTTATCTTCTGATCCATCCACAGCATTGAAATCAGTCACAAAGTTATCAACCTTGAGGGTCTTATCCATACCATAATAGACATGATCATTCCATTGTTTGTATGTTTGGTAATGACTCCTCCTTTCCTTCTTTCCGGGTATTTTTGGCAGAATTGAACCAAAACGTGAGATTTCGAAATTAAAAGTTTCTTACACAACCAGTCCACACATGGGTTTAATGGCTAATACCCCTTATATATATATGGTGGGTAATTTAATATAAGGTAATTTAATATAATTTAATTTAATATAAGGTAATGTTTTAGGGAAAGAATTGTTTTAAAATTAAGTGATGTTTTTATTGTTTTATGCAAAAATTTTGTATCAGTTTTAAATTTGGACTATTTGTATTTTCCAAAATGTTTTGTTATTAGTTGAATAATATCTTTTACGCAATAGTCATCTTTTAATATAAAAAATATCATTTATGTAGTTTTTTTAATTAATATGTCAAAACCTTAATTAAAATTACAAATTCGTAACTAGGAAATACATTTATGTGTGGATGTAGTTTTTATGAATTGTAGTTTATTATAACTTCTCATATAACTAGAGGAGGAAGCTCAATGGGGATCATGAATAAGGGGATCAAAAAAATTCACAAATATTTCAAGGATTTGGTAGAGAAAAAAGGTTCATTTTGGGAAAAAAACTTTTTAATAAAAAAAGTTGGTGATTTGAAAGATGAAGGAAATGAATTGTGTTGAAGCTAGGTTGAAGAAACCATAATCCTCCAATGTGTGGAATTTACAATTTGGAACAAGTATTTGACTTTAATTTGGATTGATTTGTACATTTGGAAGTCTCAAGGTTAGGGGTAATAACTAATACACAGATCTTGCGCGAAAATAATTTTATTAAAAATAACTTGTTTTACGCATTTTATATTAGATTTCAATCTTTAAATTGTTGAAAATCTTTCAAAAAATATTTCTTATATGAGTCATGTTAAAATTATTTGGTTAGATTTTGATATCATTTTTATGATACATCAAAACTTAGCCAAATAGAATTTTGTCTTTCAATGTGGATGTCCGAATGTAATTGATTTCCTCTTTAAAATACTTGTCATATATATGTATCTTGGACAAAAAAAATTAAGATCTCTCAGATTCGACAACAATTGGAACCAAAATTTCCCACCCAAAATGTTTAAAGAATGACAAAACTTCGACGGCAAGGATCACGTCCACTTCAGTCTTATTATTAATGTAGCATTAAGTGATGAAGAAAACATGTTTTTGTATATTATTGGTTCTCTCACTCTACCCTTACGATGATTTTTTGTTTTTTATGTTGACAAATTTGTGTTTTAATCATAATTTGTGTTGATTTGTTTTTGTTGTTTGTTTAATTATACTCAGATTATTTTAGTACAAAACAACTTTTGACTGAATCTAAGAGTAACCAAAATTATTTTAATACAAAACAATTTTTGACTGAATCTAAGAGTAACCAAAGTCTTTACTGTTAGCGGTGTGATTGTGTTATTTGTCCAATGGAGAGGAAGATCAAGCACTAGTATCAATTATATTTTTTAATGTTCACAAAGAATTTGTTCGTTCAAATTATTAAGTAGAATACTCAATTGGGAGTGATTTGATTTACCAAACTGACTTCTTTGTTTCTCCCTACTTATTAGAGGTTGTTCATGTATCGAAAAACATCATTTAGAGTCACCACAACATCGTGCTTTATGTACAATTGTGTGCTTGTAGATCATTACCATTTACTGATTTAGACTGATCACTCAAATTACAATTCATATTTATGTGGGTAAATGGATCACAGTCCACGTGGTACAGTATCTCGTTCGACCAAATCTCAACTTAGCAGCCCATTATAAAGTTTTAATAGAATTTTCCAACCTTATACACCATGTAACATAACTATTATTACTATTCTTCTTTACATATTAAACTAAAAAAAAAAAAGAACAAGATTGATTAGGAAAAAAGATTGTACCTAAAATATTTTGTATTCTTTACTCAAAATTTGTTTCCCTTGTCAGTTTTTCCAATTATACTATTATTCTAAAAATGTATAGTGTTTACTATCTTTAGTTCTTCAATTTGATTAAATGATATGGCATAAAAAAAAATAGTGCATGGTTCCCAGTTTCCCACTCACCAACGGCTAAATCTCCCCAACGGCTCCAATTTGACTATCGCATTTATGAATTAGGAGCCTTTATCACCTTTAATAAACTCAATATTAGTATAGTAATCAAATGCTCCTTTTTTTTTGCCATTACTAATTAAATGCTTTTGCCAATATAAATGACAAGTGTATACAGAAACCTTTTAATTTATTAGTATTGTCAAAATTTACACTCCAGCTTTTCTTTTTAGTTTCTTTCCATAACGATATTTTTCACTTTTGGCCACGGAAGCTTTTTCCTTTCCCTCGAGCGTACACCTCATATATTTATTCTCTTATTTTACAGACACGTTCCCAAGTTTAAGGGACAAAACAGAGCGATTTTAGGACAACACATATTTGTTTTAGCGGTGTTTTAGAAACAAAATAAAACAAAAAAAGGTTTTCATTACTAAACAGATAAGAACAATACTGTTTCATCGGTTCTGTTTCTTCTTCTTCTTCTTCTTCATTCATTCATCCTCGTATCTCCACCACTTCTTATTGTTCTGTTTTCCTAACGGAGAGAAAAATCTGTGTTTTCACTAACCCAAACCTAATTTCTCTTTCTTTATTCTTCTTCTTGTAAGAGAGAAACAGAGTTGTTCATCTTAACTCTCATCGATCGAATGGTATTTTGATCCTCTTGTGTTCGATTCTGATTAACAATGGCGTCTTCTCAGGTGGAGATACCTTCTCCGTCTCAGAGATACGGGTTTATCCTCAGAGACCGTAATCAAAACGCTGGCGTTTTCCAGAAGAATCTGAAACCTTCTCCTCCGGTGAAAAACCATCACGAGCTCGAGCTCTTCAAATCTCATCATGTCTCCGACGAGAACTTGGTCGATTCTTGGATCGAGACTCATAGTAACAAGAACAATCTTATTCGATTGGTGGAGAAACCAATTGTTAGAACAGAGCGAGTCCTTGAATCTCCCGTTGAACATGGCGGTGCTTCTTCTTTGGTACAGATGTGGGAGGCGAGGCTAAACCGATCCAACGCCGGAAACTCACCGAGCAGTGGGCGCTGCTCGGTGAGTAGTAGTCGGAGCGATTCGGGACTTAGTAGTGTTCAAGATTCGATCGATGGACATGGAGATTCTGAAATGGTTAAAGAATCAGACGTAGCAGAGGCTAAGAACCCTAAACCAACGGTGGAGGTTGAATCTGAGAGCAAATGGGGACGAGTCGCTGATCTAGTTCGGAGGCTTGGCATCGAAGACAAGAAGCTAACCACCGGAGATAGTGGCGGCGACGGTGGGGTCTCAATTTTAAGAACGCCGAGGCCTTCTAGCAGTTCGTCGTCGTCGTCGGAGAAAAGCAGTTTTCCGGTGGTTAGTTTCTCGCCGAGGATCCGAGGACGGCAAGCGTTTACCGATTTGCTTATGCAAATGGAACGTGATCGCCACCGTGAATTGGATTCGCTTCTTGAACGCAACGCAGTTTCTAGGTTTACTCAACGTGGTCGTCTCCAGGTAAAAATTATATTTTTCACTATTTTGATAAACTCCCAATGTTTTTGTGACTTTTTATAATCCACTCAATACTTTTTTTTAATTACGATATCGTCCTGTTGTGGTTCTTGTAACCAGTCAATGTTAAAGCTAAGGAGCCTCAAACGCTGTCTTTTGATTCAAGATCGAAACCTGTCTAACGCAAAACCAACCGGACTAAACCGGATCGAATCAGGCTCTGCAGTTCTGAATTTAAGGTTTATTTCGTAACCTCTGTTCTTAATCTTTTCCCTAAAAGGTTCTTGATTTTAGTTGTCAGCATTTGTTTATTTCTGATTCTTGATCTTTGAATCTATCGCAATGCAGGGAGAAATTTCGTGCAAATGCACTGAAGACCGCGGCTGCAGCAGATCAGAGGAAGGATCATCATAGATCCGATGAGATGACTATTAAAGCTGTACAAGGAACTACCGAGAACACGTGGTTGCAAAAAGGCAGTGTTACTCCAGAAGCTTTCTCCAAAGAGCGGTTGAACATTAGCGACAGCAAGATAGAGGAAGCAATGTTATGTAGTAAGGAAGGAGAAACTGTAAATGCAACAGCTGAATTAAAAACGAATTGCCTTCAACTGCAAGAAACAAGAGAAGTAGAAACAACTAGCAGTGACGGCGAGGCTGGGAAGAAAGATGAAGAGAAGACAAGTCTGATCAGCCCCTGCATAACTCAAGAATCGTGGTTAAGGCAGAATCAAAGTGAGAATTGTCTGCAAGAAACTCAGTCACATGATGTGTTGTTACATGAGGGTACTGAGATTGATCAGTGCCTTGAGGGACACGAAACATCCTATCTGAATGGATGGGAACAACAAGAGGAGTATGAAGACGAGCAGTTTTATTACGGAGAAACGAACAATGACTGGCTTAGCGAAATATCTCGCCCACGAAGTTACTGGGAGGAATTGAGGAAGTCGAGGTACCTAGAAGTATTGAACACTCGGTCTGAGAAAGAGGACATACGCAGACTCCTTGAGCGGTAAGTAACCATCAAACTCAACAAACTTTTGTTTCCTCTTCATTGTTAAACCATCAACTAATAAAATGTGTCTGTACATGTAATACAGAGGAACGGTGACAGATTTTCTAGAGAGCGGCTTGCGAGAGAAGATCGATAATCTCATGATGTCCCGTGTGCAGACACATTCCAATAGGCACTCTAACCAATGGGAATTCCAACAAGTAGAAGAAGAGGCAGAAGAGACAGAAGAGACAAATGAAATCGAAGAAGAAATCAAAGAAGAAGAGTCTTTAACGGAAGGCAAAGAGCAAGACGATAGAGATGACTCGAGCCAATCATCATCTTCATCTTCATCACAAATCTTTGCATCGTCTCCTGCAGGATCATGGAGTTCTCAAGACACTGGAGTTACTTCCACTCCTGTCTTGTCTGTTCAAAATCCTCATTCACCTGTGAGTCTTCATCAATTTCTCATTATACAATAGAAACTTGCAATCGCACAAGTGGTAAATATCATTGAACCGCTTAAAAACGTTTTCAGGAAATGGAGCTGATAACTGGTATGAGATCACAGATCCAACAGCTACAGCAAGAAATGTCAGTTTTACGAGATTCAGTCAAAACGTGTTTGGATGCAAACGCTAGCTTGCAACACAAGGTTCAACGAGAAAACCCAATGAAACGAAAATGCTGCGTCTGCGACGATACGCAGGTTGAGGCGGTTTTGTACAAGTGCGGACATATGTGCACGTGCCTGAAATGTGCCAACGAACTACATTGGAGTGGAGGAAAATGTCCGATTTGCCGAGCTCAGATTGTTGATGTTGTTCGTGTCTTCTTCGATACAAGGAACTGATTTTAAAACGCTGACTATTTCACTAATCCTATTATACTCTCTTAATATTAGGTTTATGTAACCCGGTTTTATGAAGCTTTTTTGATCTCCTTGAATTTTGCAACCACTCTAGTAACCTAAATACACACTAAATCGATTTTAATACTTAAAATAGGACTCAAATGACCTAAATACACACAAAATAGGACTCAAATGACCTAAATACACGCACTAAATATAGGACTTTAAAAGAGAACAAAGTTACTCTAGTAAATATTGTAGTTTTGGAAGTCAGAAACAGAGCTTTTAAATAAGCAAACACGAAAAAATGAGTTTTGAATTATTTCATTATCATCGATTTTGATTTCTCAAAGATTCAACAACCCCTCTTGCTCTCTCTCGCTCTCTCTTGATAGATATTTAGTATTTACACAGCATCCGTAGATACAATACATTCATATACATACATATTAGAAAAAACTCTCGGTGTTCTGTTTTTGTTTGGTCTCATTCATGCGTTTTGTGCGGTCAAGAAAGTATTGAAGTCATCTCTAGCCTTACGCAAACGTGGAGTGATACAAGTCCGCGGAGAAGTAGGGCAAGAAACAGAAGCGGACGAGGACGAAGTCGAGAATCTCACACGACGTTGCGGTGAAGTCTCAGCCGATCTCCGGTAATCTCTAGTACTCCTCGTTTTCAAAACGCTTCTTAAAGCCAAAGTCTCTGTTTCTCTATCGAACAAGAAACCAGAAGTCACTGGTTCTTGCACATCTCGTCCTCTGTTTCCTCCTCGGCTGTTGCACTTCGTCATCTCCACCGGGAAATCGTGAAACAACCGACCGTTATCTTGGATCAGAGCGGTCGTAGAAGCCCAAGAACCGCATTCGAACTTCTCTAACGAGGCGCGTATGGAAACAGTTGAATTCGTGAAGGACGAAGCTCTGATCATCTTCTTCTCCATAGAATCTTGTCGTTTCGAAGAAGATCTAACGGGCTTGTGTTTCCCGAATCCAGGTAGAGACAAGCAGAAGGCGTTACATTTGAAATCTTCTTCCTTGTAGAGAATCTTCTCTGAGTAATGTGTTTTCCTCATAAAAAGGAATGATTCTTGGTGGCTAAGCTTCTTCCGGGTTCTCATTGGCTCTGGGAGCATAGGAAGCGGAACTGCTGAGTCTCTAGGAGGAGGCATGGCAGGAGGCAAGACCATTCTGAAGCTGTCGTCTCTTGCCGAGGAACGGGAGAATATAGGACTGATTGCTTTCTCGTTCTCCAGAATTGCCTTCTTAATCAAGAAATTGATATTAGTGTTAGGGTTAGGGTTAGGGGTTGTGTTAGGGTTTTCTCCTGGAAAAACACTGAAACCTTGCCACTCACTATCACACGAATTATGGGCTAAACCATCTTCAAACGCAAGCATTGCCGGAGGAGGCATAACTAGATTTGTCAACGGAAAAGAAGAGATTAGATTTTGATAGATGGGTTTATAATTTTCCGGGTAAAAATATGCGGAGGATAGAGATATAAGTAGTAGGGAATATAAAAGAAAATGGGAAGCACGTTGATCATGGCAAAAGTAGTGACTTACATGTCGGTTCTATCTTTGTCCTAAGATTTTGACATGTGGTTACTATCATACATACTCCATGTGTGTGTGTATCTATGCGAGAATATTAAAATAAGATGAGATTTTAAGGAACAAAAACAATGATTTGATTTTTTCAGTTTTTGGATGTTGGATGGAGACGTATGAAAATGGTTTGCACGTAGTTCGTGACCTGATCGTTTTGAGTTTACTTTACCTTTGTGTGAGTGTTCCTCTGTCTCTCTCTATAGGTAAGTAAGTCAACACTTCTGTGATATGTGAATATTAGTTCTACTTCCAAAACGAATCCAAGATTTACTCTTGGAAAGCCAATAACATACGAAGTAGTACAAACTAAGTCATATTTTTGCTCGTGTGAAACATGGTTATCGAACTTAATTATCATTTTATCTGAAAAATCTCAAACACCTAATACATTTTACAAAAGGTTTATGAAAATATTAATTGAGCCTTTTTTTAATTTCCTTAAACTTGTCAATGTTTTTTTGGCCTACAAATAACGGAAACTGGATAAACCAATATGAAAATCCAATTGTGCAATGTTGACAAACGGTTCTTTCAAATGTTTCACACTAACCAAATAGACAAAACATAGACTTCTTCGCTGTAAAAATAAAGGCTGCTATATTATTATTGGTTACGCTTAGTAGATTCTTATTTTTTTTTAGACCAGACCTTCTTTGCTGGTTTCACCCTCGTGGATTCAAAATATATTATGATATCGTACGATGGCTGGTTCAACATCTTCGGAAAATAAAACACAAAGCACACATGCAAATAACCCACAAACCACAAATACCACTGTCCCACAGCCTTTCTTGTAATCAATCTTAGGACCAACCTTTTTTACCTCAGCGTAATTTTCAACGCCGTTGGTGAAATGCCGGCATTTGCCATAGGTTCGGTCCGTGACCGTGAAAGGCTCATTATGACAAAAGCTTGGAATTATATAACATTTTACCAAAAATAATCATTTAGAAATGGAAATACAATAAAAGAACAACTATAGAACAATAGAAATATAAATTAACAAGCTTATGTTAGACACTCAGGTATGACGGATTCATAGAAACCTTAGCCTCTCTCTTTCTATGTTTCTTTAAAAAAAGAAAAACTGCATGACTTTCGTCATAGCTTATGTAACACCTTATCAATAAATTAATGGGATAATTGACTAAAAACAAAAGAAATATAAATTTAAAAGCTTATTTACAGTCTTAGCTAGGTATGACCGGTTCATCATATACACCACCACAAGCGTATGGGCCGAAACAAAAAATTCGGCATGATATCCATTGTGCGTGTCATTAATGGCTTTTATGCAGCAAACTCCAGTCCAAGAAAAGACTGGACAAAGAAAAACACATATAATAAAACAAGGACAGAACAACTGACCGACCTACCACACAACTGGCGAGTATGAGAGAGGACATGAATCAACGTTCCATATTTAATTGAGCCCCATAGTCCTTTAGTTTTAACATTCCAATTTATCCTTCGTATTAATAACATGCATGGTATTATTATTATCGATATCGTACGTTTTACTTTACGTGGATTACTTTTCTTCCGAGTACAAAACTTATAAATTATGCCATAACAAGAAACATCATGATAAAGTTTATCTATAGTAACAACAAACATTAACTAGAAATAAGATGAGCACGCAAATACTCAAGATTCGACATTGAGGCTTAAACGATTTTTGATAAAATAAGATTTGATGAACTGCAGCGATATCCGCTGTTGGGAAAGCCAGCGGCGGGAGAAAAAGAAAAGTTGTGCGTGGACGATATGTTACAGAGATACTACGGCGAGCTTGGGCGTTGGCAGATGATGTGTTGACGTCTCTAGCATGGGGACTAGAAGCTTTTCACTCAATGGCAATGATATATGCCGACCAAGAACCCAAGTGGAAGTGTGTTAGATCGGATTGTTCAGTTGGATCTTGGTTTTGTGATATGGATCCCGGTTCATGGTAATGGAAAAATGCCGAAAGCATCTCCACATTGGTGAAGTGGGGGCAGGTTGATTTGCGGTGAGAAGTATAAATTCGGTCTCGTTCAAGCCCTCTTCTTGACATTTACACTAGTTCAAATTAGAGTCCAAGAAAATAGAGCTGACAAAAGAAATATAAAATACAAGATTCATAAGACTAACCGATCATGGCGAAGACAAGGGCTTAAAAAGAGGGTAGATATTTTTGTATCATGTTCATGACCATAAATCCGGATTTATATCACAAAGCGAGGATCCAACCGAGCAACTCGGTCCAAAACACTTCAAATTGGGTTCTTGGTCCGCTTATATCATTACCATCGAGTGAAGGCTTCTAGTCCTCACGCTAAAGACGTCAACACGAACCGCTTCATCCGCCAACGCCCGAACTCGCCGAAGCATCTCTGCATCGTGTCGTCCACGCACAACCGCTCTTGTTCTTCAGCCGCTGACTTTCCCGGCAGTGGTGGCCGAATATCACTGCCGTTCGTCAGTATCTTATATATTTCAATTCTTATATATTACAGTATGAGGTTTCTTTCTTCTATACTATATATAAAGCGAGAAGGGATGCGTTGCAACTTGCACATTAAATTATTAGGTGTAGTAGATGTAGGTACACTGGCCACTCTAAAGTCTCGCTTAGCTAAAATAGCTTCATGTGCATGAGTGATCATTTCCATTTGCTTTTGTGGACCATGAAATGGCACAGAAGATCGAATAAATTCCACGAAAAATTGCATATCCTAACTATATGATGGCAAATAGCTTCACGTGAACCAACTTTTTCTCTCTTTTATTATGCTTTAATTTTTCTTGTGAGCATAAGAGACATTGAAGAATAAATTCTATGATAAGTTATCATTAATAACACATGAGAGATCCGATCAGTCGATCACATTGATGGTAAATCTAGACACACAGTTTTATTCTAATAACAAACAAAATTATATACAGTTCCTCTTCCACAGATTAATACATCAAATACTTACCATGATATAATCATATAATTAAAAGCAGTGGAATTAGTGTTGCATGGTCTAAAGAAATGAAAATAGTAAAGTACATTTCTAGAATTCGATATTTACAATCACATAATTTTAGTTCAAGTATGTCGTCTTTTTGAGGTCCCGGCTAGCTCTTTCCCTGGCCTCAACCTCGACCTTAACTCTATATGTTTTATAGGCTTTGGGTTAGGTAAATATTTGCGATCTTACCACAAGAACCGCCTCTGTTTTCAAGTTTTCATAGGTGCGTTGGCTCTGATGTTGGCCCCTTACTGGTTTAGCTAGTACTATGATTCCTTAGCTTTGGTTTTACTTTCTCTCGATTTACTAAGTTATAACTCCCGTTCATCTATGTTTCCTTTTGATGATCTATTGGAAACAGTTCTTCTATTAACATACACACTCCACTTAATTGGTTTATTATACACACTACTAAAACATTCCTTAGTTTGTCAAACTGAAATGTAAAGGTAAGTAGAGACTCTAGCTGCAAAATCATTGATACAAATTGGCATATTGACTACGTTTCCTTAAATCAAAAAACTCAAAACTCAGAACAACTTAACATCTCTCTAACTGCTTGCAACCAAAAGCAGCACTTTCCAAAAGAAAAAGCTATCGTATCGATTCTTGACTAATCGGAGCTAACCTTCTTATCGACACTCGACTTACTGAGTATCAGAACTCCAATGGTAATCGATAAAGCTCCTGCAAACCACTGCCAGCCAATAAATTGGAACATATTAATTAGCCTATTAACCAAAAAACATCACTTCATCATTAACAATCATCACTTTTGACTTTGATCATCACTTTCAAGAAACATATAACCAACAAAACATAGCATAAACACACACATTTTGTCCAAGATCCAAAATACTTACGCGGAAGGATAAAGATTCTTGAAAAAGAAAGAGACCAGCTAAACCGGAAGATAGGAAATTAGCAGCAAAGTTTGTGACAGTAGCTTGTAGAGAGGAGAGAGCTATTAAACTGTTTACATAACATGCCCACATAACCACATTGCACATTACAACTAACCCATACTTGATCACCTGTCAAAGATCAAAACTTTTTTCCTATTAAGTAAATTTTGATCAAAACTCAACCACCAACAAAAACTATAAAACAGAACAATCTTACGAGAGATGAGAAGAACTTGGCAGAAATGGCGGCAAGAGCTGCGTTGAGACCAGCTGCGATTGCCCAGATGTACCCTCTTCTTTGCTTCAATTGTACATCAGCCATCGATTCAAACCTATTTGTATAAGTCTCAAGATCCATATAAATTCACTTAATTAGTTTCAAATCGAACTGGTTTAAAAAGCAAATTGAAGTTCTGGGTTCTTCACTACTTGACATACCTTCGATTGCTGCAATTTCGGATTTTGTTTCCGGTAGTTTTAAGTCTTACCAATTTGAGAGCATCAAATCTGAAATTGGAGAAGAAGAAAGACAAATTGAAAGCTGAAGAAAATAGTGTAAGAAAAAAAAAAAAAACCCAATAAGATCTGATATGGGCCATAGGCCCATCATATAAATTCGAGCTAAGGTGATTTGATCACCAAAAATTACGAAAAAAAAATAGGAGTGGGAAGCTGACTTTGATCCAGTTTCAGTAATATACGTACGTTCATGTATGCTAACTCGTTAAACAACTAGTTCAAATATATATTCTTTCTAAATAATTAACTCAAATGTAGTTGTTTGTAATCGTATATATAAGAAGATGGAAGTGGAAGGATAACAAAAAACAAAAAAGTTGGAGTTTGATGCCAATAATATAATAAATAATGTTATTAGACCTCCCTATCGATCAAATTACTATATATATATATCTACCAAATCGACGAAATTGCTATCTTATGAAAATATATAGTCTAGTTTTTTTCCGGTGAACATGTTTAATTTTTCTTATTTTTGGGTCTGTTAAATCGTATAATCACTCTACCGACAGCAAAATATAGTCGGCATGCATTGAATTTTGAAGCATGACACGTAGTATAATCAAAAAAATAAAATTACATAACACCAAACAGAAGCAGAACACGTAGTAGTACCCATAATATACATCGATCTCTACTGAAGATATTTTGAAGTTCTTTTTTTTTTTTTTTTACTTTATTAAGTTTCTCGCGTATAACGTGGGAGATATTTTACTTTATACCGAGGAACTAATTAATTTGGCAAATCTTACAACCTAACGACTATAAATTAAATATATGTGTGTAAGGACACGTATACAAAACGAAAAATTTAAATTTCTCTCTTCACTAATATTGTATAGTATATGTGTTATCTTCACTAATTTGAACACCTATCTAAAGACTATATATAAAATAGTAGGCATACATATCTAAACATAACACGTACTACAAAAGAAAATCAAATAAACTTCTTTAGGGAAGATCGACGAACTAATTCTATGGCGATATCTCAAGCCAAGCCTTTGCTGCTGCTTCTTCTTCTCGTGTCACTCTTTCTCTTACCTGCTTTGGGTAACAAAACGAGGTTCTTCGGAAACTGCAACAGTAAGTATCTATTTTATTGTTTGTAAACTACTTTTATTTGAAAAAAAGTTAAAAGAAGACTTAATCATATATGTAAGGTGTTCGCATCATTTTATTTTTGATTTTTCGGGTTTGAAGTTTCGTTAATTGACGATAACAACTAACTTTATATATTATTATTCATGAAGCAAGTCAAATCAGAAATTTGTTAGATCATATATATATTATCGTGTTACAAATATCGTTTCTCAAGATATGTATTGTTTCTAGCTCAGCATCAGTATCCCGCTATACCCACTGCTGTGGACATCTCCCCATACCCGGTTTATCGTCTCCGTAATGCTAACTTTACAATAACCGGCTATACAAGTAAGTAATTCCCTTATTTTTTTCATGATTCTCGCACTTTAATTTGAAGTTGATATTGATCTTGATAACCAAGTATTTGGCCCTAAACTTTACCATGTTATAATCTCTGATCTTGATCAAATATCTTGGTGTAAACAGAGATTGCAATCCCTAGTGGAGTTAGTGTAGATCTCTACTTAAGGGGTCGATACTTCAGACCTACTTACTCCCTTTGTGATATAACGGCATGTCCTGTTTCACCTGGCCCTTTTGTCCTTACTTTCACTAACGTATTCACTTCAAAATATCAAAAGCTACAAGTAAGTTTGAGACGAATTCCATAAATATTTCTGTATTTGGTTGGCTTTTCTGACCATCTAATGAGACCTTATTTTTTGTCTTTTGTTTGGATTAAAACCTTAGCCGGATGTTATGGTTAATCTAAGGATCATGGAGAAGAACATGAAAGATCCAATAATGTGCATGGGGTTCCTTTGTCCATTCACTGGTTATGTGCCGCATCTCAGTCAAGTTACCGAGTGAAACTCTATACATTGTTTCAAAGTCTGTTATCACTCGATCTCTCTCCCTCTCTCGTTAATTACTCTTTGTATGGTAACCCTATAGTTTGTAATCCTTTATGGTTTCTGTGTTGTCCAACAAATAATCAAAAGAGAGCTAATAGACACCCTTAGCTGTTTTTGATTTGCTTTTATCTCTCTGAACCACATTGGATGTATATTTAATAGCTAAGATTCAAAATGTTGGAAATTGTAGGAAGGGCTGCATTGAGCCATATTTGTACTTTAATGGGCTTATGACCCATTACATAAATTCAGATCCTATGATATATAACCTTACAGAAAAATAATGTCATGAGATGTTTTTTTTAAACTTGGTTGTTAATATTTGGTATAAATGTAATGACTTTGATTAAGAGTTGTTAACTACAGTACTAAAGCAGACTTTGAACTAGCCCTGGGCGTTCGGTGATAACCGAGAAAACCGAACCGAGCAAACCGAGTTTTTCGGTTATCGGTGCCGAATTTGAGAGAGAGAGTAAACCGATTGGCAGATTTTTTTGAGGATTTCGGTTATCAGTTCGGTTCGGTTCGGCAAGCTATAACCGAACGGGTTTTCTTCCAACTATCACCTATCCTCAAATATCCGCCATGGTTAAGCTGTTAAAATGAGATTGAGTTGAAGATCCGCCATGGCTGACTGAAGGAAGACTGAAGGAAGACGATGGAAATAAAGAAAAAAAAAAAAAAAAACGCTAGGTTAACTGCGTTTAAATAAATTCTAGGTTTTTTTTGGGGCATATCTAATGGAAATTAGATATATGGGTGGATTTTATGGTTAGGCCCAATATTATTACAGCCCACGAAAAAAATAACAAAACCCTAACTCTAATTTGGTTTTCTTCTACTCTTGCCTCTTATTAGACGTTTCTATCTCGCCGACAAAGAAAAAAAAGACGTTTCTATCTCTCTTCTGCCTTTCACAACGCTGAAAATCAAAAGCCAGAGAACAAATCTCTTTCTCTTTCCCGATTATCAATTCGTTGCAGTATAAAACTTCACCTTTTCTCAGTTTGCTGTCCCCTTGAGCCTAATTTTTCCATTTAATCCCCTAATCGTTTTAAAGCTATGAAACCCTAGTTTTTATGAATGAAGCTCAGATTTGCTCGCTATCAAAAGGTCGGATTTAATCGTTTATACATGGTTGTTCTTCTTACCTTTTGAAGAGTTTCTCCATCGGATCTAATGATTTGATTTTTCATAGAGGATGTATGATTGTTTTCATATTCGGTTAACCGAATAAACCGAAATAAAATAAAATTCGGTTTAATTCGGAATAGATTTTAAAGCAAATAACCGAACCGAATAAACCGAGTACCGAATGAACCAAACCGAATAAAATTTCGGTTTAATTCGGCAAGATTTTTAGAAAACCCAAAAATTTGAAAAACCGAATAAACCGACCCGATTAAACCGAGAAAACCGAACGCCCAGGACTACTTTGAACAACAAAAATCAACTCGCACCGTGATACGCCACAATAAACAAAAAGGATGTATATCATGAAGCCATGCTTCCATCACCATAATCAATGCTTACAAGATTTATTTATCAACTTAAGTTAGAGAAAAGAAGATATTAATTTATCAACTGATATATGTATGTAAAAATTATTAACTGGAATTGCTATTAGATCAATATTATAGCAACTCTTATCTATTTTTGGAAAATAATTCGATCATCCAAATTCAAGATACTTTCATGTACACTAGTTCAAATATACTTAAGGTTGTATTCTTTGTAAATAGTTAACTCAACTTTAATTTTTTTTTAATCGTATACAATTAAAAAGATGAAAGGGAAACGAAGACACAAAAGTTGGACTTTGATGCTAGTAGTAGTCTAATAAAAATATTAGACAAGATATGTGGGGGTGAGGGATTAGTGAAGAGTTTAGTTGGTGAAAAGTGAAAACCTTCGTATGTCTTCCACATAATCATTTCATCATTAGAAGCATATATTTGTGGGTCTAATTATTTGTGTCATTATCCTAAATTGTGATGAAGATTACGAATATCCACTTTTAATAACAATTTTTAAGTTGAAATTAGATGTAAGTTAGAAAGAAAGGCGGCATACTTTGCTTTAGAGGTCGAAGTTAATTGGCTACGGTCCTAACTCTTAAGGGTACTTTATACTTAGTCCTAGATAGTGATCCAACGCTGTACAGCATGGGAAAATATTTACGTAAATTTAGACTTGTTTTTACAAAATAATAGTATAAACTTTATTTATTCTATACATTTATAAAATTATATATTTAATTTACTTAATTTCATACTCCGATTTCGATCTGTAGTCGGTATTACTATTTTGGTTAGGGTGCAATATCAAATTCGTTAATTATAAATTCGGTAAAGTTTAAAAAAAATACAACCAAACATGTATTGACCCGTGATTTATTATTACAAATTGATGTGATCGTGTTTAGATATCTTAATATATCAAATTTACAATAGTGATTGGTATTAATCTTAACACCATTACAGTTATTGGTATAACATATTAGTATATATTAACTCTATATGTAAAAATTACAATTAGATTATATGTGTGTATATATATATATATAATATATATATATATTGTCAACATTATGCATTCATTATTGTTTACATAGTGAATATTACATATAAAAAAATAAGTTTTAGCCAATTAAATAGTTTGTTATTATTTCCTAAGATTTCTGAAACAATAAATAGAATCTGTTAAATAATTTTATTACATAACTAGATAAGGCCTACATTATTACGCGGATAATAATTTTTAAAAAAATTATTGAGAACAACCTTGTATATATTAATAGAGAAGCATTTTTGGAAAAAAAAAAATGTTGATGTGTCGTCGCCAGAGAGCTCGAATCACATTTTAGCAAATAACCCTCATTAATTATATTAATTACATCTATGCCATTTAAATCAAAATTCATTACATAAATTAAAACTATGTGTAGCCATTTAATTTGAATCTATATCATTCTACTTTAAGAAACAACAAATTATTATTTTTTAAGTTGATAATTATTCATATTTTATTAAATGAAGTCCATTTAAATTTCTTCACCACGATAAAATTCATAGATTTCACGGGTAAAATATATTTTTACACAAAATAATCGCAAATTTGAATAAAATGAAATAAAAGTTAGTCACATATTTTGTTTTACACAAATGAATCTTAGATCTTAAATAATAATTTTACTCATAATAATTTTATTTGATTGATTTTAATACTCTCTCAGTTCCATTATATAAGAGTTTAAAGGTTTTTTTGTTCTATTTTATAATATTTTCTCAGTTTCAAGGTGAGTTTTTGCGGCCTAACCCAACATCTCGATTATTAAATTTGTTTTATTGAACTCTTTCTATATTCATTCGATTATTATCTCAAAATAATTATGAAAAATACAAAATCCAGAAAAAAAAATCAACACAAACCACAATGATAGATTCAACAATGAATTCTCGATTTGAGTTTAATCACAGCCGATGAAGCTCTGATTGTGAAGCAGATCAATGCATAGAGGTAGAATAAGACGAAGATATGAACCACTGCAAAATAGATCTATAGCCAGTTAGCCACCAATCACCATCACCAGTCACCATCTTGGAGAAAGCCAACAGAAAGAAATCATCATGTTCTTTTTTTTTCTTTTAATTTGTTTTAATTAATTGAATTCGGTTTAGATTTGGTTAGATTTGGTTTATAATTTTATTTAGTTGGTTCAGTAAATAATGAACCGAACAAAACCGATGCTTGTGGGTAATTAGGTGAAAACTATGTTTCAAAGGAGATATAGATCTTGAACTATGGAGTCGTAGAGATATAGATTGAGAAATATTTTATATAGTGCATGGTAATAGATTGAGCTCTATCTGTCTTGATAGGATACTTCTCGTGGAGAAAAAGATCGTTTTCTCGTATATTTTTCTATTGGTAAGTTTTATAAATGACATAATATTTATTGTTTATTAATCTTTGTGTTTTTACCCAAAAACTCTTATAGGACATGGAGTATCACTTTAATATCTATACGATCCTAATAAACCATATTTTAAATATGCAATAATAAACCATTATTTGTATCGTAATGTGAGCATCATATGAGATAATATGTATATTAGATTGGTTAGTATTTTAAATTTAACAGTAAAAATAATCAGTAAAAAAATCAGTTAATATCCACAAAAATTTTGCAAATCCAAAATATCCTAAATATTGTTCTTCTATATGTCATAATTTCATAAGCAATATTTTTGTCAATTTTCATCAATTAACCAAAAATTCATTCCTACAAACTCATTTTTCTATTTTTTCCATGTTTCTCATATTACTACATGCATTCAAAATTTTAAAATAAAACATGTAAAACTATACTAATACACATCTTGTATTGTAATATTTTCTTTTTAAGTTCATTATTCTTTCAAGATTTTGTGTGTATACTTACAATAAAAAATTATATTACAACGATAAATACAATCTATATCTGACTAAATTATGTTAAATAACTAATGTTATTCTTTTTAACTTTGTTATTCATTATTTATTGATTAATATACATGTTTATTTAATTTTGTTTTTGCTTACACATGTCAAATTTTAAAAGATCATTTTCTCGTATATTTTTCTATTGGTTGAAGTTTTATAAATGGCATAATATTTATTGTTTATTAATCTTTGTGTTTTTACCCAAAAACTCTTATAGGACATGGAGTATCACTTTAATATCTATACGATCCTAATAAACCATATTTTAAATATGCAATAATAAACCATTATTTGTATCGTAATGTGAGCATCATATGAGATAATATGTATATTGGATTGGTTAGTATTTTAAATTTAACAGTAAAAATAATCAGTAAAAAAATCAGTTAATATCCACAAAAATTTTGCAAATCCAAAATATCCTAAATATTGTTCTTCTATATGTCATAATTTCATAAGTAATATTTTTGTCAATTTTCATCAATTAACCAAAAATTCATTCCTACAAACTCATTTTTCTATTTTTTCCATGTTTCTCATATTACTACATGCATTCAAAATTTTAAAATAAAACATGTAAAACTATACTAATACACATCTTGTATTGTAATATTTTCTTTTTAAGTTCATTATTCTTTCAAGATTTTGTGTGTATACTTACAATAAAAAATTATATTACAACGATAAATACAATCTATAGCTGACTAAATTATGTTAAATAACTAATGTTATTCTTTTTAACTTTGTTATTCATTATTTATTGATTAATATACATGTTTATTTAATTTTGTTTTTGCTTACACATGTCAAATTTTATTGAGAACACACGTATAATATAATTAGCATACAATGGAAAATATATTGATTTTGTTAGTTATCTTTTTTTTATTTAGAAAATTAAAATTTTAAAATATAAAGATGTAAAATTCTGTAAATATACTTAGTTATTATATTACGTTTTAAAAAAAAAAATGACACGTGTCAACATCTAATTAATATAGTTAACACGTGTCACGATCTTGTTAATGAGTAATTTTGACATCAAACTTTATATAATAAGATTTTGAAAATATTGTTTTATTATTTTATAAACAAATATAAACTTTTCTTTTGTTAGTTATTAGATTAATTAAAATGCAATATCATTTTTCGTAATATAAACTCTGTTTACAATAACAAACCCTCTGGTCAGCTAACACCATCTCAAATGTTTCTCCAGACTGGGCAGTGTACTGTTTCCACGCATGTAGGACTTTAACCTGGACCCGCCAAGTGCTTTTGTACGGCTTGACATCAGCGAGGTAAGTCATTGCCATTAGACCATTCATTTTGAGTAACTCGATTGCTGGAAATTATAAGATAGTTATTTACGTATTTTGCGTTGATTGTTTGTAGAAAGCTACTAATGGGCTGTTTATATAGTAAATGAAGTAGCGAATACGTTAGGTTTTAGTCGCCGAGAAAACAGTTTGATCCTATCATCAAGAAAGGATAATTCGATTAAGAAGATGTTTTACAATATATTTCAGGAAAGCTATGATCAATGTATGATCCCTTGTTTTAGAGAAGGTTCTCAAACTGTTATATACCATAAGTAAGATATGTTAGTTGTGTAGTTGCGGGATACTAAATTTCAAATCATGTTAACGTTGAAATGAGAATCTTAGTAGTTTGATCTTATAAATTATTTTGTGATTGTATTCTAATTTTTCTGTTCAGGTTCTTGTTTTAGCTTGAAGAACACTATTTTGGTGAGATTTTGTTAATCTGCTATGATCTCATAGATGATCTCATTTCCGTAATGTATAGATAGAAAACATTTGGACTATGTTAAAATTATTTTCGTAACATATGCAATCTGATCATGTTAATCATACACTCATGTAATTCCTATGCTATATATCACTTGTGGTGTTCATTAGCATTACAAATTGGTTTGAATTTAATTTTTACTTAAAAGATGCAAATTAGTCAACAACATATAAAATACTTTAGTCGTATTAAATCATGTTAGTTCTTATCTGAAATTCTTATGCTATATATCAAAAGTATGTTCAATAGCATTATGATCATGTCAACAAAATATAAAATGCTTTTGTCGTATGGGGTGATGTTCTCTTAATATTAATATTAACTGTTTGTAATTTGTAACTAAATACGATTTAATATAATAAGTCATTTTTAATTGTTATTAATTAGGGTAACCATTTTCTTGTTATTATATTTGGTATTAATATATAGTGGCATTTTGTGTAATATCTTACATGGAGTAGTGTTATTTATTTAAAGGGTTGCTTAAATAATATAGTAGACTAGATAATGACCCGCACTAACTTTTTTTTTCTTTTGTTATTTGTTAATAATATATTTATGTTGTATTATTCATTTACATATTATATAATATAGTACTAAATGGTGAGTTTTGATTCATAAACTACTAATAGGTAGACCTGAAAACTACTACCGATACCCGTATTCGACCCATTTTTCGGTTTGTATCCGCCCCGAAAAAAGGTACCCGCAGCTTTAGTGTCGAGTGAAAGGTATAATAATTATATTATCCGTGAATAATGATCGAGTATCGGATATTAATTTAATTTTTGAGTGTTCGTTACCCGTCTCATTACCCGTTTTATTATCTGACTCATAAATACACATTAATATTTTGTAGAATAATGTTACCAGCGTGAAGAAATATTTATGTAAATTTAGATTTTTTTTGTTACAAAATAACAGTAGAAAAATGATTAATTCTATACATTTTATAAAATCATATATTTTATTTTGCAAGGTCATACTCTGATTTCGATCCGTAGTTGGTACTACTATTTTGGTTTGGTGCAATATCAAATTCGTTAATTATACATTCAGTAAAGCTAAAAAAACCCAATAAAACATGTATTGATCCGTGATTTGGTATTACAAATTAATGTGATCGTGTTTAGAGATCTTGATATACCAAATTTACAAATTGAAGTTATTGGTATAACATGTTATATATTAATTTTGTAGGTGAAAATTACAATTAGGTTATGTATATTATCACCATTATACACTTGGTATTGTTTATATAATGAATATTGTGTATAAACAATTAATTTTTAGCCAATTAAATAGTTTGTTATTATTTCCTAAGATTTATGAAACAATAAATAGAGTTTTATTATTTTGTAAACAAATCTAAACTTTTCTTTTGTTTATTAGAATAATTAAAATATAATAGCATTTTTGTAATATGTCACTTCAGAACTGGTTAAATTTTTAACAACATCGCTTAAATAAGTATATAGATATATTTTAAAAATAGAAACAATGTTGTATCTTAATTTTAATATATATTTGTTATTATTAAATGATTTAGATATGTAAATATTTAATCTTAGTTTTATAAATAAATTTAAGTTTTATAATTTTTCTAAATAGTTTGTTATTGTTTCCTAAGATTTCTGAAATAATAAATAGAATCTTTTTAATTATTTCATAATTTCGAAATTATTTTATTAAATAATTCCAAAATTATTTTATTAATGATTTCTTGTAATCTAATAAATTAATAGTTGCTATTTTTTAGGTAATCATTTTCTGATTACAACAACTTAATATTAAGATTATGTTATTATATTTTGTATTAAAATACAGTGGCATTTTGTGTAATATCTTATATGTAGTAAGGTTATTTGTTTATAAGGTTGATTAAATAATATAATAGAGATATCTTTGTTTTAGTTTAGTTATTTTGCCTAAAGAGCTTATACAACTCATAGTTTCTATTAGTAATAGGCCTAACTCAACATCCAAAAGCTTGCTCAAGAGAGGAGGGTTGCCACACACTATATATATTTCCAAGGAATATTAATTCTTCTGAAGTGGGATAATTCTAACAGTATCGGACACAATTATAAAACTATTCACTAAAAACGTTTATTGTATATTTCGTATTCTAATGTGATTATGGATGACTGAAGTCGTCTTTTGCGTGCCTTCTTTTGTTCTGCGGTAAGAACTCTCTTTTTAGATTTGTTTTAACAAGAGACAAAAACTTAATTGGACTAGAATTGAGATGTAGCAATAGCATCTAAACATTTCTAAACATTTAAGTTTAGAGATGATTTAAGACATATTGTGGACAGGACGACAGGTTGTATATATTGTGTTGTGGATACCCCCTAATATATTGTGTAGTGTAAACACTAATAAAAAATATCAACAAATTAAAATTAATTGGACTAGATTTGAGGTGTAGCAATAAAGTCTACACATATGACATACCTAAGCTTTTATTTTTGATTAGGTTAAGAGATTATCAAGATACAATTGTGGCCGAGTGGTCGCAGTAGTTAGTGATCATCACTTCATATACTTTTGAGTAGACTAAGGAGTTAGAGCATGTACACGGTGGTATTTAATGGGTATCTAGAGTTACTTAAGAATAAAAATAAATCATAATATATGATAAATGTTAAAATCGATTCTTAATTAAGCAATTTTAGTATCGATTCTAACCTCATATGTGTCTGTTTCTGATTGGTTTGTGAATTTAACAAAAGGAAGAAAAAAAAACATCGACTGAAGCCTTTTTTTTTCCCTCTCTTCCTCTCTCTTTCATTTCACGAACCGATCCCAAATTTGGTGAATTTTTCTCAAGTCGTTCCGTTGAATTGAAAGAGGAGATGAGTCGGAGATGGTTGAATTTTCCTCAAGTCTCAATTTTCTAAACTCCTCGACGCTGTCTCTGATTTTGGTTTTAAACCAACCGATCATTGTGAATCCATCTAGGGTTAGGTGTTTCTCTCAATTGGTACAATTTCTTTTATCTCTTGCTCCCTGTGTTTGTTAATATTATTATCTTGATCTCGATTTGAAACCTCGATCTGGTTAATTGATTTAAAAAAGGTTTTTTTTTTTTGAAATCATTACGATTTATCCTCTGTTTGTTGTAGTGTGTATGGGTTTAGGATTGATTAGGAGAACTTGGACTATGAGTTCGAGACTAGGCCTATCATGGACCCATTTCGTATTGCTGCTTACAGTACCAATGATGAAGTTATCCATGAAGTCGCTTGCTGTGCTTATTACTCAACACAATGCTGATACGGTCAGTAGTATCGTCTTTGGTTTGTTGATGTACAATTGTATGCTTGTGTTCCTTTTTTTCTTTTTTCTTCTTCTTACTTTGTTTGCTCACAAAAGGTTTGTTCAGGGGAGTTGGATTGAGTTCGTGGATCAAGTTATTGCAGATTGCTATTGCAGTTACTGAGTCTGAATTCTTCACGTTATTGCAGCCAGGATGATTTGGCCTCTCTTGATCTGAATGTTCCATCACTCAGGTCAAAGGTATGATGATATATCCCCAACTATCTTTTCAATTAAAATGCTAGAGTTACTCATTCTTATGATTTTTTACTTGATCTAAAACCCTGTCAAAGGTGTGGAGACGAAGGATGAACAAGAAGATACAGTAACTGAACATTCAGATCATGAAGAAAACGTCAAGTAAGTTTCTCCATTTATCTTTCTCAGAATCTTTTTTTTGGTAGTGATCTTTCTCAGAATCTTGTTTTCTTAATCTTCTTTCTCGAGTTAGTGTTCGAGTTCAATGCTTGGTGGTTGACATTGATTGCTTGTTTTGTCACACTTAAACACAAATAGCTTGGTAGTTGTAATAGTTAAACACTTATTGTCGAGTTAGTGCTTGAGTTCAATTCTGGATAGTTGTCATTGATTGCTTGTTATGTCAAACTTAAACACAAAATACACTTAAACCTCACCTTGATGCTTTACCATAAACGCAACTACCAACCTCATCCTTCTCCTTTAAACACAAACCTGAGATTCTATTCTTGCTCCTTCTTCTCCTTGTAAACCCAAACCAACACACTTCACTTTTTTTTGTTTTTCTTCTCGATTAAACTCAAAACAGAAACTTGACTATGGATCCATATAGTCAAGATCCAGGTTTTGTAGACCTGCTAACTAGTCAAACCACGTATTACCCTCTTGAAACCAATTCGCATGATGAGGATCCAAGCCTAGGTGAAGATGGACCTAAGGAGCGTAGAGAAAGAAGGAAGTGGTCTCCCAAAGAAGACATGGTGCTCATCAGTGCTTGGCTGAACACTAGCAAAGATGCAGTTAGGGCAAATCAGCAAAAGGGTAATACTTTCTGGTCTCGCATTGCAGATTATTATGCTGTAAGTCCTAAGCTAGCTGTTCTAGACAAGAGGGAGCCCAGTCATTGTAAGGCAAGGTGGCAGAAGATCAACGACCATGTTTGCAAGTTTGTAGGAAGCTATAATGCGGCAACAAAAGAGAAATCAAGTGGCCAGAGTGAAGATGATGTCATGAAAATGGCTTACCAGATCTTCGCCAATGATTACAACATAAAGTTCACCCTTGAGCATGCATGGAGGGAGCTTCGTCATGATTAGAAGTGGTGTCTGCTACGAAAGGTGATGGAGCACCAAAGAGAAGAAAGGTGGCTGATCACACTTCACAGTCATCTGTGCCACTTATGGACGCTGAAGAGGATCAAGCTCGGCCTCCTGGCATTAAGGCAGCTAAGGCCAAAGGTAAAAGGCCTGTGAGCAAGCCATCGTCTGGTCAAGCAGCTATTGCTTCAAGTGAGGGGTTTGAGAGCATGTGGGAGATAAGACAAAAGAACTATGCTTTGAAAGAGAAGCAAAGCTTGCGTAAAGAGAAGATTGTCAAGCATAAACTGCTTGAAAGTCTGCTTTCAAAAACAGAGCCACTTACTGAAATAGAAATGGCTTTGAAGAATAAGTTAATGAGTGACATTTTAGAGATGTAGTTATGACGTTTAAGTTTATATTTATGTTTATGTCTACTTTAAGTTTCTGTTCTTATAAACGTTGTTAGTGTATGTTGGAATATTCAGTTTATGTTCTTCGAGAAGATCGGTTGTATGTTTAAGTTTCTGTCCGGCTGATGCGCTTGACGAATACCTCCGGCTTGCTCCAAGCACAACACTTTTATGCTTGAAACACTTTGCTGAAGGAATCAATGATTTATTTGGAGATGAGTATCTAAGGATACCCACACCGGAAGATCTGCAACGACTACTCGATATTGGAGAGTTACGGGGATTTCCCGGGATGATAGGAAGCATCGACTGTATGCATTGGGAGTGGAAGAATTGCCCGACCGCATGGAAAGGTCAATATACACGTGGGTCTGGAAAGCCAACAATTGTTTTAGAGGCGGTAGCTTCACAAGATCTCTGGATATGGCATGTATTTTTTGGAGCTCTAGGTACATTAAACGATATCAATGTTCTTGATTGCTCACATGTTTTTGATGATATATTACACGGTCAAACTCTTAAAGTGAAATATAGTGTCAACGGTCACGAGTATCATATGGCTTACTATCTCACAGATGGTATTTATCCACAATGGGCTACTTTTATCCAATCTATTCCTAGTCCACAAGATCAGAAAGCATCCTTATTTGCTACATATTAAGAGTTTGTACGTAAAGATGTCGAGCGTGTTTTTGGAGTATTGCAAGCTCGATTTGCCATAGTCAGAAACCCCGCTCTTTTTTTGGATAAGGCAAAAATTGGGAAGATAATGAGAGCGTGTATCATACTGCATAATATGATAGTAGAAGATGAACGAGATGGATACACTCAGTTTGATGTGTCAGAATTCGAACAAGGAAAATCAAACAGAACTTCACAAGTGGATTTCACGTACTCTATGGATACACCTTCAAACCTCACCAATATGATGATCGTTCGAAATGATATTCGTGATAAAAAATACATCGACAATTGAAAACTGATTTGGTTTAGAATATATGGCAAAAATTTGGCACAAGTCAAAATTATAATTAATTGTTTTTGTAATCTGTTTTTTTAATATGCTTTTATATCATGTAACTTTAAATTTTATGAAATGAAATAATTTTATGTTTTAAAAAATGTTTAAAGTTTTAAACAAACCAAATTGTACTTAACATATTATGATTTTGAAGAAAAAAATTTAAAATTTTAAAAACCCAAAATTAGTATCTACCATTGGAGCATACCATTTTACAGTTTTTTAAAAGAAATTTAACTTCATTATTTCTAAATATTATAATTAAAAACATACTTAAGTACCCTTTTTTATTATCTACCATTGTACATGCTCTTAGTAGTAGTTAACTATCACTTCGTCGACTAAAACAAAAAGAAATTGTAAGAGCATTTGTTCGAAATATTACCAAACATAATATAATTCAAATTCATGACCTCTTTTTTAAGCATCTCTACAAAATTTATTTACGAAAAAATGTTTGGCTTATCTGTCTAAACAAAATCCGATAGTCATCGACAGTAAAGTCAATGATAAATACGTGACAAGAATCAGTAAAGCTTGTTCTAATTTGATGTAACTTATTGACCTACGTACAACTCCGTAGAATTAACGAAAATTATAAAACAGATTGTCCCACTTCGCACTACAAAAATTATATACATTGATAGCACCTCATAATAGCACGAATTTCAAAACTGCTATCGAAGTGTAGTTTATAATTTTGTTACCATATGATAGCATTGTATAAACGCTATAATAGTGTTTTTAATAAGCGGGAACTAAAATCACTTATTCCGCCAAACACTTAGCAAATTTTAGCAAAAAAATAAAAATACTAAACACTTAGCTTCACTTATCGCACTCTCTCTCTTTCACTTCACCCCTTTTCTCTCGAAACCCTAAAATCTCGAGAGGCAATTCCTCGCCGTTGCCGCTTCTGAAGCACCGTCGGACTTAATTAAACACCGTCGTTGCCGTTCTTTTGGTTTGTTTGAGTCTCTCTCCCAGTTACCCGTAAATCTCTTACACATACCAATTGGTTCGCCAATCGCCGTCGCCGTCACCCCCCTCTGAAGAACCGCCGGAGTTAACTTCTGGATTTGAGCTCCACTCGAAGGTTGTTTTCTTCCTCATTTTATTGTTTTATATAAGTTTTGATTTTTGGACATGCAATAGATTTTTTCAATTGATTTCTTCTAGATTTTTCAATTACTATCCGATTAGTTATGAAATTGATTCACAGTTATGAAATTGGAACAATACACAGTTATTCTTCGACATGCAATAGATTAGTCTCTTCCATTTTGTTATGTATCCGATTTGAAACTTATACTCTTTCTCTAATTATGTTTTGCAAGTGTTGCTAAGTGTACATCTTGGAACTGAACAAGAGTTTATTTATCTCCATTTACAGGACAGGTTAGTTGCTTCTTTCTTTCTGTCTCTTATGTGTATTGAACAATCTTGCTAAGTGTATATATTGTTTTGTTTTTTTTCCTGTTTGGTTGTTTCTAAATACTGTTTGTGATTGCTATTGATTTAATATATGCGATATAGTTGTCTAAATACTGTTTTGTGTTTGTGATTGCTAAGTGTATGTGTGTGTCATTGTGATTCATGTCTAAGATTCTGTCAATAAATCGTATATGTTGTTTATGTAGTAAGGTTAGATCATATAATGGTGGACAAGGATTGGGTGCATCTTTGCAGGTATATCATTGCATAAATTATTCAGGTTAGGCTAGCTTAAGTAGGGGTTTAGAGAGTTTACCTTTTTTTTTTCTCTTCTATTATCCAATGAAGAGCTGATCCAGCTTACGAGAGAGGGGCTTCAAATTTTGTACGAGTTGTAGCTGCTGCTTTGGGAGATGGTGTTATGATTATATGTCCTTGCATTGACTGTCGTAACATTGATCGTCACTCAGCCAGTGTTGTAGTTGACCATCTTGTTACAAGGGGTATGGATGAGGCTTATAAGCAGCGGTCAGATTGGTATCATCATGGAGAGTTAAAGTCTGGGGTTGACGGTGACAATAATGCCAGTCAGTTTAATGATGAGATATATGGGTTATATCAAGCTGCTGAGTTCATGGATGATGACTTTGTTAGAAATGCTGAACTCGGTGAGATTGCAGACTGTGAGGACAAGAAAGAAGATGAGTTTCTTGCAAAGCTTGCAGATGCTGTAACACCCTTATATCCAAGTTGTGTTAATCACAGTAAACTCTCGGCAATTGTGTCCCTATTCAGACTTAAGACACAGAATGGTTGGTCTGACAAGAGTTTCAATGATCTTCTGGAGACATTGCCGGAAATGTTACCAGAGGACAATGTGCTACACACATCACTATATGAGGTGAAGAAATTTCTTAAGTCATTTGATATGGGCTATCAGAAGATTCATGCATGTGTTAATGACTGCTGCTTATTCAGAAAGAAGTACAAGAAGCTCGATAATTGTCCTAAATGCAAGGCTTCTAGATGGAAGACGAACATGGTTACTGGTGAAGTAAAGAAAGGTGTTCCACAAAAAGTGTTACGCTACTTTCCCATAATCCCACGGCTGAAAAGAATGTTTAGGTCCGAAGAGATGGCTAAAGACTTAAGGTGGCATCAGACTAACAAGAGCAACGATGGTAAACTCCGCCACCCTGTGGATTCAGTAACATGGGATCAGATGAATGCCAAATATCCTTCCTTTGCAGCTGAAGAAAGGAATGTGCGGCTTGGTCTTTCCACAGATGGATTTAATCCATTCAATATGAAGAACAACAACTACAGTTGCTGGCCTGTTTTGCTAGTAAACTACAATTTGCCACCTAACCTATGCATGAAGAAGGAGAATATCATGCTTACATTGTTGATACCTGGACCACAACAGCCTGGTAATAGCATTGATGTATACTTAGAGCCGCTCATAGAGGATCTTAACCATCTCTGGAACAATGGAGAGACAACATATGATGCATTCAGTAAATCAACTTTTAATCTGAAGGCAATTCTGCTTTGGACGATTAGTGACTTTCCGGCTTATGGGAATCTTGCAGGCTGCAAAGTAAAGGGTCAGATGGCCTGTCCATTATGTGGAAAAAATACAGACAGTTTGTGGTTGAAGTTCAGCCGAAAACATGTCTATATGTGCCATCGAAAGAGACTGCCACCAAAGCATAGTTTCAGATTAAAGAAGTCGTGGTTTGATGGAAAAACTGAACAGGGGAGAAAAGGAAGGATATTGTCTGGGCAAGAAATTTCTCAAAACCTGAAAAATTTCAAAAATGACTTCGGAAATTGGAAACGATCTGCGCGCAAGAGGAAAAAGACTGAGTGTACTAGTATGGAGTCTGATAAAGAGGAGTTATCTAGTGAGTCAGAAGAGGATGAAGAAAATGATGTAAATGTAGATGAGGGAGAGTTATCAAGATGGAAGAAAAGGTCTATATTTTTCAAGTTACCGTATTGGGAGGTATAATTTATTTTCAGATTTTAAAGTTATTTTCATTTACACTTTGTGTAACCTTATAGTTATTTATTGTATTTGTTCTGTTTATTTCTTAGGATCTTCCTGTGAGGCATAACTTAGATGTTATGCATGTAGAAAGGAATGTGGCTGCAAGTATTCTCTCTACTTTGTTACATTGTGGGAAATTAAAGGATGGTCTAAATGCCCGTAAAGATTTGGAGAATCTTGGTATTAGGAAGGATTTGCACCCTAGGATTCAAGGGAAAAGAACATATCTACCTGCAGCTCCTTGGTCTTCATCAGAGAAAGAGAAAAAAATATTATGTAGTCGTCTTGTTGATTTCAAAGGACCAGATGGCTACTGTTCAAACATAGCGAGAGGCGTATCTTTAGATGACTGCAAAGTAACAGGTCTGAAATCACACGACTATCATGTGTTAATGCAGCAACTCCTTCCGATTGCACTTAAAGGTTTGTTGCCAAAAGGTCCTAGGCTAGCGATTGTACGCTTATGTGCATTCTACAACCACTTGTGTCAGCGAGTAATTGATAGAGAGCAGATTTTGGTAATGGAAGCTGAGGTTGTTGAAACAATATGCATGTTTGAAAGATTTTTTCCGCCAAGTTTCTTCGATATCATGGTGCACTTGACGGTTCATCTAGGAAGGGAGGCTAGGCTAGGTGGACCAGTCCATTTTAGATGGATGTACCCTTTTGAGAGGTATAAATTGTCTCTTTTTTGTTACTGTTAATATGTTCATTTTGTTCATTTTGTTCATTTAGTATACTGAAAGTTATTACAGAGGTATAAATTGTCTCTTCAACATTTCACAGGTACATGAAAGTTCTAAAAGACTTTGTGAGAAATACTGCGAGACCAGAGGGGTGTATTGCTGAGTGTTATCTAGCCGAAGAATGCATTCAGTTTTGTAGTGAATTCTTAAAGAAGTCTACAAATGTACAGGAAAAGTTAGATAGAAACACTGACTATGATAATAGTTCTATTCTAGAGGGTCGTCCTATATCCGCTGGAACTTCCATAACTCTTTCAGAAATGGATAACAAAATAGCTCATCTTGCTGTCATCCAAAATATGGCTGTGGTTGAACCTTATATCGAGTAAGCTTTTTATTTTTCGCTAATCATTTATAATAACATTTGCAGTCTCTCATGAAACTTATTATTATTAATTTTGTACAAGTGAGCATCTTCAGTATCTACAAGACACAAATGAAAGATGTCGACGTGATGCCTCAGTTTTATGGGCTATGCACACTGAGAATTTTGCATCTTGGTTAAAACTACAGGCAAGTTTCATCAATTCTACTATTTTCGGTTATTATTTAATGTTTATGTTTGATACCACTTGATTAAGTTTCATCAAGTCTGACTTTTATTTTGTTTTATTTGTTGTAGATACCACTTGATTCAGACTGCCATGGAGAAGTTCTAAAATGGTTGGCTTATGGTCCACGTAGCACTGCACGGTCATATACGGGTTACATAGTGAATGATCAACGGTTTCATACAAGATCAGTTGATAGGAAAAATCAGAATAGTGGGGTTTATTATGAGGCGACGTCAGTCTGTAGGGCTAGTGCGAAAGACACTTCACAAGTGGTTGATTTGGTATCCTACTACGGCAGAGTGATAGACATCATACTGTTAGATTATAATGTTTTTTATGTTCCTCTTTTCCGGTGTCAATGGGCAGTGTTGGGTAATGGAGTTAAGGTAGAAGATGGTTTCACATTAGTTAATTTGAATCATAGTCAAGTCTCCTTTTTAAGAGATCCATATATATTAGCCTCGCAAGCAAAGCAGGTGTTTTACTTACGGGAAGATGCAGAATCAAGTTGGCATGTTGTTATGCGAGGTCCTTCAAGAAGATATAAGAAAGATTTGGATGATGGGATTGGAGACATTGGACCATTACCGTCAAATGTGGACATGGATGTTCACATGGATGAATCTGAAAATGCCCGAAATGATTGTGAAGGCATATATGTCTGAAATGGAGTTTGTTAGTCATTTACATTCTTCTAATTGTTTATTTGCTATGTCTGATGAGTGCTTCATAATTGTTTGTTATGTTTGATGACTGCTTGGTAATTGTTTGCTATGTCTCATGACTGGTTATTAATTAATGACATGGTAATTGTTTATTTTCAGGTGAATTGACATGGGACGACCGAAGAAGAATGTAGGGAACAAAAAAAAGAAAAAGAACTCTGATGAGCCAGAATTCGTGTGTACATTGCCTCCACAAACTGAGCAGCCTACAGGAGAGCAGCCTTTAGGAGAGCAGCCTTTAGGAGAGCAGCCTTTAGGAGAGCAGCCTGAAGAAGAGCAGACTGAAGAAGAGCAGGCTGAAGAAGAGCAACCTGTACAAGAACCGCCTTTAGAAGAGCAGCCTTTAGGAGAGCAGGCTACACTTAAGAGAAAGCGAGGACCAACAAGGATGAAAGACATCGCCAAGGATCCAAATAGCAGAGTACATGTAGACTTCACTTTCATGGGAGAACATTACGGTCCTGGGTCTGTTAAGTTGTCATCGTATCTGGGTCCATTGGTACGAGAACACGTTCCTGTGACTGTTGAAAAATGGTCAAAAATTACTGAGGATGTCAAGACAGTGCTTTGGAAATCTGTCCAGGTAAACTTTTCTGTACTTTGACATCTACTTACTTAAAAGCTGGTTTAAATATTTATTCTTCAAATGTGATTGATTACAGGTAAGGTTTGAATTAGATGAGGATTACCAAAAGACTGCCGTGCTTAAACAGATGGGAGGTTTGTGGAGGTCATCAAAGTCACGTCTGGTTAAGAAAATTAGGGAGGCTCACACTAACCAACAACGGATGAATATGCGACCCAAGAATGTTAATCCAACTTGTTGGCGTAAATTTGTGAAAAACAAAACTAGCAATGAGTTTAAGGTATTATTTTTTAATTAAGTTAGTTAATTTTATGTTTGTTTTGGATCTAATATGACATATCTACAATCATGTGTTAGGTCATAAGCGATAGCTATAAGGAAAGGAGACGCAAACAGATACCACACACTTGTAGTCGCAAAGGAATGGTTAGACTAGCTGAAGAATTGGTAAGGTTAATGCAATTACGTTGTTAATTCTCAGCACTTAAAAATATTTTGAATTATATATTGTTTATTTGTTTAGAAACAAGAAAGTTCAGATCATTCTGAAGTGTCAAGACTAAAGGTGTGGGTGAAATCGCGTACTAGAAAGGATGGGACACCCGTGAATACAAATGCAGCTGAAAAATTGTAAGTTATAATTTAGTATGCTCGTTAATTAGGTTTTTAGATTAACTCGTTAATTTATATTTAAATTATACTGTTTACACATGTAAATGACTACATTTGCAGGAAAAGGCAGCAGAACTTGTTAATGCTGATCATCCATCAGCTGCAACAAATGTAGGACAAGATACACTAACCCAACTGTTAGGACCAGATAATCCCGGTCGATTGAGGGCAATGGGCAGAAATATGAGTAAGACCAAATTAGCTTGTTTCCAAATTAAGCACAAGTCTATCGTTGAAATGGAAGAGAATCAAATTAAGCTCAAGCACAAGGTTACTGAACTACAAAATGAAATTTTCAATCTGAAGAACCAGGTAATGCACTATTCTATTTGTACAATAAGCTGATTGATAATGATGTAAACTTTGTTTCATATTTTCCTTGCATTTTACAGAGACAAGAAGCTGAAGTTGGTGAAAACTCAGCTGCAAGGGTAAGTGATTAATAATCCACTATATTGATTTCTTTATAAATATACACTCTATTTTGGTTTTTAATAATCTAAATTTGCGTAGAGTGTGAACAAGAAAACACAACCAAAGTGTATTTTGATTGACTGGGCTGGTGATGCTGCGAATGTTGCTGAGGGACGTATTATATCGACGGATCCAGATGATGTTGTGAATGGGATTCGTTTAGGTCCTTTAGATTATAAAGTATTGGTTGACACTGCCACTGTACCCGAAGCATTCCTTTGGAGACCTGCTACTGAAATGTTCATGATTGAAGAATCTGTTGGGCACATGATTGCATGGCCTGCCACGAAGTGTGTTAGTCTAGAACAGGGGGACCACGAAGAAGATATGACACCACTTGTAAAGTTTCTATCTTGTTTAAGTATTAAACAGTTTGTACATATTATAGATCATCTAGAATACTGAAGTGATTTATTAATGTTTTTTACAGGGCACAAGAACCAATTCTTCGAACAAATGCAAACTACTTGATCTGTCTGACGATGATGTAGTTGTTGCTGAAGGCCGTTGGAACACACAAGATCAGAAAGCTTTAGTGAATGGACTTCGACTCGGACCAAAGGGTGTCAAAGTTTTTGTTGATGTGGTACACGAACCCAACACATTTATTTGGAGGCCTACTGTAGATGTGACATACATAGAGGACTGCTTACTGTCTTTTGTAGCATGGCCTGTCACCAAAGTTGTCTTTGAAAACAACCTAGATGAAACAGGTCAGTTATCTCCTACTCAAAAGTCTGCATCTAAATCACATAAGACACAAACCTCAGCATCATGCGAGAAGTCTCCAAGAACAGTTCAAAAATCTAATGCAATGGAAACTCAAGTAGCTGCACAGTCACCTCTTCGAAGATCTCCGGTAACTTATATTTATATGTTCTGAGAAGTTGATTATGGTTATGTCTCCTTCCTGTAGTAATTGGTTGATATTGTCAAATTGTCAGCGAAAAAATGGATCTATCAAGGAAAATCAGAAGTGTAAGTTAATGGATATTAGCGGAAGGAAGCGGGTTGTTGCTGAAGGTCGGGTGCATTCAACTGATCCAGAGCAAAAGGTACACTGTGTTCGGTTGGGTCCTAACGCTGTGCGAGTTTGGATAGATATAGTCAAGGTAGATGACGCAGCGGTTTGGAGGCCATCAGATGAGATTGAGTATATGAGAGATGCACTTGGTTCATCTATCGCATGGCCAATTGATCAGTTGGTCATCTATTGACTGTTGTAAACTGATGCTTGTGCTTTTGGTAAGTATTATTTACTGTGATCCTTGTGCTTTTAGTATTTCATGTGCAACACTGATATAAGACAATGTCCATTATTGCAGGGATGAAGCAACTTTGGTCCAGCTAGTTTAAGACTAGTCTTATGTATTTCGAATTTGGAATGTTTTATGTTGTGCATTTTGGATTTGGAATTGTGTTTGGTATTGTGATTTAGAATGTTTTGGAATTGTGTTTGGGATGTTATTCACAATACTTTTGAGATGTTATATAAATGGTATCTTTTTCGGGAAATTTCAGATTATATATATTACATATGATAGCATGTTATGTTTTAAATGATAGCACTAAGTCATCTATATAATAGCAGGAGAAAAATGTTATATGCAACTATAATAGCAAAAAAAAAAACGTTATAATATACATCATAGCGAATAAACTTAGTTATATAATAAGGTAATATAACACGAAAAAAAGTTATGAAAACATAAATTACGGCAAAAAATATTTGCTATTGTACAATGATATATCATAGCACCCAATTTGAGTTGTTAGAAAAAATTGAAATTTTTTATAAATTGTTATGAAAAAATAAATTACGGCATCCAGATATTGCTACGAAAACACTAAATTAAAACATTTAACTAACGCTATTGTATAGGAACTTATTATAGCTCAGAAAAATAACGTTATCGTAGATGGGGTATCTACCATAGCTGCCGATATCATAGCATTTATGAAAACGCTATGTATTACATATGATAGCATATTTTCCGAGCTAACAATGTACGTTTTTCTTGTAGTGTCGCAGTTTTTAGTTAAGTTTATTTTCTCTCATAGTCATTTCAGCACATGCCATTCTATATGTTATTTTCTATCGTTTAAATGAAACAACGATTCTACGGTTTTGTAAGAGCATGGGCATTGGTGTATGTTTGGTTTTGGTCCCCCAAGTGTAATATTATTATTTTGAGAGTTTCTTATTTTTGATATGAGCATTGGTGTATACTTGTATTTGGTCCCCCGATTAAATTAATAATATTTTTAAAATTTAAAAATTTTATTTAACTTAAAAAACAAATACAGAAAACATAAAACATAAAACATAAAACATAAAACATAAAACATAAAAAGAAAAACATACATTTTATTCAAGTCATAGAAATTTTAAAATTAATCTTCATTGTCTTGAAGATGTCCAAATTTAGTCTAAATATGCTCAATCAAATCCTGTTTTAGTTGGTCATGGGCTTGTTTATCCCGAAGTCTTGTTTGACGAGTAATCGTAGTGCTGATATTTGAACCCACACCGGCGGCACCAACGGTATATGTTTGATCCACATGTTCTCCTTGTTGAAACTCAGAAACAATGTTTCGGTAACTGTATGCATGGCGTTCATCTTCGACAATCATATTATGGAGTATTATGCATGATTTTATAACATTTGCCATTTTGTATTTATCCCATAAACGAGATGGATTTTTAATAACGGCAAATCTAGCTTGCAAGACTCCAAATGCACGCTCAACATCTTTTCGCACAGCTTCTTGTTTTTTAGAAAAGAGAGATTTTTTCATACCTTGTGGAAGTCGGATAGATTGAATAAAAGTGGCCCAATTTGGATAAATCCCATCAGTGAGATAGTACGCCAAATTGTACTCCCTTCCGTTGACAACGTAGTTGACTTCCGGAGCTTGACCGGTTATTATGTCATCAAAAACATTAGATCGATCAAGAATATTAAGATCGTTCATAGTACCTGGAGCTCCAAAAAAGGCATGCCATATCCAGAGGTCGTACGAAGCTACCGCTTCCAACACGATTGTAGGTTTTCCGGTTGACCTTGAATACATGCCTTTCCAAGCAGTGGGACAATTCTTCCACTCCCAATGCATACAGTCAATGCTCCCAATCATCCCGGGAAATCCACGCTGTTCATTCTGATAGAGTAGTCTTTCTAGATCCTCCGGCGTTGGACGTCTTAGGTATTCATCTCCAAACACTTGGATGATGCCGGCGGTAAACTTGTGCAAACATTTCCGAGCTGTTGAAGCACCAATTCGTATGTACTCGTCAACACTGTCAGACAAAGTACCATATGCCAATTGACGAATTGCTGCAGTACATTTTTGTATAGGTGATAGACTAGCCCGTCCGGTTGCATCTTGGGTTTGGCGGAAATATTCGATTTCGGTAGAGAGACGTTCCACAATACGCATGAACAATGGCTTGTGCATGCGAAACCGACGCCGGAATAAATATTCTGGAAATGTTGGAGTGTCACTGAAATAATCATTCCAAAGATTATTGTGGCCTTCTTCCCGGTTTCGCTCGATAAATATCCTCTCGTTTGGCTGGTTTGGTTCCGGAATAATATGTGAAGCATCATAAATATTTTCTAAATAAGCATCAAAATTATCACCATCATCTCCTTGGTAGTGATAATGAACATCATCTCCTTGGTAGTGATAATGGTTTGAAGATGATCCCATATTAAAGAAAAAATTATTGGAAAGAGTAAACTTGTGTTTAAGAGAAAGAGAGAGCTTGTAAAGAGAAAAGAATGAGATAGTGTGAATGTTTTTTGGCAAATTGATCTGAACGCATATATATAATGAAAGGCAAATTGATCTTCTATTTGCACCCCGTGATTGCATTTTTGTTTGGTGTTGCATTTTGCTCTGATTGAAATGTGCACCCCGTGATTCCTACATGTACATCCTTTATGTGTTTGACAAGTACATAATGCCAAGAGAATGAGTACCCGTGCCATTACAACCCAAGTCATTACAAAACCCAAGTCATTACAAAACAGGATTGATATCCTAGTAGTACAATCCGTGAGTTATTACAACTCATACACATCCGTGAGTTATTACAACTCTTACACAATCCGTGAGTTATTACAACTATTACACATCCGAGTAAATCAATTATTACATGAACAATATACCAAACAGACATAAAACAATAGCCATTACAACAACAAAGAGTAAATCAGTTACATTTCTAAACCTATTCTCTTTACGTAGCTCAGCTAAATTATTTTCCAACATTAGCAGCTTCTGTTCTGTGGCATAACTCTGCTCCCTTACATGATTCATATCTGATTCATAGTCATTGAATAATGTTAAATAATCTACCTTCTGCGACATCACTTCATATCTTCTATCCGCATCTCTCATCTCCTCCATTACCGCGACATCCCACCACTTGTGAATGTGCATCTCTCCATCATCAACATTTGGGCATGTGAAGAACCTACAAAAGACAGGATACGCGTGAACAATTAACAAACCAAGTTATTACGCATAAACTTGGATCATACAAAAGCCAAGTAAAGAGAATAGATGTAATCATACCGTCTGTTGTAGCAGTTGGACAAAATAGGATGAGCTCCACAGTAACAAACTTTGGGGAATCCATGCTCCACCTCGGGTTGAGGTGGGTATTGACTCGACTCAACCGTGAACCTCAACGCACTCTCTGCTTGATCCTGTAGAATCAAAGCCTCTATTTCTCTATCCGCGGTATCCTCTGAGAGAGATTTATAATGGAAAAAGTGAGAAGTTGGTTGGGGTTTAATAAGTAAAAAGGTAACTTGCAATAACTTACAACACATAATGAGCTAACAACCACAGTCTAATCAAAATTTATGAGAAGTACAATTCAAAAACAGCTATGAAGTACTCGTTAATGGCTCATTCAATTTAAAGAAGGCAAAAACGGATATGAAGTTGGTATTACTATCTACACGGTTGGTGTCTTTACTTACAAGTACTTGTAAAAATCCGCATAAACAATGAACAAACCACACAAAAATGCTAATGAACAATGAACAAATACGCATGAACAAACCACACAAAAATGCTAATGAACAATGAACAAATACGCATGTTAACATCAAGCTATATACAAAGCTATATACAATGAATTGGTTAACATCAAGCATACCAATTAACAATTGCTTTAGCAATGAATAGTTACACCAAGCTATATACAAAGACTTGATGTTAACCAAACGTTAGCTATCAATTACTAGTTAGAACAAGCTATACACAAAGACTACCAATTAACCAAAACTTTAGCAATTAACCAAACTTTAGCTACCAATTAACCAAACTTTAGCTAAATCGATAATCTTACACAAAAAGCTATGAACAAGCTATACACAAAACTAACCCTGAAGCAAATCATATATATCTCAAATTGGAGGAAGAAAACATACCTTAAATTTCGCACAATTGAACCGCCGGAGATGGAAGGGAGGACAAGCTACGGGAGGACAAGCTACGGGAGGACAAGCTACGGGAGACACAGAAGGGAGGACAAGCTACGGGAGACACAGAATTTGGAGATCGGCTTGCAATTGGTGGTCCTTCGTCGCCGTCGAGATGGAAGGGAGGACAAGCTACGGGAGACACAGAAGGTGGAGATAGGCTTCAAAGCGGTGAAATCGGTGGAACAGAGGAAGACATCGACACATGCATTCCGTCGCCGTCGAGAAACGAGAGAGAAACGAGATGCAAGGGAGAATTCGAAAAGCCCTCTCGAGATTTCGTCCCGTCTAAAGACGCCGGACAAGCTACGGGAGACACAGAAGGTGGAGATAGGCTTCAAAGCGGTGAAATCGGTGGAACAGAGGAAGACATCGACGAGGGAATTCCGTCACCGTCGAAAAACGAGAGAGAAATCAGAGGAATCTCGAAAATTAATCTCTCCTTCCTTCGTCAATTGCTAACCCTACCAATACACCGAGCCAATCACAAGCTTCCACGTCCCCAAGTCGACGATAGAAAAACGTCGCGTTTTAAGAAGCGTTTTTTAAGTTTTTTGCTTTTTTTTCATTTTTTTTTTTTTTTTAAATTGGGGGACGGGTGAAAACGACACCGATGCACATGCTCTAAGGTTTACTATTCTAAATCTCGGAATTAATTAATGCTCTCTCTCTCTACATACTAGTGTATATGAGACTACCAATCCAAACCCCAAATCTTGGAAACGTAATCTTAAATATTTTTTTTAAAAGCACAACAGACCATAGCCTCTGTCTCTTACCAATTTAGGTTCTTAGGCACAGCCTTAGGTACCAACTCTGTCAGAGTATTGATGTGCAATTGGTATAAATTATAATAATTGACGTGTGAACCTCCTATTACAGCTCAAATCAATGATCTAATTCTACTATAATTTTTGGAGTTTATCCCTTTCTAATTCCTAAACTTAAATCGAAGCAAAGGACACTTTGTGAATATATATATCAACATGTACTTTTTAATACAAGAAGTTAACCAATCCTTAACTTTTTTTTCGTTTGTTGCTTAATGGCGTAATTCATTAGTCATTACCTACGCACTTTCGCTAATCATGCCTCCATTTTTTTATTCACCCCAAAAGTCCATTCACTGTATTCTAAGCTCTTTTGAAAATATTCCGTCGATCAAAAGAGATAATCTATATTACAGAACCCGAAAAAAAAAAAAAAAAATTATTACAAAACTTTATGAATATCATCTAGTTTATTTAAACTATCTTTAAATCGCCAAATATTAGATCGACGAGTTTCCATGCTTTCTCGTACGTATATAGTCATATAGATTATACATATACAAAAAACTTCTTACTTATTCTTGACAAATGATACAAGTAAGTATGTAATCTATCAATAGGGTTTCTTTCATATGAATTATATTAATAGACCGAATTAGTCATTCTTTAAATGGTTATATCATTTTTATTTATGTGGAATTGTGATGATTAATGATATGTTTGCATTTGTAGAGTCGTATTCAAAACACGTCACGGAAACATACATTACCCTACATTGGATCACAAATTCGATATAATTCTGGTTGAATCAAATGAAAAGCAACAAAATTTTGGATTTTGTGGGCTCTAAGAAATTTACTAGAGTTTAGAATATAAGTGAAGAGCCAGAAGCCATAAGAAAAACAATCTTTTTCATTTTAAAGTGCTCAAAGAAAAATACAAAAACTAAAGGAGCATTAAGGAGACAATGTTCGTAAACAACACCCAGTTAATGCCAAGCTGCATCATCACCATTAAGCATGTCTCTTCTTTATTTTCCCCATTCATTTTTTTTAACACTCTCTAATTAAGCATCATGATCATCATTAATATTTGTCTAATTGGAATCTTATAGATCGTGAGCACTTTCATTTTTTTTTTCCGGTATGTTTGTGTATCCCATAAACGACAACTTTTTTTCCTTTTTTGTTGTTTGTATGTTTTAAAGTATTTCTTATAATGCTAATGTATGTTATTGGGGTGTCACATGTATTTTATTTGTTATTTGTTTTGTTTATCATTTATAGCTTTCATCCTACTCTCACATAATTATAGTTTAAATATTAGTTCCCATAGAAATTCTCCATGTAAATTGAAATAAAAATCTATTTATTATAACAACTTTTTCAAGAATATATTGTAGGATAGAAAATTGGTATTCTTTTAGAGATCATATTATATACTTGTCTATGTTTAATATTAAAAATATAAATGCTTTTCTATTTTTTTCACTGTAAAAAATATAGCTGATTTAACTACTAACATCAATTCGAGAATTGTTTTTTTTTTTTCTCTAGAAATAAATTGGTCACAAAAAGAGGAGGCCATTATGTCTTAGAGAATGTCTTCTGGGAATTTCAAGTACTGGTTTGTTCCTTTACCAGTCGATGTGATTGTGTCTGTGATATAGCAAACGACGATGAAGATCTGATTCCTTTAACAATAACAACACTTTTTAATAAAAACAACGATTCTTTTTAATGATTTGAAGACCGAACAGGACCTACGTTTCCATGAGAGCAGATATGAGCAGCCCAACTTGACGGATTTGTAGATATCTTCATATGATAAACAGACCAAGGATGGGAATAAATCTTTCATATGATAAACAGACCAAGGATGGGAATAAATCTTTAACTACCTTTAATTGGTACGAGTATTTACTACCGATAGTCCTAGCTCCAGCAGATATTTTCTGGTAATATCTTGAGTTTTTGATTTGCATACTTTATTTTGATATGTGATGAAATGGATCATATACAATATTTGATAGAAGCAAACTGATTTAATCTCTATAAATTTTGGTTTAATAATTTTTACATTCATTATTTTAATTTATATATTTAATACTCATAAGACCATAACAGTATAACTATAATTAAGAGTAATAAGAAGAAAACTAAAATTAATTAATTTTGAACAAATATTTTCCTAAGAGTTTTCTTCCTTTTCTATTTTTCTTTTGTACATTTAACCTTTCTCTCATTTGTGTATTGGTGATAGTCAATTTTTTTATTAAAAAAAATTAGCTGGAATAAACTACTCATCTAATACAACCAATCAAACCCATAGATGAAATATACAAATACTTTTTCAACCGACAACTGGAAAAAACAAATCCACACTTCAAAAGTGTACACATAATTAGTTTTGTCCTTGACATGATAATTCATAAGAAAATAACCAGAAAAGGAAAATACAAAACAGCTTAAAAAAAACAAAAACAAAAGCAGATGCATTACTTAAAAAACAAAAGAGAAAAAAAAAAAAAGAGATTAAGGTGAGAAAAAGATAGAACATGAAAAAGATACTACTACTCGCTTTTTTTTTTGTTGGCATCCTAAATAATAATAATCATAACGGCCGTCTCAATCACACAGATAATCTTCAAACCCTATCATCCGCCGCCGCCACGTCATCTTTAACATTACCCATTTCCACCTCCATCTCTCCGCCGTCTTCCGACGTCTTTACGCCGGAATATTCTCCCTTCTCCTTCTCCATCAACTCCGCCTTCTTCGACTTTGTATACATACCGTAGATGTAACTCGAGAACCCCCAAATACATAGCACAGTCGACACAATCTTGACTCCACCAAACTCGTCACCGTAAACCACAACACCCCCGATCACATTCATCGCCAGCAAGGCCGTCATGCAGATACCTCCGGTGATCCCTGACGTCAAGTAAACCATCCCTGACGTGGCAGCGAAACAGAGCTGCCACGTCACCACGTTGGCAAAAATCGCAACCGTCCAGTAAACCGTGGGTCCTTTGGTGAAAACATGGTTAGCTTCGTTAACCATTTCTCTAAACCCGCCGTCGAAAGCCATACCGATCGTGGCGAATACCGTCGCGGAGAGTTCCATCATCAGCTGCAACTCCATGACCATCGCGTAGCAATAGACGCTGCGGTAAAGCTTCTCCGTCACGGGGAGGTAAAGAGCGAAGAGTAAACCGGCCCCGATCGTGGATGCAAACCCGATGTAATACTTAGATTTAGTTAAACCGGCCGGTTTATCGCTACTCGAACCGAGAGCCAACAAAACAGAGCTTAACGTCAAGAGAATAACGCAGTTAAGGTTTGAGAAAGTGACCTTCTGTTTCACAATGAGCACGGACAAGATGAGAGTGAAGACGAGCTGTGTCGAGAGGAGAAGCGATGACGTGGACACAGGGAGGTACGAGGTTCCCCATGAGAAGAGGAAGTTGTTGACACCGAGAAAAAACCCGATCAACACGGAGAAGATGAGATGGCGGCGCGTGAAGCGCGTGAAAGGACGCCGAGTGGTGGTTTTGAAGACGTAGCGAGGGAAGTAGATCAAGGTGAGGAGGAGAGGGAAGCCAGCGGATTGAACCCACGTGGAGACCCATCGGCTCGAGCCACCGTGGACGAAGTAGTATTTGGCGAGGAGGCTCGAGGCGATGGAGCCGACGAAGAGACAAAAGTAAGTGGTGAGGAGGAGAATGAGAGATCTCTTACCCGTTGGTTTAACCTGGTTTTGTTCTTGTTCTTGATCCGCGTTTACTCGACCATCACTCATTTTTGTCTCTTTGTGTTTTAATAATCTTTTCTTAATCACCTCTATTTTTTTTTTTGTTTTCTTTAGTTTATTTGAAACTGTGTTTTTGCATGGAAGAGAGAAATGAGGAGGAAGAAGAAGAAGTGTTGAAAAAGCGTTGATGGTTCAGTCTCCCACAACACAAACACACACACTCACTCTGGTATATATATTGTGGTTATTATCGAAATCGATATACTACTATATATTATTATATATTCAGAGTCAAATAAATTCATTTTTTCAATTAATGTCATGCATTGCATTGAGTCCGTTACTAAGAATACGGTTAGGTCTAAAGAGGATTATTAAGAGATTATCGTAGTTTTTAGTTAGGATTTTTTAGCATGTCATTCATATGATATGCTTTTAGAGAGAGGAATATTCTATATAATAGAAAATTAGAAAGGAAATATATCAAAAATTTCCCTCAAATATAGAAATTTCTTATCTAAAATCTATGACTATATCTACTATTAATTAATGCTATACTCAATCTTTATATTATTTAAAAAGAAGTAAATCAAGGTAAAGTTTGATAACTTTGTTCAACATCTTTCTTTCACACTTATGTTAGGATGTAAATCTATTAAATATTTCGATATGAACTCTAAAATATTTTTACCAATAGTATTAAAAATATGTTATTTTGTAAACAATCTAATACATTTTATAGCTTATATGGCCAATTATTTTGAATAGAAATAAACAAAAAGTTTCAATGTGTGTATGTGTAATTCGCTTACTGGCTAACAAAATTTTTCTTAAAATACGGCTTGTGAAGTTTAGGCCTAAAGTCCACGAGATTTTCTAAACTTTTATTCAGTTAGCTTTTTAGCATTGCTGTATATATAAAGAATACTCGAATTTACATCAAGATGTTTTCCTTGAATTGGCTAAGTATGATATTTACAATGTAACCGTTACATATTTTGGCTACAAAATAAATTAAGATATTATTCACTAGTGATTACTCCGTCGTTGATACCGTGTGTATTGAGCTAAAGTGAGTTTAACTTTGGATTCTTCGTAATTTCACCTATTATTTTTCTCTTTTTTTTTTTCTCTTTTTTTTTTTTTGACAACACCTATTATTTTTCTTTTGTTTTGTTTTATTTACAATATAATTCCTTTGTATACTCTAATTTTCTCGAGTCATAATCTTACCAAAAATATTAAAGCTGCTCAAACTTAATTGTATCCATTTATAACAATATCAACATATTTCCTCGTTGCCACTGTATAGCGTGCAAATTGTTAAAATAAAATAAAAGAGAAAAGTCCTCAGTTTAAAAAAAATGAAAACAAGATCCAAATCTAGCAAAAGGACTACTCTAAAGATTAAGAGAATAAAACTAAACTAATTTTACCATATATCTTGCATTTGATGCCGTCTATTATATCGAATCGCTGGTAACATCTAACAACAGCTACACCTACATATCTGCCTCATTTTTAGAACAGATAAACAAAAATAAAGGTATTTGTTCTTTTTCTAATCAAAATTTAAAAGAATTGCATTAACAGCAAGCTATATTATAGGATGTAAGTGGAGTTGTTAAAAGACATTTTACTGTTACCATTTCTGTCACCTATTAATTATTTTATAATATATATTTATTTTAATTTGTTGGGGGTAACAAAAAATTACTTTAACTATTGGATAACTACAAATCAGTCTGAATTTTGGGTAATTAAAAACCTGTCTAAGCTCTTGGATAAATACAATTCTGTTTCCAATTTTTTTGGAATATCTACTTCAAAATAATAGTATGTAAAAACACAAAATTAAAGGCATTTATTTTTTTTTCTTAATCAAATTTTCAAAAAATTACATTAATAGCAAGCTATATTATAGGATGTAAGTGAAGTAGTTAAAAGACATTTTACTGTTACCATATTTGTTACCTATTAATTATTTTGTAATATATATTTATTTTAATTTGTTTGGGGTAACAAAAAATTATTTTAAGTATTGGATAACTACAAATCAGTCTGACTTTTGGGTAATTAAAAACCTGTCTAAGCTCTTGGATAAATACAATTCTGTTTCCAATTTTTTTGAAGATCTACTTCAAAATAATAGTATGTAAAAACACAAATTAAAGGCTTTTTTTTCCTAATCAAATTTTTAAAAGATTGCATTAACAGCAAGCTATATTATAGAATGTAAGTGAAGTAGTTAAAAGACATTTTACTGTTACCATATTTGTCACCTATTAATTATTTTGTAATATATATTTATATTAATTTGTTTGGGGTAACAAAAAATTACTTTTAAGTATTGGATAACTACAAATCAGTCTGACTTTTGGGTAATTAAAAAACTGTCTAAGCTCTTGGATAAATACAATTCTGTTTCCAATTTTTTTTGAATATCTACCTCAAAATAATGATATGTAAAAACACAAAATTAAAGGCATTTATTTTTTTTCTTAATCAAATTTTCAAAAGATTACATTAACAGCAAGCTATATTATAGGATGTAAGTGAAGTAGTTAAAAGACATTTTACTGTTACCATATTTGTCACCTATTAATTATTTTGTAATATATATTTATTTTAATTTGTTTGGGGTAACAAAAAATTATTTTAAGTATTGGATAACTACAAATCAGTCTGACTTTTGGGTAATTAAAAACATGTCTAAGCTCTTGGATAAATACAATTCTGTTTCCAATTTTTTTGAAGATCTACTTCAAAATAATAGTATGTAAAAACACAAAATTAAAGGCATTTTTTTTTCTTAATCAAATTTTTAAAAGATTGCATTAACAGCAAGCTATATTATAGGATGTAAGTGAATTAAAAGACATTTTACTGTTACCATATTTGTCACCTATTAATTATTTTGTAATATATATTTATTTTAATTTGTTTGGGGTAACAAAAAATTACTTTTAAGTATTGGATAACTGCAAATCAGTCTGACTTTTGGGTAATTAAAAATCTGTCTAAGCTCTTGGATAAATACAATTTTCCTTCCAAATTTTTTGAATATATACTTCAAAATAATATGTAAAAACACAAAATAAAAGGCATTTTTTTTTTCTTAATCAAATTTTTAAAAGATTGCATTAACAGCAAGCTATATTATAGGCTGTAAGTGAAGTTGTTAAAAGACATTTTACTGTTACCATATTTGTCACCTATTAATTATTTTGTAATATATATTTATTTTAATTTGTTTGGGGTAACAAAAATTTACTTTAAGTATTGGATAACTACAAATCAGTCTGAATCTTGGCTAATTAAAAACCTGTCTAATCTCTTGGATAAATGCAATTTCCTATCCAAATCTTTTGAATATCTACTTCAAAATAATATGTAAAAACACAAAATTAAATTACAAACAACAATTTCAACATTGTAAATAACTAAAGGAGCAAATGTTGAAAACTTGTCTAGTGAAAAAACCTTGATCGCTAAAAATAAGTTTGTTATTTCTTCATTCCAAACGGTTGCGAACACTACCATTGGTATCGCACTTATGATGAAGCTTTAAACAACTCGCATAGCCTGATGTACTGTTTTTAGTGATGACTTTGACATTTCTATATTCTTACTATGTATATATATATATATATATATTCTTACTTTTTTATATTATCTAATTTTTTAAAAGAGGTCACCATCATCTGTTAATATAACTTCTCTGCCCGGTTGGTTTTCATCACAAATTCTAGAATATGAGTTCTCAAAACGTTCGAAGTTCATTATAATTGGCCATTAATGATAGTGGGAAGCCAGCGGGTTGAATTCATGTGAAGACCCAGCAGCTCGAGCCACCGTGGAGACCCATCGGCTCGAGCCACCGTGGACGAAGTAGTATTTCGCGAGGAGGCTCGAGGCGATGGAGCCGACGAAGAGACAGACGTAACTGGTGATGAGGAGAGTGAGAGATCGCTAGTTGTTGTTGTTGATTTGCGATGACCCTACCATCACTCAGTTTTATCTCTATTTGTTTTGATAATCTTTTCTTAATTATGTCAATTTTGTTTGTTTTCTTGATTTATTTGTAAAAGTGTTTTTGCATGGAAGAGAGAAATGACGAGGAGAATGAAGAAGAAGTGTTGAAAAAGCGATTATGGTTCAGTCTCCAACCACCACAACACATACACACTCACTCAATATACATATATTGTGGTTTTTATCGAAATCAAGAAACTACTAAATTATTACTATATTCAGAGTCAAATGAATTCATTTTTCAATTAATGTTGATGCATTAATACTAAAAATACAGTTAGGATTTTTAGCATGTCATTCATAAAATATGCTTCTAGAGAGGGAATCTTTTACATAATAAAAAAGAAAAATGATCAAAAATGTCCCTCAAAAATATAAATTTATACTTTTTTTTTTGTTGGACAAACTAAATTTCTTATCTAAAAAGTCTAATAATATATCTTCTATAAATTAATGTTATATTAAATCTTTATATTGGTAAAAACAAGAAAATAAAAGTAACTTTGACAAAGTATACGTAACATCTTTTTTTTTTTCTCATGAGTTTTCCAGAAATGAAACATTCTTTTTACTTTTCTTACACACTAATATTAAAATAAGTTATATTGAGTTTTTCTATCCATTTTATAGCTTATATGGCTAATTACTTTGACCAAAAATAAAAAGATTCAATGTGTGTAACACGTTCAGTCTGCAGTCTCCACGCATAAAATACACACACCACAATATACACTAATGACTAATGTGCATATGCTTTTTGGCATAGATACTAATGTATTCATTTTATATTTATAGTCGAATAAATTATTCTAGATAACGTGATGTTCGTTACTAACAAATATACTTAAAATACGGCTTATGAGGTTTAACCTAATACCACGAGATTATCAAAGTTTTTAGTTAACTTTTTAGCACATCTTCCGTACGTATACGTATTATGATATGCTTTTGAAATTGTTATATCTTACGAATACTAAAATTTACATCACGATATTTTTTCTTGAATTATCTAAATATGATAAATGCAAAATTTACGTCACGATTCTTAAAAAAATGAGAGGGAAACAAAATTATTTTCCTTTGTTATTTTTCTTCTTAAAAATCCATCGTATAGTATATATTATACTCATACGAAAAAAAAAAAAAAATAAGAGCTGGCCACATTTAATTGTATCCAATTATAACAATCTTATCAACACATTTCCTCGTAGACCTCTAGTTTCAGAAATAGAGTGCAGAGAATTTGTGGCATAGATGATCTAGGAAAACTATAATGCCGCTGTATATCTTGCATATTTTAAATGAAAAAATAATGAGAAAACTATGAAAACAAGATTCCAAAATCCAAACTGAACGAAAGAATATTCTAAAGTTTAAGAGAATAAAATAAACTAATTTTACCATATATCTAAACAAACATATATGACACGAATCGTTGGTAACAACAACTACATATCCGCAATTCCGCATGATTCCTAAACAGACAAATTAATATAAGACATGTATATTTTTATATCAAATCTCAAAAGAAATTAAATTTTTTTTTATTAAAGTTACTGTTATGATCTCTGTCACCTATTAATTATTTTTTAATATATATTTATTTTAATTTTTTAGGCTTTTAAATAAAATTTATTTTAATTATTGGATAACTACAAAGCAGTTTGACTTTTGCATTAATTACAAATTGCATTAATTACAAACTAGTCTGACTCTTGAATAAACATAAATTTCTCTAATTTTTATTTATTACTTAAAAGCTGAAGTTAGTTTTAAAAATTTATCAAATATAAGTATAAATATTAAAATAATCAAAATTATTTTAGAAGAATATACATTTGAATACCTACTAAAAATGATCTAAAACACACAAAATTTAAATTACAAAACAACAATTCAACACAATATGATTTTTAAACATTGACATATTATTGAAAGATCAAATGCTCGTTTAATTGGATTCTAAAAACTATTGCATCTTATTCAATAGAAACGCTCGGCTTATAAAACATTTTACAATAACATGATCCAAAAATTAAGCCAACAGAACATGATCGAGTCTGTAATACTCGGTCTATTATTGACTATTAACTTAAGACTCGATCAGACTTAAAACAACTTCAACGACTACTTTATTTAAATGTGATTTGCTCTAACAAACCCTCCATAAACTAGGCTTGATGCTCAAGGCTTAGCTTATCTGCGACAGAGTAAATTCTCAGCTTGCTCCTCAAACTTTCAAACACATCACGTTTCAACGCTTTCGTGAAAATGTCTGCAACTTGCTCACTTGATCCGCAATGCTCGAGATGTATTACTCCTTTGTTGACCAGATCCCTTCAGAAATGAAAACGAATTCCTATATGTTTGCATCTTCCATGAAAGACTGGATTTTTCGACAACTTGATCGTAGATGTGTTGTCATATATCCCAGTTTCTTAAAGACCCTCTTGAACCAAATAGCTTGACACGCATATATCGATGATGTTACATACTTGCTTCAGTTGTAGAGACTGTAATGATAGGTTGTTTCTTTGATAACCAAGCAACAACTGCTTCATCCATAAGAAATACATAACCTGATGTGCGCTTTCTACTGTCGACATCTCCAGCAAAATCACTATCGGTGTAAACCCAAACCTCTCCAGTTCCTTCCCGTTTGTACCAAATTCCATAATCCATAGTACCTCTCAAATATCTAAGTACTCTCTTAGCTGCTTGCATATGTAATTGAGTAGGCTTAGTCATGTACCGACTTAAAAGACTTACAGTAAATTGCAGATTAGGTCTCGTGGTGGTGAGATATATGAGACTTCCAATTATCTGTTTGTAGAGAGTATCATCTACCCTCTCTCCTTCTTCATCCACATCAAGTATACTTCCAGGCACCATTGGATTGTAGACTACATTGCAATTCTCCATGTTGAAACGTTTCAGCACCTTAAGAGCATACTTTGCCTGAGAAATATGAATTCCGCTTGATGTCTGGATTACTTCAATTCCCAAAAAAATACGTCATCTTGCTTAAATCAGTCATGTCAAACTCTCTATGCATCGACTGAGACATCATCTCTAGTGTAGATTAGATCATCTACGTAAACACTAGCAAAGAGAATGTTAATGTGTTTGTTGCTCTTGAAGAACAAAGTTTCTTTATTCTGAGATTTTATGAAACCTTCTTTGACAAAGTATTCCTCAATTCGACTAAACCAGGTCCTTGGAGCTTGTTTTAGTCCATACAACGCTTTGTGAAGCTTGTACACTTTATCTTCATCTTCTTCAACTACATACCCCTTTGGTTGTTCTATATAGACATCTTCCACAAGAACTCCATGGAGAAAAGCAGATTTAACATCTAGCTTTGTGTGCTGCTGTAGATAGAATCATTCTGATAGTATCCATTCTAGCATGATGAGCATAAAATTTAGTGTAATCGATTCCATATTCTTGAGAATACCCCTTGGGTACCAAACGAGCTTTGAATTTGGTTACCCCCCCCATGTTCGTTGAGCTTTGTTTTCTAAATCAAGTTTACTCTAATACACTTTGCTCCTTTTGATAAGTCTGTAAGTTACCATGTCTGATTTCTGTCGATTGACTTTATCTCCTCATCCGTAGTTTTTCTCCAGTTATGATACTTTCTGCTTCTTCGAAAGTTAGATGGATCTGACGAATTAACCTCCACCATATTAACTTCGTCTTCTTCATCATCAATCTCATCCCCAGTGACATAGTCATTGAGGTAACGAATACCCTCATCCTTGGGCACACAAACCCAACCATGCACAAGGATAATCCTTTTAGCAGAGACCTGATACTCCGAACCTGCAGCCTTAGAGGCGTTCACCATCCCCGTATCACTCTCTTGAGCCAACCGCACTCTACTCAGAAGATCTCTTCTGTCAGCTGCCTCCAATCCTAATGGCTCTTGTGAGATAGTACATAACCTCAAAATACTGATTTCACTCACCAAAGACTCCATATCATGCTCCTGAGTAGAACCTGCCTTCTTCCTGCTCAGAGCATCCGCCACCGCTTCTGCCTCTATCTCCATCCATCGCCTCTGCCTCAAGTTCAGCTCATGCTAAGTGAAAGTATACTCCAAGATCTTATGATCTGTGTACACCTGTATCTTTCCGCTAAAAAGATAAGATCTCCAAAACTTCAAAGCAAAAACTACAGCTGCCATATCCAAGTCATGGGTAGGATAGTTGTCCTCATGCTTCCGCAACTACCATGAAGCATAGGCAATAACCTTCTCCTCTTGCATCAGCACACAATCCAAGCCTACTCTAGAAGCATTTGTATACACCACATAGGGCTTATCCAGCTCAGGGAAAGCCAAAACTGGTGTACTAGTCAACATCTGCTTCAGGCTTACGAAAGCCGTCTCACACTCCGGTGACCACACAAAAGGAATGTCAATCCCTAGATGCGTCGATCGATACAACTCCTTGCGTCGCTGTCAAATCCCTAATTGTGTCGAACAATGCACACCTTGCATCGATCGATGCAGTCGTGCAGATCATCGCCGAAACAATTGCTCTCGGACTCTCTCGGATCCAAACTGTTGCCTCAACATCGGTAGGGCCAAATCCACCTCCCACGAGCTACAAACATCACGACAAACACTCACATCAAACACAAAAGCAATCAAAACACACCAAATCACACAAATCACATATCTAACCGCTTAGATAAGTCATGGTCACACACTCACCTTTGCAAAACAGAAAAAATGAACCACACACGAACAGAGACAACACCACATCACGCTCCTAACACGTTTACAACCTCAGATCTCCAACCACATGAACATATGTCTCAAGAACAGGCACATAACTCACAAGAAATTTTCCGGAAACTTTTCTTTCTTTTGCAGAAGTGAAAACGGCTAAAACTAGCCAAGGGCGTCGACAATAAGTTTTTATAGATGACACATAGGTTTCCAAAACTCCAAAACACAGCAACATGTACGTTTGACTTAACTTGTTCCGCAGAAAAATACCTTACATCGATTGATGCATATCTCAAAACCGGGATTCCGGTTCATGGATGTTATAGTTTTAATAATTGTGTTTTTGCATGGAAAAGAGAAATGAGAGGGAAGAGAACAAAGAAAGTGGTGAAAAAGTGTTGATGGTTTAGTATCCAACAACATATACACACATTCACTCAATGTATATATACTGTGTTTTTTTAATCTAAATCAATATACAACTATATATATATATATATATATTTTACATCAAATACGTACATTGCATTGCATTGAGTCTGTTACTAAAAAAACGGTTAGGTTTAGGTCTAAAGAGGGTTATTAATTAAGAGAATAGTTTTTTGTTAGGATTTCTAGCATGTTAATCACTCTACGCATAAACAAACACACACACTAATGTACATGTGTTATTTGGTATAGATTATTAATCTACTCATTTTATATTCATAGTACGTAGAATAAATTGTTCCAGATAATGTGATGTACCAAGTCGTTTACTAGCTAACAAATTTTTTCTTAAAATGCGGCTTGTGAGGTTTAGGCCTAAAAGTCCACGAGATTATTTTTAACATATTGTTATATGTTAGGATTTCACCCGCGATACACCGCGAGACTAAATTATAAATTATTGTATTTTAAATAATAATTTTTAATTTATTTAGTTTTCAAATTTTCAATTAATTAACTTTTTGTCAAATTTTAGAATTTTGTTTAGAAATTTTTTCTTCTTCTTACGTTTTATAAAGTTTATAACCTAATTACATTATATTTGTTATTAGATAGCATATAAAATTCTAGATTTGTTTTGTTCTCTAGAATTAAACAGAGGTATATGCCTATATAGTATATTAGTGTATATTTTTATGTGTATTTTTTTTTCTGGAATATTAAGAATGTGTTATAGTATGTGTAATATTTTGTAGTTCATATACTAAATAATTTATAAGTTAATTCAAACCTATGATTACAAATCTATAGTCTATATGAGATAAACTAATAGTTTTAGTGTTGGTTCTATATTCCAAACCCGCCATGCTAGGCGGGTCAGACAACATATTCAAAAATATTTAATCCGCAAAAACTCATCATATGAAATCCGTGAAAGTAAAAATTATTTTTAAATACGTAATACAAAATAAAAATAAATTTGTGAGCAAGCAATATCTTTTATATTTTATTTTTATTCTTTGAATAAAATATCAAATTGAGTGGTAAATATGTTGAGATCAAAAATCTCGGCGGCCACAGATCCTCCTCCAAAATCAAAAATCAATTCGTTTCTTGGTTAGACCGATTGTTTAGGAAATTTGTATATGGAGAAAATATTGTTTTGTAAAATTGAAAACTTAATATTAATTCAATCAATTATAAACTTAATACTTAATGTTAAAGGGAGTGGTTCCAATTGTTTTGGAAATTATTTAGGATGAAAAATCTTGTTTTAAAAAATAGAAACTTAATATTGATTAATTAAATGAAAATAAATTAATAATTAATGCCAATAGTAATCTTGTAAATAGATGGCAACTTCAAGATTTATTTGCTAAATGTACTTGAAAAATGTATATATAAATTAAAAATACTCAAATTTACATCACGATATATATATATATATTTTTTTTGTCAACTGATATTATATTTAACCAACCGGTGTGATTCAAAATATACCAAACACATACAGATCAAACACCCTATACCTTCCCTGTTAGACTAATCAAGTACCACTTCCAACCAAGTACCACTTCCAACCAACCAGTGGCCTATACAAAAAAAACGAAGCTCCCCCTAGACAAAACCCAGCTCGGGAAAATCTAGACTAACAAAACCAAAAAACAAAGCTCGCAAATCAAACAGAGGGAAAACCTCGATCTTCTTCCCAGAAAATAGCATTCAACCACGCAGGATATCCCGAAGCCACATAGGACTCAAATTTACATCACGATATTTTTCTTGAATTGGCTAAATATGATAAATACAAAATAACAGTATTATTGTTACAAAATAAATTAAGATTTCATTGATACCGTGTCTTTTTCTAAACAATAAATAAAGTTTTTTCAGCTAAAGTGGTTTTACTTTGGATTCATCTTAATTTTTTCTATTGTTTTGTTTTTCCGATAATTCCATTGTATACTCTAATTTTCTTGAGTCATAATCATACAAAAAATATAAAAGTTGGTCACATATAATAATTGTATCCATTTATAACAATCTTATCAACATATTTCCTCGTAGAACCCTACTTTCAGAAATATATTACAAAGATTTTGTGGCATCAATGATCTAGGAAAACTAGTTGCCACTGTATATATAGCGTTTAAAATAACCTAAAGAGAAAACTCCTTCATTTAGAAAAAAAATGAAAACAAGATCCAAGTCTAGCTAAAGAATATTCTAAAGTAGAGAATTAAGAAATTATATCGAATTGTTGGTAACAACAATATCTACCTAAAGAAAAAAAAAACATGTATCTAGAACAGATCAACTAAAATAAAGGTATTTGTTTTCACATTAACAGCAACCTATACTATAGGATGTGATTTAAGTTTTGTATTCAATTTTTTCAAATTCTTTTGAATATCTCTTTTTTAAAAAATATGTACAACACAAAAAAATAAATTACAATAGATTTAGGTAGGCTATGCGAGTTGCGTTTTTAAATCTTCATCATTAGTGTGATACCAGTCGTACTATCGTATCATTAGTGTGATACCAATCGTACTATCGTAGTTTGTATTTGTATAAACAATAGTAGTAGTAATAAACAATGAACAATCGTAGTAGTTTCTTACCTCGATAATCGTGGTTTGTATTTGTAATCCTGGTTTCTATCGTTAGTTTATTGGTTTTTCAGAAAAACTTTTTTCTGTAATTGTGTTTTTGCATTGAGTGACTGAGTGAATATGTTATTGTTGGGGACTGAACCATCATCGCTTTTTCAACACTTCTTATATTTTGTCTTTATTTCTCTCTTCCATGCAAAAGCACAATTACAATTACAAATATAGTATTTTTTAGTTTATTTGTAATTGTGTTTTTCATAGAAAAAAAAAATGAAAAATAAGAAAAAGCTCTGTAAAAGCGATGATGGTTCAGTATCCAACAACAACACATCCACACACTCACTCAAAGTATATATATTGTGGTTTTAATCGAAATCAAGAGTCAAATAAATTTATTTTACAAATAATGTTGATGCATTAATAATAAAAATACGGTTAGGTCTAAAGAGAATTACTAAGAGAATATCGTCGTTTTTAGTTGGGATTTTAAGCATGTCATTCATAGGATATGCTTCTAGAAAGAGGATAAAAGAAATATATAAATCCTTATTTAACATCGCGATACATTTCCTTGAATTGTCTAAATATGATAACTGCAAAATTTACAATACGATTCTTCTTAATGTTCACTTACTAAGAAAAATGAGAGGAAACAATATTATTTTTCATTTGTGTTTTTGCTTCTTCTAATTTCATTGTATACCTAAGTTTCTCCGGTCATACTCATACCAAAACTATAAAAGCTGGCCACATTCAATTGAATCCATTTATAACAATCTTATCAACATATTTCCTCGTAGACCCCTGGTTTCAAAATAGAGTGCAGAGATTTTGTGGCTAGATGATCTAAGAAAACTATAATGAGAAAATGAAGAGAAAACTATGAAAACAAGATTCCAACTAAACCGCAGTCTAAACGAAAGAATATTCTAAATTTTAAGAGAACAAAAATAAACTAACTTTACCTGGCGTTTGATACAGTCTGTTTTAACAAATCTATATGACACAAATCGTTTGTTACAAGCAACAACTACATATCCGCATGATTCCTAGAACAGACAAATTAAAATAAAGTCATTTGTATATTCTTATCAATTGTCAACAGAAATAAAAGAAACTAAAAGTTATTGTTATGATGTCTGTCAGCTATTAATTATCTTTTCAATATATATTTATTTTAATTTTTTTGGAATAATAAAAAATTTTACTTTAACTATTGGTTAACTACAAAGCAGTTTGACTTCTGGATTAATTACAAACTAGTGTGAGTGTTCAATAAATATAAATTTATTTAATTTTATATTCTTTTTTGTTACTAAAAAAGCTAAAGTTAGTTTCAAGAGATTATATATAGATAGAGAGATTAGAAGAATCAAAATGATTTTAATTAAATCAACATACATTTGAATAATTACTAAAAAAAATGATGTAAAACACACAAAATTTACATTGCAAAACAATAACTCAACACCTTATGATTTTTTAACATTAACATATTATACTTTTTTTTGACAACAAAATACAAGATTGGCTCAAACAAGCCAATATGAAGAAACATTGTTTAGGCTACTAAGTGTGGAACAGAGCGAACACGTCGCGCTAAATTATCCGTTTAACCATTCTGGGAGCGAGGAACGTAGAGTAATGAAAAAGAAACAAACTCATTTATATCCACCTGTATATCTTCCAAATAAGGCGTAAAAGCTGGCCACTCGGAAGGCGAAGACACCATCTTCACTAAGTCGGAACAGTCGGTGAGGAAGACGACAGATTGGTTATCCGCTCCAATCATGCAACGCATAGATGACATATTATACTTATTACTATTAATATGTAACAAAACATTACAAATAATAACGGTATCAATCACTAATTAAACAAAAAAAATAATCGACAAAGGAATGACAATTGAAAAAATATGAAGCAAATAATCGGAAAGCAAAAAATGGACAATGACGACTGAAGAAAGCAAAACGAATGAAGGAGAGGGTAGATCAAACCATCGATTTACCACTAGCAATTATGAGGGAAGAATCAATGCGAGATACCACCGATAACATAAAGACAAATCAAAGTAAGCGTCAATTCCCATCCAGTTGCGAACTTAACCATCGATTCATCCTCTCAGAAGTAGGTAAATCATCTGATGGATGAAAAACTTTAACCCGTCGTATATGTATCCTAACCTGAATCACCGACTTCATTTCAACGAACCACAACTGCTAACCGATAATGTTGAATTTATTGATTCGGTTTCATGAGCAAGCAACACTAAAAGAAAACCAAAAAAATCAGAGGCATAGTTGGAAAAAGTTCTCCAATCTCGTTGTTAAACCCACCGAGCCTACGCAAATCAAGCTGGTCCAAGTTAACCACCATTGCGATAGACAATCGAGCCTTCTCCTCCGAAATGCTACTCTTCCTAGAGCCTAACAAAACTAAAACGAAAGAATATCAGTCATTGTATGTAGTCTTACTTTGCCATGACTCCACTATGTTTCAACAATACCATAAACCCTAGACAAACCACCACTTCCACCAATTGCACCAGATATCTAGAGATCAATATTAACAGTGTAACATGAACAAAATAACTAGTTTTTAAAACTAAAAAGAAAAGAGAAAAACTTAGCAACATTTAGTTATATTACAATGATGATCAAATAAGAAATTACAATGGAAGAGAGAAAAATGAGAGATTATAAATTAGAAAATGGCCAGAGACAATCGAGGAAAGCGGACATAAATTAGAGGGAGCATAAATCACTTAGTTGATCGAACCATCGACTGACCACAGACAGTTAGAAGGTAAGAATTGGTATGAGATATCGCCAGTAACATAACTGGCGAACATAAAAATTAAAAGCCGTCGATCCAATCCAACGACAATCTAACCATCAATTAATCTTCATAGATCTAGAAAATTCAATCCATATAAAACCTCAACATGTCATAATTGTACTCAAAGCCGAATCATCGAACTCGTTGCAACAACCGTCATCATTAATCACTACTATCGAGCCGAGTTATCAATTTGGTCATATAAGCAAGCAACGCACAGAAAAGCCAAAATGTCTGAAATTTTTTTCGGAAGAAGCTCTCGAGACACATAGTGCAACTCACCGAGCCTATGCGCAAATGAATTCGATTTAAAATTAACCCCTAGCAAGATGAACAATCTAAAACAGCGACCAATCAAACCTTTTCCCCTAGCCTCTTTATTGTCCTCGAGCAAAACAAAACCAGAAAGTCAAAGCATAAAATGTCTCACTTTGCTACAAGAATACTTCATCGCAACGACTCCACCAAGCTTGAACAAATATAAAGGTATTTATTTTATTTTATCAATTTCTCAACAAAAAACCAATTTTTAGCCAAAAATAAATAAATAAAATCATTAACACCAAGCTAAATTACACACCCCATGAATTATAGAATATATTAACTAAAAGAAAGACATTTGTATTATTATATAAAATTCTCAACAAATAAAAATAAAAATAAAACATCAACAACAAACTAAATTATAGGATGTGACTAAAGTTGTTAAAAGAGATTTTACTGTTATGATCTCTGTCACCTATTAATTATTTTTTAAATGTATATTTATCTGAAACTTTTGTAGTTACGAAAAAGTACTTTAACCATTGAATATTTACAAATTATTTTGACTCTTGTGTAATTACAAATTTATCTTACTCTTGGATAAATACTATTTTTTATTTTTATTATTATTATTTTTTCAATCAAATACTCAAGTTAGTTTTAAAATTTTATCATATGTAAATATTTCAGATATAGATATACATAGGCAAAAGTAAGCCGATTTTGAAAAACTTAAAAAAAATAAATAAGTTAGCAAGTGAAATAGGTGGAAAACTGTTTGAAGTTCTTTATGTTTCTCGGTTATGTTATGAGTTTTAAAAAAATGAAGATCGACTAAGGAATTACAATAAAAAGATAGGAAACAAACGATAAAAAAAAAACAAAAAAAATGGACAACGACGACAAAAGAAGACGAATGGAAATTGAATGAAAAAAGGTCAATTAGTGGATCAAACCATCGACTAACCACCGACAGTTACAGTGGAAGAATTGATGCGAGATACCACCAATAACATAAATGGCGAATCCAAGTAATGTATGATCCACACTTAAGGTATGCTTAACCACCGATTTATCCTCTCAGAGGTAGGTAAATTTTCCAATAAATGAACAATCTCAACCTGTCATATACGTATCCTAAACCGAATCACTGACTTCATTACAATTAACCACCGCCACTAACCGATACTATCGGGTTTATTGATTTATTTTCTTGAGCAAGCAACACATAATAACAACGAAAAATTCTAGAGGCATCATCGAAAAAAGCTCCCAAAAATTATTGTGTAACCCACAAAGCCTCTACGCAAATCAAGTCATTCTTGTTAACCACCAGTATGATGAACAAACCAAGCCTTTTCCTCTGAACCATCCCCCGTCCTAAAGCAAAACAAAAGTAGATCACCAAAACCAAAACCCTAGACAACCTATCAACTCCGCCAATCATAAATAATTGAGTTTCTAGAACATATCAACTAAAATAAAATCACTTGATTTCTTTTATCATTTTTTTTGTAAGTATTAACATCAAGCTAAATAATAGGATGTGATTAAAGTTGTTAGAATAAATGTTAGGGAATCGTTTTGATCTTCTATAATCAAGTAATTATCATTTAAATATATTGATGTTAATATTTGAGGTTGTAAAAAAGTTAACTTTAAGCATTGGATAACTACAAATCAGTTTGTCTCTTAAGTAATTACAACAATGTTCTCAGTTTTGGATAAATACAACTTTGTTTAATTTTTTTAAAAAAAAACTCAGATCCTAAAGTTAGTTTTAAAATTTTATCATATATAATTATTGGAAGAAAAAGGCTGATTGTGGGAACAAAAGAAGCATTTATTTCAGTTTAACTTTCTCTCTCACTTTTTTGATTATAAGTCCTTTTGGTGGAGAACATAAATATCATAAAAAACATGCAAGTTTATAAATAAATCCCTTTCTAAATTTTATAACAAGAAAATATATATTTTTTTCTCCGACGAAAGATATGTTAGGTGAATTAGATATAGACAGTACATGCATTTTTTACATTATTGAACCACACGGTGGGATATCATATGCCACACGGTGCATATCCATCCACGAGTAACGAGACATCTTTACGAGTATATTATGATGTTTGCTATTTCTAATTCCCTGCCTTTAAACACTGATTAATAAAGTTGTTTAGGCCACTGTTCCATAAATTGGTACTAGTTCTGTTGTGATAATTTACAATGCATTCTTAATATATAACTCATCTCTCACATTCAAGTAGTATAAATCATTCATGGGAAGAAAGGACTTCAGCAAGGAGACTCTATCTCATCTCCATTGTTTGCAACGGTAATGGATATTCTATCCAAAGAGCTAGATTTGGCTGTACTTCAGGACAAGATCAAACCTCATCTGAAGTGTCATGATCCACTAATCACCCACCTAAGCTTCGCTGATGATGTACTCGTGTTTTTCGATGGCTTTGAGTCCTCGCTTACTGCGATTTTGGAGATTCTAGCCCAATTCAAGCTGGCTTCAGGTCTGGGAGTTAATCTGGGGAAATCTTGTCTTTTTCTCGATGGGAACAACAGGGATATTATAAGTGATATGGCCAGTCGTTTGCACCTCATTCATGGCTCCCTGCCTGTGCGCTACTTGGGAGTTCCACTTATCACTACCAAACTCACTACATCTGATTACCAGTCTCTAATTGACAAGGTTAAATATGTATCTCACGCTGGACTAATAGACATCTCTCTTTTGCAGGCAGACTGCAGCTCCTCCAATCAGTTATTAATAGTACTATTAATTTCTGGGCTTCATGAGTTGGAATCAATTTGTAGCTCCTTCTTTTGGAAGGGTGTAGCGGACTCTGCTTGAGGAGCAAAAGTATCATGGGGTGTCGTCTGCACTCCAAAATCTGCTGGGGGCTTGGTCTTAAAAGACAAAGTTACTGGAATAGGATTTTTTGGCTCTAGTTGATTTGGTTAATGTTCTCACAGTCTGGCTCACTATGGGTTTCTTGGGTAAAAAAACATCTTAAGTGATAGAAGCTTCTAGACTACAGATTCCAAGGCCAGAGGAAGCTTGATCTGGCGGCAAACTTGTTAAGCTAAGACCATTGGCTGGACCTTTCATTCACTGTGAAGTTATCTCTGGCTGTGACTCCCTATTTTACCATGAAAATTGGACTGGCCCGCGTATCACAGGCCTCTGTTTTTTTCTCTCATGTCTCTGAAGCTTGCCATGAAAATGGAGAATGGAGTGTACCTCATGGTCGACATCCATTAGTACGACTCCTTAGAGAGTGTTTAGTTGACCATCCTCCTCCAACTGTTGCATTGGGAATAATATTTTTCTCTGGAAATTCTTACCGAATCAAACTCAAGGCTCCTTCTCTTCACAACAAACCTGGAGGCACTTGCATCATATTGGTCCTTCTGTTCCTTGGCATACACCGATCTGGTTTAAAGGAAGAATTCCAAAATTGGCTTTCATGTCATGGCTAACGGTCCTGAACAGACTCACTACAAGGGATAGGCTGAGAAGATGGAACTCACCAGGGACCATTTGTTCTTCCAATGTCCCTACTTTATTGTTTTTTGGCTTGACTTCTTCGCTCACCTCGCTCCTCCGCTCTTATCAGACTTTTCAACCATTCTGGTTTGGATGAAGAATCCAACCACAAACAGGAAGCTCAATGTAATCTGCAAGCTTATTTTTCAGGCTCTAATATACAGCATTTGGTCAGAAAGTAATTCAAGGATTCACTCCGCCAAATAATGCAGATGAGAAAAGCTCAAAAAGGAAATGCGTAGAAGTCTTATCGGACTGGACAGAGAGGAAAGCCACCTCCCTACGTCATCACCAATCTTACTAGAGCAGACCTTCCTCCATCTTTGGTTTACAAACTTCCAAGCTCTCTAACATAAGGATTACTCTTTGTTTTTTAAACCTTATTCTATCCTCTGTTTTGTAAATTCGACATGTATGGTCCCTGTACTCATCCTCATGTAATGGTCTCTCTTTCGAAGTTATAAAACCGGTATCTTTAAAATAAAATCCAATATATTAAAGGAATACTCGAAAGAGCTCACAATCAATCTTACAAAAATTGACCTCCTTCGCCCTTAATGAAAATTATCCTTTAAAATTTTTCTAACAAGCTTTTCTCACTTATTTAGGTTGCTGAAACGCACCACATTCATCCTCAGACTTAATATTACTAATTTGACATTAATGGGATTCAAATCTGGACCTTTTTATCCTTTTCTAAGTTTAATTTTTTAAAATAAAAATAAAAAAATGAAAATTGAAAAAAAAAACAAAATTTGTTTTACAAAATCGGGAATCTAATATATTTATTCAATATCTCGCTTTAAAAAATAGAAGATAAATATTAGAATATATTACGAATATTTGTTTAAAGAAAATTTTTATTTTTAAAAATATTAAAATTGTAAAGATAATTATGACGATTTTCCTTTTAAGCTCTATATATATAGAGGCTCAGCCAAAACAGTAGAAGTCGGATTCATTTAGCTAAACATATAGTTTTGAGAGTATAATTTTTCTTTTGTATTATTTTGGTTCTAATGAATCAACTTTACTATTGTATGATTTTGATTTTTTTTTTTCATGTTGATGTACTATCCATATGCTTTGGTGCTTTGCATGATTAATTTTTATGCTGCCATAATTTTTTTTTTTTGTTGAATCAAATAAAAAGTTTTACTCATTTTGTACTGTTTGATTGTGTTTTAGGTGTACCTGCCATGAACCATGGATGTTTTTATGTATATCAAAAACAAGATTGGACGAACAAGTTGATGAAGCAAGCAAAAAAATCAAATCGGTAAAGTATTATTAATAATTGTGTTTATTTGTTTTTTTTAGTGGTGATTGTTATTCAGTTTTATTCTCTTGGTTAAACATGATCATATTTTTATTTGATTATTTTTTATTCTACAAGAAAATGAACAAAGACAACTTTTGACAATTTTATATGATTCATCGGATTCTAATTTTTATGGTTTTTTTTGTAGTGGTTGTTTGGAAAGCAAGATCAAGCAATCATAGACTTTATCTATGGTTTCTCCATCTTTTAAAATATATATGTTGTATTATTTTCTATATTTTGTTTTGTAGTTTAGTATTTTGAAATAAACTTTTATATGTAACCTAATACATTTTTTTTTTCAGTTGAATTCATGGATGATCATTGATCATAATTGTAGATCTACAAAACTGAATATAATGAAATTCAGGTATTAATTTTTGCTAATCTGAATCCTTAATTTTTTAAAATAATATTGTTGCTAATGTTTTTTTTTTAATGATTATAGTTGCAGAAAAATTATGGTGGATTCTGTTCATAAAAGATTTATGGTAATTTTCTAAAAAAATTGGATTTATTACTGTTTACAAATAGACTTAAATTATAATTCTAATTATATGTAACATATTACATAATTTTTTTGTTTCAGTTGAATTCATAGATGTTCATTGATAATAATTTTGGATCTACAAAATTGAATATAATTTTGGATCTAATATTTTTGTAATGATTATAGTTGCATAAAAACTATGGTGGATTCTATTCATAAAAAATTATGGTAATTTTCTAAAAACTTTTATTTCTTTCTATTTACAAATAGATTAAATATTTTTATGACTAATATTTCTTCATAATTATTTGTGACTAAAATTTCTTTTCCTCTTAAATTGATATAAAGATTAGGAAGAGTTGATCTTTAAATGCTAATCTATAAAATATAAAAAATAATACTTATCTCGATGAAGACGTTATTAGAAATCCAAGACGGAGACATTATTGGTAATAAATATTGTTTTGTCCTTCTACTCATGTTGCAACAACAAAACTTTAGTTCAACTCATCAACTGAGAGGTCGGCTACGACATTCAAAGAGTTTCACCGACTAAAACCAGCCTCAACTGCATATATATATATATATATATATATATACAAATAATTAGTCAAATAAACGAGTATAAGTTATCTCGGTAAACAATAAAGCAATAATAAAATATATATAAGCAATAAGTGGTACAGCTAAAAAAAAAAAAAATAGTGGTACAGCTTGAATTACCGTTTATGTATTCTTATAATTCACACTCATATATAATATAGCTGTGTACATACGTAAACCAACGAGATATTAGACCTGCTATAAGCATGAGTCTTACCTTGGCAAACTAATAAATCAGTATATAAACATGTGTCGATCAGAAATCAAAAATTATGTAATGAAATACACGTTCATGTACTTAGGAAAAATTAAAATATTATAATGAAATCAGATCAGCATATATTTAAGCAATAGTGACCAAAGAAATTGAATTAAATCAACCGAAGCATGAATATGTTGGCTTAGTTGCTTTAGTACTTGTGAAACAATCATATATATAAAAAAGGTTTTGGTCTTTCGTTATTGGTTGATTTTTATTTAATGCTTTCAAATTTTTTATTTTTTTATTTGCTTTCTAATTGTTTAATTGCTTTAAACAGTATTTAAGACTCATTTAACACAATACATTTAACTCACACATTAAAATAAAATTATAACTGAAAATAAAATAAATTTTACATTATTCATATTCCACCACTCAATTTTATTCAAACACAATAAATTATAAGTGTAACTCTCATAATTCTAAATGTAACTTCCATCAATTCTTATCATATAAATAAGCATTTCCAGATTGTCAAAAAAAAAAAAAAACATTCCCTCAATCTCTCATTCTCTCATATTGACATTCTTTTACTTTCGCATTTTCACATTATCTTATTCTCTTCCACTTCTCTCATTCTCTTCTACAATACCTCAAATCATTTTTTTTTTCTTTTTTGTTTTTGATTTCTTATTTTTGTTGTATGGGTTACAAAAAACCAAATGAAATATCATTGTAAAATTTTAATTTTAGAGACTACATGATATATATTTTATATTGTTCTTATTTTTAAAGATTCATCTCCATTATCTAATTGTCATCTTATAAGTAGTCATTCTCTCCTCCTCTTACTTTTATGTACATGATTTACAGGTGAGAAGAGACGATATCTTAGCTCTGATAGTATTAAAACGTCAGATACAAGTGTTCATGATAATATGATCTACACTCATAAATTCCTAAACAATGTACAAGTTTCTGGATTGCCAAGCCATGTTTTAACATTGAAAATAGGAACACCTATCATGTTGCTAAGGAATATAGATCCTAAGGGAGGTTTGTGTAACGGTACGAGGTCAATTATTACTCAGATGGCCAATCTTGTAATCGAAGCAAGAATCGTGATAGGAAAAAAGGTTGGTAATAGAGTACTTATCCCTAGGATGTATGTAAGTCCACCTGATGCAAAGTTTCCCTTTCGTATGAGGTGAGGACAGTTTCCTATTACCGTGGCATTTGCAATTATTATAAACAAAAATCAAGGTCAGACGCTAGAACATGTTGGATTGTTTCTACCGAAATCGGTTTTCACACATGGACAGCTTTATGCAGTGGCGCATCTAGAAGGAAAAATGGTATGGGGCACTATTTAAAATATTGAGAAGAAATTAATAAAATGAATACAAAAACCACACAAGTGGGGCATGTTAAACCAAATGTGCTAAGCAATCTTATATCAAGATTAACAACTTAACACTTATTACTAAAGATCATGGGGCACGTGCCCCACCTCCCAACACTCTAGATCCGCCCCTGGTTTTATGTTGCCTTCTCTCGAGTCACAGCCAGAAAAGATTTAAAGGTGTTAATTACAGATAAATATGAGAAATACCAGAATAAAATACTTAATGTTGTTTTCAAAGAAGTATTTGAAACTGTATAATTATGGTTTATAGTTGGATAACTGTTTTGGATATTTAGACTTGAATTATATTTTTTCTCTTAAATAAAGTGATTTTTAATATCTTTAACACTACTTCTATTTTGTAGTGAGATATAGACTTTCACATTAGAGAATACCAGTTTCTAATTTAGACTTATTCTATATTATAAAATAATAGATAAATACATTGTACATGGTCTAAAATATTATTTAATTTTTTCACATGATTATATTTTATTTGGTTTCAACAATGTTGTTTGAAAACATATAATTGTTAGCTGTATCATAGAGTGCATATATAATTTTACATCATATCTATTAACTACAAACTTTACCTTTAATCTGTAATTATAAATATAATAATAAATATTAAAAATATTTAATAGTCAAACAAAAGGTGAGACACTAAAACGATTAAAACGCAACGTTTAATCGTGACTGTTTGTATTCTTACAAATCTGGAATCCTCTTTTCGTTTTCGATAACAGAGAAGAAACAGGAAAAACCCTAATTTGAGAAAATCATGAGATTTGATAAAATTGATGATCTTCTTCCCGGAAGAACTAATTGGCGTATACATGCCAAGATCTTACATTCTTGGAGTATCAGCGAGTTCTTCACAAAAAGAGTACTGCTTCTTGTGGATGTAGAGGTTAGCGTCGTTAATTGAACATCATTCTTACATAAATTTCAATTTTTAACAGTTCTTATATATACGACTTCTTACACAACTGTTATTAAACTGTAAAGGGTAACACAATCGAAGCTACCTTTTTACCAAATACACTCGCTAAACTCCAGAGATATATCGACGATGGTGACTTGTATGATATTAGAGCTTTCAAAGTAATCAATCCAATCCTGAATGAGAGGAATTCTCATCATCCTTATCAAATTAAATTCACGGACAATACCACTATGACGCTGGTCCAACAATTAAGTCCAAAGAATTACTTTTGATTCGAGGATTTGGATGATATATATCGTGGAAGAATAAATCATCCCATCTCTTTCGGTAAGTGTTTCGTTAGTTTATTTAATATTGATATGGTACAATCCGTGTGTATAGTTAATTGTAACTTTGTGTTCGGGAATCTAGAATCTTTATAAGATTTGTTGTAACTTTGTGTATTGGTCTCTCCCTTAGAAAAGTATGAATTAAACTTTTACCAAATATAGATTTGCAACACTTTGGAAAGCTAAATTTTGTCTTTTTCCCAAATTAGATGTTTGAAGGTGTGTAGTAGATGTGGAAGATAAAAGAAGATCTAAGAGTGCCAATAATAGTAATGAAGTTGTTCTCACGTTGTTGAATGGAATGTAAAAAATATTTACTCTACCTTTAGGACAGTTACGTATTAAAGTTGTCTCTATTAAGATTTTTTATTAATTTGATAAACATGTAGGAATGAAACTGTGAAGTGTTGTGTCAAAGACAACTACACTTCTGATTCATGTCTAAATGGCACTCAAATGGGTGTCATCTCATATACAAATCCGAACCTATGTTTTGTGTAATGCGGCTTGTGAAGGTCGGAGAATATGAAGGTATGTAACATAAAATAGTTCTGATATAAACTATTCATTTTATTATTTTAAAAAGTGAAAAAATAATTATTTAATACGAAACTTACAAAAAAATAATTTATGTCTGAACAATCAACTACTATAAATTTTTTTTTTAAAAAAACAGGTTTTTAAAATATAATAAAAAATTTGATTCAATATTTTAAAGAATTAAAATATTTTTTTTCTATTTATTTCCTGCCCGCATAAGCATGCAGGTAACTCTCCTAGTAAGTAGTATTTGCTCTCTTGATTTGTGGAGAAGCTCATAAAGTGTGCACGAACAAAAATATGTGGAGTGTTTGGGAGTAAGTAAAAGTAGATAAAATCAAAAAATTCATATATAGAGCTTTACTAGCCAATTCCCACAATATCATAACTGAAGATATTGGGTCTGATTGGGAGAGAATTTTAAGATTTTAAAATTAATTTAAAGTCTTAAAAGTCAAAATTTTACCAATCATGCTTTTATTGCTTAATTTCTTTTTAAAGTCTTAAAAGTCTAACTGCCTATTTTTTTAGTTTGTACGTACAAAATTTTAAAGTCACAAATGTGAGACTTTTTTGGCTGTAAAAAAATTAATAATAATAAAACTGTAATTATTTTTCTCTTTTTTATTATTCATGATGATAAAAACATTCATTTTCAATCTATATATAATTTATCACAAATATAATATAATTCATTAAAAATATATTTTTTATTTCTGTTATTTTGAGATCCACTTTTCATAATTATTTTTGAATCAACAACCATTATAACACATAATCAATTATGTCATATCTTTATATTTTTTAATTTGTTGAAAAAATTTATCTATTCATTTTTATGAGTTTTTTTATTTTTAAAACATTTTATTTTTCAAATAAAATTCATTATGTTGCCACGTAAATTTATTCTTAACATAATTTATATTTGTGAAAAACATACAATAAAAATAACAGCTTTTAAAGTTTTAACAGTTAAAGTTTCTACAGCAAAAGTCTCTAAAGCAGAATTTTTACAGTCAAAACATCTATAGCCACAAATAACAGCCGTTACCAATCAACGCTATTATCTCAAGTTTTTATTATAAAATGACTCACTAATCTGTCGTGAGATGAAAATTTTTGAGTAACAAACTGACGCATAAATATTTCATATGATTCTCGACATCACAAAATGTTGTCTATTGTTGTTGTATCATGATACCCACATTTGGCAATATCCGATGTGGGATGTTGCATACGGTTTATCATTTCATATTATTAGAAAAGATTTGTGTTATCTGCTTGCTTGAGTAACGAATCTTCACATCTAACAATTATTTTATTAATATTTTTTGTTAAGCATCTAATACATTTTTAAAAAAATTTCACCAAATAAACTTACAACCAAAATAATAAACGTACACCACAAGCCAACAAATCAGCCTTCTAGTCAAACAGTAATTAGGAAGCCGTTGGGTACACCGCACACCATTAAACACATGAAAAGTTTGAGAATCTTAATAAAGGGGATGTTACACGTGTACCAAGCTTGCCATGCAGCATACGTTACATTACATTCTTACTTTTGGTTTCCTATATTGAGAGGTGTTTAATATATCTAAATTAACCATTGTTGAGTATACACTTTTAATTGTATCAAATTAATTAATGGAAAAATGTTTGTCAGCTACTTGAAGTATACCCCAACACATAGCCACACATATAAACAATATAAATGTTTTCTTAACTACGTCAACTATTGTCATCACATAAGGACATCCATAAACAAACAGAGGTTATGTGTACAACACCATAAACATTCAGTTCCGGTGGTTGGTTCACCGGAATCCGGCGTTGACCAGTGTTGACCGACATTGACCAGTTTTAACCGGCGTTGACCAGTGTTGACCGGCGTTGACCAGAAAAAAAAATATTTTTTTTTCTTTTTCCTAAAAATAAGATTTTTTTTTTCCATGTATTTTTGATAAATAAATAAAAAGATAAATTATTTGTCTAATTTACAAAAATAAAATATAACAACAAAAATTTATACTACAAAAAAATACAAGACAATTATATACCAAAAAAAAATTAAAAATTATATGACAAACAAAATTTATGGTATATCTAGTAACTAATGTTGTTAATACAGAAAATATACAAAAAAAATAATATAATAAAACTATACCACCAAAATTTTATGTATAGTAGATTTTTTCATAAAACTATAACAAATATATACCTTTTCTTTTCAAAAATCATTTTTTATTTTGTATTTTCGAAGGTGGGGATTTTATATATATATATATATATATATTTACTTATTTATAAGATTATGTCATTTGAAATATATCCAAGACATTGCCAACTATTTCTTTATTTTTAATAAGAAGAAGAAAGGAAGAAAATAACGAAAATTGTATTTATTTACATGAAAGACATATATCTAGAAGATACTTAAAAAACAAAAGTTGATTTTGTAAAATCAAAGGTTGGTCTTGTAAAATCAAAAAAAATAGTTGGCAATGCCTTAGATATATTTTAAATGACATAATCTTATAAATAAGTAAAAAGAAAGAAGATACATTTAAAATCTCCACCTTTGAAAATACAAAAAAAAAATGATTGTTAAAAGGAAAAGGTATATATTTGTTATAGTTTTATGAAAAAATCTACTACACATAAAATTTTGTTGTATAACTTTTTGTTGTTATATTTTGTTTTTGTAAATTATAAAAATCATTTATCTTTATTTATTTATTTATCAAAAATACATGAAAAAAATTCTTATTTTTAGGAAAAAAGATTTTTTTTTTTTTTTTTGGAATATATTTTTTGGTCAACACCGGTCAACTCTGGTCAACGTCGGTTAAAACTGGTCAATGTCGGTCAACACGGGTCAACGCCGGATTCCAGCGAACCAACCACCGGAACTGAATGTTTATGGTGTTGTACACATAACCTATGTTTGTTTATAGATGTCCTTATGTGATGACAATAGTTGACGTAGTTAAGAAAACATTTATATTGTTTGTATGTGCGGCTATGTGTTGGGGTATACTTCAAGTAGCTGACAAACATTTTTCCTTAATTAATCGTATGATATTAGGCAAATTAATTAAAAATTTGAACTTATGTATATAATGTATATATATATCTCAATCTACAATATACTAGATAAAATAACATGACATTAATTAAATCGATGTAACACCACATTTGGTCTAGTGTTAAATGGATCTTGGATAAATATGATACGTATGAAGCAAGGTACCCACCGGTTCTATTTCAGTATCGGAGAAGGCTCAAGGCCCAAGAAGAACCTAACAAAGGAGGAAGAGCCTAGAAACAGTGAGGTGTCCTGTTGACCGAGGAATAAAGGAGAACTACCTACCGTGGTTAGTAATAAAGTAACTAGAGTTACGGATAATAAGCTCTTAGCTAGCTGGCGTGATTACAGTCTGTAGTCACAACGGTTACTAGGGCGAATAAGACAAGTAGTATAAAGTAGAAAGTAAGGGAGAGAGGGGAGGTATCTAGATTCTGGATCGTTTTGGTTGTAAGGGGGAGGGGGAGATTCCGTAAGTTCTCTCAATCTTGTATTTCCGATATCATAATAATAAAGAAGTATTCCAGTTACTCTGTTTTTAGCAAGTTTACACCACTAATATCTATCAAATTGGTATCAGAGCAGTTCCTTCTTGGGAGAACAGACAAATAATGACGAAGAAAATGGAGGAAATGGAGAAAGCGGTCGAGAATCTTCAGCGTGATGTCAGCAAGATCTCTGAGTTGGAGAGCGAGGTGAAAGAAATGCGGAAACAAATGGAGAAGCTGGACAACATGGAAAAACAGATGGGGAAGTTAGACGTGCTGGAGATCATTCAAAAACGACTGTTCGGCAAAGAGAGGCGTTCATGGGCGATAGAAGGGGACTCCCAACCATCCGATATCAACGCCACCACCACCGACGTCGTACACCGTCTCTTCACACCCAGTCAGACACCGACACCAGCTCTACAAGAACCAAAGGGTGACATCCAGGAAAAGAACGACCCTTTGACTAGGAAAATTGAAATACCACTGTTTGATGGAGAAAATGCGGAGGTCTGGGTCCAAAGGGTGGAACAATACTTCGAAATGGAGGAGTTCACGGAGGAGGAGAAACTCAAGGCAGTTAGAATGTGTTTCGACGGTGAGGCTCTGACCTGGTATCGGTGGGAACGCGACCGGAGGCCGTTTTTGGGGTGGGAACAGATGAAGGAACGCGTGTTGGAAGATTTCTCGGTATCTCACGACCTAACCGCAGGCGAAAGGCTGTTATTGTTACGACAAGACGAGTCCACGGGGCGTTACTGCAAAGATTTCATCGCCTTGGCGACAAACGCCCCGGAGGTCTCTGAGAAGGTTTTGGAGTTAGCTTTCATGATTGGTCTCAAGCCAAAAATCAGAGCAGGATGTTGGAGCCCAGGAATCTGAAAAGAATGATGACTCTATCCAGGAGGGTGGAAGAGTGGTCGGAACCGTCGACGGAGTTGTCGTCGGGAAATGGTGGGGGAACATTAACACGGGTTGGAGGCGAGAGAATAGTAACTCGCGGCAGTCAACACTCTAGTGCGGGTCAACAGAGTAATGAGGGGGTAATTTCGTCAGTTCAAAAAAGCAACAATACCCTAGACAAGCAAACACAGTCGAGTCGCCAAGCTGGAAACCCGAAATCTCATCAGACAAAGAGTGGTGAAGCTAAGAGATTCCCTTACCGACGGTTGACTGATGCAGAAGCCAATGACAGGAGGGCAAAAGGACTATGTTTCCGGTGTGACGAGAGGTTCCATGCGGGTCACCGATGTAGGCTGAAGGAGTTACAAGTGATGGTAGTGAGCAAAGAGGTAGGAGACGCGGATTGTTTTTATGATGTGGAAGAAGAAACCTTCGATGCGGTCACAGGGGAGGTGGCGGAATGCGCTGTTCTTTCCTTGGGATCAGCGGCTGGCATATCGTCACCACGCACTATGAAATTAAGGGGACGCATCCAGACAGAGGAGGTAACAATCTTGATTGATAGTGGAGCATCCCACAATTTCATATCGACTCGTATGGTTCACCGTTTGGGAATAGTATTGAGGGGGACTCAGGAATACGGGATTCGGATGGGAACGGGGATAATGGTTCACGGGACTGGGGTGTGTCAAGCAGTAGGGTTGGTACTCCCGGGCTATAACCTGATTACGAGCTTCTTACCAATTGATTTAGGCGGTGTAGATGTGATTCTCGGAATGCAGTGGCTAGAAACCTTGGGAGAGACTCGGGTAAACTGGAAGGAACAAGTAATGTCGTTCTGGGCTCATGGGAGACCCGTAATCTTGAAGGGAGACCACAGTCTTTCAAATACGGCCATTTCGTTCAAGGCAATGTGGAGGATACTAAAACAGGAGGGAGAAGGATTACTGATTGAGTACAACGAATTGCTTAAGGAGGACAAGGAAGGAGTCTGCTCGAGTGAGTTCTGTCAACTCTTGAAAGAATTCCAAGAAGTGTTCAAAGAGCCTAAAGGGTTACCTCCTTCCAGAGGCAAAGAGCACTCCATCAAACTCAAAACAGGCGCAGAACCAGTAAGTGTCCGGCCTTTCAGGTACCCGCAAGCCCAAAAAGAGGAGTTAGAAAAGCAAATCTCCAACATGTTGTCAGCAGGCATCATTAGGGAAAGCGAAAGCCCCTTTTCCAGTCCAGTTCTCTTGGTGAAAAAGAAAGATGGCTGCTGGAGATTTTGTGTGGACTACCGAGCTCTCAACAAAGCAACAGTTCCTGACAGCTACCCCATTCCCATGATCGACCAACTCCTTGATGAACTACAAGGGGCTCTGATCTTCTCCAAACTGGACCTGAGATCGGGTTATCATCAAATACTAGTTAAGGAAGAAGATGTGCACAAGACCGCCTTCCGCTCCCATGACGGTCACTATGAGTTCCTGGTTATGCCCTTCGGGCTAACCAATGCGCCTGCTACCTTCCAGTCACTAATGAACGGCGTTTTCAGACCCTTTCTGCGGAAATTTGTGCTGGTCTTCTTTGACGACATTTTGATTTACAGTAAATCAGTTTCTGAGCACCGAGAGCATCTTAAGGCAGTTCTACAGGTGTTGCAACAGCACCAGTTATTTGCGAACCGCAAAAAGTGCCAATTCGGTAGTCAGCAGATAGAGTACCTCGGTCATATCATATCAGCAGAAGGGGTGGCTGCAGATCCTCAAAAGATTAAAGCAATGACCGAATGGGAGGAGCCAAGCAACATCAAGGCACTAAGAGGATTCTTGGGATTAACAGGCTACTACCGCAAGTTCGTATTGGGATATGGGGACATTGCTCGACCTCTAACTGACATGCTCAGGAAGGACCAGTTTGTGTGGTCTGACAAGGCAAGAGAGGCATTTGCAAGACTCAAGACGGCAATGGTGTCAGTTCCAGTCCTCGCACTACCCGACTTCTCAGAAGAGTTTGTAGTAGAGTCAGATGCCTCAGGGGTAGGGTTGGGGGCTGTATTAATGCAAAAGGAGAAACCCTTGGCTTATTACAGTCACTCGCTTACAGACCGACAACGTCTCAAGTCAGTTTATGAAAGGGAATTAATGGCCATTGTCTTTGCCATTCAAAAGTGGAGGCACTACCTGTTAGGAAGAAGGTTTGTGGTGCGAACGGATCAAAAGAGCCTAAAATTTCTTTTGGAGCAGCGGGAAGTCAACTTGGACTATCAACGGTGGCTCACCAAACTGTTAGGCTTTGACTTCGACATTCAATACAAGCCAGTTTTGGAAAATAAAGCAGCGGATGCCCTGTCAAGGAAGGAAGTGGCGCCAACACTGTTCGCTTTGTCAGTTCCTGCTGCTATTCAGTTGGAAGAAATTTGTGCGGAGGTTGACAAAGACGAAGAGCTTCAGGGTATCATTCGTGACCTCGTTAAGGATCCCAAATCACAACCGGATTACTCACTGGTGAATGGGCGTTTGTTGCGACAGGGAAGGCTAGTAATCCCAAAAACTTCAACAATCATCGGGTTGATCTTGAAAGAGTTTCACGATGGGAAAATGGGTGGTCACGGAGAGGTTCTCAAAACTCAAAAGCGTATTGGGGACATGTTTTATTGGCAAGGAATGATGCACGAGATCAGACAATACGTGGCTGCTTGTCAGGTATGCCAAAGGTACAAGTACTCGACGTTAGCTCCGGGGGGGTTGCTACAACCTTTACCTGTACCAGAAAAGGTTTGGGAAGACCTGTCTATGGACTTTGTCGAAGGGCTGCCTAAATCTGGTGGGAATAACGCCATCTTAGTAGTTGTGGACAGATTATCCAAGTATGCTCACTTCTTAAGGTTGAAGCACCCCTTCACAGCAGCAGATGTGGCCAATTTGTTTGTACAGGAGATCATTAAGCTGCATGGATTTCCCCGGTCCATTGTCTCAGATAGGGACAAGGTGTTCACCAGTCAATTCTGGAAGGAGCTGTTCAAACTGGCAGGGACCAAACTGTGCTTTAGTACGGCGTACCACCCCCAGTCTGACGGACAGACTGAGGTAACAAACCGCAGTTTGGAGACTTACCTGAGATGTTTCGCGGGAGATCAGCCTCGCACATGGGCTCAGTATCTGGCGTGGGCTGAGTATTGGTACAACTCCTCGTTTCACTCGTCTTTGGGAACGACCCCTTTTCACGCAGTGTATGGCCGCGACCCTCCTCCAGTGATCAAATATGAGAATGGATCCACAGCCAACGCGGATTTGGAAAAACAATTGCTGGAGAGAGATGCGGTATTATCAGTAATAAAGGCTCATCTCCACAGAACACAACAACAAATGAAGAAGCGAGCTGATGAGCATATGAAAGAGGTGGAGTTTGACATTGGGGAACAGGTATACTTAAAGATGAGGCCATACAGACGTCGATCCTTGGCTAGAAGAGTTAATGAAAAACTAGCAGCGCGTTTCTATGGACCTTATCCCGTGGAAGCCAAAGTTGGAAGGGTCGCATACAGACTGAAACTTCCCGCGGAAGCAAAGATACACCCCACATTCCATGTCTCCCAGTTAAAGAGGGCGATAGGAGAACCTCCAACAGCCACCCCAATTCCCCCCCAGATCACCGAAGACGGCTTCCTCCATGCGGAACCAGAAGCAGTAGCAGGTACTCGAAAAAACCCTATTTCGGGTCAGCCAAAAGTATTGATCAAGTGGAGAGGAATGCCCGACTTTGAGAGTTCTTGGGAATGGGTGTCCACCATCAAGGGCCAGTTTCCAAAGTTCAACCTTGAGGACAAGGTTGTAGTTGAAGGAGAGGGTATTGATACGTATGAAGCAAGGCACCCACCGGTTCTATTTCAGCATCGGAGAAGGCTCAAGGCCCAAGAAGAACTCAACAAAGGAGGAAGAGCCTAGAAACAGTGAGGTGTCCTGTTGACCGAGGAATAAAGGAGAACTACCTACCGTGGTTAGTAATAAAGTAACTAGAGTTACGGATAATAAGCTTTTAGCTAGCTGGCGTGATTACAGTCTGTAGTCACAACGGTTACTAGGGCGAATAAGACAAGTAGTATAAAGTAGAAAGTAAGGGAGAGAGGGGAGGTATCTAGATTCTGGATCGTTTTGGTTGTAAGGGGGAGGGAGAGATTCCGTAAGTTCTCTCAATCTTGTATTTCCGATATCATAATAATAAAGAAGTATTCCAGTTACTCTGTTTTTAGCAAGTTTACACCACTAATATCTATCAAAATACATAATTCATATCCAAAAACAATCAGACAAAACTTCTTTATTGGAAAGACAAAAAAAAACATCGTTGTCAAATAAAATTTTGCCAACACATGATGATTGATAAGCGGAAAACTTTTCCCTCACCACTATGAGAAACAAACATTGTAATTCTTTTTTTCCTTTTTTTTTTGCCAGTCACAAGCCAAATGTCGTAAAAGACTAGTAACTTCGAAGTCAAGCTTCTAATTAAAGACTATAAGCAAATCGGCGACTGATGCAACAAGGGATCGGATATACGTTATGTAGGAAACATTGAAAAATGATGTGTATATTACATCAGTCTTGGAATTTCTGAACGAGCTATTTTGTATTTCGGTTAGAGGGATATAATATTTTCTGGATATAATATTTCAATATGTTTTATACAAACTCATTTTTCTCTGAATGCATGTGTAATATTGAAAAAAATCACAATTTTTCCTTGAATACATGAGTCAAATGCTATTTCAAATTTACAAATTAGGCTACAAAAAAAGTAAAACAGGGTTTGTATAGTTCTTTTGTTAAACTTTTGGTTTAACTTTTGTTAAACTTCTATTAAACATGAACAAACAGAGTGATCCCACTTCTGTCTCAAAGCACATCAATAAATGTTGATAATGTTCACGTTGCAAATAAAATTTAAGATGGTAATTAATCATGCTTCTCTCGCATAGCATATCTCCCATAAGAAAATGTTTTGCGTTTGCGAGCAAATAAAGGTGATTGGGGAAAAAAACAATGAAATAGTAGATTAATAAAAAATAATTAAAGGAAAATCATCAAAACGGTTTCGTGGTGTAGTTGGTTATCACGTCAGTCTAACACACTGAAGGTCTCCGGTTCGAACCCGGGCGAAGCCAATACATTTGGTGTTCTTCTTTTATTTTGTGTGCAGACATATACACATTGGGCCTTTATGCAAAGTGTAATGTACGTAGACCATGAATGGATCTGTTTTAGACTAGATGCTTCATACATTTTTAAGCGACCCGTAAACAGATTTCGAGTTTTGCCTTAACTTTTTTGACGTAAAACTTCGAAGAACAATTTACTTTATCTGTAGTTTATAGTTCAAAATGGTTTCGTGGTGTAGTTGGTTCTCACGTCAGCATAATACACTGAAGGTCTCGGTTCAAACCTGGGCGCAGCCAAATATATATTTTTATTTCATTATTATTAAGATAGGATCAATTTCTTGTTGTTTTTTTTTTTTTTTTTTCTGTTGAAACACCAAGTTTAGATCAAGGTAGACACAGTTCATATCAAAAGGTGAATTGCATACAGAACTAACATTATACATTTGTTCAAATATTTAGCAGGATTAGATGTATAGAGTATCTGAAAAGAATTGTACAAACATCCAAATCTGAAACGTAAAAATAAATAATCAGAGACTGAATCCAATTTAAAAAGAAGAAAAAAACTCATGTCACAGCTACTCACAAAATTATACAAAATTGCTTTGTGAGAAATTGAACTACTTCGAGTTGGTGTGGTTGACATCGTTGAGTCCCTGTGAGGAAGAAGAAGAAGACACAAAGCTCAAAAACAATGCAAACAAAAAACACATTGTTTACAGGGACATGGTTTTCGAAACTTACTAGACGTTTAAATGATTTGTTGTTCATCGATCTTGCTTTCTCCAACGGCTTAGCTTGATCCAGAGCCTGAGACAACACGGTTTTGTTAATTATATAACATACCGTTTTAATAAGCTGAAGAGAAAGGACAAAAGACAAATCGAGTTTTGTGTTTCACCTGAATCATAGACTCCACACGACGCCGCATTCTGGTATGCATAAATCCCTCTGAGAACTGCGATACAACAACAAAACAAATTCATACTGGCAAAGAGACAGAGAGAGACTTGAGTGTTTAGTATTTTTAGTGCATATGAAAGAAAGATTAACCTTGACATGGTAACTAACATAGGCATGAAAGGTTGATAAATTCCAGACAGTACGATCAAGCTTTTTCCCTTCTACATGCCGAGGAAATATGACTGCGATATATCGATGTTCTCAAAGTAAGTCTCTTTCAGATTGGTACTACTACCGACGCAAATTGAGATCAAACAGAATACTTTTTAGAGAGATCATACCAAAAGTAACAAAACCGGCATTAGCAGATAGTGTTTCTTTAGGAGCTCCCTCTAATTCCTGCGGTGCGGTTGGAGACCACGAACAAGAAGGTGCAGTATTAAGCGCAGCTGCACGCCTAGCCTCTACAAATTCCTATATTATAAGATCCAATCTTCTCAGTAAGAAACTACAGAAACCAAAACCAGTCTCAACATTATGACTTTGAACATTTTTGTCACCTTTAGGAAAGAAGTCGCTAGAACAGTGTCGACAGAGTCTTTAAATCTCATAGGAAAAGCCACCGTGACTTTATCCGCCTGTGATGCACACTTAAGTAATCTATCTCTCTATATCCTTACTACGCATAAGAATGAACATCAATTGTTAAACATGAAACTCTTAACGAGTAGATATATACCTGAGGCACGAGGAAAAAAGTCTCGTTAGGTCTATGCATAATTGCTACAAGCCTATCCAGCTCAGGAGCAACCGTCCTCGAAGCTAAATGCTTGAAAATGATTTTTAACGGCGCACCCATCACCACTTGTCTAATGGAAGCTAATTTCGTTAATAACTCTGCCAAAACAAAGATACATTCCATGAGAGACTTCCAAATCAAGTAGAATCGATTAGAGTAAGAGACTCTCAACCTTCATCGGGACGAACTTTAGAGAAATTGAGCTTCAGGGTAAGACTAAAACCATCTCTTGGAGGGTCAAGTATTTGGAAACCAGTCCCGTAAGTGGTTTTAATAGCTTCTATAGCTCCTAAAGGAAGTCCATCAAAGGACATTGCTTCAGGTGGTGGGTTTGGTAACGAAACCGAAAGCAACAACAGATTTGGATTCTTCATTGTCACCTAACCAAACCAAATCCATATCTATATAACTCAGAATATATAACAAAGAATCAATATGGATCATCTCACACAGGTCAAAAACAATAAAAATTCACCTGAACATGGTAACGAACATCATCGAATTCAATCCATTGATAATCTAGCTCCACTGCTTTATCAAGACTGAACCACACAAAAAAAAGTACTGAACTTTATCACCATTTTACAAAACCAATTTCTATGATTCCTTAACCAAATCAAAATCAAACAAATGGGTCTAATTGCTACAGAGTATCTAAAACTAAAACTACAAGAAAGATGAGAGATTTTTAAGAATCTAAATGACTCACTTCTGAGCTCGTGTCAATAGAGTCTGAAGAAGAAACCTTGAATGCGATTGCAACAGTATCATCGATCACCTTTCTCGCGAATTCCTCAAAAACAGTCGATTTTGAAGAAAAAAAACCCTAGAGTCTGTGAAACTTTTTTTTTCACGGGATCTAATCGGAGAAGCGAGAGAAGAGAGAGAGCTCGTCGGAGATAAAAACAAAAAAAGACGACCGATCCCTCAGAGAGAGATTCTCTCTGGTCACAACTTGAACGTTTCTTCGATAACTTTTTTGGAATTTTACTATCTGTTAATTTTTTTCAACTCAGACATATCAAACTACGCCGTTTTTGTGAATTTTAATGGCCCATAGGCCCAATTTTATAAGACCAGCCTTGTTCTTGATGTATAAGTTTTTTGTGCTTAAACATTCCTAAATATTGAATATGAATGAATGTTGCAAATATTTGTATGTTTTGTGTAAGCAGTGGCAAAATTAGGGTTATAAAGATATTTTTTTGGCTGTTGTTTATACCTGGTTTCGTTGGTTGTAGTGTGGCAAAAAATTTTTTTCTAATATTTAAGAACGTAATAAAATTAAATGCTAGTAGTATTTTTCAGAATATGCTTTAAATTGATCATAAACGACAAAAATTAGTGGAGCAATATTTTTGTATTAAATAACTTGGAAAATGACCGTTTATGTGTGCTTTTTAAATTGAGAAATTGTAATTTGGATAAGATTACTAAAAATATAGCCCTATTCAGATTTTTCTGTCGAAGATTTAATTAGAATACATTAGCTTTTCATCGCTGAAAAGATAAGATATTTGATCTATATAATGATATATATATATATATATATATATCAACTTTTAAATTGACCAGTGGGACAAAGACAAATAGCATATGCTGATATGCATGTGAAGTGTTTATTTTTATAAATAGGAAAATAGACTAGTATAGTTTGTAAATGTAATTTAACGAACAATAAATGTTTATACGATCAATTTAGTTATTTTTAGTTTTTATGCCCTTAAGCTTTTAAAATATTCCATTAAAATATTTATTTTTCTTTTGACGACAAATATGTTTTTTAGGTTAGATATGAAAACTACATATCTATATAAAAAAAGAAGATCGTTTTTTATAGCTTTAAAATGTCTATTGAGCTTTGATCGCGGCCCGACGGATGTGAGAGGTGAAGAAGCTGTAAAAACGAAGATGCAGCCAATATTGAAAAGAACTTCTTTTCTTATTAAGAATCACTTAAACAATCTTACAAGATATGTTTAATCAGATTTACACACAGTCAACACGACTTGCCACTGACCAATTCTTAATCTAACCAAAATCCCTAAGAACCCTAAAAGCTTTCTCGCTTAGTTCTCTAAAATTCTTCTTAAACGGCCAAACAACATGTTTGGCCTAATAACACAATATATAGGAACCCTCCTATGACCTACTTTCCTAAATAAGGATGAGTCCAAATCTTCTAGTCAATATGATAATATCTTGTCCTCTAATTAACAAGCCTTCAAAAGTATTGCCACGTCATCCAATATCCGTGACTCCTCCAAGACGCGTAAACATCTTCCAGAGTCCTACAACACAGCCTTGTAGCACCAGAACGTCTTCATGCTTTCATTCTCCCCCTTTTTATCTGAATGTGACAACTCAAGCTCCAGATGTGCATATTACTAGAGTCTTTCAAAACCATAAGCCTCAACCACATTCAGCCACAATATCACCATCTAATCATACTCCCCCAGCGTGAGTGCACATTCATATAAAAACAAGGATGAAGACATATATGCAGGGAGACACAACAAGCTTCCTATCATGCCTTGTACCAAAAATAATCCTCAAGAGCTTTAATAATGTTCTTAGGTTCAACCTGTGAAACAAAACAATGTTGTAGCACTCCTTGAGAATTCAACTGAACATGACGAACGGTTTGCTCAACAAATGCAACTGCAGCAGACTGATTTTTATGACCTTGCAACTGTTTAGATATAGCTAAGACTCCTGATGATTCATCATTCCAATCATTACTATTGGATCTTGTTGATTCAGTTGTGACTTTTTCTTGTACAGGTGGTTCTGCAACATGCTTCTGTAGAACTTCAGGTTCAACTCCAACATCTTCTTCAGTGATTATCTTCGAGAGATTGCAGCATAGGTTGATTTCCTCAGACTCTTTGCAACCTTGATCATACTTTGTCTCATCATTCTCGAAATTTTTATTGTACAAATCCTTTTTAGCCACCCAGACTCTAGAAAAATGAAAGGGATCAATAAAACACTTTCTTGCCATCCAAAGCTCCTTGATCTTGTTCTTAAACTTGTAACAGAAAGATCTCACATGACCACTTTTACCACAATGAAAGCATTCATAAACCCTTCGTCCTCGCTTGGATTTAGTCCAACCTTTTCGCTCACGAGAAGATATATGTTGATGTCGTGTGTTCTGGGTTGGTGCTACAGAGACCTTCTGTTGTACCACTTTTTCCAGAATACTTGACTCAGCTTCATGATTTACATTGCTCTTAACGAAACTTACTGATTTATCACGAGACAACAGCTCAATAGTCTCCTCTTTATGATAACCCAGACCTTGATGTTGAGATCCTACAATTCCCATAGATAGTATCTCATCAAGCTTCTTGCCACCATTATTCAACATCCTAATCTTCTTGTGATTCTCATTCAGCTCCCTTTCAAGGCTTGTTGATCTTTCCTTCTCCAAACCATAGAGTTCTTGAAGATTTCTCAACTTTCTCTCAAGCGACTTCAGCAGGAAGTAGCTCCTTACAAGTTGTAACTTCAGACTTACATTCTTCTTCTAGCATATTGACCTTGGCTTCCAATTTTAGTTTTTCCTTGACAAGTAACAGCTTTTCATTACACAACTGAACCCAATTGTCATACAAAATACAGTAGCTCTCTTTTGAAATTGATTCTTCATCATCATCATCTGAGCTTTCATCAGCTATATCATCACTTTTAGCACTGTATGCAAAAAGATTCAACATTCGTCCATCTTCTTCATCCCCATCACTCTCTGATTCTGAATCACTAAAGCTAACATATGCCTTATTCTTTCCTTTCACCATGTTTGGGCATTCAAATTTTAAATGTCCAATCCCTTTACATTCAAAGCACTTCATCTCCTTACGCTTAACCATTGGACACTCAAGTTTGTAATGACCAACACCACCACATTCAAGACATTGAATCTCTTTTCTCCGATTAGCTTTTTCTTTCTCAGATACATTTGGCGTAGAACAAGACCTCCCTGTAGCACTTCGATTCCAACATGCTAATTCTCGTCCCTGTCCTTTTTCAACACGCTTGAGAGCTTTTCCAAAGTTTCTTGCCATCAAGGACATGTTATCTTTTATCTCTTTCAGCTGGTCGTTTGTGTCATCTACCTTGAATGCAATCCCTTTGTCATGAATTCTCTGTTCTTCAGCAACCTCCATCTCTTCTGACTTCAACATACCAACCAGATCTTCAAATCTCAAAGTATCAGTGTTTCCAGAGACTCTCATGACAGCTTTGTGTGCTGCATACTTAGATGGCAGACACCTAATTAATTTTTTAACCAACTTGGTATTCTTGTATGTTTTACCAAGATTCTTAGCTTCATTGGCAATAGAACTCATTTTAGCACTGAACTGAGAGATTGTCTCTTCTGGATCCATCCTTAGGACTTCAAATTGAGAAGCAAGCTGATCCAATCTTGTTCTTTTGACACTTGAGTTTCCTTCATGAGTCTTCTGCAGAATATCCCAAGCTTCTTTAGCTGACTCACAACCTTGAACAAGCTTAAAGTCATCATCATCAATAGCACCAAAGATAACATTAAGAGCCCTAGCATTGTATTTAGACAAGTTTTTTTCTTCCACTGTCCAGCGTGCCTTAGGTTTAGTGATATTGTCACCAGCTTCGGTTTTCTCATATGGAGGCTCCCATCCTTCTTCAACAGCCGTCCAAGCATCCTCACCAAGATTACGGATCAACTGAACCATGCGGACCTTCCAACGACCATAGCTTTGTTCATCCAAGATCACAGCCCTTTGAAGCATCATCAACTCATTACCCGACTGCATCATTATCCCAAGATCTCAACCTGTAGCGAGTATAGAGCTCTCGTCGGTTGACCGCTCTGATGCCAATTGTAAAAACGAAGATGCAGCCAATATTGAAAAGAACTTCTTTTCTTATTAAGAATCACTTAAACAATCTTACAAGATATGTTTAATCAGATTTACACACAGTCAACACGACTTGCCACTGACCAATTCTTAATCTAACCAAAATCCCTAAGAACCCTAAAAGCTTTCTCGCTTAGTTCTCTAAAATTCTTCTTAAACGGCCAAACAACATGTTTGGCCTAATAACACAATATATAGGAACCCTCCTATGACCTACTTTCCTAAATAAGGATGAGTCCAAATCTTCTAGTCAATATGATAATATCTTGTCCTCTAATTAACAAGCCTTCAAAAGTATTGCCACGTCATCCAATATCCGTGACTCCTCCAAGACGCGTAAACATCTTCCAGAGTCCTACAACACAGCCTTGTAGCACCAGAACGTCTTCATGCTTTCAGAAGCCTCAAAAACAAAACTGGCTCACGTATCTATACGCACACATATACACATACGGTCATACTGCATCGATATATATATATAGATATGTACATAAATATGCGAAGATATATTTACATTTCTTAATCCTTGTATATATACGACATAGCAAAATGAGTAATGTTAGCAAGATAGGTCGTGGCATGGTCTTGGCAAAAGAGGAACCGCTAGTGACGTATCTTCGCCATTGCACATAGATCCATAAGACCAAACAAGAATTTTTGAAAGAAAAGAAGAGCAGTCGTACGTACGTTATTTATATAACTAGAAATTTTGGATTCAAGTACAGACTGTGTACCCAAGACTCGTTAAAGAATCGAATACTTTATCATTAGAAACATGCCAATCATAATTGAAATCATTATAGAAAGAAAACAAATTAAACCTGTATCCCTAATATCTAGATGGATTTTTCAACCATGACGAAGTTTTTTTCTTCTATGCTTATTATTTTTGTTTATAAATCGTGAAAGTTTTAGATCTTTGCTATATATATAGTCTTGCTCAATACTCGAAATTAGCTCTTGAAAGTTAAAAATATTTTGATTAAAATAACTTTCCGAACCAAAGAGTGACTGAACCCGGCCGGATACAGGAGAACTAATTAATTAACCTCTCTTGTACCACCACCAAAACTTTATATGTTGCAGTACTTTTTGTTTCATTATAGTGATAGGTTAGATTACTAATGTAACTTGTGATAGGTTAGATTACTACGTAGTAACTATACGAATTTCATGAGGTCTTAGTGATACAAGACATTGACAATATAAACTTCGCAACAAGAATTCATGAACTAGTCTTGAGTAAATCGTATTCTTTTTGTTTGGTGTGAAACATATATATATTTACAAGGAAATTAGTTGATTTATATAGTGTTAGATTCCACTAGAATATCATTCCAGAATAATGTGCTCCTTCCGTTTTATATTACTTGTCGTTCTAGGTGATTTTACACATATTAAAAAAAACATTTAAAAATTCTGTTTTACCTTTCATTAATACACTAGTTCATTTGATACAAATAATTAATAAGCTTAAAGTTAGGGATAAAACTAAAAATTTAATTCATAAAGTTGCATCGTAAATACAAAACGACAAGTAATATGAAACCAAAAAATAAGTTTAGAATGACAAGTAAAAATAAACCGAGGGAGTAACTGTTATGGTACAAGCACAATTTATTACTTATGAAGTTGTAAGACTTTTTAACGGTTCTAAATTTCTAATACACAATTATCGTTAAATATTACTATTGGTATACCATCTCAATTCTCAAGTCTATATTATACGGGTCTAATTAAATATTACCAGAAAGTGTCGTAAAAACAAGGAGTACTAGAAAGTAATATCAAATATGGATAAGGTGAGTCATTGCCACGCATGTTGTCGAGTACGTACAATTACGAAGGCCCATCATTTTCTATATTATACGTCATTAAATCGACGAATTGAACACTATATATCTGCGTATATATAATATTATATATAAGTTACTTGTACGTATATTAAGTGAAAGATTCTTGTAGGACAGTATAATGCCATGGATAAAAAATTCTTAACTTATGAGTTCAATTCAATTGACTGCACAACTAGATAGCGATAACCTTTCCACCAATTTTCCGTAGTTCTATATGAATAACAAACCATAAACACAACTATACACATATAGTCTAATGTGTTGATAAGTTGTTATAAGAATTGTGTTACAAAATGCAACACGTAAATAGCTAGCTAGAACCAAGTAAAACCATACATCACATGCATGTGCTAAATGTGTGAAAACAGATACATTCATATCGTATATTGAACGTGAATTCGAGTGATCACATGGACTACCTTTAATTTCAAACCTTGTTTTGTCTCATTACATGTCGGAGAAAGATACCACCTAATTTCTAGTTTGCCCATCACGGGATGTTCTCTACTTCTTCTTGATATATTCGCTTCAGTATTCTTTAACAAAAATTTATATGATAACAAAAACAGAACTTAATTTGTATGGCTTGGCTACATATATACAAGTAGGCCAAGATACATGACTTAATCCCTTTCTCTCAACTGATAATGATTTTATTATTAAACCGGGTTCTAAAATTAACTACATTAACGTAGTCGTAGATACTCTAAATACACACCAATGTTCGGCCAGATAATTAGTCGTACCGAAACAGAATATATTTCAGTTTCTCTCATGTACGTAGCAATCATGACTCATGCGTGATGTTCTTAAAAAATATATCTTAATGAAAATAATTCTACGAAAGGGTACTAAAAGTGATATATATGATTATATATATAGTTCTAATTAACCAGAGTAGATATATTAAATATCTTTGCTGCTTACAAAATGAAAGATTCCATCTAAGATATGATTTTCTCATTTCATCTTGTTTGACAAATACATTTTGTTTTGTTCAGCACTAATCATATCAATCACTTGTTATGCACTAATGGCAACGTTTATTAAGCAACAACAAATTTGGAACCTGTTTTCTAAACAGTAAAAAAAATGTTTTATTAGTTTTGCGGTGGTCCCTTTGTTTTGTAATCTCATTTTCACCGCAAACTAAAACTAGATTTTGTTTGATTTGGTGATCTTGTATCACAGTGAGTGGTTAAGACTTAAAGATCTCACGTGACGATGCATTGACTCATCAACGCGAATTTTACACGGCTCGATTTAATTATAAACCATTACTTCAAAACTAATTAATTTAACAACATCGACCAGTATATATAACTTAATAGTAATTGTTTTTCACGCAAAACCCAATAATTGATATATAAAATACTAAAATTTTAATAACGATATGGGTATAATTGATTATCCAGCTAAACAATTATGATAATTACTTTTGTTAGAAAACACAAGAAAAACAGAATTAAAAGTGATAAGTAAAATGTAATCTTTTAAAAATTGCCGTATGGATTTTATAGTAATGATCTGTAAGTGAAAGTTCAAATTCCCTATATATTACTCTCTCCGTTTATTTTTACTTGTCGATCTAGACTTATTTTTTTTTGTTTCATATTAATTGTCATTTTGTATTTAGGATGCAATTTTATGAATTAAATTTTCAGTTTGACCCCTAACTTTTAGCTTATAATTATTTGTATCAAATGAACTAGTGTATTAATAAAGGGTAAAACAGAAATTTTAAATGTTTTCTTAATATGTGTGAAATTACCTAGAACGAAAAGTAATATAAAACGGAAGGAGTAATAGAGAAGCATTTTCAAGAAAATGCTGATGTATCGTCTAGAAAGCTCGAGACACTCATGAATTTATTACCCTCATTTTTATAGATATTTACACATAATTGCTATTGAATGATTAAGGAATATTCATTTTCAATTAATTATAAAAAATCAAACATTTCAATTTTAAAATTTGTTTTAATCATTTTATAATATATTTAATTACTAAAATATAAAATTATTAGATTAAAACGTTTTCAAAACCCGAAATTATTCACCTATTAGAAAAAATTGATTACTATTCACATATTTAAAGTTTCCAAAATAAAATTATCACAATAATCATTATTATAGATAATTGACTTATATAATACCATTGGTATAATATTTCACGGGTGAAACATATTTTTACACAAAATAAAAGAAAAAATTAAACAAAATAAAAAATCTTGCATAGATCGAAGAAAGAGTGGATTATATGATCAGTTGATACATAATAGTTTGATTTAAACATACTCTCACAGTTATATATTTTGTTTTTAGACAAACGAATTTCAGATCCTAAAAAATAAATTTACTCATAACTCTAATTTTATCTGCATAGATTTATCCCGCACATATTGCGGGTTGTTACCTAGTAGTGCTATTAATTAGCTATAAATATGTCATTAGAAATCATATGTACTTTATAAAATATACTATATTTTACTGAAATTTTGTACAAAGAAACAATAAAGCTAGATAAAATATATTTTTGTGCTACAAATAATTAAATTATTTTAAAGAGTAATCTGTATTTATTTATTTAAATATACTCTTCCTCGTTTTTGAATAAATAGTAACCATCTTATTTCATTATTATTTGCCATATTTTTCAATGAGTAAGGAGTTTAATATTCCTTCTGTCTCAACTAGATTGATGCTTTGACAATTTCACATGTATTAAAAAAAATTAAATTTTATTTATAAATTAATTTATAATTATTTTTTGGTAGAAAAATAAAATTTAAATTTGAGATAGCATGCCATATTGAGAAAACATAAAGTAAAAAATTATTTCAAATTTTCTAATATAAAACATTAATTTTTGAGAGATAAGAAAAAATTCTAAAACATCAATATTCGATAATAAACAGTAATATGTGAAGGAATTTTAAAATTGGGAGAAGTTAAGAACAAATAAAAATAGAATTAAAAAAAAAAAAAAAAAAAAAAAAATGGTAGTTGTCGGCAAAGAAATAGAAAGAGTGGGACCAATCCCGTAAATAAGAACGGTCAACTGTCACTTTGTCAGTAGGTCAACAGAAGAGTGGGACCCACGAGGGCTTGTAAGATGAGATGACGTGGCCCAACCGTTAGTAGCCGACACCCAACGGACCAACCTCCCCCTTCCTCTACCTTCCGACATTCACTTTGGTTCCTCTCTTAATCTCTCTCTCCCTCAACCTTTTTGGGATTTATCTTATGAACCACATATTAGTTTCATTTCATTCATCACAACATTATGTATTTTTCTTTAACAAAAAAAAAAACATTATGTATTTTTCTGTTAATTGTTATTTATTTCATCGCATATTTTGTTTATACTCGTTTCGCATGTTTACATATTTTATAAGGAGTTTCCTGTTCCCAATTATATACTGTAGTATTATTCATTAGCTTGGATGGTGAAGTGCATTTGACACGTTCGATATATTTTAGAGTATTCAATACAGTACTCATTGATTAAGGTTACCCGTTACCATTGGTTGAAACTGTTTATTTACAATCTACGAAATAATTAAATAAATAAAGTATCATATATGGGTGATTATAATAAATTTTATCTCTAATAACAAAAATTTAGTCACTTTGTGCAAGGACTTCCTTGATTCAGCGAAATCACTTTCACACGTAACACATGAAAAGATGCAAAATGACGAGTTTGATTCCCTTACGTGTCGCGTCATGTATAGAGTGAAGAATCTAAATACTATATAACTCATGTATTTGATTGTAATTGTACTTCTATTTACTTAATATTGCATCAAATATTAAAGTCATATTGTTTTTCCTATGCGCTAAAAAAACAATACCAAAATGAAAGTGTCAAGTTTCAATATATATTGTGTGTGTGTTGATGTTGAACTATAGATATTTGCATCATGCTTGTAATTTTTTAAACCACAGTTTAACCGTTGGGAAGTAGATGAACATGCGTTAGGAGTAATCGTTATTGTCTTGGTCTCATGGAGAACACATGGGAATAAATATGCTTTCCGAATAGAAAACAACAGAGAAATAATCAGTAAAAGCTGACGTGGCAGGGCGACTCCAAAGGCGATCTAGGGTTCCCTTGCGTACGTCCTACTCCAACGTTTTCGGTGGCTCCGGCCGCCGTTTCTCTAGCGATCTCGGCTCCGGAGGAGCCTCCTTCCTCTCAGTCCCCTTCTCCATCCTCTCCAAAGCCTTCGTACTCTGCCATTGTTACTAATCGACCAAGTTTGCACCAGCATGATTTCAGTGTTTCGGTTGTTGATGGGGACCATGTTGTCCAAGTGCCTGATGAGATTCTTGATGCCTCTATCCCTCTGTGGGATGATCTGATCATTGGTAGATTTCCCTCTACAGCTCCACACGTCGCCAAAGTTCACGTTATTGTGAATAAGATTTGGCCCCTAGGTGATAAAACAGTAAAGATTGACGCCTATGAGGTTAATGCCAATACGATTAAATTCAGAATTAGGGACAGTACGGTACGTTCTCGAGTTCTTCGTCGGGGGATGTGGAATATTGCTAATATGCCTATGCTTGTCTCTAAATGGTCTCCGGTGATTGAGGATGCTCAGCCTGAGATTAAGACTTTGCCTATGTGGGTGACTTTGAAAAATGTACCACACAAGATGTTTTTGTGGGAGAGGCTGAGCTTTCTCACAAGTCCGGTGGGGGTGCCTAAGCGCTTACATCCGGAAACAGAGTTATGTAAAAGTTTTGATGAAGCTAAGGTGTTTGTGGAGGTTGATTTGACCAAGGATCTACCTACGTCGTTCCGGTTCACATCAGCTAAAGGGCTCGATGCTGTGGTTGAATACAAATATCCATGGTTGCCACCTCGTTGTGCAACTTGTTCTAAATGGGGTCATTTGGCTGATGTCTGTTTACAACAGAAAACTGCAGTAGTAAATATCTCTTCAATCCCGCCAGCTCCTAGTTCTGATATTGCTCCAACAAGTGTTGCTTCGTCAGTGGAACAGGTTCCCACTGTAGAACCACCGGTTGTGCAGACACAAACCCCTGCTGCTGCAGTGATTCCTGTGTCACAGGATCCTGTTGCCACAGAGGCTGGTTGGCAAGAAGTCTCTCCAACTAACACAAGTCGTTCGCGGGTGCCTGCACAGGAGGAGAATGATAGTCTTGTCTCTCCTTCTCGTTTCTCGGTTTTAATGGAGGAGGAAACAGGGGAAGATGAGGAGGGAGAGGAAGAAGGTGAAATTGGGTCTAAGGAATTGGGTAAGTCTGTGGTTCCTCCTATGACGGTGACTGCAGATTCTCAAAGTTTACGACAATCTCTTCCACGGGCCTCAAAGACTCAGCAAAAGGTCATCCCAGACCCTACTACTCTTTCCACACGGATCCCGAATGTTTCGACAAAGAAGGGACCCACTCGCAAACCTTAATATGTCAAGTTTCTTCTGGAATGTTCGTGGTCTAAACAAAACTTCTAAACATTCCGTTATTAGTAGTTGGGTAAATAGTAGTTCTCTGCAGTTTGGTTGTCTTCTTGAGACGCGAGTCAAGGAAAGTCGTGCAGCTAAGATAGTTTCTTCTGTTTTTAAAGGCTGGTCTTCTTTATGTAATTATGAATCACATCCACTGGGTCGTATATGGGTGGTTTGGCGGGATACTGTGAGGCTTACTCCTGTTTTCAAGAGTGGTCAAGTGGTTACTTGTTCGGTTCTGTTGGAGGGTAGAACAGAGGAGTTCTTTTGCTCCTTTGTCTATGCGTTTAATTCTTCAGAGGAGAGGAGGATATTATGGGACGAGATTCGATGTCATCATGACTCTCCATTGTTTCGAAATAAACCATGGATGCTTTGTGGTGATTTTAATGAGATATTAGAGAGTAGAGAACACTCTAACCATGGACATCTGCAGTTCAATACGTTGGGGATGCGTGATTTTCAAGATGTGGTACGACATTGCTCACTTACTGATCTAGGACGTCATGGTCCACTCTTTACTTGGTGCAATAAGAGAGATGACGGTCTGATTTGTAAGAAGTTGGATCGTGTTTTAATTAATGAGCATTGGGGAGATAGTTTTCCACATTCGTATAGTGTGTTTGAGGCTGGGGGTTGTTCAGATCATGTCAGAGGTCGCATTGTCCTAGAGGCTGTTGCAACAGGTGGTCGCAGACCGTTTAAATTCGTTAATGCACTAGCTAAACTACCGCAGTTTCAAGAGGTTGTCGTAAGCCATTGGAATGGAACAGTCCCACTATTCCCTTCCACGTCTGCTATGCATCGCCTCTCAAAGAAGTTAAAAGACTTAAAACCATGCTTGCGTACTTTGGGCAAAGAGAAGTTTGGTGACTTATCAAAACAGACACGTGAAGCTCACGAGATCCTCTGTCAAAAGCAGAGTGAAACCCTGGTAAACCCGACTCCACAAGCGCTTGAAGAGGAGGCAAGTGCTTATTCTTTGTGGAATCACCTAGCTGAGCTCGAGGAAGATTATCTAAAATAGAAAGCTAAGCTTCATTGGCTGACTGTGGGTGATATGAATAATGCCTATTTTCATAAAATGGTCAGTATCCGGAAAATGCAGAACTCTATCCGTGAACTGTGTGGTCCTAATGGGGAAATATTGCGAACTAGCGATGAACTAAAAGGTGAAGCAGAACGATTCTTCAAAGAATTTCTTAATCACCAACCTACTGACTTTGTGGGAATGTCCGTGGAGGAACTACAGAATCTCTTACCTTTCCGATGTCAAGAGGCTGACCGGGTGATGCTTACTAAGCCGGTTACTGCTGATGAAATTCAGCAAATTGTCTTTGCGACGCCAAATTATAAATCCCCGAGACCTGATGGGTATACCAGTGAGTTTTTTAAAGCTTCTTGGTCGATCATTGGTTCTGATGTGATTGCAGCGGTGCAATCTTTCTTTCTCAAAGGTTTTCTCCCAAAGGGTATAAACACTACAATTCTCGCACTTATACCAAAGAAAGATGATGCTACTGAAATGAGAGATTACCAGCCCATTTCCTGCTGCAATGTGTTGTACAAGGTGATATCTAAGTTATTAGCCAACCGTCTTAAGAGTCTGCTCCCGCGTGTTATTGCACAGAATCAGTCTGCATTTGTCAAAGAGCGTTTGCTGATGGAGAATGTATTGTTGGCAACAGAGGTTGTTAAGGACTATCACAAGGACTCTCTCTCCTCCCGCTGTGCGATGAAGATAGATATTTCCAAAGCATTTGACTCTGTCCAGTGGAGTTTCTTGCTGAACACTCTAGAGGCGTTGCACTTTCCAGATCAATATATCCACTGGATTCGACTCTGCATCACGACAGCAACGTTCTCGGTTCAAGTGAATGGTGAATTGGCAGGTTTTTTCAATAGTTCTCGTGGACTGCGGCAAGGTTGTGCCCTCTCTCCGTACTTGTTTGTTATCTGTATGAACGTGTTATCCCATCTGATTGATAAAGCTGCAGTAAGTGAGCGTATTGGCTATCATCCTAAGTGTAAGAACATAGGTCTCACCCATCTTTGTTTTGCTGATGACCTGATGGTTTTTGTGGATGGTCAACAACGATCGATAGAGGGGATCATCGAGATCTTTCAAGAGTTTGCGAGTCAGTCAGGGTTGCGAATCAGTATAGAAAAGTCCACTCTCTACCTAGCTGGAATGACTAACCAACAGCGTGATCAGATCACTGCAAGTTTCCCCTTTGCTACTGGCACCTTACCAGTGCGGTATTTAGGACTTCCGCTTCTTACAAAGCAAATGACTGCAACAGACTATGCCCCACTCATGGATAAAATTCGAAAGAAAATCAGTTCATGGACTGCTCGCTCACTCTCCTATGCTGGTCGGCTCACTCTTATTTCCTCTGTTCTTATGAGTGTAACAAATTTTTGGTTATCTGCTTATCGATTACCAGCGGGCTGTCTCCGTGAAATTGAGAAATTATGTGCAGCTTTCTTGTGGTCAGGACCGGCTCTCAACCCTAAGAAGGCAAAGATAGCTTGGACTGATATCTGTAAACCGAAGCAAGAGGGAGGGTTGGGTCTGAAATCCTTAGTCGATGCTAATGAGGTCAGTTGTCTAAAGTTAATCTGGCGAATTCTCTCGAAACAAGATACTCTCTGGGTGAAATGGATTTGGACATATCTCATACCGAAGGATTCCTTCTGGCTGGTTAATGCTAGCTCTGCGGTGGGATCCTGGATGTGGAAGAAACTTCTTAAGTACAGGGAAGTGGCAAAAACTCTGTTTAAGGTGCAAGTTAATAATGGAGCTTCCACATCTTTCTGGTATGATGTTTGGTCGCCAATGGGATGTTTATTTGATGTACTGGGCTCGAGAGGATTCATTGACTTGGAGATTACGCAAGAGGCCTTGAGCACACATAGACCTCGGCACCATCGGTTTCCTGTCTTAAATGATATCGAATCCTCTCTTCAGACTCTTCGCCACCGTCTCAGACAACAACAAAATGCTGCAGATATTCCGTTATGGAGATCTCAAGGTGATCGGTTCTCCAAAGCCTTCTCCTCTAGACACACTTGGCATAATGTTCGCGGTTCACACCCCAGGGTTGACTGGTACAAAGGAGTTTGGTATTATTTTTCAACTCCCAAATACTCATTTATACTCTGGCTTGCAATTCACAACCGGCTCGACACTGGTGATCGCATGAAACACTGGTCTTCGGGGCAATCGACAACATGTATCCTCTGTTCAGGTGCGGAAGAGACAAGAGATCACCTCTTCTTCTCTTGTCCTTACTCTGCGGCTATTTGGAAAGATCTCACACAATCCCTGTTATCGACTCTCTACTCACTGGATTGGCACTCTCTGCTCCCACTGCTTTCCTCCTCAGCTCTACCTCCTCTGCCACGTTTCATCCTCAACTATGTCTTCCAAGCAACTGTGTATCATCTGTGGCGTGAGAGAAATGCTAGGAGACATGGCGAGGCCCCCTCCCCACAAGCCCGACTTATCAAGCTTCTTGACAAAGTTGTTCGTAATCGTCTCAGCTCAATATCCGACCACCGCTATGATGAAGGCCTGCCATTCTGGTTCTCCACAAGAGCTTACGCTCGTTCTCCCACTCTTCCATAAGTTACGAACAATTACAGAATATTACAATTCTTTTTGACTATTCTCTTCAAACGATGAAGCATTTATTGTAAAAACGTTTTTTTGATTGAATACAATTTTACATTCATTCAAAAAAAAAAAACAGAGAAATAATGATAGAGTAGACATATCAAGTGTTATACGAAGCATTAATGTTTCCACGCCAGAGGGCGTTTTTTGTCTCTAAAGTATATTATTATTTCAAAGAGAGATTGTGAATGGATTCTGAATTGATTCCGATCAAAACTCTCTTTTAAAGGGGATGATCCTGTTCGAGTTCGGACACTAGCTAGATACAGCTTCAGCAGTGTGGTGTGTGTTCACACGTTCGGTTGCCACATAAATTAAACACTGAAAAAATAGGTTGGGCGGCATACTAGCTTTTTCCAACACCCCACCATCGTATGTGCGTGCATAGGGTAGCACAATTATGTCATACTCTTTCTTTCAACGATGTGCGTACTTGGTTACTTATATTACTCGATCGATTGATGCAAAATAATACATCTTAATGCTAATGCGGAAGACTACTTATTCAGGTGTTTCTTTGAAGACTATGGATGTTAGTTACATGTCGACTGGTGCATAAAAACAAAAACAAAAAAAAGTATGTCGAGTTTTGATTGACCAAAGAACTACTCCTTCCGTTTATTTTTACTTGTCGTTCTAGATTTATTTTTTTGTTTCATATTACTTATCTTAACGATGCAATTTTATGAATTAAATTTTTAGTTTTACCCCTAACTTTTAGCTTATTAATTATTTGTATCAAATGAACTAGTTTATTAATAAAGGATAAAACATAAATTTTAAATATTTTTTAATTTGTATAAAATTACCTAGAACGACAAGTAATATAAAACAGAGGGAGTAATAATTATATATCCTATGTATATATATTATCAACGACAACAAACATCCACATAGACATCGTAACCATATTATAACTATACATATCCGATTGTTTTACTCTTGTGGTGAGTAAATGAAATTTTATATGATTTTTTTTTCATTTAGTTTTATATGCTTAAATTTATATTAAAATGCTAATTGGTAACATCAAATTTAATTAAAAATCATTTGAAATGATAGAAACATTGTAACTGACTAAGTTAACACCTAGTTTTAATAAAATAATTTGAATAAAAAGTATTAATAAAATAGTACAACATTATAATTAATTTCAACATATATATATATATATCTGTATATATTCAGTTTTTCTGATCATGTTGTGGATGTTGTCAAAGAGGATCAATCTAATAGATCACTTAAAAGTAAACTGAATCAATTTACGAATTTTATCCAAAAAAGTGAAATGATAGGATATTTGAAAAAAAACAAATTCTAACTTAAGGAAAAAATCAACCAAATATACTTCCACTTTGATTGGTGCACTTTGAAGCAACAGAGAGAAAAATATGATAGAATATGAATAGGAAAGAAAGTATATGTGAAAACTGAAAATTAATGATATAACATTTTCCTCCACCAAATATAAGAAAGAGCAACTTTGGTAGATGACCATGGTTCCAAAAAGAATTAAGAAAATAATTATGTGTCAGTTTTCTTTAGTAAATGACTCTTTTTATGGTGGGGTAGGGGTAGAGTAGTTACCAAATTAACCTTTTAATTTACAAGTTTTACAAAAATCTGAAAGTTCAGTATGAGATTTTGTGACTGAAGAAATGCAGAGATAATGCTACAATAAGTCATAGTGAGTACTCAAATTAAAGTTGAGGTTACAGTTGGAAGAGATGGTGGTTGTAATTGTTACGGAGGTGTCTACGGTGGTGAGTGAAAGTAATTACAGAGGTGGTGATAGGGTTATTTTAAAAAATAGCATGAATCATGTTTAAATTGCATGTAATTAACGTATAAATAGCATGTGATATTACAAAATAGCATTTTTGGTTGGAGTAAATAGAAAAAGCATGCGATATTATCATTTTTTGAATATATCATGTCATTTATATAAAAAAACTTTGAATTACAATAGTTTTCTAAAAAAACATGATAGATAAATTCGGTGGTCGGAGGTGATGGTGATGAATTCGGTGGATAAAAGATGATGGAGAAGGCGGTAATTGTTACGGAGATGATGATGATGAACTCCGCGGAGTAGATTTGTGTTGGTGGTGGTGAATTTTTTTTGAAGTTTTCGATTAAGAAAAAAAAAAGGAGAGATGTTCACATATTTTGATGAGAGAGAAAGAAGAAGGAAGCAAGAGGAAGAAGAATAAAGATAAACCAAACGAGAAAGAAAGAAAAAGAAGAGAGAAGGAGAGGTGAGGAGAGCAAAGTGAGGAGAGCAACGTAATTGGGGACACATGGACATGGGTGATAATTATTTTATGAATTATTTCTAAAAGTATAGTCATCTATTATATATACTCTATAAGAAAAAACTATTTATTCTCCTTTAACACAGTAGAAAAAAGTATCAGTTCAATTACTTTGTTGGTAATTTTTTTAACAAAACACAGAGTAATATTACTAGTTTTTTCTTTCAAAAAAAAAAATTACTAGTTTTTACTTTTTACTCTTTAACAGTGCCTTTCAACTACTACTGTTAAGTTTTAACCATGGGCATTGTATTCTACTATTCTTCATATAAAGTATAAACAGAAAAATTTTGATTGCGACCCAAAACAAACAAAAAAAGTTTAATTTGTACTGAATACAAAAAATACTAGGAGGAAATTCATTAAGACAAAAGTTATGAACATTGATTATGTTTGACCAGCAATAAGTTGACATGTGGAGCTGACGATGTACCGACACGACGCTAACTAGGCGCCACACAAGACATGGCTCTTCCAGTCACCACCACGTCACCCTCTCCCTTTTAAGAAAAGAATAAAACAACTTAGGTCACTCTCTTCTTTTTTTCATCGTTCATATAACTCTTTCTTTGGGAAACTTATTGCCCTTACAAGTTTATAATATATATAAGTGTTTTGTCATATGACACAGTCACACATATCTCACTATTCGTTTGTAATACATAATCGCATGTGCAAAATTCAAAGTGGATAGAATTTATATAGTTTGGCTTATTGTTGTCTTATTATATGGAGTATCATTAATTACTGGAAAAGTCAAACTAGTTATTAGTTATGGGCATATACTTAACGGAAAATATTATATCAGTTTGGTACTAACTTACACTTTATTTTTTGATAACCAGACCATTTTTTACATCTGATTCATATATATGTTTTTTATATAATTTCAAATCATTTTTAATAAGATTATGATGAATCCACGTACATTAACTTAGAATTTGAATTCGCATATATATGGTAGCATTAAAAAAGATCTTTCTATCTAGTTGAATTGGCATTGCACTTGGGTAAATGGACATTAGTTTATATATGGTGTAACAATATGATCTGTAGGTAACTGGAAATGAGCGATATACGCACGCACTAAATAAATAATTCCAATCTACCAACATATAAATTGAAATATTAGAACTGCCGATTGTGAAGATCTCAGTCCGATAAAAATCAAAGTTATGCAGCGTTATCCATACTTTTTAAAAATGGATTACGGGTCAAATTTGGTGTGACGTAGACCAACTAACCTGATCCAATGAATGAATTTAAATTAATGTGCAAGGAAGTTTAGTTTAATATAATATACCGTAAAAAAGAGCATGGACTTTGTCACTCTTGTCTCAATAGGAAAGAATAATCGTAAAGCTTCCGAAACAAACGCAGATGCAACATTTGACCAGACACAAGAGATATGACACGTGGCGTACAGTGGGACACACTGATGGGTTTGGTAAAGGACCGACAGAGCCACCGATCCACTCCAAACGTCTCACATTCGTTGCTCGTGGGTTGCAATGTCATGTCCCTAATTGTAATAATAATAAGGAATGATTTAGAAAAGAAAAAAACATCGATCCTGCGTGATTACAAGTGTTCGATCGATCCATGTATGATTTTGGTCCCATTTTACTATATTACGCAATAAGCAGGTGTAATAACTAAATTTGGGGTCACTATTATAAATGCAAGTTAATTGCAACTCTGCGGAAATTTTAGAAAAAAAGTAGAAATAAAGTTGGTTCCACCCATTCCATCACATACTCGAAAGTAGTATATGCAAGAAAAAAACCAATAGTATATAACAATATTATATAAACAATACGGCACCAGATAAAGATGCAAATAAAAACTAATGTTTCATGCATGTTTTGTTGATAATTTACTAGGATTTTACTCTTTGTTTGTGTCAAATAGTTCAAGTGGTTGTATATATATAATTTATTTGTTGTCATGCATTTTATTTTGATTCACTCAGTTTGCTCAGCAGATCTAGATACCTGTAGTAATTCTTGTCAGAATAATAATGATAGAATGTAACCAAAAGGTAAACTAAAATGAAAGGATAAAAAAAAGTTCCATGTTAATAGAGACTCATTGGACAGTAGAAGATAGGATCATAAAGTGTGCATATGCATGTATGAATGTTAGTTGGTAGTTATAAGTTTGGTGGGTTTCTTAAAAATTAAATATTAAAGATTGCTCCTTTAACCCTTTCTTTACCTTTTTTTTTTGTTTAGCTTGTTCTAATTATTTCTCTTTTTTTTTTCTTAATTTACTTTTTGACTTACACAAAGATAAAAAGCACACATTTCTTTAAAATTTATAGTGATAACTAAATAGTAGTAAATTATTTGTTCCGTTCCACTCATGTTTACGATATGATTAAAGAACACCTATATTCGTGTATTTTAATTGTTGATTTTACCAAAGAAAACTAGCAATACCATTTTCACAGTAGATTTTTACATTTCTTCGTAATTTCTCGATATATAAAATATACTATGTCCAACGATCCGTTGGAAACTCAACGAATGTCGCAATACTTAACCAACAATGCCACATATCAATATTTTTGTTCATGTGTATGTAAATGAAAAACAAAAGATAAATAATATTTTAAAAACAGTAAAGCAATAAAGATAACATTGTTTTATTTTTCTTTAGTAATAAATTTTGATAGAAAGATAACATTGTTGGGCTCAATGAATATTTCAACTGTTTATTACAACAATTAAACAATTGTTTAAATACCGTAGAGTAAAAACATGGTAACTACGCCATTATACGATTCGTATGATCATGGCCATGAATGATTAACCAATGCTAGGATTCCCTTTTAGAAACTAATTTTTAAATGTCAATTGTCTTACATGCGTTGAAAGATCCAGTGACCAATAATTAGTAATCTGCTCTCTTGATTATATTCTAATTTTGGTTACAATTTTTTTTTAAAAAAATTTGAATTTGGATTTACAATAAAGGAGTTCCTGGTTTGGCCAAACGGAAAACGTAAAAAATGCGAACAACGTCGTTGTAAACTTCCACGTTTATACGGACATATATCAAACCGGTGGGTCCAATACGACCAATGCTAGATCTCTAATGCATGTGATCACAAGATTCTTGCTTCAGTAAAAAGTAAAATCCAAAATAAACATAAACCATAAGAATTTTAAACGGTGTACCAAATTAAAATAAATTGATCAAAATTAAGAATTTTTAAAAATATTTTATAGAAGTATATATTTATAGAAGTATATAATCGGACCCAAATAGAATTATTCGAAATTCGATTGTCCTTATAGTTTTATACATTATTACATAAGCATGATATTAAAAAATCATCAAATCCATAACTAAAACCGGTTGGTCAGCTTCACTTAGAAAAAAAAAAACACATTTCTATATCTCTAGTCGAATTGATTAAGTTGTGTGCAATTTAGATACGTGGTCAAAAGAAGGAAAAAGAAAGATAACATTAGTGATTAGTCGGAGAAGAATAGTGATTAGTTAATACCGTTATAGTGGTCCATCTGAGTGGCCACAGTGCTTAGGACAGGCCAATAACTCATGTCCACAGAACCTTTCATATTTCACATCCAATACTACATGTAAATAACTAGTTGAAATAAATTGAATGCACCGTTATCAATATTTTGACATATTTTTTTTACTTGAATATATATTACCTTGAAATTAACCAACATTATTATTAATTATCTAATTTTGTGTATTAGGTAGTTGTTATGTTTTTTTGGTTCATGCCCTGAACTTCATGGTAAGAAATTTTAATGTACTAACATGAAATCATGAAAAACAAAGAAGAGCATTTTCGAACCATAATATCGTTCTTTTTTTTTTTTTTTTTTTTTTTTTATTAAAAGAAATTACAATATCTTTTGAGCCCTTCAAATTCTTAATTCACTTTTGTGGTATACTACAAAGTTTGTTTCTAGACGATTCGATGTCATGAAGACACAAAATATCATCTATTGCATATTGGATCATATTATGAGCTATGGAGATTTATATTCCTGATGTTTTCATATTTTGTGTTTAATGAAGATTGCTATACAACTTCTCGCAAACCTAAATATCTAATACTGTATGTTTTTTTTTCTCTTAGTGATTAATTTTAAATTTTAAATGAGCATTAGGGATTTGAATAAACTAAAAACATATATATATAATAAAGTCAAAATAAAATTATTCTTGAAAAAATGAATCTATAAATGCACCTATAAATTATCCATTTTGAGTAATATAACAAACTCAACCTAACTTGAAAAAAGCGAAAGAGTAAAATTTGTAAAGAAAAAATATTAATAAAACTGATTTAAATTGTTACAAATAATTTAACAAAAATAAATGTTAAAAATATCAAAACTAATATATAGAGAAAAAAGAAAGAAATTTCTCCTCTCTGAGTGCGACGAAGAAAGCGATACTGAAAGCACCGTTTCGTTAATTTTTTTCCGGCCGGCGTCGCTTTCGGCGTCGGCCATATTTCCGTTTCAGTGTTCAGTTTTTCCTTTTTACATAAAATCTATTTAGATCCAGAGAACTTTATACGCATCTTCTTCGATTCATGAAAGGGTTTTCAAGTTTGCCCATTAGAAGAGATGTGTTTCATCGACAATTCAATCCATGGTGCCTGCCTCAAATCTATTCCTCTGTTCATATAAATCTGGGTTCGTTTTCAGAGAGTCACGATGCAGAGCCACCATCAGAGGCCTTGAAGACGGATCAAATCCCTCAGTGTTGGCATCGCACCCGTCGAAGGACTGTTGAACTCGGTAGATCTAAAACTCTCTCTTCCATAATTATGTGTTTCGGTTGGCTCTTTGTAGCAACCCATCTTTCTCGTAGAGTGTTTTTCCGGCGTCCACAATTGTATGGTTGTCGGCGTTTTGTCTCCGACTATGTTTCATATTTCTGTAACCAATTAGCCATCGTTGGCCCAAGAATGAAGTGGCATTTTCGGCAGTTGTCTTTTTCCTACACCAAATGATACGGAGATGTGATTTGGATTTTTGATCCTGGTATCATATTGTCTTGGATTGACAACGAAAGCGAATGGAAGAGATGCTTAATGCAGATATCGATTCATAGCCCCGGTTCGAGACAAGGCCTAATGATATGGTGGCGAGAGATCACATTATCTTTGGTTTTACAAATAGACTTTGGTAAATTTTTGGTTTGGTTTTCATTATGGATCACAGAATTTGGACAGCCATTAGTTATTAATTTCAATGGGGGCCTTTGGGGATGTCAACATGAAACGAGAGTTAGAAGATGGTACTTATCATGTCAGCATTTATGGACGTTAGCTATAACAAGGAATGATATCATCTCCCGTTGCTGGAGCTATGTTGTTGGGAAGCGATATAACAGATGGATCGCAACTATTGATCGTTTCAAAGTTTATTGGAGTTTCGTCAAAAGAACGATAGCCAAACAAGACGATCATGTAAGGAAGAAGACGAATAAGGAAGATAATAGGTTTAATAATCTATTAGCGTGTAAGGCTTACCAGAAAAAGCAGCGTTTAATTCACTTGTTCGATTGTATTTTCTTCTTCTTAATGTTTAATCATTTCTTGTTAGATGTGTATGTCATAAACTGACTATGTAAACTCTGTTTCAATTTTAACAAAGTAAAGCAAGATGTTAAAAAAAAAATGTTAAAAATATCAAACTACAGATTTTTTTAATAAAAGAACCCATACATAGGCCTTGATTGGAAAAGCATATGAAGAAGTTTTTTTTTCATTTTATCATCCAATCAACATTTATTAGGAGAGCATATAAGGGAGCATTTAGAAGTTGCAGAAGCTCTCATATGCTCTCTTCCTGTATGCTCTAATTTGAAGCATTTTCCAAGCATTTAACTCTGAAATATTAATATATTAAAAAATAATTTTAAATAATTAATTAATTTTGTAAAAAGAGAAAATTATGATTTCAGAGAAGATAAAATTATTTTTTATAATATAATATATATGAGAAACTACTTAATGTTATTATTTAAAATAATTTAATAATTTATTTAATATATTAAAATATTAATATGGATAACGTTTATAATATATATTATTGTTTTATTTTAGTTTAATTTGTTATATTATATATATTTTAAAAAGTTATTGAAATTAAAAATGTAAATATAGATATAAATTTTAATAAAAAATTATAATATATATTAATTATTTGTAATTAATGTTACATTATAAATATATATAATTAAAATTTATTAAATTACACGTTTTTATATATAACAATTTACAAAATTTATTAAATGTAAAATTTATTTTTAAAAATGATATAGCAATAAATGATAACTAATTTTTTCAATGAAACACATTTAAATTATTATTTTTATTTAATATCATATATTAAATATAAATATAGTATTTAATACTCTACTGTTATACTAATCAACTAAATGTGTTATATTAATCAGAACATACAACTTATGCATCTTAATACTTATACTGCATAATGCTAATGCTATAGTATATATTGTTCCAATAAGGCCATACATCCGGGTATCAGCGTAATTTTGAGAAATATGACAATCAAATCATATCAGAGTAGAAATAAATAATTATACCGTAGTTCATTAGTGATTTAAATAAATTTGTTTACAATCAGAGGAGATAGGTAAATAAATATAACAGTAGGATCCGCAAATATAAATCCAAATATAGAAAATGAAATAAAATAATAAAGAAAAAATATACAATAGGTGGAGCCGTGGAGGGTTTACATTGGGGGGGTTTTGAGAGAGAGAGGCGCTCTTCCTCGCTGCTATTACAGTGTTTCTCTCTTCTCTCTTCTCTTTATAAAACGGCTTCCGTCGTCAATGGCGTGAACCTAACAAAAAAATTAAAACTCTCATTCTTCTCTCTCTCTCTCTTCTCTCTTCTCTCTTCTCCATCGTTTTCACACTTTTCTCGCCGCCCTTTATCCTTATCCGATAAACCCATCAAAACCCACAAACCTTAACAAGACACAGTTTCTTTCTTTTCTTCTATTTAATAAATCCAGAGAGCCGTCGGGAAAAACAAACACAACCGCTGGTGCTACTCTCAGGTCACTCTCTGTCTCTCTGATTTAGGAATCTCTCTGTGTTCTGAGTTTGATACAACATGAAAATGTAACAGCTTTTGCTCTGTTTGGATACTGATTTCGAAACCAATAACCAGAGAAAGTTTCATTTTTTTTTAAAAATCTTTTTGTTCATCCTCTGTGTTGTGTTCTCCGATTAAGAATATGTTAAATCTACAAAAATCCAATTTCTTTTGTTAAACATTTCAAAAGCTTCGTCCTTTCCCATTTTCTGGTTTCTGCTGCTCTGCTTGTAAACCAATCACTTGCTTATGTTTTCTTGAGTGTTGACTGATTTGGTTTCTCCTCCTTTGGTTGCTGGTACAGGACGACTAGTTGATTTTACACTTAAGAGAAAGTTTTTTTTTTTTTTTTTGTTTTGAAATCGGAAGGAAGAAGATGAAGTACGTGCTTGTGACAGGCGGTGTTGTGAGTGGATTAGGCAAAGGAGTAACAGCTAGTAGTATTGGTGTTCTCCTTAAAGCTTGTGGTCTTCGTGTTACTTCTATCAAAATCGGTACTTTACTTGCTTTTTTTTTTTATACTCTCTCTCTTCTCTCTCTCTCTCTGGTTGAGTCAATTCAGAATGATGTTTTTGCTTACGGAGCACTCAAAAAACTTCTTGCAGATCCTTATCTAAACACTGATGCTGGAACCATGTCTCCATTTGAGCATGGTGAAGTGTTTGTCTTGGACGATGGTGGTGAGGTAATATAAATATGTCTTTCTTTCTTTTTGTTTTGTAACTTTTTGGAAAAGACTTGAGCTTTTTGAGAACTTTTTTGTTTTTGTTTTTGATGTGATTCTTGGGGAAAGGTGGATCTTGATCTTGGAAACTACGAGAGGTTTTTAGATATTAAATTAACCAGAGACAATAACATCACTACTGGGAAAATTTACCAGGTAAGTAAGATCTAGATCTCAACTAATTGTTAGGTTGATTGATGAGTTAGGTTGCGACTTAATCTTCTTATACACTTCTCTGTCTGTTTCACACAGCATGTTATTGCTAAAGAGAGGAAAGGAGATTATTTGGGAAAGACTGTTCAGGTAGATAAATAAGAACTTTTCTACTTTTTTTTTTTCTTTCTCATTACATGTTCTGTTGGTTTTCTTGTAACTCATTAACTGTTTTGGTTGTAATGATTTAAGGTTGTTCCTCATGTCACTGATGCTATTCAAGATTGGATTGAGAGAGTTGCTGTTATTCCTGTTGATGGAGAAGAGGATCCTGCTGATGTTTGTGTTATCGAATTAGGGGGAACTATAGGTTACACACAAAAAAAAAAATTACAAAATTAAGTTTTTTTTTGTTTCTTTGCTTTGCTCCTTCTGTGTAAACAGAGATTTTGTTTTTATGTTTGCAGGTGATATTGAATCTGCACCTTTTATTGAGGCGCTAGGCCAATTCTCTTACCGTGTTGGTAAGCATCATTTTCCTCATACCATTTGAATCCAAAAGAAAAGACTGAGTGGATTTGGTGGATATGATGAAATTAACTACTGGATCTTTTGGTTGGTGGTTGAGTTCAGGCCCAGGGAATTTCTGTCTGGTCCATGTCAGCCTCGTGCCTGTGCTTAATGTTGTTGGTGAACAGGTATATTATATATAACTTTTCTTGAAATGAAGCAACTATGATGTGACATCATTTGTTTATGTATGTCTACATTTACTTCATTTGCTTTTGTTACTTTTTCTTTCAGAAAACTAAGCCAACACAGCATAGTGTCCGAGGGTTACGAGGCTTGGGCTTGACGCCGGATATCTTAGCTTGTCGGAGCACAAAGGTTCGTTTTCTTTGCTTGCTTCTTCATCTTGACTTTAAAATCTGTTTCATCCAAAAGTTATGTTCTAATATAAAAAAGTCTCAACCTTTTGCTTCATTAAGGCACTTGAAGATAATGTGAAAGAGAAACTAGCTCAATTTTGCCATGTCCCGGTAAGATTTTATACGTTGCTGCTGTTTGTCCCTTGTTGTTATGTTCTTTACTTGAAAATCTCTTCAACTTACCAGCTTATGGTTCTTGTTTCAGCTTGAGTATATCTTCACTCTCTATGATATTCCCAACATCTGGCATATTCCTTTGTTGCTAAAGGTACCTTTTCTCAACTAAAACTTTTTGTAAGTCACTGAACCGGTTATTATAAATCATCAAGACAACGATGCTCAATGCACATATTTTGCTTGAACAGGAGCAGAAAGCTCACCTGGCAATCTCAAAAGTGCTCAATCTTGCTAGGTATGTACAGTGTCTTGTTTTCTTGGTAAGTGGCTTGTTTGATTTGCGACTGAAATGGATTGGAACTGATCTTTTATTGTTTGTGAAACAGTATTCTTAAAGAGCCTTCTCTAGGGGAATGGACCTCCAGAGCTGAATTATGTGACAATTTACATGTGCCGGTAAGTCTCAGCTCTCAATTACTCCTTAGAAACTGTAACCTTATAACATCTCTTTCTTAAAGCATCCAATCATTTTACAGGTGAGAATCGCTGTTGTGGGGAAATACACAGGCCTCTCTGATGCTTATCTCTCTGTCTTGAAGGTAGAAACATACGCATCACCTCCCATGTGATAGTGTCTGAATAAACTAAATGATTCCCTTGCTTCGGTTCTCACATTTGGATAAATTGTTTAGGCTCTCTTACATGCTTCTGTGGCTTGTCGCAAAAAGCTCGTAGTTGATTGGGTTCCAGCTTGTGATCTTGAAAAAGAAACTGAGAAAGAGGTTCGTAAACTGATATTACATGTATGCATCTACCTTCTAACAAAAACTTAAGCTAAGTCATGGTTTTATTTTTGTTTCGTTTAAGCAGAATCCAGATGCGTATAAAGCTGCTTGGAAGTTGCTAAAGGTTTGAACTGTTTTCCCATTTTTGCAACTTCAATCATCAAGAAGCCTTGTGTAAGCTCATTCTCTATTGGTATCTTCTTCAGGGAGTAGATGGAGTTCTTGTCCCTGGAGGTTTTGGTGATAGGGGAGTGGAAGGGAAGATTCTTGCTGCAAAATATGCTCGTGAAAACAAAATCCCTTTCCTTGGTATTTGTCTCGGGATGCAGATTGCTGTCATCGAGTTTGCACGATCAGTTCTCTCCTTGCACGATGCCAACAGCACTGAATTTAAACCCGAAACCAAACATCCGTGCATCGTTTTCATGCCCGAGGTTCGAACATTCTTCGTCTCTTTACTCGGAAATGAAACTGTTTCACCTGATTTTAATATATTTCCATGCTCGGTGGGTTTATATAGGGTTCGAGAACTCATATGGGAGGCACTATGCGCTTAGGTTCAAGAAAATCCTTCTTCAATGTCAAAGACAGCAAATCCGCAAAACTGTAAGAACCATTGACCTATAGTTACTCCCTTAGTTCATCTTCAACATTTTGAATGCGAAAGATTACTTAACATGATTCTTTCACCTCGTTTCTTACAGATACGGGAACAAAAGCTTTGTCGATGAGAGGCATCGCCATAGATATGAGGTATGGATATTGTATACAAATTCTCTTATATCCACCAGTTAATATGAAAAAGGTGAGTTTATTTTAATATAGACACACATACACAAACACTTGCAGGTGAATCCTGATATGGTTGAACGCCTTGAGAAGGCTGGTCTCTCTTTTGCTGCAAAAGATGAAACTGGCAAACGCATGGAGGTCTGTTTTATTCTTTTAAACTATTGTCTCTCTAGTACAAATCCAAATCATTGACTAATCTTATACTGAAAATTGTAGATCATTGAACTCCCGAACCATCCTTTCTTTATCGGTGCTCAATTCCACCCTGAGTTCAAATCCAGACCCGGGAAAGCTTCTCCTCTATTTTTAGGTCCGAACCCTTTTCTTAATCAGTCTGAAAGACCAAACTTTAAAACAACTCATGTCTTTATAACAATCTTTTGCACATTCTTTTTATTGCAGGACTCATTGCAGCATCGTGTGGGGAGCTAGACACAGTCATGAATCCAGCAGCTGTTCCTCAACATCTGATTAGTAGCAACGGTCCAAAAAATCTTTTTGTCAATGGAACCTTAAAGAAATCTCCCAATGGCGTGGCTGATATAAGATATAACAACGGCTACTGCAATGGCCTCTACACTAGATAGCTTGCATTGGCCGAGTTCTCTACCGCTTTCTCTCTTCATTAGAATTGCTTCGTCTTTCGATTATAGTTTGGATTTTGGTTTGCTTTTCTTTTTTCTCATAATGTTAGGATTTTTTCCTCTGTACATATGATCCAAAGCCTTTTTGTTCAAGTTGTGTTAGACTCTTTTTAACAGACTATGTTCTGGAAAAGACTCTAGCTTGAAACGTCTGAAAGTGGCGGGTTGATTCCCCTGGTTTGTTTGTTTTTTTTTCTCATCGAAAGGGGATTTCATATGATCATATGCATTGGTGGAACATTTTGTATCTTGATTTGGTCTGAATGTGGAAGACGCATTTGATAAATAAAACTCTTAGCAAGACTTTATGAAATAACTCTGTATTTAGTAGGTTTGGTTAGCATTTTTACAAAAGCTTTTGGTTTCGTTTCAGCTGACTCAAAAATAATAAAATTAAATGGTTTTTTTATTCCGGTTTTTAATTAAAATTTGAATACTTTTTGTTTAATATTTGGTAAGCAAAATTGTCATTTTTAAGCCTTGAATGGATGCAGATATTGGAGTAGTTTTTGATTTTCTATTTTGCAAAAATCAAAATTTTTAGTCATTCAAGATTATGATTTTTTTTTTTCCTCAAAACCATTCCAAGATTATGTGATAAACATAGTTTTTCCAACAAATTTCCAGTAATATTTTTTTTGAAAAATCATTATCATTCTTTTCATAAGAATAAAATGAAAAGACTTAAAAAACGTTCTTAAAAAGAGAGTTATAGATAAAAACCAAGTTCTCATTCAAAATTTGCAAGAACTATTACACTAAAAATCAAAAACCAGAAAAATCAAAACTAAAAACCATGAACCAAAAACCAAAAACTAATTAAAAACTGCAAAACGTTAATTTAAAATTTCAGCATCACTACTAACATTTTCTTGTATATTTCTCATTTTGCTCATTCTAGTTGAACTAATTTTGTGTATTACTTACAGCATCCTCCTCCTCAGTCCCATCTTTGCTTAGTTAGTACAAAACTCTTGATTTTGGCTTTCATATTAAATTGAGCTATGCATTATTAAATTATTTGCTGAATGTTGAAATTTTAGTTATAATAGTATGTTAAAAATAGTATTTTCTATTAAATTCTTTGTTGATATTTCTGGTTGTCATTGAAATTTGAAACTACCATACTAAACCGAATTGCATATAGCCCTATTTTTTTTTTTTTTTTTTTTTGACGATCAGCCCTTTTTTCTTTTCTGGTTTTAACTTTTGCAAAACTGATAAACCACAAACCAAATTGTACAAAATCAAATGACATACAAATTTAAAGGATTTCCTATTGCACTCCTCATCTACTATGACCATACAACTAGAATCACCATATACTTTCACACTCTATCCAATTCACCTTTATAATAACTATAATTTTCCTAACTCAATCCAATCTAGAAAATTATTCTTAATTAACCAAATTCAATTAATTTATTTAGTTACGATTTAAAGTTGTAAAATCGCGGTTGTTGTTTCGCTACTAGAGTAATTTTTTTTCAATTTGCGTTTGTTATTTCATTCCTTATGATTCAAACGATGAATGATAGAGAAGTGAATATACATGATGCTTTCGGAATGAAAGCTTTATTCGCTAACAAATTAACATATATTATTTTCTTTCTTCAGAATCAATTCTAATCTAATATGATAGTCCTTCTTGACTATCATTCTTTGGATGAATTTTCCAAATCTTCTAATATTAACAACATTTTCTTTTACATCGATTCGTTTATTCATTCTCTTTAATCTTGTTTCGAAATAAAGGAAATTTATCGAAAATAGATAAAAATATATTCAAGTTAATGTATCTAAATTAAGTTTTATATATGAAGAGGTGCAAAAGAACGTACCTTCGTAACTGTTCGTGGCTACTTAAAAGACCAACAAAGACTCTTTAGCTCTTTTCATATCAAAACTCCCTTTTCATCTTCTTCCTTCAGCAAGGTAAAAGTCCTTTAATCTTCTCTTCAAAGTTTTAAAAGTATAGGTCTCTCTATCTTTTTTTCAATCTTTTGGTTTGTGTGTTCTCAGAGCTATGCAGGACCATCACAGAGCTATTCTGAAAGAAAAACTTGAGGCTAACTTAGGAAGAAGAATCATTTTTGCCGAGCTTGATACAGGAGGACAAATTCTCCGATGTCCAAATTGTCGCGCTCCAGTCAAAACTCATCTCGGTATATATATAACATCAAATTTTTGTTTACTTTCTCTATTATTGTTACATTTTTTTTTTGTGTGTGTGTGTTTTTTTTTCCTAACTATTTTTAATGACTATAGGACACTGGATGGCAGATAAGTTTTCATGTGAAAGATGCAAAGCTAACTTATCTTTTAGAAACAGCACAGCAGAAACAGCGAGATTTTGTAATATCTCACGTCGTCCTGTGCAAAGTACGTAGGTTCTTGAAAAAATCAAGAAACAGAAATTTTTTGAGGTTCCTAAAATTGAATCAATGGATCTGATTTTTCTAATCTTATTTTTGTTTCATGAAAATATTATTTTAGACAATCTTGTAATGCTTGTGTGTGGCGGGTGTCAAGCGAAAGTGATTCACCAAAGAGGTGACAAAACTGTGAAATGTTCTGACTGCCAACACATCAACATTACAACAGTAATTTCTCTATTTTTCTCTTATCATTTTAAAGAGTTGTTGGCAAACTTCATCAAAAATCTAATTGCTTGTTTTTTTGTTTTAGGTTGGAAGAACTTATGGGGTTCGTCCACCTAACCAAGGTCCTCCGCAATTTAGCCGGTTTGTTCGGCCTCAAGTTAACCTAATTGATTGTCCTCAAGGTACCCAGGTTGTACCTCCTCACGTTAACCTGGTTCTTCCTCCTCACGTTAACGTGCTTGTTCCTCCTCAAGCTAACCGAGATCATCTGCCAGCTTACCGGGTTTTACCTGTTCAAGTTAACAAGGATCTTCCTCTAGTTTACCGGCTTGTTCCTGATCAACATAACCTGCAGGGCAATCCACAATTTAACCGGTTTGCTCCTCAGCAAGTTAACCGGGTTGCTCCTCAGCACGTTAACCGGGTTGCTCCTCAGCACGTTAACCGGGTTGCTCCTCAGCAAGTTAACCGGGTTGCTCCTCAGCACGTTAACCGGGTTGCTCCTCAGCAAGTTAGCCAGGTTACTCAGCAAGTTAGCCAGGTTACTCAGCAAGTTAACCGGGTTGTTCCTCCTCGAGTTAACCCAGATCCTCTGCAAGTTTGCCAGGTTGCTCTTCAGCAAGTTAACCAGGTTGTTCTTCAGCAAGTTAACCGGGTTGTTCCTCCTCGAGTTTACCGCCGGAGGAACCGTGTAGCAACTGCTGAAACTGAATCAACTGCGAGTTCTCCTTTCACTGTGAGTAAAAATGTTAAACCGTTATCTCTCTCTCTCTCTTAAAATGTACTAATAATAAGATGCTTTTACTTTTGTTGCAGCCAAGGCCTGAGATCACTGTAGTTGAATACCCTGATAATGCTGTTTCTGAATCTGTAACTATCTCTTCTACTTCTCACTGATTCATTCATACAAACCTTTTTAGGTTGCATTCTATTTTTTTTTTTTTTTTTGAAAACATTGTGTTCTTTTGATTGTGTTTCGTTTAGGTAAGGAATGTTGCAACCAAGAGAGTAATAGAAGTAGAAGAAGACAAGACAGAAGCAGCAGGAAGCAAGAAGACTCGTCTCTGATCGATTCAAAGTAGTGCCAAAATTTTCTATTTGTTTGTTTTTACACATTTTAGTTTCGTTTAGTTCTTTCCTCAGTTAGATCAAACTCTCTCTTGTGGAGATGTTTTGGTCTCTTTCCTGCTTTTTAATTTTTAATTTCTTTTTGTAATTTGAACTAAGAATTTATAGTTCGTACCTGTTTTGATTGATTTCAAAGTTATGGTTCCAAAATATAAGAAATATAAAAGCACGGGGATGAAATACGAAATTTCTATAAAAAGAGACGTTTTGGATTAAGGAAAAAAAAAAGAAAGAAAGAATCGGTCAAACACTTTACTTTTTCCGACGCGGAGAGAAAACAAAACAAAGCCCGAAGACGACGTTTCGTTCAACGGCGATGGCATAGAGCCGTAATTAACCACACAATCTAAAGGGTAATATAGTAACTTTAGCTTCAAAGATGAGATCGTACGGTACGATGATGTTACTTAACGCAGATCTGTTATAAAAAAAGAACAGTGAGTTGCGTTTCTCTCCTTTGGCGGGTGTGTTGGTTGTCTAACTTCCTCGTCTTTCTTGTCCTTCTCTGTCTCAATCCCTAATTTTTTTAATCTTTATTATTTATTTTATTTTTATTTAGTATTATCGATTCGATTTTTTTTTTTTTTTTATTTTTTTAATAATTTATAAAATATTCTATGTTTCGATAGAAAAAATATAAAAAAGTAGATTCTTGTAATCAGAGAAAATCGCAAAGACACTTCTTCTCCTCATGAAATCTCAGCCGTTGGTTTGAGGTATACTCCATCTCCTTACGACCTTTCCTTTTTCTAAAAAAATTTGTAAACTTCTTGAATAATATATATATTTTCTTTTTGTAATATTATTTCTTAATCCTGGTAAACTAGTGAATTAATATTATTATTTTTTGTAAATGGATATTTATAAGTTCCTAATCCTGGTTAAGGTCGGTTTTGTTATTTTCAGAGTTCCTTCTTTTTATTCGTTACTAGGTCAATTAAAATCTCATTCTTAAATTTTCCCAGATTCGGGTATTTCTACTTTAACTGCGAATTCAATTTCTAATATCATTAATTTGGAAACAAAAATAAAACCAAAAAAAAAACAAAGAAGCAAAACAACCTTGAAAGCTTTCTCGTTTATTATAGGTAAAAAACAAAAATTTATCTCTGATTGAATATAAATATATGTGATATTTTGATGTTCTTGTTATTGTTTGATCCTATCTCTCTGTTTCTGTGAAGTCCATTGAATTCTAGGGTTAGGGCTCTTCTTTAACTTTTCTTTATTTGGATATAGTTTTAAGCCTTTGGATATATATATATGTAATTTGTTTGATAAACATCGTTTTCTTATCTTTTTTTTTTTTTTTTTTGTTTCTTCTCAGTTTCATTGGCTCTCAATCGAAGAAAACTTTTTAGCTTATAGAATTTTGCTTTTGAGGATTGATTTTTAATTCAATATGGGCAATCTCAACGTTGTTCCATTAGATTCTGAGATCAAAGAGGTTCGTTTCTCCATGTTTTCATTCGTATCTGATATCGTTTTTGTTTACTGGTTTCTTGTGAATTACTGAGATTGTAAAATTTAGCTATATTGGTGTTATTCATCATAATAGAGACAATTATTTATTTTTTCCCGGATCTCGTTTGTTTACTTGATTTGGCAAGATAACTAATCAATCATAAGATCATTAGATCCCTTTGTTCTTTTCTGATTTGTTAATCTATATTGGTTTTTGTTGTTTTGGTTGATCTTGTGATGGTGATCACAGTTTCTAGCTCTCTGTTTAATTTGAATTCGTTATGCATAAATCGAAACACAAATCCATGAGAATTTGGTGAAGTGATAAACTTATGTGTGGTTTCTTTTTTTTAAACAGGAGGATATATCTTTGAAGAATCATAATCCAGACAAGGATAAGGACAAGGACACAAACATGGAACCACCTACTAGTCCACGTCATAGGAAGGTAAGAGAGTTTATGATGTAATCTGATGCAAACCAAAAAGTTTTAAAATCTTGTTGACAACTTCGATCTTACATATTGCTTTTTTTTTTTTTTTTTTTAATTGTATATGTTAAAGGTTGATGCTAGATGGTTACCAGCTGAAGCTCAGAGGCCGATCATAGATGACGCTCCGGTGTTCAACCCATCGTTAGAGGTACTTTAACTTCTTGTTTCTGTGAAATTGATTGAGATTTTTGAAGTTTCTTTTGTTGATCTTTTGAGTTCTTGATCATCAGGAATTTGAAGATCCACTATCTTACATCGAAAAGATACGTCCACAAGCAGAACCGTTTGGTATATGTCGAATCATTCCACCATCGACATGGAAACCTCCTTGCAGGCTTAAGGAGAAGAGTATATGGGAGAATATAAAGTTTCCTACCCGGATTCAGACGGTGGACCTTCTTCAGAACCGAGAGCCGATGAAAAAGAAACCGAAGAGTAGAAAACGGAAAAGGAGAAGAAACTCTAGAATGGGTTCGTCTAAGAGACGATCTGGTTCCTCTCCTTCTGAATCGACTTCATCTCCCGAGGCTGAGGAGAAGTTTGGTTTCAACTCTGGTTCAGACTTCACTCTTGATGAGTTTGAGAAATATGCTCTGCATTTTAAAGACTCCTACTTCGAAAAGAAAGATTCTGGTGGAGATATAGTGAAATGGACACCGTCTGTGGATGACATAGAAGGCGAGTACTGGCGTATAATCGAACAACCAACTGATGAAGTGGAGGTATAGAAACCGACCCTTTCACTAATAAAGCACATACAGTCAATACATATATAAAAATACTAAATACAATATTGTATTTCAGGTATACTATGGTGCTGACTTGGAGAATGGGGTACTTGGAAGCGGGTTTTATAAAAGAACAGATCAGTTAACCGGTAGCGAGATGGATCAGTACACAGTTTCTGGCTGGAACTTGAATAACTTACCGCGTCTCCCTGGCTCTGTACTCTCTTTTGAAGATTGTGATATCTCAGGAGTTCTAGTTCCATGGCTCTATGTGGGAATGTGTTTTTCATCATTCTGTTGGGTAAGTGCACTTTCACACTTTGATTTATTATTAAAATTTCTTCCCTAATGTTTGGATAGTTGATTATTTCTTTGTTTTGAAACAGCATGTGGAGGACCATCATTTATATTCACTGAACTATCATCACTTTGGGGAGCCAAAAGTATGGTATGGTGTACCAGGAAGCAATGCAACCGCTCTCGAGAAGGCCATGAGAAAACACCTACCTGACCTGTTTGATGAACAGCCTGATCTACTTCATGGCCTGGTTAGGAAGAAAACCATCTACTTGATTTATACTTTGTTCCTGTTTCATCTCCACCATGTTTAGAGACTAACTCTTCGTTTTTTTACTTGATTCAGGTTACTCAGTTTTCACCTTCAATCCTGAAAGATGAAGGCGTTCAAGCTTACAGGGTGGTTCAGAATGCAGGGGAGTATGTACTGACATTCCCGAGGGCGTATCATGCTGGATTCAACTGCGGTTTCAACTGCGCAGAAGCGGTTAATGTTGCTCCTGTTGATTGGTTGGCTCATGGACAGAACGCTGTGGAACTATACAGTAAAGAGACAAGAAAGACTTCTCTGTCTCACGACAAACTTCTTCTTGGAGCAGCTTATGAAGCGGTTAAGGCTCTTTGGGAACTCTCAGCTTCTGAGGAAAAAGGAAGTACAACCAACTTGAGATGGAAGAGTTTCTGTGGGAAGAACGGAACACTTACCAACGCGATACAGGTAATGAAAAAGGATCACTACTCGAGTCATGATACTGAGTATGGTTTTAACTTTCTAATGCTTACTTGGTTCATTTGTTTTGACAGGCTCGGTTACAGATGGAGGAGGAAAGAATTGCAGCTCTTGGAAGGGACTCTTCGAGCTTGATGAAGATAAAGAAGGACTTTGATTCAAACTGCGAAAGGGAATGCTTCTCATGCTTTTATGATCTGCATCTGGCAGCTTCTGGCTGCAAGTGCTCTCCTGATGAATACGCGTGCCTTAAACACGCAGATGATCTTTGTTCATGCGATGAGAAAGATGGATTTATCCTTCTCCGGTACACAATGGATGAGTTAAGCTCATTGGTCAGAGCATTGGAAGGGGAATTAGATGATTTAAATATATGGGCTTCCAAGGTCTTAGGCGTTGAACATAGTAATGAAGATCAGACAAAGACTAGTTCAGTTGTAAGTGAGGAGAAGAAGCTAAAGGAAGGTTCGTTTGATTTGAACATTGACTTAGAGTTGGATTGTCAAGAGGACCTTAAAGAAGAAGAAGTCAGCACCAGTGGCGGCGAGTTAACCTCCTCAGAGAATCTTGGTGTATCGGTCGAGCCTATAAAGCTTGGGTGCTTGAATTTTGGAAGGCTTTGGTGCAATAAGCATGCTATATTCCCAAATGGTACAATCTTTTAGAAACCTTTTCTTTAATGTTACTTAACCAGAAGCTTGCTCAAAAAGGTTGTTAAGATGTTTTTACTATTACAGGATTCAGGAGTCGTGTCAAGTTCTACAATGTGCTTAATCCAACAAGAATGAGCGATTATATCTCTGAGGTTTTGGATGGAGGACTCATGGGTCCATTGTTCAAAGTAAAGCCTTTCCCAACAACAATAATATATTCTATTTGATAAAACTGAATCATGAAAAGTAATGCTAACACTAAACTTTTCTTGCTTGGTCAGGTTACTCTGGAAGAATCTTCAGACGTGAGCTTCTACAATGTCTCAGCCCAACAATGCTGGGAAATGGTGTTGCAGAGAGTTAAAGATACATCCACTAGTCTTGGTCTTCCTAGTTTACCGCAGTTGGAGAATATCAATGGGCTTCAAATGTTTGGTTTCCTCTCACCCTCTATAGTTCAGGTAACAAATTCAATTCCTAGCCTTGTTCTACATTCAAGTCCTATCGATCTTTACTTTATACACAACTTGCAATCCTTCTCTACAGGCCATTGAAGCTCTTGACCCAAACCATCAACTCGTTGAGTACTGGAACCACAAGAACCAAGCCTCATCAGATTCAAAAGATCACTTCATGTCATCAAACTGTTCCGTGAGTTTAACCAAAGGAAAACTTTTTGGAGTAGATTTGATGTAACTCAAGAAGCCAACAAGACAGTTCCAACTCCAAGACGACGACAACAACAACAACAATGACATCTTTTAGATAGATAGAATAAATTTATTTCTGATTATATTTTCTTTTTGGTTTTGGGAGCATTTATTCATAATCTTTTGTTCTTTTTTTTTTCTTTTTCTTTTTCTTTTCGTGAACAATAACCTAACCTTAGCGTTAGAAGTGTAAACTAGAAAGTTCGATTCTTTCGCTAATGCGGAAACTCATACAATAATAATAGAAAAATTCTTCTTTAAATTCAAGAAAATTCATATTTCTCAATGTGACAAAACTTCACATTATGTACAGAGTTTCACAAAATCTTGAAAAGACTAAAACTTTAGTCTAAAAAATCTTGAAAATAACCAAAAAGAAACCCCTATATTTTTCCCGCCTTTAGTTGAATCTTGACGGTTAATACTCCGGAAAACGTCACCGGAACATAGAGTCAAAACAAAGCCAGAGCCACCAATGGAACCAAGAACGAGCCAGTTGATGAGTAATGTGCAGTGAACAACGAAACAGAGGTTTGATTGGTATCATCACCGTCACCATTATCGTCGTTACCACCAAGAGGTCCAAAACCACCATGCTGATGACGACGGCGGCGACGAGAACGTCGACGAGGACGGAGACTATCAGCAAAAGCAGTATCACCGTTACCTAAATCGCCGAAACGTGAGAAATCAAGCGTGGAAGCAACACCGTGAAGAGCGATAGAAGAAGAGATGAAAAGATCCGGTTCAGTGACAAGAACGCCGTCGAGGGTGTAACCGGAGACAGAGTTGTTAGTGACGACGATTGAGTTTCCGGGGAGAAGAGTGGGAAGACGAGAGAGTGGTTTCAAGAGACGGAGATCAGTGAACGAGAGACGTTGAGGTACGATGTGGTAAGCGACGGAGAGACGAAGTGGGTTATTAGCATTGTCTCCGGTGGAGGATGAGGAGGAGGAGGAGGAGACGTCGGCGGAGTCGAAATCGCTTGGGATGAAAAAGGTGGCGGAGAGAGGGATACCGAACTGATCGTCGACGGAGGATAGGAAATCGGCGGCCCAGTCACGGAAATCTCCGGCTCCGATCATTGCTTCGATGATTCTGTCGGCGTGTTGGTGATCTTGCGACGTGAGATACGGAGGAGGAGAAGCGGAGGAGGTGAGGAATGAGACGGTGGTGATGAGGATGATGAGGAGGAGATGGCTTGAGGTGGCCATCGGAGAATTAAAACGGCGGGCGAAGTTGTAACAGAAACAGAGAGAATCTTTTTTTTTTTGAGTTCGTTAGGATTATGTATGTAAACAATGAAAGAAGAAAGAACTGTGACCTCTTCTTTTATATACCTCTCTGGTTAAATCGTTGTGGTTGTGGAGAGGAAGGAGGAGTTCAACCGGTTTGGTTTAGGGGATGGTTTTAGTTATCAACCGAGATTTTTTATTGTATAGAATAACAATAGAACTCTGAAATTGATCGGTTTCGGTTTCGACTTTTGGGCAAAGAGTCAAAACCAAAATGTTTATTCTCAAAATTCTCGGTGATGATGGGCTAACTACTTTTTTAATCATAAATAACTAAAGATAAGTGGTTTTTCTAATTTATGTGAAAATTTTGAATTAGATCACAAAAATACTTAAAAAAAATATAATGTGTTGTCTAGTATTAAAATTTAAATTTGCTATGTGAATTACATGAAATATTGTCAATCAACATATACTCAAATAGTGCTAAGTCGAAGTTTAACGATTATTAGTCAGACGATCCGTGTTGTTCTGGAAATCATTTTGGTCATTTTTGGATGTCATATGGTAAAAAATGACTAAAAATGAAGTCGCACAACACATCAAAAAAACGGATTTCAATATCAGTTTTTTGGCCACCGCACACCCAAAAATGCTTTAGAAATAATAATTTTTTGAACTTTTTATTATATATAATCTCATCAATAATATAAATTAATAATTTTATAAAATTATCGATATATATATATATATATATACACATTCATTTTTGTTAGAGTTTCTTTCTAATATTTTTACTGTATCAGAAACTTTTATATTCTTTTCAAATATGATAATTGCTGTTTTCTTTGTAATTGATTCTAATAAAAGATTTTTTTTTTTAACGATAAAATATATTTTTAAAAAATTATGAAAAACTTCTCTAGAAATTATTAATTATTAGTTTATTGATAAATTAAAACTTTTATAAATGAATAAATTTTTACTATCCCAATGTTATTAATTTATAGAAGTTTTATTGTTTCGTGATATAAAAAATTAATCTTGTGGTAAAATATTAAATAAAAAATGTTATTTGGCTTGGATCATGTCTACCTGTTGGATCATCCAAGATATGGTCCTAGATGGTCATCTCCAACCATCTATGGCTTTGATGGAGTGTTGCCAGTCATATGTTTGAGATTCAGATATTTTAATGGACAGATGTACTCTAGTGTTTTGGTGGAATTTAGGAACGACATTACGAGTCAGATTTATCAGTTTATTTATCAAATGTTGCGTAGTTTTAGTTGCTTCGATTTAATCAAATGTGTAGTTTTAGTTGCTTTGATTTAATACTGAAATATGTCATGTGTATTATAATATGATAGACTTTTGATAAATTACTTCAATATATATAAGAAAAATTACCAAAAAGGTCAAATGTGTTGTCTAATATTTAGGAAAATCATAAAATTATGTATATCATTGTTATTTTAAAATGAAGGAAATTAGGAAACACAATGACGATAACCAAAAGGATCGTAAAACTAGTATACTATTAGAATATTAACTCAAATTAATTAGAAGACGGTTAGAGGCACTATATGTATGAGAAACAATTTAATGCATTTTTTTAACTACAGTTATTGTCCACTTTTTCTACAATCAGTCACGAGATTTGATGAACACTACTCTCTTAATAGAGGCAATCGGAAAATTCTCAATCAAGGTAATGATCACCAAAATTCTTAAAACACACTATCCAAAATTTAAATACAATTTTTTCCTTATTTCATAAAAAATAATTTTATATGTTTTGTAATGCTTTTTAAGTAGCAATAATAATAAATTTTCAAAAAAAAAACTAGTGATTGAAAATATAAATAATTATATGAAATACTTTTGATTTATAGTTTTGGATAAATGTCGATGTACAAGAGTTGCGCATACATAATTGTGTGGTGGTGAGATAATTCAAGATAACACTTGTGTAGATAATTCAAGGTTCCTATTTATTATTCAATGAGATAAGTTTTTTATTATTACATAGTTTACATTCATCTAGTTAATAGTCACATGAATTTTGGAAAAACACCATAGGATAAGATTAAATTTGCAAATTACCATTTTTTAAATATATATCTTTGTAATTATCTGTCATATGGCTTGAATAATGATTCTCTTCAATTTCTCCTTATAAAATGTTTTCGTATTGTTGAAAAAAAAAACAAATGCTTTTGTATTTTTTTTGCCTTTTTCCATATAATATCAATATTGTTATGAAACTAGAGTGTTTAGGGAAAATCTCTTGTTCTTATTATTGATGTTCGAATGAGGTTACATATATATAGGGGTTCCCTAAGGAACAAGTACAAAACCGACTAGGAATAAGACAAGGCCGAATGAGCCTTAACACATGTGGCCGATGGGCCTAAGTACAATGGACCGTAAATAAGGACTAGTAATGGGCCGGTCAGGTCGAGTCCATCAAGTGTTTTACAACACTCCCCCTTGGACGAGATGACCGTACCATTGCGAGGATGGGATCGCAGCAATGTGCTAAGGGGATGCTGCCTCATTAAAACCTTACCAGGAAAACCCAATGGGATAAAACCTTAGTGAAGGGAAAAGAGTACAGCACACATTGCTCCCCCTGTTCCAAGCAACACTATAAGTCCTTGAGCCTCCGCATTCCAATCTGGTGCGTGAGCTTCCTGAACGTTGTTGTCGGTAATGCCTTGGTGAAGAGATCGGCTGAGTTGTCGCATGATTGAACTTGCACCACTTGAACTTCTCCGGCCTTTTGTAGTTCATGTGTGTGAAAGAACTTTGGCAGTATGTGCTTCGTCCGATCTCCCTTGATGTAACCGTCTTTGAGTTGCGCGATGCAGGCTGAATTGTCTTCATAGATGACCGTTGCTTCTTTGTTGTCTTCTAAACCGCTATCCGTCCGTATATGCTGAGTCATAGACCGCAACCAAACACATTCACAGCCGGCTTCATGTATGGCTAGGATCTCCGCGTGATTTGAGGATGTGGCCACCAAAGTCTGCTTCATGGAATGCCAAGAGATCGCTGTACCGCCGTGCGTAAACACATAACCTGTTTGTGACTTACCATTGTGTGGATCGGATAGATAACCTGCATCGGCAAAACCAACTAAACCATCTTTGTTATAGTTAGTATAGTAAAGACCAAAGTCTGTCGTTCCCTGAAGGTAACGCAGAACATGTTTAATACCATTCCAGTGCCTTTTGGTCGGACAAGAACTATATCTTGCTAGGAGGTTCACGGCAAAGCTAATATCTGGTCTAGTGTGACTAGCCAAGAACATTAACGCTCCTATAGCACTGAGGTAAGGCACTTCAGGTCCGAGAATTTCTTCATCGGCCTTCTTAGGAGCGAATGGATCTTTATCCACTTCTACACTTCTCACAACCATTGGGCTAGTCAATGAGTGAGCTTGCTCCATATTGAATTTCTTGAGTACCTTTTCTGTATATGCCTTTTGATGCACAAGGATCCCATTGTTTATGTACTCAAGCTGTAACCCCAAACAAAATCTTGTTTTACCTAGGTCTTTCATCTCAAATTCTTTCTTAAGATATTCTACAGTTTGGGCGATTTCCCCAGAGGTTCCAAGGATATTTAAATCATCCACATAGACTGCTATTATCACAAATCCTTTGTTTGCAAACTTTCTTATGAATATACATGGACTGATTGGGTCATTCTTATAACCTTCCTTGACTAAATAGTCACTTAGCCGATTATACCACATTCGACCACTTTGTTTCAGTCCATATAGGGATTTGTCTAGCCTTATGCAGTACTGTTCTCGAGAACCACCTTTCTTGTGTTCTATACCCTCTGGTAATCTCATATAAATTTCATTATCCAGTGGACCATATAAATATGCAGTTACAACATCCATTAACCGCAAATCTAAATTTTCTTTTACTGCCAGACTTATTAGATACCTAAAAGTCGTTGCATCCATCACAGGGGAGTATGTCTCCTCATAATCTATTCCTGGTCTTTGAGAGAATCCTTGTGCTACAAGCCGTGCTTTGTATCTTACAATTTCATTCTTCTCATTTCTCTTTCTTACAAAGACCCACTTATGTCCAACTGGTTTAATTTCAGGTGTTGTCCTCATTATTGGACCAAACACGCTCCTCTTCCTTAAAGAGTTTAACTCCACATCAATGGCTTCTTTCCATTTATGCCAATCTTTACTTTGTGTACACTCTAATATAGATGTGGGTTCTTGATCCTCATTTATCTCAAGTGCTACCTTATATGCAAATATATCATCAATGTCGACATCTTTTCGATTCCATTGTACACCAGACATAATATAGTTTATCGAGATCTCATTGTTGTCAATTCCTTCAGGTTCTAGAGTCTCAGCGTCCTGAGCCTCAGTTGATACCTTAGGAATTTCTGCGACAATGTCTGGTTGTACTATATTCCCTATAGTCTCGGTTTGATTTGCACCTTTCTTACTTTTCCGAGGATTCTTATCTTTGGATCCTAATGGTCTTCCTCTCTTTGCACGAGGTTTAGACTCTGTAGCAACTTGATTATTGTGTTCCTTGTGAACATCAATTCGTACTGGTGCATTGCAAGCGGGTATGTACGATTTTGTTACTCTCTTTGGGTCAGCAAAGGAATCTGGCAATTGTATAGCTAGCTGCTGTAAATGAATTATCTTTTGAACCATGCTAGAGTTCGAGGATCTTGCCAATTTAAGGATGTTTGATTCCATGTTAATTCCTTGACCTGCTTGCTAGTCTCTCCACCTATCTTAGGGAATTCGGACTCAACGAATTGACAGTCCGCGTATCTGGCCTTAAATAAATCTCCTGTCAATGGCTCAAGATACTTTATAATTGTGGGAGACTCATATCCAACATATATTCCCATCCTCCTTTGAGGTCCCATTTTAGTTCTCTGTGGTGGTGCAATTGGTATGTATACGGCACAACCAAATGTTTTGATATGGGACAAGTCTGGCATTTGACCCGTTAATAGTTGGGATGGTGAATATTTGTGTTCACTAGATGGCCTGATGCGAATAAGTTCTGCTGCATGTAAGACTGCGTGTCCCCAAGCTGACACAGGAAGCTGCGATCTCATTAGCAATGGTCGAGCAATCATTTGTATTCGTTTAATGAAGGATTCAGCTAATCCGTTTTGTGTATGGACATGTGCCACAGGATGTTCCACACTCACCCCCATGGACATACAGTAATCATTAAACGCTTGGGATGTAAACTCACCAGCATTATCTAGACGTATAGTCTTAAGTGGAAAGTCCGGAAAATGTGCTCTTAATCGAATGATTTGAGCCAAGAGCTTAGCAAATGCTAAGTTTCTCGTGGATAACAAGCATACATGAGACCATCTTGTCGAGGCATCTATCATTACCATGAAATACCTGAACGTCCCACTAGGTGGGTGTATTGGTCCACATATGTCACCTTGTATCCTTTCCAGAAAATTCAAAGTTTCTTTTGTGACTTTTACTGGTGAGGGTCTTACAATAAGTTTCCCTTGAGCACATGCTACACAAGTTGCATTTTTAGGGTAAACTTTTCTTTCTTTGAGGTTGTGCCCTTTTGAACTCTCAATTAATTTTCGCATCATGTTCGAACCCGGGTGGCCAAGCCGGTCATGCCATAGAGTGAATTGTTCATTGAACAGTTTGTGCTTTGCTAAGTTAGCTTCTATCATATTTATTTTAGCATGGTATAAACCAGTAGCTAGAGCAGGTATAGTCTCTAGGACCTTCTTTTGTCCTTGTACATTCTCTGTAATGTATAGGAACTCTTTAGATCCTTCACCCTTGGTTTCAACATGAAAACCATTTAATCTTATATCTTTGAAACTCAATAGATTTCTCTTTGAGTTGGGTGAATATAAGGCATCACTTATCTCAATATGTGTACCCTTAGGTAACAAGATGTGAGCCTGGCCGTAGCCTTCAATCATATTTGCTATACCCGCAATTGTACTAACATTTGCACTTTTCATTTGGAGATTAATAAAATATCTTTTGTCTCTTAATATAGTGTGGCTGGAACCACTGTCCACCACTAGTTCACTCAAGTCCTCGGCCATTTCTTAACACCTTTTGGATTCTGACTGGTATGGACCGGGAGCTAAAGACCTCGGTAACTCTCTCCTCCTTGCTCACGAACTGCTTCCACGGACTGCTTCCCACGAACAGCTCCTATCGATCAGCTCCTCACGAACAGATCCTCGCGAACTCACCCCCGAGACCACGAACTAAGAACCTCGATCAGGTTTGTTTAAGAACTTGATCACGAGCTAAGGATGCTCGTGGATCAGTAAGAGAAATTCGAGACTAAGAGGATAGATCTCGAAGAAGAAGAAGGTGGTTTCGGGTTTAGGGAAGAAGAGAGAAAAAGTGGCGGCTGCCTTTAGGGTTTTAGGGTTTTGAGACTATCGTGCTGATAACGTGTTATGAAACTAGAGTGTTTAGGGAAAATCTCTTGTTCTTATTATTGATGTTCGAATGAGGTTACATATATATAGGGGTTCCCTAAGGAACAAGTACAAAACCGACTAGGAATAAGACAAGGCCGAATGGGCCTTAACACATGTGGCCGATGGGCCTAAGTACAATGGACCGTAAATAAGGACTAGTAATGGGCCGGTCAGGTCGAGTCCATCAAGTGTTTTACAACAAATATCTTGTTTTTTTTTCCCTAAAATTATTAAATCCATAAAAAAATCGTTAGAATCGTTTTTAACTTCAAAGATAGAACATCTGTGAGTGGGATATACATAGTTATTGATGATAAACCGACAAATGAATTATTTGTTACTTGATCTATAAATACCAATAAATAGTTCTCTAAGACATCAACTATTAAAGTTATTGTATCTAAAATCACAATCTGAAATATGTGATCGGGACCTTTGTATGGAGTCAAAGCACCTTGTGAATTTTGCATACGCCAAGCAATCCATCATTTTTACGAAATGAGCAGAAAGCTCAACTGGAATCTGGCTGAGTGTAGGAAATAATATCTCTATCTGATGAAAATGAAAACAATTTTTTTTTTTTAATTAGGTGTAAGGAAATAAAGAGAGAACTAATATAATGATAATAGAACTGATGCATAATCCAACAAAATACAAAACTGATGCTTTGCCTCTAATTAAATCATAAATAAAAAAAATTTGTGGAAGGCATATATATACTGATCCAGTTATGTTAATTTCATATCAAGTTAGTACATGTGTGTTTAGAAATGTCACCCGCTAATCCTATAATAAAAAAAGTGATCTTATTTCCCACACATCAACAAGCCACAAAACCACTAGCATTTAGACAAACTCCATCATATCTCAGCAAACCTAGAAAGATGAACCAATCAATCATCAGCATGCAATATAGTAATTGACTTGTGATCCAAGTTCATCAAGTACTTGTTTTTCCCCACAACTAAAAAAATATAGAAAAAGTCACTAACTAATCAAAATGTAAGTCGATTCCAATTGGTAAACGAAATTGACTTTTCCATAAATTTCCCAAGTAGACCAGAAACAAAATGTAGGATCAAAACTGAAATTGTGTTCATGAAGAAATAAAGAAAGTTGGTAAGAAAATACAAAATACAATGTGAAAAGATCAAGATAGTAGCGAGCATCATCTTACTACTATAAACGATCGAGATCGTAGGGAGTACCTTGACGCGTTTTTGAAGCTAATTGAACTTCCAACTTGGACTTTCGATGTTGCTGCACCGAACGATGATTGAAGCAATTTTTTTCCCACAAATCTACAGATTCAATGAAAAAGATAGAGAGAAGCCAATGTACCAAAAACTAGAGACGCTTATTATATTTAAAAGCAGAGTGGCGTAAGCTTTTTTGTCGACACATGACGATGAAAGATAAAGGTTCCAACTGAAATAAATTGCTCCTTACGTCGGGGTTTGAATTCAGATTTGTGATATTTAGTCTTTTTCTTTTTTTTTTTTGGTTTGGTTTTGAATTTAAAGACTTAGTGTATGTGCCTTTTCTAATAATGGAATTATATGCTGGATTCCCACACTTGAATTCATCAGATAACTCAGGTAGAGAGGGATAATATGGATTCGATCTCTACCCATCTCGCTACAGACTCCCAACAGAGGGTGGCCACCACTAATTTCCCTGCATTTTTATGGGTTATCGCTGCTTTGTAGATGGATCTTGGAAAGCGTGGGATCTGTTTGCTAGTGCAGAATGGATTTGTACCTCGTTTCAGGATGCGTCGCCGACTAGAGGAGCCACCAATTTCTGACGAAGTTTCTCTCCCTTACATGCTGAAGTAGAAGCTTTCATTTGGGCGGTTGGATGCATGATCAGACATGACTTCAGAGATGTAGCGTTTTATACAGATTGTTCAGACTTGGTGAAGATAGTGTCTTTTCCTTCGGACTGGCCAGCTTTCTCGGCGTACCTCGACAACATCAAGATTGACATGAAAGAATTTTCGTCTTTCTCATTATCTTTTATCTCTAGAAACGCAAATGTAATTGCGGATTCTTTGGCACGCAAAGCGCGTACTTCTTCACAAGAAAAAGAGGATAACAACACAAGAAACAAAGCAAGGACTGAGGGAGAAATCACGGGGAGGCAGGCGTCTGAGGGTCTTTGTTACAAGATTGAACACATGAAAATGAAAACGCAAGAGAAACTCTTAAAAACACCAAATCAAGCTGAGGAGAGAAACCACTGCGCATCCTTGAGTTATAAGGTGGAGCCAATGAGGAAGCGTTTGATGGTCCTTGGACTATTACACTTCTTGTGACCGAAACAGTCATTTTTTTGTTTGAATTGCTAAGAGGTTCCAGGCCTAGTGTGACAACCCGTCCCGTGGACCCCGCTAACCTCACTGCTAGCCCACTAGCCTCACTGCTAGCCGCTCAAACGGACCCCAAGCTGGCCCTGCAGGGCATCAATCATAACCCATCACTGTGGAAATCCACATCCACCAGTAGGTTATTGGTGCGCCAGGCGTTCCTCGAACCCTGATCTGCAGATCAATTGGTGGCAACTTGTCCTGTGGGAAGGTTGTTAAAGAGTGAGGACCAGGGTTTGAGGAACGCCTGGCGCACCAATAACCTACTGGTGGATGTGGATTTCCACAGTGATGGGTTAGGATCGATGCCCTGCAGGGCCAGCTTGGGGTCCGTTTGGGCGGCTAGCAGTGAGGCTAGTGGGGTCCACGGGATGGGTTGTTACACCTAGGCCCGTACATCCTCTCGGGCCAGGGACCAGAGCATTTTATATGGTCCCCTCCCAAGCGTCGTCTCTCGAACCAGCGATCTCTAGACTTTGCCAAAGAGTCTTTACCAATTGAGCTATCGACGCTTGGTGACCGAAATGGTCATTACGGGTGAAATAGATGGAGTTTGGCTCAGTACCAAGGGTATGGTCAGCAGACACGGTGATACCCAAATAAAAAACAGGGCCTCGTCACCTATAGATTCAACCTCAACAAGGTTGGTGTCTTAGGTATTCAGGTCTAGCCCTTTCGGATCACTCTTGAAGACGCAGAAGATCCTAGAGCTTTCACAGACTGGCTCGTTAGCCCTAGTATAGACCAAAAACCTCTCCTAATGTTGTAACAGCAATGCTATCGCCAAATGAGATAAGCTTTTTTCCAAAACTACCACTAGGCCTATTTGGCTTTCACATTGGACAGCTAGGGAGCACAGACACATCCTTGAAACCATCTTGTCCAGACAAATCCATGTGTCGATTGCAGCCACAGTGTGCTAGGTAGTAAAGACTGTAACCTTTGAGCACAACATCTTTTAGGCCTTGGAACTCCCTGCGAACATCGACCCATATTAGAATAACTCGCGGTAATGTAAATTCCCTTTCTTGCAAAAGCTTAAAAACTGACCTTGATGAAATTACCACATATTTACACGTCTGTTTGTAAATTCTCAATCAAGATAATGAATGATCATCGAAATATGTAAATTAAGATAGGGGATTACTAACAAGTAACATATCTAAATTTCAACCGAGATAATGAATGATCATCGAAATTCTTGGAACACACTATTCTAAATTAAAAATTCAAATAACTATTTACCTTGTTAATAGAAAATAATTTTATACTTTTTTGTAATGCACTTTTAATAGCAATAACCATAAAAATCAAAAACTAGTAATTGAAAATATATAAATTAATAATGAAATTTTTCTCCAAATACCACATTTTATGTTTTTTCCAAAAATACCACACTTTAGTTTTTTTTTTCAAAAATACCAAAAAAAATTATTTTACAATAATACCACCAACTTTTAAGGATGTAGAATTCGTTTTTCTAGGTTTGGATTGACAATTTTAGATTTATGGTATAATTTTTAGAGGGGAAAATTTTAGTTTTTAAGATTTAGGATTTAGTTTTGAATATTAAATTTTAGTTTAATTTTATGATATTTTTGTATAAAACATATTTTGGAAAACAAAGATAAATTTGGTATTTTGTAAAAATAAATTAATTTAGTGATATGTATGAAAATTGTCTATTAATAATTCTCGGCAAATAACAAATACAAATTATTAGTGCTGAAGAATTGGGCTAAAATTATTAGTCCACTAAAATTTCATTATCAGCCCACTAAGATTTCATTAGTAGTCCAATTCTCCGCAAATTAAAAATTTTCTGCTAACAATTTTCCGGAAATTACATATTATTGGCCTACTAAAACTTCATTAAATACTCACATAGTAATTTGACTTTGGTAAAAGATGATGTTTTCGAAATTGGATCGGCAGCCGAATAGAATTAGTGTTTGGGTCACGGTTCAATATGGTCCGACTGAATCGAACCAGGTAAAAATGCCGAAATACGTTTCATAAATGCTTTTTCTTTGTGTAATACGCACGAGTGGTTGTAATAGTGCATGTGTAATGCCAAGTTGGCATTGCCAACTAAATAATTCTACACTCTACTGTAGTCACCCAAGATACTACAAAGGTCAAATATCAACAATATTTGTCCGAACTCCGGATCCTTTACCTTATAAAGCACAAATCACTGTATCAATAAAATTATGACATGTCAACAAAACCAAATTAATTTTTAAAAATATATAAAACAAAAAATTATTGTCCATCAAATAAAGAAAACTAAAACAATTTAACACATATTTTTTAAAAAATAATTAATTAAAGAAACACAAACTAATATTTTGGTTTGTTCTAATTCCACATATATCTCCACACCTTTCTACCTTCTCTACGGTTTTCTTTTTTCATATCATAACTAATCTTAATGAAAGTTAAATCAGTTGTCTCAAAACCGATAAATATTTAAAAGAAAATTTCTCACTTTCTTTTAACAAAAAAAAAAAAAATTCCTCACTTTCTGTATTTTGTCAAATCTGGACTGGCATGACATTTTAATAAAGGAAGCAAGGAATGACAATAAGGAAATATAAATACTCGGAAAAATATAATAGTGTTCGTTATGCCAAAAAAAAGGTACTTACGTAGTTCAATTTTTTGCATACGGTTCTTTGATTCCTTTGCATTTCCTTAGTTTGGCTATAAAACTAATACTATTGTTTTTGAAACTTGGTGAGTTCTTTAGTTACATGCATGCCATCTATTATAGATGATCTATAAAAGCGTTAACAAGACCACATATTTGTGTCCCTAAACCCAATATCTTTCATTTATCCCAGATCAATAAAAAGTAGTATTTTGAGACTGTACAGAGTAATTCAAATAAATTTAGGCTAAAAACACTTCTCCATAACATGATACTTTCGAGAGCATAAATCTATATTTAAACATTTTTTTTGAACAAATATATAAATTTATGTAGCGTTAGTACATGTCAAACTGGAAATGTAAACTTTATATAATTTAATACTTAGGTGATTCTTAAACCGTACGTACGTAGTACGGGTATATATTACTAGTATTATATAAATCAGTCAAATATCAACAATATTTGTCCGGATATTATATAAATCTTTTGTTGACGATAACATTGCGATTAGCCCAAAGAAATACAAACAACAAAGGATCATTTTCTCGTGTTTTTTTTACGTTTCTTTCTGTTCTTAAACATCATCACAAGCTTATTCGTAACTCTATGGCAACATCGGCCGCTTGATCAGCTCTTCATCCAGGTGAAGCTACCGGGACTCTCGAGCTTGTTAAACTTTGGAACATATATATGTTTCTTGAGACACCTAGGCGTCAAGTGAGCTCTAATTATGATTCCTGATATTCCATGTGATTCTGCTTTCTAGACACACCTTCCTAATTCTGTGTCTTACAACTGCGGGACACACAAATGATATATGCAGGAATATGAAGGATACATGTGCTTACGTATTGAGAGTGAACTGAGCAGAGGTCCCAACAAATATTTGTAAAGATTCTACTATCAAATAAGTCCTGAGAGTGAACTTAAAAGAACCACCACTCAGCTGCGTCTATACTTTCGGGAAGAATGTTTTGATTGCAAAATGTTCCAATTAATCTAACAAGTAAAAAGAAAAACCGAGCAAAAAGAAGAAAAAGACACTTCTAAACTTTGGGCAAGGATTCTTTACCCATCATGACTATGGTTTTAGACAACACATCATTTATATTGTTCAAGATCTAAAAAAACAAAGAGGGATATATCATATCCTAAAAATAAATAAAAACATTACAAAAACCTTATATTTTCAACATGTTCTGGTGATATATAGACGTTACATACATCAACAATCTTTCCTATTCCATAACAGTGCCTAAAATTTTCATCATCAGCAGTTCTTTCAAGCGTAACTCTTCTGATGTTGCTTGTTTCTACATGGTAGTAGAAAACGTAGAAGGGTTTGAATTGAAGATGGTAGCGACAAGATTCATCAAAATATGGAAACCGATAGCAATCAAAGTCAATAACTGTATCATTACCTTATTAATGTAAAGTTCGGTTATTATAGAAAGTTTATGGATTCTCCCTTGTATATAAAAAATATTTAACGATGTACAAATCTTCTTTTTCTCCATATTGAGTCTCAGTTTACGCCTTTACGGTTTTCTTCTTCTTCTTCTTCTTTTCACGTACCGAGCTTCCTTCAATGGCTAAGGCTAGCTAACCCAAACCAATCCGTCCGGGTACTTCTTCCTCTCTCTCAGTCGATCTATCTATCAATCTATATATCACTCTCTCTCTCTCTCTCTCTTCAGTTGTTAATGATTAGCTTGTGTAAATTTTGCAGACTTGCATACTAAAAGTCGATCTAAAGTGTTGCACCGGTTGCCAAAAAAAAAGCAAGCATCAGTTGCAGAGTATCTCTGGTAAGAAAAAAGTCCAATTTACTTTTGAAGTGCGAGACTCATATAAGTCTTATAACATGAGATAATTCTTAATACTTTTGTTTCCAACGAAAACAGGTGTAAACGAAGTGGCGTATAACAGCGAAAAAGGGCTCATGAAAGTCACAGGTGACGTAGAACCTACGGCTCTGGTTCGTAAACTTACTAAATGTGGCAAAAAAACAGAGCTTTTTTCAGTTACGTACCAGCTTCTGACTCTACTAGTTCATATCGGCATGTCCCATCAAAGTTTGAGAATGGTTCTCCAGGCTATGGCTTTCCTTTTGCCAATACTACAACATCATCGCAGCTGCGGCCTCCGCAACCGATGATGCCCTATCCACAAATGATGCAACAGCAACTACCACCAATGATGCAGCAACAACCACAGGTTATATTTTCATATGGAAGCAGAGATAGCTATGAAAGTGCAGAGGATTCACCAGGTACATCTGGCAATGAAACCACAAAGAAGTTACCAGATGGGAGGGGTGTTGAAAGCACTGAAAGCTCACCGAAAGCTAGTGATGTGGAACTCACTGAGAGCTCGGAAAAAGCAAGTGGTACTGCAATAACTAGGAACTTGAGAGATCTCGGTCCTGCTGAATCGAATCCGGATGCTGAAAACTCTGAACCTAAAATCCCCCAGGAGACAAAGGAAACAGAGGTTGCAGCTGAAGCAGATGCCAAAGAAACCAAAGAAGCTGTGAAGGAACCAGAGAAGGTGTAGCTTCAGTTCAGGGCTTTACTCTGCTTATAATATAAAATCTTTTGTTGATGATAATTAACGTTGTGATTAGACCAAACAAATACAAACAACAAAGGATCACACATACGTTTTCACAGTGGAGAAGCCAGCTAGCTACTTCACGTGTCAAAATGGAAATCGGGAATCGAGAAGTTAGCAAAAGTGTATGTGTTTTAACTTTTAAGTTATTCTCTAAATTTAATATTCAAGTTCCTATATATATTACCTAGAAGAAAAAAAATTTAAACAGGTAAAATAATGAATTTTGATTTGGTTGCTAGTGCAGACGAAATTAGGGGGTGAGATTTGAATATTTCTCATGCGATTATTATCATATTCGGCTGAATTTTATGTTAAGGAAGTTTATTTCGCTAGGATTGAATGGTGCAGACATCAATACGCCTGCGTGGTTGTTTTCCAAGGCAATCTGATGCACGGATTACACTGCAAGGCAAGGCTCATACACTTTCTAGGAAACTGGAGACGAGTTCTTCAAGTCATCGAGTGGCTTTCAAAGGCAAGACCGTTACAAATCGATCACGCCAGTCTAGGATTCGGTTTTGGGGAATTGAATATATGGAGTTCTTAATAAAAAGTTTCATAAAAAAACAGTAAGACAAGTGTTGCAACTTTTATAAGTCAATTGGGAATTTAACGTCTAAAGCAGAGTGTTGTAATTTCTTAGACATGGAAGTGGTTAGAAGGATATATAGTGGGTTAGCATCAAGAAGAAAGAGGTTGTAGAGGACGGAGAGCTGTTTTGACAGTAGCAGGCAATGGCATTGTAGAGCATGTACGCAGTTGTGTGTCAATCAATACAACAAAAGATTTGGACAAAACAAAAGATTTGGCATGGATACTCGACTATATATATATATATATATATATGGCATGGTCTATACCTTATGAGCAAAAACAAAAGATTTGGACAAAACATTCAACACATTAAAGATAAAACACACTAAAGAGAGGCGATGCTTAGGATGTGTCGGGGAGAGATAGAGAGGCACATACCGTTGTTGAATCCATTCCTGTGCCAAAACATGTCATCGTCAGCAACACCAAGGACCCTAACTCTTCTGATGCCTTTTGTTTGAAGATTGTAGTAGAAAATGCAGAAGGGTTTCTCAACACTAAAAGAGAGATAAATTGGGGCAAAAATGATTTCACCAGCCAGATTGGTGCCAGGGGAAGTCATGTTCGCCAAAGAAAAGGGAAGCTCAAAGGTTTGCTTGGACCAATCATGTTTCTCGACATCTTCTAGTATCCATAAATCGAAACTAGAGAATCCCATACGGTCCCTAACAATGGAAGCTAACTTGCCATTTGTATTCAATCAAAATTGCATCATCCTCATAAACCACAACATCCCTAGGCGCTTTGATGAAACAACTCAGAGTCTCGGATCTAACATCAAAACACACCATCACCGGATCCATTCGATGTCTCGGAGCATAAGCACCATAATAGAGGAAACCATTGATGCAAAGCCCCTTGGTTATAGGGTCATAAAGAGCGGTGGTAAACTGATTGCGTCCTCCTCCTCCTCCTCCGAGTGTTATAACCTCGTGCACATGAGAACGAATAGACGGTTGAATACTTTGAATTGACGACCAACAGGATCGTATCCCAAACAGGCGCGGGGTCCGAAGATGGGTACGGTGACGACTTGCTTCGTGGCCGGGTTACATATAACGAACTCACTAAGATTATTAGTACCACAAGCGACAAAGCCGTTGACGGAAGGACACTTGGACACTTCGTGGACGCTTGGCATTGTTAGTAAAAGTGATTGTGAAACACGCGATTCTTGCCTAGCGGAGAAGGAATCGACGAAACTCTGGCTTCGGATGGTGGAAGACCACATCTTTGACACGCATCGGAACTTCATAAGAGCCTTCGCCGGCAATCTAGTCAGTATCTCAATCTCTAGGTCATCAGGGATGCACAGATCTACCTTGATTGGGCTTCCTCTGTCTTTCTCATCTTCGTCCCTTCGTTTCATGGCGGCTGTCGAACGAAACCCTAAATTTGATTTGGAGAATGATGGAATTTGATATTTTGATTTTAAGATCCTTCCTGCAACAATAAGCTGGCGAGTCTGTGACTGAAGTCAGAAGTGGTCAACGACGAAGTCAAGATGTGAGACTTTACCGTGACTTCACAATGTGAGAAGACTACTGGGCTAGAATCAAGCCCAATATGAATTGTTTTGTAGTAAAGAAACCATTGAGCCATAAGATTGTTTAGGATTGGTTGCCAATGAGAAAGAGAGAGTATGTCTTGTGTTGTCAATTACTGTTAAACTTTCATCAATATTTCCAATATATTTCAAATTAAATATTAAATAAATTTAATTAGTACATATCAATTGAAAATAATATTCATAGATACTTTAAAATTATTCGTGATGGTGCTTAATATATAGATAATTTTATTTTATTATTTATAAAAACGCTAAAAGTATATAAATATTAAATTAATATATTAAACTATAAAATTCAGTTATTGTATTAACAACTAAATTTGGTATTATTTATTAATTATTATGAATTAAAGAGAAAGAGTTTCTTATTCTTATTAAGGAGTTCTTAATAGAGTAGGGTTCTTAAAAGTTTGAGTTAAAAACTTTTGAAATAGTTTAAGCAAAAATATCTACACTAGAAACTCCAGTGAGAATGCTTTAAAAGCATGTCTATTGATCGTTTCTCACTTAGTTTTTTCTACTAATTAAATAATAATGTAAGATAATATATCGATGGTTTTTTGTCCAGAACCCTATTAGAGATGTTTCTGTAAATATGGCATATGACATATTATAAATTTATAACTGGTTGAACTTTATATTGAGAGAGAGTCTCTAGCAATAAGAATGCTCTAAGAGCATCCGCAACGGGAAAGACTCTTCACTGTCTCTCAAAAAAAAAAAAAAAATATTTAATTAATTTTTGTTTGTTGTTTGAATATGTAACTAATAAGAAGCTGACAAATGTTAAAATATAAAAAATTTCTGGTTAGGAGACCACCATTGTGGATGGTCTAATCAATTTAGACTAAGAGTTGTTATAGTGTAAGACTAGGTAGCATAAGATTGCTTGTAGAAGTGAGTCAAGTACCTAGAATTATGGTCTAGTGGAAATCATGATTAGAGACTATATAAGTGAGTGTAGTGCAGCAAGTGGAGAGAATCACTGTGTGTGTTGTGTTTGTAACAAAGTATCCTTGTGATCCGAAATATAAATGTAGAAGATTAAAAAAAATATCTTCTATCTTACTAGTAGTTTATTAATTTGTGTTCTTACGAGTGATGTGCTTCTGTTATCAAGAGAGAATAAAAACAGAGCACAAAGGAGAAACTAGAGGAGATATGGTGAGCCTCTGAGTGAAACAGAGAAGAAACATGAAAATGCAACAGGGAATCGCTAAGGTGTCCTTTTTTTTTTTTTTTTTTTTTTTTGGGGGTCTTCTTTCCAAACACAGGATCAATACTAGGTCATTGCTTGCCACAATCTTCCACAGCAAGTAAAGAGTTGTGTTCAATACTAAAATCACCAGAAATAAGACTAGAAAAGAACACTTGAAAATATAAGCAACGCTAAACATTCACATGTCAGCAAATGCAAATCATGAGTCCTACTAAAGTTTGTCAAGCTCAAGATCCTACTTTAAAGAAAAAAAAAATCAAGATCCTTAGAGAAAAGGATACATAAAACAGATCATAGAGAGGCAATACTTTCGACGTGTTGGGGTGAGATGGAGACGTAACATTGCCCTGCGATTCTGTAACGGCGCCTAAACTCTTCATCGTCAGCAATTCCTAGTAGCCTAACTCTTCTCATGTCTTTTCTATCAACATTGTAGTAAAAAAAGTAGTATGGTTGAACATCATTTGAGAGTCGTTTTGGTGCGAAAATGATTTCACCAGCTTTGTTTGTGCCCGGGGAAGTGATATTCCTACTCATCCCCAAAGAGAAAGGAAGCTCAAATGTTTGCTTGGACCAATCATGTGTCTTCACATCCTCTAGTATCCATAAATCAAAACTCTGGAAATCAGCATAAGGGTACCTTGCAATGGAAGCTAGCTTCCCTTCGTATTCTATGAGAACAGATTCACCCTCCCAGCAAACAACAGGCATAGGCGCTTTGATAAAACTTATCTTCTCAAATCTGACATCAAAACACATAATCACCGGATCCACTCTATTACGTGGGGACCAAGCACCAGAATACACAAAACCATTGATACATACTGATTTGGTAACAGCGAAATAAGGGGGGCTGGTAAGCTTAGTGCGTGTCCATAAACAAGTTTCTCCTCCTCCAAGTGTTAAAATCTCGTGCTCTAGAAAACCAAGAGGCTGAGGAGGAGGAGGATAAGACACCATGTTCAATGATTTGAATTGATCTCCAACAGGATCGTATCCCCAGGATGTGCGTGCCCCGGCACATGGTAGGATAGTGAATTTGTTGGTGCTGGGGTTACAGACAATGAACGGACCACTGCTAGTACACCCGATTAAGCCATGGACAGATTGACAGGAGGCGGCGTTAGACAAGTACAATGAAGGTATTGTCATATGGAAAGTGGTTGCCAAAGAAGAAGATTTATCATCTTCGTAGGAAGACGAGAAGACGAACAAACGCCAGTCATTAACCATGGCTTGTGAACCGCAGCAGAAAGCGATTGAAAACCGCGATGGGAGCGTGGAGGACATAGAGTAGTAAGAATTGACGAACCTTTGGTTTCGGATGATGGAAGACCACGTCTTTGACACGCATAGAAACTTCATAAGAGACTTGGCAGGCAATCTAGTGAGTATAGCCTCCTCTAGGTCAAGAGGGATGGGATCTGCCTCAATACGTTGTCTCTTCTCGCGTTGCATGGCGCCTACCAAAAACAAACTGTAGATTCGACTAGGCAAAGGAAGTTCTGATCAGCAGAGGAGTTATGTCAAAAGGGAGTTTCTTTTTTTTTGATGAGTTTATACTTAGATCTGGGGAGCAAAACTTTCATTTGTTGTTTTCTTATGTTGTATTATTATACTGGTTCCTTATTAATACAACTTTAAAAGAGAAAACAAAAACAAATAAAACTAGGTTAAATCCCAGCCGTTTGTGAGGGTTCAATCCTTTTTTTTTCCCTGTTCATAATAAATCTTCAAAGATTACGTGGATTATTTTCACCCGATGTGAATATTATTAGGTAGTCAAACATAGTTTTATTTTATTAGATTGTGGATGGTAAACCTAACCAATAATTCGATGACTAAATTATTGGTTTGGTTTGTAAACCGAGCAAATTTATTCATTTCCTGACTAATTATTTTGATTGTAGAAAATAAAATAAAATAAAATAATTCGATGTTTTATTTGAATAAACACGGATATCACCGTAGATCATACTGATTCAAACGTATTCCTTGAGAGATCTCGGTCCTGCTGAATCGCATCAGGATGCTGAATGCTCTGACCCTAAAAGCCCCCAGGAGACGAAAGAAACAGAGGTTGCAGCTGAAGCAGATGCCAAAGAAACCAAAGAAGCTGTGAAGGAACCAGAGAAGGTGTAGCTTCAGTTCAGGGCATTACACTACCGGGTCTCTTTAATTAGCAAAACAAATTCCAGCTGATGCTTTTGGTTGAGGCCTTGGTCTGTTTTGGGTACAATTTATTATTCTTTTTTTTTTTCTTTTCCTTATTTGTTGTTTTTACTCTTCATTGTATCGTTTCTAAATCCGGTCTCTATTATTCAAAACATTATTGTCGACCCAAAAAACTTGTTACTAGCTTTTCATATTTTACTAGTTTTGAGTTTTTTAACCTCATAGACACATCAAGTGTGTTGTAGTGTTGTTGCTCCCGGAATATATATGATACTCTCATATTTTTGCCAATCATCTTTCCACTTTGCTAATTCACCAACTCTCGTTTCTGCTAAATAGTGTCATCAGGTCACTTAACAAAACTTTTCTTGTTAGCTTCAGTTCAAATCAAATGATGCAAGAATGAGAACTTTTAAATATCTCACCATCTGAGTTTGAATTGATTTGGTACATATGGAGAAGGCAGGTCTTGAAATTGCCAGATTTTTCGAATATGGAAACCGACAATAGCTATCAAAGTCAATAAAATGAATCATTACCTTAACTTGTTAATGTAAAAATTCGGTAATTATGGAAAGTTTATGGATTCTCCCTTTGTATATAAAATATTTAACGATGCCTATTAATACAAATCGTCTTTTTCTCCATTGAGTTTCAGTTTAGGGTTTCTTCTTCTTCTTCTTTTCACCAAGCTTCCTTCACAATGGCGGACCCAAACCAATCCGTCCGGGTACTTCTTCCTCTCTCTCTCTCAATCTCTCAATCTATCTATCTATCTATCTATCTATCTATCTATCTATCTATCTATCTATCTATCACTCTCTCTCTCTCTCTCTTTAGTTGCTAATTAATGATTTAGCTGTGTAAATCTTGCAGACTTGCATACTAAAAGTCGATCTAAAGTGTTGCACCGGTTGCCAAAAAAAAGCAGGCATCAAGTTGAAGAGTATCTCTGGTAATAAGAAAAAGTCCAACTTACTTTTGAAGTGCTTCTTGACTCATATATATATAAGTCTTATAACATGAGATAATTCTTAGTACTTAGTTTTCAATGAAAACAGGTGTAAACGAAGTGGAGTACAACAGCAAAAAAGGACTCATGACAGTCACAGGTAACGTTGAACCTATGGCTCTGGTTCGTAAACTTAATAAATGTGGCAAGAAAACAGAGCTCTTCTCAGTTAAGTACCAGATCGAAGATGATGATCTAAAGAGCGACGATGAAGATGGCACTTCTTCTTCTTCTTCTTCTTCTGACTCTGCTAGTTCATGTTATGATCCTAAACCCATGGAAAGTGAATTACTAGAGAAGATGAAGCAGAAGAATAAGAGAGGGCTACGAAAAAAACTTTCTTTTCTATTGTGTTTGACCAGTAAATCAAAGGTTGTACAGCCTTTACCGATGCGAAACCGAAACTGGCATGTCCCATCAAAGTTTCAGAATGGTCCATCGCAGTTGTGGCCTCCGCAACCGTTGATGCCCTATTCACAAGTGATGCAACCACAACAACCACAAGTTCCAAAGAAGCAGTGAAGGTACCAGAGAAGGTCTAGCTTGAGTTCAGGGCTTTACTCAACCGGGTCTCTTTTAACTATACTATTTTGTGTTAGGAGACATTCACAAGATAATATCAGTATTTAACATTTTCTTCCTTTTTAATAAAAGATAATTTATGAGAGTATTGGGACCAATGTGCGGACACTTTATAATAGATAAACAATGTGACACTGTCTGCTAACAAGTCGAACCAGGTCAAAATGCCAAAATACGTACGTTTCATAAATGCTTTTTCTTTGTCGTCGTAATACGAACGAGTGGTAGTGCATATGTGATGCCAACAAAAAAAATTTCTACTCTCTAGACTCTAGTCATCGAAGACCCTAAAAAGGTAAAATAAGAACTATATTTGTCTGCATATTATATAAATCTTTTGTTGATGATATGTACATGAATATGAAGGACACATGTGCTTACGTATTGAGAGTGAACTTAGCAGAGATCACAACAAGTATTTGTAAAGATTCTACTATCAAATAAGTCCTGATCAGAGAGTGAACTTCAAAAAAAACACCACTCAGCTGCGTCTATACTCTAGGGAAGAATGTTTTGATTGCAAAACGTAAAATGTTCCAATTAATCTAACAATGAAAAGAAAAACAGAACAAAAAGATGAATAAGACATTTATAATTTTTGAGCAAGGATTCTGTACCCATCATAAAAATTAATCACTATAGAGTAGACTATGGGTTTAGAAAAAATAAATTTGAGCAAATCCCATAGTATCAAACCAATTAGTTTGGTACATAAAAATCAACACAAATATGTTGAGTAGGAAAAAACAAAGAGGGTCATATCCGTGAATTAAAAATGTTTACAAAAACCTAATATTTTCAACATGTTCTGGTGATATATAGACGTTACATACATCTTTTCCAATTCCATAACAGTGCCTAAAACTTTCATCATCAGCAATTCCTTCAAGCCTAACTCTTCTAATGTTGCTTGTTTCTACATGGTAGTAGAAAATGTAGAAGGGTTGAAGATGGTAGCGTGACAAGATTTTTGGGGCTAGAATGATCTCCCCAACCTTGTTAGTGCCTGGAAAAGACAACTGAAAACCCCCAACATAATCCCACAGAGAAAATGGATTCTCACATGTTTGTTTTGACCATTCGTGTTTCTCCATGTCTTCTAACACCCACAAATCAAAACTATGGAAACAAGCCAAAGGGTATCTTACGATGGAAGCTAATTTCCCTTTGTATTCCATCAAAATTGAATCATTCCACCATCCTACGACATCCCTAGGTGCTTTGATAAAATTTATCTTCTCTGATCTAACATCAAAACAAACGATCACTGGATTCATATTTACTTTTGGAGTCCAACCACCATAATACACAACCCCGTTGATGCATACTTTCATAGTTAGAGGGGAATAAGGTGGAACATTGTTGTTACCTCTGATTTGCCTCCATGAATATTTTTTTTTATCACCTTTTAGAGTTAGCACCAAGTGCTCTACACTATCATTATTAGGTATGCGAGAAGAAATGAGTGAGAAAGCTTTAAACTGATCATCCACCGGATCGTACCCTAAACATTTGCCTCTCATATCAGGACCGCGGCGTGAGGGTAAGCTTGGTAAGACAATGACTTGTCTGGTGCTAGGGTTACATACCATGAACCCACCTACAAGTGAACAGCCTATGAAGCCACGGACGGAAACACACCTTGACGCAGGGTTGCTACAAACGCTTAAACATGGTATTGTCATATGGTGATTGGTTACTAAAAAAGAAGATTCATGTCCCTCGTGTGAAGACGAGAAGAAGAACAAGCGCTTCTCCTCACGCTTGGCGAATATACCGTTGGTGAAAGCGACTATAAACCGGGGTCGTGTCGAGGAGATTGAGTAGAAGGAATCGATGAACACTTGGCTACGGATAATGGAAGACCACGACTTAGAAACGTATTTGAACTTCATAAGAGACTTGGCTGGCAACCTGGTGAGAATCTCCACTGTTAGATCAAGAGGGATATGATCTATCTCGTTGCGTTGTTTCATGATGACGGCTGCCCTAGAATCTTCTACTTGTTTTGTTTTGTAAATTGTAAAGAAGAGATCAGAGGGAATTGTAAAGACACAACATAAGTAACTCCACTTGCTCTCTGTTTCACCAGATATCTCAGCTTAATAGGCTTTACTTGGTCCAAGCCCAAACCGAGTGGGAAGCCCAAACCGTCATATCTCTTGTAGCTTGCTTGTGATTCAGGCTTTCTCTTCACATCATCACTGTTGCCATAGTTCTGCTCGGATTAGGTTGCAAACTCAAATCCATGCACTTAGGATTAGGGTTGCAGAACACTGAGAAACTTCAATGACTAACATTTATGTAGTTCTTAAATCTTCTACCTCAATAATTACTCTTTTCCGGGATCTGATTTTTACTCTGTACTACTCACTATACGATAACCTAACTGTACGATCTATTCCTTAGATCCGATCGAATCAACTCACAACTCTCACGATTACTCTCGTTTGTGCGAATGCGAAACAGAAAAGAAAACGTAATGAAAGAAAGAGACAGGAGACTTTAACCAGTTCAGCTCCAAGATAGAGCCTACGTCTGGCCGGAGATATTACTCCGGAATTCACTAATCGCGGTGGTTCTTTAACCAGAGCTTGTTGGGCTACCGATTCTGTTACGATTACAACTCAGAGAAAAACAAAAGATCACACGAGAGAGAAGAGATCGAGACTCCTTATAAAGCTCCTTTATTTCTCTCTTCCTTTGCACGTGGCAATGACCTCACACTGCCCGGGTAAATGACTTAGAAGTCAAACCCTCTAAATCTCTCAGAGTGTCCTCCACACTTTAGCTAATAGCATTATGGACACTTAGTCTTCAATTCTCCACCTTGTCCATCATGCCCCGCGATTAGTTCTTGCAACTTGAATTCCATCTCCGGACTAGGAGCAAAACCTGTCACCTGGACTTGTATTTAACGTACCTCCAAAACTCGAGAAACAAACTCGTTCTCTTGAGTAAACTCACTCAACTTCATATCCTTCTGAGTAAACCCACTCAGCTTCATATCTTCTGAGTAAACCCACCAGCTTCATATCTTCGGAGCCTAAACTCCTCTCATCCTTCAGTAACTCTCAGTAGCTCCAAAGCATCGTGGAACTTGCTGATAGGCAACACCTTTGTAAAAATGTCAGCCGGATTATACTCTGTAGCAATTTTTATCACCTTGATTGTACCATCACTGATCAAGTCCCTGATAAAGTAGAACTTGGTAGCTATGTGCTTCGTCCTCTCATGGAAAACAACATTCTTCACCAGTGAAATAGCACTTTGGGAATAACAGTAAATGCTTACCGCATCTTGTTTGTAGCCAAGTTCTTCCATCAAGCCTTTAAGCCACACAACCTCCTTTGCAGCATCAGTTAGTGACATAAACTCAGCCTCTGTTGAAGATAAAGCCACTACCTTCTGTAATCTAGATCTCCAACTAACTGCATTGCCTCCAACAGTAAACACCATTCCTGAAGTGGACCTGCTCTTATCTTGATCCTTTGCATAATCCGAGTCACAGTAACCCTTTATCATGAAATCACCTTTGTTATTGTAGCACAGCTTCCTCTTCAATGATCCTCTAATATACCTAAGAACCCACTTGCCAGTCTGCCAATGCTGCTTAAGGGGTTTGCTCATGAATCTGCAAACCAAACCTACCGGATAGGCCAAGTCAGGTCTCGTACCTATCATGGAGTACATTAAACTGCTGACTGCACTCTGATAAGGTACTCCTCGCATAGACTCACTCTGCCTCCTGGCTTCTTCATCAGTAGCTGACTTAAGTTTAAAGTGAGCTCCAATCGGTGTATCCACTGAGTTACAGTGATCCATACGAAAGTTTCCCAGAACTTTCAGCAGATAACCTTCTTGAGAAATTTTGTAACATCCGCGAACCAGATTTTGTGATTTTGGGTGAAGCATCGATCGACACCCTTGTGGCATCGATCGATACCACTAATTTCTGGGTTCGACCGGTTTGATTTAATTGCCGATTGGTTCGGTTTGGTTTGATTTAAATCCCTAAATCGTATTTAGGGTGTTAAGGGACGAATTTGAGGGTTTTGGGAAAGTCTTTTATCGCCGTTTGTGAGAAAGAAAGAGAGAAGAGAGTGTTCTTAAGCTTTTGGGAAAAGGATTGGGAGATTCCTTGCTGTTCTTGAGAGTTTTGGAGCTGGGAAAGAGTTAGAAGCTTGCTAGGAGTGAGGGAATCCGTTTTGGCTGGTCAGAATCTTCTTGAGAAAAGGTGAGTGCTTGACCATGGTTGATCTAAGCATGAGATCTCTCTTGTTTTGTGTGTTTTTCTTGCTGTTTGTGTTGTTTTGTTGCTTGGGTTCGTTGCTTTTTGTGATTCCCAGTGATTTCCGAGTTGTATGGGTGAGTTTGAGACGGATTCGAGATGATTTGGGAGGAGAGTTCGACTTTCGGATTCGCGCAGATCGTGTCTGCAGAGGAGGCATCGATCGATACCACTTTAGAGGAGCATCGGTCGGCACCATGTTTGAGTAGCATCGATGGGTACCGTTTGAGGAGCATCGGTCGGCACTTGTTCTTGAAGCATCGATCGACACCGTTGGGCATCGGTCGATACCAGTCTTATCCGAGACTTGTTTTTCCTGGTTTGATGTATTGTAGTGTGTTGGTTGTTTTGTTTAAACATGAGGGTCTCATTTGCTTGTGTGTATAACCTAGTAGATGGGAGGATGGCCTCACTAAGTATTTGTGATAATACTTACGCATCTCAATTGTTGTTTGTGGTGTGCAGGTAAAGGAAAAGTGTGATCGTGGAATCAAAGGCGATGAGGAGGAGGATGTTCTAGAGGCTTGATTGATTGTGGTCTAGCTATTGTTAGGTTGCTAGATTAAGTCAATGGAACATTGTAGGATGTTAGTTGTTGGTTGTTTCTTTATTTGATTGATGTTATTGGTTATTGGTTTATTGTTGTTGAGATTCTTTTGGTTTAATGGAGTTTATTTCTATTTGGTTTCCGCAGTTATTGTTTGATGTTAGGGTGTTAGTGGGTATGGGACCACTAGTAAATTAAGGTATAAAAAAAAAAACGGGAAGGGTTGTTTCATTTTGGTATCAGAGCCCTTACGGTTCTAGGTCTAGGGGTTCATTGTGCTTTTGCTGTTAATGTTTAGGATTCCATGCTATAGTTGATTGTGTGAATGGCAATTGTGTGTGGCATGAAGTCCTAGAACATCCTCTTCGAGCCTGTTTTGTGATTCCACGGTAAGTTGTGTTTTTGTGTAAGAGTTCTATTGTTTGCTTAGCCTTCTGTTCTTGGATGATACAGATGGTTAGAGGTGAGGTTGCTGCTGGTCGCGGGCGTGGTCGTGGTTGTGATCGGGGTCGTGGTCGTGGTCGTGGTCGGGGACGAGGTCAGGTTCCTGTGGCCAGTGAGAGTGTGACCCAGAGCATGGCCAGTGAGGAGGTAGCGGAGTCACAGGCTGATCCTATTGTGTCTGGAGACCAGGCTGGTTTGGGTGACGGTGTTGGTCACGGTGTTGCCCCGGGTGTGGGGGTTGCAGCAGGAGGTGCTCCGGGCAGGGAGGATGTCTTGATGGACTTGCTAGCTCAGGTAGCTCAGGCTTTGCAGCGACTTCCAACAGTTGTGCCGCCAGCGGTTGGTGGGCAGGGTCCAGTAGTGCCGCCAGAGGGTGGTGGACAGGTTCCAGTGGTGCAGCCTGCAGCGGGTTTGCAGGCAGGTGTGCAGCCGGGGACTGAGGTAGTGGATGCACAGTATGTGCGGATGATGGAGCAGCTGCGGCATGTGGGAGCAGGGTATTTCTCAGGGAGTACCGATCCGAGTGTAGCGGATGAGTGGAGAGAGAGGATGGAGGATATTTTCCTTTCGCTTAGGTGTCATGACCGGTACAGAGTGGATCTGGCAGTGTTTTACTTGTCAGGAGATGCACGTGTGTGGTGGAGGTCGGTGACAGCACGGAGGGTGCAGCGGGGTATGTCTTGGGGAGATTTTGTGAGTGAGTTTAACTCCAAGTATTTTCCTCAGGAGGCTCTTGATCGTATGGAGGCACGGTTCTTGGGGTTGACTCAGGGAGACCGTACAGTGAGGGAGCTGGATGCAGAGTTCAGTCGGCTTGTGGGGTATGCAGGCAGGGCATGGGAGCCAGAGGCGGCTCAGGTGCGGAGGTTTTTGTTGGCTCTGCGAGATGATTTGAGGACTCGGTGCAGAGTGAGGAGTTATGCTACGAGAGCAGAGTTGGTTGAGGTTGCAGCTGGGATAGAGGATGACTTGAGGTCACAGGTGGTTGTGGTCAGTTCTTCAGTGCAGCCACAGCAGTCTCAGCCGTCTTCTGTTCCTAGCAAGGGCGGCAAGCCTGCGCAAGGGCAGAAGCGGAAGTTTGATGTCATGCAGAGGTCGAGGCATGGGGGTGCGAGATGCTTTGGGTATGGTAGCAGAGACCACAAGGTGACTAGCTGTCCACAGAGAGGCGAGCAGCGGGTAGTGACAGAGCAGCGGGCGGTGACGGAGCCGCGGGCAGATACTCGAGTGTGTTACTACTGCAGAGAGACGGGGCATATCAAGCCTCGTTGTCCCAAGTTGCAGCAGAGGGCAGTAGCAGTGTTGCAGGTTGGAGCTCAGCCAGGGACGCAGCAGGTTGTGCAGCACGGTGTGCAGTCGGTGGGTTGGATCGAGCCGACGTCTCAGGTGTATTCGACCCAGGAGCCTGGTGGCACTAGTGCGGGAGCGATCACAGGTATAACTTCCGAGATTTGAACTTGGTTAATTCAATAGTTCAGATTATATTTGTTTTTGCTTGTGGTCAAATGTTCGGTTCTCAACACATGAGGTTTGTGTAGGGACCTTGTTGGTGGGCGGGTTTAAGTCCCACGTTATGTTTGATTCTGGAGCTTCTCATAGCTTCATTACTCCGGAGTGTGCCGAGAGTGCGGGGATCAGAGGGGATCCTGGAGAGCGTTCAGGAGTTGTCAGAGTTGCGGGAGGCAAGTTCCTGAGGGTTATTGGACGAGCTGGAGGAGTTGATATTCAGATTGCAGGGGAGTCGTGGCCAGCGGATTTGCTTATCAGTCCAGTGGAGTTGTATGATGTCATTCTTGGTATGGATTGGTTGCATCGGTACAAGGTGCATTTGGATTGCTATCGGGGTAGAGTGGAGTTTGAGCGTCCAGGAGGGAAGTTGGTTTTTCAGGGTATTAGACCGACTTCGGGAAGTCTCGTGATCTCAGCCGTTCAGGCGGGGAAGATGATCGAGAAGGGCCGTGAGGCTTATCTGGTTACTATATCTATGCCAGAGTCAGTGGGGAAGTCTACGGTTAGCGGTATTCCGGTTGTGGAGGACTTTGAGGATGTGTTCCAGTCATTGCAGGGATTACCACCATCTCGGTCGGATCCTTTTACTATTGAGCTGGAACCGGGGACGATGCCGTTATCCAAGGCTCCTTACAGGATGGCCCCAGCAGAGATGGCAGAGCTGAAGAAGCAGCTTGAGGATTTGTTGGGCAAGGGTTTTATCCGTCCTAGTTGTTCACCGTGGGGAGCTCGGGTGTTGTTTGTTAAGAAGAAGGATGGGAGTTTTCGGTTGTGTATTGACTATCGGGGTCTGAACCGAGTTACTGTGAAGAACAAGTACCCTCTCCTGAGGATTGATGAGTTGTTGGATCAGTTGAGGGGTGCTACTTGGTTCTCCAAGATCGATTTGGCATCAGGATATCATCAGATTCCTATTCATGAGGCAGATGTGAGGAAGACAGCCTTCAGGACGAGGTATGGACACTACGAGTTTGTGGTGATGCCGTTTGGGTTGACAAACGCGCCAGCTGCGTTTATGAGATTGATGAACAGCGTGTTCCAGGAGTTTCTGGACGTGTCAGTCATCATTTTCATCGACGACATCCTGGTATATTCTAAGAGTCCTGAGGAGCATGCAGTACATCTGAGAGCAGTGTTGGAGAAGCTGCGGGAGCAGAAGTTGTTTGCTAAGCTGAGCAAGTGCAGTTTCTGGCAGCGTGAGATGGGGTTCTTAGGACACATTGTTTCTGCAGAGGGGGTTTCAGTGGATCCAGAGAAGATTCAGTCCATCAGGGAGTGGCCGAGGCCGCAGAGTGCCACTGAGATTCGGAGTTTCCTGGGGCTAGCAGGTTACTACAGGAGGTTTGTTCGGGGTTTTGCGAGTATGGCACAGCCGATGACTAAGCTTACAGGGAAGGATGTCCCATTTGTGTGGTCACCAGAGTGTGAGGCAAGTTTTGCAAGTCTCAAGCAGATGTTGACTACCACGCCGGTGTTAGCACTGCCTGAGCAGGACGAGCCTTATGTTGTGTATACAAACGCTTCTAGAGTGGGGTTGGGTTGTGTACTTATGCAGCAGGGGAAGGTTATAGCCTATGCTTCGCGGCAGTTGCGGAAGCATGAAGCTAATTATCCTACTCATGATTTGGAGATGGCAGCAGTGATCTTTGCTCTTAAGATTTGGAGATCCTATCTGTATGGTGGGAAGGTGCAGGTGTTTACAGATCACAAGAGTCTGAAGTACATTTTTACTCAGCCTGAGCTGAATTTGAGGCAGAGGCGTTGGATGGAGTTAGTAGCAGATTATGATCTGGATATAGCTTACCACCCTGGTAAAGCTAATTTGGTTGCAGATGCCTTGAGTCGGAAGAGGGTGGCTTCGGCTCAGGAGCAGGATATGGAGACATTGGTAGGTGAGATCAGTGCATTGAGTTTGTGTGCTATCTCACAGGAACCTTTGGGTTTGGAGGCAGCTGATAGAGCTGATTTGTTGAGCAGAGTGAGGTTAGCTCAGGGGAGCGAGGAGGGGCTGATGAATGCCTCTAAGGCTGCGGGTGCAGAGTATCAGGTTTCTGCTAATGGTACTGTCCTTGTGCATGGTCGGATCTGTGTGCCCAAGGGTGAGGATTTGAGGCAGGAGATACTGAGAGAGGCTCATTCGAGCAAGTTCTCTATTCATCCAGGGGCGACCAAGATGTACCGTGACCTCAAGCGGTATTATCACTGGGTCGGGATGAAGAAGGACGTGGCCGACTGGGTGGCGAAGTGTGATACTTGTCAGCTGGTGAAGGCAGAGCATCAGGTTCCTGGTGGTTTATTGCAGAGTTTGCCTATTCCTGAGTGGAAGTGGGATTTGATCACGATGGACTTCGTGGTAGGTTTGCCTGTGTCGAGGACGTTTGATGCTATTTGGGTCATTGTGGACCGTTTGACTAAGTCTGCACATTTTCTGGCCATCAAGAAAACTGATGGAGCAGCGGTTTTGGCCAAGAAGTATGTGAGGGAGATAGTCAGATTGCATGGTGTGCCTGCTAGTATTGTGTCTGATAGAGATTCCAAGTTCACTTCGGTGTTCTGGAGGGCGTTTCAGACGGAGATGGACACGAAGGTGCATATGAGTACAGCCTATCATCCTCAGACGGACGGTCAGTCAGAGAGGACGATCCAGATTTTGGAGGATTTGTTGAGGATGTGTGTGCTGGATTGGGGTGGTCATTGGGCAGATCATCTGAGTTTGGTGGAGTTTGCTTATAACAACAGCTACCAGGCTAGTATTGGGATGGCTCCTTATGAGGCTTTGTATGGGAGGCCGTGTCGTACACCGTTATGTTGGACTCAGGTGGGGGAGAGGAGCATATTTGGTGCAGATTTTGTTCAGGAGACCTCGGAGAAGATTCGGGTTTTGAGGCTGAACATGAAGGAGGCTCAGGATCGGCAGAAGAGCTATGCTGATAAGAGGAGAAAGGATCTTGAGTTTCAGGTTGGTGATAGAGTGTACCTCAAGATGGCCATGTTGCGGGGTCCGAACAGGTCATTGACAGAGACTAAGTTGAGTCCGAGGTACATGGGTCCGTTCAGAGTGGTTGAGCGGGTGGGACCAGTGGCATATAGGCTGGAGTTGCCTGAGGTTATGCGTGCGTTCCACAAGGTATTTCATGTGTCGATGCTGAGGAAGTGTCTTCACGAGGGTGATCAGTTGTTGGCTAAGATTCCTGAGGATCTTCAGCCTAACATGACTTTGGAGGCGAGACCATTGAGGGTGCTCGAGAGGAGAGTCAAGAAACTTCGGAAGAAGAAGATTCCTTTGATGAGAGTCCTGTGGGACTGTGACGGAGTAGAGGAGCAGACTTGGGAGCCCGAGGCGAGGATGAAGGCAAGGTTTAAGAAGTGGTTTGAGAAGCAGACCGCTTGAGCTTGTCTAGCCGGGTCCGAGTTGTAGTCCGTGGCTGGAGCGGGTACGGAGTATTCCAGCCCATCTCTCTTGATATTTGGTCGCTTAGGGGTGGTTGGTTGTGCGACTAAGTATCAGGATGAGGTGGTGCTCGGGATGCGGGTTGATGGCTCCAGTTGTTGTATTTTTGTTTCCTGATGTATTTTCGTTGAGTTTGTAACGATTATGACATTTTGAGATTTAATAAAATGAGTATTTTTCTTATGTTTTGACTGTTAATGTCATGGGAAAAGAGAAATAGTTCGGGTTTCTATTTTTGGAAGTTTCCATGAATAGAAAGTTTCCACAAAAGGAAAGTTTCCAGAATTAGAATGTTTTCTAGGAAGGAAAGTTTTGTGGAAACGTTGAGGTAGATCTAGCCGGGAGATACTCGTTGGCATCAGTATTTGTTTTGCTCAAGGCCGTGTGGGCCCAACTCACGTGATACCGATAGCTCGATGGACTTTGTGGCCAGAGAGTGGGAGTGGTATGTTGCTTCGGATGACGATCCGAGAGCGCGCTTGAGGGTGACGACCCAAGAGCGGGATATGTGAGGCTCCCTGGATACCGTAGCTGTGAGCCGAGGCTCGACAGTGAGCCGGTATGTCTCTAGGGTTGCGACCCGAGAGCGGGGGGGAGTGTGTGTGAGTGACTTCCTGGATGCCGTAGCTTAAGGCGGTTGGCCTGATAGCGAGCCGGCATGATTCGTTGGTTGCGACCACGGACGGGGGAAGCACTGAGTTGTGAGCAAATAGTGTTATGATGCGAGTATATTGGCTAGAGGGATACCTCGAGGGTCAGTCGGAGGTGTGCGGGCTGTTGCGACAGTGGCACGGGAAACCTTGGCTGATGGTGTTTAGTCCGGCCTGGGGACGTGCGGGCCGTGTTGACGGTGGCACGGAGGTCCTTGGCAGATGGATAGTATTGTGGGATTCGGGGACGAATCCATATTGGTGGGGGAGAATTGTAACATCCGCGAACCAGATTTTGTGATTTTGGGTGAAGCATCGATCGACACCCATCGATACCACTAATTTCTGGGTTCGATCGGTTTGATTTAATTGCCGATTGGTTCGGTTTGGTTTGATTTAAATCCCTAAATCGTATTTAGGGTGTTAAGGGACGAATTTGAGGGTTTTGGGAAAGTCTTTTATCGCCGTTTGTGAGAAAGAAAGAGAGAAGAGAGTGTTCTTAAGCTTTTGGGAAAAGGATTGGGAGATTCCTTGCTGTTCTTGAGAGTTTTGGAGCTGGGAAAGAGTTAGAAGCTTGCTAGGAGTGAGGGAATCCGTTTTGGCTGGTCAGAATCTTCTTGAGAAAAGGTGAGTGCTTGACCATGGTTGATCTAAGCATGAGATCTCTCTTGTTTTGTGTGTTTTTCTTGCTGTTTGTGTTGTTTTGTTGCTTGGGTTCGTTGCTTTTGTGATTCCCAGTGATTTCCGAGTTGTATGGGTGAGTTTGAGACGGATTCGAGATGATTTGGGAGGAGAGTTCGACTTTCGGATTCGCGCAGATCGTGTCTGCAGAGGAGGCATCGATCGATACCACTTTAGAGGACCATCGGTCGGCACCATGTTTGAGTAGCATCGATGGGTACCGTTTGAGGAGCATCGGTCGGCACTTGTTCTTGAAGCATCGATCGACACCGTTGGGCATCGGTCGATACCAGTCTTATCCGAGACTTGTTTTTCATGGTTTGATGTATTGTTGTGTGTTGGTTGTTTTGTTTAAACATGAGGGTCTCATTTGCTTGTGTGTATAACCTAGTAGATGGGAGGATGGCCTCACTAAGTACTTGTGATAATACTTACGCATCTCAATTGTTGTTTGTGGTGTGCAGGTAAAGGAAAAGTGTGATCGTGGAATCAAAGGCGATGAGGAGGAGGATGTTCTAGAGGCTTGATTGATTGTGGTCTAGCTATTGTTAGGTTGCTAGATTAAGTCAATGGAACATTGTAGGATGTTAGTTGTTGGTTGTTTCTTTATTTGATTGATGTTATTGGTTATTGGTTTATTGTTGTTGAGATTCTTTTGGTTTAATGGAGTTTATTTCTATTTGGTTATCCGCAGTTATTGTTTGATGTTAGGGTGTTAGTGGGTTTGGGACCACTAGTAAATTAAGGTATAAGAAAAAAAACGGGAAGGGTTGTTTCAAATTTTAAGAGTACCTTTCTCTCTGTCCCTGGTAATCTCCATTCCTAAAATCTTTTTCGCATCCTCAAGGTCTTTCATCTCAAACTCAAAACTCAATAGCACCTTAAGCTCGCAAACCTGCTTCTTATCCTTAGATGCTATGAGTATGTCATCTACATACAAGAGTAGATATATGTAATCACCATTGTGAATCTTCCCGAAGTAGATACAACTGTCGTATTCACTTCTCTTATATCCATTCTTCTGCATAAAACCATCAAACCGATTGTTCCACTGCCTAGGTGATTGCTTCAAGCCATACAAAGATCTTCTGAGCAAGCACACTTTGTCTGGATGCCTATGATCAACATAACCCTCAGGTTGCTTCATGTAGATCACTTCATCCAAGAAACCATGCAGAAAAATTGTCTTCACATCCATCTGTTGAAGCTCCATATTGAAATGCACAACCATACTTAGAACGGATCTGATAGAAATATGCTTGACCACAGGTGAAAAAATCTCCTGGTAGTCAATTTCCTCTTTCTGAGAATATCCTTTGGCCACAAGTCTTGCTTTAAATCTCGGACCTTCAACACCAATGATACCAGCTTTCCGTTTAAAAAGCCACTTACACCCTATTGGTTTCTGGGTCTTAACTCGATCCACCAAATCAAACGTCTTGTTCCTCTTTAAGGAGTCTATCTCTTCATCAGCCGCTTCAACCCATTTATCCTTATCAGGATCCACCATAGCTTCCTGATAACTCATCGGCTCAGGTTTACCACCATCCTCCGTAATCAGATAAGCATAACCTGCTACTTCCTCTAACTCATCTTCATTTAACACATAATCTTGAAACCTCAAAGGAGGAGTAACCTGTCTTCTCGGTCTGTCTCTTGCTAACTGGTAATCATCAGAGACTTCTTCCTCAGACTCTTCTATCTCTTCTAAGCCCAAAGAACTCCCATGTACTTCTGATCCAGTAGCTCCACCTTGAACAACATTCTCTTTGGGATCACCGTTTCCTGCAAAACTATCACTCGAAATGTTAGTAACTAAAGGAAATGGTTTAGAAGTCATACCTGAGATTTGTTTCTCTTCCATGTCCTTGAACATGACGTCCTCCCGGAAAACAACATTACGACTTATGCTGCTTTTCTTATCCTCTAGCAACCACATTCTGAAACCCTTAACGCCTTCTGGGTATCCTATGAATATCCCTTTCTTCGCCCTAGGATTCAGATTCCATCATCTGAATGCACATACACAACACATCCAAATCTTCTTAGACCTGACAAAACTGGAACCGCGGAAGTCCATCTTTCTTCTGGAATCTCAAACTCGATAGCAGATGATGGTGTCCTGTTTATCAAGTACACAGCAGTAGAGGCTGCTTCGGCCCAAAACCTTTGTCCAAGACCGCTTTCACTAAGCATACTCCTGACTTTATTCATGATTGTTCTATTAAGTCTTTCTGCTACTCCATTCTGCTGAGGCGTGTAAGTACATGTTCTGTGTCTCACTACTCCTTCTTTCTTGCAAAACTCATCAAACCTGAAGTTGCAGAACTCCAACCCATTGTCAGTTCGAAGGTTCTTGACCTTTCTTTCACTCTGAGTCTCCGCCATCTTTTTCCAGTTGATGAAGGCCTCAAATGCTTCATCTTGCGACTTTAAGAAGTATACCCATACCTTCCTGGACCAATCATCAGTAAATGAAACAAAATACTGACTTCGACCTAAACTGAATGGCACATTGGGCAATCCCCAGAGATCAGAATGGATGTAGTCTAACTTGTGTTTGGTATTATGATGTGCAGATCCGAAATTGACTCTTTGTGTCTTTCTCATAACGCAATCTTCACAGAATTTAACTTCTGAAACCTTATCTACACCAAAACATCCTTTCTTTCCTAGAATATCCATAGTCTTCTGACCAACATGCCCCAATCTACTATGCCACAATTGAGTTTGATCCTTCTGCTCAGAACCTCTGACCGTTGTCACACTTAGAGCCTCTGACTTCCTTGCTTCCGCTTGCAGTACATACAGTGTATCTCTTCTTGCTCCTTTCATTATCACCGTACATCCTTTTATTACCTTAAGAACTCCATTGCCACCTCTGAACTCACATCCTTTATCCTCAAGAGTTCCTAGAGAGATCAAATTCCTTGACAGCTCTGGCATATATCTCACATCATGTAACACAAACGTAGTTCTATCTGCATTTATGAACCGTATACTTCCTATGCCTGAGACATCCAAGTAAGAATTATTAGCCATCCTTACTTTCCCTGATCTTACTTCTCTAAAATCCATGAAGAATTCCCTTCTCGGTGTCATATGAAAACTACAAGCCGTATCCAAGATCCACTCATCTTGGTTAATCCTTCCATCACTCAAATTAGCTTCTGAAGCGATCAATGCCATCAAATCCTGCGCGTCATCTCTAGCTAATGCAGACTCGCCCTATACTTGAGACTGAACCTTGCCCTTGTTCTTCTCAAGCCATTTGTAACATTGCTTTTTATAATGCCCTTCTTTACCGCATATCCAACAGATCTTCTTACCATCCCTTGATTTTGATCTAGACTTGTTTCTACCTTTTCCTGATTGATTGCTTCTCGTCTCAGTCCTTCCTCTAACAAACAAACCTTCTGAAATAGGCCTCGAGCCTGAGACATCTTTGAGATCAAGCTCCTTTGATCTCGCAGCACTCGCAACCTCTTCAAACCGTATCTTGTCCCTGCTATACTTGAGTGTTTCTTTCAGCATCTCATACTTAGCTGGAAGAGAACTCAAAAGAAGAATCGCTTGGACCTCATCAGGAACTTCTATCTCCAAGTTACTCAGATCTGCGATCATCTTCAAGAATTCATCAATGTTCTCATCGATAGATCTTGATTCTTGCATCTTGTATGTGTATACCTTCACTTGCAGATACACACGATTAGGCAAAGTTCTCACCATGAACAGATGCTCCAACTTAGACCATGCCTCCCATGCGGTGTTACACTTGTCGATCTTTCTCAGAACCTTATCCCCCACATTCAAGAAGATGATATCCATAGCCTTCTCGCTCTGCTCAATCCTCTTAGCCTCATCCTCGACTCGTTTCTTCTTGGCGGCTGGATCTGACTCTTCATCTCTGGTAAGCGGTGGAAACGGATCCTGTTCCACCAGCGCATCCTTTAAACCCAAGATCCTTAGATGTGCGAACATCCTCATCTTCCAGAGTGAGAAATCTCCAGATCCATCAAATCAATCCACCTTCAGCTTTGTATTCGACATCTCCGAATCAACCCCATCCAATTCAAACAGCCTAAGCTCTGATACCACTTTGTACGATCTATTTCTTAGATCTGATCGAATCAACTCACAATTCTCACAATTACTCTCGTTTGTGCGAATGCGAAACAGAAAAGAAAACGTAACGAAAGAAAGAGACACGAGACTTTAACCAGTTCAGCTCCAAGATAGAGCCTACGTCTGGCCGGAGATATTACTCCGGAATTCACTAATCGCGGTGGTTCTTTAACCGGAGCTTGTTGAGCTACCGATTCTGTTACGATTACAACTCAGAGAAAAACAAAAGACCACAAGAGAGAGAAGAGATCGAGACTCCTTATAAAGCTCCTTTATTTCTCTCTTCCTTCGCATGTGGCAATGACCTCACACGTGCCCGGGTAAATGACTTAGAAGCCAAACCCTCTGAATCTCTCAGAGTGTCCTCCACACTTTAGCTAATAGCATTATGGACACTTAGTCTTCACTAACCTACTTGTTTGCAATATTGATTGGATTGGTTTATGAATATAACCAGTCTAAAGTGTGATATTTGTTTGATCTTTGTTACTTTTGTTATATACTTATATGGTAACCAATGACAACATATTATTTGTTTTTTAAGTATTAAAGATGGTTATCTGGTTTATAATTTACCATTAATGATGATATTAATTTTTGATTCTGAATAACTCAAACTTAAATACAAATTTTTATTTGATTCGGCAAGCATTTTGTGTCTCGAGTTTTCAAATTACCTGCCTTGTGTTATTTATGAAAATCTTTAGGATAACACAGATATATACATTTTTAAACAATATATTCCAGACATTGATCCGTATTTCTTGTCTCGATTTTTATTATAGAGAGATCAAGATGTAAAAGAAAATGTTTGTAAGTAAAAAAATTCCATTTTTATATGTAAAAGGTCGATGACTCGATCTTGTTAGTATATAAGAAATGTAACAGTCACAATTGAAATATCGAATAAAACACATTATACTCACAAATCAACATAGGTGTTCAAAGATGGCATGATGCAAATAAAATCTAGAATGTTTTGAGTAGAATAATGGTTTTGTTTGTTGAAGTGATGAAGTGATACAATTAAAATGATATAGACTATGTATTATAAATTGGATTTTAGTTCTACATACTAAAAATTATATCAAAAATATTTGCATTATAACAAAATTATAAATTAATTATTATTAAAATAATTAAACAATAACAAAACATAATTAGTACCAAAATCCACAAATTTTTTTGGAAACCCAATATTATGTAAATATAACTTTTCTATATGTTGTAATTTCAAAAAATATATTTATCTCATGTCATATTAATTTGAAATGATTTAAAATTTGGTGGTAGTAGCAAATATTAAAATGAGAAAACCCGGTTTTGAAACTCACACTTTCTAGCTTCCAATAATGAAGATTTATAATTATTAAATAAATATTTCCATATAAAATAAGTTATTTTCATAATATATGTTTTATTCGCAACAAAAAAGAAGAAGTTTATCCAGTAAATCCTTGACATAGGTAGTAATCAAAATTTTCTAGTGAAGATAGGATATTTCCAAAAAAGTTTTAACTTAGTTTATCTAGTAATTCAATTTTTAGAATTCATATATGAGGTAAAAACAATTTTTTTTTTTAATATAAATGAAATGAAATGAATAATTTGTTCTAGCTTATTAATGTAAGGAAAAAAGATACTCAGGTACACGAAGTATCGTTCAATACATGGCCACACATCCCAACTTTAAAAATGTATTGCCAACTACACGAAGTATATGTATTGCATGGTCACATATACCAACTATATGATGACATGTGCTCAACATCACAATCATCTTATTCCGGTACACCGTTCATCAGAATCCGGAGTTGACCAGTATTGACCGGCATTGACCTATGTTGACCAATAAAAATATGCAATATTTTTTGTTTTTAATATTAGAAACCAAAAAAATTAGTTGAATTAATTAGGAATCATTTATAGTGTTTTATAATGTAAAACATATATGGGTCCAAAATAAATATATATTGTATATAATTCCATTAAGTTAGTCTTATGATAGTTATTTTTCATATTTTAAAACTTAATTAAAATTGAAATAATAAAATATTAAAACTTAAATTCAAACCAGATAACCTTGTTATAATAAATCAAATAAGAAAACTATTTATTTTCACTTTATTAATTTAAAAACATCACTTACTTAATTTATCTAAATATAAAATTAAAATTATTTAATATTCTCAACCACAAAAAATATTTCCTACAACAAAAATACTTAGAACCAAACTCACTACATATCCAAATCATTAGAATTATTGGAAAATATTATATACTCATGGTAAAGTAAAAAATTTAATATCTGAAAAAAATTATTAATGATTTTTCATTTCACTTTTATTAATTTTTGCAATATAAAGATATATTATATATCTGTTAATTCATCCAGTCTTATAATAGTTAATTTTTTTTCTATTGCAATTAAAAACATCAAATTATTATTTGATTTATTTAAATACAATGTTTTTATTTAATAAAAGAAATATATTTGATTGTAAACAACAAAAACACACAATATTTATTTTTAATATATAGAAAATCCAAAAAATTGAGTTTGCAAAACAATATATTTGACTGTATTAATATTAATATATACATATATAATTAATATATATATATATATATTCAAAATAATTATTAATAATTTTTATTTAACTATTAGTTTAGCTTCAAAATTGAAATTACTAATTATAAGAATGAATACATTAAAGATGTAAACAATTTTTTTTTTGGTTTCTAATATTAAAAACAAAAAAAAAAAATTGCATTTTTTATTGGTCAACATCGGTCAACGCCGGTCAATACTGGTCAATACCGGATTCTGATGAGCGGTGTACCGGAATAAGATGGTTGTAATGTTGAGCACATGTCATCATATAGTTGGTATATGTGACCATGCGATACATATACTTCGTGTAGTTGGCTATATATTTTTAAAGTTGGGATGTGTGGTCATGTATTGAACAATACTTCGTGTAGCTGACTATTTTTTTTCCTTAATGTAAAAAAAAAAAAAAGCTGAGAGCTCACCACCACAAGAAAACTCTTCTTTTTTTTCGTCTGGCAATATTTTTCTCCTGTGAGTTTATCTCGATCTAGAGTTTACTGCTCTTCAAATTCGTAAATAAATGGAAGAAAATCATAGATCCATGCTTTGATGTGCTGAAATTTTGTGTATTCTTTGTTGATAGGTTTCAAACAAGACCATAATCCTTCGTTGATCTCTGTTCGCGAGCATCTCCATGGGTTAGGTTTATTGTATTTTCTTCTTTTGTGCTTTGGAGGTGATTATTTCATCTCATAATTGGATGAATCTTTTGTGCTTCTTTTGTTGTAGGAATGGCTCAATTCAAAAGTGTTCGGTTTGCTTTGATGGAAGAAGAATTGATGGAAGATTTTCTCATACCAAGACTGAGGGGTGAAATAAACAGGCCAAGATTGTCTCATCAGAGATTTAAACATCTACGGGACTTCCCCTGTGGGCTTTATTACCCTACTAACATCTTCTTCTGAATTCTCAGCTTGTTCAAGGAAACTTCCAGCCTCAAAACAACCCTCAAGCAGATCTTTTGAACCTTTAGCCTGTTTTTTCTTTATTCATTTTTTTTTGTTTTTCTAATGGTTATCAATACGAACCTAAGAAGATATTTATATCGTAAATAAAACCTAAAAATAAATAAATTAATCTTATATAATATGACATATATAAAATTCATTATGTATACATTAAATGTAGTATTAGTATCATCATGACAATTTAATTTATCTAACAGATAATATGTTGTAAATATTTTATTATTTTGTTCTTTTTCTACATATTTTTTTTTTCATTTTTCAAAAACTGTTTATTCTATTTTAAGTAGGAGGAGATAATTTAGTAATATTTTCTTTATTATTATTATTATATAGATTATAATATTAGGAAATTCAAATAAACGTTTATTCTATTTTTATAATAATACTAATAAGAGAAAATTGTATACATACCTACTTTTCTCAAACTCCCTTGCATCCACACCCACTTGTCGAATATGGTGTACTTTTCGGGGTGTGTTTGTTAGTTTTGCATAAAACCAAGACATATTTGCCCCTATCACTCAATTTGATGGCTTATAATTAATCTAGCAATTTGTTTTTTTTTAATTGTTATTTTGTCTATCTGTCTTCTCTCTCTCACGAAACAAGAGCGTGTTTTTTTTGTTTTTGTCTATCTCTTTTTTATTCTTTTCTTTATTGAAACAGTAAAACTAGTTATTATCAAAAAATTATCAGTTTATTTATATACAATCTATATAATTATATTTTTTCTACAATTTAAGATGTATATTGCTATATTTTTTTGAATTAGTATATTATATACTATCCATTTTTAGTTGAACATTTGTTCACTAATAAGTGGATGACCAATTATAGTAAATTTTGTTTAATGTAACTGGTCATCTACTTATTGGTAACAAATGTTTAACTTTTTAGTTGAACTGTTATATTTTTAGTTGAACTTTTTTTGATGAAATAAGTTTTGTCCATTACAAAATGTAGAAATACTTGAACAATACCACTCAATGAATTTTACTATTGTTTGCATCAAAATAATTTTGTTTTTATTTTTTTTTTATGAACATACAAGCATATCCACCAAACTATGACCACATGGATATATATGATAAAGGTGTTCAAGTTAAAAGGAAATTATTGGGCTATGGACTCGGGGCTGCAACACCTTGATCATATATATCCATGTGGTCATGGTTTGGTGGATATGTTTGAATGTTCATAAAAAATAAAACAAAAATGTTTTGATGCAAACAAGAGTAAAATTCATTAAGTGGTTTTGTTAAAGTATTTCTACATTTTGTAATGGACAAAACTTATTTCATCAAAAAAAATTTCAACGAAAAATGTGACAATTCAACTTAAAAATTGAACATTTGTTCAATAATAATTGGATGACCAGTTACATTGAACATAAATTACTGTAACTGGTCATCCACTTATTAGTGAACAAATGTTCAACTAAAAATGGACAGTGTATAATATACTAATTTAAAAAAGTATAGCAATATACATCTTAAAATGTAGAAAAAATATAATTACAATATATTGTATAAAAATGAACATATAATGTTTTGATAATAACTAATTAAAGTGTTACAACAAAGAAAATAATAAAAATGAGAGATAGAAACCAAAGAATAAAGTAGATGAAAACAAGAAAAAAATAATGAAAAAGGAAAAGAGAAGAGAGAGAGAGTTGAGATGTATTTGGTTTGGTGAAGGAGTAATATGTAATTTTGAAGGGGAAAAGTATAGTAGTAGTAGAAAGTGGGTGTGTTATTAGAGTTTGAGAAAGTAGGTGTAGATGCAAATTTCTCTACTAATAAAGTATAGTAGTTGTAGAAAGTGGGTGTGTTATTTAAATAGTTTGCAATTCTTTTTCAGTCGGAATTTTCCGATAGAAGAGCTCCTCAATTGGACAATGTATAATATACTAATTTAAAAAAGTATAGCAATATGCATCTTCAAATGTAGAAAAAATATAATTACAATATATTGTATAAAATGAACAGATAATGTTTGGATAATAACTAATTAAAGGAGAGATAGAAACCAAAGAATAAAGTAGAAGAAAACAAGAAAAAAATAGAGAGATTAGCACTTACACCTACTTCTCATCCATCTTTTTACACTTAAACCTACTTTCTACTCTTGCTATACTTTTTCAAGTTTTTACTTTAGGTGTCTTTCTTTAATGATAAAATTGCCCTGGAACTATGGTTGGTCACATGTTCTATTAAGTAACTATGTTATTTTTGAAAATATGTTATCACCATTAGATGGTAACCAGAATTAAAATATGACGGCTCATGGTAGAAGTGGAAAAATAATCCAACATTTTGTTTACTTTTCTTCTTATTTGATGGTTGCCCCTTTTTTTCTCTCTCTCCTTTCTCTCTTTCTTTTATCTTTATTATCATTTATTTAGTTATTATCAATAAATTTTGTATATTTTTTTACACAAAAGATTATGATTATATTTTTTCTACATTTTAAGATGCACTTTGCTATATTTTAGGTGAATAAGTTGTATGCTATCCAATTTTAGCTGAACATTTGTTTGACAATAAATGGATAGTAAACTGTGGATACTTACTTATGTTTTAACATTTTAAAAACATATAAAAACTTAATTAATGAAAAAGTTTGTGGTTTGTTAAATTAGTCATGTATAACTATTTTTTTAATATAAATTACTATATTATATTATAAGACTTTAAAAATATCTTGTACATGAACTCAACATAAATACAAAGTTTGTAAGAAGACATTGTAGGTTGCAGAACTCCTCTCAACTATTGGAGATGGCTGTCACAAGTTTTGCTTCAAAATTATTTGTGGATACTTATTTTTGGATAGTTAATTAGTCTATTAAATTCATAATTTGAGTATGTAACGTGATTGGTTGGATGTGGTTTTGTATACTCACTTTTGTGGATGTCTTCCGCATGTGAAGTAACATGAATGACTTATGGTTTAGATTTTAGGGTTTGAAGTTTAGGTATCAGGGCTTATGTGAATGATATGTCTATATATTTTGGGTTAATGATTTAGGATTTAAGATTCAGGGTGTAGAGTTAAGGGTTTTAGGTTTAAGGTGTAGGATTTTGATTTTGGGTTCAAGGTTCAGGTTCTAGAGTTTAGAATTTAGGATTTAGAATTTAGGGTTTCTGGTTTAGGTTTTGGACTTAGGATGATATGTCTATGTGAATTCATTGTCTATGTTTTGGGTTTATGTTGTAGGGGCTAGGGTTAAGGGGGTATGGTTTAGGATTTTGGGTTTAGAGTTTTGGATAGGATTCGGGGTTTAGGTTTTAGTGTTCAGGATTTTTTAATTTTATAATTTCGGTTTTAGGGCTTATGTGGATTTTGTGTCAATATTTTGAATTTAGGGTTATGATTTAGGACTTAGATTTATGGTTTAGGCTACAACGACAAAATTAAATCCATATATTCATGGTTATGTGGATACCAAGAGAATTCATGTATACTAAAACACATGACCATAAATCCTAAACTTTTTATACTAGATCTTAAACAGTTGAAACAATAAACACAAACTCGAACATTGACATTGTAAGTGAAATTTTAAGTGGCTTAGCGGTGGAGAGCCTTAGTCATGTCATGTACTCATCCTTGGGTTCGAGTCTCACTTTATTCATATTTATTCTTATTTTTCTCTTAGATAGAACAGGCAAAATAGTAATTCTAACACAACTCATCTTCTTCCCACAAACCCTAACGTCGCCGTCTGTACTCATCTTATGACTTATGTGGATTTAAGGTTTAGGATACAACGACAACATCAAACCCATATATTCATGGTTATGTGGATACCAATAAAATTTGCGGTTACTACACATGACCATAAATGTGGGTATTAGTAACACATCAAAGTTTATTATCAATTCCATAACACATGACCAGAAATATGGTACTTGCAACACATCAAAGCCATATATTTGTAGTCATGTGGATACCAACCGAATTTGCGGGTTCTAGAGATTTAGGGTTTAGGATACAACGACAACATCAAATCTATAAATTCATGGCCATGTGGATACCAATAGAATTTGTGGGTACTGGTAACAGATCAAAGTTCTTTAAAATTTATCCAAATAGATAATTATTTATGAATGCAATATTTTATTAATTCATTATGCATCTAATTTAAGCTTAAGTATGTGGACAAGCAGTCTATTTCATATTGAAACTTTAGTTAAATAAATTCATTAATTTTTAAATTAATTAATTAATTTAGTTTGGACTTAGAAATTTTTGATTTGACTATGAACACTAATTCAATTGTATTTGATTTAGATTAGATTTTTTTTTTGTGGAAAGAAAAAATATTGAAAGATGCAAAAGATATTTATTTACAAATTACTTAACTTTTTTTTTGTCAACAACTAAAGTTACTAAATTTAAAATATAGTAATGAAAATGAAAAACAAATGTTGAAGAAACAAATAATTAAAAGAGAAAGAGAAAATAGAGAGAGAAATGAGAAGGAAAAATAAAAAGTAAAAGAAAATAGAGAGAGAAATGAAAAGGAAAAAGAAAAAAGAAAAAAAAGGTTAATTTAGTTGGAGGGTGTAAGTTGTAATTTGACATAAGAAAAGTATAATGATAGTAGAAAATGAGTGTAATGGTGAATAGTTTTGGAAAAAGTAGGTGTTAGTGCAATTTTCTCAAAAAAAAATAATGAAAAAGGAAAAAAGAAGAGCGAGAGAAAGTTGAGATGTGTTTGGTTTCAGTGCCGGCTTAGATAGGAGGACAAGGTGTGCGACCGCCCCGGGTTCATAGATTAAGGAGACAAATAATGTAAAATAAAGGGGCAAAAAAAGAAATAATACAAGATAAAGGGGCACAAAAGAGTAATGTAAGATAAAAGAGACAAAAACAAAAGTGTAACATAAAAATAGTTCATTAAATATGTTTTAACGATTTATTTTTACGCGTCCAAAAAGACTCTTTATATTTCATAATTATCTCAACTGACTCTAACTACGAAAAAAAGTAAATTTTTATAATCTTGTTTATATACTAGGTTTTGAACCCACGCTATGCGTGGGTTTATTTGATATTTTTTGATAAAAATTATTTATGATTGACGACGGTAATGAAATATTATCTTATAGAAAACTTTAAATTATTTATAAGGAAAAAATTAAATTTCAGATACACAATTTTTAAAAATATAAAAATAGTTGTGTTTTAAAATCAAATCTGATAAAAAAACTCGAAGTCTAGGCGAGGCGGATCAAACTGGTGACCTCACATATACTAAACCATTTTTTTGACCACCACGAAAACAAAAAAAAATTATAATCATGAAATTATCTCATTTTTCATATTTAATCGATCGCTATCACCTATGTTTTCATGTTTTTTATTTAATTTTTTCTTATTATTCATATTTTTTGTCATTTTCATTGTCAAATTTTATGATAATTGCCATCGTTATTTTTACCATCCGGTTCTTTGTTATACTCTTCTTTTTGTTCTTCCTCGTTAACTTCTTCACATTTTTTCACTGAAAACCCTTTTTTAGACTACCACACAACTTGTTAACCCATCAAACTCCAAGACCAAAATCATTTCTTTTCTCGTAAAAATTGTGCAGTTCATGAAGACCAGCATAGTCAACACATGCATCCAATTATTGATAATTTCATCCATATACTTATTTGGTTTTAGATCCATACGTATTGAAACTTTTCAAGCCAAAATCTTTACTTCCAGAGAAAGTAATATGAACACATGTATAGTTAAAACAATATTTGTGCTTTTCGTCGATCGTTCTTCTTTAAACTCAAATAACATCAAATCAAGGTCTTGCGCGTCAATCCTTCTTTCTTAGACTTAAAAAAAAAGTTTTACTGCAAAAGTATCAAATCATATATAAAGTCATACACAAAAACATGTTTTACAGCTCATAAGAGATATAAAACACAAACGGAGATAAGTAAGATATTTTCATGATATTAAAAAAATTGATATATAATATTTAGTAATTATTAAACTTTAAAATTTTTAATAGAGATTAAATATTTAAAATATTTCAAACTTTAGATGTAGTTTAAATATTTGTAACATTTTTTTTAGAGTTAAATATTAATGACACTTTAATTATTTATAGAGTTTAAATAGTTATAATATCTTAACATTTTTATGGAGTTATTTATAATATTTCTAAACATTCTATAATAAATATTTAAACCTTTAAAATTTTTGATTTGCTAAAATAAATCAAATAATTTTTTTTTTTTAATTTGGAAATCTGATAAATAAGCATAAATCAAGCAAACCTGGTAAATTTATAGTTAGAAACATATTAGTTTTATTTATAATGATTCTCAGCCATTGTCTAAAATTTTCTAGCCGATGTGGGACGTTGTACATATTTCTTTTATTTCTATAGATTTTACTCTTTTTTTTCTAAAAATCATAATAATATAGATTACTACTATATTTCCAAAAATGTTATTAGTGAAATATCTAATTCTTATTGGTTTTTTTAAATCCTATATGAACACCTTTAGGAGTTTATAGCTTCAACTTTTTATTAGTATAGATATAATATCTTAAAATTTCTATTGAGGTTAAGTAATTGTAATATTTTAAAACATTCTATGAAGTTTAAATATTTTTAATATTTGAACCTTTAAAAAGTTTCAATATTTATATCTTATTTTAAACTTTTAAAATTTATAAATTATAATTTTTTAAAAACCTTTTAAATGTTAAGAAATTTTTAAAATTTAAAAATTATAATATTTTGAAACCTTTTAAAAGCTAAGACTTTTAGAAGTTTCAATATTTATAATATTTTAAAATTTTAATAGTTTAAAATATTATAAATATTGAAAATTTTATAATATTTAAACTTTTAAAAATTTTGTATATTATATTTTTTTTTTAATTTTTAAAGTTTTAGTTAATATTATAAATATTGAAACTTTTATAATATTTAAACTTTTAAAAATTTTAGATATTATAATTTTTTTTTTGAAACTTTTAAAAGTTTTAGTTTGATGAAATAAAACCTGGATCAAACCGAATAAAACTTTTAAACTTGGACACCTGATAAATCAAGTTTTCCTGCTCATTCATTGTTGGAAGCATATTAATCTTATTTATACTGGTTCTGAACCATAGTCTAAAAATTTTCTAGCCGATGTGGGACATTGTGCATATTGTGCATAGTTCTTTTATTCCTATAAATTTAAAATTTTCCTTTTACCAAAGTTTTGGAAATTTAAAAAATGTTAATGAATGACATGTCAAATCATGATAAGTTGTTTAAAATAATTCTTAATATAGAAAATTCTGTAAATTTAAAATAATGTTAAAGAATGAGATGGCTAATCCCTATTGAATGTTTAAAATCATATGTGCACAGCTTTAGAAACTTATAACTTCTACTTTTTTTTTTTAGTATAATTATCAAAACAAAATCCACATATTTTTTAACATGTAAAAGAGGTTAAAAAAAAAAAATTTTGGTCTTTATTCAAAAAAAAAAAAAAAAAAAAATTGTCCAGGGGCCCTAAAAACCTTGAGCCGGCACTGTTTGGTTTGGTGAGGGATGATTTTCTCTCAATCTATCTTCTCCAACTCGATTTTGTGTTAAAGAAAACGAACCTCCTTTGCAATTCTCCCTGGTTCTGCGGCAGCCGAAGTCAGTTAAGATCCGATCCCTCTTGATCTAAAAGGCTCACTAGATTGCTCTGCCAAAGTTTCTGATGAAGACCCACCAAAAGAAACTCTTTTACCCAGTTGAATCCCTGGGTAAGGTTGATTCGATCCCTGTAGATCTAGAGATTGAGATCATGACTAGATTGCCTGGAAAGTCTCTGATCAAGTTCCAATGCGTGTCAAAGGCATGGTCTTCCATCATCCGAAGCCAGAGATTCATCGATTCCTTCTTCGCTATGTCCTCCACTGCGCCATCGCGGTTTATCATCGTTTTCAGTAATGCTGTATTCGCCAAAGCTGATGCCAAGCGTTTGTTTATCTTCTCATCTTCCTACGAGGGAGAGGAAACTTCGTCTTCTTTGGTTGCCAACTTCGACATGTCACTACCTTCACTGACCCTGCCTTACGTCCCCTCCAAGTGTGCTTCCATCCGTGGCTTTATCTCTTGTCGTGGTAGTGGTCAGTTTGTTGTATGTAACCCTAGCACGGGGCAAGTCGTTATCTTGCCCTGTAACGTATCGTTCACATCCTTTGGGTACGATCCTGTTGATAATCAGTTCAAAGCATTGACCCTCATCTCTCCTCCTTACCAGGATCATGCTTTTGTTGTGCACGAGGTTTTAACACGAGTAGGAGGAGGAGGCGAATCTTCATGGCGACGCAATAAAGTTATATCTCCCCCTTATTTCCCTGTCACCCATGGACTATGCATCAATGGTTTTGTTTATATTGGTGCTTGGGCCCCGACACAGAGAATGGATCCGGTTATTGTGTGTTTTGATGTTAGATATGAGACTCTAAGTTTCATCCCAGCACCTAGGGATGTTGTGCTTTGGGAGAGTGACTCTATATTCATAGAGTATAGTGGCAAGTTAGCTTCTATTGTAAGAGTGCTTTTCAGCTTTACTAGTTTTGATTTGTGGATATTAGAGGATGTCGAGAAACACCATTGGTCTAAGCAAACTTTTGAGCTTCCCTTCCCTTTGACGAACCTGACTTCCCCTGGCACCAACAAGGCTGGTGAAATCATTTTTTCCCCAGTCTCTCTGCCACAAGATGTTCAACCCTTTTACATTTTCTACTACAATCTTCAAAGACAAGACATCAGAAGAGTTAGGCTGCAAGGAATCGCAGATACTGAAGAGTTTCGGCGCAGATATGGACTCGTCGACACATGTTGCGTCTCTATCTCACCCGAACACGTTGAGAGTATTGCCTCCTTTTAATGTGTTTTTATGTATTTCTTTTTATTGTAAGAGCTTGACAAACTCTGAAGCTTTTTCTTCTTCTTATCATAATTTAAAGCATTGGTTTTTTACACTAAGCAGTCTAGTTTTGGCTCCCCAAAGTGACTACTGTTCAATGATATATATCTCTGGCAGAAATTGATCCTTGATCACTTTCTAGGTGACTCAGGCCTACATTGCTTCCTTCTAATGTTAAGTTACACGCTGTTCAAAGCATTACCTGCTACCGTCATGCCAGCTCTTCGTCATTGGCTACAAATTCCTAATCTTGAAGGAAGAGGTTTGTCCGAAGATCTCTGTTTCTCCATTGCTTGGTTCTGTTTTCTTGTTGATGTCTTTTAACTTGTGTTTCTGCATCTTTTCAACACCTGAGTTCAAAGCTGTCATTAATGAAGAACTTGCCTTACTACTATTAATTCTATCTCTCTGGTTGAGTCAATGATGTTTGTCAAACCATTATGCTGGAACCATGTCTCCCACTCGAATGGTGGTGTGGTATAAAATTTCTACTTTAAATCTAAAGATAACAATTTTTCAATGGTTTTTCACTTTCTGATGTGATTTGACAAAAGGTGGATCTTGATTTTGGAAACTGCGAGAGGTTTGTAGTTATCAGATTCACCCGAGATAACAAAACACTATTACCAGGAAAATTTTTATGGTAAGATTTAGATCTCTACCTATCAGTAGAGATTGATGAGTTAGGAGGTTTACCAAATCTCATAAACTCAGTTTTTGGATATGTACGTATGATGTGTTAGGCTGCATCTTTCAGTGGGGGTTAAGTTCAGTCCCAGGGAGTTTTTTTCTGGTCCACACCGGATAATTTTAGCTTGAAATTTGTTTCATCTAGGAATTATAGTATCTCGTTGTGTTAATCTTTTTGGTTTGATATTAAAGGCACAACCTTTTTCTTCATTAAGGCATTTGAAAAGTATGTGAAAGAAAAAAACTACCTCAATTTTGCCAGTGTTTCAGGTATGTTCTTACGACATAGAGAAAAGGGTTTGGTCTTTTTGGAGTCTGAGTTTCGTCCGTTGGTATGATTCCCGGGTTCTCAAGTCCAATCAATTTTCTTGAACTATCATTACCAAGGAACTGGTGAATCTACAAAGATTGCATTCAGGACCCTTTTAGTCGATATTTTTAATCTTACAGAGATCTGCTCAATCTCAAGACTCTGTAAGTTTCATGTTATGTGTTTATATCGCTTCAACACTTGCTAAACACCATCCAATCTCTTATGATGCTTACCCTTCTTTCCTTTGATAGGCTGACTGGAGAAATACCAGTATATGCAACCGCCCCGAAATATACTCAGGTCCTATAGTGTTAGATGATCAAAACGATTTAAGGTATGGAATGAATATGTACTAAAGCTGTTGAACTCGTCGCCTGGTTTCAAATTCCAAATATTTGGCTGGAAACATGTTGTCTCGACAGGCTGAAACAGGAGCTTTCCTTACTGCGAGCACAAATATGTTTGGCCAATCTTATTCTATAACTGTCTTATATGTCAAAACATTATTCGATGTTACACTTATCTCTTCTTTGTTTCTTGGTTCCAATATCCTTACTGCTAGCATGTGTGGCCATATTTGTCAAAACATTATTAATTATTACACTAACCTCTCTTTTCTTTCTTGGTTCAAATATTCTTTTGTGCAGTGATCTTTGGCTATAAATAAATTCACATGGCCATATAAAAAGTTATTTTTAAACGGACCTTTTTAAACTACTGCCTTTTTTCTACGTATAAGGATATAATAAACACATATGATGATATGATTAATATAGGTTAAGACACTTATTTACAGTATTACCGATGAGGATGGTCTGAGAGACTCGCAAGAAACAGTCTGTAAGAGCATTTTGTAAATCTTATTAATCATTGGCCAATTTGTTTCTGTTACTAATTGTACTATATACCTCTCTGGTTAAATCGTTGTGGAGGAAGGATGCGTTAAACCGGTTTGGTTTAGGGGATGGTTTTAGTGATTAACCGAGATTTTTGATTGTATAGAATAATAGAACTGTGAAATTGATCCGGTTTGGTCAGAGAGTCAAAACCAAAATGGTTATTCTCACAATTCTTGGTGATGATGGGCTAAGTACTTGGCACTCTTCAGTCTTCACTCACTTGTTAGATTTAAGCATTAAATTGTTGTCCTCTTAGCGTTTAGCACCTATTTAATTATAAATAATTAAAGATATGATTTTTCTAATTTATGTGAAATTTTAGAATAATTAAATTTTTAAAAAACTTTACGAGTAATTTTTTACCATAATTTTGAATTAGATCATAAAAGTTCCAAAAAAATCTAAGGTGTAGTTTATTATTGCTTCGATTATTTTGAGAAATTACTAAAAGATGTCACTTGTAATTTAATATGATAAACTTTTAATAAATTACTTCAAAATATATTAAAAAAAAATTACCAAAAATATCAAATGTGTAGTCTAAATATTTGAAAGCATCATAAAATTATGTATATCTTTTTCTAGTGAAGAAAATTAGACAACACAATGAGGATAACCAAAAAGAGCGCAAACCTGATCTAGTATTAGAATTTTAATCCAAATTAATATGAAAACCAGTTAGAGACAATATGTGTATGGAAAAATAAAGAATGATGCATCTTTTCAAACTACGATTATTGTACACATTTTCTACAATCAGTCACAAGATTTGATGAACACTACTTTCATAATAGAAGCAAGCACTATACACAAATTTTCAATCTATATATATATATATATATATATATATATATATATTTTTTGTTTTTTCGTATTAATAAAAATAATTTTATACAGTTGATAACACATTTATAATTATATAGATTGAATTATCTCACCACCACACAATTATGTATGCGCAACTCTAACACACTTATATATATATTTCCAAACTATAAATCAATAAATTTATATATTTTTCAATCATTAATTCTTGAATTTGTATGTTTGCTCATATCACAATGTATCCCCTACTCATGTATATTTCTCACACCATAAGATTTGTAAATTTGCTATCAAAACAAAAATCATCACATACAAAAGATCAATCCAAGCAAAATCACACAATCAAAATTAAGACTTACATATTCTTTCAATCCAGATGAAACTTAATAATCCTTAATTGTTTGATTGAAAGGAAAACATAAAATGCTGAAAATCCAGTATTCAAATTCCTAAATTTTTGGATTTATTTCTAATGAATATAGTTAATTAGAATTTATACATTAATGCTGAGAAAAGAAATTGATAACCGTTTCCAATATTACATAAATAAAATTGATAACTATTATAATTGTCATTGTTAAGAGAGCATAATATTTGAAATAAAAAAATAGTTTTATGGAAAATCAAAACTGGCGTCTACGGTTCGCTCCCTTAGACCAAGACATATTTGAGAAGGTCCTCATCCCTAAGCTAGCACTTGCAGACCGTAGACGCCAATTTTGATTTATAATATATGATGTTTTCAAATTTATATACAAGTTTTAGATGTTTGTAATTAATTGGTTGAACTTTTTAAAACTAGCTATTTCTTAATTTACGTGTTTTTAGTTAAAACGTCCTATATTTTGAAACGAAGGGAGTATATGTCAAGTAGAAAGATATTCCGATTTTTTTTTCTGGCACTAAATGATTATAGTAGTTTTTATTGGCTTTTAAGTTTTGTTGCTCTGGTTTTGGCAATTGGACTCAAGAATCACATCCTTTTTTGTTGTGAAAAAATTAATTCAATATCAATCATTATTTTAATTTTTGTAGGTCACAAATATATAGCAGCCAACAAGTTTGGACCATAAGTTTTGCCATTGGCAGTTAAAGATTACAAAATAAAATAAAAAATAAGTAAGCCCAAATCATCTCTTGAGAGGAGTTTTGTGTTTAAATATAAAGGTTTTTGAGAAGATCTTATATCTGTCTGCAACTCCTTCTAGGCATCTACGTCAACATTCTTCGATGTATAAATTTAGAAGCAAAGAATTATATAAAGTTGTAAAATTTAACTCCTAAAATGTGAATTTATGTATTCATTTCGTATATATTGTTGACCCATTGCCGTTATTAACTACTTCGATCACCTAACGAAGTTAAACTTGTAAATGTTGATATTGTCGGAACACAAAACCACTTTTCTCTCTTTTCAATATATATCAACAGTATCATTGGCTCTTATTTATATTTACGAAAGGTTACGTAATACATAGAATATCTTAATCGAACATTTATCTGATGCACATTCCCAAATGGATCTCGTCTTACTCAATAAATCGGCATTGTAGATGAATTTTTAAAACGCTGTTCGATTATTCAAAGCTTTTTCTCCACTCGAAAGTCACATCTTGATTATTACTACCAAAAGTTTCACTTATGGTATGTCACTGGTAATATGCAAAAGAAAAAGAAAAAGGACTTGCATCTGAAATCCCCTATCATTTGTTTAAACTGCAACTTGCAAAGAAATGAATCCCATAAGTGCAAGCAACACTTATTCCTCCACACCTACATGAACAAAGCAATAAAATCACAGTACTTCTTAATTGGTCATGAGCAAGACAAAACTGATTGGTCCAATATAATTAACCCAACCTTGTCGTCATGCTTATGCTTGCTAAGGTCAACTATTCTTTTATATTAGCATCTAAGATATTAGGGGGCTTGTGTAAAAATTCACATCACAATCCCAAGTGTGGACTTTCATGAATATTGAAAATGGCTTGATCATCTCCTCACCAACCAACTACGTTCCTACCATAGAACTCAAGTAATGTATTTCTCAATATACAAATAAATCAAACACTAGCTTTGAACGTTTGACGGTTCAACAACAAAAATTATACTACAATCTGGTTCCATAAAAGAAACACTTACCATTTTTCTTTTAATGCAAAAGCTTGCGTTGGTGTCATATCATTCTTTTTTGTGTTTTCTTTAGAATTCACGATATATATTCAGAATATATGAAGCATATAATTCAACTAAAATATACAAAAATGACGCATATAATTAAGCAAGTGTATTGCCGGCGTGCATGGAAACATGATTTTGAGGTGCGACCAATAATCCTTATATTAGTAAAAAAAAAAGAAAAAAAGTAAAAGAATTGAAGAAACTAACTAGCCTACAAATAGTTTAAGATGATCCTTGTTGCAATGTTGTACACATGTATCGGCATAGGCATGTTCTCTTCTCTCTTAGATTTAACAATTCCCCGCTAGTACATTTAAGCAAGAAAAAAAAAAAAAAAAAAAAAGAGACTTGAGAATATAAGCACAAGTATCAAAGTTAACACAACATTTGCAGCTAGAAAGCAAAACAATCCATTCACCAAAGCAAACCATGCCACGGTTCAAAATACTCTTCTTCTTCAGAACCTCGGTTTCTTGCATTTCCGCTAGAGATTATTGTTTTTTTGACAAAAATGTTGAATAAACAAGAAAATATTATGCAATATTTTTTGAGAAAGTTTAAAAGATATTATGATAAATTTTACAAGATTAGGAAACAAATCAGTAAGATTTTTAAAATTTTTCTAAACAATCTCTTAGAATCCTTCATTTCACACTTTCTATGATTTTAATTAAAGTCATTAAAATTTTCTTTAAATCTCAACCAATACTCTCCCTTATAACCATAACCGTTTAATAAACAGTTAAGGTTAAATACAGTTCCGGTTGAAGCGGTTACGGTTATGTACGGTTATGGTTATTTGATAATATTATACTGTTGATATTATTTGATGATATAATATAATTGATATTATTTAATTATAATTAATATGTTCTTTTAGTATACTCATATTTCTATATATCATATGATAAATATAAAATAAATAATTATTAGTATATTTTATTATGTTTTTAAAACAGTTAAGGTTAACAAATTATGGTTTAACTATGCGGTTAACCAACGGTTTTGATATGATAATGTTAATTAACGGTTATGGTTAATATAATTTAACCATATATTACGGTTAACGTTAAGGTTTTTGTAACCATTTTATACGGTTACGGTTTGGTTATGGTTTGGATATAGTCTGGTTACGGTTCGAAATATGGTTATGGTTTAATTTTGGTCATGCCTTTCTTCCCCTCTCGATGGCCAATGTTCCTTTTATTTTCTTTGAAGAACTACAAAGATAAGTGTATTCAAAAATAGGTGTAAAATTTACAAATCCTATGTTATTTAATCATAGATTTTAAAAAAATCTATTAAAATCCACTGTTATTAAACTGATGATTTAAAAATCTACTTTAAAATTTATTGTTATTGAATTGATGATTTAAAAAATTATTTAAAATCCACTATTACTCAAAACAGTTTGTGGATTTAATGATATTTTATTAATGATTTTTATTAATTTAATGGTGGATAGTTTGTGGATAGCATATTATCCATCTATTATATGCACAAATTTAATGATATTTTATTAATTCCAACATGTCATCTTTATAACACATCTATTATATAACCATATTATATAGTATTTTAAAAAATTTTAATTTTACATATTCGTAATATTTTAAAATTTTATGAAGTTTATATATATTAATTATAATATTTAAATAAATGTGAATTGAAGTTTTTCATGTTAAATAACAAAGCTCCCAGGTTTTGGAAAATAAAATAAGAATCAAATTGTTGTTTTTTTTTTTGTTTAGAAAGGATTCAGAGATAGAATATCTTCAATACACAATAGAATGTGTAGTTAAATATATCATAGGTTTTGTTTCTATATTGATTATGCTGTATTTTTTTAGTTGGAATAATATGTAAAATATTCAGAAAACAAAATCTGAATTAATGCTATTTTTTGAATTTTTTTAGGGATTACCTTTGTAAATAAGTTTTTAAATAAGTACAAATAAAAGAATAAAATCCAAAATGTATATAGATGACCAAGACAAAAATTGGATTTTTCATATGCTCTTGTGATCGTTGTGACAGTACTCTCGATGCTCTCTTCTTCTACATATTTCTATAACTTGTGTAACACTCTATCTTTGTGAGACGCATAGTAAAATTGCTGACAGGCTGGATGACTGGAAACTGGGAAGTCTATCTGACCTTGACAGAGACATTTTAAAAAATTAACTCTTTACTAATGTTTACAACGACAACGAGTGTATGATAATTTGATCTGAACTGATGGTTTGAAATCTGGAACGTTAGTCTTAAAAGGTATTTTAAACACTTAGCAATGTCAAATATTATACATGAAAAGAAACACTTAGCAATGTCAAATATCATACATGAAAAGAAACACTTAGCTCTATGTCAAATATTATACATGAAAAGAAAAACTTAGCAATGTCAAATATTATACATGAAAAGAAAAAGAGGATACAAAGAAACAAAGCAAGGACTGAGGGAGAAATCATGGGGAGGCGTCTGAGGGTCTTTGTTGCAAGATTGAACACAGGAAAATGACCGCGCAAGAGAAACTCTTGAAAACACCAAATCAAGCTGAGGGGAGAAACCACTGCGCATCCTTGAGTTTTAAGGTGGAGCCACTGAGGAAGCGTTTGATGGTCCTTGTTGCAATATTGTACACACATATGTCGAGGCATGGAATATAACAATGCGGGTGACCGAAACGGTCATTACGGGTGAAATAGATGGAGTTTGGCTCAATACCAAGGGTAGGGTCAGCAGGCACGGTGATACCCAAATCGAAAAACAGGGCCTCATCACCTAGAGATTCAACCTCAACAAGGGTGGAGCTCCGGTCCTTAGGATCACTCTTGAAGACGCGGAAGATCCTAGAGCTTTCACAGACAGGCTCGTAAGCCTTGGTATAGACCAACAAAACGTCTCCTGATGTTGTAACAGCAATGCTATCGCCAGATGAGATAAGCTTTTTTACTCCCGTTATTCCCAAATCACCACTAGGCCGCCTAGATGGCTTCCACATTTCAAAGCTAGGGAGCGAATACACATCCTTGAAACCATCTTGTCCAGACAAATCCAGTTGTCGAATGTAGCAACGGTGCGACAGGTAGTAAAGACGGTGACCTTTGAGCACCACATCTTGTAGGCCTCGGAACTCCCTGGGAACATGGACCCTGTTCCGTATTGGAATATCGCGGTAACGGAAATCCCCATTCCTGCAAAAGCCTAAAAACTGGCCTTCCTGAAATTGCCACACAACAACATAGTCGACTCCATTCTTCTTCTTGTCGTCTACCCACAAAAGACCTCTCAGATATTTGGTAGTGATAGGACACGAAGCAGCAGGCATATAAGGTTTAATTAAATCAACGGTGAATTCATTATCTCCTACTCGCTCAACTTTATAAAGGCCACCCTTGATTGACTCTAGAGCCGGAAGATGGATCCTCTCCTCGCTAAACACATCTACGATATAGAGATCCGATCGAGATTCATCTAACACCAGGAACCACTTACCCGAGTTTGCCAGGAATCGACACCCTGAAAAGTCACTCTTCGTCTCGTAAACCTTGTCTTCGTCAGGGTTGTACACACGACAACCGCCCTCTTCTGGAGACAGCAACAACAATGGAGGAGATCCGCTTTTTGGATCAAAAACCAAAGCCGGACGCGGGACCTTAATGCACTCGTTATACTTGGTACTCCCGCTTCGTTTTGAACTACCAACTCCGTCTGCTAGTCGATCTACTACCTCCTCCATTATCAGAACGGGGATGATCTCGTCGGACCTGCTGCTGAGATGGAAGCTTCAAAGTTACGCAAATGTTTTTATCTCTCTATGTATATACACAATTAGGGCTTTCTCGAGGGCTACCAAGCCCAATACAACATTATCATGGACCTGTAAACTATTATGGTTTTGCTTTTATTTTCCCTGACCGTTCTTTCATTATCATGGTATTTAATCTATAAAATACCAACATCAACATCGTGATGAGAGCTAAGCTTTACCAATTCCTCTTCCACCCAGACTACTCTTTTTCAGTACTCCAGTAGACGAAAACATAGACACTTAAAAGAAAATATGAGCAACGCTAAAAGTTCACATCCTTGTTCTACATTCAAATCCTAGCGATCTTTACTCTTTACACAACTTGCAATCCTTCTCTACAGGCCATTGAAGTTCTTGACCCAAACCATCGACTTGTTGAGTACTGGGACCACAAGAACCAAAGTATCATCAGACTCAAAAGATCACTTCATATCATTCAAACTGTTCCGTGAGTTGAACCAAAGGAAAGGAGTAGATTTGATGTAACTCAAGAAGCCAGCCAACAAGACAGTGCCAACTTTAAGACAGCAACAACAACGACATATCTTTAGATAGAATAAATTTATTTCTGATTATTATTTTACTTTTTAGTTTTGGGAGATTTTTTTTTTTTTTTTTGAAGTGTAAACTAGAAAGTTCGATGCTGTCGCTAATGCGGAAACTCATACAATAATAATAGAAAAATCTTATTTAAAAGCCAAGAAAATTTGCTAGTTCTCAATGTTAAAAGACTTTACATTTCACGAAATCTTGAAAAGACTAAAACTTAAGTCTATAAACTCTTGAAAATGACACAAAAAGAAATATACTTTTCCGGGTTTTCCCGCCGTTAGTTGAAATTGAATCAGAACAAAGCTAGTTGATGAGTAATGTGCAGTGAACAACGAAACAGAGGTTTGATTCTGTAGGCGTGTTGGTGATCTTGGACGTGAGATATGCGGAGGAGGTGAGGAATGAGACGGTGGTGATGAGGCTGGCATGAGGTGGCCATCGGAGAATTAAAACGGCGGGCGAAGTTGTAACAGAATGGATGAGTTAAACCGGTTTGGTTTAGAATTAGACCGGGTTTGTTTCGAAAACCAGATGATGTTTCTAAGAAGTAAGAACCTTTAAGGAAAAGAAAAAAAAATTAAATGAAATTAAAGTTGTAATTGCTTATTCTTTTCTCGTCCGGTTTGGTTAAAATATTAAAAACAAAATCATATATACTAGTGTAGTGCGTAATAGAAAATTTTTCTCATCCGTTGACCTAATAACTTCAGGTTGATCAATATTGATATTGGTCAAAACGCTCCTGTTGACATGACGTTTGACTTTGAATAAAAATTATTAGAATATGCGTTGGTGATAAGTAGGAACACAACGCAAAATAATATGCAAAGATTATACAAATCATATAAAGTTGAATCATCAGTAACAAACCATAGAATTACACAAAAGACTAAACATCAACACCCACATATACACAATGGCATTACTTTCACTTATGCTTAGATACGTCTTCGTTCTAAGTTTCTTCACACTCCTAAACTCCAAAAAAACATTATCTTCGCGACTAGTGAAATTCCCATCTAAAGTAGCTGAGATTGGAGCCGATGATTACCCATCTTCGGGTCGTAATTCACCAGTCCACGACCTCGGTTTCCCTGAATTCCCGTCTTTCCAAGAAGCAGTGGCGCCGCCGCCTCCTACACCTGATATGCCTCTCCTTCCACCGCCTCTGCCTGATATGCCTCTCCTTCCACCGCCTCTGCCTGATATGCCTCTCCTCCCACCGCCTCCGCCTGATATGCCTCTCCTTCCGCCGCCAGCATTTCCTTATCCTGAGAAGCCTAAGTTTCGGGTTCCAGTTTGGCCATCACTCCCCGATTTCCCACCTTTTCCATTCGTAGATCAGGCTGCGCCTTCCGAACCCTCCACTCCGAGATTCGACGAGTCAGATACTTGGATGCCTTCTACTCCAAGTATCCCTCAAGTGTTTCCGTAATCCAATGACACTCATGAAGCCTTATTTCTAAAAAAACATTACCATTTGAACTTCAAAGTTTTTGTAGCAAGTAGCAACTAATAATTTGGAAACTCGTATGTTTGAAGCAATTAATAAATAAACTAATTTACAAAATCGATGTTGGGAAATATTTGACCTTATATCTAATTATTTGACGTTGGCTCGAACAATAATATCAGATATCATTAAGTACCAAACTAGCCCTATACCAAACTGATATACAGTACTTTGGGAAAAGAAGGAAACAAAAAATGAGTTATAGTCACATTGCGGAAATTTAAGAAGTAGTACTTAAAAGTTATATATGGAAAAGAAGAAAAATCAAAAAGTTTATCATCATGCTCTTATACCAATTAAGATCAACCAGAAAAAAAAAAACAAAACAAAAAAAACGAAAAAAAAAACACGTTATAAAAAGCTATAGTTTCGACCTTGTTCTGGTGAGATATGGATAAGGCAATTACCATTGTTCCCAATTCTATAACGACTCCTAAAATTTTCATCATCCCCAACTCCTTTAAGCTGAACCTTTCTAGCTTTCTCTTTTTCTACATCGTAATAGAGAATGTAAAAAGGTCCAACGCCACGTGCCAAAAGTTTTGGAGAAATACTAGTTTCGCCCATCTTGTTGGTGCCATGAAAAGATATTGGAACGCTTCTTAAAGAATCCAACCCAAATCTCAGCAACCTACATGTCTTCATCAGCCATTGATGTTCATTGGCATCTTGTAATACCCATATGTTTGTACTAAGGATTGCACAATACTAAATAAATATCGATTTTTTGGGAAAGAGTGAAGTTTGTTCTTTTATTAACGATAAAGATATGAGGTCGTCAAACGAGTCAAGATCGTGCTCGTCAGTTCACAGGAGAACTGACAAGTGAGTCACGACGAGCTCAGAAGCTAACGGAAATTATACAGATAACAATAACTGTGATTAGACGCAAAGTTTTGCTCTCGGGGTATTGTACGTGAGTCTGATGGATATTCTCCAGTGAGTACTGTTGCTTTATATAGCGGACTGTAGACCGAGGGTTTTCTAGGGTTTCCATCGTGAATTCCCGAGATTGCCCTTTACGATTTTATTAATGACTTTCATCCAATTTTGTCGGACCGAAATCGCAATTATCTTGTCTTGTTGGGCCGAGTGGCATATTGGGCGCAGCCCATGTCCAATACCATAGGCCAAAAGAAACAAATTTATCACACGAAAAGTAATATAAAACTGTCGATATTATGGTAGAACAATACCGATTTTAGGATTAATATATAACTGTAATTATATGAATATATTGTGAGGACATGGCATTTTGGTTTCGATGGTGACTGCTCCAAACCAAACAATGGCTTATTGAGAGTATTGCATTTTTCAAGGATCCTCCTATAGTTTAACTTCAATCCAAGGATTCTAATGTAAGAGAGCATGGAAAACTCTTTGGTTTGTCATTACCTAACTCTCATCAGTATAGGCAGTGTTCGGTTTGGATTTATTAGCCAAAATTTCCATTACTTATATTTCTAAGCAGGATGAAGAACTCAGAGGAATTAGATTGGATAACGGTTTTGAATTACAAGTTTGTTGACCATGTTTGAAAAAAAAAAAAAAAAAAAAAGACACAAAAACAAGTAATATGTCTTTCCTAAGACAAATCTCATACCACACACTCTTATTATTGTCTAACTCAGAATTCACTCAAGTTCCGTAGGAATACTTTGTTCATGTCTGAAGAAATTCTCTGGATCAAACTTAGCTTTAATATTGACCAACCTCTCAAAATTACCTTTAAAGTACTTACTCCCCCATTCTCTTGCATCACCCCCTTTACCATTCATCCCCAAGTCAAGATCTCTATAGTTCACATACGCGGATCTTGGGCTTTTCGATACATACTGCTCCATGTAGCTATACATTTCCCTCATCCACCCCATATGCTTCGCCTCGCTCACTTTCCCATCTTGCCACAAAGTAAGCCATTGGATCTTGAACAATGTCCCGCTCCTATGTGGGAAAGGTGTCTCGTTCTCGGGTATTTTCGCCATCATTCCTCCATAAGGGTTCCAAATAGTCAACGGTGAGTCCTCTTCTAGAAGCTTTTCCCATAAACCTTCTAACCCTTCTACTGGAATTGGCTCTTCCACATAGTCTGACTTGGCTTTGAAGTAATTCTTGAACAAGGACTTCCCATCTAGTAGAGCTTCCGATGGTGCAGTGCTTGGGAAACCCGCAATGTACATTACCGATTTGATCCAGCTTGTCTCTAAACAATCTTTCTTCGTTAGTCCAAGCTGTGGGAAACTCCTCTGCATCACCTACATAACCAAAATTTTCATAAATTACAATATAGACCCGTAATGTTTACAAAATTTAAATTTTGACCCCATTAATTTTACCTGCAAAAACCGATTAGCGTCTCCAAGAAACTGGCCTTGGTACGAAGTTGCAATAGTTCTCTCTTTGCTCTTCGGAGTTTTGCTCACCGGCTGAATAATCACACGGATAAAGAGATCTTCGTCTAGCTTATCAGCTACTTGTTGCCACTTGTACAAAAGCTTAGTTCCGTCTTGCTCAAGCGTCCTCGTGACAGTGAACACCGTAACGGTCTCCGGCACAGGAACGAGTTTTATTTTCCATGCGAGAATAACGCCGAAGCTTCCTCCGCCACCGCCTCGAATCGCCCAAAAAACGTCCTCTCCCATCGCCGCGCGGTTCAAGATTTTGCCGTCGGCGTCAACGATCCTAGCGTCAAGAACGTTATCAGCTCCAAGTCCAAACTTACGCATCATTGAACCGTAGGCTCCGCCGATTATGTGGCCGCCGATGCCTAGGCTTGTGCATAAACCCGCCGGAAAACCATGGATTTTGCTCTTCTCTTGAATCCTTTTGAAACCATGAAAAATAAACCATTAAATAACCGGGTTATAACCACAGCTTAACCATCATATTCGGAATTTAATAGTAAATTTGTTCGGTTTTTAAGTTTACTTATCATCATCATATTCGGAACCAAAACCAGAATATTTTTCAGTGGGTTCACAATTTTAAACAATTTTTTTTGTTTTGAAGCTTAAACGTTTTGTCGGAAAACTTACGAGGTTTGTTTCTCCATACCTTTAATTAAATAAATAAAACAATGATACCTTTATTAAAAGAAAAGATTAAAACATATGATTCTTAGTTAGCGTATGATTAATTAATTTAATTTACCTGTAATAAACCTCTCCAATAGAAGCACCAGCGTGAACCCACGCGCTGTTACTTTCCAAATCAACACTGATCTGTCTAAGCTTCGACAAATCAACGATCACAAACGCCGTTTCCATCTCCGAGACGTAAGAGAGGCCTTCGTAGTCATGACCACCGCTTCTTAGCCGCAAGTGAAGCTTCAACTTCTTGGCGCAAACAACGGCGGCTTGAACGTGCGTTTCGTAAAGCGGCTCGAAGATGAACTCGGGCTTCGGGTTCGAAGGCATCAAGTAACGGAGGTTCTGAGCAGAAGTCTCTAACGCGGCTTTAAAGGAAGAGGCGTTTAGTTCGTGGGTGAAGAACGACGAGTCCATTGGGAACGAAGCGTCGGAGTTGTCGACGAGACACATCACGAAGTCTTGTTGGATCGTGGAGGAAGACAATGGAACGTAAGAAAGTGATAGTAGTAGTAGCGTTACGAGAAACGCAAACGCCATTTTGGTGTGTGTGTTTTAGTGGTTATGAGGTTTTGAAGTTTGTTGAGTAGTTTCATATGTATGTGTTGTGGTTTAAATAAGGGAGAGGGAATGGGTTTATACGTAAAGTTGATGTAACATTTACGTCATGCACTTTTGACTCTTTAAAATTTGTTTAGTGTTGTTAATTATTTCTTTGCCATTTTAGAATCACTATGGCTAGCTATTATTTGATTGTTTAATTTTTACTTTATAACCTTTTTGGAATTGGAATGTATTCTGTAAGACTGTAACAAATCATTCCATCATTTTTTTTTTCCTTTTTTTCATGTCTTATTGTTTATGCTGGAAGCTTGAAATACATGGTAGTAGTTATATTAGCATTCGTCATTCCTATACCGTGCGTGATCATATTTAGGCATCGTCTAACCAAAAATTCATTTGTGATTTACAGAATTTAAAAGAAAAATCAGCTGATAATGTAAAATCATGTTTCCATTATTAGTTGATTATGACCCCAAGTTTATGGAGAAATATATGTAATTAAAAGTAGGTCATAATTTGTGGGTTTAACTTTATAGGGACAAATTTCTTCATAATTTCAAAGATACTGACACCACCATCTCCAGTAGTTGTGGCTCAAAGGTCAAATATATTTTTCATCAATTTATTCTTGTACCTAAATATTATAATATATCGCATTCTCCACATTTGACCTTCAAATTAGATATTTACTTTTCTCACAGATTTAGTTCATACATCTTTATTTTTTCTTCATTTTTATTTTTATAAATGGTTCATACATCTGAGAGAGAGAGTAGTTGTCTTTAGTTTCATGATCCAATATCATGTCAAATTGTCATCCGTGCGCTCCTACATGCGGATGTAAAATGATATTACATTGAGCAATTTATACCATCTTTCCTTTTTTCATCAACTGGGATTTTCAATTTATAACTTATTTATTTGTTGGTGCACAAAAAAAAAACCTCTTTACTTGTCAACTAAACACTTTTTTGTCAAATTTAATATACATTTTTAAAATTAAGTAAAATTTATTTTTAAATCCAGCATAGTCTCAAGATAAAATCTGAATCTCCTTTTTGTCAAGTTTAATATACATTTTTAAAATTAAGTAAAATTTTATTTCTAATTCTAGCATCGTCTCAAGATAAAATCTGAATAAATTATTGGAAACTGTAAAAAAAAATACAAATATATATTAATTCGATTATCCAAATATAACTAATATATATATATATATATATTAGAAGATCTGGAAATGGAAAGGTACAACTTTCACCTAAACCTAATACAAATTAATATTTTGCATTTGAATGTTTAGTATATATAACTGGCACTTAGAGATTAAATTAACATACGAAAACAATACAAGTTGTTTTAGGTTTTTTTCATACCTCAATTAAATTCATGTGTAAAATATAAAACTATTGATGGATCTTAGCATACATTAAACTGAGTTATATATTTCCATTTTTTTCTAGAAATCTAAAACCGAAAATTTTGTATAGTTCTACAAAGGCAAATGTGATCATCTTTGAGTATTTTTTGTCTATTGTTAATAATTAAAAGATGTATACAAATTAGTGTAATTAATATTAGTGGTCTGATATATTAATTTATTATTTAGACAACCAAAAACTAAGCCTCACAGATAACTACAAACATATAGTAGACAAAAAGAAATAATTGGTAATTTTCGAAATGTAATCTCATTGTATGATGTTTTTCCAAATTTCATGTGAGAAACAGGAACCTTGAATTATCTATACAAGTGTAACCTTGAATTATCTGACCGTCACACAATTATGTATGAGCAACTCTTGTACATTGACATTTTTACAAAACTATGAATCAAAATATATCATATAACTTATATATTTTCAATCACTTTTTGTAATGCACTTTTAATAGCAATAATGATATATAACTTATATATTTTCAATAATGATATATGTGTCTGATTTTTTATTATTTGTTTCTATTAAATTTACTTTTTTCACTCTGATTTCTAATGATTAGCAAAAATAATCGATTTTTTTAAGTCGACAAGTTCTATGAATTATCAACGATGAAATGTCTATATCCAATCAAAACGTTTTAGTTTAGCTGGAATTCATCTAATTTGGTGATATGAGGTAGTTTGGCCAGATACACTTGTGCCAATATAAGTGTTAGTGTATCTATAAACAGATATTATTATATTGTTTCATGATTACTAGTAAATTTTTTAATTTATGATATGCATTAGACGAATTTATAAACACTATAAATTATACTCATTTGGGAATTGCATTATTTTTGATGTAAGGATCACTTAAACAAATAGTAATTAGATAAGTAGTGATGAATAATATTTGTGGCCGGAAAGCTTGGGTGGGGCGAAAACCAAAGTTTTTTCCTTTGTTCGTGAACGACTTCAGAGTCGGACAAATGGTTGGACGGCGCATTTGCTTTCGAAAGGGGGGAAAGAGGTAATGATTAAATCTGTGGCTACTGCGGTACCGACTTTTGTGATGTCTTGCTTTAGGATACCAAAGACTATCACATCTAAGCTCACAAGTGCAGTGGCGAATTTTTGGTGGAGCACTAATGGTCAATCGGGGGGCTTGCATTGGCTTGCTTGGGAAAAGCTATGTGTCAGCAAACAACTCGGTGGTCTTGGTTTTCGGAATGTGGATGACTTTAATTCGGCCCTTCTGGCCAAACAGCTATGGCGTCTGATTGATGCTCCGGACTCACTGTTTGCCAGGGTTTTTAAAAGTAGGTATTACAGGAATACGCATCCTTTGGATCCTATTAGGTCTTACTCCCCATCGTACGGATGGAGAAGTATATGCTCTGCTCGCTCTCTGGTTAATAAAGGACTTATTAAACGGGTTGGCTCCGGGGACACCATTTCTATATGGTCTGATCCTTGGGTGCCAGCTCAATCCCCGAGACCAGCTTTAAGTAGGGGCCCGGTAAAGGACCTCTCTCTTCAAATGAATCATTTAATTGATCATCAAACAAATACTTGGCGGCTGGACATGCTCCATGAGCATTTTGACCCACTTGATGTGGATTTAATTCAGGCTATACCATTGGGAGGAAATCAAAGGGGAGACCCTTTCGGTTGGCATTTCACGAAATCAGGGCGATATACAGTTAAATCGGGATATCACACAGCACGACTAGATGTAAATCAGCCTTTCATGGCTCGCGGCTCTGGGCCAGACATAACACCCCTTCTCGCTAGCGTTTGGCGGGTCCGTTGTCCTCCAAAAATTCAACATTTTATGTGGCAGGTTTTATCTGGTTGTATTTCGGTCTCGGCTAATCTGGAACGTCGTGGTATTGCATGTGATATAGGATGTGTTCGATGTGGAGCGGAGGAGGAGACAATAAATCATGCCATTTTTGTTTGCCCCCCAGCTCGTCAGGTATGGGCTTTAGCCCATGTGCCGGTGGCCCCAATATCCTTTCTGACAGACTCGGTGTATGCAAATGTGGATCACTTCTTAGGACAGCAGAACCCAGGGGCTCATGTTGAAGCCTTTCCTTGGCTCATGTGGTATATTTGGAAAGCCCGGAATGCACGTGTTTTTGAGGATATTGTGGAGAAACCAGAGGATATTGTTAGGGTTGCAGAAGGAGAAGCTACAGGGTGGCAGCAGGCTCAATTGGAGGATGCTGTAGATCGCCCACTCCATGCAGTTTCATCGGGTCGAGAGAATTCAAATTCACTTCCGTCCGTGTTTTCGGGCAAGCGTTGTTTTATAGATGGTTCCTGGAGAGCAGGAGACAAATTTGCAGGTGCTGGATGGTTTTGTACCTCGGTACAGGCTGTGCCGCTGCTGGGCGCTAGGAGTTTCCGTCAAAGTCTATCACCACTACATGCCGAAGCTGAAGCTTTTCTCTGGGCGATGAGGTGTATGATTGGACATGACTTCCGAGATGTGGCCTTCTATACGGACTGCTCCGATTTGGTGAAGATGGTGTCTTCTCCTTCTGATTGGCCAGCTTTCGCAACTTACCTGGAGGACATCAAGATTGATAGAGAAGAATTTTCATCTTTTTCTTTATCTTTAATTTCAAGAAATGCTAATGTTCGTGCGGATTCCTTGGCACGCCAAGCGCGTACCTCCCCGCATCATGTTTTGTTTGTAAACAACTTTCCTTCACATTGGCTCGTCTGAGCTGATCTTTTGACGACAAAAAAAAAAAAAAAAAAAAAATAATAATAATATTTGTGGCCAATTTAGCTTAATTAAAAGCAACAAAGTGACATCAACGACATTGTCTAAAGATTAATTATGCAATGACATATGTGGACCATACTTATTCAATCATTCTTATGTATAAATCATCACACTTGTATCTTTTGACATAATCACACTTACCCAAATAGTAAATTCATTTTACCTCCAAAAATCAACAATGAAAAAAACGTTATATATATATATATCGTATTACGTTCTAATTTCATTATTTTGTGATTTTTTTTGCTTTATTTTCTTTCGATAGAATGCATGTTATTAAAATGGTTTACAAAAAGAATGAAAAATCTACCGACAATTCTTCTTCTTCTCGATTGGAAAAAATGGAGTAAAATGGTTTCAAAGATAAAAGTACAAAATAAGTCAAACTAGTTTGCTTGTCCAAAAAAAAATGGTCAAACTAGTTTAATTGAAATTGATCTCAAATGATATGCTGACAGTTTTTCTTGACCGGTGCATATATATTATACTGTATAATATATATATATATATATATATATAATATTAATTTTTACACATCTGCCACATAAAAAAAAGGCTCCTTATATGAGAAATTTGCTCACTCGACTCTTGAGTTTTACTCCCTCTGATTTTGTTTACATGTCGTTTAAGGTTTATTTTTTTTGTTTAAAATTACTTGTCATTCTCACTTTTCAAGGTAACTTTTACAACAAAATTTCAAAAATAACCTCATTTAAACTAGTACAATTAAAAAACTTGAGGAGTCACGTAGCCTGACTACATTGAATATATGAGGTTAAATTTGTCAACTTATAATGTTTCTTAATCTACTCAAAAATCTCTAAAACGACAATTAAACTAAACCGGAGAGAATATAAAATAATCTTCACCACTTGTTTAGGATTGAAACCTACCACTTCTTGCTTTAGATCCACAAAGCGTTTCATCCTTATAACAACCCAAATTTAGGATTGATGGTTTGGTGTCAAGAACGTATAATCCCACACTGCTTACGTAATCGACCCGTAAGTAGATGTTTGTCTTGTTTTGGGTGTGTATTATATAATTTTAAGCAGTGAAAATTAATTTTATTTGTTGTTCAACGAGAAGTGTAATTGGCATTGAGAAATTGCGCCGGTTAATGCGCAAATGGAGAAAGCATTCAAAGCTCAAAAACAAATAAGCGACGTCCGTTTTATACCATCCAACTGATACACTTCCAACTTATAGTGGGTGGTCTTATGTGTTGATGTATATATTTATAAATGTATATATAGAGAGAGATAGACATTTCATGGTCTATTGGACTTATCTCTGGTTTGGTCATATTTTTGTTTGCTCAAAATTCATCTCCCAACTTTTGTTATTCGGTGCAATAACTTTATATGGAACTTTTTTGTTTGTACGAAGTTGCCTAAAAGAAAACACTGAAAAGCGTACATAGTCCATCTACACTATACAGTTATCTTTTTCGTAGAGATACCTTCAAAACATTTCGTTCTAGATTACACTTTTTGTATGTTATAAAAAGTAGTTACTAGTTTTGTAAGTATTGAATTATTAACTATATTACCAATGCAATTGATGATATAATCAGTAAATCAGACACCGAACAACCATCCGTAAAACTCAAAAGGCTATTATTTTATATAGTCTATTAATTCCACCAACCGGCACATGATCCGCATGCAAATCTTGAAATCTGCTTTGATAACGCAATAAACTCTTACAAAATTCTATGTTTTTTAATGTGTGCCCGTATTAAATATTATTTACAAGAGTCGAGACATACTAAACATGTCATGATCCACTATTACTCACATTCTCGTAGATAATGCTTGCCACAAGATAGATGCATTAGCACTTCTTTGGTAATTGGTAGTTGGATCGGGTCAACTCCGATTTAATCTGTCGATGTAAGTGCCAGGTGAATAACACTGAACTGAATTATGCCCCAACTAAGGAAATTATTCGATGTCGACCAATAGAACAAACATGAGCTATACATAGATTTAATAATAATTTTTACATGGATCTCTATAAATTTTGGATCATTGGACGCTAGTCATTTACTCCAAGTTATTATCGATATCAAACATTTCCAATGGGGTTTTAACTGAAATAAAATAAGATATAAACCAATTAACTAACAAAGTTTTAGTTTAGCCATAAAGCTGCAAAATCCTAGACTACACACTCGCACGCCCAAGCAGCAAGCACCCACACATGACACAAGTAGTCACATATATCTATATTTTATTACATTGTGCTAAAATATCTCTTGATGATAAGTTTTAAAACTAATAATAAAATATATTGATGATTGTTATCATATAATCATATGATCAACTGAAAAAAGCTATATATGTACTTTCAATCCTTTTTATGTTCCTTATCCTTTACCAGAGTCTATATAATGAAACAGAGACATAGCAAAAAAAAAACCTTTTTTTTTGTGTGTGTGTGCATGAGTATATCCTCTAAGAAAATGATAACAAAGTTATTCTGAAATTCATTTCAGGTCCTATGTACCTTCTTAATCTGAAGAATTTAGAAAAATGATAACAAAGTTCTTTTGTTTATGGACTAATAAGTCAAACTTTTTACCAAAACTATGATTAATAAGTAAGACTCTAGGCAAGACTATGGTTAATTAATAACACTCTCGAGCAAACAATATACAGTAAAACCTCTATAAATTAATAATGCTGGGACCATGACATTTTATTAATTTATAGTGATATTAATTTATCTATAAATTAATAATTATTATTTTATAGTGTAAATTAATAATTATTAAATTATACATATATTTTTATATTTTAAATTATTTTAAAATTATAAATTAAAATAATTTAAACAAAATAAGATTAGAGTTTCGAATGTTGTAAATTTTATGGTTTTGAAATTGAATTTGTAATATTTAGAAAAATTATTGACAATAAATTACAAATATTATAGAAAAATTCACTTATACACATACATAAATTCAAATTTATGAGTAATATCAATTATCATATTTTAATAGTCTATTAAACTATCAAAATGTAAATGTTGTATATCTAAAAGTTGAATATTTCTTAAAAAATTAGCTATTTTATGACATGTTATATACTTTATATCATTATAGTTTGAAAATACAACATAACAATTATTTTACATATAAGAGGTTTAGGAGAAATATACAATATTATATATATATATATATATTGTAATTTTACATGATTATTAATTTATGATATTATTGGGACTATATTTTATTTGGGGATTTCAAAAAAAATATTATCTTATTATCTTATCGAATTTTGTTATTTTTTACACTGTCCCGACTTGAGACCAGCAAAATTTATTAATTTATAGTATTTATTAATTTATAGAGTATTAATTTATAGAGGTTTTACTGTACTTTGGTTATAAATGCGGCAGCGAATAATAACGATATAGTATATGAACATTATGAAGACAACATGAGGCAGTAAAACGAAAATATTAATAAACTATATATTTCAGTAATTCATAATATTATTCTTTGAAAAAAGAACTGAAATATTACTTCCATCTGCTTTTATTTAAGAAGTTTAAAGATATTATATTGTAATTGGATTTGTAATTTGTGTTTTTTTCTTTTTCTTTTTCAACCAGAGTTGTGTTTTATAATAACCAGCTAATACTGATTTGAAAAATACATGATACTGAGTTATACGGATAAGAATTTATCCTAACTATATATAGCATAGTAAAGCCTTAACTTGAAATAATGAAAAGGGGAGACATGAGCTTAATTGCATAGGCCATATAGCTTAGTTACCATTTTTGTAAACCACCGTCTTCCCAACTACTTATTTTTCTGCTTCCCTAAAAAAAAAAAAAAAAAAAAACTTCAAAATGAATGTGGATGGACTTTTTTTTCAGAGTGTCGATTTTCTCAGTATACAAACAATAAATGAATATTGTAGTAACAGTTAGTTGAAACAGAGGGAGTAGTGTTTTTTGGATCTTTGGTTAATAAATAAAATTATCCAAAACAAAATGGAAATGATAGATTGGGACACGTATGTACGTGCGGATAGTTGATTTTAAAAACTTAGTTTGCTATCGGATTTATAACATATTATAGATATAAAACTTAGTATACAAAATTACAAATACTCCTAACTGATATATGAATACTCCAATGACTTGCATGATTTTGAATTGCTGGAGAAAGAAAATATTACAGAAAACCATATTCAGATCGCATCCTATCAAAGATGCTCATTGCCCAGTTTGCCTTTAGATACAAGAAGAAAATTTGATGGGGGAGGAGAGAGATACATCAAGGTGTCCAATGTGATATTTGGTGTAAAAAGTGCGACTCTGCGGTTGAGACTATTCGTGAAGTTTGGGATTTATCTCCGACTCCAGTCTTATCAGAGGGTTTTCCATATGAGTCGGTGTACTCGAATTTGCATTTTGTTTTCTGGAGGGATGCCTCTCAATTTGGTGATCTTCATCAACTTTTTCAATTATCATTAATTTTATAGGCAATTTGGAAGATCATAAATAAATAAAAATTTCAAAGTTTAGAGATCGAGACAAAATGATATAATTGCTCAGGCTTTGGGCTATAAGTTAGCCTGGGAAGAGGTGCTCTCTTTTACGGCAGTCATGTCAGCTCCATTTCCATCTTCGGATGTCCAGGTTACTTCACCTTGTTGTCAGATTGATGGTTCTTGGAAAGCAACCAATGTGCATTCTGGATTGGGCTGCTTATGTTGCTTTGGTGAGGAGCAAACCTTGTTGTTGGGGGGCCAAGTGTCTAACACAAAACCCCTATGCATTCGGAGTTAGAAGCGTTGTTGTGGGCCATGGAGCGGATATGTGCTGTAGGGATCGCTTGTCAACGTTTCGAGACTGATTGTGTTGCGTTACTCACTATGGTGCAGTCCCCTGAATAGTATTCGTCCTTCTCTAACATGCTCGATTAGTTTAACTCGCTGGAGTACTTTCCACTATTCTCCATGTAACATCCGTGAACCAAAATCCCGGTTTGGGAGTTGCATCGGTCGATGCAGATGTTGCGTCGGTCGACGCAAGGTCGAATTCCTGCGTTTTGACTTAAGTCAAACGCTGCGTTTTGGGTTAGGGAAAAACCCTTAGATGCGAGTTTGGTCCCATTGGTGTTGTTTGGCCGTTTTTGAGAGAGAGCGAGAGAGAGAAAGAGTTCTTGAGAGTTTCTGGAGATTTCTTGGAGATTTGGTGCGTTCCTGTAGAGATCTGTAGCTGGGATCGTTGTAGGAGCTTCCTAGAGGCTTGTTCTTGATTGGTTTTGGTTCAGTTTTGTCTTGGCACAAGTAAGTGCATGACCATGGCTTATCTAAGCTAGAGATCTCTCTGATTTGCTTGTTATGTGTTGCTAGGCTGGTTAGATTGTTATTGGGGACGTTTGGAAGCTTTCTTGTGGCTTGGGATCGAGTTTCGTGGTTGCAGGAACGAAGATCCGGCGAGAAGCTTCGGAGGAAAACGATGCTCGGCATTGCATCGGTCGATGCACTTTGTGCATCGGTCGATGCAGATGCGAGGACGGCGCGTAAACTCTAGGGTTTTCGTGTTATGTCGAGCATGCGTCGGTCGATGCATATCTTGCATCGGTCGATGCAAGTTAACCTTGCATCGGTCGACGCAGATCTTGCGTCGGTCGACGCAACCTCCAATCTGGCGTCGGTCGATGCATGCTGGTATCGGTCGATGCAGAGTCTTGGTTTGTTATTGTTGATTGTTGAATGTTGTTTGATGGTTAGAGATGTCTCTATTGCTTGTGTGTATAGCCCAGTAGATGGGAGGATTGCCTTACTGAGTGTTTATAAAATACTCATGCATTGCAATATGTGTTTGTGGTGCAGGTAAAGGCAAAGTGTGATCGTGGAATCAAGGCAATGAAGAGGAGGATGTTCTAGGGACTCGGTTTTATGTTGTCTGGCATTGCTAGGTTGCTAGAGTTGGGTCATTAGAACATTGCTAGGTTGCTGGTTCTGTGATTCCTGTTGTCTTGGATATTGATTATGTTGGGATATTGGTGATATTTTATTATTGGTTTATTATTGGATATTGGTTGGTTATTTCCGCTGTTGAATGTGTTTGTGGTTAGGTGGCTAGTGGGTATGGGACCACTAGTTGTAGTTTATTTTATTATTTTATTATATTATATTTATTATTTATTGAAAAAAAAAAGGTCGGTCGTTTCATTTTGGTATCAGAGCCCTTACGGTTCTAGGTTTGGGTTCACTAGGCTTTGTGATGTAGATGTTTGGGATTGCATGTCTTGATTGATTATGTGAGTTAGTCAATTGTGTGTGGCATGGAGTCCTAGAACATCCTCTTCGAGCCTTCAATGAGATTCCACGGTGAGTTATTGTTATGTTTCTTTGTGTGGTATTGTTTTGTTTCTGCTTGTTAGCCTCTGTTCTTGGAAGATCAGTGGTTAAGGTGTTGGAGTTGTTGGTCGTGGACGGAGACGTGGTCGTGGTCATTGTCGGGCGGGTCCCGAGGCCAGCGAGTGTGTGGTCCAGAGTTCCACGGGGAGGTACGTCAGGGGGTCGCAAGCGTATCAGGAGGGACCAGAGGGGGGTTAGCCGGTGAGCGTGCCGGGGGTGCTGGGAACCCAGGTGTGGGGTTGCAGCAGGTGGAGCCCAGGGTCGAGATGATCGCTTGGCGGATCTGTTGGCGTGCTGTTGGAGCGGTTACCGATAGGGGTACCAGTGTAGGCTCCAGTTGTGCCGCATGTGGCGGGGTGCAGCCAAGGGTTGCGGATGTTGAGGACTTTCCACCTTATGTTAAGAGGATGGAGCGGTTGTAGATGACCGGTATGAGATTATTCTCAAGAGGTATCAGATCTAGAGAGGCGGATAGGTGGACATATGCAGTGGAGCATATATTTCTCTGTTTGGGGGTTAATCCAGTTGGATAATGTAAGTTGAGTGGGCAGGTGTAACATTGCAATGTTATACTCGGACCACAGGAGGTACTTGTGTCGAGAGATGTTTATAGTCGTTAAGGATTGTTGCTCCTGAGGGGATGGTGATTCCCCGAATACCGATAGCTCGAGGGCTGAGGGCTCCGAGAGTGGCAGAGGGGATGTTGTTCTCTGAGGGGATGAGTAGTTCCCCTGATACCGAGATATTGAGGATTGTGGTCCAAGAGTGAGACCGTATAACTCGAAGACGCTGGTCTGAGAGTGAGAACGGTATGACTCGAAGGTTGCGACCTAAGAGCAGAAGAGTTGGGAGCAAGCAATTCCTAGGACGTGAGTATGAACACAACGACGAAATGTAGACCTCGAGAGTGATGATGGTTTAATCTTGGATTTTAGGATTATGTTGGCCGGTGGGCCAGGATTTTTATGACCAGAGCGGTTATGAATTTTTGGCTTTGCGCCAGGATTTTGAGGCCGGTGGTGTTGGATTCCCGAGAAGGGGAGTTACAGCAGATTTGAGCCGGGAGAGGCATGTTTGCCAGATACATAAGTTCAGGAGAAGCCTTCATGGCAAGATAAACTAATCGTTGTGACGATGTTGGATTACGTTCATTGGAGATGGACAGGGTTGCAAGATTCAAGGTTTTGGTAAGCTTGTTGGAGGGAATAAGTCAAGTGGTTTGAGTTAGCTGCCTGCAAAGCATTTGATACGGTGAATCGGAATATGCGAACGTATGGTACTTGTTTGTTTTATTACGCTCGTATTGATGATTTTCTGTGGAGAATTGCTAAGCGGGAAGCTATTTTTGGATTAAGCTATCTTGTGGAAGTTTCCCTTAGAGGCAAGTTACTAGAGGTTCTTGGACGAACAAGAGGATTGATATTCAGGTGGCAGCGAGTTGGTGTCGGCATACTTAAGTATTTGTGTAGTTGAGCTGAGGAAGTAACTAGAGAATTAATGGAGCAAGGGATTCAGACATTCTAGTGTATCACCATGGAGAGCACTAGTGTTATTTGTTAAGAAGAAGGATGGGAGTTTCAGGTTATGTATCGATTATCGGGGTTTGAACCGGGTCACTGTGAAGAACAAGTATCCTCTTTTGAGGATCGATGAGTTGTTGGATCAGTTGAGGGGTGCTACATGGTTCTCTAAGGTGGATCTGGCGTCGGGTTATCATCAGATACCGATAGATGAGGCAGATGTGAGGAAGACTGCTTTCAGGACGAGGTATGGGCATTATGAGTTTGTGGTGATGCCTTTCGGGTTGACTAACGCGCCAGCAGCGTTTATGAGATTGATGAACAGCGTGTTTCAGGAGTTTCTGGATGTGTCTGTCATCATTTTCATCGACGATATCCTGGTCTATTCTAAGAGTCCTGAGGAGCATGCAGTGCATTTGAGAGCAGTTATGGAGAAGCTGCGGGAGCAGAAGTTGTATGCTAAGTTGAGCAAGTGTAGTTTTTTGGCAGCGTGAGATGGGCTTTCTGGGTCACATTGTTTCTGCAGAGGGGGTTTCTGTAGATCTAGAGAAGATTCAGGCTATCAGAGATTGACCTAGACCATAGAATGCCACAGAGATAAGGAGTTTCCTTGGTTTGGCAGGTTACTACAGGAGATTTGTGCAGGATTTGCAAGCAGAGCACGTCCTATGACTAAGTTGACAGAGAAGGATGTTTCTTTGGTCTGGTCAGAGGAGTGTGAGGAAGGCTTTGCAAGCCTGAAGGAGATGTTGACTACTGCGCCAGTGTTGGCTTTGCCTGAGCAGGGAGAACCCTATGTGGTTTATACAGATGCATCTAGAGTTGGTTTGGGGTGTGTTTTGATGCAGCATGGGAAGGTGATTGCCTATGCTTCGCGGCAGTTGCGGGTGCATGAAGGCAACTATCCTACTCATGATTTGGAGATGGGTGCTGTAGTTTTTACCCTAAAGATTTGGAGATCTTATCTTTATGGTGCAAAGGTACAAGTGTTTACAGATCATAAGAGTCTAAAGTATATATTCACGCAGCCTGAGTGGAATTTGAGACAGAGGCGGTGGATGGAGCTTGTGGCAGACTATGATTTGGAGATAGCCTATTATCCTGGTAGGGCTAACACGGTTGCGGATGCTCTGAGTCGGAAGAGGGTAGCTTCGGCTCAGGAGCAGGAGATGGAGTCCCTGGTAGGGGAGATCAGTGCTTTGAGCTTGTGTGCTGTTGCACTGGAACCGTTGGGTTTGGAAGCAGTCGACCGAGCAGATCTTTTGAGTAGGGTGCAGATGGCTCAGGGGAAGGATTTGGGGCTGGTGAATGCCTCAAAGGATGTTGATTCTGAGTATCAGGTCTCAGATAATGGTACTATCTTGGTGCACGGTGGGGTTTGTGTGCCCAAGGATGAGGAGTTGAGGCAGGAGATTCTGAGAGAGTCTCATGCGAGCAAGTTATCCATTCATCCAGGACCGACTAAGATGTACCGTGACCTCAAGAGGTATTATCATTGGGTCGGGATGAAGAAGGATGTAGCTAGTTGGGTCGCGAGGTGCGATGTGTGTGTCAGCTAGTGAAGGCTGAGCATCAGGTTCCTGGCGGTTTACTGAAGAGTTTACCCATTCCTGAGTGGAAGTGGGATATGATTACCATGGATTTCGTGGTAGGATTTCCAGTGTCACGGACCTTTGATGCTATTTGGGTCATTGTGGACCGGTTGACTAAGTCAGCACATTTTCTGGCCATCAATAAAACTGATGGAGCAGCGGTTTTGGCCAAGAAGTACGTGAGGGAGATAGTCAGATTGCATGGGGTGCCAGCGAGCATTGTGTCTGACAGGGATTCTAAGTCCACTTCGGTGTTCTGGCAGGAATTTCAGGCAGAGATGGGCACTAAGGTGCATATGAGTACAGCTTATCATCCCCAGACAGATGGACAGTCCGAGAGGACGATCCAGATGCTAGAGGATTTGCTGAGGATGTGTGTGGTGGATTGGGGTGGCCATTGGGCAGATCACCTGAACCTGGTAAAATTTGCTTACAACAACAGCTATCAGACGAGTATTGGTATGGCTCTTTATGAGGCTTTATATGGGAGGCCGTGTCGTACACCGTTATGCTGGACTCAGGTGGGGGAGAGGAGCATGTACGGGGCAGATTTTGTTCAGGAGACCTCAGAGAAGATTCAGGTTCTCAAGCTGAACATGAAAGAGGCTCAGGATAGGCAGAGGAGTTATGCTGATAAGAGGAGGAGAGATCTTGAGTTTCAGGTAGGAGACAGAGTGTACCTCAAGATGGCCATGTTGCGGGGTCCGAGCAGGTCATTGACTGAGACTAAGTTGAGTCCGAGGTATATGGGTCCGTTCAGAGTGATTGAGCGGGTTGGGCCAGTGGCATATAGATTGGAGTTACCTGAGGTTATGCGTGCATTCCATAAGGTTTTCCATTTATCTATGTTGCGGAAGTGTCTTCGCGAGGGTGAGCAGGTGTTGGCTAAGATTCCTGAGGATCTTCAGCCTAAAATGACTTTAGAGGCGAGGCCTTTGAGGGTGCTCGAGAGGAGAGTCAAGGAACTTCGGAAGAAGAAGATTCCTTTGATGAGAGTCCTGTGGGACTGTGACGGAGTAGAGGAGCAGACTTGGGAGCCCGAGGCGAGGATGAAGGCAAGGTTTAAGAAGTGGTTTGAGAAGCAGACCGCGACTTGAGCTTGTCTAGCCGGGTCCGGGTTGTAGTCCGTGGCTGGAGCGGGTACGGAGTATTCCAGCCCATCTCTCTTGATATTTGGTCGCTTAGGGGTGGTTGGTTGTGCGACTCAGTAACAAGATGAGGTGGTGCTCGGGATACAAAGTTTTCCGTGCGGCGGGATTTGGGAAAGGTTTCCCGAATTAGAAGTTTCTTAAAGTGGAAGGGTTCCAGAAATGGAAGGTGCTATTTATGGAAAGTTTTTCGGGAGAGAGAATTTGTCCACTGTAGCGGTGGGAAGCCTTGGAGGGGGCTTTTGTGGCCTTTGTGGCGGACTTTCGAGTCAGTGTGCCTGTGTGTGGCGGCCGTTTTAGGACATTTGATTGGCCTTTGTGGCGGGCTGTTTAGCCAGAGTGTCTTCGTGACGGTCCTTCGGGACAGATGGCTCCGGTTGTTGTATTTTTGTTTTCCTGATGTATTTTCGTCGAGATTGTAATGATTATGGCATTTTTAAGATTAATAAGATGAGTATTTTTTCCTTATGTTTGACTGTTAAGGTCATGGGGAAAAGAGAAATAGTTCGGGTTTCTATTTTTGGAAGTTTCCATAAATAGAAAGTTTCCACAAAAGGAAGGTTTCCAGAATTAGAAAGTTTCTAAAAAGGGAAGTTTTGTGGAAATGTTGAGGTAGATCTAGCCGGGAGATACTCGTTAGCATCAGTATTTGTTTTGCTCGAGGCCGTGTGGGCCCAACTCACGTGATACCGATAGCTCGATGGACTTTATGGCCAGAGAGTGGGAGTGGTATGTTGCTTCGGATGACGATCCGAGAGCGCGCTTGAGGGTGACGACCCAAGAGCGGGATATGTGAGGCTCCCTGGATACCGTAGCTGTGAGCCGAGGCTCGGCAGTGAGCCGGTATGTCTCGAGGGTTGCGACCCGAGAGCGGGGGGAGTGGGTGTGAGTGACTTCCTGGATGCCGTAGCTTAAGGCGGTTGGCCTGATAGCGAGCCGGCATGATTCGTTGGTTGCGACCACGAACGGGGGAAGCACTGAGTTGTGAGCAAATTGTGTTTATGATGCGAGTATATTGGCTAGAGGGAGACCTCGAGGGTCAGTCGGAGGTGTGCGGGCTGTTGCGACAGTGGCACGGGAAACCTTGGCTGACGGTGTTTGGTCCGGTCTAGGGACGTGCGGGCCGTGTTGACGGTGGCACGGAGGTCCTTGGAGGATGGACGGTACTGCGGGATTCGGGGACGAATCCTTATTGGTGGGGGAGAATTGTAACATCCGTGAACCAAAATCCCGGTTTGGGAGTTGCATCGGTCGATGCAGATGTTGCGTCGGTCGACGCAAGGTCGAATTCCTGCATTTTGACTTAAGTCAAACGCTGCGTTTTGGGTTAGGGAAAAACCCTTAGATGCGAGTTTGGTCCCATTGGTGTTGTTTGGCCGTTTTTGAGAGAGAGCGAGAGAGAGAAAGAGTTCTTGAGAGTTTCTGGAGATTTCTTGGAGATTTGGTGCGTTCCTGTAGAGATCTGTAGCTGGGATCGTTGTAGGAGCTTCCTAGAGGCTTGTTCTTGATTGGTTTTGGTTCAGTTTTGTCTTGGCACAAGTAAGTGCATGACCATGGCTTATCTAAGCTAGAGATCTCTCTGATTTGCTTGTTATGTGTTGCTAGGCTGGTTAGATTGTTATTGGGGACGTTTGGAAGCTTTCTTGTGGCTTGGGATCGAGTTTCGTGGTTGCAGGAACGAAGATCCGGCGAGAAGCTTCGGAGGAAAACGATGCTCGGCATTGCATCGGTCGATGCACTTTGTGCATCGGTCGATGCAGATGCGAGGACGGCGCGTAAACTCTAGGGTTTTCGTGTTATGTCGAGCATGCGTCGGTCGATGCATATCTTGCATCGGTCGATGCAGTTAACCTTGCATCGGTCGACGCAGATCTTGCGTCGGTCGACGCAACCTCCAATCTGGCGTCGGTCGATGCATGCTGGTATCGGTCGATGCGAGTCTTGGTTTGTTATTGTTGATTGTTGAATGTTGTTTGATGGTTAGAGATGTCTCTATTGCTTGTGTGTATAGCCCAGTAGATGGGAGGATTGCCTTACTGAGTGTTTATAAAATACTCATGCATTGCAATATGTGTTTGTGGTGCAGGTAAAGGCAAAGTGTGATCGTGGAATCAAGGCAATGAAGAGGAGGATGTTCTAGGGACTCGGTTTTATGTTGTCGGCATTGCTAGGTTGCTAGAGTTGGGTCATTAGAACATTGCTAGGTTGCTGGTTCTGTGATTCCTGTTGTCTTGGATATTGATTATGTTGGGATATTGGTGATATTTTATTATTGGTTTATTATTGGATATTGGTTGGTTATTTCCGCTGTTGAATGTGTTTGTGGTTAGGTGGCTAGTGGGTATGGGACCACTAGTTGTAGTTTATTTTATTATTTTATTATATTATATTTATTATTTATTGAAAAAAAAAAAAGTCGGTCGTTTCACTCCATCTCTTGGATCTTGCGTGCGTCAAATCTGAAGGCGGATTGTCTTGCACGTGCTTCGCGTTCTGATCTCAGAGGTTTCTTTGTAAACCCTTTCCCTCTGGCTTGGCCAACTAACCGAGAAATTTCCTTTTAATTTATTGTTGGGTTGAAAAACATAAATAAATAGATACACTTTTAATCAAAGAAAATAGTTGTAGATGAGTTCAAATTAATTAAAATTAAATTAATTTTAACAAATAATCTATATTTAGTTCTTTTCGTAAGTAAAAACAATGTATAAAAGTAAAGAAATAAACTTTTAGTTATAAAAAATAGTTATTTTTTTTTTTTTTTGCTATAATACACTAATGTATATCCATTTACAAATCTACATCTAAATTACCACTAAAAGTGTATTTGTAAACACAAAAATATTTTACTATTAAAATATACTCTTTAGTCTTTACTACTACCAACAAATTGTCTCTATGAACATACTAAATAACTTATTATATGTCTCTTCACTTTAACATTTTTATAGTTACAAAAATGCATACGTTAATCTTACATACTCTATCTTATATATTACAATATCAGTCTTTTTGAATAAATTATTTAATTGATAACAAAATATGAGATGATCTATTTTTTTTTTTTTTTTTTTTTTTTTTTTAGTTCAAAAATTTATGTAAAAATGAGTATTTACATTTTCTAGAAACAGTAATTAATTTTTATGGTAGGTTTTGAATTTTTACATTTTTATTTTTTAATTTTTAAATAAATTTAGAATTGACATGTGTCAACATCTGAATGATACAATTGACACATGTCACGACCTTGTTAATGAGTAATTTTGACATCAAGCTTTATATAATAAGAAAAAATGCATACGTTAATCTTACATACTCTTATCTTATATATTACAATATCAGTCTTTTTGAATAAATTATTTAATTGATAACAAAATATGAGATGATCTATTTTTTTTTTACTTCAAAAATTTATGTAAAAATGAGTATTTACATTTTCTAGAAACAGTAATTAATTTTTATGGTAGGTTTTGAATTTTTACATTTTTATTTTTTAATTTTTAAATAAATTTAGAATTGACATGTGTCAACATCTGAATGATACAATTGACACATGTCACGACCTTGTTAATGAGTAATTTTGACATCAAGCTTTATATAATAAGAAAAAATGCATACGTTAATCTTACATACTCTTATCTTATATATTGCAATATCAGTCTTTTTGAATAAATTATTTAATTGATAACAAAATATGAGATGATCTATTTTTTTTTTTTTTTTTTTTTTTTTTTTTACTTCAAAAATTTATGTAAAAATGAGTATTTACATTTTCTAGAAACAGTAATTAATTTTTATGGTAGGTTTTGAATTTTTACATTTTTATTTTTTAATTTTTAAATAAATTTAGAATTGACATGTGTCAACATCTGAATGATACAATTGACACATGTCACGACCTTGTTAATGAGTAATTTTGACATCAAGCTTTATATAATAAGATAGCACTCGTATTTTAATAATTTTAAATTCTTGAATTTTACATGTCACAAAATTTTCACATCTCCTCGGTCACCGTAGTGTACTATAGCAAGCGCGCACGGTATTTTCACTGTATATAATCATCAACAGTAGATGTCATAAACACAGCTTCCTTCTCTCATTTTTTTTCCACTACTCACTACTCGTTCTCACTCTTCTCTTCGATCCATGGATTCAACAACAAGCAAGTAATTTTTCTTCGCTGAATCGATTTTGGTGTTTGTTTCCTTGTTTTTTCCTTCGTCTTGCTGTTTTGCTGAATCGTTTTTGCTGTTTTGTTGAATCGTTTTCTCCTTCGTCTTGCTGTTTTGCTGAATCGATTTGCTGTTTGTTTCCTTGTTAGTTTGTTGCTGTTTTGCTGTTAGATTTCTTTTGATTTTGTTTGATTTGTTTCATCAATCTGGTTCTGGTTCTCCTCCTTGTTCAATGAATGAGTCACGCCGATATAATCCAAACACAATCGAATCGGGTTTGATAGGATCCGCGTCCATTTCAGATTTTAATTACATATATAAAATTTTGATTTTTAATTCTTTTCATGTACACTAAATTACTAATCATAATTAATTACTTTAATTTGGTTAGGAAAATATTGTAAAATCTAAACTAAATGATTATTTGTTTTTATTTAATTGTATTAAATTGATTTATTGTTTCCGTAAATATCTCACAATATAAAACTAAATCAGATATGTTCATATATATGGAAGCAAACTTTAAACACCTTCCAAAGATATTGAGTAATTATCCATTCTATGTATATGGCATGTAAAATTAAATTTATTTAAGAAATTTGTCGGATTTATGGAATCTGTAAGATTTGGATTTTTGAAATTTGGTAGTCTTAGTAATTAAGATAATTATTGTTGTCTATTAAATACAATAAAATAAAAATTAACAAAGAAAATAAAAATAAGTAATGTAATGGCCTATTGTCGAACTTGAGACCTCTATAACATATTACCTACTTATTTAACTACCTGACCATGACTTTCTTTTGCAAACTAAGGCGGAAGTAATTTCTTTTATTGATACCGAGAAACTCGTAAAAAAATTAAAATTTAGATTCGACCCGACCCAGGATCCGCGTGTTTATTCGCTTAGGATAAGATTAAAATAGGGTTATATCCCTCTTATAAATGATTAATTTGGTCATAACTCCAATGTCATTTTGTTGTAGTTACTTACAAAATTAATGTTAGTTTTATAAATAACTTTTCTTTTAATAGTATGGATGGCAAGGTTTTTATTGTTCACTAATAGCCTAATTAATAGCGATTTGGGATCCTTAAATTAAAATTTTCTATTTAAATTTTACCAAACAACACTAAATATCATCTCAGTTTATCTCAATTTAATAAGAAAGATAAAAAAATTGTAAATATCATCTCAATTTATCTCAATTTAATAAGAAACATAAAAAAATTGTTTTTAGTGTGAATACAAAAACACACATACAGTATTTGATAAGTTTATTCTGATAGGCCTAAATTCGGCCCAATATTTATAAATTTGGGCCGTAACATGTCACCATCTCTCACGTTTCACGGTTCTGCGACGGTCGGAGCTCATCTTCATCTTCTTCTTCAAGCAAATCAATCAAAGAAGTAAAAAAAATATCACGAATCCAACATTTCAATCCAGAAAGATAACTATAGATCGATGCCGAAATTTCCCACAAACCCTACGTTAGCCGGGTCGATTTCTCCAATTTTTAGATTAAACCGTAATTTCCACCGGTTCAGGATTAAACCGGCACGGTACACCCAAAAAACAAACAAACCAGAATCCCCCGATCACCGCTCTTGTACCAATCCCGTCGCCGGAAATAGCCTCAACCGCCGCGTCTCAGCCAGTAAGCATGTATACAGTATACTCTTCTTCTTCTTCTTCATTTTATTATACTTTCATTATCGTCGAAACGAAGGTTTGACTATGTATACAAAAATATTATGATAGGTGAAAAATTAAAACCTAAGCAACGTCACTTTCAAATTTCAATGTTCAAAGGGCCGGCGAGGTTTCTTCAACTATGGTCTTCTTCTGCTCTCTCTCTCTCTTTCGATAAACAAACAAATTTAAATAAAAATGACAAAAAGGAAGTAAGAATAGTCGTAGCTCTGACTTGTCTTTGTTTAAAATGATAAGTCAAAGAAAACAAAAACAAATGGAGCCATTGATTCCACGGGGCTTCCTCTTAGCTTGTATATGGTGTTTTAATTAAACAAAGTTTCTGACTTTGTCTCACCCATTTACCAAGTCTTTCTTTTTGTCCCTACCTTAGTTGCAATTCTTGATCTTCTTCTCTCAGGTTTTGAATTCTCATTTTTGGTCTCTTCTGCTGATTTCTTGGTTTTAATACAGTTTTTTCCTCTAAAGATTTGAGCTTTTACCACCTGGGAGATCATTTTTTATTGGAGAAGACGAAATGGGAGGTGTTTGTTCTTGTGTATTCAAAGATGATGATGATGATAAGAACAAGTCGAGATCAAAGGATGATGATGATGATGATATGTCAAGAGGGCTATCTGGGAAACTTAAGTCCATGAGGAGAAGAAGAACCTCAGATTCTTATTATACAGATAGTTATGGAGGGTCGAGGCGGAAAAGTTCAAAGCCTGATGAGGTTGTCTACAACTTTTCTGGTGAACTTGGACCTGTGCCTCCATTAAGGAACGATTCTACCAAGGTTTTTGTTTTTCAAATGTCTTTTTTAGGATGTGCTATTTCTCTAGGGACACTTATGAATCATGTTTTGAGTTACTGTTCTATTGCTAAAGATTTCATTTGTATTGATGAGAGAATTTGGTTCTTGAATTTTTTTTTCTACAGTTTATGCAGAGGAGGAACTCGTTTATGGGACGCGCTGGCGTTATGGGGTTAGAAAAAGCGGTTGAAGTTCTAGACACGTTGGGAAGCAGTATGTCTCGTAACCCGGGAAACGGGTTGCGCTCTGGTGTTACATCGTTTCGTGGTAGCAAAGTCACTATGCTGGCTTTTGAAGTAGCCAACACAATAGCCAAAGGTGCTGCTTTGCTGCAATCTCTGTCTGACGAGGATCTCAAGTTCATGAAGAAAGATATGTTGCGTTCCAAGGGACTTAAGAAGTTGGTTTCTACTGATACTGCAGAATTGCAAATTCTTGCTGCTTCTGACAAAAGGTTTGTGTTTTATAATTTATCTCCATTTGTGTTGTCTTTTATTCATTTTTTTCTTGATTTATATTCCTTCTTTGTAGGGAGGAACTCGATCTTTTCTCTGGAGAGGTGATCAGGTTTGGCAATATGTGCAAAGATTTACAGTGGCACAATCTAGATCGATATTTTATGAAGTAAGTTTAGTTCTGCTTCGAGAAAGTCCTTATCCAATGCTTTTTACTTTAGTCACTCGCATGCCAGTGGATTTTCATTGTACACCGGTCTATAACGTTTCAGGCTTGACACAGAGAACTCACAGCATAAACTGCCCAAAGATGAAGCAGAGGCAAAGATGCAAGAGCTCGTCACTCTTGCTCGATTCACTTCTGTATGTTTTGATCTTCTTCGCTTCAAAATTCAATACTCTTCCATCACCTATTTCCATGTTGAACTTGCAGTGAGCTGTCATTGTGTTCTGGGGGATTTGAAACTTACTTGCATTTGCTTTTATCAGGAATTATATCACGAGTTGCAAGCTTTGGATAGGTTTGAACAAGATTACAGGAGAAAGCTTGCAGAAGTAGAGTCTTTAAACCTTCCTCGGAAAGGTTGGTCTTGCTATTTATTTGATCATCCCTACCTCTTTCAAGGATTCCTGATTTCATTTTCTTTTTCCTCCATGTAGGAGAGAGTGTCGTCATCTTACAAAATGAACTAAAACAACAGAAGAAACTCGTGAAGAGCTTACAGAAGAAATCACTATGGTCCCAGAATCTGGAAGAGGCAAGTGATTATTTGAATTGCTTTGTGTGAGTGTATGGTACATATGCCATTTATTCTAATGTTTTCTTTGTTGCAGATAATTGAGAAGCTTGTGGATGTAGTTAGCTATATACGTCAAAGGATTGTGGAAATTTTTGGAAACAATGGTACTGTCTTTGTACTTCTGGTCCTCTGATAATCCAACTTCTGGAAAATCAAATCTCATTTGTCATGGTCTTCTTAACCAACAACAGGTCTAAACGACAATGGAAGGAAGCAGGGAAGAGAACGATTAGGTGAAGCTGGTCTTTCGTTACACTATGCTAATCTAATCCAACAAATCGATAATATTGTAAGTATCCAGATTCTTACCAGTCTTATTCTGATATATATATTCTCTGGCTGACACTGATCCTTGAAATTTTTAGGCGTCTCGACCATTGTCACTTCCTTCTAATGTTAGGGACACGCTGTACAATGCATTACCTGCTACCGTCAAGACAGCTCTTCGTCCTCGGCTACAAACTCTTGATCCTGAGGAAGAGGTTTATCCAAAAAAGATCTCTCTTTCTCTAGTATTTTTTTCAGGCACTGTTTGGGTCTGTTTCTTGTTTTTGTTTCCTAACTTGAGTGTTTCTGCAGCTTTCAATATCTGAGATCAAAGCTGAAATGGAGAAGTCGCTTCAATGGCTTGTCCCGTTCGCCGCAAACACCACCAAGTAAGTTATCATTCACCATCATTTATTGTTCAATATGTTCCTCCTTATTCATTTTTGTCACATCTTATTCAATTTTCACAGAGCACATCAAGGTTTCGGATGGGTAGGTGAATGGGCAAATTCAAGGTAAGTCTTTCTAACAACTATTGAAATTTTGAATCTTGAACATTGAATCTGATCTGGCAAACTACGAATGGGAATGTGGAAAACAGGATAGAGTTTGGGAAAGGAAAAGGAAAAAGCGAGAACAACGGGAATCCAACACGGCTTCAGACGCTTCATCACGCTGATAAACCAAAAGTTGATTCATACGTACTCGAACTCGTTGTATGGCTTCATCGACTAATGAAGTCATCAAAGAAACGAGTTCACGGCGCTAAGCTTCCAGAAACCAACCATGTATCTTCACCCAACAACCTAACCATCTCCAATACGCAACTATCCCTCTCCCCTGACTTCACCTATAAAAATCAACTCTCTTTAGAAGACAGGTTGTTGTTAGACAAAGTCCAAAGCATAAGATTTGGTCCTAATCTAAGTAAGAGTCAAGAATTAGTCGGCTTGAAAAAGAACAAGAAAGGAATCAAGATTTGGGCACTGAGCAGAAGTACAGGAAACTCTCCAAAAGTGGATCTTTCAGATAAGAACTCTTCTACTGATTTGGATGTCCTTGATGGTTTGGATTTCGCTTTCCAATAGGCAAGTACCGTTTGATAACCGGTTTTTGATACATTCTTCTGTATTTATAGATAAGTTCTATAATTCTTGTATATAATAAACACAGTGATGTAGTAGATTATATACAAAACAAAGACACTATATGGTTGGTTTAGTTGGAATAGTGTTTCAGGTCAACTGCTTTCTTTTTCCTTTCCATCAACTCCTCAGACAACCTTAGAGAAGCTAACTACTCCAGATTTGTATGTCTATAAGACCTGATGTTTAGTAAACCGGAATATGCACTGGAAAAACTAAAGATATGGACATGAAATTCGATAAAACCGGGAAATGGATGCTCATCATATTTCTCTGCCTTTTGGTTTCATCATCTTCAGAGGCTGCACAAGAAACCCAAATAACCACACCATTACAACCACCAGGTGTGATCATCAATTCACCAACAAAGCTACAAGGGAACCAGAACCAACCAATTCTTGGTCAGCCATCTTCTTCTTCTCCTGTAAACCAGCCTTTAACCGGGGTAAATCAACCAATAACCGGATTTCATCAGCCAGAGTCAACTGGACTTAACCAGCCAATTCTTGGTCAGCCATCATCTTCTTCTTCTTCTATAAACCAACCTTTAACCGGATCAAATCAGCCATTACCCGGTTTTAATCAACCAGCATCAATTGGACAAAACCAACCAATTCTTGGTCAGCCAACTTCTTCTTCTTCTGTAAACCAACCTTTAACCGGGTTTAATCAACAATCATCAAGTGGATTCAACCAAGCGTCGTCTTCATCTGCTCAAAATCAACAACCCTTTACGAATCGACTCAACCAGAACAATCTCTCCGGCGTTCCATTTACTAATGCAAGTTCGAAGTTGAAGGTCTTCGGCACAAAGATTGTCTTTATCTGGATTAGTATTTTCCTTGCTTTGCACGGTACAGATAGGAACTGAACCGAGCTTACACACCATATGACGTGTCTGTATAATCTCATCATATTTGTTATTTAACTTGTCTTTATCCTGTCGTGGATTCTAGTTTTAAGAGTGTGTGTATGTATACTGATATGTTATTTTTCTTCGTTTTGTTATTGGATGAGTGATTGAGTGTTTGATCTAGTTTTATGTCCAGTTGCGGTTCAATCTAATCTGGTATATGAGGAGTTATGGAGTGTATGAAACAAACTAAAGACCAACATATATGATACAATATCAGTTTCGACTCAGATTAAGTTTTGATCATTATGTAAATCAGAGGAGATGGTATTATTCAAAACATGTGGTATATATATAATATATGCCACACAATAGTATATAGCTTGCAGCTAAATCTATAGAAAATTATTCCAAGTTCCATCTAAGAAATACTAAAAAAAAAGTTACAAAGATCATATCAACTTAAATTCTCTACCTTCTAGAATGAGGTAGTAAAGGTATACTCTGCTCGTTTCTAAAGAAATTGTCTGGATCAACAGCTGTTTTAACCCGAACCAATCGATCAAAATTCTCGCCAAAATACTTCCTCCCGTAGATTTCTCCCTTTCGATAACTATCCCTCCCATGATCATTAACCCCGATATCAATATCCCTATAGTTAAAATACGAACTTCTAGGATTTTTCGACACAAACGGGGTCATGATCCTATAAGTCGTTCTCATGTTACCAATGTAGAGTCTCTCCGCTTCCGGTCCAGCATCGGACCATGTCGTAGAATGTTGGATCTTGTATAGTTTGTGCCTATGCGGAAATGGCGTTTCATTCACAGCAGTCGCGTTTAAATTCCCTCCGTACGGGTTCAAAACCAAACCGGTTCTGTCTAATGTCGCCAATTTTTGAAACAACCGGTTTAATTCTGGTTTGGTTATCTCCTTCTCAACGTAATCCGATTTCCTCTTGAGAAATTTAGCTGAATCCGGTTCTCTCTCAAGCAAAATCTCCGGTTTGACTTTATCCACATCTACATGGTTCATCCACCATAGGAGTGATTGGATCCAAGTCATCTCTTTACAATCCTCATTCTTCAAACCCATCTCCGGGAACTCCTCGGCCATCTTCGAAACGACGTCGTCAGCTCTACCGAGGTAAAGCGCCCTGAGCTTAGCGTTCACCGTACGTGTTTTGTTCTTCGTCGGAGAAGCTAACAACACTCTCATGAATAGACCTGGGTCGGTTCTCGGAGCTACGAATTGCCATTTATGAACAATATCGAGGGCATTTTCGTCGGTTGATCTATCGATCCTGAAGACGGTTACGGTTTTTGGAACCGTCACGAGTTTCACTTTGAAAGCCAAAACGACGCCGAAGCTTCCCCCGCCGCCGCCGCGAATCGCCCAGAAGAGATCCTCTCCCATCGACTTCCGATCGTGAATTTGGCCGTTAACGTCGACGATCGTGGCGTCGACGACGTGATCTACAGTGAGTCCGAATTTTCGAATCATGTGTCCGTATCCGCCGCCGCTGACATGTCCTCCGACGCCAACGGTAGGACAAACTCCGGCGGGGAAAGCGTGGACCTCGCTCTTCTCCCATATCCGGTAGTAAAGCTCGCCGAGCGTCGCGCCTGTTTGCACCCAAGCGGATCCTCCTCCACCGTCGTTTACATCGACGGTGATGTTCCGGTAATAAGAGAGATCGAGGATGAGGAACGTCACGGCGGAGACGTAAGAAAGACCGTCGTAATCGTGGCCGCCGCTTCGGATCTTTATCTGGAGATTAAGCGTTTTGGCGCATGTCACGGCGGCTTGGACGTGAGAATCGACACGTGGCACGATGATGATGGACGGTTTGGGAGTTGAGGAGGTGTTGAAACGAGCGTTTCTGATGTAGGCGCGTAGAACAAGGGTGAAGGAAACGCTGGTACGGGATAAAACGACGTCGGAGAGAGAGTCATCGGAGATAGTTGTCTCGTTTTTGAAACATCGGGCAAAATTATCGTAGATGGTTACGGAATCTGCAGCATAACTCGATGGTATTGAGTACGATGCAGCAAACAAGACAAGGAAGATCATGAGATACATTTTTGTCTTTTTAATATTTTTGAGTTTTCTGATTTTGATAAATACAGAAATTATGAACTTTTTTGACTTTGAATATTCAGTCAACTATTTCCAACTTTGAAAATGGTGATAGATAAAATTTATGTGATTTAACTAAAATTTGACGTGATATTAGGACATTAATCCGGCCAATTAGTGATCTTGAAAACACTTGTATAAGTTGTATTTATCCTCGAATGAGTGATCATCATACATTTGACAACAATGATTTAAACCAAAGCTTAATACATACAGTATGTCCTTGTTTATTTTGCTGAATATTGTGACACATGTCACAAGGTTACAACATTCGTGGCACACTTAAATTATTTTCGAACCGGAATACTTTGTTCGTTCCTCCAAAAATTTATCTCATCATACTTGGTTTTGATATCCACTAACCTTTCGAAATTGTCTTTGAAATATTTAGCCCCATATATTTTACCTTCCTCGTACGTGGAATTAAGACTTGATCCTAAGTCGAGATCACGGTAATTGAAATAGGCCTCCCTCGGATTACTAGACACGTACGGGGTCATGAATTTGTACATCTCATTTGCTTTAGCCAAATGGGTCTTTTCAACGTCATCTCCGGCTTGGGACCAGCTTATGAGATACTCAATCTTAAACAAATTGCCTCCTCTATGTGGGAACGGTGTCCTCGAACTCGGGATCTCCCCCATCCTTCCTCCATACGGGTTCAAAAACATTTTCACTTTCTCAACCTCCACCAATTTCTTGAATATTAAACCAAGACCGGTTCTCGAGATCGTACGCTTCACGTAGTCGGATTTTCGTTTATGAAACAACTTGTTCGTGACCGTAGTAGTCTTCAGCAATACTGAAGTCGGTGTACCGATCGGATAACCGGCCCAAAACAAGACCGAATCAATCCATCTCATCTCGGTACAATCGGTTTTCTTCAGCTTTAATTCTGGGAAACCCCGGTTCATCACGTTCAACGTCTTATCCGACGGGCCTAAATACATCCCAATAAAAGTGGCTAAAACCATCTTATCACCGGGCTTGGTACCGTTGACTAAAGTCAAAGTCAACCTCACGAACAAATTCCGATCGGTGGTATGAGAAAAATTCTGCCACTTCATTATAAGATCAACGGCACCTTCTCCGACTGTTCTTCCGACGCTAAAAACCGTTACTTTCTCCGGCACCGGAACCAACCGGACTTTGTATCCCATCACGATGCCGAAACTCGCTGCTCCACCTCCTCTAACCGCCCAAAAGAGCTCTTCCCCCATCGACATTCGATCGAAGTAAGTATTCCCGTTAGAGTCGATGATCCTGGAGCCAACAACGTTATCCACTGCCAAACCGTACTTTCTCATCATTGTTCCATAGCCTCCGCCGCTAATATGTCCACCAACGCCCAATGTAGTACACAAACCCGCCGGAAACCCAAGAACATTGCTTTTCTCAGCGATTTTATAAAAAAGCTCTCCGAGTGTAGCGCCGGTGTCAACCCAAGCCGTTCCTTCTGTCAGGTTCACGTCGACGGAATTAAAGTTGAACATGTCGATGAGGAAGAACGGAGCGGTGGAGGTGTAAGAGAGTCCTTCGAAATCGTGGCCTCCGCTTCGGATCCTGACTTGGACAGGAAGCAAGCGTGCGCAAGCTAGGGCCGGAGAAACGTGTGACCACGTGGTGGGGGTGATGATGGCGATGGGTTTTGGGGTGGTGGGTTTGTCGAAACGGAGGTTAGGTATGCGGCGGCGGAGGATGGTTGTGAAAGAGGAGTTTGATGGGATGTAGGTGACGTCGGAGATGAAAACTTGCGGGTTCGAACCTTCTTTTACGAGACATCGTAGGAAAGTTTCTGGATCGGTCTGGGAAGTTGCAACTGAGACTGAGATCAATAGTAGACAAATTACGAGTAATTTTTTCATTTTTTTTCTTTCCTTTCTAATGTTTATTTTTGGTGACTTTGGATTATGTATTTTTGTAAGCTTGTGTTGTCTTTGTTTATATAGAGAAGATAGTGTAGTGATCCTAGGTTCCTTTTAGTAATCTGTTCAATGAATTATTTATGCTAGTGTTCTTATTATAGTACGTACTTCTGTAATCAATACGCTGGCAAAAATTAAAAAAAATTCAACCAATCAAAATTAAAAAAATCAACCAATCCTTTTTTTATTTTGATTTTCTTTTGTAACGGTGTATAACTTTTGTATTTACGTACGTAATAGACTAATAATTGTACACTTCAGTAAATACAATGTTTTTTTTTTGGTAATCCAAGGTTCACATTTGCTCATTGCTCAATAATACACTTCAGAAAAAGGGCCTTTTTTTTTTTTTGGTTTTTTTGGCAGTCAATTATTTTCTTAAGTTAATTAATTTATTATTCAGCGAGTCGCAATGTCAAAGCTTACAAGTAAGTGACTCTTAGTCCGACCATCTTATCCGAACCTAAGTGAAAAGATAACTTTCTCCGAAAACGTAAAAGAGTTGTGAAAGATCAAAACAAAGTATCAAATTTTATATATATCTCCCACAAATATTGAAAATTTCAGTGGCGGATATATAATGGTGAACGTTCTTATTTAGGGGGTTTTACTGTAGATTAAATAAGGCAATGATCCCAATTACATATCACTGTATTGTAAACTTTTTCTTCCCACTACATATAGACATCTTAAAGGCACAGACATATAGTGATTCAGATGCGTTTTGGTATGAGATTTGTGGTTATATAAAAATAGATATACAATAATACAAATTATATTCTCGTATATTATCCAGCTAAGTTATTTGTCCGGAATTAAATGTTATTGTGGACTATATATATTTGACTTTGACTTGTATATTAGCACTATAGCCAAAACGCGTATATGTGACTTTACAGGTTTATTGTTTGCAGTGTTTATGCAAAATTTTGGAGATTAATAGATAGATATATTTGTTGGCTTGTAGCTGAGGGATGATGAAGTACAGGTTGACGTTTTTATATATGAAAAAAAATAAAAAAAATGTATTAATCAGATCTGTGTATCGTGCAAGTCTTGTTTTATCAAATCCCGCGATGTCCGTTAATATAGAGAGAACGTTGAATGTCTTGGTCAATAAATGTATACATATCTTTGCGTGCATGTGAGTGTGTTATACTGTTATCCTCCCATGTACGAAATAAACGAGAACACTTCTTGAATGACATGTGAAAATTCATAACTTTGTGAGGGTGGCAGCGCCGCAGGGGTGGTCATGAGTCATGACGGATTGACAGTAGTTTAAGAAAGATGAATTTTAGATATAGATTATGATTGGTAACTTTTTACTGTTTTATTAGTTAGTAATTGGTACCTACAGGCTACAAGGCTACAACATTGGTATTTTAACAATTTTTGTACTGTTTTCTCTTTTATCATAATTTTGTCTTTTAAAAATATGTTGATATCTTTTATCATTATTTCTTTTCACTTATATTATTTGATGTGTTTAGTTCACCAATCATCAATAATTATGTTTGTATGTAACATCTAAAAGATGGCGCAGCACAATTAGTACTATAAATTTTTTATTCATTACAATTATCTATATATTTAAATATTTTCACAATGCACTCAATAACAATATATTGAACCAGACAGTTTAATACATTCATTTTTTTTTTCCAACACTTGATACATGTCACAGCTTGTAACATTCGTATGGTATTGATTATGTCCGAACCGGAATACCTTGTTCGTTTCTCCAAAAGTTTTCCGCATCGATCGTGGTCTTAATATCAACTAGTCTCTCGAAATTGTTTTTGAAGTATTTAACTCCATAGATTTTACCTTCCTGGTACGTGGAATTAATACTTGACCCTATGTCAAGATCACGGTAATTCAAAAACGCCTCCCTCGGATTACTAGACACGTACGGAGTCATGAATCTATACATCTCATTTGCTAGTGCCAAATATTTCCTCTCCACGTTATCTCCAGCTTCCGACCAATCTATAAGGTACTCAATGTTAAACAAATTGCCTGCTCTATGTGGGAAAGGTGTCCTCGAACTCGGGATCTCCCCCATTCTTCCTCCGTATGGATTCCAATTCATTTCAACTTTCTCAACCTCTACCAATTTCTTGAGTATCAAACCAAGACCGGTTCTCGAAATCGGACTATTCACATAGTCCGATTTCCGTTTCATGAACAACTTCTTGGCAACCGTCGGGTTTAACAACACGGAAGTCGGTGTACCAATGGGATAATCGGCCCAAAACAAAACCGAATCGATCCATCTCATCTCGGTACAATCGGTTTTCTTCAGCTTTAATTCCGGAAAACCCCGGTTCATCAAGCTCAGCAGCTTATCCGATGGGCCTAAATACATCCCAATAAACGAAGCCAAAACCGTCTTCTCACCAGTCTTCGTACCGTTGACCAAAGTCAAAGTCAGCCTCACAAACAAATTCCGATCCGTACTAGGTGCAAAACTCTGCCACTTCAATATAAGATCAACGGCTCCTTCTCCGACTGTCTTCCCGACTTTAAAGACCGTCACTTTCTCCGGCACCGGAACTAGCTGGATCTTGTAGCCTAGCACAACACCAAAACTTGCACCCCCACCCCCTCGAATCGCCCAAAAACGGTCTTCTCCCATGGAAACCCGATCGGTGAAGATGTTCCCGTTCGAATCAACGATCCCGGAACCAACAACGTTATCCACCGACAAACCATACTTTCTCATCAGGTTTCCGTACCCTCCGCCGCTAAAATGTCCACCAACGCCCAATGTCGTGGACAACCCCGCCGGGAATCCAAGAACATTGCTCTTCTCAGCGATTCTATAATAAAGCTCTCCGATGGTAGCGCCTGAATCAACCCAAGCCGTTCTCTCTGTGAGATTCACGTCCACGGATTTGAAACTGAACATGTCGAGGACGAAGAAAGGTACGGTGGAGGTGTAAGAGAGTCCTTCAAAGTCATGGCCACCGCTTCGTATCCTTACTTGGAGAGAGAGCTCACGTGCACATCCTAGAGCAGCTTGTATGTGTGTCCACGTGGCTGCAGCGACGACGGAGATGGGTTTTGGTGTGGTGGGTTTGTCGAAACGGAGGTTAGGTATGCGGCGGCGAAGGACGGTTGTGAAAGATGAGTTTGTTGGGATGTAAGCGACTGCCGAGTTGGGACTTGTTGCGTCCGCTGGTTGTCGATCCAGACATCGAAGGAAAGCTATTGGATCGGTCACGGATTGTGAAGTTGTAACTGATGTTGAGATCAGTAGTACTAGAGAGATTACGAGTAATTTCTCCATTCTTATTCTGCTGTTTATTTTTGCTGAGTTTGGATTATATTTAATGTATGGTCGTGTGTCACACAAACCATAGTTTATATAGAGGAGGTGTATTAGTGTGATACTTAAGTAATCAATCCATCGTTTCTTACTTTCTTGGATAGGATTAGTCCAAAGTAGATAGTAGGTTTCAACAGTTAATTAGCCAAAGTTTTAGAAACTAGTTAATTACTTTCTCCATTTTGAAACTAAAGTTCATGAGTGATTATTAAAAGACCAAAACAAAGTATCAAAGCTATTATAATTTTCGTACACCGTAGTTAACTTTGAGGATTAGAAAATGAATTCATTTTCTTATCCACTGAGGCACTAATTCTTGAAAATAATCTCAGTTCTGGATATCAATCATATACGTACTTTTTTTTCCACGTCGTTTTGCCAGCTAAAAGGTTTATCCGATTAAACGCTAAAAGTGGACTAAATATATTTGACTTTGACTTTTACATTAATTAGTAGCCGATCACGCGTCAATATCTACATGTATGTACGACTTTTTCAAGTTTGTTGTTTACAGTGTTCATATGAAAGATTTGGAGATTTAATAGATACTAGATACCAACAAGCACATAGTATGAGACAAAGTGATTTAAATAAAATATTATATTAAAATTATTATTTGAGATTTAAATTTTTTGTATAAAATAAAATACATAAGTAAAGTTTATTTTTGTTTATTCAAATTTGCATTTAATTTTTGTAAAATATATTTCACCACGTGAAATATTTTAATTTGAAAAACAATTTAAGTTGGTGTAGAAAGTTTTGATATCTTCTAAAATCAAATTCACATAATTATGTTTCACATTATTATCTACATTACTATACAATTAAATAGATAAAATATATTTAATTATTAATTTAAACTAATTATAAGTTTAAAAATGCAATAAGAAAAATGTTTAAATTTGGTAAATACATGAATAATTTTTTATTTTTTGTGAAATATAATTTAATTATAATAATTAAATATGTTATGAAGTTGATAATTAAATACATTTCTGGATTTTAATTGATGATTAAATCTTTGATTTTTAAAAACTAATAGAAAAAACATTACTTTATATTTGTCAATGATATATTTATATAAATGATAATGAGATATAAAGATATTTATTGAAAAAAGATATAAAAACTATATAAATACGATACATCCACTTTTTGTGTGAATGTTTCTCTAATAATATATATGAGATCTGATCTCTCTTTCTATCTCTCTCAATGCCTTGCTCGAGCATCGAACACGTCATGCGTTGCACATTATAGTGCCTTCGCAGAGCAATCAAGCTACGAGAGCCAAAGCAAGTTTGGATAAAAGGATACACAACTATATGCTTTGAAGGAGACTGTCAACTACTTACTAAAATCCTTGATAACAAACATCAGGATGTTTCCATTGACGACATCATTCAAGATATAAGATGGTGGGAATCAAAATTTCAATTTATTCAATTTGTTTTCACTAAACGATGTTGTAACAAAGTAGCTCATTTGTTAGCAAGATTTGGATGCCTTAATTGCCAATTTTATTTTGACTGTTTTAGATCACCGTCTTGGTTAATTCAACAAATTTATTCTGACTATATTAATTCATCAATATAATTTCCTTTTCGACGAAAAATATATATATATATATATGAGATATTTTTAACTTATCCGTGAGCGTGATCTAGCTAATACTGTACGGATCGAGTTTTTCTAATCGTTTTGAATATGTGAAAATTCGTTAGAAAAAATACATGTATTGACTTTACCGTATAATTATGGTAAAACTGGGAAATATACATGTATTCAAGATAGAAAAAATACTGAAAAAGACCTTGGCCATCCAAACGTTGCGTCTCATACCCATATTTTACCGTATATTTCTCAGTTTTAGTAAAGTGCCATCCTAAATAATCTTCCTTTGAGCAACTACTTAGAGGTATAGCCTCTATTAGAGTGACATCCACATGATCAAAATGCTGAGTTAGCAGATCCTTTCGCCAAGAATTCGTTTGACGATCAATTAAATGAGGTAACTAGAGAGTTGGGTCCTTAAAAGGATCGTTACTTAAGGCTGGTCTCGGGAATTGAGCCAGAACCCAGGGATCACTCCATATATAAATGGAGGTCCCTGAGCCAACCCGTGTAATAAGCCATTTGTTCACCAGAGATCAAGCAGATACGATACTTCTCTACTCATACGAGGGTGAATAAGATCGTATTGGATCCATAGGATTTGAGTTCTGATAATACCTACTTTTAAAAACCATGGCAAACAGGAGTTCGGATAATCTATCAGTCTCCACAACTGCTAAGCCAGCAAAGCCATGTTAAAATCATCAACACTCTTGAAACCCAAACCACCCAACTGCTTGCTAAAACAAAGCCTCTCCCAAGCGATCCAATGCATACCCCCTGTCTGGCCATTCGTACTCCACCAGAATTTTGCCACTGCACTAGTCAGTTTAGATGTGATTGTCTTTGGCAGACGATAACAAGACATCAAAAATGTCAGGACAAACGTCGCGATAGACTTGATCATCACCTCTTTCCCCCCTTTCGAGAGTAACCTCGCTTACCAGCCGGTCGTACGACTCTGCAGACGATCTCTAACAAAAGAAAAAACCTTAGTTTTTGATCCCCCCAAACTCTCTCGGAGTTCCAGATAAGAACCCATTCTGCCCAGATTGTTTACCCCTAGGACCCCCTACATTTCCGTCTTTGCTACCTCATCGACCATGTGACCAAACTGAATCGAAGATTTCGCAAAATTTATTTGCTGTCCTGATACCGCCTCATACTGTCTTAAGATATCTAAAACCACCCTACATTGATCCTTATCAACCTTGCAGAAAAAGACTATCATCTACAAATAACAAGTGGGTAATTGGCGGACACTTGTTTGCCACTTTAATACCCGTATCACAAATATCCGCATCATCCGTAGACCAAACATCATGTTTGTTGTAAAGCCCAACAATCCGATTACGAGTCTGGCGCTGTTTAGTTTGTGCATGGAAATACTTTGTATTTTTATTCCCCACCCGCATCCAACGATTCCTGCTTTTTTGATACCAATGTATTTCTTCATCCCCGTATGCCTCACGCAACTGGGAGTTTAAGTCCGAGATTAACTCCGGAGCCGACACATCGTCAGCCTGAGCCACCTCCAGCTGTCGTTTGAGATCCTCAATCAAAACCCTACCATATGGGGCCTGCATTTTGCGCCAGCGAGAAATCGCCCGCCGGCAATTCACAATTTTGTCCACAAAACTTGGAAATCCCTTATCTCGGTCAGCAATCCAACCAGACGAGATCGCCTCCATTAATTCCGCCTTACCAACCCAACGACGATCATAAAACTCTGCCTTCCCCTCGGCCTCTTCGCACATACACTATTCACAAGAGGCATATGATCTTATGTGATCATCGGTAAATATTCAGTCACCGTGTCCGAGAATAAATCATGCCAATCCTCATTACCTAAAGCCTTATCCAACCTACATTGGATAGGCTTTTTATCTCGCCAACCCCTTCAAGACAGACAATCTCCCACGTATGGAAATTCCAAAAAACCACAATCCCGAATCATTCCATTAAAGGCTAGAAAAGAAGAAGTGTGACGTAACCGCCCTCCATGTTTTTCATGATTACCAGTTAATTCATTAAAATCTCTAATAATAAACCAGGGTGTACACCGAGTAGTACTTATCCATATCAACCTTTCCCAAACCAAATCTTGGTTCTTGGAAACGGGATCACCATAGACAAAAGTTAAATGAATAACCCGGCCCTTAAAACACGCTTCAACATTAATTAATCTATTCGATTCCATTAAAATTGAAACATTAAAACCATATTTATTATAAAATAATTTCAAACCACCACTACAACCAACATGTTCAACTGTTTTTAAATTATTATAGCCAAAATGGCCTACAAAATTTTCCAAAAAAGAAAAAGACTGTTTGGTTTCCATAAGTAAATAAAAAATATGGCCGATGTTTACTCCATAAATCCCTAAGATTCCAAAAAGTAGCCTTATTACCGAGACCTTGACAATTCCAACTCAAGACATTCATTTATAAACTCTTTATTGTAGTGGTTGCTCACTACTAAATCATGCCTTCTCCACTCCATGAATCGACGAGTTAACGTTAGCTTCCAACGGTTTCAATAATCTGATACACAGACCCAAAAATAAGACACCCCGACAAATGATTAACCAGTAAACCACCGCAAAGACAAACCATTTCATTGCCGGGGTCAAAACCCTAGAAGGGCCTTTACCATCGCCATTGCCGGTAGTGAACCAAATGTTGTCTTTCTCAAAAAGATGCAAAATCCCAAATCTTTCCTTGATACATTCCCATAACTTATCCGATTTGCAAATATGCAGCCATAAAAGGTTAGTGAAGACCAACCATAGCCTAAACCCACGAAATCCCTTTGACCGACCAAAACTAGACCCACCTTGGTCTGCGATGGAGAAATCACAAGTGTTGTACCAGACCAAAAACAAGATTCCCCCGAGATCCACCGCCAGTTCGTCCCCAACCAGCACCAAGCATCTCCTAACAAACCCACCTTGATCTTAAACTGCAATGGAGAAATCAAAAATGGATTAATAGACCAAACCTGGAAACCCTCCGAGATCCGCCTCCAGTTCGTCTCCATACAACACCAAACATCACCGAACATGCACACTTTGAACTGCGATGGAGAAATCAAAAATGGATCAACAAACCAAACCCGACAACACCCGGAGCTCCACCTCTGGTTCGTCCCCAACCAACACCGAACATCACCCAACAGATCCTCAAGCCGTCTAATAGACAACAAGAATAAACCAAGATCCGACCCATAAAAACCCTTGCCAAAACATCTCTGTCTCATTGAATCAAAACCCTAGAAAAGCCGCCGTCGCCATCACCTTTTGAGAGAAAATAATTTTTTTTTAGAAATAGGCAATTTATACATTTATTTTGAAGTTGTAGCGTAGTATAGTGGTTTGAGGCGTAATATATACATTGTGTTCGATTGATATATATAATGGTAGAATCGTGGATAGAGTTAAAACCAAATATAGTTTTGAAAGAATAATTTACAATTAGTTAAAACTGGTTTCTGTTTTTTTCTTTCCCATTCTCGTTACTGAATTTATATTAACATTTTCATAGCAACTTTATCAAATAAGGCTTGAAGTTTAGAACTATTTACAAGCATGCCATTATAATTAAAATGTTTTTTTTTTTAAATAAAATTCGAATAACCATTAAATTAATTACTCAAATCATAATCAATCGACCAAACAAGAAAATGGTAATAATTGGATATGGCAACAATACAACCGAAAATTTAGCTACTCTGATGCCTCAAAATTACTCAAATCATAATCAATCGACCAAACAATAAAATTGTAATCTCAGTTATTGGAATGAATATTCTTAGTTTAGGAAAACTATATTTGAAAAAAATCAAACAAGAAAATCTTTTATTACTCCGAATTTTTTTATAGAATCTTTGTAATATATCAATTTCATAAAATTCTAACTCTTATTCTATGGCATATTCTTAACGTAATAATGAAATTTAAATTATATCCATAATTAAAGGGGTTATTGGTTTAGGATTTAGAAAGAATTTTAATGATTTTTAAAGGAATAATACTTAGATTTTTCATCCCCTCTTCTCACAGCCAATCAAAATCTTTCATCTAATATTTTATTTAAAAAATAAATCAAAATTAAGTTAAAAAGCAACCCAAATTAAGGAAACAAATTCTGTGTACTTTTAATTAAGGAAAGTTAAATATTTGGCTTACTTTATATTTTTAAAACTAGAGTAAAATTATATGTCGGTTTGGGTTTACAAATGAAGTAGTGAGGGTTTAGTTTTACAATTAAAACAAAATTATATATCGGTTTGGGTTTACAAATGAGGTGGCTAGCGTTTAGATTTTACAATTAGAACAAAATTATATGTTGGTTTGGGTTCACAAATGAGATGGTTAGGGTTTAGATTTAACAAGTAGAACAAAATTCTATGTCGGTTTGGGTTCACAAATGAGATGTTAGGGTTTAGATTTCACAATTAGAACGAAATTATATGTCGGTTTGGGTTCACAAATGAGATGGTTAGGGTTTAGATTTTACAAGTAGAACGAAATTATATGTCTGTTTGGGTTCACAAATGAGATGGTTAGGATTTAGATTTCATATATGTCGGTTTGGGTTCACAAATAATATGGTTAGGGTTTAGATTTTACAAGTAGAACAAAATTATATGTCGGTTTCGGTTCACAAATGAGATGTTAGGGTTTAGATTTCACAATTAGAACAAAATTATATGTCGGTTTGGGTTCACAAATGAGATGGTTAGGGTTTAGATTTTATAAATAGAACGAACTTATATGTCGGTTTGGGTTCACAAATGAGATGGTTAGGGTATAGATTTCATATATGTCGGTTTGGGTTTATTAAAAATCGGTTTAAGTTTTTAATTTTATAATGATGTATACAGATTTTATTTCCTTATTTTATAAGGGGGTGAACCTCTCCATTCACCCCTAGGGGTGAACCCAAGTATTGTTCTTTTTAAAGTTATGTAAAATATGTAGTTATTCAATCAAGACTTTTTAAAACTCTTTAAAAATTTGGTTTTATTGGTTGTGGATTTGTAAAAAATTATTCAAAATCTTGATAAATATAGTGTTATTGGATTAAGAGTTTTATAAAGTCATTAAAAGTTTTATGTTATTCAATTAGAACAAAAGAATCTTGTATTGTTAATGAATTCAAATTTTGTGTTATTGGTTTAGGAGTTTATATCATTTACTTCATAACAAAAGTCATGAAAACTCTTTCGTCAAATAGAAAGATTTTGAAAGATTTTATGAAAGATTTTACAAAATTAGGAAAAACAAATCAGCAAGATTTAAAATAACGTCCTAAACAATCTTTTATAGAATCTTTCATTTTTACTTTCTAATATTCTATGATTTTAGAAATCAGCAAAAATTTTAAAAACACAAAGTCCTAAATATTTTTTCTAGATCCTAAACCAATACCTCCTCCTAAGAATTTTGACAGAAATTCTAATAGCAGATTCTTTTGCTTTTCTCTGGTGTATCTTGCGATGAAATTTTCTTCATCTTTATATTGGATCAAGATAATCAATTCAGTACAAAATCGACCGGAGCTTTGTTGTTATCGTCATAAAAACTTGAATCCCTTGGGAATTGGTAGAACCACCAAAATAAAATTGTGATGTTAATTAATTGAACTTTACATTTTTTTTTTTTTTTGTCCAGGTTCGTGAGTAAGATCGTTTGGAAAGACTAGGAAGATGAACATTTTCTTCTACTTTTCTACTTTTAATTTACTGTATGTATTTTTTTTTTTATTTCATGTATATGACACCATGACATTATTTTTTTTTTTAATTCACATATCAAACAATAGATGGCTTAACGTAAAAAGATTTTGTACATTCAACCAAGTCCCATTTGTATATATGTAATTTTTTCTTTGCCTATATACTTATTTGTATAAAATTTCTAAAAATAACAATTATTTCAGATTTTGTTTCTTAAATATTTACATTCGATTCCAACTGAAAAAAACAACGATCAAATATTACATAGAAACAGAAACTATAATATATTAACCACATTTTTTATTGTCTTTTGAAAATATTCTATCAACAGTATTAACTTCGATTCTTAATCTAATAAGAATTTAGATTGCCATTTTTTATATTACTATATATATATATATATACTTAATAAAAAATAAAATATTATGAATATGTAAACTTAAAATAGTTTAAAATACTATACAATCTGGTTATATAGTTGATGGGTTATAAAGAAGACGGGTTGGATCATTAACTTTGTGCTAATACACGGGTTAAATTTTTATTTTATTATTTATCAACAATACTAATATTAAATATTTGACATATCAAATTAAGTAGATTTAACTAAAATTGTGTAAAATAATTAAATTATTAGGAAAAATGTGACTTATTCACATCTTATAAATTACTTATCATGTATTTAGATCTTCTTATTTTGTTCTAATAATTATGAATTCAAATAGAATCTCAAACACTAAACAAAACAAACTACATATAACAAATAAATAGTCATGCGGTATATCGCGGTTTAAAAAGTTAATATAAACATTTAAGAACACAAGTGACATAATAATTTAGTTATTCTTCTGTTTATAAGAAATCAAATATTTAACAAATAAATACAAAATAAATTATAAATATAATAAAATTTATATGCATGCGATGTAACGCTTACACAAATCCCATAATACTAAACTTATACATATGACAAATGAAATAACACAAAATTATTTTAGTCCTGAAAACATTTTTATTAATTTGAGTAATAACAATATGTAAAGAAGAAAACAAATTTGAAAATTAAAAATACTAATTTCATTCCCGCGGTACACCACAGATTGTTTTATTTTAAAAACTACAACATACGTGATCCGGCTAAGTGACAGATTGACTTTTTTTTGTCAAAGGGTCTTCATATTTATTGACTTTTTAGGATCATAGGTGGAAAACAACTAAACGGGCTAAGCCCTTACAAGGTGGAAACAGAAATTAAAAGACAGAATTTAAAAACAACAAAATAAACAAAAGGCCCAAACCCAAAAAGGGGAAATCAGGCCCAACGAAAGAGAGGCCCATGAAGCCAAACCAAAGCCAAAATTAGGTCAACCAGATAGAGCAGCTACCGGTGCCGCCAAAGAAAGTCGGCGTCCGCACTCGACGGATCTAGGCCTAGATCCGATGTGTCCCTACTCGGAGAAAACCGAGCGACCGAAAACCCCACACCACGAGCCACTCCACTGAGAAAACCCTTGCCAAAACACCATCAGAGAAGGCTGAAAACTCCGAGAAGATCCGACCTGATCACATCAGAAAACTTACCGGAGACCAACAAACTCACACCACCAAATCTACAGCGCCGCCGTGACCAAAACGAGGGGATAATGCCTTGCCTCACCAGAACTTCGACGGAATTCCTTTGAGAAAGCTCTGTTACCGTCTTCGGAGCAACAACTGTTTCTCAGGGAAGGAAGCCATCCGGAGGTTAACAAAGGCGAGGAGCTCCACCCCCAACACTAGCCGTCCAGAACTGAACATCCTCGCACCACCGCCACCACACCGCGGTTCTTCAAAGATGAGCAATCACCGTTCAGCCGTGAATCTCAAGGAAGAGAGACACTACCGACCGCCAAAACCAGGATGCTCTTCTCATCGCCACTACCGAAGTATGCTTAAGAGGAGAACTCGAGATGATGAAGCTGAGGGGAAAATCGCCAAATGCTTTGTGTAACATCCGCGAACCGGAATTCCGGTTTAGGATGTGCATCGATCGATGCAATAGGAGCATCGGTCGATGCAAGTTCAATTCTGTGCGTTTTTGACTTAAGTCAAACGCTGCATTTTGGACAAAGGGAAAAGAAAACCCTTAAGTCGTGTTTTGGTTTTCATTCGACGGATTTGGCCGTTTTTGAGAGAGAACGAAAGAGAGAAAGAGTTCTTGAGAGTTTCTGGAGATTTCTTGGAGATTTGGTGCGTTCCTGTAGAGATATGTAGCTGGGATCGTTGTAGGAGCTTCCTAGAGGCTTGTTCTTGAGTGTTTGTGGTTCAGATTCGTCTTGGCACAGGTAAGTGTATGACCATGGCTTATCTAAGCTAGAGTAACCTTTAACTTGTTTTTTTGGTGTTGTTAGATGTGTTGGATCGTAGTTAAGGACGTTAGGAAGCTTTCTTGTGGCTTGGGAATGAGTTTCTGTGGTTGTAGGAACGAAATCCGGCGAGAAGCTTCGGGGAAATCACGGTGCTCGGCGTTGCGTCGATCGATGCATTGCTTGCGTCGATCGATGCAAGTGCGAGGACGGAACGATAAACTTTAGGGTTTTCGTGTTGCGTCGAGCATGCGTCGGTCGATGCAGACTGGGTATTGGTCGATGCAAGTTGCACTTGCATCGGTCGATGCAGCTTCTGCGTCGATCGATGCTTCCTCAGTTGGCATCGGTCGATGCATGTTGGCATCGGTCGATGCCGAGTCTTGGTTCGTTGATGGTTGTGTGTTGCTTGTTGTGTCTGGTTATTGGTACTCTATTGCTTGTGTGTATAGCCCAGTAGATGGGAGGATTGTCTTACTGAGTGTTTATAAAATACTCATGCATTGCAATATGTGTTTGTGGTGCAGGTAAAGGCAAAGTGTGATCGTGGAAACAAGGCGATGAGGAAGGGATGTTCTGGAGGCTTGATTGATTATGGTCTAGCTATTGTTAGGTTGCTAGATTAAGTCAATGGAACATTGTAGGATGTTAGTTGTTGGTTATTCCTTCATTTGGATTATGGTATTGGTTATTGGTTGATTGTTGGAATTCTTTTGGTTTAATGGAAATTGATTTATTTGGTTATCCGCGGTTATTGATTGTTGATAGGATGTTAGTGGGTATGAGACCACTAGTAAATTAAGGTATTAAAAAAAAAAACGAGAAGGGTTGTTTCATTTTGGATCTCCATCGGGGAGCTTGACTGAATTACAGATTGGCCAAAAACACAAAGAAGGGGGCCCTCTCCGGTCGCAAGCGAGGGGCGCCGCGAACCGGAGAGGCAGATCTGAAAACTTTAGATTTGGCCGCTTGAGTTCGAGAGAGAAAAGAAGGGAGCGCGTCGTTCCCACGCGCAAGGGATGTGGATGTCCTTCAAAATTTTCTTCAAGTGACAGATTGACATTTCCAAAACATTTCTTTGTGGAGGAGAAAAAACAAAAGAAAACTAGAAAATGCATACTTTTTTTGTTATCATATATTTCGAAAGTACATATAGAGGAGATGACTACCTCATCTTCTAATTTATGAAAAAGCTCAAGCTCTTTGTTTTCTACATCAAATAATTATATTATTTCTTGCATGCTATGAATTTTACTAGAAATTGTCTCTAATCGCTGGAGAGCAATGGAATGCTCTGCTCGTACCGGAAAAAGTTGTCGGGATCAACTCTGCTTTTCACCTGAACCAATCTCTCGAAGTTGTTTTTAAAATACTTCAGACCATACACTTTCCCTTCCTCGTACGTCGAGTTCATGCTCGTGCCAATGTCAACGTCTCTATAGTTCAAAAACGCTCCTCTAGGATTCTTTGACACGTAAGGGCTCATTGCCTCGAACACTCTTTCCGTCTGGCTCAAGCAATCTTTAGCCACTGCTTCCCCTGGCACGAACCAGTTAGCTGCGTACTGAATCTTGAACATGTTTCCTGCTCGGTGCGGGAACGCAGTCTCGGTCGATGGAATCTCGCTCATCCTCCCTCCGTAAGGGTTCCAAGCCATTGATACGTTCTCGTTCTCTATCAGAACCTTGAATATGGCATCTAAACCGGTTCTTGAAATCGGTTTTTGTACGTAATCCGATTTTCTCTTAAGGTAGATTTGCTTCTGCGGGATCCGGTTTAGCATACTCGATGTTGGTGCTGTACCGTGTGGGATACTGAGCCAGAACAGAATTGATTCGATCCATTTCATTTCTATACACTCTGTTTTCTTCAGACCAAGCTCAGGGAATTTCCCGTTCATGATTTCTAGAAGCTTCGATGAGTTTCCGAGGTACATCCCCATGAAAGAAGCCTTCACGGTTTTGTTGCTTGAGCCTAAAGTTAATCTTATGAACAGATTGTTGTCGATCTTGTCAGCGATCTCTTGCCATTTGGCTACAAGTTCCGTGGTGTTCACGCTTCCTCTGTTTCCAACCGTTTCAACGTTAAAGACCGTGACTTTAGTCGGCACGGGAACAAGCTTAATCTTCCAAGCTAAGGCAACACAGAAACTAGCGGCTCCACCGCCACGTAAGGCCCAAAAAAGATCTTCTCCCATTGAGCTCCGGTCCAAGACTCTTCCTTTAGCGTCAACAATCTTAGCGTCTATGATGTTATCGATGGATAAACCATACTTCCTCATCATGTTTCCATAACCGCCACCGCCAAAATGTCCACCAGCGCCTAAACCGGGGCAGATTCCAGCAGGAAAGCCACGGAGATCATTGCTTTTGTTGGCAACTCCGTAGTAGATCTCTCCAAGCGTAGCACCAGATTCGACCCACGCGGTGTCCAGTTTAGGATCGATCTTGATAGACCGGAGATTAAACATGTCTAGGACAACGAAATCAATTGTTGATAGATACGACATACCGTCGTAGTCATGGCCTCCGCTGCGGATCCGGAGCTGGATGCTGAGTTTCTTGGCACAAGTGATCGTGGCCTGGATGTGAGTGACATCAGCGGCAGCTACAATCGCTACGGGTTTGCGTGTCGTGTTGTTGAAGTAACGAAGGTTACGGACGTAGTTGTTGAGGATTGTGAGGAACTTGGGATTATGTTGAGTGTATATGAAGTTTTGGATTGGGGACTTTGGATTTGAAGGTTTGAAATCTGTGAGGCATTGTGCAAAAACGTCTTCGAGTGTTGGCGGTGATGCAAATGATGTTGGGATTGAAAAGAGAAAAATGGTGATGATTAGGGTTTGAATGGTTAGAGATTCCATTCTACTTCTCTCTTATGCTGAGTATGGTTAAGATTTGTTTAGGGGTTTGTATTCTTTATATATATTTGTTATAATTTGATTATGAATCCTCAAGAACACAATCGGCTATTCTTGTAAATGTATATCTCTTTTGGTAATTGATATCTTATAAATTAGTCAAATTGACTATGGAGATTTTAATTAGTCAAATGCTTAAATGGCGATTTGTTTCTTTATCCTCCTAAATTATAAGCTAAAGTTATGCGATTCTTTTATTCCTCTTTCTTTCTAATTAATGCTAATTATTTTAATATACATAGAATCAAGATTCAAATCATATATTAAAAAAACAAGATTCTAAACTAATTGCATCATTATATATGTATCCTTAGGAAAAGGTAAAACTTAATTATTTTTACAAGTATCAATTTTTGAAGATTGTATTCTAATTAACATCACTTTCCTAAACTTTTAGTCTTCGGCATTTGCATTTTAATTCCTTCAATAGTTGACCACTTTTATAAAGACTGCAAATTTTATTTTAATTGAGAAAAATTATCTACAATAACCTAATACTTTCTAGATATAGTTACAATAACCTTTTAGATTTTTTATTGTTCATGTTCCATTATGTAAAATAATTAGTATCCAAAACTGCAATTGTTAGTATTACCGTTTTAATAGATATTACTTTTCAAAAATATATATTTTTGGCTATTTTCATTTTTGCCATTTTTTGCACATTTAGTACACTGTGTTAAATGATTTTTAGAATTTTGTTTTTTAGGTTTGGGTTCTCTTTTTTTTTCTATTCAGGGTATAGTTTTGAGGCGGTGAGGTGTAGTATTTATTAGGTTTTATAATTTAATCATTTTGTGTATTGAAAAATGTATTATTGAAAATAAACAACAAGAAAAAAGTATTTTTGCAAAAATGTATAGAGAAAATAGTATTTTTGCAAATACCATTATTTTTTATTGTTCATGTTCCACAAAATGATGATTCATCTTTGTAGTAATATTAGATTAATAATATTTTAAATTTATATTTATATTAATCCAAACTTGTCACGCAATATACTCAGTCCCATGATATTTAGAAATTTTGAAAGTTTAAATATCTATAATATATTCAATTATTTATAGTTTAAAAAATATTGTATTTGGTATCATTAAACGGTTCGACCAAAACATCGAACTAAGCTGACACAAATTTAATATGGCGATTTGTTTCTTTATCCTAAATTATAAGCTCAAAGTTATTTGATTCTTTTCTTTTTATTTATTTCTAATTAATGCTAGTTATATACATAGAAACAAGATTCTAAACATTTTGGAACAATTGCATCATCTATCCTTAATTATTTCCAGAAAATAGAAAATAAAAAGTAATTGTGAACATTTTGGCGCGCCGTGCTAGAGTGGAATCGCTTCCAATCACCTTTGTGAACAATTTTCCGTCTAATTGGCTCGTTTGAGCCAATCTTGTAACCTGTTGGCAAAAAAAAATAAAAAAAAATAAAAAAAAATAAAAAGTAATTATTTTTGTTAGTATCAATTTTCAAGATTTTATTCTAATTATCATCACTTTCCTAAACTTTAAGTCTTTCTTTTTGCATCTTATTTTCTTAGATAGTAGATCACTTTTGTAAAAACTGCAAACTCTATTTTAATTAAAAAAAATTATCTCGAATAACCTAATACTTTTTCAATATAGCTAAAATATTTTTTTACTGTTCATGTTATATTATGAAATAAGTAAATAACTAAGATTTAACATGCTTATACTATAGAATAATTTATTTTATACATCATAACTGACTTAACTTAATTTGATATGTCTAATATTCTAATATTGATAGTGTTAACAAAGTAATAAAATGACAATTAATTTATCTGTAATATTGGACTAATGATATTTTATATATTAATGTTGAAATAAACCGTCATAATATATAACTTCATCCTGTTATATATAAAACTTTTTTAACTTTAAATATTCAAAATATTTTATTCTTTTTTAAGTTTAAAAAATATTGCATCTTGTATAATCAAACGGTTTGACTAAAGAAGTGAACTAAACTGTTTCAAAATTCGAAACTCGGAAGCTTGTTAAGTTAAGTTTCATCCTCACTCATATTTAGATAGAATTTAGTTTTATTATAATATGAATTTGAATCTTTATCTTAAAAGTTAAAACTATAAGCAATGTTAGACTTTAAATACGTATTTATCTTTCAGTAGTTAATTAAATAATATGTGTTCGTTTCAACAAATTTCGATTTAAATAAAAAGTTAGTCATAACAATACTTCCTTAACTTTTAACTGATCATTTTTGGCCGCGGTCAAATAAAAGGTATGTTGCCATAGTCTGAAAAAATATATGTTGTTGTGTGAACGGACTGTTTTCATGATCCACAACAAAAGAAAAACTGTCTCAATGGACTTGCCATATAGACGCAGTCTAAGACTGAAAAGACCAGTTAACAGCTTTGTGTATACCATCACGTAGTGTATATAATAAATAATGACCTTATGAAAATTCATATTTGTCAATAAAATAGTATATAAATATGAAATTCAGATTTTAATTACATTATAATCATAACTTTTATACATAAAACGTAACTATCATCATTCCGTACTACTTGTAATATCAAATCTTACTAATTAACTAATAAATAGATTTACAAGGGACAACATATATCTATCTTAACATTTTTTAAGTACATTTTTGTGCCATCCTCTCTTATCTTTGTATCCAAACAAGTCCTAACTAAATTCTCTACAATCCTTACAACCAAACACAATCATTTTCTTATTTGATAATATTAATTTTCTAAAATCTATCTACCTAATTTAAAGCAATATTTTATATTAAAATAGAATTCTCCTTTCACTTTTATTTAATCTTATATTTAATTATTTGAATTACTATTTAATATATCAAGTTGATTAAATTTTAGATATTTTTCAGCATATGATGTGATTTGAATTTTTATAAACAGATATATATTTTAAAAATTGTTTTAGGATTTTTGTAACCAAACAAGTATTTCCAGATATATATATATATATATATATTATTTTACATTTGAGTTATTTTAATATATAATGAATATCTACAATTAAAAGTTAAAATAACACGCAATGAAATTATATTGTGCGAATGATTTGGATCAATATGAATATAAATTTAATTATCATTAATTGGTGTTACACATATAATTTATCATTTCATTATTTTACTAACATTATCAACATTAGATATATTAAATTGAGTAATTTATGATAATGTAGTAAACAAATTATTTTGCGGTAAACTGTGGGTTAAATCCTACCATTAACAGTCAAATACAATTATATAATCTTACACTAAACAAAACTAGATATATTAAATTGAGTAATTTATGATAATGTAGAGAACAAATTATTTTGCGGTAAACTGTGGGTTAAATCCTATCATTAACAGTCAAATACAATTATATAATCTTACACTAAACAAAACTAACACATAAATATTTAATTAAAATTTGATCTATTTGTTATAAATATTTGAATTAATTTCTTCATAATGCATGGGGTTATTGATTTATAAAACAAACAAAAAAATAAAAAAAATGGACACATGGTGTACCACGGAGTAAATCCTAGTAATCATTATACAAACAACACACCAATTAACCAATAATAATACACTTACGGTAACACAGGAATACTCTGTTCATTCCTAAAGAAATTACTACTATCAACTCTAGTCTTAATCTTGACCAACCTCTCGAAATTTCCGGCAAAATATTTCTTACCGTAACGCTTGCCTTCAATGTAGCTATTTATTTTCCCATTGTGTGAATTGATCCCCAAATCAACGTCACGATAGTTAAAAAACGACTGTCTTGGATTCTTGGAAACAAAAGGAGTCATGAATCGATACAACTCCCTCGTCAGTTAACCTATCTTCTCTCCAATTCGCAGCGTACTGAATCTTCCAAAGATTCCCGGCTCTGTATGGGAACGGAGTTGCCGTCGATGATATCCTCCCCATCGCACCACCGTATGGACTGAAAGTCATCGTGGGAATTTCAAGCTCGATCATTTTCTTCCAAATCGATTCTAAACCGGTTCTTGAAATCGGTTCACGTACGTAATCTGATTTCCTCTTGAGGTAGTTTACGGGTTGAATCCTTTGGAGTAGAAGTTTCTCCGAAGAACCCACTTGGATATTTATCCAGAATAGCGCAGACTGGATCCAGGTCGTTTCGGTACAGTCTGACCGGACCAAACCTAACTCCGGGAATCTCCGGTTTAATATCGACAGAAGCGTAGTTGTGTCTCCAAGAAACATAGCTATGAATGTTGCCCTGACGGTCTTTTGAGATGACACGGTGCCGTTTACTACGTCAATAATTGTTCTTATGTAGAGCTCGTCGGGAAGTTCCGGTGCGACTTGTTGCCACCGGTGAACTATCTCCGTCGCCTTTTGTTCTAACGTCCGGGAGATTCTGAATACAGTGACGTTTTCAGGGACTTCGACGAGGTTTATTTTGTAGGCCAAAACGACTCCGTAGCTACCTCCCCCTCCTCCGTTTATCGCCCAGAAGAGATCTTCTCCCATTAATTTTCTATCCAATATTTTTCCTGAAAATTTTCAAATATACAAGAGATATATAATGAGAAAATATTTATGAAACTGTTATATAAATATTCAGGTAATTAAAGGAAGTGTAACAAACAAAATATAGTTATGTCTAATGTTTAGGTGTTGTCTAATTCATTTTAGGTTGACGGGAGTTTGACAAAAATAACTATTCTAATAAGTTCGGTTGATTATAGGATCTGTATTGACAGTTTGATACTATAAAATAGCTAGAGATATTGTATTATACCATTGACATCGACCATTCTTGCATCGATGGTGTTATCTACGGCGAGACCGTATTTTCTCATCATGTTACCGTAACCTCCGCCGCTAACATGGCCACCGACACCAACTGTTAGACAAACTCCAGCGGGATAAGCGAGGGTTTTGCTCTTCTCCCATATATAGTAATAAACTTCTCCGAGGATGGCACCCGTTTGGACCCAAGCGGTTTTACTCGCCGTATCAACATCAACTGAACGGAGATTGAACATGTCGAGGATGAAGAACGGTTCGCCAGAGTACGTAACGTATGACAAGCCATCGTAGTCGTGGCCTCCGCTTCTGATTTTCATCTGAAGGTTGTGACGTTTGCCACAAGTAACCGCGGCTTGCACGTGGGATTCATGTGTCGCAGCGATTATAAGGAATGGTTTTGGAGTGTTGGAGGTGTTGAACCGAAGGTTACGAATGGTGGCTTCAAGTACGGAGGAGTAGGAGCCGTTTCCGGCGAAGAACACGGCGGGAGAGATGGGATGTTTGGGGTCAGAGTTTGAGGTTAGGCATTGTGTGAACGTCTCCGGATTTGCTAGTGATGAGCTTGATTCCGATATGAAGACGACGAAGAATAGTAAAACAACTAGTGTAGTTCTTGAATATTTCATTTTTAGAGATTGAACGTCGAAGTAAAGAAAAAACAAATGATTTGAGTTTATGAATGTCGTCGAGGATTTTGGGTTATTTATAACTATAGAGAAGATCATGGCATGACGCCAAATTATTAGACTAGGAAAAGTTGTCCCAAAGACTCTAATGTAGTGCAATATATTCCAGAATTTATATTTAAAATTTGAAGAATATCCATATTAGTATTTTTGAAGTACAAACTCAAAATAGATTTTTTTTTTTCCAGAAAAAATTACATTCTATGTCATTATTTATATCTGTATCCAAATAATTTTCAAAGTATGTCTCTCTACTATCCATATAACCAAACACAATTAATAGATAAATTTTAACGTTAATTATAAAATTTAAAAAATCCATATAATGTTCCTATAGACTTTGTTTGATTTTACTTTCTAATTGTTTTGAATCATCATATAATGCAGAAAGTTATTAAAAATCTTAACTTTTCTCCATATATTGTCATTTAGACATATATTACTCAATTATTATAAAAAGTGTGGATTTGACCTCCATATCTGCTAAAATAAGGATGATTCAGATTCATATTATAAATAGTTTCAAAATGAATCCAAATCTAAATGAGTATGAAGCTTCACTTGATAAGAATATAAATTAGTTTAGAGTTTGTATATAGTTTAATTCAATATTTTAGTTGAACTGTTTAATCAATATAGTAAAATTTAAACATTCAAAATTATATTTTAAACTTTTTAACTATTTTTAATAACACTAATATAAAACATGTTGACTCGAGCTGATTTAATTATGATTGTTTGAAACAAAAATTGATCTGCCGTATATTGCAGATTAAATCCTATTTCTGTATACAATTTTTTTTTTTTTTTTGTGCACCCTGTATACAATTAAAATCACATGTTTGTATCCTGTAATAACATATAGACTATAATTTACCTTTTTCTTTTATTAGACCAAATTACATATCAAATGCCAAGTATGTTTTATGTAGTAGTAGACTAGTAGTTGACTTGACGTGAAGGTTTAGCGCGTGCTCGATCTATTAGATGAATATTGACATATTGTAATGGGATAGCTTGCTCGATCTATTAGATGAATATTGACATATTGTAATGGGATAGTTTTGAATGCAACGTTGTGACTCATATTAATTATTTGAATCTGCAACTGTTTTGTGAAGTTCAAGATTTGTGTATACTATATTATATATTTTGAATTGAATATAATTTTAATTCTTACGCTAAAAATACTTTACTCTTAATTAACTGTGACACAGAATTCGAGCTGAGGTTTTCTAACTATGTTAAAACTCAGGACAGATAATTACCTGATCAGTTAAATCAAATTCTGAATAAACTTGTACTAATGTTTTTTTTCTTTCTAACTACAGAAAGATAAAATCCGTAGGCGTTGTTGATCAAATGAAAGAGAGAGAGGTCGTATACGTAAAGTATGTGAGAACCCGTATAAATGAAAGAGAAGCATAAATAAGCTGTCCATGAGTCCCTTGTACAAACACGAAACAAATGTTTAGAAATTAAGATTCAATCCCGGCTTATTGCAAGTGCATTTTGTTTCAACGAAGTGTTGTTTTACCGTACGAAAGCAAAGATGTTGACGAACGCAATTGTAGGAGGAGAAGTGCAAATCTCTCACAAGTTAAAATTTTTTTATTGAAGTAATTCTATAAACGGAAGAATTGAAGGATCAGTTCGTCTAGTCGGCTAATCTAATATTTTTCTGTGACGGCGAGACAAATTTATAATAGAATGGTGCACGTAAAGACGATGATACCATGCATGCGTCCTTGTGTCGTAATAACTTCAGCAATTTTCTACAAAACTGAATTTCACTTTTCCGCAAATGTATATATATATTCTTATATGTACCAATAATTCAACACAAAGCATAACTTTTTGTGTTGGAAGATGAGATCGACCATTATAAAAAACGGACGGTTGAGAAGGCTAACCGATATTATAGAAATCATGAAGATCAAGAAAATCACTAAAGTATTATTTATATTTATATATAGTTTAGAATAGGAAATTATATCTCAATATAGGAGAATTCTTATTGTAACATTATTCTTAACAAAGTCTAATAATAATTCTTTCTAAAAACCTTTGTGTTCTTACTCTCATAATTTTATCATGGCAGCAGAGCTATAGGCACATACAAAAAGTTTTGTTCGTTTCTTGGCTGCTTACGGTTGCGGATCTATCATAATATGAGAACCTTGATCTTGTACCTATAGGTTAGGGTTTTTTTTTTTTCTGTTTTCGTAACGATTAAAAAAAATTTGAGTTTCCTCTCTTTATTATTACTAGGTTTTGAACCCACGCTACGCGTGAGTTTATTTGATATATTTTGATGAAAATTATATATTATTGATGACTTTTGTGAAATATTATTTTATAAAAATTCTAATTAGTATTAACTATTAAGGAAAAAATAAATTTCAGATACACAATTTTGAAAAATATAAAAATCAGTTGTGTTATAAATCAGATCTGATAAAAAAAATCATGAATCTAACTCGACGTCCCGGTGAGGCGGATCAAACTGGTGACCTCACATATCCTAAACCATTTCTTTGATCATCTGAAAAACGAAACAATTTTATAATCATGAATTTATCTTGTTTTCATATTTAATTGATTGCTACCATCTATGTTTTCATGTTTTTTTATTCAATATTTTTTTTTTTTCATATTCTTTCTTGTCATTTTCATGGTCAAATTTTATGGTAATTGTCATCGTTACTTTTACCGTCAGGTTCTTCGTTATACTCTTCTTCTTCTTCTTTGTCAACTTCTTCACATTCTTCCATTGAAAAACCTTTTTTTTATACTACCACACAACTTATTAACCTATCAAAATCCAAGGCCAAAATCATTTATTTTCTCATAAAATTTGTGCAATTCATAAAGACCATAAAAGTCAACACATGCACCCAATTATTGATAATTTCATCCATATACTTATTCGGTTTTAGATCCACACATATTGAAACTTCTAAAACCAAAATCCTTCTACATATTTCTTTTATTTATATTGATTTTACTTTTACTTTTTTTTTCTAAAACATCTTAATAATATAGATTACTACTATATTTCCATAAATGTTAATTAGTTAAATATCTAATTCTTATTGGTTGTTTTAAATCCTATATTGACACCTTTAGGAGTTTATAGCTTTAACTTTTTATTAGTATATATATTATATTTTAAAATTTCTATGGAAGATAAGTAATTGTAGTATTTTAAAATATTCTGTGATTTTAAATATTTTTAATATTTGAACCTTTTAAAAGTTTCAATATTTATAATATTTTAAACTTTTAAAATTTATAAATTATAATATTTTGAAACCTTTCTAAAGCTAAGACTTTTAGAAACTTCAATATTTATAATATTTTAAACTTTTTAAAGGTTTTGAAATATAATATTTGAACCTTTTTAAAAAGTTTCAATATTTATAATATTTTAAAGTATTTAAATTTAAAATTTATAATATTTAAATATTTTTAAAAGTTAAGAACTTTTAAAAGTTTCAATATCAATAATATTTAAACTTTTAAAATTTGTAAATATCATAATATTTTTTTGAAACTTTTAAAGTTTTAATTTGATCAAATAAAAAAAGTGGATCAAATCGAATAAAACTTTAAAACTTGGACGCCTGATAAATCAAGCTTTCCTGCTCATCCGTTGTTGGAAGCATATTAATCTTATTTATACTGGTTCTAAACCACTGTCTAACAAAATTCTAGCCGATGTGGGACGTTGTACATAGTTAGTTTATTTCCATAAATTTAAAATTCTGGAAATTTAGAAAATGTTAATGAATGACATGTCAAACCCTGATAGGTTGTTTAAAATAATTCTTAATATAGAAAATTCTGGAAATTTAGAAAATGTTAATTAATGACATGTCGAATCCCTATTGGATGTTTAAAATCCTATATGTACAGCCTTAGAAGCTTATAGCTCCTACTTTTATTTAGTATAATTCTTTTTCCTTATACAAACGAGGGTGCAAGGAAGATAATCACGATCGATATCACTTGATTGTGTTTAGTTGTGATTGAAGAAATCGGCCACTTAAGGCCTGAATGGCAAGAGGTTATGCCATGAAGCTGATCTAACGCTTACGTTCTTCATTACATGCGACGAAGATGAAATCGCGAATAAAGTGGTGAATCCCTCTAAATGAACTTATAGTTGACATTTTTTCTTTTTATTGGCCAATACTTATTGTTAAAATTTATGGTGCTTGAATTGTAAAATGATGTGTAATTTATTAATAAATTACAAATACTAATATTTTGGAACCAAAAAGACGAAAATACATATATAATAATAGTAAAAGAGACACTAACGGGCCCTTCTAGATTTCACAAATCTTGAATTCAGGATTGCCTATCAGTTGCAGGGAAAGACATTTTTCTTTTCTAAACCAAACACACAATAATTGAGTGAAGGTGTATAAAGGAGAGTTACAGGTGGTTTGGTCCCATATATTGATAAGTAGTTCTCATGAGATTGAGAGAGCAGATACGTAACGTGTATGGTGTCAATGACACGAGCGGTGGTGTGTGCAGTGTAGTGTAGATTTTTTTGTTTGAAATTGGATAACAACAACCAAAACGTGCCATTGTTACTAACAAAAAATATATATATAACAACAAAAACACTAGATATGCATGTCGAAAAATAACCATCGTTAATAATAATACATCACAGAATTAGTGACATAAATAATTCAAATATCATTACAAAAAACATTTGTTATATATACTACAAAACAAGAAATACAAAATATATATATATATATACTAGAAGTCATCCCGTGCTACGTACGGGTTTAGCTTACATTGTTTTTGAATTTTAGTAATTTGGATATTATTAGTTCTTTTATTTGTTTACTCAGCAATTGTTATTTTAGTGATTTTTAAAATATACTGATCATTTCAATTTTTTTTTGGGTTCTTTTGTTTGGTGTTACTTGAATTTTACTTTTATATATAGTATTACAGTACAGTCAAACTTTTATAAATTAATAATGGTAGGACCAAGACATTTTATTAATTTATAGTGATATTAATTTATCTATAAATTAATAATAATTATTTTATAGTGTAAATTAATAATTATTAATTTATCGATATATTTTTAATTGTTTAAATTTTTAAAAATTAAGAATTGAGACAATTTTAGTAAAATAAAATTAGACATTCGGATGTTGTAAATTTCATGGTTTAGAAACTGAACTTGTATTATTTAGAAAACATTATTGATAATAAATTACAAATACTATAGACAAATTCACTTATACATATGACATAAATAAATTTAAATTTATAAATCATAATATCAAATTTTTATTGTTGAATTATATTTATGAATACATATTGTCGAATTTTAATATACTGTCAAATAGTAAATAATGCATATCTAGAAGTTGAAAACTTTAAAAAAACTTAACTATTTATATGACATGTTATAGAATATTTTATATCATTATAGTTTGAAAATACAATATTACAATTGTTAATTAGAAATGATCTTTAGGAGAAATATACATATTATTATATATATATATATATATATAAGTTTACATGATTATAAATTTATGATATTATTGGGACCATATTTTACATGGATATTTCAATAAAATTATTATCTTATTGAATTTTGTTAATTTTTACACTGGTTCGACTTGGGACCAACAAAATTTATTAATTTATAGTGTTTATTAATTTATAGAGTAGTAATTATAGAGGTTTTACTGTATTTCAACATGTGGAGAAATTTTTGATTACATAGTAGTGTATTTATGGTTTTTTTTTCCATTTAGTTTTCCAAGACATATTAAGCATTCTCCACCTTTTTATTTTCTTGTTTGCGTTTGCACAATTTATATTACCACTGACATCTACAAAAACATGTAATTTTGGAATATAACTTACATGAATACAATCTAAATATGAAATTTAGGTAAACAACAATGAACTTAATAAATATATTTGACCAGCTTATTTTTGGTGAGGTAAAAAATGCAATCACATCCCTAAATATAATTTATTCATTATACATTCTAACACAAATTAAAACTGTTTTTACAAAATTATAATAATGAAAATGAATCCAAGTAAATAAAGTTATTAAAAATTACTCTAAGTTTTGGTTGAGTATAAAAATGTAATAGATTTGTTCCATCGCCGAAATGAATTTTTAGATCTGTCTATTTAGGTTTATCATAAATGCAATTGAATAAAACAAATATTTATTTTGTCGTAGCTACTTAGCAGAAAAACCGTAGAATATTATAATATCAAATGTCATAATAATAAAGGAAGTAAACTATTATATGTGAAAGTGGAAAATGTTATGAAAAATTATTTTTTATATTACTATTCTTATAATTTTATTTACGATAATGAAAATGATTTTTTAAAAACAAATTATTATATTACTATTCTTATAATTTTATTTACGATAATGAAAATGGTTTTTTTAAAACAAATTGACATAGGTCATCCAAAATCGCCGGACCGGCCCATGGATATTAGGAAAGACATACATAAACACTCAATGAATAAGGAAATTTGTCAAACATTCTCACATTATATTTTCTCTGATGTAGTTTTAATGCGAACAACAAAAATGATATCATACAAAAAAATATTTAAAATTATTCAAGAATACCTATTGAAATTTGGAAAGATATATAAAATAATATAATTTTTCATAGGAACCTAATGACTGAAATTAAATAATAATGACTGAAAAAAATCTCATAAAATGAGAGCAATTAGGGACTTTTATTTTATGAAAACGGATTAAATTCTAATATTATTGAAAACGAATTGGTAAGATCCAATGGGAAATAAATGAGTAAACCCAGGAATGGAAACCCATAAATATTATTTTGAGTCAAAAATTTATGAATTTATAAGAAAATTTTGAGAACATGTAAACATCTATAATCTAACATAACTTAGATTCCTTTCTTGCTTATGAATCATTTATAAGATTGGAAACCATAAATAAATTTTATACACAATTTAGAATTCATTCTTGCCCGTGAATCATAAATAAGATTGAAACATATTTTTTATAATTTCAAAATAACCTATAATCAGATTATTCCTAGTATGAAACCACAAACTGATAGATGGTGGGTTTAGATCGGAAGGGGCCTAACTGAAGAAGGTAAGAAAGAAAGAAATGTTAAGAGTTTTTTTTTTTTTTTATGGGCTTTTAGAGGTCCAAAGTACAAATAAATTTAGTTAATTAGGTCCAAACAACAAAAGTGTACATGTGTCGGATAAATAACAGGTTTGAAACATATTTCTATAATTTGAAACTAACCTATAATCAGATTGTTCCTAGGATGAAACCACAAACTGATAAGAAGGGAAGAAAAAAATGTTACGAGTTTTTTTTTTTTTTTTTTTTTTTTTTTTTTTTTTTATGGGCTTTTAGAGGTCCAACGTACAAATCAATTTAGTTAATTAGATCTAAACAACAAAAGTGTACAGGTATTGGATAGATAACAGGCCAAGTGTCATCTTCTTACCTAAAGTTGAGAAAAACCTTCTCATATAAAATATATATATATATATATATATATATATATATCTTATTATATAAAGTTAGGTTTTGAAAGTTAGCCATTAACAAAATTTTGACATGTGTCAAGTTATCAATCTGAGATTTTGATATGTGTAAAAATCAATATTTAATAAGAGGAATTTAATATTAAAAATAAAATATTTTGTTTTTAAAAAATTAATAATGTAAAAAGATAATTATCAAAAATTACGGAATTTATAAAAAAAATACAAAGCTTTTTAAAATAATTATAAGAAGAATATATATATAGATATATATATATATATATATTTTTCATAAAATTCGAATTTATAATATTATTTACTTATTTTGAATATTAAGTTATTAATTCTACAAAAAATATAGAAAAGTGATTACGAACAATATACAGTTAATTATTAACTCTAAATTTTGTAAATACTCATTTCTATATAAACATAGATCGTCTTATATTTAAATAATTTATTCAAAAACACTGTTTTCAACTTTGTTTAATCGAGAATTTTTTTTTAATGGGAAGGTAAATTTTTCTTATTTTTTAAAAGCAAAATTTTCTCCTACTTTCTCCTTTTTCAGTTGGAAATATGTAATATTAATATGTTGACCCAAAAAAAAAAGATCAATATATGCGTCTTCCTTTCCTAATATAGTATTTTAAAATTTATTGTAGTATTTTTAGATTGTTTTATTTAATTTATATTTTCATCTTTGAATTATTTGGGATTCATATATTATCATGCTTATAATTTTCTATTGTTTATTTAATTATACCAAATTAATTTTCTTCTAATTTCACAACCTTGATTGGTTGGTCATAAACCCTTTTTTTTTTTGCTAACATAATTGTTACCATTATTCATTCTATCCCAAAGAGAAATAACGAGTATAAGCTCATCAACCTAATGGATGGATAAAATAGGCTAATCAAACACAAGCGTACAACAAGCATAGATAGATAAACTGGAAAAACATAAATCGTTGTTGATAGATCCATATGAGCTCAAAGACTCTGACACCCTGATTTGCGGAAAATTTTTAAAGCCTCCCAAACGTAACAAACCGGCCATCGAATATGGGTGGGTCCACGGTCGAGAATAGATGTAGAGCCCACTTAGGAAGGTGGGCCCATGGATTGAGAGTGGACACGGGATCACTAAGCAAGGTGGCGGTTGAGGCGTTACAGAGGCAGGCTACATCATGGTGTGTCAAAGACACTTCCACGAATACATTAGAAAATTTAACATTAGTTACTATCAAAAGATTTTGTGACGTTAGAAAAAGGTTTTTACTTTCATTGGTTATCGAAGTAAGCCATTTTGAGATAGCAAAACATTTTCTCTCCACACAGGAGGAGGGCAGAGCCGAGGTTCTCTCAATGGTGGAGAAGGCTAGACACAAAGTTATCTCCCCAAGGAAGGAAGGTGGAGGAGGTTAGACGCAAGGTTATCTCCCCAAGGGGGAAGGTGGAGGAGGTTGGACACAAGGTTTTCTCCATGGTAGAGGAGGTTGGATGAAAAGTTCTCTCTATAAGGGATGAGTGCGGAGCCGACGATTTTCTCCATTGTGATGATACATCATTGATTAATATATTTTTTATTCAAATTTTAGCCAACAATTTAAGTAATTAAAAAACTATGCTAGATTTAAAGTAAAACAGTTGGTTTAATGTGTTCATATAGACATTTTCTAGCTAGTGATAAAGAATATATTTGTAATATAGAGAGTATATTTTGGTGTAAAAAACACACTTTTAATAGTAATATACATAATAGATTTGTAAATGGATATAAATTAGTGTATTATAACAAAAATAAAATTTATAAATAACATAAAACAAATTTCAATATATTTTTGTTAAATTTAATTTAAATTACACAACTTTAAACCCACAGATCGGGCGTGTCCTCATCTAATATATATATATTCCCGTGATGAAACACGAATATCATCTAATAATACCAAAACTTTATTTACTAAAGACAAATATACTTGCAACATATTATACATCAACAAATTTATCTACCCAATAATCGAATAAGTACGCACTTAATGGCAACACAGGAATACTCTGTTCATTCCTAAAGAAATTACCACTATCAACTCTAGTCTTAATCTTCACCAACCTCTCAAAATTGCCTGAGAAATATTTCTTACCGTAACGGTTACCTTCAACATAGCTACGTATTTCCCCATTGTGTGCATTAGTCCCTAAATCAACATCACGATAATTATAAAACGACTGTCTTGGGTTCTTGGAAACAAAAGGTGTCATGAATTGGTACAACTCCCTCGTCAGTTCAATATACCGGTCGGTTAACCTATTTTCTTTCCAGTTCGCAGCATACTGAATCTTCCAGAGATTTCCGGCTCTGCATGGGAACGGAGTCGCCGTAGATGGAATCCTCCCCATTGCACCGCCGTATGGATTGAAAGCCATTGTTGGAATTTCAAGCTGGATCATTTTCTTCCAAATCGATTCTAAACCGGTTCTTGAAATCGGTTCGCGTACGTAATCTGATTTTCTCTTGAGATAGTTCGTGGTTTGATTCCTATCGAGTAGAACTTTCTCCGATGAGCCAACTTGGATATTTGTCCAGAAAAACACAGATTGGACCCAGCTCGTTTCGATACAATCAGACCGGACCAGACCCAGTTCAGGGAATCTCCGGTTTAATATCGACAGAAGAGTTGTTGTGTCACCAAGAAACATACCTATGAATGTTGCCCTAACTGTCTTTTGAGATGAAACGGTGCTGTTTAGTACTACGTCGATGAATAATCTTATGAAGAGTTCGTCAGGAAGCTCCGGTGCGACTTGTTGCCACCGGTAAACAATCTCCGTCGCATCTTGCTCTTGTGTCCGGGAGATGTTGAAAACGTTAACGGTTTGAGGGACTTCGACGAGGTTTAATTTGTAAGCTAGAACGACGCCGTAGCTACTTCCTCCTCCTCCGTTTATTGCCCAGAAGAGATCTTCTCCCATTAATTTTCTATCCAAAATATTTCCTATAATTTTTTAAAAAATACAGTGAGAAAAATATTTTTAAAAATGTACAAGTATTCAGGGTAATGAAAGCGTAACAGAAAAAAACAAATATAATTATGTTAATACAATTTTTTGTCTAATTTTTTTTCTTTTCTCTTTTACCTATTTGGCCAAAATCACTACTATCCTAATGAATTCGGCTGATAGTATAAAATTTCATTAGCAGATAAAATAATGAAGCTAGAGATATTGTTTATACCATTGACGTCGACCATTCTTGCATCGAGTGTATTATCTATGGTGAGACCGTATTTTCTCATCATGTTACCATAACCTCCGCCGCTAATATGGCCACCGACACCAACTGTCGGACAAACTCCGGCGGGATAAGCAAGGGTTTTGCTCTTCTCCCATATGTGGTAATAAACTTCTCCGAGGGTGGCACCGGTTTGGACCCACGCAGTTTTACTCGCCACGTCGACTTCAACCGACCGAAAATTAAACATGTCGAGGACAAAGAATGGTTTGCCAGAGTGTGTGACATATGACAAGCCATCGTAGTCGTGGCCACCGCTTCTTATTTTCATCTGAATATTGTGGTGTTTGCCGCAAGTCACCGCGGCTTGGACGTGGGATTCGTGTGTCGCGGCGATGATGAGGAAGGGTTTTGGAGTGTTGGAGGTGTTGAACCGGAGGTTTCGTATGTTGGCTTCTAGTACGGAGGAGTATGAGCCGTTTCCGGCGAAAAACACGGCGGGGGAGATGGGATGTTTCTGGTCAGAGTTTGAGGTTAGGCATTGTGTGAAAGTCTCGGATGATACTACTGGTGAGTTTGATTCCCATATGAAGACGAAGAAGAATGGAAAAAGAACCAGCATAATACTTGGATATCTCATTTTTAGAGATTGAACCAATGTAATACTTGGATCTTTCATTTTTAGAGATTGCACGTTGAGCTAGGTAAAGAGAAAATTAAAATGACTGGATTTATGAATGTCGGTCGATGATTTTGGGATAATATAACCAATGCGTACGGTGTAAAACGAACGGTGACCAGCCATTTGAACGTCTAAGACATAAAAAAATTATCAATTATTGTTATACAAATATCAATCATAAACGAAATATACAATACTGGACAAAAAATAGAAAACAACTACTTAATAGATAAATACATGAATTTATATAACCATGTATGGGAAGGTACAACATATACTGTAAAATTAAATCTATACTAGTATTTCACCCACGGTATACGGCAGGACTAAGTTATAAATTATTGTATTTTAAATAATAAATTTAAATTTATTTAGTTTTCAAATTTTCAATTAATTAACTTTTTGTCTAATTAATTTAGAATTTTCTTTAGAATTTTTCTTCTTCTTATGTTTTATAAAATTTATAACCTAATTACATTAAATTTGTTATTAGATAGAATATAAAATTCTAGATTTGTTTTGTTTTTTTAGAATTAAACAGAGGTATATGCATATATATGTTAGTGTATATTTTTATGTGTATTTTTTTTTGAATATTAAGAATGTGTTATAGTATGTGTAATATTTTGTGTTCATATACTAAATAATTTATGAGTTAATTTTCAAAACTATGATTACAAATCTATAGTATATATGAGATAAACTAATAGTTTTAGTGTTCGTTCTATATTCCAAACCCGCCATGCTAGGCGGGTCATACAATATATTCAAAGATTTTTAATCCGAAAAAACTCATCATATGAAACCCGTAAAAATAAAAATTATTTTTAAATACGTAATACAAAATAAAAATAAATCTGTGAGCAAGCAATATCTTTTATATTTTTTTATTTTTTTTTGAATAAGATATCAAATTGAATGGTAAATATGTTTGTTACCTTTTAAAATCATACCGTTAGTTTTTTTGAATGATATATTTTATTTTTGATTTTGAACATATATTTTAGGAGGAAATCAATGCGTTGAGATCAAAAATCTCGGCCATGGATCCTCTTCCAAGATCGAAAATCAATTTGTTTTTAGGTTAGACCGATTGTTTAGAAAATTTGTTTATGGAGAGAATATTGTTTTGTAAAATTGGAAAATTAGTATTAATTAAATAAATTATAAACTTAATACTTAATGTTAAAGTAAGTGGTTCCAATTGTTTTGGAAAGTTACTTAGGAGGGGAAATCTTGTTTTCAAAAATAGAAACTTAATATTAATCAATTAAATGAAAAACAAATTAAGAATTAATGTCAATTGCAGTCTTGTAAATAGGTGGCAACTTCAGGATTGATTTGCTAAATGTACTTGAAAAATGTATATATAGATAGTTAGGAAATTGGAAAAATATACATGTATGTAATTTTAGACAGTTAAAATGAATGTTTTTTAGTTAGCATCTAGATAGCTTTTTTTTTCTGTCTTTTTTGACAATCATCTAGATCGCTTTTTAAACACTGTGTAGAACTGATATCGAAGATTATGGATGATGGAAGTTGGTTTAACATTTCTTAATATTAGTTAGGCGAAAAGAGAGAAAAGTGTACGGATGGCAAACTGCTGGTTCCCCGTGGACCGACCTTCCAGTTCGATTCCTCCTTCAACTTCGGTTGAAGATAGATCCAACCGACCTCCCCCTTCCCCCCCTACCCCGACCCTCCAGACCCCAATTTCCTCCCCTCCCTTTCTGATTCCCCCCCTCTCTCCCATCTCACCTTCCTCAATTTCCCCAATGACTTCTCAGCCTACTTACTTTGAGGCGGAAAGAACAATACTAGCTCTACCTGCTCAGCATAAATCTACTCATGTTGTAGTGAACCCTAATGCGCAAGCGATACTCAACTCCTACTACAAGAGTATGGGTCAAAACCCTAGATCTACTCTATCGGGTACTGTAGTAGAAGGTAAGACTGTTGCTCAGACCGATGGTTTACTTGGTACCCCACCACCAAAGGTAGCTCGACGTTTTATCTGTCACTCGCAATCCCTAGCTTGTGAGGGCATTGCTCAGCAGTCTAGTACATCGCAGTCCAGTGTTTCCCCGAAGGTGGTAGTATGTGACCCAATTTTGCCTGGGTTGTTGGATGTCTCAACCTCCCTACCCGCTGACCAAGTGATGGTATCTGCTTGCCAAGCGGTGGTTACTGCTTCCACATCGGGGCAGGGTGAAACCAATTCCACCTCGACTGTCACTCCTCAACCTCCTAGTCCTGTTGCCTCCCTCCCTCTCCCTACTGTTCCATCCCCTAGCGAACCCTCTCCAGCTCCTGCTCTTCCTGTCAATTCTCCGCAAATGGTCACAGCTCCCCCTCCCAAAACTTTAGCACAGAAGTTAAAAATTGTTGCTGACAGATCACTTACTCGATTAGCCCCTGTTGACTACTCTTCTACTGAGAAACCTCGAGTCAGTATCCATGACTCTGTCTTCTAAGAAGGTGCAGATATCCACAAAGACTTCATAGTTGGAAGATTCAAAGGTAGGCTCCCAACCTACAAGCATATTCAGAGTGTGCTTAGTCATATCTGGGGTAGAGGAAAACGACTTGAGATTCACCTTAACCATTTAAGTAACTCTATGTTAGTTCGTGTTCCTAATGAGTACTTGAGGAATAAAATCCTAGAGAAGAAGATGTGGTACATTGGAGAGTGTAAGTTCATGTTGCTCAGTGGGACTCCTTGGGTGGGCAGAACACTGACCTTGAATCAATTCCTATTTGGGCACATCTCAAGGGAATGCCTTTCAATCCAATGCACCACAAAGGTATCTGCTTAGTGGCTGGTCTAGTTGGAGAGCCCAAAGAAATGGATGAGTTCACAAAGAATCTAGTGAGTCTATCTGTCGCACATGTCAAGGTAGAAAGAAATCTTACAGAGCCTCTGCCTTCCCCGGTTGAAGTTGTGCGGGAGAGTGGAGAAGTCATTACCATTGAGGTTGAGTACCCTTGGGTTCCACCTACATGCTCTCACTGTAATGAAATAGGACATGTTCTCAAATACTGTCCCTCAGTAACTCCCTCCTGGACTAAAAAGAAACAGTCAACAACCAATGATATCCCTAAAGCTGCTGAAGATTTAAACAAAGGCAAAAGGAAGCTCACCACTGACCCGTCTGTCAATGTCTAAGGTAAAATCTCTAGTCCTCCTCCCTCTGATCTCCAAAAAATCTCCACTATTATTCTAGCCCTTCTCATGTGCAACTTTCTAAACCTGTCAAACCCTCACGCCAAATTCCCATTCTCCCTTCTCAAATAACCACCTCTAACGCTTATGATGTCTTAACACCACCTTCTATTCCCTCAAAGCCTAAAAGCCCTCTTAAACCCTGTCCGACTTCTTCATCCCCCCCCTCCTTTCCCATAAAAGCCTTTCAGTCCCTCCCCCTGTAAACCTCCCTTCTGATATGGTGATAGACTCAACAGTTTCTAACACTTTTGTCTCTAACTCAGAGGATAAGCCTCCTTCCTGAGCGGGTCCCCCTCTGTCTCATTAACCCCTACCTTATCCTATGTATATAAAACCTTTTTGTTGGAACATCCGAGGTCTTAATGACAAGGATAAACATCGGTCTTTTGCTACTTGGCTTGCTATTAATAAGCCTACTTTTGGTGCCCTAATCGAAACCCATATTAAGGAAACAAATTTGAACCATGTTATGAACCTTACCTGCCCCGGATGGAGCTATACTTCTAATCATAACTCTGATGCGAATGGTAGGATAGTGGTCATCTGGAAAGCTCCTGTCTCGATAAATGTCCTTCACCAGTCAAAACACCTGCTCACATGTGATGTTTCAGTTCAAGGAGGTCATCATTTCTGCTTTACAGTGGTCTACGCTCCTAATCTGAGTGATGAGAGAATTGACCTCTAGTGTGAATTATTAAGTCTTCATAGCAGCCTGATGCTAGATGCTACCCCTTGGGTCCTCTGTGGATATTTCAATCAGATCATCCACCCTGTAGAGCACTCTAGCCCCAGTGTTAATCATCTTACCTCTCATATGTTGGAGCTTCGAGAGTGTCTCTTACAGCTTGAATTGTTCGACCTGCGTTTTCAAGGCCCTTTATTTACCTGGACCAATAAAAAAACCCTTAACCCTATAGCCAAAAAACTTGATTGAGTACTAGTTAATAACATCTGGCTCACCTGTTACCTGGACAGTGTTGTCTCCTTCCTTGCGCTTGACATATCTGATCACTCCCCTAGCCTCCTAAACCTTTCTGCCCCTCTCCCCTCAGCTGGTACCAAGCCTTTCAAATTTTTCAATTTCTTAACCAAGCACCTGAATTTCCTTCCTACGGTTGAATCTGCATGGAATTTGGCTGGAAGCTTATCTCCACAGGAACCCTGTTTTCTACATTGAGTGCAAAACAAAAATCACTAAAGAGAGACTTAAAAACACTTTCGAGAGAGAACTTTTCTGATATCCAAAACAGAGTGATAGAAACTAACAGTTTGCTTCAATCTGTGCAGGTACAAGCTCTAGCGAGTCCTTCACCCATGTTGTTTCACCAAGAAAAGGAAATTTACTCTCAGTGGGAATTTTTGAGGAGAATAGAAGAAGCTTACTTCAGGCAAAGATCTAGAATCAACTGGCTAAAGGAGGGAGACCTCAATACTACCTATTTCCATCGGGTTATGCAGATGAGGAATGCCTATAATGCTATTAGATCTTTTACTTCCCATTCTGGTTCCAACATTGATGACCCTCTCGAGATGAGTAGTCTGACGGTGAACCATTTCTGATCCCTATTGGCACCAGCTGTACTTCGTCCAGTCAAATGTCCTTCCTTCTTGGTTCTGTAGCATTTTCTCTTTTCGTTGCTCACCTGACATGAAATAGACAATGACTAAGATTCCAACAGAGGATGAGATTAAGAAGGTAATGTTCAAGCTCAATGATAACAAAGCCCCTGGCCCGGACGGTTATACCTCAGGGTTTTACAAAGCTTCATGGGGAATATTGGGTAAGGATGTTACCCTTAGTATCCTCAAATTCTTTCACACGAGTTTCCTTCCAGCTGCGACCAATGCCACCATACTAGCACTCGTCCCAAAATCTCCTGGAGCTTCGCTAGTCTCTGATTTTTGACCCATTTCCTGTCTTAACACCTTGTATAAGGTTGTCTCTAAGCTGCTTGTTGCTAGGTTGAAGCCCATCCTCCCGGATCTTGTTCAAAAAAATCAAACTGCATTTATCCAAGGACGATTATTAGTGGAAAACACTCTTTTAGCTGCTGAGATAGTCAATGGTTACAAGAAGCAGAATGGTCCTAAGAGAATAACTATCAAGGTGGATATAGCTAAGGCGTTTGATACGGTAAGATGGGAATTTATCTTTAGTTGTTTAAGAGGAATAGAAGTCCCTGAAATTTACTTACGCTGGCTATCCGCATTTATCTGCACGCCGTCATTCTCAGTTGGTTTGAATGGGCAAGTTCATGGTTACTTCAAAGGATCAAGGGGCTTGCGCCAAGGAGACCCGCTATCGCCCTACCTTTTCGTTTTAGCAATTTACTGTCTCTCTGTTTGCCTGGATAAAGCAGCTGAAGATGGAAAATTTCACTATCATCACCGATGCAAAGAAATTAAACTGACTCACTTGTGTTTTGCTGATGACTTACTGATTTTCATTGATGGCTCAGCTTCTTTATTGCAGAGTGTCCTCCAAGTGCTAAAAGAGTTTGAAGCTGTGCCGGGTTTAGCGATAAGTCTCCCTAAGACCAATTTTTTCACTTCTGGATTTTCTCAGTTGGAAATTGATCAACTTGCCTCCACCACTAGAATTAGTCATGGCCAACTTCCAATAAGATATTTGGGGCTTCCTCTGTGTACCAAAAAGCTAACCCTACTGGACTGTGAGCCTTTGATTCAGAAAGTTAAAGGTCGCTTCAATGCTTGGTCTACCAAATCCCTCTCTTTTGCTGGAAGGCTCCAAATGTTGAACTCTGTTATCGCTGGTATATCAAACTTTTGGTGCTCTGGATTTGTTCTGCCAAAGAAATGTATCAAATTGTTAACTCTCTCTCAAGTGCTTTCTTATGGAAGGGTATGGTCGAGGGACACCACTCAGCTCGTGTGGCTTGGGAAACAGTTATTAGAGATAAAAAGGAAGGAGGTTTGGGATTAAGAGACTTGCTTACTTGGAACAAAGCTTGCATGGTCAAGCTCATATGGTTACTCTTCTTTCGATCTGGATCTGTTTAGGTGGCATGGTTTCGGAGAGTGGTCCTATCTGATGACATGAGTTCCTTCTAGACTCGTAAACCAAGCAACAGATTCTCCTGGTTATCAAACAAGCTTTTAAAGTTTAGGGAAGCAGTATACCCGTGGATTAAAGTAAAGCTAGGCAATGGCATATCTTGTCAATTTTGGACGGATCATTGGAGTAAGCAAGGGAAGATGATGGCTTACCTAAATCATGACGGGCTCTACCAGATTGGCATTCGTAGGGGTACTCGTCTTTCTGACCTTTTGGACCCAAGGGGCTTGGAAACTTACCCCTGCAAGATCGGAAGCTAAAGTTAATTTTCATATAGAACTCTCAACTCTCACTCTAAATGAAGAAGCTAACACTTACCTCTGGTGGATTGATGATCAACGAAAGGACAGACACAATACATGTATTATCTGTTATGCGCTGAGAGAGTCTTTCCCAATTGTCCGCTGGTATGGCATCGTTTGGTTCTCTGGAGGAATTCCAAAACACAAATTCCTCACTTGGCTGTTTGTTTTGAACCGTTGTCCGACAAGAGTTCATCTTCTGAACTGGGGATTGCAAGTAGACTCTCATTTCTTGCTTTGTGCTTCCATGCCTGGATCTTGAGATCATCTTTTCTTTGAATGCTCTTTCAGCTGGTTGATCTGGTCGGATGTGGCTCGAAGATGTGGAATCGCTCCTTCTAGATCGTGGTCCTCGACTATTGACTCTCTTACAAGCTATAGAGGTCCTCGTGTGGCTAAGAAATTGCTTCTCATTGCGTGGCAGACTGTTCTCTACTAGGTCTGGACAGAGAGAAACCACCAACTCCACCGTAACTCCTTTAAATCCGCAGATCTCCTCCTTCTTCAAATAGACACCACCGTTCGAAACAGAGCCTCAAATTTCCGTGACAGCAACCCTCAACTCTCCTTAACTCTACTTGGCATTTGGTTCTCTGGAGATTCTATAGCGTCAGCTACCGTGTAGGAAAACCTAATCTCAAATGTGATCTCAACACATTGACTCTGAAGGTGGCCGACTCTATCGCAATTACTGAAGATGGGTTAAGGCGGTTAACTCCCCAACCGTTTTTCTGGTTCTATCCCAACTGCTGGTTCACTCCTAAAATCTGGTTCACTTCTATGGTTTAATTATGTTTCCTCTGTTTCCTTTAAACTATGGGTTTGTTTTATTTGGGCTTACGGTTATGGCCTAAGACCTTGTAAACTTTTATTTCTCTTTTGCTTTTTAAATAGAATGTCTTCTAACAAAAAAAAAAAAAAGATTATGCATGATGCCAAAATATTTGACGAGAAGATTATGCAAGTTGTCCCAAATATTGTAATTTTGGCTATGGAATTGAATGGGACACCAGTGGGCAACTGGAAATAAAGAGGTTCCGGTTGGATCGCTTATTTCTCCATTTAACAAGTATGTTGTGATTGTGAAACAAAATGACAAAAGATGTCCGGAATTTACTTGTCCATTTACCTGCTTGCTGACTCTTATTCTTCTCGTTTCACTCGGGTTGCTAAATTCGCACCCTATTTGGTGCATTGGGATGATTCAGATGCGTTGTCACTTTTTCCTTTTATCGAGTTCAGGTTTTTATTCTAGTAATCAATTTTATTTCATTATATTTCTTTTTAATAACTTAAAGTATTCGAAAAGTCCATAATTTATGTGGATTTTTGGCACAATAATTATCGAATTAATTACCCAAATTATTATATTATATGGTATTATTAAGTAAACCAATATATAAATTTTAACATAGTTTAAGTTGCATAAACGCTGGATATCTTCAGTTATCTTGCCACCAGTTGACGAACTGGAGTTTCTAGAGCAATTCCTCAAGGTTGCCCAGTCCTCTCTTCAGGTTCAACTCACACCCTCCTTTGTCTTAGCTCACGACTTAATGTCATTTTTCCTGCTTCCCTCCGGCTTACTTTGTTAAACGTGCAGACTGCTGCTTATGCCAGTTCGCTCGCCCTCGTGTACGATAGGCGAGTTAAATCAATGATTAAAGGAATGCCTAGGAGAACTCCGAGCGGCGGATAAGTTGAAGGAAGGCAGATCAGGGAACTAGAGAGCATGCTTGCGAACAAGGAAGAAAACAGCAAACATCTGGAAGCGAAAGTTTCCGAGCTGGAATCGCGGGACAAAGCTCTGGAGGAGGAGAAGTCCGAGCTCAAAAAGGAGCTCGATGATTGGGAGCAAAGTTCGAGTCGGAAATGGGCCGACTATGCCTAGATCGACAAGCAAAAGTCGAGGGTACCGTGGCTTACCTAGTCGAACAGGAGAAGGTAGCTCGCCCAAAAGTAGACATTCTCAATCAGGCGCATGGAGTCGAAGAAACTGTGGAATATCTCTTAGGGAAAGGCGCGTCTATTCCGGATGACTTGGTTGCTGAGATTAAGGAAAAGTGAGCAAAAGCCTTGGGTGAAGTCGAAGCGTTAGACATCATAGAGCTGGATGAAGGCGATCTCACCATGTCTCCAGACCAGCTCGGCTTTGGGCTTCTTCATCCTGGGACCTTAGCTCCGGACTCCGTTCGACACCAGCATGGTTCTAATGCCTATATCTTCCAAGCAAATCTGTCCGGTCCTTCAGAAATCTAGCCGCTGACTCTTGGTGCGGATTTTATGAACTCTTTTGAATCTTCCTCTTTTTGTTTAAGACCCTTTAATGACATTGCCTATTTTGCGGCCAGTTTTTCAGTACTTTTACATTCTTGGAAAATTCCCTTTTGTGCTTGCATAGAATATTTCCTTTATGTCCAAATATGAAAATGTTAGTTTTCCAATTTCACAATTAGAAAACATTTTCCTAGGATCAGTATAAATATACTAGCCCTGTTTCCCAGTTGATCATAGTTTTCATCGGATAAAGGAATTCCAAAATGCCAAGCTCTGTAGGCAGTGTTGATCCCGAGGTTGAAGTTGGAAACGATGTTCCAATGTTTTCGAACTCAGAAGCTATTGAAAGAGAGATGCCCTACTATCCGAATATCCGGGCTCTGTGGATACTGATGTTTCACGTTAAGCCGGAAGCGAGGTCAGACTTAGACACTTTCCTCTCTCGCATCAAAGAACGACATACTGAATATCGTAATCGGCTTGTCGCGGCAGAACAGTTACGTAATTAATTGCTACTTAAACTCAAGCTGCTCGAATCCCATCCAAGATTCTGGATCGAAAATGGATTAGGCAGGGTGGCGGCTATGCTGTCGCGTTTGGTCGAGTATTGTAACGAATGCTATTACTTGGCAAACTCTACCCCGAGCGAGCCGAGTTTCTCCCTGAGAGGCGAATTTATGCCCTCTGAAGTGAAACTATTCTACATGAATAAACGTGCCAACAATGTAGATGCTGTGCAGCTCACGCGTTTGTCCGCCAGGTAACACTCTCAAACTTTCTCTGTATTTTTGGTGTGTAGTTCTAACGGCAGATTTTTGGTGTGTATATCGAATTCGTGCATCGAGAGCAATGCCATAAACTTTACTATCATCGCCTGAAGAAGAATGAGATCAACGATTGTTTAGCTGTACTCAAAGCTGAGGTTGCTACCTTGAAGGCGAAGAAAAAAAGAACCAACAGTTGTCTTGATGAGGCCAAGCAGAAGATCAGGGCGCTGGAATACTGTCCTGATCAGTGGGAGAAAACATGACTTCAGCTACTATGGCCCATGCCAAAACGTCTTAAGACAGATACTCGAAAGATCGCAGCAGGGCTCGCCCTAAGTTCTAGATAACTGATGTATTTGTAATTGGCGATTTGAGCAATTAAGTTTTTGAATTATTAATAAAGTTGTCGTGTTTGGACAAATTGTGTTTGCAATAAATAAAGTTGTCACTCTATTCGGAATTTTACATGAGGCGGGACGTCTCCCGGCTTACACCGAGTAATCCTTATTAGGGTAATTTTAACCCAAGCGTACATGCGCTTTGGCGGAGGGCAAAGTAAAGGACTTCGGCTTACCTCCTTTGTTCTGGTTCGGAAGTCGGACAGTGAAATTTAATACTCTGGGTTTGGCTTATATATCCGTCTGAAGAACTTGCAAAATAATTCAAAAGAATTCTCTGGGTTTGGCTTATTCTCTCACTGGAGAGTTACAGCAAAGTAACGCAAGTCGATCATCTGGCCAGGATGTCGATCAGTTCGGTTCCAAACTGGATAGACGTAGTAGTCTCTTTTTTTTTTTTTTGCTCATTCCCGAGGCATAACTGCAGCATTAAATGCGAACACGGTTTCACAATGCAATCTGATTGGCGGGAAAAATCTCTGGATGCAGCGAGTATCCCCTTACGATCTGATTGGTGCTAGATTTTCGGGACGCAGCATTGATCGCCCCCCTTCTCACTATAAATAGGAGAAAAAGGTGTACGCTGAGCATCTCACATCTAAATTTCAGAAAGACAGATTGCAAAGCATACCCAGAACAACTCGATATGCATGTTGAGGCGAGCTCGAGAACTAACTGCCGCCGGAGTTAGTGGTTTTGATCTCGAAGCATCAGATGTTACCCTCCCCTTAGAAGGGACGACTTTGTCTCAATCTCGCGAGCTTGCTATTATTGGATCTGACGCGGTGGACATCAAGGAGAGTCTATTACAAAAAGAAACCCGTGTGTACCGAGCCTGCTGTCAAAGGATAAGTTTGTATATCAAGGCCTTTTGCCTGAAATACGACCTCATCTTCCAGCTCTGTCGTTTAGAAAGAACCATCGCAGTCCTTGTTGAGCTCATCGTCGACGGCTTCTATCTGGCGAACTGGCGTATGACCCGACTGCTTGCTGACTGTGCTCGATGTGAAGAACAGGTTGCCAGGACCCTAATACCCAATCTGCCGGAAGGTGACTACAAACCGCTGGTGAATCGAGACATCTGCACATCATGGAGATCCCCATCTACAGGAGTCGCATAGAGAAGCTAAGACGGTACATCCTTCACCTGGAATCCACGGACAACCTTTTCCGGGAAAGCAACACCATATAAGGTCCATGCGCGTTCCTCAAAGAGATGGCAGCTAGAGGTGCGGAGATGCCGACAGTCCGGCTAGAGGAACTAAGGTGGGAACGTCAAAGCTGGCGATCCTACCTCGAGGGTCTGATCTTCGAAGAGTCACTGGAGTCCGACCTCTCAAGCTCTGCGCCTGTGAATCGCCGAGGAGGTTGAGATCACAGGAGGGAGATCTCACTTCGGATAAGCTTTTTGAGACCAGAAGTCTAGTCATTTCATCCATTGAGACCGATTTTCCCTCAAGTCGTCGAAACAAAGTCTTTAAAATTTTGCATCACTGTTGCTCTTTGTTGTTTTGTTTTCCTTTTTTTTTTTTTTATGTTGGCAATATGCCGTATCAAAAGATTGCTCTTTTATTTGGCGAGATGCCGAACTGACTTTGTACTTAATTTGAAATGAATAAAGATTTCTCTTTTGGTGAAAAGAAATTTTATTATTTTTCCAGCTCTACCCACTAAATCTTAACAAAAAGATCAGGGGCTGTGTAGTGACTCTCACCAAGGGGTAAAATCCAAAATGAAAACCCATGACCAAAAGTGGCAAATAATTAGAAGGAAGCCAAAGAAGGAGAGCAGAAGGATTGCTGAAGAAAAGTCTGAGAAAATTTGTACAGATCGAGAGATGGCCAAGTTGTCCGAGATGTACCGCCCGAGTCGTCCAAGACATACCGCAAGGACCGAGAGTTGCCGAAGATATCCGAAGGAGTACCGAGAGTTGTCGAAGATGTCCGAGAAAGTATTGAGAGTTGCCGAGAAGGATCGAGTGTCGCTGAGAGATGACCGACGATCGGCCGATCCCACAAAATTCCGAAAATTAAGGAACTTTTGTCTACTTAAAATTGACCAGTAGGGAAGCATGCAAGTTAGTGGGAGACAAGATTCCTTTTTCCTTATGGGAATATCCAATGGCATCTCTTCAACCTAAAAGTGGGAAGCACCATCATTCCTACTTTCTAAAAGTGGCCAATTATACTTCATGCAAGAAGTGAGTGGGAGACATAAGAGATTCCCTTGGACAAGTGTTGTGCTCACTTAACAAGTGTACACACATGCATTTTGGTGGCCACAAAAGCTTGGAAAATGCCTAGCATGCATTGGGCTATTCAGCCGCCCACTTCCTTTATAAAAGAAGCTCATCCTCCTCTCTCATTTCCGCAAAACAAAAGAGAGGAGAAGAGAAAAGAGAGAAAGGAGAGAAAGAGAGAAAGGAGAGGAAGAGAGAAAGAAGAGAGAAAGGAGAGAAGTGCTGCCGCAAGGGAGAAAGAGAGAAGAACAGAAGAAGCAAACCAAGACTATCGACCGCTGCTAAGTGTTGAATCGAGAAGGAACTCGATTTCAACAAGGGAGAAGATTCAAAGTGTTGTCGTGAGGGAGCTTCATCAAGAAAGTCCGACCACTCCTTACAAGAGATCGCCAATTTTATGTGAGTTCAAGCACATATTTCACCGGACTAGATGGGGATTAAAGACATTCATCTGGTGCACGGTTTGCATGAGCATTTAGTTGTATTTTTACTTGAATTTCTTTTGTAATTTTCTTGTTTAAATACATGAGCGGTGAGGTTACACCAGTTACTAGTTCGAAATGTTCTAGTAACAAGGGTGATAACTAGTTTTGATACTTGTAAAATTATGAGCTTGAAAACCATAAAACTCAAGTATCAACTTTGGTGAAGTCTTAATGTGTTTTAGTCCGCGAGAAATTCCGGCTAGTGTAGTAAGACACGGGTATTGCTGTCCTTCCTATTCCGTACCACATGCAGCCGTGACATGCAATCCATGTTCGTGTGTTTGTAGGGTTGGTTACGAAGAGCTCAGAGATTACTGGGCTTGCTACCCTGGCCGAAGCTGTCTACACGACGGTGTGGCTTTAAGTGAAGTCCGGTTGCATGCCTTTGTGGTTGCAATACAGTTGTTCATGAGGGTGTTAAGGAAAGGAAGCATACCGGGCAAATAAATTAAAATTTGTCTAAAACTCTTGTTTTTACTCAAGTTTATTGTTGTTGCATGTTGTTGTGATTGCTTGCTAGATTAATTTGCTTAGCTCATTATCTTCTGCATGCTATCCCTGATTGTTTGTCGCCTTCTTGTTGATTGCTTTGCTTGCTTGCATGTTGTATGATGTTGGGGTTTGGGGTTGGGGATCGTCTCTTTGCAGGAACCTGAGTTCACTAAGTAATCTTAGATTACTTATGATAAATATTTGTGTTGAAGGTAACCCTAGAGGGAACTAGACGGCGTGGTGAAAGATAGGAACCCGGATCCATCAACGGGAAGCTCTCCATCAGGTCCCTGGGTTCCGTGATGGGGTGCTTTGGCGTCCTCTACTTCGACGGAAGGTACCGTCGAGTTGTCTGTCGGATTTTCCGACGTGCTGAGGTTTCGTCGGACATAGACAGTGTGGCAGGCAGATCGGTGGGTGGATCCGTAATGACATCTTGCAAGCCGGTGGCCCCGGTGACCGGGCTGTCGTGCTGAGGAGCGGTCACATCGGTGACACCGTTGTCGGATGCTGGAGACATGGTCTTTCTTGCTTGACAAGTTTCGAATGAATCTAAGAGAGAAGTGACTTGAGAACTTAGCTTCCCCACATACGGCGCCAATTGTAGAAACTGAGTTTCACACAATGAATTTGTTTGATGGGAGAAACAAATTCAATAAAGCTTTCTCTCAAAGAATCGGATCAAAACTAGAAATTAAAAGAGAAATTAAATCTTTTAAAGAACAAGCTAGGGTTTGCTCAAGAACAAAGATGGATTTAGGGTTTTTGTATTAATTGCTGGATGGATCACAATAAAGGGATTTCTCTTTATTTATAGGTTTTCTTAGATTTACAGAATATAGTTACTTTCCTAATTGACTTGCTCAAGATTGGAAAAGTTTATTCTTTTTTGTTAGGTCAGCCGCCGGACGACCTGAGAGGTCGGCTCCTTGCTGCCGAATTGGGCTTCTGACTCTATTTGGCTTTTATCCAATCTCTGCTTTTACCGAGCTCCTGATTAACCAATCGGTTTAACTTATCGGTTTAGATCGGTATGATAGGGGTACATTTCACTCGGGTTGCTAAATTTGCACCATATTTGGTGCATTCGGATGATTTGTCTCTTTTTCCTTTTATCTAATTCAGGTCTTCAGTCTAGTAATCAAATTTATTTCAAAATATTTCTTTTTAATAACTTAAAGCATTCGAAAAGTCCAGAATTTATGTGGATTTTTGGCATAATAATTATCAAATTAATTACCCAAATTATTATATTATATGGTATTATTAAGTAAACTAGTATATAAATTTTAATATAGTTTAAGCTGCATAATATATCTAACAACTAATATATATAATTTGACTAAAAACTAAATAATCTGAATATAAGACATACGTGGTTTGTTGACAAAAAAAAAAGACATACATGGTTAATTTTTTCGATTTTAATTATACAAATTTTTAGATTTTTATAGAGATGTTTTCACCTAGAAATGTGCTTCACTAAATTAAAAAAATTGCATGTGAGAAAAACAAGAAAAAAAATAGTGGCTTAAATATAATTCATAGTGAAACATAGTGGTTCTATAAAATATGTAATCTGATTTATATGACACATACTTTATGTTTGTATTATTATTCAAAACTGTTTTTAAAGTTTTTTTCTCAATTCAAACATATATTTGAACTGCATAATACGTTTGATCCGCAGTTTTTAGCTTAAACAGTTTGATACGAAATGTTTTAATCCTTTTCTCCATTCGAACCTTTAGCACTATGCGGTAGTGCGGTACTATGATGAGTATATATATAAAACCGTTTTAATCCCTTTTCAGAATATATATAAAACAAAATTTTGTTATTATGAACATCTTGTCAACGTCCATCTGTACACGGTCATTTTTTGCCGTAGTCATATATAGGTATGTTGCCATGTGAATGGAGTGTTTCATGATCCAAACAAAAAAAGTTGTCCATATAGACGAGGTGATCTGACCAATCGACCTATATATTAATTAACTGATAACATCACGTACGTCCTCCTACATGACAAATAACGGTTTGTCTGACAACGAATGGTTATCATTGGTGATCCTTACTTGTTTTTTTAGGATATTTCTTAGTTACAGAAATTAATTAAAATAAAATAAAAAGAAAGAAGGGAAAAGGAAAGGTTTCTAATTTTAGAAGCAAAAAAAATGTTTTTTCGAGGATATGTGGCCTAATACCAATGAGTTGATAGTTGATAGGTAAAATGAATTTAATGGGCTAATTTTTTTTTGGTCTTTCTCTTTCATTTGCGAGTTCTCTCTTCTATCTCTCTCTTTCGACAGAATCGTGAGTTCCTTCTTTCTTCTCTTTCAGTTGATTCCTACATCTGATTTTCAATGGATTCACTGTCGATTTGGTTCCGGTGAAGCAGACGGTATTTGATTCCGGTGTAGATCGATCTATCGATTTGGTGTCGCTAGTTGAAACCCTAATATTTGGAGAAGATTCAAGCACTTCGATTCTTGTAGGTAAATGCTCTTGCATGTCGAGAAATTATTGATTGTTTCTATGAAAAATGACTCAATCCTAATTTATTTATGTATTTTGTTTGTATGCCGGATTTATTTGCGAATTAGAACAGTTTCATCAATGGTTTGTTTTGTATGTTTCTAAATCATGGATATAGGATTCATTTTTGTTTAAATTTCATGGGTTTTTGAGTAATGATTAAATTTCATAAGTCTGTTTGGAAGTAAATGAAAAAGTGAGAAATGATGTATATGATCCGAGTAGTCAGAGTGTTGAACTCTGGATTTGGTTAGATGGTTGGTTGATTCTGAGATTTTGTGTTTGTTTTATGAGTGTTATGAGTTGATCTCTGGAATAGTCAGAGTGCTTTATGAGTTATAGTTTCTGAGTTTGGGATATGTATCGGACTTTGTATGGTTGTATTGATTCTTGTTTCTATTCAAACTCTGTAAACCAGCCTCTGTGGTTCATAAACATTCTCTGTAATCACTTTATTAGTGTAATGACTCTATATATAAAAAAATGTATCTGACTTTGTTTTTAGAACCTTGTTTTATATGCTTTGATCCCGAAATTGTTCTTTCCTAGTCGGATTGAATTGTGTCTTGCTTGTGTCTCGGATTGAATTGGTTGTTGGTTGTTGGTTGTTGTGTCTTTAATGGATGTCTTTACACAGTTGGTATTAAGACTCATGTACTTGTATTTATTCATTGTGTGTTTGGTGTTAGTTTAATTACTAACACCCGACTTGTTTCTTGTTTTGTGGGTTTCTTTTAGTTGAGTTCAAGCAAGTCAAAGTTAAGGAGACAAGGAAACAACCATTCAACCAACCGAAAGAGGTAAATCTACTCATAACTGCTTATTTTTTGAATGTTAAATTGGGTAGATAAGCAAAGAGTAATATTGATGTATGTTATTGGTGTGTGATAAATGTATTTGTTCGGATAGAAACAAATTGATTGCTTTATTTGTTTGGTAGTATCTATTTTGAGGTAGTGAGTTATAGTATGATTGTTTATTTGGGCTTCTATGTGTACTTCTTTGTGACTAGGTTGTCATTATTCTTAATTGGTGGTTGTTCTGTCATTAATGGAAGTGACTAGGTTATGTATTCATTGTGTGTTTGGTGTTGAAAATTAAATGTAACTTCAATTAAAGTTTAAAACTGATGTTTCATTGATCTTTAAACCACAAACCCGAATATCTTCCAACCAAAAACCCTTCTTCTTTTCTTTCTATATTCTTGCAAATTCCATTTGCTACTATGGAGTCTGACCATGGTCTAAATCAGTCCACAAATTTTATGGGACTTATGAATAGTCAGCAAGGGGTGGCTATCCTCAAACCATTTCCTTTGATTCCCTCTACCCAACTATACCTACTCTGTCGTCCCTGTTTCTCGCTTTAGTTCTCAAGTCAGTTCTGCGGCTTCCCAAAGTGAAGACACAACTGCAAGTCGTAGAGAAAGAAGGAAATGGACACCTTCTGATGACCGGATTCTCATTAGCGGCTGGTTAAACACCAGCAAGGATGCTGTGATAGGTAATGATCAGAAGGGCGGAACCTTCTGGAAAAGGGTTGATGATTATTTTTCAGAAAGTCCACTTTCTGATGGCAATGAGAAGATAGGGCCAATTCAGTGTAAACAGAGATGGGCTAAGATTGGTGATACGGTCGGCAAGTTTTGTGGAACATATGCTGCTGTGGTGAGGGCTAAAGCTAGTGGGCAGAATGAGGATGATATAATGAAGCTAGCTTATGATATGCACTACAACATTTATCAGAAAAAAAATTCATTCTTGAGCATTGTTGGTTAGAGTTATGCTATAACCAGAAATGGTGTGAGTTACTTAATGGTAAAGCACCTGAAGTAAGAAACAAGAGAAGACTCTTTGATGATCCTGCACAATCTACAGCTTCTCAGACCGGCGGTAACATAGATGAGCCAACAAACACAAGGCCTACTGGTAGAGACGCTAGTAAGGCCAAACAGAGGAAGACTTATGCAGAAGCGAAGGAAGGGAAGGCTTTGAAGGAGTACCAAAGCATGTGGGAAATAAAGAAGGAAGAATTGCTTCTGAAAGAGAGATTGTCAAAAATGCAAATTCTTGACAGTTTGCTGGCCAAAAATGGACCTCTTACTCAGAAAGAAGAAGCTATGAAAGAGAAGCTGCTTGACTTAGTGGATGATTAGTTTTAGGACAAATCTGGTTGAGAAGTGTCCTGAGTTTGAACTACACTGTCTGTTTTTCTTAAGTTTATCTAATTTTCTATTGTATTTTGAGTCTGTTGAGTCTTGTTTGAACCCTTTATTTCTGGTCATGTTATGTATTGTTCATCTGAGTACTACTCAGATTTTTTTAACGAATGTCTACTTATAAGTTGATGTGTTTATCTACTTCTGTGTACTTCTTTCTTTTAAAATTTTTGATCCTTATGTTAACTTGTTAATTGTCTGATGCTTTTGTTAACAGAACAAGGAACACATGGGCCTCCATAGCTATAGTCAGCCATCCTCATATGAATATAATGGTTATCTGTTTGAGGAACAATCTAGCCAGCCATCAGAGTCAAGTGCTTACAACTATGCAGAGAGTGAACCTGAGTTGGGATTCCCGAAGAAGTGTTATTGTGGTGCTGAACCTATCATTGACACATGTTACTCGAGGAATGATCCAAGAAGAAATTTCTTCTCTTGTGGGAACAGAGACGATGGGGAGTGCCATATATGAAAGTGGTGGGATGTTGCGGTGATGGAGGAGATGAGAGCTTCTGAAATAAACTATAGCAAGGTTGCATCAAAGGTATATACTCTTACTCACTATGAAACTGAACTGAACGAGATCAAACACCTGAAGAATGAAACTGATGAGAAGATCAACAAGCTAGAGAAGCTTGTTTCAGAGTTGAATACGAAGACCAGAGGGTTTACATTCAGTTTGGAATTGGTTCTTGGTGTCCTATTATGTTTAGTAGTTGTATTAGGTCTGATTATGTTTAAGGCACTATGGTGTTGTGTAATATGTTTAAGACTGGTTTCATTCAATAACCATCGGCTATAATGACTAGATTTTTTCTTACTCTGTATTGTACATATCGATCAATAACTATTTCTGTTCACATATTCACATATCACATGAGGTTGGTTTTTTCCTCCACAAGAATACAACAAGGATCACGGGAAATTTAACACAAAAATACAACATATATAAACACAACAAAGTCTCACGGGAAATTTAACAAAAGAATCACAAGATACACATTGTCATCTATATATAGAACATCTCTTCAACTCATTCACCATATACCACATCTTTTCATGTCATTCAAAATTTTCTTCTCAAAATTCTCTTGACATCAAATAGATTTTCATTTTCCTACATTTATTTTTAATTGGTTCTTCTTCTCATTCACATTTTAATTTTGCTAGGGATGATGATCCAAATTTTGAGTCCCATTTTGCAGAAATGTTTGATAACCATGATATTCATGGAGAAGCATATGAGAAAAAAAAAATGGGAATGCATTGAAAGAAATCGGGAAGAAGGCACAACCGTTTGTGGAATGATTATTTCAGTGAATCTCCGACATACCCTCCCCATATATTCCGACGACGTTTTAGAATGAGCAAGTCATTATTCTTGCGTATTGTCGACCGTCTTACTGCAGAAGATCCTTACTTCCAACAAAGAAAAGATGTCACCGGAAGGCTTGGCCTTTCCCCGATCCAAAAATGTACTGCAGCAATTAGGGTACTGGCATATGGTGGCGGGTGTGATACGGTGGACGAATATGTCCGACTTGGTGAAACGACTGCTCGTTTATGTTTGCAACATTTTGTCAATGGAGTTATCAATTTTTTTGGCGATAAATATCTAAGAAGACCCACACCAAAGGATCTTCAAAGATTACTACATGTTGCAGAAGAACGTGGATTTCCCGGGATGGTTGGAAGCATCGACTATATGCATTGGGTTTGGAAGAATTGCCCCACAGCTTGGAAAGGCATGTATACACGAGGATCCGGAAAACCAACAATTGTTTTAGAGGTGGTCGCGTCATATGATTTCTAGATATGGCACGCCTTTTTTGGACCTCCAGGTACTTTTAACGATCTTAATGTTCTTGATCGATCTCCCGTTTTTGATGATATACTTCATGGTCAAGCTCCACAAGTTACCTACTACGTTAACGGCAAAGAGTACAATTTGACTTACTATCTGACATACGGTATTTATCCAAACTGGGTAACTTTTATTCAATCCATACCACTACCACAGAGTCCAAAAGCATCTTTATTTGCTAAACGCCAAGAAGGTGCCCAAAAAGATGTTGAGTGTGCTTTCGGTGTCCTACAAGCTAGATTCACCGTAATTAAAAATCCATGTCTTTCATGGGATAAAGATAAAGTGGGATTGATTATGAGGGCGTGTATCATACTCCACAATATGATTGTTGAAAATGAACGAGATGGATACACTCAGGCTGACGTTTCTGATTTCCCACAAGGAGATGATGTAGATCTTTCATATTCTATCGATATGGCTTCAAATATCAGCAATGTGCTAAAAGGTCAAACAAAAATTCGTGATAGAGAAGCGCATCACCAATTGAAACATGATTTAGTTGAACATTTATGGACTAAATTTGGAAATTAAATATGTTTCATGTTTAATTAAATATGTTTCTATGTTTTATTTCATGTTGTGTGTTATGTTTTTATTTTTTAATGTTTTGTGTTTTAATTTTAAATGTTGTATGTTATTTTATATTTTTATTATTAAAATATATTTCTATGATATATAAAATAATTTTGAATATTTTAAATTATTATTTATTATTTTACTATATTTATTACTAAGAAACACCTTAAGTTAGTTATACCAATAATCAACAAAATTTTCCTTTTCTCTTACCAAAGTTTCTTCTTCCCTTTTTATTATTAAAAATTGCCTTAAGAAACAACTAATGATCAATACAATAAAAGATTGAAAGTATTTCTCTCCAGAGCATGATACCTACCAAAGTTTCTTCTTCCCTTTTTATTATTAAAAATTGCCTTAAGAAACAACTAAGGATCAATACAATAAAAGATTGAAAGTATTTCTCTCTAGAGCATGATACCTCAGCATTTTAGACTATTTTCAACTTGACACTTCAGTAAAATCTTCAACCAATGAAAACATTTCAAATAATATAACTTATCATATCTGAACCTATAATAAATTAGTTTTATTCCATGTCATTTTCATTTGTATTTTTGGGTTTTGGGCTTATAATCATCCATCTAGAACAATAAAATGACGCAATAAGCTTCATATTAATTTTGTTGGATTTAAAAGTCAAACTTTATTTAACAAAAGATAAAAGAGACTAACCTTTGAATGAGTCTCAGAGGTCTGAAAGCGGAGAGCCCGAAGATGAAGAGAAAAGTTTAGAGAATCCAGGTTGAGAGATTGTGAATTGCAGAATTTATATAGGAAAAACAATATCACAGAAATATATGGGTATTAATTGGGTAACGGGTATTACCTGATCCGAACCGATACCAATAAATATATATATTCAAGACCCAACTAATATATTGTACTCGATAAGGACACGCCCGATGTGCGGCTTTAAAGTTTTGTAACTAAAATAAAATCAATAAAAATATATTGAAATTTATGATACATTATTTATAAAATTTGTTTTTGCTATAATACACTGATTTATATCCTTATACAAATATTTTATGTATGTTACCTTCAAAAGAGTATTTTTTACACCTAGGTATATTGTATGTTACAAATTTATTATTTACCACCGCCTAAAAAATGTCTATATTAACAAATTAAGCCAACTATTATATGTCTCTTCACTTTCACTTTTGTATAGTTTCTTTAATCACTAAAATTGTTGGTTCAAACAATATTTGAATTAAAAAAAATTACATCATAATAGTGTATGACTAACCATAGAGAGAACCTCGATTCTGCCTTCCTCTCTTATGGAGAGAACCTTGCGTCCAACCTCTTCCACCATGGAGAGAACCTTCGTTCCGCCTTCCTCCCTTGGGGGAGATAACCTTGCTTCCAACCTCTCACACCTTCCTTTCTTGGGGAGATAACCTTGCGTCCAATCTCCTCCACCATAGAGAGAATATCGACTCTGCCCTCCTCCTGTGTGGAGAGAACATGTTCACGTCTTTTAGTTATCTCAAAGTGGCTTGCTCCAACCACCAATGAAACTAAAAACCATTTTCCAACGTCACAAAATCTTTTGATAGTAACTAATGTTAAGTTTCCTAATGTATTCATGGAAGTTTCTTTGACACACCATGATGTAGCCTCTGTCTTCAAGTTCCTATGGATCTATAACCAACGATTTATGTTTTTCCAATCTATCTATGTTTGATGTAGGCTTGTGTTTGATTAGCCTATTTTATCTTACCATTATGTTGATGACCTTCTCTCTTTAGCTTCTTTTGAGATTGGACAAATGGTAACAATTATGTTTGCAAAAAAAAAGGTTCTATCACCAACCAATCAAGGTTGAAAAAATTAGAAGAGAATTAATTTGACAGAATTAATGAAACAATAGAAAATTATAAGCATGGTAATATATGAATCTCAAATAATTCAAAGAAATATAAATTAAATAAAACAATCTAAAACTATTACACTAAATTTTAAAATACAGTATTAGAAAAGAAGATGCATATATTAATCTTCTAATTTTTTATTTTGGGTCAACATATTAATCTTACCTATTCCAAACTGAAAAGGTAAAAAGTATGTTTTGGTTTAAATAAATAAGAAAAATTTGTCTTCCCACTAAAAAAATGTTTGACCAATAGGACAAAGTTGAAAGCAATATTTTTGAATAAATTATTTTCTTAGATGAGTAATATGAGATGATCTATGTTTATATAGAAGTAAGTATTTACATTTTTAAAAATTAATAATTTACTGTATATTTTCCTTAATCTATTTTCTATTTTTTGAGAAAATTTCTTCCAATAAGCTCATTACTTTTTTAAAAAATTATTGCTTCTCACTTTCTTGTAAGACATACTATCGTTCGACAATAAGAACACTTTCTGTTTAGTTGATCTAGTGTTATATAATTTATGTTGTTATCTTGCGTTTGTGTATTCATCTTTTTTTTTATGCTACTTGTCCAGCATATTAATAGAAATAATAATAATAATACCATGATAAATTTGTTAAACTCGAAAACCTTAGTTATTATGCATAAAAAACATTGATAACACTTCAAAGTCAAAGATTGCATAGTATGCATTATGAAATTGAGAAACGAAACAAAATTCAAAGAAACGACAACGAAAACACATGGTAATATCTAGGAATATTTTTATATAGTTTTTTCGATTAGACAACAAAAAAATTGTCTTCGAGACTTTTTCAAGAACAATGATGTGTCAAACAAAAGGTTAACTAAAAAACAAAGAAGAACATTTTACCAAGAAAAACAAAGCTAGTCGAAATAATTTTGTTTGATGAAAAATGAAAAATACTTAGGTTCACCCCTAGAGGTGAACCTCTCCATTCACCCCCTCTTCTCTCAGCCAATCAGAATCTTGCATCTAATATTTTATTTTAAAAATAAGTCAAAATTAAATTAAAAAACAAACCAAATTAAGAAAACAAATTCTGTATACTTTTAATTAAGGAAAGTCAAATATTGGGTTGGTTTAGATTTTTAAAATTAGAATAAAATTATATGTCGATTTGGGTTTACAAATGAAGTGGTTAGAGTTTAGATTTTACAATTAAAACGAAATTATATATCGGTTTGGGTTTACAAATGAGGTGGTTAGGGTTTAGATTTTACAATTAGAACGAAATTATATGTCGGTTTGGGTTCACAAATGACATGGTTAGGGTTTAGATTTTACAAGTAGAACAAAATTATATGTCGGTTTGGGTTCACAAATGAGATGTTAGGGTTTAGATTTCACAATTAGAACGAAATTATATGTCGGTTTGAGTTCACAAATGAGATGGTTAGGGCTTAGATTTTACAAGTAGAACAAAATTATATATCGGTTTGGGTTCACAAATGAGATAATTAGGGTTTAGATTTTATATATGTCGGTTTGGATTTATTAAAGAGCGGTTTAAGTTTTTTAATTTTATAATAATGTATACAGATTTTATTTCCTTATTTTATAAGGAGGTGAATGGAGAGGTTCGCCGCTAGGGGTGTATACAGATTTTATTTCCTTATTTTATAATAATGTCATGATTTCTTGGCTTAAATAGAGGGGTGTATTTATAATCCTTTTCCTTTTAGGATTAACAATTTTTTTTTAATATAATAAGATTACAATTATCTTATGCCTCGTTTTATCAAGCTTGAAAACTGTGATTTCTGATCGTTAAAATTGATATGTGTCAAGATGTGATGTGTTACTAATTTTGATATGTGATTTCTGATCATTAAATTGACACGTGTCACGACCTGATGAATTACTAACTTAGATATTTAATCGTTAAAACTAACACATGTCACAATCTAGTGATTTTTTAACTTTGATCTCTAATCATTAAAACTAACACGTGTCAAGATTTAGTGAGTTACTAACTTTGAGAACTAAACTTTATATAATAAGATGAACAGAGGTATTCAAAAATGTGATCAAAGATATATATGTAATAAAGGTTGGAAATTCCACTACGGAAAGTTTATATTGTTATTTCAAATATATATGCCCAAAGCACTTGTTGAATTGTTTAAATAGATTCCATAAATATAAGAAATCAAGACTTTGAATTAAGGAAACTATACAGTATAGGAGCAGATGTGTGCGGCGGGCTGGATCGGAAGAAGAAACAAGTCTAGGGTAGCCAATTCACACGTGTTTGATGAATTATCCGATTCTATGCAGCTTACTTATTTCCATTTTTGTTTTAATGAATTATTTGATACGGATGTGTCTACAAGACTACAACTAGATCAAGTCACCAAACTATAATACGTATGAACTTGTAGAAAAAGAATAAAAAATGAGTAAAATGATTATCTATAGATCATTTGTCATTTAACGGATAAAAGACATACCTAATAATCATGTGTTAATATGAACACTACGCTACGTTGCTACGCTCAAACTATTGGAGGAAATATTGAAAATAGATAATATTGGTACTAAACTAAGTAGCTGATAAATTGCAACCAAACTAGCACAACGACAACCTGTTATTTCTCAGTTGTATTATTATCTTCCTAATTGTTTAAGTGGATGTTTTGTTTAATGACTATGTAAACAATTTCTAATCTAATCAAAATGATGTTAAAAAATAGAAAGATAATATTGGTGAGAGGGAGAAGTTGGTTAAGTAGTGACACCTAATAATACTTTCATCTCACCATATATAACATAACGAAATTTTAAGATACTTCAGAAGAAAAAATAAGGAAAGCATGTGATTCTTTAGGTTTACAGGAGATATCTAAAACAAGAAGAAACTACATGACTACGAAAATAAATGGAGTAAGAGAGAAGTGAAGAGAGAACCTGAGAAGGATAACGAAGATTCTGAGTGGGTTTATTTGAAAGTTGAGGAGGTGGAAATCAATGAAAAAGGTTGTGAGTCCATTGGATCAAGTTTCAGAGTTCAGAGTATCCATTGAACTGACTAGATTAGTCTTGTCGGAAACTAAAGTTGCTCCCTACAAAAATGTAGGTTCGATGAGCATATATGTTTACTAAGTTTTCTTTCATAATTGCTATATTTGTTCCTATTGTAATATATTCGTGAAGCTACTCTAAGATCTAAATACAATAATACAGCTGAAGTAGTGAATGTTCTGAGGATTAACTTCGTAGGCGGAGTAGGAAAAAAATAGTGACTACATAAGATGAGTGTGTTGATAACAATTTACACTTTAAACTAACAAAAAACTTGGATCAATGAATTTGGATTTTGTAGATTCATAATGGAAGTCGATATAAAACTGGACTTGGTCCTTCCATCTCCTATTAATTTTATGTCTAGGCAGCTTCTTGTCAATGGTTTCAAACTTCAAGAAAAGCATTTTCAGTTTATTATTCTTTTTAGGTGCAAAGTACTTTCAGTTTATTTAGTTCATAAAAACCTACTTGAAATCTACTGTATATACTCATATATTTGAAATTCTGTATTTTACTACTAAAACTAATGAAATCTGCCAAGTTAATGAGCTCTATAGCGAATAAGGAATAGTGAAGAGAAAAAACACAAGTATAGTAAAAGAGAATGAGACTCAGAATGATTCTCTATCTAGCAAAAGAAATGTTCTTGAGATTGAGAAAAACGATTGTGTAGATGAAAAAATAAAAAAGATAAAAGTTATGAATTGGAATCTCAGATCTCATGTAATGAATTAAACTGCCATCTCATATTGTTTATGTTAGCAATTTGGGTTGCTATCAAATTCTCAAAAATGATGAACCGACTATCGAAATTACATGTCCTTGGTTTGTTGTTTTGTCTAGATTATATTCTCGGTCAGTTGGTTCCTCTGCTTTTACAAAAATAATAACAATGTTGTTTATCTATATTATTTAAGATTGTTTGATTAAAATAATAAGAAAATATTATGACAAATATAAACAATAAGGAAAAACATATAATAATTTGCACTAAAATTTAATAATTTTGATACTTGATATCAAACAACTAATATTAAATTATGATTTTTTTAATAAATGAATTTTAAAATAATCCTACGACGTAGCATGGGTATAAACTTAGAACAAAAACATAAAATAATAATGGTGCTCCAATGCATTGTGATACAAGAAAAAACAAACAAAATTGATTTTAGTATACAATTTCACTACAATAAAAAAACCAACAATAAATAATAACAAAAAAATTACCAATGAACATTGTCCACATCTATGTCAATAATAATTTTTTACTACAAAAATCATCCTATAAATAATGAAAATAAAAACAAAACAAAAAAAATCCTGCGGCGTAGCGCCGGTACTATTCTAGCCACACTAATGAGGATAGTCTTAGTTTTTGGATTTTGGTTTTTGATTTTTTTGATTTTTAATTTTTGCGATTTGATTTTAAGATATACAGAAAAGTTAAAAAAAAAAATTAAAAATAAAACATATTCTCGTTGAAATTTTTTATTTCTCGAAAACCATAAAATTGTGGTTTTTAGTTTTTCTTTGAAAATGGAAGAAACCACTAAAAACTAGTTTTTCTAAACGTAAGGAAATCTACATTTTGAAAATCTTGAATAATAAAAAAAATAGATTTAAAAAAATGCAAAATCCAAAAACTACCAAAAAACTAGTTAAATATTCAAGGCCTAAGTTTATTCATCCAAGCTAACAACAGATGAGAAAAACCAATTTGGTATTGAGGAAGTTTAGACGAGAAAATATAACTGGTCTTAAAAATAGTATATAAATATGACATTTGGTTTATACATCATAACCATAACTTTATTATATATACAAAACTTAACTATCATCATTCCGTACTACTTGTAAACTGTAATATCAAATCTTAATGACTAGACAAATAGACTTACAACATATAATCTTTATTCAACAACCAATTTTTACTATCCAATAATCAAATAAATATACACTTATGGTAACACAGGAATACTCTGTTCATTCCTAAAGAAATTACCACTATCAACTCTAGTCTTAATCTTCACCAACCTCTCGAAATTTCCCGCGAAATATTTTTCCCCGTAACGCTTACCTTCAACATAGCTATTTATTTTCCCATTGTGTGAATTAATCCCCAAATCAACATCACGATAGTTAAAAAAGGATTGTCTCGGGTTCTTGGAAACAAACGGTGTCATGAATCGGTACAATTCCCTCGTCAATTCCATGTACCGGTCGGTTAATCTATCTTCTCTCCAATTCGCAGCGTACTGAATCTTCCAAAGGTTCCCGGCTCTGTATGGGAACGGAGTCACTGTCGATGAAATCCTCGCCATCGCACCGCCGTATGGATTGAAAGCCATTGTTGGAATTTCAAGCTCGATCATTTTCTTCCAAATCGATTCTAAACCGGTTCTTGAAATTGGTTCACGTACGTAATCTGATTTCCTCTTGAGGTAGTTTACGGGTTGTTTCCTCTCGAGTAGAAGTTTCTCCGAAGAACCCACTTGGATATTTGTCCAGAATAGAACAGATTGGATCCAGGTCGTTTCGGTACAGTCTGACCGGACCAAACCTAACTCTGGGAATCTCCGGTTTAATATCGACAGAAGCGTAGTTGTGTCTCCAAGAAACATAGCTATGAATGTTGCCCTGACGGTCTTTTGTGATGACACGGTGCCGTTTACTACGTCAATGACCGTTCTTATGAAGAGCTCGTCGGGAAGCTCTGGTGCGACTTGTTGCCACCGGTCAACGATCTCTGTCGCGTTTTGCTCTAACGTCCGGGAGATTCTGAAGACGGTGACGTTTTCAGGGACGTCCACGAGCTTTATTTTGTAGGCTAAAACGACTCCGTAGCTACCTCCCCCGCCTCCGTTTATTGCCCAATAGAGATCTTCTCCCATTAATTTTCTATTCAATATTTTTCCTGGAAATTTTGAAATATACAAGGAATATGTAGTCAGAAAATATATAAGAAACATTCCTATAATTATTCAGCTAAATAAATGTAATAAACAAAATATGATTATGTCCAATGTGTTTAGATGTTGTCTTATTCATTTTATCCTGACCGGAGTATAACAAATATAACTATATTTGAATGAGTTGGGTTGATTATAGATTCTGTATTGATAGTTTGATACTATAAAATAATGAAGCTAAAGATGCTGATTATACCATTGACGTCGACCATTCTTGCATCGATGGTGTTATCTACGGTGAGACCGTATTTTCTCATCATGTTACCATAACCTCCGCCGCTAATATGGCCACCGACACCAACCGTTGGACAAATCCCAGCGGGATAAGCGAAGGTTTTGCTCTTCTCCCATATATAGTAGTACACTTCTCCGAGGATGGCACCGGTTTGGACCCAAGCTGTTTTACTCGCCGTGTCTACATCAACCGAACGAAGATTAAACATGTCGAGGACGAAGAACGGTTTGCCAGAGTACGTAACGTATGACAAGCCATCGTAGTCGTGGCCTCCACTTCTGATTTTCATCTGAAGGTTGTGACGTTTGCCACAAGTAACCGCGGCTTGCACGTGGGTTTCATGTGTTGCAGCGATTATGAGGAAGGGTTTTGGAGTGTTGGAGGTGTTGAACCGGAGGTTACGAATGGTGGCTTCTAGTACGGAGGAGTAGGAGCTGTTTCCGGCAAAGAACACGGCCGGGGAGATGGGATGTTTGGGGTCGGAGTTTGAGGTTAGGCATTGTATGAAAGTCTCCGAATTTGCTAGTGATGAGCTTGGCTTCGATATGAAGACGACGAAGAATAGAAAAGGAACCAATATCATACCTGGATATTTCATTTCCAGAGATTGAACGTTGAAGTGAAAGAAATAAACAATTGATTGAGTTTATGAATGTCGTCGAGGATTTTGGGTTATTTATAAATAGAGCAGATCATGCATGACGCCAAAATATTTGACCAGGAAAAGTCAAACGTAGATTCAAGTTGTCTCAAAGATTTTGATTATTTAGTGCGATGATCGCAATATATTCTAGAATTTATATTTAAAATTCAAACAATATTAATGTGTATACAATTACAACCACATGTGTCAAAGTGTAATAATAGATATAATTAACAGGATTTAATCTATAATATAGTTTTTTTTTTCTTTTATTAGACTAGATTAATAATCAAATGCTAAGTATGGATTAGGTAGTAGTCGTTGACTTTATGTGATGGTTTAGCGCTTGCTCTCTTAGATGAATATTGTGACGGAGAAGTTATGGATGCAAATATGCAACTTAATGACATATATTAATTTATCTGAATATGCAACTGTTAAATTTTTCTTTAAAAATAATTTATTTTTTATTAACTATGACACATAATTTTAATATAAAAAAAAAAAAAAAATATGACACATAATTCGAGCTTGTAATATAGGAGTTTGTAAGGACAGATAACGACGACCTAATCAGTTAAATCAAATTCGGAAATGTACTAATGTTTTTTTCTCTCTAATTATACAAAAATAGAAAGATAAGTATCGTAGGATTTGTTGATAAAATGAAAGATAGAGAGGTTGTATACGGAATATATGTGAGAATACGTAACATGTGTGAAAAATATTGACTGAAATATAACATGAAAGATACACTTGAGCGGCTGGTTTGACTTTCATATGGCTGACCCAAATGTTATTATCATGGAGCCACACAAAAGAAGAAAAAAAAAAAAAAAAAAAAAAGAATCATAAGTGGAATCTAGTTAACTTTTATATGTTTAGCATTGGTACGATTAGCCTTGAGTCTATAAATTAGAGAGAAGCATCCATGAGTCCCTTAAACAAACATGAAACAAATGTTTAGAAATGTTTCATAAACAATCTTTTAAGAAACTAAGAATTAATACGGGCAAAAAACTGTTCAAATGCATTTCCATTTTGTTACATCGAGGTGTTTTCTATCGTACGGAAGCAAAGATGGTTTTTTCTTTCTTTCTGAAAGCAAAGATGTTGATGAACGCAATTATAGCAGGAGAAGTGCAAATCTTTCACAAGTTACAAATTTTTTATTGAAAAATATTCTATAAACGGAAGAATCAAAGGATCAGTTCGTCCAGTCATCATCTAATCTAATATTTTTTTCTGTGACGGCGACACAGATTTATAACAGAATGGTGCACGTAAACACGATGATGCCATGTATGCGTCCTGGTGTCGTAATCACTTCAATTCTGCAATTTTTTACAAAACTGTTTTTTTCACTTTTTAACAAAGGCATTAATCTATTTATTCTCTGGCCAATGAACATTCATATATGTACCAATAACAACACAAAGCATAGCCCGTTTCTGTGACACTTTTTTTTTTTTGTTATCGCCGCGTAGGTCCACACTAGTGAACACTAGGCTATAAGTCAAATGCATCAATCGGAATTGTCTAAGAAGATAAATATATCCTTGAAATTTATAAATATTGACGGCTGCCAATTACAGTACTGTTTTTGTAAATAACGTTTTCCAATTTATACTTGTAGTAGTTTCCATTCGTCTCCAAATCATATAGTATATAAAATCAATGTTATATATAATCCAATACATGTCATATTTTTCTTTGTTGAATTAATTTTTTTTTTGGGTATATGGTTAATTAATCCAATGAAGACATACGTGTGTTTGATATCTCTCTTCTTTTTTTGTTAATTTGTTATATTCAGATAATATTATCTATTGTTTAAGTTATCTAAGAAACATCAACGATAAGAAAGAATAAAACTATAGTTCGATAGAGAAATACGTCGATAAATATTATCTTCCTTATCGTTGAACTTTTTACAATGGGTCAAAGCGATGACATAATTTCACAATATAAATGTGTGTGACCTTTTGTCGTTGTCCGGACACACATTTTTTTTTTTTTGTCGACATAATTTCACAATAGTTTTTTGTTTTCTTCGAATAAAATCGGAGTTTATCGGTCTAGGTTCTGTTTTATAGTCTTCCGGTGTTGTCCGGACTCTAGCTTCCGATATTTTGTCGGTATAAACTCCGACCTTTTGTCGGTTTTTTGAAGCCTTTGCTTGCTTTTCATGGTAACACTTTTCACTAAAAGAGTGTTAAAATCTGAGAGATTGTTGGTTCTTTGTGTACTACGCGCTTGATTTTTCGTCCAATTGATGGTAATTCCTCACTCTTTCATAGATATAAAATTATGAGTGATGGTTCTCGTTGGTCGATTAGTCTCAAGATGTTACAGTTCGAAGGAATTGGAGTATGAAGATTTGGAGTTTCAGTCGAGTTTTGATAGTTTCTCCGAAGAATACTTCTTTTCATTCGCCTGAGATTTTCATTCCGGTAAGCAAAGAAAATCCAACTAATTTCTTTCAGTGACTATTAGCAAGAGGCTAGTAGTACAACAGAAGGCTTGATCCATAGAAGCTGTGTGAATATTTTGGAAAGTGGCCGGCGAATAATGATTCCGGTGACCGGAACTAAGTCGGTGAAGACCTTCTCACGATGAAACACAGAGCTGCTTGGATGTTAACACGTTGCATACACGTGTTTGTTAATTTTCAATCCTTATCTTTTAATGTATTGCAATTTGTAATGGGCCTAAGTTGTACTTTAACGTTGCCCGATTTGGGCTTCTTCAATACAAAGCTTGCCGACAAAAAAAAAAAAAAAAAAAAAAAAAAAAAAATGTGTGTGACCAAAACACTAGGGCTGTAAACGGAGCGGATATCCGGTTTTTTGAGATATCCGTATCCGTATCCGTATCCGTTTTATCCGTAATTTGTTATCCGTATTCGTATCCGAAAATTTCGGATATCCGTTATCCGGATATCCGTTAAAAATTCGATTATTCGCGAATATCCGCGGATATCCGTAAATTTTTTTTAAAAAAAAAATATACGTATTTTGGACTAAAATACAGCGTATTTGTATAAAATACCATGTATTTTGGACAAAAATACCGGATATCCGTATATAAATACCGGATATCCGTAAAAAACCGAATATCCGTTTTAAAATTTAGTATTATCCGTATCCGTATCCGAATATAATACATGATATCCGAGAAAAAACGGATATCCGTTATCCGTTTTGAAATTTAGCACTATCCGTATTCGTATCCGTATCCGTTTTATCCGATATTTCACTATCCGTATTCGTATCCGTTTGTCCGGATATCCGTTTTTTCCGGAGCGGATTCGGATACAAATACGGATATCCGCGGATAGCGGATAATAATCTCAGGCCTACAAAACACTACTAATATAATATGCAACAGCGGTTAGTTGTTGGCCCTATCAGTCACTCTCCAGGGCCATTGGGCCATTTTTTAGATTACCGAATCCATGTAAATTACTCAATTGAACTGTTGAACATATTTATTTATGATTCATAGAATATTAAGCAAAATAAATAAATCAATCAAATTGAAACGGAAGAGAATAAAAATCTCATAACAAAATATTGAATTTTCAATGAAACAATGGCAGTATCTCTCTCTCTCTCTTTCTCGCACATATCACTCAAAAATAAATATAATAACACCAAACTTTGAATTTAGACAAAGAATATTATATATCCAGAGACTGCTTATAGGTTGCAGAGAAGCCTCTACTTCAGGAAGAGGTTTCAGTCTTGGTTCTGTACCTGTACAGAACTCTCTTCTTCTTGTTGGAGACATTGTCGACCGTAAGAACAATCTTACCAGCCTGACTGTTCTTGAAACTGTTCCTGATCGCTTCTTCATTTGCTCCAATCTTCTTCACCTTTTGGACAATTACAGTGTAAGCTCCTTCAGCGGTCGGCACAAACTCTTCCTTGTAGTTCACTTCCCATCCCAAAACCGCTAGGTCCCATACCAATGTACCTTCAGTCTATGGAAACAAACACACATTATAAGAAAGAGATATAGATATAAGGATTGACAAACTTCTTTAAAAAAGATAAGGTTCTGTTTCTAGATTATGTTTTACCTCAGGAGCTGGGATTTCAATGGTTTCAGATGATCCAGGCTTAACAACAACTTCAGTGACAGCTTCATTGGAGAATGCGGTATCGTCACCTCTTTTGAACCCACCGTACTGAACTGGAAGCTCCTCAGCTGGAATGTACTTGAGAAGAGTCTCTGTGACCTTAGCTGGACGAGCCACAACAAACTTGCTCTTGGTTCGTTGCGTTAAGAATGGCGAGAGGACAGCATTGATGGCGTAGAACCAGAACGGAACATTTATGAATATCTGCAATATAACAAAACAAATAACGATTAGACAAAGTCAATAGACCAAACCAATGAATCCCAAAATGAGGATGGATTGATAGAACTCACGTTTCTAGACACGAACTCCGGATAGTTGTCCTGCAGAGTTACGATGACGTTCTTGATTCCAACCCAAAGATCTTTTCTTGACACTCCAGGAGCGTTTTTGAGATCATGGATCTGGAGAAGAGAAGTAACACCTCCTGGTTTCAGATTAAGCTGCTGGATACCCTTCTCCATGAGCTGAAACCTCCATCTCAAGAACTTCTCTCTGTTCTTCTCTGCCCCAAACGTCTGGTAAAGCTCCTCGCTGTGGACATTGTAACAAACAGGGTGGGACTCGCGGTCAACACCGTTCATGTAAGACGCAGAGGCAAGTTCCTCCCCAAAGTCTTCTCCAAGGATGGAATCAATCTTGTGTTGCTTCCTCCATTTAAGGGTTTTCTTCAGCATCTCAAAGGCTTCGTTGACCTTGAAGTCTCTTGCTCTCAAGAACTTCAAGAGGATCACGTCAGTGGCTTCAGCTCCTTTGCTTGGAAGCAATGGCACTCCCCACAGCTCGATGTCCTTATCCACAGACTCATCTGCTTCCTCCTCCTCGACAGTCTCAGCTTTCACTTCTTCTGTAAGTGCAACATCCTCGGTTTTCTTCTCTTCTTCAGCTTTCACTTCTTCCTTAGTGTCCTCTTCCACCTTCTCAACAACAGTCTCAGCAGCAGTCTTCACTTCTTCCTTGGGGGTGGTTATCTCCTCTGCAACAACAACAGCCTCAGGTTTTGCAGCTTCTTCGGTAACAACAACAGCCTCAGATTTCTTCTCTACTTCAACCTTATCCTCTGCTTCTTCTTCCTTCTTCTTCTCTACCTCAGGTTTCACGGCCTCTTCCTTCTTCTCCTTGACAGGAGAGGAGGTCTCCTTCTTCTTGGTCTTGAAGAGAGTGTTATCAACAATAGCTTCCTCAAGCTTCAACTTGAGATCACCAAGAGCCTTCTTCTCAGAGTCTTTCAAATCAGCAAAGAAATCACTCTCTTCTTTGAACGAGGCACTCTTCTCAACACCCTTAGGCTTGCTGCTCTCATCTTCTTCAACAGCTTTGACTTCTTCTTCCTCCCCCACAACAACAGATTTCACAGTAGTCTCCTCAGGAACAACAGCAGGAGTAATAACAACCTCAGACTCCACCTGTTTCTCCTCAACCTTAACTTCAGCAGTCATCTTTAAAACCCTGTTAGTAAAGCAAGATTTAAACAATATATTAGTCACCAAATTATAAAAAATCAACCAGAGTAGTAACCCTAAAACGTGATTACTTGAGATCTAAAATCCAAAAAAACGTGATTCTTGCTAAACCCTGAAAAATTAACGAACTCAAACAGCAAAAACAAAAAGGAATCCTATAATAATACTTAAGTTTCTCAATTTTCGAATCAGGAACTAACCAAAATAGATTCCAGGAAAAGAGATTGAAACTTTCTATTTTTTTTTTTCTAACCAAAAAAAAAAAAAAAAAACAAGAGAAACCTAGCTCAAGAAATTTTCTGTGTGTTCCGATTTAAATAAAAAAAAAAATAAAAAAATCGAGGAACTAAGAGATATAACAAGAGAATTAAGACTCGAATTGTTAACTGCTTCTTCTAAATAGAAGGGAAAAAAAAGAATAAAGAAGAGAGGAACCGACCTAAAAGAAGATGATACACGACTTTCTCTGATTCTGGAAAAGAGGTTTCTTCCTTATGAATCTCTCTCTCTCTAATTCACCTTCTTCTTCTTCTTTGTGTCTTTAGTTTGTTTTTGGGCTGCAGAGTAAAAAAAAAGGTTGCAAGGTGTTTATGACTTATAAAAGAGAGAGAAGAGATTTATTTATGCAGCCAAGCACCAAGAAAGAAAAAAACAAAAAAAACCCTAGGGGTTTCGAGGTGAGTAGACCCCACCGACTCTTAGCAACGGTCACATGATATGGACCCTACCAGTAAAGAAACAGAAGGAACCAACCACAGCCGTTGGATTATCCACGCTGGCACAAATACGCCAGCCTGGCAAATTTCTTTTTATTTTTTTTTAACTACTGTATCTCTGCGGGAGGGGTCCCCACGGGTCTCGCTTCTCATGTTCTTCTCAACGGTCGTCTACGCTGATCTGTTTATCCAACGAGAGAGCGACACGTGTGGTACTCGACAGAGTATGTTCGGCGCAACGGACGGATGTGTTACATGTTTCGTTCACAAACCGAAGTCACTTTTGTTTTGTTTTTTGTTTGTGTGTTGTGAATTTTTTTAAAGTATTTTGTTTCCTTTCTAATTTTACAGAGTTAAACACTTGATTCTAAATTAAGTCAGATTTTTTTATATATAATTAGAAAGTACCATGTATAATGTGCTGCTGCTAGTGGAGAAGAATCTTTTCCTTTGTAACGGTTCTTTATTTTTTTTCCAACTCTGACTCTTATTTTAGTCGACCTTAAAATTCATGATTTCAGTATTATACGTTCTCCTTTATTGGGTAAGTAAAGATTATGTTTTAGCTGTTGACAACCCAGTTTGCCAACACAGCTAATTTAAAGACACTAATCATATCTTTATTTTTATTTTTATTTTTATTAATGAGCTGCAGTTTCCATATGAATGAGCTTCGTATATATAATCAAAATGTGTCCATGTAAATCAGATTATTAGGTGATCTGAAAATTAGTCTCTAAATTTCCAAATTTACTTGTTAATATTCCTGTAAGTTCGACTTCTCCGACTGGAACAACAAATCATGAACTTATCTCTAATTTAAGAATATAAGATTAACACAAATAAGCTTCTCTAAAGGTCATTTGTTTTGTTTTTGTTTTGCTGATAATGAAAATGCGTTTACAATTAGACAGATCACTAATTGAATATTCTACTACATTAGAGATATTATCAATAATCTTGGTCCAAGACATACCCTTTGACGCAAATAAAATATTTCCAAATCTCCACCTGTATTCCTATATTCATTACGACGTCGCAATGATTATATGATGACATTTATAGTTGCACCGCCGCAACTGATTCTATCTAGTATCATAAAATATACTTACAAAATCAATTAGATTGACAAAACACCAAGAAGTAGGGCTAAACAGTGGAAATAATTGAAGCAATTTGCAAAGAAGTTTGCATAACAATAACACAGAGTGGTAGTTGAAGTCAAACCGTTTACAGCTAAGCTAATTCACCCCGCCAAATCAGCCGCAACAAAAGGAGGAGACAGAGACAGAGAGAAACAGAACAAATTATAGAATGAGGACAGAACACAAAAGATCACAGAGCTGTACAAAAAATCGAATTAAGTCGCATTTTGGACCTGGACCAGACCCACCAGGCACAAGAGAGAGAAGCACGACGATCCACATTACATAGAGCTAGAATCTTGTCTTTTTAACCGAGACAGTCTGTTTTAAAACAAAGGGCTACAAGAATCCTCTCACGAGAAAATCTTTTTCCTCACCAATGCTAACCAAGAGGAATAAAAATTTAGTTGACACATGTTATCCATACGCTATGTCCAACGGGTTTGACGGCCTTTAAACTGATCAGTGCCGCTTGTTTAATCTCATCTCAGGCGTCTCTGGAGAATCCGAATACAAACCAGTTGCCCTGTCAAAAAAACAATTTCATTAACAGAATTTTGACAAATGTTTGGTGTTCTAGGCAAAAATTCTCTACGGCGTGAAGCGCTCAGCTCTTTAATCTAAACTTCATACAATCTTGGAATAACTTCAGCTAGTTTTCAGTGCCAAAGTAGCATACAATCTTGTTCAGTCCGTTAAGTTAGATTACGTAAAAATAACAAGATAGTTGAAAAGCTTATGTACCTATCATAACACAGGTACGCATCACCAATTTGTCCTGCAACCTTGTTTCGTACTTTCCTCACACAAATCTGAAACATACAACAAATAGTTAGGAACTTTACACAATAGGAAGGCAATTTTTAATATACATTACCGATGAAGATGAAGGGATTGGTACCCACTTGCACAAGATCAAGAGGTCCAGCTTTTTCATCGCGGTTTCTGTGAATTACTATACCATTGTCACATTTGTTTATAAAATGTGCGCTGCCACTAATATCGTAAAGGTTCGGTGCACTGCCATCCCACTGTTGCAACTGTTTTGGATGAGCGACAAACCAGACATGGCATGAGTGGTGTTGGGAAAAGCGTTTGATCTTTGTAAGCATCTGGCTAACATACTCTGTCTCCGTCCTATCAAAACAAATAGAATTCTGTCATGATTTAGAAAGGAAAGAATGTAAAACTGATTGAAGTGTAAACATTTTCATCACTCACTGGCGTGTAGTACGTTGATGGTCGAGCTCATTATAAGGATCTATAACAAGTCCTCGAATCCCATAACGAAGAACAGCCGCTTTTGCACGTTCCAGAACCCATTCAATATTTGGAAGTGAATCCATCTCACATCTGATTAGTCATGAGAACCCAAACACCAAAATATTACCAAGTTATGCAACTTCCAGGTCTTTAGGTATTTGTATCAGCGGAGTGTCGAGTTCAATTAAAGCTGAATATTTTACCTTATGAGAGAGAAGGTGTCATTCAACCACTCTTTCCCTTCCTCCAACTCCTCAACATTCATCCGTTGGACAGCTCTTCCATAACTGTTGAGAAAAAAGGAGAAACATACACACCGCTTTCAAGAAAGAACAAAGTCATTACAAGAGCAACAGTTTTTGGCTTCAATCAGATAATGTGGGTCTTTTCAAAGTAAAGAGGCTTACTTTGCATCAAAGAATGGTTTCTGTACATGTTTTTCCAAAAGTTTCCTGCCATGATCTCGTACCTGGAAGCAGCACGAACAAGAACAATCAGGTAAAGCTACTATAAAGCAGTTTTCCCATTCAAGGACAAGATCAGAGACACACTTTATTCTCCATTGAACAGAGAGCAAATTTCCAGCCAACACTATGGTTTAGATTGCATAACAGAGCATCAATCCATTCACTCTTTCCAGAATTCGGAACCCCTGTAACAACAGTCAACTCTCCTGGCACAACCTGATCAAGAACAAAATTTAATATCACATCAGTTGATGAGCCTACAACAATATTAAATAAATAACATGACTTCAACGCTTACACTATAGAAGTTGTCCAAAGTTTTCCACCCCGTTGAGACACCATACTCGTATCCATGAGTTCGATGATAGAAGGCATCAATTTCATCAAAGAAATCTTTGAAGGCGAATAATCCTTGTATAGGGTATGGCTCAGCATTTAGAATAGCTTCCTTGACTAAATGAGGTCCCTCAGACATAAGCAGCTACGAAAATCATCCAAGTAAGGAATCATTGTGGTCATTTAAACCAGAGTAACCACAAAAGCAAATTCATAAAATTTACATAAATCTATCTGACCTCGTTTGCATCTTTGAAATGTTCCTCCTCATTTTTCTTCGGCCATTTGACACGCCAACATCTTTCTTTCCCCAAACGCCGTGCAAGTTCTTCCCCCAGAGCTTGACCAGGTCCATCTCCATCAGTAGCAATAACAATTCGAGACGCCTACGAATAAAAAAACTTAAGGAAGATTGGCATTCAAACAGTCACACATAAAACTAAATAAGCAGCTATCACATACCTTTTTTAGATAGTCATTGCAATTCCATAGGAACTTATACTTCGTGTCCTAGCTTCACAGAACAGTAAAATGCTTAAGGAATCAAATAAGAGAGAATATTTAAAAGAGATGTAAAGTATGAAACCTAGAAGACCAGGCAAACCTTTTCAGGTGGGGTTTCTTTTGAAGAAACCGACGCTGGAGCTCCATCAGGAACCGACACACAATTGCGAAAACCAGCCTCTTCCATTGCAAGTTTATCTATTTCTCCTTCAACCTAAAGTTTAATTTTGCCCAAAAAATAAAAATACTGCTCTTCACAGTTCATATGATCATTTAAAGGAGATAACTGCAGACATACTATAATGATTTCAGATGCTTTTTCTATGTCATCAAGCCCATAAAAGATCCTCCGTGTATCCCTTTCCTGAAAGAAAGTCAAAGAAAAAAGTATGTAAGAGAACAGTCGTAATAGAAAAGCTCAAGAGAGTTGTTCATGTACGCTATTGAGAAGGGAATTTGTCTGACGCGAACCTGAAAGAACTTCTTAGTTAGATACCGGTACTTGCAACTCACAAGCTCCCCTCTTTGCCAATACGTAAAAGCAATCACAATCTGCCGCATAAAATTTAGCAGGAAATGATAAGTAAGTAAAATAACAACAGATTCACACAGGACCAGAACCAAGCATGTTCCATAAAATAAGAATGTAACACGATATATCAGGATTTCTAAATTGCAATCAAGACAGTAACAGGTCCTTTAAAATCCTAAGACAGAAATAAATCTCCAATTCAGAAGAATACTCGTAAGGTACCTGATCACCTATTCTTTTCTGCATAACCCGATTTCTCTCAAGCGTTTTCCTTGAAATCGCTCTTGCAGCGAAATACTCTTGAATCTGATTCATAACCAAGAATACAATAATATTATCAAACTCATATAAACGAAGAGTTCAGAAAGTTCAGTAGACACACAACAAAGAAGAAGAATAAGCATGTCAAAAGAGACATGTAAAAGAAGACAAGCACCTCATCACAGAGAGGTTCGAGCTCTAAACTGTCCACCGTAACTTTTCTTTCAACCTTCTCTTTTGGCTCAGCAAATGGCAACCTACCATCCGCCTGCAAACAGGAATGAGGATAAGTTCAAAATATAAATCAATTATTACTCTATAAAATGTTGGTTGTACTTATATACTTAACCGTCGCAGCTCACCTTTACTCCCCCTTTTAACCCACACTTCCCTCGAAAGCAATTCCATGTAGCTGACGATCTACAAAGTCATGATTAACCACAGTCTCATGCAAACGAAGTTCAAAACCCAAAAACTTATCTTATGAGATATCAAGATAGCATACCCATCCGAGGCAATGAAAAGTGACAAGCTTTTCTCTAAAGAGTCTCCACCTCCACACTGAATGTACCCACAACAACAGTCGACAATCTAAATTAGCCTTTTTTTTCAGATACTCAACAAGAATCCAACAAGAAAGAGCAAACATCTATGAAAGGCAACATTCACATAGTACTCAATTTATGACTAATCAAAGAGGGATATGAGAAAGACTCTAAAAGGAATACCGTTGGACATATCAAGCCACTATATTGTCCTGGAGGGCAGTTTTGAGCATCAATTCCTTGTTCCGCCAATTTACGCCTCAAAGTAACTAACTTAGATGAAACAGCCCTCTTGTCTGCTTCTTCTTCAGGAACAACTACAAAGCAGAAAAATGCTGGGATTATTAGAGCTTGTTGTAATTGTATTGCAAGCAGCTAATAAACTAAATTGCATACACATGGAAACACAAGAGGACTCAATTACAAGAAGCATGAAACTGCAAAAGGGGAGCAATAAGAACAGAACCAGAATCCTATACGGCTAAAAATGAAACCCCAAATGTCCATAATTCCAAAGACATACAGAAATCGGAAGAGAGCAACACATACCAGGAGTTGGGACTCTGGATATTGAAGTGTAAGATGATAAACCATTGGTCCTTTGGTGAAAAGGGCTGTTTTTGGACACGGGTCTCGAGGCCAAAACCGGACGTAATCGTCTAGAGACGGAAGAGAGTTGCCTACCAGGAGAATAAGAAGGAGAAGACGACGAAGAAGAAGAAGAAGAAGAGGATACGGCAAAAGAAGGAAGAAGGCAAAACTCGATGAATTGCTTGGAACCCATGAGTACAGACATCGAGCATGAGAGTTTCCGCAGGTGGGTTTGTGGTAGACGAAGCAAAAATCGCATCTCGAAGTATTGATTGAGTGAAAAAAAAACTCTTCAGCTATTCATAGTGGTTGCTCAAAGGGTTTTAGGGGTTCTTCTTCTGCTTCTTTCCCTCCTCTGTCTCTGTGTCATATGAAGGAAGAGGAAGAAGAGAAGAAGAAGAAGATTTTGATTTCTGCTCTCTTTTGATATAAATGGGCTTTCTATTAAAAAGGCCCATTAATTGTTACTTCAGGCCTGTTGCATTTATTTCGACCCATTTTATGGAAAAAAGACTTGGCGACAAAGTCAAAGCGAGTGTGACACGTGGAAAAGGGAGCGCGTGTTCTAGTTTGGGCCTGGCCCATATGTAATTAGTGGGGTTATAGATACTTGGCGGCAAAGTCAAAGAGGTAGCAACGTGGAACTTACCAATCTCAACTTTAGCCGCTAAAACCGTAGCTCGCTCTTTTACCGAGTCAATCGCACAACCGGAAAATATAAACGCTAAAATAATAAGATAAATATATCTCAGTTTACTTTACTGCTTTAGAGGTCACAATAATAAATTAGTATCATTTAAAATAAAATAAAATTATCGTCGGACACACAAATTTATTCAATGAAGATACACTAACTGGTGACATGCTAAAGCATAAAATGAGATTTCAATTTTGATAGAACAATTGAGTTGCGCAAGACCACATCGTATTTTGGGTTTTGGCTTGAGGTATTTGTTTCTTTTTTTTTTTTAGCGTTGTATCGAAACTATGATTTCGGAGGATTTTATGGGATTTAAGAAATTTTGATAGATTTTATGAAAATTGATATGATTTATGTTAAAATTCTTTTAAATCCCACCTAAAACCATGAGATTTGGAATTCTGTATTTTTAACTAAACAAATTCTCTCAAAACCTTCAGAATCCTAAAACTTATTAAAATTTAAATCCACAAACTGTTTTGAATAACACTGGATTTTAAAGTAGATTTTTAAATCACCAGTTCAACAACTGTGGATTTTAATATATTTTTTAAAATTCATGATTGAATAACATAAAATTTGTAAATTTTACACAAATGACCTAAAATGTCAAGTTGAATACACTCCCCTTAAGTAATTATTTGATAAAATGAAGAGATTTGTTCATCCATCGAATTAGTCCAGCTAGACCCATATTGCCAAAGTGAATAAAAGCCTAAAAACTAAAAAGTCAATAATTTTCACTCTTTTACTAGACATCTATCTAGTGATTTTTCGCTATTTGTTTAAGAAAATTATTTACTTTTACAACTACATAAAATTAAGATAAGATAGGCTTTGAAGCTTCGAGTTTATATAATCACAGCCACAAATGTAATTACAGCGTTTACTCCTAAATGGCTTCAACTCCGATAATCTCTTCCTCTTCAACATTCTACAAAGTCAATACACAGTTTATAATCATTAAAATTTTGTATTCCTAGTGAAAAAAAGTATTTCACCTCAATTAATGTTTCGTCCGAACTCTTCTTGTAGAAGAGATTGACAACCACGACTTTTTGGAGAGAATTGTCAGTCGATGCCCTCTTCAAATTCCTTGAAGATAATGTGAAATAATTAAAGATAAGTGGTTTTTCCTAGTTTATGTGAAATTTTAGAATAATCAATTTAAAAAAAAAAAAATTACGAGAAATTTTTAAATTATTGAACCATATTTTTGAATTAATCACAAAAGTCTCCAAAAAATCTAAGGTGTAGTTTAATATTGCTTTTGATAAATTACTTCAAAATATATATAAAAGAATTACTAAAAATATCAAATGTGTAGATTTGGAAGAATCATAAAATTAGGTATATTTTTTTTAGTGAAGAAAATTAGGCAACACAATTACGATAACCAAAAGGACCGTAAACCTAGTCTAGTATTAAAATTTTAATCCAAATTAATATGATGACAAGTTAGAGACAATGTGTGTATGAAAAATAATGAATGATAGTATCTTTTCAAACTACGATTATTGTACACATTTTATACAATCAATCACAAAGTTTGATGAACACTACTTTCATAATAGAAGCAAACACTATACACAAATTTTTAATCTAGGTCATGATCACCAAAACTCTTCGAACACACTATATATATTTTATTGTAGGATTTAACCTAAATCCTACAATATAAGAATTTCTTGAATTTAGTGTTTAAGAAATAATTTAGAAAAAACAAGGCCTAATACTAAGGAGGTGGTTACGCTAATTCTAAACCCACTATAACCCCTCCTTAATCCTCGCCAGAACCATAACTTCTCTCTCTCTCTTTTATATATATTTCCGTGACGGTTAAGTCAGTGAAGTTACAAACTAATTACAACCTGAAGTCTTACTTCACTTCAAGAAAACAAAAGACAGAATCTTTGATCCTCTCATATCATATATCTTCTCTTGTCCGTTTCCTTTGTTTTCTGCGTTTACTACACTAAGCTTAATTAGTTAAAGGCTTAAAGCTAATTAAGTCTTCTTAATTACTCAGTTATCCAAAACTTCCTCATCAGTAACTGCTCCTGATTGCTTCACATTCTTCATTTGCTATATTCATCATCTCTTTCGTCTCTAATGGACTGCTTAAGCTACTTTTCCAACTCAGATGCAATCCAGCTTGAGGATTGTTTTATCCCTGAACTCGACACTTTCTTCTTTCAAGCACAGCCGCAACATCAACTGCATCAGCCATTGCATCTCGAAGAAGCTCTTTCACCGTCTCTCTGCGAGTTCAGTCACTTCTACGAGCCGTTTCTTCCTCCCCAAGACATCTTTCTCCCTAGCCTTAAAACCGAAGTCTTCAACGAGTCACAGGACTTAGATGCCTTCTTCTCCACGCCAAAACACCAAAAGCTCATTAACTCCAGCTTCCATTTCAACACTAACGACCCTTTCTTTCCGAGCCCTAATCCTAATCTCTTGGATTCCTACATCACCGAGACTTCAAACTTTTCCGAGTTTCTTGTTCCTGACTTCTCTCCGGCATTCAAAGTGGGGTGGAGTGATAAATGTGATACCAAGAATCCGGAGCTTTCTGCTCAGAGCATCGCAGCAAGAAAGAGGAGAAGAAGAATCACAGAGAAGACTCATGAGCTCGGAAAACTGATCCCTGGAAGCCAGAAACACAATACTGCCGAAATGTTCCACGCCGCAGCTAAATATGTCAAGTTCTTGCAGGCTCAAATTGAGATTCTTCAACTAAAGCAGACCAATATGCAGGTATAAAGATAAACCATGAATCCAAATTAATCTCCACCGAATCTATCTATTTTATAACTTATGCAACATTTGTTTTAATTTTGCAGACTTGGGAGAGTTCAAAGGTGGGAAGAGAAATGCAGTTTTTGCTTGCTTCTCAAGAAATTCAGGAAAAGCTATCAACAGAAGAAGTGTGTGTGGTTCCTAGGGAAATGGTTCAAGTCCTAAAAGCCGAAGAATGCATCTTGAGAAACCCTAGGATTTCTCGAGACCTAAATAAGTTGTTGTGAGCAGATCTGATGAACTAGCTTCGATTTTATCCAGAGGCTCGAATGTCCAAATTCTTAACTTGCCTGGTTGTGTCTGTTTCTAATTTGTTTCTTGTAGTAGTTGCTACATTAGCGGTAGAGTTTAACCATTGGTTAATTGTCCTCTTAACTAATGTAAATCCGTTTGCTTTTATCCGTTTGTACTGTGACTCACACATCAAATCACTCATCCCTCTTGATTTTGATATGCGAAAAAATGAACGGTTCACCAAATTTTATAGTTTTGGTCTTTACGGACTAAGATGTCCAGCTTTTATACTTTTGGTGTTTTAGTGTACCAGCGAGGAAACAACTATATATGTAGATAACTTAATTCTCGATTATAATCTAAATTTCATATTTAAACAAACAAAAATTACTATATACCATTGTCATATTGAACATAAAATGTGCGCTGCCACTAATATCTTAAAAAGGTTCGGTGTAGTGCCGTCCCATTGTTAAAGAAATCAAGTTTGTGTCCATGTATTCTATGATAGAAGGCATCACGTTTCTTCAAATCCTTCTATAGAATAGGGTATGGCTCAGCATTTAGAACAGCTTCCTTGAGTAAATGAGGTCCCATAGACATAAGCACCTGATAAAACAAATCATCCAAGTAAAAAACTCATTGTTTGGTCATTAAACCAAAAGTAACCACGAAAAGCAATTTCAGAAAATATAATCGGACCTCGTTTGCATCTTTGAAATGTTCATCCTCGTCACTTTTCTTCGGCCACTTGACACGCCAACATCTTTCTTTCCCCAAACGCCGTGCAAGTTCTTCAGCCAGACAGTGACCAGGTACATCTCCATCAGTAGCAATAACAATCCGAGACGCCTACGAATAGAGAAACCATTTGAGATGTATGTATATACCAATAATATCACATCAAACCAGAAAAAAAACTAAATTATGACAAACCTTTTTCAAATAGTCATTGCAATTCCATAGATACTTAAAGCTCTTGTCCTAGCATCACAGAAACAGTAAAATGATTAAGGAACCAAATAAGAGAGAATGGAAAAAAGAAAAAAAAAAAAGAAAAAAGTATGAAACTTAATTAGAACAAGACCAAGGCAAACCTTGGATTCAGGTGGGACTGGCTTTGAAGAAACACAATCTGGAGCTCCATCAGGAACAGAGACACAATTGAGAAAACCAGCCTCTTCCATTGCAAGTTTATCAGATTCCCCTTCAACCTATAATATACAAAATTTCACAGTTAAGTTCGTCGATCGATCATATGATCATCATGTATATAAAGAAAGGAGATGAACGTACGGCAGAGAAGACATACTATAATGATTTCAGATGCTTGTTCTATGTCATTAACCCCATACAAGATCCTCCGTGCTACCCATGATTTCCTTTCCTGAAGTGAATTCAAAGTAAAAAAAGAAAGCATGTGAGAGTTGTTCATATGCATCATGTAATGCTAGCTTAATATATATTAAGAGAAGGGAATTTGTATGACGTGAATTACCAGACTGAACTTCCTAGTTAGATACCACCGGTACTTGCAAGTCACAAGCTCCTCTCTTTCCCAATACGTAAAAGCAATCACAATCTGCCATTAATGTAGCAAGAAATTAGAGGTAAGAACGTACGTAAATATATAATAACAGAGTCGCCACATGTTACGGGACCAGAACCAAGCATCCTCCTTAAGACAAGAATCTAACTAATTGCAATGAGTGCCCAAAGTCAATCATAAGATGGTAAGGGGGTACGTACCTCACCGCCTATGATTTTCTGCATAACCCGATTTCTCTCGAGTGTTTTCTCTGAAATCGACCTTCCAGCGAAATACTCTTTAACCTGAAGCATAAAGACAAGAAAAGAAATCAAATCAAAACTCATAGTATTATATAACTACAAATAAATAAAGAATTCACAAAAGAAGACAACCAAACCTCATCACAAAGAGGTTTTAGGTCTAAACTCTTCACCGTAACTTTTTCTTCAACCTTGGCAATTGGATCTGCAGTAACCAATTAACCGAGTCAATCGCACCACAAAGAAAGTAGAAAACAAAAACCCCCCGGCAAAATCGCATAACATGAAAAACAAATTCTTTAATTAGGAGGAGGCAACAGAGGAATACGGCAAAAAAGTAGTTTATGTTATGATGATTCCATAAAACTCGAAGCTCTCTAATAACGAAAGCATACCTGGTAAACTCATAGTTTTAGAATCTGAATTTGAGATTAGGTGTTCTGAATAGTTTTTAGATCTTCAATTTGGTGATGGGAGATGCAGAGAATTTCAGTAGTTCGCTTTGGGAAACTATACACCTATATTTATATATGACAATAATTCCTTTTTTTTGTTCTTTGTGTCCTCATCAAATTGGTAAGTATTAATTAAGGAGATTTAGAGAGTTTTATGGAATTTAGGAAATTTTAGATGTTTGTGAGATTTAGGTGAGTTTTTTTTTAATAATTTGGTGAAATTATAGATTATTTTTTTATTTTAAGAAGAAGGAAAAGTTAGTTTGACTGTTTGAGATTAATTTAGTGAGATTAAATTAAAATTTTAGGGTGATTTTGGGAGATTTGTAGAACATTAAAAATAATAAAAAAAAATAATAATAATAATAATAATAATAATAATAATAATGTGGGCTTACTCATAAGGGAAGGGAAGCTTAAATGTTTTGCTTGGACCAATCATGTTTATCCACATCTTCTAGTATCCATAAATCAAAACTGTGGAAATCATCATAACGGTGTCTTGCAATGGAAGCTAATTCCCCTTTGTATTCTATCAATATTGATGCACCCTCCCCACACACAACATCCACAAGCGCTTTGATAAAACTAACCCTCTCATGTCCAACCTCAAAACACACACTCATCGGAATATCGGATACTTATCTCCATGAGGATTCTCCTCCTCAAGTGTTATAACCTCTCGTGCACTAGAAAATCAGGTTGCTCTGTCTAATGCTTTGAACTGATCATCAACAGGAACGTATCACAAAGGATGTGCATAGCCCTGTTAAGTAAGTGAATTTCCCCGTGCTAGGGTTACATACAATGAACGGATTACCCGCAGCAATCCCAATGAAGCCATGGAGTTCCTGTTCCTGGAACTTTTGGTGATTGAGAAGCCTTGTGTTTTTGCTCGGCTTAATTCTTATCTTCCTGGAGTTCTTGTTCCTGCAGCAAAGCAAACGTACGTGTGATAAAACAAAAAAATCCCTTTACACGGATGCAAATTGCTGTCATTGAGTTTGCACAATCAGTTCTCTGCTTACATGATGCAAACAACACAAAAGTCAAACCCAAAACCAAACATCCAATTTATCATACTCATCCCCGAGGTTCTTAGATTCTCCTTCTCTTTACTTGAAATGTAGCTTCGTTGTTGTCTTCAGGATTCCTTCTGCTTAGAACTCAATTTATATTTCTGCTTGCTATGCATATGGGCCACATCAACAAGAACCTACCCTGTTCAATGTCAAAGACAGCAAATCCGCAAAACTGCAGACCCTGTAAAGCGTTCAGGGGTGGAATCCATAGGCATGATTTTTTTCATCATAGATTTGCATAGAGTACATTTATTTTCTCTCCATCATAAGAGGTACTAAGACTATCCCAAGGTACAATAGTTTCCACTTATTCACATATCAAACTGTTTTCTAGAGATCATACTTATGGATCATGTCTTGATGGACAGTTAAGACTTATCTTTAGGTGCAGACGTGCAGTGATCTATTTAAATGTTTATGGATTAGGAATGGGATTAAACAAAGGAAGAACTCAAAGCAAGATGCTGTGTTGGGAACAAACTGTCCGATCCCACACCCAAACTCAAATTTCACTTGCAAATTCCAAACCAAAGATCCAATTCAGTTCTGGTTCAGACTTCACCCTCTATGAGTTTGAGAAATATCCTCTGCATTTTTCAGTGACTCATAGATAGACTCTATTGGAGACAAGAAATGGACACCATCAATGCAAGATATAGAGTGTGATTTAAATTAATTAGTTTTGGTGGTTTAATTTTCCTTTAATTTATGTGAAAATATCAAATACACTTAATTGACCCAAATTTGGGTCTATTGCTATAGTATCACATTACTAGATTGACACAAAATTTCCCAAGTTTTTATATTAGTTAAGTTTTTTTTTAGAAAAAATGAAGATCTGAAATACAAAAAGAAATTTTGAAAAATATATATATATATAATTTATAAGTATATAAAAAATATTATTTATAAAAGATATAATGTATAATATGATGTTTAAAAATATTATTTAAAATATGATTTAAAAATATGTTTTATAAACACAGTATGTATAAAAATATTATTTAAGTAAAGAATTATAAAAAAATATATAGTGTGTAAATGTGATTTAAAAATATGATGTATAAAATATTATTTAAAAAATCTGATGTATAATATGATTTATGAAAAAATAAAATGTATGACATAAAGGGTGTATAAAACGAAATAAGAATATGTTCATTAAAAATAATATATAAACTTTAGAAAGTGATAGATTGCCTAAAACTTACAAATCATTCTTCTTGCTAGTAGAAAAATACATTATACTGGAAATGTCGACTTGCAATTTGTACTCCTTCTTCTAGTATTGATACCATGGGGCGTTAGTGCTTATACTATGAACAGTTTTCAGGTGAAAAATATTTGTGCTCAGCAAGTTCATTATCCCTAATCAACTTTATCGTAAACTTGTATCGCTATTTCGCAAAAGGCTGTCTGCGAATTTCTCTGTTTGGTCGGTTAGTCCTCAACCTATGGCTTGTAAGATATAATAGAAAAAGATAATGCATAAAAAATCAAGAAAATAAAAATGGAACCAATTTTAATTATTTTTCTTAACCTATTTTTTCAGTAAAGTGAAGAAAATACTAAAATAAATTTCAAATTTGAAAACTAGTTGTAGTCTCATAGTTCGAAATTTATCAACACAAATAACTAAATACATTTTCATTGAAAAAAGGTCTAATATATCATTATTTTTAAATTTGTAATAAAATTAAAAATCAAATATCTTTGATAATGAAGTAACAGATGACAAAAGAAAAATGTTATAATTTAAATTTACTGAAGAAGAAAACAAATTTAAGAAAAATCCATACAAAGTGTGATAAATAGGGAAATACTAGAGAGGAAACATATCGTGAACACAATTTTTTTATAACTACAGTATAAGTACTTAAAGTCACAATACATTTTTAAAAGATCCCTCAATGTTAATCATGCCAGAAAATATAAAGATTCTTCTTGGAGTTCCTATCTTCTTGGAGTTCATGTTCCTAGAACTTTTGGTGATTGGGAAGTGATTGAGAAGTCTTGTGTTTTTGCTCGGCTTAATTCCTATCTTCCTGGAATTCTTGTTCATGCAGCAAACATACGTGTGAAAAAAACATAAATCCCTTTCCGGGGGATGCAACTTGCTGTCATTGAGTTTGCACAACTTATTCACATATCAAACTGTTTTCTAGAGATCATACGTATGGATCATGTCTCGATGGACAGTTAAAACTTATCTTTAGGTGCAGACGTGCAATGATCTGTTTCAATGCTTATGGTTTAGGAATGGGATTATACAAAGGAAGAACTCATAGCAAGAAATTGTGTTGGGAACAAACTGTCCGATCCCACACCCAAACTAAAACTTCACTTGCAAATTCCAAACCAAAGATCCAATTCAGTTCTGGTTCAGACTTCACCCTCTATGAGTTTGAGAAATATCCTCTGCATTTTTCAGAGACTCATAGATAGACTCTATTGGAGACCAGAAATGGACACTGTGCAAGATATAGAGTGTGATTTAAATTAATTAGTTTTGGTGGTTTAATTTTCCTTTAATTCATGCGAAAATATCAAAATGTCAAATTTACGATTTCAAGGTAGAATCAAAATGTTAATTCATGCGAAATTAACTCAGGTAGAATCTTCTTTAAGCGATTACACAAGACTTTAGAGAGAACTTTGTACTCCACATTGCATAGACTAATCGGACGTAACTCTGCCATTCGGGTCGGTTTTGTCATCTTAGGAATCAGACAAATGTGTGTCTGGTTCAACCCTGGCTCAAACATGCTTACCTCAAAAAAATTATTGACCAAAGACACCAGATCACCCTTTACAATGTCCCATGCCTATTGAACCAGATAACCAAGTTGCTTAAAAAGTGCTGCTAATTTATATAGGGTTTCAAAAATTATCACTACAAAAAAAGTTGTATTACATCAATTATTTTATATATTTGCATCATGCATAATTGATGCAAATAAGTTTTACATCATTTATATAAGTAATTTATTATTGGGGATAGAAATATTTTGCTTCAATTTTAAAATTATTTGCATTAATTATTGTTATCGATGTTAATATATATCACTTGTAAAGAAATGATGTTAAGGTTTAAATCATTTATTACAAATGTCCTTAAATTTGTATCAATTAATATAAGTGATATTACGATTTGTAACAATTATTAGAATTGATGTTAAAATTTTGTAGTAATTGTAAGAAGTGAAGTTAATATTAATCCAATATTAATTATTATAACTGATTTTTAATAATTATGTTATTTAAATTATATAGTTTTATAATTTTCGTATTACTAATTCATTTGATTATTAAAAATATTTTTATATTTTGATAATTTTTGTATGACTAATTCATTAAATTATTATTTTATATAACAAACATCGTTTAAAATATCTATTAAAATCTCAATTAAAATATATTAAAATCTTTAAATAATACATCACCATTAGTAAATCAAATCTTCTTCAAACCTTAGTAATATACATGATCATTAACCCTAGCAAAAAAATAGTGATATGATCTAAGATTATAATCGAACAATGATTCCTTCTGCGTTTATGAAATACATCTTGTTTTTTTTCCATGTTACTTCATATCCATTGTCTTGCAGACATTATTCCTTCACCTTGAAAACTTTTTTCTTCTGTATTCTGCAACTTCTACATGTAGACTAATGATTGTAAGTTTGAGAATTATCATGGTGTTTGATGAGACGACGACCCTTTTTTTAATATATTCAATATTAAACTAGTAATCCATACTCACTAAGAACCTAGAAACACTCAAATCATATAGCAAAAAATAAAAAACAATAAACCATCAATTAACCAATAATAATCCAATAAATTAAGAATCAATATTAAATCATTCAATAAATCCTAATCCGACAATTCTGAAACAAACATCATGAATCAAATAACCAGCAACCTAGGCAACTATTCTATACCACAATGTTCCATTCTAGCAACTTAACATCAACATAGAACACAAAAGTAAGCCTCTAAAACTAACAACCTAGCAACACTCAAATCATATAGCAAAAAATAAACAACAATAAACCATCAATTAACCAACAATAATCCAATAACTAATAATCAATATTAAATCATTCAACAAATCCTAATCCGACAATTCTGGAACAAACATCATGAATCAAATAACTAGCAACCTAGGCAACTATTCTATACCACAATGTTCCATTCTAGCAACCTAACAGCAGCATAGAACACAAAAGTAAACTTCTAGAACATTCTCCTCTTCATCGTCTTGATTCCACGATCACACTATGCTTAATTTACCTGCACCACAACACAAATGAGATGCGTGAGGATTATCATAAATACTTTGTGAGGTGATCCTCCCATATACTAGGCTATACACACAAGCGAAAAGACATGTCCAATCAATACACAAAGAAAAACAAGCAAACTAGACAACTCTGAACGCACATGTCGACTCTGCACACTTGCGTCGACCGATGCAACGTCCTTGCATCAACCAATGCAATCCTCTAAATCCCTATATGCATCGACCGATGCACTCCTTGCATCGATCGATGTAATTCTCGCGTCTCTGTTGAATCCCTAACTGCATCGACCGATGCACTACTTCCATCGATCGATGCAGTCGCGCGACACCAAGACTATGCCCAGACAATCAAACTGGTGCGGTAATACTCGACCCAACTTTAGTACAGTGGCGCCAAGGAGTCTTCCAAGCGTGACTGGTGACTTAGGCATCCTTAGGCATCCTTAGGTAAACAGAATTAGATTTTTGACCATTAGATTTAGGATCAGCTCATTAAGGATCGGAATGGTACGTTTGATGGTCAAAAAATATTTTGGTACGGTCGTGTACTGCATGCGGGCGGGACGGACGGCCATGGGACGACCAAGTAAGCTGCTTAAGGGGATAAACCGCCTTACCTTGTGGATAAGGACGGCCCTTCTGCTGTGTCTGACCATGATTGGTCCGTACCTTGAAGCTTATCCATGCGCCCATGCTTATCCGATCATTGTCCTTATCTTATCCATCCACCAATGCTTATCCTGTCCCAAACTGACCCTATAAATACCCTAACTCTTCGTCCATCATTCTTCATTCCTCACCCAAAAATCTCTAAAGCTCTCTAGTAGCGCTAGTCCGCGAAGGAGAAACCTTTAGCCGCCCGCCTTAAGCTCTGTGAATTCGGTCGCATGTGGGTAGCACGCGAATAGGATTTAGTTTATTATTTTAGTATTTTTTATATTTTATTTAATAATTTATTTATTTATTATATTAGTTATATTAGTAGTTAGTTAATTATTTATTTAAGTAATTAATTAGCTTGAGGTTAAGTAGTATTACTTAGAATTATTTAGTAATGCTCTTAGGATGGTTGTTTGCTATATTGTTTGTTGTGTTGCTTGTTGCTTGTTGTGATTGCTTGTTGCATTACTGTTATGCTGTCTGCAACGTTGGTATAGCGTCACGATGGTATAGCCGTTATGCTGTCTGATTGCTATTGCTTGCTTGCATTGTTAGTCATTGTTAGTTAGGTAACTAGCATTATGCAAATTATGAGTATCCCATACATCTGCTGTGCGTTGCGTGTAACTCCGTAACGTTATGGCTTACGAAGGTTTGGAGCGGATCATGCCCGGATAGACGCTACATGACGATGTAGTACTAAGGAGTGTGGATCTCTTTAATACTTAGTGTGGGTGTCGGGCACTGCCTTGGGAGATCATGAATTCGTAGAAGGCCTTACTAGGAATATTAGGAGTCTAGCTAGTAGTCCTTGTTATGCATTCTTTTGCTTGTGGCGTAACGCTGCCATATCGCGTTATTATTATCTTGCTTGTGTTTGGGGGAAATGGGGTTGGGGCATACTAACATTAGAGACCCCAGACTCATTGAGTAATCTTAGATTACTCATGATGCTACCCTATTTGTCTTGCAGGTGACCAGTAGAAGGGTATTTTAGAGGGGAAGCTGGACGTTAGGAAAGTCAGTGTAGGTTTTCATTGAATAATGTTTTGGAGATTAGCTCCGGCCGAATAAAATGTATGTCTTTTGATAACCTATTTCCGCTGTACTTGATATATTATGTTTAATAAAAGATGTTTTATATTGGGAGTTGGCTCTTAATGATTATGGTCTAGTCCGGACCGCCCAAACATTCGCTCATGGTAAGGGTTGGCAAGCCTAGACCCATGTCCGAGTGGGATGGTATTGTGGTATGAATGACTAGGGAGACTGAATTTGTTTCGGTAGCCTTGGTTGTCCGTCTGGGAGCATCATCACGTAGCATCTTTGACCGTCCTATCTATAGAACGGTTTAGGGGTGTTACACTCCTCGCCTCCATGATGCCAGAAATGCCTTCTAAAAGGCCAGGAACATCACCCGAAACACTAACAAGCAAGCATACATGCAATCAACAACCAAAATCACACAAAACAAACATCGAATCGCTTAGATCAGCCATGATCACACTTTCACCTTTGAGAATGACAAAAATGATCCTAAAACCCACGAAATCAGCCTCCTAGCAAGCTCCTCTCACGTCCTCAGCCTCAGATCTCCATTCTCAAGGATAGATCTCTCCAAAAACGGCTTAGAACTCACAAACAACGCTCTCAAGAACTTTTAGAAGTATTTCTCTCTTTCTTTTTCTATCGGGAATGACAAAAGTGGTTAAACCCCTCTAAAACATCGAGCTTCTCCTTTTATATACGTCCTTAGGATTTTCCAAACCCAAAACGCAATAAAACGAACGTTTAACTTAAGTCATCCCGCAAAAGTGAACCTTGCATCGACCGATGCACCAACTGCATCGATCAATGCACATCCCTAACCGGGATTTTGGTTCGCGGATGTTACAATTCTCTCCCACCAACATAGATTCATCCTCTAATCTCGAACAACCATCGGCCAAGGACTACCGTGCAACCGTCCCCACAGCCTGCACCTCCTCTGACCGATTTACGAAGGTTACCTCCAGGCGATAGACTCACGTTCCAGGCATTATCTGCTCTCGACTTTTGGACTTTCCTTTACTCATAGGTCTCGACCATGAGTTTTTACTGGCTTTTCATCAGGCCCTAGCCTGCATGCCATAATATTAGCTCCTCATCGGACCTCAACCCGTATGTCATAATATATAAGAAAAGTCCAATATTCGTCTCTCGGGTTGCCACCCTACAGTGTGCCCTCGGATTGTCATCCGAAGTTGATATACCAGCCAACCCTCAAGCCACAAAAGCTCAAAATATGACGTTACTAGGAGAACTAAAGTCTTCCCAGAGTCGTTCAGGACCAACTGTCCTTAGAGCAAATACTTCTGAATACGTCTGAGTTCTATCTCCTAACCATGTTCCCTTCCCATGGTTCGCGTAAAACATCAAAATGTTCTACCAACCACATATTCCCTCACTGGAATACCTCATGATCAGAGAAGGACCATCACATGCCACAAGGGCCGCCGCTAAGGCTAACAAATGTCCTAAAAAGGACCGCCACAAAGGACGACAATGTCTAAGCAGACCGCCCCCAAGACCAAAAAAATATCCTAAACAAGACTGCCACAAAGGCCAAACAATTGTACTAACAAGGACCGCCACCAAGGCCACACATTCCGAAGGACCGTCACGAAAACCGCTCATCCTGAAGGACCATCACAAAAACCACTCGTTCCGAAGGACTATCAAGAAGACCATACATCCCGAAGGACCGTCACGAAGACCATACATTCCGAAGGATTACCAAAACAGGCCACACGTCCCGAAGGACCGTCACAAAGACCATACATCCTGAAGGACCGCCTAAACAGGCAACATTGGCTAAAAAGCCCGCCACAAAGCCCACACATTTGGCTAAAAAGCACGCAACAAAGGCCACACAATGTCTCAAAAGACGGCCACACACGGGCCACACAGTAACTCAAAAGTCCACCACGATGGCCACACAAGCCCCATCAAAGCTCACAACCACTAAAAGTGGACAAATTCTAACTCACAAAAAAACTTTCCATTTCTGGAAACTTTCCACTTTTATCACAAGCTTCACGGAAACTTTCATCCCGAGCACCACCTCATCTTGATACTTAGTCGCAAAACCAACAACCCTAAGCGACCAAGTATCAAGAGAGATGGGTTAGATTACTCCATTCTCGCTCCAACTACGAACTATGACTGGGACCAGGCTCGATAAGCTCAAGTCGCGGCCTGCTTCTCGAACCACTTCTTGAACCTTGCCTTCATCCTCGCCTCTGGCTCCTGATATGCTCAAATTTACCCTAGAGCTACTCTCTCAAATTAAGAGGTCAATGTAGTACTTAGGGGTCGAATTCCACAAGGACTCAAGACTACACAATAAATTATAGAGTTTTTCAATTATGCTAAACAGATTAAATTAAATTAAAATAAAAGCAATGCAAATAATTAAATTAAAGTGTTGTAAATTCAGAAATCAAAAGAGTTAAGCCTAGGGAATTTCTCAGGAAATTATGAAATATTAAATCAAGAAATAAATAGGATTCAAACAATTAAGAACAGATCTAGAACTCTAAACACTTTTGTAAATTAAATCAGTTCTCACTGCAAATAATATCTAAATTTAAAACCAGAAAATTCAAATCTCTTTGCAAAATTCTAGGTAATAAATCAGCTTTAAAATCAGGTTTAGATTGTTCACAAAATTATTAAATCAAATCTCTTTGCAAGAAATAATTTTGCTCATCAAAAGGTTTTATCAGGAAAATCAATTATATTCTCATATCAATTTATTTTCCTAGGGTATTAATTCTAGATGGCCAATCAAGGATTAATATGAAGAACAACCTAAGATGAAGATCTAGATAGATAAAGAATCCTAAATAATCAGATCTAATAATTCATAAAAACCCTATGAAAAACCCTAAACCTAACAAGCAAACTACTCAGACATAATCAAAGAAGAACAAGACATGATTCTGAATAATAAGCAATAGAGATTAAAAGAATAAGAAGGAGTTCAAGAATTCTTCTCTACAAAGCAGATCTGATCTCTCTCTCCCAAAGCTCTCAAAATCTCACAGGGTTGAAGGGAAAATAAAAGTTGCTAGAAAAAGACTTAAGGGTTTGGAAAACCTAAAAACTATATATATATGTCCTAAAACACGTCAGGGACTTATGTTGCAAATATGGAAAACTTTGGGGCAGATTTGTAAATTTTCCAAAACTTGGGTCTTGAGTCGGCAGAGATGAGTGTCGATCGATGCCTCCTATCTTGGTGTCGGTCGATGCTCCTACTTTCATCCGAGACCAAATTGATTCTTCAAGATTTATGCTCCAAAACATCCAAATTGCTCCATTTCGCTCATTCCATGCTAAAAACCTGTAAAGACTCAAAAACAATCTAGAAACAAATGAAAAGACACTAAAAGACTCTTTATATCATGGTTAAAAACCACAAAAACCATGATATATCAACTCCCCCAGACTTAGCCTTTGCTTGCCCTCAAGCAAAACATAAGCTTAGACCTGTGAAAGAGGTTTGAAAACAGGGAACTCACTCAATTGCAGATTATTCTTATTCACACTCTTCATTTACCTGACTCAAGAACTTACTTCTTATACTTAACCATGATAAGCATCAACATTCCTTACTCAAATCCCACAATCCTCTAGAATCTCTGAAATCTCCATTGTCATCTCATTAGTCAATATTAAAGCACAAATAAGGTGAATTCTTACCTTGGGTGTATCGAACAGTGGCATATGGACTCTTTTCAGGCCAAGACATTCTTCTTACATCTCCTTTCCTCTCCCTTTTCTCACTTCCATTTTTTTTCTTTTTTATTTTTTTTTAAAAATCAAAGGTGTAAGCGAATACCGGGGTCATCGGTAATTTACCTACCCCTCGCTTCCAAGCTTTGTGTGATCATTTGACTCAAGAGTAGAATAATGAGGTCACTGGTAATTTACCTACCTCTCTAAACTGATCAAAATCATCTCATCTTTTATTCTCTTTTTTTTTTTTTTTTTTTTAAAGCACTGAAGGGAAGAGAGAGGGGAGACATACTTTGAAAAATTGCACTGTCTTGTATGGCCCGAAGAAGAAGTCTAGTCCACTGATTTCCAACCCCAAAGTAAGAGATTAAGTCCGGTTAAAAGCCTGATAAAAGTTGAGACAACGTTAGATCAATCAGATATCCATTGAATAAGGGCTTTCAGGATTGTTGATAAGGCTCATAGTCTTTCTAAGCTTCAGTTCTGAGATCAAGTATAAACAAATAATCATTAGAGTGTTAGCCAAATAAGAGAAATCATTAGTCAAGATCATAATTCCCAAAGATAAAAAGAAAAATTTTGAAAAATTTGACTCAAACTTTATGGTTTTGACTGACACAACTGAAACTCAAAAACAGAAACATAGTTAGTACTAACCTCCCCTAGACTTAAACAACACTGTCCCCAGTGTTATCAAGTAAGAGGAAAGCAAAAATAAAAATAAAATAAAATCAAAATCAAAATCAAAAGAAAAAGAAAAACCTAACAGTGGGTTGCCTCCCACTAAGCGCTTGTTTTCAGTCATTAGCTTGACTGTGTTAGAGCTCATGGATCAGAACATGGCATTGAGGTCCTCTTCATCCAAGGTGGTGTATAAGCTTTTGGTGCATGAGGCTTGCCAAGGATGTTAGGAATCGGACCAGGGCGGGATTTAGGTATGGGTTTGCTTCTCTTATGTCCTGCAAAATCATCAACAGAAGAAACAAGCGCTCTACGATAATCTCGTGGCTTGGTTAACTGCAAAACAGTTTTTATCTCTTTGAAATTCTTGTTGATGATAGGAGGAAGTTTAGGAGAAGAAGATGCATACCTTGGCCTTACCTGAGGGTTCTGGAGTGTGGATTGATGACTCTTCTGTTTGGGAACAGGTTTCTGATTTGAAGCATCAGTTTTGGAGCTGATTTGTCGCGGTCGTGGAGGGGTGTCGATCGATGCTGATGGAGTGTCGATCGACACTGAGTCTGATGCTCGAATATCAGAAACTTTTTCAACAGAAAAAGTCTGTCCATCAATAGTAGGAGCCCTCCTCAGCTTATCCATCTCAAAGTTCATACTCAAACCATCCACAGTCAGTGCTATTTGCCCTTTCTGCACATCTATGATTGCACCAGCTGTAGCCAAGAAAGATCTTCCTAAGATGAGAGGATCTTTAGGCTCTTGATCATACTTCAGCACCACAAAGTCAGTGGGAATCATGAAGTTGCCAACCTTAACTGGAATATCCTCTATAACACCTTCAGGAATTCTTCTGGAGCGATCAGCTAGGATAAGGGAAATCTGAGTTGGCTTGAATTCTGTCATCCCAAGTCTCACAGCAACAGAATGTGGCATCAAGTTGATGCTAGAGCCAAGGTCACAAAGTGAGTGTGCAAACCTTCCTGTGAAGATAGAGCAATCAAGTACAAAGCTTCCAGGATCTGGTAACTTCTCAGCAGTCTTACATTCAATGATTGCACTCACTTCCTTAGAGACAACCACCTTCTGCTTCTTCTCTTTCTTCCTCTGAACAGGCTGGTTCAACAGAATTGCACTGACATCCTTAGTAAGCAGTGCTCCTTCTTCAGGACTTAAACCATTTGATACCATTCTCTTGACATAGCGCTTAAGTGGTGGTGAAAGCTTCACAACATCAACCAAAGGCATCTCAATCATCACCTTGTCCATCATTGCTTTGCATCTAGCTTCCTCCATCTCCTGCTTGGACTTTCTTGGCTTGGGAAAAGGAACCTTTGGCTTGTAGACCCTCTCAACTGTTGGAACCTGAGATTTTGCAGTTTCTGGGTTCGTCTGAGAAGAGTGTCGATCGACACCCAGGTGGTGTCGATCGATACCATCATCTGAAACCGAGAGTTTTGCCGATTTTTCACCCAGTTCAGCAGAAAAAATTTCACCATTATCTTCATCTCTCACTGATATGGCATTGCAAGCATGTCTGGGGTTTGACTCAGTTCTTGCTGGAAGATAATTCTCTTGCCTTTTTACAGACCCAGCAGTCTGTGCAACTTGAACCTCTAGCTTCTTAACATGAACATTTAATGCTTCTATCTTCCCATTCAGCTCAGTGTAGACATTGTCAATCTTTCCATTGAATGTCACTGTCAAATTCTCTTGTCCTTGCAAAAGCTGCTCAAGCATGGCTTCCATTCTACTCTCAGAAGAAGTCTTAGGAGGGGGAGACTGGTAAGATGAGTTCCCATAGGTCCTTGTATAGCCATTGTTCTGTTGTTGCTGCTGATACTCTGGCTTGGAAGTGTAGCCTGAAGAGTTCCCACTGTATGGCCTATTGCCTTGCTGATTTCCAAACCACTGTCCCTGATTCCCATACACATAGTTCACATCTTCCTCTTGGTGTCCTTGATCAGGTTCTGGCTCATATGTCTCAACCTCAGCAGCAAAATGAATAGATTTCTTACCCATCAGGAGATTATGCACTGAATCTAGCTTAGCATTAACAGAAGCTAACTGGTTTGAATCAAATCCTCCATGCAATCTCTTCCTTTCAGCATCTGCTCCCTTAGTGCTATTGCTAGAAGCCAAATTCTCAATCAAAACTTCAGCATCTTCTGGCATTCTTGTCTTGAAATTCCCATGACTTGCAGCATCCAAAGCTAACTGGTACTTCCAGTCACACCCTCTGAAAAAGATACTCAGCAATTGAACTCTTGAGAAACCATGGTGCGGACAATCCCTCGATAAGCTTTGAATCTCACCCAAGCTGCCTTGAAAGCTTCATCTGGTCTTTGCTTGAAAGTGGATAGCTTAACTCTCAACTCATCTGACATTGCATCATCATAGAAATGGTTGAGGAAAGCCACTTTGACTTATTGCCAAGATGTCAAAGATCCAGCTGGCAACTGCTTCAACCACTGAGATGCCTCTCCTGCAAGTGAGTATGGGAATAGCTTGCAGAATATGAAGTCCTCAGTCACTCCATTAGCCTTGATACTAGTCACTAGATCCTCAAAATGCTCAATATGGTCCAGAGGCTTCTCATTGGGCAAAGCAGAGAAAGGTCTCTGTCCAACCAGTTGAAAGTACGCAGGTTTCAACTCAAAATCATTCCTCTGAAAAGGGGGAGGAACAATAGCAGACCGGTTCTCATACACCAAATCAGCCCGGTTGTAGTCAGCAATGGTCCTGATCAGATCCCGGTTGTGCTCCTGTCTTCGAACTGGGTTCTGGACGTGGTTGGCAGCTCCACGTCCGTCTGCAGGTAGGTGTCGATCGATGCCACCTGGTTGGTGTCGATCGGCACCAAGGTTTGGATCATCAACAGCAGCAGCTTGCTGATTCACGACGGCCTGCTCAATGACAACAGGTTCGGCAATCACATTGCCTTCAGCATCAATCTTTTGGCCCTGCTCATTGCGCAAGTGGCCCTCTTGATCCCTCAAAACACCAGCCTCATCACGCATCAGAATGATCGTATTAACCATCTTCAGAGATTTGGCTGCTTTTCTGTTCTCACGTTCAAGTTTTCCCAACTCTTTGTTTGACAGATTCACAGTAGGACCAGATTTGTTGTTCCTTGTGTGAGGTTTAGGAGGCATGCACCTGAAACACCAAAGAGAGAAGAAAACAAAAGCGTGTTAGTTTGAAAAATAAAAAGAAAAATTTAGACAAAATCTAAAACTCAAATCTAATGGTAGATCAGAGAGTCCCCGGCAACGGCGCCAAAATTTGATATGCTCAAATTTACCCTAGAGCTACTCTCTCAAATTAAGAGGTCAATGTAGTACTTAGGGGTCGAATTCCACAAGGACTCAAGACTACACAATAAATTATAGAGTTTTTCAATTATGCTAAACAGATTAAATTAAATTAAAATAAAAGCAATGCAAATAATTAAATTAAAGTGTTGTAAATTCAGAAATCAAAAGAGTTAAGCCTAGGGAATTTCTCAGAAAATTATGAAATATTAAATCAAGAAATAAATAGGATTCAAACAATTAAGAACAGATCTAGAACTCTAAACACTTTTGTAAATTAAATCAGTTCTCACTGCAAATAATATCTAAATTTAAAACCAGAAAATTCAAATCTCTTTGCAAAATTCTAGGTAATAAATCAGCTTTAAAATCAGGTTTAGATTGTTCACAAAATTATTAAATCAAATCTCTTTGCAAGAAATAATTTTGCTCATCAAAAGGTTTTATCAGGAAAATCAATTATATTCTCATATCAATTTATTTTCCTAGGTATTAATTCTAGATGGCCAATCAAGGATTAATATGAAGAACAACCTAAGATGAAGATCTAGATAGATAAAGAATCCTAAATAATCAGATCTAATAATTCATAAAAACCCTATGAAAAATCCTAAACCTAACAAGCAAACTACTCAGACATAATCAAAGAAGAACAAGACATGATTCTGAATAATAAGCAATAGAGATTAAAAGAATAAGAAGGAGTTCAAGAATTCTTCTCTACAAAGCAGATCTGATCTCTCTCTCCCAAAGCTCTCAAAATCTCACAGGGTTGAAGGGAAAATAAAAGTTGCTAGAAAAAGACTTAAGGGTTTGGAAAACCTAAAAACTATATATATATGTCCTAAAACACGTCAGGGACTTATGTTGCAAATATGGAAAACTTTGGGGCAGATTTGTAAATTTTCCAAAACTTGGGTCTTGAGTCGGCAGAGATGAGTGTCGATCGATGCCTCCTATCTTGGTGTCGGTCGATGCTCCTACTTTCATCCGAGACCAAATTGATTCTTCAAGATTTATGCTCCAAAACATCCAAATTGCTCCATTTCGCTCATTCCATGCTAAAAACCTGTAAAGACTCAAAAACAATCTAGAAACAAATGAAAAGACACTAAAAGACTTTTTATATCATGGTTAAAAACCACAAAAACCATGATATATCAGCTCCCAAGACTACTCCTCAACACCATCATAGTCCCATAGGACTCTCATCAAAGGAACCTTCTTCTTCCGAAATTCTTTGACTCTACTCTCGAGCACTCTCACTGGTCTCGCCTCTAGAGTCATGTTGGGCTGAAGATCTTCGGGTATCTTAGCCAATAACTGATCAACCTTGTGAAGAAACTTCCACAGCATCGACACATGGAAAACCTTGTGGAACACACACATAACATCAGACAACTCTAGCCTATATGCAACTGGTCCAACCCGCTCAACCACTCTGAACAGACTCATGTACCTTGGACTCAACTTAGTCTCTAATAATGACTTGCCGGACCCTGCAACATGGCCATCTTGAGGTACCCTTTGTTACCAACCTGAAACTCAAGATCCTTCCTCCTTTTATAAGCATAACTCCTCTGCCAATCTTTAGCCTCCTTCATGTTCAACTTCAGAACTCGAATCTTCTCTGAGGTGTCCTGAACAAAACTCGCACCATATATGTTCCTCTCCCCCACTTGAATCCAACATAACAGTGTACGACATGACATCCCATACTATGTCTCATAAGGAGTCATCCCAATACTCGCATGGTAACTGTTGTTGTAAGCAAACTCCACCAAGCTCAGATGATCCGCCCAGTGACCACCCCAGTCCAACACACACATCCTAAGCAAATCCTCCAGCGTCTGAATCGTCTTCTCTGACTTCCCATTTGTTTGAGGATGGTAGATTGTACCCATATGCACCTTCGTGCCCATCTATGCCTTAAATGTCCTCCAAAACACAGAAGTGAAACTTGGAATCTCTATTAGAGATGATACTCACCGGCACCTCTTGCAATCTGACTATCTCCTTCACATACTTTTTAGCCAAAATCGCTGCCCCATTGGTCTTTTTCATTGCCAACCGGTGCAAACTTAGTCAATAGGTCCACAATGACCCAATTTGCATCAAACGTCCTAACAACACTCAAATCATACAGCGAAAATAAACAACAATAAACCATCAGTTAACCAACAATAATCCAATAAACTAATAATCAATATTAAATCATTCAACAAATCCTAATCCGACAATTATGAAACAAACATCATGAATCAAATAACCAGCAACCTAGACAACTGCTCTATACCACAATGTTCCATTCTAGCAACCTAACTGCATCATAGAACACAAAAGCGAGCCTCTAGAACATCCTCCTCTTCATCGCCTTGATTTCACGATCACACTTTGCCTTTACCTGCACCACAACACAAATGAGATGCGTGATTATTATCATAAATACTCTGTGAGGCCATCCTCTCATCTATTGGACTATACACATAAGCGAAAAGACAAGAACAATCAATACACAAAGAAAAACAAACAAACCAGACAACTCTGAACGCACGCGTCGACTATGCACACTTGCATCAACCGACGCCCTCCTTGCATCAACCGACACACTCCTCCAAATCCCTAGATTCACCAACATCGATGCAATTCCTCGCGTCCCCATCAAATCCCTAATTCGTCGACCGATGCACTCCTTGCATCGATTGATGCAATCGCGCGACACAATGCCGAGAACAATTTCTTCCAACTCTCCTCGGCTCTGTGATGCTAGAAACGCCTTCCAAAGGCCACAAACATCACCCCAAACACTCACAAGCAAGCATACATGCAATCAACAACCAAAATCACACAAAACAAACATCTAATCACTTAGATCAGCCATGTTCATGTACTCACCTTTGAGAATGATGAATTTGATCCTAAAACCCACGAAATCAGCCTCCTAGCAAGCTCCTCTCACTTCCTCAGCCTCAGATATCCACTCACAGGGACAGATCTCTCCAAAAACGGCTTAGAACTCACCAAGAACGCTCTCTGAAAGTTTTAGAAGTTTTTCTCTCTTTTTTTTCTCTCGGGAATGAAAAAAGTGCCTAATCCCCTCTAAAACGTCGAGTTTCTCCTTTTATATCCGTCCTTGGGGTTTTCCAAACTCAAAACGCAATAAAACGAGCGCTAACTTCAGTCGTCCCGCAAAAGTGATCCTTGCATTGACCAATGCACAATGAACATACGGTTGAAAGAGAGTATTATATATATATATTATATTTTGTAATTAAAAAAGTAACTAGATATTTAAATAGAGTTAAAAAGCTAAATCTGAAAATGATTAAAAAAACTAATAAATTAAAATATATATACGTTTTATTTGTTAATAATGATGCAGGTTGGTTTTATTAGTGTCAAATTTCTTAACTGATATAAATTAAGAGTAAATAACATCAGTTTTGACTAATCGATATAACAAGTAAATAGCTATATGGGTTTTAACAATTGATGTGAAATCATATAATTAGCATCACTTTTTATTGATGTAAATTTGTATCGATTTTTTAAGCAATGTTAATATAAATATAATTATAGATTATATCGATTGTTTAAGTGATGTAAAATTATTTTTTGTGTCAATATTTTAAAAGTGATGTAAATTAATATAAAATTATATATAATATTGAATTGATGTAAATCAGATTACTAATGACATTAGTTATTTGAACTGTTGTTAAATTTTATTATTTGTATCATTCATAAAAAAGTAATTCAAATTTAAATTATTTACTTATTTAACACAAATTAACTGATGTAAGTCTATATAGTGTCTGTCTTCTAGGAGCAAATCTGACACCTCTAGGAGGGACTGGTCTATCCATACATGTCAAGTAAATTTTTAAATCTTTTTGTCATTAGAGTAGATTAAAACACTCAAAAACAAATATTATTTTCACTAGAATTACTTGCGTAATCACGCAATCTCCTAAATATATGAACCAAACACAATAAGCTAGTTGTTCAATTTTGATTCTGAATGGTCAAAATGATTCAACAGCATTTACCACTATATTAAGATATATCTTTGTCTAAGTGTCAATAATAATTGGTTTAACATTGTTTGCATCAAAAAAATATATAAATGTAAATATGTGGTAAATGCTGCATTTTTTTTTCTTCACAATGTGGTAAATGCAGCATTTTTTAGTAAAGTGCAAAATAAAATGATCATAGTATACATCATCATGAATAAATGAACTAAATATGTACATAAATAAATGTAACCAATAAGAAAGACATGCATATTGTAAAAGTGATTCAAAGACTCTCTCCTAGTTCAAAATAGTCGCACAATGATATCAAATAAATTTCAGTTGCATAATGAACACTTAAAAAAAAAAGTTCAAAAGTTTGGGATACAATTTCAAAAGTTTAATTTTGACACATGATACTTTTTGACATTTTAGAGATAATGTGCTAAATTTTAAAAAAAAAAACTTCTTTGTGTTAAAATAATTTTTATAATAATACTATTTTAATTTATTTTCCATCAGCATCATCTATTGTTAACGATGCTTTACGGTTTCAATTTTCCTAAGAATTTGAAGTTTGAAGAATCGAACAGCCGAACAAATAAATTAATCGAATGATTTTGAGCTTTCTGATGTTAAGAAACAAGGTTTTACCTTTTTACGAATTAGAAGTTGCTCATCTGTTCGGGTATATAGGATTGAACCAATAATTTGGATGGGTTAAGAAACTAGTAAATTATGAAAATTTTGACCTCAATGGAATCAATTTTTCTTTGTTGGTGGTTGGTTTACATGGTTGTAATCAGATTATTATAACAAATTACAAGCTAATCAACATGCCAAATAAAAATTTGTCACATTGGATTTGCTTTTACCTAAAACTATTATTTGATGTATTTACTAGTATTCACAATTCATTTAAAAATAATAATTTAATCAGTTATATGATAGACGTTAAGCTTATCCCCTCATTTGTTTCTGAAGTCGCAATTTATGATAACTGGTTACAATTCTTTGATTTAACTTTTTGTGTGTAAAATAATTCAGTCGTAGTTATTAGCGTCTTCAAATCTTTCTAATAATATTTTGGGGATGAAATCGGTTTATGTTTGATTCATACCTCTTTTAAGTAATCTAAATAACAATTTTTACAGTAATTATTTAACATATTTTTATTATATTATAAAGTATAATGTAATTTGCAATATATATTTGCTGTTTGTGATTTTTGATAGAATAGTTGTGATGTATAAAAAGTGGGCAAAATAATACATAATAAAGTATAATTTCTAAATTTATATTCGATAAACTAATATATATTTTAATTTCAAATTATTTTTAGTTCAGTTTATAAAATAATTAAATATTACAGTTATGTTGTTATTAATTTTAAAAAAATAAGATATTAATATTTACTTTAAAAAAGTATAATGAAAAGTCAATACAATATAATGGAAAAAGATAATGCATAAAAAATCAAGAAAGTAAAAATGGAACCGACCTTAACTAACCTATTTTTTCATTAAAGTGAAGAAAAGACTAAAAGAAATATATCAAATTTGAAAACTAACATTGTTGTAGTCTCATATATAGTTTGAAATTTATCAACACAAATAACTAAATACATTTTCATTGAAAAATGGTCTCATATATCATTATTTGTAAATTTGTAATAAAATTAAAAATCAACTATCTTTGATAATGAAGTAACAGATTACAAAAGAAAAATGTTATAATTTAAATTAAATGAAGAAGAAAACAAATTCAAGAAAAGTTCATACAGTGTGATAAAATAGTGAAATAGTAGAGAGTATCGTGAGCACAGAAACAATTTTTTGAAAACTATAAAAGTTACAATACATTTAGAAGATTCTTCAATATTAATCATGCCATAAAATATAAAGATTTCAGAAACCTTTATTATTTTCAAAATTTTTATTTTTTATAAATAAAAAAATATTTTCCCAAAAGTAAATAATAATAGATAGTTGGCAATAAAATGTAAAGACTATTCTTTTCCCCCTCTGGTCAAATCAAAACAATTTATTTAGGAAACAAAGAGTTGTGATGAAGTTTTCTTTCTATCAATCAGACTAGATGGACGATTTGACTTGACCTAGAGTCACTATTTCCATTATATTCTCAAAATCCCACATCAAAATTGTTAGTACCCATTAACTTTTTCTTCTTCTTTATTCTGTTATTTTTATTTATTAATCTCCAAAATATTGCTTACATATAACTATTGGCTGACAAAAAGTAATATGTACTTTGGTGGCCACGACTTAGTACATTGACTTATGCTAGTATAATGCTATTAAGTAGTTCTGGGCGTTCGGATATTCGGTTTGATTCTGGATATATCCATTCGGTTCGGGTATTTTGGATATAGGAGTTTAGGATCCATTCGGTTAATTTACTATTTCGGTTCGGGTTCGGTTCGGTATCGGTTATTTTCGGTTCGGTTCCGGGTACCCAAAACAGTGTAATCTATTTTTTAAAAAATATTATTTAATTAAAAATTTGATTATAATTTAACAAATATATCCAAAATCTTCCAGATATTTGGTTTATTTAAAATATTTTGGTGTTTTGATCTAAATATATATGATATTGGTTTGGTTTTTAGTATAATTTTTATTACCTTATCTAAATTAACACGAATTCTATTACCAAAAGTTTGATGTGGTGTAGTGGCCACTTCGCATACTCAAGTTTGCTGAGGTTAGAGGTTCGTTTCTTGCCTAAAATATATTTTTAATACAAGTTTGGTTTAATTCGGATAACCGAATGGATATCGGTTCGGTTCGGTTAATAACCGATATCCATGGATAATTGAAACACTATCCAATCGGTTATTGTCTACTAACCATAACCGAACCGGAACCGAAATATCGGTTCGGTTTTGATTCGGTCCATTCGGTTCGGTTTATTTGCCCACGACTACTATTAAGACACTTTATCTATCCTTAATTCAAATTACTTTTGGAAATGACAATTCGAAACTGCTACAGTGCTACTACTATTTTCTTCATTTTAATAATTTTATTACGAAGTTAGAACGTAAAGTCACTAAAATCCCTATATTACTCTTGTAAATATCTGTAAATACAAAATTTGGTATATGGATTTCAATTTTAGAAAATTGGTACGAGAAAAAAGACAAAGATGGAATTAAAGTTGACATACACACATCAGTTAGATCGATCGCGTAAATAACGCGGGACAACATATTGATAAAGGCTGCTCTGAGTCTCTGACACTCTCACGGATCATTTCATATAATTCAGTTATAATTAAATAGTATATATATGTATGATTTAAAAAAATAGTAATAATACGTGTATGTGAAACGTGCTGCTGTGATTGCATCTTCTTGTTTTTTTTTTTTTCACTTTATTTAACCAAACAACATAAGAGAAGAGAAGAACATTTGAATCCAAATAACAGATCCATGACATTTCTCATGTCAAACCTATCCAAATTGTAACTCATATGAATTACCAAACAAAAAACGAGGGATAATGAATCTGAATATGTACCTTTCATACATAAAATTTACTATGATAATTTAACAATGAAAAGATATGTGAGTTACATATTATTCATTCAAAAAATAATTCTCAATCTAGTAGTTACATACTAACGGTAAAAATTTCAGAAAAGAGGAATTATGTCCTTTCTATATTCATGTAAGAAAATAGTTGGTGATTGTAATTTGATGGATTTACAAAAACACTGTAATGATAACATGTTGCGAAATTTTAAGCGTTTTTGTAAAACCATCATAAAACAGATTTTTATACTTGTATTTTAAAATAAATATTATATATTTTCTTCTATAAAACAAGTTTTGCTGCAAGAAATCATAAAAAAAAAATATATATACATCAATGAAGAATGATGTATAATTAAAAAAATCATAAACAAACGAAATTCTGCGACATGTTATTAACCGTTGATATCTTAAAAATAATCAGTGTGCATACAGAGGTGTGATGTGACAGTTTCAACAAAGTATATATAAGAATAATATCATAAAACGACGAATTAAAGACAACATTTGTATGTATATTAATTAAGCTCTTGGCCTTTTCGGAATATAATATAATTAGAATGGGATTCTAAATTAAATTCCCCATTAAGAAAGCCGTGAAATTAGGGCTTTTCTCCCTGCCTTTCAAGATCGCCCACATGCATTGTCTGATTGAGAAATTATTCTTACATATTTTATAAATCCAAAAATTTCATCACCCCCAACTCCAATTAATATTATGCTCGTACATATATAGCAACATCCTAAAAATAAAATAAGAACATCCTAAACAAGATACTGTATATAATGTGGGATCTTATTATGAACAAAAAAAAAAAAAAAAACTAAACACAATGACGACCTGATAATAAATTTCAAAACATTATAAAATGAATTTAGTAGAAGATTCGTAACGCAATGAATCATAAAACTGACCATTTTAAAATGAAAAACTAGAATATGACTCGTGTTAGAGCACGAGTTGAAATTCTTTTATTTTGTTTATTTGGTAATTTTTATTTAAAAAATCGTATAAGTGATTATTTTATTTGTTTAAAAAGTTTTTTTTGGATGGAACACTATGTCATGAAATCATATACTGAATATGACTTATGAAAATAATCCTATGTAAAATATATTCTAGTATATCTAGATTTTGACCCGCGATATAATGCCGATTAATTTGTGTGGTAAAAATATTAATTTTTGTTTGTTAATTTTTTTATTTGTTTAGTATTTAAAATTATAATATTGTATTTGGATAGTTAATTCTATGATTTAACCTATAGTATAACACATATTAATTTTAGGACCAAATATGTAACATATGTTTGTCAAAATCATTGTGACCGAGAAAGTCTACCAAACAACATTATTCCAAACTTAAATTAATCCGGCAAATCATATTTTGAATTTTTAACCCGTGCTTATAGTGACAAATTATTGACCCGTGCTATAACAAATCAAATTAGAGTGTTTATAATTTTTAACTTTTTTGATCTATCATATATTTATGATATTCTTAAAAATATTAAATTAAACTATTTTTAAAGATTCTAAATTAAATTATTTAAAAAGTTTATTATAGCATATAAAACTATACAATTCAACGAAAGAAATATATGAAATGAATTTAAATATTTTAAATTTTGACCGTTACTTAGTCAAAATTTTCTGATAAAGTAAGGTACAATTTTATTTTTTAGTATAATCGGAAATCACTTGTAATATGCAGAAGAGTGATTAATTTCTGAGATTATTTTGCCTATATATGGTTAGTTAAATATTCTTTGGAGATTTTATTTGATTCTTTAGAATATATTTTTAATAGGATGAATATATTTTTAAGAGGATCCTAAATCTATATAACCACCAAATAATTTATCCATATAACCTATCAAATAATTAATTTTAGTTATAACCTATATTAATATCAAATAATTAATTTTAGTTATAACCTATATTAATATTATATAGTCTACCAAATTGAAGTTGTGTACTTCCGTTTTATTAAAAAGAGGATACTTAGGTTCACCCCTAGGTGATTTTTAAAAAATAAATTATACTTTTACCCCTTCTTCTTTCAGCCAATCAGAATCTTCCATCTAATATTTCATTTAAAAAATAAATCAAAATTAAATTAAAAAACAAACCAAATTAAGGAAACAAATTCTGTATACTTTTAATTAAGTAAAGTTAAATATTGGCTTGGTTTAGATTTTTAAAATTAAAATAAAATTATATGTCGGTTTGGGTTTACAAATGAAGTGGTTATGGTTTAGATTTTACAATTAAAACGAAAATATTTGTCGGTTTGAGTTTACAAATGAGGTGGTTAGAGTTTAGATTTTACAATTAGAACGATATTATATGTCGGTTTGGGTTCACAAATGAGATGGTTAGGGTTTAGATTTTACAAGTAGAACAAAATTATATGTCGGTTTGGGTTCACAAATGAGATGTTAGGGTTTAGATTTCACAATTAGAACGAAATTATATGTCGGTTTGGGTTCACAAATGAGATGGTTAGGGTTTAGATTTTACAAGTAGAACGAAATTATATATCGGTTTGGGTTCACAAATGAGATAGTTAGGGTTTAGATTTTATATGTATCGGTTTAAGTTTATTAAAAAGCGGTTTAAATTTTTTAATTTTATAATAATGTATACAGATTTTATTTCTTTATTTTATAAGGGGGTGAATGGAGAGGTTCACCCCTACGGGTGAACCCAAATATTGTTCTTTTAAAATATTTTTATATAAATTTATTGGTTGTTGAAATAAGTAATCCCTCTAGTCCACCTTGAATCATATTACATGGTCTAGGCTTTGCCATAGGATGTTTGGACCTACAGTCTTGAATCTCTAACCATTAAAAAAAACAGAAAATAATAAATAAATTTTATAGCAGGTGATTTAAAATTTTATATTTATTTAAATTTGATCTTATAATCAAGATAATTCGATATATATGCCTAGCTTGGTAGCTTTGGTATGGGTTATTGGATGCGTTTGGTGATTGAACTGTAGATGAACGAACTTATTCACTTTGTGTCCCATCCACCATATATTCCTTAGCCCCACTTCTCCTGCTCCCATCCCAGCAGCAAAACTTACATAACATATTAACTATAACAATTAATCCATTAACTGCATGTAGCTCAAACGATTTGTTAACGAAATTTTGGTCAAATTATCTTCTCTAATATTGTCGAGAAATAAATAAAGCATGTCTTTTCACAAAAAAAATGAAGAAAACTACTGCCCTTTGTTTTTCAAATTTTTTTTTTTTTTTAACTATACAAGAGGGGATCCGCCGGAAACGAAAAACAAAAAACAAATAAATGTAGAACAAATGACGATATATACTTCACGGTCTGTCAAGTAAGCAGCTCATTAGCCCACACCTGACCAGACACTACGATCGTCATTTTCACAAGCTCAACTTAATTAAAAATAATTTGTTTATCTGTAATTAACACTATCTATAACGACCTTGAGTCTCGGTCGTCGTTATTATTATTATTATTATTATTGTTATCCCCCGACCAGCCGAAGAAATCGCTGATCCCATCAGACGCCATCTTTTTATCTTTCCCATCGCCGGCACAGCCTTGAGAAAGCAACATGCTAAGAGAATCTCCTTCTAGCTCTTCAAGATCTGCGAAGAAATCATCTGGCTGGTTCTGATGATCATGAAGCTCCGGTCTATATGGAGCAATATCGTCATCGTCTTCTACATTTTCCAACTCCATATCATCTCCCCGTTCATCTTTTACTGAGGAGACTGAGACGGGAGGAGGAGGAGGAGGAGGAGTGGCGGAGGAAGGCAAGTTGGTGGTATTTTGGGAGCCAATGGATGTGGCCGCTGCGTTTGCGTTTGCCGTTGGGGATTTGGAGGAACTAGGGTTAGTGGAGGAAGAGGAGGAGCGTGTGGAACCAGCGAGAGCGTTGCGTTGGATGGGCCAAGGATGGTTATGTTCCGAGGTATATGTAATCACCAACATGTTTGGATCGGTTCGGCTCCTTTCGACTTGCTTTCTTGCTGAACAACCTTTTGAGCTGCTGCATCTATAGTAACCCCTGAAAGCAACAATCATATATAATTAAGAAACCATAGAGATTAGCCAAATCTGTTATATATACAAAATATAATTGTGTTATGATATATATACATATATATAACCATTATGATGATTATATATCATTCTATTGGCTACAAAATGAAATCAAATAAAAACGATATCATTGCAAATTTCTTTTGCTTTTGTAATTAAGTTTTTAACATAATGCCTGGACCCTAACCGTAACTTAACATAGTTCGTACGTATAAGTAAGCAAATATTAATTATTTTCATGGGTGAATAATATACATAGGGACCAAATGTCACAATTATCACGAGGCGAGTTGTTGCAACATACGAATATTCGTAGCAACTTGAGCCAAGAAAAATGTGGTGGTGAAAGAAAGTTTAGTTTAGTCTTTGATATATAAATATATATTATCATATATGAAATTGTTTTGGTATGATGAGATAGTACGTAGTACCTTGGAAAAGGAGAGCCTTTGATGGGTTTTTGACCGTACTTACGCCAAGCCCATAGATCAGACGGAACCACTTCCCCACTTGATCGGCTGTTCATCGCAGCCGGCGCTGGTATGCACACCACCTTCTTTGCTTGACTCTTTCTGCAACCAGTATATACAACATACTTACACACGTGTGGTTTTTGATCTATATACAGTGCACGTACGTGTGTATATATGTAAGTTGTGAAAGCTAAGTTTGGTAGTGGGACATTATTATCAGTTGGGTTAGAGACATGATGCAACGCAGTTATATGTTCTTTTAATTGTGACAGTTCATAGATTCTCCTGCATGTGTCTTCAACCTCAACCCTCCTTCCTCTTATGAATCTAAACAATTAAATATATACTGTCTATATATATATACAGAAAATTTCATGATTATCATGATACTGATCATGATAAAAGACAAAAAAAAAAAAAACCCTAAAACACTCAATAATGGGAATTATGATATACATAGACAAAGAGAATCATAATTTTCATTCTATTATTAGCATATGCATGCATCCGACTTTTTCCGAATGTTAATAGAGATTGATTTGTTTCCTATAAACCTAGCTACCTAGTGGCCTATAACCCTAATTTACTTTACTCTATATGGTATCATCAAAATAATGCAAATTGAATCCCAATTATTTTGTACAGATAATAACTTTAAAAACCATCTTCGGATTAAATCAATATATCTTATAGAAAGCTAACATTTAATGAATCATTTGATCCAAGATCAAGAATAATTAATAAACTAAAATTTGTACCTTCTTTTAAGGCCTAGATTCCGAGGGGAAGATATCTGAATCTGCGAGGAGAACGTGTTGCCATCGACTAATAGACAGTTTCTAGGACTGTTTGTGTCTACGTTGATGATCCCTCTCGGCGAGGCGGCTGCTGCGGCGGCGACAGCGTGAGCCGACATGGCCGGAGAATTACACGCAGCGGAATCGTGGATGATGTTACTATGCGAGATCCGGATTCTTGGGAAGATACTGCATTGACTCTTTATATGATCTTCCTCGAATACCTTAGGAACCAAGAAACCCTTATTATTGGTGTTGTTGCTATCTCCTACGGTGGAGAAATAGCTGGAGTTCGTGACGGCGTTGAGTTCTTGAAGAAGTGGATCGTTCATGCTCACAAATGGATCTCCAAAGGGATTTATACGAAGATCTGATGACGGCGATGGTGGTGGATGCGTGAGAGGAAGAGGCCAGATGTTCTGAGGAGGAGTTTCCGGCGACAACACGTGGCCTCCGATTCCTCGTACGACGTCGGTTAAGTCTCCTTGGAAGCTATCCATGTCAAGAAGCTCAGAGACGCTGCACATAATCTATATGACGATGATGAGTGTATATATCTTGCTGTATATATACAAACTATATATATAGAGGAAAGAATCTGATCGAGAATCAAGATAATATGATCATAACAAATCCGAGGGAGAGATAGAGAAAGATGAGATTATGTTTCTAGTATCGTAGTTGTGAGTGTTTTCTTGAGAAAATTTGTGATTTTCTTGAGAAAAGATTGAGAAGAAGAAGGAAGGTAGATGATGAAGAGAGATGAGAGACGCTGACTTTTCGTGATGAGATGAAGAACATCTTCTTTCCCTTCTACATGTTGGTGAGAGAGAGAGAGACAGATATCATAGTAACCAATATAATATTATAACGAGATATTAATTTATAAAGTATGGACGGAAATATAAGTTAAAGTAAGTGAGATACTCTATTTATTAATCATTTAATAGATAATCGGATCAATGGCCAAGTCTTGTTGTACTTTTTAGTTTAGATTATCTCTTTTGAGTTTACTTGAGTTTGTGAAGTTCTAATATAATATTAGTTCTTGATTACTCGCCGCAAATAATTCGTTAGATGTACAACTTTATAATTGATACTCTTTTTTTGTTTGTCTGCCCGCAAGGAGAATAAAAGAGATTCATATTATTGTGAGAGAATAATAGCACATTGTTTTTTGAATACCATGTCAAGTTTTACTAATCTTTGATTTAATTATTAACGGAATTCAAACAAAAAGACCTCTCATTATCTATCATTTTAGATTATGATTTCTTGTCTTGACATAGTTCCATGACAAGATCACTCCAAAATGAACTTGATTATGAAATTGATAAGACGAGATATCGTATATAACATCATACGAGTAGACATATATCTATTAATTACGTATTATGTACGGGTACACTTGCGACGGTAAAGAGAAGTGATGAGTGATCAACGGCGAAGCAAAGAGATACAACCGCATTTCTCGGAATACGTTTCTTCGTTAACCAATTAGAATCGGCCACGGGAACATTATATGGCTATCATTTCTTTCTGTTGAATAGTTAAATATGTTTGAAACATATACTAAAATGCTATGCAAACATATCAGTACAATATGATGTCATTTTTAAACCGTTTGTATATGTGTGTGTGACATTTGTAATTATTTTCTAATAATATTACAAAATTGCATTGAAATATTGAAAAATAATTTTCGATTCATTCAGTATTCAAATATTGATTACATAGAAAAAATGTTATTATACGGTGTGATGTATGCTTTTCTTTTTCATTCGATATCGTTTTTTTTATGGGTATAAATTTAAGCAACTTAGATGATAATATATACGGCAACCCAAAATATTCACAAAAACATGTGGGATAATATTTTTTTAAAGTATGTGTAACAACTTCGCACAAGGACACGTAAATGGCTGGGAAGTATATTAACCGTAGACGAATCATATCTTTATATACAACTATATATGTGGGAGTGGGATAATATAAGAAATTATCGTTATAAGGATGCGATATATAAATATATTTGTCGACTTCATCATGATGAACACAAACCCACGTTCGTGCATAACAACACCATCAATAGTTTTAAAATACACCGATCCTGTTACAAATGGCGCATATATATATACACTCCTGATCTCTCTCGTCATTTTTACACCTTCTAACAAACTTATAGAACATAAAATAATTTTTTTTACACCATTTAAATTTTTATTAGTTTTTGATATTAGCTAGGAATTTTTAAATTAGAACATAAAAATTAAATTAGAAATTTTTATGCTAAATTTTTTGTTGAAAATCTAAGATGACACTTATATTAAAACATACAAAATAATGCTAATTAGCTGAATTCTATAAAATGATATTTTTGTGAAACAAAAAGAAGATATAACTGAATTCTAAAATATATACAAATATAAATTAAATATATTAAAAATTGAGTCAGAAAAATTGTCTCCAGGTGGATTAATCTTATACCTTTCATGCACTTGTAAAAGTGACAAAAGTAGTGTAAATAAAGGTTATATCCGGGGCCGTGCCTATGAGTAATAAAAAAGGCATTTGCCTCAGGCCCCCAAAATATATAGATCTTTTTTACCTTAAATTCTGAAAATTATGGTGTATCATTATGGTTTTAGGAGTTTTATTATTATCTAAACAACTCATGTAAGACTTCTTTGAATATATATATATATATAGATAATTTTTTAAAGTACAAAAAAAAGAAAACAATACCCTTAAATTATGAAGAATCGAGTAAGCTTGTAAAACAGATTTTTTAATTTTGTTGTTTTGCGAATAATTTCTATAATTTTGAATTTGAAATATTTGTTTAATTCTAATTTTGATTTTTTAATATTTGATTAAATTTTAAAAATATTAAAATGACCTCCAATTTTTTAAGCTTGCCTTAAGTCCCGATAAACCTGGGCACGGCACTGGTTATATCATATATGCATAAGTTTAAATATTAAGGGAGCTTTGCCTCTTTAAGAGTAGCCTTGAACCCTTAAGATAACAGTGAGTTACCTGGTTTGAATTCTGACTAGAGACTAGAGAGCAATCGGTTGAGATGAGCCTAATCTATAGGCTTCTTAGTTGTTCATCGGCTACTGTTTAACCGAGTTGCATAGCTATGAACAACTAAAAGAAACCTATAGAGTATGGATCTAGGCTAGTATAGCTACACTACCTAACGTTCACTGTACATTCAAGTACAAGGGTGAATTTTCGTAGAGTTTAATCCAAATACCTCCGATCGATAATTAAACATGGATTTGACATTAAACGATTAGTCAATTTACATATGGTCTTATTTAATTCGTATAAGTTATAACTAAATTAGATTTGACATAAAGTGATATATTAGTCAAATATGGTAATAGTTTTACACCAATCAAAAGTAATATCATGCAAAATAATCATAAATAACACATTAAAGAAATAATTAACTGAAAAATTAACATTATACTGTATAATCAAATAATTATGCATGAAGTAAAAACCAGTGGAACTCGTTCCCAAGAAGATATACATTCGAAAAGGGGTACACAAGATGTGATGTCTATACACAAACTTTCTATAATTATTAGTTTTGGTTATAATCACTTACCTTTAGAATATTGTACACGCGCTAATCGTTATCTTTGTAAACTGATTGAGGCTTTACGTAAAAGAGTTATTGAGCTTTAAAGCTTCTTTATACACGTGTGCATAAATATTGACTTTACGTGCGATCTGTCCATGCCCTTTAAGTACTCCCCAAGTTCATTACTAAAAAAAACCCTAGTCACACTCTTACTAAATGTAATCTTATTTCAGTTCTGTCGGTTTACCATAAACCTATGAATCATCTAGAGAAAAATGTTTTCTTAGATACGATAGTATTAAAAAAACGTCACTTCACGAGGCCATAAGACATATATGTTTTAGAAAGTGTAAGAAACAATCGAAACAGCATAACCATATAAGTATACAACAAAGTTAATATAGCATAGTAGAGATCAATTCTTAATTTAGCAACTGTATGTATCTAAAAAACATAACCGGCCCCTTCAGGTACATCCGACAGACAAGAAAGGCACATAAAAATCGATTTCTAATGTGCAATAAACACTAATCTATACATCACATGGTTGAAAAAACAAAATTGCATCCAATGTAAAAGCCATATATGACTTTGCAGCTGAAGTAATCTAAATAGCGTAGATGTCGTAGTTTTGTATCTCCCTCGTCTAGTAGAAAATATAAAAGTCGAGGAACGAAAAAATAGATATAGAACAAAACAAAAAGGCGAAGAGTATATTTCTGATCCATAATGATTGGTAAAATTTAAAAAGAAAAAAAAAACAGGTCTCTGGATTAAAAAAAAAAAAAAAGGTTGACTAAACGGTGAATTAGAAAAAACAAAGTCATTACAGTGTGGAAATTAAGAACATGAGTTCTTCTTGATCAGCCTTTTTGGTTTTGTCAGTTAGCTTGAGTTCTTCCTCTGAAGGATCTCAATACGTTCCATTACATAACTATTACTTTCACTCTCTTTTCTGTTTTTTTTTTCTTTGTCTATTAAAATCATGAAGAAAGTGTTTTATTCAGATTGACAATTCGAGAAAAGGTGAGGCAACAGTTCAATGGAAAAGAAACGATTTGACTAGTTTTGGATGTTTTCTAAAAACTCGAGAAAAAAGTGTTCATACTATCACCAACACAGTTCGAATCTCAGCAGAAAATATTAGAAAACAACTCAACATGTTGTTGCCAATCAAGGTAAGTCCAAAAGCCACTCTTATGTACAACATGTTTTTTTCTTCACTCTCTTTATGTTATGTAGAATATTTATAACGAAACAAAGAAGAAGAGCTTACAAGGTTAGATAATTGGGGATCACAAAAAACATTGTAATATGTTTGTTTGTATACCTATAAAGTTTCCTATATGCATTTTAGTTTTAATTCTGTTTTGGGTGTTCATTGTTTTTGCATTACAAGATGAAATGTTTGAACATGAAGGAAAATGACTACCTTCTTTTACTTTTGCTTAGTTTGTTCTTTAATCATTTTAGATCCTCCCTTTTGATCATCTCCGGGGACTATTGTGGGATTGACTCGGATGTGAAAATGGTGATCCGGAAGACCCTCTAGATCCTTCAGAGGATATAGGTGAATCAAGCAAATCCTGTAAAGCTTGATTCTCATGAGTAGGATACGGTGTTTCTGTGAGAAAGAAAGAAAAAAGAATTGAATCTTTCATTAAAAGCTAAACCCAAATTTTGAGACCAACTTATATAGTATTAGTTTACCGAATAGTGTCTTGAGAGATGGTTTCTTTGGTGTCTTACTCTTCCGCTTCAATTCCGCTGCGTAGATAGAGTTCAAAAATGAACCATTGTTATAAAAGCAAATAACTAACTCCCTGTTCATATGAGAAAAGATCTGTTACTAACCCATGCCAGGGATATGGTGTTCATCAACGATCTCAAGATTCTTGAATGTATAACCAAGAAAATTTACATCTTTGGATGAGATCATCTGTGAATAAGTTTGTAAATAACTAGTTAGAATGGTAGAACTCGATTGCATATGTACATGCAAAAAAACAAAAGGAAAATTCTATACCTTTCTCCAAGGGCCAGACTTAGAAGAAGTTTGACAAGTAGATGGCACCTGCAAATTAATATATTAATCGATAGGTAGCAAAGACAGGAAAGCAAAAGAAAAGGTTGAGAATTAGAAGAATAAAGAAGTGTAGATGGTAATGAACAAACCTCGTCAAACTTTTCAAAGTTTTGGGTATCAAGTTCATGCTTCACTTGCGGTATATATGGAGCATTTGACTCATATAGTCGTTCCCATTCAATTCCTCTAAACCAAGGGTGTCCCTGTAATGGGAAAGCAGATCAGACATCTAACGCACATTTCATTCTAGACTTCAGCCTTTTTCTTGAAACAAAGAGAATGCTGTTTAAGTACTTTGATTTCATGAACTCCTTTGGTTCCAAGCCTCTGTTCGACATTGCAGAGCAGTCTTCGGATGAGATCTTTTACCTCGATTGAGAGCTTAGCTTCATCAGGAAATTTCAAGCAGGTTTTCCAGTTTACAATCTGCAGAGATAAACTGAGCAATTGTTTGATATACTAGTCAAGCGTAGTAGGGATAGGTCTGCCATACCCATACAACAGGTTACCAAAAGATGGTTCAAAACATATACACTAACTAGTCCGATTATTTAATCGATAGGTTAATTTTAAGGTTATTTAAGCCAATATATGCATACCTTTCTACATGTTGCCAAAGGCTCTTCAGAGTAGAATGGCGGAAACCCCACGAGCATCTCGAACATGATTGCTCCAAGGGACCACCTGTTTCAAAACAGTTTTTAGAATATCAACTGAATAAATTATTATGTACAGTGTATATCACACAACACCAGGGTTAAGTTCACTAACCAGTCACACTCCATCCCATACCCTTTCTTCAGAAGCACCTCAGGGGCAATGTAATCGGGAGTTCCTACTGTAGAAAAAGCCTGAAGGGTACACGAAAGAGCCATCTTATTATGTTAGGTCTATATGGGAAGGTCATATAAATAACCAATATAGGACACTACCAAAGAGATTAAGGCACAATAGACATATTTCACAAACAAATAAAAGGGGTATATAAATTTATTCTCTAAGTAACAGAAAAATATGCCCTTTCACTTCATTCTAAGTTGGAAAAGAATCGTTCTTAACAGAATATTTTCAGAAGAACTTCAGGTGGAACAGAACAGCATCCACGGAAAGATAGAGATAAGTGAATCTAGTCCATCCATACCAGGGCCCTTCTGTTTTGTTGCCAATGTAAAAGCTGTTCCTGCTGAGTTCGCCTAGGTGCAGAAGGAGGCTTGGAGTGTCGGTCGTGTTCTGCTGCAGGCTTTGTATTCCTGTCAACAAGCTCCGCCTTAAAATCTGGAAAATTTTTGCTTTCCAGAGACTTGCTCAATCCAAAATCCGAAAGCTTGATATGGCCGTTACGAGTAATCAATAAATTATCAGGCTTTATATCTCTGAAAAATTAAAGGAAGAAACTAGAGTTAAAATTATCACCACATATCAACTGAAAGATGCAAAAAATGGACAACAGAACAATGTGAAAAGCTTCAAGTGCCAGTTGTAAGAACCTGTGGACGTAATTATGCTTATGGATAGACTCAATAGCCAGGATTGTCTGTGCAACATAAAACCGAGTCTCATCTTCCCGTAAGGTATCTTTTCGCATCAGCAGTGTCATCATATCACCTCCAGGGAGGTATTCCATAATTAGATACAAATGCTCATCATCTTGGAAGGAATAGCAAAGCTTAACGATGAAAGGACTATCGACTTCTGCAAGCACATTTCTTTCAGCTTTAACATGTTCCACCTGATATTTACCGCATAAAGGGATAAGTGTATTTTCACAGATGTTGATGTATGACTAATTTAATCAAAATGCATTACCTGCCCTCTCCTAAGCATCTCGGATTTCTTTAGCTTTTTCATTGCATACACGCTGCCAGTAGTTCTTTCCTTACAAATTCTCACCTGAACAGAACCAAAATATATCAAATCAATACACCACCAAGATCACTAACGGAAGCTTTGGTTTATAGAGACAGAAAATAATAGGTAGTAAGAGAGACCAAAAAAATGAAACAGCAACAAAATTCGAAATTCAAAATGCATGACTATATCGAAAGATCAATGTAGAGATAAAACAAAGATATTAGCTAATCTTACAAAAAGGGAAGTAAAAAGTAAGAGAGGCGATCACAAGAGGGCGTGAAGAGATATACCTCCCCGAAAGCACCCCGGCCAATGATGCTCAGAAGTTCAAAGTCATCAACCCCCATCTTCTGTCTTTGTAGACGCATATACTCCATTTCTTTTTTCTCAAAATTCTTTAGTATATTCATCTTGTCTTCAACAGGAACATCGGCATCAGCAAGGTTTTGTTCCAAGATGCTCCGTCTGTATTCAAGAGCAAGCTAACATCAGAAAGCTCAATCTAAACCACTAACGAATAACTTCCTTAATCAGAATGTGCAGAAGAGCCTCGTCTTAAAAAAAAAAAAAAAAAAAAGGTCAGAACTCACAGCAAAAAACTAATATCAAGCCTCAGTACTAGAGAAAAGTAAACAAACCAAAGGACATAACTACTAGGCTCTCTCACAAATTCCATATCGTAACAACCAAAGCACAAGAAGTAAAACATTGGCGTCACAAGTAAGAATCCAGAGAACGTACCGCTCTTTTCTTTCCTGAAGACTCTTCTTCTGAGTTTTGTAATGATTCTCGATATACTGCTTTGCTGCAGCAACTCTCTGTTTAGTAGCATTGGATGGTGCATCATTCATAGGTGGTCTGCCAAGATTCCTCACATTATTACCCTCTTGTCCTTTTTTAGTAGGACTAGATTTATCAGGTTTCTGCTGCCGTATCTGAAACCAACTCCTTGTAGACTCCGTTGCCATTTCAAAAGCCAATATATATAAAACTCAGATGTAGATCACAACACTATACAACTTCATAAAACCTGCGGGAAATCAAAAACCCCAAAATGCTTCAAAAACTAAAATCAAATTCATCAAATTGCGAGCTACACAAATAGATTGCATCCAAAAAAGTTCAAATTTTTATCTTACAACGCAGGTCAAGTTCCAAAAAAGATTATAACTTTTCACTTCCAACATCACATAAATCTGAGTCTAATCAATCATCACTCTACATAGATACACATACATCTAGTTCTGGATCGTAGATTAGTATATACACGCATGCATTAGAATCAAAACATGCTTATAATAAAAAATGAAAAACATCACAAATCAAACTAAGATTAAAGGATAGTTACAGACTCAAATCCGAAACAGGTTACGACTTACGAAAGAACAAACTCCAGGCGGGATTGACCAAGAAGAACACGAAAAGTCAAACTATTCGCAAAGAAAATGTTTATAAAATTAAAAAAAAACTCGATCGGAGAAGATCACAAATATTTCGAGAAGGATCAAAGAAACTTACATTTACAAAACAACAAATCAGAGGTTTTTTGGATGTTTTAGCTCTTTTGGCTCTAATTCGAACAATCGAACTCTCTTGCTTACACGCATTCACTTCGAAACGGAAATAAAAAATTTAATTATAAAAAGATCTCTCACAATAAAAGAGAGCAAAAACGGATTACAAACAAATAAGTAACGTATTTTTGGGTAAAGGGTATTTTGGTCAATAGTTATTTAAATCTGGAAGCAGTAATCGCCGTTAGATTACAGTCACGATGACTGTATTAAGCTCATAAAATGTAAAAACCGACACCGGTATACTGGTTTTTAACTATTCCCGGGTAGTAACCGGCTCTTTTGAATGGGGAAACGAATGACACGTGTCTATAAACTGTTGGATTTGTTTGTCGACACGAAACGTGACAGCACGATCGTACGGAGTGGCTTTCAACGGGGTTTGCTGACGTCATCTCGCGCGGATTGGATGAATTAATAACGCGTTTTATTGGTAAAGAGAAGATCCTCACCGTTCGTATGTAAGATACGTGTAAAGGAAAGTACAGTTCAGAACTATTGGGTAACTTAAAAGCCCATTCAGTAATAGCACGGAGTCTACTGGGCCGGAAATAGATCACAGTTGGTGTTATTTGAACAAAATCGAAATGTATGGGGTCTTCTTTAATGCATAAATAAACTTGTTTAATTTTTTGGTTTTGATTATTTCACACACTTCAGTTTTCTCTATTTTGCGGATCTGTGAGATCTAGAGGAAGAAAAAGAAGAAGAAGAAGAAGAAACAAGAAGGAAGCAAGACGATGGCATCCATGGTAGGACCAGATCATCTCTTCAATCTGAGAAACCATTTTTACTTGGGTGCTTATCAAGCTGCGATCAACAACAGCGAGATCCCTAATCTCTCCCAGGAGGATATCGTCGAGCGAGACTGTCTCGTTCATCGCGCTTACATCGCTCTCGGTAGCTATCAGGTTTTGGCCTCTCTGCTCTCGAACTTTTCGATTTTGGATTTCAATTTGTTTTGATCATTTAGTGATTTACGTTTTTTTTTTTTTTTTTTTTTTTCAAAATTCGTCTTCGTAGCTTGTCATCAGTGAGATCGACGAAGCGGCTGCTACTCCTCTGCAGGCAGTGAAGCTCCTTGCTATGTATCTATCGAGTCCTGAAAATAAGGTAATTCTGGAGATTTTGAGATGTTTCGATCCATGTTCTCTGTAACGTTTTCACTTAGAGCGGAGAATTGTGAGATTACTTTGCTAAGATTCTAGGATTCTTTTGATTGTGTATAGATTTAGAGATTCATTTTGAATTTATCTTCATCTTATGTTGTGAATGCAATTGCTTATCGTTTCTGTGATTTTGGTTAGGAATCAACCATTTCGAGCTTGAGGGAGTGGTTGGCTGATCCAACTGTAGGAAACAATGCTACTATTAGGTTGGTTGCTGGTACTATATTCATGCATGAGGAAGACTACAACGAGGCTCTCAAGCATACTCATTCTGGAGGAACCATGGATCTGTAAGCTTTTTGATTTTTTGTTTTTGTTTTTGTTGGATCTTATCTTAGTGATTGTTAAGGTCTTACCGTTACTGGTAATTGATTGTTGTTTCTGCATATTGTAGGCATGCTTTGAATGTTCAGATTTTCATTAAGATGCATAGGTCAGATTATGCTGAGAAACAGCTGAGAGTGATGCAACAGATTGATGAAGACCACACACTCACTCAACTCGCAAGTGCATGGTTGAACCTGGCAGTTGTATGATATGAATATCTATTTCTTTTTTCCATCTAGTGTAGAGAAGCGTGTGAATATGTTTCCTAATGTTAAACTGTTGTATGATCTTAGGGGGGTTCCAAGATACAGGAAGCGTATCTAATCTTCCAGGATTTCACTGAGAAGTACCCAATGACAAGCTTGATCTTGAACGGCAAAGCAGTTTGCTGCATGCATATGGGTCATTTTGAAGAAGCTGAGACTCTACTACTTGAAGCACTCAACAAGGTGAGTGATGAACCTACTTTTTCTTACCTTATATATGTATCGACGCAATCCATTTCTCAGTATCATGTCACCGGATATGGTGCACTTGCTTGATCAACTGTGTATACTATAAAACTCCTTACGATGAAAGCTTAACTTCTCAACTATTTTTTGATCGGAAAATGGATAAGTTTGTAAACAAAGATGTTTGTGCTCATTGCAGGATGCTAAAGACCCAGAAACTCTTGCAAACCTAGTTGTATGCAGTCTTCATGTCGGGAAGTCGTCTTCGCGCTACCTAAAGTAAAAATATTCATGACCTTATACAATTTTTGCATAACGATGAATTACATCAGTAAGCTAACTTATTCCTCCAATTCCAATCTTTTTTGCAGCCAGCTGAAACTTTCACATCCTGAACATGTCCTTGTGAAGCGAACAGCATCAGCTGAAGATAACTTCGAGAGAGCACTTCAATCTTTCGCCTGAAGTACCTCAAATCCCATGGAGTCGATAAGCTTTATATTCTACCCGAAGAACATCATTATCTTACAAACTTTGTCTTCGAATTACCATATATGAACAGTTTTTCCGGATGTGTTGCATTTAACTTTGATTTCTCACTGAAGCTTTTGTTGTCATTGAGTTTTTAATCCAACAAGAGTAGGGATCTTGTTCCTTCAAATCCAGGACCTCCATAACTTATGAGACAAAAGTCATACTTGTGAGAATCAAAATTACACAAACGCAGCTAGATCCAATTTTTGTGAACATAAAAAAGAGCCAGGGAAGCTTTATATTATTAAGACTAATAAACAAATATTGAGAGAGAGGTACATGTAATAATGAACGGCTGCTTCCTAAAAGAACCTAAAGCCATTACAAAATGAATATCAATCAAAAATCGCATCATGTGATCTCATTTTTAATAGTATGGATAATATATCTTATGTTATTATTTATATATGAAACATCATCATCTCCTACGCTTCTGCTCAGATACCGCATCTGGAATCAAAATCTCCATCCATCAACTATAGGAATGAACAAAGTCAGTAAGCCGAGACCGATGAGGTTAAACCGTAGCCATTACGGTGCAGCTTCTGCCATCTCCACGCAGTCTCAAGACTCTGTTTGAGATTAGTGTGCTTGGCTGTCCAATTGAGTTCCTTCTTGATCTTGCTTGGGTCACTGTAGACCTCAGCGTAATCACCTGCACGTCTAGGCAAGTACTCGATCTTGATCTCAACACCAGTTGCTTTCTTGCACGCTTCAACAAACTCTTTCACCGAGCTACCTACTCAAACACACACAGCAAAAAGAAACAGTCTTTAAATCCATTTGCTAAACAGTAGGAGTTTTTCTTCAGTACAGTACTGATGTACGCCAAAAGTCAATACTCATACCTTTCCCGGTACCAACATTGTAGATTCCGACTTTGCGGGGTTTTGCCTTTTGAAGAGCTTTAACATGAGCATCAACCAAGTCTGTGACATCAATGTAATCCCGTACGCAAGTTCCATCACCTGTTTTGTAGTCTGTTCCTTTGATCTGGGAATGAAAAAGAAAAGTTCAATGAAGGTCAATGATTAGAGAAGACTGAAAGCTAGCTTATACCCACGTGAATGTAACAAATAGACTAATTTAAATCTTTGCTTTAATAAAGAAAACTCAAGGAATAAGTTGTCTCAATTATGTGTTTTTGCTCAGCTGGTAAACTACTTATCAGCTTTTTGGCAAACATTTTTTAACATGTTCTACAGCATGTGCCATCCCCCTAAATATACCAACAAAAAAAGACAGAACTTTTCGGACAAAGAATCTAATAGTGCCAATCTGTGATGACTGTCCAAAGAATAAAAGAGTCAAGACCCTGTCCAAAACTGAAAGTGAAAAGCTCCGAGAAAACATGATTAACTTCAGAAAAAGTTCCTCAACTGAAGAAAGTGATTACCTGTAGGCCAGGCATGATACCACGTGCTGCATCAAAGCAAGCACCGGAGATGCGTCCATGCTCTCGGAGCTCAGGCCTTGGGGCTTCACCCAATCTACCCTCTGGATCGGATCCAATCACATTGAAATATCTGGATATTAGTAGAAAAAGAACTTTGTCAATCTCAGGGAAAGTTAAGAGAAAATGCACAATACCACTAGATAAACTTAGAAGAGTATCAATAAAACCAACCTTAAGATCATAACTGCCATATCTGAGTTCTTCGAGAAATCCAAAATGATATCTTCTGCCATCTTTTTGGCCTTACCGTATGGATTGATTGGCACCTGAATTGACAATGTTTAGGGGGTTAGAGTGCATAGAAGAATTACTGTGGCTATAACTATAAATCAGTTGACAACAAAAATTTCACCTGTGGAGTTTCCTCTGTAATTGGCATAACATCAGGCTCCCCATACGTTGCACAAGTACTTGAATATATCAAAGTCTTTACTCCATGAGCAGCCATTGTCTCTAATACAACCAAAGTGTTTGATGTAATATTGTGATAATACCTGTAATTGACAGAACATAAAGTTACTTGTTTCAGATTCAATCATATATTCCCACAGGGAAAGGGAAAGTTGCTCAATGTACTCACTTAAGAGGGAATTGTGTGCTTTCTCCAACATATGCAACAGCAGCAAAATGCATCACAGCGTCAAAGGCGTTTTCCGTGAATATCTTACTGACAGCCTTTGCTTCTCCAAGATCAGCATAAATAAATTGAAGCCTTCCAGGTTCAGGAAAGAGTTCTTGCAAAATCCTAACTGCGCCAAGATTCCCACGTGATAGATTGTCCTGTAAAACAGAAAGAGATTTACTTAATTGTGATGTCGACATTTACAATAAAAGTGAACAAAGTAAACCTGAATCCATGTAAGCCAAAGAAATATACCACAATGGTCACTCGGTATGATTCCTTTAGAAGCCTTAGAGCTGCATGTGAACCGATATACCCAGCACCACCAGTGACTAAGACATGTGTAACCCCTGGCTCATGTAGAGAAAACTGCAAACACATAACAACAAAAATGAAAGAAATTTGAGCAATGTTTCACCAGTAACATCCTTCTTTCTCTAACAACTCAAGCAAAGGACAGTAAGGAGTTATACCACGCTCGGAGTATTGAACGTAGGAGATTGCTTGAGCATGAAAATGCACAAGGCTGTAAGAGAAGCTGTCAAAAGAATCTTTCCCAAGTAGTTGTTTTTCTTCTTGGGGTCTGCATAATCCAGCCCTGCATTCCCAACATCAGCAATATCTGTCTGTTAATATATACATTATAATTAAAAAAACCACAAAAGACTCAAACTTTGAAGCTCTAAACCCCACAAAAAAAACAGTTCAATTATGTCATCCACCAACCTAAATTTTCAAACTAAATTCTCAAAAATTTCAGAGCTAACTGAAAATGACAACACATTGATCCTTCCCCAAGTGAAATCAATAGCAAGGATCAAGAATAAAATCACACCTCCAAGAGACATAGATCTGTTCTGCCTCCCTTGGCTTCTTGCTCGACCAAAATTAAACATATTGATTCACTTAAAAGCTCGCCGGAAACAAACACTAGATGTAAAGTTGAATCAGCAACGCCCTAAATCACCTGCAAAAAGACCAAACCTTAAATTCTTTTCCACAAAAAACCCCCAAAAAAACTGAGAACTATCTGTAAAAAAAAAAAAACAACCTTAGCCACAGAACTCAAACATAAAATGCAAAGGAGGAAATGAATAGTTCAGATAACATAGATGAGAGAATGATATACCCTGGGGAAAACAAGAACCAAACGATGAAGAAAAAAACTTTAGAAATTAAACTGATGAGAAGCTACAACGCAATTTAAAGATGAGAAGCCTCAAATCCTTTTGCCGGAAACCTTATTTGAATTAAAACACTTGGGAATTATGAAATTAAAAAAAAATTAAAACCCCTAGATTGGGAAACTCTTGTCGGAGCAATGTCGGTCCCATGACAAATGACAAATGCAGAGCAAAAAAAAAAAAAAAAAACATAATTTTGTATAATAATAAAGACTAACCCGAAGTGAAAATTCACCAACGAAAAGATCCTGATTGCATCAAAACTCAAAGAGAGTGAAATAGAAAACTGTATGCGAGATAGTAACTCATAAGAAGAAGCAGAAACGGAAGAAGAAGAATGAAATAAAACGTAGTGTGGCTAAATTATGCATAAATCAAGACTTTTTATGAATAAAAATAAACGAATAAGGAGGGACCTATAAAGAAACGGACATGGAAGAAGAAAACAAAAGAGAGGGAGGGGGAGCATTAATGGCGGCTCACGTGTATCAACAGCAGCAGGGCTTTGTGTGTGCAGAGAGCAGAGAGAACAGAGACTAACCAACCACAATTCGAGGAAGATGATAAGCGAAAAGAGAGAGAGAGAGAGAGAGAGAGAGAGAGAGAGAGAGAGAGAGAGAGAGAGAAAGGATTCGACTTTTCTTGTGGGTTCTGTGAAAGATTCAATTTTTATCAGAGAGAGAGAGGAAACGTACGATGAAGAAAGAGAGAGTAGTAGTGGTGCGTGCGACCTCGATCGAAGGCGCGTTCCGGTGAGGGGCTACGAAGAGAGAGAGAGAGAGAGAGAGAGAGAGAGATGGCGGAAATTTCTCGGTTAATAAGAAAATAAAAAAAGTAATGAGAGGGATTAGGAAGATATTAAAAATGTATATATTTGACTTTTCTGTCAGCTTTTTATTTTTCTTTCTCTTTAGATTCTTTTGATATCAACATGACATGTAGCAAGAATGATGGCTCGGACCAGTTATTACTTTTTTGTATTTTTTTAATTATAACTTTAATTCCACCGGTTAAATTTTGTTTATGGCATATTTTATTGAAATACGTATTGTGCATAGTGGTTAGTTCTATCGCATTTTTTCTATCACTTGCTTGGTATGAGTTTTTTTGGACCAAATTCAAGTGGTCATATATATATATATATATATATATTTTTTTTTTTTTTTTTTTTTTTTCAAGTGGTCATATATATTCACGATGTTACGATACTTCTCATTTGAACTTGATTGTGATGGTCAGATGTGTGTTTATGGTGGAATGTTCTTAAGAGTTATATATATGTTGACGGTTCCTCGTATTCTTTTGGTTGAATTTTCATTACACATTTTTATTAGTATAAATGGTTTTATCATGGGTCAAAATGTGGCATGACTGAGATGTACCAAACTATACGAGTTCGATTGTAAGTTATGATAAAAACCCAACTTTGTCAAATCATACGTTCAAAAAAAAATTTCGTTATCGAAATGTACCAAAAAAAGTTGAAAAAACTGTGACCAGAGAGAAATCACGAGACTTCTTGCTCCCCATTCATTTACATTTTCTAGCTTTACTTACTTTTCAAGACTTTAACAAATATTGTAATTTTATTATTAGACAAAAAAAAAGAATTCTAATAAAATATTTATGTACTACAACAGAATGTGATCTAAATTTTGTAGTTGAAACAAAATGTGTGTTAACATATGAAACGAAGTAAAAAAAAAAAAAAAAAAGATCTTTCAAAATATGTGAACAAATACTATTTGTATTATAGTATGGAAATTTATTATTGGTTGCAAGATTTGTAACTATTGAAAATAACAATACATTAGAATAAAAATAATTGAAAGGGTTATTGTCTGGGAAAGAGCTAGCTAGCTTTTGTAGGGGAGAGGGGAAAAGCACGATCAGCCAATAGGATTGTCGCACTTGTTGCGGCTACGATAACTCTGCGTGGAGACCAACTCCTTCGTGCTGACATGTCGGCCAGATTTTTGTTTTTAACTGGTTTTTGTTTTTGTGACTTTTACAAAATAATATGCAATGGAAAACATATTACTACTACTGTTATTTCTGAATTCTGATATATTATCTATTTATTGTTTAATCTGTTTACATATTGTTATCTCTGAAACTCAGTTTAAAATGGTTTTGTGATCACACTTTACAAATTACCAATCTAAAATGGGAACATTGTTGTTTGTCTATGTATCGCAATTTTAAATACCATCTTTAAGTGTCAATTTTCTTATTGTTCTTTTTTTTTAATCACAAGCTAGATAAATTTCAAACATTTCTTGATTGTCGTTGGTTGATAATATATATTAAATAAAATAGAACATTAATTTAAGGAATATTTGTATATAATTCAATACATTATGCCAACTTAGAAATAGAGAAAGTAGATATTAGGATTCGTTTTATTAAAAAGAAAAATTGGGAATAAATTTTTTGGCAATATATAGTAATACGATTTCCCTAGGACTAGAACTCTGATGAAGGCTGACAACCGAGTGATATGCAATATGAATGGAAGATGGAGATGAACGAATGATATTGGGTGATGATGTGTGAAGATCGAATGGAGAAACAATGGATCGATGGAGATAGATGTTTAGGTGATTATATGGAATGAAACAAAGTGAAGAGTTTCTGAATCACAAAGTGTATAGAAACCCAGAAATCAAGAACGCATTCAAGAATTCAAATTGAGAGAAGAAAGATCAACAATACTTGTTACAACATAATTCTTCGCTAAAGAACAAAGAGGCGTAGCTATGGGGTTTTATAATTAACCCTAGGGCTCGACACTCCAAACAACAGGAAGTTTAAAAGGCAACAACAAGACGTTTAAAGGAAATAAGAAAACAGCAAAACGTCTAGGTGACCTGTAATAGTACAGAAGTCACTTGTACTGGTACATAAGTACATTATTCCCCATTGGTAATGACTTCTAGATAACTCGACGTAGTGATCCATTTGCCTCATTAAAAACCATGCTGAGAAAACCCATTGGGACAAAACTCAGCTATGGGAAAAAGAGTACAAACTTCACACCTAAGTTACCTAGTTATCATTACCGGGTGAAGTCTCAAGGTGGATATGTTGAAGACTTGGATCCTTGGTAGGTTGAATGACCCGTCAACTATGAGTGCATGAGCTCCCTTGGCCATCTCCTTAGCTCTTGAACGAGTGATCCTTCCCACCACCTCCGCTTGCTCCGCAGCCTCTGGCTCCTTGCTTGCCACGATCGTATCATCCTCCCCCTCTTCAAAAGGATTTTTCCTCAAATCGAAATCTGCATAGTAAGGGAGCAAGTCAAAAACATTGAATGTTGATGATATGGTATACTTACCTTGAAGATCAGTCTGATATGCGTTGTCATTGATCCTCCTTATGACTTCCCTGAAAAACAGGTTAGCTACAATAGCAGCATCATCCTTCTTGTGACTTGCAATGAAGTGAACCATCTTGCTAAACCTGTCAACCACAACAAAAATAGAATCTCTACGATTTCTGGTTCGAAGTAAGCCAAGAACAAAATGCATAGAAATATGAGTCCAAGGTTGAGAAAGATTCGGTAGAGGAGTGTACAAGCCGTGAGGCTGTACCTTACCCTTCGCCATTTTGAAGATATGGCACCTAGAACAAACCTTCTCAACGTCTTTCTTCATTTGAGACTAATAGAAGTGTTCTTGCAGTCCAAGTAGAGTCTTTGACACCCCAAAATGTCCAGCTAGTCCACCTCCGTGAGCTTCTCTGATCAACATCTCTCTCATGGATCCTCTTGGTATGCACAATCTATCCTTAAAGAACAGGTATCCATCCTGCCTATAGTAGTTTTCAAAAGCAAACTTATGGCATTTGCCATAGCTCTCAGCAAAATCGAGGTCAGTCTCATAAAGTCCTACTAGCTTAGAAGACAAAGTAGAAATGAGAGTGTACCTCCTGGATAATGCATCTGTGACTACATTATCCTTACCTGCACTTGGACTGAGGTTCTCTTTAATGTGTCCCTTGCTCATCAGCTCTTCTACTTGCTTCTGAAGCTCTTTAGTTTCTACTGGATTGGTTCTGTAAGCTGGTCTGTTCGATAGAGCTGAACCTGGTACCAATTCGATCTGATGCTTTATCCCACATAGTGGCGGCAAACCTGGAGATATCTCTTCTGGAAACTCATACTTGTACTCCTCTTAATCTCTATGATTTCGCGTGGAAGCTCTTCTGCTGGCTTAGTGCTGGTGAGTGTTTCTTTATACTCAAACATGAATGTGGTCATCACTGAATCAAATAAATTGTTGAACTCGCTGTGGTTGATGTACAGGCTGTGAGACACTTTCTCTGTATCCTTGCGGTTCATGTGAAGCTGGTCCTTGTAGATTTCGCTGGGTGTAAGTGGTAGAAGAGTGACCTTGCGTCCTTTGAACTCAAATGACTGCTTGTTGGTGTAGCCATCTTGAAACACTCTTCTGTCGAACTGCCATGGTCTTCCCAACAGAATATGACTTGATTTCATCGGAATCACATCACATAACAGCTCATCCTCATACTTTCCAATCGCTAGTTTAACCATCACTTGCTGCGTTACTGTTAAAGCTCACTTGTTGTTCAACCACTGTAGCTGATAAGGCCTTGGATGTGAAGTGGTCTTGAGATTAAGCTTCTGTACCATCTCTTCACTAGCTGCATTAGTACAGCTACCACCATCTACGATCAAGGTGCAGACCTTGTCTTGAACCATACACCTGGTGTGAAATAGGTTCTCATGCTGACCTCTATCATCTGGATGCATCTGAACACTTAAAGCTCTGCGTGCTACTGACATCTCTCCCATGACTGCAGGTTCTCCTTCTTCATCTAGTTCAGGCTCTGGTTCACTTTCTGAACTGTCTACTGGCACAATCTCTCCTCCTTCTTGAAGAAGAAACATCTTCTTGTTAGAACAGTCTCTGGAATAATGTCCCATTCCTTGTCATTTGAAACACCTGATATGACTTGTAGAGGTGCTACTCTTGGGCTTATAATCAATCTTAACTTCCTCTTTGACTATGGTTGTCACGGGTTTGCTGTCCTTGGTGAAGGCGGGTTTACTGAACTCTCTCGGCTTGGACATGTCAGGCGTAGATGTTGACCTCATTCCCTTTCTCTTGATCTGCGATTCAATCAACTCTGCCTTATGTACCATTTCTTGCACATCCTCATAGTCCTGCAACTCTACCTTGTCTTGAATCTCTCTGTTTAAACCCCCTAGAAACCTCGACATAACCATGTCTTCACTTTCCCTGAGATCAGCCCTGATCATAAGCGTTTCCAGCTCTTGATAGTAGTCTCTAACAGACTTAGTGCCTTGGATGAGACGCCTAAGCTTGTTAAGAATCTCCCTCTGGTAGTGTGTAGGCACAAACTTCTTTCTCATCTGCGTGACTAGCTGTTCCCATGTAGTGATAGCAGGCTCTCTCTGTCGATGTCTAGTAATCCCTAACTGCTCCCACCACAACAAAGCATAGCCATTGAATTCGGATATGGCTATCTTAACCTTGTTCAACTCATAAGTACCTTGAACCTGAAAGTTGGATTCCATCTTCCTCTCCCAATCTAGATAAGTCTCTGGATCATTGGTACCATGAAAAGAAGGATACTGAATCTTGAGATGTTTCAACTGCTGCCTCAAAGGATCATATTCCCTGCCATGATCTCTGTTTCAGTTTCTCCTCATTGTCTCTTGACTATGATCTGAAACTTCTTCTTCTTCAGAATATTCTCTATCTGACTCAATATATACTCGATGCCCAACTACTTATTCAACTCGTCGTGGGCGTATATGATCTCTGCCGGTTATGCGTTGCTCTCTTTCTATACCCTGAGTGCTTCTCCTCTGATTGAAACAAGTCTCTCTCCCCCCAGTAAGTGTATTAACTGTTATGATCCGTGTGTGCTTGGAAGAGACTCCAACGTGTGCCTTTCCTTTAGCTAAACGATGGGCTTCATTAGGACTAGGCGGGTCTGAAGAACTCTGTTCTGAAGCACTAGATGCTTGAGCTATGTCTTTGAACTGTTTCTCAAACTTGTTGTTGAGCTGCTCCATCTGTTGCTGAAATTGAGTAGACATTATCTTGTTTGCTTCTGCTATTTGCTTAGACATAGCTTGGTTCAAAGCTTCCATAGCTTCTGGAGAAAGCTCCATTGTACCTGAAAATTAAAGAAGAAACTTGCAGTAACTTGTTCTTTGAATGGGAAAAACGAAAATAAACTCTAAGACTCTGAATATTAAACAAGAAAACACGACTTGCAGATCTAATGTCAAGCAAGACTATAAGAAAAAATTGAACAATACCAAACCCTATAGCTAACAAACTCGAAATAACTAAACCCTAATTGCAGTCTAATTTCGAAACAACACAAAACTAACTCCTAAACTCAAACGAATCAACAAAAAACTAAACCCTATTCGATCTAGACACAAACGAATCAACAAAAAAAAAAAACCCTAAAACTAAACAAACGAATTTTAAGCAACAAAAACGAAATTAGGGTTTCAGAATCGCTTAGCCTTGGCACAGAGTTGGCTCTGATACCACATGATACGATTTTCCTAGGACTAGAACTCTGATGAAGGCTGACAACCGAGTGATAGGCGATATGAATGGAAGATGGAGATGAACGAATGATATTGGGTGATGATGTGTGAAGATCGAATGGAGCAACAATGGGTCGATGGAGATAGATGTTTAGGTGATTATATGGAATGAAACAAAGTGAAGAGTTTCTGAATCACAAAGTGTATAGAAACCCAGAAATCAAGAACGCATTCAAGAATTCAAATTGAGAGAAGAAAGATCAACAATACTTGTTACAACATAATTCTTCGCTAAAGAACAAAGAGGCGTAGCTATGGGGTTTTATAATTAATCCTAGGGCTCGACACTCCAAACAACAAGAAGTTTAAAAGAAAACAGCAAGACGTTTAAAGGAAATAAAAAAACAGCAAAACGTCTAGGTGACCTGTAGTAGTACAGAAGTCACTTGTACTAGTACAGAAGTACATTATTCCCCATTGGTAATGACTTCTAGATAACTCGACGTAGTGATCCGTTTGCCTCATTAAAAACCATGCTGAGAAAACCTATTGGGACAAAACTCAGCTATGGGAAAAAGAGTACAAACTTCACACCTAAGTTACCTAGTTATCATTACCGGGTGAAGTCTTCAAGGTGGATATGTTGAAGACTTGGATCCTTGGTAGGTTGAATGACCCGTCAACTATGAGTGCATGAGCTCCCTTGGCCATCTCCTTAGCTCTTGAACGAGTGATCCTTCCCACCACCTCTGCTTGCTCCGCAGCCTCTGGCTCCTTGCTTGCCACGATCGTATCAAATAGCCAAACAAAGCATGTGTAAGAATTCATGTCATATTTACTGTCACCATGAGTGAAAAAAAAACGTATACAGTATTATGCTCCGATTATGATACAGCAACGATATAAACAGAATCATTTACCATCTGATCTCTTTAATACATTCTTAAAAGATATTTCACTATTAAATTTTTGACTTCGTTCGTTTTAGTTGGGCAATTGGCCAATTGTTAGGTTTTGAGAGACATGCATGTGTGGTGAAATGAAAAACCAACAATTAGACTGTGACTAGAAATTTCAATCGCGCATAGTTGTTACTACAACGAAAATAAGTTTTTCCTTCTTCGTGAAGTTGATGTATAATCAAAGTCGAACTCAAACGATCAAACATATTTAATATTAAGTTTTGATAACCTGAAACAAATTTAATATATGTCGCAAGCTACAAAATAATAGCTCAAAAATGTTTATCTATATATATTTATTTATAGTTATTTTTTTTAGATTATGTTATTCAAAAATTTATTGTTCTTCTTTTTTTTTCAACAAAAATGATTTATATTAATGAATTTTGAAAGTCATTACACAGATAGCTTGTTAGCCAAGCTGGAGGAATATATTGTTCAAAGTAAAAATTATTAGATGTACAACCATGTTTTGCTAAATTATGAGCAACTGAATTACAATCTCTAGGTGAGTAGGCAAATTGGCAACTCTGTATCTGTGAGGCCCAATACTTGATGTCGAGAGTGATGCTTTCTATAGATTGATTAAATGACTTATTGTTTAACATTTCTGTAAGCGTATCATTATCCCCTTCAAATACCATTGAGTTGAAACCCTGAATCCATGTTTGTTGGAGTGCAACTAAAAGCGCCCTTGCTTCCGCTTGTAAAGGAGACATAGTGTATCCAATGATGGAAACTCCCCACCCATGAGTATTCCCCTGATGATCTCGTAAAACCCATCCACATTTTGTTTGATGTGTATTAGGATCAAATGCTGCATCTATAAGGCCAGAGGGTGGTCTTGTCCATGTTTTCCTTCTACTCTGTGTTCCATCTTGTACTTGTTTGTTAGAAAATTGAAGTACTTGCTGACACCATTCACGCATATCCGATCGTGCTCGTATGACAATCGTATTTGGATTTTCCTGTAAGCCTTCAAAAACGAACTTATTTCGAGATTTCCAAAGATGCCATAATATCCAAAATGGAAGGAACTTGAGGTTAGATGGCGTATTGTTGTTCTCATAAAAATCAAAAATAGATGCCAATAGAGTGTCAGTGTCTAAATTAGAGTAATATAAGAAGTCAGCCTGTATATTGGCTTGTTGCCAGATAGAAGCAGCATAGGGGCATAAAACCAGGACGTGTTCTATCGTTTCATCACTTTGGAAGCACCTTGGACATATTGGATCTAAATTCATTCCTCTGGTTGTTAATCTTGTCAATGATAGTAAAGCTTTCGATAGGGCTCTCCATAAAAAGTGTTTCAGTCTTGGAATAATATTAAGACGCCATATCTTTTGTTTCAATGATATTGATCCATGCGGTCTTGGAGGCAGATTGTTTGGTTCGGTGACATTATTCATTGCTAGCCAGTAACCCGATTTAACTGTATACTCACCTGTCTTTGTATAATGCCAAACTATTTTATCTGGAGGATCATTACGGGGTAGATAAATTTTATTTCTGTGTTCCTGATCTTCCTCTGTAAAGTGAAAACCTATTTTTTCTGTGTCCCAACAATTGTATGTTCCCCGTGATATCATTAGGTCCCTTATGCAGGCATTGCTGTCTATAGATGCACTATGAATTGGCATTGGTGGGTTTGTGATAGTAATATTGTCAAGATTTATGCGGACAGATTCACCATTTCCTACCTGATACCTGTAACCAGTTTTTATGAGTTTGAGTCCCTCTAAAATAGATGCCCAGCCGTAAGATTGATTTGCTCTCTGTTTAGCATCAAGGATACAATCATCTTTGTAATATCTTGCCTTAAAAATCCGAGCAAACAAGGAATTAGGATGTTGTATTAATCGCCATGCTTGTTTTGCAAGCAAAGCATCATTGAATTTTGCCAAGTCTTTAAAGCCTAGGCCACCTTCTTTTTTTGTGTGTTGCAGGCGCTTCCATGCTATCCATGAGATGGCTCTATCCTGATTTCCTTTCTCCCACCAGAATTTTTGTAATATTGAGTCAATCTCACTAATAATTCCCATAGGTAGTTTGAAACAGGACATAGAAAAAACAGGGAGAGCCAAAGCAACAGATTTAATCAAAATTTCCTTTCCAGCTTGTGATAGAAATCGACCATGCCAAGAGGATGTTCTTTCTCGTACTTTTTCTATAATGTATTGGAACATCTCATTCTTTCTTTTATCAAACTGTTCTGGTAAGCCTAAGTACTTACCCCCACCACCATGGTTTGGTATTTGAAGAATAGATTTCAATCTATTTTGAAGTTGTCCTAGAACTCAAGAACCAAACGTGATTAGCGATTTACTGGTGTTTATTTTTTGGCAAGAATAGTATTCATAGACTTCAAAAGCCTCCTTAATTGCTCTGCAGTTCCTTGCATTTGCTTGACAAAAGTAAAGAGAGTCGTCCGCAAACTGTAAGTGTGTAATTGGTGGTACTCCATTTCCTATGCGTACACCTCTGATATCTCCATCTGCTACCCTTGTTTTGATTAAATGACTCATAATATCAGCACAAAGGATGAATAAATATGGTGATAGGGAGTCTCCCTGTCGTATGCCTCTCTCTGGAACAATCATGCCACATGGAGTTCCATTAACAAGAACAGAATAACTAACTGATCGTACTGAAGCCATTATCCAGTCAATCCATTTGGTTGAGAAGCCAAATAAGTGCATTGTTACTTCTAAAAAATTCCACTCAACCCTGTCATAAGCTTTAGTGACATCAGTCTTGATTGCCATGTCATTTTGTGAGACCCGCTTCCTAGTCTTTAGAGAATGCATCACCTCATTGGCGATCATGATATTATCTGTTACTAATCTCCCAGGAATGAAAGCTGCTTGCGTATCATAAACTATGGAGTTTAAGTGTTTTTTGAGCCTGTTTACTAGACACTTAGAGATTATTTTGTACAGAACGTTGCAGAGAGCAATAGGCCTGTACTCCGAAAGCATTGTGGGTTCAGTATTCTTAGGGATTAAACATATATTGGTATGGTTTATTCCTATTTTCATGTAAGAAGTCTCGAAGAATTCTTTAACTTCTGTACATACATCCGGACCAATGATGTTCCAATAATGTTTAAGGAATCTTGCTGTTAGTCCATCTGGTTCAGGAGCTCGGTCATCAGTATATGACACTGCGTCATATATTTCTTCATTTGTGAAATCTCGTGTTAGATCATCATTTATCTCTTGTGTGATAGTTGCAGGGAAGTCACCAAAATCAATAGGTGAAACCGGTATTCGACTTGAGGTGTAGACCTCAGTAAAATATTTTTGTGCATGATCTCCGATGTCTTTATCCCCTTCAAAAACATTATTTTGCAAATCTTCTAGTCGGGATATATAGTTTTTGGCGTACCTAGTTTTTGTGGTGGCATGAAAATAATTTGTATTACGATCACCACAGTGTAACCAGCGATTCCTGCTTTTCGTATGCCAATAGAGTTCTTCATCTTGGTAAGCTTTAGTTAGAGCATCTTGCAATCGTGGTATGTGGCGTCTGTGACCTCTGTTTGTGCTCTCCATGGCTAAATTTAGCTCTTTTTGCAGAGTTTCAATCCTTTTTGCTGAATTTATGTTTGCTCTATGTTTCCCTTTTGACATTGAGCGTCGACAACTTGTTATTTGGTCACAGATTGTGTAATAATTATTTGTTTTACATGAATTCCAGCCTCTTTCCACTATAGTTGCAAAATCTTTAACCTCTGTTAGTCTTTTATCAAAGCGGAACGGTTTGGTTGGCATTCGGTGAAGTGGCCTGATTGTTGCCAGTATTGGTTTATGGTTTGAACCATTAAATTCTAAGAATTCAGCCTCTGCATTGGGATATAGTGAGGTCCACTCGGAGTTCACCATAGCTCTATCTAAACAGCATTTGACCGTGTATTGATGTCTCTCCCCTACCCATGAAAACCTATCGCCTTTGTGCTTTAAGTCAGTTAAGTCACAAACTGATAACATGTGATTGAATCTCTTGAAAGTCCAGTCTTCTCTAGGAGGGCCTCCGATCTTCTCCCTGTTATTAGTTATTTCATTGAAATCACCAGACAATAACCAAGGGCCATCTCTAGTTGTTCCTATTGATTCTAGCAAGCTCCATAAATGATGTCTCTGACTTGGGACAGGGTGACCATAAACACCAGAAAAATAGAAAACGTTATTATTATGTTTGATGTGAGTATCAATGAGCAACATTATCTACCCACATCATAGCTAAACCACCACTCCGACCACGGGGGTTGAGTTACAACATTATTAAATCCTAATACATAAGCAAAGTCATAAACAATAGAACAAGAGTTTAGAGTTTCACACAGAAAAGGACATAAGGTTGTAAAATACGATATAAACGTTTTAATCTACATTGAGTTAGCGGCGAACAGATGTCCTGACAGTTCCAGGAGACGACTCTCATGGAGGCATTGGGGGAACCGGCCCTCCGCGGCTCCGTTCATCATCTGACCGCTGCAGGATCCCTCGGATTCCAACCTTCCTCGTTTCTTGATCTCACACAGGACCGCCAGATCTTCTTAAGCTTCACATTGCTGATAATAGAGTTCCATGTCCGACTTCTTCCTCTTATTTACATTTCCAATCGCTATCTCGTAAGCCATTATGTCCGAAGGTTCACCATTTGATGCAATGTCCTTACCCTTATTAAACTTCATTAGTAGGTATCGAAGTCTCTCTGCAGTTAAGTCAGTATCTTCAAAGACACTTGGAGAAGAGGATCCGTCCGATTCTGAGATCAAGAACTCCTTTGACTGACTCATCTTTTGGAGTCCAGGGATGTAACCGTCTGGGGCTATTGTCTGGAGAGTATTCGTTGGAGATTCGAACATGTTAGCAGTGTAGTGGTGATGATGATCCTGGTCATCAGGGTCATTGTCACTCGGTCCATCGTCATGTGCTGGATCATCATTTGGTGGATCATCATTAGGGAAATCATCATAATTCAGAGGATAATCCTTAGCGTCATGGTTGAGCATACCACATTTTGAACAGAAATTCTTCAGACGCTCATATCGAAACTTTAGCACTGTGTTTTCTCCTCCAGCAAATTGAAAGTTCCTCTGGAATCTTAAGGGCAAGTCTACATTCCAATTAACACAAATCTTAGCAAACTCTACCAGATTTCCATTCTCATCGAAATCAACATCCACAACAAGGCCTATTCTCATTCCAATGTAATTAACCATAGCGGAAGTGAGATACTGTACCGGTATGTCACGCACCTGAATCCAGAAAGGGATGAACTTCAGTTCTTCATCTGAAATTTTCTTCTATCCACCAATTTTAGTAACAAAAAAACAACTTCTCTGTTAATTTTTTTTTCACATAATTTATTTGTTAAGAAATGTAAAAGAATCTATATAATAACTTGGGTGTTTTAAATATAAATGTTTGTGAAACAAAAAGGATTTTAAAGAAATACTAAAAAGGCAGAAAAAAAATACAACAAAAATGAATGTCAGGATAGAGGGTCCAATACTAGCATGGCATGATTACATGATATAGCGCCACGTACATGTTTTGGTGTTGGATCTTTTAAAAATATATTAAAACGACATCGTACGGTGTGAACCGGCCTTCTCCCCTAACGTAACCCATTGTAAATACGCTGTCTCCTCTTCTCCCTCCCTTCTTTTTGTCGGTTACGTTACAAACTTACAACTTTTGAACTCGAAAATATCTCACGATTTTGATTTGTGAAGTTTCATTTGTGAAACCGTATTGGTTTATTTCGCATTTTGGTGATCTTTTGATCTTTTTTTTTTAATGCAGTTTAGTGACTATATTAATAATTCAAACCAAAACCATGGAAAGAAAGATGGAAAAAAACAAACATTTGTGTGATGGATTCTTCTTTTGCAAACTCACTTTAAACGATAAAAACTGAAAATTCCTGTTATCACTTTGTGGATATACAGAAGGATAATCAATAATCGTCGTATATGTCCACTAATTACAAATCGAATTATAAAATGATCGAAAGCTCTTTTACAATATCTATTTAGTTGCTTAGTGGTGATGATTGATGTGTTTACCTACCTGTTCTAACATGCTCAACTCTCTCACGTTCAACTTGTTTGGCATCGCTTTATTTTTATCTAATTAGTCCGAATAAATCAAATAATCATCATCACACATGCATTGTTGATGGTAGTTGCATACTTGCATGTAATGCATATATATATTCAAAAGAAATAGCTTTGAATTGGATCTAATAAACTAATTTTCTGGTGATTAATGAAATCAGAAAGTAATAGGTTTGTGTGTTTGACTTCATTAGATTAGACAAAGTTTGTTATTGCCTTTTTATGAAGCAAAGCGACCATGCACGTTGACTCTCTTATAATAGTATCGTTCTTCGTCTACCATACAATTACATGATACATTCCCCCTTCTCTAATTTTATTTTGTTTATTTTTTGAAAAAATATAAAATTAGCTCTGCGACATGCAATTTTTCTATTTCTTCACGTCTCCTTTTGACTAAATTAGTCCTTTTCGGTGGCTTGAGATTACGACGCACACTTTATCCCCTTCACGTACGTTCCAAAATTATACAATTAATTACTTCTGAGTTTTATGTATTTGTTTTGTTGATTTAAGCTACGTGTATCCACTCGGTCGTACGAGTTTCAAAAGCTTAACGTAAGTTCGAATGTTTGAAAGTAAAGTCATTATATTACCCTTCTCCCTAAGCATTTCCTATCTTTTAAGAAAACAGAACATGCCTTTGTTTTCAACTTTAGATTCACAAAGAATTAACTTACAACAAAACTTGTGTTCTGTTTCTTTACAAACTCTTTACAAGAACTCAATAGATTCCCCAAAATTGAATCCGAAGACTCACTTCTCGAACCCAAGCGTCTGTTCACATCGTCCATTAACCTCAAAACTGAATCTTGCTCAAACCGGGACAAGACCCTGGACCATGCTGAAGTTGAAAATGCACGTAACTCTGTCTCCTCAATTTTGCCACTAAGGTCAGCAAGAGATGATATAGCCGACATATGATCGCCTTTCTCGAGTTTCCTTAGGAATCTTTCTTTAATTAGAGGTGATGGCGGGATTCTTTTACTTCGTCTCATGTGTTCCCATGTCGCTTCCATCACTTCCTCCTGATCACAAACAGACACACAAGTGAGAGGTTGATCAGACAGGATGATATAATAAGTCAAAATGTTTCCATTTGTCTCATTTTTGTTTTTTTTTTACCTTTCCTGCTCTGCTCGCTTCAAGTACAATTCTGAGATGGCGTTTTGCATTGAAATGGTATCCGTGACGCAACATCTCCCTATAGGCATAACCGAAATCATCCCACTTCTCTTGTTCAGCACACGCGTCTAGCATTGTGTTGAACGTGTACGTGTCCGGCAATACTCTTGATTCGAAATCTGAGCTGCTTTCTATATGATTTCCGTCTTCTGACATCTTCTGGAAAAGTTCCCTCGCTTCTTCAAACAACCCGCCTTGTAGATAACCTTTTAGCATTATGTTGCAAGTGACTAGGTTCGGGCTGCAGACCTTCTTCATGTGATCGAAGATGTAAGCTGCATCCTTGACGTTTCCCGAGTCGATGCATGCTTGGATCAGGCCAGTGTAAGTCACCACGAGAGGTTTATTTGCAACTCTACATATCTTATTAAGCTGACATTGGATTGGTATAATCAAGATCAGCTTTTTAACTCAAATTCTCCATAAGCTTAATTAACGATTTACAAACAAAAATTACCATATCAAGCCCTTCACTACACCGTCCTGCGCTACAAAGACAGCGAGCAAGGTCGTAGTAAAGAGCAGCTGATCCAACAATACCACGGCTTTCCATATCCTCAACCGTATGTATGGCCTCATCGGTTTTACCTTCTTTCCATAGAGTATTAACAAGAACTGATCACAGGTACAAATTGGTCACTCTTCAGTGGGGAATTCAAATACTAATAATCTAAAGGAAAAGAACAAAGATTTCACAAAAAAATACCTCTATATGCTAAAGCATTAGGGATAGAAGACTTCTGCATCTTCCTGAAGAATTCATGAACTAAATTGTACTTCTCACATGCTAACATCACCTGCTTACACAAAAATATGAATCCACTACTCAATAGCTTTGATATGCAACATTCATTGTTATAAGAATGAAGAGATATTTTCACCTCCATGACGAGGCCATAGGTTACAGGGGAAGGTTTTTGCCCTCGTTGCTTCAACTGTTGCAAGACCCAGAATGCTCCCTCCCATTGCTTTCGTTGAACACATGCATTGAGCACCTGTGGTAAGATGTCAAGCATTCACATCAGTCAAGTGACTTTATGTTTCCGAGAATAAGTGTAGCCTATATATATTATAAATTACTGACCGCATTATAAACAACAACGTCTGGTTCAAGCCGAGGATCCCATTTTTCAAGTGTTGTTGGCTTGAACTTCTTTTTAGGTGGAGATCGCATTACGTCAATCACATGGAAGAGTTCCTTGATATGCCCAGCTTGTCCAAGTGTGACTGCAATTGAACGGTATGCTACCATATCCGGATATGATGAAATTTGTAACTGGCAAAGAAAGCAAAAAGATTAACTCAGACTAAATCAAAAGCAACAAAAACACATACAAGCATGGCACAAGGGCTTATTATACCAGCATAGCGTGGAATACATTGAGAGCTTCCACAGGCCTTCTTGATTTACCAAGAACGTTTAGTGCAGTTGTATAGACGATTCTGAATCAGAAATGGTAATATTTTTTGGTCAGTTTTATGTCTTTGAAAAGAGATTCTGGACTTCTACATGTGAAATCAAATGGGCTACCAATGCAATATATCCACAGCTCACATTTAGAATAGCCAGTAAAATATTTACCTTAGCTTGTTCGATTTGTAACGGTCTTGCCTCTGAATCCACTCGATGACTTGAAGAACTCGTCTCCAGTTTCCTAGTTTCCCTAGAAAGTGGATCAGTCTCATTACAGTGAAATCCGTATATCTGATTTTTGCACTCCGGATCGCCTTGGAAAACAGCCACTCAGGCATATTGATGTCTGCACCATTCAACCTAGCGAAATAAACTCCTTAACATAAAGTTCAGCTGAATGAGATAATTGCATGAGAAATGTACTAATCTCACTCCCTAATTTCATGTACAATAGCACATAACCAACTGAAAATTCATTATGTACCTCCTACGTTTTATCTTCTATGTACTCTAAGAAGTTGAACTAAATCTAGATAATAGCATAAAGACATACACTTTTGCTAACTTCTCGATTCTGTCTTCCATTTCGACTCGTGAAGTAGCTGGCTTGTCCACTATGTCACTGGACTCATCGGAAAACTTAAAGGCAGGAGTTTCATTGGCAAACAAGCTATCATCATCATTATCTCTTTTAGCACCAATGCTCCGGGTTCTACTCAATTTGCTACTTCTCAATTCATGCCTCTCGTTGGCTAATCTCTCAATTCGCCTTTCTTCAGCAAAGAGATCCAATCCATCTCCTTTAGAACTTCTCTCGGTCCCTTTGGATGTATCATGAGAACGCTGATACCTCACCATCTCCTGCTTTGGATTCTGTCTCCTGAAACTCTCACCTTCTGACACAGTCACTAAAGATTCACCACTCCTAGTCCATCTTGCATCTTTGGCTATTCTCTGAACTCTCCTTTCTTCAACAACAAGATCCAATTCACCAACTTTAGACCCTCTCTCAATCTCTCTAGATGTGCCAGAGGAACGGTGATACTCCTGCTTAAAGGACCTTCTGTTAAAGCTCTCATCTTCTTGCGCAGACACTGAAGATTCACCACTCTTACTCCATCTTACATCTTTGGCTATTCTTTGAACTCTCTTTTGTTCAACAACAAGATCCAATTCATCAACTCTAGAACCTCTCTCAATCCCTCTAGATGTACCAGATGAACGGTAATCCTCCTGCTTCGAGTAACTTCTCCTAAAGCTCTCATCTTGTGTCCCAGTCACTGAAGATTCACCACTTTTACTCCATCCTACATCTTTGTCTACTCTCTGAACTCTCCTTTGTTCAACAACAAGATCCAATTCACCAACTTTGGAACCTCTCTCAATCCCTCTCGATGTACCAGAGGAACGGTGGTGATCCTGCTTCGAGTAACTTCTCCTAAAGCTCTCATCTTGTGGCACAGTCACTGAATATTCACTACTCTTACTCCATTTCACATCTTTGATTACTCTATGAATTCCACTTTCCTCATTCTTATCGAAACCTCTCTCATTACGTTTATCACTTACCATCTCCTGCCTTGAGTATCTCCTCCTAGAACTCTCATCTTTCAGCTCCCCACTCTTACTCCTCACACCTTTCACATCCGAATCAAATCTATCACCCTTCCCACCTCCACCATCGTCATCCTCAACTTTTAATCTGTCCAATTTCTTCCTCTTCCTCGCTGTTTTAACCGATTCCATTACTTGCAGGTACTGATCAAAACTGGGTTTGAATTCAAAACCTCCATCACCTGGTTTTTGCAAACCTACCTCCTTCGTGTTCAAGTTCAAGCAGAACATTACCTTTGTCTTCGATTTCAGACGAACGACTCGTCGGCAATTATAGTAGTACGGCTGAGGAAACATCGGTTTCAAGAAAAAATTCCGACTTTCATCTAAAAACGAAGCCTTTACCAAGGCATTCGTCGAAACCATCACCGCCATTTTTGTAATCTTCACTAAAGCTCTACTGATTTTTTCTGTAACTCATCAGAGGCAATCGTGTCGTTGAACCCTTATCGGCTATCGTCAACGTCCGACGTGGATGGACAAATAAAAACTACGTAACGTTTCCATACACTCAAAATTAACGCCACGTAGTTTTTTTTTTAAGGAAACGGGGTGATGTCTAATAGACATTGTCTATTAATTGTCTTTTTGTATACTCACTAGTATTTACCGATTTAACCCGTGGTGTACCACGGCACAAGTAGTTTATAGACTTTTTTTATAAAAAAAATTAGAGTGAGTTTCTATGATTTTTAGTATTGATGTTACACTTTTGTATATATTTTAGTGTTTTTAATAACTCATAGTATTTATTGTTGAATTTTTGTGGGTTGAATTTGAGAAAACTATAATTATTTGAATATTTAAGGCAATAAGATATTTAACATGTAATAGTGGTGTATGCTTTTGATTTTTTTTTTGCAGAAAAATCTTACAAAAAAAAATAACATTTAAATATTTTAATTTGAACTATATTTCTTCGATTCAAATTTCGAGTATATTTGCTAAGATTGATGATCTCTCTTTATAGTATGTTCAGTACTTTGTGAATCATCTTGTATTGTTATTACATATCAATTAATCGTAGAACAGTTTTCATTAATCAAGTCCTCTACTGTTAGGAATAGGACTAAAGAGCTCAAACAGAAGAGTAGAAGGGCGGCAAAAGCTTCTTTTGAAAGATATTTTCTCTTATCGCTATTTGTTGCCATAAGCCACAGATTAAATGGCCAGTAAGTTAGATATTTGTTCCATGAGTGAATCTTAATAGAGTAATTCTGAAATCTTAGTACCTCTCGTTTAATGATAGAATTAATAAGCTTGATCTTGTTTGTATAAATTGTGAAATAGAAGGCCATTGTCACCTTGTAGAGTTGGACACCAAAGGGGAAAGTAGTTTTTTTTTACTACATAACTAGGATACATCCCATGTTTAAAGCACGGATCAACATTTTTTAAAAAATTATAATATAATAATAAAAATTATTGTTTTTTTTTTAAAATTTATTTTGTTTGAGATAATATTTATTTTAAAATTTTATGTAAATCTATTAGTCTATTTGAATACTAATTATTTTAGAATATTATAGTATTTTATTTTTGACGTATTATTACATTTTTATATTGTTTGTTTGTTGTATTTGTATCATTATTTTGTGAAATATAAATTAGTAATTTTAATATTATAATTGTGAGCAAATAAAAATTATTTATTTATCATTTATATAAATTTAGTTTTACCAACCTGCCAATGTGGAAATTAAAACACACATTTTCATACAATGAGTAATATATATTCGTTTTTAAAAATTTAAATCACAACATATGCAGAAAAAAAATATGCATTTTAAATTATAAGTATTATATGAAAATTCCAAACAATTTGTAAATAAAATAAAATAAAGATGATAGGAGAATCATAATTTGAAAACTTAACAAAATCTTCAAGTTTAGTTATTAAAAATAATTGTATTGTATACTTAGATATAAAATCTTAGTTTTTAAAATTCTGATTGGTTTATATATATTTTTTAAAACAAAAATAATTAGTAATTTCGTCTATAATTTATTAGAGAGAGAAAATATTTTTTTTAGATTTTTTTATATGTTTTAAATATTTGATCTGTGAGTGTTTTTTTAATTAATTATATTTATTTAAATTAGTTAATTAAGCTTAATTAATTTTTTCTAATGGCAATTGAATGTAATTTTTTACATATTTTAAAGTTAGTTTCATATTTGTACTTCTCAATTAATATAGTAGGATTGATCGAGATAGTTGGTGTTTCGTTGTACATGAGGTAACACGGTTTCCCTACACAACAAATAAAAATTGTTATATTGGTTAAACATGATAAAAAGTTCTCCAAATTTCAATAACTTACCTGTGCAGAAGGAGGTACCCATAACTGGAAATTTGCAGCTTACTTTAATCTTATTAACAGATAAGGGATCAGTACTTACCCCTTTCACTTCCTGAACGTTCTGCTGAAGAGAAGTGTTGATGGTTTGAGGTGTACGTTTTTGTTCTTCTCTCCTTGTACCTTTTAATCATAATTCCGCTAGTTGCCTGAAAATATCAAAAAACATATTCAGTAAACGTACCCCACAAGGTACACGGTAATCTCTGTCTCTCGTCACTATATAATTTTTTTTCTATCATATAGTAATATAGTAATGAAAAGAACTGTAGGTTAAGTCTATTAAACTCACTTTGATCTCTTAATTTGAAATCAAGCTTGTTGGCTTGCTGTTCAACTCTAGCATTTGTATCTCCTAATATTAACGATTTGGCCAAGCACATCTAGAAAAAATAAAACAAAATTAATTAGTTTATAGCATAGCAAAAAAAAAAAAAAGAAATCTTTATATATATTATACTATTGTAGATATAAGTATGATTTGGAGCATTTTGGGTCTTCTATTCACAGTTTCACATGTTATTTATAGAGTTCCTTGGTGACGATAGAATTCGGTGTGATTTTGAATCAAATATTTAGTATGTAGGTAAGGAATATCCCATTAAAGTGTTGTGTTGGTGTACTAATTAGTTTCTATTGGTGTATTTTACTATTTTAGCAACTTTATGAATATATACAGAAAATATAGATACTATTATGATTTAATGGAATTATATTAGCATTAAATCGTCATATTCTTTATTCTCATCTTAAAAAAACCTACCAAAATCGGATTTATAGCTTGAAAACGATATAAGTACTCATTGAATATCTTGCAAATATGGAATTCATATCTTTCCTTATTTCTCTAGAACGCACATTAATACTCATTTTCTGATTTTTTGTATTTTTAGACACATATATAGAAACTAAATAAGCAGTTAATAAGGAATTTATGTAGAAATAAGTTGTTTCTATAAAAAAATTTGATTTTGTCGATTAACTATACTGTATTTAACTTATTGTTTTTTGTGCAAATATGTAGGGATTAGATTTGTAAATAAGATTTTAAATAAATTAAACTTTAAGGGTAGAAACCAAAATGTACTTCAAAAATGTATATATAGATATACTATAGTTTTGTATCATAGGGGGAAAGTATAGAGTGAGAAACATTTAGATCGGTTTGATTTGGTGACAATCCGGTTTATTTTCTAAGACGGTTATGCGAAACATAAGAAAATTTCAAATTGAAGGAACAACTAAACATATAATTGAGACTCAATCTATACGAATAAAAAACTCAAACTACAACTCATCTCATAGGAGGATTCAAGTCAACACAAGGTTTTAAGATTTAGAAGGATACCAACAAACAACAAATCAAGTTCAGCGAAACAATTCTCCGTCAAAGAGGATGTATCTGGCATTTCGAGCCTTCAAGCGTCGAGTTGCCTATCGGTCTGGCGGGACGATGCCTTCGGAGATATAGAGTTTGATTTCAAGTTGCCAATCGTCTGGGGGCTTTGGTGATGTCCGTCAGATCCTCTATTGGCCCATCGACTTCCATTGGAACCGAGTCGTCGTTGATTACGTCTATCTAGCTGTCGGGATCGATGCTGGGAGCGTCGATGCATTCAATCGGAATGGTGCGCCGTAAATCGGGGTCAGAGGGGTTCGCCAGAGCTGCGAGGGCATCGACTGACGCATTCTCGTTCCGTGGGACCTTCGTCAGAGAAAAAGATGTGAATTCCCCGGATAACGTTCGGAAAATCTGCCGATATGCTCCCATTCGCTTGTTTTTGGCGTCGAATTCTCCGCAGAATTGGCTGACTACGAGTTGGGAGTCACAGAAGACTTGCAAGTGTTTTACTCGGAGTCCTCGTGCTAACCGAAGTCCCGCAAGGACTGCCTCGTATTCAGTTTCGTTGTTTGACGCTTTGAAGTTGAGTTTTAAAACCTGCTCGAGAATTTCACCGGTGGGGGATCGGAGAATGAGTCCCACCCTGGATCCTTGATTTGTCGATGAACCATCGACGAACATGGTCCAATGTTCCTCCATAGGGGTGGGGTCGCCGAGCTCAGGAGATAGTTCGGTGATGAAGTCGGCCAGGACTTGCGACTTCAGGCTTGGGCGAGAACGGTATTCGATGTTGTATTCGTTTAGTTCGACTGCCCATTTCGCCATACGTCCGGATTGGATGGGACTATGGAGGATAGTTCGAAGTGGTTGGTCGGTAAACACGACGACGGAATGCGACTGAAAATAGGGTCGCAGTTTCCGTGCGGCGACGATCACAGCAAGGGCCAGCTTTTCCAGCATGGAGTATCGCGATTCCGCGTCGTTCAGTGCTTTACTTGTGTAGAAGATGGGTTTCTGATCTCCGCAATCGTCTCGGACCAATACACCGCTAACTGTCGAACTGGAAACCGAGACATAGAGGCACAATGTTTCGCCGTCTTCCGGTTTGACTAACACTGGGTGGCAAGTCAGATACTCTTTCAGTTGCTGAAAAGCGATCTCGCATTCCTCGTCCCAATGAAAATCCTTGTTCCCGCGGAGTAGTTGGTAAAAGGGGAGGCATTTGTCCGTTGATCGGGCGATGAAGCGATTTAGAGCCACAATTCGGCCAGTCAGGCGTTGTACCTCTCGCTTGTTGGTCGGTGATGGTAGTCCCAGTATGGCTTCGATCTGTTTAGGATTTGACTCTATTCCCCGTTCCGTGACGATATATCCCAGAAATTCTCCCGATGTGACTCCGAACGTATATTTCGTCGGATTCAGTTTCAGCTGAAAACGATCCAAGATATCAAAACATTCGGCGAGATGCTGGACGTGCTGATCCGCAATTAAAGATTTGACCAGCATATCGTCGATGTAGACCTCCATAGTTTTTCCAAGCAGATCGGCGAACATCATATTCACTAGTCGTTGGCAGGTCGCTCCAGCGTTCTTCAGTCCGAACGGTATTACTTTATAGCAATAGGTCCCCTTATCTGTAATGAACGCCGTTTTTTCGCGGTCGGTCAAACTAATGGCGATCTGGTTGTAACCTGAGAAGGCATCCATGAACGAGAGCAGTTGGTTTCCAGCGGTTGCTTCGACGAGACGATTTATGTGTGGTAAAGGAAAGCTATCCTTAGGGCATGCTTTGTTGAGATCGGTGAAATCCATGCATACTCTCCATTTACCGTTTTTCTTTTTGACCACGACTGGATTGGCCAGCCAATCAGGGTACTGGACCTCCATTATCTGGTCAGCTTTGAGTAGTCGCTCGACTTCATCTTGAACTACTTTGGCCCGATCTGGACCCAGTCGTCTGCGCTTCTGCCGGATTGGTTTGAACGTGGGATTAATGTGGAGCTTCTGGCAGATAACGTCGGGACTTATCCCGACCATGTCTTTCGTTGACCAGGCGAATGTGGAAGACCGAGCGATCAACTTTGTCTTTATGTGCTCGTCTAGCTCGGCCCCGACACCAACAGTTCGTGAGGGGTCGGAAGGATCGATGTTTGTCTATATGATTCGGCACTCCGGAGATTTGAGGCGATCTTGCTCCCGCTTATAAAGATCGGTAAGATGGTCCCCGCTCTGTAATTGCTACGCGTCCTCAGTCTTCCTCTGCTTCTTTTCAATAACAGAGCAAGTTCAGGCTACCTTCTGGTCGCCGTAAAGCGTGCAAATTCCTGTGGCGATCGGGAATTTGAGGCAGAGGTGATAGGTCGATGGTACGGCCTGCATCGCATATATCCACGGTACCCCCAAAATGGCGTTGTAGATCTGAGGCGCATCGATGACTGCGAACTTAGTCTTCCAGGTCACTCCGCCGGCTCTTACTTGCAGCTATACGTCGCCCATCGATATTTTGGCGATCCCATCATAGCCTGTCAGCGTTCGAGATTTGGGTTTCAGTTGGTCTGACGTGACACCCATATTTTCTAGCGTTTGCCAGCACGGTACATTGATGGTACTCCCCGTGTCGACCAGGACTCGTTCGACGTCGAAGTCGCCCATGGAGACTTCGATGACCAACGGATCCGAATGAGGATGTTGGATTCCTTTGGCGTCTTCTGATGTGAACGATATGGGGTCCGAGCAGAGTGGAGGTTCTCTCGGAGCTGTTTGGAGACTGAAAACTTGACGTGCCCTCTTCTTTAATGCACGGACGGAGTCTGCGCAGTCCTCTGGTGGGCCAAGTATCATGGTTATTCGTCCTCGGGGAGGGGAATTGGCCCGCTCCGGGTTTTGCCCTCTCTGTCGCTTGGGAGGGCCAGGCATTTCTTCTTGGTGGTTCGCCAGCCATGGTCGCCATAAAGGATGTCATGAACTGGACTGGGTCTTTGTCCCCCAAGTAGGTTGGGAGTTTCAGCGATCGATGGACTGGGCCGAGGGACGAGAGTGGATCGATTGGACAAAGGGCCGATAGAGGGCCTAAAGGACTCGGGGAAATCTCGCGGAGATTTAAGCCGACTCACGGGTAAGGAAACCCGAGAGAAATGGAAACTCACGGTAATGGAAAGGTGATCGAATAAGGATAGATGCGAAAATTATGGGAAGTTAAGGGCGGTGAGACTTATCGTTCTAAGGTAACTTAGGGCGGTTCGTGGATCCTATATAAGGGATAAAACCCTTAGAAATTTCTCTAGTTTCGCATAAGCATCCGAGAGCAACCGCAAGAGAGAGAGAGTAAAGTTTCCATCGAGTATACCCGAGAGAGAGAGATCCTACGTCCAAGTCGAGAGAGGAATGGTAAGTGTCCTTCCACCTTGATCCGTCGATGGTTATTGGATTTATCTCGGATACTAATGGTATCGATCTGTCCGTGTAGAAGCGGGGATCAGATCCGAGCATAGAAACCGAGAGATTAACACCTTAGGTCGATACCGACGATGAGTGCGTGACTGTGGCCGAGTTCCATGGTTGATTCTCTTGACCCGTGGTTTATTTAGTCTTGTTAATTGCTTGTCTTATGGTTATGGTTTCTATTGCAATATGAATGATGGTTGGTCTAAGAGATTTAGGCGACTATCCATGGTATTTGATTGACTTGGGTGACTTGATTGGAATATTCTCTGTGTTGGTTTGAGATCGTAGAACTGAGCCTAGTGAGACGGGATGACCGCTCCACTAAGTAAACTTTTTTTACTTACGCCTCCTTTATTTGGACGCAGGAAAAGATAGGTCCGATGATCGAGATCTTAGTGGCTGACCAGCTCGTGTGACGAAGGCAAGGGAGGAGGAAGGATGGTGTGGCTTTGGGTAGAATTATTTATGGTGTTATTTTCTAGTTTTGTTATTCTCATGCATGAGACCTTTGTTATTTTTAAGGATGAATTGAACCTCGCTTATTTAATGAATTTGCAAGTTTAAGTTATGTCACATGTTATTCATATTCGCTTTTGTACTTGTTTAATATGCGCATAGAATTCGTCGGCCTTAGAAAAATTTTTATCAGCCTGTTCGGGTCCGAGTAAGGTTTCTAGGGTCGGGGTCTTACACAAGGCCCCGTGTTCATCGATCGGGCAATCGGAGCGGCCGAATTCTCATGGATCAACGAATTCGGATTTGTTGTTCGGATGCTCGATGTTGCCTGAGGGGGGGGGACTTCTCCGCCCCGAGTGATGTGTCGTTGGCAGATTGGAAAAATCGAGGCGACGAGTGAGGCCTCCTATTTTGAGTGCGGGCATTGCCCTGCGGAGACCTGCGATGGGGTCGTCTGGGTCACGACAGCATCGACTCTGTGGTTGGTATCGGAGATCATCTGGTAGATCTCTTTTGTCATGGTGCCGAGCAGGACCTTGAAGTCTTCTATGGAGACGACCTGAGGATTCTGGACCGCTGTCGTGGTGCGAGCAGGGACTCCCGGTTTGTACTATGATCTGCTGCTCCGCGGCGTGCGCAGCTTCCTCATTCAGGGGTTGTTCATCTGAACGCTCCGCATCGAGGTCAACCGGCTCTTCGAGAGTTCGTCCTGCTCCTTGGCTGGTCTCTCCCTCAGATCTGACGTCAACTGGGAGTTCGGAGCTGGTATCAGTTGGGTTTGCTGTTGTGTCAGTGGGCCGACGAACATAAACGGCGGTAACTTGTTTGGCTGGAGCTCCGCTTTGTGTTGCAGTGTTGCCTTGAGCGGACGCGATGTCGTCGGACACGATGGAAGCAGTGCGGTTTGCTCCAGAGACTTCGTTGATGAGTGAAGACATTGTCGTAGGCTTTTCAGAGAACTTCTGGATGAGATTTTCTTAGAGAGTAACTTTTAGAGACGATCTGCGTCCCCACAGACGGCGCCAATTGTAGAAATTAGGTTTCCACAATGAATTTGTTGAAGGAGGGAAACAAATTCAGTAAAGTAATCTCTCTAGAAAACCGATCTAAGCTTTGAAATTAGAAAAGAAAGAGTTGATCTCGAAGAACTCGGGTTTATTGCTAAGAACAAAAGGAGAACTCAATGATTGTATTCAATAATCGATGGATTACAATGGAGAAGTCTCTGCTTATTTATACATGTTTATAGATTTGCATAATATATTAATTTTCCTTATGAGATGAACTAAAATAAGGAAAGTTGCTTTATTCTTTGAGTCGGCCGCCGGGCGAAGTGGAAGTCGGCTCTTCTTCTCCAAGTTGGGTTTCCCTCGTCCGAATTGACCTTAATTAACCTAATTGGGTTCTTAACCGGATTTCTGGTTAAATAATCAAATTATATTTTTGATTTAGTTCGGTATGTCGGGGGTGCTGAATCCCGCACCAACAGGCATGTTTATATCTGCATATTCAAAGTTAGTTATATTAGATTATTAAACAATAAATTGTTGTACTATAATGAGCAAGAGTGGATGTTCTTACTCGAAGTAGTAAATGAGATCTTTTGGTTGAAGCTTCTTTTTGCTTGAGAAGAATTAAGCAGGATGAGGGCATAAGGACAAATCATTCCAGTCAAGTGCTTCAGCTTTAGAAGTGACCATTGGCTTAGAAGCCAATCGCTTAGACTTTGGCACTTTAGGTGCTCGCACCTTAGGCTGTAGCACTAGCACCTCACTACAAAAAAAGGTGCATATTACATCAATTAAATTGTATCAAAAAATTAAGTGATATTAATTTGTATTGCTTATTTATAATTGATACCAAAAATAAAATTTAGCATCGCTTGTAATAAATAATTGATATCATTATTGACTTGTACAGCATCAATCAACTAAAACTAATGCAAACTGATATAAATTTGCATCACTTTCTGATATTGATACAAATATATATAAATACATCACTTAAATAATCGATATAGTAATTTATTTATAGTTACATCACTTTGCAAATGATAAAAAGATACATCAACAAAATATGATGCTAATAAGATTATACTAATTATGTCAAAACTAATTTTACAGCAGTTTTTTCAAAGAAAATAATCGATTACTTTTTTCTTTTTTCATTTTTAATCATTTTTGTTTTCCCGGTTAATTGCTCTTTTTTTTTGGAAATAGAATATTTATTTTTCAGATTTCCCTAAAATCAATACAATAAAAACTGAATGTGTTTCTCTCCTGTGTTGACACCTCAGCTTTTTAGTTGAAGGAGGAGTTGACACATCAGTTAAAACAGTTAGCCAATCAAATTATAAGAATTAATACAACTCAATATTTTTATCCAATAATAATCTTTCTCCATTCCACATCATTCCTTCTGATTTCTGTTATGGGCCCAGCCCAATTGCAATAGTGTCCAAGAAAAACAGTAAAAGAACCCAAATTAACATGTGTATGACAACTGAGAAAGGTAACCATTAAAGGACACAATGTTATTTAAACATCTTGGTTACGTATTATTTGTAATCTAACATCATTTTGGCAGTTTATTTTATTCTGAATTACAATCCGCCTTATGTGCAGAATAAATAATTAATAAATAATTTTACTGTAATTTATATATACAAAATCTATAATATTTATCGGTAAAATTATTATTTAGGATCTAAAATTTATTTGTGTAGTAGATATTTTTTTGGTTTTATTTTGAGTATATAAAATTCTTGTATAATAATTAAGATTTAACTTATGCAAATTATTATTATATGAATTTTATATTATCTCACCATATGAATCAAAAGTTCTTAAAATTTTATGGAAATGTAAGTAAGTGATTCAATTAAGTTATAAAAATAAAAGAATTAAATTTTGGGTGTCATTTAAAAAATATATATACATTGGTATGTAAATAAAAATACTATTAAAAACTAAGGACAAATAAAGAAATCATTTCTCGAGCTTTGTGAGCGCAACATGTCAGTATTTTTTTGTTTTTGTGAGAAAATTTATGCATATAAGAGATATGAAATAAACTAGAGTAATCTCTCAAGCGTGATTGGAGGATAAACTCTCTTTCTGAAGCATACATAAACTAGAGTAAATTAGTTATGTATTATCAGACAAAAATTCTCATATGTCTATTTTATTGCTTATATATTTACTATATGATTTCTTTTCACAGTGATGATTGCAGTGTTTGAATTTTGGCGTGTGATAACAAAGGTTCTTTGCCTCTCAAGATTTACATATAATAACACCAGTGACAAATTAAACAATGTTTAAGATCCAAAACCAAATGTTTAATTTAAGAAAACTAAATCATCTATAACTTTTAAAATAACTTTGACAATTAACATAATTGTTGTATACACTTTAATATAAGTATAATATTTAAATAATAACACAAAACCAAACTAAAGTAAAAATATGTCTATTTACTTTGACATACGTGGACTTGTTGTAAAAAAGAATAGGTAATTTACAAAAGGAAACAAACAAATAATAACGTAACAACAACACAAACTATATAAACTTAGATTATTAAATTTTTAAACTACAAATAATACACCACAAAATAACACTATACTATTATCTCCAATAATAATAGGAGAAAAAAAAACAGAGCATATAGTAGAGTTACGCAAATTATACGAGTAAATGATTGTAATAACGAATACTACGGAGTTACAAACCATTGTAGGTTTTTTCAGTTCATTTCTATATCTTAGCATTGTGTAAACCATAATATTCATGATTGATATAATTCCAAAAAAATTAAAATCATACTTTGAATATCAAATGTATTTCAAAATAACATACAGAGAATATAAAATATAAATCATACTAAATAATAACATCCCGCGGCATCGCGCGGGTCTAACCTAGTTAAGTAATAAATCAAGGACAAATATCTAGAAAATCCTACTAGACTTCCGTTTCCTTTGGTAACTGTTTCGTTTATTCAATAATTACATCTTATTCTCCTTACTTAGGCACGATTTGACGAACATCCACAATTATAAAGGATAGAAGAGAAGAGATTTTCCAAAGCTTGTTCAAGGTGTTTACCTTGTAATTTGCTCATTGGATCCTTGATTTTAATGGATTTGAAATCTTTATAAGATTTGGAAATCCACATGGAATCTATGGATTTTAAAATCAAATAATATGGATTTGAAAATCAAATAATGTGGATTTGAAAGTCAAAGAAAGTGGATTTGAAAATCCTAGAGAATAGAATTCAAAAGTTATAAAAGAAATAGAATTTATAAAAATAATCTCTAAACAGATAGTAACCTAAGCAAACTTATAAAAATAATCTCTAAATAATCTCTAAGCAAATTTGTAATTATGCTAAATTATTTTTTTTTCTATTGAGGGGCATCGGAATTTCAAAAAATTCCAAAATGAAACGCTTGAAGAATTTGATGATCTCAAAATCATATTTGAGGACAACTTAGCAACCGGTGGGAATGCTATTGGATTAGGTGATAGTACGGATACTCAAACAAGTGGAACTGCAGGAAAAAAAGCAAACAAATTCTACTGAAGATTTTTCTATGGATGTCGAGGAAGACTGATATATCATGGTTTTTGTGGTTTTTAACCATGATATAAGGAGTCTTTTAGTGTCTTTTCATTTGTTTCTAGATTGTTTTTGAGTCTTTACAGGTTTTTAGCATGGAAGGAGCAAAATGGAGCAATTTGGATGTTTTGGAGCATAAATCTTGAAGAATCAATTTGGTCTCGGATGAAAGCAGGAGCATCGACCGACACCAAGATAGGAGGCATCGATCGATACTCATCTCTGCCGACTCAAGACCCAAGTTTTGGAAGTTTGACAAATCTATCCCAAAGTTTTCCATATTTGCAACATAAGTCCCTATCGTGTTTTAGGACATATATATATAATTTTTAGGTTTTCCAAACCCTTAAGTTTTATTCTAGCAACTTTTATTTTTCTGCAACCCTGTGAGATTTTGAGAGCTTTGGAGAGAGAGAGATCTGCTTTGAGAGAAGAATTTCTTGAACTCCCTTTTACTCTTTTAATTTCAATTGCTTATTATTCAGAATGATGTTTTGTTCTTCAATGATTATGTCTGAGTAGTTTGCTTGTTAGGTTTAGGGTTTTTCACAGGGATTTTATGATTTATTAGATCTGTTTGTTTAGGATTCTTTATGTTTCTAGATCTTCATCTTAGGTTGTTCTTCATATTAATTCTTGATTGATCACCTAGAATTAATACTTTAGGAAAATAAATTGATATGAGAATATAATTGATTTTCCTGATAAAACCTTTTGATGAGCAAAATTATTTCTTGCAAAGAGATTTGATTTAATAATTTTGTGAACAATCTAAACCTGATTTTATTGCTGATTTATTACCTAAAATTTTACAAAGAGATTTGGATTTTCTGGTTTTAAATTTAAATATTATTTGCAGTGAGAACTGATTTAATTTACAAAAGTGTTTAGAGTTCTAGATTTGTTCTTAATTGTTTGAATCCTAATTAATTGATTGATTTAATATTTCATAATTTCCTGAGAGATTTCCTAGGCCTAGCTTTTTGATCTTCTGAATTTACAACAGCTTTTATTTAATATTTTGCATTGCTTTTACTTTAATTCAATTTAATTTGTTTAGCATAATTGAAAAACTTTACAATTTATTGTGTAGACTTGAGTCCTTGTGGAATTCGACCCCTAAGTACTGCATTGACCTCTTAATTTGAGAGAGTAGCTCTAGGGTTTAATTTGAGCATATCAAATTTTGGCGCCGTTGTCGGGGACTCTTTGATCTACCATTAGATTTGAGTTTTTGATTTTGTCTAAATTTTTCTTTTTATTTTTAAACTAACACGCTTTTGTTTTCTTTTCTCTTGTGTGTTTCAGGTGTATGCCTAATAAGCCTAACACAAGGAGCAACAAGACTGGTCCACTTCTGAAACTTTCAAACCAAGAGTTGGGAAAACTTGAGCGTGAGAACCGAAAAGCAGCCAAATCTCTGAAGATGGTTAACCCAATCATTCTGATGCGAGATGAGGATGGTGCTTTGAGGGATCAAGAGGGCCACTTGCGCAATAAGCAGGGCCAAAAGATTGATGTTGAGGGCAATGTGATTGATGAAATTGCTGTTGTCGACGAACCAGCTGATGGTGTCGACGGTGTCGATCGACACCAACCAGGTGGCATTGATCGACACCCACTTGCAGACGTGCGTGGAGCTGCCAACCACGTACAGAACCCCGTTCGACGACAGGAGAACAACCGGGATCTGATCAGGACCATTGCTGACTACAACCGGGCTGATCTGGTGTATGAGAACCGGTCTGCTATTGTTCCTCCTCCTTTTCAGAGGAATGATTTTGAGTTGAAACCTGCGTACTTTCAACTAGTTGGGCAGAGACCTTTCTCTGCTTTCCCCAATGAGAAGCCTCTGGACCATATTGAGCATTTTGAGAATCCTGTGACCAGTATCAAGGCTAATGGAGTGACTGAAGACTTCATATTCTGCAAGCTCTTCCCATACTCACTTGCAGGAGAGGCATTTCAGTGGTTGAAGCAGTTGCCAGCTGGATCTTTGACATCTTGGCAACAAGTCAAAGTGGCTTTCCTCAACCATTTCTATGATGATGCAATGTCAGATGAGTTGAGAGTCAAGCTATCCACTTTCAAGCAAAGACCAGATGAAGCTTTCAAGGCAGCTTGGGTGAGATTCAAAGCTTATCAGAGGGATTGTCCACACCACGGTTTCTCAAGAGTTCAATTGCTGAGTATCTTTTTCAGAGGGTGTGACTGGAAGTATCAGTTAGCTTTGGATGCTGCAAGTCATGGGAATCTCAAGACAAGAATGCCAGAAGATGCTGAAGTTTTGATTGAGAATTTGGCTTCTAGCAATAGCACTAAGGGAGCAGATGCTGAAAGGAAGAGATTGCATGGAGGATTTGATTCAAACCAGTTAGCTTCTGTTAATGCTAAGCTGGACTCAGTGCATAATCTCCTTATGGGTAAGAAATCTGTTCATTTTGCTGCTGAGGTTGAGACATATGAGCCAGAACCTGATCAAGGACACCAAGAGGAAGATGTTAACTATGTGTATGGGAATCAGGGACAGCAGTTCAGAAATCAGCAAGGCAATAGGCCTTACAGTGGGAACTCTTCAGGCTACACTTCCAAGCCAGAGTATCAGCAGCAACAACAGAACAATGGCTATACAAGGACATATGGGAACTCATCTTATCAGTCTCCACCTCCTAAGAATTCTTCAGAGAGTAGAATGGAACCCATGCTTGAGCAGATTCTTCAGGGGCAAGAGAATTTGACAGTGACATTCAATGGGAAGATTGATAATGTCTACAATGAGCTGAATGGGAAGATAGATGCATTGAATGTTCATGTTAAGAAGCTGGAGAGTCAAGTTGCACAGACTGCTGGGTCTGTCAAACGACAAGAGGGGTATCTTCCTGCGAGAACTGAATCAAACCCCAAGCATGCTTGCAATGCTATATCAGTGAGAGATGAAGAAGTTGATGAAATTGATTCTGCAGAACACGGTGAGAAATCGACAAATCTGTCGACTGCAGATGTTGGTGTCGATCGACACCAACTGGGTATCGGTCGACACTCATCTCAGGCGGAACCACAAGTTGCAAAATCTCAGGTTCCAGCAGTTGAAAGGGTTTACAAACCTAAGATTCTTTTTCCTAAGCCACGAAAGTCTAAGCAGGAGATGGAGGAAGCTAGATGCAAAGCAATGATGGATAAGGTGATGATTGAGATGCCATTGATTGATGCAGTGAAGCTTTCACCACCACTTAAGCGGTATGTGAAGAGAATGGTATCCAATGGTTTGAGCCCTGAAGAAGGAGCACTGCTTACTAAGGATGTTAGTGCAATTCTGTTGAACCAGCCTGTTCAGAGGAAGAAGGAGAAAAAGCAGGAAGTGGTTGTCTCTAAGGAAGTGAGTGCAATCATTCAATGTAAGACTGCTAAGAAGTTACCAGATCCTGGAAGCTTTGTACTTGATTGCTCTATCTCTACAGGGAGGTTTTCTCACTCACTTTGTGACCTTGGCTCTAGCATCAACTTGATGCCACATTCTGTTGCTGTGAGACTTGGGATGACAGAATTCAAGCCTACTCAGATTTCTCTTATCTTGGTTGATCGCTCCAGAAGAACTCCTGAAGGTGTTTTAGAGGATATTCCAGTTAAGGTTGGCAACTTCATGATTCCCACTGACTTTGTGGTGCTGAAGTATGATACAGAGCCTAAAGATCCTCTCATCTTAGGAAGATCTTTCTTGGCTACAGCTGGTGCCATCATTGATGTGAAGAAGGGACACATAGCACTGCATGTGGATGGTTTTAGTATGAGTTTTGAGATGGATACACTGAGGAGAGCTCCTACTATTGATGGACAGACTTTTTCTGTTGAAAAAGTTTCTGCAACACAAGCATTAGGCTCAGTGTCGATCGATGCCACCAAGAGGGTGTCGATCGACACCCCTCCACGACCGAGACATAACAGCTCCAAAACTGATGTTCCAAGTCCAAAACCTGTTCCCGAACAGAAGAGTCATCATTCCACACTTCAGAGTCCTCAGGTAAGGCCAAGGTATGAATCTTCTTCTCCTAAAGCTCCTTTAATCATCAATAGGACCTTCAAAGCTACAAAAACTGTTTTGTAGTTAACCAAGCCACGAGATTATCGTAGAGCGCTTGTTTCTTCTGTTGATGATTTTGCAGGACAGAAAAGATACCCTCCAATACCTAAATCCCGCACTGGTCCTGTTCCTCACATCCTTGGCAGACCTCATGCACCTAAAGCTTATACACCACCTTGGATGAAGAGGTCATTCACTCAGAAGCATTCAATGCCATGTTCTGATCCACCGGATGCCTGAGCTCCAACACAGTCAAGCTACTGACTGAAAACAAGCGCTTAGTGGGAGGCAACCCACTGGTAGATTTTTCTTTTTCCTTTGCTTTTGATTTTTATTTATTTTATTTTATTTTTGCTTTCCTCTTACTTGATAACACTGGGGACAGTGTTGTTTAAGTCTGGGGGAGGTTAGTTACTAACTATGTTTTCTGTTTTTGAGTTTCAGTTGTGTCAGTCAAAACCATAAAGTTTGAGTCAAATTTTTCAAAATTTTTTCTTTTTATCTTTGGGAATTATGATCTTGACTAATGATTTCTCTTATTTGGCTAACACTCTAATGATTATTTGTTTATGCTTGATCTCAGAACTGAAGCTTAGAAAGACTATGAGCCTTATCAACAATCCTGAAAGCCCTTATTCAATGGATATCTGATTGATCTAACGTTGTCTCAACTTTTATCAGGATTTTACCGGACTTAATCTCTTACTTTGGGGTTGGAAATCAGTGGACTAGACTTCTTCTTCGGGCCATACAAGACAGTGCAATTTTTCAAAGTATGTCTCCCCTCTCTCTTCCCTTCAGTGCTTTAAAAAAAATAAAAAGAATAAAAGATGAGATGATTTTGATCAGTTTAGAGGGGTAGGTAAATTACCAGTGACCTCATTATTCTACTCTTGAGTCAAATGATCACACAAAGCTTGGAAGCGAGGGGTAGGTAAATTACCAGTGACCTCATTATTCTACTCTTGAGTCAAATGATCACACAAAGCTTGGAAGCGAGGGGTAGGTAAATTACCGATGACCCCAGTATTCGCTTACACCTTTGCTAAAAAATAATAAGAAAAGAAGAAAAAATAATGGAAGTGAGAAAAGGGAGAGGAAAGGAGATGTAAAAAGAATGTCTTGGCCTGAAAAGAGTCCATATGCCACTGATCAATACACCCAAGGTAAGAATTCACCTTATTTGTGCCTTAATATTGACTAATGAGATGACAATGGAGATTTCAGAGATTCCAAAGGATTGTGGGATTTGAGTAAGGAATGTTGATGCTTATCATGGTTGAGTATAAGAAGTAAGTTCTTGAGTCAGGTAAATGAAGAGTGCAAATAAGAATCATTATGTAGTTGAGTGAGTTCCCTGTTTTCAAACCTCTTTCACATGTCTAAGTTTCTGTTTTGCTTGAGGGCAAGCAAAGACTAAGTATGGGGGAGTTGATATATCATGGTTTTTGTGGTTTTTAACCATGATATAAGGAGTCTTTTAGCAACCGGTGGGAATGCTATTGGATTAGGTGATAGTACGGATACTCAAACAAGTGGAACTGCAGGAAAAAAAGCAAACAAATTCTTCTGAAGATTTTTCTATGGATGTCGAGGAAGACTGATATATCATGGTTTTTGTGGTTTTTAACCATGATATAAGGAGTCTTTTAGTGTCTTTTCATTTGTTTCTAGATTGTTTTTGAGTCTTTACAGGTTTTTAGCATGGAATGAGCAAAATGGAGCAATTTGGATGTTTTGGAGCATAAATCTTGAAGAATCAATTTGGTCTCGGATGAAAGCAGGAGCATCGACCGACACCAAGATAGGAGGCATCGATCGACACTCATCTTTGCCGACTCAAGACCCAAGTTTTGGAAGTTTGACAAATCTGCCCCAAAGTTTTCCATATTTGCAACATAAGTCCCTATCGTGTTTTAGGACATATATATATATAGTTTTTAGGTTTTCCAAACCCTTAAGTTTTATTCTAGCAACTTTTATTTTTCTGCAACCCTGTGAGATTTTGAGAGCTTTGGAGAGAGAGAGATCTGCTTTGAGAGAAGAATTTCTTGAACTCCCTTTTACTCTTTTAATTTCAATTGCTTATTATTCAGAATGATGTTTTGTTCTTCAATGATTATGTCTGAGTAGTTTGCTTGTTAGGTTTAAGGTTTTTCACAGGGATTTTATGATTTATTAGATCTGTTTGTTTAGGATTCTTTATGTTTCTAGATCTTCATCTTAGGTTGTTCTTCATATTAATTCTTGATTGATCACCTAGAATTAATACTTTAGGAAAATAAATTGATATGAGAATATAATTGATTTTCTTGATAAAACCTTTTGATGAGCACAATTATTTCTTGCAAAGAGATTTGATTTAATAATTTTGTGAACAATCTAAACCTGATTTTATTGCTGATTTATTACCTAGAATTTTACAAAGAGATTTGGATTTTCTGGTTTTAAATTTAAATATTATTTGCAGTGAGAACTGATTTAATTTACAAAAGTGTTTAGAGTTCTAGATTTGTTCTTAATTGTTTGAATCCTAATTAATTGATTGATTTAATATTTCATAATTTCCTGAGAAACTCCCTAGGCCTAGCTTTTTGATCTTCTGAATTTACAACAGCTTTTATTTAATATTTTGCATTGCTTTTACCTTAATTCAATTTAATTTGTTTAGCATAATTGAAAAACTTTACAATTTATTGTGTAGACTTGAGTCCTTGTGGAATTCGACCCCTAAGTACTGCATTGACCTCTTAATTTGAGAGAGTAGCTCTAGGGTTTAATTTGAGCATATCAAAGACCATGAAACACCTTTGTCTTTTGTATGCAGCAATGCAAGGGGCACTCTAGACAAGCTACCTTTAAGAAAGAAGCATAGAAGCAATACTAACAATGTAAGTGAACCGTCAAGTCAATCTGAAGGTTCAACAGATGTCCATGCTGAGATGAATTCATTGACAACATTAACTCATAAACTCTTCGATCTAATACAACAAAGAGAAACAAGACAACAAAGAGAAGCTGAACAAAGAGAGGTCGAGAAGAAAAGAAATAATGTATGGGAAGCTATCAAAGAAGTTCCTAATTTAGAAGAAAACATTCTTACGATGCGGTCAAAGTGATTCACCAATTAGGAATGAAAGAAGTCTTTGTTAGCATGTCCACTGATGAGCGTTATGGTTGGATTAAGCGTAACGTGATGGAGTGCTAATTATTATTAGGGGATCATCCTTCCTGCTTTTTCTTTATAAGTTGAATTATTTTTATTAGGTGCTTCATGATTTTTTGTTTTCTAATATAATTACTAGGTGCTTCATAATATAATTATCATGTCCGATATACATATTGTTACGTATTGTTATGTTCGTGCATGAACACTCTTTATGCTTGTTATGTTTGTAATAAAAGAGTGCATGAACACTCTTTATTATTATCATGTCAAGAGCACGGGTTATCATTACAATATTCTTTCTTTCATTATTATCGTATTGTGATTTTTTTTCCAAATCCACCCAAATAACTAGGTGGAGACAAAGGATTTCAATCTTTATATTTATAAGTAAAACATATTTTCAAATCCATCCAAATCCAATATGAAATCAAATCCATACTCAAATTTTTAATAATGAATAAGGGGTTATTTTAATTAGGATTTAGAATTCATAGATCAAATAACACAGAATTTTAATAAAGATTTTAAAATGAATGATTGAATAACACATGAATTAACTTGGATTTCTAAATCCATTAAAATCAAGGATCCAATAATCCCTTAGTGTAGAAGAAATCATTTTCTCGCCGGTACCATCGATGAAGATGACCGCCATGGCGCCACCTTGTCACATGCTCACCACCGGCTCCGATCATTTCTGTTACCAAATTGCCTTGCATGTCCCGGAACCTATCGTTACCTAATCGTTTCTTGAGGAGATTGTGAAATCTGTTCATCACGACGGTGTGATCCCATCTTAGTCGCTTGAATCTCGTGTCGGGGTTTGTAAAAGAGCTGCGTCAATTTGGCGTGAGGCGTTGCAGAGAGTCAATATTGTGGCAATGCTGTGAGATGCCTATTGGATATATTCAGATTCCTTTTGTGATCGCTAGACATGGTTATGAGTACTCTGTTCCTATGGCTACGATAGAAGGATGTTTGGTTGCTAGCACTAACATATGCTGCAAGGCTAGTATATCCCTGGTGGAGTCAATAGTAAACTTGTTTGTGCAGTAGTTTAGAAGAACATACAGTATGTTTAATTTTCTATAAGTTCATTTTTTTTTTGTTTGAATTTCGAGTAATGTACTGTACATATTTGCTTTTCTTCTATGAAATTTAAGATATTTTAACATCATTTTATAAAATTTTATTTTTATTTATTGTTATTTGTTATTATTAGAAGGAATTGATACAATTATTATAACTATTTATAAAAATTGACAGTAATTTTAATATCAGTTATTTATAAATATTTAACATCAATTTGTGTAAATGACACAATTATTGGAATCACTTAATCCAATTGATACTAACTTTTATATCACTTATTTGTAATTGATACAAATATTTAACATCATTTCTTATAACCGTAACAAATATTAACATCATTTATATTAATTGATATAAAACTAACATCACTTTTTGGAATTGATGCATATTAAAATCAATTATAAAATGATGCAATTATTTATGTCAACTGATGTAAAATATTTGCATCACCAAAATAAAAATCACTTAACTAAATGATGTAAAATTACTTTGCATCAATTATAAGTAATACAAATATATAAAATAAATGATTCAAAACAATGTTTTTTTTTGTAGTGCCTTAGGAGGGTTTAGCAAGTTTTCCGCTGGCTTACGGTTGCATACAACTCCTTCCTAGCATGATACTTCAACTCCCTCTCCTCTCTCTCTAACAGCAGCTGAGAGGAGGTGCTCTTGTCCTTCTTCTTCTCTCCTTTAACAGCAGCAGCAGGTGATGGTGGTGATGGTGTGAGGAGCTGGATGGCTGGTGGTGGTGGTGCCGAGGAGAACAAAATAGACTTATAGGTAAGTCTAAAAGAAGAGATGAATTAGAGTTAAGAGTTAAAACAAAAGTAACAGAATGATATTATTGAATAGAGAGTTAATTACTCGGTTTCAATGACACCCTCCCAGAAGTAGTTAAAGAAAGCAATTAAGTTGAAAACGATCTCAACCTTCAGATAAGAACGACATCCATTGATAAGATTTGTGAAATACTTGAGAGAACAGTATAAATATAGATCTCATTGTATACTAATTGATAATGTACCTATATACTTAGAGGAACATTTTGAAGTTTTAAGTAAGAGAGCGACTTGTGCATTCTAAGTCCATAGATTTTGACCATCCCCATATATATTTTATCTATATAATTAAAAGGGAAGCATTTTTAATAAGTAGAGAGAGAGATTAAAAGATTATTACATGAAATGCCATTTAAAACAGAATAAGAATATATATAACTCCAAGCCAAACATATACAATTAATAGAAGAACTGTATAAGGTAAACATGTATCCAAACAGACATGTAATTAGTAGCACAAAAAGGGAAACAAGTAAACAACATTTACGACATACAAAAATAATTAGCATTCAAACAAGTAAACAACATTAACATTCAAAATTTCCAAAATCCGAATCGTAATAGTTACGAATTTAAATATCAACCATATTTGAATTGTTTAGGATATTAGTCACTTGAATCAAATTCAAAATCTTTAGAAATATATATCTACTTACCAAATGTGCACACAATATTAATTACTATCACCTAAATTATAGACATTTTCAATTCGAAAAATTGTAAATATAGGAACAAAAATAACAATTTTGTTATGAAAATATATGGTATCAATTGCATTTATCCTAATCAAAATGTTTATTAATATATTTTACAATTTTTTTTCAACCAAACATTAATAAAATTAAATTGTTTTTTTTTGTTGTAAAATTTTTTAATTTAATTTTAATTTTAATTTTACAAAATTATTTTTAAATTGTAAATTCACTTTTTGTTTATTTTTCATTTAATTTGAGTTATTTAAATTGCAGCAATCAAACAAAACATATTTTAGAGTGTTGATTAGAATTGCATTCCAAACTTATACGAAATCAATAACCTACAATAAAATTTGGGAAATATAATTATCAATTTTAAATAACATAAAGAAATCAATTTTAATTCGATTGCATAAATATAGAACTAAACATACCAAGTTTTTTTTGGGGCAAAAAGAAGCTATCTTACCAACTAAAACGAAAGAACCTATCATACCAACATAATTACCGTAACTGTGTTAGTGCATAAGGATAAGTTTTGTTAATAAATACTAATAAATAAATATCAAATTTAAAGGGGAATAGTTTCACTTCTTTTCACACATGAATATATAAAATTTTGGGTAACAGGCTACAATTCTTTTTTTTAATAGCTATATTTTTTCTCAAAATCTAATTTGAATACGAGCAATTTAGAATGAAATAAATTTGAGTATTTTTGAATATCTTACTGTGTTTTAGTCTATCAAAACATAAAATAATCTCTTATCCAATCTCTTAAGACATATTTTATAGATAATTTTTTTTTTATTGAAATACATGTTACCCACGGGTTTTACAAATTCAACACGGCGAATACAAACATTGCGCGTGTGGTTTTTGGGTGACAAGTAAAAAAAATAGCAAAACTATTACAAAGTAAGTTTATCAATGTGGGTTTGTCACGCCATACAATTTAGGTCATCAATTATAAGAATTTTAATCATTATGACAGATTTTATCCAATTTGATAAATAATTTTGAGAAATATAAAGAAATTTTTTATAATGTCCACTAATTTGTAAAAATTAAATATCCAAACAAAAAGTACATGAAGTATGCATTTCCCATCCAAATCTTCTACCTATTTCTTTATATGTTACACTAAAATATACAATCTCAAATGGATAAAGTATTTTTAAAATCACACTTATGAAATAGAATAAACATGACATATATGGGACGTGACGGTTTTTTTGTCCAGATATAAACATTCTATATTCGTCTTACTTTTTTTAATTGTAGTTGTTTATACTTTTCGTCTAAAATACAAAACATCAGGCCCGGCCTACCCCTAAAACAGCCAAAGCATCTGCTTTATGCCACATAATATATATAAAAAAATTGGGTTGATTAATGAAACAAGTTCCTAGCTAAGTTGATTATGTTGTATGAAAATATACCCCAGGTCAGGGGTTTGATGTCTCAAAACAGCATTTTTTGTACTTTTTTAATTGTTTGTATCATATGCTTACAGTTAATATATTTTATAAAATACCTTGTATAATAAATGCTTTAGGCCTAGGTAATCTTAGGACCGGTCCTGCAAAACATATATGATCATTCTTTTCGTCTAAAAAACAATAACATATCAAATGCTATACTGATAAGAGTTTAGATTATAAATGTTACTAATATTCGTTAAAAATATATTTATAAACATTATCCCGCACATACATAAATATTACAAACCTGATAATAATATTAATTTTTGAAATCAACCCCGCACATACGTATGGTTCCGAATCTAGTACTATATATTAAAAAAATGTAACTGGTTTTTATGGAAATTTTCACAACTTAATTCTTATATATCAAAATCAATTTATTTCAGAAATATATCTTTCAATTCAAAACTCATATAAAAAATATATTAGTGATCTGTTAGTGTTGATATACGTGTTGTGTTGGCCTCTTTGGTAATTTTGTTGACGCTTGAAATTATGAATGATTCAGGATGTCTTTTTGCGGTTTCAATTACGAAGGAAGAGGCTACCAAATGGCTTTGTGTGATTTTATCAGAAGCAACCGTGTCGTTGAACCCTTATCGGCTATCGCAACGTCCGACGTGGCTTGACAAATAAAACTACGTGACGTTTCTATATACTCAAAACTAACGCCACGTAGTTTTTTTCTATAAGGAAACGGGATGATGTCTATTACTGGGTTTATCTTTTTGTATCTCATATTCTTACATTTGTTAAAGTTTCATACTTTATTTATGTTCATTGCTTAAATCAACTGTTCTTGTCTTTCAACCATCTTTGTGTTTTCCATTACAAGGGTGAAGGATCCAATGCTAGTGAACGAAAACAATTATATACCATAAAAGAAGTGACTTTTTAAGGTGTTGATATGAGTTGAAACCAAAGCAGAAGATGATGGTGAATTAGTGACTATAGAATCCATTATGTTCTTGCTAAAAAGGGGTTCAACGGTTAAAACAATGATGTAAAGGGAGTTTAATGAGTCATGACTCGTGTTAATTAAAAGGTTAAAAAGTATAAGTTGGACCTACTTCTTTTGATGTGGTGAAAATCATTGCTTTATAGCATTTTTTTTCCTCATCTCATGTGTGTGTTTCTAGAATAAAGCTCACACAGCTTATTCTCGATCGTTGTCGCAGATCATTTAAGACAAAAGTCACAAAACTTAAATCTCTGTTTTTATTTGTTCATATGCTGCCGACTGCCGAGGGATGAATATTTTGGTCTTAATCGTTCTAGATAAATCCGTTACGGTGCCATTGGTTTTGGTGTAGTGGCCGTAAATGGTCAAAGAAGTGTCACGGATGCTTTTGTTAAGGAGAGAACAAAAGCGACTTCTCATAGAATATCTTACCGTTGGAAAATACAACAAAACGTCACCTAAAAGATAAAAGACAAACCAAAGAATTTATAGTACCAAAAGACTCGAACTTTTTAGATATGAACACTTTCACTTGTTTTATAACCCATTAAGCAGGACATCAAAACGCAACCTTTTGATTAATGGTAGTACAATTGTGCAAATCAACAAGAAGTGGGGTTTTGGAATTTGTTTTTTTCTGCTACTTATGTGTATGTGTGCCAAATAAATGAATATATCTATAATTGTTTCATATAAAAACACTTGAGAATGATGAATATTGAATGGGCCAAAAATGAAATAAAAGACAACAAAGGTGATCATTATATATTAGTATAGTAAAGGGTGCTATACAGATGCATAAACACACTTGGAAACAATAAGAAACTACAAGTGAGAAGAAGTTAAAAGTCTTCCACCGATCTTTGCAGTTTGCATTAATAATAAAAACATTCAGAAACCGAGAACCGCTTTTTTCTTCTTTCTTCCAGCCTAAAGTACTCTGAGACCATTGTACTCTCTAAAACCCTCTTCTTAACTCTCTCTCTCTCTCTCTCTCTCTCTCTCTCTCTCTCTCTCTCTCTCTCTCTCTCTTCTTCCTTCTTTGCTTCTTCTGAGATACGCTTCTGCTACTCTACTATACTCCCATGGAGCTCTAATGGGTCTCTGCAATTTCCACTTTTTCCCACTTTTCTTCTGAGAATTTCAGCTCAAGAGTAATGGATGAGTCTTATCTAGTGCGTTTCGTGTTTCTGCTCTGTTTGGTTTCGTCCTCCGTGTTCTGTCTGGATGACTCTGACCAAAACGCAACCGCTTCTTCTGCTGTTTACATTGTCACTCTCAAGGACCGTCCATCTGTTCATTTCCCCGGCAGAGAATCGACGAGTAGCTCCAAACAAAGCCTTACCGCTTCTTCTTCATCCCAAAATTACAGAACATTGTATGTAAAAAAAAAAGTTACCTTTCTCTTCAAAGTTTCAATTTTTATCAAAATTTCGTGGAATCGCTTGATTTTTTTGCGGGAGGGTTTGGTCTTTTTTTGTTTTTACTAATCTTCATAGTCCGACATATGTTGAAAATTCGTCAATTTTGGGTCCCAGATTACTTGTCTCTTTATGTCTTTGGTCTTTTCCTGAAAGTCTCAAACGGATATAAAGGCATGCTTGTTGAATTTGTGCTCCAAGTTGAAACCTTTATGCTCTAATTGATGATCCTACTCTCTTTGTTTATACATATAGGAACCGAAGTGCTTCTATTATTAGAGTTCATGATTCGTTGTTGAGAAAAGTATTGAGAAATGAGAATTATCTTAAGCTGTACAGTTACCACTATCTCATTAATGGGTTTTCAGCTGTTCTTACCCAAAAACAGGTACTCACATTGTCTTACAAACAGTTATATGCTTGTTCACTATTTTGAGCTCATGAGATTCCAAACCGGGTTTTTTCTTCTTTAGGCTGATAGACTTGCGGCTAGGGAAGAAGTGGACAATGTAGTTCTGGATTTTTTGGTTGAGAAAGCAACTACTCATACACCGCAGTTCTTAGGTTTGCCTCGTGGAGCTTGGCTTCGTGATGGAGGGTATGAGTATGCTGGAGAAGGAGTAGTTATAGGGTTTATTGATACTGGGATTGATCCCACTCATCCTAGTTTCAGTGACAAAATCCCGGGGCATACATATTCGATCCCTCCTCGGTTTACTGGCGTCTGTGAAGTTACCATTGGTTTCCCTCCCGGTTCTTGCAATAGGAAACTCATTGGAGCACGCCATTTCGCTGAGTCTGCTCTTAGTAGAGGAGTCTTGAATTCAACTCAGGACGATGCTTCGCCATTTGATGGTGAAGGACATGGCACGTAAGTGTATATAACCCACTCAGATGCTGATTAACTACCAAATGGTTAAGTCTGATATTGGTTGATTTGTTCAGGCACACAGCTTCTGTTGCAGCTGGTAATCATGGGATCCCGGTGGTAGTTGCTGGTCATCACCTTGGAAATGCTAGTGGGATGGCTCCTCGTGCTTAGTAAGTCAATACCACAAAATGATATTCACTTTGAAGATAACTCGTTGAAAATTAAAGTCTTGTCTTTTCTTGTTAGTATTGCTGTTTACAAGGCATTGTATAAGAGGTTTGGAGGATTTGCTGCAGATATCATTGCAGCCATAGATCAGGTAACTAAATATGTTACCTTTGTAAGACAAACTTTGGTGAAGCGTTTTTTAAAAATATTTGACATGGTTGTGGATGTTATTTTTTGCAGGCGGCTCAAGATGGAGTTGACATAATAAACCTATCAATCACACCAAACAGACGCCCTCCTGGTATTGCTACATTCTTCAACCCGATCGATATGGCATTGCTTTCAGCTGTGAAAGCCGGGATATTTGTAGTGCAAGCAGCTGGAAACACAGGACCAGCTCCTAAAAGCATGTCTTCCTTCAGTCCATGGATCTTTACAGTAGGAGCTACATCTCATGATAGAGTATATACTAACTCGATAGTCCTAGGAAATAATGTCACTGTTCCTGGAGTTGGACTCGCATGTAAGTCCATCTTTGTTTATATCTTTGCTTCTTCTTTCTTTATTTCCTCCTCGACCTGACCTTACCGTTTCTCATTTTTTTTATTAGCTGGTACAAGAGCAATGCACAAACTTATTTTAGCTACACATGCGCTTCGCAATGGTACGACTGTTATGGATGCTATATATGTTGGTGAATGCCAAGATTCAAGTAGCTTCGATCAGAAGCTGGTGCAGGGCAAGATCCTTGTCTGCAGTTACACTGTCCGATTCATTTTAGGTGTCTCAACCATTAAACAAGCCTTAATAACAGCTAAGAACTTAACCGCAGCAGGCCTTATCTTCTATATAGATCCGTCCGCCACCGGTTTTCAGATGACTTCAACTCCAATGGATATCCCAGGAATTCTAATCTCCTCTCCACAAGATTCTCAGGTATATTCAAAATTTCAAAATGTGAAGTAGTCTATTACATTTGTAACATGACTGTAACTTAGCTCTTCCTATGGTCTACATGCAGGCTTTACTCCGGTACTACAATTCTTCTCTGTTGAGGGAAAATGGTTCAGGCAAAATTGTTGGATCTGCATCGGCTGCGAGAATTGTTGGTGGCATGAAGCCTACCTATGGCATTGCAGCTCCTAAGGTCATGTATTTCTCTGCTAGGGGACCTGACCCAGAAGATGATTCTTTTGTTGACGCTGATATAATGAAACCCAACTTAGTAGCTCCAGGAAACGCTATATGGGGAGCTTGGAGTCCTCTAGGCATTGGTACAACCGATTTTCAAGGTACACATATCCTCATTTCTCCTTATAAGATATCCCATTATGTGTTTCTAGTAGTGTTTTAGAGCTCTTATATTGGCAATATCTAGGTGAGCGTTTCGCTATGGAATCGGGGACAAGCATGTCTGCTCCACATGTAACAGGTATTGCAGCGCTCATCAAGCAGAAGTTCCCACATTTCACTCCTGCAGCCATTGCATCCGCACTTTCAACAACAGCTTCTCTATCAGACAGAAAGGGTCAGCATATAATGGCACAACGCACTGTCCTAAACCCTGATATTAGTCAGTCCCCTGCAACACCTTTCGATATGGGTAGTGGATTTGTCAATGCAACTGCAGCTCTTAACCCTGGTTTGATTGTTGACATAGGTAAATGCTTTCTTGAACCCCCCCAATGCTCAGTTTTTGTCTTTACCTTGAGAGCATATAATAAGAGATCAACAACTGATATGAAGTGTTGCTGCAAATGTAGGTTACAATGAATACATGAAGTTTCTCTGTGGCATCAACGGATCATTTCCGATTGTTCTCAATTACACTGGTGAAAGCTGCTCAGCTTACAACTCCTCCCTTGCAGCTTCTGACCTGAACTTACCCTCAGTCACAATAGCTAAGCTCGTAGGTACTAGAACCGTCCTAAGATGGGTCACTAATATTGCAACCACGGCTACAAACGAAACATATACAGTTGGTTGGAAGGCACCGGACTCAGTCTCGGTTAAGGTCTCACCTGCCAAGTTTACAATCGGAAACGGGCAGACACGGGTCTTGAGTATTGTCCTTGGAGCAATGAAGAATGTTTCGATGGCGAGTTTTGGGAGAATTGGGATGTTTGGAGATAGAGGTCACGTTGTTAACATTCCGGTGGCAGTTATCTACAAGATTGCTGTCTGAAAGAAATAGGTTGTTGTTGTTATATGCAGAGTTTTATTAGTGTGATGACGAAACAAAAACTTGAAAGAGGTTGATATTGTTTTGGAGATTAGTTAATGTATGTTTTTGTGCATTGTTTAAAAAGCGTTAGAGAGATTTTGTAGTTTGTAAATGTGTTTGGAATGATGAAGTTGGTTGAATTAAATCTAATCCACTGTTTTGATTCTTGTTTCTGAAGAGGTCTTCTTGTTGAATCTTGAGCTTTGTTTCCCATTGTGGAGGGAGTAAACAAACAAATGAACAAGGGTAAATTACCCAATAGGCCAATCAGAAAAAAGAAAAAAAGAAGGTATAATAAGGTCCAATACAAATTCAAGGGGTACTTTCGTCATTAGCTTTAAATATATATATATATTTCGAGGGTTTCGCGGATCCATGGAATGATCGAACTTGTCTATTGTTCTTCTTCTGCCTCCTTAGCCAACACAGAGAAGAAGAAGACGTTGGAGAGTCACACAAGCTTAAACCTTTTGCGTTTTCCCTCTCCTCTTTCCAATCCCAGGTTCGTATAAAGTTGTGATATCTTCTGGTACCTGAGAGGCTGCGTAGCTAAAGTGAAGCAGAGCGAGTACAATTGATCATCGTTGTGAGTTGTCTAAACCTTTTTTTTTTTTTTTTTTTTTTATAGTGGAATTAGGTTTTCGATTTCAACACCAGGCGTTCGTTTCCTGGCTTAGAAGCAAAAATTGTTAGGATTCGTTATCCCCCATTTAAAAAATCTGTTTACTTTTCTACTCTTGGCACTGTGAAGGATTGTTTTGTTCATTAGTAGGTGAAATTTAAGGAGGACATTTTTATTCTTTTCGTTCGTAGATAATGGGAGCACAAGAAGTTCTTCTGAGTGTTCCTTTCTGCTCAAATCCTGTGGAAAACACTGAATATAGTGACACACAGTTGGTGCATGCCGTTAGAAAAGCGCTTGCATCTGTCCAAAATGTGAGTATTGCAGAGATGTTTCCAAGTTATATGTATGGGTGTTTGTGCTTTCTTTTGTAATGATCGTGTTCTTTATAAGTGTTTTCTTTTCTCAAAACTCAGGGGGATACCGACCATTATACTCAGCTTATTGGAATGATGTACCCTAAATATTCTGATTTTGATGCAGTGGTGCAGCTTGAGGTGTGTTCCTTTTCCCTCCCTCATTATGACAATCAATTCTTGTTTTGAATTTGTCGTTGCTAAAAAATATCTTCTTTTTGCAGATACTCTTGAAAGTTCTATCAGGGTCTGTTTCTTGCATAGATGTAGTTCACCATAGAGATCTTCTTTCTACTGTTAAGTTCTTTTTTTTTTTTTTTTTTTTTTTTTGCATGAGCTTATAGTTGAATCCATATAATTTTAATCGTTGTTTGAGACAGATCCTCTGAATTTAATCCCATTTATCATTGTGATTAGATTTTTACAATGAGCTTGTGGAATCACAGACCTAATGTCATGGATGCATTGGTGGACCTAATCATATCACTGGTACACAGCTCAGCAGCTACCTCTCATTTCAATGAATATATATAATCTAGTTGAAGAGATTAACATTTTGTGCTTTTGTTGTTTCCCATCATTAGGCCGTTACTAGTGGAAAATATTTGGACCCTTGTTTGAATATGCTCGTAAGTAATTTCATTCCACCTCCTTCTGTGACGGATGAAAAGAAGGAGGAAGTTCATTTGCGGGTGCATGAAGCCCTTCACAAGATTTCTTATCTAATTCCTCTTGCTCCCTCGAAATTAGCGCCTATACTTGCGCAGAGAATGCCTAAAATTCACATTAAGGACTCTGTAAGCTCTTTTGTTTTGGGTTAAAATATAGATAATGTAACAGTGAGTTTATATCGTCGGTTAAAAAATTGAGAACTATCTTATTTTCTTGTAGTTTATAGTGACATTGACATATGTGGATAACCTGTTGAAGTTGGAGAATAGCCCACTCGGAAAAGTTGTTGGCAGCATGATTTTTATGGTGGTGATGGAGAGGTTGCGAGATTTGGATGTAAGTAGATGTAAATTTGTCTATACAAATGTTGCCAGTAAGTTAAGTGAGTGAATGATATGCTAAAGCATCTTTGTAGTTGGAAATTGGATCGGATGATATTCTCCAAGATGACTCTAATAGAGGCATGTTTGATATGGAACTTGAATATGCAGTTGAAAGCACTATGAATGAAGGAGACGAGGTAATTTTTGCTATCTATGCAGAGTTGCTAGATTACAAGATGCCATTTTTTTAACTGTGAAATGTTGGACATGACCTCTGCTTTCCTGGTGAAGCCATCATTTATAAATTTGATACTTTTTTACAGTTTCAACTAGGGGCTTTATATCAATATACTTCACATGGAAATGTAGTCTCTGATCTGTTGGACAAATTGATGGTCCGATCTTTTAAACATCTCAAATTTTGTCAAAACTCTGGTCGGTTGGATGAGGTATGGCACCAAATGGTACTTCATCAACATATTTTTTTCTTTCCTTTGTGGTATATTAATTAATCCTTTGGTGGTTCTGTTTTTCATTTTAACGTAGGTTTTTGAAATCCTCTTTGAGTCGTTTGAGAACTATATTCTGAACACGTGCAAAACAAAATTTTCACAGGTAGGAATCAAAGCTATCACCTTACATACTATAAAGTTCGTCATTGTAGGCTTTGTAGCACTCTAGTTGATTCTCGGCATTAGACTCACTTTACTTACATCTGCAGTTTCTGATGTTCTATGCGTGCTCGCTAGATCCTGGAAATTGTGGTGTAAAATTTGCCAGTAAGCTGTTGGAGATATATCTCTCCAGCAACACAACTCGACTTAATAGGCGAGTTCATCTTATTCTTTGTGGTAAAGGTTACTCTGCATGATAATACTCTTTCTAATCACCACTTGTATATGCTTTTGTTTTCTCCCTGTACTTTTAACAGGATGAGTGCAGTGTCTTATCTAGCTAGCTATTTGTCTCGTGGAAAGTTTTTGCCTCCTTCTTTTGTTGCTAGCATGTTGAAAAGGTACGAAGAGAGATTGTTAAAACCGGAAAAAATGTAATTGTTTGATCTGATTCAAGTTTCATTTTGTTGTAACATAGTTTCACTTTTGCTGAAATCCTAGATTGGTGGACGAGTGTGCGGAATATTGCAGAACATGCAACGATGGTATGAAGCCAAAAGCACACCAAGTGTTCTATTCTGGATGTCAGGTATAATTCAAGTTTAAGACCATCTAATGACTTTTTATTCCATAAGAAATCTTCTGTTTTATTATTGACGTCTCTAGTTACTAATCCTTTTTAATATTCTTACCCTTACCAGAAGCTTATCGGCGTTTGGAATCATGTATAACTTAAAGTTGTTACTTTTCTGTGATTGTAGGCAATCTTGTATGTCCTATGTTTCCGTATGAGATCCATCCTGGACATTCCTCGCTTTCAGTCGCTGCTTACACCATTGGAGTCGATTTTATGTCACAAACTAAACCCATTGATGGTGACTAACGCTTAATGATTTTCTTGTCATAGCTCAACTGTTATTTTAAGTGGTCTTAACTCCCATGCATTAAGCTTGAACCTTTCGTTTTGTTTGTGAACAGGTGTGCCTTCCGTCTGTAGTTTCCGAGTTCCTTAAACAAGCGAAAACTGGTGGTCTGTTTGTTGTCTCAGAAGCCTTCAATTTCGATGACCTACAGGAGTCTGAGCTCTCTCGTGCTTTTGGTGGCTTTGAAAGGCTTGACCCGTGCTTGTTGAAAAAGTCTAGCAGGTTTACTCTCTTTACTCTTGATATATTTTTTTCTCTTCCGAAGTAAATACAAATAAATATGAGAATCTTATATAAGTTTCTTGACTCACTGGATGAATTTGATGCAAATTCTACTGCATATATCTTAATTGCAGTCTTTAAATGACATTAAAGTCATTGAAAACTATGTTTCTATATGATAAAATGTCTGATGCATCAAAGTAGTTGCATTACATGCATAGGTTTTACTCTCTTTCTCACACGTTTTATCTTGTCAATTCTTGAAGCTTAATCTCCCCGCACTTCAACTTATGGTCAGAGGTGAAAACGACTTATTACGACGATGATGAGGTCATAGTGAATGAAGATGCAGAGACAGAGACTGCAGAGACTGAGGAGGACTGCGACGATGTCGATGACGTTGAACATGATAAGGATCTTAAATACTCTTTCATGCGAGAAACAGAGAGGCTCTTGAAGATGCCTTCAAGAATCAGACCATCCACTAGTCCTCCTGAATCCTTCTTAATCTAGTGGAGAGAAGAAGGAATACAATTTTGCGAATTAGGTTTCTTATTACAATTTCTTAGCTTGTGTAAAGTCTACAAAACAAAAGAAAGTTGGGATGATTATGATCATCCCAAGTGGGTCAAGTGGATTTGTAGCAAAATTTTGAAGAACATCTATGAGGTAAAATTTAGTTGGTTGGTTTAACTCAAACCAATTAATCTTTTGATACGGTTACCTCACTTAATTTGGTTCAATTATAAGCTGAAATGGCCTTTGATTACTCGGTTTTGGGTCCAATTTGGTTTACTTTGGTCCACAATTGGTTAATTATAGTAGCTCTACCTTTTAATTTTTTGTAAATGTCAAGCAATGGTTCGAGGTGAACCGGTAAATGTCCCACCGATTTAGACCGGTCCGTGAACCAGTGACCCAATCTCCCACTTTAACCTCATCGGCGTCCTCTTCTAGTAGCTCTCTCTTCTTCTACTTTGTTTAATTCAGCAAAAACCCTAAGAGAATCTATCTCTCAGCTTCGCTTCGCTTCACTTCACTTTCTAGCTCGACTTTTGAGAAAAAGATGCCTCCGAAAGCCAAAGCTAAAGATGCAGGTCCCGTCGAGAGGCCTATCCTTGGCCGTTTCTCTTCTCACCTCAAGATCGGAATTGTAATTCTTCATCTCTCTCTCTTCATCTTTGCTTTTTTTCATTAGAATCCAAGTTGATTCATTTCGAATGGTGAATACACATCGCAATACTTTTTCATCCATTAAAAGTGTGTGTTTTTTTTTTTTTTTTTTAATTTCTTCTGAGTTTTGCTTGGTGGAGATCTATTAACTCATACAGAGGAGTGATGCATGAGTATATTGTTAGTTTCGTTGTGTCTGTCACTGTGCTCTTGTAGAAATTGCTTCTTTGACACAGTGATTAAGATTGATTATAATTCATGGTTGATATGATGATGATAATGATGATGATGATGTTGATAATCATGGCTTGTGTAACTCACCATGGGCTTATTTTTGTGTTTGTGGCATCGCACAGGTTGGGTTGCCAAATGTTGGGAAATCTACTCTATTCAACACTCTAACAAAGCTTTCAATTCCAGCTGAGAATTTCCCCTTTTGTACCATTGAGCCTAATGAGGCACGTGTGAACATCCCTGATGAGAGGTTCGATTGGCTTTGCCAAACGTTAAAGCCAAAGAGTGAGGTAAGTTTTGTAGCTTTGGTTCATGACTTGCTGTTACTCAAGAGATTTTACTACCTGAATTTACTCCCAAGAGATTTTGTAGAAGTTGTTCAAGCTGACTTCTGTCTATTGTGAATACCTCCAGGTTCCAGCTTTCTTGGAAATTCATGACATTGCTGGGCTTGTTAGAGGAGCTCATGAAGGACAGGGTCTTGGAAACAACTTCTTGTCCCATATTCGTGCTGTTGATGGAATCTTCCACGTTTTACGTATTATTTTTTTCCTTCTTTTTCTTTCTTACTCCTAGTGTCAGCTTAGATTTTAGTGTGATGCATGGTTGAAATGGTGATTTGATGAATAAATTAAACTGCACATGCTGCTTCTGCTGTATTGAGTTCCTAAATGATAGTCTGGTTTAAAACTTTTGTATTTTTTTCTTCTCTATGCAGGTGCTTTTGAAGATGCTGATATTATCCATGTCGATGATATCGTTGATCCCGTTAGAGATTTGGAGACCATCACTGAAGAGTTGCGGCTAAAGGTATTGACTGGGATATCTCCGAACTCGTGAAATCCATTTTGCGTGTATTAATGCACTTGTCTGTAGTTTGTATTAGTTTGATCTTGTTATTCATTTCATCCATTTTTGTTTTGGTTTCATACTGAATTCTTTGCTGGAACTTTAGGATATTGAATTCGTTGGAAAGAAGATTGATGATGTCGAGAAGAGCATGAAGAGGAGCAATGATAAGCAGCTAAAAATAGAACTTGAGCTCTTGCAAAAGGTATGCTTATGACTTGACAACCATGCAGTCTTGTTCTGTGAATGTTATTAGTCATTAACTATTTATTGGCCGAAAAATGACTGTACCTCTCTGGTATAGGTAAAAGCTTGGCTGGAAGATGGAAAAGATGTCCGTTTTGGGGACTGGAAAACAGCTGATATCGAGATTTTGAACACTTTTCAATTGCTTTCTGCTAAGCCCGTTGTTTACTTGGTGAGTAGTCTTGAATCTTTATCTCTTTTTGTAACTATCGTTTCTATTTTTTGCTCTTTTTGATATCTATAGTCGGCAATTTTGTTCCAACAATTTTTTTGGGTTCAGTTTACAAAATGTAAAGGCATACTGTCTATTTTCTGTACTGTTTGCTCGCAAATTTAATCAAAATGTATTCATTAGCCTTTTCTGATCCCTATGTTTTTATGTTTGTTTCAACTAAATGTCTCATCTCAGCGTAAGAATTATAAAGACATTTGTTGTGATAACTGATTGCTCTCAAATTTAAATTACAGATTAATATGAATGAGAGAGACTACCAGAGGAAGAAAAACAAGTTCTTGCCGAAGATTCATGCCTGGTACTTATATATATCCCTTCACAAATTTTTTTAAATAATAAGTAAAACATTCTTTCCCCTCTGTTGCTGCAAAAGTTTCTTTATGGCCGTGTGCTGACACGTTTACTTACCTTAATATACTTTCTCTAACTAAAAATATGCTTCATCGTCATGTAGGGTTCAAGAACACGGTGGTGATACTATGATTCCTTTCAGTGGTGTTTTTGAAAGGACTCTTGCTGATATGCCCCCAGATGAAGCAGCAAAGTATTGTGAGGAGAACAAACTGCAAAGGTTAGTAATAAAAGAATGTCATAGCCTTCCTGCAAAGGAATAGTTGCTCCTGAAGATGATTTTCTTTATGAACCTGTTAATTTGAATCTAATGGTCATTGCTGCGGTTACAGTGCTCTTCCGAGGATCATCAAAACTGGATTTTCAGCCATTAACCTCATATATTTCTTTACAGCAGGGCCTGATGAGGTATGAACAATTCCACTTTACTAGTAACTTACTTGGCTTCACCCCATACTGTTATGAGCTATATGATAGTGTATGGTCAGTGTAAAGTGTCAAGTAAGATATATTTGCTGGAATTTGATTGTTTATAAATACATCTATCAATGATATTTTGATTTTCAGGTGAAGTGCTGGCAAATCCGACGGCAGTCAAAGGCTCCACAAGCTGCAGGGGCCATTCATACTGATTTTGAGAGAGGATTTATTTGTGCTGAGGTTTGCCTTCTCGTTTCTCTTGAATCTTGGTCAATTCACTATTTGATATCCCTTTCCCTCGGTGTTTTGATGATTCGTTCTGTTAAATAGTTTATAAATTCTTTATTATGTTTTCCCCGACATAAACAAGGCTTGCATATTCTCATATTCATCTTTGTATTGATTTACTAGTAATTGTTTGGATCTATTTACGCCTGTAGATATCAAAGCAGAATCCTAATACAAACCATATATAGATTCATCACTTTCAGAAACCAGTCAATTGTTTACCTGATTTGTCTCGTTTGAAATTCGATGTGATTTATTCCATTGTTGTTGATTTCACAGGTCATGAAATTCGAGGATCTCAAGGAACTCGGCAATGAACCTGCTGTCAAGGTACTTGTCTATAATTTCTTTCCTCAATCCTCGTTGAAGATGGCATGGTTAAATTAATCGCTTGCTGAAGAAAATTCTCTATGGTTCACTGTGTTGTTAACACTGAAGTCTGATTTACAATCCGTTCAACTAATGCAGGCTGCAGGAAAGTACAGACAGGAGGGGAAAACATATGTTGTTCAGGACGGCGATATCATTTTCTTCAAGTTCAATGTTTCTGGTGGTGGGAAGAAATGAGACCCATCTGTCTACCTATTCGCGGTGTTCTCTCTGGATCTGAAAGCTTTATCCAGTTCCGAGAGAGGAACCGAACTGTATTTTCTGTTCTGAAAGTTACAGTTTTCGAGTGGCTTTACCAAACAAAAAAAGTATTTTGTAACTCTTGTTCGGTTGTTCCTTTTACTTTTCAGCTTAGCTAAGACATATGTTTTACCTTGAGACAAGAGTATTTAAGCCTACTACTATAGCGTTTACAACTCTTTCCAATAAGTTTTTCTCCACTTGTTCAAAACTTTCTGTGATATAGGGCACATGTATCTTCTGTTGATCATACAAGCCGACTTATCATCGCTCTCGTTCAGAGACTAAAAGGAAACAAATGGAGAAAATGAGAAACAAAATCAATACCTTAAAGAATAATTATATTTGCAAATGTCACGATATTACAAGCTCCATTACTAAGAGCTCATGAATAGAAAGATCATATAACAAATTAAAACAAAAGAACAAAAGAATTATTTTGACGTTGGTCAAACCAATTGCTTCCTCTACGCTAAGTTGTGAAGAGTTGATCCTGTTTGGCTCTTTTCGGTTTCTGAGGAATCTTGAATGGAAGAAGCAGGAAGAGTAAAGCTCTCTGGCGTTTCTTCTAAAGCTTGGCTGCTCGAAAACGAGTTTTCTCCATTCTGTTTGCGCAGCCAAGCTTCATGAAGCTGCAAAACATACTCCAAGCTCCACAATACTTCTCCCATCATTGGCCTGTTCTTCCCTTCATCTGCTAAGCACTTCTCTGCTATCTCCCCGTACTTCTCCAACGATTCTGGACTGTAGATTCCCCTCAGATTTGGGTCGATGATGGACTCGAGAGATCTCTGTTTTTGCCAGCTTAAAGCCCATTCGGCAAGATTGATCTGGTCTTTAGGCAAAGTCGGGTTTATAACAGCTCGAGCACAAACAGCTTCGAACAACACAACACCAAAAGAGTAAACATCTGACTTCTCTGTTAACTGTTGCCTTCTAAAATATTCAGGATCAAGATACCCGAAACTTCCTTTCACAGCTGTACTGACATGAGTATGGTCCATGGACGGTCCAGCTTTCGACAGCCCAAAATCAGACATCTTCGCCACAAAGTTCTCATCTAGTAATATGTTTGTTGTCTTGACATCTCTGTGAATGATTCCTCTCTCAGAGCCTGTGTGAAGGTAATGCAATCCTCGCGCAGAGCCTATACAGGCTTCAAGACGTTGCTTCCATGATAACGGAGGAAGGTTGCTTCCAAATAGATGACTCCTCAGAGTTCCATTTGCCATGTATTCATAAACCAAGATCATCTCATTGTGCTCATCGCAGAACCCGATCAAAGACACAAGATGCCTATGCCTAAGTCTTGAGAGCATCACAATCTCGGTTTCAAATTCAGCAAGTCCTTGCTGAGAATGTGGGGTGGCTCGTTTTATAGCTATGAGAGTTCCATCTTCAAGCTCTCCTCTGTAGACCTTACCAAACCCTCCAACTCCAATAGCTAAACCATCATCAAAGTTCTTGGTAGCTGCACGAATCTCAGCTAGTGTAAACTTCCTACCCATTGTAGATGCCGCAAGTGTGTTCAGTCTCAGCGAGCCTCCCGTTGCTTTGGCGTTTGCAGTACTGTTATTAACATGCAAGAACAATGGACGCCACCCGGGAGGATTGTTTTTGGACTCATTTGCTTTGTTTCGCCTTTTCTTGCAGAAACATACCACCAAGATTACCAAGAACATGACAAAGATGATAGTTGCTACACCAGCACCAACACTGATCCAAATAATCCTCATCTTGGAGTCATCTACCGAGTGACCAGTCGAATCAAACCTGATGAGATGAGCAAGATTCCCATTCTTGCTGAGCTTGAAAATCTCAAGACCACTCAAAAGAGCATCAGTTCCAGAAGCACCAACAGATGTGTCAGGTCCGAGTTGAATCCAGAGGATGTCGTTCTTAGAGGAGACCGGATCAAAGTAATCTTGATAAATACCTTTGTTCTTCCCACCCGCATGAGCAAATATATCAAAGTTACCGGCAGCCGTCTGGTTGTTTATGTATATCCTAAATATCCTCTGATTCTGCTTATCAACAACCAGCTCGCAGAAATGAAGTCTCACCAAGTAGTCAAAATTAGGATCCACTTCAAATTTCCAAGATATGTTGAACCGTTTCTCCAAGACTTCAGTGTTCGTCATCGTCCTAGCAGTTTCATAAACAAGAAGAGGAGCCACAGGCGATTCATTAGCCAAAGCATATGTGATATTTGAGCTGTTCTTGACATCTACACCAGCGTTCTCAATCACCATGTAGCTTGAATCTGTTTCCCATGTTCTAAATAGCTTAAGATCTTGGCTTGGACCTAGCTTAGGACCACCAACGTTTAGCCTATACATAGTTTCTATCCCGCGTCCGCCCAAACCAAGCTCCACTTCGCTTCCACCCACTTTAGTAACTGTTTCCTTAAAAAGCTTATCATCAACAGGAACTATCTCAATAGCATTGACAAACCCGAAAGACCCTTTCTGTGGCAAGAAACTTAAAACCAGTTTCCCCTGTCCGATAGGTAACAGAAACTCTTTAACCAAGGAAGTGGCAGTAGCATTGTGACTAGAGCTTTGCAAGACGAGGTTTTTATGCGCGATCTCACCAGGGATGTTGATGTCACGCATCAGTCTCAGACCATCTGCATAGACGCTGAAAGAAGACTCATTCACATTGTGGTTCGCAATGGCGAAAGGGCTGAAATGGAGCCTGACAAAGTAATTCCCATGAGTTATACCTTCAAATGTGTAGTTTAACACAGACTCGAAAACAAGAGCAGTCTTATATAACTCAGAACTTGGTTTCGAAGTGGATGCAGCAGTAGTAGTAGTAGTAGTAGTAGTGGCATCAAATCCTTGCAAGGTCAAACTCTTGTTGGGAGATAAATCACCAACCCATGTTCTTCCATCTACTTCGGTTGTAGTATTTGAGCCACAATTTACAAGGAAACTCTTGGACTGAGCTTCTCCATAGCCAATAACACAAGTGAAGACTATCAACACACATACAACAAGTTCCAGAACTTTTTTCCTTAGCTTCGACATAGTCACCACTCAAAGAACCCTAAAATCACCCTTTAAATCGATCACAGCTACTGAATCTTACACCAAGAGACAATGATGTTCAACTATAGATATGCAAAACCACTATCTAGCTCCTTCAGGAAACAGGGATTTCCCAAATGATGCTCTGTCTGAAGAGGACCAAAACGAGTCTCTCAAAAGCAGAAACTTGCAGCTTTTTTTGGCAAATCAATTTAAAAAATGCTGAAAATTTCTTGACAAGAAGGCAATAACAAAACAAACCAAAGATTTCAACTTTTGTTGTGCCCCTTTTGCAGTAATCAATCAAATAAGCTACTAGATCTGAAACACAGCCTACCCAAAAGAGAGAGTCCACAATAAGAAGTTTAAAGAAGAACAGAACAAAGTAAGAATCTTTAAGTGGGGAAAAAAAATACAAAATGGAGATGGAATCAAACGCAGGAAATTGAGAAAAAAAACAAGAAGAACACAAAGATGCTGGTTTGAACAAAAGAGGCAAATTCTTTTTGAGGGAGAAAGAAAGATGGAAAGCTGATATAGCGTTGTTATCTGGACAAAGAAGAAATGATGAACATGGGTTGTTTTGTTGGAACAGATTGGAAAAAAGAGAAAGAAAGAAAGAATAAACCTTTCTTTGAATATTTGTTTTTTTTTTTTAAATATATTTATAAGGACAAGTGATTCTCTTCTTTTTTATTATATATCCTATGATGATCATAATTAATTAAAGTGATCTGTGTGTTGCTTCTTGTTTGTTTGTTCCATTTACCGAAGAGTTCAAGTACGAAGAACCGCATCACCACCATTCCTCCTCTCTTTGAAGTTGATAGCACTCATGTGCCAAACATTAAAAAAGAAAAACACTGTAATAGTTATTAATAACTATAATTCAGTAGCTACTTACAAACTACCATTCTATTTGACTCGAAATTTTTATAACTTTAACATACATTTCAACGGTTGAAATAAGTTTTTTTTTTTTTTTTTTTTTTTTTGTTCTAGAAGAAAATTATAGTATAAACAGAAGATATGAAATAATTCTCAAGTTGGCAAAAGATAAATTATATACAATAATAAGACTTAAAAAGAACTTTAGACAATTTATCTATTTTAGTTTTTTTCTTTCTCATAATTTCTTATGAAGATAACTTATTGATTAGGAATTTGAGTTTAGTTATGTTTGAACACCATGTGACAAAATTAGAAGTTCACAACAACAACAAAAAAGTGTTACAGTTGAAAATCATATTACCAAAAACAAAATCATTCTTTTCTTCTCACAATCTGCCAATAAGGTATTCCTCTTTATTTAAATGATAGTTATAAAAAAACCAGTGTCACATTATGTCATTTATCTAATTTTTCTTCAAAAAAAAACTATTAGTATCATTCAGCAAAATTACTTAAAAAATAAATTAAAAAGTCTTTAGAAAACTTTTCTAAAAAAATACTAGAAAAGAAAAAGAGAGAAAGAAGAGAAAGAGACAAAAGATAAGAGCGGTGGGCTAAAATAATAGGTGGGGGGGAAGGGGAAGTGGGTCACATGCACCTGTCCGGTTGATCATCAGCACTCATTAATAAGGTCTTAAGTCTTAACTTCAAATTCCAGTTTTACCCTTTCTTAAACCTTCGCTTGCGTCTAGACACAGTGAGGTCCTTTTTGTATTTTTCGATATGGTTTTGGTCTCCGTACCGTCCCTAGAAGTACACTAAAAACATTTGTTCACATATCATATTCAGACAAAAAAAAAAAAAAAAAAAAATCAGACAAATCACAAATCTCTCTGTACATTTTTTTATTTTTATTTTTCACTACAACAGTATCTTGCTTGTTTGTTTGTCCCACTATTTATTTTATTTTTACGGCTCATTATCATATGATATCAGTAGTATTCTCACAAAGTTTTAAATTTTTATATACTTGTAGGGTTTGTTGGATTAGAGAGATATTTCTAAAATAATTGAACGGAAGAAACCATAGTTGCAAGTCTGTAGCCTTGAGAGAGGATTGGATTTTTTGCTTATCTAAATTAGCTAATCTTTAACACAATCCAGAATGAGTTTGGAACAAAGCCCATTTAAGATTGTACTCCCACTTTGATATGGAAAGATTCTAGTTGTCCCAAATCCAAGTTTGTTACAATTTACAGATTACAAGATAGTATAGTGCTCCCTCTGTTTTATATTACTTGTCATTCTAGCTAGTTTCACACATATTAAAAAAAAAAATTATTTTTCTGTTTTACCCTTCATTAATACATTATTTCATTTATTTTAAGTAATTAATAAGCTGAAAGTAAAGAATAAAATTGGAAATCTGATTGTTAAATTTACATCGTAAACATAAAACGACAAGTAATATGAAATAAAAAAATTGATTCTAGAATGACAAGTAAAAAAACCGGAGGGAGTATTAAAAAAAGCTAATTCTACAAGACTATAAATAGTAGTATATGATAAATATAGGAAGAAGCTGAGATATTCTTCGAAACCATTCTAGAGAGAAGACTCGAGATTACTCTCTCTACAATACTCTCTTAACCTCATACGTGAGATATACGGAATATCTGGATAAAGCCCCAAGGCTACATTTGAAAAGATGAGACAGCTAGTTTCTTGTCGAAACCTGACCTGTTCAACAACATGTTAACTTTCTAGTCTCTATATATATACTATCAGACATCAGGTCGATCGGAATTCAAAATATGGCCGAAGAGATTCTGCGTAAGGTGGAGGAGAAGAAAGTAGAGCCCGGTGCCCCGGTGCTCTCATAGCAAACAACGTTTTGAGAGTATATGTTGATGTATCGTATTGAACATATATAGAGGCGATGGAGAAGTATATGAAAGAGTGTGATGGAATCAAACTAAAAGCAGATTGCATGCATGTCAGTATGTATTGCAATGGGCTTTTATGCATGTTTGGGTTCCAAGATCTTTATGTTTTCACAAAAATTATTCCATACAATAGATAACTTCTACAAAACGTTATCTTATTTGTGTTTACATTACACAGACAAACCAAGAGGCTAGATTGTTTTCATTCAAACCTTAAAATGAGAATACAATTATGACAAAAGAACAAAGTCATGTAATGGTACAAGTCAGATTGAAAAACAAAAGAAACCAAAAAAAAAAGAATACAAATTGATATCATATGAGGACATCAATGGGAGGTCTTGACGCAGAAGCAACATCAACTTCATCTTCCTCAGATGATCCATACAACAAAGTTTTCACTTCTCCTATAATAAGGGTAGTGAGCAACAATCCAGAGATCAAAGCCGCAGTCATCAACATGTAAAACACAGCATCCCAGCTAACCGCAGCGATGTAACCTGTAAGAACTGGTCCAATTGCTGCACCAACTGACCCTGTTCCATCTATAATAGCAGTTACTGTAGCCAAAGCCCTTGCATTGCCTTTAAGCGATTTGTGAGTACCAAGATCAGCTGCAACCGCGGTTGTGATGAGAGCGTAAGGTCCATTAACAAATAATCCAGCTACGAACATGAGGATGATATTGACTGTCATTGAGACATGACCATACATTCTATAGAGGAACAGAGCTGGGATAGTTAAGTAGATGAATCCTCCGGCTGTAATTGCTCTCCCGTCGAGCTGATCAGAGAAATATCCAGCTAAGATTCCTCCAACAACGCCTCCAACATCGAAGAGTGTCGATAAGTTTCCCGATGTCTCTTGTGACAAATGTTCTCCTCCTATCTCAGTCTGGCTTACGTAGAAAGGAAGCCAATAGAGGAAAGTGTAAGAGACCAATTTGGTGAAGAAGAGACAGAAGGCGAAAGGAGCAACACCGGGGATTTTCCAAGCGGCTAAGAACCCGACGGCTCTTCTATCGAATCCAGTACTAATCATCCTAGAGCTTAAGAAACTCTCAGTAATGGTGTCACCGAGTCTCATTGTGGAATCAACTTCAGTACCATCTCTCTCAGCTTCAACAGCAGGAGGGTTCACAGGCAAGAATAGGTAAACCACAATGCCAAGAAACGTAATGAGCAGAGCCGGACCAACAAAAGACCATCCCCAACCAAATTTCAAAAGCCCTGTAGCTATTAAAGACCCTATGATGTTCCCAATTGATGTATGAGCACTCCATACACCCATGATAACACCTCTTCTCTTCTTATCAAACCAATTCCCTAAAACCGCCACCACGCAAGGCCATCCAATAGACTGAAACCACCCTGCTAATGTCTGAATCGCAAGGAAGTAGTAGAAGCTATGGATGTTTGCCCAGAAAGCGAATCCAAACATGGCGGTACACACTCCTGTCCCGACCATACCTATTGTTAGAAACGTCCTGAGGTCCAAACGATCACCCAAATGACCGGCCACAAACATTCCAACGGCATAAACAGAGAGGAAAGCCAAATCGATTTGTCCAAGCAACGCTGTTCCATCTGGACCATCGAAAGGAGCCCATCCACCATTCTTTGCCCCCTTGAAATGTCCCGTTGGTTGTTCGGAGAGTGTTCCTTTGACGATGCTGTTTGGCTTTCGGGTTGCGTGGAAGGCAATATAAGCGACGAAGGTCAAGACAAAGACCATCCCTTGGTATTGCTTGAAAGAGAGTTTGCCTGAACGCTTGAAACGTTCTAGGAACTGAATACCTGGTGGTTTTACTTCTTCATAGAGGAACTCAGATGAAGTCCACGACGCCATGTCTTTAGCTTCTTCTCACGTGACCAACAAAACAACCTGAACAGAAATCAAGACAACAAAAGTCAAAAGACAAAAACCAAACGAGAATCACTTGTGACAATTCAATACATCATCTCTTACAAAGAGCAAAAAACAAAAATATAGTATGAATGACCTTTGAAATATGAAGAGAAGAGAAAAGATTTCTCTACTTCTCCCCCTTCTCTCTGTTTTTTGTTGTGCAACTTAATGCTTGGCAAACTTTGGGAAGGGAAAAAGCACTACTTATTAGTTAAAGAACGTGAGAATAACTAACTTAAACTACTTAAATCTCTAAGCTCCTTTGCTGTATTTTTTTATTTGTTTGAGTTTGACTTTTGGCTAATATGCTTCAATTTACTATCCTCCCACTTTTTCTAGTTTAAACTTCACAACATGTACGCACATACGGTGAAACCATAACTAACCATGGCAGAACAATTCAAATCAAGAATTCAGGTTTATCTGAGGAAAACGAAAACTATACGTTAGTACAAAGGTATATACCCCCTAAAACTTATATAATCTATATTAATATTTTTTTAATACATTTGGTGTTATGCCCTTTAAATTTTACTTATTTAAATTTTTATTTACAACATTAACCCCTAAAAAAATTCCATAAATAACATTGCAGAGAAATTCAAATACTAAACTTTCTTAAATCGACCAACATTTGTTACATTTATTGCCATAAAATCTTACCAATATCTATATATCCCAATTTTTCCAAAAACAGCTCTACCCATTAAAGTTTTAATCCCATAAAATCATCAAAACTATCTTTAGAGATTTTGTTTGTATAGACTTTCTATATAAATTTTTGCTTTACATATTTCGATTGTAAAATATAGATTTAGTCATCTACATTACTTGATTTGAGGTACTTAGGGGTTGATTCCTAGGTGTCAAAATAGGTAGAAACCCATGGGTTTACCCTGTTTGTCTATTATTTTAACGGGTATGGGTTAAGTTTTTATACCCATATAGATAAATGGGTTTTGATGGGTTCGTCCAATGGGTTCGTGGGTTTATCGGGGTAAACCCATTAGGGTTATGGGTTACCAATGGGTTGATTGAAAAAACCAAAAATAATATATATATATATATATATATGCATATAATATAATATAGATATATATTAATATGTAAAATATTTTCTTTTTATAACTAATTTATGAAAATATCTAAAATAAATGTTAAGTTTTTCTACTTTGCTAAAAACAAAAAATAAGTAAACAATAATATATATATCAATGATATAAAATGAATGTGAAATTTTTCTTTAATATCTAGATATTAACTTTTTAAGCTTGAAAACTGTTGTTGGTTTTATAATTCTATTTTATAATAAGATATTATGGATTTAGTATCAATTATTTCATTTTATTTTATTTATATATGGGTAACCCATATAACCCATTTAGCCATTGGGTTTTAAATAATTGGGTTTGGGTATATAAATTCAACCCATTATAATAAATGGGTCGGGTTGAACCCGCCCACAAAAGTCTCTAACCCATGTGGGTATGGGTCGGGTCGGGTCGGGTTACTCATTTTGACACCCCCTCAGATTTCTCACATTATAATAAATAAAACTAAATAATTATCCCGTGGTGTTTCTATAAATTAAAGTACATTTGGTGTCCTTTAAGTTATACTTATTTACAAAGTTAATTCTTAAAAAATTACACATTCAAACAGAATCAATTAGATTTCTAAAATGTCTCTACAAATTTGGTTTATAATTTCCTAAAACAATTTATATATTAAGAAATTTATTACACTTAATAACATATGCCAAAAATATCTATACAATATTTTCTTCTTTTAAAAACTCTAATATTCAGTAATAACTATATTGTTTCATATGAACAACTAAAACTTTAATGGTTATTAATATGCTGATAAAAATGCAAAAATAATTATTTCACCTAATAAATTGAGTATTTATAACATAAATTAATATGCGGTATACTCCATAATAACTTTTATGGATATAATTATTTCACGGATTAAATCTAAATAAGTTTAAACTTACGGATCAAATTTAAAAACACTGAAAATTTAAAAATATAATAATTTAAGAATAATTTTTTCACGGGTTAAATCTAAAAAACATTAGTATAAATAAAACTAAATAATTGTCGTGTGTCTGCGGTATACAACTGATCAAATTTTATAATTAACAATTAAAATACAATTATACAATCTTAAACACTAAACAAAAGAAAAAAAATTAACAAACAAATACAATTCTTTAAAATTTAATTTTTTTTTGTTGTAAAAATATTGTCCCGTGGTGTACCGCGGGTTAAAATCTAGTTACTAAAAAATAAAGGAAGCAGAGGAACCATATATAGGTTGAAGAGATGTTCTAAATTATAATCGTTGAATCAATCCTACAACTACTCTATCTTCTAAATTTTGGTTTACTTATTACTCAGCCATTATAATGATTCAAACATGGAAATATTAATGTATATATTTTGACTTTTGTGATTCGTAGATATATCTCATGCTGTGTATCTATCACGTCACGTGAGCTGCCTCTCGCTGTTACGAGATTACTCTGTTGACAATACCAAAGATTATGCAAGCAATCGTTTATATTATATATCATATACTCTCTTCGTTTCAAAATATAGGATGTTTTAAGTAAAACACGCAGATTAAGAAATTTTTACTTTTAACAAGTTCAACCAATCAGAAACAATACTGTATAAGTATAAAATACTAAATTAATCTAAAAGTTGCATTGAAATTTGAAAGCATCCTATATTATGAAACAAATTTTTTTTCCAAAACATCTTATATTTAAAAACGGAGGGAGTATGAATTATTATGTAGAATTAAGGTGGATAATGGCACAAGATAATTAAATCCTTTTATTGAATAAAATGCATAAAAATTACTATGTTTCATGAGGAGTGATCCGGTCTAAGAGTATCTCCATCAAAGAATGTCATGAAAGTATCTTAAAACAAAATTTATTCTTAATTTTGAAAAAAGTGAAGTTAAGAACTTCTTAAGAAACTTTATTATTTCATATGTCCATTGAAGGTTGTTAAATTTGAGGTTTTTAAAAATAATTTTGTTTGTAATTGTAAATTATTATGGTAATTTGGAAAAAGAAAGAGGGCGATGGAATGCAGATCAATCCCTCCCTAACATGTTCCCCCACTTAAGATAATATCCTTTTCCTGAATACACAAATGATTAAGCTAATATAGTATTGTATCACTGAATCAACCCCCGCAACAGGCTGTGGAAACATAGAATAAGGATTAAGCTCATATTCACCCACTACATAACATACATACATCATTCAACCAAGAAACAGAACAAGCTGGTTATGTGAAAAGTTATATAGAGTATCAGAGCAACGGTAGATATGCCACAAATGAACTGAATGCCTTAGACAGTGAGGCGTAGAGCAACTATTAACAACTAGTTCGGTAGTGCTGCTCCAATATTGTTTTCTTATTCTCTTCACAAAATTCCTTGACTGTTTTCTCAATATCTTCTGGGGAAACTTCAATCCCTGTTCCAAAGCGATAATAAAGATCTCATCCCCAAATCCATGGAAAGACACAGAAAAATGTAACCTCAAACTCCCAAAGCATTGGGATTAAAAAAGAACAACAGAAACCCGAGACACATTGGCATTAAAGAAAGAAATCTAGTCAATGCTCATTAAAGCAACACAAACACCACATGCCTCCTCAAATTCATTTACCTTGAACTCCTCAGGGCCGGCATTGGCAAACAAAGAAAATGCATCTTCCAATTGGGCTGGAGTTTACATCTGCAGATTCATCATGCGTTCAATTGAAGAGGCAATAGATCAAATTATCAACAAAAATCATACATGCAACGGAGTCAAAATCATTAAACAAAACATTACGAATTGAGATTACATAAAAATTTGGATTTAGACAACATATTGACAGAAATCAAAAATTTCGCAAACGAAAATGGAAACTCAATCCTTTTATATCCAATTTCATCAGATACAATAAGAGCTGATAGCGAATACAAAGGAGGAGGAGAAGAGAGAAGGACACACCTCGTGTATCACAAGGACACGAAATCTGAAACCCAAAGGAAACTGTCGCCGCAAAATCTCTTACCAAAGAACAGGGATTGACTTTGTTGTTATTCGATTGTTTCACCTCTCATGGCTTCTTCTTCTTCTTGTTAGCTTTGGCCAGCGACATTAACGAGAGAGATGAGAGAAAGACGCGAGAGAGAACAATAAAAAAACAAAAAAAAAAAAAAAACTTTTTTCCCAACCAATCACAAATTGACACACACAATCAAACAAAAGTTTCTAAAGAAATCTAAAACATCTAAGACTATCTCATTAGTGTGTTTCTTAGTTGTTTCTTAAGGCAATTTTTAATAATAAAAAGGGAAGAAAAAACTTTGTTAAGAGAAAAGAAAAATTTTGTTGATTATTGGTAGAACCAAGTTAAAGTGTTTCTTAGTAATAAATATAGTAAAATAATAATTAATAACTTAAAATATTATAAATTATTTTATATATCATAGAAACATATTTTAATAATAAAAACATAAAATAACATACAATATTTAAAATTAAAACACAAAACATTAAAAAATAAAAATATAACACACAACATGAAAAGAGAACACACGAAAATAAAAGAGAAATGCCAAAAAAAATTTACCTCATTAATCTCATTTCACCATTCATATTGCGCCATCTATCCACTAAGAAACGTTTCTTTTGGTTCTAAAATTAGAAACGTTTCTTTCAATCCTTAGCTTATGTTTCATTAATAATTAATATCTATACCTAAGAAACATCTAAGACCATTTTTACTCGAGAAATGGGTGAAGATTTCTCAGAAGGTTAAAAAAAATATTTTTATTATATTTATTCATTTTTTATTTATTTTTTAAAAGATGAACCAATGAGCAAGTGACACATTTCTATTTCTGCCAAAGCAACGATTCTTCCAATCCTCCCCCAAGCATCGATTCTTTCTGATTTCTCTTCTCTCTCTTCTTTTTATTATTTTTTTTACTTAAAGCAATTACAAAAGTGACCACCAGTAATGGCATCTTTATAGGGGGAACTATTTTGGATGTTCTTAGAGTAAATATATTATGAAAATAATGTAAGATCAGTAGTTAAGATCTTTTGTTAAAAAGTTAGTTATTGGGGGAACATGTTTAAGATCATAAGATTTAATAGTAATATAATAATGTTAAACATATTACAATTATAAAAACTTATAAAATAACATTTAAATTGCAAACTTATAAAACTTTTACTAAAATTCAGAATACAATACCAAAATTTTACGAAACAAAAAAACATTAAAAAAAGAAAAAAAAACAAACATATTACTTAATTAAAGCACACAAACATTTTATTTAATTAATATATAGTTTAATGTCTAAATTTATTTTATATATTTTCAATAAAAAATCCTCTTTTAATTTGTGAAAAATTGTTTACAAAAAATAATATCCATTCACAGCTTGCCACATCAGTTTAGAACTGAGCCAAAAACAGTTCTACAATAAGAATTGATCTTGGTGTTCTTATGCCACTATTTTTCTAATTTTTTTGGGCTAAGAACACCCTTGGTGTTATGCCAATAAAGATGGCCTAATGATAGCCCTAAGGACTACCAATGAGGATAGTCTAATGTAACAATCGATCCTTAGTAAAATTAAGCGTTCTGTATTATTTTTATTCTGTTTTATTATTAGCAAACTTATAAGAAACTGGGTAGATACCTTGATGGAGTTACTCTAACGAAACTATAGCAAAATAAGGTTTTAGCTGTGCATAAATATATACCGGGCCATAAAAGAAAACAATGAAAAACTAAATGGGTCACATAAGCCCATAAGTCCAGTATATGTAAACCCTAGGTCTTGTGTATGGTATTAACCTGTGGAGGACCAAAAAAGTCTCCGCTTGTAGGGAGAGAAAAAGAGAGAGAGAGAGGAGGAAAGCGACAAAAAAAAATTCACCGGCGGGAAGAATGGCAGAGGAAACCCCACGAGCGAAGGAGACACTCGTGGAAGATGAGGAGGCTGGGCCTTTGAGATGTGGAGTTTATGCAGAGAGCAGATCCGAACCTGTTCAGTGTACCCATAGCTGCAACTCATCAGGTTAGCAAAACCCACATTGGTCAGGGCTGTACCCATAGCTGCAACTCGGTAAGTTAGCAAAACCCACACATACCCACATTGGTCAGGGCATCCCATTTGTTTGGTCAACTAAGCAAAACCGACCGTTAGCAAAACCCACACATACCCACATTCTGCAACTCGGTAAAGTTAGCAAAACCCACACATACCCACATTGGTCAGGGCATCCCATTTGTCACAGCATGGTTAACCTAGCAAATCCCACACAGCTCCTCGGTCACTGTCACCGTAGTCTTGTATATATAATTATCAATAGGTCACAGAGACACACACAGACACACCACAGCCTCCTTCTCTCATTACTACTCGATCTCACCCATGGATTCAACAACAACAACACACAGGTAAGTTTTTCCCTGAATCGATTTTTGTTTCCTTTTTTTGCTGAATCGTTTCAGCTTGTTTTGCTGAATCAAAGCGTGGAAGAGATGTTTCCAAAGCCAGGGGAACACTTGCGTAAGCCTCCTAAGGTGCTCACCCTAGAGCCTAGGGTGCGAGTGTCTCATAAGAAAAAGAGTGTGAAGCTTCTTTTTGCTGGAGAAGATTTTACCAGGATGAGGGCATACCGACACCTCAGTACTGCTGTAGTACTCGACTGGACTGAGGTGTCGGTATGCCCTCATGGTAAAATCTTTTCGAGCAAAAAGAAGCTTTACACTCTCTACCCCGAGTAAGAACAGAGTGAAGATGAAGATGAAGAAGAAGGCAGTGAAGTTTTTCTTATGCATGTTTTTTTCATTTGCAACTCTTCTAAATCTCTTAAAACCTTGACTTGAGATGAGTTGTAGTTTGAGATTTCAGATTTGTTTCTATACATTTATCTCTTTTGGGGGTTGCATGGGGTTCATGGAGCGATTAAACAATGCTGTCTAATTCAAGTATATCACTAGTTCACCACTAAATAACTTTTAATGTAATATCAGAAACTCTGGCTAGCTAGAAACTTCTCAAGAGGATGATTGTGATCACCTTGGTAGGTCCTTACGTCGATGTTTTACCTACAGATTTTACTTGTTAGTCAGTTAAAACAGTTCTTCGTTTGATAAGATTTTTTAATTTGACTCTCTATCTATGGAATCTACTATTCATCTGATAGAAAGAACTATGGTACCACAAAAGTAGCCTCTGTTTCTGTTAACCAACCAAGCAAATCAGAGGAAGATAGAGGAGATATCAAACTCAAATACCCAATATACCTACCAGACTTAACTAAGAATCCTCAACCGAATGGCTCCAAACTTCACATCGCTATAGAAGAATAGACCACATGTCTTTGGAGTCAATAAACGTAACTAAGAAATGGGTGTGTGGAAGACTTGTTAATGTCACAAAAGTAGCCTTACTTCTTCTATCTATTGGACATGCGGTAATGTTATAGTGATTTAGCAAATGATATCATATTTGTTAAATATGTAGCTCTTTGATTACATTACATAGTTGGACCGGTCTAAATGAAACATGTGTATTACTTTTTTAACAGCTTTTACTTGACCGTTCACTTTTATAGTTTTAGCGCGAAATGCTCTGGTCAGATTGGCCCTGTCAAACACAAAAAAAAATGTTTTGACATTCATACAATGACGCCAAACGTTTTCTAAATTTAAAAATGGTCCAGTAAATGTCTAAATATGATCGTTCACCTAATACTAAACAATCCATTCACAACAAGGAGTCATTTAGACACAAATCAAAAGCAAACACAAATCATCGGAATAAACATAAATATCTATGATCTCAAGTTTGTTCTATACATTTTATCTCTTGGGAGATGAGGGCTCAATAGAGCGATTAAAGCATAATTAAATAATTACACCAGTAGTTAACATTCAAATCACAGATCAGAAACTCTGGAGAGGAACTGAAGTTGCCTAAGGAGAGGACTAAGAGTCTCCATGAGCTTCTTACAAGGATGGTTATGAACACCTTCGTAGGTTGTTACAACAACGTTTGGATCTTTTGCCAATCTCTGCTTTTGTTTCTTCATGTTGCATGTGTGGTATGTACATCTGTAATAGCTCCTGCAATAATTATTTTTATAATTTCAAATGAGTAATCAAATAATATTTTTGGTTATATATAATTCAGGGATCTGTTTATATAAACAATACGAAATGAACGCTCTAAATTCCAAGACACAAGCAATAACGTATTGCAAGTTTGCAACCGGACTAACTCCAAATGATGACTTGGATCGTTTAGGTTGTTAAACAAATGTTTCCCAACTAATATATAAACGAAAGAATTACTCAAATGTTATCTAAAAGTTGGTTTATTACTCATATCTATAAATCTTTTGAAAATTATTAGAATGTTTATTGACCTGGGTGTAATTACATTTTACCCCTTGGGTTTTGTTTCTCGAATTTGAGTAAAAATTTTTTTAAAAAAATACACATCAGCAAATTAAAATACACATCAGATATGATTTAACATGTCATTAAGCAGTTTTTTTAGAACCACAGTTTTGTTTTCACTTGTTTATATGAAAGAGAGGGAAAGTGAATAGGTTTAACTGTTCACAAACCGCGAAAAGAAAAATATCGAAACTCTCGTCGTCTCTCGTCGCCGGCAATATCAAAATATCGATACTCTGTCATTGTCCACTCTCCTGCCGTCAATCTCCCGCCGTCATCTCTCGCCGTCTTTACTCGTTCTCTCTATCTTCGTCGTCGCACTCTCTTTCTTCGTCGTCGCTCTCTCTTCGTCTTCTTCGTCTTCTTTGTCTTCGTCTATCCGGTATGTGTCGACTGTTTAGTTTCGAGTTTTCCGGCTGAATGTGGGTTTTTTCGATGATTTACGGCTGATCGTCGCCGTTGTTAATGATGTCTGATTTGTTAGATCTATTCGATTCGATGACTGATTTACTTTTTGTTTTATGTTACGGCTCAGTTATTTTAGGGTTTACGGCTGATCGTCGCCATTGTTAATGATGACTGATTTGTTAGATCTATTCGATTCGATGGCTGATTTACTTTTTGTTTTATGTTGCGGCTCAGTTATTTTAGGGTTTACGGCTGATTTGTTTGATTTTTTCGATTCGATGGCTGATTTACTGTTTGTTTTATTTTGCGGCTGTATTACGGCTGAGTTGTGACTGAGATATTTTGTGCTTTAGATCTGAGTTATGTGTTTGTGGCTGAGTTATGTTATGCTTTATGTATGAGTTTGTTTTCTGTTATGGCTGAGTTTGTTTTATGTTATGGCTGATTTATGTTATCATTTACTTATGAATTATAACAGATGTCGATGGTGATTATTTCTGAAGAACAAGCAAGGGATTACCCCCCAAGACTATACGCTAAAATAGAGTCTAGAGATATAAACACAAATTTCAGGATGAAAGAATTCCCTCAGATTAGGGAATCAATAGGACTAGATGCGTGGGATGAAACGAAGAAAGTACCAATTGGAATAATCTCTAAGCTAGTTGATAGCCAATTCGTCTGGTCTAGTAAGGTTGTTCATTTCATACTATGTAACCAGTTAAGGGTACATAAGAAGGAGCTTTGGTTTGTGGTCAGCGGTCAACCTATCAGGTTTGGGTTGAATGAGTTTCATTATCTGACGGGGTTAAACATAGACCCAATGCCTTCTGAACGGTTTGAACTTGAAGAGGAACACAAAGAGTTCTTCAGAATTTTGAAAGTGCCTGGTGGGGCAGGTCCAACGCTACTTGAACTCAGGGAAGCATTAAAAGTGTGCCGGAGATGGGTTAACCTTGATCATCGTAAATGGTTGGGGCTGTTGCTTATTCAACACATTGGACTTTATGGTTTGCATCATAACTCTAGAATTCCATATGAAAGTGCCAAAAGAGTTTTTGATGATGAAGCAATGAAGACGTATCCGTGGGGTCGGTCAGCATTTGAAGCTCTTGTTGATTCCATAAAGATGTTGAACCCTACGGGAAAGTCGTACACCCTTAGTGGGTTTACACCCGTGTTACAGGTTTGGGCGTATGAGTCCATCAAATGCTTTGGAGAACGGTTTGGGAATGCATCAGCTGAAGATGGTGGCATACTGATGCTTCAATGGGGTGGAAACCGTACACATTCATCGCTGAAAACCGCAATTGCTGAAGAGATCAAAGCGCTTGGTGAGGTAAGGTTTATATCTGGTTGAGTGATTGTTTAGTAATGGATGAGTTATGATTTAGTTATGGCTGAGTTATTGTTTAGTAACGGCTGAGTTATTGTTCAGTAACGGCTGAGTTATGTTTTATTAATGGCTGAGTTATGTTTTAGTCTTGTCTGAGTTATGCTTTAGTCTTGTCTGAGTTAAAACTTACTGATGGGTTTCATAATCTCTTATGTTACAGCTGCGTGTGATTAATATGGTTATGAAGGAAAATGGCTGCGAGCTATTTCATTCGTGGCCAGAACAAGAAGACGAACCAGCAATCGATCGCCTGATCGAAGACATACATCTGAATACGTTTGTTAAAGGTTTTTGGGATGTTAAGGGGAGTGATAAGAAGAAAAAGAAAACGAAAGCTGACGCAGTTGTTGAGTCTGAATCTCCTCCCGCAAAGAAGCGGAAAGTCCAGAAGATGAAAGTTTCCAACAGTCAGGAAACTAGTGAAGGAGTTGCACAGGAGAGGAAGAAGAAAGGAAAAAAGGTAAGTGAGGAGGAAGATGTTGGGGAAGATGTGTCGGGTAGAACTATCGAAGATAGTACTATCTACGAATTGATCTCTAAGTTATACACAAGGTTTGACACCGTTGATAGGAACATTGAAAATGTATCGGCGAATCTGGAGAAGAAGATGGATGAAAGGATTGAAACCAGGCTTGGATCTTTTGAGACGGACCTCAAACAGATGAAAGAGCTCGTGACATAAAAGTTCACAACTGACGAGAGCTTGGGACAGGAACTTCAGACATCAAAAGGTCCACCAAAAGTTCCGGTAATGTCTGATTTATCTTTGTTTTATGGCTGATTTTTCAGAATGTTTAGGCTGAGTTATTGTAATTTAATTTGTCTTCGCTATGATATACAGGCAGAGAAGTCTTCTCGAGATGCTAAGAAGTCTCCAGCTGCTAAGAAACCAGCTGATACGAAAACAGGGCCTTCAACGAGGAGAAATGCCAAAGAGTTAGAGGCGTCAAAGAAGGCCAAAGAGTTAGAGGCGGCAGAGAAAGTAATGTCTGATTTATCTTTGTTCTATGGCTGATTTCTTAGAATGTTTAGGCTGAGTTATCATAATGTCTGATTTATCTTTGTTTTATGGCTGATTTTTCAGAATGTTTAGGCTGAGTTTTTATAATTTTAATATACAGGAAAAGAACGATTTGTCTTCTCCAGATGTTAAGAAGTCTCCAGCTACTAAGAGACCAGCTGATACGAAAACATGGCCTTCCACGAGGAGAAATGTTAAAGAGTTAGAGGCGGCAGAGAAGGCCAAAGAGTTAGAGGCGGCAGAGAATGCCAAAGAAGTAGCTGCGTCAAAGAAGCCCAAAGAAGTAGCTGCAGCAAAGCAGGCCAAAGAAGTAGCTGCGGCTGGAGGTAGAGGTGGAGGTAGAGGTAGAGGTAGAGGCAGGGCGCCTAAAAATCCTTCTGCTGCTGTTGTTGCTGCTGGTGTTAAGCCGTTGAAATTTGTACTACCTGGAGAAGCTGGTTCAGAAGCTGGTGCAGAAGATGTTACATACGAGTTTATTGCTGAAGCCAACTCACTTGAACCTGAATCTAATGATGATGAGGAGGAAAAGATTAGGCTTGATAGAATTGAAGCTTTAAGGCTGGAGAGTGTTAAGCTGTCAGCGGATGGGAGTGCATTGAATACACAACAAGATCATCCAAGCTGGATCCCTAATATTGGAGACAACGGACTGACGTGCATGAGGAAGAACTGTTCACCTGGACCTGGAATATATGATCCTCTGGCAACTGTTGATCCGGTCAAGTTGCAGAAACTTTTGGAGTACCTAAAGAAATCCGAGTATGACCCTTTAGACCCTTTTGCTTAACAAGTTAATAACAGCTTGTTAACATTATATTAACTTGTGTTTATTTGTTTGTTAGGAATATCCCGTTAGGGAAAGGCGGAATGGAACTTGAATTCTATAGGGTGCTAATCACCGAACGAAAGGACTGGCCAGTGAGGCCAGAAGAATATGGTAACTATGGGTGGCTTACTGATGAAGTAAGTTTATCTTAATGTCTTAGTTATTGTTGTCGTTGTCTGACTTATATTACATTATGGCTGCATTGTTGTTTACTACTCAGTTTTCTGTTGTACAGCACTTGGGCGCGTTTATGAGAGTTCTTAGGTGTAGGTACAAACGAGATCCCTTCCCATTCCACAACAAACGCATTGCGTTTATAGACCCGTGGTTCACCAGTGAAATGGTTCACCGTCATTATCCGATGTTCAAGTCCGGACCCAAGTTTTTTACAATGACTGGCAATTGTTATGAAGAATTAGTTAAAGGTTTGATTCCATCAGATGAACAAACTAATTTGAAGTGGATAGAAGATATGGATCACCTATATATTGCTCCACAAACTGGAGGCGATCACTGGGTGGCGCTGCACATGGATCTAAAGAGAATGCATATTGATTGCTATGATAGCATCGTGGGATAAGTAACCCGAGAGAGTGAGCTTAGAATGCTGAATGCTTGTAGGGCGTTTACGCGGATGATTCCAGCAATGTTGAACAAGAACGTTCCTCACGAAATTCGTGCACCTACTTACAAACAGTTTACCTTCAGGAGGAGGACAGTCTCCAAGGTCCCGCAAAACGTACAGATTGGTGACTGTGGCGTGTACGCTTTAAAGTTTATAGAATGTCTAGCGCTTGGTGTGTCTTTCGATGGAATCTGTGATCAAAATATCCAGGGTATACGTGCTAAAATGGCAGCAGAAATCTACGGTGAGTCACCTGAATTTATGAATCAGTTCACGTAAAAAACAGTTGTATTTCTTTTGGTAGGTAGGACTTGCACTTGGATATGTAAAAAAACATTTAGATTTCTTTTGGTAGGAATTGTACTTGGATATGTAAAAAAACATTTGGATTTCTTTTGGTAGGAATTGTACTTGGATAAGAAAGTCCTTTGTTTAGTATCTTTTCAATGTTACGGCTGAGTTATGTACTTCACACGACTGAGTTATAATTAAATATTAAATAAACATATATGGTATGGCTGAGTTATGTATTTCGAACGGCTGAGTTATCTACTTCGTACGGATAAGTGAGTTATGGCTGAGTAATGTACTTGGTACGGCTTCGTTTAGTCTTTCGTGCCGTGCCTCGATATTACTAAAAGTGTTGTTAGGGAAGTCCAAACAATAATTCTGTGCCTGCTCAGATCCACACGCGTAATCAATTTATAAAGTTAGCTTTTTTACAATATATTATACAAAATAATTAAAAAATTGAACTCAAAATTCGAATAAAAAATCTTAAAATTCCGACAAAGTGACTAAGTGATGGCTGAGTTATTGACTTACACGGCTGACTTATGAAATATTTGTAAATTATAATTATTATAACTCAAAATTAAAATATAAAATGAAAAAAGGAATATTACAATCACTATAAGCAATGAAAAGTAATGATTATAGACAAAGATTGATTTTTACACATTCTCACCAAGGATGTGTAAAACATACAACACATGACGTTTAGGGGTTAGGGTTAGGGTTAGGGTTGGGGTTTAGGGTTAGAGATGTAGGGTTCAGATTGTTTGATTTTTGGATTTGGTTCTAATGTGTTTTAATGTATATGGTTTAAGGTGGTAATATGGATATAATAATATTATTACCATTTGAATATCTTTTTAAAAAATCAAAAAATCAAAAAATATTTTGGTTATTTCCGGTTATGGGTCGGTTATATTAATATTTAACAATTAATAACCCAAAATATATTGTAATTAAGTAGATTAGCCTAATATAACCGAAATTAAGCCGAATATATCCGAAATTAACCAAACATACCAATTCAAAAATATCAAATTGGAAAATTTATTTTATCGGTCGGTTTGGTTTAGTTGGTTATTTAGTCATTCTAATTTGAGGGTTGGCTGAGATATCGTTTATGACGGCTGAGTTATAATTAAAAAATATGGATATAATAATATTATTACCATTTGAATATTTTTTTAAAAAATCAAAAAATCAAAAAACAATTTGTTTATTTCCGGTTATGGGTCGGTTATATTAATATCTAACAATTAATAACCCAAAATATATTGTAATTAAGTAGATTAGCCTAATATAACCAAAATTAAGCCGAATATATCCGAAATTAACCAAACATACCAATTCAAAAATATCAAATTGGAAAATTTATTTTATCGGTCGGTTCAGTTTAGTCGGTTATTTAGTCATTCTAATTTGAGGGTTGGTTGAGATATCGTTTATGACGGCTGAGTTATAATTAATAATGACTGAGTTATTAAAATAGATTGATAAAACACCACAACATAGAAAGTTCATATCAATTCCAAAAAAAAAAAAAGAAAAACAACGGAGCTTGACTAAACTCACAGATACTTGTTCAAGCTCTCAAACTTCTTCTCCAGCGCGTCCTGTTTCTTTTCCAAATACAAGATCATTTCTTCTTGAATCTTGATGCGCTTCTTGGAAGCATCCAAGTCCTGCTTCATCTCATTCTTCTCCTCCTGAATAACCCTAAACTCTTCGCGCACTGCATCAGTCCACCACTTCCTGAAACCGCAGCCTTGACCGGGACCCTTACAAATAGTACATAATTCAAATTAGACTAAAAAAAAAGTCAGAAACAGAACACAAAACTCAAAAATAAGAGTACAAAAATCTTTACATCTGTGATGTCATACGGACAACTGAAATAACGTTCTCCTCTCGTGGTAGGATCATTAGAAATGGCAACGAGAAGCACCGCACCGCAATTACACCCGATTGGAACGCCCTTGTCTCGCCTCCGGATTTCGCCGTACCTCATTTTCATATTTATTTCATTACGATTCAGCTCCTACAGTTCGACAAACACAATATTAAGATAATGCTTTGAGATTTCAGATCAGAGATCTACCTTAGCTAGTGCTTCCGAAGCAGTTTTCTCATCAGCCCTAGAGTTACCGCCGTAGATATCTCTATTTGCCATCATCTTGACTCGATCTCGATTACTGAAGCAATAATCACAACAAATCCCGTAATTTATACTAAAACAATATATCGAACGACGTCGTTTGACAGTAATATACTTGAAGGCTGAGTTGTGTTCTTTACACGAATGACTTAGGATAGTCAGTTAAATTAACAACTTTGTTATGGCTGACTTATGCAACGGCCAGAATAATGGTGTTACGGCTGAGTTATCCGACGGCCACCCTAATAATTTATTATATACTCGCTCGGGAATGCAAAAAGGGTTGTTGGGGACACGTAAACAATAATTATGTTTCTTGTTATCATCCATGCGCTTAATAAAAATATTTAAAACAATTTCTTATTAAAAATAAATTCAAAAATTTGAATTCAAATTCAAATTTTTCATGTATTTTTATTTATTATTAAAAAGGGGCCAGTAATTTGGCTAAGTAGTGGCTGGGTTATTGACTTAAACGGCTGAGTTATGAGATATTTGTAAAATAAGGTTATTATAACTCAAAATTAAAATTTAGAATGGCAAAATGAATATTACTATTATTATAACCAATAAAAATAATAATTATAGACAAAAGAGTGATTTTTACACATTCTGATCAAAATGTGTCAAACATACCAAAACATGTCGTTTAGGGGTTAGGGTTAGGGTTAGGGTTTAGATGAGGTAACATTATTTGTTTTTAATATAACAGTTTGGTTTTGGATATAATGTGCTTGGATTAAGGTGGTAATATGGATATACTAATATGAGTACCATTTTGTAATTAATTTTTTAATTTTTTTTTTAAATTTTGAAATTAATTTTTGGTTATTTCCGGTTATGGGTCGGTTAGATGAATATATAACCATAAATAACCATAAAAACCCCAAAATATATTGTAATTAAGTAGATTAGCATAATATAACCGAAATAAGCCGAATATATGAAAACTAGGCAAACATACCAATACAAAAATACCAAATTGGGAAAAATTATTTTTTCAGTTCGGTTCGGTTTAGTCGGTTATTTAATCATTCTAATTTGAGGGTTGGCTGAGATACCGTTTATGACTGCTGAGTTATCTTTCCAGAATCGACAGTTACAATGAGAGGGAAAGTGAACGGTTTTTAAACCGCGAAAAAAAACTCTCTGTCCCTATCGTCGGCGAAATCTAACCCTAATTCCGCCGGCGATATCTGTCTTTTTCTACTCTCCCGCCGTCATCTCTCGCCGTCCTCGTTCGATATCATCATTCGCTCTATCTTCTCTTCGTCGTCGCTGTCTTGTTCGTTTCCGTCTAAGCCGTCTCGTCTTCGAGTTCCGGTATGTGTCTTCCTATTTATTTTTGAGTTACAGGTGATTGTCGCCATCTTTGATGGCTGAGTTTGGACTGAGTTATCTTATGCTTTACGACTGAGTTATGTATTTATGGCGGAGTTATTATATGTATTGCGTTTGCCATATGTAATGGCTGATTTATTTTATGTTTTACTATCAGATGGCTAAGGATATTTCTGAAGAACAAGCAAGGGATTACCCACCAAGACTTTGACCAGAAATGAAGTCTATTCTACATACTAAACAAATTAACACCAATTTCACGATGTTAGAATTACCTCAGATTAGGGAATTAATAGGACTGGATGCGTGGGAAAAAACGAAGGATGTACCAATTGGAATAATCTCTAAGCTAGTTGATAGCCAATTCGTCTGGTCTGGTAAGGTTGTTCATTTTCTATTATGTAACCAGTTAAGGGTACATAAGAAGGAGCTTTGGTTTGTGGTCGGCGGTCAACCTATCAGGTTTGGGTTGAATGAGTTTCATTATCTGACGGGGTTAAACATAGACCTAATGCCTTTTGAACGGTTTGAACTTGAAGAGGAACACAAAAAGTTCTTCAGACTTTTGGAAGTGCCTGGTAGGACAGGTCCAACGCTACTTGAACTCAGGGAAGCATTAAAAGTGTGCCGGGGATGGGTTAACCTTGATCATCGTAAGTGGTTGGGGCTGTTGCTTCTTCAACACATTGGACTTTATGGTTTGCATAATAACTCTAGAATTCCATATGAAAGTGCCAAAAGAGTTTTTGATGATGAAGCAATGAAGACGTATCCGTGGGGTCGGTCAGCATTTGAAGCTCTAGTTGATTCCATAAAGATGTTGAACCCTACAGGAAAGTCGTACACCCTCAGTGGGTTTACACCCGTGTTACAGGCTTGGGCGTATGAGTCCATCAAATGCTTTGGAGAACAGTTTGGGAATGCATCAGCTGAAGATAGAGGCATACCGATGCTTCAATGGGGTGGAAACCGTACACGTTCTACGATGGTATCGGTAATTTCTGAAGAGATCAAAGCGCTTGGTGAGGTAAGGTTTATATCTGGTTGAGTGATTGTTTAGTAATGGTTGAGTTATGATTTAGTTATGGCTGAGTTATTGTTTAGTAACGGCTGAGTTATGTTTTAGTAATGGCTGATTTATGCTTTAGTGTTGGCTGAGTTATTATTCACTGATGGGTCTCATATTCTCTTATGTTACAGCTGTGTGTGACTAAAATGGTTATGAAGGATGATGTACGCGAGCTATTTCATACGTGGCCAGATCAAAAAGACGACCCAGCTGTTGATCGCCTTATCCAAGACATACATGAGGATAATTTTGTTAAAGGTTTTTGGGATGTTGATTCTGACTCTCCTCCCTTAAAGAAGCAGAAAGTTGATTCTGACTTTCCTCCCGCAAAGAAGCAGAAAGTCAAGAAGGTGGTAGTTTCCAACAGTCAGGGTGGTGGATCTGGTGAAGGAGCTGAACAGAAGGTGGTAGTTTCCAACAGTCAGGGTGGTGGATCTGGTGAAGGAGCTGAACAGAAGGTGGTAGTTTCCAACAGTCAGGGTGGTGGACCGGTTGGAACTCTCATTGAGTTAGTGTCTAATTTAACCTCAAGGTTTGACACCTTGGAAAAAAACATTGGAGATAGAATAGAAGAGAGGATGAATGAAAGGTTTGAAACCAGGTTTTGTTCTGTTGAGAGTGATCTCAAGCAGATGAAAGAGCACGTGCTTTCCTTGGGTGTTGGGCAAACTGGCCAAAACAATGTTGAAGACCTTCGGGATGAACTGTTGTCACAAAACACTTGTAAAAATTTCAAAATAAAGAACCTTAGGGATGAACTGTTGTCACCAGAAAGTCCACCAGTACCAGTAGTTCCACGAAAAATGCACCAAAACTACTCTGTCAACAGTCCTCCGGTAATGTCTGAATTATGTTCATGTTATGGCTGAGTTTCCAGATTGTTTATCATATAATCTTTAATTGTCTTCGCTATGTTATACAGGTAGTGTGCCGTGGTTTGGCTGGGGTCAGTAGGAATCTGAATAAAGAGTTTGATAAAGATGAGTTTGATAAAGATGATCCTCTTAATTTCATTGAGAAGTCTCCAGCTGCTACGAAACCAATTCAACGGCCTAACACGAGGAAAAATGCCAATGATAGAAAGAAGGACGAAGAATTAAATGCAAAGAAGGCCAAAGTTGAGGCGGCCGCTGCGAAGAAGAACAAAGAGTTGGCGGAAAAGAAGGCAGAAGATGAGGCGGCGGCTGCAAAGAAGGTCAAAGAGTTGGCGGAAGAGAAGGATGGAAATAATCCGCCAAAGAGAAGAGTTAGAAAGACTACTAAGCCTAATCAAGTCATTTAATTGGAATCTGATTTGAATGAGGGAGTATCCAAAGCTGGTGCAAACGCTGGTGCCGACGCTGCTGACAGCAGTATATGTGATATGACAACCAAGATTATGGCTGAAATCAATATCCTTGAACCTGAATCTGAGGATGATGAGGAGGAAAAGATTAGGCTTGATAGAATCAAAGCTTTAAGGCTGGAGAATGTTAAGCTGTCCCCGGATGGAAGTTCATTGAATAAACTACAAGCTACACAAGAGAGGACTTTTCCTTATATTGGGGACAACGGACTTACGTGCATGAGGAAGAACTGTTCACCTGGACCTGGAATATATGATCCTCTGGCACCTGTTGATCCGGTCAAGTTGCAGAAACTTTTGGAGTACCTAAAGAAAGCCGAGTATGACCCTTTAGACCCTTGTTAATCACAGCTTGTTAAAATTATATTAACCTGTTCTTATTTTTTTCTTAGGGGTACACCATTAGGCAAGTAAACATCAAATATTGAATTCTATAGGACTCTCATCACCGAAAGAAAGAACTGGCTGTATGGTACATTTGGCTGGCTGTCTGATAAAGTAAGTTTAACTTGATGTCTGAGTTATTATGTTTATGGCTGAGATATTATACATAATGGCTGAGTTATTATGTTTACGGCTGAGATATAATACATATTGACAGTAGGTGGCAGTGGTATGATTTGTTATTGTTTACGACTGACTTATATTATATTATGGCTGAGTTGTTGTTTACTAATCAGTTTTCTGTTTTACAGCACAGGGGCGCGTTTATGAGACTCCTCAGTATAAGGTACAAACGAGATCCCTTCCCAATCCACAACAAACGCATTGCGTTTATAGATCTGTGGTTCACTAGATCGATGATTGGTGATTATACGATGTTCAATATGAAACCCAAGTTTTTTAAAATGACTGGCAATAGTTATGAAGAGTTGGTTAAAGATTTGTTACCACTAGATGAACCGACTAATTTGAAGTGGATAGAAGATGTGGATCACCTGTATATTGCTCCACAAACTGGAGGCAATCACTGGGTGGCGCTGCACGTGGATCTAAAGAGAAGGCATATTGATTGCTATGATAGCATCGTGGGACAAGTAACCGAAGAGAGTGAGCTTAGAATGCTGAATGATTGTTGGGCGTTTACGCGGATGATCCCAGCAATGATGAACGCGAACGTTCCTCACGAAATTCGTACACCTACTGCCAGTCAGTTCGGGTTCAGGAGGAAGAGTGCCTCCAAGGTCCCTCAAAACGTACAGGTTTGTGACTGTGGCGTGTATGCTTTAAAGTTTATTGAATGTCTAGCGCTTGGTGTGTCTTTCGATGGAATCAGTGATCAAAATATCCAGGCTATACGGGTTAAAATGGCTGCAGAAATCTACGATGAGGCACCTGATTTTTTTGATCTAGTTTAAATAATGCATTATGTCCTTCGTTTCGTTTCTTTTGGAATTGTACTTGGATTTGTAAAACTTTGATTTGTCTATTTTCAAAATTATGGCTGGTTTACGGTTAAGTTATGGCTGATTTACATACTTCACACGGCTGACTTATGAAATATTTGTAAATTAAAATTATTATAACTCAAAATTAAAATATAGAATGAAAAAAGGAATATTACAATCACTATAAGCAATGAAAAGTAATAATTATAGACAAAGATTGATTTTTACACATTCTCACCAAGGATGTGTAAAACATACAACACATGACGTTTAGGGGTTAGGGTTAGGGTTAGGGTTAGAGATGTATGTTTCATATTTCCAACATTATGGGTTTTAATATAACAGTTTGGTTTTGGTTATATTGTGTTTGGTTTAAGATGGTAATTTGGATATACTAATATGATAACCATTTTTCAAATTTAAAAAAAAAATTTGAAATTATTTTTCGGTTATTTCCGGTTATGTGTCGGTTAGACGACTATATAACCATAAATAACCCAAATGTTATCCAAATTAGGTCGATTACTTAATATAACCGATAGCAAGCCGAATATAACCGCAATTAACCGAAAATAATGGAAAAAATAGTTTCCGGTTTGGTTCGGTTTGGTCGGTTATATAGTCATTCTAATTTGGGGTTGGCTGAGTTATGGTAACGTTATGGCTGAGTTATCGTTTACGGTCTTCTCAATAATATGAAGATATGAAAACGTATTCTTCTTTCTTTCTTGGGTCTTTTGTTCTGTCAGATTACTAATAAGTATTAAAACGTCTCTCGATATTACAAAAAGTGTTGTTAGGGAAGCGTGAAAAATCACTAATTCTGTGCCTGCTCAAATCCACACGCATAATAAATTCATAAAGTGAGCTTTTTATCACAAGATATTATTGCAAATAATTAAATAATTATTATTCGAATTTAAAATTTTTTTTTCTTAAAGTATTAAAACATCTCTCGATATTATTAAAATATTTCACGCATTTTTATTTTTTGTAAAAGTATTTGTTCGACAATTAAAATTAAAATTATTATAACTCAAATTTAAATTTAAAATAATTATTCAAAGTGTTACGGTAAAGTAATGTCTGAGTTATTATATATTGTGGTTGACTTATTGAACTTTATGATTGTGTTATGATTCTGTGATGGCTGAGATACGTAATAACGACTGATTCCCTTCCCTTATATTAATATGAAAGTACTAACAAAATGAAATAAAAAAATATAAAAAAACACAAAATCATAGTTCGTAGTTCATAGTTCATTAGTTCAGGTAGAAGACGACACAAAAGTACAATGACAATCACTTTTTGAAACCGACGTCATCTGGGCCAAATTCTTCAAACATATCGACTAAATCATTCCAAACTATGCTAGTCAGCATCTTGGGTTTATTGCCACCACTCGCCCATATCCTCTTGAGAGCACGTATCTGGGATCTGAATATCGTTCTAGCCATCAAATTAAACTGCGTCCAGACCGTTAAAGTATGCTTTGGATCCCACGTGTATTTACGCTACAATTAAAGGAAAAGAACGATAAGAGTATAGAATAATATCAATATGGTTTGTTTTATTGATCTTACCGCGAGGAGGAGAAACCACCCTCTCTTAAAGTGGAAGGGAATCAAGCGGTACGTCGGCCACGCATGGTACCAGTTGTGTTGAAGTATTCCTCCAATCGCGATAGAGAGAACGTGAAGGAACTTGAACCACGTAACAGTGGTTTTGTAAACCAAGGAACCCACACCAGGTTTTAGAACCGGAATATTCTCCCGACCAGTGGCGCAGATGATCGCTTCGACATTTCTACAAAACTGTCCATCGATGTGAGGAACAACTTCCATGTCGATAGGAAAATGTAACAGATAGACAGATCTATGATTTAAGAGAAGATAAAGAGAAACAATAGAAACGAAGAAGAGATGAAAGAGAGTCAGACATATGAATGAGGAAAATATAAAGGAAAAACAATAGGAAATACAAAAGCTCGCGTCTATTATTAGGTTAACTTATGGTTTCCCGCCAAAATATCGCTTGACGGCTGAGTTATAGAGAGTAATGGCTGGGTTATTACAAGAAAATTTTTAAAGGTAAATGAATGATATATATGATTTGACGGCTGAGTTATACTATTATTTACGGGAAAACGAAAGGTCATGTTACGGCTGAGTTATAGTGAGTTATGGCGGAGTTATCGAAAGAGTAATGGCTGATATATTCACTTTACAGCTGAGTTGTAATATTTACGGGAAAACTTTCTTGTACTCTGGTCCAACAAAATAATATAATATTATTCCATCTTTGTATATATACAAGTATTCCCGTTACTTTAGTCTATTACCTCTCAACTACAAACTAGAATAAAATTATTTTTTACAACACTATGTCCGCCCTAGCACCCAAGATGCCGGATCTCCCCGACGACGTTTTCATCCAAATCGTTTCCCTTGTTGCAGAAAATGCTGCAGAATATGGTGGATGGTCCTCACTTGGTTCTATTTTAAGGGCTGGTTGTAGGGGGAAAAATGCAGTATACAGTGATGAAGTTCTAAAGACAGCTGCTATATATTGGCTTTGTACTGATCCATCAGAAATCAACACATCCAATGCCCCTGATGGTGGCCTCCAAAATGAAGGGCGGCACAGGCCTTTCTTCGTCAAATGCTTTGAGGCCAGCAACCCCATTGCCATTTACTACGAAGGGCTACGGGTTGTGGCTGAAGATAGAGATATCCAGCGTGGGATTGATATTCTCAGTCGTATTGTACCGACCGATGCTTATGCCACCTTAGCATGTGGGGTCCTAAGTATTTGTCAAGGGAATGAGGTTATGGCCATCCATTATCATTCTCCTCTGCAGTCTGATTGGTGGACTCAGCGGCGACTCATAAATAGGGATGAAGGTTGGGGGAAGAAATCACTGTAACTTCCACCAGCGTAAGAAATAGAAGGATGCCAGCAACAACTCGATCCGCATTGCTGAGACAGGACCGGGAAAGGATAGCCGCCGCAACCGGCAATCGGGAGCCGGAAAATCCCATCCCACAGGAGGTAGGAGAGACGTCCCGATCTCGTGAGGTCGCTCCGAACTTAAATACTGTCGACCCCGGTGTGTCTCCCGGTGTTTCTCCCCTTCAGCTAGAACTCCGAGAGTACCGAGCTCGGCGAAAGAGGATGGGCGCGTCTATTCGGGCGCTTCGGCTGAAACTTGACCAGCTCCATCGTTTTTACCGTTTAGAGGGAACCATTCTAGTCCTGGAATACCTTATCGTCGAAGGTTACTTCTTGGCACAATGGCGAATGGTCCGTCTACTTGATGAGCACAAGGCGTGCAAAGAACTGGTCGATCAGCTGGATGTACCCGATCTCCCGAAAGGCGATCGTGAACCCCTGGGGGAAACCGCCTTCCCGTTTGTGACGGATGTCTGGGCCTATCGAGCTTGCTTGACTAGGTTAATCCGATACGTCAATTTCCTGGAGTCGTCGGGTCAAGCCTTCCGCGAGCGCCATCTTCTTGAAGGCCCATGTGCCTTTATAGAGGACATGATGTCCAGAGGCTCCGGATTGCCAATCGAAAGGCTAGAGGCCTTACAACGGGTACGAGATTTCTGTCGAATTGCGGTGAACGAACTCGCAGTGGAGGAACCATTGGAGACTGACATATCTGGCCCAGCTCCCGTTCTGCGATTGCAGGACCGTCCAGAACGCTAGAGGGTTGGTGGCGAAACTTTTCGATCGGGCTCCCCCGACCAGAGATCTCTTGTTTAGGTGTTGTTATTATATTTTTTTTTTTGTTGTTGTTTGGATGAAGTGTAATGGAAACTAATCAAAACGATTTTAGCGATTTTAGCGAAGTGTAATGTCATGGCTTAGTTATAAAATTTACGGCTGAGTTATAGCTTTTACGGGAAAAAGAAATATATAGTCGATTCATGTCATGACTGAGTTATCAAAGAAACAATATGAAAACAAACGACTGATTTATACGACTGATTATATGGCTGAGTTATAGTTTATTACGACTGAGTTATCATGATACGGAACGAAATATCTCGTCGATTCATGTGATGGCTGAGTTATAGTGCGTTATGGCTGAGTTATACTACTTGACAGATGAGTAATACCACAAAATAAAGTTATAATACTTTGACAGATGAGTAATAACACAAAATAAACTATAGAGCACAAGTTTTCGCATTGTGCCCAACTTGCTTACATCGCGAACATGCGTGTTGCTTCCTAGGGCGTTTATTTTTAGTGTTAACTTCCAAAGATGATTTAATCCTACGCTTCTTTGGTCTTCCTGGCTGGTTCACAACAATCGGAGGCAAGCACTTCTGATTATCCACAACTTCAGGAGCAGGGAATGATTCATTTGGAGGCATGATTGAACCAGCCCATCCGTTAACCAAATCGACACTCCTAAATTTCGTATCGCACATGTATATACGAGACACATCCATATGCTCTGCAGCTGCGATTGCATGGATGCATGGTATTTTCTCGTGGTCGAAACGACGGCATGTGCAACTTTTTATTTCTAAATTTAGAACATGCAAAGATGATCCATATTTCACTTCAACACGTACAGCATCAATCGTTTGTACCTCCATAAGTCTTGCTCCGGTGACACGGTCCTATAAGGGAGTAGAACAAAAAACAAAAACGTTTTAGGCTGAGTTATGAAAACAATTATGGCTGAGTTATTGAAACAACAATGGCTGAATTATGGAAACTATAATGGTAACGGCTGAGATATGGTAACTGTTACAGCTGAGTTATCAACATTGACAACTGACTTATGTAAAATTACCTGTAATAGTTTCTCAACACCTCGAGTGAGCGTTGTTTGCTGCGATTTCGCATCCTCTCTCCGTTCAGAAAACCATCTGGTCATCATATCCCGTATCGATTCTAGAAGTTGAACTATGGGAAGACTTCTAGCATTTGACAGTGCATGGTTCATTGATTCTGCAATATTCGTTGTCATTAAATTGTACCTTTCACCCGGGAAATGAACACGCGCCCACATTCGGACACCAGCTCGTTGGAGGTATCCATGTAGTTCGGGATGACGTGCTTCTGCTGTGTTTAAATAACGAACCAAGAAGCTTTAGTGAAGCAAAAGGATCGACTAAATGGCTAAATGCATGCAAAGATGAGATCAAGTCAATTGAAACTCTGAACACTTGGGATTTAGTTGACTTGCCTATTGGAATAAAGCCAATTGGACTTAAGTGGGTTTTCAAGCTGAAGCGCAACTCAGACGGCAGCATCAACAAATATAAAGCACGACTTGTCGCTAAGGGGTATGTCCAACAGTATGGCATTGATTTTGAAGAGGTTTTTGCTCCTGTTGCTAGAGTTGAGACGATAAGACTTCTTATAAACCTTGCTGCATCAAATGGGTGGGAGATTCACCATTTAGATGTAAAGACAGCATTCCTTCACGGAGAACTTAAAGAAACAATCTACGTTACTCAACCTGAGGGGTTTGAGAAGGAAGGTAGTGAAGACAAGGTGTATAAGTTGAATAAAGCACTGTATGGTTTGAGACAAGCTCCAAGGGCTTGGAACAACAAGCTTAACGAGATTCTTGAGGAACTGCAGTTTACGAAGTGTTCAAAGGAGCCAACAGTTTACCGGAAAATAGACAAAGGTCAAACTCTTGTTGTTGCGGTCTACGTTGATGATTTATTTGTCACAGGAACTGACAAGTCTATCATTTACAAGTTTAAGGAGGAGATGTCTGCAAAATTTGACATGAGCGACCTTGGGAAGCTAACCTACTACCTCGGTATAGAAGTGATTCAACATGAGAATGGAATTGTGTTAAGTCAGAGGAGATATGCTCAGAAAATCTTGGAGAAAACAAGAATGTCGAATTGCAATCCTGAATATATACCAATGGAGTTTGGACTTCAGTTGTCAAAAGCAGAGCATGAGAGAGAGATCGATGCTACAGACTTTAGAAAGAAGATTGGTTGTCTGCGATACTTAATCCACACAAGACCCGACTTGTCCTACTGTGTAGGAGTTTTAAGCAGGTATATGCATAGTCCTAGAGACTCACATGGTGCTGCTATGAGACAATGTTTGAGGTACCTTAAGGGAACAACATCTCTTGGCTTAACTTTTAAAAGGAGTTCGACGATACCAAGATTAGTTGGGTACAGCGACAGTAGTCATAGCATTGATCCCGATGATGGAAGAAGCACTACAGGTCACATTTTCTATCTAGGAGAAGGTCCTATCTCTTGGTGCTCACAAAAGCAGGATGTAGTGGCTATGTCGTCATGCGAAGCTGAGTTTATGGCTGGAACCGAAGCAACTAAACAGGCGATTTGGTTGCAAGATTTACTTAGTGAGATTACAGGAGTTGAAGCTGAGAAGGCTATCATTCGTATTGATAATAAGTCTGCAATAGCTCTCACAAAGAACCCTGTTTTTCATGGCAGAAGTAAGCATATACAGAGATGATTCCATTTTATCAGAGAATGTGTGGAGAATGAACTAGTTGAAGTTGAGCATGTACCAGGGACAGAACAAAAGGCGGATATTCTCACTAAAGCATTGGGAAAAATGAAGTTCAAAGAGATGAGGGAGTTCATAGGAGTTCAAGAGTTAGAGAAGATGTGTTTCAAGCTTAAGGAGGAGAATGTTGAGATAAGCTTGAAGCACAAGCAAGTTTAATGTGTTTTTGGAAATAAGAGATTTAGGTAGTTATAAGGAAGTTATATTCCTAGAGAGATTAGGAAAGTGATTTGAGAAGTTCCTTATATATAGAGTTGCTGAGTTGTGGCATCCTATAACCTAGACTTGAGAGAGAAGAGAGAACTTTAGGTTTTTGAGTTATTTTTCCTAAAGTAATAAGAAAGTTTCTTTGAGATTGTGTGAATTTCTTTCTCTTGAATTCTAGATACATAACTAGTAAGAATGGTAGAACTCGATTGCATATGTACATGAAAAAAAACAAAAGGAAAATTCCATACCTTTCTCCAAGGGCCAGACTTAGAAGAAGTTTGACAAGTAGATGGCACCTGGAAATTAAAATATTAATCGATATTTCGCAGACAAGAAAGCAAAGACAAAGGTTGAGAAGAAAGAAGTGTAGATGGTATTGAACAAACCTCGTCAAACTTTTCAAAGTTTTGGGTATCAAGTTCATGCTTCACTTGTGGTATATATGGAGCATTTGACTCATATAGTCGTTCCCAATCAATTCCTCTAAACCAAGGGTGTCCCTGCAATGGGAAAGCAGATCAGACATCTAACGCAGATTTCATTCTAAAGCTCAGCTTTTGTCTTGAAACAAAGAGAATGATTTTTGAGTACTTTAATTTCATGAACTCCTTTGGTTCCAAGCCTCTGGTCGACATTGCAGAGCAGTCTTCGGATGAGATCTTTTACCTCGATTGAGAGCTTAGCTTCATCAGGAAATTTCAAGCAGGTTTTCCAGTTTACAATCTGCAGAGATAAACTGAGCAATTGTTTGATATACTAGTCAAGCGTAGTTGGGATAGGTCTGCCATACCCATACAACAGGTTACCAAAAGATGGTTCAAAACATATACACTAACTAGTCCGATTAATCAATAGGCTAATATTGAGGTTAATCTAAAATTCTTATATTAAACTGGGCAATAATGTACTGGAAGGATATTTAAACCAATATATGCATACCTTTCTACATGTTGTCAAAGGCTCTTCAGAGTAGAATGGCGGGAACCCCACGAGCATCTCGAACATGATTGCTCCAAGGGACCACCTATTTCAAAACAGTTTTTAATATATCAACTGAATAAATTATTATGTACAGTGCAAAACATAAGGGTTAGGTTCACTAACCAGTCACACTCCATTCCATACCCTTTCTTCAGCAGCACCTCAGGGGCAATGTAATCGGGAGTTCCTACTGTAGAAAAAGCCTGAACGGTACACGAAAGAAGAGCCATCTTATTATGTTAGGACAATATGGAAAGGTCATTTAAATAACCAAATTAGGACACTACCAAAGAGCTTAAGGCACAGCTAAGAATCCGACGGCTCTTCTATCGAATCCAGTACTAATCATCCTAGAGCTTAAGAAACTCTCAGTGATGGTGTCACCGAGTCTCATTGTTGAATCAACTTCAGTACCATCTCTCTCAGCTTCAACAGCAGGAGGGTTCACAGGCAAGAATAGGTAAACCACAATGCCAAGAAACGTAATGAGCAGAGCCGGACCAACAAAAGACCATCCCCAACCAAATTTCAAAAGCCCTGTAGCTATTAAAGACCCTATGATGTTCCCAATTGATGTATGAGCACTCCATACACCCATGATAACACCTCTTCTCTTCTTATCAAACCAATTCCCTAAAACCGCCACCACGCAAGGCCATCCAATAGACTGAAACCACCCTGCTAATGTCTGAATCGCAAGGAAGTAGTAGAAGCTATGGATGTTTGCCCAGAAAGCGAATCCAAACATGGCGGTACACACTCCTGTCCCGACCATACCTATTGTTAGAAACGTCCTGAGGTCCAAACGATCACCCAAATGACCGGCCACAAACATTCCAACGGCATAAACAGAGAGGAAAGCCAAATCGATTTGTCCAAGCAACGCTGTTCCATCTGGACCATCGAAAGGAGCCCATCCACCATTCTTTGCCCCCTTGAAATGTCCCGTTGGTTGTTCGGAGAGTGTTCCTTTGACGATGCTGTTTGGCTTTCGGGTTGCGTGGAAGGCAATATAAGCGACGAAGGTCAAGACAAAGACCATCCCTTGGTATTGCTTGAAAGAGAGTTTGCCTGAACGCTTGAAACGTTCTAGGAACTGAATACCTGGTGGTTTTACTTCTTCATAGAGGAACTCAGATGAAGTCCACGACGCCATGTCTTTAGCTTCTTCTCACGTGACCAACAAAACAACCTGAACAGAAATCAAGACAACAAAAGTCAAAAGACAAAAACCAAACGAGAATCACTTGTGACAATTCAATACATCATCTCTTACAAAGAGCAAAAAACAAAAATATAGTATGAATGACCTTTGAAATATGAAGAGAAGAGAAAAGATTTCTCTACTTCTCCCCCTTCTCTCTGTTTTTTGTTGTGCAACTTAATGCTTGGCAAACTTTGGGAAGGGAAAAAGCACTACTTATTAGTTAAAGAACGTGAGAATAACTAACTTAAACTACTTAAATCTCTAAGCTCCTTTGCTGTATTTTTTTATTTGTTTGAGTTTGACTTTTGGCTAATATGCTTCAATTTACTATCCTCCCACTTTTTCTAGTTTAAACTTCACAACATGTACGCACATACGGTGAAACCATAACTAACCATGGCAGAACAATTCAAATCAAGAATTCAGGTTTATCTGAGGAAAACGAAAACTATACGTTAGTACAAAGGTATATACCCCCTAAAACTTATATAATCTATATTAATATTTTTTTAATACATTTGGTGTTATGCCCTTTAAATTTTACTTATTTAAATTTTTATTTACAACATTAACCCCTAAAAAATTCCATAAATAACATTGCAGAGAAATTAAAATACTAAACTTTCTTAAATTGACCAACATTTGTTACATTTATTGCCATAAAATCTTACCAATATCTATATATCCCAATTTTTCCAAAAACAGCTCTACCCATTAAAGTTTTAATCCCATAAAATCATCAAAACTATCTTTCGAGATTTTGTTTGTATAGGCTTTCTATATAAATTTTTGCTTTACATATTTCGATTGTAAAATATAGATTTAGTCATCTACATTACTTGATTTGAGGTACTTAGGGGTTGATTCCTAGGTGTCAAAATAGGTAGAAACCCATGGGTTTACCCTGTTTGTCTATTATTTTAACGGGTATGAGTTAAGTTTTTATACCCATATAAATAAATGGGTTTTGATGGGTTCGTCCAATGGGTTCGTGGGTTTATCGGGATAAACCCATTAGGGTTATGGGTTACCAATGGGTTGATTGAAAAAACCAAAAATAATATATATATATATATATGCATATAATATAATATAGATATATATTAATATGTAAAATATTTTCTTTTTATAACTAATTTATGAAAATATCTAAAATAAATGTTAAGTTTTTCTACTTTGCTAAAAACAAAAAATAAGTAAACAATAATATATATATATCAATGATATAAAATGAATGTGAAAATTTTCTTTATATCTAGATATTAACTTTTTAAGCTTGAAAACTGTTGTTGGTTTTATAATTCTATTTTATAATAAGATATTATGGATTTAGTATCAATTATTTCATTTTATTTTATTTATATATGGGTAACCCATATAACCCATTTAGCCATTGGGTTTTAAATAATTGGGTTTGGGTATATAAATTCAACCCATTATAATAAATGGGTCGGGTTGAACTCGCCCACAAAAGTCTCTAACCCATGTGGGTATGGGTCGGGTCGGGTCGGGTTACTCATTTTGACACCCCCTCAGATTTCTCACACTATAATAAATAAAACTAAATAATTATCCCGTGGTGTTTCTATAAATTAAAGTACATTTGGTGTCCTTTAAGTTATACTTATTTACAAAGTTAATTCTTAAAAAATTACACATACAAACAGAATCAATTAGATTTCTAAAATGTCTCTACAAATTTGGTTTATAATTTCCTAAAACAATTTATATATTAAGAAATTTATTACACTTAATAACATATGCGAAAAATATCTATACAATATTTTCTTCTTTTAAAAACTCTAATATTCAGTAATAACTATATTGTTTCATATGAACAACTAAAACTTTAATGGTTATTAATATGCTGATAAAAAAATGCACAAATAATTATTTCACCTAATAAATTGAGTATTTATAACATAAATTAATATGCGGTATACTCCATAATAACTTTTATGGATATAATTCTTTCACGGATTAAATCTAAATAAGTTTAAACTTACGGATTAAATTTAAAAACACTGAAAATTTAAAAATATAATAATTTAAGAATAATTTTTTCACAAGTTAAATCTAAAAAACATTAGTATAAATAAAACTAAATAATTGTCGTGTGTCTGCGGTATACAACTGATCAAATTTTATAATTAACAATTAAAATACAATTATACAATCTTAAACACTAAACAAAAGAAAAAAAATTAACAAACAAATACAATTCTTTAAAATTTAATTTTTTTGTTGTAAAAATATTGTCCCGCGGTGTACCGCGGGTTAAAATCTAGTTACTAAAAAATATAGGAAGCAGAGGAACCATATATAGGTTGAAGAGATGTTCTAAATTATAATCGTTGAATCAATCCTACAACTACTCTATCTTCTAAATTTTGGTTTACTTGTTACTCAGCCATTATAATGATTCAAACATGGAAATATGAATGTATATATTTTGACTTTTGCGATTCGTAGATATATCTCATGCTGTGTATCTATCACGTCACGTGAGCTGCCTCTCGCTGTTATGGGATTGCTCTGTTGACAATACCAAAGATTATGCAAGCAACCGTTTATATTATATACTCCCTCCGTCTCAAAATATAGGATGTTTTAACTAAAGCACGCAGATTAAGAAGTTTTTACTTTTAACAAGTTCAACTAATCAGAAACAATACTGCATAATATAAAATATTAAATTAATCTAAAAGTTGCATAGAAACTTGAAAACATCCTATATTGTGAAACAAAAAACTTCTCTAAAACATCTTATATTTTGAAACGGAGGGAGTATTATATATGAATTATTCATTAGACTAATACCTAACAAGAAACCAGAAAAAAAAAACAATTTAAGTTCATAAAAAACGCCATCAAGAAAACAAAAACACACAAAATCATCTTTAAGCATACGCCACAGCTTTTAAAAAAAATAATACAGTAATATAGACTAAAATGAAATTGTCATACAAGTAATAAATTGAAGGACAATGGTTTCACAAACTGTTATTCTATATACATATCTCAGTAGGCAGCATGTTTAACTAGTCTATTACACTTGCGTTACAAAATATAATCATCAAGATATACAAGTTACAAAACTAACTTATCTAATTTTTTTTCTAGCGGATTTGATTGAGCATATATAAAAAAAGTTTGGCACAAATTAAAATTAAAATTAATCATTTTGTAATCTATTTTTAATATGTTTTTATGTAATGTTTGTTTAAACTTTTATTGAATGCAATATTTTAAGTTTTTAAAAGTATACAAGTCTTATAAATTTAAACAAAATACAATTAATAATTTATAATTAAAAAATATATATATTTTTAAAATAAATTTTATAGTTTTTGTAATGTTTGCAGTTGCACACACGTAGCACGCAAACTGTGATCTTTTCGTTAAATTGGCCCATTAAAGCCCATTAGTAGTCCTTATAATAGGTCCATCAATAATGAATTCATTCAACAAATCTCTCGGTTTCTTTGTCTAGTTTTCTTTCTACCATTTTCTTGTGGGATTTAATCAATGGAAGGAATTTGTGCTTTGAAAGTATAAACCAATGGCAATGAATGGATATAGTTAGTTACCTAGCTAGCTATCTTGGGAAAAAGAATCGTAAGTTAAAGATTAAAATGAAAATGAAATTTTCCTAACAAGTTGAACTGTTGGAAACCTGAAAAATAATAATGATCGGAAACAACAACGGTGGGAAAGCCGTGTACACGTTGTTTATTCTTTGAGAATATTAACAATGTCTCATCGTTTTAAAACATTGTTGATTATTTTGGAATTTTCTAGACATATTTACATTGCCATGAATAACATTTGTTTCGTGTAGTATATTATAATATTGGAGGTCGAATATGCTTAACAAACTTTGCAAAGCGGAAAATTAAAAATAAATAAACCATCGAACAAAAAGATGACCAATTAAATTACTACACGTATACTTAGAAAATATATTCTTGGTTATTTTTTATTGTTTTTATACATTCAGGCTGATGTGTAAATAGATTCTCTCGCACATAAAAGTTTTCCTCTTGCACTTATACATTATTTATACTTTAAAAAAAATCAGAAATAATTATTACTTTGGATTATGGCTTTTGGTTGTGGATTAATCAGAAAGTTTTCCTCTAGTTTTGTAATTATTACTTTTTAAATAGATAGTCACAAAAGCAACGAATATCGGCTCGGACCAATATGTCTCTTGGTTTAAAGTGAACTAGATGAGTACCCGTGCAAGAGCACGGATTGAACTTTATTTCATACAAAAATTATGTATATATTTTGTATATTAAAATAATTTTTCATATTTTTTTATTAATTTTTAAATAATCTTATCATATAATCTTAACATTTTATATTTAACCCGTCGTCCGTTATAAATATCATACACCTAAAATAATCAAGTGAACCCGTAAATTTTGATTATCAACAATCAAGTGAACCCGTAAATCCAGACTATATAAATAATATACTTAAATTATTAATGTATTAATTTTACTAATATACTTTCCTTTTATCCGTAAATCCAAACTATATAAATAAGCTATTCTTTTTTTTTTGTATGAATATGGTGTACTCCAGTGAATAGAGATGTCAATGACTTATACTAAAAATTTGGATAGGTGTTAGTTAAGATTTTATTTTGGTTGCATAATTGGAAATCACACTTAATATGATTAATTTATGAGATTTTTTTACCTTATGTAAATACTTTTTGGAGATTTTATTTTATTCTTTGGAATATCATTTTTAAGAATATCATAAATCTAGGTATAATTAATCGTTACAATCCATATAACCTATATTTGTAACCAACTAGTGAATCAAATAATAATATAATTTTATAACCTATAACTATTATATAGTCTACCAAAAATAAGATGTGTACTTCCGTAATATTATATAGGGGATGATGTTCATGTTCTCTTTTCTTTAAAACTTAACTTAATTGTAAACTAATGGTCGTCGATAGTCAATATTTACATCAATGTATATTGCAGAAAAAGTAAACCGCTAATATCTTATTATATAAAGTTGGGTTTCGAAAGTTAGCCATTAATAAGATTTTGACATGTGTCAAGTTATCAATCTCAGATTTTGACAAGTGTAAAAGTTAATATTTAAAAGAAGAAATTTGATTACAACAAAATATTTAAAAAATATTAATAATGTAAAAAGATAATTATCAAAATTTACAGAATTTATTAAAAATATAAAGTTTTTTAAAATAATTATAAGGAGATTATATATATATATATATCATAGAATTTGAAATTATAATATTATTTAATTATTTTTAATTTTAAGTTATTATTTCTAAAAGAAAAGGATTAAGGAAAATATACAGTTAATTATTAATTTTAAATTTTGTAAATAATCACTTCTATGTAAACATAGATCGTCTCATATTTAAATAATTTATTCAAAAACACTGCTTTCAACTTTTTTTAATTGAGAATTTTTTTTAATGGGAAGGTAAATTTTCCTTATTTTTTATACCAAAATTTTCTCCTACTTTTTACTTTTTCAGTTGGGAATATGTAAGATTAATATGTTGACCCCAAAAAAAAATAATATATGTGTTTTTGTTCCTAATACTGTATTTTAAAATTTATTGTAGTATTTTTATATTTATAATATAATTTATATTTTTATCTTTGAATTATTTGGGATTCATATATTACTGTGCTTATAATTTTTGATTGTTTCTTTAATTATATCAAATTAATTTTCTTCTAATTTTTTAACGGTTGGTCATAAACCCTTCTTTTTTTTGCAAACATAATTGTTACCATTGTTCATTCAATCCCAAAGAGAGATAACAAGTAGAAGCTCATCAACATAATGAATAGATAAAATAGGCTAATCAAACACAAGCTTACAACAAACATAGATCGATAGATTAGAAAAACATAAATCAATGTTGATATATCCATAAGAGCTCAAAGACTGTGACACCCTGGTTTGCGGAAAAGTTTAAAAAATGATTTTGGCACATATGACACCAAAATGCACTTATTTTTCCGATCAAAAGTCTTGAGAAAACTTCATGATGGGTGACCTTCTTGGAAGTGATTGTCGAAAATGTGTGAGTGAGGACAAAACACAGGAAAACCAGGGTCCACGGGCCGAGAATAGATGTAGGTCCCACTTAGGAAGGTGGACATGAGCTCACTAAGCAAGGTGGCGGTTGAGGCGTTACAAAAACAGATGATACATCATGGTATGTCAAATATACTTCTACGAATACATTGGGAAATTTAACATTAGTTACTATCAAAAGATTTTGTGAAGTTAGAAAAAAGTTTTTACTTTCATTGGTTGTCAGAGCATGCCATTTTGAGATAGCAGAAAGACGTGAACATGTTCTCTCCACACAGGAAGAGGACAGAGCCGAGGTTCTCTCTATAGTGGAGAAGGTTGGACGCAAGGTTATCTCCCCAAGGGAGGAAGGTGGAGGAGGTTGGACGCAAGGTTATCTCTCCAAGAGAGGAAGGCGGAGCCAAGGTTCTCTCCACGGTGGAGGAGGTTGGACGCAAGGTTCTCTCCATGAGGAATGAGGGGGGAGCCGAGGTTTTTACCGTGGTGCTCATACATTATTGTAATGATATATCATTGATTAGTATATTATGTAATATATTTTTTTTATTCAAAATGTTTTTTGAGCCAACAATTATTAATTAAAAACCTATGCAGAAGTGAAAATAAAATAGTTGGCTTAATGTGTTCATATAGACATTTTCTAGGTGGTGATAAAGAATATATTTGTAACATAAAGTATATTTAAGGGTAAAAAATATACTTTTAATAGTAACACACATAAAAGATTTGTAAATGGATATAAATCAGTGTATTCTAACAAAATAATATTTATAAATAACATACAACAAATTTTAATATATTTTTATTACATTTAATTTAATTTATAAAACTTTAAACCCGCACATCGGACGGGTCCTCATCTAGTAATATTAGGTAATCTGGTTACACAAAGTAAATAAATAAACTGAAGTTCTACTGGTTACACAAAGTTACCCAATAAATAATATTAGGTAATATGGTTACACAAGGTTATCCAATAAATAATATTGGGTAATCTGGTTACGCAAGGTTACACAAGATAATCTGGTTAAAGCCCATGCCCGAACTCCTCCTAATTAACAAAAAAAAAAAAAAAAAAAAGTCCCACTGAAGTTATAAAGGCTGTGTGGAGTGTGGCAAAACCCACACGCGAGAGCGTCATTGGAGGTGAAAACTGAGTGTCGTTTATATTTTAAATACATACAGATACAGTACTTATATATTCGTAGATATATGTAAAAAGATGTGATGATGGGTCTATCGCTCTGTCAAACTCAATCTACAAATATTATATTAACATTCTAAATGGATCCGGGTCTTCTCTGAGTTCGGATTGGCGAGAGCACAACAAGTTGGGTTGAAGAAGGAGCAGTAGCACAAGTTGTTCGACGATATTCCTAACGGAAAGGTTTATTTGATATTTCAGTCCGGTTTTCTACAAACCGGTCGAGAATTGGAGTGTAGTTAAATAAGACCGGAACCAAATGTTTTTGATTTCCGGTACAAAACTATCGAACACCCACCCACACTCGCCGGACCATCGGAGGCGTTGAATTGGAACACACGAGAGTGGACTCTTTGACTCAGGAGGACGAGTCAGTCACACGACACAACACAACACAGAGCTCCATTCCATGAAGGCCAAGAAACGATCGCGCTTGAAGAAAGGTGAATACAGCGCTGCCCTGATGAATCTGTGCGACTTTTCTCCAAATTTTGACAATTGGATAAAAACCCCTAATTCTTCTTTTCTTGCTCTCTGCCTTAGTTACAGGGAAAAAACTATCGATAAAGAAAGAAAACGATACGAGTCCCAAGATCAGCAAGTACTGGTTTCAACGTTACGATCTCTTCTCAAGATATGACCTAGGTATCGAGATGGACGAGGAAGGATGGTACTCTGTTACCCCCGAAGAGATTGCTATCAAACAGGCTGAGAGATGTCGTGGCCAAGTCGTCATTGATTGTTTCTCAGGCGTTGGTGGTAACACCATTCAATTTGCCAAACTGTAAGCTCTTTTTCTCTCTCAAAATCATGAGATTCAAGAATTGTGAGATGTTTTTACTAAAGCAGTCTTTTTTTTTTATTATTAATAGATGTTCTTCTGTTGTTGCTATCGACATTGATCCGGTGAAAGTTGAATTGGCAATGAACAATGCATTGGTCTATGGAGTTGCTAATCGTGTTGATTTTCTCATTGGTGATTTCTTCCACTTAGCTCCATCTCTTAAAGTAATCTTCTTCTTCTTCTTCTCTTTATCAGTTTTATCTGCAATCTTTTTGACCCTTTTGTTGTTTTGCTAAACTACAACATTCATATCATTTATTTTTGCAAGGGAGATGTAGTGTTTCTTTCACCACCATGGGGAGGACCAATGTATAAAGAAGTTGAAAGTTACAAGATGGATATGCTCCAACCGAGAGATGGGTACATTACGATAACTATCTCTTTTACTTATTGATGTAGTTTTGTGTTCAATATACTTATGGGAAATGGATACACACCGGTTGGATGTTTTAGTGAAGTTTTGTTTTGTTTGTAGGTACACATTGTTTAAGATTGCCCTGTCCATTGCACCTAACATTATAATGTTTCTACCGAGGAATGTTGATGTATCCCAAGTGGAAGAACTCGCTTGGCTATCGTCGCCTCCTCTAACTCTTGAGGTACTTAATTTAATGAACACTAGGAGAACTAACTTTATTGCAAACTCTTTTCTTGACAATTTTCATATGCTGTGATTTCAGATAGAAGAAAACTTTGTTGGAGGCAGAATGAAAGCCATAACAGCTTATTTTAGTTGCAATGCAGTGTAGTTGAGAAATGGGAACCATTGCATTAGATGAACTATCTTTTTTGCATCAGGGCACTAGGGGAATTGCTAATTGACACTTATCATTCAATATCTGTTCTTACAAAATTTTCTTGAAGACATCTTTTTCTACTAATTCTTGTTCTATGTCTGACAAGGATACAAAACTGTCTTTCGAATTTACGTCGTCTTTTATCGCCATTTTAGTTTACTTTTGACTTAAAAATAGAATCTTAGAAAAGGATTTACCACACAATGAATGACAAGATGAGGATTCAGATGATCAGTCCTCCGTAGTAGAGGAGGAACTGTGGGTTCTGCAAGAGGAGCTAAGCGTTTAGGTTCCTTTTGAGAAATGTAAGGGTGCATGCAGCCAACACCTCTCTTAACCAAGCATTTTGAGCTCCTAGAGGATTTGATATCTCACTTATGGACTTCCAGCCTCAAGGGGTCCTTCCAAAACTGGTTCTGCAGCAAAACGCAACACAATGGACAATTAGGGCAAAGGTATGGCATCCATTTCCTTGTAACCGTGTCATTAATCTCTTGCAATTTCCCGATGTTAAAGGTTGGACTTGCTAATTTAGTCATGATGTCTAGTGGTGATCTTGATAAAGTCACACCTTGTGGAGCTTGAATTTTGCATTTGTTCGTACTTGTTTGAATTAGTTGTCCTAAAAACAGAAGGTTGGATAATTTTGCTGCCAGTCTTACTTGTTATATACATTTTGCATATTAGGGTTGACAGATATGAGTATATTAGTTGCATTTGCACATTGCATGTTCTAGGAGGAGATGATCTACTCTAGAGAACAATGTTTACTTTAAGTGACTCAAATTCTTTAAAAAAAAAACCTAGCTAGTGGGAATGCTAACCGGAATGAATGGAAAGATGTATAAGTCACTTGCTGTAAGGACTTGCGACGTCACATGATATGGTTTTTAAGCGGTTTTGATGTTTTGTCATCCATGTCTCAGGGCAGAGGGCACTGAAGGGGAAAGTTGAGTTGAGTTGATTTGATCTGGTGAGGAGATATCCTAGCACATGCAAACATATAATCTGTAACGGGTTCTTGAGCTAGATCATCTGACAACATTAGTTGTGAAAGCAAGCTTGCCCATCTACCGGAGATTTTCCTTTTGTCAAAACTTAAAGCAGAAGCTTTGTTTCTCTTCTCATGTTCCAGTCCTTCAAAGTTGAACCAAAGAATGTATAGTAGTACTGTACTATGTATAAACAAACACGATGTCCATCTATAGTAGTGTGTGGATAAGTGTATCAACAATATACTCCTCTCAAATATTTCACCTAGAAAAAGAAAAAACGTGTAATAGAGATTTTGCTATAATTGTTTATCCTCTCTCTGTGTCGTCGTTGATTGATAAACCTCTTTTGAAAAATATATTTCCTGAAAAAGTCAATTAGGCTCAAAGAGAGATAATATCATTCCACGAAATTGTAAAAAAATTGAGGTATCCCCGATTCCCAAAAACTTGATCACCGATCGAAAGGCTCACTGACTTGTTTCAACAATCGAATACTCATTTCTCCATTTTCCTTGATCTCATCTGTGTTGGTGTTTATCTGCGAATGAGGAATCCACATAGAAATGGAAACCTTCGGGATGGGGGAGAAGCTACGGACGAGAACGGCTTCGGTGATGGCGTCATTTTAGGCCTTGATGGTGGCGCCACCTCAACCGTTTGCGTTTGCGTCCCGTATTTCACGTTCGGAGGAGATCGTTTACCGGAGCCTTTTCCGATCCTCGGTCGTGCCGTCGCGGGCTGTACCAACCGCAACAGCGTTGGAGGTTCCATCTCATCTTCTCTCCTCTCAATTCTGAATTCAGCTTTTCGTGTTGGAGTTTGTTGAATTGCGATCGTTTTAGCTCTGGGCAATAACATATCTTCGGTTGATTGTGACTTCTTCAGCAATGATTGAATGAATGTTTGGCTTTGTTAACGATGATCATGATCCATGAGTGTGTGTGTGTGATATGAATTAACTACGTTCTCCTGCAATGTGGTTTTGGTGCCTTGTTTGATTCTGGGATTGAAACTGGATTTGTTCGTAGCTAAATATTAGCATTGTGATGTGTTTTTTGCATCTAGTTGTGTGGAATTAATCTGTTTTGTGTGTGCGGTATTGGTTTTGCTTGCAGCAAATATTTGGATATAGCTGTGGCACCACTTGGATATTTCTTCTACCACTATTAAAGTCACCTTTCAATGTGCATCGTGTATGCAGAAACTGCAGCAAGGGATTCACTAGAGCAAGTGATTTCTGAGGCACTTGTACAATCGGGTTCTGATAAATCAGATGTTCGTGGTGTATGCTTAGGTGTTTCAGGTGTAAATCATCCCTCAGACCAGCACAAGATAGAAAATTGGATAAGGTGTGGTAGTAGTCATCTCTAGTGTTAATCACGCTATTGGAGTTTCAGGTGTGTGATATACACTCTTATCATAATCTTTTGCAGGGACATGTTCCCTAGTCATGTCAAAGTATATGTTCAGAATGATGCTATAGTGGCGTTAGCTAGTGGAACCATGGGAAAGCTCCATGGCTGTGTTCTAATCGCTGGTACAGGATGTATAGCCTATGGCTTTGATGAAGATGGCAAGGAGGCTAGGGCATCTGGTGGTGGACCAATCTTAGGCGATTGGGGAAGGTTATTTCTCTTTCTATGTTATCAATCTCAGTTTTACGATTAACGAGACTTTTTCATCACATGTTTTTCTGGAGATACACTAATAATATATGGATAGTCTTTACCGATGATTGTGTGAATGATGATGTGCTTATTTACAGTGGCTATGGAATTGCTGCACAGGCCTTAACAGCGGTGATTAGAGCTCATGATGGTCGTGGCCCACAAACGCTGCTTACAAGTACCATCTTAAAAGCACTTGGACTTACCTCTCCCGACGAACTCATCGGGTATCTTCTTTTTCAGAACTAATGATGAGTCGGTCTCAATAATGTGTACCTTTCTATAATTTCTTGGTACCTATCACTGCATTCAAAGATCTTCCGTAATCAGGAGATAAAACTCCCTTTCTTTTTAGTATCTGGTAAGAAGAAAACCCCCAAGACCACATGAAAATGCTAGTGTGATGTTTCTGGATGTAGGTGGACTTACGCTGATCCATCTTGGGCACGTATCGCTGCTCTTGTTCCTCAAGTAGTATTTTGTGCAGAAGCTGGTGATGAAATTTCAGATAAGATCTTGGTTGATGCAGCTGAGGATTTAGCTCTAAGTGTGAAAGCTGTTGTACAAAGACTTGGTTTATGTGGCGAAGGTGGTATTACATATCCAACTGACGCTTCTTTTTATTCTGTTTTTTTTGCCACTTGGTTCCTTATAGTACCAGACTTGTTGCAGATGGGACAGCTTCTTTCCCGGTTGTAATGGTGGGGGGAGTTCTAAACGCTAAACGGAAATGGGACATTGGAAAAGAAGTCTCAAAGCGCATTAACCGATCCTTTCCCGGGGCTCAAACTATCATACCAAAGGTGCAACATTCTACCTCTCATTCATTATCTTTGTCTCTCTCTTCCAATAAACTGATTGAGTGTATACTGATATGTATCTTCAGGTAGAGCCAGCTGTTGGAGCAGCGTTGTTGGCCATGAACTTCTTAACAAGTTAACAATATAACCAGTTGGTCACGTAAAGCATTATTATTTGCAATCGATGTTTCTTAAATCTTCAGACATGCCATAGTAGTATATTTTTTTTTCCTTACTGTGGTTATGGTACATATGTACAAGTGCATAAGAATCTTGTTGTCAAATTCTAATTCTAGTTATTGATGATCTGTCTTTGTTTTCTAAACATACCTACTCAACAAGGAAAAGAAATACATTGACAGAGGATTTGGATATGTACAACATAAGTTGAGAGGAATTGGTTTGATCATATGAAACTTGGTCAGAAGACTGATAGTCTCTTCGATTCCCCTCTTAATTCTCTCCGGACAAGCTTCAAGATCTCGATAATCTGCAATGTATGAGAGGATGAAAAGATTGATGAAAGCATACCTTACACTGCAAACTTCGTATGATAAAATTATGAGAATTTATGGAGGGAGAGAGGGAGGGATTTGCTTACGCCAGGGTAGTGCTTCAGGACTGGAGAATAATGATCAAGAGCTATATAAATTTTCTTAAGAAGGTCCATGAGAGATTCGATTTCATTGCCAAGGAGATCAACCTATGATTCAAGCAGCAGAGGAAAAGGATTATCAAGCTACCAAATGGGCAAATAATGTTAACAACACAAATGCAAAGGACAATACAAAGAAAAAGAATCTTGAGTTCACTAGTAAAATCCGATTCAAGAGCTAAATCATACTCGTTGAACACCACTTAATCAATGTCAGAACTAGATGAGTCTACCTTCAATGTAAGGAGGGCTGGCTCGTTGCCTGCATCAATTTCAACAATGTCCAAGCCTCCAAGCCTTCAGTTAGTACTCCAAATGGTGTTGCCACAGATCCACTTGTTGACGTGGATTCTGACGATATACTACTGGCTGCACCTAGCTCATCTGGTGCAGATTTCCTTCAGGATCTTCCCGTTGTTGACTTAGATAGGATCATTGTCAGCACAATTTTGGTTAGTTCTTTGGCATCATTATAGGTTTTGCTAAATATAGGCCTGCAAAGAGCCATCAGTTTCTGAACAAATCCTTCTCAAGTAGTCTCATAGGGTGGTGGTGGGCTTGGCAGAGGCTGCTGGTAATTTTCACTCAAAGGATTCTCTATGACATTACTGGTACAAAACAGAGTATTTTTGTCGTTGGCATTTAGACTCAAAGGATTCTCTCTCTTTCTGCCCGTACAAGTTTTTGTTGGCATTTTGGCTCCTTTAATTTTCACTCGATGGAATCTCTTTGGGTATTTTACTTGGTCGTTATTATCTCTTCCTGATATTCCAAATATTGTGGTAGTATATGTGTGTAGGGTTTAATATGGGAAACAAAAACCAAATGGTCTCCTAATTGAAAAAGGAGACACGTACATGCTAATATATAGCTAAAACGTCGCCACCTAACCTAAGCGAGCTCGCTTTTCACAACTCTGGGTTTCTTCTCTCTTCTGGCGAGCTAGCCAAGGCCTTTTGTGATATTGACCACCACAAAGCTTTCCAACGAGCTTCAAGCATCCTGTATGCTCATCAATGACTCTTCTAACTATGGCTTTGCGTTCAAGATCCACACCAACCTCAAAAAGCCGCTGAGGGGCTCGAGGCTCTTCCAAGCCTTTAAACGTTATGTAGACATTTGCACTTTTGGCTTTGAGTCTCTCAATCGGCGGCTCCACATCTCCAGTAGCAGTTTCTATCGCCACTTTCACGATCTCCAACTGAGACATAACTTGGGTCTTTTGACGCATCTACAATTTTGGAATTCATTAGTAGTATTATTACCAGCAGTGCCACTCGTGGTGGTATGTCATTAGTTGATATGTTTAAGACTTACACTAGTGATGGACCTATCATTAGCACAAACTGCAAGTTCCAAATACATAAAAATCCAATCAGTGGCTCGCCACTCTGATTCCTTCACCTGGCAAAGGCAACAATAATAACATATCACGGCTGCTGGCTTTAACTGATCATGAGGAGCACAACAAAAACTTCATTAATGTTGTGTAGTCTTAATATATATAGATATATAGGATCTTACGACGTAAAATCGGGTTTCGTCTTTTAAATCACCATCTGAGGGCCAATCAGGCAATTCACCTTTGAAGATATCATCATCAGCGAATGCGCCATCATAAGAGTGAGGTATGAAGGGCTTCTCGCTGGTCACTGTGTGCAACAGTATTAAATTAATCAGCTAAGCTAAGTGAGATTTTATTATTATACTCAGGCTAGAATTTTATTGTAAGAAATAATGCAACATAAGTAAGTCACCTTCGCCTTTAGGTCTAGCAATGTAGATAGATAAAAATTCTCTAAACATATCAAAGAATTACATCGTTTTCGGCTACTTGATCCCAATAATCTCTCTGCAAACTGAAAAACTCCTCCGCCGTCGCCATCTTTCTTCTCGTCCTCGGGATGATGGTGATTTTTTTCTAGGCCTTGTATATTTATATTACAGTATTATCCCTCTCATTCGACATATTCATCAATGGGCTTCAGTTGGGCCTTCACAACACACAAATCTTAAGGGCGGTTATTTGTTCGTGATTTTAATTGAGTTTTTAATAACTTTGCATTCTCTACTTTTTATTAACCTACAAGTGAAAGAAATTCGCATATTGAATCCGATGCTTTTAGGTAACTTATTGTCTATGTCTAACACTCTAATTTTAAGCAGAGACTGAAAGTTGAGTGTACCTAGAAGGCTAGAACTTGTCTTTATCGTCTTTGCTTCTACCATGCATTCGAGAATGTCAAAATCTTTGCTCCACTTAGAAAGACTCAGAACAGTCGATACAAACTGTTTCTTAAGCCTCTTTTGCTCTGCCTCTGTTGATGATAATTTTAGCTCGGACTTCGCTTTCTCATGTTCGGTTATATTGTTTCTAGCTAACTCAAGCTTCTGTTTCAAATCAGATACCTCCATCTCATAACCTTCTGTTTTCTCCAGAGCTCGAGCTGAAACAGCTTTTACTTCTTTCTCCTTATCTTCAATCACTATTAGCTTGCAGTTCAATCTGACATTGCGGACTGTTCATCTGTTGAAAGGCTATCTCAAGTTTCTCCCTCTTTGTAGCCAAAATCATTCTCTTCGAAGAACTGAAAATTTCGATGGACAGTAGCTTACTGATCAAATTTCGATGGAAGCTGTGATAATATCTTCTTGCCAGCCTCTAAAAGTGAATCTTTAAGTTGGCAGTTCGCTCGAAGCAGAGAATCCAATTGGCTCTTATGTCAGCATCGTTCTTTCCTTCAACGTCCTCATTTTCATGACTTGTACTAAGCAACTCTAGTTCCCGCCGCAAACCAGCAATCTCTCTAGTCTTCTGAAGCAACAGACTATTCTTACCACAAGATTCCACACTTTGCTCTTCCCACAACCAATGTCCATACTCATCTTTACACGCTGCTTGGTCAAGAACCAAACGAGAATGAAGCAGGGGCAAAGTTTCCTCATGACAATCAAAATTAGGATTCTCATTCTCCTTAATGACAGTGTTAACAAGGATTGATCCATCATTATAACCTATCATAACCTCTTCATTCATTAAGCAAAAATGCCCTATAAAAGAGATTCAAGTAGATGAATCATAAGAAACACTTTACAATAACAGGGAAACCAAATAGCTTTAACACTCACCACGAAACTAAAATAAAAAAAACGGAAAAATTTGAATACATACCTTAAACTTAATAGGAAATTTGAAATCTATACTAAATTTTTTAAGTCTTTCAAATGTACCTTATGTATTGCATTAAATGACTATTTTGTCCTCAATTACAAATTAATTAAAACTAAATACAATACAATTAAATTAATTCAATTGAAAATTTTAATTTTTAAAAACATTGTGTAAACTAGATATTCAGAATTTTTCTAAAAAGTTTTTAGATATGTTGAATTAATTTATTATATATAATATTAATCAATAACTAAAATATTAAATTAAGATAAAATAAATAAAATATGCCCATAATTAATTAAACATTAAAAAATAAACACAAAATATTTAAAAATCAATGTTTATAAATTAGATATTGAAAAAATTAGATAATGATGAAGTAGTTTATTATGGAAAATATTAATCAATAAAGAAAATTAAAATTCAGATAAAGAAATAAAAAGGTGGTTTTATAAAACATAAACAATACAAAAAAGACTAAATCATAGTTTAGACAAAAACATTATTATATAAAAATTAAAATAAAATCAATTAGAAGTATTCTTTTTCCTTTTATGTTTAGTAAATGTTTTAGATAATATTAGTTCTATATAAATATATAATTCACTAATAATTCTTCAATTTTTTTCATTTAATAAAAAGTTTTGAAAATAATTATATATTTTAATTTATTTTGAAATTCCAAATTATTTAAGTTTAATAAAATAATAAAAATTGTGAGCTTTTAGAAAATAAATCAACAGTTCAAAAAAATCGACGATGCAACAAATCGATTAATAAAAAAATAAATCAACTTTTTAATATAAGTCAACAAAGAAAAAACATAAATCAGCAGGAATCATCTATCTTATAAAGCACAAGTCACTGTACCAATAAAATTGTGACATGTCAACAAAACCAAATTAATTTTTAAAAAAATATAAAACAAAAGATTATTGTCGATCAAATAAAATAAAGAAAACGAAAACAATTTAACACATATTTTTTTAAAAAAATAATTAATTAAAGAATCACAAACTAGTATTTTGGTTTGTTCTAACTCCACATATATCTCCCCACCTTCCCACCTTCTCTATGGTTTTCTTTTTTCATATCATAACTAATCTTAATGAAAGTTAAATCAGTTGTCTCAAAACCGATAAATATTTAAAAGAAAATTTTTCACTCTCTGCATTTTGTCGCTCCACTGAAATTTGGAAGAAGGTTAAATATGCAGTCTATGGATAAATTCAAGTCCATGACAAGTTTTATTGCCTCCAAACATATACTCTCTCCTCGGCAATTTTCTACTTTATGTTGAAACAATTTACATATAAATCTTTGTTTTTATTCTGCAATTAAAGTAACATTCTATTCGATTTTCTGAAGGAGTATAAGAGAGAGATGCCAAATGAACAATAGCATGGTCGGATAGAAAGTTGAAGAAACAAGAACAAAACAAGGGTTGCAACTTGCAACGACTTACTTCAAAATCTGGACTGGCATGGCATTTTAATAAAGGAAGGAAGGAATGGCAATAAAGAAAGATAAATACTCGGAAAATATTTAATAGTGTTCGTTATGCCAAAAAAAAGGTACTTACGTAGTTCAATTTTTTGCATGCTGTTCTTTGATTCCTTTGCATTTCCTTAGTTTGGCTATAAAACTAATACTATTGATTTTGAAACTTGGTGAGTTCTTTAGTTACATGCATGCCATCTATTATATAGATGATCTATAAAAGCGTTAACAAGACCACATTTTGTGTCCCTAAACCCAATATCTTTCATTTATCCCAGATCAATAAAAAGTAGTATTTTGAGTAATTAAAATAAAGTTAGGCTAAAAACACTTCTCCATAACATGATACTTTCGAGAGCAAAAATCAAGATTTAAACATTTTTTCTGGACAAAAATATAAATTTATGTAGCGTTAGTACATGTCAAACTGGAAATGTAAACTTTATATAATTTAATACTTAGGTGATTCTTAAACCGTACGTAGAACGGGTATAATACTAGTAAAATATAAGTCGACAGTTTAAAAAGTCAATCATATTAATAAGTCAACTTAAAATGAAATAAGTCTACTAAGACCAAACAAATTGTCGGGAAAAAAATATAAGTCAACAAATAAAACAAATAAGTCAACATCATCAAAAATCGACTATGTAACAAAACAATCAAATAAAAAAAAAGTCGACAATTTTAAAATAAATTGATGGAAAAATAAATAAGTCGACAAAAATTAAACTTGAGTCAACCTTTCAAAATATCGACCTTATTAATAAATCAATGTAGAATGTAATAAGTCAACAATAAATAGACAAATCAATAGAAAACAAATAGAAATCGATGAACAAAAAAATAAATCAACTGTTAAAAAAATTGACTTTGTTATAAATCCACTAGTCATAACATAAGTCAACTGTTTTAATATAAGTCGATGACAAAGATGATTAAGTCAACAGAAGTAAAAAACAAATCGATTGTTCAAAAAGTCGACACTATAAATATATCATTATTGATTAAAATAAGTCTAAAATATTGGTATATATATATATTATAAATTGTATAATCTTAAATTATTTATTTTGTAAAAATATTTAAATATAAATAATATCAACAAAAATATTTAAATTTTTTTTATTCAAAATTCTAAGATAAAAAATTGATTCATGTAATTATTATTTAAAATACAATAAATACGTTTTCATTTAATTTTGATTTATTAAATAATTTATTCCAAATTTAAAATTTTAATATATTTTCAAAGTTTTTCAAAATAAATTAAGTTTTTATTTAATTGTTAAAATTATTTAAGAATAAGGGTATTTCTGTCCACTTTTATTTCAAAATGGGTAGTTTTCAAATTACTATTATATTAAGTGTAGTTTTCAAATTTCTTTTAAAATTTAGTATATTTTTAAAAATGTATTAATTTGAGAATGTATCCTGATTTTTATAAGTAATTTGAAGTTTACACTAAATTATTCAAGTATTGGAAAAATATCTTAACTAATACAAAAATGACTTTTTTACCCTTAAGTAACAATTAAGATTCTAAAAACAACAAACAAATAAATAATGTTTTTTTAAAAAATGAGATACTTGTAATTTTAAAATTAATTTCTGATAATAATGAATTTATTTAATATAGATAATATTAACTACTAACTAACATTAAATTTATGAAATCAAAATAAGATTAACTAGAATTTATTTTTCTGGATCTAGCTCAGTTTAGATTTTAGATAATATTAGTTTAAATATAGGATTAAAAAAATTTAAGTTAGTTTTATATTTAATTATAAAATTACAAACTAGGAAATTTAAATAATTATGAATTTCAGCTATATAATTTAATTTTTTTTTTTAATATTTACTTCACTATATATTTTAGAGTATAGTTTAATTAAATATATATAATTCACTATTTTTTTAATTTAACAAAAAAATTCGAAGAAATATATACTATTTATTTTAATTAAGATTTGAATATAAGTTCAATTATTTTATATTCTTTATTAAAATTTATTAATTTAAAAGAAATAATCAAAAGTAGTCAATTTTTTTTAAAAAACAACAGTTCAAAAAGTCAACAATGGAAAAAATCAATTAAGAAAAAAATAAGTCCAGTCTTTCAATATAAGTCAGCAAAAAAAAAAATCGACACAAATAAAATATAAATCGACAGTTCAAAACATCAACCAAATTAATAAGCCAATGATATGCTCAAATTTAACCCTGAGTTACTCTCTCAAATTAAGAGGTCAATTGTAGTACTTAGGGATCAAATCCACAAGAACTCTAGATTCACACAATAGACTTATTATTCTTTTAATTATGCTAAATCAAAATATTAATTTAAAAACAATGCAGAAACATAATTAAAAAATGTTGTAAATTCAGGAATTAAAAACGCTAGGCTTAGGGAAATTCCAGGAAATCATGGAAAATCAGATCAATTAATTAAGTAAGCAGAATTCAACAATTAAGCACCGTTCTTGAACTCTAAACACAATTGTAAAATAAATCAGTTCTCACTGCAAATATTATCTAAGTTTTAAAACCCAAAAATCCAAATCTCTTTGCAAATTCAAGTTAAAAACCAGCAATAAAATCAGGTTTAGATAAGTTCACAAAATTACTAAATCAAATCTCTTTGCAAAAAGTAATTCTGCTCACCAAAAGTTTTATCAGGAAAATCAGTTATATTCTCATATCAGTTAATAATCCTAAGATCTAAATCCAGATGACTAATCAAAGATCTAGCATTAAGAACAACCTATGATGAAGAACAAGAAAGATAATGAATCCTAAATTAACAGATCTAACAATCCATGAAATCCCTAATGAGAAACCCTAAATCTAACAAGCAGATCTACTCAGACATAATCAATGAAACACAAATCATGAATAAAATAGACAGCATTAAGAGATTAAAGGGAGAAGAAAAGGAGTTCTGAATCTTCTCTGAAGGAGTCTTGATTCTTCTCTCCAAAAGCTCTCTAAAATCTCTCAGGGTTTTGCTCTAAAAAATTGCAGGGAAAAATAAAGCTTAGGTCTAAACAATGACCATAAAAATCATATTTATATTCCTAAACACGTCCAGGGACCAATGATGCAAATATGGAAGACTTTGAGGCAGATTTGTAAATTTTCAAAACTTGTGGGAAAACTTCCGATTTCTTCTTTTGGCTCTGCATCGATCGACACTATCAATGCATCGATCGATGCATCATCTAAATTCGTCTCCCAACTGCCTCAATGCTTGATTATGCTCCAAATCCTCCAATTTAGCTCCATTATGCTCCCATCCATGCGAAATCCTATAAATACTCAAAAAGACTCTAAAACACCAAAAAGACTCTATAAATAAGACTTATATCATGGCTAAAAAACCTAAAAACCATGATATATCAGCCAACATAAAATTAAAAAAGTCTACTAAGACTAAACAAATCAACGAAAAAAAAATATAAATCAACAAATAAAACAAATAAGTCAACAGTATCAAAAGTCGACTATACAAAAAACCAACCAAATAAAAAAAAGTTGCTAGTTTTTAAACAAGTCGATAGAAAGTAAAATAAATCGATAAAATTAATTTAAGTCAACTGTTTAAAATATCAACTTTATTAATAAGTCAACATAGAATGTAGTAAGTCTACCATGAATAAAAAAATCAACAAAAAATAAATATAAATCAATGAACAAAAAAAGAAGTCAACAGTTTAAAAATCGACTATGTTATAAATCGATATAAGTCAACTATTGTAAGATAAGTCGATGGGGAAGATAACTAACTCAATATAAGTTGAAAAACAAATGTATAGTTCAAAAAATCGGCTTTAGAGATAATCAACATTGAATTAAATAAGTCTAATATATATATATATATATATAACAAATTATATAATCTTGAAATACTTATTTTTGAAAAAATTTAAATCAAACGAAATTACTTTTAAAATTTTTATTTTTCAAAATATTAAGTATTTATTATTTTAAATACAGTTAAAATATTTTCTTATTAATTTTTAATTTTTTATTAACTAAATTACGAATTTTGGTTAGTTTCTTTTAAATTATTTTTTAATTATTTTCAGTTAATTACTTTAATAATATATTTTCTAAATATTTTTATTAATTATAATTAATTACGAATTTTGGTTATTTAAAAAAATTTAGTTAATTTTTTAGCTAATGTTTACTAAAGAAAAGGATATTTTTGTCAGTTTTTGTTTTAAAAAGTGTAGTTATCAAATAATTATAACAATGAGTGTAATTTTCAAATTTTTTATATAATTTGGTATATTCTTAAAAATGTCCCGAAAAAGAATATTGATGGAGGCAAGGAGATCAATGTTTAATTAGATTTAAGGTTTTGTTAGTAATTAATTATGGCGAGGATAATTCGGATGCTAGCATGTCGATTATGGCACTTTTCACGTTGTCCGTACCTTCAAATGATACTTGAAATTTGTCCCAAGCTTCATTTACTACTCACTTCACTTGCATCATTGGTTGGTCTGGTTCATATATATGCAAAGGCCCAAACATATATAGCCGACAGAGCCCTCTAGTTGAATTTGACTTGTGCCTTGGTTTGGTAACACATTAATTCTCCCTTCTCATTTGTAGTTATTGTGTTTGCATGTGGTGCTGTTTCGTCACAGTCACAATCACAAATCGTTGCCAATCATTCATACGTGTCACAAGATCTCACTTGTTGTTGCAGGAAAAAAATAATTCGTAAAAAAGGTGTTTGTTCTAGTCCTAGATTTTACTATAAGATTAATTCTTTAATTAATTTGTTATCAAATATTACACTTATTCGGAAGTTACTCGCACCTAGTCTTTTTTTTAGGTTAAAATAAACATAGATCGCTATTCAACATTAATATTTTATTTAAAAAGGTACTTAACAGAGCAAGTATTATCAAGTACGCACAGTGAAAATCAACAACCCTTTGAAATAGAAACACACTTTGACAAAATAGAATACATAGGCACACATTTATTTGACTATATAAATAATTAATTCTTTAATTATTTTGTAAACAACCTAAACTTTCACAATTTCGTCTAACAATACTTTGAATTCTCAAATCCTTTCGTAGAGACATCTTCTTGGAGTTTTTCTTTAAGCTTCTTGGCATTTGCCTTCATCGTCTTTTTTTTTTTTTTTTCTTTTTAATAAAATTTCTGATTTTTTATACGATAGGATATAGTTTAGGATTACAAGGTGCCTTGGCGACAACGATCAACGGGATGAACAAACCCGGTATAAAGAAGAGCAAAGTACAGAAATTATAAATATTAGATAGAATAGCTTTGAAACCAAAACTCGAGGAGACCTTGGAGCTTTGGTCTGCTGTTCCTGGCTAGACAGATGCGTCGAATCCTTTTGTCGAGGTGGGAGAAGTCCTTCAACTGGAGTGCGGATGTTTGAGTAAATCCGAGCATTCCGCTCATGCCAGATTGTGTAAACGACGGCCTGGGCTACCAAGAGCTTCATTGTGGTCAAGCGATTATCAGGTGGCGGAACCTGCAACCAGAAGAGTAGCGAGTCCCAAGAGAAGAACCCGGTGAAGAGAATCGACATCTTTGCTAAGCACCAACTCCACAAAGCACACGTATATGGGCATCTTAGGAAAAGGTGATCCCTTGTTTCAAAATAAATCTCACAGAGAGGACAAGTATCATCCTCCACAATTCCCCAATTTCTTAGTCTGGATAGAGTTGGCATTCTATCAAGAGAACAAAGCCACATTATGAAAGAGTATTTGGGTATGGCACCTGGAAACCAGACTTGTTTATGCCATGGGACCTCTGGTGAAGGGGTCTTGCACATCTTCCAGGTATCTGAGAAACTGAACTGGTCTTGCGGATCTCCTGAGGAGCGGGCCCAAAGAAAAACATCTCTCTCATTGCCATTCAGGTCAAACTCGGAGAGATAGCTAAAGAGGAGCTCTGTTTTCTGACATCGAGCACCCCTGAAGTTCCAGCCATTTTGAGTTCTAGCCTTTGCCACAGTGGAGTCTAGAGGAAGACCTAACCTTTGATGTCCATTTGTTCCCAGGAAAGTATAAAGGTCCCTAAAAAGGAGTCCAATTGTCAAACCAGAAAGAACAAGTGCGACCATCACCGACTCTGCAGGAAAGAAAGGATTTGGCTGAACCTCTAAGCTTTACTAGTTGCTTCCACATAGAAGAGCCGTTACTATTACTTGAGATTCGCCAAAAACTTTTCCTTTGCAGCTTTTTCCGTTTGCACCAGGCGACCCAGAGAGAGCCTGATGAGGAAAACAATTTCCAGATCAGCTTCAAGCCAAAGGCTCTATTCCAGGCTCTTAAGTCTTTTAGGCCTAAGCCTCCTTCTTCCTTAGGAGAATAGACTTTTTTCCAGCTGACTTTAGCTTGCTTTGGGACTTCAGCAGAGCCAGACCATAAGAACTTTCTGCATAGTTTCTCAATGTCTTTTATGCATTTTACTGGTAAGATGAAAGCCGCGCACCAGTAGGCTACAATGTTCTGGATCACCGAGGTTAGTAATTGGAGTCTTCCTGCATACGAGAGGTGCTTGTTCTTCCAAGAATTCAGTTTCTGTCGGATTCTTTGCACCAATGGTTCACAATCGGATCTATAAAGAGGATTCGGGAGCAAAGGGAGGCCAAGATATCTGACAGGAAGACTTCCAAGAGAGAAACCAAAACCACTGCTGATCGCAATTTGGTTCGAGGGAGACGTTCCAGCTAAGAAAATCTCTGTTTTATTTCTGTTCAGGATGAGACCAGAGATATTAGAGAAGTACTCAAGCAAGGACACAAGAGCCTGCAGGGATGATTGTTCGCCATCAAAGAATACCATTACATCGTCGGCAAATATGAGGTGGGTGACATTTGGATTTGTTGCCATGGAGTGATATCCTATTTGGCCAGATTGAAAGCGCAGATCAAGCAAACGGGAGAAAATATCCATGCCTATCACAAAGAGATAAGGCGAGATGGGGTCTCCTTGGCGCAGACCTTTTTGACCTTTGAAGTAGCCCCACAACTCCCCATTGACGGAGATTGAGAATCTTGTTGTCTTTATACATTGGCTGATCCAGTTTATATACTTTGGGGGGAAGTTTGTTGCAATCAGGATGTCAATTATGAAAGACCACTCAATGGAGTCAAAAGCTTTCTGCAGATCAATTTTGAGCATTGCTCTCTTGGAGATCCCAGGTTTATTATAACCCTGCACCAATTCGGAAGCCAGTAAGACATTCTCAACAATTTGCCTCTCCTTGATGAAAGCTGTCTGGTTTTCCTGAATCATATCCGGCAGGAGGTTCTGAATCCGGCTAGCCAACAGTTTAGAGATTACTTTATAGGTCGCATTCAGACACGAGATAGGCCTATACTGAGAAACCGTTTCTGCATTTGTTACCTTAGCTATCATCGTGACTGCTGTTGAGTTCCAGCTTGGTTCCATTTTTCCTTGTGTAAAGAAGTATTGGACCGCAGCCGTGAAATCTTCACCCACTATATCCCAACAATGGCTGAAGAACTCACCGGTGAACCCGTCTGGACCAGGGGCTTTGTTACTCGGGAGGGCAAAGAATTCCGCTTTGATTTCAGCCTGTGTAAATGCTCTCGTCAAACTTTGTCGTTGAAGAACACTGCATCTAAACGGGTGGATTGACTGGATACATGCTTTCAGACATGGAGTTGGTCGTGAAGTTCCAAAGAGCGATGTGTAATAGTCTACACAGGCATCTTTGATTGAGGTTTTGTCCGTGATCACCGAGCCATCCTCAAGTTGAAGTCTTTTGATTTCGTTGAAAGCCTGATTGACCACTACATTTTTGTGGAAGAAACTTGTGTTTTCATCCCCATCTGAGATCCATTTAAGCCCTGATTTCTGGTGGAAGAAAGTAGCCTCAGCTTGCGAGAGCTGTTGCCAGGTAAGGAAGGCTTGACGTTCATGCACTGCAGCTTCCGGAGTTGGTGCTGAGAAAACAGTCTCTTGGGCAGCTTTTAACTCCGCGTGAGCCACTCTGACTCTATTTTCAATCCCAGAGAAGGCTGTTCGATTGAGCTCTCGCAGTTTACCCTTTAGTTTTTTCAATTTTCTACTGACCTGTAACATTGGAGAGCCTGATTCCACGTAAGAAGACCAGTTAGATTGCACAAGGGGGAGAAAATTCTCGTGTTGCATGAGGTGATGCTTGAACCTAAAAGGTCTGACAACCCTTGGCCCCCTTTCCTGAAAACGAATGCAAGCAAAAGCGTGGTCTGAGAAGAGAGGCTCTTCGAAGGTAGCTAGTGAGTTAGGGTAAGCTGCTAGCCATTGGAAGTTTCCCATCATTCTGTCTAACTTTTCTGCGATTGGGGTACTTTGTTGATGGTTCCACCAGGTAAAGATGGGTCCATGAGCAGGTAAATCCATCAAACCGCAGGTTTCCAAACAATTCTGGAGCACTCTACATCCCCCTGATTGCACTTCAAAGTCTTGACGACGAGAATGCTCTGATGGAAACAAAGTCTGATTAAAGTCTCCCAGGGCTAGCCAAGGGGAACTACGGATCGGGGTGTTTGTTGCCATATCCTCTAGATCATTCCAAAGATCGACTCTCTTGTGTTGCAAGTTAGCTCCGTAAACAAAAGAGACTGTGAAGTGTAAATCTTTGTCCGGCCAAGAGAAGCTACAGGTAATATGCTGCCTAGACTTCTTATAAGTCATTACTTTGACTGGTTTACTACTAACAACCCAAATTCTCCCTATATGGGAGTGTTCATAATTTGAGATTAGACTTCATCCTGGGAGGATGTTGTTCAGAACGGTCTGAGCATTCTGCTCCAAGACATGAGTCTCCAAAAGACAACCAAAAACTGGTCGTTGTCGCTGGCACCAAGATCTAAACCTCTGCTGCTTATCTGGATCATTGATCCCTCTTACATTCCAACAAAATATCAGCATTACAAAAAAGAGGTGTTTTGGGAACTAGTGGCGGAAGGAAAACCTTCCCGCTTGGATAGAGCCTGAGCCTTTTTTAAGCTTTGCTATGATCTTCTTTTTTTGACTCTTGGAGAGGACTCTGATGAAGCCACCGTTAGAATCTTCGGGTGGTTTCTCCTCTAGTTCATCCCCGAGAGGATTTGTCTCGACAGGAGTTGTCTCGACATGTTGGACGAAGTCCTTCTCCAAGATAGGGTTCTCTGAAAGGATTTCCGTATGGCTCGTCTTACAAGAGCTAAGTTGAACGATGTCCTTCCCCGTAACAGGAGAAACGGCATCCGCCTATATAGGCTGCGCTTCCGATACAGGGGCCAAAGGAGGGTGCTCTTCAGGGTTGGAGGTTGATGGAGTCTCCTTTGTGGAGGAGGTTGATGGAGTCTCCTTTGTGGATCTCTTAACCCACTGCTTTGGAGCTGGTTTCGGTTGTACTATCTCTGAAGGAGAAGGATAGAGATCAGGGGCGACCATTTTTTCTTTACCTTTCCTCCAAGGACAGATAAACTCTGAGTGGTACGCTTTCTTGCAGCACGTACAGAGAGGGGGAGCATTGGTACAATGTTTTGAAGTATGTCCTGCTTCTGCACACAGGGGACACCCAGGAGGCAGATGAGGGCAGGACACTGAAACTCTACACGTGACGCCCGATTCAAACTGAACACAAACGCTCTCTGGTAATGGCTTGTGTAAGTCAATCTCTGTAAAAACCTTAGCCACTTCGAAGTTCGTCATTTGCTCAGTCTCTTTGTGGAGGCAGATTGGGTGTCCCACCAAACTCGCAATATGACTAAGAGCCGGCGGACTGTAGAATTCATAAGGTACTTTTCTAAGTTCAATCCATACCGGAGCTGTCCTTAACGAAGGCTTGGAGGGCTGAACTCCTGGTGTCCATTCAGCGACAAACATAGTCGAGCCGTCAATTGACCAGATACCTTCTTTAAGAACTCTTTGTCTCGTGGAGACATTGGGGATCTTGAACAGGAAAGTATTTGGAGTGTCGAGCTTCGTGACCGTAATGTCTTGGTGCCACTTGCTCCAGATTAGGTTTACGATGGCTCTAATTTTACCGAAAGACGGAGCTTTGCGGTAGAATTGACCAACGATAAAGTTCTTCCACAGAGGTTTGCTGTTCTCAATTACCTCGTTTGGGATTTTCACACAGAGCTCCCCAGAATCCAATCGGAAGGGAGAGCCACATTTCTTGAGGGTACAAGAGCCACCATAGACCCTTTCAGACCAGGTGAGTTGAGGACCATGTTCAGGATTTGAAGAAGCTAACGGAGATGCAGAAGAGAGAATGTCTACATCCAATTTTAGATCTGGCCCCGATTCCACCGCAGGTGAAAGAGAGGGGACACTTAACTGGGGGGAGACCAAAGAGGTCACCACAGGGGTCACCGAGGGTTTACGCTTTTTCTTGGCCATGTCAGAAGAGAGTTTCCGGCGGTGGCCGCCACCGGCTTAGAGGACAAGGAAGGGGGAGGGAGAGAAAAACGACCTAAAATTGTCATCGTCTTACCATCATCATAAACCAAAAATTGATGCAAACACTTCTCAAATCCTTCTTTCGTGAAGACTCCATTATTCACCATCATTCCAACCTTCCACACAACCTCCACTGCTCTTCCGTTGAGTCTATTATCCGCCAAAATCGGTCTGCCGATTATCGGCACACCTGCCGACACACTCTCCAATACCAAGTTTCATCCACAATGTGTCACATTCACACCCGTTGCCTCGTGTTTCAGCAGTTCCACTTGGGGAGCCCATGGAACCACTATCCCTTGCTCTCTTGTCCGGTCCAGAAACCCTTTTGGTAGATGAACCATGTTCTTCTCCTTAAGCGACCAAACAAACGGCACTTTGCTTGATTCCAACCCTTGTGCTATCGCCACAAGCTCTACAGGAGGCGGTGCCATGACGGTTCCGAAGCTAATGTACGCTACAGAAGCAGGTGATCTCTTCCCTATCCAAGCAAAGCAGCCATGAGGATCGCGCTCCGGTGTCTCTTTCTCCAATGTAGAAGACAATAACGTGGGAGGGGGGATGTTCAAGAAACGTTTAAGTTTCGATCTTAGGTTATGGGTCAACGTAGGTTCTAATTCTTCAAAGGAACTGATGAAAACCGCAGAGGCACGAGGTAAAGCAAGACTCATTTGGTGTAGAGCCTTTGGGAAAAGAGAGTCCAAATCTCCAAATGCAACTTCCTCTGGTATATCTTTAACTTTGTAATTCTCCATTCCTGGTATAAACCCTAATGTCTCTTCCATACGCACATCTTACGTAAATAAGGAAATAAACAAATTAATAACCATAAATACATATAATATTCACGAGTGCAGTAGCTACATTGTTGAATCATTAAAACCCTAAAATGCTAGTTTTTTTCCACTTTTCTAATAACGTGTGCATAGGAGTCCTAGGCTCCTAGCTCACTATGTGTTGGTACATTTTAAATTCATTTGGTATGATGTCAAATATATATATATATATATATATATATATATATATATATCTTATGAGTTATATTTAATATAATTTTATACTTAACTTTCATAGATTTTTACGCATTAATATAGTTATTGCGGTTTTATAATTGTTAGTATTATAAATTCTGTAATAGATACTACTAATTCAAAAATTTGAATATAGTTGAAGTGTAATTTAATATGATTTAAAAGTTATTAATTAAAAGTCTTCTAATTTAAGATAAAACTTAAAATATGTATGTATGTTAAAGTACATTACAAACGTTAAACTATATTACAAATAATATTATAATATGGAGGTAGAATTTTTTTTTCAAAAAATTTAGACACATATACACTAAAAATAAGGGAAAATTCCCCAAAAAAACACGAATTATTTAATATTTGTCAGAAAAAAACATGAACTTTTTTCGTTGCCAGAAAAATACGCAGACTATTTTTTAGTTGATAAAAAGTACACGAACTATTATTTTTTTCTATTTTCTCTTCCTCTCCATTACGACGGTTAACGGTATTGTGACGGTGTTACTATTTTTGAAAAAAGTTCCAGAAAAAAACACAAACTATTTATTTTTTGCCAGAAAAATACATGAATTTTTTTTTCTTTGCCTGCAAAATACATAATTTTTCATTTCTTATTTTTCCACTAACAGCGTTAGAGATCATAACTTTCTCTATTCTCTTGAACTTCATACAAGTTTTCACTACTATTTATGATAACTGAATTCAAGAACAAAAATACATAATTAGGTTAATCGATTTTCAAATTTCTCAATTAGTATTGTTTTTGCATAAATAAATGGTGAATCTGGTTAGGTTACAAGAGTTGATGTCCCACAAAATGGCTATAATCTACGATCTCGATCAAGTTTGCGTACACCAGCCCATTTAATGATTTACACTGGCTATAAGCATCATAAAAGATACCAAACTAAAGAGATGAATATTTTTTGAAATGTATACAAAGGTCTACAAAGGTGGACAACCAAACTCGCCTTCCTCTTAACAGCCATATCCGCTGCGAACCAGAAGAAGGCACCTGTTAGCATGCATGTCACTTTCTTACCAACTTCCGTTTCTGCCGCCACAATTTCTCTATGGAAAGTCTGTGGGGCCGCTTCGAGAAACATCTCGAGCATCTCCCGTGGACTCCCGGTGGAGCCCTCCGGAACACCATCATCGACGTCGTGGAACCTGATGTTCTCCGGATGATCAGAGGAGAACAATGACGCGTTTGATCTTGCGGTATTAAAGAAAGAAAAGACGGTGGAGGGAGCAGCAGCGGCGAGACGGCGAGTAACGGCTAAAAGAGGACCGACATGAGCGCCAACGGGGAAAAACGCGAGAACTGCCACGTGGGAGTCTCTGATTGTCTCGGAGAATTTGATCATGATTCCTGAAGTGAGTGACTATGAAGGAAGCAAACACAAAGATGGTCATTATATACTTTTTATGGGAGTTGGTACTATTTTTGATGGCCACCAAATGTATTTTTACTTGTAATAATAAAGAAATTTTTGATGGTATGAAATAGAGCAAGTGATATGGCTAGTGAAATTAATACTTTTGATGGTAGTTGGTAGTACCTAGCTAGGACTATTTTTAATGGCCAACAAAAATAGCAAGTGATATGGCTAGTGAAATTTTTGATGGTATCTCCTAGCTAGAAATGTATCACCCCCCCCCCCTCACAATAAATGTATCCTAGCAAGTAAATATATACTAAATAAAAGTAGGAGTTATAAGCTTCTAAGGGCGTCCATCTAGGATTTAAAACGACCAATCATAATCAGACAACTCAATATTTAATATTTTCGAAAATCTCATTAATTAACATTTTTAAATTTTAATATTTTCTATGTAATTATATTAATAAAAAGGAAAAACAAACTATGGAAAGAAGATATATGTAAATTAAAAAAAAACAATATATGAAATATATACAAATTGTATTCTTATCTTATTTTGTTAATCTTCTCATTTTCCAACAAAAAAAAGAAGAAATATTAACAAAAATACAAATTCTATAAATCTAAGATCTTTTCTAACTGGAAGCATCATTCGATCAAAAATTTTCAGACCCGCAACCAAGGTCGTTGCGAGGTCGCTTTACCAATAAAATATACTACAAGACGATCTCTAAAGGTGATGAGTCATGAGTGCACAGTTTGTTTAGAAGCTTTTAAGGATGAAGCAAGAATTGTGACTTTACCATGTGGACATGAGTTTGACGATAAGTGTATTGTAGACTGGTTTGCGGCCAGACACTTTTGTCCATTGTGTTTTGAGTTTCTTCATGAAAATCAATGATGGGATCAAAGATTATGGGTGATGAGTATACAATTTTTTCAGAAAAACGTTTAAGGATGGAGCAAGAGTTGTGACTTTACCATGTGGACATGAGTTTGACGATAAGTGTATTGTAGACTGGTTTGCGGCCAGACACTTTTGACCATGGTGTCGTTTTGAGTTTCCTCATGAAAATCAATGATGGGATCGAAGATTATGTCACCAAATTGTCTAACGTTTGTTTTTAGTTTAGTTCTATAATTCTATTAATATGAATAAGTCATGTTGTAGAATTAACATGAGTAGTTCTTTTTTTTTTTTTTCCTTTTTTAAGAATTCACGTCATCAATATTATGAGCACTGAGCAATTTGATTCTAAGATCATTAACTTGATTTTAAAACCAATCTCAGAGAGTTCTTTCAAAATAGCATAACGCAGCTTACAGCTTTGATACTTGTCACCTGACTGCTATTATATAGTGTAATATTTTCTATGCAAAGATATTAATAAATTGAAAAAAAAAACTATGGAAAGAGGAGATATGTAAATTTTTGATACCTTATATTTAGAATGTAAGATCAATATATGAAATATTTATAAATTATTTTTGTAAAAAGGGAAAAAAAACATGATATATCGAAATAAAAATATATTAAAAATATGGAAAATTTGCTAAAGTTAATAAACTTAATATTTTTACTTATATATTATGTATATATTTAGAAATTTTTGAAATAAAAATATTTACAATTAAGGTCATGTGGCCGTCCATGAAAGATTTTAATCGACCAATCGAGATTAGCTGTCTCATTAGTTAACATTAGGAAAAAAAACCACGATATATCGAAATAAAAATATGGAAAATTTGCTAAAGTTAATAAACTTTATATTTTTACTTATATATTATGTATATATTTAGAAAATTTTGAAACAAAAATATTTACAATTAAGCTCATGTGGCCGTCCACGAAAGATTTTAATCGACCAATCGAGATTAGCTGTCTCATTAGTTAACACTATTTTACAATCTCAGTAATTAACATTTTTTATTTTAACATTTTCTATGCAAAGATATTAATAAAACGGAAAAAAAAGTATATGGAAAGAGGATATATGTAAATTTTTGAAAAAAGAGGTATGCAATATAGAAAATTATTTCCTCAATAGAAAATTTGTTAAATACATAAAAATTAAACTAATCATAATGTAAAGTTCTAAGTTTCTAAAATTTAATAGCTTAAAAATGAAAAACAATTGTAAACGAAAAATCGTATCATTATTAGTCTCACTAAATTTGTAAGTATCTTATAAACATATAAAATATAAATATATAAATATATATATATACACATATGTAAATATATATATATATATCTACATATGTATATACATACAAATAAATTTACAAATTTTATAGGAAATATATTTCTGAAAAGGAGAAGAATGACAATATAGGCGATAGGTATATAAATGTTTTATATTACAATACATAAAATAATCTTTAAACCATTCTCATGATAAGGTTTTAAAACAAAAAATAGGGATTAGACATCTCACTAATTAACATTTTTAAAATTATAATTATTTTCTATATAATTAAGATTTTTTAGAAAAAAGAAAAAGTTTAATATATGGAAATAAAATAATCTATAAGAAATAATAACTAATTAATATTTAAGGAAATTATTTAAAATTGACATATATCATTCAATCGATAAAGAAAATAAGTGTACTTTCTTAGAAATAAGGTTTGATGTCGTAGGACCTTGATTTGATGTTATTTGAGTTAATTTTTTAGGTTTAAAGAAGAAGGATCGATGACAAGCACACATATTTTATTAGCTATACATGTGAGTATTGTGTTCATATTATTTTATCTGCAAGTAATATGTAATTTTGTAATATAAAATATTTTGGTTTTAGAAGTTTCTATTTGTGTGGATATAAAACCGAGTAAATATACGAGTGAAAGTATCAATAATTGAGTGCATGTAGTGGCTATGAATAAAGTAATGATTCTGGTCTTGGAATTTACTGATAATAAGTTGTGTGGTACTCTTTAACAAAAGGTTTTAAATTATTATTCAGTGGAAGAAAGTGAGGAAGCTGACAAGAAACAGGAGGAAGAAGAAGAGTATAACAAAAAAGCGGACAGTGAAAGTAACAATGACAACTACACTGCAAAATTAATGAAGATGACCAGAGAGAAAATAAAGAGTAAGTGAAAAAACATGAAAACATAGGTGGTGGCTTTTAACTGAATATGAAAAAACAAAATTAATTCATGATTCTTATGATCAGATTTAATTCTTAAACACAAATAATTTTTTAATTTTTTAATTTTTTAATTATGTATTTGAAATAGAATTTTTGACCTTAATAATAATTTAAAGGTTTTATAAAATAATATTTCATAACTAAATCAATTGTATAAATTTCTCATCAAAATCTATCAAATAAACCAACGCGTACAGTGGGTTCAAAACCTAGTAGTAATGATAGATTTGAAAAAGAATAAAGGAATGACTATGTGTCAGTTTTTTTTTTTATAGTAAATGACTATTTTTATAGTTGGATAGGAGCAGAGTAGTTATCAAATTAACTTTCTAATTTATGGAGATGGTGATAGGATGATTTTAAATAAATACATGACTCATGTTAAATTTACATGTAACTATCATTCTATCTTGAAGTTCTCTTTTAATTTAATTAATGTTTGGTTGCAAAAAAAGAAAAAGCATGGAGTAAATAGGAAAAACATGTGATAATATCATTTGTTGGAATATATCATGTCATTTAGATTAAAAAAACAATATCAATCACAATAGTTTTGTAAAAAACACTATTGTGATTTTCTTTTACCAATGGATTTCCGTATTTTTATCTTTAAAATAGAGAAACTTTGTAATAGAGGTGAATTTTACTTCAATCTACCTCTATTCTCATCTCTAAAATAAAGATTGCTATTTGTTCCTCTATATAGAGGAATTCTATTTTTTTCCTCTATAAACTAGATTATGACCCGCGGTATACCGCAGAGTAAGTTTTTACATAATTTTTTTGTTAATATACTATTTTAATACTAAATTTGCTAATGTATTATTTTGTTAATTTTAGTGATTTCGTATATAATCTTCGGTATACCGCACAACAATATTTATTTAATATAATCTTAATTAAATTAGTTTCATTCGACTTATTTTATATTGGTGTTGTTAAAATAGTAAAATGACGATTTAACCCGTAACTATCATATTAATGATATTTTATTTTTTTAGTATTATCAATTTTATCTTGTCATGTCATATAACCCGTCATGTAATATAACTCGTTTGTGTTATTTTGAAATTTTAATATATTTAAATATTCAAAAAATTTAAACTTTTATTAAGTTTAGATATATCAAATAGAAATTGTAAACTTCTTAAAATTTTATAATTTACTATATGCGATAAATTTACTATATATGTATATATGTTGAACACAAATTAATTGAGTAAGATATGTTCGTTTAAAAAAATTTAAATCACAATTTATCAAGAAAAAGATTAATTTTTATTAACTTTATGTATTATATGATGATTCACTACATTTAACTTTTGAAATAAAAAAGAGATGATAGGAGAATATTTTTTTTTTAATCTGGGTTAAATCTTCTAAATAACTATATTAATTGTAGAATATTATATATATGGATATTTAAAATATTTTAATTGTGTTTGGTTATAAGGTTAGTAAAGAAAGTTAACTAAACTTGTTTGGATATGAATATAAGCATTTAATGGCATTCAATGGCAAATATTTCCAAAAACATATTTTTGAGCAAAAAGTGCTGCAATTATACTAGTATAGATAGAGAAAAATATAGCAATCTCTATTTTAGAGATGAGAATAGAGGTGGGTTGAAGCACATTTGCCTCTAAAATAAAGAATGCTATAGATTTTCAAAAATACCTCTATTCCTATGTCACTTTTTAAAAATACCCTTTCATGTTGTCCATTTCAAAAATACATCTTTTCTATGTATAAAACAACTAAATTTTAAGCCCTAAACTCCATATACTAAACCCTAACCCCTCAAAACTATATCCTATATGTAAAATAAAGAATTCAAACCTAAAAAAAATTCTAAAAATTAATTTAACATATTGTAATTGTGTAAAAGAGGCTAAAAATAAAAATGTTCAAAAAGGGGTATTTTTTTAAAAAGGTATCCCAAAGGGGTATTTCTAACAAATTCTTATAAAATTTATTTATTTATAGAGAAAAATATAGAGATGAGTTGGATATGCTCTGTTCTTTTCTGATGTTTCTGTCCAGTTTTGTTATAAGTCGTTTTTGGTTGTGTGGCTTGTTGTAGGGTGTTTCTGGGCTGTTTCAGACGTTAGGAGGGTCTCAACTGGTTGTATTGGTTGTTATAGTCAGTTGATAAGGTGAGTGCATGACCATGACTTATCTAAGCCGAGAATCCTTTGTTTGCTTGATTTGTTGTGTTTTGTGGTGTTGTTCTTGCTTGTGGTGGTTGTGTTATGGTTATTATAGGTTCCTGAGGCTTTTGGGAGAGTTTGGGACAAATTGTAGGCGGATTGAAACGGAGGTTCGTCGTTCGGATTCGTGCAGTTCGCGTCTGCGAAGGGAGTGTCGATCGACACCATGTTTGGCCAGTGTCAATCGACACCTCTTTGGTGTCGGTCGACAGCAAGTTGCTTGTTTCGTGATTTTTCCTGGTTTGTTTGTGTTTGGTTGTCATTTGTTAAGCATTGGTTTCTCAGTTGCTTGTGTGTATAGCCCAGTAGATGAGAGGATTGCCTCACTAAGTATTTGTGATAATACTTACGCATCTCAATTGTTGTTTGTGGTGTGCAGGTTTGTGTTGTGAAATCATGGCGATGAGGAGGAGGATGATCTAGGGTCTCGTTTGTGTGTTATTGGATTGTTGGATATGTTGTTGGAACCTTGGATAGAGATATGCTAGGTTGATGGATAGAACGCTTAGGATTGTTATTGTATTGATGTTGTAATGGTTTTGTATGGTTGGTATGTTTCCGCTGTGTGTACTGGTTGTTATTGGTTTAATGGGGAGTTGTGGTTTGGGTTGGTTTAATTTAGTAGTATAGGCTGCATAATTGTTTACATTGTATTTAATTGTTAAAAAATAAAAAAGGGTCGGGTTGTTTCAATTTGGTATCAGAGCCTTTACGGTTCTAGGATGGTTAAATGGATGGTTAGAGCGGTTAGGAAGTTAATTGGGTGAATTATTTTTTTTTCCTTTTGCTTGATGCATGATGTTGTGTGATGGAATTGATTATGAGTAGTTAGTCAATTTGTTTGCGGTATGGAGTCCTAGTATCATCCTCTTCGAGCCTTCAATGAGATTTCACGGTAAGATGTGTACTCTATGTGCGGTTTTTGAATTGTGTGCTTAGCCTTCTGTTCTGGGTAGTGCAGATGGCTAGAGAGGGTGCTGTTGGTCGCGGTCGTGGTCGTGGTCGTGGGCGTGGTCGTGGTTGTGGTCGCTTATACTCGGTTTAGTCAACTTGTCCTGTGTGAAGGTTGTTAAAGGGTGGGGACCATGGTTCGAGGAACGCCTGGCGCACCAATAACCTACTGGTGGATGTGGATTTCCATAGTGATGGGTTAGGATCGACGCCCTGCAGGGCCAGCTTGGGGTCCGTTTGGGCGGCTAGCAGTGAGGCTAGTGGGGTCCACAAGACGGGTTGTTACAAGAATTTACAATGAAAACAAAATTATATGTCGGTTTGAGTTTATAAATGAAGTGGTTAGGGTTTAGATTTTACAATTAAAACGAAATTATATGTCGGTTTGGGTTTACAAATGAGGTGGTTAGGGTTTAGATTTTACAATTAAAACGAAATTAAATATCGGTTGGGTTTACAAATAATATGGTTAGGGTTTAGATCTTACAATTAGAACAAAATTATATGTTGGTTTGGATTTATAGATGAGATGGTTAGGGTTTAGATTCTATAATTGGGATGAAATTATACGGCGGTTATGGTTTACAAAATGAAATGGTTAGGATTTAGATCTTACAATTAGAATAAAATTATATATCGGTTTGAGTTTATAAAAGAGCGGTTTAAGTTTTTAAATTTATAATAATGTATACAGATTTTATTTCCTTATTTTATAAGGGGGTGAATGAATGGGTTCACCCATAGGGGTGAACCGAAGTATTGTTCCACTATTTAACTTGTAACCAATTAATTTATCAATTAATTTATAACCTATTTGTAACAAATTTATTAAAACTATATAGTCTAGAAAACAATGTTGTGTACTTCTGTTATATTATAAAGGGATTAGATCGAATAGATCGAAGACATTTATCAAGAGAGAGAAATAAAAATGTCATTAAGAAGACATTTAAGATTCTACTCAAGACACTCTTAGGGGGGTGTATTGAAAGTAGAATTTTGAAGGATTTTGTGAGATTTATGATATTTTGGATTTTAGGAGATTTAAAGTGGGGGTTTAAGGTATTTAATGGATTTGGTGTTATTTTTCATTTTTAATAAGAAAAATTAGTTTGTGATTTCATGAGATTTGGTGAGATTTTAAAAATAATTTTGGGGTGATTTAATGAGATTCTCCACAAAATCACATTAAATACAAAAGTCACCATCCTATTTTTTGGGCAAGTCATGGTCATGTTCTTTGGTTTTGTTTAATTTATATTGCTGAGTATAACCATAGTGCATTGTATAATTTATAGTTACAAGTGACATCAGTTTGAATTTGAACCCGGTTGATTCCTACTTTTCTGGGCAATGTTACTTGGGTATTACTTTTAAAATTGCAGCTTAATTAAATTGTTAAACCGAATAGCTACTGTGAAACATGATGGGAATGTTGAGTTTGAACTTTCGGCTGATCTATAACAAAATTTTGGTAGAAGATTTCAAAAGCAACATAAAAAATCTCAGATAGTCTCTCTCGATAAATGAACCATATATGAGAGATACAAACCTCTTTGATTATATCAATCAAATTCAGAATAGTCTTTGATATATAAATCAAATTCAGAATATTCAAGGCACGTCTCCTGTGCTTTTTTGTTCAAAGGAGAGTTGAACACCATAGATAAGAAAGTGGAAAATGACTTTTTTTTCTTCGGTTATGTGAATTCTTTTTTTTTTTAAACCAATGACCAATCTTTCCCAAATCACACTTGTAAAGGTGTGATTTTTCAAACAAGATTTCTCTTACAAAAATGTATACAAAGTCTCCCAAAATCACTGTTATGATTTTATCAAAAAAAAAAGTTATGTTTTGAATAACAGAGGATTTAATATGATTTTTAAAATTTTTTGATTGAATAACAGAGATTGTGAGTGATTTTGAATAATTTTTTACAAATTCCATATTCAATAACACTGGATTTGAGAAGTGATTTAGAAATTCTTAATTAAATAACAGGTGATTTTAAAAGAAATCCAAAATCCTTCAAAATTCCACTTTCAATACACCTTTACATATTTTGATATGTCATATAACTAAAAATACACTTTCAATACACTTTCAATACACCTTTACACTTTCAATATAACTAAAAATAAACAATATGTCATATTTTGATATTTAATTAAATATTTAAAAAATAAAGAGAATTTGTTATAAATACCTTTTTCAGATATTCCTTTTCAAAAATACTCTTTTTTGAACATTTTTATTTTTACCCTCTTTAACACAATTACAATTAATTTTTAGAATTTTTTTTTATGTTTGAGTTCTCAATTTTATATTTAGGGTATATTTTTTAGTGGGAAGAGTTTAGTATTTAGGGTTTAGAATTTCATTATTTTATATATTAAAAAGGGGTATTTTTAAAATGGACACCATGAAAAATATTTTTGAAAACTAATATAGAAAAATGGGTTTTTTTTGAAAATTTTCCAAATAAAATTAAGTAAAAACATTTTTGAAGGGGTTGTGCGATGAGGATGGTCTTATGGCCAACCCATCCTATCTTTATAAGAATAGACATATAGTTTTGGTAGGTAAAATTAGTGGTTAACGGGCACATCGTACCTATGGTCCATCCCATCCCACTGGATTATACATTCATACATGATACATGCTTTAAACGTTTGAAAACTCATATTGTGTTTCAACAAATAAAAAAAAGGAGGTAATTTCATAGAGAGCTAGTCAAGATTTGGAAATGAGACATAACTTTTCTTCGAACTTCATCTCTTTTCACTTTCCCAGTTGTTGTCAACGGAAACTGCTTCTCCCATCGGACAAACCTCTTCGGTATTTTAAACCTGTCCAACAAGTTCATCAAACTAATCACTATATATATATATAACATAAAAGGTTTAAAAAAATTTTATTCGTTTAGAAACTAGATTATCAAAGATATATTACCCGGTTAGGTTCTGTGTTCTACAATGATGCTTGAGTGTCTCACTTGACAGTTGGAAACCTCGTTTGCGGTTTTCAACATCAGACCATATCCAATTCTCTTGTAAACGAACACAAGCGACGACCATCTCCCCAAGACGAGCATCAATGACGCCTATCACCACAGTAGAAACAATCCCAGGATGCTCTACTAGAACAGCTTCAACCTGCGCATTCATTCCATGTAAAAATGCACAAGTTGAGGTTAATATCGACCAGTTTCTTGTATTGGAAGCTAACCTCTTCGGGGTAAACATTCTCGCCACCAGTTTTGATTCGGCCATTGGACCGGCCTATAAGGCATAAGTTACCAAACTCATCAAATGCCCCGATATCACCTGTGTCAAGCCAAGCTTCATTGCTTCTGGATTCTGATGTTGCAACATATTCTTGAACTAGTTGATGACCCCAATATCCAAGCATAGTGTGTGGTCCACGAGTTAGAATTTTCCCAACCCTCGATGAATCTTCGTCGAGTTTAACCATCAGTTCGATATGAGGAGCAGGCTTGCCAACACATGTGCCTTGCTTTGGTTGATTAAGCAAAGGATATGTCACTTTCAAAGACTCTTTTGTTGGATCATGGAGAGTCATGAAGGTCAGCGAGGAGCACGCCTCTGTCATCCCTTTAAAACCAACATCTCAAAGAGTTTAGGGTCCAAAGATTCAAATAAAAATGGTTGTTTAAGGAAGCCAAAGGAGGAGGACTCACCATAAGCTGAGAGTATTTTCGCACATGGGAAGATTTTCACAGCTTCTTGAAGGAGTTCACTTGATAAAGATCCACCTCCATTTAGTATCTTTCTCACGCCAAGGTTTTCAGCTCCATTCTTCGTTGTCCTTCGAGTAAAAGTAATTTAGCCAACCAAAGGGTTTAAAGACTAATATTTACCTCAAGCAAGGAATTATTCATTTCTCTTTTTACCTGTTGACACGACTAAGATCGGCCATCATAGCTGGGACGGTGATGAAGCAAGTTATACGGTTTTGTTGCATAACTTGAAGGGCTGTTTTGGCATCAAACTTGGGAAGCAGAACATGGCAAGCCCCAACCATTAGCATGGCCATAGCTGATGACAGACCGCCGATATGAACTAATGGTGATGTATGCAAATACACCTGCAGAGAAGTTTAAGAGACTCTTTACTTAGGGAAGTATTCAGTTCTATAAAACTCATTGAGGACAAACAGGTAAAAAAAGCGTACATCATCCTCACCGTAGCCAACAATAGCAATCTTAGCTAGAGACTGTGTGATGAAAGCCAAGTGGCTTATCGTAACACCCTTGGGTCTTCCCGTTGTACCTACTCCCATTAAGAAACAATAAGAGATCAAGTAAACTGACGATTATGTATTATGGAAAATACAGAGAAGCAGAAGTAAAACATGTTGTACCAGAAGTGAAGCATATCACAACAGCATCATCAGGAGCCCAAGCGTACGTTGCTAAGGAAGGAACCAGCACATTCTGTTTAAGCATCTCGGTTGTCAAAACTGGCCAGTAGTAACAAAAACAAAAAAAAACAAATGAAGTCACAGTTGCATCTTCTTTGAGTTTTTAAGGTACATACAAATGAAATCATACACTGGTTATGTTCATTTGCAAAATCTGTAGAGGTAGAATCCATCAACAAACGCCATTTCAACGAAGGTATATCATCATTCTGAACATCAATGCACCACGAGACACATGTCTCATCGGTAACCAAAAGGACAGGTTCTACTAGCAGTATTGCCATTTTTGCTTCTTTCAAGCTCTGCCCTTTCACAAGAATAAATCATCACGAGTACCAAAAATGCGTCAAGAACTTGCTTTGACACAGACATACACAATCTAACTAAAAAGAATGTTACAAGCAGCAGATACTAACCCATCTGTAATTCAAAGGAGCAACGATTCCTCCAACCAATGCAACAGCCAATAACCACTCCAAGAACAAATCACTGAATCCACAAAAAAAAAAAAAAAAACAAAGACCAGAACTTGAAAATCTTATAACATAACATTCAACGGTTCAGGTTCAACAATCGAATCTAAAACCCCATGTTTTTAAGTCCTAACTCTACTTGGTTCAAATTTGAAAAAGTTAGAATTTTGTCGTAGATGATTTACGCGTTGGACCTGTTAAGAGAAGCAATAGAGACGACATCTCCGTTGCGAATGCCGAGACGAACCAGACCTGCGGCGAGGCTCAGTACGCCGTCGACGAACTCCCTGCCGGTGCGCTTCCGGTTCCCGTTGACTGTGACGACGGCGTTCCCTTTGACGGAAGCTAGCCGAGTCAAACACTGACAAATGTGAGGCCGAGAGTAATTAGCCATTTCGGAGGGAGAATGACAAAATATGAAAATTCACAATCTTTTGAAGAAGAAGAACTGAAGAAGAAGAAGAGACAGAGAAGGGATTCGTTTTTTTTTTTTTGTGTGTGTTAGTTCCATTGATGACGTGGCAGTACATGTCATCGCAGCGACGACCTCTCCTTATCTTTTATGTTATCTCTACGACAACGAGAATCACCGTTGGCGTTTTTTTAGTTCAGGCCCAATTGAAAATGTTCAATGGTCTTTACTATATTCAACTTTGTCACCACCGCCGCTTGATTCTTGTCTCTTAATTTTCTATTCAACTAGATTTTAACCCGCGGTACACTACGGAACAATATTTTTTTATAACTAAAATTATTAATTTTTAAGTGATATATATATATATATTATTTTTATTTGTTTTGTTTACTGTTTAGATTGTATAATTATATGTTGATTGTTATTTTAAATTAAAATATTTTGTGTGCTAGTAATAGATAATACATAAAAACTATATAATCATATTTGTGTAAATTCTAACCCGCTCCATCACATGACTTGAAAGCATTTAATTTTTTTTTATCAAATTAAAATGTTTAGAATATTTTATTTTTTTGCTTTAAAATATTATAATTATGGAATAATAATTAATTTCAGATTTATTTTAAGTATATTTTTGGAAGTAATTTAATGTTTGATGTAAACTAATTTTGATACACAAAAACTTACTTTGGGGTTTCAAGAGAGATAATTTTGTTTTGCAAAAAAAATATTTTCTAATAGTTAAACAAATACTAAAAAGTGTAGACTTGTCAAATAAGGATATGATCAATAAAACACTATACTCTATTGTTTACAACTTTACATAGACCTTGAATAAAATTCATAGTCATCAATACTTCATGTCTTAAACCAAAATAATAATGTCAGTCTATATAATAAACTTTGTAAATACAATTTTGTGAATTGAATAGCTTCAATAATACACTACTATATATCGTTAATACACCCTAATCTCTCGTTACTATGTCAACTTTTTTTTCTTTTTGATAAATCTGAAATAAAGAAAATGATACATGCTTATTATACTTAACTATTCACTTAAAACTCATTTTTTCATTTTTCAATTCAAAATTGAGTTTATTAGTTGGTTTGTTGACAGTTGTTTGCTTCCGGCATCTCAATCTCCCCGATGTTAATGACTTGGCCAATGACATCTGCAAACAAAAAACAACAATATTTAGTGAATATTATCACAATACTAATTAGAAAAAAGTATTAATACACGTCTATGTTACAAACTCATATAGTTATTTTATACCAACCAATCAACATGTACTGATTTAGATCACATTCATTTTCTCAAACTTAGCCCAAGTTTAAATATTTGGAATCAGATTTAGTGTCATTGCGTGTGACCACAGTTCTGTTAAGAATATTGGAATTGACCACATGCATGAGTAAGGGAAAATGTCTCAATGAATTTCCATGAGATGATTCATGTAACCGGAAATCAAATCTCATTTGTCATATGCATGGATCTTTAACATCTTAAAGTAAATAAAGAAAAAAACAAACGATATTAGCGAGAAAGGTTGGATCACATAATAAGTAATAACTAGATTAAGAGCACGGATTGATATTTATTTTATTTATATTGTAACTTTTATATAAAATATAATTTATGTGATTGTTTTTAAAATTTTTTTTTGGATAAAATATTATGCAATAAAATCATATGCTAAATATGATAGGCTTGAAAAAGACACATATTTTGTAAGTTTTATAATGTTAATTATTCTAGATAAGTACCCGTACTATAATACTGGTTAAATTTTATTTAACACAAAATTTTGTATATTTTCTGTTTTAAAATAAAATTTTAATATGTTGTATTAGTTTATGTATGTGAAGTTATTTCAGCAATATATATTCTACATCATGACTTGAATATCATTATAAAATATAATTTTGTAAATTTGGTTTTTAAAAAGCAAGTTATTATATTATGAGTAATTTAATATATTGTTATACTTTTTGTTTTAATATACTTGGTTTTTTTGAATTTTTTTCATATTATAGTGAGACATTGCTATAACAAATCAATTTAGAGTGTTTATAGTTTCTAACTTTTATATCAAGTTTCAATATTTAAAAAATATTTCAAAATAAATTATTTAAAGTTTATTATGTTATCTAAAATTATAAAATTCAACCAAAAATATGAACTTGAATTTAAATATTCAAATTTTGACCCGTTACTTAGTAGATATTAATTTTTAAAGAATAATATTACTAAAGCTTGAATATTTTATAAATTAAACAATTTATATTTGTTTTTAAAAATTCAACATATAGTATATCCAGAAATAAAAATATTTTCTAATTATAATAAATAATAAGATAATTTATTTGCTTCACAAAATAGACTCATACATAAAAATGAGACGTGAAGTATAATGATAATTAACAAATTAATATGTTATGTTAAATATCAAAAGATTTTAATATAGATAAATAATTTAATAAAGGAAATTAATATGGTAATTGGTAAGTTAGTTGATATCAAATGATTTTTTAGAATATTCTTTTTAAAATTTTTGGAAATAAATTAAAGTTGCATCCACTATTTAACTTGTAACCAATTAATCTATAACTTATTTGTAATCAACTTATTAAAATTATATTGTATATAAAATAATATTGTATACTTTCGTTTTATTATAAAGGAGATAATGGATAACGGGACGAAAACAAAGAAATCTATAATAATATATGAAATAAGAAAAACATAAAAAGTAGCAAATAATCACCTTTTAACTAAAAAAAACATTTCGAGAATCACCGTTTGCGTTTTTTTAGTTCAGGCCCAATTGAAAATGTTCAATGGTCTTTACTATATTCAACTTTGTCACCACCGCCGCTTGATTCTTGTCTCTTAATTTTCTATTCAATTTGTTTTCAAATAAAATCTGTTAATTTCATTTTGGTGAATTCTTTTGACAACACAGAGGCCACCACTTATTACCCTTCTAGAGGTATAAAGGTTATATGGGCAAGCAAACATTGTTTTTTTTTAAGCCAACAAACATTAATTTGACGTTAGTGGCTATTTTTAAGATTTGTTCCATTACTGTAATACGTTGGGTTAGTTAACTATTATAGAGTGTACGTAATACCAGTAATTAATGTGGCTGTTGGTGAAGAGATGGTTGTTAAAAATGTTGTAGTTAAGGGGTGTAAAATGTTGAGTCTATAAAACCATGTATATATATTGGCATAAGTAAGCAGTGTATAAGGACATCTTTATAAGGGGAACTATTTTAGGTTTTCTTAGAATAAAAATATTATGAAAATAATGTAAGATCAGTAGTTAAGATCTTTTGTTAAAAAGTTAATTATTGGGAAAACATGTTTAAGATCATAAGATTTAATAATATAATATTATTAAACATTACAATTACAAAAATTTATAAAATAATATTTAAATTACAAATTTATAAAACTTTTACTAAAATTCAAAAATTGTATCCATTCACAGCTTGCCACATCAGCTTGGAACTGAGCCAAGATCAGTTATACATCAAGAACTGTAACACCCGCAAACCATTTTCTTGGAATTTTCGTGAGGGTGTCGATCGACACCACAGGGGGAGTGTCGATCGACACTAGTGGTAGCCGGTTTGGTCGGTTCAATTTTAATTGTCGGTTTGCGTGGTTGGATTAGGAAATCTCTAAAATCGAGTTTTTAGAGGAAGAAAACGACCTAAGGTCGTGTTGTTTGTGTTTTATCGCCGTTTTCAGAGAAAAAACAAAAGAGAGAATAGTTCTTGAGCTTTTGAGGGAGATTGGTGAGATTCCTTGCTGTTCTTGAGAGATCTAAGGCTGGGAAGGAGCTAGAAGCTTGCTAGGAGTGAGAGAATTCGTTCTTGTTGGTCAGAATCTTCTTGTAAGAGGTGAGTGCATGACCATGGCTTATCTAAGCTAAGATCTCTAGATTTTATGTGATTTGGTGCTTATGTGGTTGTTTCTTTGAGTCCTCTATGGTATTTCGTCGCTGTTTTGGCTGGGTTTGGCTTCTGGGAGTGCAAGGAGCGGATTGGAGAAGATTGGAGGCGAGATTCGGAGTTTTTGATCGAAGGAAATCGCTGCTCGGCAACGGTGTCGGTCGATACCAGTTGGGGTGTCGGTCGACACCAACGCGAGGATAGCTCGGGACTTTGGCGAGTGTCGATCGATGCCATGAGGAGGTGTCGGTCGACACAAACTAGGGTTTTCGGGAGTGTCGGGCAGGGTGTCGGTCGACACCAATATGGTGTCGGTCAACACCAGATTGTCAGTGTCGATCGACACCATCTGGTGTCGGTCAACACCCTTCTTTCAGCTACGATGGATCGTTGTATGCTTTGTATATTGCCTGGTTTGTTTTATTGATTGTTGTTTGTGGCATGTAGAGATCTTATTGCTTGTGTGTATAGCCCAGTAGATGGGAGGATTGCCTCACTGAGTGTTTATCAAATACTCATGCATCTCAATTTGTGTTTGTGGTGCAGGTAAAGGCAGAGTGTGATCGTGGAATCAAGGCAATGAAGAGGAGGATGTTCTAGGGACTCGATTGGATGTTGTCTGGCATTGTTAGGTTGCTAGAGTTGGGTCATTAGAAACATTGCTAGGTTGCTGGTTCCTTGTTTCTTGTTGTTTGGTATTGGGATATTGCCTTTGCTATAATATTGGTTTATTATTGGTTATTATTGGATATTGTTTATGTTATTCCGCTGTTGAATGTGCTTGTGGTTAGGTGGCTAGTGGGTATGGGACCACTAGCTGTAGTTTATTTTATTATATTATATTTATTATTTATATAAAAAAAAAAAGGTTGGTCGTTTCATTTTGGTATCAGAGCCCTTATGGTTCTAGGTTTGGGTTCGCTAGGTTTCTGTTATAGATGTTTGGGTTTGCATGTCTTGATTGATTATGTGAGTTAGTCAATTGTGTGTGGCATGGAGTCCTAGAACATCCTCTTCGAACCTTCAATGAGATTCCACGGTGAGTTATTGTTATATTTCTTTGTGTGGTATTGATTTGTTTTCTGCTTGTTAGCCTCTGTTCTTGGAAGATCAGTGGTTAAGGTGTTTGAGTTGTTGGTCGTGGACGGGGACGTGGTCATGGTCGTGGTCATTGTCAGGCAGGTCCCAAGGCCAGCGAGTGTGTGGTCCAGAGTTCCACGAAGAGGTACGTCAGAGGGTCGCAAGCGTATCAGGAGGGACCAGAGGGGATTAGCCGGTGAGCGTGCCGGGGGTGCTGGGAACCCAGGTGTGGGGTTGCAGCAAGTGGATCCCAGGGTCGAGATGATCGCTTGGCGGATATGTTGGCGTGCTGTTGGAGCGGTTACCGAGAGGGGTACCAGTGTAGGCTCCAGTTGTGCCGCATGTGGCGGGGTGCAGTCGAGGGCTGCGGATGTTGAGGACTTCCACCTTATGTTAAGAGGATGGAGCGGTTGTAGATGACCGGTATGAGATTATTCTCAAGAGGTGTCAGACCTAGAGAGGCGGGTAGGTGGACATATGCAGTTGGAGCAGATATTTCTCTGTTTGGGGGTTAATCCAGTTGGATATTAGAAGTTTAGTGGGCAGGTGTAACATTGCAATGTTATACTCGGACCACAGGAGGTACTTTGTGTCGAGAGATGTTTATAGTCGTTAAGGATTGTTGCTCCTAAAGGGGATGGTGATTCCCCTGAATACCGACAGCTTGAGGGGCTGAGGGCTCCGAGAGTGGCAGAGGGGATGATGTTCCCCTGAGGGGATGAGTAGTTCCCCTGATACCGAGATCTTGAGGATTGTGGTCCAAGAGACGGTATAACTCGAAGACGCTGGTCTGAGAGTGAGATCGGTATGGCTCAAAGGTTGCGACCTAAGAGAGGAAGAGTTAGGAGCAAGCAATTCCTAGGACGTGAGTATAAACATAACGATTGAATGTAGACCTCGAGAGATTGACGGTGGTTTAATCTTGGGTTTTGGATGTGTTGACCTTTGAGACAGGGTTTTATGACCAGAGCGGTTATGAATGTTTGGTTGTGCGCCAGGATTGTGAGGCCGGTGGTGCTGGAGCCCCGAGAAGGGGAGTTACAGCAGGTTTAAGCCGGGAAAGGCATGTTTGCCAGATACATAAGTTCACGAGAAGCTTTCATGGCAGGATAAACTAATCGTTGCGACGATACTGGATGAAGTTCATTGGAGATGGACAGGGTTGCTAGATTCAAGGTTTTGGTAAGCTTGTTGGAGGGAATAAGTCAAGTGGTTTGAGTTAGCGGTCTGCAAAGCATTTGATACGGTGAATCGGAATATGCGAACGTATGGTACTTGTTTGTTTTATTACGCTCGTATTGATGATTTGCTGTGGAGAATAGATAAGCGGAAAGCTAATTTTGGATTAATCTATATTGTGGAAGTTTTCCCTAAGGGACAAGTTACTAGAGATTCTTGGACGAACAAGAGGGTTGACATTCAGGTGGCTTCGAGTTGATGTCGGCATACTTGAGTGTTTGTTTGGTAGAGCTGAAGAAGCAGCTAGAAGATTTGTTGAGTACGGGATTCATCCGTCCTAGTGTATCACCGTGGGGAGCGTCGATGTTGTTTGTGAAGAAGAAGGATGGGAGTTTTAGGTTGTGTATCAATTATCGGGGTTTGAACCGGGTCACTGTGAAGAACAAGTACCCTCTTCCTAGGATCGATGAGCTGTTGGATCAATTGAGGGGTACTACTTGGTTCTCCAAGGTAGATCTGGAGTCGGATTATCATCAGATACCGATTGATGAGGTAGATGTGAGGAAGACTGCTTTCAGGACGAGGTATGGGCATTATGAGTTTGTGGTGATGCCTTTCGGGTTGACTAACGCACCAGCAGCGTTTATGAGGTTGCTGAACAGCGTGTTTCAGGAGTTTCTGGATGTGTCTGTCATCATTTTCATCGATGATATCCTGGTTTATTCTAAGAGTCCTGAAGAGCATGTAGTGAATTTGAGGGCAGTTCTGGAGAAGCTGCGGGAGCAGAAGTTGTTTGCTAAGTTGAGCAAGTGTAGTTTTTGGCAGCGTGAGATGGGTTCTGTGGGTCACATTGTTTATGCAGAGTGAGTTTCTGTAGATCCGGAGAAGATTCAGATTATCAGGGATTGGCCTAGACTACAGAATGTTACTGAGATCAGGAGTTTCCTTGGTTTGGCAGATTACTACAGGACCAGGAGATGGAGTCTCTGGTAGGGGAGATCAGTGCTTTGAGCTTATGTGCTGTTTCACAGGAACCGTTGGGTTTGGAAGCAATAGATAGAGCAGATCTTCTGAGTAGAGTGCGGTTGGCTCAGGAGAAGGATTTGGGGCTGGTGAATGCCTCTAAGGATGTGGGTTCAGAGTATCAGGTCTCAGATAATGGTACTATCTTGGTGCACGGGCGGGTTTGCGTGCCCAAGGATGAGGAGTTGAGGTAGGAGATTCTGAGAGAGGCTCATGCGAGCAAGTTATCCATTCATCCAGGAGCGACTAAGATGTACCGTGACCTCAAGAGGTACTATCATTGGGTCAAGATGAAGAAGGATGTAGCTAGTTGGGTCGCGAGGTGCGATGTGTGTGAGCTAGTGAAGGATGAGCATCAGGTTCCTGGCGGGTTGCTGAAGAGTCTACCCATTCCTGAGTGGAAGTGGAATATGATTACTATGGACTTCGTGGTGGGTTTGCCAGTGTACAGGACGTTTGATGCTATTTGGGTCATTGTGGAGCAGTTGACTAAGTCAGCACATTTTCTGGCAATTAAGAAGACTGATGGAGCAGCGGTCTTGGCTAAGAAGTATGTGAGGGAGATAGTCAGGTTGCATGGGGTGCCAGCGAGCATTGTGTCTGATAGGGATTCTAAGTTCACTTCGGTGTTCTGGAAGGCATTTCAGGCAGAGATGGGCACTAAGGTGCATATGAGTACAGCTTATCATCCCCAGACTGATGGACAGTCAGAGAGGACGATCCAGACGCTGGAGGATTTGCTGAGGATGTGTGTGTTGGATTGGGGTGGCCATTGGGCAGATCACCTGAACCTGGTAGAGTTTGCTTACAACAACAGCTATCAGGCGAGTATTAAGATGGCTCCTTATGAGGCTTTGTATGGGAGGCCATGTCTTACACCATTATGTTGGACTCAGGTGGGGGAGAGGAGCATGTTTGGTGCTAGTTTTGTTCAGGGGACCTCAGAGAAGATTCGGGTTCTCAAGCTGAACATGAAGGAGGCTCAGGATAGGCAGAGGAGTTATGCTGATAGGAGGAGGAGAGATCTTGAGTTTTAGGTAGGAGACAGAGTGTACCTCAAGATGGCCATGTTGCAGGGTCCGAACAGGTCATTGTCAGAGACTAAGTTGAGTCCGAGGTATATGGGTCCATTCAAAGTGATTGAGCGGGTTGGGCCAGTGGCATATAGATTGGAGTTACCTGAGGTGATGCGTGCATTCCATAAGGTTTTCCATGTGTCTATGTTGCGGAAGTGTCTCCATGAGGGAGAGGAGGTGTTGGCTAAGATTCCTGAGGATCTTCAGCCTAACATAACTTTGGAGGCGAGACCAGTGAGGGTTCTCGAGAGGAGGATCAAGGAACTTCGGAAGAAGATTCCTTTAATGAGAGCCCTGTGGGACTGTGATGGTGTTGAGGAGCAGACTTGGGAGCCTGAGGCAAAGATGAAGGCAAGGTTCAAGAAGTGGTATGAGAAGCAAGCCGCGACTTGAGCTTGTTTAGCCTTGTCCCATTTGTAATCCGTGGCTGGAGCGGGAGTGGAGTATTCCAGCCCATCTCTCTTGTTACTCGGTCGCTTGGGGTAGTTGGTTGTGCGACTCAGTAACAAGATGAGGTGGTGTTCGGGGTACAAAGTTTCCGTGAGGCGGGGTTTTGGAAGAAAGTTTCCTGAAATAAAAGTTTCCAAAAGTGGAAAGTTTCCAAAAATGGAAAGTGCTAAATAGGGAAAGTTTTCCGGGAGTTGGAAATTTGTCCATTTTAGCGGTGAAGAGCCTTGGAGGGGCTTGTGTGGCCTTAGTGGCGGACTTTTGAGTCAGTGTGCCAGTGTGTGGCGGTATTTCTTTTGTTATGGTGTGGCCTTTGTGGCAGTATTCTTTTGTTATTGTGTGGCCTTTGTGGCAGGCTGTTTAGCCAGAGTGCCTGTTAAGGCGGTCCTTCGGGACAGACGGTCCTTCCGGACTGATGGTCCTTCGGGGCAGACGGTCTTTCGGGACTGATGGTCCTTCGGGACAGACGGTCTTTCGGGACTGATGGTCCTTCGGGACAGACGGTCTTTCGGGACTGATGGTCCTTTGGGGCAGACGGTCTTTCGGGACTGATGGTCCTTCGGGACAGACGGTCTTTCAGGACTGATGGTCCTTTGGTACAGACGGTCTTTCGGGACTGATGGTCCTTCGAGACAGACGGTCTTTCGGGACTGATGGTCCTTCGGGACAGACGGTCTTTCGGGACTGATGGTCCTTCGGGACAGACGGTCCTTCGGGACAGATGGCCTTTGTGGCGTGAATATGATCCTTGTGTGGTCATGGGGTATCCCGGTGAGGGGATATGTGGTTGGTAGGACATTGAGATGTTTTACGCGAGCCACGGGAAGGAAACCTGGATAGGGATAGGACTCAGACGTGTTCAGAATCGTTTGCTCGCGACTTTTGGGGGACTTAGGTTCTCCTAGTACTGCCATATTCAGAGACTTTGTGGCTCGGGAGTATGGTTGGTATATCGACTTCGGATGACGATCCGGGGGGCGCGCTGTAGGGTGGCAACCTGAGAGACGAGTTTGGACTTTTCCTTATATATTTTGGCAGGCAGACTTAGGTCTGATGAAGAGCCAATAAAAACTCAAGGTTTAGGCCTAGGAGTAAAGGAAAGTCCAAAAAGTCAAGAGCAAATGACGCCTGGAACGTGAGTCTATCGCCTAGAGGTGACCTTCTGTAGATCGGTCGGAGGAGTGCGGGCCGTGGAGATGGTTGCACGGGAGTCCTTGACTGATGGTTGTTCGAGATTCGAGGATTAATCTAGATTGGTGGGGGAGAATTGTAACACCCGCAAACCATTTTCTTGGAATTTTGGTGAGGGTGTCGATCTACACCACAGGGGGAGTGTCGATCGACACTAGTGGTAGCCGGTTTGGTCTGTTCAATTTTAATTGTCCAGTTTGCGTGGTTTGGTTAGGAAATCCCTAAAATCGAGTTTTTAGAGGAAGAAAACGACCTAAGGTCGTGTTGTTTGTGTTTTATCGCCGTTTTCAGAGAAAAAACAAAAGAGAGAGTAGTTCTTGAGCTTTTGAGGGAGATTGGTGAGATTCCTTGCTGTTCTTGAGAGATCTAAGGCTGGGAAGGAGGTAGAAGATTGCTAGGAGTGAGAGAATTCGTTCTTGTTGGTCAGAATCTTCTTGTAAGAGGTGAGTGCATGACCATGGCTTATCTAAGCTAAGATCTCTAGATTTTATGTGATTTGGTGCTTATGTGGTTGTTTCTTTGAGTTCTCTATGGTATTTCGACGCTGTTTTGGCTGGGTTTGGCTTCTGGGAGTGCAAGGAGCGGATTAGAGAAGATTGGAGGCGAGATTCGGAGTTTTTGATCGAAGGAAATCGCTGCTCGGCAATGGTGTCGGTCGACACAAGTTGGGGTGTCGGTCGACACCAACGCGAGGACGGCTCGGGACTTTGGCGAGTGTCGATCGATGCCATGAGGAGGTGTCGGTCGACACAAACTAGGGTTTTCGGGAGTGTCGAGCAGGGTGTCGGTCGACACCAGTATGGTGTCGGTCGACACCAGATTGTCAGTGTCGATCGACACCATCTGGTGTCGGTCAACACCCTTCTTTCAACTACGATGGATCGTTGTATGCTTTGTATATTGCCTGGTTTGTTTTATTGATTGTTGTTTGTGGCATGTAGAGATCTTATTGCTTGTGTGTATAGCCCAGTAGATGGGAGGATTGCCTCACTGAGTGTTTATCAATACTCATGCATCTCAATTTGTGTTTGTGGTCAAGGTAAAGGCAAAGTGTGATCGTGGAATCAAAGCAATGAAGAGGAGGATGTTCTAGGGACTCGATTGGATGTTGTCTGGCATTGTTAGGTTGCTAGAGTTGGGTCATTAGAAACATTGCTAGGTTGCTGGTTCCTTGTTTCTTGTTGTTTGGTATTGGGATATTGTCTTTGCTATAGTATTGGTTTATTATTGGTTATTATTGGATATTGTTTATGTTATTCCGCTGTTGAATGTGTTTGTGGTTAGGTGGCTAGTGGGTATGGGACCACTAGCTGTAGTTTATTTTATTATATTATATTTTTTATTTATAAAAAAGAAAAAAAAGGTCGGTCGTTTCAAGAACTAAAAAAAGTGTTCTAAGTCACTATTCATTATTTTCCTTTTATTTTTTTGTAAGAACATCCCTTATGTTCTCTCTATAAAAATGGCCTAATGTCGTTGTGGGTCATAAGATGGTTGTAGATAAATGTTTTAGTTGAGGGGGTGTAAAATGTTGAGTCTATAACGCCATGTATATGGACATAAGAAAGGACGTAGAGTTCAATTTTCTCATGTAAAAGTTTGCTGCACCACCTTATATATGGGTTTTGACTATATATATATGTATATATATATCTCTTTTTTCCAAAGAATTTTACATCTAAAAAAGCTCATATATTTTATAAAAAATTACAACTGAAATTATACCTATAAAATGCTCTCTTTTTTTCTTTTTTAAGTAAAGATACCGATGAAATTTTGTTAACAATAGAAAAAATTCACATTTTCTTTTTAATTTAAAGGAAAAAAACACATTTTTAATTATAATAGGCTCCAAGATATATAAATATGTCGAGATTTAGTTGGGCTGGGACTGACAGGATGATAGAAGCTACTGATCGTTTTGATGAAGGTGAATGTCCTTTTGTTTCCAAGCGACGCAAATGACTTGACGTAAGCAATCACCTCCAAATATGCTTAGTACTGTTAAAAAAAAATATATATAGAAATATGCTTTGTTGATTTTATCGAAATATCAATGCTCCGTTAGTTAAAGTGGTAATCATCAGGATTGATTTCATGTTTCAGCTTTAATCCTGATGATTATGACGTTGATAGACCAAAATATAGTATCAGATATTATTATATTGGATAATCGATTTTAAATCAAAAATTTAGACTATCTCCGTCACTTGCAATCGAAAAATTAATAGTACAATACATATTCTTTTTGCAAACCATCATCGAAATGAATGATAAAAATTACACACTCAACATGAAAAATTACATTTTCTAATCATATTAGATAATCATGTCTGAAACTATAGTAGTATTGTCTTAAAAGCGAGTTACATAATTTTAAATTAATTGGATATAGTGTTTTTTTGTAATATTATTGAACTTGGTTTACTAAAAATAAATGTCACATTGACTCATGAAAATTAAAGGATAAAGGAACAATACTCTTTTCTGAAAGCAAAAAAAAAAAAGAAAGTATTGTTCTAATTAGACCATAATCACAAACAAAAACACCAAGTAAGAAGTGTCGGAAGTAGTTAACGTACGGATCTTTTTCTGTTTCTTTAAAAATCTTTAATCAGGCTCATTATCCATTTTGGTTAACACCAATCTTTTATAAAACTTGTGAAACATTAAATAATATCTTACGTAAACTTCTAAAATTTATGTGAGGTTGATAACTTTGAAGTGGTATATATATGGTTGACCCAAGTAGCTAAGCTCGCTGTTTTGTACCTAAGCTTATCCTCCTCCGTCGTCGTTTAGATCGTGGTGATGCTCCGGTAATTGTGGAGATCGAGGACCAAGAAACGTCACGAAAGGTTGGAAAAAAATGAAAATTAAACCAAAACAAGGAAACAAAAATATCCATAAAGATACCATAACAAATTTGGAGATGGGAAACTTGGTGGCCAAGTTACTCCTTGTGTATTAATAATTGAGGGGGGAGACGTTGTGAACAAGATTACCACTCTGTATTAATCTCTTGTTTTTCTGCTAAGAACGATAAATGTCTCTGCTTCTCAACCAGCCATCGCAGCTCTGCCTTCGTAAACCGGTGTTGATAAGAGCCTCTTCCCATGTTTCTAATGGCTCCTCATCTTCCTTGCTGCAAATTCCTCCTTGCGTTATGCTCGTCGCTAAACTTTGTGGAGCGGGTCACGGAAAACTAAAAAAAGTGGACAGGTGTGAACGGTTTGGAAGCATTGATGAAATAATGTTATACTCAGGGTACTAGTAATAATTTTGCTTAGAATATGGTTGGATTAACTATGGTGGAAAACTCGCAGTTCTTTGGTATAGATCTGTTGTTAGTGAAAAGAAGAATATTTGCTGTGCGGTGGTTACGTTGGAAAAATGCCATAATATTTGGTGTGCGAGCCACTGATTGGATTTTTATGTATTTGAAACTTGTAGTTTGTGCTAATGATAGGTCCATCACTGATGTAAGTTGTACATATCAAACTAATGACATAGCACCACGAGTGGCGCTGTTGGTAATAATAATAATGAATTCGAAAATTGTAGTTGTGTGGGAAGACCAGTTATGGAAAAAAAAAAAAAAAAAAAGAAGAAGAAGAAGAATCAGGACCTATTAGAGAGTCGTATCGACAATGATTAAAAAGTAAAAACTAGAAGGAAAAGTGCCTACAAGATCAGTATAGAGAGATGTATTGTGGAAGATGATTTCTATTGATATCATTCACAAGGTATATATACAACAGAGACATTCTAGAATACTATAATTACAAAATATACTCTTTACATAAATAGAACAAGTGAGTGATATGCAATAAACGTGATTGATATTTGATATCCTTGATTGGTGAATAATTGATCCTTGACACGCCCCCTCAAGATGGAGGGTTCCTTGAAACTCCAATCTTGTTCATCAAGTAAGTGAATGTGGCGCGAGAAAGCGGTTTGGTGAGTGCATCCGCCAATTGATCTTTGGTTGAAATATGTTGAACACGAAGATGTCCAACTTGTATCTGATTCCTGATGAAGTGATAGTCCAGGGCAATATATTTCATTCTGGAATGAAATACAGGATTAGCACAAAGGTAAGTGGCTCCAATATTATCACAATAGATTACCGGTTGTTGCAAGAGTGGGACACCAAGCTCAGTAAGTAGTGAACGAATCCAAGAAAGCTCAGAGGAAGCATTTGCCACGACGCAGTACTCAGCTTCTGTTGAGGAGCGCACGACTCCTCTCTGCTTTTTAGATGACCAAGAAATTGGGTTTTTACCGAGATAAACAACATAGGCATTGGTTGAGACGAAGTCATCAGTGTCACCAGCCCAGTCCGAGTCTGAGTAAGCATGGAGAGATAGAGGTGTGTTCCGACTAAGAAAGATACCGTGTGTTGGTGTACCCGCAAGGTACCGCATAACCCGTTTCACGGTCTACCAGTGATCCGTCGTTGGAGAATGCATGAATTGGGAGAGACGATTCACAGCATATGAGATATCAGGCCGGGTGAAAGCTAAGTACTGTAGACTCCCAACAACACGACGATATTCAGTTGCATCAGTCAGCTTCGTACCTGAGAGGAGTGTGAGCTTCGGAGATGTAGCCATTGGGGTTGCAACAGGTTTGGCGTGAAGCATATTATGACGTGATTGAAGATCAAGAATATAGCGACGTTGAGACAGGTGAAGACCGGTGGGAACACGTTTTGCTTCAATACCAAGGAAGTACGAGAGTTCTTCATGGTCTTTGACAGAGAATTTGTTAGCTAGTGCAAGTAGAGTTGCTTGAATAAGAGAATTTTCACTGCCTGTGACAAGAATATCATCCACGTAAATCAATATATAGACATAAGAAGTACCTTTCTTCAAAATAAAAAGAGAGGTGTCAGCCAAGGAGTTGGTGAATCCAACAGACAACAAATAATTCTTAAGCTCCATATACCACGCCTTTGGAGCCTGTTTAAGGCCGTATAATGCTTTCTTCAGATGACAAACATAGTGAGGTCTATCCTTGTCGATAAATCCAGGTGATTGAGACATAAAAACATCTTCAGTGAGAGTACCTTGGAGGAAAGCGTTATTAACATCCAGTTGTCAAATTGGCCAATCTCTCTTCACAGCAATATCTAGAACCAATCGTAATGTAGTGGACTTGATAACAGGACTGAAGGTCTCGGTGTAGTCGAGTCCTGCTTGTTGTGTGTATCCTTTGGCTACTAGTCGTGATTTGTACTTATTAACAGAACCATCGGGATTGAATTTTGTTCGATAAACCCACTTACATCCGATGACGTTCACAGGAGGAGGCGGCGGAGGAACTAAATTCCATGTGCAATAATTGATCTGCGAATTGAATTCAGTAGACATCGAGGTTCGCCATCACTCATCTTTGAGAGCCTGAGCAACGGTTTGAGGCTCCAAATCAGATGCAGCAAGCATGTACTTGTGATTGGGTTTGACGATACCAGATTTCGATCTGGTCGTCATGGAATGCGGCGGAGGTAGTACCGGAGCAGGTGAGGGAGATGGTGACAGAGCCGGAGGAATAGATGAGGAAGAAGCGGGTTCTGATTGTTGGGTCGAGTTTGTGCATTCACTTGATTTACCGGGATGGACCGAATCAGAGATAGCAGCAGACTGGGCCGAATCAGATGTTGCAGACTGGGCCGAGTGATCTAAATGGGCCGAGTGGACTGAATTACCAAGAGAGCCCATATTATGTGAATCAGGTGCAGAAGACGAACCCGAAAGCTGCGAAGGATGATTACTCGATTCAGTTGAATTAGCCGGCGACAAAGACGATGAAGAACCAGAAACTGGAGGCGGTATAGGCGACGGCAGCGGATGAGTCCGTACGAGTGGCACAAGCGAAGGATGGGAGGGTTGAGAAGTCTCGACAGAGGGGGGAGAAATTCAGGAGAGGAGGATGAGGAAGATGAGAACGGAAATACCGTTTCATCAAAACGAACATGGCGAGAAACAAAAATGCGATGTGTTTGAGGGTGAAGGCAAAGATAGGCACTTTGAGTCAAGGAGTATCCAAGAAAAACGCACAGAGATGATTTGGGTTCAAGCTTGTGAGAATTGTATGGACGAAGCCAAGGAAAGCAGAGACATCCGAAGGTTTGGAGTTTGGCGTAATTGGGTGGAACACGAAAAAGGACTTCATAGGGAGAGTGCAAAGAAAGAGTGGGACTGGGCATTTGATTTATGAGATAAACATCAGCAGGGAAAGCATAAGACCAATAGGAGTGTGGTATAGATGCGTAAGAGAGAAGAGATAGACTTGTTTCAACGATATGTCGATGACGTCGTTCAGAAAGGCCATTGTGTTCTGGGGTGTGAGGAGGAGATGTTAGATGAGTGATGCCATTGATGGAGAGAAAATAACGGAGAGCAACATACTCACCACCATTATCAGAAAACAAGGTACCAATTTGTGTATGAAATTTATTTTCGACAAGAGCTTTAAAACGAATAAAGGTGTCTTTGACATGAGATTTTAATTTGAGAGGATAAAACCAAGTATAGCGAGTATAGTGGTCAACAATGATAATATAGTATTTGTAATTGTCGATTGAGAGAATAGGGGAAGTCCACACATCAGAAAAAAAAGAATTTCAAGAGGTCTAGTTGTTTGGATAGAGGTTTCAGAGAATGGTAACTTATGACTTTTATTAATTGAGCAATCGTTGCAAAGAGAGTTTATTTGAGAATTTGAAAAAGGTAAAGAGAATTGGGAGACAATTGTTTGAAGAATGCGAAGTGATGGGTGGCCCAAACGAGAATGCCAGTCTTGCAGAGTTGGTTTAGAGGATGTAGAGGTGAAATAGGATTTGATGGAGGGAAGAGAGATAGGCCACTCATACAGATCCGCTTTAGTCCGTCCTTGGAGTAACCGGACCCCCGTTTTGAGATCCTTCACCTGAAAATGAGCCGGAGAAAATTCAACAGAAACTTGGTTATCATTGCATAGGCGATAGACTGATATAAGATTTTTCTTTATGTCAGGAACACAAAGCACATCAGTTAGTTGTAAAGCTTTAGAAGAAGAGGGGAGAGAGACGGAACCAATTTGGGCAATACGCAAACCAGAGCCATCGCCAATCAGAACTTCCTCTCCACCAGTGTACGGTTGGTGACAGGCCAGGTTGTTGAGATCAGAAGTGATGTGGTGTGTGGCACCTGTGTCAACTACCCACGGACCAGAGGAAGCAGCAGTGGCAATGTTAGCTCAAGGAGACCAGTTCATGGGCGAATACGGTGGAGTGGGAAGCAGGGCGGGTTGAGCCGACGACTGATGAACGAAGGACTGAAGCTGATGACAACGTTTAGCAGAGTGTCCCTGGATCCCACATATCTGACATTTACCGAGATAAGGACGCTGAGTGCGTGAGTCTTGACCACGAGGATGAAACTGTGGTGACTGATGATGGTTGTTCTTGAAGCCGGGTTTGGACTGAGAGCGATGGTTAGCGTAATTGGCAGTGATGGGAAAGCTTGAAGGTGCGGGAGCAGTGATCAGCTTGGCTTCATGATTTAGGTGCTTCTCATGAATCTCAGTGAGACTTGGGGCAACATCACGACCTTCCATATGATCAACTACAGGCTTGTAGTCGTCAGTGAGACCAGCAAGGATGTAATCGACTTGATCTTCATGGTCAATGAGTTTCCCAAGTAGAGCAAGCTGATCAAAACGATTTGTGAGACCTTGGACATACTCATCAATAGTACGAGTGCCTTTGGTCCATTGCTTGACTTGATGTTGAAGTTGTTTAATGTGTCCACGACTTGGCTTCGCATAAGTGCTAGCAAGCGTAGTCCATACTTGAGCAGCAGATGTGGCACGCGACACCAATGGTTGCACCGAGAGAGAGAGAGAGCACCGATGAGGGCACTTTAGATCAATTGATCTTGTCTGGTCCAAGTGTCAAAAGCAGGGTTTGGAGAGACGACGTTGTCAGTCGTGAGTTCTTTAGCAGGGATTTCGGCAGAGGCATCAAGGTGATTGGAAAGTCCATACCCTTTGAGAAGAGCATGAACCTGGCGATTCCACATGATGTAATTGGAAGAGATAAGCTTTGTTACATTAGCCATGTTGATGTGAACAAGAGCAGTACTGTTTGCAGTAAGAATTTCAGAGGTAGCAGTGGACATGATGAGAAAGAGAATGGGAAAACAGAGACAAGGAGAACAGAGGAAGAGAAGGAGGAAAGAAAAAGAAATTTTTTGGTTTAAGAATCGATGAGCTCTGATACCATATAGAGAGATGTATTGTGGAAGATAATTTCTATTGATATCATTCACAAGGTATATACATATACAACAGAGACATTCTAGAATACTCTAATTACAAAATATACTCTTTACATAAATAGAACAAGTGAGTGATATGCAATAAACGTGATTGATATTTGATATCCTTGATTGGTGAATAATTGATCCTTGACAATCAGTTCCACGACTTATTCGATAAATCAGAATACGAGCCAAACCAAACATACGCATAATAAAGATTGTGATTTGTGACTTAATTAGACTCTTATATACTAGTGTCTTTATTCTGTGTTTTGTTAAATATATATAGAGAACACTCGTATATGTTCTAAAGGTATACTCCCATAAAATGATTAGTGCTTCCAAGTTTGTAGGAACCAAGAAACACTTAAAAACATAAAGTTGGCATATTAAAATTTCAAGAAGGGAAAATTAAACTATGAACACTTATTGCCTTTATAGCTCTTTTTACTCAGAGCTTTGGGTTGCGTTTCAAGTTTTAGGTTTATAATGGTATGCATACCAAAACTTTAACTGACAATGAATGGTTTGCTGCAGTAAGGAGCAAATCTAGGCTTATGAGAGGTGGGGCAAGTGCCCCATACTCATTTTCTTAATTCTTGTAAATTATTAGCTAAGTTGTGTGCTATATCTATTAAAATCAACAAACAATTTCAGTTTCTTAAGGTTGTGCCACAGGTAAAATGCTAAGATATCAATTAAATTTAACAAAATTATTAGTTCATTAAAGTGGTGCCCCATACAAAAATGACTTCTGCATCCGCCAGCGGTATTGATTTCGTTTTAACTGTATTTAGTCAAACTATTTCCACTATTATATATCATCAGCCAGGCAAATTATCAATTATGTATGAAGCAGCCAATATGTCAACTTAATGAATTTTTTTCACATGTCAGGCAAGGAGAGTCCTCGTTTATATTACTTGTATAGAAAATAACACACTCACATTCACGCAATCTAAATACATTTTTGTGACTAAGATATTCAAGGCTTTTAGTATGACTTATATTTATAAACGGTAACAAGCCTTTGCACGATACACACATATTTGAATCATCTGATAATAAATACATATTTCTTTAACCGATCTTGATTAGCTTATCCAAAAAGAATGAACAAACTGGTTCCGTACTAGCTGCATGATGCATAAGCTAAACATATGTCTACTGATCTCCAAAATCTTTCATATAAACACTGCACAATAAACTTTAAAAGTCATATCATGACACACATTGTATTTTAGATCTAGTTCGGCTCATAAATACAAATAAATGTAGTCCACTAACTTTTAATCAGCACGCGTGCAAAAACTTTTAGCTATCAAACTTAGTAAACAACATGAAAGATAGTTAAACATGTATATATGACGTCAAAAAATTATTTGTCTATATCCGAAACAAAGATTATTATAAAGGGTCAGTGGATATATACGATAATGATTTAAATCTCTAGTCCTCACAATTACAAATTGTCGGTATAAACAAACAAAATCCATATTGGTTTGAGTTGATACTTTGTTTTGATCACTCTTATAATTTCTCATAACTTTAGAGTATTTAGTTTACTAGCGGCGAAATTTATAGAGGGAATTAGGTAGTTTAGAAAACTTGGGCTAATATATAAAATTTTCAAAAGTACTGTCTACTTTGCTAAAATTCTTTATATTTATATTCGGATAATATGGATTGTTTACTTAATTAATTATCAAATACTAATTAATATCTCCTTTATAAATATTCCACATACGGTCTTACATAAATACTAGAAAAATAACCCGCGCAAATCATATATAGAAAAAAAAACAAATATTATTTTAACATTGAAACATTAATCTTCTTTGTTACCAAAAAGACAAAAAGATTATTAATAAAACATACACCATTTTTTTATATTCAGATGGTTATCTTTGTAGAATATACATGATAACCTTAACTAAACATTCACACACACACACACACACACATATATATATATATATATATATATATATATATATTTATGTTTATATAAGTAATTTTGGTTGATGATAATATGGAATTAAGTGATTTTTGGTAGATATATATATATATATATATTCCCTTTTAAGTTATTCAATTTCTACCAAAAATATTTTCCTTCTTCCATTCTATAGTATGTTGATAAATTTAATGATAATTGTTAAGTTTCCCAATTAAGAAAATAAAATATACTATCCTAGCTAGACACTACTAACCTTTGTCCAAAAAAACAAAAAATACACTTACTAACTAACCAACACCAATGGATATGTCAATCTATTACAATAAATTTTGAACCCATGCAAGAACATAAACAAAACAAGAAAAATATTTAGAATTTAAGATATAGTGAATGATGATGTGGAATGGTTATTTATAGGATTTCAAGGGATGGAAGTTACATTTCTAAAATAATTTAATTAGAAGAGTTACAATTATAATTTATAGTATGTTTGAATGAAAATGAATAGAAAAATAGTCAATTTATAATTTATGTGATTTCAGTTACAATTTAATAGTAAAGTGTAGATTTAAAGTATAAATTAATGTACATTATTACATTTTCAATATAATTATTACTTTTAGAAATTAAATGCTAAATCAATAAGGAGACAGTGAAATCTTACTTTTGTGAATATGATTAAATAGAAATTTTGGTTCACTTTTTTTTTTTTTAGTTCACCTTTTGTTCACTTCCATTTATTGTAAAAATTGGAAGTAAGTTATTAGCGAAATATACTTCCTTCACTCAACCCAAACTTGTCATCTATTGTATTAGTCAAACTATATCGCATTAACGTTTATTTTTGAAAAAAAATTCAAGTAATATGAATTTAAAGATCTTGTTAATTTTGGTTCTTTTGCATATACATAGAAGGGATAGTTGCAATTAAACCGATTTTCAGATGGTCTAACACATGGCAAACCAAAATATCCAAAATTTCAAATGTGGCTATATTTGAAAGATGAGGAGGGGCTGACTAACATTTGTGATTCAATAGTACAGTCAATTCTGCCAAAGATACCCAGAAAGAAGGAAAGGAGGAGTCATTACCAAACAAACAGACAATGGAATGATCATGTCTATTATGGTATGGATTGATAAATTTGTGACTGATTTCGATGCTGTAAAAGAATCAGAATATAAGGAGAAATGGTTCTTGTTACCAAATTTAAGAAAATTAATCCGATTTAATTTAATTTTGTGAAATTTATGGAAACTGCAAAATTAGGATTTTTGAAATTTAATAGTGTAAGTAATTAAAAAATAAAATAATTTTAATAGATCAAAATTTAATAAGTATCGATCTAGTAAATAAGGGTAACTAAGTATTATTTTAGTATATTTTAAATAGATCAAATTTTAGTTATTTTTTACTTCCAGTTATTTAGAAATTTATTCCTCACGTAATGTATATTTTAAATCGTTCAAAATATCACATTTATTTTCATATCTGGTAACCAATTTCGTTTGTTATTTAATAAATCTCAGTTAATGAAAAAATTCTCATAAATATATGAAAGAATTTTATATCAATTAAGACCATAATTATAGGACATGCAATCAAATGATTTGCGTTAAAAATCCATCTTAAATTTTGGTATAATCTAGTATAGTATATCTAGTAAACATTTTATTGCAAAGATATAGGATAAATTTTATATTACAGTTTACATTCAATATATCATCTATTTGTTGGCAGTCAAGAAAGTACCAAAAAAGAGAAGTCTTTTATAACCTTCTACACATATATTCGAATGATAGGAAACATAAGAAGCACAAGACTCAAATACCGTCTTTGAACCTTAGTACCATCTCACATTCAGGATTCAAGAGCATAAAAATACCAAAGTATGTATAATCTTTGTATGGTGCATGATTCTTGGCTTTTATGTGCTTCTCTTTGAATATCTCCAGCAAGATTCTCTTTGTCACAAGCTATGCAAAACAAATGATCACTTCACTACTACTCTTCCACTGGAACCGGTGACTGTTTCTGAGCAAGCTCTCTTACCTGCAACATAATGTGTGTAGGAATGGCCATTGACCCCTGTTTCTTTGGACTCATTGTTTCTGTCTGATTTTTTGAAGGATCATTGACTCATCACTTTGCTATTTTTCATTGAAAGTTCGAAACCTCGTTTGTGGTTTTCAACATCAGACCATATCCAATTCTCTTGTAAACGAACACAAGCAACGACCATCTCCCCAAGACGAGCATCAATGACGCCTATCACCACAGCAGAAACAATCCCAGGATGCTCTACTAGAACAGCTTCAACCTGCGCATTCATTCCATATAAAAATGCACAATTTGAGGCAGACCAGTTTCTTGTATTGGAAGCTAACCTCTTCGGGGTAAACATTCTCGCCTCCAGTTTTGATTCGGCCATTGGATCGGCCTATAAGGCATAAGTTCCCAAACTCATCAAAGGTCCCTATATCACCAGTGTCAAGCCAAGCTTCATTGCTTCTGGATTCTGATGTAGCAACATTTTCTTGAACTAATTGGTGACCCCAATATCCAAGCATAGTGTGTGGTCCGCGCGTTAGAATTTTCCCAACCCTCGATGAATCTTCGTCGAGTTTAACCATCAGTTCGATATGGGGCGCAGGCTTGCCAACACATGTGCCTTGCTTTGGTTGACTAACCAAAGGATATGTTACTTTCAAAGACTCTTGTGTTGGATCATGGAGAGTCATGAAGGTCAGGGAAGAGCATGCCTCTATCATCCCTTCAAAACCAACATCTCAAAGAGTTTAGTGTCCAAAGATTTAAATAAAAAATGGTTGTTTAAGGAAGCCAAAGGAGAAGGACTCACCATAAGCTGAAAGTATTTTCGCACATGGAAACATTTTCACAGCTTCTTGAAGGAGTTCACTTGATAAAGTTCCACCTCCATTTAGTATCTTTCTCACGCCAAGGTTTTCAGCTCCATTCTTTGTTGTCCTTCGAGTAAAAGTACTTTAGCCAACCAACGGTATTAAAGACTAATATTTACCTCAAGCAAGGAATTATTCATTTCTCTTTTTACCTGTTGACACGAATAAGATCGGCCATCATAGCTGGGACGGTGATGAAGCAAGTTATACGGTTTTGTGTCATAACTTGAAGGGCTGTTTTGGCATCAAACTTGGGGAGCAGAACATGGCAAGCCCCAACCGTTAGCATGGCCATAGCTGATGACAGACCGCCGATATGAACTAATGGGGATGTATGCAAATACACCTGCAGAGAAGTTTAACAGACTCTTTACTTACGGAAGTATTCAGTTCTATAGAATTCATTGAGGACAAACAGGTAAAAAAAGCGTACATCATCCTCACCGTAGCCAACAATAGCAATCTTAGCTAGAGACTGTGTGATGAAAGCCAAGTGGCTTATCGTAACACCCTTGGGTCTTCCCGTTGTACCTACTCCCAATAAGAAACAATAAGAGATCAAGTAAACTAACGATTATGTATTATGGAAAATACAGAAAAGCAGAAGTAAAACATGTTGTACCAGAAGTGAAGCATATCACAACAACATCATCAGAAGCCCAAGCATACGTTGCTAAGGAAGGAACCAACACATTCTGTTTAAGCATCTCGGTTGTCAAAACTGGCCAGTAGTAACAAAAACAAAAAAAACAAATGAAGTCACAGTTGCATCTCCTTTGAGTTTTTAAGGTACGTACATACAAATGAAATCATACATTGGTTATGTTCATTTGCAAATTCTCCAGAGGTAGACTCCATCAACACACGCCATTTCAACGAAGGTATATCATTATTCTGAACATCAATGCACCACGAGACACATGTCTCATCGGTAACCAAAAGGACAGGTTCTACTAGCAGTATTGCCATTTTTGCTTCTTTCAAGCTCTGCCCTTTCACAACAATATGTCATCACGAATACTAAAAATGTGTCAAGAACTTGCTTTGACACAGACATACACCCAAAAAATGATAAAAAATGGCAAGTCTCACAGCACACCCTAAAAATGTATCATTTCTTGGCAAGACTCCAATACTCTATTTTTGTCAAACGTTTTGTTTCTTGCACAACACACCTAAAAATGAACAAAACAACTTAGTTTTGGTTATTACCAGTGTCATGTTGATGCCACATATCGTACGTCTGACTCAACATCGTTAAACTTTGATTTAACACTGTTCGAACAGAGGTTGAAATTGACAACATTTTATATAATTTAGGTAGCAAATTTGAATTCTAATGCAGTTCAGTTTGTTATTTGTAGGGTGTTGAAGTTTAGATATAAAAAAGTATTTGACAAATGTTGAGGTTGATTTTGGCTGTTTTCCCGAAAAGACGTAAAGTTCAATTTTCTCATGTAAATTAAAAGTTTGCTGCACCACCTTATATTTATATATGGGTTTTGACATATACCTTTTTTCCAAAAAAATTTACATCTAAAAAAGCTCATATAGTTTATAAGAATTACAACTGAAGTTATACCTATAAAATGCTCTTTTTCTTTTTAAGTAACGATACCGGCGAAATTTTAGAAACATACTTGCTAGTTGCTATCCATCATATGCATATTTTTAACCATAAAAAAAACTGAAAATGAAAAGAAAAAGAAAAACTGATTATGATGCCATAATATAGTAATCAGATATTGATTTCATGTTTCAGCTTTAATCCTGATGATTATACGTTGATAGACCAAAATATAGTATCAGATATTATTATATTGGATAATCGATTTTAAATCAAAAATTTAGACTATCTCAGTCACTTGCAATCGAAAAATTAATAGTCCAATACATATTCTTTTTGCAAAACATCATCGAAATGAATGATAAAAATTACACACTCAACATGAAAAATTACATTTTCTAATCAAATTAGATAATCACGTTTTCTAATCAAATTAGATAATCATGTCTGAAACTAATAGTAGAATTGTCTTAAAAGCGAGTTAGATAATTTTAAACTAATTGGATACAGGGCTTTTTTGTAATATTATTGAACTTGGTTTACTAAAAATAAATGTCACATTGACTCATGAAAATTAAGGGATAAAGGAATACTCTTTTCTGAAAGCAAAAACAAAGAATGTATTGTTCTAATTAGACTAGGGATGGGCGTTCGGTTTTTCGGTTTGGTTTAGGTTCGGTTTTTTCGGTTTACGGTTTTTTTGGTTTTATAAAAATGGAACCATAAAAAAACCATATGTAATTCGGTTTGGTTACGGTTCGGTTTTTTTGGTTTATGGTTTTTTCGGTTTCATCAAAAATAGAACCATATAAAAACCATATGTATCACAGTTCGGTTTGGTTTCGGGTTGGTTCCGGTTTTTAATGGTTATCTTACTTTTAAAAAATAGATAGTTGATACATAACTAAAAATAAACATAAAAGTAAAACCTAAACATAAAAAAAAAATAGAATCCAAATTTAGTTTTGTAATTCGATAGATTACTAAGAGATCAATAACTATAAGCCCAATAAAGAAAAAAAATATTGATATTGTTATACAATTTAAAGTTATAAGTTGGAGAAACTAATTATATCTAATTTATCCTAAATTTTTTAAAAAAACCAAAAAAACCATTCGGTTTTACGGTTTTTAACCAGACCAAACCTAAACCAAATGCTTAACTAAAATGAAAACCAAACGGATTTTTAGACTTAACCATAACCAAACCAAACCTATTATTTCGGTTCGGTTCGGTTCGGTTTTTTGGATTTCGGTTTTTTTGCCCACCCCTAAATTAGACCATAACCACAAACAAAAATACCAAGTAAGAAGTGTCGGAAGTAGTTAACGGATCTTTTTTTCTGTTTTTTTAAAAATCTTTAATCAGGCTCATTATCCATTTTGGTTAATACTCCTACCAATCTTTTGTAAAACTTGGGAAACATTAAATAATATCTTACGTAAAATTCCAAAATTTATGTGCGGTTGATAACTTTGAAGTGATATATATATATATATATATATATGGTTGACCCAAGTTGTTAAGCTCGCTGTTTTGTACCTAAGCTTATCCTCCTCCGTCGTCGTTTAGATCGTGGTGATGCTCCGGTAATTGTGGAGATCGAGGACCAAGAAACGTCACGACAGTGTCGTCGTAATGGTGGCCGCCGGCGCCGCTGCGGATCTTCAGCTTGAACGTGGGAAATCGACACGTGGTACGATGATGATCGACGATTTCGGCGTTGATAGAGTGTTGAAACTCACATTTCTGATGTAGGCACGCGTGTAGAACAGGGGTGAAGGAAACACTGGTACGGGATAAAACGACTGTCGGAGATAGTTGTCTGCTTTGTGAAACATATATAGGACAACATCTTCAAGAACTCAATTTATACTGAGTACTGTATTGTACGATGCAGCAATTAAGACAAGGAAGATGAGATAACATTTTTTCCATTCTTTTATTTGTCACTTTTGAGTTTTGTGGTTAGGACAGATGGGGAATTTTTTGGCTTCTTGAGAAAGTGTGGTTTACTTCAATTCCCGGTCACATTTATGTTTTCAATTTTGACAATGGTAATAATTGGTAAGTCGTTTATGTAATTTCACTAAAAAATTACCTAATCAATGTAGGACATTTATCCGGCCAATTGAAAATTAGGGGAATTGACGAGGTACATAAGAAAGTTGAATTGTCATATTTTGAATTACAGTACTTGGCATACAACTTGGAAAAGAAACTAGTGTTTCCCCCTCGATTGTTCCTATTATTTCTAGTATTTATTTATTTTCAATTATATAAAAAAAAAAAAAAAAAAACTTTCAAAGATTTGGAAACAAAGAAAAGGATTTGAGTTATTTAGGGGTAAAGGTTGGAAGTAAATGAAAAATAAACCAATACGGAGATACCATAACAAATTTGGAGATGGAAAACTTGGTGGCCAAGTTACTCCTTGTGAACAAGATTACCAATTATTCTTCTGTATTAATCTCTTGTTTTTCTGATAAGAACGATAAATGTCTCTGCTTCTCAACCAGCAATCACAGCTCTGCCTTCGTAAACCGGTGTTGGTAAGAGCCTCTCCCTATGTTTCTAATGGCTCCTCATCTTCCTTGCTGCAAACTCCTCCTTGCGTCATGCTCGTCGCTAAACTTTGTGGACCGGGTTACGGAAAACTAAAATATCTCTATCATACCAGTGAAAAAAATACTTATGATCATTTGGCAAAAAAGGCGCCTCTTGAGTTGGTGTATAGGCCTACTATCCCATGGCAGAAATTGTACCCTAAAGAAGAAAGTGAAAACCAAGGCGATGTTACTGATGCAATGGTAACTATAGGTTTATCTCATGGCTGGGTAGCTTCTTTGAAGAACGGAACTGTGCGTCTCCAAGACGATATAAACCCGGCTGCATCGGATTCAGATCCAAAACGTATCTCGTTGCCTCCTCTTGTAACTCTGCGTCATTGCCAAACCCAAATCGTCACCAACGTGGCAATGTCCACACCTTCTCCAGACGAAGAGGATTGTGTTGTGGCTGCTAAGTTCTTGGGACCTCAGCTCAGCTTTTGCAGACCGGGTCAAAGGAACTCCGAATGGATCAACGTCAGAATCGAAAACCCCTGTTTCTTCTCCTCCCGAGTCATGTTTTCAAAGAAACATGACATGTTTCGCATACCCGGATCTGGAGGCCACCTCATTGCATCATGGGATCTCGACAAACACAAGCACACACCCAAGATTCAGAAGTTGCGATATCAAGGCTTTCCCGAGCTGACCAAGACCAAACGGGAGCTTTTGAATTCATGCACCACGAGCGAACACTTGGTGGAGTCACAATCCACGGGTGAAACATTCTTGCTTAAGTGGTACCAGAAGACCTTCGAGGTCATTGACGGTATCTTCAGAATGAAAACAGAATATTTAATGGTGTTCAAGCTTGATGAAGAAGGAAATGCGGTTTACACTAATGACATCGGAGATCTCTGCATTATCCTCTCAAAGTCTGAACCTTTCTGTGTCCCTGCTAGCTCATTTCCCGGATTGCTCCCCAACAAAGTCCTTCTCTTTCATTTCGTCGAGGTCGGACTTCGGAGTAGTCGATCTGGCTGAATGCCACTGCGAGTGCAAGGGTGGTTCTGGTTCATCTAGATTCGGATTCTATGATGTCTTCTATTTTTATATATTTAATCTTTCAACCATTTACTCTGGATCTGTATTATTTCCCTATTGCAAAGAAGGCCTGATTTGCTTTTAAGACTTGGTCTAGAATGGATTTCGGGAATACAGGTACTTTGCTTTGCTTCTTTGAGTTAATTAGTGATCCAACTGTTTCCCAAGTGGCATTTTTGGTGTCTCTCTTTATATGCATGTGATCTTGGAGAAACTTTCCAGTTGGTGTATCAGTTAGCAGAAATTACTATTGGTTTGGTCAACTTTGGTGATACAGTTACAGACCGCAAAAAAAAAAAGCCATTTGAAGAAGAGACTTTTGTATAAGTTGCTCTTAGAGTCCTAAAACAACAAATTTATGGTGTGTGTAGGTTATATCATCCAAAGTTATCATAAGTAAAAAGCCATACATTCATGTTTAACTTTTTTGGTGATTGCTATTTGCTAGCGTTATATCCACTATGAATTCAAGGATTACATCGTTTGTTACAACAAGAAGATCACTCACACCATCCCTCTCAAGGTTTAAACCCAAACCTGAGATTACACAAGAGAAACAACTTAGGAAGAAGAAGACTTGAGAAATAATTAAGCATAGAATCAGAGATAAACACCCTCTCTCTCTCTCTCTCTCTCTCTCTCCAGCTCTCTTTCTCTCCTTGTGAAAGCGCCCAAAGGCGGCTTAGTCAACGAAGAAGCAGAGGTGAGAGGCCTACGTTTTTTTCGGTTACGTGACTACCCTAAACCCGAACGACTTCACACGTGTCGACGACCGTGTGACCGATTAAGATACATCTTGTGAGACTCTGTCTCAGTCAGCATCTTCACTTCATTCCTTAAGTCGAACCTTCTGGGTCCTTTAGTGTCTTTGATACACTATTAGCCAAAACTGCTTTTATTCTTTGGTTTCCTTAGCCACGTCAGCTAGTGGAGCCATCAGGAGACTGTTTTTGTTTTCCATATTGTCGGTATGTCAGCACACTGAATAGTACTAATCCGTCGACTACTTACTTTACAGGCACGTAATAAGACTATTTATTTATCAAACTGTGAATCAATCGAGTGGTGCGTAGGTAAACCAACAAGGTTTAAGGTCGTCGATATCATACTTCTCATGACACACGTGTTTAATTAGTTTTATGTTTATGGCCGCAGAAAGTAAAGAAAACAAAGAAAAAAATGTTAGTCACTTTTTTGGCGGCAAATAAATTATAAATTCGTTTGTTATGATAAAATTACCAATACGGTTGTTTCATAAGTTTCTATGCATATATATATTGCTAATTAATATGGTGCTTGAACGTATTAGTCACATCTCACATGGCGGCTGATTGTTATTTTATTCTAATCAAAACAACGTCTATGATCGTGTCATGTCTCAGTTTGCGGACGACGTATTTACAAAAGTGTTAGGCAAGTTCAATTTCAAACACTATATATTACGTTGGACTTTTTGCATTTTGCACTGTTCGACCTGAAGATAAAAAATTGAGATATAAATATGTAAATCTCCTAATATGTTAATTTGTGTTAAGTTAAATTTCCTTTTTCCAATTTTACAAGACTTTTTAACATCTAAATCTTAATTGTGTTTAACATCTAATTAACTCTTGTACGTATGTATAATTGTTCTTTTTACGTATAATTAAAAACTTGCAGAAGAATTAAACAAGAAAATACGGAAAGGAGAAGGGATTGAGACACAAACATGTGCCTTAATGAAGATTATTAAAATAAATTCGAATTATTATTTTGTGCAATCAAATCCACATGTTTACATTGTTTTTATCGCCTGATCTTAATGTAACATCTCTATTGTAGAATAACCAATCAAAATATAAACGTGTGAGATTTACGAATGTTTTGACACGTGTGTGTATTTAGTTTGAGGATCATATAGTACTCGATGAACTAGCTTGCAGAGTAATAATACTTGGTTTGCTTAACCACCCCGGACCAACCGAATTGTACATAGCAAAGCTTTGAGATTTCGTGTATGTAGATTTAAGAGACGGTGGTGGGCCTTATAAATGAATCGGCTCATTAGTTTTACAGTTTGATTAACGGTCGTGTTCACTTCTCTTATAACTTCCTTGTGAGTTCCATGAGCCTCTTCCCTGATGCTGAAATCCTCCCAAATCAACTTTCCCTGAACAGATACAAAAGTTCAAACTTTAAGAATGAGCTAAAATATATAGGTCATTAAGGAACCCACAGCAAAAGGCTATATGTACCTGAACGTAAATGTTAAAAAAACCGTAAAGGCTAGCGAATGGTTCCTCATCTGAGAACTGAATCTCAGCAAAATGGAGTTTCAAAACCCAAAATAAGCCAAACTCAGAGGAGAACGCCGAGCACTCTTGTAAAGCTCAGGATATTTTGCTGAGACCGCAGATTCTGATGAAACTGAGTACGTATCTTCTGTTATTGCATCATCCATAAAGTCACCAGTATTGCTGAATCCCCAATATTTCCCATGATAGCTCATAGCTGAACTGGTAAGTCCATAGTTATCACCCTCATATAGAAAGTTTCCTCGGGCGTTTTCGATAGTTACATCAGGTCCCCCACAGTTTATATGCAGCGATCTACTATCTGCAGGAAATTATTTTCTTTCAAGATCATATTCAAGAAATGGATATTTGGCAAAACGATAGACAACTAAAAATATCTTTACAATTTTGGCATTGGTTTATGGCTGAACATGGAAGAAGCTAAGTCTGGTTCTGTATCAAGAACAATGAGTTAATAGCATTACGGTGGACTGTGATTGATAAGATTGGTGAAAAAATGTTCTTACAAACTGTTTTGAACGTGAGCTCTCATATGTGTTTACATTCCTGCATCAAAACATTATTATAAAAAGCTTTCTAATTTTTTTTCAAAAATGTGTCTTAGGAGATAACAATAGAAGAACCTACTTCCTCTCTTTGCAGCTAGCTTGGAGACCATGTGAAGTTATTATAAGAAAAGAACACTGTAGATATGTTTGTACATCGCAACACAAGATGTTAGATTGAAATACTTTTGACATAAATGATCTAGAGTTAAATCAATAACCCAAAGCACACTCAACCACGATCTAGTGGTGTCGTCGTAGCACTTTAGGGTCGAATCCACAGAGACCAAGTAATGCACTATGAAATTATTTAGTTCGAGTATAGCTAAACCAATAAGGAAGTTTGTTTTGCAAGTAATAGAATTAAAACAGAAAATAAATAAGAGTTTGTTAAATCAAGAAAAAGCATTGAGCGCAGGGAATCAATCAAGGGTTCTGATCACAAAATTGGGTGATGGATTGGGATAGCTTTAGGAAACGTTCTTGAACTCGAATCTCAAATATAAAACTAACCTGCTGTCGCAGCATTAGTTTGTTCAGTGGCGTTTTTATTCTGGTTCTCCATCAGAGCATGCATCATTTGTTCCAGTTTGCTCTCCGGTGAGACTGCTGCTTGCGGTGCTACCAGTTGATACCCTTGCGCGAAGTTGTTGACCTGAGGTTTCTGTTGAAAATTCGATCCTCCAAAGCCTGTACCCTTATTCTGGAAACCCTGTGCAAAGTTGCTCTGCTGAGGTAGTGGTGGATAGACCTGATCTTGGGGATTCTCGACATTGTTGCTCCTATAGGACATATTAGGATGATTCCTAAAATTCTGGTTAAAACCTCTATTTTGGAAATTCTCTTGTCCTCCCATATAGTTTACTTCCTCCGTGCCCTCTTGGTATGTCTCAGCTCCGAAGTCTGCATATCCCCCAGCTTGTTCCTCGCACAAGTTAACACTTTGGTGATCCCTTTTCAGCAGGAGATTCACCTTGGCTGTGAGGTCCTTAATAGCATCAGTTTTGACAGCATTGACCTGAACCGTACGGTCATAGTCTGTGCTGTGATTGCTGTTGCTTGCCGCAAGATTCTCTATCAGTGCATTGGCTTCGTTCGCGGTGTTGGTGGAGAAATCTCCCTTGCTGGCCGTGTCCAATGCCATCTGGTACTTTTGTTCAATGCCCCAATAGAAGATGTTCATCAGATTCTCTTGGGAGTAACCGTGGTGAGGGCAGTCTCGAAGATATTCCTTGAACCTTTCCCATGCTTCACAGAACGACTCCATGCCTCCTTGCGAGAATGTAGTGATCTTACTTCGTAGTTTTGCTGAGCGTGACTTGGTGTAAAAGTGGTTCAGGAAAGCTGCTCTACATTGTGCCCAAGTGGTGAGTGATCCAGCATCTAACAGGTTCAGCCATCTAAGTGCCTTATCCGCCAAAGAGAACTGGAACATAGTCAGCATTAGATAGTCATAGGGTACACCATTTGACCTCGTCGTACTGGTCAGCCTCTCAAAAGCCTCAATATGATCTAAAGGACTCTTCGATGGTAACCCGTGGAACACGCGGTTCTGAACCAGATTGATCAGACTATGTTTGATCTCATAGTCTTGCCTTGCAGGAGCGGGAGGTTGAATCGCAGATCGATTCGCAAACAGCCTATTTTGAGCGTCTTCATCCCTCAAGGTGGCTGGCCTAGGAGGTGGGTTCAGTACAGCTTGCTCTTGCTGGTTCTGCCTCTGCTGTTGTTGGACGATGCCAAGCTGAGGGTTGGGCGGATTAGCTCCTGTGTTCTCTCCGTCAGCCATAGATTTGGTCTGGGCTTTTGCTCTCCTGTTCTCGCGTTCAAGCTGTGCTAGTTCCTTGTTCCCTAGTATGCGCAAATCAGTTTTATTGCTACTCCTTGTATGCATACACCTGAAACAAAGAAATAAAATTGCAAGAACTCGTTAGTAACTAAAATAAAGAAACCTTAGACTAAACGTGAATCTAAAATTTCAAAGGCAACGTTTTGGTCCCCGGCAACGGCGCCAAATTGATCTAGAGTTAAATCAATAACCCAAAGCACACTCAACCACGATCTAGTGGTGTCGTCGTAGCACTTTAGGGTCGAATCCACAGAGACCAAGCAATGCACTATGAAATTATTTAGACCGAGTATAGCTAAAGCAAAGAGGAAGTTTGTTTTGCAAGTAACAGAATTAAAACAGAAAATAAATAAGAGTTTGTTAAATCAAGAGAAAGCATTGGGCGCAGAGAATCAATCAAGGGTTATGATCATGAAATTGGGTGATGGATTGGGATAGCTTTAGGAACCGTTCTTGAACTCGAATCTCAAATATAAAACTAACCTACTGTCGCAGCATTAGTTATCTATGCAAGGAATCGAATGAATCCTAAACCGTCGTTTGAATCTAAACAATCCTAGCAAGCATTAAGTTCTAGTTCGATTATGTTCACAAGGTGCCCCAACTTCAACTGTCGTTGGCTAAGGATCACCTTGCTCACCTATGTTCTTTCAAGTAATTCAACAACACTTTTGATGCCTAGATGAATTAAACCTATGATCATAAACTAGGTAGCTAATCTAGTTTAAGCAATAAGAACAACAATAGATGAAGAACACAATAGATCAATCCCAAATCTAACAACCTAAATCAGAGAATCATAAAACCCCCTTTTGAAACCCGAAACCCAACAGAGAGACAACTCAGACATCGAACAACAGCAATCACAAATCAAATATGAAGAAAACATGTTTGGATTGCAAAAAGAAGTAAAAGGGTTCAGAATTCTTCTCCAAAGAGTTAAAGAGGATAAGAGATCTTTTCCCAAGCTTACAAGTGCTCAAAAACGGCGTAGAGTAAAAGTTGTCTGACTCAAAGTCGAGCCTCGTACTTAAATAATAAAAATAAAACCCTCAAAGTCGGTTTAAAACGAAAAAGGAAAACTTGAGTCGGATACGGGGACTGGTCGATCCAAAATGCGGATCAGCCGATCCCGAACGTTTTTCTGCTTTCACGCCATCTGCGTACTAGCTCGATCAGTCTTCAACCAATTCAGCTCCAGATGCATAATTTCATCCCCAAAATGCTCAGATTCTTTCCAAAGTCATCTAGGACCTATAAAGACTCACACAAGACTAAAAAGACTCTAAAAACACCCTTGGACTTAGGAAAAGACTCAAAACAATCCTTAAAACTATAGTTAAAACCCTATAAAATATAGACACATCAATAAATGAGTATCAGAGAAGGTGATATTGGCCATACATATTAGTGCTTGCAGTAAGGAAAGATCCTGATTCAACTTTTCTTTTCCTGAAAACATATTCCCAGCCAAAAATATCTGAAAAGTATATTAAAACCAGGAAGATGAGTTCAAAACTACATATTACTTCATGCTATAATATGTTTTCATCTTTTAACACTATGGCACATACGTATATTTTGGCGCGGATGCATCTGGTGGTATTTCTCCTGTCAGTCTATTAAAAGAAAGATCGCTGCCCCGGATAAGAAAAAGAATCATAGTAAAAAAAAAAAAGGTATCAGATCGTTATGATATAAACATATATAGATGAAACTTACAGAGTCATGAGATTGGGAAGATCCCAGAAACTGGTTGGGATTGATCCTGTTAAGTTTATGTTTCTTTAGAACCCTGAAAATTTAACAGAATAACCAATCTTGAGTCTTAAACACATATCTTAAAAGAAATAGGACCACGTATCTAGTCCATTTTCATAATTATATTAATGGACACACTGCATACAAAAGTTTCAGGCTCTTGCTAGTTATAAGAGGAGCTTGTCCGTATCCTGCAGTTGTGTCGCTGATCCTCCTGCATTGAAAGAAATGGCTAACGTTTAGACTGAAGAATAGCAACATGCTACTCTAATCAAAAATCATCTGCCCTTGGATGTATTAAGATACGAATGAATACTTACAGGTCAATCAAATTCTCTAGACTGAATAGGCTCGGTTAAGCTGCTTGCGTAAAGTTCTCTGATCAAAGATGAGCACAAGTCAGAATACATTGAAACTCACTCTAATGCTTCAAGAAGCTAAGGGATGGATCCGTTAAGGCGATTATCACTAAACCGCCTGCAAACGATAGAACAAAGAGTTATACATAATGACTATACTGACCACATTTTAAAACCGGTTATCTAGTAAAGAAAAGTAAGTTGTTCATACAGATTAGTCAAATTTCTTAGTCTTGCTAATGTCTTGGGTACGCCTCCAACTAATTGATTAGATGAGAGTGCTCTGATAGATTCAACCAAACAAAAACAAGATTAAAGCATAATGTTTGAGAGAATCACCTAATTGATGAGAATCTTGAATAAGTTATTTAAATTCTGGTCAACAGATTTTTGCTTACAATCCTTCTAGGTTTAGGTTAAGTTGGTTCCTTAGGGATAGTTCCAGAGAACTGATTGGCTTCAAGAACTCTGACAATCATACAAACAATTAAAAAAAACTTAGTGTTGAATTCCAAAAGGATGAAACTTTATATGTAATCACATCTGATGAACAAAGAAACATACAAGAGAGTGCGGTAAGTAAATTTTCCCAATCCTTTAGGAGTATCTCCTAATAACCTATTTGCGCAAACAGAGCTGCAGAGAAACATTTTCAGGTAAATTCAAAAGCATTTCTTACTTCCTTAACAACCAAGAAACTTGAGAGCAAAAACTTACATTGATTTTAGGTACGGGAGTTAGGCCCATTCCATAGGAATTGAGCCGTAAAGATAATTACGGCACAAGTCACTGCACAAACAAGCAAAAAAGTTTGGTTTATAATGTTTCCTCTCAACTACAACATTGAAACAGAGGAAACAGAACACAAAGAAACCTCCTTACATAAATTCAAGATACCGAAGCTTTGAAAATTCTGGTGGAAGTCTACGACGAAGAATGAATGTTTTAAGGACACCGCACGTGAACCAACATTAGTTATATAGAACCAAAAACCATAGATTTCCCCTGGAAGTAAACAGAAAACAAAACCGGCTAGTTTCTTACAAGTGTGTGATATGACAAGTGTTGAAACCACAATCACATTTGATTGTGCTGTTTTTTCCTTCCTTGAGAACTTCTTGAGTTATTACTAGAGTCTTTGTGAGACATAGATCTTCACTTAGGTTCAAATGATTCACACCAAGTTTCTATGCTATATCCTTAAGTGCTTCCACTGGCAAAGAAAAACAAATTAAAGAAAACACAAGCAAGTTAGTTCAAATCCACAAAGACAAATCATTTTTTTGTTTGGCAATACATGATGCTTTTAAAACACAAATTAAACCTTCATCTGGATGAAGAGAAGGAGAAGCAGATATTGTATAGACAAACTAGATAAGAGTGAGAACAAAGAGTAGAGAGCTAAAATGGCGGCTATGCGAGGGGCGGATCTACGTTGATATAGGGTGGGGCACATGCCCCATACTAAGTTAAACAAATTTGGGGCATTCTCAAAAATACCCCTTTTTTCAATTCTCTTTTTAAAAATACCTTTCCATGTTGACCATTTTTAAAACTACCCCTCTTTTTGAACAAAATGACCAAATTACCCTTTCTTTAAATGACAACAAGAATGTACAGTCACCAAAATCAAAAAAAAATTTCCCGCCAAAAATAAAAAAATTTCCCGCCAAAATTTTTTTTTCCGCCAAAATCAAAAATTTTCTCGTCAAAAATAAATTTTTCCCACAAAAAAGAAATTTTTCCCGCCAAAATCAAAAAATTTTCCCGCCAAAAAAATTGAAATTTATACCTTATAAAAACATTGTAAATTCTTTTAAACACCTTGTAAAACCTTGTAAAAGTGTTTACAAGGTGTTTAAAAACCTTTTAAAAGCGTTTACAAGGTGTTTAAAAACCTTTTAAAAGCTTTTACATGGTTTTTAAACACCTTTAAAAGCGTTTACAAGGTGTTTAAAAACCTTTTAAAAGCGTTTAAAAGGTGTTTAAAAACCTTTTAAAAGCGTTTACAAGGTGTTTAAAAACCTTATAAAAACATTTTAAAAGCATTTACAAGGTGTTTAAAAACCTTGTAAAAACATTTTGAAAACCTTTTAAAAACCTATTAAAACCTTTTAAAACTCTTTTAAAAATCTTGTAAAAGCGTTTAAAAGGTGTTTATAAGGTTTTTATAAGGTTTCTTCTACCTTATAAAACCTTTTAAAAACCTTGTAAATTTTTTTTGGCGGGAAAATTTTTGGCGGGAAATTTTTTTTGTCGAAAATTTTTATCAAAATTTTTTGGACAAAAAAATTTTTGGCGGGAAAATTTTTTGGCGGGAAAATATGTCGGAAATTTTTTGGCGGGAAAATTTTGTTTTTCTTTTTATTGAATAAAATATTTTTCATTTAAGGGTAAAATGGTCATTAAAAATTAAAGGAGGGCAAAAATAAAAATTGCCAGAAAAGAGGGTATTTTTGAAAAAGGGTATATCAAAAGGGGTATTTTTAACAAATTCTCAAAAAATTTCTAGTTGACCATTAGCAAGTATAGTTTCATAGTTCATTTGGCTAATCTTCGTGCCCCAAGTTTGCTGCCTTACTTCTTTTTTTTTTTTTATATTCTTTTCTTTTTTTTTTGGTTTACCACTGTGTTTTTATTATGATTGAGTACATTAACTTCTACTTTTATTAATTAACTCTTAAAAAATTTTAAAGCATCATTTTAATAGTAAAGATTACAGTTAACTTTTAAAAGTATTGTTACAATTAGTAACTTAGTAAACATATATTATCTATTTTTAATTCATTTCATATTTTAGAGTTAAAATCAATATACTTAGATTTGTGAATTAAAATAATAATTTTTACATATAAATTACATGTTTATTGTGATTTGTAACTGAGAAATTGTGGAACTAAAATTTCTAAATATATCTAATATATGTAGACTATAGTTATTATTATTATTATTTGAATGTAGAATATATTCAATTAAAATAATTTTATACAATAAATGCTTCCTTAAATTTGTAAATTATCATCAAAAAGACATTAAAGTAAATAGTGATGTTTGAAAGGTAGTCGAAGATTTTGTATTGTCAAGTGGAGAACCATTAGGCATTCATTGTAACAAAGGTTGCATAAGTCTATTATTGAGCTGATGTGGTTAATGACAATATATTTTACAACCAATATAGATAATATTTCGTAAAAATTTAATGACCTTTTGAATTTCATATTTTAAATACATTAGAGGTAATAAGTTATATTTATTATATATTTATTTTATATATTTTATTATTACTAATTATGGATACTTTGTGCCCTACTCAAAAATTATTTCTGGATCCGCCATGGTATGTGACAGGATCATGAGTTTGTAAGCTGCAGACAATGAAGATTATGTGAAAGTGATCTATATATATATATATATATATATATGACTTGAAAACACTACATATATAGTACTAATTACTAAAGAAGAAAACAAAATCTCTTCATTGATACAGTTATATATTAAAAGTTATATATATATATATATATGCATGAATAATTGTATCAATAGAAAATTGTGAAAGATATGAAGTGTCTTGAAATGAAGTTTGACTAAACTGAAGATTTAAGAGCTTACACATGGGGTCTGTTGCTTGTTAAAGCCGGATAAATGTAGGGAATCACTTTTGTTAATTACGGTCAGGCCTCTTTGTTTCTGTTTACTTACATTATGAGGAGAACTTTTAATTTGAAGTTTAAATAGACTTATTCTTGAATTAAATAACAATTCCAATGTGAAGGAATTAAAAAAGAGATGAATGTTTTGTTTTGACGACTTTTTTATAATACTAATTTCTACTTTACCTTCCAATACTCATTCTCCTTAGAACTCTATTTCAAAAAAATTCGTGGGTTTCTTCCAATCACCTTATTTTTTTATGTCATTCGAAATTGTATAACCCTTTTCCCAATTCAAAGGCCGTGGCTAGTTTTGTCAAGAAATGAAAATTGGAGGGGTTGATCAGTTTTGTATATATCTTGATGGAATATTACATGAAAATTCTTATGTTGAATACTTGAACTAGTTGGTTATTTTATTTATTTATTAATCAACCTTCTTGATGGTTGACTTAAACTTTCCCATGGATCCAAGAACTAGTTGGGATTAAAATTAGTTTACTCCATTTTAAATTTTATAGTTCCATTCCATGCAACAAGGTACTATAGTACTATGCGGACTTGAGTCAATTTGGTCCTTTTCTTGGTAAGTCAACTCGTCACTCAAGTAGACTATTTTAGACAATTAGATATACACATAGGAAACTAATTTTTACGATTATATTCTACTAAGAAAAAGAAGAAATATTCATGGTTTGTGTACAGACCAATAGTCACGAAACCCGTACGTCACAAATCAAATGACATTCAGTTTTCTTATTATTATTATCATTGACCTAGACCACATTAAAAAATTCATCCTTGATACTAAAACCATAAAAAGGTAACTGGATAACTAGATTTGTGGGTCTTTTCAAAGTAAAGAGGCTTACTTTGCAACAACTAATGGTTTCTGTCCAAAAGTTATTTTCCTGCCATGATCTCGTACCTGGAAGCAGCGTGAACAAGAACAATCAGGTAAAACTACTATAAAGCAGTTTTCCCATTCAAGGACAAGGTCAGAAACACACCTTATTCTCCATTGAACAGAGAGCAAATTTCCAGCCAACACTATGGTCAATTGCATAACGGAGCATCAATCCATTCACTCTTTCCAGAATTAGGAACCCCTTTTACAACAGTCAACTCCCCTGGCACGGCCTGATCAAGAGCAAATTGAATATATCACGTTAATTGACGAGCCTACAACAATATCACTGTTTCATATGTTGGTTTATAATTTTGTTTCATACACTCCACAATTCCTTATATACAGGGAAATAGAAAACCAAATTAGACTGAACTGCAACTGGACTGGACGCAAAACAGAATCGAACACTCATCCAATAACGAAAAGAAGAAAAAATAACATTTCAGTATTTATGTTATACACTAGATTAGGACCCGCCCGATATGCGGGTTTAGAGTTTTAAAAATAAAATAAAATTTAATAAATAATATAAAGTAAATATTTTAGTAAGTAAAAACTAGCTATAAAAGTAAATAGATATATCGAGATATCCAATGTGATATTTGGTGTACTAGGTGTGACTCTGCGGTTAAGACTATTAATCACATTTTGTTTGAATGTCCTCGCTCGTATGAAGTTTGTGATTTATCTTCGACTCCGGTCTTGTCAGAGGCTTTTCCATATGAGTTGGTGTAATCGAATTTGAATTTTTTTTTATAGAGGGGTGCCTCTCAATAGGGTGATCCTGATCAACTACTTTAATTACCATGGATTTTATGGGCAATCTGGAAGACCATAAATAAAATAAAATAAAATCAAGATTTAGATATCGAGGCAAATAATAAATGTTCAAGCTTTCGGAAATAAGTTAGTCTGGGAAGAGGCGCTCTCTTTAAAAGCAGTCATGTCAGCTCCATCTCCGTCTTCGGATGTCTAGGTTTCTTCACATGGTTGTAAGATTGATGGTTCTTGGAAAGCAACCAATGTACATTCATGATTGGGCTAGTGGTATTGCGTTGGTGAGGAGCGAACCTTGTTATTGGGGGCTAAGTGTCTAAGACGGAGCCAGATGGAACCTGGGACGACGGCCAGGACCAGGACGTGTACCAGAACGGAGCCGGACAGGAAGACGCAGACGCGGCCACGACCGGATCAAGACGGCCATCGACCCTTGCACCAAATCAGATTCCCGGAGCGACCACAAGGAGCCGAACAGCAGCCAAGGCCACCAAAAAGAAGTGTCTCCTGTTTATCCAAGCATTCGTCCGAGATCACGAGGAGTTCGAGCATGGAACCATTCAAGCCGCCGGACGGCCGACCGAGGTTCCTTCCTCGGTCTTCACCATTACACAAGGGTGAAGACCTCCAAGTCATTAAGGGGAATAGTACTCTTTTCCCTACCTTGGGTTTGTCCCATTGGGTTTACCAAGGAGGTTTTAACGAGGCTACGAACCTTAGTGCATGGTCACGGCCGTGGACCACTCCCGGCCACGTGGTCATCCTATCTTTTGTTTTTCTTTTTTTGTGCCCGTTGTTTTTAAAACTTGTTTTAGACGCTGCGTTTTTATTTTAGCCACGTGTTTAGGGTTTGGGAGTTCCCTTGTAATGGCTAGCCTATTTAAAGGACCTATACCCCATATGTAAAAGGCAGACTAGTAATAAAAATTAAGGTTGTTTCTTTATCTTTCTCGTTTTCAGCGATTGAAACGAAACCCTAGAAGCTTCTAAAAACCAAGGTTGTTCCTTTATCTCTCTCGTTTTCAGCGATTGAAACGAAACTCTAGAAGCTTCTCGAACCAGGTTCGTAACCTTCTAGCTTAGCCGTATCACAAGGAGATCCATCCCTTATGTGTCGCTACTTCGATCCACCTTCGACCTTCATCAACCGAGAGATTAGCGAGTCAAGCATCTCCTCGTGAACCTCTTCCGCCTCTATCTTCATCGTACCAAGAGTCTAACGAGTCGAGCATCTCCTCGTGAACCTCTTCCACTCGTTCCGATCGTTTGTTGGAGCCGTACAGATCTGATTCCTTCCGTTCCATTCCCGTCTGTACATACGTGGGTCACGGCCGTCGTTCGGGGTCACATCAGTTGGTATCAGAGCCAAAAGTTCCTCGCCAGGTCATATCTTTCCACTCTTTACGTTTCCTTTTTCTAGTTTTGAGTCGTAGCGTTAAAGGTTTGTTCTTGCTGGGTTCATTAGTGTTCTTGCGTGTTCTTAGTTTTGCTAAGTCTAGATCTTTAAAGTTATCTCCTTTGCGCTTGTTCGTTGTTTGTGGTGGCCTAAAAACCACGTGTATTGTTGTTAGTCCTAACGCGTAGAGTTAGTCGTTTTTTTGGTCTTAGGTTGTTGTCTTGTAGCGTTTTTGCTTTTGCTTTTTCTTTTTGTCCCAATCATTAGCTGTCCAAAGAGTCTGTGTTGTGTTGATCCTATCTAATAGATAACCCACACCTTGGAGATCAAGACGAGCAGGACAACACCTTGGAGATCAAAGAAGCCGTGGCCGAGCCGGACGAGGGAGAACTACTCATGATCCGACGAGTCCTCAACACTAGCCAAGCACCGGACGATACGCACCAGAGAGACAACATTTTTCATACGCCTTGCACTGAAAGTGGGAAGTTTTGTGGCTTGATCATCGATGGTGGATCTTGCACAAATGTTGCAAGTTCCTACATGGTCAGGAAACTATCTCTTAACACCACAAGCCATCTGAAACTCTATAAGCTCAAATGGTTGAATGACAAAACTGTGATTCAAGTCAATGAGCAAGTCACGGTTCCGTTTAGTGTGGGCCCTTATAAAGACCAGGTCTTGTGTGATGTGGTGCCGATGCAAGCTAGCCACCTTCTTTTGGGGCGTCCATGGCAGTTTGATAAATGGACCTCTCATTGCGGCCACACCAACCAATATTCTTTTGTGCATGATAACAAGCGTGTTTATTTGAAACCTTTGAGTCATGCGCAAGTCAGTGAAATGCAAACAAAATTGTCTAAGGATCCGGCCGCTAAAATGAACTTTTTGATCAATGCTAGTGTTGTTCGGAGATCACTTAGTGATTCCACTTGTCAAGTGTTATTGATGGTGTTTAAAGATGTTGTGAGTGCAGAACATGAACGAGACGCCGTACCGGCCGTGATCAAGTCACACCTACGACGTTATCAGGACGTCTTTCTGGAAGAACTACCGCACGGTCTACCACCATTGCGAGACATTGAGCACCAGATCGATCTCTTACCCGGCGCACAACTGCCTAACCGACCCGCGTACCGCGTCAACCCCGAGAGGCTAAGGAGCTTGAGCGTCAAGTCGCCGATCTTATGAAGCAAGGCTACGTGCGAGAGAGCCTAAGTCCATGTGCGGTGCCGGTCCTGTTGGTCCCAAAGAAGAATGGGACGTGGCGCATGTGCATAGATTGCCGAGCGGTGAACAACATCACCATCAAGTACCGCCATCCTATCCCACGCCTGGACGACATGCTTGATGAACTTAGCGGTTCCACCATCTTCTCCAAGATAGACCTTAAAAGCGGCTATCATCAAATGAGAATGAAAGAGGGAGATGAGTGGAAGACCGCGTTCAAAACCAAGCAAGGTTTGTACGAATGGTTGGTAATGCAATTCGGTTTTTCTAATGCTCCCTCCACTTTTATGAGATTGATGAATCATGTTCTTAGGGCTTACATTAATAATTTTGTGGTGGTGTACTTTGATGACATTCTTGTTTATAGCAAAAGTCTTGAAGAGCATTTAGATCATTTGTCCTTAGTCTTGAACACTCTTAGAGATAACAAGTTATTTGCTAATTTGAAGAAATGTGTGTTCGGAGCTACTGTACTTGTTTTTCTAGGCTTTGTTGTGAGTGCGCAGGGGCTTAAAGTGGATAATGACAAGATCAAGGCCATTGAAGAGTGGCCAACCCCGACCAACATCAGTCAAGTTCGAAGTTTCCACGGCCTGGCCAGTATCTATAGGCGGTTTGTGCGAGACTTTAGTTTGGTAGCAGCGTCTCTCACAGCCACCATCAAAAAGAATGTCGAGTTCAAGTGGGCACCAGCGCAAGAGGCAGCGTTTCGCAACCTTAAGAGGTGGCTGACGCAAGCACCACTATTGGCCCTTCCAGATTTCAACAAGACGTTCGAAGTGGAGTGTGATGCGTCCGGAGTAGGCATCGGTGCCATCCTGACGCAAGGAGGCAAACCCATTGCGTATTTCAGTGAGAAGCTCAGCAGACCGACGCTCAACTATCCGACCTATGACAAAGAGCTATACGCCTTAGTTCGCGCCATGGAAACTTGGCAACACTATCTCCTGGCCAAGGAGTGCGTCATTCACACAGATCACGTGACGTTGAAGCACTTGCGGGGGCAAACTAACCTGAAGAAGAGGCATGCCAAGTGGCTGGAGTTTATTGAAACTTTCCCTTATGTTATCAAGTATAAGAAGGGAAAAGAAAATGTGGTTTCCGACGCCCTTTCACGACGCCACACACTGATCACCAACATGGACGGCGAATTCTCGGGTTTGAGAGTATCAAGGATGTTTATGCCACCAATCCTGAGTATGCGGAGTGTTATCGAGAGCACGGCAATGGCAACTACACCAAGTTCTATATGCATGACGGGTTTCTGTTCAAAGGGAGGCGGCTATGCATTCTAAGCGGATCGATGAGGGGGTTGCTGATGAGGGAGGCACACGGAGGTGGGCTTACGGGTCACTTTGGCGTGGCCAAGACAATGGCCGTTCTGAAGGAGCATTTCTACTGGCCTAAGATGAAGTGCATGGTGGAAACATTTTGTGGCCGGTGCATTCCGTGCAGGGCGGCCAAGTCAACTACGCGTCCCTATGGCCTCTACACTCCACTGCCGATGGCTTCAAGCCCATGGGTTGACCTATCAATGGATTTTGTCCTTGGTCTTCCCCCATGCGACAAGAAGGACGCAATTTTTGTCATAGTGGACCGATTCTACAAGATGGCCCACTTTATTCCTTATAACAAGACCAACGATGCCCCCAATATCGCCGCTCTGTTCTTCCGCGAAGTAGTAAGGCTGCACGGCCTGCCCCGCACGATCGTGTCCGACCAAGAGCCCAAGTTCCTCGGTCATTTCTGGAGAACCTTGTGGAGGAAGCTAGGCACGCAGCTTTTGTATTTTACCGCGTGTCACCCGCAGACGGACGGCCAAACAGAGGGCGTCAACCGCACCCTTGGAGCGTTACTACGGACCACTGTAAGCGGTAATAGGAAAAACTGGGTTGAGTGCCTGCCCTTGGTGGAGTTCGCGTACAATCTGGCCGTTCAATGCACTACTAAGAAGTCATCGTTCGAGGTTGCATATGGTTTCAAACCTCTTACCCCCATGGACGTGCTACCTTTACCACCCGGCGATGTAGTGAACCAGGACGGAGAAAGCAAGGCCGAGCTCGTGAAGAAGATTCATGCGGAAGTAAGAGCAAGCATCGAGAAGCAAACTGAACATTACGCGCGGACGGCCAACAAAGGCTGCAAGACCATGGTGTACAAGGAGGGCGACTTGGTTTGGTTACATTTACGTCCAGAACGGTTCCCATTGAAGAGAAAGGACAAGCTGAGCTCGCGTGGAGATGGCCTGTTCTGAGTGATCGAGAGTATCAATGACAACGCCTACCGCCTCGAGCTACCAGGTGAGTACTTAACATCGATATCGTTCAACGTTTCTGACTTGGCCCCGTTTGATGCAGGTACCGAGGAAGATGTTTTGAGGGTAAAACCTTTTCAAGAGGGAGGGAATGATGGAACCTGGGACGACGGCCAGGACCACGACGTGTACCAGGATGGAGCCAGACAGGAAGACGCGGACGCGGCCGCGACCGGATCAAGACGGCCATCGACCCTTGCACCAAATCTGATGCCCGTAGCAACCACATGGAGCCGAACAGCAGCCAGGACCGCCAAAAATAAGTGTCTCCTGTTTGTCCAAGCATTTGTCCGAGATCAAGAGGAGTTCGAGCATGGAGCCATTCAAGCCCCCGGACGGCCGACCGAGGTTCCTTTCTCGGTCTTCACCATTACACAAGGGTGAAGACCTCCAAGTCATTAAGGGAAATAGTACTCTTTTTCCTACCTTGGGTTCGTCCCATTGGGTTTACCAAGGAGGTTTTAACGAGGTTACGAACCTTAGTGCATGGTCACGGCCGTGGACCACTCCCGGCCACGTGGCCATCCTATCTTTTGTTTTTCTGTTCTTCTGACTGTTGTTTTTAAAACTTGTTCTAGACGCTATGTTTTTATTTTAGCCATGTGTTTAGGGTTTGGGAGTTCCCTTGTAATGGCTAGCCTATTTAAAGGACCTAGACCCCATAATGTAAAAGGCAGTCTAGTAATAAAAATCAAGGTTGTTCCTTTATCTCTCTCGTTTTCAGCGATTGAAACAAACCACTAGAAGCTTCTCGAACCGGGTTCGAAACCTTCTAGCTTAGCCGTATCACAAGGAGATCCATCCCTTGCGTGTCGCTAAATCGATCCACCGTCGACCTTCATCAACCAAGAGATTAGCGAGTCGAGAATCTCCTCGTGAACCTCTTCGGCCTCTATCTTTATCGTACCAAGAGTCTAACGAATCGAGCATCTCCTCGTGAACCTCCTCCACTCGTTCTGATCGTTTGTTGGAGCCGTACAGATCTGATTCCTTCCGTTCCAGTCCCGCCCGTACGTACGGGGTCACGGCCGTCGTCTGGGGTTACATCAGAGCCCCTCCCCCTACATTCGGAGTTAGAAGCATTGTTGTAGGCCATGAAGCGTATACGTGCTGTAGGGATCGCTTGTCAACATTTCAAGACTGATTGTGTTGAGTTACTCACTATGGTGCAGTCTCCTGAAGATTGGTCATCCTTCTCCAACCTGCTCGATGAGTTTAACTCGCTGGAGTCCTTCCCACTATTCTCTATCTCTTGGATCCCGCGTGCGTCAAATACGAAGGCGGTTTGTCTTCTCCGTGCTTCGCGTTCTCCTATCTCTGAAGTTTCTTTTGTAAACACCTCCCTCGAGCTTGGACAACTAACCGGGGTATTTTCTTTCAATTTATTGTTTGGTTGAAAAGAAAAAAGTAAGTAGATACACTTTTAGTTAAGAAAATAGTTGTAGATGAGTTCAAAGTTATTAAAATAAAATTAAATTTAACAAAAAATATATATTTAATTCTTTTTATACGTAAAAATAATATATAAAAGTAAAGAGATAAACTTTTAGTTATAAAAAATAGTTGTTATTTTTTTTGCTATAATACACTAATGTATATCCATTTACAAATCTACTATCTACATTACCACTAAAAGTGTATTTGTACAAACAAATATATTTTACTGTTAAAATATACTATTTGGTCTTTACCACTACCAACAAATTGTTTTTATGAACATATTAAATAACCTATTATATGTCTCTTCACTTTAACATTTTTATAGTTACAAAAACGCATACATTAATCTTACATCCTCCTATCTTATATATTACAATAACAGTCTTTTTGAATAAATTATTTGATTGGTGAAAATAATATGAGACGATCTATTTTTATTTTATATTTTTTAACTTCAACAATCTTTTTCTTTATGTAAAGGTGAGTATTTACATTTTTCTAAAAACAGTAATAATTGTATAATTTTCACAATCATATTTTTTGTCATCATTGAATCATTTTTTATCTTATATAAAAAGTAATCCTTTTTCTTGTAAAATTAGCAACTTAAAATTAAAATAAATAAACAATATTATAATTTCAAATTTTATGATATGTATATATATAACATAATTTCTTATAATGATCTTTTCTAAATTTTAAAGCTTTTTAAATATATAATTTTCTTATAATTGCCTTTTAATATTTTTAAAACTGTTAAAAACAATACTTTTGTTTTACATTTGGACAAAGTTTTTTTTTTAATTAGATTTTGTTTTCTCAATTTTATTTTTATATAAAACCTTTTCATGGTAGATTTTGAATTTTTATATTTTTATTTTTTAATATTTTAAGAAATTTAGAATTGACATGTGTCAACATCTGAATGATAAAATTGACACGTGTCACGATCTTGTTAATGAGTAACTTTGACATCAAACTTTATATAATAAGATACGGTACACAACACTCTTAAACTAGAATCCACGACAGGACAAAGACAAGTAATAGAACAAATATGATGAGATTATACAGACACGCCTCCTAGTTATCACATCAATGAATTTCTTCAGCTTCTTCTCTTGTCCTCCAATTTTGAAGACTAAGCCCTTCTTCGTCCAACTGACTACCAATGTCACTTCTGTTCCACTGGAGAGAAAGAACAAGAACCACTTCTCCTTATCTTCTGGTCCATCCACAGCATTGAAATCAGTCACAAAGATAAAAATTGTATCTATTATATGTTGAGAAGTTGTTTTTCGATTTTTTGTTTTCAAAGACTTGATTTTTCTTTCATCATTTGAATGGAAGAGGTTGAACCATCTGAAAATCGGTTTAATTGCAATTATCCAACCACAATTAACAAGATCTTTAAATTCATATTACTTGATTTTTTTTTTTTACAAATAACGTTTTTGCGATATAGTTTGACTAACACAATAGATGACAAGTTTGGGTTGAGTGAAGGAAGCATTATTTCGTTAATAACTTACTTCCAACTTTTACAATAAATGGAAGTGAACAAAATGTGAACTTTAAAAAAAGAAAAAAAGTGAACAAAAATTTCTATTTAATCATATACACAAAAGTAAGATTTCACTCTCTCCTTATTGATTTAGCATTTAATTTCTAAAATTAATAATCATATTTAAAATGTAATAATGTATATTAATTTATACTTTAAATCTACACTTTACTATTAAATTGTAACTGAAATCACATAAATTATGAATTGACTATTTTCATTCATTTTCATTCAAACATACTATAAATGATAATTGTAACTCCTCTAATTAAATTATTTTAGAAATGTAACTTCCATCCCTTGAAATCCTATAAATAATCATTCCACATCATCATTCACCATATCTAAATTCTAACTATTTTATTCGTTTGTTTATGTTCTTGCATGGGTTCAAAACTCATTGTAATAGATTGACATCTCCATTGGTGTTGGTTAGTTAGTACTGTCTTTTTTGTTTTTTTTTTGGACAAAGGTTAGTAGTGTCTAGCTAGGATAGTATATTTTATTTTCTTAATTGGGAAACTCAACAATTATCATTAAATTTATTAATATACTGTAGAATGGAAGAAGGAAAATATTTTTGGTAGAAATTGAATAACTTAAAAAGGGAATACATATATATATATATATATATATATCTACCAAAAATTACTTAATTACATATTATCATCAACCAAAGTTACTTATATAAATATAAATATGTGTGTGTGTGTGTTTGTGTGAATGTTTAGTTAAGGTTATTATGTATATTCTACAAAGATATCCATCTGAATATAAAAAAAATGGTGTGTTTTATTAATAATCTTTTTGTTTTTTTGGTAACAAAGAAGATTAATGTTTCAATGTTAAATAATATTTGTTTTTTTCTTTTCTATATATGATTTGCGCAGGTTATTTTTCTAGTATTTATGTAAGACCGTATGTTGAATATTTATAGAGGAGATATTAATTAGTATGATACTTAATTAATATAAAATATGTATTGTTAGGTAGTCATGGGAGTAATATGTCCGACCATATTATCCGAATATAAATATAAAGAATTTTAGCAAAGTAGACAGTACTTTTGAAAAGTTTATATATTAGCCCAAGTTATAGAAACTACCTAATTCCCTCTATAAATTTAGTCGCTAGTTAACTAAATACTCTTAAGTTATGAGAAATTATTAGAGTGATCAAAACAAAGTATCAACTCAAACCAATATAGATTTTGTTTGTTTACACCGACAATTTACAATTGTGACTATGGATTTAAATCATTCTCGTATATATCCACCGACCCTTTATAGTAATCTTTGTTTCGGATATAGACAAATATTTTTTTGACGTCATATATACATGTTTAACTATCTTTCACGTTGCTTACTAAGCTAGTTAAACATTAAAAGTTTTTGCGCGCGTGCTGATTAAAAGTTAGTGGACTACATTTATTTGTATTTATGAGCCGAACTAGATCTAAAATACAATGTGTGTCATGATATGACTTTCAAAGTTTATTGTGCAGTGTTTATATGAAAGATTTTGGAGATCAGTAGACATATGTTTAGCTTATGCATCATGCAGCTAGTACGGATCCAGTTTGTTCATTCTTTTTGGATAAGCTAATCAAGATCGGTTAAAGAAATATGTATTTATTATCAGATGATTCAAATATGTGTGTATCGTGCAAAGGCTTGTTACCGTTTATAAATATAAGTCATACTAAAAGCTTTGAATATCTTAGTCACAAAAAATGTATTTAGATTGCGTGAATGTGAGTGTGTTATTTTCTATACAAGTAATATAAATGAGGACTCTCCTTGCATGACATGTGAAAAAAATTCATTAAGTTGACATATTGGTTTCTTCATACATAATTGATAATTTGCCTGGCTGATGATATATAATAGTGGAAATAGTTTGACTAAATACAGTTAAAACGAAATCAATACCGCTGGCGGATGCAGAAGTCATTTTTGTATGGGGCACCACTTTAATGAACTAATAATTTTGTTAAATTTAATTGATATATACTTAGCTTAACATTTTACCTGTGGCACAACCTTAAGAAACTGAAATTTTTTGTTGATTTTAATAGATATAGCACACAACTTAGCTAATAATATACAAGAATTAAGAAAATGAGTATGGGGCACTAGCCCCATCCCTCATAAGCCTAAATTTGCCTCTTACCGCAGCAAACTATTTATTGTCAGTTAAAGTTTTGGTATGCATACCATTATAAACCGAAAACTTGAAACGGAACCCAAAGCTCTGAGTAAAAGAGCTATAAAGGCAGTAAGTGTTTATAGTTTAATTTTCCCTTCTTGAAATTTTAATATGCCAACTTTATGTTTTTAAGTGTTTCTTGGTTCCTACAAACTTGGAAGCACTAATCATTTTATGGGAGTATACCACTAGAGAGCAACCAATTGTCCTACATTATATAACATATACGAGTGTTCTCTATATATATTTACCAAAACACAGAATAAAGACACCAGTATATAAGAGTCTAATTGAGTCACAAATCACAATCTTTATTATGTGTATGTTTGGTTTGGCTCGTATTCTGACTTATCGAATAAGTTGTGGTACTGATCTCGTAGGCACTTTTCCTTCTAGTTTTTAATCATCGTCGATATGACTCTCTAATAGGTCCTGATTCTTCTTCTTCTTTTTTTTCCCATAACTGGTCTTCCCACGCAACTACAATTGGAATTCATTATTATTATTACCACCAGTGCCACTCGTAGTGTTATGTCATTAGTTTGATATGTACAACTTACATCAGTGATGGACCTATCATTAGCACAAACTACAAGTTCCAAATACATAAAAATCCAATCAGTGGCTCGCACACCAAATATTATGGCATTTTTCCATCGTAACCACCGCACAGCAAATATTCTTCTTTTCACCAACAACAGATCTATACCAAAGAACTGCGAGTTTTCCACCATAGTTAACTAATCCAACCATATTCTGAGCAAAATTATTACTAGTACCCTGAGTACAACAATATTTCATCAATGCTTCCAAACCGTTCACACCTGTCCACTTTCTAGACTCTACATCATACTATATGTATCCAATGTATGAGTAACGATATATCACATCATTTATCACGCACCAATGTTTTGACCACCGATAAGTAAAGCTCATCTTTTCTGCAACAGTCCATCTACCTTCATTGACATCATAGATCCAACCTTTACTACGGCAATACTTTACGAATATATATCCTTCCACGACATCGATACTCCAGTCATATGCTAATCTTACGTCAATGTCATGAATCATCGGTAGGTTTCTCCAAGATAATGATGGATTTGAACGGAGTCAAAGCGTGCCAAATTGCAAACTTCACGTCAATTTGTGATTTTAATGTGAGATACAGATACTTCTGGATTTAGTATATGTCGACAAGTTGTTGCTTAGTATATGTCGACCTCGATAAGATCAAGAAAAATGGAACGTTGTATATAAAAGATGAAAATGATATGGTGAACAAATGATGGAGAATGAACTACTCATGTGCTGCAAGAAAGGGAACATAACCACAACCAAGAACACAAGCTATAAATGAAGCTTGTTTGCTGTTTCTTCTTTCTCATTCGAGAATCATCTTTTCTTGACAAACATTGATCAGTTCATGTTTATCTATATGTTTTGTTGTTTATATCGTATGACATTTTATGAACTCTTAATAGATGGATCGTGAATACAAGCTAGATAAGTTCATGATTATCTATGTGTTTAGTGACAATTCATGAGTCCTTAATCACGTGAAGTCTAAAGACCAATCAACTTTAGATTCCTAAAATTTATCAAGAACACAAGCTATAAATGTAGCTCGTTTTACAGTATTTATTTATATTTATTTTGTTTGTATTCGAGAATCATCTTTATTGACAATGACGGACAAATTAAGACAGATCAGTTCTGATCATGTATATTTTTAACTAGTTACGGTTTAAGCTTTTAATCACGTCAAGGATAATAAGTTAATATGTCTAGTTAGCTTGTATAGACTATAAATTATTTTTATGGTTGAACTGCAAATAAGTTACCAATTGATTAAGATATAAGAGTTAGTGGTACAAGTCTCCATTTGCATATGTTACGAAATCCACGAAATTGATTGTTGGCTGGTCATCAGTCTTATGATAAAATAACAGATACTTACTCCATTTTAAGTTATAAGAAAATTTAACTAAAACATCGAAAATAACTTCTAATTTTTCAATCTTTTTAATTTTATATTGATAACAATATCTAATATTTTATTTAAATCAATTTAGTCGAGGATAAAACACTTAAAGCCAAAAAAGTCACATAAATTATCTTTCTGCATAAAACTTTAATCTTTTAAATCATATGAAACGGAGTGTTTGAAAAGATGTTGGTGAGTTATATTATATTAATCTCTACTAACTAACATAAAGTGTTTCCTCATATAGATGTGTTTCTCACACTATATTATTCTAAGGATATTGTACGTTCATGTGTTATTATTTTATGTAGACTAACTATTAAATCATGTAGGTCACAAGGCGTCATAAAATTTTCTCCATATCTAAAAGTTCAATTCAAACCTCTTCTTTAATATTGTAAAAAATTTTAGGACTCAACAGTATGTATGATTTAGCTTCGACAACTCAACTTACAAAATCTAGAAATATTACAACGTAACGGTTGAGTTGAAGACGGTAGGGAATTTTCTTATCTTCATATCTAAAAGTTCAATTACAAATGTAGACTTTGGTTTTTTTAAAACAATTGAGAACTTGTTGATAGATATAAACAAATGGGGAATTGGGTTCTATAACCAAAAAAAAATCTATAATTCACTAACTAATCATAGTAACCATGAATCAGTTATATTCTATATATTTATGTATTAATGACAGTTTTTACCTTTTTTTTTTTTTTTTTTTTTTCTAACCATCACCACCCTTTCCACCAGTTCTGGTCACTTCCGATTTCTGGCCACCACCACCACCGGCCAATCACCACCACCTCTGGTCAACCTCTGGCCAACCTCCGTCCAACCTCCGGCCAACCACCACCCTACCTCCGGCCAACCACCACCCTACCTCCGGCCAACCACCACTACCTCCGACCAACCGCCAGCCAACCTCCGGCCGCCACCACCACCGCACCCTCCTGCCACCACCCCTACCTACCTCCGGCCACCTTACCTCCAGCCAGCCACCACCCCATTCATCACCACCACCAAACCAACACTAAAATGGTAATTTAATTACCCTCTATGTTATTTTCTTGATTTTTACAAATAGCATGCTATATTCTTCTATAGTTTTTTTTTTCTGGTTATATCAATAATTCACCCTAAACAAATTTTGCATTATTCATTGAATCGTGCTTTTTTTTTTTTTCAACGTGCTTTTGTTTTCCATATTGTCGGTATGTCAGCACACTGAATAGTCTAATCCGTCGACTACTTACTTTATAGGCACGTAATAAGACTATTTATTTATCAAACTGTGAATCAATCGAGTGGTGCGTAAGTAAACCAACAAGGTTTAAGGTCGTCGATATCATACTAAAACAACAAATCTATGGTGTGTAGTAGGTTATATCATCCAAAGTTATCATAAGTAAAAAGCACATTCATGTTTAACTTTTGGTGATTGCTATTTGCTAGCGTTATATCCACTATAAATTCAAGGATTACATCGTTTGTTACAACAAGAAGATCACTCACACCATCCCTCTCAAGGTTTAAACCCAAACCTGAGATTACACAAGAGAAACAACTTAGGAAGAAGAAGACTTGAGAAATAATTAAGCATAGAATCAGAGATAAACACCCTCTCTCTCTCTCTCTCTCTCTCTCCAGCTCTCTTTCTCTCCTTGTGAAGCGCCCAAAGGCGGCTTAATCAACGAAGAAGCAGAGGCCTCTGTTTTTTTCGGTTACCTGACTACCCTAAACCCTAACGACTTCGCACGTGTCGACGACCGTGTGACCAATTAGGATACATCTTGAGAGACTCTGTCTCAGTTAGCATTATCACTTCATTCCTTAAGTCGAACCTTCTGCCTCCTTCAGTGTCTTTGATACACTTCAGTCAAAACTGCTTTTATTCTTTGGTTTCCTTAGCCACGTCAGCTAGTGGAGCCATCAGGACTGTGTTCTAATCGCTTTTACAGGGTGGACCAATCTTAGGTGATTTTGATGAAGGTATTTTTTTTCCCATGTTATGGTTTATGTCAATATCAATTCTACAACTAACAGAGAAAAGAATAACATCACAACGTCCCTACTTTCGCATCCTCCTATCCAGTGAGGTTTGTTTTATCACCGGTTCCATCTTGCCAGGGAGATATCAGTTTTAATTTTACCTCGTAGGGGTGCACAAAAAAAAAAATATTTACCTCGTATAAGGTTTCACAGATGCATGAATCAAAATTATAAATATTTCAGCTATAGACTTTTGTCATCACATATATATAGGTGGACTTACGCTGATCCACCTTGGGCACGTATTGCTGCTCTTGTTCCTCACGTAGTATCTTGCGCAGAAGCTGGTGATAAAATTTCAGATAAGAGTCTAAAACTATTATACTAAGGCCGTTAACGCCCGCAGGCTTGATGCCTAGATTAACATCACTACTCCGTCCAGACAATTTGGAAAATAATTCTAAACTATTTGCATTTTTATTTTATCAATTTAATTATATCTTCTTCATCTCTTTGTGTTGTTAATTTTAATATGTGTGAGTAGTTCACCTAATTGGGTTTTAGGGTTTTACGTAGGAAATTTAATGATTTAATGGTTTAATTGTTTTTTTGGGAATTCTATCTTCATCGTGGTTCTCTGATTCATATGGTTTTAATGTTAGAATAGAACTGATCACTTTGTTCTAGATTCTAGGTTATTCTATGCATCAAAAGTGTTCGAGAGAATATTTGAACTAAGATGAATTTAGCAATATTTCTCTAACGTCTGAAAGTTGATGTTAGGGAATATTGTGAACTTAGTAGACTTGTTTGATAATGCAAATTTTATTAGAAGATTACAAATGAAAGTTTAGTAATTAAGTAGTCAAATTTAATGATTAATTTCCTTTTAAGAGGACTAGTCAATTTCGTGTTCATGTTCAAAAATGGTTGTCAATTGTTGAATTTCTTGTTTTATTTTATCTATTACTCATTTATCCTTGAAATACCCTATTGTCCAATGCTTTTATCTTATAAGTGAATTGTTTTGTTTATTTGAATTTTTATTTACAATCTTGAAAACAAACAAATCTTTCGTTCGCTTTAGCTATTTAGGACTCTCACAAATCTTTAGTGTATCATTAGTTCTTGTTGATTTGATCCCACTTATACTGTCTCACGGTTAAGTGTATCGGGTAATTATTCGAGCAATCATCTCCCTTTTTCTCGTTAACCCTCTATTTACCAGGGCAGACGATTTGTCGTCCATTGAGCCAATGTTTATATATTCCCTATACCAATCGATCTCATTAATTGATTCTTTGTTCTAACGCTTTGATTTCTTATCATATCGATAGTTGCAGTTTACTTAGAGTTAATAATTTTTTGGATTTTGGTTCTGCAAAATATAGATGGTGAGATGAACAAACTCTATCAAATTTGGAAACTGAATGGCGTGGAATTAAGTGTTATTTTTCCGCTCCGTTAAGGAATTCTCTATGGGCTTCATATGGATGGGTTAGGTTGCATTAAGGTACTCACATAATTAACATCTCTCATACATTTCGTAACTTCGTTCATAATATAATCGCCTATAGTGTCATCATCTTCTTCTTCGTTATTGTGTCAATAGCAACTTAAGTGGACTTTTGTTTGATATTTTGTAAAGCCAGCACCATCTCTCTAATTCTTGAATCTATTCTAAAATATGTATATCACAAACTTAGCGCAACAAGTATTGTAATGTTATTCATTGTCTTCGCTATACAGTAGAACCTCTATAAATTAATAATCGGTAAATTAATACTCGGTAAATTAATAATCTCTATAAATTAATAAATTTTTCTGGTCCCAAATTGGGACTAGTGTAATTTTGGATAATATAATAAAATAATAACTTTTTGAAATTTTTTTGTAAATATATGGTCCCATCAATAATATAAATTAATAATTATATAAAATTATCTAAATATATGTATATATCTACACATTAATTTTTATGAGAGTTTATTTTTAATATTTTTACTATAAAAAAATCTTTGAGTGCTATCTCCAAAACATAATAATTGTTATTTTCATTGTAATTTATTTTATAAAAATATCTTATTATATAAACCTTGGTTCTCAAAGTTAGTAACTCACCAGATCGTGACACGTGTTAATTTTAACGATTAGATATCAAAGTTAAAAACTCACCAGATCATGACACGTGTCAATTTTAACGATCATAGATCAAAATTAATAATTCATCAGATCGTGACACATGTCAATTTTAAAAAGTTAGTAACTCACCAGATCGTGACACGTGTTAATTTTAACGATCCGAGATCAAAGTTAAATACTCACCAGATTATGACACGTGTCAATTTTAACGATCAGAGATCAAAGTTAGTAACTCATCAGATTGTGACACATGTCAATTTTTACGATCAAAATCATAGTTTTCAAACTTGGTAAAACAAACCATAATATAATTGTAATCTTATTATATTAAAAAAAAAACTAAAATAAATATACTATGTGCCATCCATATCAAATTTTCACTGTTACAAAGATTCTCAACCATTATATGGTAAAATAAATATACTATGTGTCATCCATATTTGGTCGTATAATTATACTATATAACCTAGCACATTAAATTTTATGTCTTTGTTTGCACAAAAAAAAATATGTCTCTATGGTTAGCCAGTTTTGGACAACGAGTACTGCAACAAGATTTATGAAGGCCTTGCGAAGAAAACGAAGATCATGGAGAACTGATTGGCATTCTTAGGAAAAAGCTTAAATTAATAATTTTATTATATTAAAAATCTTATTATATAAAGTTGGGTTTTCAAATTAGCCACATGTCAAGTATACTGATGAAATGTTGACACGTGTCAAAAATTATTATTTTCAAAATAGCTAATTAAAAAAATAACATTAAATCTAAATAAAATTTAGATGTTATCTAAAAAAATTCTAAATCAAAAAGGAAAATTAACAAAACTAATATATTTTCCATTGTAAGCTACTTATGTTATAGGTGTTTTCTCAATAAGATGTTGACATGTATAAACAAAAAAAGAAATTCACTAAGCATGTATATTATTATTAATAAATTATGTCAAAAAAATAAGAAGAATTAATAAATTATCCCCCTCTCGAGGATATCGTCGCCCTACTTTTGTTTCGGGTAAAAATAAGTTGAGAATTTATGATTTGAGAATATTTGAGACGAGGTCATAACTTTAAGTTGTTTTGGTACAATTGGATACTTCTAAAGAGTAAATAGGTCGTTGATCCTTAACTTGATTATGACATATGTCGTGTTTTGGATTGTATATAAAGTTTCTATTTTGTATATCTTAATTATCTAAGATCAATATATACCATCATGATTATAATTTACAAATTTTTATTTTTATTACATTATATTAAATTTCTTTTAATTTCTCAATTTTTTGGGTTAGTCATAAAATCATTGTAATTGAGTAGATAATTTTCACCAGTTGTTCATCCAATATATTTGGAGTAAAAAAAGTTCATGGTTAAAGAAATTATGTCACAAAACAATTTTAGTAATTATAAAAACTATAATTATGCCAAAATGAAAGTAAAGCAACATAAAAGTTGTTTAATTTGTTTAGAAGACATTTTATATGTGGTGATAAATAGCATACTTTAATAATAAAATAATTTTGGGTGTAAGAACATATTTTTAATGGTAAAACATAGAGTAATATTGTATGTGGTTACTTATTAGATGTTGCTTTGATGAATTTGTTGCATGTAAAATATTTTGTGAATAAGTTGTGAAACGTTTTTGAAATATGACAATAATAATATTTGTAATGATGAATATTTGGCAAAAATTTTAGTGGGATATAATTTAGCTTTAAATTATTATAATAATTGTTATAATATATTAAAAATATAAAAATATAAATAAATGTATGAAGGTAAATACAAATATTCTCTAACTTAAATGATTTATATATTTATTTTAGAAAAAAATGTTCTTTATATATTTTTGAAAAATTGTTTTAGATTTAAGATTTATTATTTCAAACAATTTTTGAACCCGCACATCGTGCGGGCCCTTATCTAGTTAGTTATAAAGATTAAATCTAATTTATAATATTTCTTTTACCAAATTAGGAAAATCTTTCTATAAATTAATAATTATTAATTTATCGATAAATTAAAACCTCTATAAATTAATAAAATTTAATGGTCCCGACTTTATTAATTTAAAGAGGTTTAACTAAACTAGATTTTAACCCGCGGTACACCGCGGGATTAAGTATTTTTGTATATTTTATATAACTTACTAAAAAACATTATGTTGGATCAAATATATGTTTTAAACTTTTTTATAATAATATTGAGATATTTGTAATTTTATTTTTTTTATATATTTAAAAATTATTATATTCATTTGAAATTTAATTAATCAAAATTCTTTTATTTTGGAATTTAATCAATCAAAATTAGTTGTTGTGAAAGTAAACATTTGTTAATATATATAATACTTTGTAGTTAGTATAAAATGATTTAAATTTTATTCACCAATTTGAAATTAGTTAGTTTTGTCTATGAGTATGATGGAGCGGGTTAGTGTTAGTTTTTAACTCCTTTCATATAAAATTAAGTTTTAAAATATTTTGTTTGGGTTTTTAGACCAACCCGCAAAAATATATAAGTGTACTAATATTAACCTAATTCCCATCACATACTTATGATTATTTTTAGTCTAGGTTTAGACCCGTGGATTAAAAAAAAATAGTTATTAAAAAAAATAGTTAGTTTTGTATCTGAGTATGATGTAGCGGGTTAGTGTTGGTTTTTAACTCTTTTCATATAAAATTAAGTTTTAAAATATTTTGTTTGTATTTTTAAACCAACCCGCAAAAATATATAAGTGTAATAATATTAACCTAATTCCATTCTTATGGTTATTTCTAGTTTAGGTTTGGATCCGTGAATAAATAAAATTTTCCATAAATTATTGTTGCTTTTTTAGTATTGTGCATATGTTAAATTGCTAAAATCTGTATTTACACAGATTTAGTTTTATTATCACAAATTTAGTAATATTATTGATATTACATTCTTTCAGACTAAATTTGATGTACTCACTATTTAAATTGTGCAACAGGATATATATATATATATATATATATATTTGTATTTGACATCATAACTCTATAAATGACACATCTTTTTTAGTCAAAAAACATATATCATTTTGTGGAGGTTAAAACAAAATATATATATAGTATAATAAAATTATACATTATTAGTTTATTTTTATTTTTTTCTACCCATTTTGACATCAATTGATCTATTTTAACATAGAAAACATTAAACAATTTATGTATAATGGAAAACATGTATAATGCCAAACCAATTATGGAAAATCGAAATTAAATAAGGTAAGATACTATAGTTTTTTTTTCATTAAAACATTTTAAAACTTGTAATTAAAAAGGAAAATATAAATTGATGTTGTTCAGATATTTAGGAAAATATATATTTTCATATTCGATTTTCCTAATTTGATTTTTTTTTGTATTAAATATTTTAGTTACAGTGGCATTATTTTTAAATAAGTCTGAACTCCAACCTTTTTTCTGAAAAATGCTGTGAAAATAATAATATAGATGTCATGTCGTGTGACCTCATTTATTGCCAACCATGTTCGATTTAGCCACAATGTAAACAAAGTTGAAAAGACTAACAACTTTGAATATGTGTCATTTTCAAGTTTAGATGTTGCATTGTTGCTTGTCATTTTTAAATATGAAGGGTTTTTCTAAAATAAGTGCTGACTTAAGTTGTAGGTTATTTTTAAAAAAGGTTTGTTCTATTCTTCCTCATATATTCTTATTAGTTTGCCTCGATCGATGCCTATAACAACTGAGTTAGTTAAAAAGATCGAATTAGCAGAGAAAGGAAAGAGAGACGGATTAACATTATTGCTTCTTTAAAGTGTTTAACTTCTCTGCGCGGTAACGCGCAGGTGCATATGCATTACTTAGTTGATATATATATATATAAGCTTGCTTACCAGATCAAAGGGCAAAAATTCTTCTACCAACACTTTTGAGATGAAGACCTTGGGAAATCAGCATATACAAACAGGGGCGGATCTAAAATCATAATTAACATGGGGCATAATATATTTAACATAAAAAAAAAATTTATAAAATGTTATATGAACATATATCAAAAGACATGTAAATGAGGCATAATTATTTAATGTGTTAATCTACAATTGGTTATAGTAATTTGTATAAAAAGGTAAAAAAATGAATAATTACTTAATTAGACCAATATGAAAATCATTTATTACCTTAGATAATAGAAAGAGAATGTAATAACCCATTAGCTATAAAAATTCAGTAGAGACTAGAGAACATGGGGCACAACCAACTAATTGTTTCATCTCCATAACAAGTTACATAACAAAGTTGAAAATTATCAAATCTTGTATGGGGCACGTGCCCCAGTACCCTTCTACCTACGTCTGCCCCTGTATACAAATACAGTATAGGCTAGAATTTGCCTCAAATGACTTATGAGTTTGTCTATCTTAGTTTTGTACCTTCTAACCAGAATTGAACCATCAAATAAGAAAATGCTTAGAGATGGTCATAAATCATAATTCTAACCGTTGCAAAATTGAAAACTGAAATGAAAGCAATCAGCTAAAGTCATTCAACATTGTCGTAGACGTATGGCGAAAGCCACATGATTACAAAAGCAAAAGAATCACTCTAGAGTAGATCTACAAGTGACTTGAGACTTGAGAGTTATCAAATCGAAATGGCTAAACAACGCAAGTCATCATCCGAGTTAGGGACCGTAAGCACCACATCGACCCACTCAATCTTCCCGGAGATCTCCCTTCCATTATGGCATCTTTCCAGCGTAACCACTGCACACAAAATATTCTTCTTTTCACCAACAGACATGTACCAAAGAACTGCGAGTTTTCCACCATAGTTAACTAATCCAACCATATTCTGAGCAAAAGTATTACTAGTACCCTGAGTACAACAGAACTTCATAAATGCTCCCAAACCGTTCACACCTGTCCACTTTCTAGACTCTATATCATACCATATGTATCCAATGTATGAGTAACAATATATCACATCATCTATCACGCACCAATATTTTAACCACCGATGCGTAAAGCTCCTCCTCTCTGCAACAGTCCATCTACCTTCAATCACATTATAGATCCAACCTTGACGACGACAGTCCTTTACGTATATCTTTCCTTCCACGGCATCGATACTCCAGTTATATGCTAACCTTACGTCAATGTCAGGAATCGTCGGTAGGTTTCTCCAAGTTTGAGTCTCTATATCAAACATTTCGAACCAACTTGAGTACTTGTCGTAACAAGTACAACCTCCTATCACGTAAATCTTGTCATCAAGAACGCATGCAAACGCGTTTCTCCTCTCCCTCGTCATGTTAGGGACATCCCGCCACGTGTGACTCCGACAGTCATACACCCGAACAACTGAGGACGGTTCAAAGTTGTTATCGTGCATGGGTGCACCGATCACGTATATCTCCGAACCGACCACTACTGTTGAATTTGAATATGGAGGGAAAGGATCGGATTAAGGAACAAAGAGATTTCCACTTGATTTCTCCTTGATCTTACCATCGGTTAGATTTCGATTAGGTTTGACCCAGAGACTGAACCAACGTGGATTGAAGGGTACGGTGGTAGACCGTAGACAGATATAGAGGCAACTCTCGGTGGTTACTAATCGAGATCACTCTGCATAGAGCTCTGGAGAAGAGATGAGAGAACGAAAGGTCTTGGAGACAAGGGAGAGCGAAGGGTAATACATTTTAGAGATACGTGCGATGCAGTTCAAAGCAATTTCGTTTGGGAGGGATAAAAATGACTCACATGGTGCCGGTGGAAGGGGTTGAAGCGGCGACTCAGCTTCTTCTTCAGGGATCATTATCAGATCAGAAAAAAATAAAACGTAAAAGAAAATATTAATGCTGCAAAAAAAAAGGGAAAGAATATTAACAGTACATTTCCATTCCAAAAAGGATATATTGTTATAATAGATTTTGTTTTCTGAATTTATAATAGACTAGATTAGGACCCTCGTATCGGTTTAAAAATCAGTCCCTCTAATAAAAACTAGGATTTACCCCGTGGTACACCACGAGTCCATTTCTTTTATTTTTTTGTTGGTTTTATAAATCAATAACTCCGTATATTCTGAAGAATTTAACAGTCAAATATTTATAACAAATAGATCAAAATTTAAGTTATATTTATTTGTTAGTTTTATTTAGTGTAAGATTATATAATTGTATTTGACTGTTAATTATAGGATTTAACCCATAATTTACCGCAAAATAATTTGTTCTTTACTCAATTTAATATATATAATATTATAATATTGATAATGTTAGCAAATAATGAAATGATAAATTATCTGTATAACACCAAATTAATGATAATTAAATTTATATTCATATTGATCCAAATCATTCGCACAATATTATTTCATTGCGTGTTATTTTAACTTTTAATTGTAAATATTCATTATATATTAAAATAACTCAAATGTAAAATAATATATATCTGAAAATACTTGTTTGGTTACAAAAATCCTAGAACAATTTTTTAAAATATATATCCGTTTATAAAAATTCAAATTAGATCATATGTTGAAAAAAATCTAAAATTTTATTAACTTTATGTATTAAATAGTAATTCAAATAATTAAATATAAGATTAAATAAAAGTGAAAGGAGAATTCTATTTTAATATAACATATTGCTTTAAATTAGGTAGATAGATTTTAGGAAATTAATATTATCAAATAAGGAAATGATTGTGTTTGATTGTAAGGATTGTAGAGAATTTAGTTGAGACTTGTTTGGATACAAAGATAAGAGAGGATGGCACAAAAATGTAATTCAAAAATATTAAGATACTAGGATTTACCCCGTGGTACACCACAGATCCATTTCTTTTATTTTTTTGTTTTTTTATAAATCAATAAGCTCGTGCATTCTGAAGAAATTAACAGTCAAATAATTATAACTAATATATCAAAATTTAAGTTATATTTATATGTTAGTTTTGTTTAGTGTAAGATTATATAATGGTATTTGACTGTTAATTATAGGATTTAATCCACAGTTTACCGCAAAATAATTTGTTCTCTACATTATTATAAATTACTCAATTTAATATATCTAATGTTCTAATATTGATAATGTTAATTAGCAAAATAATGAAATTATAAATTATCTGTGTAACGCCAAATTAATGATAATTAAATTTATATTCATATTGATCCAAATCATTTGCACAATATAATTTCATTGCGTGTTATTTTAACTTTTAATTGTAAATATTCATTATATATTAAAATAACTCAAATGTAAAATAAGATATATCTTGAAATACTTGTTTGGTTACATAAATCCTAAAAATAATTTTAAAATATATATCCGTTTATAAAATTTCAAATCACATCATATGCTGAAAAAAACTAATATTTTATTAACTTTATGTATTAAATAGTAATTCAAATAATTAAATATAAGATTAAATAAAAGTGAAAGGAGAATTCTATTTTAATATAACACATTGCTTTAAATTAGGTAGATAGATTTAGGAAATTAATATTATCAAATAAGGAAATGATTATGTTTGGTTGTAAGGATTGTAGAGAATTTAGTTGAGACTTGTTTGGATACAAAGATAAGAGAGGATGGCACAAAAAATGTACTTCAAAAATGTTAAGATAGATAATATGAAATAAAATCAATTATGTATTATGTTAAAAATAGAAATTAGTTATTTTGACTTTTCATTTATTTATTAATTAATTTTCATTTAAATGTTCTCGTTTCTTCTCAAATGTCTAGGTTTTTAATCCTATGTGAATAAGATTATATTGAATGATAAATGCTTGGTTGTTGTATCACATATCTTACTCAGCTCCATAGAAGACATTCTGTTGGATCAAATATATATATTTTTAAAGTTTTCTATAATAATATTGTTTGTAATTTTATTTGCTTTATTTATTTAAAAATTATTGTATTCAGTTGGAATTTAATTAATTAAAATTCTTTTATTTTGGAATTTAATCAATCAAAATTAGTTGTTGTGAAAGTAAACATTTGTTAATATGTATAATACTTTGTAGTTTATATAGTATTATTTAAATTTTATCCACCAATTTGAAATTAGTTAGTTTTGCCCAGAACCTCTTAGCTATTAAAAGAAAATTAAAAAAGAATAGTTAGTTTTGTATATGAGTGTGAGGGTTAGTGTTGGTTTTAATTCTTTTTACATAAAATTAAGTTTTAAGATATTTTGTTTGTGTTTTTAGACTAACCCGCAAAAATATATAAGTGTACTAATATTAACCCTAATTCTCATCACATACTTGTGATTTTTTTTCAGTCTAGGTTTAGACCCGTGGATAAATCAAATTTTCCATAAAGTATTGTTGCTTATTTAGTATTGTGTGTATGTTAAATTGCTAAAATAGGTATTTACACAGATTTTAGTTTATTATCACAAAGTTAGTAACATTGTTGATATTACTCATATATGACTAAATTTGATGTACTCAGTATTTAAATTGTGTAACAGGACATATATTTGTATTTGACATCATAACTCTATAAATGACACATATTTTTTAGTCAAAAAAACATACGTCATTAGTGGAGGTTAAAACAAAATACATATTTTTTTATCCATGACATCAATGGCTCAATCCATTTTAAACAACTTATAAAAACAAAACATGTATGATGGAAAATCATTTAGTATTTTGCAAAATCTTTGGAAATAAATTTGCCAAACAAATTATGAAAAATCAACATTGAAAAAGGTAAGAAATTATAGTTTCTTTTTTCACTAAAACATTTAAAACTTGTAATTAAAAAGGAAAATATAAATTTATTTTGTTCAGATAATTTAGGAATGTATACCCGATTTTTGCTTAATTATTTTGACTAGGTTTTTTTTTAATTCTTAAATACAATGGCATAAGATGTAAATATTTCTCAACTTCTATTTGCCAAAACTGCTGCAAAAATATTAATATAGATTCAAAATTTTCAGTCAAATTTTCTCTCCTATTGAGAAAATTGTTTAAAACAAATCTTACACACTCAACATGAAAAAAATACTTGATTTATTTACCAAAAAAAATAATTATATTTTCTAAGCGAGTTAGATAATCATGTCCGAAGCTACTACTAATTTCTTTAAAGTTAATACACCACAACCACTACAAATAAAATGGTCAATTGCACCAATTAATTTGAGTCAAAATTAGAAATTGTACTAATTTCAATTACTTATTTCTAATCGATACAAAAATTATAATTTAACATTGATTAGAAATAAGTGATGCTATTATTGAGGATTTAAATCTCTAATTTTGACTAAAGGGGATATGAGATTTTAGTCCCTAAAATAGCCAAAAACAATCTTTATTAAGGGTAATATTGTCTTTTTACCATTGAGGGGGTTTTGAGAAATTGTTTTGATGAAAAGGGGATATGAGATTTTAGTCCTATTATTGATTTGTATTGCATCACTTCACTAAAAATGATGCAAATTTGGATCCGTTAGCATCCGTTCACAATATTAATACAAATATAAAAATTTACATCATTTAAAAAACGATACAAAATTTCAATCAATAACAACTGATGCTAATTAAAAATTAAAAATCGCTTCTAAAAAATGTTGTAACTATTCATTTCATTTTTCAACATCCCACATCGCTCCCACTAAAGAAAGAGACTTCATAATTTTCTTATATATAATGACCCTGCACCGTTGGTATCTTTGACAGCCTCAAAAAGTGTTAAATTTAGTATGCACTTATTACCCTAAACAAAATTTATAGAATCATATTAGTAAATAAAATTAAATAATACTTATTTTGTAAAAAATATATTAATATTGTTTTATAAATTTTAACATCAATTATTATAACAGATATAAACACTTAACAACAATTAATATAACCGATGTAAATATTAATGTCATTTATATAAATTGATGCAAATACTAATATCATTTGTATTAACAAATGTATAATTAACATCATTTTTGCAACTGATTCATAATAACATCAATTAAAATAAAAATTGATGCAAATAATTATTTCAACCGGTGAAAAAAATACTTGATTATTTACCAAAAAAAATAATTACATTTTCTAAGTGAGTTAGATAATCATGTCCAAAACTACTAGTATTTTCTTAAAAGTTAATACACGACAACCACTACAAATAATATGGTCAATTGCACCAATTAATTTGTGTCAAAATTATAAATTATACTAATTTCAATTACTTATTTCTAATCGATATAAAAATTATAATTTAACATTGAATAGAAATAATTGATGCTATTATTGATTTGTATTGCATCACTTCACTAAAAATGATACAGATTTGGATCCATTAGCATCACTTCATAGTATTAGTACAAATATACAAATTTACATTATTTGGAAAACGATTCAAAATTTTACTCAATAACAACTGATGCTAATTAAAAATTGAAAATAGCTTCGAAAATGTTAACATCTTTGACATATAATCCAGAAAAAAAGTTCACATCTTTGACACAATCCATCAAAATGTCACATCTTTTTGAGTAAAAGAAAAATATAGTGCAGAAGAAACCACTTACCACTTTAGCAGTAGCCCTCTATGCACAAGCTTAGGGCTTTTTGGCACAAAAGTTACAAATTTTGGTTTAGAACCCACTCTCCTCATGAATCCACCACCTTTGGCATAGCAAGGAGATGATGTTGAATTGAAGAAACCATTTTTGTTGGTGAAGAATGCAAAAAAAAAAGACATTTTTTGATTGGCTAATTTGATTTATGTGACTATTTGTTTAAAACCACATTACAACAATGGTGGCAATAGTTATTCCAGTAAGCCTTTCAAATTTTACCTTGAGCAATAGATCCCTTAACCAAAACCCACCCAATTTCAAACTGTTTCTTCCAAAAAATGAAGAACCCCCACAAAAATCTCAAGCTAGACGAGAACAAAACATATTATATTATTCAAATAGAAATACTTGTATAATTGCATCACATTAAAAACATATTACATTAACATATGTATAATTATAGAAATACATAACGATATATTATTATTCAAATAGAAAAAAACAGAATTAACTAAACTATTTTCAAAATATATAGTATATTATTATATCTATTCATTTTTATTATTTTATATCTATTAATTTTGTTACTTTTATATTTTACTTAGTTTAATTATATTATTAATAAAATAACTAAATAGTAGTGTTTAGAGTTGTGATGATACACTAAATTTGGTGTGATACTGTAGCATCACACTATAAGAGTGTCAATTTTAGAATTCCGTTGGAGATATTTTAGTTCTAAAATTACACGAAAATAGTGTTTAGGAGTCCCATTAGAGTTTGGTCTAATAGTTTCATTTTGCACTAGTACTATTTTGCGCGTCCGATATTTTCTCTACTCACCACCTACAACAACAATTAACGGAAAACAAATAATAAAATCTCTTTTGCTTTGCATACATAAATGATGGGAAAAACGGTTTTAAAAACAAAAACAAAAAAGTTCCAAATATATAAATTGTTTGCAATGATTTTTTTTTTTTTGAACTTGTGATTTCCTTAACTACCTGTTATTGAGATTTATTATGCCTAGTTCCTTTACAAATGATTAATAAATGAAAACAAATTATTGAAAGCATACTTGCTATCCATCATATGCATCTTTTCAACCATACATATAAATTAAAAAAAAAAAACTGAAATGAAAAGACAAAGAAAAACTGATTATGATGCCATAATATATAAATTTATATAGTAATCACATATTGGTTCCATGCATGTTTCAGCTTTAATACTATGAAAGAAATTCTGCCAGTTCATTATAAGATCAACGACTCTCTTCTCATCACGGTACCGGAACCAACCGGATTTTGCATCTCCCAAAATTTCTTCGTCCATCAAACTTAGGTCGAAGTAGGTATTCCCATTCGAATCAATGATCCCGAAGTCGACAACGTTATCCACCAACCACCATTCTAAAAAAACTCTTAACCATGAGTAAACCAAAGAGAATTAATATAAGGGTATGTTTTCCGAAATCTGTTTTGAAAAAAAAAACAAAACAAGAGCTACTTTCGTTGCTTTTTTATTCATTGGTTAAGGTCGATAAATTGACATAACGATAGGTGTTAGTTACTACTACTAGTAGTGTCTTTTTTTATTTTTTTGACAAAGGTTAGTACTCTCTAGGAAAAATTATATAGGGGATTGCGTCAATTTATTTTAAGTATCGAAAGGTTAAGCAAAATTACTTGGCATACAACTTTTTTTTGGTAGGACAAGGGAGACAAAGTCTTCCTCAATTTATTAAAACAGAAAATGAACTACAAATGAATAAATCGGGGGATCGTAGTCCCTCTAGAGTCATCATCTAAACAAGAAACAAGACAAGGAGGGCAAGATTCTAAACGAAGCAAGCCTAAAGGTTTCGAAAAAGCATAGTTCGCCAATCTGTCAGCAAGACGATTGGCTTCCCTATACACATGGGAGATATGGACAGTCCAGTCCTTTGCGAGATAGCCATAGCACAAGCGTACTAGGAAGGACAAGAGGTGAGAGTCACCTATCCTAGTCGTGAGAAAACCAACAACCAATTGCAAATCTACTTCCAGCTCCCGCCTCGGTATACGCATTTCCCAAGCCAAGAGAAATCCATAATAAACCCCCCACAGCTCTGCTAAAGGCGCCGAACAATACCCGATATTCAGAGAGAAGCCCGCAATCCAACTTCCCCCTGCATCCCTTAATACACCGCCTGCAGTAGCTTCCCCTGGGTTGCCATGAGAGACGCCATCTGTATTCAACCGGGCCCATCCCTCCTGTGGTGGTAACCAGGCTATTTGCTTCTCCACTCGATCACTTGCACCAGAACCCCCACTCACTACTGAGAAAGCCAGGGTGACCTCCTTTGCAATACCTCTAACAAAGCGTACACGATCCCGACACCACTCCTTCTCTCCAAAGACATTCCCACATCTCCATTTTCAACCCCACCAGATTGTCATCGCAAACTGGACGGCCCAGGGAACACCATCTCTTACACTAGTATCCCCCATGTTCTCATATAACCATTCAAACAGAGACTGTTTAAAGAAACATTCCCGATGTCGTGGAAGGAGAATTCGGATCCATAAACCCTCCATCGCAGGGCAATCTCTTAAGACATGAAGTATGGTCTCATAACCTCCTTTGCAAACTTGACAGACCACGGAGTCGCTCAAATGACGACGCAGACGTTCAGCATTCGTCATAATAACCTGATGAGCCACTAACCAAAGAAAAACTCTGACTCGCTCTGGGACCCTTAAGCTCCAGAGTCTTCCAAAGAAAGCTGACATGTTCTGCCTTGGTACCATATTCGTTGTAATAGACTCATATGCTGACTTAACCGAGAACTGACCATTCGGATTTCCTCCCCAAGCTACACGATCCGTAGCTCCAGTGACTGAATCCACTACAACCGCTGCCAAACTCAGTCGAACACAATCCGGAACAAATGGAGTAATGTGCTGCATATCCCAACCAACTCCCTCGATCCACATATTACGAACCTTAACCTCCCGCATATTCTCCGTGATACCCTGAACAGATATCTCCGCAAGAGGCCCTGCACCAAGCCAATGATCACTCCAGAATCTAATTGTTCTCCCATCCCCCGGAACCCAACTTATCCCTGGGAAAACCACCTCTCGTAGACCCTTCCCAACACTCCTCCAAGTAGAGGACCAAGAACTTCTAGCGATTGACCAAGAAACATCGTGCTTCTCACCAATCTTGTATTTACTCCGTACCACCCTCGCCCAAAGACTCTTGTCATCATGTATAACTTGGCATACAACTTGGAAAGAAATAGTTTCCCCCTCGATATATATTGAAACAATTATTCATATAATTTTTAGATATTTCTTTATTTTCAATTTAAAAAAAAAAAAAACAAGCTTTTAAAGATTCTTCTTCGGTTCGTTGCTTTCAAGAAATAGAGAACCTTGTATACCACTCAACTATAAATTCTAGTTTCTTGGTATTTTACCTTTTTCTACATCAATCTTTTTTCTTAAAGCATAGTAAATCACTATAGCTAATATTTAAATCGATGACAGAAACACACTCTCGAGAGTGTGGTCGTATTACAACAAACAATCGAGTTCTTTTTCACTTTCTTGTTATTGTTAATAACCCCGTGAATTTAGGGCCAATCTCCGACAAAGAAACTCACGAGAATAGTTTTTTAACAAATTCAGACAAAACACAAGAGTCGAGAGAGACTGTTCCATAAGCCAACGTGGAATAAAGAAAGAAACTTTTTTTGTCGTGACAACGTTGGAAACGACGGCGTTTACCGTTGTTGGCGTTGTTCGCAATTGGACAATGAAGAATACGCACACATCAGGGACACGGGATGATCATAACTTTTTAAAAACGAAGTCGTTTCGTCGTGTTTGGATTCTCTTATATAAAGCATTCCTTCACGGGAAGGTCTTCTTTCCAATCCAAGTTGTTGTAACTCTCAAGCCTAATTAAGACAAAAAAAAAAAACTCAAAATCACAAAATGGTTCCACCGTTTATTATGTGTTCAGTCATGATCTTGTTCATCGTCATAGAACCAACGACCATAAACGCTAGAGAATTACGACCTTCCGATCACGGTCTTGAGTACTACTACGAACCAACAGGCGAGTCTCAATCGGAGATGACCACATTCTTCGGACCACCTTCTCCAAATGAGCTGACGCCGCCGACGACATCATCATCACCAGCGTCTACTAGCTCGATATTGCCGAGTGCGGTGAAATCCCCACTAACGACGACGACAACGTCATCAAAAGTTCGAGACAATGATGATGAAAATGATCACGTGATGAATCACGTGCTGGTAGTGGGCAGCTTGGTGTGTGGACTCTCCGGTGTAGCTTTGATGATCGCTTCGGCTCTTATTTATTTTCTTGGCTACCCGAAAACACAAAATGCCTCTGTTAATTGCGATCACATTCATAATAACAATGTCACTAATACCAAGTAGAATTCGTTGTCTATATAATTCGCTCATTTGATTCAAGAGAATTAATAAAGATTTTGTTGTTATGTGAATCATTATTATTGTAGAAACCAGTTACTAATAATAATGTATTTTGGTTATTGTGAAATTATTTGAATTGGTTCGGTCGGTTTAGGAATTATTTCGTCAATTTGGTTCCGGTTTTGCGTTAATTAATTAATTAATAATAGTGGCAAATCAATAATTAATAAGAAGTCTGTGAGAGAGCGTCGCGTCAGTTGGAGGAGTCCAAAAGAGGGGAGAAAGGAAGAAGCTTGGCCTTTGAGGAGTTTCAAAGGATCGTGTTGCTGCGCTTACTCTATTTATAAAACCCCATAAGCTCATCATCATCTTCTTCAGTTAATCGATTATATTGAATCTGAGTACCTTCCTTTCTCCGATTCATCACAATGTCTCACTCTGCTGTAGTGTATCAGGTCAGATCCTCACTTTTTTTTGATTTTTTCCTGATTTTGTTTAGTCAACGGTTGTTTTTAAACTCGTGATCCTTGTGATTGAGTATGGCCGGAGAATTATTGAATCGTGTTAATGTTTCCTCTTGTCTGTTTTCGGAGAATACGAGGGAACTATTTGAAATTGACTGATTTGGTGGTTTTATGATCTTTGATCTGGGTTTAAGGCTTGTGTTTTACTTGATTAACGATCTTATCAGCAAAAAATAGAGTTTTTAATCTGATGGAGTTTGAATTTTTTATTTTCTCCAATTACAGGCTGGTGCTGTCTCAGTTTCAATTGGAAACGAACGTTCTCTTAGAAGATCCGTCTTCAAGGTGATGATGATGCATCTCAATCTCTCTTTTTAACATAAAGATTCTAGCTTTAGCTGTGTTTTTTCTTGTACACATTAGCTTTAGCTTGAGTTGTTTTCTTTTTTGCTTCCCCCTGGTTACTTTCCTTGAGATTGTGTTTGTTTGATTCATTTCGTTTTGAGCTTGATCTTTAACCATGGCTTGCTTTGTGCTTTACCATTTTATCATTCTGCAGCAGAACAATAGCATAAGCTTTAACAGCAAGTCATGGTCATCTTCTTTAGCATTGAACCAGAAGACAACAAGCTTAAGAGATGCAAAACGGTACACCAACACGACATTATGTATGTCTGTTCAACAAACGAGTAGTTCCAAGGTTATTGTCTCTCCTATTGAGTTGGAAGACCCCAAGGATCCTCCTTTGAACTTGTACAAACCCAAGGAGTCCTACACTGCTAAGATTGTCTCCGTGGAGCGAGTCGTTGGCCCAAATGCCCCAGGAGAAACTTGTCATATTGTCATCGATCATGACGGTAACCTTCCTTACTGGGAAGGACAGAGTTATGGTGTGATCCCTCCTGTAAGTCATGTCCCTTGTGCTGTTACATGGTTTCGTTTTCCTCGAATTGTTTACCACTATTCTTCATCTCTTAATTTCTATTAATGAACTGGATCTTGTGTGTGTAGGGTGAGAACCCGAAGAAACCGGGAGCACCACACAATGTTCGCCTTTACTCGATTGCATCAACGAGGTATGGAGATTTCTTTGACGGCAAAACAGCGAGTTTATGTGTACGCAGAGCTGTTTATTACGATCCCGAGACTGGAAAAGAAGATCCTTCAAAGAACGGAGTCTGCAGCAACTTCCTCTGTGATTCAAAGCCCGGAGACAAGATTCAAATCACTGGTATGTGAACTAAATCACATACATAAAGACCCCTTGTGATAAGAGTTCTTAGTTTACTAAATATACTTTTTCGAAACCAGGTCCATCTGGGAAGGTAATGCTACTACCTGAGAAGGATCCAAAGGCGACACACATAATGATAGCCACAGGAACAGGAGTGGCTCCTTACAGAGGCTACCTACGTCGAATGTTCATGGAAAACGTCCCAAACAGGACATTTGGCGGCTTAGCTTGGCTCTTCCTAGGAGTGGCTAACACGGATAGCCTTTTATATGATGATGAGTTTACCAAGTACTTAAACGACCATCCGGAAAACTTTAGGTATGACAAGGCGTTGAGCAGAGAGGAGAAGAACAAGAAAGGTGGAAAGATGTATGTGCAGGACAAGATTGAAGAGTACAGTGATGAGATCTTCAAGCTGTTGGACAATGGAGCTCATATTTACTTCTGTGGGCTTAAAGGGATGATGCCTGGGATTCAAGATACACTAAAGAGAGTTGCAGAAGAGAGAGGTGAGAGCTGGGACTTGAAGCTTTCTCAGCTAAGGAAGAACAAGCAGTGGCACGTTGAAGTCTATTAAGCCGCCTAAACTTTAACCTTTCTTTTAATATGTCTTTGCTGTTTTTGATTTAAGAATCGTAATAAAATTGAAATTGATGTTGTTCTACAATATTCAAACATTGATAATATCTGAAATTTGTTGGTCTGACTTTGGTATATTCTCAGAGAATATAACAAATGAATCATTTATGTAATGACATGATACATCAAGAAAACGACGAAACGTATTAGTTATTTTCATGTGCTGCTACAACAATAAAAGCCAACCAAAGGTTATAGAATATTACATAAATGTTCGAATCGATATGAGTCACATAGCCAGCCTAAAGGAGTTTTATATGAAACTCATTTTATAACAAAATCATCGGTTTACCACAACGTCTTCTACTCATTTTATAACAAAATCATCGGTTTACCACAACGTCTTCTACTCATTTTATAACAAAATCATCGGTTTACCACAACGTCTTCTATATATATAAAGTTAGTTTTCCTCACTCTTCATGCTGTCACATCAGCAACTCATTCTTTTTATTTAGGCATAACTCTAAACACTAATCCACTATGTAACTTCTAATTCATTCATTCATTACACTTTAAAAGCTCATATTAAACCCAAATGTTTTAAATAAATGAATATTTTAAAATAGTAAAAATAATACTATTGATTTATTTTAGTAATAATATTATTATTCAAATTTTAACCAAAAATGATCATAGTCCAAAATTTAGAATGAGTTAATAAGTTTTAGAATATAAGTAAGATTTTAATACATGGTGGAGTAAAAAACAATTTATGTAATTGTATTTATAAAATTATAAACATAAAAATAAAATTGAAGTGAAATATTAGTTTCTAAGAAACAATTTCACTTATAGAAAAATAAAAGATTAATTACTTAAGTCAACTTAAAAGTTTTGATCTAAAACAAATATATTGTAATGGTCACAATTTTTTTTGGGAAAAACTATGAAAAAGAATCTTGAAAAATTAGTCCTTCTAAAAAAACACAAAATCAATGGTCACAAAATATAGAGAAAATGATATGTAAGTTGTTATAAAAAAGTGACATGTACAATATATCTCAGAATGCATATTATCAACCGGAGCTAAAATTCTATAACATGATAAATAATAATATATATAAAACATGCTTGTTATTTTATCAATTTATGATCAAATGCTTTTAACCAAAAACATTGCCAGAAATAACATATTACTAAAGTACACCATGTTTTTTTAGAAGACGAACCTGATGTTGCATCACAAAATTAACATCTGAAAATAACATATGAAAGATTTTAGACATATATGTAACTTGGATTAATGAACAGATGTCGGGTTTAATCATTTCACCATTTACGCATTCTTGACTTGGTCGGAAATTCTATTATGACAGGTGATACACTTGGATAACTTTGTTGTAGCGACATAATAGTAAAAATGTTCATGAAACTTTGTATATTTGCATTTAATGTGGGATATCGATATATAAATGATTTATATAATTAGGTCAATGATCGACCTTCGATGTTATAAATTTTAAAATAATATTTTCATTGGATATAAATATGAAATGTATTCTTCGAGGAAGATTCTTTAAATCATTTTTTGTTACTATGTTATATATTATTGATTTACCAGAAAACATTATTGTGACACTAAAAAAAAAAATATATATATATATATATATATATTATATAGATTAGTAAAATAAGTATGATTTTTATTTGGATTTATCTTTTAAACTTCAGATGATTAATTATATTTATATTCAATGATTTTTTTTCTTAAAAATTTAAACTAAAATCCCTGTAAATAAATATATCAAATAAACATTATCTTCAATAATATATATGTTATATGTTACTTAGTAAAATAAGTTTAGTGTTTATATAGATTTATACTCAAAAATTTCAATAAATATATTTGAGCTCAAAATTTATATTAATAAAAAATATTTTAAATTAAAATCCCGCGCGTGCGCGGCTTCAAATTCTAGTATTCTATAAAACTAGTCTGCATCAAACCAAAACCGAGATTAGTTTGTTGTCTCTGGAACTCGAACAAACGCGAACCGGTTTCGCTATCGATGACTCACACAACAGAAGAAAATACAAATAAGTCTCACGGGCAGCGGGTAGAAGGTAGGTCCCGTGAGAACTCGTGGACTTGATGAGTTAAGTGAGAGACTTCGGTCAGCAAATTCAGATCTGCCCGGAATCATCTGCTACGTGCAATCTGAAACGCTTCTCTCTTTCTCCACTTGTACGATCGATATTGCGTACGCATCAGTTGTTACAAACCCTGTCGTTTTCTTACCTGCTGAAGCGTATAAACGTCACGATGTTTCACGCTAATGGAGAAGGACGCTCTGAAGTTTAGAGGATATTAAAACTCGAGTTAAGGGAAGAAAACGACACTGTCTATCTCTCTCTCTGTTCTTCATTTTTCTTCTCTTCTTCAAAAAGAGGCTCTAATCGACATAGAAGATTGCAGGAGTTTTTTTCAATATATTAAATTACAGGTAATTTACATATATATTTTTTCAATCATGGTTTTTGAAATTCTTAGCTTTTGACCTTTTTTTTTTTTTTTTTTTTTTTTTTTGGGTTAGAAAATGGCTCTGTTGTTTTAGAATTGTAGTCAGATTGTAAGAATTACAGGGTTTTTTTTTAGTTCTGAATTGGTTCCTTGAAAACCCTTGTTTAGTAGGCTTCTTGACTTGTTTAGTTTGAATAAGAGTTTAATAATGGTTTTGTGAGGATATGATACTTCTGGTTCTTGAATTTTATTTAATAGGTTTTCAAGAATCATATACTGACTCTGCTCTTGGGAACTTTTCAGAATACTGCTTCGGACATTAAGCTCATGAGTCATGACTTCCTCAATCCATGAGCTGTCTGGTTTTGCTCTCTCTCTCTGTCTCTCTTTCTCTTCTTTATTCATTTTATGTTTATATATCTTTTATTTCATGTTAATTCTGCTTTCGGAACTTGAACTTATAACTTGATCCATAGTTTATGTTCTTGTGGTTTGCTCTTACTGATTCTTGGGTCGGTGCTCTCTTGTTAAGTTTGGTGTATATTCTTGTCCAGGTAACATTGTAAGTCATGAGAAGCAAGAACAGAGAGATTCTCAATTCCAGTCACCAACTCCTCCTGGAAGAAATTATGAATCAATGGCTACAAGTTTAGTCTTCTCAGAGCCGGTTCCTCCTCCTCACCCGGGGAGTTCACTTCCCATGGTAAAACATCTCTCAGCTGCCAAAAAAAAAACAAACTATATCTTTGGTTTAGTTTCTTGCACCTTTCTTACTCTCTGTAAAAAGATAGATATGTTTGATTCCATATCTTGATTAATACTAAAGACTAAAGAGTTCCATTAATACTTAATATGCCAAGTCTTTTTGGACCCCTTACATTTGAAGCTAATTCGAGTTGCTTGTCATTCGTGGCCTTAGACGTTCTAGTTGATAAATTTACTTCTTGACGCCATTACCATCACCTTTCTGCATTTTCATACAATATAGAAGTAACGATTTTTTTTTTTTTGTGTGTGTGTTTGTGTATTGTTAAAACTGAAGGCACCTGGACAATACCCATATCCAGATCCTTACTACAGAAGCATCTTTGCACCGCCTCCACAACCACAACAACCCTATGCCGGGGTATGGTGTATTAACTACAACGAGTGTTCTGATCCGGATAAATGTAGTGAACAGTTCAATGATTAATGTTAACAGCTTATTTACAAATCATTTCAGGTACATGTACAGTTAATGGGAATGCAGCAACAAGGTGTTCCTTTACCATCTGATGCAGTCGAGGAACCTGTTTTTGTAAACGCAAAGCAATACCACGGAATACTGAGGCGAAGGCAATCTAGAGCAAAACTTGAATCGCAGAATAAAGTCATCAAGTCACGTAAGGTAAAATACTTTTTTTCTAAAAATCATGTTTTGCTATGATTCCATACTTCATTTGAGTAAATCTTTGAGAGTGTATCTTGCAGCCATATTTGCATGAATCTCGGCATTTGCATGCGATAAGACGACCAAGAGGATGTGGTGGCCGGTTTCTCAATGCCAAGAAGGAGGATGAGCATCACGAAGAAAGTCATGAAGATAGTTCCAACCTTAGCTCTGGTAAATCCGCCATGGCTGCTTCGAGTGGTACATCTTGAGAAGGTCCCTACACGAAAAAGCTTTGTTGTATTTTGGCTCTGTTTGGTCTCACCTCATCTATGTCTTTTAGTGTATGATATATATACAAATCTTTGTAGAAAAGGTATAGGGTTCTTGGGAGCAATTAGGTAAAACGTGAAGTGGGTTTTTAGACTTGTGATTATTAAAATAAAACCCACTGAGGAAGAAAGGAAAAATAAATAAAGTGACATGTCATGATGTTTTTAGTTAAGATACAATGCTACTGATATTATTGTTTTGTTGTAAGAAATTTTGGTAATAAAACGAAGAATGGAAGAATCCACAAACAATGTGACATCAAGGGTTTTGGTTTTATTGCAATTTATGTAAAACTACAAAATTTGTTGCTTCAGAGAAAAATCATTTATGAACAACAAGTTTGTTGTATATGTAAAAGCAAAACATCATCAAGTAGCACTCGGATTGAAATAATTACTAATTAACCTAGAGATGGAGAGGAACTGTATTATGATGTTGAAGAAAAAGCAATGTTTTGACTTTTAGATAAACATGGTCACAAAAGATTTGACATTCGCATCTATATATAATAGCAAACCCACTTTTTTGTGTCAACTTTTAATCCAACAGATGAGATTGGTTCCAGTTTTAATCCAATGGTTTAAAATTATTAATTGTGTCTTTTCGTCGCACCCCCATCTTTCAAAAATCACACCTCTTAGTCTTTGCATCTCTTTGTTGTACCTTCTGATTTCAAAAATCACATCCATTTATTTTTACACCTTTTAAATCACACTTCTTATTTTTTGCATCTCTTTGTTGTACCTCCTGGTTTCAAAAATCACATCCATTAATTTTTACACCTTTTAATTTCACATTTCTATGTGTTACACCTCTTTGTTGTACCTCTATGTGTTACACCTCTTTGTTGTACCTATTCTTCGTGTCTTTTCATTACACCCCCATCTTTCAAAAATCACACCTCTTAATTTTAACACCTTTTTATTTGATACCTCTATGTCTTACACCTCTTTGTTGTATCTACATGTTTCTCATCTATTAATTTTGACACTTTTTCATTTAACACCTCTATGTCTTGCACCTCTTTGTTTATTATATATTAACTTTTTGGACAACATAAGTTTCAAAAACTGTTTTCTGAGTACTAAAAGTTTGTTTAATTGAAGTGTTTTTTAACTAACAAGCATCAATCTCTAATTCAAGGTAATTTAATAAAGAGAATCAAGCAAACAGATGATGAAAACCAATAAAGAAAGAAGAAAGAAATGAAATTAGAGAAAACAGAAAAATGGAGACTGAAGTAAAGAGAAACAAGTAAACATATGATGAAAACAAATAAAGAAAGAAGAAAAAAATAAATTAGAGAAAACAGAAAAAATGGAGACTGAATTAAAGAGAAACAAGCAAAGAGATGATGAAAACAAATAAAGAAAGAAGAAAGAAATAAAATTAGAGAAAGCAGAAAAATGGAGACTGAAGTAAAGAGGCACAAGCAAACAGATGATGAAAACAAATAAAGAAAGAAGAAAGAAATAAAATTAGAGAAAAAAGAAAAATAGTGACTGAAGTAAAGAGAAACAAGCAAACATATGATGAAAACAAAAAAAAGAAAGAAGAAAGAAATAAATTTAGAGAAAACGGAAAAATGGAGACTGAAGTAAATAGAAACAAGTAAACAGATGATGAAAACAAATAAAGAAAGAAGAGAGAAATAAAATTATGGAAAGCAGAAAAATGGAGACTAAAGTAAAGAGAAACAACCAAACAGATGATGAAAACAAATAAAGAAAGAAGAAAGAAATAAAATTATGGAAACCAGAAAAATGGAGACTGAAGTAAAGAGAAACAAGTAAACAGATGATGAAAACAAATAAAGAAAGAAGAAAAAAATAAAATTAGAGAAAAAAAATGGAGACTGAAGTAAAGAGAAACAAGCAAACAGATGATGAAAACAAATAAAGAAAGAAATAAAATTATAGAAAGCAGAAAAATGGAGAATGAAGTAAAGAGAAACAAGTAAACAGATGATGAAAACAAATAAAGAAAGAAATAAAATTATGGAAAGCAGAAAAATGGAGACTGAATTAAAGAGAAACAAGTAAACAGATGATGAAAACAAATAAAAAAGAAAAAAAAATTAGAGAAAAAAAAATGGACATTGAAGTAAAGAGAAACAAACAAACAGATGATGAAAACAAATAAAAAAAGATGAAAGAAATAAAATTAGATTAAATAGAAAAATAGAGACTGAAGTAAAGAAAAACAAGCAAACAGATGATGAAAACAAATAAAGAAATAAGAAAGAAATAAAATTAGAAAAAGCAGAAAAATGGAGACTGAAGTAAAGAGGAACAAGCAAACAGATGATGAAAACAAATAATGAAAGAAAGAAATAAAATTAGAGAAAAAAAAAATGGTGACTGAAGTAAAGAGAAACAAGTAAACAGATGATGAAAACAAATAAAGAAAGAAGAAAGAAATAAAATTAGAGATAAAAAAATGGAGACTGAAGTAAAGAGAAACAAGTAAACAGATGATGAAAACAAATAAAGAAAGAAGAAATAAATAAAATTAGAGAAAACAGAAAAAATGGAGACTAAAGTAAAGAGAAACAAGCAAACAGATGATGAAAACAAATAAAGAAAGAAGAAAAAAATAAAATTAGAGAAAAAAGAAAAACGGAGATTGAAGTAAAGAGAAACAAGCAAACAGATGATGAAAACAAATAAAGAAAGAAAAAAGAAATAAAATTAGAGAGAACAGAAAAATGGAGACTGAAGTAAAGAAAAACAAGCAAACAGATGATAAAAACAAATAAAGAAAGAAGAAAGAAATAAAATTAAAGAAAAAAGAAAAATGGAGACTGAAGTAAAGAGAAACAATAAAAAGAAGATGAAAATAAATAAAGAAAGAAGAAAGAAATAAAATTAGAGAAAAAAAAGAAAAATGGAGAATGGAGTAAAGAGGAACAAGCGAACAGATGATGAAAACAAATAAAGAAAAAAAATATAATTAGAGGAAAAAGACTGAAGTAAAGAGAAACAAGCAAATAGATGATGAAAACAAATAAAGAAAGAAGAAAGAAATAAAATTAGAGAAAAAAGAAAAATGGTAACTGAAGTAAAGAAAAACAATCAAACAGATGATGAAAACAAATAAAGAAAGAAGAAAAAAATAAAATTAGAGAAAAAAAAAATGGAGACTGAACTAAAGAGAAACAAGAAAATAGATGATGAAAACAAATAAAGAAAGAAGAAAGAAATAAAATTAGAGAAAACATAAAAAATGGAGACTGAAGTAAAGAGAAACAAACAAATAGATGATGAAAACCAATAAAGAAAGAAGAAAGAAATAAAACTAGAGAAAAACAGAAAAATGGAGACTGAAGTAAAGAGAAACAAGCAAAGAGATGATGAAAACAAATAAAGAAAAAAGAAAGAAATAAAATTAGAGAAAGCAGAAAAATGGAGACTGAAGTAAAGAGGCACAAGCAAACAGATGATGAAAACAAATAAAGAAAGAAGAAAGAAAAAAATTAGAGAAAAAAAGAAAAACGGAGATTGAAGTAAAGAGAAACAAGCAAATAGATGATGAAAACAATTAAAGAAAGAAGAAAGAAATAAAATTAGAGAAAACAGAAAAATGGAGACTGAAGTAAAGAAAAACAAGCAAACAGATGATAAAAACAAATAATGAAAGAAGAAATAAATAAAATTAGAGAAAAAAGTAAAATAGGACTGAAGTAAAGAGAAACAAGCAAAGAGATGATGAAAACAAAAGAAGAAAGAAGAAAGATATAAAATTAAAGAAAAAAGAAAAATGGAGACTCAAGTAAAGAGAAACAATCAAACAGAAGATGGAAATAAAGAAAGAAACAAGAAAGAAATAAAATTAGAGAAAAAAAGAAAAATGGAGACTGAAGTAAAGAGGAACGAGCAAACAGATGATGAAAACAAATAAAGAAAGAAGAAAGAAATAAAATTAGAGAAAGCAGAAAAATGGAGACTGAAGTAAAGAGGCACAAGCAAACAGATGATGAAAAAAAATAAAGAAAGAAGAAAGAAATAAAATTAGAGAAAAAAACAAAAATGGTGACTGAAGTAAAGAGAAATAAGCAAACATATGATGAAAACAAATAAAGAAAAAAGAAAGAAATAAAATTAGAGAAAACGGAAAAATGGAGATTGAAGTAAAGAGAAACAACCAAACAGATGATGAAAACAAATAAAGAAAGAAGAAAGAAATAAAATTATGAAAAGCAGAAAAATGGAGACTGAAGTAAAGAGAAACAAGTAAACAGATGATGAAAACAAATAAAGAAAGAAGAAAGAAACAAAATTATGGAAATCAGAAAAATGGAGACTAAACTAAAGAGAAACAACCAAACAGATGAAGAAAACAAATAAAGAAAGAAGAAATAAATAAAATTATGGAAGCAGAAAAATGGAGAGTGAAGTAAAGAGTAATAAGCAAACAGATGATGAAAACAAATAAAGAAATAAGAAAGAAATAAAATTAGAGAAAGCAGAAAAATGGAGACTAAAGTTGTAACATCCGCGAACCAGATTTTGGGATTTTGGAAGGAGTGTCGATCGACACCCTAGTGGCATCGATCGACACCACTAATTTCTGGGTTCGACCGGTTTTATTTAATTGTCGATTGGTTCGGTTTGGTTCAATTAAAATCCCTAAATCGAGTTATAAGTGTCTAAGGACGAATTTTAGGGTTTCAGAGTCTCATTTTATCGCCGTTGAGTGAAAGGAAAGAGAGAAAAGAGAGAAAAACGTTTTCTGAGATTTCTGGGCTTGTTCTTGGTGATTTTGGAGAGATCTGAGGCTGTAGGAGGGTTAGCTGTTGCTGGAATCGAAGGGGAAGCTTCTGGAGGTGGTGTTTTCCACGTTTCTCAATCCAATCTTCCTGTTCTTGAGGTGAGTGCTTGACCATGGTTGATCTAAGCATGAGATCTCTCTTGTTTGAGTGTTTTCTTTGCTGTTTGTGTTGTTCTGTTGTTTGGGTTTGTTGTTTGTGTGATTTCTAGTGATTTCCGAGATGATTAGACATGATTGGAGTCGATTTTGGGTTGATTGGAGTCGGAGTTCGTCGCTGAGTTTCGCGCAGATCGTGGTTGCAGAGGAGGCATCGATCGACACTAGGAAGCATCGGTCGACACCATTTGAGGGGCATCGGTCGACACTGTTTAGCATCGGTCGACACCATTTGAGGGGCATCGGTCGACACTGTTTAGCATCGGTCGACACCTTTGTTGTAGCATCGATCGACACCGTTTGGCATCGGTCGACACTAGTCTTATCCGAGACTTGTTTTCCTGGTTTGATGTATTGTTGTGTGTTGTTTGTTTTGCTTAAACTTGAGGGTCTCATTTGCTTGTGTGTATAACCCAGTAGATGGGAGGATGGCCTCACTAAGTATTTATGATAATACTTACGCATCTCAATTGTTATTTGTGGTGTGCAGGTAAAGGAAAAGTGTGATCGTGGAATCAAAAGGCGATGAAGAGGAGGATGTTCTAGAGACTTGATTGATTGCGGTCTAGCTATTGTTAGGTTGCTAGATTAAGTCAATGGAACATTGTAGGATGCTAATTGTTGGTTATTTCTTGATTTGGATTATGGTATTGGTTATTGGTTTGAATGTTGGAATTCTTATGGTTTAATGGAATTTGTTTTATTTGGTTATTCGCGGTTATTGATTGATGTTAGGATGTTAGTGGGTATGGGACCACTAGTAAATTAAGGTATTAAAAAAAAAAAAAAAAAAAAAAAAAAAAACAGGAAGGGTTGTTTCATTTTGGTATCAGAGCCCTTACGGTTCTAGGTCTAGGGTTCATTGTGCTTTTGCTGTTGATGTTTAGGATTCCATGCTATAATTGATTGTGTGAATGGCAATTGTGTGTGGCATGAAGTCCTAGAACATCCTCTTCGAGCCTGTTTTGTGATTCCACGGTAAGTTGTGTTTTTGTGTATTAGAACTATTGTTTGCTTAGCCTTCTGTTCTTGGATGATACAGATGGTTAGAGGTGAGGTTGCTGCTGGTCGCGGGCGTGGTCGTGGTCGTGGTCGGGGTCGTGGACGTGGTCGTGGTCGTGGTCGTGGTCGTGGTCGTGGTCTTGGTCGGGGACGAGGTCAGGTTCCTGTGGCCAGTGAGAGTGTGACCCAGAGCATGGCCAGTGAGGAGGTAGCGGAGTCACAGGCTGATCCTATTGTGTCTGGAGACCAGGCTGGTTTGGGTGACGGTGTTGGTCACGGTGTTGCCCCGGGTGTGCGGGTTGCAGCAGGAGGTGCTCCGGGCAGGGAGGATGTCTTGATGGACTTGCTAGCTCAGGTAGCTCAGGCTTTGCAGCGACTTCCAGCAGCTGTGCCGCCAGTGGTTGGTGGGCAGGATCCAGTAGTGCCGCCGGTGGTTGGTGGGCAGGATCCAGTAGTGCCGCCAGTGGGTGGAGGACAGGTTCCAGTGGTGCAGCCTGCAGCGGGTTTGCAGGCAGGTGTGCAGCCGGGGACCGAGGTAGTGGATGCACAGTATGTGCGGATGATGGAGCAGCTGCGGCATGTGGGAGCAGGGTATTTCTCAGGAAGTACCGATCCGAGTGTAGCGGATGAGTGGAGAGAGCGGATGGAGGATATTTTCCTTTCGCTTAGGTGTCCCGACCGGTACAGAGTGGATCTGGCAGTGTTCTACTTGTCAGGAGATGCACGTGTGTGGTGGAGGTCGGTGACAGCACGGAGGGTGCAGCAGGGTATGTCTTGGGGAGATTTTGTGAGGGAGTTTAACTCCAAGTATTTTCCCCAGGAGGCTCTTGATCGTATGGAGGCACGGTTATTGGGGTTGACTCAGGGAGACCGTACAGTGCGGGAGCTGGATGCAGAGTTTAGTCGGTTTGTGGGGTATGCAGGCAGGGCATGGGAGCCAGAGTCGGCTCAGGTGCGGAGGTTTTTGTTGGCTCTGCGGGATGATTTGAGGACTCGGTGCAGAGTGAGGAGCTATGCTACGAGAGCAGAGTTGGTTGAGGTTGCAGCTGGGATAGAGGATGACTTGAGGTCACAGGTGGTTGTGGTCAGTTCTTCAGTGCAGCCACAGCAGTCTCAGCCGTCTTCTGTTCCTAGCAAGGGCGGCAAGCCTGCGCAAGGGCAGAAGCGGAAGTTTGATGTTATGCAGAGGTCGAGGCACGGGGGTGCGAGATGCTTTGGGTGTGGTAGCAGAGACCACAAGGTGACTAGCTGTCCTCAGAGGGGTGAGCAGCGGGTAGTGACAGAGCAGCGGGCGGTGTCGGAGCCGCGGACAGATACTCGGGTGTGTTACTATTGCAGAGAGACGGGGCACATCAAGCCTCGTTTTTTAAAGGGGAAAAAATTAAGCCCAATTTCTTCTTTTTTCTAAATTATATTTCCTATCAGTAAAAATATTATTTTTTTACGAACTATGGAGACAAAGTCGAAACTTGTTAAATTTGGGTTTATTTTGGCTTCTAACTAAAAGCTAATTGGCAATTAGTAGATTGACCATAACCCTTTATATGAACACGCCTTTTCTGAGATGATAACTTCATCTCGAACCGTTCCCACTTGAACCGATAATAAACTTTTTCTTGGGCCCCATTACTCGGGTTAACAAGAGGCATGTACGTATCCACTTTCTAGGTCTACCAGAATTTTTAACCTTGGCTCTGATACCATGATAAATTTGGGTTTATCTTGGACTTCTAACTAAAAACTAATTGGCAATTAGTAGATTGACCATAACCCTTTATATATTAATTATAATCTCTTTAAACTGCAAGTTTAGTAACCCTGAAGTGAACAAACAAAAAAGCTCTCTTCTCTCTCCTCGAGTGTGTTCGCCCTAGCCACCATTAGCAAGCCGTCACGGGAGTTTCTTCCTTCCGGCGCCGGCGTTGCCATGGCTCGCCGGCGTCGGATCCTGTCCTCCCTCTGCTATTTCGTTCTTCCCCCGACAAATCCAATCTTGTTTCAGTTTCTTTGCTTGTTTAAACCGTATTTCCGGTTTTGTTACCGGCGCTACTTCCGCCGTGACTGGTCGCGTCTTTCCGTCGCTGCCATGCTGCTTCACTGGAGAACCCTTCTCTCCCTTTTGGCTGCTCGCCTCCTCCTGGTGATGTCTTTGGTTGGTTCTGCTACCCAGCTCGAGTCTGGATCTGAGATCTCGTCGGTGAGATTTCAGAGAACCTTCCTCTCTCGATCTGTTGTCTTCCATCTTCTGGCAATGTCTTCAACTGCTCCTATCCTGAGGGTTCAGTCTTTTGGTCTATCGGATCCCCTATCTCGCAGTTCATACATCGATCTCATCTCCGCCTCTCCGGCCATCCCGAAGATCCAGACGAATCTAATGGTGTCAAGTGTTGAGTTCTTTGCCGTTCCTTCAGGCAAGTGCTGCCGTGATGAATCTTCCCGCGGTTTCCTCAGCTTCCCCTCCCAACAGAGCACCGGATACTTCTCCTGCTCTCTCTTGCCTGCATTGGATACTTCTCCGTCAGGTACAGTCTACTTTCAGTCTAGAACCTCTTTTGTTGGTTCGGACTCCGCCCAAATTTGGCGGTGTCTGCTCGCCGGATCTCTCTCCGCCTCTGTTGGTTGTCTTCAGCCTAGAGGCATTGGTGATGGCTTGCAGGTCATTACGGTTGTTCTTTTTCAGCCACCTATCCCTCCCGCTTTGTTTTGGCGGGTGGATCATTGCTTTGGGGTCTCTCGTTTAACCCTCTTATGTGATGAATGTTCTTATGAGGCTTTGCCTTATGGTCTTATCAACGGTTTAGTATTTTGGGGCTTTGCCTCCATTGCGTATACAACCAATCCCAGAATTGCTTTCTCTGCCCAAGTGGCAGTTTCAAGCTTGAACTTTGGAGCGCTTCTGCTGCTCATTGTTCCACAAGATGCCCTTTCGCTTATTGTCTCTAATGTTGTCAAGGTTGGAGGTCTCCTTGTTGATGTTTTTGTCTTGAGTGTTAGGTTTGCTCTTGCCTATCCCTTTAACTACAGCTTTTGGCTTCATTGTATGGAGTTGGTAGCAGTTTTGGCGTTTAGCCACTTTGTTTGCACTTTGGGCTTGTCCAAGTGCGATTTCCTCTTTGTATCCGTTTGATTTGAATGAAAAACTTAGTGCACAAAAAAAAAAAAAAAAAATCTCTTTAAACTTAAGAGGTGAGACTGCATCCCAACAAAACTTAAATAAAATTTTTGTGTACTTTCTGTTTGCTATTATGATATTTTAATGATAATGGATTACAATGTTTCTTTCATTCATAGTCAAACACACAAAAGATCATGTATAATATTTTTTGGTTCTTGACAAATGTCGTGAGTTTTATTAAGAGAACCCTGATTTGTAGTGTATAGTTTCCAGTTTTCACAGTGACACTGACACATATACATAAAAAGTTAGAGACAATCACAGGCGTCAAATAAATAATGAAGCTATTAACTGAAATGTATAAAAAACAAAGTACTCAAAAAAAACTGTAAAGAGCTCTATAATGTAGCTTTTTAGTGGCGCGAGATATACTCTCCTACGTATAAAGTGTGTTAATAATTGATTATAGATAGTCTTGTTCTTTCTTAAACAGAAAAGAAGAATTTAATATGAAAGAGCTTTAGTAACACGATTTCTATCTTTACGAAGTATTTAATTAAGATAATACTAGTAGTAATTGTTAGTAGTAGTAGTGATACAAATTAAAATGCAAAAAGAAATGACAGGGTAAAGTGGGTATATATATCTGCGAGACTGCCATGTAGGAAATCGAAGCGCATGCACAAAGTAAAGAACTCATGATGAGACTTCACATGACCTTCTACATCCCTTTTTATTGTATTTAGTATTTACTTACTAGACATTTCCGTATTTAATGTGTGTATTTATATATTGAATCTGTATTCCTCCTTTACGAACATGCATATATGTATTAATGTATATAATATTTTCATGTTGTCGTTTTCGCGAAGATAACAAAAAAATATATCGTGATGATAGATTTGGTGCTTGCCGTACATGTCGATATTGGATATGTAGTCAGTATGTTTAGCTTGTTTTCTTATGTTTTTTTTTTTTTCTGTAGGATTGAGTGAGGCGTGAGACCAACCGTTCTCTGGTTAAACGGAGATATTGGGGGAAGGAGAAGCAAACCACATCCACATGTATTGCGACTGACTCCATTTTGTATTTATCGTTGGGGATATATATTTGGCATACAGAGAGTTTTTGGATTTAGTTTACTCGGTTTTCGACGAAATAGTTCTCATGTGTTAGCTGAGAAATGCGTACTATTTTGAAATTCAAACATGTTCCTAATAACTAGTATAGTTTAAATTTCCGTTCAAAACAAAGAGGAATAAGAAAACCAAACAACTATACTAAAGAAGCAATGTTTGGACAAATGGATACAAACCCAATTGAAAAATCGTTACCAGACAACCAAATACAGGTTGTACCCCCCCAACGAAGGCAGAGCTGTGTCTTTGTTTTCTCATATACTTTATTATTCATTCAAAACTTTTTAGAAACAAGTTAAACAAAAGAACTTAACGTTAACTACAGAAAAACATATATCACGCTTGTCATGCGCGTAGTGACATTTTTACATACTTGTCATGCATCATCTTCCGCATGGTTACAAAGAAAAAAAGATGGACATACGATACAAGAACATGCCACCCACCACGGTAATAATATGTACATGCACATACATACATTGTTACATACATCATCGTTAGCATCATCTTAGGAGAGAAGAGGGTAGAGAAAATTATGATGCTATGTTTGGGGTAGGCCACTGTCACAGAGCTTAAAGCCAACTGCTTTATTTTCCCTAAGTTAGCAAATTACCCCATTTCGTCAAAATTCCGTTTCTTCTGACAACTACACTTACGTTTTACGGATGATGAAAACTGTTTTAAACAAAGTTTTTTTTTTTCTTCTTATTATTGATTTTAGTGACAAGCACATTAGGGGATTTTTTTAATAATAATTAGAAAATGTCTTTAAATTTTGCAGAGACAGCCTTTGCGTGTTGGCTTTTCTCATCTATTTGTGTTTATTGCAATTACTAATTGGTTGAGTCTGAATGCTAGTACTAATTTGTTGCGTCTGAATGCAATTAAGTTTTCAATTCTAATTACTTACAATCCTTTTTCTTTTGTCAACATCTAAACTTTTTATTTAAATCAAGAATATTGAAAACATACACATTAAAGCGGAGAATTTGGTGATGGTGATATGAAATCAAATTAGAGAAGTAACTGATCATATATCTCATAAACTTTATATTGTCATGAGCTCTACGAAAAAAATCCTAAAAAAGAAAATGAAAATGATTTTACTTCAGATACATTAATTGAACCTCTAAATTAAGGTTTATATAAAATTTAAGTTTTCTCCTTTCACATTAAAAAAAAAAAGAGCGTATGCACCAAAAAAGTTTTTAAAAAATGATTTTATCTTGAAGAATCTATGTTTTAAACCAAAACATTGAATTCATCCTACTATCAAAATTTCACTTTTAAAACCTATAGGTTTGAATGGTTGTGGTGATTGGAACATATAAAATCCGTTTGTGGATTACACCATTTTTATTTACTATTGATCAATTATAGTAGTACATATCAAAGAAAATAGAAAAAATCCATCACATACCAACTACTAACTATTTTTACGTACAAATAAACTTAATTGCGATAATTTGTTGTCCACCTCAAAATATATAATAGACTAAACAATTGACGGATTAGTGGGCTTTTCTTGCAACATCCATTCAAACCATATATCGTTAAGAGCTCTAAACAAAGATTAAATAAAATAATTGTAAAGATGGAATTGTTATAAGCTTTGTATAAATTGAAAGCCTTTCTCCTATCACAAGTTTTTGTTAGTAGGAAAGCTTTTGCATAAGAAAAGTTTTAAAATTTTACTTTTTTCTTTTTTTCTCAACAGTCAAAGCTTTTAACCAAAACATTGAATTCAACCTACTCTCAGAATTTCACCTTTAACATTTTTAAAAATAAATAATATTTTTACAAGTTTAGTGCTTCTTGTTGTTTCTTCCTTGTCCTCTCTCTCTCTCTCTCTCTCTCTCTCTCTCTCTCTCACAAAGATCTTTACTTTACTTTTTTCCAGTATTCTCTCTCTTCTCTCTCTCTAGTCTCTCTACTTAGCTGCCTCGCTTTAGTCCCTTTTTAACTCCTCTTCCATCTCTCCTTTGCAAATGAGAAAAACCCAAACTCTTTTCCCAAACCATTACCATCTCATGAACAATCTCAAAGGAGGCTCTCTCTACTCAGAGAGCCTACCAATCTAACTCAAAAACTCTTTTTTTTCTCTCCATCTCATCTGGGTTGGGTCTCAATTATTTCTACCCTCAAAGTATCGATTTTTATATCTTCTTTCTTTTCTTTTGTGCAAACCCTCTCTGTAGAAGTTATGATGGCTCACTCCATGGACGATAGAGACTCTCCTGACAAAGGTTTTGATTCCGGCAAGTACGTGAGGTACACGCCGGAGCAAGTTGAAGCTCTTGAGAGAGTTTATGCTGAGTGTCCTAAACCTAGCTCTCTTCGAAGACAACAGCTTATTCGTGAATGTCCCATCCTCTGTAACATTGAGCCTCGACAGATCAAAGTTTGGTTCCAGAATCGAAGGTGGTTCTCTTTTTTCTTTTATTAAACTGCTTTAATGGAATGTTTTTTTGTGTTCTTTGATTGTTTCTGGAATTAAAAATTGATTTTTTTTTGTTTGTTTGTATTTGAAGACAATAATGTTCTATTCTCTGACAATGTTTTGTTAAATGTTCTTGTTTTTGATCTAAATGGTGATTTTAAAAGCCTTTTGAGTTTCAGATCTATGTCTATATAATTGAAAGATTTTTTGTTTTTTCTCTTTTAGCTGCTTAAGGCTTTGTCGACACAGTTGAAAGTGAAAATTACAAGAAAAAAGTGACAGCTAATCAAACTGTCTTTGATGAGCTTTAAAACGTCTCTTTTTCTAAAATTTTCTAATATTTATGCAGAGAATATGTTGGAAATTACATAATCTTTTTTGTTCTTTATGTCATTCTGGTATGATTCTTAAAGCAAAAAAGTGTGTTTGTTGCTTTAAACTCTCTTCTGTTCAATCTCTATTATTTTCAACACATTTATCATACCATAGTTTTTGTCTTTAAGCTTCTTTTCTTTCTTTCTTTTGGTTGTTTGTTGACTTTTTAGATGTCGAGAGAAGCAGAGGAAAGAGTCAGCTCGTCTTCAGACAGTGAACAGGAAGCTGAGTGCTATGAACAAGCTTTTGATGGAAGAGAATGACCGTTTGCAGAAGCAAGTCTCCCACTTGGTTTATGAGAATGGATTCATGAAACATCGTATCCACACTGTAAGTCTTTCATTCCCATTGCTAAATGCAATGTAGAGAAGCTATTAGTTTAAAAGGTGTTATATTCTGATGCTTGCAAATGGGATTGTTCTTTAAGAATTCTCTGTTGTTAGAAAGTGACTGGTGAAGTCTCTTTTTTATTTTCACTTAGGCTTCTGGGACGACCACAGACAACAGCTGTGAGTCTGTGGTCGTGAGTGGTCAGCAACGTCAGCAGCAAAACCCAACACATCAGCATCCACAGCGTGATGCTAACAACCCAGCTAAGTAAGCAAGGCTCTTATTTCTTTTCTTTTTGTTAGTGAAATTCTCGTTTGTCAGATTATGTGAAGAAACTAACATTATCTTTTTGTAATTGTCTTGTGTTGGTAGTCTTCTCTCGATTGCGGAGGAGACCTTGGCAGAGTTCCTTAGTAAGGCTACAGGAACGGCTGTCGACTGGGTCCAGATGATTGGGATGAAGGTAAATAAGTTGTAACAGTTTAAGGTTTTTATATGTGGAAATGGAGTTAGTTTTCAAAATGTTTTAATATGTATTTTCATGGTGATGTATGTAGCCTGGTCCGGATTCTATAGGCATCGTAGCTGTTTCACGCAACTGCAGTGGAATAGCAGCACGTGCCTGTGGCCTCGTGAGTTTAGAACCCATGAAGGTAAATGGTGTTTCATTTTACTTTACTATTGTTATGTGAAAAGGAGAACTTTCTGTGAAGGCACTCTAAACTTCAAATACTGTGTAGGTCGCTGAAATCCTCAAAGATCGTCCATCATGGTTCCGTGACTGTCGATGTGTCGAGACTCTGAATGTTATACCCACTGGAAGCGGTGGTACTATCGAACTTGTCAACACTCAGGTCTGTTCTATAAATCTATCAGTCTTGTTTTTATGTTCGTTTAAAATGTACTGATAATTGTTCATAATTGGTTATCAGATCTATGCTCCTACAACATTAGCAGCAGCTCGTGACTTTTGGACGCTGAGATATAGTACAAGTCTAGAAGATGGAAGCTATGTGGTGAGTCTTAGGAACTGGTTTTGTTCTTTTATGATTCTGTTTACTACATTTGCCTTATATTTTCGTTTTTCCTTCAGGTTTGTGAGAGGTCACTCACTTCTGCAACTGGTGGCCCTAATGGTCCGCTGTCTTCAAGCTTTGTGAGAGCCAAAATGCTGTCAAGTGGGTTTCTTATCCGTCCTTGTGATGGTGGTGGCTCAATTATTCACATTGTTGATCATGTTGACTTGGATGTAAGCATTTGATTTGTAAAAACACATCAGCTTTCGTAGGAGTCTCTTCTTTTATGTTGATTGCTGATTTTCTTTGGTTTGGTAGGTCTCAAGTGTTCCTGAAGTCCTCAGGCCTCTCTATGAGTCTTCCAAGATTCTTGCTCAGAAGATGACCGTCGCTGTAAGTTCCTTATGAAACCTGACCTTTTCGTGATCTGACTAGGCCATATGTGTTTCTGAGTTTTACTTCCACATTTCAGGCTCTGAGACATGTGAGGCAAATTGCTCAAGAGACTAGTGGAGAAGTTCAGTATAGTGGTGGACGCCAGCCTGCAGTTTTAAGAACTTTCAGCCAAAGACTCTGCCGGTAATACATTTCCTTGAGAAGCTTTGTTTTATTGTTCGGAGCATTGTTCTAATGCTTTATGCTTTTCTTGAAATTCAGTGGTTTCAATGATGCTGTTAATGGTTTTGCGGATGATGGATGGTCTCCAATGAGTAGTGATGGAGCAGAGGATATTACAATCATGATCAACTCTTCCTCTGCTAAATTCGCTGGCTCTCAGTACGGTAGCTCATTTCTTCCAAGTTTTGGAAGCGGTGTCCTCTGTGCCAAAGCTTCTATGCTGTTGCAGGTTTGTACACCATGATTTGACATTTGTAAGAATAAGAGTTAGTTTCTTCAATTTCTAATGCCATTCTCTCTCTTATTTCTATCCCCTTGAAGAATGTTCCACCCCTTGTACTGATCCGTTTCCTGAGAGAACACCGAGCTGAATGGGCAGACTATGGGGTTGATGCCTACTCTGCTGCGTCTCTCAGAGCAACTCCTTTCGCTGTTCCATGCGTCAGAACTGGTGGCTTCCCTAGTAACCAAGTCATTCTCCCTCTCGCACAGACGCTCGAACATGAAGAGGTAAATAGATTCTCAAGAGTATTGTCCTTTTTGTCTCTTCTTTGGCCTTGTCTTGAATCCTATTTTGTTTACTCGTTTTTCAGTTCCTCGAAGTGGTTAGACTCGGAGGTCATGCTTATTCACCTGAAGACATGGGCTTATCTCGGGATATGTATTTACTGCAGGTTTGTTTCTCATAAAAAGACTTTCTCAGATTCTTAAAGTTATGTTTTTGAAATGAAAATTATGCTTCTTTTTTTGCTTTTGTCTAGCTTTGCAGTGGCGTTGATGAAAATGTGGTTGGAGGCTGTGCTCAGCTTGTCTTTGCTCCTATCGATGAATCATTTGCTGATGATGCACCTTTGCTTCCTTCTGGTTTCCGAGTCATACCGCTTGAACAAAAAGTGAATCCGGTAATAAGAGAACTTTTTCAAAAGATAATTTTAATATCCTGGAACAGTCAACTGACAAAAGTATTTTTTTGTATGTAACAGAATGACCATCAATCTGCAAGGCGAACACGGGATCTAGCGTCATCTCTTGATGGTTCCACTAAAACCGACTCAGAAACAAACTCCAGACTGGTCTTAACCATAGCTTTCCAGTTTACATTTGATAACCATTCAAGAGACAATGTTGCTACAATGGCAAGACAGTATGTGAGGAATGTTGTTGGTTCGATTCAGAGAGTTGCTTTAGCTATCACCCCTCGTCCTGGCTCAATGCAACTTCCCACCTCCCCTGAAGCTCTCACTCTTGTCCGTTGGATCACCCGTAGTTACAGGTACTCTTCTTAGAACCTTAATCTATTGCAACAACAGTGTATTATCCATCTCATTCTAATTGAATGAAACGTTTTTTTCTTTCTTTTGGATGTTTTAGTGCTCATACAGGGGCAGACCTGTTTGGAACTGATTCTCAATCCTGTGGAGGTGACACATTGCTTAAGCAACTCTGGAACCACTCTGATGCTATATTGTGCTGCTCCCTCAAAACCAACGTAAGATTTCTGTTTTTGTGAGGTCTCAATCCGGTTTTGGCTCTCGGTTATTGGAAACTGCCAAAGGTTATAGATTGTCTGATAAATTTCTGGTTCTCAGGCCTCACCAGTATTCACATTTGCAAACCAAGCTGGTTTAGACATGCTTGAAACAACGCTGGTGGCTCTTCAGGATATAATGCTCGACAAAACTCTCGATGACTCTGGTCGTAAAGCTCTTTGCTCCGAATTCGCTAAGATCATGCAGCAGGTAAACATTTACTAGCTAGTCTTTTTTAAAAGTTTCGCGGTTAAGTTGTCATACATGGAAAATACTAAGTTTGGATGGAATCTTTCAGGGCTATGCTAATCTTCCGGCGGGAATATGTGTGTCGAGCATGGGAAGACCAGTTTCGTATGAGCAAGCGACGGTGTGGAAAGTTGTTGACGACAACGAGTCAAACCACTGCTTGGCTTTTATCCTCGTGAATTGGTCGTTCGTTTGAAAAAATAAAATGGTTGATTATGTTTAGATATTAAAGTTAGGATGCTGTTTTGGCGTAAGGTTTGTTAAATTAGACGGTTCATGACTCTTATGTAATATTGAAAAATGTGATGATGATTTCTTTAATCATTTATGACACTATGTATGACGACAATTTCTATTCTGTACTTTAGTGCTTATGTTATTTTTATTAGTGTTTTTACTTGTTTCGATTTTTCATTGATGTTGGTAAAGTTTACTAGGATCATATTTTATCTATTTTATATAATAAACTATGTATGTATTTGCACAAAAGAAAAAAGTAAGTGTATATTTATTTAGTAATTTGCAGTTATTTCATTATTGATGTTGCAAAAGTTTGATGGATGGGGCTTATTTTGCATGTGTTGATGTGTAAATATCTAAATTCATAACAAGAAGAGAATACGGGACTTGTGATGGGTGAGTGTATGCATTTATGCAACATGAAGAAAGCATCCAAAGTGTGGTTTGTATGCATATATAATCATCCAGAAGAGATTGGATTTGAATGAATCTTTGACAATAAATGATGTATAATCATTGCTATTTGATCTATTAAATTGGATAATAGTATCTATCACGAGAAAAAACTAGTCATGATGATGCTGTTCTTTGACTTAATAGGCAGCAGGAGGAACCTATACAACTTTTTTTCTTTATGGGGTAGTCTAATTAGTATGGAAGTTAATACTGTAATGTAGCTAGCTTTCCTTTTGAGCAGAGAAACCTATAAACTTGCAGGTTTCAAGTTAACAAAAGTTTGATGCCGACAAAATAAATGAACTTTTTTGTATTTGCAAAATAATAGTAGTAACTCTCTGTGTTCTTAAAAGTTTCTTAACCGCTGTCTAAATGTCAAATCAATGTTTGGCCATTTAATTTCACCATTCTATTTTACAATTTTTGCTGTTTCGTAGTAACCGTTATACATTATACTTTTATAACTAAACTGCAATTTTAACTATAAAAGATTACTATAAATGAAAAACAGCTTAATAAATGAAAAATGTAGGGCGGGTGATTTGACCGCTGCGTGATTAAAAATGAAAAAATGTGGGATAAACAAGTTGATTTGTTGCGTGTGTGGTGAAAAAAAATAAATAAAAATAATAATAGTAAAAGAGATGGGGGGTGAAAAGACAGAAGAGATTTTGGTTGGGACAGATCTGGCTTTTGTGTAAGGAAATGCCTTACCCGATTCTGCCTCCCTTGGTTTCTTTTAGTCAACACCTGCTTATGTCATCCTTTTCTCTCCCCATTTAATCCTCCTCCTTTTAGTTACCCATATATGCAATTGAGTCCTATGCATATACTGATATACCGACCGGCTCCAAGGACCAAGCATATATATTCACTTTGAGTATTACTCCGACCGCTTCCGTTATATAAACTGAAAGACCGATTTGAATAAAAATGAGATTTCATTTGATATACAAGGAAAGGAATATATAGTTTGCACGAATATGACTTTTCAGTTGATTTGATTTTTTTTTTTCTTCACACATCACCGGCTATATAACGCTTTGGTTATATATCTGGTTTTATTTTTACCAATGTCAGCAACTAAACCTCAGTAAAAAATATTTGAGTCCGGGACCATATAAACAGAGTTCTTCTGGCGCATTTTTATAGATATGTTTGTCTTTTATCTAAGTAATTAGTTATATAGTTGTGGGAGCATATTTTTCTGATTTTTCATTAGAAAGTTGGGTATTTATATATATATTTTTGCTGTTGCTACTAAGATCAGTTAATCCAAAATCAATACTATATGTTATTTACTTATTTATTTATACGAACGATACATTTATCAAACATTAATCATTTAGATATATGCGAAGGATTATTAATCCTACCTGATATTGGTTTTTTTTTTTTAGAAGAACATTTTGACAATCCTGGAAACCGAACCGAAATTGACATTCTACTACCAATTGGGGGACTTTAACAACCAACATATCAACATGACATGACATCCATGATCCATCCATACATATATTACAATGCACATGAATGCATAGTTTTGGTCTAGGTTAATAGGACCCGCTAGGTATGACACACTAGAATATATATATATGGTATATATACATGTATGCATCTCTGCGTATATTTTGGTTTTCCCAAATTGCGAAATTATTGAATTTCGCTCTGTGGGTGCAGCAGCATATTTAAACCCTCGTTGAAAGCCTAGAAGAGCTAATTTGGGTTTTGTTTAAATTTTTCAAAAGATCTGTATGAGTCTTTTTTTTATATATAAATGAGTTCAGGTTCAGAATAATGTTATTGTTATGAATCCAAAATTTGTGTATACTCCCTTTAATTTAATCTTACAAAACGCATATCACGTTACGAAAACAATAGTTTATGAGTCCCCGTTACGATGGAACCAGTGGTGAATGTTGGCATTTTATAAAAAATTGGAATATTAGGGAATACTAGATAGCTAGTTTAATAAGTGCAATTATATAGTACAAGTATAGAACAGAACCCTACTTTTGTGTTGTCTTTTGTGTTTTGTCTTTTCTCTCTCATTTTTTGTCTACTACAATACTCAAGAACTCAGAAGAAAATACTATATATGTAAAAAAAAAAAATTACTCCACAGTTTTGAAACTAGGGTAATACTATTTCAGTATTTTCTTCTTCTTCTTGGTAAAGCAGTAAACAGAAACTGTTGGGCAATGCAGTGATATCTTATTGGCTCTAAATGTCAGTTTGACTCATTTAATATTTTGTTTTTTTGTTTATTTGACCCCATTTCAAACTTATTAATTTTCATGTTCTCCTGAATAGTTTTTTTTCACCACTGCACTGCTCTGTTGTTTCTTTTGCATGTTGTTTTGGTTTTGGCAGTTGTTGTAGTAATTATTGTTAACATTAAGGGAGTCGTCTGAGAGATATCAAGATAGTGAATTTGATTATTTGAAAGTGTGTAAATGCACCAGAAGGCATGGTCTATAGGTCCAAAATCATTTGAACGTTGATACCATTAAAGTTTATGTGAGATGTTGAAAATGTAAATGTAGGTTTGATGATTGAAGGGCTTTAGGACATTGAATTTTGTGCAGCACCAAAACAAGCAATACTTTTGATTTTTTTTTTGGTCATGATCCGTTTGCTGCAAGGTTGATGATACATTGTCGTTTTACTACTTTTTAAAGCGGGTACATTGTAATACGTACAATGATTTCGATTTTTGTTTGACTCTTGAATGATCAATTTCAAACAGTTGTAAGCAATTACTAATTATCTTGACCATTACATATTTAGATTGGCTAAGAATCTTAACTTAAGATACATGAATATAACTTTCTCAAATAATTAGCGTTTGAGAAACAAGATGCCAAAAAAATGATGATTATTACTTTATTAGTAAACTGATAATAGAATGTGTAATGTATTACTTTAACATAATCATTTTGTCAACTAACGTAGTAAATATTGGTATATATATTTATCTATGTAAATACTAAATTTTTTTTTTTTTTTTTAAAATAGGTAATCAATATAAAATCACACTTCGGATTTTTACCCTTTACTTTAACTAGCTAATTGCTAGCAGTCTTTTGGGACTGTTCTCATGAATATATTAACACTCTTTTGGACCTAGTAGCACAGTTTATAAAAGCTTGAAGTGTGATTTTATATTAAAAAAACAGACTTCAGAATTTTTTTATATAATAATCTTGCACCGTTGGTATATTTTATAGCGTCAAAAAGTGTTAAATTTAATAAACACTTATGGCCATAAACAAATTTTATAGTTTATTTTCATATTAGTCAAACAATTAAGTAATATTTATTTTGTAAGAATATATTAATATTATTTTATAAATTGAAACATCAATTATTTATAACTGATATAAGCACTTAAAAAGTCGACGACATCTTCGACGGGTAGTCCAGCAAAAAGTTGACATTTTTTACACATAATCCAGCAAGAAGATAATGTTGAACGGAAGAAGCCATTTTTGTTGGTGATAAATGCAAAAACAAAGAGAGAGAAAAGATTATGAAAATGGTGAAGAGAACAAATATAAGAGAGAAAATGAGGGAAGTAAACAAATTGTGTCAGCTACGTAAATGTAAATGTAAAGAGACTACAAAATTGCTTTTGACAAAACCTATAGACACATTTTCTGATTGGCTAATTTGTTTTATGTGACTATTTGTTTTAAACCATTGTTGTTTAGATATTAATGTCTTTCAAATATGGTGGAGATATTTGGAAACCATTTTTGGAGTAGTTATTCGGAAAATGTTTAAACAAATATGTTATTCGGAAAATGTTTAAACAACGAAAATGTTAAAGAGACTTACTGAAAACTATTGCCACCATTCCTCCTCAAGGTAAAGTTTGAAAGATATTAATGACTATTAATTTGTTTAAAATTCTTTCAAATTTTAGAATTCCGTTAGAGATATTTTAGTACTAAAATTACACGAAAATAATGTTTAGGAATCCCATTAAAGTTTGGTCTAACGGTTTCATTTTGCACTATTATTTTCGCGTCCGATATTTTTTCTACTCTCCGCCTACAATAACAATTAATGGAAGACAAACCATAAAATCTATTTTGCTTTGCATACATAAATAGAGTGTGTAATGTATTACTTTAACATTATCATTTTGTCAACTAAGGTAGTAAATATTGGTAAAATTTAATAGCTAAATTATAATGATAATGTTAGAATTAAATTTATATTATAATTGATTTACTAAATTAAATTTATTTTAAAATAAGTAATCAATATAAAATAAGTAATGATAATGTTATCATTTTAATATAATTTATTTTATATTATAAAATTTAATTCTAACATTATCATTATAATATAATTGATTTAGTATATTATAATTGATATACTAAATTAAATTTAGTTTAAAATAAGTAATCAATATAAAATCACACTTCAGATTTTCACCCTTTAACTAGCTAATTGCTAGCAGTCTTTTGAAACTGTTCTCAGAATATAGTAATACTCATTGGGCCTAGTAGCCCAATTTATAATAGTTTCACTAACAGGCTAACAGTTTACTATATACATTAATCGAGTAATGAAATATAATCGATTTGACTAACTAAAATGCAAAATAGAAACATGATCAAAAGAAGAGGAACATTTCTTCATCACTAGAAACTTTTGGGATCTGTCTGTTTATTGTTGATTAAAGTAGCTTCGTTAAAGTACTTTACAAATGTTTTTAAAACCTCATCTATTATGGTTTTCTTTTTCCTCTATCAAGAATCTCTTATAGAAGAAGAAGAAGAAGATGCAGTGTGTTTCTTGGGAGTTGTTGTCAGCTAATAGCCAGGGATTTCACCTGGAACTGGAGCCAACTCGTTCTTACTGAATTTCTCCTCATCATAAAACGTTGCACGCACGGTCCTTCCTCCAAAGTATCTCCCATCGAGATCCACAAGGGCTTTAGTTGTTTCCTCGGATCTTGAAAACTGAACAAAGATTCTGACTGCTTCGTGTACAGGGAAGTCCTTTTCAGTGATCTCAAATATCAGAACACGAGTGACTGTACCGTATTTGCCACACTCGCCTCCTACCTCGTCTTCTAGCTCATCATCTACTTCTCCTGGCCCAACCTTGAGGCGCAGATAAAATAGGTGATCCGTCAATCAGAATCGCAGAGCGTAAATACACGAGAAAAGAAAGATACTATCTTTGTAGCATGTACTTATTATAGTGAACAACAATCAGAATCACAAAGAGTGATTCATATGTTTATGAAAGTAAATTCTCTTTGGTAAGACAATATATGTGAAGGAAGATGCATTCCTATGTGAAGACTCTCTAATATTTGGCAATCCAATTCTGAGTGCTCAAATTAGGCTAGCCTCAAAAACCAAAGATGGTCCCAAATTCTATTTGAGGGGAAGATACTGTAACTTTCGCACGTTGCTTTCAAAAAATAAACAATCTAAATTCCATAACAACCTGCAGTTCACTAAGCTAACGTTAACATAACTAAAACTATGAGCTACTAGCTCCAATGACAAAGAATTTTCTTTGTAAAATTGCCAAAGCTATTTATTTCAAGATACAAGCTTGAAAGAATCAAAGTAGCACAAAAGCTCCTGCTCTCCCGTGGCAGCCTTACTAAATCCCGTTTTCCACACAAACGTCTTCAACAGTATTACCATATGCCTTACATTCAATCCCCGAAGAAAATCAACAAGGTTTGGGTTTATCAATCTAACATGCTTCCAGCAATTTGATCTAACAACTTATAAACTAAGACCACATCAAATCCTGGAAAACAGCAATATCATTCTAGCAGACCGTTCTAAACTTTTGTATCAAAGCGTGTCCTAATACAAGAACAAGTTTGAATTGCAACTATTTCTAAACTAAGAACCAGATCAGATTCTCTCATTCTCACCCATATCCTAGCAGACCGTTCTAACTCATTGTAGCAAATTGTGTCCTTATATAAGAAGAACACTAGAACAAGGATCACTGTAGCGTTACATCAAAAATCTGAAGTCAAAGAATGCATAAGTTCAAGAGGGGTGTATTGAAACAACATACCATGTTTCTAAGAAGCAGAACCCTGGTTGGTTCACCATTGATATTAACACTCTTAACCACCTTCTTCTCCACAGACTTGTGCTCACTAGCATTCACAATCACACCAGCTCTACGATCAGTCTTCTTAGCCATCAACGGCGTAGTAATACCTTGCTCTGATTTCCCAAGCCCTTGTCCCTGTTTCCATCCCATCTTCGCCATCATCCTCTGAGCAGCTGTCATCTGCCCACCTGCTCCAACTCCTAACCCAATCGTCTCCGATTTCCCAATACTAAACCCATCAACATTCCCCGGAGTCGGAGGAGACGAAGATCTCCGCTTCCCACCACCGCTCATAGCAGCGCGTCTCTTCCACGCTTCCTCACCTGAGATATTCAACCGAGACGGATCACTGTTATCTCTCTCTCTCTCCTTCTCCCTCTCTGCCCTTTCCCTCTTGTCTCTTTCCTCTTCCTCTTGCCTTCTCTTATCCAGCTCTCGCTTCATCTCAGCTTCCATAGCTTTCCTCTTCGTCTCCCTTTTATACTCCTCGTAATCGTTAGGTCTCGCTGGATCGTACTCTTCAATCACAGAAGAAGTGACACCGATCAATGCTGGCTGCGAAGGTGATGACTCTATCGCCGGAGTAATCAACGATTGCGAAGAAGAAGGAGGCTTGTAGGGTGACGACGACACTACAGGCTTGGGTTTGTTTAAAGGTCTTAGAATCGTTTGCGTCGGAGCAAAAGCCGGTGGTTTGCGAAGCGTAGGTGGAGCCATTTTGGTATTGCTTGACCATACGGAAGAGGAGTTGCCGCTGGGTTTCTCATCATCGGACGGTGGTGGAAGGTCTCCGTATAATCCACCAAGCATTTTTTTTCGCCGCCGGTAAAGTAAAATTCCCCCACTCTCAGCCTCTTGATTTCACGGTTTGGTTTCAATTGGAAAGATCTGCTCAAAATTAGGGTTTTTAATTTCTCCGATCAAGTTCTTTTATTAAAAATAATACCAAAAAATAATAAATAAATAAATAAAAAGCTTATTACTGTAAAAAAAATTAAAACCGACTTTACAAAAAGAGAAATAAAATAAATATTTAGCAATTTCGTAGTGAATTGTTTCTGGGCAATTTACAAATCTTGCATTAGAAGCCAACGTTTGTAATTGATCTGTGGGATAAACCCTAGGAAAGTCTTGTTGTTTTTCTCCGTCTTCTTGCGTTTAATTCTTCAGGTGCGATTCACGATTCCAGATTTGGGTTTTATTTTTCTATGATCGAGAAATTTCGAGGAGCCACCAAATCACCAGAGTTTTTCATCTAGCTTTCTCTGCTTCTTCTTTACAAAATAAAAATAAAAATAAAAAATCTACGGACTTTAGGGTTTGTCTCCTTTTTGGGTTTGTTTTACCAGCACAGATTAATCGAATTTTAAAGCTGATGAATTGAATATATACATATATGATTGTTGTTTAAGCCTTAATTTCGAGCGTTTAATTTCTCTAGTGGTGTGTTGAAATGGTTCAAAGGTTTAATCTTTGGGTTTGTTCATTCTTTTGCAGATATGGTGGTGATGAATCCCTCGTTGTCTGTTGGTACACAACCGCTTGTGTTCCTCCCTCCTCCTCGCCTGAATCATTTTTCCAGTAATGGTATATGTCTCTATGTCTATATGTCTATATATTGTTCTTCAAATTTCAACAGATAAATTGGGTTCTTGTTTTGCTTTTACTAGCACTTAGTTTATAATTGGTGGCCATTGATGAAGTTGAGTTTTGGAATTCTCATTGAAAAAATTGAAGAAACGAGAGTTGTAGTTGTTATTATTGATGTCTGAGAATTGAATCCTCACCTGTGTCGTATCATTGATCCTTTCTTAGTCGGTTCTTCTAATTTTGAATGAAGTCTAAAGCCCTTGTTCTACTCGTCCTCTGTGACACAGGAAACTTTCATAGGCGTTATCCTACAACAGTTTCTATGCAACGCCAACCGTGGAGCCAGAGAAAATTCCCTTCTGTCCAGGCAGTTGGAACGCGTGCAGTGCAACCTGTTGTCGTCTCTAAGAATAAAAGATCTGTCTTTATATGTAACTCTGCGCTGGTATGTTCTCTCTGTTTTGTTACTTGCGAGTTAGTTCCATCTCTTTGCATTTACTGTTTCTATCTTAAGTTCCTGTGTTTGAACTCTTTAGCTGTTGGGATAACTTGTTGATTTGCATGTCATCATCATACACCATTTTGCTTATTTGATGAAGAAGATCCTTTTGCTCTTATGGTCAATAGTTTATTTGTCCGGTATTATCTTACTAGATGTCTCTTAATAGCTAGCTGTTTACGTATTCTGATTGATTTTGCTGCAGAATTCAAAATGCAGTCAAGGGCAAACACAGACAGTTACACGGCAATCACCAACGATCACACAAGCTCCTACTCATGGTAAATCATTGCATCCTTCTCCTTGTTAACTGTATTGATGTGCGTTTTCATGTTGAGGAAACTATTTTGTGTTTCAAGCAACCAAGAATGGCTTTACACTATATGATCTGTCACGATTCTAACAAATATTGAACTGTGTTTTAGAATTCATATTGTGGCTTGCTATGGTTCTTATTCTAGTTCCTAAAACCAAGATGGACTGGTCTGTTCTAGTTGGTATCTTCAGAACTTAATTTTTTAGCATTTGCGTAAATATCAGGAAAAGAGAAATCCCCAAAGCTTGATGACGGTGGAAACGGGTTCCCGCCTCGGGATGATGGTGGTGGTGGTGGTGGCGGAGGTGGTGGAGGGAGCTCTTCAGGTGGATTCTTCCTTTTCGGGTTTCTTTTGTTCATGGGATACCTGAAAGATTTGGAGGGCGAACATGAAAACAACCATTAAAGGGTTGTGGGGAAAACATGAATGCAGAACAGACAAATCCTAAGACAAGTATTCTCCCAGAGAAATCGTGTATCTGAGACGATAGATTCTAGTACTAGCAATAGGCACAGATCTTATGTTTTCTCAGTTGTGTTATGAATCAGATTCTTGTTCCTTGACACAGACAAAACTCATCTTACACAAATGTTCGAACTATGCAACCATTAATGACTTAAAAGTTTACTCCTACTCCTCTTCTTTTGTTTAAAAGTTTGACACCAGACTATTCTTTTTTGGGAGATGCAGAGAAATCACAAATGAGTGACTTAAAATTTTACTCTTCTTTCTTTTGTTTAAAAGTTTGCAAGACTTGCGTATTGCCAAAAGGGACGCCACTTAAAAAAACAATTATTTTGCTTAGTATATGCATCTGGGAAATAAAATCAAAGCGTTTTGAGTCACTTGCCTGTTGAATGTGATCAAGTCTTCAGTTTATTATCTTCGAAGATTCGTATATTATATAGTTATTTACATTGAGTGTAAAACAAAATACAGAGAGACAAAAACAGAGTAAAATCTGTGTTGTCCAATCCTTAACAACTTTGAGAGTTCAAAGTAGTCTTACATTGCCGTCCTTCGTCAGCGGGTAATGCAGGCTACGGTTGACCTTCACCGGTTGTGCCGGATTTGGCAAAAGATAACCTTGTCCCTGATTTGGCACAAGATGAGGTTGGTATGCTTGCTGGAACATGTTACCTGGTTGTTGCTGCATCATTTGTAGTTGTTGTTGCTGCATCATTTGTAGGTGGTGTGGTTGCATCATTGGTAGGTGGTGTGGTCGCATCGTTGGTGGATAGGGCTGCCTCGGTTGCGGAGGCCGCAACTGAAATTTTGATGGGACTTGCCAGTTTCGGTTTCGCATCGGTAAAGGCTGTACAAGCTTTGATTTACTGGTGAAACAGCATAGAAAAGAACGTATTTTTTGTAGCAATGTCTTCTTCTTCTCCGGCTGCTTCATCTTCTCTTGGAATTCACGTTCCATGGGTTTAGGATCATAATATGAACTAGCAGAGTCAGAAGAAGAAGTTTCATCTTCATCGTCGCTCTCTAGATCATCATCTTCAATCGGGTACTTAACTGAGAAGAGCTCTGTTTCTTTGCCACATTTATTAAGTTTACGAACCAGAGCCATAGGTTCGACGTCACCTGTGACTGTCAAGAGACCTTTCTCGCTGTTATACGCCACTTCTTCTACACCTGTTTTCATTGAAAATTAAGTATAAAGAATCATCTCATGTTATAAGACTTGTACAATATATGAGTCAAGAAGTACTTTTTCTTATTACCAGAGATACTCTTCAACTTGATGCTTGCTTTGTTTTGGCAACCGGTGCAACACTTTAGATCGACTTTTAGTATGCAAGTCTGCAAAATTGACACAGCTAATCATTAGCAACTGAAGAGAGAGAGAGAGAGAGAGAGTGTGTGATAGATAGATACATCAATTGAGAGAGAGGAAGATGTACCGGGACAGATTGGTTTGGGTCCGCCATTCTGAAGAAAGCTTGGCGAAAAGAAGAAGAAGAAAAAACCCTAAACTGAAAATTCAATAGAGAAAAAGAAGATTTGTACAATAGGCAATGTTAAATCTTTTGTAGACAAGGTAGAATCCATAATCTTTCCATAATTACCGAATTTAACATTAACAAGTTAAGGTAAAGATACATTTATTTTCTTTGGTAATGATAACTATCATCAGTTTCCATATTCGAAGAATCTGGCAACTACATGACCTGTCTTCTCCATATTTACCAAGTTAATTCAAGATTTCAAGCTCAGAGTGAGAGGATAAATTATATATATGAGTTCCCATTCTTATCATTTGAACTCAAGCTAACGAGAAAAGTTTGTTAAGTGACTTGATGATACCATTTAGCAGGAATGAGAAATGAAGAAATAGCAAAGTGACTTAGTCGGGGAAGATGATTGGCAAAAAGATAGAAAGTATAGATCTGTTGCGGCACGGGAGCAACAACTTTACAACACACTTGATCTTGATGTGTCTATGAGGTAAAAAAACTCAAACAAGTATGAAAAGCTTGTAACAATTTTTTCGGGTCGACAATAATGTTTTGAATAATAGAGACCGGATTTAAAAATGATACAATGAAGAGTAAAAACAACAAACAAGGAAAAGAGAAAAAAGAATAATAAATTGTACCCAAAACAGACTAAGGCCTCGACCAAAAGCATCAGCAGGAACTTGTTTTGCTAGTTAAAGAGACCCGGTTGTGTAAAGCCCTTAACGCAAGCTACACCTTCTCGGGTTCCTTCACAGCTTCTTTGGTTTCTTTGGCATCTGCTTCAGCTGCAACCTCTGTTTCTTTCGTTTCCTGGGGGCTTTTAGGTTCAGAGCATTCAGCATCCGCATACGTCTCAGCAGGACCGAGATCTCTCAAGTTCTCGGTTATTGCAGTACCACTTGCTTTTGCTGAGCTCTCAGTGTGTTCCACATCACTAGCTTTCGGTGAGCTCTCAGTGGGTTCAACACCACTCCCATCTGGCAACTTCTCTTTGGTTCCATTGCCCGATGCACCTGGTGAATCCTCTGCACTTTTGTTATCAGTTTCATCGTCATTGTCCTCTTTTTCAATTTGAACATCACCATTGGACAATATAGTAGCTTCATCTGGGTTGGAAGAAGGCGAAGTGGACTCAGAGGTCTCTCTCCATTCAACCCAAGCAGGTGACTTTTCAGGTTCTGGTTCACTAGGGTTTTCAGAAGGATGCTTTGATGTAGAATCCTCTGTTTCCATATCAACAGATGGGGAAGAGGCTGCAGTGTCGTTGAATTCATCGGCTTCACCTATGACGACATCACCATCCTCACCATCTCCATCAGCATTGGGTGAAGGGGACGCAATTGAGCTCACTGAGCGCTCGTTCGCATCTTTATCATCATCAAATGCAAACCAGTTTGAATTTGTGAAGAGAGAATCACTACAACGACACCATGTTATATTTCGTAAGTTAAGGGATCGCATCAACCATATATGAATATGATGCGAATCGATGGTTTAATTTCTACCAGAAAAGAAAAGTTGAACTCGTTACCTCTCCTGATCATCTCCAAGACGCAAGGAAGATATGACGACTTCTGCAGATTCATCATCAAAGTAGACATCCTGCAACATAGACATCATAAGAGGTTTTAAACATATCACTAGAAGTTTCATCATATTGGGTGGCTTAGACAAACAGGCACATGAGTCTTAACAAAAATTTGGGCGAGTTTTCAGCAAAAAAATAACACAGAAAGGAGGAAAGGAAAGAAGTTAAAAACTTCTTCCTACTTGTTCCAAAACGAAAGTCAAGTCTTATTGTCTTAATTCCAAAAGATAAGGAAAAGACTAAATATACCTCATCATCGCGTTCCATAGAGCCTTGGGCCTGCAGTGGAATAATAAAAATGTAAATGGTAGAACCAATGTATTATGAGGAAAATAATGCAATGAAAATCAAAAACTCATGCAGAATCCAAGCTACTTCCAGGCTAATTAACTATGATAAAAGGAAGAGAAGACGGTTGGAACCCCATGCTAACTACGCAGAATGATTGAAGAAGATGTGATGGTTTAACTATCCATCAAATACAGAGACTTGTAACTACATTTCAGGAACTATAACAGGAATACAGGCCAACATAAATTATAATAAATAACTAAACAATCCTGAACCGATTCCCTCCTTTGGCTCGAAAGTTAATACCCATGACCTTTCAAGGCTTAATGAAACATGCGGCTAATATCTTTGATAAAAATAATTTTTTTTTATAGAAAAGATCACAAGTAGCAGCTATGGCAACTGGCAAGGCAAAACGAGAACATCACCTCATCCATGTCATCGTTGCTGTAAATTCCATATCGAAAGGCCTGGCTCAAATTGTTTGCTAGGGCTGCCACATCATAATCTCTATCGTGGTAATCATCATCATCACTATCTCTACTACGATCATGGAGTGAAGTTGGCCTCCTGTTAAGCAAAAGAATATCAGTAAAAAGAATTATCTATTTACTACACCACCTACCATCACTACAGCCTTCTCATGTATAACATTTATCACCCCCTAAAGAAATTCCCAAATGCAAGCTCTTATTGCCACCTAGTGGACTGTGCAACTTATCATATATCTTGATTGCTATTAAAGCAAAAGCAAATTACACAAATGTGACAAACTTTTGTAAGAGAATCACTATTTTCAGTATGAACTGGCTTTGGTAATAATTTGAGAACAGAAGCCGGTGTCATAAGTTTCTTTGCCTCTTAAGAAACTCCGTATAAGAGAAAAAAATACATACCCGCAGGCCCAAGAGTACACATTTTCCAATGTATTACGCTTTGACAAGACATCTGTCTGCCAGTCCACCCATTTGCTATTTTCCTGGTAAAGAACGTAGCAGAAAAAATCAACAATACATGAAGAGTTTGATACTAAAGACCAGACCCTACAAGACTAGAATCCCTCTCAATCTTTCACATGCAAACAAGCTATGAAGGAAACATCTCTGGGAGAAATAAAAAAAGAGTAATGCGCTGATCAATTTTTTTTACCATCTGATCTTCTATAAATTCTACAGAAAGTGTAAGGAAATATCATACTCTCATCCAAAACTCGAGAAAATTACGAATAGCAACTATATATATAAGCATATTGAATATTTTCAAGCCCAGTCAATAATTTAGTTCTGCTTCATATCTGCATGAGTACATGAATGGGTAGCAAGCCACTAAAAGATAATAAATCCCACTAGACAGATTGTGGTATACCTGCAAATGAGACTGAATTTCGACATTACTATTAGCTAGCTGAAGAAGTTTGTTCGAGATACGAGTCAAATGACCAATATTTCCAGTCCTGAGTGGCTTTCTACCCTCTGCAGGGACAGTAGGCTGAAGCTGAGACATCATATATAAAGCACGTTAGTAACTACTGATGCCAACCCCAGATATTATCGATCAAGTATCTTTACCTTATCAGAATCACTAGCAGTTAATGTTGAGTCCTTTTCCGCCTCTAGTATACTCCCAATAAGATTGCACTCACTGAGAAGATGGTCAACAAGTTGAGAGTTTTTGCTCTCTAAACATGAGAGAATTACATTCTCCACATGGTGATGCAGAAAATTGTTGTAGGGATACCTGAGACACAATTGCATCACAAATTAGCATGGCAGTCTGCATATCATCAACTAAAATCCTGAAGTTCCCCACTTACTCGAAGAACAAGTCCAACACTCTTTTCACCGCCCCAAGTCGAATTACTTCTTTTTCTGCTGCTTCACTACCGACGGTGAGTAAGACTGAAATAAACTCTACAATCTAGGAAAAAGAAAATTTAAAACCATTATAACAGTGAAAGATACATTATAACTAGAAAACAAATCATACAAATGAGGATAAGAAATACCTTTAATCTATGTTTTCCAAGAGGTGGTTGTAACTTGCCATACGTTGTTAACAGAATACCCTCAGCAGATGAAACATTCAAAAGCTTAAGTAAATCGCCTGCACAGTAGAGAAGCATATTACATATGATACATAGCAGCCAAGAGACTAGACCTATAAAAGTTGAGAAAGCAAAATGCTATAATGATATTCTTGCACGTCAATGTGAATCTCTACAAAATTAGAAAAAAAATACAGTTTCACCAGTTTTCATACCAACAAGCAACAAGTGTGCATAGAATATCTGGTTGTAGGTTCCGAAATCCCACACAAAAAAGGCCCAGTATTCTTCCTTCCCAACCACATCTCTCACAATAGGGAATATGGTATTCAAGAAGTCAAACAACCACATATGAACATATAATAACCATACTATATTTGCTCACCTAGGCTTCCAAGCATTCCCTCCACTGTCTCAGGATTAGTTGCTATGCTTCCATGGGTTAGTTGACGACCATATATATGATAAGTCCCCAATGTAAACCTCTTAGGATCCAGCAGAGATATGCATACAGACAATGAATTAACGAGAACAGACTTGGGCCGTGAATCTTCTAAAGTATGTTTCAACAACCTTCCAGTGCAACTGCATAAAATTTTACAGGGAATAAGTTGATTACTTAGAAATTTAACAATATTAACGAGTGAATGAAAACAATAGCCAAAGCTGAGAAAAATCTACCTGGGGCTGGAAAGTTTTGTAGCAAGACCAGGGGGTGCGTATCTTGCTACAGTACAAAGAATTTCAGCTGCATTGGCATGTACCTCGGGAGACTCCTACAAAAGTATAACACAAATCTCTGAGATATCAGTAGATAGCATCATAGCAATGCCTGGGATGATAGAATAAAATCTTAAGTAAAGAAGGAAAGCCCTAAGACTAGACATATTGAAAAAAAAAGTAATTCCATGCAACTGAATGGAACTTACCGAGGAGCCAAACTTATCCACAATCATCTCTAGAACATCTGTATCTTCTACCCACTGCATTGCACTTGTGTAGTTTGAATATAGGTGCTCATCAGTACCAACCAGACGTTTTAAAACCTGAACACCAAGTAATAAGTAAGAGTCTAGGAAACAAGCAATTGAAAGAAAATTTCATGTTTACAACCTCTCGGTATCTCCTACAAGTATTATAACCTTCATTGTTTACAGGCAATAATAATTAAAAAAGTCCCTGGCGTAACAGACTAACAATAATAGCTAAAGAACAATACGCACCATGAGACAATGATGAGAGCAGTATCATCAATTTTCCTATTGTTCTCATCATTACTGCTGGGTCTATTACTATTGTTGTGGTAAAACGATTCATAAATTCTTTAAAGGAGAGGAAAAAATGACATTTTTTCCAACTATTCAGCTCAAGTAGATGTGTAATAAACGTAGAGCAAAAACCAGGAGTTCTAATAACACATTAAAAAAACCAACCTCCATTATAGATGTAGTACCAATCAAATCAACAAGCTGCTTCAGTATGTCTTGATGATCCTGGTAGCAAAACAAATCCAAGATTAACCATACTGTGAATTAATCTTCAGATGGTTGGTGTTTAAAGCATTGTGAAGTTGTGTACCAGTTATCAAAATTTTATCAACAGGGTTCGACTAAATATAGTTGATTAGTAAAAATCTCTCTCAATGATTAAACAGCCAAAAAGATCTTCATCAAAATCTCCGACTATTTAAGACCATTATCTCAAGTTACACAGAAGGTTCAAATTGTACAAGAAAGCAGCTAGCTAATGGTTCAATACTCTCAACAAAGATAAGGAAAATACTAATTCTAGCTAAGTTCAATTCATTCTTATAAGGACACCTTAATCTGGGAAACAAAATCACTTACTTTTATAAATTGCATGAAAGGAATCGTCTTCCGCACCAGCAAACAAATGACAACCTGGTAAGAGAAAAAGTAAGAGAGCACATGTTGAGGAAACTCTATGGAGCCCTATAAGAGCATGGGAAAGTTCTCAATGAGTTTTCTGAATTAAAAAATTGTTGAATGCTGGATACCTTGCTGAAGTACCCGGCAAGCAATGAGTTATGGGTTTCTTTAGCTTCCAAAAACGAAAACAGCAATAGCATCAACTGAAAAAAAGAAGGAGATCATGGGAGGTAAGAAAGCCTAGATCCTTAACCATTTAACGAAGTTTTAATATAGGAGAAAGTAACAGAGTCAATGTCTACCTCCTCATCCTCTACTAGTGTTTTCAGTATCATTTCAATCTCACATGTAAATATTTCACAGGCAATGAAAGGAAACCTACAACATAAAAGAATATCAATTTTTTAATTCATCAAACACAATCAGAAGGAAAACAATAAACAATTTCGACTTTTTCATTTTCGATTGATTCTTTTTGGATCATTTATCCAATACTTACTTGAAAGTTCGCTTCTTTTCAACATCCTCGAGAGGCTCCTCTATTATGTACCTAATAAGTTGTTCCACTTGCACTCTTTCTCTCAAGCTGAAATAAGAAAATCCAATAGTCAAGAATGAGTGGGCATTGCCAGTAAAAGCGAATATAATTTAAGAAAAGAATTTTGAAAATCCAACTGTTGGTCAGAATAAGAAGATTATTTCGCTCAACAAATTGACAGCAACATCATTTGATGCGAAAAATGGCATGTCGCAAAATAATATTTGAAAGTAGAAATGTTTTTAGTTGTTGTATATTTAATTAGCAAAGCTTTGGAGGTGAACAACAAGATAAGTGACAGCATTTTCAAGCAATATATTCAACACCCAAAGCCAATGCATTGTCACTTCTAACCTCTACATACGAACAATTGCATTTCTTTTCCTCTCCCAAAAACGGTCATTAAGCATGAAGCATGAAATAGAAAGAACAAAAATGTGGTTACAGAGCATACAAATTCAAGAGTTTTCCGTTGAGGGCTTTGCATTCTTGAATAATCTCATCCTCGTCAAGAAGTTCCTCTAATGTGAAACTATCTTTGTCCAAAATTGCTTCAACCTGCAAAAGAAATCACAAAGCACGAAGACTATGAATAGCGAGCAGCCAGATTCATACAATATGAATAAAATCCCTCTAGATGAGACAAACAAGTGACATAAAACTCCACAGAACTATCCCTTTCGTATACGCCAGTATCTCCCTCCTCATCCTCTACTAGTGTTTTCAGTATCATTTCAATAACCACCTATGCATGTTTTGATGTCCATTTGAAGGATAAAAGGTCATCACTACAATTACTACACAATCTGATGACAATTATCAGGGGAAGACTTCCATCGTTCAAAAATCTTCTCTAATCACATTGACAAGATTTCTCTTCACTCTACATTTCACCTCCATTGGACAAACTAGTGTAGGAAATGCAGACTACCAGCAAGACAGTGCTTAGATTATCATCAAGAATAAGGAATACAAAGACACTTCGTTTACTTCTAAGCCAATAATAATAAATCAAAACACACAAATCCCTTCACCTCCCTGCAACATATTCGTCTAAAGAAACAGAGGAAGCTACCAAATCCCACAGAAATGAAACCTCAATACATCCATCCACAACTCCCCAAAAAGCGTTAAATCCATCAACAAGAAAACAAACAGAGAAAACTATATCGTGCTTTATTATTCTCCCACATAAATTACACACACGATCGTTTATAAAAAAAAAAAAATAATAAGTCAGGGAGAAGAAGAAAAACTCACGGCAGACGCCGTTGACAATCCCGCCATTCGCCAGAACATCTTTGCAGCAGCTCAAGAAAACGTCGAAATTGCCTCTGTCCACAGATTCGGAATCTTCGAAACCCTAAGGGTAAATTTCGCCCCGGAAATGAAAAAGGAGAAAGTGTCGATTGGGAAACAAGTAATCCGAAACCCTAGAATCTGTAATCGCTATGCCAAGGAAGAAAAAAAGTTCGAATCTGAGATCGAAAGGGAGATGAGCGACGAAGAGAACCTTCAATTGCGGGGAGGGGTAGTGCTTAGAGATAGATAGAAGAAGGAAAGGAAAAACAAAAAAACAAAATATTTATTTTTTGAAAAAGCCCCAAAATTAATGTATTTTTGCTATTTACGTCTCAAAGTAGTGTGGTCTATATTTAACATCAACATACTGGTTAGTTGTGACTTGTGAGAGGAAAATATTTATTATACACCCAAATCTGTATTGTAAACAGACCACATTACTTTTTTTTTTTTTTTTGGGTCAAAGAACAGACCACATAGTACTGTAACAATATAGTTAAGGGCGAATTAAGCTTAAACATCAATAAAGAAAATAGCCAACTAAGATTAAAAATTAAGAGAGTAACCATTTACTAGTGTAAAAAGATAAGAAAGGGTAACCGTGAGTAGCTTAAAGGAGAGTTGGAGTATGAGATGATTTATTTATTTTTTTATTAATCTGATTAAATAACTCATACCCATTTAAATTTTAATTTCATATATCTTTTTAACAGAAATAACTAATATTTTAAAATTTATCATAAAAAGTTAGAATTTTTTTTTTACATTTGACATAACTTGAATTTTTAAAATCACATTACTATGTTGACAATATATCTATATATACATTTTTGGAGACACTTATGAAATAAATCCTGAATTTCCAACCTACAGTAGAACCTCTATAAATTAATACTCTTTAAATTAATACTCGGTTTAAATTAATAAATTCTTCCGGTCCTGAGTTGGGCCGTGTAAAAAATGACACATTTCGATAAAATAATAAGATAATATTTTTTTTGGAAATCCTATGTAAAAATATAGTCCCATCAATATCATAAATTAATAATCAAATAAACTAAATATATATATATATATGTACATATATATCTAAAAAAATCTAGTAAGATATGATTATATTGTTGTTTCCCTATCTAAGAAAATCTAGTGAAAATATGATTCTATTGTTTTTTGCATACTCTTGAATTTGCATTCTTGTTACAGCTCATCTCTAATCTTTTTGACCGTTATCTTTTCAAATCACATCCGAAAATTATGAATATTCATAGATGCGATAATTTTTTCTTTAGTAACTGGTTTTAAAGATAAAGTAATATCTTCTTCGACTTCATCATTAATATGAAGAATACTAGTAGCAATTTCTTCTAAACTCTAAACTTCTAACATTTATTATTTTTAATTACTTAGATAATCTAGTAAACATTTGACATTCATCCTATAACGATAAATAAGATTATAAATTTAAAAAATCTTTAAAAATGTGAATGATAACAAAAATATCTTATTTTGTAGTATTAAATTTTCAAAATGTAAATTAATAATTATTAATTTATCGATAAATTAAAACCTCTATAAATTAATAAAATTGCATGGTCCGGACCTTATTAATTTATAGAAGTTTTACTGTATTTACAACCATGCCATTGTCATTTATATTTTGTTTATAAAATTTAAAAGAAAATATTAAAATTGATTTACCAATTTTGGAAAATCGGAACTGATATTATATACATTAATTACTGCTATAAATCTAATATTAAATATAATTTTCCATAAAAATCGGATTCTAATTTACTCACTATGTAGTTTTGGAAACAAACTGATTACATATTTATTTGAAATATTCTCAATGTAATAATTATGTTATACATAAATATAGTAAGAGACTAAAATAGTTTTGGAAACATAATAATTAATGTAGTTATTTTGTGAGGAAATATTTTAAAAATTTTGATTTTTTTTTTTTTTTTTTTTTTTTTTTGATAACTCATGAGTTATCCTAAAGGCTTCCTAGGCCCAAAGACTAATCTTTTGGGCCCGGGGGAAACTAATTGTTATAAATTAGAGGAGCATATGCCATAAATTTTGGTTTAGTTGTTATAAATAAATTCGAAAATGTATTTATAGAAACTAATTAGTTCTACCTAAATTATTAAATAAAATAAATATACCTTTTAATATTTTAACACCATTTCAAAAAAGAAAGATTATTTCTATGTTAACGTAATAAAAATATTATGAATCTTTAGATATGTAAATGTTAAAAATCTCATAAAACAGAGTTTATTTCAAAACGGGTTATAGCAACATTATCATAAATATTAAATATTATTAATCAAATGCTAGAACATGGGTTAAATTTTAATTAACGTATAAATATAAGGGATAAAGATTTAAAATATGCAAAACATTAGTCATATACTCATATATATATATAGTTAATTTACTAATCAAATTATATTTTTCTTTTCTAAAATAAAATATAGCTATGCGGTGTACCGCGGGATAAAATCTAGTAGTATTAGTAAAAAAGAGACCACATTTATTGGTTTTTTTTCTTCTTTCCTAACAGTGTTTTTGTGGATTAAATTGTTGGTAAAATGTTTTGTCATAGGAGACAATTAAACCAAGAGACTTTAAGTGAATTAGAAACGGGTTTGAGCTTATTTGACAAATGGTTTATTCTTATAACACTCATGTCATGATATGTATAATGTGATTTTTGGTCGTCGAGATCATCTTAGAATTTTTTATATATATGTTGTAGAAATTTTGAATGAGACGTTGGATTGAATAATCGATTGATTTAAATTCGTAAATCATTTTTTGTTTAATAATTATGAAATTAGAAATATGCTTTTATATAATTATTTTTTGCTGCTGCTCTTGACGAAAAATTGCTGGTGAATGGTGATACAAGTCCTTTCGTTAAAACAATTTGATGACAACCACGAAACAAAGAAGAACTGATTCGATTGAGATTAAATTTTCTTAAATTACCGGTTCAATAAATCGTCCAAATTGCCGATTCAATCTTATATAACCAATGAACCGACCCGGATTTGTTAAACCTTTATATTCTCCGATTGATCTCTCTCTGTTCATTTCTTTCAAACCCCTAGCAAAAAAAAATTGAAACCTTAACGATGGAGGATGCTGATAGACTCCGCTTCGACTCCGAACGCACTGGAGATAGTCTTAGCACACATGATGTTCGTATAAAGACCATATATCATACATTCAAAAAGAAAATTGAGTATTGAAAATAGTGTACAAATATTACTAGATAAATCTCATCTTTCTCTACATCTTTTCCAAAGCTTTAATATATGGATGTGATCAAGATTTATTATCGATGTGACTCAAATTGGAAAAGATGTATGCGATTTATCTTGAAAAAATCACACCAACTCAAATTCATCCAATCAATAAACTAAACTTCTAAAACCTGAATTTTGTACTATACTAATGAGATTATGAATCTAGACAATATGTTTTACAAGGTAACAGAACAATCACCAATGATTATTTTGAAAAATTAATAAGTGTATTCACGATTTATCATATGCTCCAGTGTTTACTATCTAATCTTGTAATCACTCTTAGTATAAAAAAAAATTAGAATAGTGCATATTAAAATATGGCTCATGCCATAAAAGTTTATGAAATATCTTATACTATATCTTGCATTAATTTTTGAATAAATTTCTTGAAAAGAGAAGTGTGTCAAATTTAATGTTTTTAGATTCGATATATTATCTCTATTTTCTAATTATTTTAAAATAAATAGTATAATTACCATTAAATGATTTTGTGAAACTATTGTTTTCTATTATTTCATGGGATGAGTAATAAATCATGCTATTTTTATTTTCTTTTAATACATATGTTTTAAAGACAGTGAAACTGTAACTTATAGAATACAATTTAATTTTATCTGAGTTTTGTCTTTAATACAATATATATGATTATTGAATACAATGTGATTTTTTGAAAAAGCTATATTAGAACATATTTTCTATTTTTAAATTAGTCTATTGTAAATTAATTTGGCTTCAATTTTTATTTTAAAAGTAGAAAAACTTTTTCTTTTTAATTGGTTTGATTAGTAGTTTTATTTTTAGGTTTTATGGTATCTGCTATCATTGGGAAATATATTATATGTTAAAACTAAAGGTTATGTTTTTTTTTTTGACAAAAACTAAAGGTTATGATACCATTATGTTATTTTTATTTTTGTTTGGTACATACGTTTTAAAGATAGTCAAACCGCAACTTATATAATATTAAATACAATTTTATTTTGATTTGAGTTTTGTCTTTAATACAATATACATGATTAAATACAATTTTATTTTGATTTGAGTTTTGGTTGATCAGTAGTTTTATTTTTAACTTATATGGTATATGTTTTTATTAGAAAATATATTATATGTTAAAACTAATAGTTGGAAGAAATAATTTTTTTAGTAAACTATACACCATATAAGATATAAATAAATTAAAATTAATAAGAAAGAAATGTGTCACAAATATCGAGCGCCAAGTGTTGTCGTATGGGCAGACAAAGTTAGAAAAAAACATTCTCATATTATATAAGATATATATAATAAGAAAAAAAACATTCTCTAATTTATCAGATAATCTATCAAAATAATATCCTATATAATAAAACGGAAGTACACAATATTGTTTTGTTAATTATATAATTTTAATAAGTTGATTACAAATAGGTTATAAATTAAGTTTTATATTATTTATATATTCTGGATTTATTGTTTCTGAAAATCTTTAAGAGAATATTCTAAAGAATCATTTGATATTTTACTTACCATATTAATTTCCTTTATTAAATTATTCTTCCATATTAAAATCTTTTGATATCTAACTTTACATATTATTTTGTTAATTATCATTATACTCCACCTCTCATTTTTATATGTGAGTCTAATTTGTGAAAAAATCAATTATCAAATTATTTATTATAATAAAAAAAATTATTTCCGGATATACCATAAGTTGATTTTTTAAAAACAAATATAAATTGTTCAATCTAAAATATTCAAGCTTTAGAAATATTATTCTTTAAAAATAGTATATATTGAAATAAAAATTATACTGAGTAACGGTCAAAATTTGAATATTTAAATTCAATTTCATATTTTTCGTTCGATTTTCTAATTTTATATAAAATAGTAAACTTTAAATATTTTTTTTTGAAATATTTTTAAAATATTGAAACTTGATATAAAAGTTAGAAACTATAAACACTCCAAATTTATTTGTTATAGCAATGTCAATAATCTATCACTATAATATGAAAGGATTTCAAGAAACCAAGTATAGTAAAACAAAAAGTATAACAATATATTAAATTACTCATAATATAATAACTCACTTTTTAAAAACCAAATTTACAAAATTATGTCTTATAATGACATTCAAGTCATGATGTAGAATATACATTGTTGAAATAATTTCACATACATAACATAATACAACATATTAAAATTTTATTTTAAAATATAAAATATATATAATTTTGTATAAAATAAAATTTAACCAGTGTTATAGCACGGGTAATTATCTAGAATCATTAACAATATAAAACTTACAAAATATGTGTCTTTTTCAAGCTATCACATTTGACATATGATTTTATTGCATAATATTTTATCCAAAAATATTTTTTAAAAACAATCATATAAATTATTTTATATAAAAATTACAATATAAATAAAATAAATTTCAATTGGTGCTCTAGCACGGTCTTAATCTAATCTAGTATACGTTTACAAGAAAAGCCAATTGTCTAGTCAATAGTCATATCATATTAACAAAAAAAAAAATATAAAGAATACAAACCCCTAAACAAATCATTCAGACCATAATACTGAACAACAAAAAGAGAAGAAGAAGGGAACCTCTAACAATTGAATCACTATTCCTCTTTACAGTTAATTCCGAAGATTGGATGTCGCTTTCTCACAATAATGTATGACACGCATACCCAAGGGTCTGATGATTGCAGTTAGTTATCTTATTGGTCTCTAAGGGTTTCTTTTTGGCTAAAACGTAAGCTTTTTCAGATATTAGTAAGGGACCTTGTAATTCATGTAGCTATATATATCTTCTGAAATCACATACAATATATCACTATCTGAAGAAGGGACAGAATTCTTCAAACGAAGTCTAGGATTTTGGCTTTTAAGATTCTCATCTCGACTGCTTGATATAATAGTTTGATGTAATTGCTGTATGTTTGATTTTTGTGTTATCATTAACTGTATATACTTATCTATGCCTTATGCTATAGTACTCTCTTACTCATCATCCGTCATCCCTAATGTTATTTAGGATCTTGGTTTTTCAGGTATTTTAATCAATACAATAAAAGCACAATGTGTTGCTTTCCTTGCTTGACACATCAGCTTCTGTATTGAAGCTGGTGTTGACACCTCAGTAAAAACCTATAACCTATCAAATTATAACGTTAATACACATCAGCTGGTTTTAGTCTTATGTGGACAAAGCAAAAAGTAAAACGATAGCGTTTAAATCAATTGATGCTTGATTTCTTCTTCTTCGTCGCCGTTTAGTTGAGATTGAGAGATGCAGCCTAATCTCTTCCCATTCAGTTTTGGGTAATCCATTTCTCTTCAATGGCGGAGATCTAAACGAACTTGGTTATGGTGCTGAATTCCACAGCTCTAGGGATTTCTTCTTTCTCCCTTTCTTATTATCTCAAGGCAGTGATGGGATGGATTTGTCTAAGATTGGTGAAAATTTTGTCGCCTATGTTAAATCTGTTACGTCGCTTGGTCTCTTACCTTCTGCTTCTTTCTCTGATCATCCTGAGGTAATCTCCAATTCATAACATCAATGGAGTTTATTTTTAGGAGAACTGAAATTATTTGAAGTGTGGAGATTAAAAAATCCATCTTTTAGTAAACTCTTGCATGTGTTGCAGTTGCTGCTGCGGTTGCTGTCCTGCCACTCTGTAAGCATTAATTTTTAAATCTCCATTTAGCTTTCTCGACAAAGGAACGAAATTGTCATCTATACTACCTCTTCTCCGACTTGGGAATTGAGAGATGGATGATAAACTCGGATTTGTTAGCCTCTTTTTTTTTTTTTAAGTTCTCAGTCACTCTCGTCGTCTTCAATGCTTGTGTTAAACTTCAATATCCTCTGTCTATTCATTCTCATTTCCTAGATTTTTTTCTGATATGTTTGTGTAGCAATTTTTAGTACAATAGCTTGATCCAGAACATTAGATATGATGTGATTTGTTTAAACATTGTTATGGTATGTTACAATTGAGGTTCTTTTAAGGGTTTATGATTAGGGTATATTCAAAAACTGGGTTTACTAGAAGAGAAAACTGGGTTCCAAGTAGCCTCATTGATATTGCTTTGAGTCTTTATCTATTATGTTTTAAGATAAACCAAAAACTGGGCTTATCTGTTGACATTAGAGAGTAACTAACATTTCAAATGGTGGTCCATTGTCATTTTTCTTAATTGTTAATTGCATATGTGTGTTTAGCTCTTAACTTGTTTTACATGTTGGTCCTATTTCTCTGGCTATTTTCCCTCCAAAAAAATCATGATTTCTTACTTATGCTTATATTTTGTCCTTATACAGCATTAACGTGAGAACATGATGATGTGGGTATTTGGCTATGGCTCTCTTGTGTGGAACTAATGATTTCACTACGATGAGAAAGTGTTAGGGTTCATCAAGGGATATAAACGTGTCTATGACTTTGGTAACTCTATAGTCTTTGTTTAAGGCTTTCACTATGAAGCCGCAATACAAGTCACAAACCAAACCATAAGTGTTCAATTAACCAAACCGTAAGTGTTTAATCTGAGTTTAGTCTAGAGCATAGTGTTTAATGTCTGGTAGATATCTCCTTTGGTTTAATGGTATTGAGAAGCAGTAACATGCTTTGCCTTATTACACAGGTGGGGTTCAAGATGTTCTTAGGGGTCACTGCATCAGTGACAAGCTGGGACGCAGATGAGGCTTGCTGCAGTATAATCTTGGAGGACTTCCCAATACTTGCCAAGGTCTTTGCTACTGCACTGTCTTAAGTGGAGTCATTAGAGGAGCTTTGGAAATGGTCAGCCTCCTTTTTATTCCCATTTTTTTGTTACATAAATTGCGTTTTTCAAACTTCTCATACAAACAGTCTCCCTAGAAACTTAAAAGAAACTTCTCTTACTCCTCAATTACCAAGTGTAGAAGAATATTTTTGGGCTCAGTGCTTATGTTCTTATATCCGTCTCCACAATGATCAGGTTTCGATGACATGGACGTGTGATGTTCTTCGAGGGGATGATGTTTATGAGTTGCAGGAGAAGCTACTGAAACAAGTCGCAGAGGAGTACAACGATGATGAACAATTTGTTCAAAATTACAAATTTGTGTGAGGGAACAAACTGAATGTAACTACAATGGACTACAATAAAACCCAATATGAGCCAACTTTTTTCTAAAGACCAAATAACCATTTAGCTTGTGATATGAGCGTTTAGTCGAGCAGCCGAGCAGCCGCTTGCTTCTATACCATATACTTGTGAATGTGAGTTGGTATGTATCTTTTCAAATAATGTTGGCCGACCAAACAAGTTAAAAATAGAAACTTCGATTAGTGTGGTTTGAAAAATTTGTGTACACAATATGGTTTTAAAAATGTAAATATGTATCTAAGCAAAAACAAAATTAAACATAGTGAATATAGTTAATGAAACGATATATGTATATTTATATGAAGCATTCGTTGCATACGTCATTGAATTCTCTTTAACAAATATGTCCTAACTTCAATCTCACTTGAGAGGATACTTGAGAGCATACCATAAACTCGATATTATCTCACGCTCAAAAGTATTCATCATTTTCATTAATTCTTCTAATTCTACAGTTCAAGATATACAAACATTAGCAAACAACAGTTAAAGAGAAATCAAAACATCTTCAAGCAATAATATAAATTTGCTAATGTATCTAAAAGATTTAAAAATATTTAATTTAATTATGATTGCACAGATAAAACAAATATGAAATGAAAAAATCATCCAAAAACAACCCGCGGCGTAGAGCGGGTATCAACCTAGTTTGTACTTAAAAGTTGCAATCGATAAAACTTTGGCTTAGTTACTTCAACGTACAGCATGACACGCAAACCCGTCGCAATTGTAGCTGCTGCTGACGTCGCTCACATCCAGGCTACGATCACTTGCGCCAAGAAACTCGCCCTCCAGCTCCCGATCCGCAGCGGAGGGCATGTTGTATTTATCAACAATTGATTTCGTTGTTCTAGACATGTTTAGTCTCCGGTCTACCAAGATCGATCCTAAGCTCGACACCGCGTGGGTCAACTCTGGTCTGGTGCTACGCTTGAAGAGATCTACAATGGAGTTGCGAACGAAAGCAATGTTATCCGTGGATTTCCTGCTGGTATCTGCCCCGGTTTAGGAGCTGGTGGGGATTTTTTTTAGCGGTTGTGGCTATGGAAACATAATGAGGAAATACGGTTTATCTATCGATAACATCATAAACGCTAAAGGAAGAGCCTTGGACCGGAGCTCAATGGGAGAATATCTTTTATGGGCCGTACGTGGCTGTGGAGCTGCTAGTTTATGTCATTATGTGTTGTCTTAGCCTGGAAGATAAGCTTGTTCCCGTTCCGGCTAAAGTCACAGCCTCTAACGTTGAAACGGTTGGAAACAGAGGAAGCGTGAACACCACGGGACTTGTAGCCAAATGGCAAGAGATCGCAGACAAGATTGCCAGCGATCTGTTCATAAGATTAACTTTAGGCGCAAGCAACAAAACCGTGAAGGCTTATTTCATGGATGGGGATGTACGTGGGAAACTCCTCGAAGCTTCTAGAAATCACGAACGCGAAGACCCCTAAGCTTGGTCTGAACGAAACAGAGTGTATAGAAATGAAATGGATCGAATCGGTTCTGTTCTGTTCTGGCTCGGTAATTCCACCCGGTACAACACCAACATCGAGTATGCTAGCTAAACCGGATCCCGCAAAGGCAAAATCTACCTCAAAGAGAAAATCCGATTAGGTCCAAAACGTATCTCAGCAAGAACCGGTTTAGATTCCATATTCAGGGGTTCTGTTAGAGAACGAGAAGGTGACAATGGGTTGGAACCCTTACGGAGGGAGAATGAGAGAGTTTGCCTCGACGGAGACCGCGTTCTCGTACCGAGCAGGAGACATGTTCAAGATTCAGTACTCAGCGAACAAGTTCGTTCCAGGGGAAGCAGTGGCTAAAGATTGCTTGAGCCAGACGGATAGAGTGTTCAAGGCAATGAGCCCTTATATATGTGTCAAAGAGTCCTAGAGAAGCGTTTTTGGACTGTAGAGAGGTTAGACTCGACGTATGAGGAAGGTAAATTGTACGGCGTGAAGTATTCTAAGAACAATTTGGAGAGAGGTGGTAGGAGCAGAGTGCTCTCCAACCAATAGAAATTAGAGACACATTATTAAGAATTTCTACTAAAATTTATGATATTAACATGCAAAAAAAGAATACTGTAATTATTTGATGTGAAAACAAAGAGTTTGAGCTCTCGAATTTTATGGAGTCAAGACTTAAAAGGCTTAAAGCTTTTTGTCTTAAATTAGAAGATAAAAGGGTAGTCAACTGATCTTTGTATAGTTTCGAAAATACATGAATAGTTTATATTAATACATGACAACGGAAAAGTAAGCAGTTTATAGTCTTCTTTGATTTTTTTTCTACACAAAGAGATGTGTTGCAAAAGTCAACTCGAATCTGTCACTTAGCCGAAGAAGATTTCGACCATCGGTTTTTACTTTCTTAGAGGATGTCTAAACAATTAAAAAAATGAAAAAAAAAAAACAAAAAAGGGACCTTTTAGTTAGATAACGTGAAAAAATATATTTTTTTAAATTGTATATAACGCCGTTAAAAATAGTTTGTATAATTGACATCCAAAACCGACAACTATTAGGAATTAGTGGATATAAAAGAGAATGATTAAATTTTCTGATCCTCAAAATTACTAAGGTGTAAGAAAATATATAAGATTGGTTTGATATGCTTTTGATCTCTAGAAAAAAAATAATTTAGGCGAACCGGGTTCGTTTTGGTAACTGGTTTAGCCGTACAGTATCCAATGCTAACGTTAGTTTTATAGGCAAAATTTTAGGCGGCCCAAATTAAAGTTTAATCAAGAATAAGCCAAGTAGAAAAAGACAACTTAGAGCAGAGTTAACTAGGGGTGGGCATTCGGTTTTTCGGTTTGGTTTCGGTTCGGTTTTTTCGGTTTACGGTTTTTTTGGTTTTATAAAAATTGAACCATATAAAAACCATATGTAATTCGGTTTGGTTACGGTTCGATTTTTTTGGTTTATGGTTTATTCAGTTTTATAAAAAATGAAACCATATAAAACCATACGTATCACGGTTTGGTTTGGCCCCGGTTTTTATCGGCTATTCCATACTTTAAAAAATAGATAGTTGATACATAACTAAAAAATAAGCATAAAAGTAAAACCTAAATATAATTAAAAAAAAATAGAATCCATATATAGTTTTGTAAACCCAAATTCTTAATTGAAATTTAAACTTTTAAAAGGTAAAGGCTATTGAAAAAAAAAATCAGAAAAAAACCAAGAAAAAAACTTGGAGATCAATAACTATAAGCCCAACAAAGAAGCTATTATTATGAAATATAATTGTGATTAATCCATCACAAGACACATGGCATTACACTTGTCTATGTAATGTTTGAAGTGTTAACATTTGTCATTACATCTCTCCACTTGTCATTAATTACCAAAACTAATAAGTAGTGACTCATGTGTTTTGTAGTACACTATAAATATGAGGTTGTGTAAGAATAGTTAGTAATATAGTTGTTGTCTTTGATGAAAAGGAAAAGACTTCCCAATCTCTCTCTCTCTCCCTCGTCCCTACATCTCTCTCTCCCTCTCTTGATTATTTCTTGTTCTCTTTACAAAATATTGCAAAAACTTATAAGTGTATTTGTAGTTATAGTTCACTACACGTTATCAGCACAATATCTTTACCACTGGAGCTTTTACGAGGTGAGTAAATTCATATTGTTTCGGTTTATATTTATAGAACATAAATATTAAAGACATCGTGAAATTATACATTTTTCTGGATTGATCGTCATAAGTTGTAGGCGTTGCCTCCTTTATGATCAAATCTATAGCTAAGTCATATCCGGATAGATCGTTGGATATATGGTAGGCTCTGCCTCCTTCACGATCAAATAAAAGCTATGTCTTTTCTGGATAGATAGATCGTTATATATGGTAGGCTCTGCCTCCTTCACGATCAAATAAAAGTTATGTCTTTTCCGGATAGATAGATCGTTATATATGGTAGGCTCTGCCTCCTTCATGATCAAATAAAAGCTATGTCTTTTTCTGGACAGATAAATCATTATATATGGTAGGATTTGCCTCCATCACGATCTAACAAAAGGTTATGTCCTTTCCTGAAAGATCAGTTTTGCCTTCTATAAGATCAAATATAAGGCTATGTCATTTCTGGACTGATTGTTATACATATATAGGTTCTGCCTCATTAATGATCAAATAAAAACCTTTGTCTTTTCCGGATTGATCATTATATAGTATATGCTCTGCCTACTCTACGATCAAAGAAAAGTTATGTCTATTAATAACTCTTATTTTATTTTCTGATTTTCTATGTTTGTTTATTTAATTTTCTTTATTCGTAAAGAATAATTACATGTGTCATATAAGATTTAAAGACAATGAAATGTCTTTATAGTCAAAAATATATTTCTCTTATGAGAATATATAAAGAACGTGTACATATATTTTATACAGTGCAAAAAATAAATGGAAGGTTTAGATGAGCTAGTCTCTCGACTTCCAAAGACATTAGATTCATAATTATCGATGTCTATTGTTCTCCAAAGTCTTAAAGAAACTCATGGAGTTTTAATGAAAATTTGTCTTAATAAAATTATTATGTTTAGGCTATAAATAAATATGGTATCGCGAGATCGGTCATATTAGAGACGCACATGTATATGATTATATCATGCAAAATGAAAGATGGCAAAATAATATTAAATATGAAATTCTCTTATGCTTCAAGTATAACATTACCGGTCAAGCCATCCCGGTCAATCAATGATATTAAAAATCATTGAGAATTTGTTCAGAGGAACAAAAGTTCTTTCAAAAGTATTGCATGTCCCCATTCACATTTCAAGAGGTTGTAAGCAATGCACTTCATTCATAATTCAGGTAACATCTAATTTATGTTGAATTCATTTAAGTTTATTTAAATTCATTTAAATTTCTATTTATTGTTTATGGAGTCGATGGTTATATACCTCCTCCTTAAATTTGTAGTAGGCTATGCCTCCAGAATCATATAGTGTTGGCCCATTCACCATCCCTTTGGATTAACAAGCTCATTGTATATATATATATATGATGATTTGATTTCCTTAATAAATCCCCAAATTAAACCCCAAATATAACCGATCTAAAAATAAGATTTGGTCAAAGGTGGATGTACATAAAAGTCATCATCTTGGGAGGGGGTAATACTAATCTCACATCCTATAAGGATCTAAGATAATAGACATAACCGAAATCGGTATGTTGTTGATCCTAATGTGGGATTCAGTACGAGATGAATGAACTCCAAGAGTTATCATCTCGAGGGGGAGAATTAAAGGAATCCCACATCGACAATAAGTCAATAAACTTTTGTGAATTTGACACCCATAGCGATATAACTATGGTGAAGTCATATCCTTTAGTTTATCACATGTATATGTTGCATGTGATAAAGTGGAACATCCATGATGTTCACTCTTGAAATGAGATATAATGAATCGTTCATAGCGCAACCCAAAGAGATTGCAAAACGGTTCTTGGTGATTTAAACTTCATGTCAAAATATGAAACATGCAGTTTTGCATGTAGTCAATATTATATATGAGACCAACAATTTATAAAGAAATATTTCTCCCATGTTATATATTCATGGTTGGAGATTGTATATTTCTCATTTTGAATCTTATGTGTGTGTGATATATATTGTAAATGCTCCTCTACACCGCATAAAAAAAAATACCATCCAAAGAGGATGAAATATATAGATGCAGGAGATGAGACTCTGCTCTAATAATATAAAGCCATCTTATGAGAGATGCGACTATTGCAAGATTTGCATATCATCATATTAGATGATAAAGTTCCCCATCATTATGGGAGAATCATCGAATAGTTCTGGATCTTTGAACAAATGAATCTAATGAATATGAACTTGAGAGTTCAACATATCACTATTCAAAATATATATTGCAAATCAAATGCAAAAAGCTGATGGGTGAGATTTCATATAATTATTGATCCTCACATAAATGAACATGAACTTGAAGTTCTAAGAAATCTCACATCCTATTGCTAAAAATGCTCCAATAAAAATATGTCTCTCGCGGATGACATACTAAGTCTATGACACATAAGAAACGTGATGATATAATTTGGTTCCTAAGATAAATAAAATCCTCGAAAAGAAAAAATATACATATCTTTTTGAGAGGGGAGATTACATTACTATAATCTTTTTCCCTTGTCATGGTTTTTATCCCAATGGGTTTTTTCGGTGACAAGGTTTTTAATGAGGTAGTACGTAACTCGTCAATGGTGATGGATAATCAAGGGGAAGTATTATGAAATATAATTGTGATTAATCCATCGCAAGACACATGGCATTACACTTGTCTATGTAATGTTTGAAGTGTTAACATTTGTCATTACATCTCTCCACTTGTCATTACCAAAACTAATAGGTAGTGGCTCATGTGTTTTGTAGTACACTATAATGAAGAGGTTGTGTAAGAATAGTTAGTAATATAGTTGTTGTCTTTGATGAAAAGGAAAAGGCTTCCCAATCTCTCTCTCTCTCCCTTGTCCCTACATCTCTCTCTCCCTCTCTTGATTATTTCTTGTTCTCTTCACAAAATATTGCAAAAACTTATAAGTGTATTTGTAGTTATAGTTCACAACACGTTATCAGCACGATATCTTTACCACTAGAGCTTTTACGAGGTGAGTAAATTCATATTGTTTCGGTTTATATTTATAGAACATAAATATTATAGACATCGTGAAATTATACATTTTTCTGGATTGATCGTCATAAGTTGTAGGCGTTGCCTCCTTTATGATCAAATCTATAGCCAAGTCATATCCGGATAGATCGTTGGATATATGGTAGGCTCTGCCTCTTTCACGATCAAATAAAAGCTATGTCTTTTCTGGATAAATAGATCGTTATATATGGTAGGCTCTGCCTCCTTCACGATCAAATAAAAGCTATGTCTTTTCCGGATAGATAGATCGTTATATATGGTAGGCTCTGCCTCCTTCACGATCAAATAAAAGCTATGTCTTTTCCGGACAGATAGATCATTATATATGGTAGGATTTGCCTCCAACACGATCTAACAAAAGGTTATGTCCTTTCCGGAAAGATCAGTTTTGCCTTCTATAAGATCAAATATAAGGCTATGTCATTTTTGGACTGATTGTTATACATATATAGGTTCTGTCTCATTAATGATCAAATAAAAACCAGACCAAACCTAAACCAAATGGTTCATCAAAATAAAAACCAGACGGATTTTTAGACTTAACCATAACCAAATCAAACCATTTATTTTGATTTGGTTCAGTTCGGTTTTTGGGATTTTGGTTATTTTGCCCACCCCTAAAATTTTCTGTCTAAGTCAATCAAACCACCGGAAAATATAAAAATGCTAAACCTCTGAACAGAGAAAAACCCCTTCTTCCCGAACCCAAAAAACTAGTATAAATGCAAGACATCTGAACAGAGAGAAACCTGTTCTTCCCGAACCAAAAATAAATAAAAATAAATAAAAATTCTCTCCTCGCACACGAGAGCTCTCTGAAACCCTAATCTTGGATCTCGTTGCTTCCAACTCTGTGTCGTCGTGTTAATCGGTAAGTGTGAATTTCTATGGTTGAAATCGATTGTGTTACGAACTTGAGAAATTGAAAACCCCAAATTCGTCTCTGGTGATTGGAATCAAAATTGATGAATCATGTGATCTTTTGATGAATCATTCCAGAATCATTGTAGAGGAGCTCTCTGAAACCCTAATTTTGGATTCCGTAGCTTCCATCTCCTTGTCGTCGTGTTAAACCTTTGTCGATAAAACATGATTACTATAGTTGTGAAATAAGTAAACATATGCAACTAGCATTTACTGTCATGCATAGTTCTTCAGACAATAATAACCATTTGTCTTAAGATCTTGATGCGAATAGACTACTAATTTTTTAAAGACTTCAGATTTTTAGGTAATGGGAAGGCTAACATTTTTGTAGCTATGTTTTTTTTTTTTTTTAAAGAAATATTTGTGTGTGTGATTTGATAATGGTGTGAATTGTGAAATAGAATAGAACATGCGGTAAACAGAATACAACCCGATGATGGTGGGATTCACATTTGAATTTATCTGTTTAAATAGATAATTAGATGATTAATTAATTATTAATTATCTTTATTACTCTCAATGATTTTATCTTTTTTCTTATCTATTTCTAATGACATTTGAATGTAAATTTTTACACTTTTTAAGGTTAGTTTTATATTTGTACTTCTCAATTAATATAATAGGATTTGATAGTTTAGATTTTTATATTGTATACTTAATTTCTTATATAAAATTTTTGTTTGATTTGTGTTTAATTTCTTATATAAATTAATTATTAATTATGTTTATTACTCTCAATGATTTTATCTTTTTCTTATCTATTTCTAATGGCATTTGAATGTAAATTTTTACACTTTTAAGGTTAGTTTTATATTTGTACTAGATAAGGACCCGTCCGATGTGCGGGTTTAAAATTTTGTAAATTAAATTAAATTTAACGAAAATATATTAAAATTTGTTTTATTTTATTTATGATTTTTTTTGCTATAATACACTGATTTATATCTATTTACAAATTTTTTATGTATGTTACCATTAAAAATGTATTTTTTACACCTAAATATATTGTATGTTACAAATATATTTGTTACCACCACCTAAAAATTGTCTACATGAACACATTAAGCCAACTATTATATATTTCTTTACTTTCAATTTTGCTTAGTTTTTTTAATTACAAAAATTGTTGGCTCAAACGATATTTCAAATAAAAAATATATTACATAGTATACTAATCAATTATTGTTAAAAAGGTATACTAATCAATGATGTATCAACATAGTGTATTACCAACAATGAAGAGAACTTCGGCTCCACCCTCCACCCTCCTCCCTCCTTTATGGAGAGAACCTTGTGTCCAACCTCATCTACCATGAAGAAAACATTGGCTCCCCCTTCCTCCTTTAGAGAGATAACCATGCGTCTAACCTTCTTTACCTTATTTCCTGGGGGAGATAACCTTGCGACCAACCTCTTCCACCATAGAAAAAACCTCGGTTCTGCACTCCTCCTATGTAGAGAGAACATGTTCACATATTTTAGCTAACTCAAAATGGTTTGCTCCGACAACAAAAGAAACTAAAGACTATTTTCTAAGGTCATAAAATCTTTTGATAGTAAATAATGTTAAATTTCTTAATGTATTCGTGAAAGCTTCTTTGACATAAGATGATGTAGCCTCTATCTTTGTAACGCCCTGATAGCCACCTTCCTTAGTGGAACTCACGTCCACTCCCGACCCATGGGCCCATCCATATCCGACGGCCGGTCTGTTATATTTGAGAGGCTTTAAATACTTTACCGACCCTACATATCGCCACATGATATTTCTCTGTGTTTTGTCCTCACTCGTGCAGTTCCTACAATCACTTCCCAAAAGCTCACCAATCATGAAACTACTCTAACTCAAGCACGCTTAACTCTGGAGTTCTCTCAGGACCCTTGACCGAAAAGATAAGTGTACTTTGGTGACATAAGTGGTCAAATCAATTTTTTTAAACTTTTCTTCAAACCAGGGTGTCACAGTCTCCAAGCTCCTATGGATCTTTCAATAGTGATTTATGTATCTCCAATATATCTATATATTTTTGTTGTAAACTTGTATTCATTAGCCTATTTTATCCAACCATTAGGTTGATGAGCTTCTACTCGATATCTGCGTTTGGGATTTGAATGAATGTTAATAATTATGTTTGCACAAAAAAAAGTGTCTATGACCAACCAATCAAGGTTGAAAAATTAGAAAAAAAAATTGATTTGACATAATTAAAGAAATAATAGAAAATTATAAGCATGGTAATATATAAATCCCAAGTAATTCAAAGATGAAAATATAAATTAAATAAAATAATCTTAAAATACTATAATAAATTTTAAAATACAGTATTAGAAAAAAAGACGCATATATTAATCTTTTTTGGGTCAATATATTAATCTTATCTATTACGAACAGAAAAAGCAGAAAGTATAAGAAAATTTTGGTATTAAAAAAAGGAAAATAATACTTTCCCATTCCAATTTTTTTACAAATAGAACAAAGTTGAAAGCAGTATTTTTGAATAAATTATTTTGTTAGATGAAAAATATGAGAAAATCTATGTTTATATAGAAGTGAACATTTACAAAATTTAGAATAAATAGTTAACTGTATATTTTTCGTAATCCCTTTTCTATTTTTTTTGTAGAATTAATAACTTAAAATTAAAAATAAGTAAATAATGTTATAATTTCGAAATTTATAATATATATATATATATATATATAATCTCCTTATAATTATTTGTTTTAAAAAAACTTTTAAATTTTTGTAATTTTTTTGATAATTATCTTTTTACATTATTAAAATTATTGAAAATATATATATATATATATATATATATATATTATTTTCTATTGAAATTTCAAATCTCTCCTATGTACACATGTCAAAATTTTGTTAATGATTAACTTTCAAAATCCAACTTTATATAATAAGATTCTTTTTCTTTTAATATTAGGCCAAGTAATTCAATATTTGACACATGTCGCAATCTTATGAATTAGTAACTTTTGAAATCATACTTTATATAATAAGATTTCTCAATTAATATAATAGGATTTGATAGTTTAGATTTTATATTGTATTCTTAATTTCTTATATAAAATTTTTGTTTGATTTGTGTTTAATTTTAGTGTTTAGATTTTTTATATAATATATCCTAAGATATACTACAAATTATTATTACTACCAGCATCTCTAGCATAACAATCCTCTCGACTCCTTATCATCGCTATCATTATTTTAACCGCAATTTTCAGTCCTCATACTGCATTATGTACTATTTTATTTGTATTTTGTGTAGACATAATTTTTATTTTTTATTTTTAATAAGTTTATCTCAGTTTTCCAAAATTCAATTTATGGTCTATATAGAAAAAAGAAGTATATTTTTTTTTAGAAAATTTATAAAATCTGAATTAATTGCGGTAAACATAAAATAAAAATACAATTATAGAATTGTCTTTCTCCTGAGTCCTTCTTCCCTCAATTTTACTGTAAGAGTCTCATCACTACTACACCCAAAGAGAAACCCTTCTTCCCGAAAAAAAAAAAAAAAAAATTCTCTCCCGAGAGCTCTGAAACACGATCTCGTAGCTTCCATCTTCCATCTCTCGTAGCTCTGAAATACGATCTCGTAGCTTCCATCTTCCATCTCTCGTAGCTCTGAAATACGATCTCGTAGCTTCCAAAGTGTTAATCGGTAAGTTTGATCCCTAAATTCGTCTCTCGTGCGTGGTTGTAATCAATAAAACGCAATGGAACTTATGTTATGTGTGATCTGTGTTGGATCTGGTCAAATTTGGGATCTGGTGTTGAGATATGTTACTTGTAGATGTAATTTGGGTTCCTCGCTCTGAGATTATGATCGATTCATTTGTGTTTCGTTTCTTGTGTTGATTCTTTGTTTTTTTTTTTCGGGAAAATGTTGAAATCGTGTTGAACTCTGAAAACCCTTCGTCTCTGCGAGTCTTGGATTGTAATAAAAAAAACATGGTGATAATTTTTGTTTTTGTGTGACTGTTTTCTATCAGCTAGCTATGGATCTTCCTCCTGTAGCCCCTAGGGGCGTCAGATTTGCACCGGATGATATAGAGGTGGTGGTAGATTTTCTGGAACCATTTGTCAACAACCAGAATTTTGATGGGAACTTGGTAAAGGAGTTTGACCTATATCTGGATTATCCCGAGAGACTAGAGCATGATTATGAGAAGTATTTCCCTAACCGCCATTACTGGTATTATGTGAGGAGGCAAAGACTGCCAAACATTGATCGGCCAAATAGGCACATTTCTCGTGAACCACTGGCTAAGTGGAGATATCACTCGACTGTAAAGCTGATCAGAGCAAAAACTGAGTTGGTTGGTCATAAAGAATTGCTCCAACTCCTAACGCCCCATGGAATAAAAACTGGGTGGTTTCAGGCGGAGTACAGAATGGCTAGCCCCGACTTCCAAACTATTGTGCTAGTCCACGTCTATTATGATATCAATTCTGACCAGAGGGCTGCAGCTGCTGCATATTTAGGAGTTCAAAACAATGTGCTCCCACTCCCAGTGATTGCTCCCAATGCAAATGCAGTAGGACCGCAGCAACAGAACGATTTGGTGGTTGGAGGTCAAAACAATGTGCTCCCACTCCCAGTGATAGCTCCCAATGCACAGCAACAGAATGATTTGGTGGGTGGAGGTCAAAACATGGTGCTCCCACTCCCAGTGATAGCTCCCAATGCACAGCAACAGAATGATTTGGTGGGTGGAGGTCAGCAGGGCTTGAGACGCAAATGTTGGTTGTTACGATGCTTCGGGGTTTAGCAGCATAATATCATATAGGAATCCATGTTTCATAGGTATGTTTCTTAGTTCTTACTAATGCAGACTTTAAAGTACACATATGATCGATCTTGTGGGTTTTGATCATTTTATTGTCCTTTTGTTTGTGCAGCTCATCATAATATCCTAGTTTCTTGAGACACAATTTCGTTTCTGTTAATATAGGTCGTCAGGGATCCATGTTTCATAGGTATGCTTCTTACTAATGCAGACTTTAAAGGACACATATGATCGATCTTGTGGGTTTTGATCATTTTATTGTTTTGTTTGTGCAGCTCATCGAACATTACATAATATCCTAGTTTCCAAGTTGTGCTATTGAATATTCTTGTAACGAGACACAACTCTCTTGAATGATGTTTTTCTTTCCAAAGCATAGCTCCTAGTATAAGAACAATCGAATGTCGAATGTCGAATGTCAATTGTTGTTCTGGTTCTGACCAATCGAATCAATGAGATTACCAAACAAGAAAGTTCAGTTTCGAGTGGGTCAGAGATACCATATCTATTTATGCTTCTGTTCTATAAGAAAGATATTTGCAACTATCAAATTAATCTCAATCTCTGTAGAAGACAAATGATGTATGAAACATACAAAGACAAAAACTATACCAGTCTTGATGACTTCAGAGTTCTATATAAAGTGCTGCTAGAAGAACATAAGCTAGTTACCTTTGTGGCAGCCATCAATACTAATCTTATTTTTCCATGAAAAAAGGTCTTCTTGACCATTATATGTTCTTCTTACCCATAAGCAAAACAACACAAACCCATAGGAATAACTCAAACACCAAGTATTAAACCAAAAAAGAACTTAAAAAGTCAGAAACAATGATACCCCACAAACAAGACACCATTATTAACCAATGAGAAAATCATATTTGGATGGGACGACTAACCGCTATAAGCTTCTGAAGATTGGGTTCGTGAGTTCAATTCGTCTTCACCCCAAAATGAAACCTTGAAAACTCCTAAAATGTTATCGAGACAACAAGCTGGAACTCAGTCAACTGCAAGCTTTCTGCGACAAGCTGTAGGAGCATGTAAGAAAGCCTAAACAAAAGTTATCCAATTCGAGACACTATCCCACAGGAGGGGTGATGACTGATGCATAAGTTGTTATACGTTCAAGATAGAGAGAGGCGCATATGAGAGGCCAGTGTAGTCCCTTAGCCATCCTCTAATAGGTGTTGAGCAGCCCTTCCCCAAAATGATTTCCTGCAATAAGAACGACGCGTTAAGGTTTCGGTTAGAAGGAGTTATTGAGAGCTGAGACCCACAAGCACATGTTATACAACTCTGGAAATTCAATCAATCCTCTAGAGAAGGTTCTTTACCAATACTGTAATAATTGGAAGACAACAGAGATCACTTCCAAGTTCCAACCCATGTGAACCAGAAATCCAACTCGCCAAAAAACCAAGAAAACTAGATGTGTGTATAATACCTAGCAAGGTCGAGCAGTTTCGAGATTGCCATGTGAGCCTTAGTATCCTGTTAGAGGGAGTTATCTACATTGACCATTGTTGTCTTGATGATTTTATACTAACCAGTACCAGTGTGACTAGAAACATAATTAGTAGAGAAGAGAAAAGGTGCCTCTCGAAAGAAAGAAATATGCCAAAATGTTCGGAACGTGAAATATACTCCACTCGAGCTGAATCAAGAACTGTAAGCTGGTAAAATAAGCTGGATTTCGAGTAGATAAAAAAAAAAAAAAAAAAAATACATAGGTACAGTTAATGATACATAAAACCAAACATACAACAATTACATCAAACTATAACATGAAGCCGAAAAGTAAGAATGTTCACCTACAACAGTAAAGCTGAAAAGAAGAAGAATGGAACCGAACCTCAAAACAAAAATGTCGGTGGTGAGCTTTCTCTATCTATTTCTTTCTTTTCAATAAAATAATAAATTGAATGAAAACGTTTTTTAAAGTTCACCCAAAACTCAAACAAGAGTCAGCCGACAAGTAGGCCGATCTCAGTACAAATCTGAAGGTAATTGAATCGAAATTTGTGATATATAAGATTCCATTGTTTGATTGCTCGGACAAGAATATGAGAGTCGGACGGTAATTGGATTTTACTCCGCCGACGCTGATGAACCGGCATGATTGAGATCCTTAGGTTTATGGCATTGAGTTTTGGAAATTTGACTAATTTTTCTCGATCCATTGTAGAAAAGGAAACTCCTTGAAGACCCCAACGAAATATAAAGGTAACTCCTTTGTGGTCTTCCCTTAGTCGAATTCAGAGTTTCGTCCGGCGCCGCCATGGAACGCAAGAACGATGAGAAGGACAAGTTGCGCAGCATCGCAAGTAAGTCAAATCCGATCCCTTTTGTTCTAAAGATTGTTTCAGTAACTGCCAAGTTTCTGATGAAGATCCACCAAAAGAAACACCTTTGCCGAGTCGAATCTACAAGCTTGAATTTGGAAGGCGTGGAGCGAGACAGTAGCACAAGCCCAAGTAAGTTAGATTCGACCCCTCTTCAATCCAAGGGGAGAAATCGTAGCACTACGAAAGACACAGGCTCAATTAAGTTAGATTCGATCCCGCCTCTTAAATCCAAGGAGCCAAATCGTAATCTTAACTATGTGAAAGCCACAAGCTCAAGCAGTGTAGTAGATCCGGTTCCTCTTGACCTGGAGATTGAGATACTGAGTAGACTGCCGGCAAAGTCTCTAATGAAGTTCCAATGCGTGTCAAAGATTTGGTCTTCCATCATCCGAAGCCAGAGTTTCGTCGATTCCTTCTTCTCCATGTCCTCTATGACGCAATCGCGGTTTTTAATCTCTTTCAGTAATGGTGGTCCATCAGCCATAGACAGGCGTTTGTTCATCTTCTCGTCTTCACACAAGGGAAGGGAGTCTTCTTCTTTAGAAACCAATCTCCATATGACAATACCTTCCGTGACCTTGACTAGCCGCTCCGGCTCCACCTGTGTTTCCGTCCATGGCTTCCTTGGGATTGCTGCGGGTAATCCGTTCATTGTGTGTAACCCTATCACGGGGAAACTCACTTGCTTACCAGGGCCACGCACATCCTTGGGATACGATCCTGTTGATGATCAATTCAAAGCATTGACCATGTTGTCTAATCCTTACCAGCAACCTGATTTCCTAGTGCACGAGGTTATAACACTAGTTGTAGGAGGAGAATCTTGCTGGAGACGCAATCGGGTTATCACCCCTTTTTATTACACTGTAACTAAATCAATAAGCATCAATGGTTTCGTGTATTTTGGTGCTTGGACCCCCAAACGAGGAGAGAATCCAGTGATTGTGTGTTTTGATGTTAGACATGAGAGGCTGAGCTTTATCAAAGCGCCTGAGGTTGTTTTGTATTGGGAGGGTAAATCAATATTGATAGACTACAAAGGGAAGCTAGCTTCCATTGCAATGGACCCTTATGCTGATTTCGACAGTTTTGATTTATGGATACTAGAAGATGCGGATAAACATGATTGGTCCAAGCAAACATTTGACCTTCCCTTCTCTTTGGGTTTTGGTGAGGAGATGATTTCCCCGGGAACCAACAGAGCTGGTGAAATCATTTTTGCCCCAATAAGTCTGCTGCAGGAACCCTTCTACATTTTCTACTTCAATGTAGATACAAATGACATTAGAAAAGTTATGCTCAAAGGACTTGCAGATGATGAACACTTTAGGCGCAGATATGGAATTGGAGAGCAATGTTGCGTCCACATCTCACCCGAACACGTTGAAAGTATTGCCTCTTTATAATTATGATTATGAGTTTTATGTATTTCTTGAAGAACCGTTATGTGTAAGAGCTTGACAAACTCTGTTTTTCCCTTTTCTTTTAATTTATATGTAAGCGTTGGCTTTTTTAACACCAAGCAAACAAGTTTTTTTTTTTTTTTAATGTTAGGACATGATTTGCATTTGCTGACATGCATGTGTTCTTTTCTAGCGTATTGCTCTTATTTCGAGTGTTTTGTTCTGTTTTCTATTTTTTCTTTTTTAGTATAGAAATATAATAATATTCTTCTGGCTCCCCAAACTGATTATAGTTCAGTGATCGTTGAACACAACTGCCTACCTACTTGCTGTGTATTAGTATATGCACAAGATTTCATTGAACTGTATGTTGCAGATAATAGAGAAGCTTCTTGATGTTGTTTGCTATGTAGATTAAGCGATTGCGGAAATTTTTGGCAAACAATCGTAATGATTCTTTGCGCTTCTGGAAAAACCAAATCTCAACTATCACTGTCTTAACAAACAGTTGGTCTAAAAGAACAATCAGGTGAAGGTGGTCTTGCATTTCATTAGCCATTGTTTGACTTTGGTTAAGTGCTTTAAGAAAAAAATTAGAAAAAAAACACAGACAAATTAAAAAAAAAACTACCGGTTCAATAAACCGTCGTCCAAGTTGCCGGTTCAATCTAATATAACTGATGAACCGAGCCTGATTCGTTAAACCTTTATTAATTTAACATCAGAAGAAACCTCAAAATCCTCCCAATTGATCTCTCTCTCTGTTCGTTTCTTCAAAGCCCTAGAGAAAAAAATTGAAACGCAATGGAGGACGCAGATGGACTCAGCTTCGATTTCGAAGGCGGTCTTGATTCCGGACCTGTTCAGTCCTCCGCTTCAGTCCCGGTTGCTCCGCCTGAAAACTCTTCCTCCGCCGCTGTTCACGTAGCACCGAGCTACGATCACGCAGCCGCGACGGTTGCTGGAGCTGGGAGGGGACGAAGTTTCCGGCAGACTGTTTGCAGACACTGGCTTAGAGGTCTGTGTATGAAAGGTGACGCCTGTGGATTTCTCCACCAGTTTGACAAAGCTCGTATGCCGATCTGCCGGTTTTTCCGGTTATACGGTGAATGTCGAGAGCAGGATTGTGTGTATAAGCATACTAATGAAGACATCAAAGAATGCAATATGTATGTCACTTTCACTTCTTATTGATATTAGGGCTTTTAGTGAATTGATGAACTTGGTGCTAAGAGGGATGTAACAATTGTTACGAAATCTCAGAGACTCTACACTATGCAATGATTGAGATTGTGTTGATTCTTTGTTTGCTTAGCTTTTTTTACTTACAGATGATGATGTTATAATTTGCAGGTACAAGTTGGGATTTTGTCCCAATGGTCCTGATTGTAGGTACAGGCATGCAAAGCTACCTGGACCTCCACCACCAGTTGAGGAAGTTCTTCAGAAGATACAACAATTGACATCATACAATTTTGGGCCAAATAGGTTCTATCAACCACGGAATGTTGCTCCACAGCTACAAGATAAACCTCAGGGCCAAGTTCCGACGCAAGGCCAGCCACAAGAATCAGGTAACTTGCTGCAGCAGCAGCAACAACAACAACAACCTCAGCAATCACAGCATCAGGTCAGCCAGACACAGATACAACCAAACCCTGCTGACCAAACAAACAGATCATCTCATCCTTTGCCTCAGGGGGTAAATAGGTTTGTTCAGAGTCCCAAGGTTTTTAATTGGGTTATGTAAATTATGTTTCTGTATATCTATCAAGACGGTTGTTATTGGCCCATTATTGAACCATGGTTTCTTATGAGAGTTTTGATCACTTTTACATGTAACTGGTTACTTGCAAGTTCGGAATTTTTTAACTTTATATATATTATAGATACATATTGAACTTCGTGTTTCATTACTACCCTTTAGGATACTTTTTCTTTGATAGTTAGGTAAATTTCAGCTATTACATGTTACCCCAGTTTTTAACAAAACAAAGAAAACGACACATATTTAGCTTGTGGGCTGGCTTTTCACTCTGATTAATTTTAAGGATTATTAGTCTCCTCTTTCCATCAGGTCCCCTTCTTCATTGAGCTAATTTTGGAGATAGGCTTTGCAAATGGTGGTATACATGAACTGGTTTCTGCTAATATTGTATTTTATAGATTTGTGTCATAAAGAAGCATAAAATTCATTTTGTTACTGTAAAATTGCTATATTATAGCACCAGTTTGGTGTTTATTTAGTCTTCTGCTCACTGCCTAATCGCAAGTGGTTTTGAGGACCTTCTGAGACCCTAAAAGTCGTGTTTTCTCTTAACAGTTTATAATGTTTATGATGTGAGCAGTTTTGATACTGTTAAAGAGGTTCCAATTGTTTTGGTTTGTCTTTTGTCCTGTAATATGACATTTTATTCTTGCTTGTGTCATATAGTTAGTATTCTTTTCAACATAGATGTACGTTCAGTTTTCTAGTTTCATGAGTGTAGTACTTATGACCTTTTTGTTGTCTCTAATTAGTATACGACTTATATCTCTGTTACCTACAGTCTCAGTTGTTAACCTTTCTTAACATCTTGATAACTATTGTGCTTGTATTTCTGTGAATTATATTATAATGCGTTGTCAATGATAACCGGCCTAGGGGGGTAGACTTTGTGTGTTCATATATCTGAAATTTCATATTGCTGTTTTCTTTTCTAGTACGTATAGAGATATGGCTAGATTGCTGATGATCTTGCCGCTCTTAAGTTTTGATGATTACAATTTGTTATCTTATTGGTCTCCAAGGGTTGCTTTTTGGGTAAAACTTAAGCTTATTCAGATATTAGTAAGGGACCTTGTAGTTCGATATACCTATATCTTCTGGAATCACATACAATGTGTATTATTATCTGAAGAAGGACATAATTCTTCAAACATTGTCTAGGATTTTGGCTTGATATTATAGTTTGATGTAATTGTTGTATGTTTGGTTTTATGTATCAGTAACTGTATATATCTATGTTTTATGCTATATTCTCACTCTTCATCGGTTATCCGTAATGTAATTTAGGATCTTGGTTTTTCAGGTATTTTGTAGTTAAAAGTTGCAATCGAGAAAATTTTGAATTATCTGTGCAACAAGGAGTATGGGCTACACAAAGGAGCAATGAAGCTAAACTTAATGAAGCTTTTGACTCTGTGGAAAATGTGATCTTGATATTTTCTGTCAACCGGACTCGGCATTTCCAGGTACTTTACTGGGTTAAGCATTAGCTACCATAATGCTTATTATGTTGGTAAATAAATTTCCCTATTCATCTGTACCAATGCTTGCCTTTCTGTAGTTTTCTTCTCCATAGGATTATATCTGGTAGGCGGCGTTATGATTCCAAATAACTTTGTTTTACATATGATGCCATAGGGCTGTGCTAAGATGACATCAAGAATTGGTGGTTACATTGGTGGAGGAAATTGGAAACATGAACATGGAACTGCACAGTATGGCAGGAACTTTTCAGTTAAATGGTTAAAGGTATACTGTCTGACTAAGCTTTCCCTTTAATCAATAGTCCATTCGCTAAGTTCTGGATTTATTTTAAATCTATATGGTCTTGCGCCTCTGGTGCTATATTCTAAACAGTAATTCTCAGTCTTAATGTCACTATACCTTTTTACCCTACCAACCTCAACACACAGCATCCCATTTTTTTTATGTCTCTTGTATCGACTCTGCAATGTTAACAAATGAGCTCTGGCTGATGTTACTGAGAAGTAATGAGAATGCTTTCATAATTCATGCAGTAACATGACTTTTATGACTGATTGTAATTCTTACCATTGTAGTTGTGCGAACTATCCTTCCACAAAACTCGGAATTTGAAGAATCCTTACAATGAAAACTTACCTGTGAAGGTACGTGGAATTTCTCACTATGTTTTTGATACGCTTCTCTAGCTGATCCTCTATTTGGGATTACTAATACACTCCGCAAAGACCTAACGAGTTACTCGTTATTGACCTTAGCTTGCACGGTTACTCATATATATTTTGCTAGACATTACAAGTTACTACTGATACAATGATTGCTTAACTAATGCTCGTTGTGTAATGTTTAAGTTCTTATAAGTATTTGCATGTAAGCTAGTCACTTGCATCTTCTTACTCTTTTGGTACAATGACCGTAGATAAGCAGAGACTGCCAGGAGTTAGAGCCTTCCGTTGGAGAACAGCTGGCTTCTTTGCTTTATCTTGAACCAGATAGCGAGCTTATGGTATATGCTCTCTCCCACTCTCTCTCTTTCTTATTTTACTTCGTTCTTTCATGATTCTTATGCGTATAAAATATAACACAGTGAAGAACTGAGCTCCATATGTCCGCTCTTTTATTGATGACTTAGGTTCCTTCTAGAATTTTTTTTTTCATTCTAGTACTTCATCTTGGATTATTAATTTTCATTTTTCCATGAATCCTAGGCAATCTCCATAGCTGCAGAAGCCAAACGAGAAGAGGAGAAAGCAAAGGGTGTGAATCCAGAGAGCAGAGCGGTGAATCCAGACATTGTGCCGTTTGAAGATAACGAAGAAGAGGAAGAGGAAGAAGATGAAAGTGAGGAGGAAGAAGAGAGCATGGCTGGCGGTCCTCAAGGCAGAGGAAGAGGAAGAGGAATGATGTGGCCTCCTCAAATGCCTCTAGGACGCGGAATCAGACCTATGCCCGGAATGGGAGGCTTCCCTCTCGGGGTAATGGGCCCTGCCGATACATTTCCCTATGGGCCTGGTGGCTATAACGGTATGCCAGATCCGTTTGGTATGGGTCCAAGACCCTTTGGACCGTATGGACCGAGGTTTGGTGGTGATTTCAGAGGACCAGTGCCCGGAATGATGTTTCCTGGTAGGCCACCGCAACAGTTTCCACATGGCGGTTATGGTATGATGGGAGGCGCAGGACGTGGCCCGCATATGGGAGGAATGGGAAACGCTCCTCGAGGAGGCCGACCGATGTATTATCCACCAGCAACATCATCAGCACGTCCTGGCCCAACCAACCGGAAAACACCTGAGAGAAGCGAGGAGAGAGGAGTGGGGACGGATCAACAAAATCAGGATGCATCACATGACATGGAGCAGTTTGAGGTTGGAAACAGTTTAAGAAACGAAGAGAGTGAAAGTGAAGAAGAAGACGAAGCTCCAAGACGATCAAGACATGGAGAAGGAAAGAAGCGTCGGTGAGAGCGACTTACACAAGCTATATAATTCACCTCTCTCCCCCTCTATTTTTGATTCAAACATATTAGTATTACATTAGTGGCATATTGTTCGTATTTTTAAGATATTTTGTATTATCAGACGACAAGAGTTGGTAATATAACTCTCACGCATCTTCAGTATTATTACTTTTAAAGGTTTATGCCATTAGACTTTGGAAAAAGAACAGAAGACCAAATAGCCTTCAACTGTGCATAAACAAGTCACATCAACTATTTAGTTTTGCCTAGTCTTTGATCTTTCGACTGATATTGTAAACAATTTATCAATCAAAAGTGAAAACATAAACAACAATATTAGACCGTAAACGAAGCCCAATGAAATTTAAACCGCCAAGAGATGAGTCAGTTCGACATCACAAATTATGTTTGAAATCTAATAATATTCACATCGGGTGAAAATAATCCACGTAATCTTTAAAGATTTATCATGAACAGGAAAAAAAATATGAATTGAACCCTCAAAACAAACAAACGGCTGGGATATAAAGTTGTATTAAACCCTAGTATCATACAACATGAAAACAACAATGAAAGGTTTGCTCCCCATATCTCACTTAAAAAAAAAAGAAACTCACTTTTGACATATCTCCTCTGCTCAGAACTTCCTTTGCCTAGTCGAATCTACAGTTTATTTTTGGTAGGCGCCATGAAACGCGAGAAGAGACAACGTATTGAGGCAGATCCCATCCCTCTTGACCTAGAGGAGGCTATACTCACTAAATTGCCTGCCAAGTCTCTTATGAAGTTCCTATGCGTGTCAAAGATGTGGTCTTCCATAATCCGAAACCAAAGGTTCGTCAATTCTTACTACGCTGTGTCCTCCACGATCCGGTCGCGGTTTACAATCGCTTTCTGCTGCGGTTCACAAGCCAAGGTTAATGACTGGCGTTTGTTCGTCTTCTCGTCTTCCTACGAAGATGAGAAATCTTCTTCTTTGGCAACCACTTTCCATATGACAATACCTTCAGTGTACTTGTCTAGCGCATCCGTCTGTCATTCTGTCCATGGTTTAATCGGGTGTACTAGCAGTGGTCCGTTCGTTGTCTGTAACCCCAGCACCAACAAATTCACTATCCTACCATGTGCCGGGGCACGCACATTCTGGGGATACGATCCTGTTGGAGATCAATTCAAAGCATTGACCATGGTTTCTTATCCTAATCAGCCTCAGGATTTTCTAGTGTACGAGGTTTTAACACTTGGAGGAGGAGAATCTTCATGGACACGCAATAGGTTTACCAGCCCGCCTCATTTCACTGTTACCAAATCGAAATGCATCAATGGTTTCGTGTATTATGCTGCTTGGACCCCAACGCGAACTAAAAATCCGGTGATTGTGTGTTTTGATGTTAGATATGAGAGGCTGAGCTTTATCAAAGCGCCTATGGCTGTTGTTTGCTGGGAGGGTGAGTCTATTCTCATAGAATACAAAGGCAAGCTAGCTTCCATTGCAAGACACCCTCATGCTGATTTCCATAGTTTTGATTTATGGATACTAGAAGATGCGACGAGACATGATTGGTCCCAGCAAACATTTGAGCTTCCTTTCTCTTTGGGGATGGGTAGGAATATCACTTCCCCGGGCACTAACAAAGCTGGTGAAATCATTTTTGCACCAAAACGCCTCTCAAATGATGCTCAACCATACTACATTTTTTACTACAATGTTGATAGAAAAGACATGAGAAGAGTTAGGCTACTAGGGATTGCTGACGATGAAGAGTTTAGGCGCCGTTACAGGATCGCAGGGCAATCTTACGTCTCCATCTCACCTGAACACGTCGAAACTATTGCCTCTCTATGATCTGTTTTATGTATCCTTTTTTCTTTAAGCTGGATCTTGATTTTAAGAGCTTACAGTTAATAATTATACACTCCCACGACAAACTCTATGGGTTTTTTTTTCTTCTTATAATCAATAATTTGGGCGTTGGCTCTTCAAAACCAAGGCTAGGTGTCGTCTAATTAGTAAGACTCATTATTTGCATTTGCTGACATGTGAATGTTTAGCGTTGCTTATATTTTGAAGTGTTTTTTTCTAGTCTTATTTCTGGTGATTTTAGTATTGAAACACAACTCTTTTACTTGCTGGCAAGCAAATGACCTAGTAGTAGTGATCCTGTGTTTGGAAAGAAGACCCCCAAAATAAAAATATAAAAAGACTCCTTGGCGATTCTCTGTTGCATTTCCAGGTTTCTCCTCTGTTTCACTCAGAGGTTCACCATATCTCCTCTAGTTTCTCCTTTGAGCTCTGTTTGTATTCTCTAATAAAACAGAAGCACATCACTCTCTCTTGCTCTCTGCCTTGTTTTTTGGTATGAACACAAAACCTAAACTACTAGTAAGAGAGAAGAGAGGTCTTTAATCTTCTACATTAATATTTCACATCACACGGATACTTTGTTACAAACACAACAAACACATACATATATCGTGATTTTCTCCACTTGCTACACTACAGTCACTTCTCTACTCTAATCATGAATCTTACAAGTCCCATTGTCTGGATGATACCACGGAGCCCTTCGGTCATGTTTGGGGCCACAACAATTTCAGCTACACCTTCACAACGCTTGTACTCAATGTAGGTGGCTAGTTTGTTTGCAGGCTTCCTTTGCTTCTTCAGCACATTCACAGTAGTCACCATCTAATATCGAGACAAAGATCGACATTCCACGACCTTTTTTCTTCATACAGTTCGCAAAATCAGCCAGCTTAGGGTGGCATGGAACATTTCTGGGAGCTGTCCCCACGGCCTGCAGAAAACAAGGGGAATTGGATACCAGTTCTTGGGGTGCACTTGATTTGCTACAATTAGGAGAAAAGACAGTACCTGAGATTAGCTTAAATACATGGACTATCTGTTACGAAATCAAATAGATATGGCAGGTTCAGCATAATGGAACTTGGAGAATGTATATCATATAACCCGTTGGTTACAAGCAAAATAAATTTATGCAGCTCACCTCCGAGTGACCTGAGACTACGAAGGGCCAACTGGAAATATGCACTCTTGAAACCATCCCCCCAGTCCCCGGCCTTTCCTTTTAGGCCAACATATTTGTATATAAGACTTGCAAGTGCAATGGCAACCACAGTGAACGACCAGGAAATCAAGAACATGATCACTGTTACAGTAGAGAAAATTGAAAAATCAACAAGTCTTTACAAATAGACATTTCGAGCTTCAGGTATGAATATACTATATAGGAAGACAGTACCAAAGACATTTTATTCAGTGAGTATATGGAAATTGATACCTATGCAGAGTGAGGCTCCAACAAAGGAAAGGCTCCAATGATGGTATTTCCACCGTGGACGCCAACTTGGAGCATCAAGAAGATCGAGCAGGAAACAAGACAGGTTTACTCCCGAATAGCATAAAAGATAAAACATAGTCACAGTTGGTGTGATAAGATCTAGGTTTCCAATAACAACACATCCTATGCAGATAAATGCTGTGAAAAGCGTCGCTATGTGAGGTTCACTAGTATCTGCAACTTTAAAATAATTGAGGATGGGGAGAATATCATCATTTGCTATAGCTGCAAGTAACCGTGGGGCCCCTGTCAAACTCTGGAGAGCAGCCCCTATGGTTGAAAGGATGATTCCAACGTGAACAATGGCAGGGAAAGGCCAAGCAATTGTAGCAGTAAGTAGCCTGCAATAGAGGGAAATTGAATTAGAAAATGTTCATAATGTAATCTTGGTGTTGACCAGACAAGATAAATCTTTTCTGCCATATAAATGTGTGTAGTATAATACAGAACATGTGGTCATTTTAGTTTTTTTTTCAGGTTTAGCCATACTAAAGACACGAATATGCAAGCGACAAGTGGGGTTTTGCATTTCCTCCAGGACACTTCTGGCTAAGGAAACACAACAGATCAGCTGTGAAACAAACAAACAAAAAAAAGATAATCCACACGAGGAATAAAGTCGTTACGTATCAGTCAAAAGTTTATTACGGGTCGCAACAGCTCCAAATAACAACACCGAGATCAAATATATAGAGAGGTAATGAAGGAAATTATCATTGGAAAGTAAAACCATCTAATTATCCTGAAACAATGATAACTAAACAGAAAGTAGCATAACAATCAGATATAGGATTGCAATCTTTGCAATGTAACAAGACATACTTCCGTACATAATCTTTTTATCTCAAGTCTAGGATTGTTTATAAACGTCCTGGCGGAGGAGGTAATATTTCTAGTGCAAACTGGAGGAGGTAAGGGTGATTCTAGTGCATGACATTTGAACACCTGGCGTACCCCTGCATCTCACATTTTTCAAGTTATTTTCCAATGTTCCCTAACATCTCTCACATATACCTCTCTAGTGAATTGATCAAGTGTAAAGCGACAGCGTGGTTTAAGGTAAAAGATGTCATTTCCAGATCGCAGGATAAAAAAGAATTCCTTACTGTTTTATTAATAATGAGAGACACTAACACTAGTAAAGAACAAGACAAAGTGATGGAATGTGGATCAACATAAAACAAGTTATAAAGAGGCAATACTTTCAACGTGTTGTGGCGAGATGTGGACGCAAACTTCATCTCCAAATCCATACCGACGCCTAAACTGTTCATCGTCTGCTATTCCTTTGAGGGTAACTTTTCTGATGTCCTGTCTTTCAACATTGAAGTAGAAAATATAGAAGGGTTGAACATCACGCGACAGACGTCTTGAAGCAAAAATGACTTCACCAGCTTTGTTGATTCCAGGGGAAATCATGTTCGTACCCAACCCCAAAGAGAAGGGAAGCGTAAACGTTTGCTTGGACCAATCATGTTTCTGCATATCCTCTAGTATCCAGAAATTAAAACTGCTAAAATGATGGTAGGGGTGTCTTGTAATGGCAGCTAACTTCCCTTTGTAGTCTATCAATATTGATTCACCCTCCCAATACACAACATCCACAGGCGCTTTGATAAAACTAATCCTCTCATGTCTAACGTCAAAAGACACAATCACCGGATTCTTATCTCGGGTGGGGGTCCAAGCACCAAAATACACGAAACCATCGATGCTTATTGTTTTAGTTACAGTGTAATAAGGAGGGGAGGTAACCTTACTGCGTGTCCACGAAGAAGATTCTCCTCCTAGTGTTAAAACCTCGTACACTAGAAAATCATGGTGAAGGTGAGGATCAGACAACAAGATCAATGCTTTGAATTGATTACCAACAGGATCGTATCCCAAGGATGTGCGTGATCCGCTATAGGGTAAGATAGTGACTTTGCCTGTGCTAGGGTTACAGACAATGAACGGACCACTCTTGGCACACCCGATTAAGCCATGGACGGAAGCACAGTTGCAGCATCTATCCAAGTAACTATCAAAAGGTAGTATCAGATCGACATTGGTTATCAAACAAGAAGCTTCCTCTCTGTCGTAGGAAGCCGAAGAGATGAACATGAGATTGTCACCATTCTTGGGGAGTGCACCGTTACTAAAAGAGATTAAAAACCGCGATTGCGTCATAGAGGAGGACATAGCGTAGTAGGAATCGACGAAACTCTGGCTTCGGATGATGGAAGACCAAATCTTTGACACGCATTGGAACTTCATTAGAGACTTTGCGGGCAGTCTACTCAGTATCTCAATCTCTAGGTCAAGAGGAATCGAAGCTACCTTACTTGAGCTTGTGCCTTTCTCAGTGTTACAATCTCGCTCCTTGGATTGAACAGGAATCGAAGCTACCTTACTTGAGCTTGTGGCTTTCTCATTCTTACTATATCGCTCCTTGGATTGAAGAGGGATCGAATCCAAGTTACTTGAGCTGCTGCAGAGCCTATTCTTCTCATCGTCTCTGTATTTCACACACAGACATCTAAGCCAATGTCTATAGACAGTTCGCCGGAAACTTCGTCCCCTCCCAGGTCCAACCGCCGTCGCGGCGGAGGAAGAGGTTTCAGGCAGAGAAACCGGGCATGAAGAAGCGGTGGGCTGAACAGGTCCAGAATTGAAGTCGAAGCGGAGTCTATCAGCATCCTCCATCGTTAAGGTTTCAATTTTTTTTTTTTTTTGCTAGGGGTTTGAATTGAAGAAATGAACAGAGAGAGATCAATCGGAGGAATATAAAGGTTTAACGAATCAGGCTCGGTTCATCGGTTACATTAGATTGAACCGGTAACTTGGACGGTTTATTGAACCGGTAATTTAAGAAAATTCAATCTCAATCGAATCAGTTCTTCTGTTCTGTGTATCAAATTGTTCATCAAATTGTTTTAACAAAGGTTTTGTATCACCAGCAATTTTTCGTCAAGAGCAGCAGCAAATCTATACTAATAAAAAGTCGAGATTTAAAACAACTAATAAGGATTATACATGTCATTAATTAACATTTTTAAAAATTTCCAGAATTTTGTATATTCAGATTTTTTAATAACCAATCGGAATCAGACATCTCAATATTTAACATTTTTGAAATTATGTAAAATCTATATACTAATAAAAAGTAGAATTACATGGGATTTAAAACAACTAATAGGGATTATACATGTCATTAATTAACATTTTTAAAAATTTCAAGGATTTTGTATATTCAGATTTTTTTAAGAACCAATCGGGATCATACATCTCAATATTAAACATTTTTGAAATTATGTAAAATTTCTATATAAAAATACTTAAAAATAAGTGAATGTACAACGTCCCACATCGGCTAGAAATTTTTTAGACAATTGCTGAGAACCATTATAAGTAAGACTAATATACTTTCAACTATGAATGAGCAGGAAACTTGATTTATAAGGCGTCCAAATTTTAAAAATTTAAAAGTTTAATATTTTAATTATCTATACTAATAAAAATTGGAGCTATAAGCTCCTTACGGCGTCCACATAGGATTTTAAACAAGGGATTTTTATCAAGAATGCCATTTTTCCCTTAAAACTTGTGGAAAATGCCAGTTTTTTTTTTCTTGTTCAAAATGCCAGTTTTGTAGGGACCATTATATGGGAGATTACGCAATTGCCCTTTGTTTACAAACACAATAACACGCACGTGAGATAACTCAAATGGGGCAGAAATTAGTAGAGTGGATGGGAGACATTAATGGCTGTGCGGTTGTGGACTACAAGCATGAACAGATAGGCAAAAATAATAGGTAAGTAGGCTTCTGTTAAATCATACAGAAGCCGATAGACAAAATTATACAACGAAACACAAGTCCATCGGAACACAAGTTGACAGAGAATCATACAGTAGTCGATAGACAAACTCATACAACAAACATACATGTCTGCCTCATAAGGTTGTTGGTTGTGTTACAAAAGAAAAAGTTGAATTTTGATTGACCACAAATTGAGATAAACATATAGGTAGATAGGCTTCTGTTAATCATACAGAAGCCGATAGACAAAACATTTAGCGAAACACATGTCCATCGGACCACAAGCGGACATGAATACATACAGTAGATGATAGACAAACTCATACAGCGAAGCACATGTCCATCACAAACACCCTTGTGCAGAAAAGCATACAAATTACAAACAAAAGCCGGTCGACAAAAGGCTGAAAGACAACAAACATACATGTCTACCCCGTAAGGTTGTTGATTGTGGTGCCGAATGCCAGGAGGAAGGAAAGAATGCCAAGAGCAGTTGAGAAAATAACAACAAACTCATACATATTGCATCTTGGGGGTGTAGGAGGAGGTTCGAATCCTTGAACATGGGCAGTATTAATAGATGGACATCTACCTTTGGTTTGGGTTTGGTCCACCGAAGACAAAACATGGGCAGTATCAATATTCTGAATGGTTTCCTCCGGAAACTGGTCCACATAAGACATGACATTCCTAGATTCTTGATCGGACCTGCAATGTAGAGGAGGTTTGTAATGATGTCAACATGAAGTAGATAAAATGGCAACATGTCAAAAGGGAGGCACAGTAAAGGTTGACAACAAAATGAGTAAACAACTAAATTGGTCTATCTCATTTTTCTAGTAATACACAACATAGGTGGACAACATAATGGATAGACAACTAAATTGGTCTATCTAGGCATACACAATATAGGTGGACAACTGAATAGATAGACAAGTACATATGTCTATCTAGTATCTTCAGGTCATACACAATATATGTAGACATTAAATGTTGAGAAAAAGTTGGCTTCAGGTCTATATAGGCTTTTCTAGACGTGGTGGTGGACAAGCTTGGCTTTACTCCATCGCTTTTCTAAACGTAATCCTCAAAGAACAGACGTGGTGGACAACAAAATGAGTACACTAAAATTAGTCTATCTAGTCTTTTCTAGTAATACATAATATAAGTGGACAACAGAATGGATAGACAACTAAATTGGTCTATCAAGGCTTTTCAAGTCTAACACATTATAGGTAGACAATATGATGTGCCTTATGACTAGAAGGACATGTTTGGTGGACAACAAAATGAGTAAATAACAAAATATGGTCTATCTAGGCTCTTCTAGGCATACACGATATGTGTAGACAATAGAATGGGTCGTGGTGATAGACAATATTAGTGGAAAACGTTTTTTTTGGTTGACGTTTAATTCGAGTAAATACGGATGGACATCGCAATTATGCTTCGTCTACCCTAACAGTTTTCCAACATAACAACCAACAAAAAACAAATAACGCAGAGGACAAGTGATGGTGGATGGACAACAGATTTACCTCTGTCCAGCGCGTGCATAAGATCTCCCTTAATAATATCGACCTAATTTGAGTAGACAACAGATTTACCTCTGTCCACCTAATTTGAATGGACAATTAACGGTAGACATCTGGACTAAGAAGGAGCCAAATAAGTAAATTAGGTGGACAAAAAGCGGAAGACAAAAACCTCTCTTGGTGGATGTCGTCCATCGCATCAACAACCCTGCACATTTGGTAACTTGTGAGTTACCCGAAGACATAAAGATGATAATAAGCAAAGGTAGACAAGGACCATGTTTTGATGGTTGTCCACCAAGAGGTGAAAGGTCTATCATGATACAATTACTGGGGATGGTTCCCCTGTGTCGCCGACTTCACCGGTTGGAGGCGGCAGAAGAGGAGGATTCGGTAGTAAAAACGACTTTATTAAGTAATTCATCATAAATACCCACGGCGACGGCGGTGGGAGAGGCGGTAGCGGCGAGAAAGAAGAGAAGAAGAAGAACGAGAATTCAGGCGAGAGAGGCTTCGAAACAAAGATTCCTTTTTCTGAAAACAGAAGACGAACGGGTTGTGTTTGTGTCTAAGTGCACAAAATATTATTTAATTAATTGTTTTTTTAAGATTTATTTTCTTTCCCTTTCTTTAATTTATAAGGATCTGAGGGTAAATATGTATTTGTTCATCGTTCATGTGGCATACGGGAGAAGGAAAAAGCGTTTGTGGCATTCATGAGAAGGTTGTACACTGTTCATGGCAGTCTTGACAATTTTCTCTTTAAACAACCTATCGGGATTTGACATGTCACTGATTAACATTTTCAAAATTTACAAGATTTTCTATATTATAATTTTCAAAACGACCAATCAAAATCAGATATCTTAATATTTAACATTTTCGAAATTATGTAAATTTTTTATATGAAAAAACTTATAAATAAGTGTATGGACAAGGTCCCACATTAGCTAGAAAATTTGTACACAATGGCTGAGAACCACTATAAATAAGACTAATATGCTTCCTATTAACCCTTGATTTGATGTTGTTTGAATTAATTTTTTAGGTTTAAAGAAAAAGGATTGACGACGAACACACTTTTTATTAGCTATACATGTGTTGATATTACTTTCTCTGCAAGTAATTTGTAATTTTATATTATTAAGATTTTGGTTCAAGAAGTTTCAATACATGTGGATCTAAAACCGAGTAAGTATACAAATGAAAATATCAATAATTGAGTGCATGTGGTGACTATGCTGCTCCATGAAATTTTATGAGAAAATAGGTAATGATTTTGGTCTTAGAGTTTGATGGGTTAACAAGTTATTAAGTGGAAGAATGTAAGAAAGTAGATGAGGAAGAAGAAGAAGAAGAAGAGTATAACGAAGAATCGGATGGTAAAAGTAATAATAACAATTATCATGAAATTTTGAAAATAAAAATGACGAAAAAGAATATAAAAAGTAAGAAAACAATGGAAAAAACAAACACAAAAACATAGATGGTGGTTGTCAATTAAATATGAGAAAACAAGATTAATTCATGATTAAAAAGGTGTTTCGTTTGTCTGGCCGTAAAAAATGGTTTAGTATATGCAAGGTCACCAGTTCGAATGTCCGATCCTCTCTTGGACGACCAGTTAAACCCATGATTCTTTTGATCAGATTTGATTTTGTAGCACAACTGATTTTTAAAATTTTTTAAATTTTGGTGTATCGGAAATAAAAGTTTGGCCTTAATAGTAACTGTCATCAATCATATATAATTTGCATCAAAATATATCAAAACCTAGTATAATATATAAAAACACATTTCTAATTTCATAATTATTAAACAAGAATGATTTACGAATTTAAATCAATCGATTATTCAATCCAACGTCTCATTCAAAATTTCTACAACATATATAAAAAATTTTAAGATGATCTCCACGACCAAAAATCACATTATACATAACATGATGACATGAGTGTTATAAGAACAAACCATGTGTCAAATAAGCTCAAAACCGTTTTCTAATTCACTTAAAGTCTCTTTGTTTAGTCTCCTATATATCAAACATTGTACCAACAATTTAATCCACAAAAAACACTATTAGGAAAGAAAAAGACAATGTGGTTTCTTTTTAACTATAGGGAAATTGGCAGTAATAACTAAGAAAAAAATTATAATTCACTAGCTAACCTCTCTAACCATGAAAAGATCATATAATGACAACCTCTTAGCAAATTAACCGTTCCACTCGCCCATACCAGGCAAACTGTATATGCATGTATTTTCTCTCTATATGGACATATATCTTTCTCATCTCTCATCTTTTCTCATTTCTTTTTTTCTTTCTACTCTTTCATATTTTCCAATAAATTTTTATTGAACAAACTGTTTTGATTACACAGACTCAGTTAAAACCACATATTTTAATGTTTATTGTACAGTGATTTAAAGATATTAGGACGATAAAATTTAGTTCATAATTTAATAAATAACAAAATATTCATAATATATGGAGCACAATAACATTCTATTCCATTTTTAAGAATTATATTTCTCAAGTTTTAAATTACATAAATTGAATTATAATTATAAATACATGAACGATTTATAGAGTATATCGTTTATTATCAGCGTTTAACTCAGTTGATGTGGGTTGCATATGTTGTATCTTTTAGAGTATAACTTTTTTTGTTGTACATTTAATTTGGTTGTTATAGTTGTTTATGTTTTTTCTCTTACGGTTATCGTTTGACATAGTTGCTTGAGTTGTCTATGTTATATCCTTTAGGGTATAACATTTTTTTGTTATTCGTTTAATTTTATCTTTTGAGTTCTCTATGTTTTATCTCTTATGGTTACCATTTAACACGGTTGATTGAGTTGTGTTTGTTGTATCCTTTAGTGTATAGCGTTTTGTGTGTGTTTAAGTTTATGTTCCATACCATTTTATTTTTTTCTATACTATTTCATCATTTCATTTATCGTATCTTTTTTTTATATAACATTTCATTTCAAAATACATTATTTCACAATTATTATTTTTATACTGCATTTACATATATATATTTGAGTTTGAACCTTGCAGACTCTTAGTATAACTTGTTCTTATTATAAATACTATTCATCATTTCAAATTTTCAACATACGAATTTTAAAAATTCAAGTTATGTCAAATGTAGAAAAAAAATTCTAACTTTTAATGATAGATTTCAAAATATTAGTTATTTCTATTAAAATGATATATGAAATTAAAATTTAAAGGGGTATAAGTTATTTAATCAGATTAATAAAGAAATAATAAATCATCTCATACTTCAACACTCTTTTAAGCTGCGCGTGTCACTCACGATTACCCTTTCTTGTTTTTTTACACTAGTCAGTGGTTACTCTCTTAATTTTTAATCTTAGTTGGCTATATTCTTTATTGATTTTTTGTTTTGGTTATGGTGCGATTTCGCCCTTAACTATATTGTTACTATGGGGATGTGGTCTGTTCTTTGACAAAAAAAAAAGTAATGTGGTCTGTTTACAATACAGATTTGGGTGTATAATAAATATTTTTCTCTCACAAGTCACAACTAACCAGCATGTTGATGTTGCATATAGTAGACCACAGTCACCACACTACTTTGGGACGTAAATAGCAAAAATACATTAATTTTGGGGCTTTTTAAAAAACGAAATCTTATTGGATTGAAGAGGAATCGAAGCTACCTTACTTGAGCTTGTGCCTTTCTCAGTGTTACAATCTCGCTCCTTAGATTGAACAGGAATCGAAGCTACCTTACTTAAGCTTGTGTCTTTCTCATCGTACTTGTTTCTATCTCTCTCATCGCGTTCCAAACTCAGGCTTGAAGATTCGACTCGGCAAAGTTGTTTCTTTTGGTGGGTCTTCAGAAACTTGGCAGTTACTGAAACAATCTTTAGAACAAAAGGGATCGGATTTGTCTTACTTGCGATGCTGCGCAACCTGTCCTTCTCATCGTTCTTGCGTTTCATGGCGGCTCCGGACGAAACTCTGAAATTCCACTCGGGGAAGACCACAAAGGAGTAATTCCTCTCTATTCTTTTTTTTTTTTTTACTTTTTTTTTTTTCCCCCTTGGGGTCTTCTTCCTTCAAAAGGAGTTACCCATGCTTGCTTGTGTGACCGTAAACGAAGCCCACATGAAATTCAAATCGCCAAGAGATAAGTCAGTTCGACATCACAAATTATGTTTTGACTTTTGACTATCTAATAATAATATTCACATCGGGTGAAAATAATCCACGTAATCTTTGAAGATTTATCATGAACAGAAAAAGGAAAAAAAGAAAGAAAGGAATTGAACCCTCAAAACAAACAAACCGCTGGGATATAAACCCTAGTTTTGTTTTTTCTCTCTCTTAAAGTTATATTAAACCCTAGTATCATACATCATGAAAACAACAATGAAAGGTTTGCTCCCCCGATCTTGAGTATATCTCCTCTGCGTAGAACTTCCTTTGCCTAGTCGAATCTACAGTTTGTTTTTGGTAGGCGCCATGCAACGCGAGAAGAGACGACGTATTGAGGCAGATCCCATCCCTCTTGACCTAGAGGAGACTATACTCACTAGATTGCCTGCCAAGTCTCTTATGAAGTTCCTATGCGTGTCAAAGACGTGGTCTTCCATCATCCGAAACCAAAGGTTCGTCAATTCTTACTACGCTATGTCCTCCACGATCCGATCATCGCGGTTTACAATCGCTTTCTGCAGCGGTTCACAAGCCAAATTTGATGACTGGCGTTTGTTCGTCTTCTCGTCTTCCTACGAAGATGAGAAATATTCTTCTTTGGCAACCACTCTCCATATGACAATACCTTCAGTGTCTAGCGGCTCCGGCTGTCTTTCTGTCCATGGCTTAATCGGTTGTACTATTGGTGGTCCGTTCATTGTCTGTAACCCCAGCACCAACAAATACACTATCCTACCATGTGCCGGGCCACGCACATTCTTGGGATACGATCCTGTTGGAGATCAATTCAAAGCATTGACCATGGTGTCTTATCCTCCTCCTCCTCAGCCTCAGGATTTTCTAGTGTACGAGGTTTTAACACTTGGAGGAGGAGAATCTTCATGGACACGCAATACGTTCACCAGCCCGCCTCATTTCACTGTTACCAACTCAATATGTATCAATGGTTTCGTGTATTATGCTGCTTGGACCCCAACCCGAACTACAAATCCGGTGATTGTGTGTTTTGATGTTAGATATGAGAGGCTGAGCTTTATCAAAGCGCCTATGGCTGTTGTTTGCTGGGAGGGTGAATCTATTCTCATAGAATACAAAGGCAAGCTAGCTTCCATTGCAAGACACCCTCATGCTGATTTCCATAGTTTTGATTTATGGATACTAGAAGATGCGACGACACATGATTGGTCCCAGCAAACATTTGAGCTTCCTTCCTCTTTGGGGATGGGTAGGAATATCACTTCCCCGGGCACTAACAAAGCTGGTGAAATCATTTTTGCACCAAAACGCCTCTCAAATGATGCTCAACCATACTACATTTTTTACTACAATGTTGATAGAAAAGACATGAGAAGAGTTAGGCTACTAGGGATTGCTGACGATGAAGAGTTTAGGCGCCGTTACAGGATCGCAGGGCAATCTTACGTCTCCATCTCACCTGAACACGTCGAAACTATTGCCTCTCTATGATCTGTTTTATGTACCCTTTTCTTCAAGGATCTTGATTTAAGAGCTTGTTCGTCGTCTTAATTAGTAGGAGTCATGATTTGCATTTGCTGACATGTGAATGTTTAGCGTTGCTTATATTTTTGAAAGGTGTTCTTTTCTAGTCTTATTTCTGGTGATTTTAGTATTGAAACACAACTCTTTTACTTGCTGGCAAGCAATGACCTAGTAGTATTGATCCTGTGTTTGGAAAGAAACCCCCAAAATAAAAATAAAGAAAAAGACTCCTTTGCCCATTCTCTGTTGCAATTTCAGGTTTCTCCTCTGTTTCACTCAGAGGTTCACCATATCTCCTCTAGTTTCTCCTTTGAGCTCTGTTTGTATTCTCTAATAAAACAGAAGCACATCACTCTCTCTTGCTCTCTTATGCTCTGCCTTGTTTTTTGGTTTGAACACAAAACCTAAACTACTAGTAAGAGAGAAGAGAGGTCTTTAATCTTCTACATTAATATTTCAGATCACAAGGATACTTGCTTTGTTACAAACACAACGCACACATACATATAGTGATTCTCTCCACTTGCTACACTACAGTCACTTCTCTACTCTAATCATGAATATTCCACTAGACCATACTTTAAGGTACTTGACTCACTTACAAGAAAGGTTATGCTACTTACTCTTACACTAGAACAACTCTTAGTTAAGATTGGTTACGAGCATTCTTATCGCTAGAGAGACTCTGCTTTGTCTCTCAATATATATTGCTTAAATAATTTTGATATAATATTATTATTTACTAGAAAGTTACCTAGCGTGGGTTATAAAATTAAATATTTTGTATGTAAAATAAAATTTCATTAAATTATAGGGCAATTGACAAAAATAGCACTATTTTAAGTTTTTCTTCCACAATTAGCAAAATTTTCAAATGTTCCAAAACTAGCACATGAAAAATAACATTAAAATTATTAATTAAATGTTAAAGAAAAATCTCCATCTTTATCTCTGCAATAATGAGATTTTATTTTCATCGGCGTTGGAGAAACTTCTACGATTTTATTTTCACCGGCGTCGTCTTCTCCAACTAGCGAGCTCATGTCTCGATTCCTCCAGAACCAGATCCCAATCACAGATTTTTCGCCAATTGATTTTCATCGCTGATCTATCGTCGTTGTCGTTGTGTTCTCGCTGCCGTGTTTGCAGCCGTGTTCTCATCACCGATATATCTTCCCCGATCTCCCTTGGAGTTCCGATGACGTGTTCGGATAAAGTTTGTCCAATGAAGCATAGGACCGAGATGTTATCGATTTCAGATTTTTGAGGTGTTGGTGACGGAAAGACCTTGAACACCATCACACTCATTACAGTGACTGATCAGATGGAACTCCAACATCAATGATGGAACGCTTCTGCTTGTGCCTTGTGGTGTGTATTTGACTTAGAGATTCAATCTTACGAGTCATATCTCTCTATACGTCGCCGATAGAGCGGTTATCAAAGCCCTTCAAGTGATTGATTGATTTTGCTAGAATGAACCTTTTATGAAGAACTTAATTCAATGATTATGTTTCGAATTGTTTGTTTATTCTCTAATGATGGTTGATTTTTGATATTGTGATTGTATTTGGAGATATAGGCATAAGTGTGTATCATTGTAAAAATGCATTAACGTTCTTAGGTAGTTGGTTTGATATTTGTTTTGTTATTTTGTGTGTGTGTATTGGTTCAGTTTATAACTTTCTCTTGATGCATAAATTGAATTTCTATAACTTTTTCAGGATAGCTCCAGCACTCTGTTTCGTCTTTAGAAAGTCTGCAGGCTTGAAGACAATAATGTAATCCTTTTAGCTTATTGTTATGTACTATCTCTTATGTTCAAACCATTGAATTTGTTTGAAGTGCTCTAGACAATGATCTTTACTCTATTTATCCTTTTTGTTTAAGTTCTCTGTTTCTTAGAATCCCTTATCCTGTTCTTACAGCTTGAAAAATCAGCACCCAACATCCAACAGTCCTTGAAAAATTCAGGAAGGATCGCACAAAATTCATGAAAGATTCTTTTAAGTTCAGGATGACTTTCATAACAAATTTGGATTTTAGGATGAACTTAAGGATGGATAATTATATAACACTAAAAATTTCTTTCCTTCATGGTTTTTTCTTTTTTGTTGTATGTTGGTGTTTAGTTTGCTACTAGTTTTAGGACTGAGTAAAAATCTTCATGGTTCTCTTATTTTTTGAAGAAAAGATAGTTTAGATGTTGCATCATATTGATCAGATAAATGAGTTACTAGTAAAGCACCACAAGGACATTGTTTCTAGAGAATTTTGCTAATACAACAAGTCAATAAAATTGACAGATGAGATGATGAAGCAATGCAACCACATATACTAATACTATATTTTAATTTTATTTCATAACATTATTATTCATAGATGCTTCTTTACTCAATACAAACTTTTGTTGATAGCTCGTAGAATCCCGTCTCATGTTTTTGCAACTTGAAAAACCATCACCTAGCACTTCTTGAAAATTCAGGAAGGAATCCACGAAATTAAGGAAACCTTCCTTAAATTTCAAGATGACCTTCATGAAAAAATTAGAATTCATGTTGAACTTAAGGATGAGCTTCATAAAAAGTCTGAATATTGGTAGACACCCAAATAGGCAAAAATGATATCATTTATCCTCACTAATGGAGTAACCTTCCACATACAGTGGCAAAATACCAAAAAGAGGTTTAGAATTATGTATATATAATTTCAGGAAGGAAAACATAATATTTTTTAGGAAGAAAAACTTAAGCTTTAGGATAGCCTTAATAAAAATATTTAGAAAAGACACAAAATCAAATTATTACTCACATACCATGATAAAATCATATCCCTACTAAATAGAATAATTTGTGATACATTGCTAAACAATAATTAAAATATTCAAAAACACATTTTTTTTAGATTTAGGAAGGATTTCATAATGTTAGGAAAACATCTTTGGAATTTAGGAACGTTTTCGCCACTCTCTCTGCCTCATCAACACTACTACCCTACTCCATAACAGACAAACTACAAGTCAAAGACAACGAAATCAACGACGGAGACAAAATTTCTTACTCTTTACCAACTCATTTGTTCTCAATGTCATTATATCGAACACTTCTTATGCAACACTTTTGGAGTTGACATATGCGGACTTCACACAACACACAACCACAATTTAAGCATGTAATTCATCAAAGATTTAACTCAAAACTTCAGTTACAGCCAAAGGTTGTGAAACCCAAGTAGTCTCCATGTTCGATTCATTTTCTCCAATTGAACAAGATGCAAAACAAGAAGCATTATTCTCTTTTCATTTTTGACCCAGTTGAGAAGATCATCATGACTAGTAGTTGTACTCACGTGAGCTACTTTATGTAACATCCGTGAACCAGAATCCCGGTTTGGGAGTTGCATCGGTCGATGCAAGGTTGTTTCTCTGCGTATTGACTTAAGTCAAACGCTGCGTTTTGGGCAAAAAAGAGAAAAGAAAACTCTTAGGGTCGTTCCTTTTGTCTCATTAGACGTGTGTGGCCGTTTTTGAGATAAAAGAGAAGGGAGAAAGAGTTCTTGAAAGTTCTTGGTGATTTCTGGAGATTTGAGGCGTTTCTTGGTGAGATCTGTAGCTGGGATTGTTGTAGGAGCTTCCTAGAGGCTTGTTCTTGTTTGTTTGAGGCTTAGTTTCTTCTGTGGCAAAAGTAAGTGCATGACCATGGCTTATCTAAGCTAGAGATCTCTCTGATTTGCTTGTTATGTGTTGTTAAGCTGGTTAGATTGTTGATTGGGACGTTAGGAAACTTTCTTGTGGCTTGGGATCGAGTTTCGTGGTTGCAGGAACGAAGATCCGGGAGAAGCTTCGGAGGAAAAGATGCTCGGCATTGCATCGGTCGATGCACTTTGTGCGTCGGTCGATGCAGATGCGAGGACGGCGCGTAAACTCTAGGGTTTTCGTATTATGTCGAGCATGCATCGGTCGATGCATATCTTGCATCGGTCGATGCAAGTTAACCTTGCATCGGTCGACGCAGATCTTGCGTCGGTCGACGCAACCTCCATCTGGTGTCGGTCGATGCATGTTGGTATCGGTCGATGCAGAGTCCTGGTTTGTTATTGTTGATTGTTGAATGTTGTTTGATGGTTAGAGATGTCTCTATTGCTTGTGGGTATAGCCCAGTAGATGGGAGGATTGCCTTACTGAGTGTTTATAAAATACTCATGCATTGCAATATGTGTTTGTGGTGCAGGTAAAGGCAAAGTGTGATCGTGGAATCAAGGAAATGAAGAGGAGGATGTTCTAGGGACTCGGTTTTATGTTGTCTGGCATTGCTAGGTTGCTAGAGTTGGGTCATTAGAACATTGCTAGGTTACTGGTTCTATGATTCCTGTTGTTTTGGATATTGATTATTTTGGAATATGGTCATATTTTATTATTGAATATTGGTTGGTTATTTCCGCGGTTGAATGTGTTTGTGGTTAGGTGGCTAGTGGGTATGGAACCACTAGCTGTAGTTTATTTTATTATATTACATTTATTATTTATTATATTTTTTTAAAAAAAGGGTCGGTCGTTTCATTTTGGTATCAAAGCCCTTACGGTTCTAGGTTTGGGTTCGCTAGGTTTCTGTTGTGATGTTTTGGATTGCATGCTTTGATTGATTATGTGAGTTAGTCAATTGTGTATGGCATGGAGTCCTAGAACATCCTCTTCGAGCCTTCAATGAGATTCCACGGTGAGTTATTGTTATGTTTCTTTGTGTGGTATTGATTTGTTTTATGCTTGTTAGGCTCTGTTCTTGGAAGATCAGTGGTTTAGGTGTTTGAGTTGTTGGTCGTGGACGGGGACATGGTCGTGGTCATTGTCGGGCGGGTCCCGAGGCCAGCGAGTGTGTGGTCCAGAGTTCCACGAGGAGGTACGTCAGAGGGTCGCAAGCGTATCAGAAGGGACCAGAGGGGGTTAGCCGGTGAGCGTGCCAGGGGTGCTGGGAACCCAGGTGTGGGGTTGCAGCAGGTGGAGCCCAGGGTCTAGATGATCGCTTGGTGGATCTGTTGGCGTGCTGTTGGAGCGGTTACCGAGAAAGGTACCAGTGTAGGCTCTAGTTGTGCCGCATGTGGCGGGGTGCAGCCAAAGACTGCGGATGTTGAGGACTTTCCACCTTATGTTAAGAGGATGGAGTGGTTGTAGATGACCGGTATGAGATTATTCTCAAGAGGTATCAGACCTAGAGAGGCGGATAGGTGGACATATGCAGTTGGAGCAGATAATTCTCTGTTTGGGGGTTAATCCAGTTGGATATTAGACGTTTAGTGGACAGGTGTAACATTGAAATGTTATACTCGGACCACATGAGGTACTTTGTGTGGTGAGATGTTTATAGTCGTTAAGGATTGTTGCTCCTAAGGGGATGGTGATTCCCCTGAATACCGATAGCTCGAGGCGCTGAGGGCTCTGAGAGTGGCAGAGGGGATGATGTTCCCCTGAGGGGATGAGTAGTTCTCCTGATACTGAGATCTTGAGGATTGTGGTCCAAGAGTGAGACGGTATAACTCGAAGACGCTGGTCTAAGAGTGAGATCGGTATGGCTCAAAGGTTGCGACCTAAGAGAGGAAGAGGTGGGAGCAAGCAATGTATAGAAGGTGAGTATAAACACAACGACAGAATGTAGACCTCGAGAGTGATGGTGGTCTTGGATTTTAGGATTATGTTGGCCGATGGGCCAGGGTTTTATGAACCAGAGCGGTTATGAATGTGTGGCTGTAGTGCCAGGATTGAGTGGCCGGTGGTGTTGGAGTCCCGGGAAGGAGAGCTGCAGCAGATATGAGTCGGCAAGGGCATGGTTGCCAGGTACATAAGATTCACGAGAAGCCTTCATGGCAGGATAAACTAATCGTTGCGACGATGGTGGATGAAGTTCATTAGAGATGGACAGGGTTACTAGATTTAAGGTTTTGGTAAGCTTGCTGGGGGGAAACAAGTCAAGTAGATTAAGTTGGCGGTCTGCAAAGCATTTGATACGGTGAATCGGAATATGCGAACGTATGGTACTTGTTTGTTTTATTACACTCGTATTGATGATTTGCTATGGAGAATAGCTAAGCGGAAAGCTAATTTTGGATTAATCTATCTTGTGGAAGTTTTCCCTAAGAGACAAGTTACTAGAGGTTCTTGGACGAACAAGAGGGTTGACATTCAGGTGGCTTCGAGTTGATGCCGGCATACTTGAATGTTTGTTTGGCAGAGCTGAAGATGCAGCTAGAGGATTTGTTGAGTAAGAGATTCATCCGTCCTAGTGTATCATTGTGGGGAGCGCCAGTGTTATTTGTCAAGAAGAAGGATGGGAGTTTCCGGTTGTGCATTGATTATCGGAGTTTGAACCGGGTCACTGTGAAGAACAAGTATCCTCTTCCTAGGATCGATGAGTTGTTGGATTAGTTGTGGGGTGCTACTTGGTTCTCTAAGGTAGATCTGGCGTCGTGTTATCATCAGATACCGATAGATGAGGCAGATGTGAGGAAGACTGCTTTCAGGACGAGGTATGGGCACTATGAGTTTGTGGTGATGCCTTTCAAGTTGACTAACGCGCCAGCAGCGTTTATGAGATTGATGAACAGTGTGTTTCACAAGTTTCTGGATGTATCTATCATCATTTTCATCGGAGATATCCTGGTTTATTCTAAGAGTCATGAGGGAATGAAGAAGCTGCGGGAGCAGAAGTTGTTTGCCAAGTTGAGCAAGTGTAGTTTTTGGCAGCGTGAGATGGGCTTTTTGGGTCACATTGTTTCTGCAGAGGGGGTTTCTGTAGATCCAGAGAAGATTCAGGCTATCAGAGATTGGCCTAGACCGCAGAATGCCACAAAGATCAGAAGTTTCTTTGGATTGGCAGGTTACTACAGGAGATTTGTGCAGGGGTTTGCAAGCAGAGCACGTCATATGACTAAGTTGACAGGGAAGGATGTTCCTTTTGTCTGGTCAGAAGAGTGTGAGGAAGGCTTCGCAAGCCTGAAGGAGATGTTGACTACTTCGCCAGTGTTGGCTTTGCCTGAGCAGGGAGAACCCTATGTGGTTTATACAGATGCATCTAGAGTTGGGTTTCGAGGTGTGATATGTGTCAGCTAGTGAAGGCTGAGCATCAGGTTCCTGACGGGTTACTGAAGAGTTTACCCATTCCTGAGTGGAAGTGAGATATGATCACCATGGATTTTGTGGTAGGATTGCCAGTGTCACGGACCTTTGATGCTATTTAGGTCATTGTGGATCGTTTGACTAAGTCAGCACATTTTCTGGCCATTAAGAAGACTGATGGAGCAGCGGTCCTCGCTAAGAAGTATGTGAGAGAGATAGTCAGATTGCATGGGGTGCCAGCGAGCATTGTATCTGATAGGGATTCTAAGTTCACTTCGGTGTTCTGGAAGGCATTTCAGGCAGAGATGGGCACTAAGGTGCATATGAGTACAGCCTATCATCCCCAGACAGATGGACAGTCTGAGAGGACGATCAAGACGCTGGAGGATTTGCTAAGGATGTGTGTGTTGGACTGGGGTGGCCATTGGGCAGATCACCTGAACCTGGTAGAGTTTGCTTACAACAATAGCTATCAGGCGAGTATTAAGATGGCTCCTTATGAGGCTTTGTATGGAAGGCCATGTCGTACACCATTATGCTGGACTCAGGTGGGGGAGAGGAGCATGTTTGGTGCTAGTTTTGTTCAGGAGACCTCAGAGAAGATTCGGGTTCTCAAGCTGAACATGAAAGAGGCTCAGGATAGGCAGAGGAGTTATGCTGATAAGAGGAGGAGAGATCTTGAGTTTCAGGTAGGAGACAGAGTGTACCTCAAGATGGCCATGTTGCGGGGTCCGAACAGGTCATTGTCAGAGACTAAGTTGAGTACGAGGTATATGGGTCCATTCAGAGTGATTGAGCGGGTTGGACCAGTGGCATATAGATTGGAGTTACCTGAGTTTATGCGTGCATTCCATAAGGTTTTCCATGTGTCTATGTTGCGGAAGTGTCTCCATGAGGGTGAGCAGGTGTTGGCTAAGATTCCTGAGGATCTTCAGCCTAACATGACTAAGTGAGGGTTCTCGAGAAGAGGATGAAGGAACTTCGGAAGAAGAAGATTCCTTTGATGAGAGTCCTGTGGGACTGTGATGGTGTGGAGGAGCAGACTTGGGAGCCTGAGGCAAAGATGAAGGCAAGGTTCAAGAAGTGGTATGAGAAGCAAGCCGCGACTTGAGCTTGTCTAGCCTGGTCCCATCTGTAATCCGTGGCTAGAGCGGGAATGGAGTATTCCAGCCCATCTCTCTTGTTACTCGGTCGCTTGGGGTGGTTGGTTGTGCGACTCAGTAACAAGATGAGGTGGTGTTCGGGGTACAAAGTTTCCGTAAGGCGGGGTTTTGGGGAAAAGTTTCCAGGAATAAGAGTTTGCAAAAGTGGAAATTTTCCAAAAGAGGAAAGTGCTAAATATGGAAAGTTTTATGGGAGTTAGAATTTGTCCATTTTAGCGGTGGGAAGCCTTGGAGGGGCTTTTGGAGCCTTTGTGGCGGACTTTCGAGTCAGTGTGCCTGTGTGTGGCGGTCTTTTAGACATTGTGTGGCCTTTGTGGCGGGCTTTTAGCCAGTTGTTGGCCTTTGTGGCGGGCTTTTAGCCAAATGTGTGGCCTTTGTGGCGGGTTTTTAGCCAATTGTTGGCTTTTGTGGCGGGCTGTTTAGCCAGAGTGTCTTTGTGACAGTCCTTCGGGACAGATGGTCTTTGTGACGGTCCTTCGGGACGGATGGTCTTTGTGACGGTCCTTCGGGACAGATGGTCTTTGTGACGGTCCTTCGGGACAGATGGTCTTTGTGACGGTCCTTCGGGACAGATGGCCTATGTGACGGTCCTTCGGGACGAGTGGCCTTGGTGGCGGTCCTCTTTAGGACATTTGTTTGGCCTTGGTGGCGGTCCTTGTTAGGACATTTTGTTGGCCTTTGTGGCGGCCCTTGTGGCGTGTATATGATCCTTGAGTGGTCATGGGGTATCCCGGTGAGGGGATATGTGGTTGGTAGGACATTGAGATGTTTTTACGCGAGCCACGGGAAGGAAACCTGGATAGGGATAGGACTCAGACGTGTTCAGAATCGTTTGCTCGCGACTCTTGGGGGACTTAGGTTCTCCTAGTACTGCCATAGTCAGAGACTTTGTGGCTCGAGAGTATGGTTGATATATCGACTTCGGATGACGATCCGGGGGCGCGCTGTAGGGTGGCAACCCGAGAGACGAGTTGGATTTTTCCTTATATATTATGGCATGCGGGTTTAGGCCCGATGAGGAGCCAACATTTGGCATGCAGACTTAGGTCTGATGAGGAGCCAATAAAACTCAAGGTTTAGGCCTATGAGTAAAGGGAAGTCCAAAAGTCGAGAGCAAATGACGTCTGGAGCGTGAGTCTATCGCCTAGAGGTGACCTTCTGTAGATCGATCGGAGGAGTGCGGGCCGTGGAGACGGTTGCACGGGAGTCCTTGGCTGATGGTTGTTCGAGATTTGAGGACGAATCTAGATTGGTGGGGGAGAATTGTAACATCCGTGAACCAGAATCCCGGTTTGGGAGTTGCATCGGTCGATGCAAATATTGCATCAGTCGATGCAAGGTTGTTTCTCTGCATATTGATTTAAGTCAAACACTGCGTTTTGGGCAAAAAGAGAAAAGAAAACCCTTAGGGTCGTTCCTTTTGTCTCATTAGACGTGTGTGGCCGTTTTTGAGATAAAAGAGAAGGGAGAAAGAGTTCTTGAAAGTTCTTGGTGATTTCTGGAGATTTGAGGCGTTTCTTGGTGAGATCTGTAGCTGGGATTGTTGTAGGAGCTTCCTAGAGGCTTGTTCTTGTTTGTTTGAGGCTTAGTTTCTTCTGTGGCAAAAGTAAGTGCATGACCATGGCTTATCTAAGCTAGAGATCTCTCTGATTTGCTTGTTATGTGTTGTTAAGCTGGTTAGATTGTTGATTGGGACGTTAGGTAACTTTCTTGTGGCTTGGGATCGAGTTTCGTGGTTGCAGGAACGAAGATCCGGGGAGAAGCTTCGGAGGAAAAAGATGCTCGGCATTGCATCGGTCGATGCACTTTGTGCGTCGGTCGATGCAGATGCGAGGACGGCGCGTAAACTCTAGGGTTTTCGTATTATGTCGAGCATGCATCGGTCGATGCATATCTTGCATCGGTCGATGCAAGTTAACCTTGCATCGGTCGACGCAGATCTTGCGTCGGTCGACGCAACCTCCATCTGGTGTCGGTCGATGCATGTTGGTATCGGTCGATGCAGAGTCCTGGTTTGTTATTGTTGATTGTTGAATGTTGTTTGATGGTTAGAGATGTCTCTATTGCTTGTGGGTATAGCCCAGTAGATGGGAGGATTGCCTTACTGAGTGTTTATAAAATACTCATGCATTGCAATATGTGTTTGTGGTGCAGGTAAAGGCAAAGTGTGATCGTGGAATCAAGGCAATGAAGAGGAGGATGTTCTAGGGACTCGGTTTTATGTTGTCTGGCATTGCTAGGTTTCTAGAGTTGGGTCATTAGAACATTGCTAGGTTGATGGTTCTATGATTCATGTTGTTTTGGATATTGATTATTTTGGAATATGGTCATATTTTATTATTGAATATTGGTTGGTTATTTCCGTGGTTGAGTGTGTTTGTGGTTAGGTGGCTAGTAGGTATGGAACCACTAGCTGTAGTTTATTATATTATATTATATTTATTATTTATTATATTTTTTTTTTAAAAATGGTCGGTCGTTTCACTGTACAAGAATCACCCACTCATAAACAGCTTACGCTTCTTCTTAAAAAAATCATAAGGATGCTTAAAACTCTCCCACCATTGTTTCTATCATCTTGTAGTATAAGTTTCCTAGAATTCATTAGCCAAACCTAAGTAGCAATTCGGTTGGTGATGAAACAATTAGTTGTATTCATAAGTCATGATAATATAAATTGACCTAATTTTTCAATTAAAAGCCATCAAAATCACAATTTCGTCGAGAATCTCAAAATCTGAGATTGATTGGCATTGGTATACACGAAGAAGAACAAGCTTCGCCGGAAGCTTGACCGCAAGCTTCGTCGGAAGCCTCTAATCCAGTTCAAATGGATCGGACGGTAGAACTTGAAGAACTTCACCAGAGATCAAAAGCTTCTCAAACCACCTGTAATTGCTGCACTTTGCTGTTCCTTTGGAGATGATACGTAGCGTTGACGAGATTTGGGGGATTATCCAAAATATTATTATTAGTTTTGTTTTTGTATATTATAATTATATTAATTCAATAATGCTATTTTTGGAATATTTCAATGTGTGTGCTAGTTTTGGAAGAAAAACTTATATGTGTGCTATTTGAGGGTATTTCTCTAAATTATATATGAAATGTACATGATATTATTTATATATGCATTAAAAAGAATTTGAAGACATACATTTATAAGTTTATAGTTATGAAGTGTGTTAAAAGAAGGACAATTTTCACATTTTGCATAAAAAGAAGTTTTGGTTTTAAATTTGGCAAATTATTTCTAAAATTCTAAAAATACTAAAATAGCATCATGCTTTTAATCTTATACTCTGAATACTAAACCATATCTCTTCAAAATTATATCCTAAATGTAATATATAAAATTCAAACCAATGAAAATATAGATAACCATTGGAAATGGTTTAAGTTTTTTTTTGGCATAATGATGGATGGAGTAAGGGTTACAGGAAAAATAGGCATGAGGTATGATTGGTAACTCAAACAATACCAATGCGATTTTAAAGTAGTTTTTTTTGTACATGTTAATCTACTTGTTAATTTATACCACTTTTAACGATTGACATATGTCTATGATAAAAGTATTGAGGTTACAATATATGTATGTATATATATATATATATATATATTAAATATTTTACAACTGGTCTCTGTAATGCTTTTCCGTGTAATGTGAAACGATGTTGTAAAGTTTGGAAAGTAATTTCAAAGAGGCATAAAGAAGTACGTGATCTTTTGACCATGTATATATGCATTAAACGGTAAAATTAGGCTCAATCTTTCTATCAATATGCAAATTAAATTTTTCTTTTTGTAATGGGGATAAGAACTTTTAAAAACGAAAAACAAAGCAAATTTATAAAACAAAAACTTAGAAATATATTGTAGTTTAAGATCAGATGACTTAAGAGGAGAAACCTAAAGGACTTACAACTATAATATTATGAGTGAATGTTCAAAGCCAAAGAGATTGTGCTTTAGGAGTCAAGCATTAGGCTCATCTTCATCACTTAATACTTCCAACTATAGTTTGAAAGTTAAAAAAACCACATTACAAAACAATGCAAAAACTTTAAATCAGGACTATCATAAAACATAATCCTTTGAAAGAGGCTTATAAATATTGACAAAACTATGATACCAAGAAAAAAAATACATTGACATGGCTTTGTAAACAATTTCTTCAAATAGTCATAGAGAAATTAATTTGTTAATCATCATACTACAAGACACCATGTTTTTTTAAAACACTTCATAAGAAAAAAAAAATATATACCATGGGAAATGATGAGAAAAGAAAGACATTTAGTGAGTAATCGTTTTTTTCATTGTTAGTCATGTGAGCATTGGATCTTATAGAATACACTAAACATTGTTTGAAGTTTGTAAGGAATTCCATCGACACATGCATTATTCTGAGTAATCACATTCATGACAATAAATACAGTTATAAAGCATATTAATTGTAATTAATTTGGTCATATGCATTATTGCAACATGAACAGTTTGAACAAAAGAAAATCTCCACCCTTAATGTCATAAAGGTAATTGATTGAAAGAAGTAAATGTAATCTAAAGAAACTGAACAAATAAATTGTCCCAAACTAAAAAAATGTGTGTAGACAATTTAGTTTTAGATTAGCAATAATGTGTCTTTTTAATTCATTAAAATTGAAAAAAATGACAGATGTTAAAAAAAAAAAGATTGGTGCCAAATGACAATTTCTCACAACTCTACTTTATTATAGTTTAATATGTAGTAAATAACATGTGAAACCGATAGATTAGTTAAGTAATAAAGTTACAGTTATGATAAAAAAAAATAAGTGAAAAATTTATAAATCATAAATACAAAATAGAATAAATATATTTTTGTAATATAGATTACTTTTTCTTTAACAAAAGTAAACTATATAGATTTTTACTATGAAATAATACTAAATTAAAAACCAAAAATAATTAAAGATTTGGTAGACGAAGAGTAAAAAAAAGTAGAGGAACATTAGTGAGGAATTTAAAAATTGTATCAATTAAATTAGACGAAATACATTCTTACAAAATGTTTTTTTTTCACAAAAGTAAATTATATAGATTCTTGCTATGAAATAATATTAAATAATACAAACCAAAAATAATTAAAGATTTGGTAGTGGAAGATAAAAGAAATGAATAATTTTCTAAATAAATAAATTTGAAAGATCAACCTTCAAATTAATGTAAAGTACATGTGTTGCAAAAACAGAACGCCAAATGTCGCATCGATAGACAAACATAAAAACAAACCTTGTCATATTGTATAAGAATTAAAGATTAAATTATAAAAAATGTTCTCTTGACTTCGTCGTTGACGACTTCTACCTTCAGTCAAATGTTCAATTCTAACATTCTCTCTGATTTCCTATCTATATCTTCTCCAAATCGAATTTAGGGTTTCGTCCGAGAGCCGCCATGAAATGAAGGGACAAAATGAGAAAGACAGAAAAAGATCACCAACGAAGATAGATCTAGAGCTGTCAAATGGTTCGTGTATGGACCATTTGGGTGACTCTACTTAGACATTTTTTTGTATGTGCGGAAGTTGGACAGTCACAAATGGACAATAGTCCTAAAAGTGTCCATGCCTATTAAGATCATTTCCAATTGGTCATGACCATGGTTATTCACTTATAAAATCTGTGTTTTATTTCTTTTATAAAATCTGAATTTTATTTTGTTGTTTCCTTTATAAAATCCGATTCTTTTTTTGTTATTTCTCTTATAAAATCATGAATTTGGTGGGAAAATTATAAAATTACATTTTCTCACCAAAACCAAAATTAGAGAATCCACGTTGAATCATGATTTTCAATTTGAATTTAATAGCAAAGTCAACAAAACAACAATACAAAGTCAACAACACAAAACGTTAAAATTCAAAAGAACAATACATAACCAAATTTAGTAGCAAAGTCAACCATACAAAACCAAACTTAGATAGCAACAATGGTTCCTTCCTCCTCCATAAACTTGAACTCATCACCTACAATATTCAAAATAAACTCAGAACTCATCACCATATAAATTCATCAACTACAAATACCATAAAAAAAGTAGAATTCTTACCAATTTCTTGAAATCCCCTAAACCAATTTCTTGCACAGATCAAAGCTTGGACATTTGTTGGTAAGAGACAACTCCTATACTTGTTGAGAACACGACTACCAATGCTAAATGATGATTCTGATGCAACCGTTGTGATTAGAATACTTAAGACATCACATGCCATTGATGCTTAACTCTTTAAACCGACTTGCATTGTCTTTCCAATAAGCAATCAGATTCATACTCCTAAATGAAACCATATCTAACACCGGTTCATCCAAATATGTGTCTAAAGGTGATTTTCCACTACCACCACTCTTTTGAGAAATGTAAGAATAATACCCCTAAAACAATACACACATAAACACTAGTTAAGTCACAACGTTGCCACTTTAATATCCAACAAACAAGTAAAAGAGACTTAAAACAATCAGATAAAGTAGAGAATATACTTACATCATATCCAAAAGGAACTCTCTTTTGTGAAACCTGTGAAGTGGCTGCAGTAATGTTGCTTGTGTTTTTCTGGTAAGCTTTAAAAAGCTTATCCATTTTGCTGCGAACATGAGCTGAGTTTGACTTGCTGGTTGAAGATCTAAAGTATTGTAACAATATTCCAGAAATGGAAATTTCAATCTTGGATCAGTAACTACAGCAATTGCAAGTATGTCACTGAATTCTTTCCAATATTTTGTCAAATTTCTCCTTCATATCTTCCACCATTTGCACAATAACTTGATCACTAGAATCTTCATGATCTCTCAGCCAATAATTAATCGCCCATAGTTGCATAAAATACAAGTTTGCTGTTGGGTAAGATGAACTATAAATCATCTTTGTAAGCTCAGCAAACGGTTACAAAAGCTCACATATCAATTCTGCTCTCTCCCATTCCAAATCAGATGGCAAACACTTGTAACTCCTATCAACCTCTGCTAGGTTGTATAAGGCATCCCTAACCTGAATGGCTCTAGAGAGCATCAAATGAGTGGAATTCAAGCGGGTAGAGAGATCTAAAATCAGACTTGCTTTAACTTGAATCCCAACTGTTTCCATACAGTTTTGAAACAAGTTTTCCCTAGTTTCAGATCCCTTGACATACTTAACACTATCTCTGATTTTATCCAAAGCTCCTTTAATCACATCCAAACCATCTTGTACAATCAGATTTAGAATATGAGCTGAACACCTCACATGAAAGAATTCTCCGTTACACACCAAGTCTTTATGTATCTTTCTCTTTAATATTCCTTGCATTGTATCATTGCAGAAGCATTATCTACTGTTTTAGTAAAAAATTTATTCTTTATTCCCCAATTTTTCAACAACTCACAAAGCTTCATTGCTATAGCTACACCTGTATGTGGAGGCGAAAAAGCACAGAAAGATAGTATCTTCGCTTTCAGAATCCAATCAACATCAGCATAATGAGCTGTTAAGCAGATGTAACCTTCAACAGTTATCGCTCTCCACAAATCCGTTGTCAAACAAATCCTACCCGGGATTTTACTTAAAACTGTCTTAAGCTTACTTTTCTCCTTCTCAAAAATCTTGAAACAATCTGATGCAGCAGTATTTCTGCTCCAAAACTCGATAGAAGGATTAGCATAAGTAAAAGCCTCTCTAATCTTTTCATATTCGACAAACGAATATGGGAGATTATGTTGAATTAAAGCCACTGCAATCATTCCTCTTGACCTAGAGATTGAGATACTCATTAGACTTCCTGCCAAGTCTCTTATGAAGTTTTTATGTGTGTCGAAAATGTGGTCTTCCAACATCCGAAGTGATAAACAGGTTTTCACCCAGGGTATCAATTCCCTATGCAGTTGTAGTACAAAGGGTTATCAATCCAAATAGTTGTCTATTGCTAGCAGGAAGGATATGATCAGAACAATACAAGTCAAGCCAAGCAGATAGGGTTTTTGTTCTAACTGTCCTAAAATAAAAGAAAAGAAAAGAATATAAACAAAGAAACCACACGACCTAAGCACTCGATGCAAGCAATCGAGTACAGGATCGAGTGGGGTGATTGAGTAAACAAATGAGATATGAACAGCCCGAGGTATTACTCGATACAGGTTATCGTGTACCTGATCGGGTAAGTGGTCGAGTAAGTAAAGAAAATGCAACAAATAAAATACGAAAGCTCCTAAGGATGGGGTAATCGAATCCTAAGTATTCTAGACCAGTACAGATGCCTTACATGCCTCAAGCAATTATTTCCTAGATAATGAATCTCTAATACTTTGTCACAACACTCTCGCACTAGCAACAATCAACCTTGATCACATCACCACACTCTCGCACTAGCAATATGACCAAGCATGCATTAAGATAGATTCATTATTGTCAGTAAACTCAAACTCATCTAATCTCTTACTCAGAGTCAAGTAAACCTCTAGCATTGGCTAAGTCAAGCATCTCATCTACACCTCTTGGTCGCTGAAACGCTCTAGATCTAATCTCAACCTCTCGGTCTGTTGACAGCATTAAGAACACCAACCTAGAAGGAAATCTATCAATCATTTACAATCAAACTAAGGCATCCTAACCGATCAAGAACACAAAATCATCTATCCCATCCCTAGAAACTTTACTACACTACTCGGACATAATCACAAGAAACATAAAATGAATGAAAATTGCATTGTATTGAACGGTAAAGATAGAGTAGAAAGAGTACAGGATAGAAATCTAAGAAAAACTACAAAAACTATGAAAGAAAATGTAAAACAAAAAGGAAAAAATGTTGAGTCGCTCAGTTCTCTCACAGAAGCTCTTGCTCTCTGGTTTGAGGGTCTGCGGCGTGCTCGTTTGCGAGCTAGGAGAGGAGGGGGTTTATATATGGAAACCCTTTTGACCTAGCTTCCCAGACCTGCCCGATGGTCTACTCGATGGGGTACACGAGGGTGAAGTCGGGTTACTCCTCGGGTGGATCTTTGGGTTGTTCTTCATGCTCTTGGATCCTCCTCGATCGTGTTGGGATTCAGACTTGTTCTTCCAGCTCGATGGCTCTTTAGCACCTGTTTTCATCCAAAACATGCAAATGCAGAAATGCAACACCCTAAATTGCCTAAAAGTGAATTCCTACAGTTAATGACCTAAAAATGCTAAGTTAGAGGCATGAACAATGCAAAATATGCACAAAAAGGGATGCTAAAAACATATAAATTAGAGAGTTATCAGACCCCCAAACTTAAATCTTGCTAGTCCTCTAGCAAGGAAGTAAGAGGGTACGGTTTGAAAGTGGGGACTCATAACCTTAATATGCTAAGCGAAGGATTCAAGCTATAGTCCTTAAAGATAGTTTAATGGTGCTAAGATCAATCAACATACTTACAAATATTTTTTTATGTTTATTACCATGCATCGATCTAGTTCAACCTCCAACTAAAGATAAAGAACATCTCTTTCACATTCAATTAAGTATTTGGCGAATTCTTGCAAATGGAAGGTGAATCAAGCTCAATCGGTTTCAAGGGTAAGGCTTTTAGTGAGGTGGTTTCAAACAAATTTTTTGGGTGGTTTTCTCTCAAAAGAAGGAATGCTAGACAGTTGTGAACACTATCTAAGACTGAGAACAATTTGGGCATACAAAGCTTAACTCTTGATGATCTACCCTTTTCTCATTCACATTTTTTTTTTTTTTTTTAATTTAAACCCCCTAGAATCAAACTACACACATCCTTGATTTTAACTCTTTTTTTTACTCCCTAAGGTTTAAACTTTAAAACTTCTAGCTCTCTGGTTCTTTGCTAAACTCCTAATATGAATATATATATATATATATATATATATATATTTATTTATTTATTTCTTTCTAGGAGACTATATCAAGATATTTTCTCTTTTTTTTTTTTTTTTTTTTTTTAGAGACTTAAGCTAATTGATTCTAACCTTAGGGACTTTTTCTTCTCTTTTTTTTTTTTTAATTTCACAACCCAACCCCAAATAAACATTCTAATCACCTATCTTTCAAAACCGAATCTATTAGCTAGTTCAAATTCTAACTTAGCTAAATCAAGAGGCAGTTCTTTGTCGTTCTCAATACTCTTAAGGTTTCACAACCTATAGCACAATGAAAGAGGCCTCACTCAACAATTCACAACAAGGCTTGAAAGAAAGGTTTGGGTTCATGGGTAGGACAAATGAATCGGGTTAAACGAAAAGATTGGTAAAAATGGAGTGCTAACCCGAGTTTAGAGTTACCAAGAGCAAGTATTCAAGTTCCATAAGCAAGATAATTAAAGTTCAAATTAAATCCAATAATATAGAGATGTTCTAATGCTCAAGCAAGTGGAGGAAGCATTCAATCGACACAAAGGATCTAAGCAAATATTTTTCATTTTTTTCCAAAGATTGATCTAGCAACAATGAACTGTGACTAAGGACTATAGCTTTAATCCTAAGGATTGATTTTAAACAAGGTGGTTTTAATCATTGTCCCCTAAGATGCATATGCAACAATCCTATATGAAACAAACTAGGCTCAATCCTAATATGTAAATGCAACAACATGAACACTCTTTTTTTTATTTTTTTTTTTATTTTTTTAATTTTTTTTTCAAATTTTTTGGGTTTTTTAATGCACATAGATGCATACTCAAATGAATAAAACTAGCATGCAAAAATTTGAAATAATAAAAATAAGAAAATAAAACACAATGTTAAATACATTCTAGGACCCTCCCCCAAACTTAAATTACACAGTCCCTGTGTAAATAAAAGTTTGAAAAAGAATCCAATAATCACACAAAATGAATTAAACTAAATGCAATGAGATATACAAGGGTTGGATGAAATTGGTACCTCATGGGTTGGAGAAGAAGGAGGTTGCAGCAGCCTTCATACTCTCCAACGTGTAGCCAGGGTCGTCTCCGGCTTCAGCAGGTGCCGGTGTTTGCTCGACAGAGAGCTCAGAAATGCGCACGGACGACTTACTCGGACCAGCATCCAAGGGGTTGATCGAGGGTGGGATCGCGTAGCTCATCGGGTAGGGCATCTTGTAGTACGACGGAAATGGCGAAGGAGGTTCAGAATGATCACCCGTGTATCCACTAGCAAGGTGCATCATGTACGGCATCGTGAATGGCATCTGGTAAGGTGGAGGGAAAATACCTGCGTAATCACCCGATTGGGTGCTCGATGGGTGCATCGGATAAGGCATCGTGTATCCCATCGGGTTAGGTGTCGGATAAGCGTCTGAATGGCTTCTCCGCGATGCTTCAGGTCGGGTGATGTTCTCCTCAGCTTGGGGCTCGTATGATGATGCTCTGTAAGGTTCTGGAGGTGGTAGTCCTCGAGTTCCTCCTAGCGGTCCACTTCTCCCCATCCAAGTCGGTGCTTGTGCCGAGGTAGGAGCTGAGGCACAGCTTGCCTTGTCTTGCAGCTCCTTGATTTGACCTCCCATTGTCTTCACCGAACCGGCAAAATCTTTTACCTTCTTCGCCAGAAATTTGTTCATCCTCTTCAGCTATCCGATCCTCTTGTGAGCTTCCCTCACTCCAACCGGTTGCTTTTGAGAGCACACATACTCCTCAAAATCGAAATCCTCCCAGCTATCCCCCTATCTCTGCCCGGTCTCCTCTCTCTTCTCAGCTTCGGACTCCTCCTCCGGGTTGTACAATTCCTCCAAAGGTGGTGCGAAGTCAATGTTGTTTCCCAGCCGAACCTTGGTGCATATGACGTTAGGTAGGACCATTTGTGCAGCTCCGGCGGTTGGATGGATGAACTTGAACAACATCATGTCATTAGGACTCTCATGGGCCAAAAATCTTGTCAGCAAGAGGTAGTCCACATCCAGCCATCTCGATTCGTGCACTATTCTCTTCAAGGGCACATCGCAAGCCACTAGGATCAGTGTAATTAGTCCTCCAATGGAGATCTCTCCGCCTCCTTCTCTTCTTTTCACGGCCCATGATTTGAGGTAGATGAATTGATCGAGTAACACAAACACAATACTAGTATCCGCAACATCTCCTACTAATGGTGTGCCATCCCTAGCGCTATCCAAAACTCCACACAGTGCAATGTCTAACAGCTGGAGTTCATGATCATTCACATTCCCAGTCTCTTTTCTAGCAAAAAGAGTGCATGCAAGGGACTTGTGAAAATACCTCAAGACAAGGCTCCTTATTTGAGCGGATTTGGAGCTTGTGGATTTGTAGGGGAGCTTGTCTCCTATTGTCAGCCATAGGGACCTCATTTCCTCCTTGCTAACCTCCATTGCTTCTCCACTACCATCTTTGAAGCCATATAGCTTCTCCATCTCTTTGAAACTGAGCCGGTACTCCTTGTTCCTCACGGAGAAAGTGATGAGCCCGATCCCCCCATCGGGTAGTAGGGTCGGGTGGTCCTCGAAATAATGCAGCTTCAAGGTCGAAAGGAAGTGGACCATCTCCTCCTCATAGGCTTTAAGGTGGGATTGCATCATCTGGCCCAGGTGGCACATATCGAACAGAAACTCAACATCTCTAGTGATGCCCAACTGCGTCATGGTCTCACGGTGAGGGTATCGGGTACCAACAAAGCTCATCTTCTGGAAAACTTTGAATAGTCTTGCCGGAGTGTCCACCCTTCTGCTTCAGCCTCCGTGAGGCTTGGCGTGTCCTCTCTCTATGCTCTTTTTTCTCTCTCTCGGTCCTTCTCCTCTGCCTGTTGATCCTCTTCCTCAACAGCTCTCTCAACTACCCTCTCAGCCTTCTCTGAAGCCGGTCTCTTCCCTCTTGCAATCGAAGCTCTGCTCCTTTATCAAGAGGTTTGGATCTCCCCTTGCTCTTCTCCTTCAGCATCAGAATCGACCTCCATGGGGTCGGTAAGGGTTCTTTCGGACGTAGACAGCATTAAGAACACCAACCTAGAAGGAAATCTATCAATCATTTACAATCAAACAAAGGCATCCTAACCGATCAAGAACACAAAATCATCTATCCCATCCCTAGAAACTTTACTACACTACTCGGACATAATCACAAGAAACATAACAACGAAAATGAATGAAAATTGCATTGTATTAAACGATAAAGATAGAGTAGAAAGAGTACAGGATAGAAATCTAAGAAAAACTACAAAAACTATGAAAGAAAATGTAAAACGAAAAGGAAAAAATGTTGAGTCGCTCAGTTCTCTCTCAGAAGCTCTCGCTCTCTGGTTTGAGGGTCTGCGGCGTGCTCGTTTGCGAGCTAGGAGAGGAGGGGGTTTACATATGGAAACCCTTTTGACCTAGCTTCCCAGACTTGCCCGATGGTCTACTCGATGGGGTACACGAGGGTGAAGTCGGGTTACTTTTCCGGTGGATCTTTGGGTTGTTCTTCATGCTCTTGGATCCTCCTCGATCGTGTTGGGGTTCGGACTTGTTCTTCCAGCTCGATGGCTCCTTCGGGTGCATGCTCGAGTTGTCCTTGTTTTCCTCCATTTTTGGCTCTTTAGCACCTGTTTTCATCCAAAACATGCAAATGCAGAAATGCAACACCCTAAATGGGCTAAAAGTGAATTCCTACAGTTAATGACCTAAAAATGCTAATTTAGAGGCATGAACAATGCAAAATATGGATAAAAAGAATGCTAAAAACATATAAATTAGAGAGTTATCATGAAGCCAGAGTTTCGTCGATTCCTACTACGCTATGTCCTCCACGATCCGATAATCGCGGTTTATAATCGCTTTTGGTTGCGGTAATGCATCAGCCAAGGTTGAAGACAGGCGTTTGTTGGTATTCTCCTCTTCCTAAGAATGTGAGAAATCTTCTTCTTTGGCAACCAACCTCGATATGACAATACCTTCAGCGTCTTTCTCTTGGGGCGCCTACTGTGCTTCCGTCCATGGCTTAATCGGGTTTACTAAGGGTGCTAGTACGTTCACTGTCTGTAACCCCAACATCAACAAATTCACAATCCTACCATGCACTGGGGCATGCACATCCTGGGGATACGATCCTGTTGGACATCAATTAAAAGCATTGACCATGTGTCTTGTCCTTATCGGCCTCTTGGTTTTTAAGAGCACGAGGTTTTAACACTTGGAGGAGAACCTTGTTCATGGACACGCACTAAGCTTACCAGCCCGCCTTATTTCGCTGTTACCAAATCAGTATGTATCAATGGTTTTGTGTATTCTGGTGCTTGGTCCCCACGTAATAGAGTGGATTCGGTGATTATGTGTTTTGATGTAAGATTTGAGAAGATAAGTTTTATCAAAGCGCCTATGCCTGTTGTTTGCTGGGAGTGTGAATCTGTTCTCATAGAATACAAAGGGAAGCTAGCTTCCATTGCAAGGTACCCTTATGCTGATTTCGAGAGTTTTGATTTATGAAAACTAGAGGATGTGAAGACACATGATTGGTCCAAGCAAACATTTGAGCTTCCTTTCTCTTTGGGGATGAGTAGGAATATCACTTCCCCGGGCACAAACAAACCTGGTGAAATCATTTTTGCCCCAAAACACCTCTCATATGATGTTCAACCATACTACTTTTTTTACTACAATGTTGATAGAAAAGACATGAGAAGAGTTAGGCTACTAGGAATTGCTGACGATGAAGAGTTTAGGCGCCATTACGGGATCGCAGGGAGTTACGTCTCCATCTCACCCCAACACGTCGAAAGTATTGCTTCTCTATGATCTGGTTTATCTATTTTTTCTGAAGGATCTTTTTATATATGTTAGAACTTTGTTGACAAACTCTGTTTTTTTTAGCTTTTTTTTTTTTTTTTTTTAATTATTATTGAAGCGCTTTGGATATTCAACACCAAGCAAACTGGTTTGGTGGCTTATATTTTGAAGTGTTTTTTTGTTTCTATTTTTTCTTGGGTGGTTGTTGACTTGTAGTATTGAACAAAAACTCTCTTTACTTGCTGTGTATTGTGTAATATTATGCACAAGATTTTGGCAAGTAATTAAACTGATCCTGTGTTCCAATTTTGCTATTCCAATTTTGTTACGTTCCAACTTGGTATGATGAAAGGCACAGGACGTGGCCCGCATATGGGAGGGATGGGAAACGCTCCTCGAGGAGGCCGGCTGATGTATTATCCACCAGCAACATCATCAGCACGTCCTGGCCCAACCAACCGGAAAACACCTGAGAGAAGCGAGGAGAGAGGAGTGGGGACGGATCAACAAAATCAGGATGCATCACATGACATGGAGCAGTTCGAGGTTGGAAACAGTTTAAGACCAGATAGTCTCCAACTAATATAAGTCACATAAAAAGTATAATTTCTTTTTGCCATCTCGTTTTATTACTGAAATGTGAAAACATAACCAACAAACTGTACCATAAACCAGCCCTACAAAATAAGTACCCCACCCCAACCCAAGCTTAAATGAGATTTAAACCGCCAAGGAAGAGATGAGTAGGTACGACAGCACAAATGAAATGATGTTTGACTATCTCATGTTAACATATAATCTTTTTCTCCGTTTCACATTGGTTGAAATTAATCCATGTAATTTTCAAGATCTTTACGAAACAGGAAGTAAGAGCAGTGGTGACCATATACTATAATATGGAAAATTATGGGTGAAACGAGCCCCCCAAAATATAAATGTTTTTTAAGGCCACCTAATTTATAAAATACTAGTGAAATAGAGCTGACCAGAGGATTATCTACAACCTTCGTAGCCTGTGTCTCTTCATATGAAAACGATAAACGACGATGTCTCATATGGATTCCAAGGCTGACGCTACGAGAAGAAAAACCGCTCACCGTGTTGGTGGATCTCAATTAAGAGACATGATTTAGAAAAACTGAGTGAAATATGGCTTGCCAAGCATGGACCCCCATAGCTTTGACACGCAGCAAAACGTCTTGGTTGACTTTAATTTGCAAGCAATCTCGAGAGTATCTCAAGAATGAGATCAATAGGGAGGCTTAGCTGAGTTTTCTCCTCCGTTCATTGTCGTTGTATTTGCTTGTCGGACGGAGAAAACAAAATTGACAAAGACTCCGAGAATGTATATGTTGAACTAAATGGTCGTTAAGTTCAAGGTCGGCGCTAACCTCAAGCCTAAGAAACATAGGCTTTAAGCCTTTAACTATCTAAGATGTATATCAATTTTTTGTTTTTGTTTTTTAGCATTGATCGAAAATTATTTGAGAGCTTCATTGTAGTTCCCGATTGATTTTATCTTACTGGTACGTACTTATTTGATTGATTATAGAATGGTTTATTGTTGTTTCTTTCATGCCAAGCAACATCATCAATTCCTCAATGAGGAGTATCTGCTTGGGGTATAGCAGCAATAATTACATTATTGGGATCATTGATGGTGGAAATTACTACATTGCTGTCTAATTGACGACATAGACCATAAAAATTGTCTCAACTTGTCATTTGTCACTTACATAATTCAACTTAAGAGCAGTCAATGATAATAATTATAATTTTTTTTTATATTTTGGATATTAGATATGCTTTATTTAAGACTAAACGTTAAACACAATTTGTGTTACATGACCCTAATAGAGATAGCCGTTTAAGAAAAATTCTCAAAAGTAGAAGCGAAGGATAAATTTTAGCTTTCCACTATCCCATACAGCAAGAATAAGTATGGATCAAAGCTAAGAAGCAGAGTAATTAAGATATAAAAATATACATAGAGAGAGAGTAGGCATCAATTAATTTAAATTATTGGCATAAGTAAAAAGGCCTTTTCCACAAAACTATAAATATCTAAAAGTATGAGTGTATATTGAAAATTAGATTCCGTCACTTTATAAAATATATCTAATCGCACAATGGTTTAAATGTAAAATTTATTTTGCAAGTGTTCATTATGCAACTTAAATTTATTCCGTTATGCGATTATTATGAAGTCTGAAAGAGACTTTGAATCACTTTTACGATGTCATGCCTTCTTGATTGATTACGTTCATTTATGTACATATTCAGTTCATTTATTCATGATGATGTCTACTATGATTATTTTATTTACATTTACTCGAAAATTTCACGGGAAGTGTTTCTTATTCCATACTTTTTAAGTGTAACTGTTCAACGAAATGATGATTTCATACTGTTAGTCAATTAGTTTGTGATCAGAGAACACAAAAAAAAACAAAAGAAAATCAAAACTAATATTTTTTTTCTATCCGATTCATAGTTCTTTTATGTTCTGATGAATCAAATGATCAAACAGTGAAAAATAAAACATCAGTAACAATCAAACCTAACTCAACCATTCATCTTCAATTACCTAAACAATTTTATTCTCAATTCAGGTCATACTCTAATCTCAAAATGAAAATTAAAATTCATATTCTTCTCTATCCAATTCATACTTCTTCTACGGTATGTTCAATCAAATGATCGAACAGTGATAAAAAAAACATTAATAATAATCAAACCTAAGTCGAGCATTCATTTTCACTGATCTAAAAATTTCCATTCTCAATTCAGGTCGCGCTCTAATCTCAAGATGAAAAATCAGAATTTATATTCTTTTCTATCCGATTCATACTTCTTTTACGTTATGTTCAATCAAATGTTCGAACTGTGAAAAAAAAAATCAATAACAATCAAACATACCTCGAGCTTCCATCTTCAATTACCTAAAAATTTTCACTCTTACTCTAGGTCGTGTTCGAATCTCAAGATGAAAATCAGATCTCATACTCTTCTCTAAATGATTCATAATTCTATGGTATGTTCAATCAAATGATAGTGATCAAATCTAACTCAAGTGGAAAAATTTGTCAGTAGCGATCAAATCTAACTTGAGCATTCATCTTTAATTACCTAAATATTTTCACCAATTCCGTTCGTGTTCTAATCTCAAGATATAAAAATAAAATTCATATTTTTCTCTATACGATCTAACCCTGACGACTATAAGAAAACTTGTTGTTAATGTGTAAGAAAAAAATGACATACAGTAAAACTTCTATAAATTAATACTTTATTAATTTTATTGATTCCAAGTCGGGCCAATGTAAAAAATAACAAAATTTGATAAAATAATAATTTTTTTGAAATCCCAACGTGAAATATAGTCCCAATAATATCATAAATTAATAATCATGTAAATTTATATATATATATATATATATATATATATATATATATATATACAAGATGCTTCTCCTATAACTCATATCTATAAAACAATTGTTGTGTTGTATTTTCAAACTATAAGGATATAAAATACTTTATAACATGTCAATAGCTAAAAGAATTTAAAGTTTTCAAGTTTTAGATATGCATTATTTTGATAGACAATTGAAATATGACAATTTCTATTTTCATAAATTTGAATTAATATATGTCATGTGTATAAGTAAATTTTTATATATAGTATTTGTAATTTCTTGTCAATAATGTTTTCTAGACATCGGAAAAAATAATGTTTTCTGTATCTCACCATATAGGCACCTAAACACATTATAAATTTTTATATATAATATTTGTAATTTCTTGTCAATAATGTTTTCTAGACAACGCGTCGACATCTCGCCAGAACACGTTGAAAGTATTCTCTTTATAATGTGTTTTATGTATTTCTTGAAGGATCTAAAATGTAAGAGCTTGACAAACTCTGCTTTTCCCTTTTCTTTTAATTAATATCTAACCGTTGGCTTTTTGACACCAAGCAAAACTAGTTTGATATGTTTAGGCCTGATGATTTGCCTCTTTTCTAATTAATATCTAACCGCTGACATGTGTAGTTTTAGTATTACTCATACTTTTAGTGTTTTTGTCTGTATGCAAAGATTTCAAAGTTTGCATGCTTGGTCTTTTAAAATCGTTTGTATTTCCAGACAACAGTTGTTGATATATACAACTCTCACGCGTATTTAGTATATGATTTACGGTTTAAAACTTAAAACGACTTTGAAAAGAAATAGAGTCTAAACTGCAATTTTAGTTGCCTTAATGCTGTTAACAAATCCTTCAGTCGTTTTTCACCTCTAAAGAATAATCCACGAGATTTTTTTGAAGTATTGTTTACAAAAACATGAAAAAGTTAGTAAGCGGTGGTAACCATATATATGAAACTTTATGGCTGTAACCATATATATAGGTTTATATGAAAGCTAATTATCTCAAAAATCTTCCAAAAGTCAGGAGATATCCATATCCATGAGATGGAAATGCATTGAATTGTCTCAGAATACAACGTCAGAAATGTTCTATCTGCAAAGACAAAAACAAAAAAAATGAAAAAACTATATAGCTCGCAGGAATGTTCAATTCAATTCTTTTCAACAAAATAGAATTCACTGTACTACAAGAAAAGAGTTTTAGAAACTGTAAAAATAAAACAAAAATAAACTGACCTTGTAAGGACAGGCTTTTTTAATGGTCTTGGTGGGGTATAAAATGAGACTGAACTATGTAAATAAAGTAACAAGGTCTCTGTGGTACCCTCTTACGATTAACATCCTTGGAACATTCTCCACCAGCAAATCCATATATTCCATGTAGAAATACGCCGGGTGGTTCAACGGAGGTGGCGGGAGACTAACCAGAACCACGGCGGCCATCCTCGAGTAACTGAGTATGGTCGAGTTCAATTTCAGCATTGTGTATAGAAACTTCTCCACTTGTTGCTCATTCACCACCATCGGTTTCCCATTTGCCAATAACGGATTCGAACCCTGTCTCTTGATCTCTCCCAGGTAATCTGAGATTCGTCTCTGTGCTGCATCAAAAGCTCCCAATGAATCTTCTTGGCTGTTTCCTTCGGATCTTATGTCCCATGATTTCATCGTGACGACGATTACTTCTGCTTGCATTCTGAGATCGTATAGGAATTTCTTCACATCTGCTTTGAGTGCTTCCGCGTCTGAATCCTCTTCAGCTATGCAGAAGAGTTGGATTTTGCAGCTTTCAAAGCTTTCTTTCGTGAGAAGAAGCTGTGAGAGAAGAAGCATGAGACCACCATCTCTGACAATCCAGTACAAGTCGATTGTTCCATACTGCCTTTGGTACTCGTTTGGCCATTCGTCTAACCCTTTGATGATGACAACAGCTTTGTTTGCTGTTATGCAGTCGTTGATTATCCCAACAAATGTGGATGGAATCTCTGTCAGATTTTCTCTGCGCCAGATCTCAGGGTACCGCATTACCACGATGTTGGGTTTGAGATTTCCTAGTCCCATTGTCTGGATGATACCACGGAACCCTTCGGTCATGTTTGGTGCTACAACGATTTCAGCTACACCTTCGCAACGCTTGTACTCAATGTAGGTGGCTAGTTGTTTGCAGGCTTCCTTTGCTTCTTCAGCACATTCATAGTAGTCACCATCTAATATCGAGACAAAGATCGACATTCCACGACCTTTTTTCTTCATACAGTTCGCAAAATCAGCCAACTTAGGGTGGCACGGAACATTTTCTGGGAGCTGTCCCCACGGTCTGCAGAAAACAAGGGGAATTGGATACCAGTTCTTGGGGTGCACTTGATTTGCTACAGTTAGGAGAAAAGACAGTACATGTGATTAGCATATATACATGGTATATCTATTACTGAATTAAATAGATATGGCAGGTTCAGCATTATGGAACTTCGAGAATATATATTAAATAACCCGTTGGTTACAAGCAAAATAAATTTATGCAGCTCACCTCCGAGTGACCTGAGACTACGAAGGGCCAACTGGAAATATGCACTCTTGAAACCATCCCCCCAGTCCCCGGCCTTTCCTTTTAGGCCAACATATTTGTATATAAGACTTGCAAGTGCAATGGCAACCACAGTGAACGACCAGGAAATCAAGAACATGATCACTGTTACAGTAGAGAAAATTGAAAAATCAACAAGTCTTTACAATAAGACATTTCGAGCTTCAGGTATGAATATACTATATAGGAAGACAGTACCAAAGACATTTTATTCAGTGAGTATATGGAGATTGATACCTATGCAGAGTGAGGCTCCAACAAAGGAAAGGCTCCAATGATGGTATTTCCACCGTGGACGCCAACTTGGAGCATCAAGAAGATCGAGCAGGAAACAAGACAGGTTTACTCCCGAATAGCATAAAAGATAAAACATAGTCACAGTTGGTGTGATAAGATCCAGATTTCCAATAACAACACATCCTATGCAGATAAATGCTGTGAAAAGCGTCGCTATGTGAGGTTCACTAGTATCTGCAACTTTAAAATAATTGAGGATGGGGAGAATATCATCATTTGCTATAGCTGCAAGTAACCGTGGGGCCCCTGTCAAACTCTGGAGAGCAGCCCCTAAGGTTGAAAGGATGATTCCAACGTGAACAATGGCAGGGAAAGGCCAAGCAATTGTAGCAGTAAGTAGCCTGCAATAGAGGGAAATTGAATTAGAAAAAGTTCATAATGTAAGCTTGGTGTTGAAGTACTTAAAAGAACACCGTCTCTGTGACCAGGCAAGATAAATCTTTTCTGACATATAAATGTGTGTAGTATATAAAGAACATGAGGTTATTTTAGTTTCTTTCAGGTTTAACCATACTAAAGACACGAATATGCAAGTAACAAGTGGGTTTTTGCATTTCCTCCAGGACACTTCTCGCTAAGAAAACACAACAGATCAGCTGTGTAACAAAAAAAAAGATAATCCACACGATGAATAAAGTCGTTACCTATCAGTCAAAAGTTTATTACGGGTCGCAACAGCTCCAAAAAACAACACAGAGATCAAATATAGCGAGGTTGTGGTCAGAGTGGCAGCCAACGTTCCAACAGGTATTGATCTTTGTGTGTCTTTCAGGGAAGCTGATCGATTTGAACCAGCCATAATTCCTGTTACAGCAGGGAAAAATAGACCCACCAGCTCACTGAAAAGAACCAACAAGAAGGGAAAATAAATTTCAGAGTAACAACTGAACAGAAAATTAATTCTAACATAAAACCATTACTAAAGTTTTTCGATCATAGGCAACACAATCTCTGGAAGTTACTCACTTGAAGCTCCAGTACGTGCCTCCAGTTGGATCAGGAATTCCCGCATCATTTGTCATTTGATAAGCAGAACCCCAGTTATCTTTAAAACTTTTTAAACGCAAGCCCGTAATTCCAACTGTGCCAAATTATAAAAGGGAACAAAAGGAAGGTTAACCATTCGGGGAAAACTAAACACCACACCTGTTTCGAACAATATCAACAAACGACTTACTGTCAGGATCATCAGTCTTTGCCAAAAATATCCCAATGAATATGCAGAAGATAGAGAGCAAAACGGGTACGAGGAAAGCAGGTGCAACCCGATTGATCATCTTCACGCCGCCAAACACAATGAAGCAAAGAAGGATCGTCACTACAATTCCATAAATCTGCAAGTCATGTGAGTTCGGGCTTTGTATTGATTCGGCAACTGCTGTTCCATTAACCTTTGTGATAGTTTCTGCAATTAGAAATGAAGCACAGACATATGATTAAATGTGACTTCTAGACTATAGATTATGTCCTCAGGGAAACAAGTAAATTTTTTGTTCAATAAAACTCAAGATTTTCAATAACACAGTCTTTTGTTTCTTCCAAAATCCTGAATTTGCATAAACGCTTTCTCAGTCTTAACAAACTGATGAAACAAATCTCAGGTGTCAAGACTAGCATTACAAAGTTGTGGTTTAGATACAAAAACTAATGGCGGATAATGGCGGATACAAAAACTAACAAATTACTAAGATTTGTTATAAATCCTCGAAGCCCTCTGCTAGTTCACAGGTCTAGTTCTTAAAAGTTTCACAGTAATTAATACCTCTAAAAATCCCCGCAGCAGGGAATGCTTTTAGAAAAGTCTCCACGGCACCTAAAACATACCTACAATGATTAGGAAGAAAGCAAAAAAAAAAGTAGTTATTAGAACCACTTGGCGACCATGTGAAACTAAACAGAGCACCAACAACTTAATGGAATGAGTGTCAAGTTAAAGACTTTTTCCAAAGGTAGATTCCTTGAAAGGATCTAGGATTTACACTTACAGAGCTCCAGCAACTGCATTGCCAAGGAAGAAGCACAAACCTATGCTAATCCCAACTTCTGGACCAAGAGCGCGACCAATGAGGTAATATGGTCCTCCACCCTGGAAGTAACACAAACTTTTATTAATAAACTTGATATTACTGTCTATTGTTTAATCACAAAGGAAATAGAAATTAACGAGGGGTGCCAACGCTGGACCCAAGACCCAACAGTAGGAGATATATTTTTAACTATGGTTTCACAGATTTTATTCAAAGAAAATTCAGGTGATATAATAGAAACAAGAATTACCTTCATTGCGCCATTTGTTGCAATAGCACTCAGAGATATCGTCGTCAAGAATGTACATAAGCCACAGAGCAATACCAATACCAGACCTTGTCCGATACCAGCCATACCAACAATCCTGAATATTGATTATTGAACAGATTGAGGCAGGCTATAGTGACTTAATAATATGCTGTGAAACATCAAGGAGTTGCAGTCTTACCATGTGAAACGGATATAGTATATAATTCCTAAAATGTTTTGCAAGCAGGGAACGAAAACTCCCATCATTGTGCCCATCTTGAGAGGCTGCAACGAAATGCATAATATCATGGAAATTATAAATTAAGCAATAGACGATGTCTATGTCAAAAAGATCCTTACAAAAAATTATGACAAAAATCTGCCAGACTAGAATACCTAAGAATACTTTTGCATGCACCATAATCAACAGAACAATGAAGGAAATTATCATTGGAAAGTAAAACCATCTAATAATCCTGAAACAATGATAACTAAACAGAAAGTAGCAAAACAATCAGATATAGGATTGCAATAATTGCAGTGTAACAAGACATACTTCCGTACATAATCTTTATATCCTAAGTCTAGGATTGTTTATAAACGTTCCAAACAATATTTCTAGTGCAAACTAGAGGAGATAAGGGTGATTCTAGTGCATGACACTTGAACACCTGGCGTGCCCCTGCATCGCCAGGGTAGAAAGATATACCTTTTAAGTTATTTTCCAATGTTCCCTAACATCTCACATCTACCTCTCTTGACTAAGCCTGATACTAATTGAAGTCTTTTTCTTTAAAAAACAGAGAAGCACTTGATCGTTACAGCCTGGCAGAAGTCATCAATTGTATAATTTAAAAAGCATTTAGAAGCTAATGGTAATAGGAAGATACCTTCGGGTGCCCTTGCGTGATGGAGATATCCTCCCCATCTCTAGGGCTAGAAGGTGTCGGAATCTGCTCTCCTGTCATACTGAAAGAGAAATTTATAACATTCTCACATGTACAGTTAAGAGAAAATGTGTTTTCCAATGCAAATGACATATATATTGTGCAAGAAAAAAACAAGCATGGGCAAAACTAAACATTATCGAAAAATTGAACTGCGGAATGGATCAAGTGTAAAGCGTGGTTTAGGGTAAAAGATGTCATTTCCACGTAGCAGGAGAAAAGAGAAATCCTTACTGTTTTATTAACAATGAGAGACACTAACACTAGTAAAGAACAACACATACTGATGGAATGTGCATCAATGTTACAATAGAAACCTGAACTTGATACAATAGCCAGGGGAAAACAGTACACAAGGTTCCAACAAGCAGGAAACTTCTATCGAGTATATTGTTATCCATTGATTCAGTTAAGACGGGAAAAAAGAACAAGGTGTTTACAAAGGCAAGAAATGGAAGCAAGAGATCATTTTCAGTGATTAATCACTACTTCTTAATGCATGTCACGTCATCTTTCTAATCAACATTTCTAAATGTCAATAACAAATAAGATCGCAAGTACCTCTTCAAACCAAGAATATTCACAAGAGAATCGAAACCAAATAACTCCAGCTTGGATTCCTTCTGATGTCCATTAACTCCATCTTCTGGACTTGTCCTATCCCTTGCATTAGCGCCCACATCTCCTGGTGCAACTACTTTTATGTTCCTGTCAAAAACCTACAAATGTGAGACACTCATGATGAAATAAGGTGCACAAGACTGAAACATTCAACAATAATTTTCCAAGGTAGAGTTTGGAATATTCCTGCGCCCATGATTCTTTAAACTAGAACTTCACCTTGGAGGATTCTCTTAATCAGCAGTAAGGAAGCAGCCAAAAAAAATATAAATTACCTAGTAGACTTGTGCAACCCATCTACCAATGTGACCAGCTTCAACCACAACTAGTGATTGAAGCAAACGTAGATTGAACAAAAAACAGCAATGTGAATCTTATCAAGCTAACGTCACTTTCAACATCAAATTGTCGGAGAATCTTACAGCAGCCTTAGAATCATTAGAAATCGAACCTAATTGGATCCCATTCTACTGCTCAGTACACAAAATCATCATCATCATCAACGAAAAATATCCACATCCTTAAAAACACTTGAAGAAGCAATGATCACAACAACACCAGACGAAAACGAAGTTCCCAGGCGAAATCTTATAAAAAGAAGAAATTACTTGAGGGTGGAAGAAGAAGATCCAGGATCGATGGAGGACATCTCAACAACGGCTCTATCGTGAGCCACCACGGGCCTGTATTTGCTTCCTCCGAGACGAGGTCCTGACCTGAATTCCTCTTCGCCATTACCACCGGCTTCTTCAATGTCGCCGCTATCCATTTATCCCGCCGTATCTGGTCAGATCCCTCTTTCAAAAATACAAATCTGATATCCCGGCGGAATCAGAGATCGGAGAGTTTTGAAATCTGATGAGGACGGAGATCGAGACTCTCACGAATTAACGGAAAAACAAAAATTCAGAAGAAGAAAAAAAATAAAATAAAGAGAAGATGATTTTTCAGATTTCAGAGGAAAAAAAAAAAAAATGTTAAAATTGGGCTTTATAAATTGGGTCAATTGCTTAGCATGAGAGGGTCTTTGGTTAGTAAGTCTTCAAGATTTTTATTTTTAATTAAACCACTTTTGTTAACTCTTTAAATAAACCAATTTTAAGCAACTACTTACATATTTTCCCGATTCGAAACGATACTTGTATATTTATTAATGGAAACTTACTGAAAAAATTGCATTCTGGTATATTTATTTATAAAGGCTTTTGATAACTTACCATGAATATAATAAAATTGAGACTCCTTAAAAAGATGCAAGAAATGAGATAAACACATTTTTAGATGGTTAAAAAAACTGGATTCTAGAGGATTATATTTTTCTTGTGCAATAATAATATTTTGATTCTTTTGAATTTTCTTAGAGGTTCAAATGAAAATATAAAAACGAGAAAGTAGTTTGATCGTCAAAGTCACAAAAAATTGAAAAAAAAAAAAAAAAAACATGATTACAAGCCTACAATGCACACATTTAAAAATGGAAGCTCTCTTCTTTCTTTTCAGCTAACCAAATGTTCAGGACACAGTAACTGGGACACATTAATGCCGTGGAATTTTTACCATTTTCACCTCTCAGAACTAATGCTTGAAGCTTTCTTATGCTTCCCACGACGTTCTTTAACATCCTTTAGTTTCTCTATCTTCACATTCTCGTTGTTAGACTTAGACACAGATCCTTCTTGAGCACTGCACATTTGATGTGACTTCAGCTTAAAACCAAACCCGAGTTTCTTAGAAACGTTTTCCCATGTTTTGCCGCCACCGCCTCCACCGTTTGCGGAACCACCTCCTTTCGTCGTCTTGCCGAGTTTCTCAATCTCTTGTCTCATGTTTGAACATTCTTTCTCTAACTCGCATACCCGCATTCTCATACTGTCCATTCCAACTTTCAGGACTTGATTCTCTCTTACTGCGGTTGCCCATCCTCCTCCTCCTCCTTCCGTTGATCCTCCTACAAATCCTCCGCTTCTTAACTGTCTTGATCCGCCATCTAGGTTGTCTGAAACCAGGAAGCATCCAGCTACAGAGGTTCTGAGCTGAAGCTGCTCAAAGAAGAGCACTTGAACAATTATTCTTAGCGGTAATCTCTCGTTCTGTGCTGCGTGTGTGCAAGCTTCTAAAGAGAGTTTCTGGCAATCCAACAACCTGCACAGATTCTCTCTTTCGGTTTCTGCTAACCATGGATGATGCTGTGAATCATCAAAAGAAGAGAAAACTTAATTTGTCTGTGTAAATAGAAATCCAATATATAGAAGATTGATAGGGTTCTTTTTAAGTGTTACCTTTAGATAAATGTCTATTGCACGATAGAGTCCGTCATCTAAGAGCCTGGCGTATTCAGGAACAGAAGCAGCTAGAGCTTGGAACTTTGGAAGCTTAAGATTAACATCGGGAGCAACTTCAGCAAGGTACCCGTCGATCAGCTTTGCAACCGCTGTCATTGGTGTTATTGACTGTGGGGATCCGATTAAATTTCCATCATCTACTGAAGAACACGGAGAGCCAACCCCACCAGGCATAATCTGATCCGTCCCAAGAAAATGGTCTAAGATCCTTTGCACAGAGTCCACATCGTATAGAGTCTCCATAGTATGAGAAAAGCTAGGCATTACAAGATCTTCCAACGCAGCCTGGTCAAGCTGCATACCTATCCTTTTCTCCAAATTTGCTATGCAATCCGGACTAGCTTTCAAAATCTTGGCGATTCGAAGCATGTCCACGAAAAATTTGGTTGGAACTAAACCTTTTTGCATACGGAGAAGCTCCTGGATCTCTTCAAGCAAGTTCTTCTGCTCTTCCTCGGAGAGTACAGTTCCTGAGGCCAAAGGAGTACTGAAACGACCACTAGATTCAGCTCCACCGCGTCGCCTTTTTAAGCCAGGCAAATATTTTCTTGTGTAATAGGTTAGGGAACCGGCAATGATGTCTTCCCTTATGCCTCGGGAATCCATGACTGTGATAAGTCTCTTGAAAAGAGGAAAGCTAAGCATCGATGCATCCTCGTACCACCAATCTGAGCTAGTATGTTTAGGTCTGGCACCGGTGCTTATCCCGTTCCATAACACGCTGCCACCTGGACTCTGCATTGGCCCACCATGCTCCACAACAGGCCATCCAAACAAGTTTGGGTCTGTCGATGCTCTCATTGCTAGTGACTCGATACATTTCTTGGTAATATTCAATTCATCAGCATACTCGAGGACCTCATCGCAGCTATGAAGCGCCTTTATTGAATCTTTCCAGCTTTTGAGAACTACTTGATTGAAAAAAGTTTCAGTTTGAGAAATAAGATTTCCTTCCCCATACTCTTCCGTCATCTCGAGATGCTCAGCAGCACATCTGAGATATACAACGTTAGAGGCAGTGAGTTCGAGCTTCACACCGTAGCAGAACTTGGCAACTAGTTCAAACGTTTTGTCTCCGCCAGGAAGATCAGAAATTTCAATGAGACATTTATCATCCCCTTCTTTTGACGCCTCTGCAATCCTTCTTTCCATGACTCCACTTCTAGAGAGCAAGGGAAACTGTATATAGCAAAAAATAAGTAAAACAAACGATGTAAGAAATTGCAAGTAACATCATAGGGGGCTTAGTATATACGTGTTACAACAATAAGTGTCACTGTGTCAGAATTCTCATTGCTGGAAACAAGGCATTGCCAATAAAACTACAGAGACTGAATGAGTTTTGAAGGAACCAAAAGAAAGACACCCCAAAAGAAAGTTCAGCAAATAAGCAAGGATGAGGAATAGCTCGCAAATTTGCATTTGGTGGATTAGTCATATAAGAAGACTAAGAGCTAGAACCAAAAGTTTCAATATTTTGATCAACAAAAGACAAATATGACACAATGTTGTAAAAGGAATACATACCCACAAAACACATCGTTGATACATAGAAGTACAGATTTTTCTACAGTGCTGGAGAAAGGCATAACATTCTAGAAGACAATAACTATGATTCAGGCAACTGTTTCAAGAAGAGAGTGGTGTGTTCATTGTTCAAGTTGAGCAAATTGTACCTTGTGGAGATGGAAAGACATCTCCCCAACTTCAACGACAATGTCACTTGGAAGTCCAGTTGTGCAAAACCTGCAATTAACAAAACCCAAGAAGACAATTAGCAAAACCCAAGAAGAGAAAGGAATGAGCTTTTTTGACCAAGTAATGCCGAGATTGCCTTAGAGAGAAAGACCATGGTCTCAAATTCAAACCAAGTCTGCTCAATTGGAAGGAGAAAACAAGAAGCAAAATACAAAATAAAATTAGAGAGAGAGAGAGAGATCAAGTGAATATACCAAGCCTGGCCTTGTCTCTGGAAAGCATCAGATTTGGATCCCAGCTTCATGCAAGCCATTGTTTCTCTCACCAGAATTCAACAAACCCACCTAAGTAACTAGTGAGTTAAGCCTTCAAACCCCTAAAAAAAAAGAAATCCCTCCAACAAAATCAAAACCCTAATGCACAGAGAAACTTCCTTTGATACCCAGAAACGAGAAACAGATCAAATTTCAGTTAGACATTTTAACAAACACTTGAGCTGCCTCCTCCTTACTCTACATTTAGTAAGCTCACAATACGTTTCTCTTTCTTTTTTCCAGAAAGTAACCTAAAATCCCACAGATGTACAACAGATCCCTTGACCAAAACCACTAAAAACCCAGAATCCCCCTCAAATAATCTTATCTGCAACACCAAATTCAAACAACAAAGTAATGAAAAAGACAAAAAAATGAAAAGAAAAGAGCACAACCCCAAAAACCCAGCTAGACAAAGAACAGCTAAGCAGAAGTTACCAAGCTCTTGTAAGCTTTATACGTGAGAGAATATACATTGTAAGAAGGGGACCATATTATATCCCAAACATGTTTATTATTATTTATATCAAATTAATTTCTTTTACTTTTTGTAAGAAGAGAAAAAAAGAAAGTGAGTTAATTGATAATTTCTATATTGGTTGCTTTAGAATTTTTTAGATATCAATAGTGAAAAGGAAAAAAAAGGAAAGAGATGGATGAAGATTTGAAAATCTCGAGATTAATAAGATGAAGATGAAGAAGAAGAACACATGCACGCATGTGGGGTCCTTTGAGTAATATCTTCAAACATACTCATTGTGTTGGGATTCTTGATATTAGCAAAACACTACTTATGCTTTCAATTAGTACTAGTTAAATGTGGTTGGGTTTAGTTTTGTCCTAATCTTTACTCAAAGAATCCAATCCTTCCCAGTTCCCACTAATTTCTTTTGGCGTGCGAGTGCGGTTATATATATGTGATGTGTGTTCCTGTTCCACTAATCCGTATCATATCAATTATTTTGAAAGAGATTTACTTACTTACACACCATAACTATATAAAGTTATGATAAAGTTATACAAATTTTATTCCTTTTCTGAGTTTACTAGTACTTTTTTATATATTTCTAAGAATTGTTAATGATGTTATGAAATCTACTAGATTTTTTTTTGTTTTTATTAGCCGGATTTATATGTTAGAAAATCTCAAAAGTTGTGAGATCAAATTGAATATACTTTTGTATTGTGGTAAATGAGAAAATGTGTTACCTATATTTGTTATGGTTAGATAACAAAGTAAATTAATTTTGTGGTTTCTACCGCTTCTCTACGTATAGATTATATTTTTTGAATTACCAAATTGATGTGTTGGCCACCAATTGTGATATGGTTGATCAATGAAAAATCACCCTAACCATATATATAATATTTTGTTTTGTTGTCAACAATTAATCCCTCCAAAATAAACCATATAAAACATATAGATTATCTTATAAAAAGTTGAGTTTATAAGATTATAAAATCTTTATATTTAATTTAAAATAATTAATAGAGTAACTCCTAAAATTTTGTTTTTCATATTTGTTACACTTTTCATTTTCTTGTAAGTGTCATTTTTATAAATTTTCACACATGTATAATAAATAATACAGTATTAAGTTGACATATTTAATGCAACATCACTTTACAATAAAAGACTCATTAATAATAAAAGAAAATTAAATATATATTTTAAAACATACCTAAAATTGTAAAGCAACATTTTTATGAGATAAAAAAAAAAAAGACATTTATCATCATGACATATATGGACTAGTTTATTCTTAAAAATATCACTAGTAAAAGATATCTTATTTTCAGAGTCAATCTTTCTAAATTACGATTTGTGTATCCAACCCATTATTATTTTTGCGCATGTTGTATTTGTATTTACAGTTTGAAATATTAACGTTTCCTAGTATTCAATACAAAGTTAAAAACACAAACTCAAATCCAAATTTGAAGTAATGGAGTTCAAATTTATTTATGTTATGCTGCCCAACAACCTAGAATTAGTAATTCATAGTTATCAATTTACATCAAAACCATATATGTTCGTTTTGCAATTTTTAGAAGATACAACCCCCATTATGAATCAATTCGCTGACTTGTCATAGTCACGAAGAAGTGCGTATAGTTGGTGTAAATTCATAAGTGGCTTTAAATAGTCTTGCGCATTGATGCCGAAGCGATAACGGTATTACTAACTATGAGGAGTACTATTTGCTGATCAATATTATGGATTTCATTCTGCCACTTTTTAACCACTGTAATTAAACATGACTCCCTACATACAGTACACATATGTAGTTTTAAAAAAGAACAAAAGGTTGTATTATGTAATATAGGGAGAGAATGATACTATAATATAGTAGTATGTTCCAAACCCAACCCAATAATGCGAACTTGGCGAAGTCACGAAAGACATTTTATAGCAAAATATTCCTCTATTATTGTTAGTGATGGAATGGGATTTTGTCCGTACCTATACAATCTAAGCATGTGGTTGAAGCTTCGTTGTCCGACGAAGGTATTTTTACTTCAACGCTGACGCAGCTATAACCAGCTTAGCGGCCTTAGCCACGTGAACTTTGACTTCTCTTTGGTTAACTTTTGCACTTCTCAACTTCCCACAAAAAAAAAAATATATATATATATATATATATATATAAACTGAACCAACGACTTCAATGAACTATTGTTAAGGATTATTCCAACCTTTAATTTGTACACATGTGCATTGTGCACTGACTCATGAATAAATTATTCCCTTAATTGATATTTTATTTTATGGGTAATATAATACTAGCATAATAACCAAATCATAGAACGATTATCATAACCAAACTTGTTTAAATTCCGAAAAATTCAACGCATGATTTTTTGATAACCAAACTTTTTATTACATAAAAGCTACTTCATCCGTTTCATAAAAAGTATCATTTTGACACAATGAATACAAATTAAGAAAATTATACAAATTTCTATTTTACCTTTTATAAATACACTAAAACAACTTCTCTTTCTAATTAATAAGCTGAAATAGTAGGGATAAAAATGAGATTTAATATTAAAAACTGCATTGAAAATATAAAATGACACTCTTTTTATAACAAAAAAACTGTATTAAAATGATATTCTTTATGAAACGGAAGGATTATGTGTTTGGTAAATGTTTCACTCATATCAAATTAATTCGAGTGTAGTACTATTTAGATATAAATTTGTTATGCATGATAAGTATATTGAAAAAATATATAACCTTTTCTGATTTAAAGAGATGTAAGACCATCTCCATTGTATATCTCTATTTTTGTCTCTAAAATGGAGTAACTCTAAAATAGAGCATTGTTTTCCTCCAATGTATTACTCTATTTTAGAGTTGAAAATAGAGGTATTGTAAAAAAATAGAGTTGAGAATAGAATTGCTCTATATATAGAGCAATCCTATCATTTTCCCTATTTTAGAGTAAAATATAAAGTATGGATGGAGCAAATGTTGTTCTATAATAGAGTTTTGACTCTAAAATAGAGTGGGGTTAGAGATGCCCTAAGAAGTCTAAAAAAATAGAAACTAGTGGTTTTAAAAATAATTATTAAACGTGTATTTAAAAATGTATTCTAATATCTTTCAAATATACATACACGTTAGTAATCTAGTTTTATTCTAGTTTCTTTTAACATATCAAATTCACGTTTAATAAGAAAAATTGCACAACACCTACAAATAATTGAAAGAATGAATCCTTTACACCACTAATTTTATACTAGATTAAATGAAACTCCATGTAAATTTATTTGCGTATGCTTATTATATGAGGGTACATGTCTATCTTGTAATCTACAAAAATAATTAAAGTAAAAAAAACCATAAATACGCATGCAATTGTGAACAATGATTCGGGCCTAAACAGCGAAGTGTGTAACCTGATTCTTACAATTTCTTATCTTAGGATTCTTGAATTCTTGAATTTTAAATGCTATTTTAAAATAATTTTTGTTTACATTTTCTATGCTCCTTGTCCACACACAAAAGCTCCTTTGCTTTTAAATGCGTTTATGTTCTGCCTTGGCTTTTATGCTCAAGCTCAACACTCACCCCCATACCCACAAGTCAACTCCAATTTTTGTTTCAAATTATTTGTTTAAGAACAGAGTAACGTACATATACTACTACTTATCTTTATATGTCCTTATAAAACAAGGTTACTGTAATTGTTTTAGAAAAGCCTAGTCTACCATGGAAAAAACGAGTTTAACTTATCTTAGACGGAGAAGTGAAATAGTGATTTCATTTTGAGGGTGTCTAATTCTTTTTGGTGTAAATGTTAAAGACAAAGGTGTTTATTACAAGTTCAGTCTATTTTGTATGTAAAAAAGTAAACTACATGATAAGTTAACCTCACGTTCCACTTTTTTGTAAACAAAAAGGTGAAAAAAGCAAGGTTAACTACTGTAATTGTTTTAGAAAAGCCTAGTACCATGGAATAAACGAGTTTAACTTATCTTAGACGGAGAAGTGAAATCGTGATTTCATTTTGTGGGTGTCTAATTCTGTTTGGTGTAAATGTTAAAGACAGGTGTTTATTACATGTTCACTCTATTGTGTATGTAAAAGTAAACTACATGATAAGTTAACCTCACGTTCCACTTTTGCAAACAAAAAGGTTAAAAAAAGGAGAAATAATTTACAAGTCCGAACAAAATCATTAATAGATGTCGCATAATTTTGCTTGCCTTTTAGACAAAGGCGTGAGAGAAACCTTAGGCCACATGGGTAACAAAACTCACAACACGCCTCGGCTTTCGCAAGCGTCACGCTTTTTACGTCAAGCTTTTAATTTTATGTTTAGCTAACGATTTCAACCAAAAAGGTTAAAAAAAAAAAAAAAAAAAAACTCAATCCTGCCGATTCCTGCGACGTGGAAAATAGTTCAAGAGAAAGAGAAAACAAAAATCTCCGTTGCCGGGACTCGAACCCGGGTCTCTCGGGTGAGAGCCGAGTATCCTGACCAGCTAGACTACAACGGATTGTTGTTTGTGATGCCTTATATAACTATATGACACATTTTTAGATAGTAATCTAGTATAATGAAGTTTTGTCTTTGTAACATATGAACAGATGAAGTGATACTTTATTAGAGGCTCTTGTGTGATTGTCAGTTATTACGCTATTCTACAAACCAGAAAAAAAGGATCATAAGAACAAAATTTTAGCCATTTCAACTGCCAAGGGGATCTGAAAGAGTGCTATGACGCTTATTGTTCATGAGTGACTGCCGATTTCTCGGTTCACCTTCAATTGTTCAGCATAAGGCTATATCCCCTTGTAACGTTGGGACTCTGGTAAATGGTAGTGATGAAACTCCAATCATAATGCAAACTTATGAACTCATTCTTGGAAGGGCGAGTGACCATTTTTATCTACCATGACTCATTCCATTCCCTCTCCTTTCAAAGACCATGTTGGCAAGGTACTGAGCATTTTCTGGTCCAGTGCTATGAACCATCTTAAAGAAGGCACTTGTATCTCTTGATAGCAATTCTTGGGGACTAGCATACTCCAAAACCTAACAAAATTTGGCATAGTTCAATGTAAGTCACATAAGGATGTTGCTACTCGGCAATAGAAATCCTCTTGAGTGAGTGAGTTCTAGGAACAATAATCCTGGACTTACCTGACCAGAACTAAGCACAAGGATCTTGTCGCAGTCAATGATGGTATTCAATCTGTGAGCAATAACAAGCATTGTGCAAGACTTAAATTCTTCACGGATGGTCCTCTGTATCAGAGAATCTGTTCTGACATCAACAGATGCAGTAGCTTCATCGAGAACAAGGATCTTAGATCTTCTTAACAATGCACGCGCTAGACTTAGCAGTTGCCTTTGCCCCACGCTGAAGTTCTCACCTCCCTCAGAGACCTTTACAGAACAGTTTCATCAATAATCTGTATAACAAGTCAAAACATTCTTCTACCTAATGTATGCCACTTAAGGTAAACTTCACCTCTGCATCTAAGCCAAAAGGATTCCTGTTGATGGCATCTTTTATATGCGCCCTTTGTAGGGCCTCCCAGAGTTCAGCATCATTGTGCTCACTAAATGGATCGATATTGAATCTCACCGTCCCTAACAAGAAGAATTGTTTCTCAGAAAGCAAGACCATACTTACAATATCATCTTAAAATTACACACACGAACCTGAGAAAAGAACTGGTGACTGGGGTATGATACTTAGGGCCCTGCGCAAATCTGTCAGTCCAAACTTTGCCACATCATAATCATCAATTATGATTCTTCCCTTTTCCAATTCCACAATCCGATATAATGCATTCAGCATGGAGGACTTCCCTGCCCCAGTTCTTCCCACCACTCCTACTTTCTCAGTGGGAGAAACAGAAAAGGTCAGTCCATGCAACACTGGAGGAAGCCCGGGTCTATAACGAAGGTGAACGTCTTCAAACTCAATTGATCCTCTTGAAGGCCAGCCAGATATTGGACGATGATCCTCGATTATATCTGAAGCCTCAGAAGGAAGATCAATGTAGTTGCCAACACGCTCAACAGAGTTTAAGCTGTTCTCTGCCTTGCTAGCTTGCCTTAGAACACCACTTAACAGAGTAGTGATATTCAGAGTGTAACTAAGAAGGAGCCCCATCGTAGATGCAAAAACAGCTTGGTTCTCTACATTCCCATATCGCAAAACCGCAAAAGTTGCAGTTAACCAAATCATGACACCCCCAAGAGTCTCTGATCTTATAGTTAGCCAACGGTTTGAGCTAGTATTTGCAAGAGTGAACCTTATGTTGTTGTCCATGGATTTTCCATTAATCTTGGCCATCCGCTCATAGGCTTTGTAGGCTCGGATGCTTGGCAAACCATTCAAAGCTTCTCCAAATTGTGCATAAATAGGTGATCTAGTAACAGAATCCAAACGTCTAACTTCGCGGGATGTGCTCTACAATTTACAAAAGTAATATTGATTCCAATACAGTTTAATATGAATTCTACATAAGTTTGATGCATAGAACAATCAAAGAGAAGCACACACTGACATGAAATAGAAAATTACCTGATAGTAGATATATGTTGCATAAAACAGTATTAGGAGTGGCATTATCGCCCACAATGAAATTGTACTGACGGTACCTATTAGTGCAAATGTCGAGAGGAGTTGCCACAGCTGGTTCATGAACATGTTCATTAGGTTGGCCACGTTTCTATCTATATCACCAATATCCTTAGAAAATCTGTTTATTACACGTCCAGTTGGGTTTGTTTCGAAGAAGAGCATAGGAGCTCTTAGGATAGAATTCAGCATCGCGTCATGGAGTCTTTTGGCGGCATGTAAACTTGATGTCATCAGCCAAAAAGAATTGGTAAAAGTGACAGCCACCTGAAAAAATGACCATTATAATCGTCAACTTCGTATAATATGTCAGAGTTACAGATCTCAGTCTTTTACGAAGACAAACCTGACCAAATCCGAGAAGAGCATATACGACAATGTAGAAACCGGGACTATGACTCTTTGACGTGATTTGATCAGTCCAAATACTTAACCACGTGCTACTTAAAACTCGGAGAACTTCAGTTGTTAAATAGCATGCAAAAAGAATCATAACTACCCATACGCCGCCTACTGCCTTCTTATACCTGAAAATTTGGAAAGTACCTTAGCCATTTGTTTGTATTAAACATAAAGCAATGTACATCTAGCAATTGGAAGTCAGTTTTGGGCCAAAAGATATAAAGCAAAGTACTTCATCAGAACATCCCAACTAATGATGCCAGTTTCCCGCTCTTCTCGCTTTACAAGCATGGATCTACCCTGTTTCCCTAGATTGGTCCTGTCTAGATTTCCTTCATTCACATCAATTGGGACAGTAGGATCCGGCTTCAAGCTTTTGTCGTCTTTTTTATTCCCCGCTTGCGTTGCATCCATTTTCCCAGCATTTTCCATTAGTGTCCGGAACAAACTCCCATTATTTGACAGCTCTGCAAAGGTTCCCTCCTCCTTTATCATTCCTTCGGAGACTAAAATTATTCTATCCATCAAAGGAAGAAAATGTAGTTGATTTGTGACAAGAACCCTCGTTTTCCCCTTCAGCTCATCCTTCATGCAGCGATCAAAGACCTGTTATATGATTCAGGGAAGCCTGTCGTTAGATGTACCAAAATGGATTACTGAGAAATGAAATATTGAAACATGCAAATGCCTTATAAACTCAGTTATGTAATGGATCAACCATAAGAATACCTGGTGAGCAACATGAGCATCTAAAGCACTCAAGGGATCATCGAATATGTAAACATCTGAATTTGAGTAGACTGCCCTAGCCATTGAAACTCTTTGCTTTTGTCCTCCACTAATATTCACCCCGCGTTCTCCAATCTCAGTAAGATCACCGCCCTAAATAAGCAAAATTCAGGAAGTTAGTTACTAAGTAGTGTCATATCAACTTATATGTTATTAACTTGTGTAAGCCTATCATTCAACTTAACTGGAAGCAAATCAAGATCGTGTTGTAAGGCAGTCACATCAATAGCCCTCCTATATCTTTCAGAGTCAAAATCTGACCCAAATAAAATATTTTCACGCACCTGCAATACATAGACACTTGTATTGGGGAACGTCTTGCATAACTAATTAACCAAATGAAAATAAAGCTACCGAAAGTTCTAAGACAGTTTAGGTTCCCAGAGCAAGCGAGAAGTAAAAGGTACTCACAGTGGCATTGAAGATCCATGAAACTTGAGGAACATAAGATACGCAGCCTCTAATAACAACGCTTGAGGTTTCGGCATGAGATAACTCTCCCAGCATTGCCGAAATAAGTGATGTCTTACCTTCTCCAGTTCCACCTACAATGGCAATCAAGCTGCCCACTGGTATTTCCAAATTGATATTGGATAATGTGGGCTTGGTTGTCTGCGAAATTTCGAGTAAAACACAGTGAATATTGCAGAAAGTTATAAATATTTGCATCATAGAAGCTAATATTTGAGTATTCACCTTTGAATCCCATGAAAAATATCCATTCTTAATAGAAATGGCTGGAGCTCCTGGTTGAAGAGGTGGGTTTTGTGCTAAAATTCTCTCCTCACTTAAAAGTAGTTCCTCAATGCGTTGCAGTGAAACATTTGCGTTAACAGCCTAAGTAGAGAAATAGCAAACAGATGATAACAAAATATGAATCTATTGGCAAATGAGAGACCAAATATAACTTAGGAAGGGATAACTGTTAAAATAACCTGACTTATAAGATTTGGTAGCATGTTGAGAGGAGATCTTAGCACTGCGAATAGAGAAAGAGATGTAAATGCCCTTGCTGGTGTCAAATCTCCTCCAAGAAGAACGAAAACCCCAAATGAAACCACGGTCACAACTACTGGAATGCTGTTTAGTAGAAAACTATTGAACTGGCAGAGGAAAAACGTTTATAGGGAAGAAATGTTAAGCGTGAATTGTTAAAACTTTTCCTTAGGTTTTGCATTTAAGCAAAATTAGTTTATCCTTATTTAAGGTCTAAGTTAATGTATGGAACTAAGGGCAAACAGGATGAAACCATGAGATTTGAAGGTTTCCCTCAAAATGTCAGGCATTAAAAAATCAAAGATAAGGAGTCATACTGTTGATAGTAACTGTGCTTTACGAAACCATGAGAGCTCTTCATTTCTAATTCCTTGAATTCGAGGCTCGAAGCTCTTCTCCCATGCATAACATCTAACAAAGTTGGAGTATGCCAAGAAAATATATTATATGTAGAATAAATGGTTTAAGAATGTACCATTCATAAAAGCTGAAAGAGAAGTAATTAAGAATATCAATCATACTTTACAATATCCATGGATGCCAAAATCTCATTTATGATACTGACTCTTTTGTCAGTCCACTGGAGTCCTTCTTTAGTCAGTTTCCGCATTCTTCTTACAATCAGAGTCTATTTATCAAGAAACAGAATAGGCAGACTTGTATGTAAACATATGCAATTACCACAACTCTTGTACAATTGAAAAATAGTTAAAAGCACATAACGAAGCTGAATACCTGGAGGGGAATAAGAAGAAACAGAATCAATGAGCCCAAAATTGAAGCAACTCCTAGTTGTTGATAGAGAAGAATCATAGACACGATGATGCGAAAGGGAGCTGACCATAAACCATGGAGCTGTTCTGCTAATAGCTTAAAACTCAAGAGACTATGTTAGCAATTACAAATCCATAGTTGTGCAAAGGTAGAGAGTATGAAACAAACTGAGAAAGAAGATGGAAATTTTAACTAAACCTAATTATACCTGCAGTGCATTAGCATCAGTCGTGATCATGTTTGTGATCTTCCCAGATGCAAAATTCTTGCGAGCTTCATGAGTTAGTCTTATTGATTTGTGGAATATAGCTGCAACCTACAAGGGAAAATGAGCATAATTAGTTGGAGACACAACATGACGAAAGTGATCATAGAAGTCGGAGAGAAATGGATGTTTCACAAGTTTTACCAAAGTTGACCTTAACCGAAATCCTACTCGCCCAACATGTTGAAAGTACTGAGATTGACAGAGCACTCCAAGTGTCTGAAACAAAATCGAAAAAGAATAGCTTTACAGAAGTTCCAACAAGAAAAACAACACTCCAATAGTATTTTAATTAGAGATCAGAGACGAATTTTGTGATACATACCACACCAACGAAAATTGAGAAAGCATAGACATAGCCAACCCAAGCTGGATCACCTTCTAGCATTGACTACATAAATTGATCAAAGATTTATTGTATAAGTTAGATCAATAAATATTGTCTGGGAGTAAAGTTCAGAGAGATCCCTGATATAGAGGCAACAAAATGTTTCATAAATTTTAAAATGTGAGATAAGAATCAGGGAAATCTGCAGAGTGATTTAAATATAGCTCATCACTCATGTATGAGAAATATGTGGCTGCTACGTTGCTTTCTCAATTTGAAAAAAAGCTATAATGTAGATGTAAAACCTCGGAAAAGATGTGTAGTGACCATTGAGTACGTGAGAAACATAAATTATGGATCAGAAAGGAAGCTTACCTGCAGTAGATGGCTCAGTATAACCGGTCCAACAAATTGAGAAAGATCATGTCCAACCTACAACACGCTAAAGCACATGTATTGTTATTAATTGCTTGAGAGTTTTCAATTACATGACTGAATATTACTGCGGATGCAGGTCAGACATGATGCACGAGATAATAACGAATCAAGTCAAGAGCATTTTTTAGGATCTATTTTAAGTAACCAACCGAGAGACAAGAACACAAGTTTAAGAAACCATGATTTGAAGAGCACAGAATGTAAACAAGATGATCTTTACCTTGAAAATACCACCCAACCAGAATCTACAAAAACGGGAAAGAAAAAATTAGTGCCAGTATCTATGATGTGTCACTTTAAGGAAAAGTATCCAGTGGCATAGACGGTTTTTAATGAAATCATCAGCTTTTACCTTCGACCAAGGCTACTGTTTAGTGCTCGGAGTAGCCATGGCTTAGGTCTCCGTGATTCTTCAGTCCAGCACCTTTGGAATCTGTCAAAATAAGAATGTTACTTGATTCCAAACGAAACATTTATAAGAAGTAATACTATAGAAGGCAGAAGCAAAGCAGCACTACTTGTATACCTTTTTATCAGAGTTTCCGTTTGGTCCCATTTGTCTAATTGCCAAACATCCTTCTCGGTTATAGGCTTTCTGTAGCCTAACTGCAGAAGCGGCGTCATCCAGCTAAAGTATATTCCTTTGCTTTGTCAAAAGTAAACAAGAAATCCAAATTAGTAGAACAAAAAGAAACCATGGCTATTATATACATTTGCCTAACATGAATCGCTTGCTAATAGAGTGGGCATTCGATTATCAATTCAAGGGGCTACCTACCGGATAATATGCTGGCATATCGCTCTGGACATATGTGCTCTCCCCCAGGAAGTGCATCATATTCAACATTCTCTAACGGTTCATTGTTTAGAATATGGTAACCTGGATAAGGATCCAGTTCAGGAATGTAAACAAGGAGAAGAGCTCCAAAGAGAGCCTGCAAACAGACAACGAATGAAAGTCTGAAGCTTTGTTCTGAGAAAAATGAACTGCAAGCTTCTACATAAGGATCATGTTACCTGGCAACATGTTGAACTGATAAAGAGATATAGAGCAGTTCTGCAAGGGCAAATAGAGGAACGTTTAATGCGACAGCTATCAATACCCAAAACTTTTTAAATGTCAAATCACCCAATTGAGTTCCTTAATATGAAATATGCAGTAACTAACCTATCAATTGAGTTCTTGAGAGGCAACACAAGGTCCAGCATGACAGTATCAGCCACCAAAACATAAACAACACCAAATCTAACATACCATCGAAACTCGTTGACGTATTGTTTGGTTTCAAGTCCAATCAAAACAAGCATGGAGAACCAAGCGAATGCCTCAACCATTAAGGATACAAACTGCCATTGAATAACACCAGATTCATACTTTGATTTCAGAATTTTTAGAAAGAAGCATATGAATTAATAATCAGAGTTACTCTTTCGAAAGTCACCTCAAAGGGAGGAAGATCAGTCTCTTCACCCACGTCAAAAAGCGAAATCCTCATGACCAATCTCAGAACAGGCTCAATGAAACAGCAACAAGCCAAAACCCCCAGCACACAATGATAATACATGTTCCTCAAAACATAAATCTGAGCTGCTTTGGCATTGTCCAACGTGATCCATATCCGGTAGAAACAAAGACTCAGTAGTACCAGGTGAGAAGCAATCATCACTAACGAGTCAATAGCACACGGCGTGTAGGCACCAAACGCACCATCCGGTGCTTTCTCCCAAAACCCTTGTGCGATTGGCTTGCAGTACCAATTCAAGGCCTGATCAAAACCCATCTTCTTCTTCTTCTTCTTTTTTTTTTTTTCAAACAAAACTTGAATGAATACTCAAACTGGGAAAAAACAAACGGGCATATTGCTTAATACTTTCACCAAGGCAACCAATCTTAGCTAACAAAGAAGCATATATGCTTGACAACTGAGTCAACTGAGAATTTTTTAAAAAAGTATCGAACTCATATTTCCAAAAAGCTAAAACCTTTATGAAAGTCCATTTAGCAGACCCAAATAGTTGACCAAACAAAAACACTTACTACACAGAGAAAAGGAGGGGAGAGAGAGATGATTCGAGGGGGAAGTAGAAAGCTTTACCCTTTTTTGCTTAGTGATTTGTTCCTAAAATACCCAAAAGATCGGAGCTTTTGCCGATGATCTCTTCTCTGCAATAACATAATGAGACGTTTTACAAACATCTTCTTCTAATTTAATTTATATTTTATTACTATTTCATTTATCATTATTTTTGAAGTTTATATTAGTCTAATATACAGTATTTAGCTTTTGACAAAAAAAATGTTGTGTTATTTTCTTTTAGTATTAAATGTGTTTCACATAATATTTATAACTACATCTATATTCCTATACAAAGTCTATTAATTAAAATATTGGATAGCAAAAATTGATCTAATGTTTTTTTGTTAATTACTGAAATTTATTGTGTCATTCGGCATCCTATTTTTCTTGCGTGTGGGAGTTATATGACTACTACACAGGACATAATTTTTAAAGACATTGTATATATCATAGGAGGGGAAATTATCATGAATTATATAGATATTAATCAAGAACAAAATTTATCAAGACATTGTGTCCCTTGTATATTTAGATTTGTTGGAGGTCAATAGTTTTATGTAGTTTTTGTACATATGCACACATACTTCATTAGAAGCTCTCATGTATTATCATGCAATGCTAGGAACATAGGGTCCATATGCTTCTAAATGTCCCCAATCTCCAGCCCTCAACTTCACCATTGTACCAAAAACCCTAAAGAACAGAAGAACATTTGAAAAAGTCAGCAGCTGCCCAAAAGTTGTTGGCCAAATTTTCAACTGTCAAGAAGATCATATGTACACAAGAGTATTAAAAGGCGTATTGTGCATGGCAGCACATCGTTTAGGTTTTATCTCTAAATTATTCAACATAAGACTATCTCCTTCTGACTTTGACACTCTGGTATATGGTAATGATGCGTATTCCATCATCATGAAAAGTGATTATTGCAACTTCCATTGTCGTTTGTTGCAAACCGAACTTCTATACTCATTTTGGAAGGCTGGTGACCATTTTTATCCACCCAGACTCATTCCAGTCCCTCTCTTTTCAAAGACCAAGTTGCAAAGGTACTGAGCATTTGCTTGTCCGGTGCTATGAACCATCCTGAAGAAGGCACTTGTATCTCTTGATAGCAATTCTTGTGGACTATCATACTCCAAAACCTACAAAAAATATTGACATTTCCCATAGTTTTTATATGTAACGAAGCCATATCTGACGAGAAGATATATATAATTAAGTGAGTTCCACGAATAGTAATCTGGCATTACCTGACCAGAACTAAGCACAAGGATTTTGTCACAGTCGACGATGGTATTTAATCTGTGAGCGATAACAAGCATTGTGCAAGACTTGAATTCCTCGCGGATGGTCCTTTGTATCAAAGAATCTGTTCTGACATCAACAGATGCAGTTGCTTCATCGAGAACAAGGATCTTAGATCTTCTAAGCAATGCACGTGCTAGACTTAGCAGTTGCCTTTGCCCCACGCTGAAATTCTCACCTCCCTCAGAGACCTTCACAGAGTGAGAGTTTGATCAATAATCTCAATCATAACAAAACAAACACAAACAATGCTAATAAAAGCTCTGATTAAAACTACACCTCTGCCTCTAGGCCTAAAGGACTCCTGCTGATGACATCTTTTATATGGGCCCTTTGTAGAGCCTCCCAAAGGTCAGCATCATTGTGCTCACTAAATGGATCGATATTCAATCTCACCGTTCCTAAAATAAAGAAATGATTCTCATTATGAATAACAGAATGCAGGAATATACTAACAAGTTACAATGTTGTCTTAAATTAAACACGAACCAGAGAAAAGAACTGGTGATTGTGGTATGATACTTAGGACCCTGCGTAAATCTGTCAGTCCGAACTTAGCCACATCACTATCATCAATCATAATTCTTCCCTTTTCTATTTCCACGATCCGAAACAATGCATTCAGCATGGAAGATTTTCCTGCACCAGTTCTTCCTACCACTCCTACTTTCTCACCTGGAGAAACAAAAAAGGATAGTCCATGCAATACTGTAGGAAGCCCGGGTCTGTAACGCAGGTGAACGTCTTCAAACACAATGGATCCTCTTGAAGGCCAGCCAGATACTGGACGACTGTTCTCGATTATCTCTGAAGCCTCAGAAGGAAGATCAATGTAGTTACCGACACGCTCAACAGAATTCAAGCTGTTCTCTGCTCTGCTAGCTTGCCTTAAAACACCACTTAACAGAGTAGTGATATTCAAAGTGTAACTAAGAAGGAGACCCATCGTAGATGCAAAAGCAGCTTGGTTCTCTGCATTCCCATTTTGCAGAACCGCAAACGTTGCAGTCAACCAAATCATGATACCCCCAAGAGTCTCCAATCTTATAGTTAGCCAACGATTTGAGCTCGTATTTGCAAGAGTGAACCTTATGTTGTTGTCCATGGATCTTCCATTAATCTTCGCCATCCGGTCATAGGCTTTATAGGCTCGAATGCTTGACAAACCATTCAAAGCTTCTCCAAACTGAGCATAAATAGGTGATCTAGTAATGGAATCCAAACGTCTAACTTCGCGGGATGTGCTCTACAAATCACAAAATGATGTTAAATTCCAAGAGGATCATATGGTTTTAACAGCAATTCTCCATGTTTTTGAAGGAAGTACCTGATAGTAGAGATATGCTGCATAGAACAGAATTAGGAGTGGCATTATTGCCCACAATGAAATTGTACTGACGGTACCTATTAGTGCAAATGTTGAGAGAAGTTGCCATAGCTGGTTCATGAACATATTCATTAGGTTGGCCACATTTCTATCTATATCACCAATATCCTTAGAAAATCTGTTTATTACACGTCCAGTTGGATTAGTGTGGAAGAAGAGCATAGGAGCTCGAAGAATAGAACTCAGCATCGCGTCATGGAGTGTTTTGGCGGCACGTAAACTTGATGTGATCAGCCAAAAGGAGATGGTAAACGTGACAGCCACCTGAAACAATGACCATAAAAGTCGTCAACTTCCTGTGATTTGTCAAAATTAAAGATCTCAGTCTTTTACAGAAACAAACCTGACCAAATCCGAGAAGTGCATATACGACAATGTAGAAACCGGGACTATAACTCTTTGACGTGCTTTGATCTGTCCAAAAACTTAACCATGTGCTACTTGAAACTCGGAGAACTTCAGTAGATAAATAGCATGCCAATAAAATCATGACTACCCATAAGCCGCCAACTGCTTCTTTATACCTGAAAGTTAGAAAGCATTTTGTTGGTCATCTGTGTGTATAGAATATAAAGAAATGTTCAATATTTTGAGTCGGATGAACCAGTGAATGTTGAGCAAAGTACCTCATCAGAACATTCCAACTAACGATGCCAGTTTCCCGTTCTTCTTGCTTGACAAGCACGGATCTTCTCCGTTTCCCTTGCTTGGTACTGCCCTGATTTCTTTCACTCACATCAATCGTGACAGTTGGACCCGGCTTCAAAATGTTCTCGTCAGTTGTATTGACCTCTTGGGCATCCATTTTCCCAGCATTTTCCATTAGTTTCTTGAACAAACTCCCACTTTTTGACAGCTCTGCAAAGGTTCCCTCCTCTTTAATCATTCCTTCGGAGACTAAAATTATTCTATCCACGAAAGGAAGAAAATGTAACTGATTTGTGACAAGCACCCTCGTTTTCCCCTTCAGCTCATTCTTCATACAGCTATCAAAGACCTGTTAATTGATTCAGTGAAGCTACTGTGGATATTGTAACTGTGGATATTAAACTATACAATTTATGTTAGCTTAAAGAGATTATCATTTATATAATGGATCAAACATAAGCATACCTGGTGAGCAACATGAGCATCTAAAGCACTCAGGGGATCATCGAATATGTAAACATCTGAATTTGAGTAGACTGCCCTAGCCATTGAAACTCTCTGCTTTTGCCCTCCACTAATATTCACCCCACGTTCTCCAATCTCAGTAAGATCACGGCCCTGATTATAAGCAAAATTCAGGAAGTTACTAAGAAATGTTATATAAACTCAGGCTGTGTAAGTTTTCCATTCCACTTAACTGGAAGCAAATCAAGATCTTGTTGTAAGGCAGTCGCATCAATAGCCCTCCAGTATTTTTCAGACTCAAAATCTGACCCAAATAAAATGTTGTCACGCACCTACAATATATAAACACATGCATTGGGTACACTTCCAGCCAAAATAACTGACCAAATGGAAAGGAAAGGCGACTCACAGTGGCATTGAAGATCCATGAAACTTGAGGAACATAAGCTACGGAGCCTCTAATAACAACGCTTGAGGTTTCAGGATGAGATAACTCCCCCAGTATCGCCGAAACAAGTGACGTCTTACCTTCTCCAGTTCCACCTACAATGGCAACCAAGCTGCCAACCGGTATCTCTAAATTGATATCGGATAATATGGGCTTTGTTGTCTGAGAAATTTCAAGCAAAAGACCGTGAATACTTCAGAAAGTTATAAAATGTGCATCGTAGAAGCTAGTATTGCATCTTTTGAGGATTCACCTTTGAATCCCATGAAAAATAACCATTCTTAATAGAAATGGCTGGAGCTCCTGGTTGAAGAGGTGGGTTTTGTGCTAGAATTCTCTCTTCACTTAAAAGTAGTTCCTCAATGCGTTGTAGTGAAACATTTGCGTTGACAACCTAAGTAGAGAAGTAGCAAATATAATAAATATGAAGAGTAGATCCATTGGCACATGATGGATCAGAGGCAGATAGTAAAATAATTATTAGTTAAAATAAAACTGAGGCATATGAAGCAGCTAAAGAGGGTATGTTTGTTAAAATAACCTGACTTAGTAGATTTGGTAGCATGTTGAGAGGAAACCTTAGAACTGCGAATAGAGAAAGAGATGTGAATGCCCTTGCTGGTGTCAAATCTCCTCCAACCAGAACAAAAACCCCAAATGAAACCACAGTCACAACTACCGGGATGCTGTTCAGTATAAAACTATTGAACTGGAAGAGGAAAAAATGTTTGGGGATTAAGTTGTTTAATGTGGAAGACATTAGACATATATCCCTAAATGTAAGTCATATACGGAAGTTAGTGCATACAAGATACGTAAATCCTGTCGAAATGTGTTAGAGAAAAGGCAGGCAGTATAAAATCAAAGATAAGGAGTCATACAGCTGATAGTAACTGCGCTTTACGAAACCATGAGAGCTCATCGTTTCTAATTCCTTGAATCCGAGACTCGAAGCTCTTCTCCCATGCATAGCATCTGAAAAATAGTAGAATAACTAGTTTAATAATGTATCATTCAAAAAAGCTGAAACAGAAGCAATGAAGATTATGTAATCATACTTTACAGTATCCATGGATGCCAAAATCTCATTTGTGATACTGACTCTTTTGTCAGTCCACTGGAGTCCTTCTTTGGTCAGTTTCCTCATTTTGCTTATAATCAGAGTCTGTTTATCAAGAAATAGAATAGGTGGACTTGTATGTGAACATATGCATTTACCACAAAACTTGTACAGTATTAAAATAGGTTCATCAACAGAATGAAGCTAAATACCTGGAGAGGAATTAAGAGAAACAGAATCAACGAACCAAAAAGTGAAGCAACTCCTAGTTGTTGATAGAGAAGAATCATAGACACAATGATGCGAAATGGAGCAGACCATAAGCCGTGTAGCTGTTGCGATATTTGCTGAAATAATCAGGAGACTATGTTAGTAGTTACAAATCCATAGTTGTGCAAAAGTAGTATATATCAAACTGAGAAAGTTAGACGGGACGTTTACTGAACCTAAGTATACCTGCAGTGAATTAGCATCCGTAGTTATCATGTTTGTGACCTTCCCTGATGCAAAATTCTTACGAGCTTCATGAGTTAGTCTTAGAGATTTGTGGAATATAGCTGCAACCTACAAAGTCATTACTCATGAGCATAATTTGTTGGAGAATAAACATGACTAAACTGATCATACAAGTCGGAGAGAAATAAACGTTTCGCCAAACTTACCAGAGTTGATCTCAACCGAAATCCCACCCGCCAAACATTCTGAAAATACTGGGCTTCACAAAGCACTCCAAGTGTCTGAAATGAAAACCAAGCATGACAGTTTGGAGAAAAAGTAAATGAACCAATATAATTTTAGAGATCAGTGACGAATTTTGTGTTACATACCACCCCAATGAATATTATGAAAGCATAGACATATCCAACCCAAGCTGGATCACCTTCTTGCATTGACTACATAAAATGATTAAAGATTTCTATAAGTTAGATTCAATAAACCAAAGTAACACAGGACAAGTTGTTGAAAATGTAAGATAAGAATCACGGAGGTCTGCAGAGTACAAGCAGCCTATTGAATAGAGCTCATCATTCATGTATAAGAACTATATGTCACTGCGTTAGTTACTCATTTTTATATATGTGAAACCTCAAAAAACAATGAGTAATGACTGTTGAGTACATGTTTAATATAATTCAGGGGCCAAAAACAACTATGCAAATTTTTTTTTTAGTACGAATTACGAATTAAGCAGAAAGAGACCTTACCCGCAATAGATGGCTCAGTATCACTGGTCCAACAAATTGAGAAAGATCATTTCCAATCTATAACATGCTAAAAAATGATGTGAAAATTGCATGAGGGTTGTCAAATACAGAACTGAACATTACTGTGGATGCAGGTAAAACCTGATGCACGGAAACTAAACCACAGTATCCTTACCTTGAAAATACCAGCCAACCAGAACCTACAAAGATGGAAAAGAGAATTAATGCCAGTGTCTATTGTGTGGCTTTAAGGAAAAACTACATGGAATAGACTTTTTTAAGAAAAATCATCAGCTTTTACCTTCCACCAAGGCTACTATTTAGTGCTCGGAGAAGCCATGGCTTAGGTCTCCGTGATTCTTCAGTCCAGAATCTTTGGAATCTGTTAAAGAACTCATCCAGTGAATAACAATATTCTTGATTCTAAACGAAATCTTCTACCATATGTATAAAAGAAGATATAGTGCAGAAAGCAGAAGCCAGGCAGCAACTCTTATGTACCTTGTGATCAGAGTTTCTGTTTGGTCCCATTTGTCTAATTGCCAAACATCCTTCTCAGTTATTGGCTTTCTGTAGCCTAACTGCATAAGCGGCGTGATCCAACCAAAGTATATTCCTAAGAAAAGAAATCCAAATCAGTAGAATAATAAGAGACCATGGCTATCATATATATTGGCCAAACAAGTGTCATTTGCCAATAAACTGAGCATTAAAAATATTTCGTTATCAGTTCCGGGGCTACCTACTGGAAAATATGCTGGCATGTCGCTCAGGACATATGTGCTCTCCCCCGCGAAGTGCATCATACTCAACATTGTCTAATGATGGTTCATCGTTTAGAATATGGTAACCCGGATAAGGATCAAGATCAGGAATGTATATAAAAAGAAGAGTTCCAAAAAGAGCCTGAAACAGAAACCATATGAAACAAGAACTTGATTATTAGAAGAGTTAGAACATGGCTAGCATCCTCTAAAAGTGAGCTATTGATAAATTTGACTATTTTGGATGTGATTTCTGAGAACAATAAATTGCAAACTTATACATAAGGAAGTTGTTCTAACAAACCTGGGAGCATCTCGAACTGATACAGAGATATAGGGCAGTTCTGCAATAGCAAACAGAGGAAATCTTATTATGAAATCCACCAATCGCCCAAACTTTTTCCCACTTCAAAATATGTTAGAAAATACAAATAAAGTTTTGAAATTTTAAATGTCCAATCACCAAATCGAATTCATTTCTATGGAATATACAATAACAAACCTATTGATTGAGTTCTTGAGAGGCAACACAAGGTCCAGCAGGACAGCATCAGCAACCAAAACATAAACAACACCGAATCTCAGGTACCATCGAAACTCTTTGACATATTGTTTAGTTTCCAGCCCAACCAAAACAAGCATGGAGAGCCAAGCCAATGCCTCTACCATCAACGATGCAACCTGCCATTGAATAACACCAGAATCCTATTTCATTTCTTTCCTACAACTTTCATATCAACAAGAAGGGCTTATGAATTTAATCTCCCTACAACCATATGATTACAAATCAGAGTTACTCATTTAAAGTCACCTCAAAGGGAGGTAGACCAGTCTCTTCATCCATGTCAAAGAGTGAAATCCCCAAGACCAATCTGAGTATAGGGTCAATAACACAGTAACACGCCAATGTTCCAAGCACACAGTTATAATATTTCTTCCTCAAAACATATATCTGAGCTTTGGTATTGTAGAAGATGATCCAAATCCGATAGAAACACAAACCGAGAAGCACAAAGTGAGAAACAAGAATCACTAGTGAGTCAATGGCACACGGCGTGTAAGCTCTAAAGGCACCATCTACTGCTTTTCCCCAAATTCCATCTGCAACTGGCTTGCAGTACCAATTCAAAGCTTCAAAACCCATCTTTTTCAATCAAACCTTCATCTGGAAGAAAAAAAAGCATTTTCTTAATACTATACAAAAAAACAAGCTAATACAACACACACAGTAAATTAAAAATTTAACCAAGGCAACTGTCAAAGATTATTATTATAAGCAAGAATTAACACTATTTTTTTTTGTTAAAGATAAGCAAGAATTAACATAGTAGATTATCATGGCTTGAAACTTAAAAAAAAAAAAAAAAAAAAAAAACGCCCCTTTAAGGTTCCAAAAGCATCGAACTCAGTTGTAAAAAGCTAAAACCTTTACGAGAGTCCATTAGCAGCAGTAGTACCATTTAAAAGACCCAAATCAACTTGAACGCTACTAAAACAAAGATATGAATTAGAGAGAAGAAGAAAAGAATTACACTTTTTGGCTTGGTGATATTTCCAAGAAGACCCAAAAAAAATGATGCCAATAGTCTCTGAGCAATACTATATACAAAGGGAGACTAATGGGTAGGAAAAGCCAACCCAACCCGAAAAGCACTCTAAAAAGCAGCGTAACGACGAACCAGTCACTGTTTAGTGTTCTTGTAGTTCATAACTAATCAAACCCCCCCCCCCACCCCCCACTAAAAAAGAAGGGTTCACGTGTGTGATTAGTGTCCGATCTCCACATGTGTCTGTTGTAACTCTGTATTGGTTCACGTGTGTGATTGATTTGTGAGAAAAACAAAACATTTACTTTATTAGTCACCATTGACGTTTGTCAGAAACGGGTGATTAGGTCTGGAGGCGAAATTAATCACTAAACAATGCGTATACAAATGTGAAATATTTAATTAATCATTAAACAAAGTTTTTTACTACTTATTTGTTTGTTACTATATGAAACAAAAATTATATATCCTCGGTCATGGCTTGCCTTACGTGCACTGCACAAAACCCAATCAACTTTACTGTATTTTGGCTTTATGTATATGTAAATTACTAGGTACTAGTATCGCATGCGCGGGGATAATACTTTCTTCTTCTTTACAGAAAAAAAAAAAAAAAAAAAAAAAAAAAAAAAACTATATTTTTGATTGTTTTCACAATTTTTCAAATTCTTTATATGTATATTTTGGATTTATACATAAAGTTTTTGTAGAAAATGTCAATGACAAAACATGGTCCTGTATCGAGAAAAATTATCTTATCCAATGGGGTTGGTTGTCCATGAGTTCAAAGTCATGTTTTTTTCTTCTTTGCAAAATTGCTTTAAAAATGGATCAAATGATGGGATCAAGGAAAATTGAATTCCAATTGTGTTGTCTTTATCATCCAATCCTAACCCAAACTCTCCTTCTCAAAGAAGCGTAGCCTACTACATATATAGTTACACCACAACAAAATGGGCATTTTTTCTTCCGTGTATCCAAAGCAACACAAATAGAAAAGTTCATCAAAATGGGACCTTTTAGGTCCAAGTAAATTGTAAGCCTTTCAACGTTTGTTTACATCTCGACATTGTCCCAGTCAAACGATTTCCCTTCTAAATTGTAATCTGGGTGTTGCATTCGGTTCTTCGCCAACCTGCTCATCACCGCAAGCCCTGATAGAATATTACACAAAATTATTAGATCAAGATACTTTCAACATTTCGTATCAGCAGAATCTTAAGAATAACGTTTACCTTCGACCATTTTGTAAAGAGACGGCCACCACCGCTCTCTAGAGATGTCACTTTGGTTAAGAGAGTCTTCAATCTCTTTATCATGCTTCCCTTCAAGAACACTGCGTAGAGTGACGACGGCGTCCTTTGTTCTCTTCAAAACACTGCTATCATCTTCTATAATAAGGCTCTCAAGGTCGTTGTGCGATGAAGTGAGGCTCACAGCCAAAGCAAACTGGGCAGCTGCAGCCCAACGGGAAGAAGCTTGCCATTTTCTCTGACCTTCTAAAGGTTGTGATGATTCATCTTTTATACGTTTGTTCTCAAGTACTATACTACGTAAGTACTCAGCATTTGCAGCTCCTGTACTTTGAACCATCTTCGAGAAAGAACTTTCTCCGTTGGAAAGAAGATTCTCTGGTGTACTGAATTCCTGAACCTGAGGTGTTACAAATTTCAATTTTTATATTAGTTGCAGACATAAAGCAGATCTCAAAAGTAGGGTGCAAATAGTGTAGGTCGATGAAGCGTTCGTACTTTTCCAGAATCAAGGACAAGAACTTTGTCACAGTCGATGATAGTATTGAGACGATGAGCGATGATTAGCATTGTGCATGACTTGAATTCTTCTCGGATGGTCTTTTGGATGAGAACATCAGTTCTAACGTCAACAGCAGCAGTTGCTTCATCAAGAACAAGTATCTTAGATCTTCGCAACAACGCACGTGCAAGACTCAACAACTGTCTCTGTCCAACACTAAAATTCTCTCCTGCCTCAGATACCTGATCAAACATACTGCGTTATTACTGAACACAAGAGACTCTCTAAAGAGAAAAAGTTTAACTGAAGTACCTCAGCATCAAGACCAAGAGGATTTCTGCGTATAGTATCTTTCAAGTGTGCCCTCTCAAGCGATTCCCAAAGATCGGCATCATTGTGTTCGCTAAATGGGTCAAGATTGAATCTCACAGTACCTAGATGCAAACGACATTATTAGTATTCTTTTGACTTTTAAGAAGGATAAAACATCAGAGCAGTCATTTAAAAAAAAGAAATACGAGAAGCAATGAGAGGCGTACCTGAGAAAAGAACTGGAGCTTGTGGTATAATTCCGAGCACTTTACGTAGGTCCATCAGTCCAAATCTGCCAATGTCACATTCATCGATCAAGATCCTTCCTTTTTCCAGCTCCACAATCCGGAATAAGGCATTCAAGAGGCTTGATTTCCCAGCGCCTGTCCTTCCAACAATTCCCACCTTATCCATTGGAGAAATCAAGAATGAAACCCCATGAAGAACAGGAGGTAACTCAGGGCGGTAACGAAGAATAACATCCTCAAATTTTATGGATCCAGATGATGGCCATCCGGGAGGTGGACGATTGTTTTCAATGACCAATGGAGCCTCTGACGGTATCTCGATATAATTTCCAACACGCTCAACCGAATTTAAACTATTCTCAGCTAGACTCGCGAGTCTCAGTACAGCTGTTAAGGAGCTGGTGATACTTAAAGCATAACTGAGAAGCAAACCCATCGTAGATGCAAATGCTTGTTGGTTCTCTGCCCTTCCATTTTGCATGACGGCTAATGACGCAGTCAACCAAACCATGAGACCTCCCAAAACTTCCAAACGGATTCCCAGCCACCGATTTGCAGCCATGTTTACAAGTGTGAATCTGATGTTATTATCCATTGACCTTCCATTAATTTCAGCCATCCTATCATAGGCTTTGTAAGCTCGGATACTAGATAGTCCATTCAATGCCTCTCCAAATTGAGCATAAACCGGTGATCTTGTAGTGGAATCCATACGTTTAATTTCACGAGATGTGTTCTACAATAAGGAAAAAAAACAGGTTACCACACAACAGATATGATTGGACTTTCTGACAGTTAAGATTAAAGGACTGATGTACCAAAGACAGGCAAACTTTTATAATCATGAAAACTCTAAGTCTAATGTAGAAAACGCAGCGTATAATAGAAGACTTAACACTATCAGTGTTTTTTTGGTCTCATTTTCGATGTCTCAACCTGTATTCTTTGAAAGATTTATGAATTGAGAAATCATTGCGTATAAAAGGTATTTTACCTGGTAATACAAATAAGCTCCATAGAACACGATCAACAGTGGCATGATGGCCCACAGGGACAGAGTGCTGACAATGCCAATCAAGATAACAGTTGAAAGAAGCTGTGCGATTGAACCCATAAACATGTTTACAAACACTGCCACAGTTCGATCAATATCACCCATATCTTTCGCGAATCGATTGATTATCCGTCCTAATGGATTGGTTTGAAAGAAGACCATTGGAGCCCTTAGTATGGAACCAAGCATAGCATCATGCATCTTTTTAGCTGCATATAGACTGGACATAATCAACCAATATGAATTGATCAATGTCACAGAGACCTGAAAACCAAAAAGAAATAAGTATTAGCACAAACATTTTGCTCTCTGTATCCTTTTCTTCTCCATTTTGTTTTTCCGATACATTTTTTCTTAACTAATCTGCCTTCTAATGTTCAGTTATATATTGTTATGCGATCATGAGTCTTTAAGATAACGACTCAAACATTTACCAAATGCAACTCATACCTGTCCAAAAGAAAGAAGCGCATAGACAATATTATAGAATAGGGGTCCATGAGTCTTTGGAGTTCCTGCATCAGTCCACTCACTCAACCAAGTGCTGCTTGAAACCCGAAATACTTGAGTCAAGACGTAGCATATAAGGAGCATCATCACTACCCATGCACCTCCAAGTGCATTCTGGTACCTGGAACACCTCACTACTCTCGTCAATATGGCCTTTAAGTACGAAGCTTAGCAAGGAAACATGACTAGGAGGTGTCAAACAATTTATAGAAAAAAAGACACCACAGATAAATTCACAAATTGCTGAACCAATAAGAATGCGTCATATTTACTGATATTTCCACTATGGATAGAAACTAAATAGGAAAAGGAATACCGCATAACACAAAAAGAAAGAGCAAAAGTCAAAAGGCCAACTAACCTCTCCAGGACTTTCCAACTCACAACTCCAGTTTCACGTTCTTCTCGCTTGACAAGCACAGAGTTTCCTTCTTTGGATTTCTTTGTCTCGCTTCCATCCTTCTGAACATTATTAGTGTTTCCATTCTCAACTGGTCTTCCAGACGTTTGATCTGCTTCAGCTTCTCCATTTTCTTCTGAATATTCTTCAACCTTCCCTGCATTTTCCATTAACCTCTGGAACAATGGGCCACTATTGCATAATTCTTCATATGTTCCTTCCTCTTTTATTGTTCCCTCATGGACAAGTAGAATTTTATCCACTTGCGATAGGAAGTGGAGCTGGTTTGTAACAAGTACTCTCGTTTTCTGTCCTAGTTCTCTTTTTATGCATTTTTCAAAAACCTATACATAACAGCCAGTTCTAAATATCAGGTGGCAAACAATTAGAATATTCATGCAGATTGGAAGCAAACGTTATAGTATTCAAGATTTGCAAGATTTAAAGACAACAAAGTATAGTTCTATCTGAAAGAGTCTTTGGCTAGTTTACCTGCTGACCAACATGCGCATCAAGGGCACTCAATGGGTCATCTAAGATGCACACATCGGAATTTGAGTAAACGGCCCTAGCCATAGAAACCCTCTGCTTTTGTCCCCCACTGATGTTAACACCTCTTTCTCCAATCTCCGTGAGATCACCACCCTATCAATCAAGAGCAAGAATAGGAAATAAACTTAGATACCTGAGAACTAGAAAAGAGAAGTCCATGCTATCAATGGACTCAATTTTTTCCGATTTACATCGCACCAACAAATGTTAAATTTCGCTTCACCTAAGGAAATTTTTTATGCACATGGCAAAGGAATTCTGCACAAAACTTACGGGAAGTAACTCAAGGTCATGCGTCAGTGCTGTCACATCAATCACCCTTTCATATTTTTCTTGGTCAAAAGGAGCCCCAAACAATATATTGTCACGTACCTACGGATGTAAATTACAATCAACAGCTCAAAATCACTTGAGATAAAACACTAGTAAAACCAACAATATATGAACTTACTGTAGCGTTAAAGATCCATGAAACTTGTGGAACATAAGCGACTGATCCTCTAAGAGTAACTGTAGCATCAGATCTTGCAGGAAGTTCCCCAAGCATAGCAGATATTAGGGAGGTTTTTCCTTCTCCTGTACTGCCAACTACCGCAACTAGGCTGCCAAGAGGTATGTCCAAGTTGATGTTTGACAAGGTTGGCCTATCCGCCTGCATATGTATACTTCTAGCTCACTTCTTGTCCTTCAACGACAATATGTAATAACGAAAACTAGAAGACGTAAGAACATGGGATAAAATAGACAAAAAAGACCTTTGGATCCCAGGAGAAGTATCCATTTCTTATTGAGATAGCTGGCTGTCCAGGTACAATGGGAGGATTCGGTAAGAGAACTCTCTCTTCAGTCGATAGTACCTCCTCCAAACGGTTCAAGGATACATTAGCATTTACCATCTACAAAAGTAAAACTTGGTCAGCATCTGCAAAACAAAATTATGACAATGACTGGTCTAGAAAAAGAGGTAGAGGTTAAATATAAAAAGAACAATTAGAAGCAATCATTGCTACTGATGCCACACTATTCATACTGGACATGAATACATGGTTCAAAGGAAAATCACCTGAGTTATAATGTTCGGAAGCATAAATAAGGGAAAACGAAGCACAGAGAATAGAGAAAGTGACGTAAACGCTCTTGCAGGTGTCAGATCTCCTCCAAGCAATGAGAACACACCAAATGAAACAACAGTCACGAAGACAGGAATGCTGTTTAGTATGAACATATTGAACTGCAGAACAAATAGAAGACCAAAAATGAGTCAGAAATTAACATGAAAAGAGGAAATCGAAATACATATAATGCAAGTTATGTTATAGAATGCTGCTACACATGGCCAATACAACTAAAACAATGTTCACTGAACTAGAAAAGTACATAAAATGCCCTCAACCCATCTTAATTTTTGATGGATACCATTCTCAAAATGGTCAAAGGCATATAACTAGACGAGCAGCTTGGATTTGTCTTTATATACAACCATACTGTTACGAGAACGACCAGTATACGACCAAGACAACTATTGCACACTATGCATACAGTCTATAGAAGCAATTAATATAATAGTCACTGCACTCAAGCCTTACCGCTGACAGGAGTTGTGCTTTTCGGAACCAAGATAATTCATCATCACGTACAGTTTGAATCTTGGACTGAAAACTGTTTTCCCAAGCATAACACCTACATTATATGGGTTTAGTGAGTTAAAACATTGCCTCAAACATCCAACTATGCAAAAAAGGAACATCAGGTTCCAGTCTTCTAAAGTATCGTACTTCACTGTATCCATTGCGGCTAAAACCTCATTCATTAGGCCAATTCTCTTGTCAGTACGCTGCAGCCCTTCTTTTGTTAACTTCTGTGTTTTGCTTATAATAACAGTCTGGATAAAAAAAAAACAAGAAAATAAATTATAGTCGTTGATCTGAAAAAGAATTGAAGTGATGAGGAGAGAAGCAGAGAAAATTAAGAAACAAATGAGAAATAAGCACTCAAAATCAAAATAACAAATATCATGAGGAATTATAAAGATATAAGAACCTGAATAGGGAACATCAGAACAAGAAACAATGCACCGATGATCGAGGCAACACCCAATTGTTGGTAGAGGAGAACCAGCGCTACAATTATACGGAATGGCGCTGACCACATGGTATGAAGTGATTGGCAGATTTGCTGTCACAAATAGGAGAAAATTTAGGAATAAGACCAGCTATCAGCTAGGTAAACACTTCGATTTCAAGCCGAAGCTTTGATAAAAGCATTATCCAAAGGTAACTTTTTGACTACATATCAAGCAAAATTAAAGGTTTATTGGCTAACAAAGGAAAATCCAACTCCTACAACCGCATTAAAAGAACTCTTAGCTTCCTTGAATCTTATAATTAGCTTTCAGAATCAGTCAATAACTTACAGGAAGAGGATTATCTTGGTAAACTGCATTTGAGACTCATATTTTGAGGTAGGTACACAACTATGCAGTAAAACTTAATACTGAAAAACAGACAATGCCAAGAGGAAAAGGCAACAAAGATATATACCTGCAGCGACTCAGCATCAGTTGTCATTAAGTTTGTTATTTTTCCTGTTTGAAACTTCTTACGGCCCTCATTAGTTAGCCTCAATGACTTCCGGAACACAGCAGCAATCTATTAAGGGAGGAAGTCATCAGCATAATAAGCAAACTAAAAGCATCTGTTATAGTTTTCAACAAACAAATCAGTACAGGTTTTGAATGAAAACATGAGAAGCATAGCAACAACAGAAGAAACTAAGTAGCAAAGATAATTGATGTGAAACTTCATCTTACCAGTGCAGATCTTAGCCGGTAACCAACTCGCATCACATTTTGGAAATATTGAGCTTCACATAGAACCCCCAATACCTGAAATTGTCAAAATCAACATCAAACACTTGCATAGATATATCCTTTGAAGTCCATGCAAGAGATTAAAAAAAAAAGGAAGCGGAGAAAATGTAATTTGTTGCAAATTACATACCACTCCAACAAAGATTGAGATTGCATAGATGTAACCTATCCACGCTGGTTCATTAAGTTGCATTGACTGCAAAAAATTGTAAGACCACATTGAGAGATATCGTCAGAACATAATATCCAAAGGATGATAGGATTGTGAATCTACCAAGAACGTTTAAACACTAATTTTAGCCAGTAGAAATATGAATCCATCTGAGCGATCCATGTGAATGGCCAAATTACATAGCATTGTGTTAAATAGGTTCAAACACAATGTGAACTGGGAAAAAAAGAAAAGGGCAAAGGAACAAACCTTTAGGAGCTCATTCAGTAGAAGAGGCCCCACGAATTGTGAACAGTCATTCCCAATCTATGATACAATTAAGATTAAAAGGTCAAAACACTTGATTAACTTCTTACAAAGCACATCATTTAGGAAATATAAGACCTCCGAAGCCATCAATATTATTAAATAGACAAAGAAAAAGACTGTTACGAAATAATGTAAAAAAAACACACACACACACACACACACACACACAAGCAAGAGAATCAAAAGTACCTTCCAGAACCCACCCCACCAAAACCTACAAAATGCAGAAACAGGTTTCCATAAGACAAACAGTTCATAAGGATGAGAAATATTTGGCATATTACGACCAGAAAAGTAACACATTTATTATCCAAGTTGACATGCATTAAAACATACTTAAACTCACAGCCATAAGATAAGAGGTTTATCAGTTTCTAGTTGTTCATAATGCATAAACAATTACAACCAAATGCTTTTCTATATAATTACATATCATGACAAAGCCCAAACAATCAATTCATATTCCAAATATATGAGAACACATGACTGCAAAGATGTTTCTCTTTACCTTCCCCCAAGGCTGCTATTCAGTGCTCTCAAGAGCCACGGTTTGGGCTTTTGTAGTTCCTTATCCCAGGACATCTGGAAGCTAAAAAAGGAGATGCAAAATTCTATCACGCAACCATGCCAGTCATAGACAGTATTATAACAATAACAAATATTATTTATCAAAAAAAAAAATACCTCCTCATGAGAGTTTCAGTTTTATCCCACGTGTCCAGATGCCATACATCCTTCTCTGTGAGAGGCCGTTTCGATCCCAAAGTCATCAACGGATTCAACCATGAAAAGAAGATTCCTATGGGGTAAAAATATATTGGTAAGGTACATAATAGTCAAAGTTCAACAAATGTTGAAGAATCTACTATACAAAATGTTGCGGCTTAGTCAAAGTGATGATCACTAAGCAAAAACTTCGGTCTCACAGTCACATTCTAGTTTTCCTAAGTTCAATTCTATAGAGAATGGAAGCAGAAGTTAAAAAGAAACTGAAAGTACTATAGACAACTCGCTGTTTAAATGTGAAAACAGTTATAATGACCGGTTACCAACTATTAGCACTCCATTAGAAATTTCAAGATTCAGGGAAATATTTAAGCTCAGAAGAAATTCCAACTTAGGTAGGTAGTAAGTGAAAAGAGATCAGAGATGATGTGGTGATTCTCACAATAAAATAGAAATGCATATAGATAACTAAACTGAAACGATGGGAAATGTAGAGTGACATACTGTCAAATAAATTTGCATGCCGCTCAGGACATATATTTTCTCCTCCAGGAAGCTCTTCATACTCAGAATCCTCCGAATTTTCAGTCCCCACTGGTGTGTAACCAGGGTGGGGATCCAAATTAGGGAAATACACAAACAAGAGAATTCCAAATGCAACCTGGATCCAAAAGCCACCCTCAACGTCATTATCAAAAGACAGATGTATCATCTATAGCCTAATTTAGACACAGCAGATGGTACCGAGCAGTTTAGAGAATGCAAAAAAAAAAGATTCTAAATGTGCAAACCTGAACTGCCACTTCGCTTATGTAAAGATACAGTTTAAAACTGCAAAAAAAAAACAAAACAAAACATGACATATACAGTATAAGTTCATCCTGCAGACCAAGGCAACGACTTTCCATAAACCACATAGATTGCAAAATATACCAACCTGCTATAGTACTGCTTGACTGAAAGAACAAGATTTAACAGCACCATGTCTCCCACAAGAGCGTAAATGACAGCAAATCTGACATACCAACGGAGTTCATGGATATACGTTTTAGTTTCGACAAGAGTCATAACCAATGCAGAACCCCAAGCGAAAGCTTCAAGGACCAACATGAACGCCTGGCAAAGAAAGCACAAAACAACAGCATCTTTCAGACAAAACGTACAGAGCAACAACAACAACAACCAAGAAAAAAGAAGCAAAAGAAGTGATTACACGAACCTCATACGTAGGGAAACCAGCTCCATCCAAATCCAAGACAGAGATCCTCATAGCCAATCTAAACAAAGGCTCACCAGTACCATAAGCAGCCAAAAGAGCCAAAAAATAGTTATACCATTTAGACCTCAAGCAGAACTTGACAACTTTGTGATCCTTGGCAGTGAGCCACAAGCGATAAAGACACAGAATCAAGAGAACAAGATGAGAGATGCCAAGCACAAAAGAGTCAATAGCACAAGGAGTGTATCCACCAAATGCATAATCCACTGTTTTCGTCCACACACCATTCTGCACCGGCTTGCAATACCAATCCAACGGCTCAAACCCCATCTTCTTCTTCCTAAATACGAAAGTAAAACCCCTCTGCTTTCAAAGTTTATTATCCTCTCAAAACACTACACATCACAAGTAACTAACAATCCTCCAATCTGCAATTGAACAAAAAAAAAAAACCATAAAAATCAATGAACTGTGAACACAAATGGGGAGGAAAAAAAGTTGGGAAAAAGCAATTTATCATATAAGTGGAGATAAAATAAAACTTTAATCCCAAAAAAGGAGGAACAGAGACAAGCACCACTCAAAAGTAAGCAGTTTTAAGCATAGATTCTCATAAAACTTTGGAGAATAACAAAAAAAAAAAAAAAAAAAAAGTCATCAAATAGAAGATGATAACATCCAAGTTTCTATCACCAGAAACTAAAAAAAAAAAAAAAAAACAAAAATCTACAAAAAAGTCAGATGGCTCTCTCTCTCTATATATCCATGAACAGTATTAAGAAGAAATCACGTAATCGATTCGTTTTTAAGATTCACTGTTACAACAGACTTTATCAATCGATAAAAACGCAGGCGAAATGGAGAAAAACGGAAACCTCGAGAGTGCAATCTCGCCGCCGGAGATTTGGAAAAAAAAAAAAAAAAAATCAATCAGGACAGACGTAAACGGAAGAACCTCATTTTTGGCCGGAGAAAAGGTGACTCTCTGACTCTCTCTCTCTCTCTCTGGCGTAAGCTCTCCTTTGGCAGATTCTGAGAGAAATGAGATTTTATAGAGAAGATGAAAAAAAAAGAAATGAATGCGTCACTGCTTACACTATAGAAAGAAATGAAGAAGATCCATTTTGTATTACTATATGTTTGGAGATTTTTTGCCCAGAAAAGTCAATAAAGTTTCATAAGTAAAAACAATCACCACCTTTTCTCTGCTTATTTCTTTTAATTTTTCTTTACACACATTAAAAAATTTAACAAATGGGGTGTGATTTATAATGATTTTATCCAATTTTTAGTATATATTTTGAAAATGACAAAGTTAATACAGTACTGTACTAATTACTACTAGTTGTTTATTTTAATTAGAAATTACAGTTATGTAATTAATATGAATGCCCAAAATAAATTAAATATATACTAGATGATACTATAAAGCAATAAGAGCAACATTTCCATTCGACAAGTGATATTTAGATTTATTTGTTTACTCATAATCTAAATCCAACAAACACTTTGGCAATTAGTATTTTTCTTAAGCTATCAAATGATATCATATATATATATTCTTAAAAGAAACAAATAATGACTGAGTAGACTTTTCCTAATCCATACGATCATAAAAATAATGGCAGTACTGCATGTAACAAAGTTGAAAGCACGACTTCTCTCCTCTAGCTTACCACTTTACCAGTTGTAGTAGACCAAGATATTTCAACTCTCTGTCCCAAGGTTTCCAAGATATGTTATATGGTCACACGAAAATTAAAAGAATTGTTTTTTTTTTTCTTTTTCTTTTTATCCTTAACAAATCAGAAAATAAGACTTATCTCCTCAGTCATATACGGGATGGTAAACTTTTGGAGTGCGGTGTTTAACCTCCCCAAACGATTCTATGCGAAGGTGGATTCCCTATGCGCCGCGTTCCTCTGGAAAAATAAGGTTACAACAGCGGTAGGGGCACGCGTGGCTTGGAGGGATGTGTGCAAACCAAAACAGGAGGGTGGTCTTGGTATTCGCCTTCTTGAGGATTTTGCTCTTGTGTTCCAACTGAAGTTGGTCTGGAATCTATTTGCTAATGCTGGCTCATTATGGGTCGCTTGGTTGAATGGAAATATTTTTAAAAGGAAGAGCTACTGGACTCTATCTGACTCTCCAAGGCTTTCGCGGACCATCAAAGGTATGTTAGGTCTGAGGACTCAAATTTCAGGTTTTATGAAGTGTGAAGTGAGGAATGGGCTGAGTATCTCATTTTGGCATGATAACTGGACAAACCATGGTCCGTTGATTAATTTTATTGGAGGAAACGGTCCGAGGGCATTGCGCGTAAGGAAAGAAGCTCTGGTTGCAGAGGTTGTAAGAAATGGTGAATGGCGGTTGCCGGGTGCCAGATCAGAGTCTCAACAACAACTACTGATTTCACTCACAACCATCTCGCCACCAAACCCCACACACGGGACTGATATTTTTCTCTGGCGCCGTAGGTCAGGAGCCTATGCCAACTCTTTCTCTTCCAAAGATACTTGGGAGCAACTCAGAACAGATTCTCCACGAGTACCATGGAACAAGGTGGTTTGGTTTAAAGAAGGGGTTCCTCGGTTCTCTTTCATACTATGGCTGGCACTAAAAGGTAGATTACCTACGAGGGACAGGTTGCATTCCTGGGGACTTACTATTCCTCAAGATTGTGTCCTCTGCTCCAACGGACTTGAAACACACGAACATCTCTTTTTTGAATGTCCTTTCTCAGCCTCGATCTGGCAAGCGTTTGCATCGAGAATCTGGAGGAACCCTCCCACAACTCTCCATTCCATCTTCGCCTGGATTCTTCAGACTAGGACATCCTCTTCACCTGAAGCCGGGATCATCGCCAAACTGGTTCTACAGTCAGCGTGTTACTTGATATGGCACGAACGCAATGCAAGGATCTTCACCTCCGTTACCACCACCAGCGCCGCAGTGCAAGCAGCTTTGGATAGAGCAATCAGGGATCGTCTCATAACCGTTCCAGGATTTCTTCTTGCTTTCTATTTTGGATGTATTTCTTTTCCCTTCTAGCTTTCTTTTGTTTTTATTTTGTATTTTGTACAGAAAAAATCAAAAAATGGTATAAAATTTAACCTTTTACCAAAAAAAAAAAAAAAAATCAGAAAACTAATAGAAATTGTCTTCGGAATCAAAGTAGATGTAGTGCACACGAGCAGAAAGCTCCTTTTATATCAACGTTTCTATAATAAAGTTGGCCAACAAGAGTGACGGAATCAACTCGAATGTTTTTTTATGAAATTGTCACTAACCTATCATTTCAGTTATATATACTGAACTGACCGTACCCTAAACCGACACAGGTGAACAAGTAGAGTATACTAGGGCGCTTGAGAGAACCATGTCAAAGGAACTCGGCAAAATGACCCCGTAACTTCGGGAGAAGGTGTGCTCTCCTATCTTTTGATTAGGAAAGCGGCACATACTAGGGGGTAGCGACTGTTTATTAAAAACACAGGACTCTGTTAGTGCTAAGTGGTAACACGATGTATAGAGTCTGACATCTGCCCGGTGCTCAGTTAATTATTATCTTTTCGTAAAGAAGATCGATGACATTCAACAACTTAACAGCCTTTGAAATAATTTTTCTTTGAAAAAATATAAATATGTTAGTGTTCTTAGGCCATTTTTAACGCCAGAACAGATCATATGTTCTTGGGCTTTTTAAATTCAAAAATAAGGAATAGTGGGCTTAACACACCAAAAACTGTTCTTATTTCAGAACAGTTTTGAGCGTGTTCTTGTGCGACGTGGGCAATTTTTATTGGCCAATTATTTTGGTCGGTGGAGAGATATCGAAACACTTCGGTATTGTCGAAAAATTCTCGCCGTGATCGGCCTTTGCCACTGTCCTTCGTCCCCTGATCTCGACTCTGTCACTGAGAAATTTAATGTGGCTTGTAAGAGCTATTCATCGGCTCTTGTCCGTCGCTGCTTCGCCTTCTCCCCTGCGATTCACAAGTGAGTATATTAGTTTCCACTTCACTCTTGTAATTTCGATGCTTCTAGGGTATCTTAGCTTGCTGGTTTGAGATGATTCACTATAGTTGATACTTGATAGTGATGTTTGTGTAGTACTGTGTTTAGTTCCTATTTTTGGTACCAGCGATTTATCTTATTAGCTTTTGAATGTGTGCTAATTGACGATTTGTATGATCAATGCAATGTCTTGTGCAGCTTGAAGATGGAGATAAGAAGGGTGAAAATCTGATTTTGTTTCCTCCATCGGACTGACTCAGGAGTTTCATTTGCAAACAATGATGCAAGATATTGCAGCTTCGCTGTTAATGGAATTTGAGAAGTGGGTTCTTCAGGCGGAATCTGCTGGCACAATTTTGAAGACGCCATTGGATTCCCAAGCTAGTCTCAACTCAGAGGAGGTTCATTGTTAACAGATTCATGGTGCATTATTACTGTAATCTTTCGTTTGATGTTTCTTCCCTTCTTTCAATGGACATTACAAGAAAGCCCGAAGGTTTTAGTTTTAAAACTGCAGGGATTTGATTTTTAAAACTACATGTTCTGTTTTTGTTCCAACAGGTTTTGGTTTTGAAAACTGCAGTTAATACTTTCTGGTTTTGGTTTATCAGATAATGACTTGTTTCAATTGAATATGAGGCAGAGTGGTGAAGAAAAAGATTGGGCAAGCCTCGTTTGGTTTAAAGGAGCTATCCCGAGAAACTCGTTTCAAATGTGGGTCTCTCACCTTAACAGGTTACCTACTATGTCTAGATGTTATCCTGGGGTCTGCAAGTCTCACCAACCTGCGGTCTATGCTCTTCAAGCCTTGAAACAAGGGACCACCTCCTCCTTACCTGCGACTTCAGCTCTGCAATTTGGAGGTCAATTCAAACCAGGCTAAAGCTTCCTCCGGTTTTGTTCAGAAATTGGGATAGCTTATTGGACTGGATGAGACTAACCACAGCTTCCTCCCCATCTCTCCTTCGGAAACTCGCAGCTCAGGCTGCAATCTATGCTATCTGGAAACAGAGGAACAATCTCCTACACAACCTCCAAGTCATTCCACCTCCTACTCTCTTCAAGGCTCTGGACCGTGAGATCATTAACACCATAACTGCAAACTTTATTGGATCGATATTTGTTATTTGCTTCCTCGCTTTTTTATCCTAATTTTTTGCCGAGGAATCAAATCTTTGGATCATCATTTTGTAAAACCAAACTTTTTTCATCTATATGATATTTACTCGCTTAGCAAAAAAAAAGAGCCATTGTGTTTTCTCATTCCCTGGTTGTGGAAGTTGTAGCTAGAGTTTATGACTCGATTATATTTACCCGATTCTTTGGTCTGGTCTATATATGTTGTTACTCGTATTTTTTGTCCCCAAATGCATGATCATAGTTTTCAAGAAGCAGTACACTCTCAAGAAGTTCATTGCGAAGAAGATCATTGAGAATATATGAAATAAATTTGTACCTTAAACTATGTATTAATTAAATTTAATGTTTGTGTGTTTTAATTAATTAAGTAATATGTTTGTTTGATTTTTTTAAATAATTTTATTTACAATGTTTTGTTGTTTCATAAAAATTTGGTATTGTATTTTGAAATTTAAATGTTCTTTTATAATTTTTATAATTTATAAGTTTATAAGTTTAAGAATATGATGAAGAATATTAAATAATTGTAATAAGTTTAATTCTAATATTACATACCAAATTTATTAGATTTTATAATTGTTTTATGTTTAAGAATATTATATTATTAAATCTTAAGATCTTAAGTGTTCTCCCTATAACTATCTTTTTAACAAAAGTTCTTATCTACTGATCTTAGATTATTTTCCTAATATATTAAACCTAAGAACACCAAAAACTGTTTTGCCTATAAAGATGCCCTTAGATTATGTATACGACGATTAATATATTTATATATATATATAAAATTTACTACCGAATGAAATAAAATTTCTTTAAAAAAAACATATATAGACCACTCTATTTCGCAAATTAACATGATTAGTGCTTAAAAACATACCGCTGATTTTAAGTTAGTTAGTGATTTAACATAATTTTGCTGCTCATTTCGTTTAATAAATTTTATTGTATATAAAATTTTAATTGCCCATATATTATCTTCAACTAAAAGGAAATTTACCAAAAGACAATAATAACTCAAATATGCAATATGCATCATTGGCTCATAACAGTTGTCAGTGGATAAAATTGAAGATCTCCAAAGGTGAATACGCAAATGGTCCACACGGAAGATGATGTCTCGCAATGAATGAGAGAAGGAAGGATCATAGAACACAAGTGCAACTATCTTTCTATATCATCTTCGCTTTCTCTTTTTGGCAATTGCCTGTTTTCGATTTGAATGCCTCCAACTCACACAATTTTTGTCTTTTTCCCCTTAAATTTTATAATACTATTGATTACAAAATTAAAAAGAAATTTTTTTCAGTTACAAAATTTATTACGAGTTGGCCAATCGTTTTTAGGGATTTGTCGTTCAGATCTTTAAAAACGCCTCGACGCTGGATCCGACTTTGACTCAACATATGTTTTGTTTGCACATGCACTACACTAACTAAAATCACTGAATAACAAAAATAAGTAGTATGAAATAGTACTCATGATTACTCATCACACACGCACGACCTCGACATCGGTGATCGATTGCGTACAATAAAGTCTTTTTCCAAATTTATTTATTCATTTGTTTCAAATTATATATCATTAGTCTTTACCGGAAGTATCCAACTTATTCAAGTTTACGCATAATTTGTAAACCTCTAAAGATCAAATTGGTAACTGTAAAGTGTATACTTTTTAGTTTCAAGATCCAATACCAAGGTGCCACCACGCGAGCATGTTGTCTTTTGGCAAGTTTCTTATGGAAATTTTGGTTGCTTCTATCTACAACATGAGAACTGAGAAGTTCACTACAAATTAAAAAATGTATGGGCCTAGCCTTAATTCTGATTGGGTTTAACTCGAATTTTAAAGCTACAATATTAATTCGCATACAAATAATAAACAAGAAAAATGAAAATAGATGTGAAAACCAAGTCGAATATTTGATGTATGTTAATTGTAATTAATCCGAATATCATACAATAAAATCATCCAAGTAAAGTGGCATTCAAATGTATAATCATCCATTAGAGGCGACCTAGGAATAATATCTTTGTGGCTCACGAAGGATCTTCCAATGTAGACTCCTTTGCCATCGCCTTGATGACTCCATGTTGACACTTCCCTAACTGCAAGTTCTAGGGATTCATGACGATATTCTCTGATATTCTCAAACAGGAAACGGTTATGTGCTTTGCAGACATACTAAAGTAAGTATCTATGAAAAACGTGGAAAACTTCCTCGCCTATTCCCAAATTTGTCACCGAATAAGTTAAAATTACAGAAGAGGAATTGTCTAGAGAAGATAGTCCCTGAATAATGGAAAATCTAAGTGTGTAACTCGTTAAAGTTAACTATGTTATATACATTACCTAGGCGGCTTATTTAACATAGGATTCTAAAACTATTATATTGCTTCAACAACTCTTTTAAAAGCCAAAATAAACTAAGTTAACGACTCTTGTAACTTTGTAAGTACATTATTAAGTATGTAATTTTTATAATCTTTGAATATGGAACCAAGCGGAGCACTAAAGTACTAAAAACTAATGATGGAGGAGACACAAGAAAGCAATAGTAGTATGATACTACTAGTATCGTTTGACTATGTTATAGGGGAACCTCATTTTCCTATTGCCGATACGACTAATATAAGTATGTAACAGTAACCATTTATTCGAACTATAACACAATGCAGACTTAATGCCTAACAAAATGGAAACTATTAAGCATAAGAATAGCTCAAAAAACTAAAGTGAACTCTAGTTTTAGGCTTTTGGCGTCACTTAACCGAACACATTTATCAACTTTGTTGGAAGATTATCTCCAGACTCCATCATCCGTTATCAGATGACAAACAAATTAAACATGGATCAACAAGCCAAACAAAAATCTGAAAACCTTCGTGAAACCCTTTTTTCTTCATGTTTTGTAAAATGCTAGACCCTCAAAATATTATATGACATTGGATTGCAATGTTTATATCTTGTTAGTGTTCCAAAGAGAGTAACTGGACTATATGAAATTCATCTTTCTCTTATCAAAATGACACTATGCATCAACTCCTCTAACCAGAAAATTTCACAAAACAAACACTTCAAGATCTAACTACGATATACTAGCTAGCTAGCTAGGCTTCGAAGAATAACAAACACATAAATTAAAGAGAATGAAATGCGATCCAAACATTATAAACATAAAGACTTGCAACTTCCATTAGACCTCCCTCCGGTTCATGAGAACATTGTTATAAAAATCTACAAATTTTACATATTCAAATAAAAGGTAGCTTCAACAAATTTTAAATAGCACCAATGTTTTTGAGGCCGAGGACAACTCCAACGCCGATGACGTGACCAACGGTACCACAAGCCAATGTGTCAGCGAGGGTGAACCCGGCAGGGTCGCCCGTTTGTAGACCCGAGTCACGTGCCTCCAGCCTAAGTCCAGCTGTCGCCTTCCTATTCGCTGATGGCGCTAGTCCGAACCTCCCAGCGAACAACATCAGCGTCGTCGATGTTACCATTATCTAATCAAAAATATATCATCAACCATTGCTTAAAACTTAATTACCATCCATTTAATTTTGTTTTATCTCTTTCATTACCAGATTTGTTGATGAACCAATGAAGTCACACTTGGCACCCAAAGCTCCATTTCCCTTGCGTCTCATGGGCTGAACACTTGCCTAGTAGAGTTTAAAACAAAAACAAATTCATATTATTAACCATTTCATATAATATCAGCATCAAAAGATTAAATCAAGAAAATTAAAATTACTAACCAGGCCTTGAACAGGAGCTGCAGAGATCTTGGTGGCTCGAAGACCATTGAATTGTGGCAATGTAGTCATCATAGTGCTCGCCATATTCTTAAGTTGAATCTCAAACTCTTTTTATTTTCTTGTGCTATCAGATTTTTGTATTCCTTGTTTTTTCGCAGTTTTGTTCTTCTTACAGTCTTTAAAATGATTTAGGCAAGAATCATCGTGTGGCTTTGGCGATCACAGAAATGGATTCTGTTTAGGTTACTTCTTGCTGACTCGTCGACTGTCTATTGGCTGATTTTAACTCTGGATAAGGGTGTCTCATCGTCTTCTTTCAGAAAGATCCTTTCTTCTATGGGCTTCACATGCAGGCCCATTTCAGAAAGAACCTTGCGGGACTTCAACTTCAATTTCAATTCATTACCCTATTGTTTGTGAATTAAGTTTTTTCAAACCAATCATCGTACCTGAAATATTTTGTTTTGGTCAAATCCATTCCTTTTAACATTAATAAAAGTTAGAAATTCTTATCTACAACAATCATCAACCTTAATAAGCCACTTGAAGTCCACAAGATTTTCATACACAATCATCAACTTATCCACAATATTATTTTTAGATAGTATAAACAAGCATAATCATGATTAGTCATCTTTCGAAAACATGATTATGCTAGTTTTAAATTGATCAACTTATCCACAATATAATATAGCATAGTCCTTTTTACAGAGATTAATTTCTCATCGAATTTTAAATTGATCAACTAGGTTAAACCAGTAGGTCGGTAATGCACGTCAAATTACATGCATTTATTTATACAATGAGATATGTTTGTTTCTTTATTCTCCTCTAGTCAGCCAGTAACATTTTTTTTTATTATTTTTTTGAACAAAGTAAGCCAATAACATTTTTTTTTTTGTTGGATATTTATTAGATTTTATGTAACGTTCTTATCCAGTAGCAAGCCAGCAGCAATAATTCTAAATCATAATTAAGTGGACCCGTTTATTAGGAGGAAAGTTGAATTTCTATAACCTAACACAAAAGCCGACACAGTAGACTCTTCTAAGAGTTGATTTGTCCTAACACATAATCTTTAACCAACTCCATAATTATATTTACATCTAGCAGCCGTAGTTGTTTATTAAGTCCTTCAGCTGCCAAAGAATAAATTGTAGAAAACTAACATCATGGACATGGCGTATTATTATTACTTTGACCAACTAAAATCATTTTTGAGAAAATGAGATGTGTTTTGACTTATATTAAACCTTTATAAGAGAGGAAATTTAGAAAATTATTTTGATCTAGAGCTTTTGGATCTGGTTAGTTTACCTGAACCGGGGATCTGATTCTATTAGCGATCGACCAACATCTTCGCTTAACTTACCCTGTTACCCACATACATATATAAACCGGGTCAAACATTTATTCTTCGTCTACGCATCTGAGTATCTTCCTAGAAGTAACATATATGCGCGTGTGAGTTTATAAGTTTCTTCGTTTATATAGCACATAGAGATCATTTCTAAAGCACATCGAACACATCACAACTTTTATCATCATCTTCATCATAACCAGCCTGAAATACAAACTCAGAAATGGAGAACGCATTGGTCAAAACTCCATTGAGAAAGCTAAGAAGAAGAAGAATAAAACGGGTCTGGAGATTGAAGCTGGCATGGAAGTCTATCAAGACCCGGGTCAAGTCACATCTCCCAGGTTTCTTGGTTACCAAGAAACACCTCTTGCACATTAAATCACGAAAGGAAGAACAAGATTTGTCTCAAGTGGCCCGGAGGATCTGCAAAATCTCCAACGACTCGACCAAATCGCTAGCGTTTTTACTTCAGCTTCCTAAATACTCAGCCGCGGATTTCTTGGACCGCGGAGATTTGATGACTCCGGCTGCGTCTCCAAGGGAGAACATATCCAAAATGTGGCGTGAGCTTCACGGTAGCAACAATTGGGAGAATCTTCTCAATCCTCTGCATCCATGGCTTAGGAGAGAAGTAACCAAATATGGAGAATTTGTGGAATCCGTCTACGATTCCCTCGATTTCGATCCTTTATCCGAGTTCTGTGGAAGCTCTAGATTCAACAGGAACAACCTCTTTGAAGAGCTTGGTCTAACCAAACATGGTTACAAGGTAACCAAATTCATCTACGCGATGTCTCATGTCGATGTTCCTCAGTGGTTCTTAAGCTCATCTATGGGAGAAACATGGAGCAAAGATTCGAACTGGATGGGGTTTGTAGCTGTGAGTGGAGACAGAGAGTCGTTGAGGATCGGTCGGAGGGATATTGTTGTGGCGTGGCGTGGAACTGTGACTCCCACGGAATGGTTCATGGATCTTAGAACAAGTAAAGAGCCGTTCGATTGCAAGGAAGAACATGGCAAGAACGTGGTCAAGGTCCAAAGTGGGTTTTTTAGTATCTATAACTCGAAAAGCGAACTCACACGGTACAATAAAGAGAGCGCATCTGAGCAGACGATGGAGGAAGTGAAGCGGCTAGTGAATTTTTTTAAAGATAGAGGCGAAGTAGTGAGCTTAACCGTGACCGGTCATAGCCTTGGAGGCGCGCTGGCGCTTATGAATGCTTATGAGGCGGCTAGAGATGTTCCAGGGTTATCTGGTAACGTTTCTGTGTTCTCGTTTGGTGCGCCAAGAGTAGGTAACTTGGCATTCAAGGAACGGCTAAACAGTTTAGGTGTCAAGGTGTTACGTGTGGTGAACAAGCAAGACATTGTTCCTAAGCTTCCTGGTATCGTGTTCAACAAAGTACTAAACAAAATTAACCCGATAACTTCAAGGCTCAATTGGGTCTACAGGCACGTCGGAACGCAGCTTAAGCTCGATGTATTCAGTTCGCCTTATGTAAAACGCGATTCGGACTTAGCGAGGTCTCATAATCTCGAGGTGTATCTCCATGTTTTGGATGGCTTCCACAGCAAGAAATCAGGGTTTAGGGTTAACGCGAGGAGAGACGTTGCTTCTGTGAACAAGAGCACAGATATGTTGTTGGATCATCTAAGAATACCTGAGTGTTGGTACCAAGTGGCACACAAGGGTCTGATCCTCAACAAACAAACTGGCCGGTGGGTGAAGCCAGTCCGTGCGCCAGAAGATATTCCCTCTCCGTTATCGACAGGACCGAAACCAATTTATAGCTTATGAGAAATAAATCAGTTTCCATTCCATTCATTCGTTTAATTCTTGAATCGTTTGTCTTTGTGAGGTTTGATTAGAACATTTCTACTCGATCAACATAGATTAAATTGTGACAATAATGTATAAATATGTTTGAAGCTATATATTAAGTACAATTTGCAACAGAACGTGTCAGTGTGACAGATTAGAAATAAACCTTAATCTAAGTAAGCTTCCACTTCTAAGAAAGCTCCTACTGATGACAAGTGACACATGTATATTTGACACCTTCAAATTTTTTCTTCCCCTTTTTCCCCATACTAAACAAGATTAATGTGCTATGGGTTATGTTTGTAATAAGTATTATTGAGCCACCTTAACTCTGTGTATGAAAGTAAGCTGAGCAAATTTATTGTTTTCTGCAAATTTATCGATTTATCCCCCAAAAAAATAATAACAAAGAAATCTATAATAGAGTTCCCTTCTAAAACTTACTTTCAGAACTTAACACGTGGTACTTCTGAAATTGACAAATGTCCATGAAAAGAAAACTTTAATCCTCATTTTTTTTGCTTAATGCATTATTGTAATAACCAAATTTTCACAAATAGGCAAAAATCAGATTTCACAAATGGGTCATACTCATACATGAAACCCACATTCATACATCTTCATTTTCATTTTCATTGTAATTTAAACCCATATATTGTCCTATATTTTAAATCCAAAATGTCAAACAATTAAAATGCATCGCCGTAAATCTTATATATTAAAGTGGTTTTTTTTTAACAAACTTTAAGAATTAGTCATTTGGCCCTCTCTTCTTTCAACATGTGTTATTGTTTTATTTAAATATGTGAATCTAAAAAATTAAATACAATTGGTTTTACATAATATACATTTTTAACATATTATTTTTTACTGTCACATAATTTAAAGCAAAATTATAAGTATAAAATAATTTGATGATCAAATAATTAGAAGATATACATTATAAGATGTTCAATTTTCTTTATTTTTTCTATATAACATATTATCCAGTAATAATTTGCTTTTGTATTTCTTCACTTTAACTAAAATAATTTACATGATATGATTGTTACAGTATTTTCAATTTTATTAGAATTTAATATAAACTAAAGCATATTTAAATATACAGAATTAAAAATCTAACATTATTATTATTATTAATTATATACTAACAAAAAATAAGAACTGAATAAATGTTTAACGATAAAGAGAGAACTTAATATATATATATATATATATATATATTATTTAGAATTTGATTAGCTTGAATTTCCTGTCATAGATTTATTTTTAGTAACTTTAAATTTACATTTAAAAAGATAAATTTCAGTTTTTTATTCAGATAAATGTACTGTTGTAAACCTTGGCCATTTTTCACTTTCATATTTTAACATATTTAGTAACTCTCATATTAATAACAACTAGGTAATATCTCGCGCAAATGCGCGGGTTGTTGTATAATAATATATATTAATTAATTTAAATTTATTTGATAATCATAAAAAGATAATACAAATTAATTTAAATGCCATTAACATTTTTATACTTTTATTTATTCAAATCATACAATATCAAAATATATAACTTATTTAAATACAATCATATATACATTATACATATCTGTTAAAGTTATTTGTGTTTTTATTGTTCAACTTTGATAATAATTTTCATTAATATTTTTGAGCATTTGAGTAATAAAATATTATTAGTAGTAAAAACAAAATTTTACTATGTAATTTGAATATATAAAAAGTTTTTCATACAAACTAACACATAATCTAAAGTATCTGATAATTAAAAACTAAATTAGTATGAAAAATACATATTTCCTATAAAGTCATATGAAATGCATCAAAATTTTAAATAAGATTCCCAAAGATTGTTTTTTATATTTTTTTTATATATATTCCACTTAGTTTAAGATATATTGGTAGGTATAGTTATAATTTTTAATCCTTGTAATAAAAGCTAGATAGAAAAAAAAATTAATTTGTTTTTCTATATAGAAAAATCTTTAAAGTACATATTTGAATTAAATTTTAAAAATAGTAATTTTTATATCATTATATGTTGAATCACAAACTGAATATAAAGATTATTATTATAAAATAAATGTATTACAATTTTTTTGGATGTAAGTGAGAGTTAAGAAAAATTAATTTGATAATTATATTACAATCTTTTATATTCCCCTTAATTTAAGTTAGATTGTTAGGCTTAGTTTTAATTTTTTTATCGTTGTAGTAAAAGCAAGAAAGAAAATAAATATCAAATTGCCTTTTTTATATAGCAAAATCCTTAAACTACATATTTAAATTAAATTTTAAAATAATGATTTTTATATCTTGAATCACAAACTAAATATAATGATGAGTATTCAAAAATATATTTATTACAATTTTGTTGGAGGTAAGATTGAGGTAAGAAAAATTGATTTAATAATTATATATAAAAAAAAATTATTTTATGAGAACATTTCAAATTTGAAGAACAAAATAAATATACATGAATTTGTAAGAACTGAACAAACATCTCAAGTAAAGAATTAAGATGTTTTCTTTAGCTTGATTCTCTTATATGGTTATAACCAAAATATTATTATGGTCATCAAAATTTTATTATACATATTAGAATACATATGTATTTTAAATCAAAATAATATAAGAAAACAAAGAAGAACATAAAAAAAAGAATAAAAAATCAAAACAATGTAAAATATATAGTAAACATAATATATAATCAAACCCTTAATTGAGTTTTCAACCTATGCAAGAACATTATAAAAAAACTAAGAAAATATTTAGAATTTGGGATATGGTGGAGGAGGATGTGAGAATGATTATTTATAGGATAAAAAATGATGGAAGTTACATTTCTAAAATAATTAAATTAGAAGAGTTACAATTATAATTAATAGTATGTTTAAATGAAAATGAATGGAGGAGAAAAAGTCAAATCACAATTTATGTAATTTGAGTTACAATTTAGTAGTAAATAATGAATTTAAAGTATGCATTAATGTATATGATTAAATGTGTTGTTTAATTAAAAATAAACATTAAATTTTAAAAAAATTAAATGTCAGATGGACCAATAAGGAGAGAGTGAAACCTTACTTTTATATATATGATATCCATGTGATAAGGCATTAAATTTCATGTAGTTGAAATTAATTTATTTTTGTTTATGTTGACACATTTTTGTAGCTTACATAGTATTGCATAGTAATACAATAAATGATTAAGTACATTTAGAGATATAATATACAAAAAAAATATATGTATCTATTGCATTTTTGTAACTCTCATATAGTTTATGTAACTCCTATGACAATGAGATATGAATCACCTTCACCTTATAAATATAAACTGATATAAATATTAATGCATTAACTACCCAATTAAATAATGAATTTATAATATGCTTTTAACTACAATTTTTCCTATAAATAGCACACACATCTCATTAATTTTCATATCTCAAATCTCACATAATTTTTTTGTATTCAATTTTACTAATGTCTTAACGTATTTCATTTTTTAAATCATCTGAAGTTTATTCTTTCCAAATATATATATTTTCTGTTTTGTTAGTAATGCAAACATATCATCCTATCTTATTAACATCATCATATGGCGTCATTTTTTTGTTTTGAAGTTTTGATATTTTTTATAGACTTTTGAATGTTTAATATCTCTAAGTTTGAACTTTTATGTGTGTGGCTATTATAATTTTTTTTTCTTTTTTTTTCTTTTGGTTATGTTATTTTTTAAGTTTGGAAAGTAGGTTTTATAATTTTTACCAACATGTAACATATTTTCATATACTGTATTTTTTTTATTTTGTGTTGTCATTGTTTTTCAAAATAAATGACTATGAAAATGTTATTTTTAGTGATGTATGATATATATATATATATATATATCATTTTAACGTAGGCAATTAGCATATATATGATGTTCTAATATTGCACACATACTATAAAGATATGTGTCATATTGTCTTATAATATTTTTTGAGTGTGTGATCGAACAAGCTGTATAAAACTTTTATCTTAAGGAATCGAGAGAGAAGATTTGTGAGTTTGATTTAGTGAGCTTTATTTAATCATTTATGAATTGTTTCTCTTGGATGATATATATGTCTACACTACCAATAGATATATATTATTTATATGTCTCTTTAATTGTTTTAAATATACAGTGTGAAAAGGTTATCAAATCATAATGTTAAATTATATATAAAAAAAAGAATCATAAGATATATCTTTATTTATTTTAAACTAATCATATGCAGCTTATGTCATTTTAATATGGTTATTTTTTTTCAAGCTATTAATGGAAACAATATAATGCTTCATACTCTTTCACCTTAAAATGATTATTATGTTTTTTTTCAAAATAGTGTGTTGTTGTTTAGGCTACTCTTCCACCTTCATAGATGTTTACTTTTCATTTTACTTTTTATTCAACCACAAATAAAAATGTTTAACTCATTTCATATATATTATATTTACTCAATCATATGAAGAAAAATTAGGATGAACTAAGAAAAATTTAAGCTGAACTAAAATAACAAAATTAAATCAAGTAAAATTATGAAGCTAAGTCAATGACGAAAAAAAAACCAATATTTTATTTGATAACAATATATCAATATTACAAACATGATAAAAATAACTGCTTAATAAATTTATTATGCATTGAGAAAATTTAATAGTTTCAATAAAGATAAGGACAAAAGATTTTGATTTTTTAAAAAATGATAAACTAATTTAAAATTCTTTTAAAGAAATTAAGAATCAGATTATACTAAACACCTAGCCTACTCAATTGCGTGGGCTGTTGGATAAGCTTTGAAAGCTTAAGGCCCAAGAAATATTCTTACAATGGACTGTTAAGAATAAAGAAGATAAAGCTCAAGAAATATTTAGGAGTAATCTAAATATTAGTGTTTTCCTAATATGATTAGGAATTATGGTTTTGTATAAATAGCTATGTTGAGTTGTGACATAAGCTATGAGTTTTAAGAGAGAGCTTTGTGAGTGTTTAGTTTTGAGAGGATATTTTTCTAAACACATTAATAAAGACAAGGTGTTCTTTATAATTCAAGTTCTTCTTTTAAATCTTTTATTTGGTATCAGAGCTTGGTGTTCTTATCAATCCAAAGGATCAGATTTGATTAAGAACTATGACAGAACTAGCGACTGAAACACGTTCAAAGGACATGGACAAGTCAGTTTCAATACAGTGTCCTCAACTCACCTCAACCAACTATACAGTTTGGTCCATGAAGATGAAAGTGATATTGAGAATACAGAAAGTTTGGGAAACTATAGAACCAGGCTCAACGGACGAAGACAAGAATGATGTTGCAATAGCATTATTATTCCAATCGATTCCAGAATCTCTAATACTACAGGTTGGTGATTTGGCTTCACCAAAAGATATTTGGAATTCAATAAAGTCAAGGAATATGGGAGCTGACCGTGTCAAGGAAACACGTCTGCAGACTCTAATGTCTGATTTCGAGAAGCTTAAGATGGGAGAATCAGACAAAGTTGATAGCTTTGCAGGAAAGCTATCTGAAATCTCGACACAAGCTACATCACTTGGACAGCCGATTGATGAACCAAGGATGGTAAAGAAGATATTAAACAGTGTGCCAAGGAACAAGTTTATTCATCTTGTTGCCTCCTTGGAACAAGTATTAAATCTCAATACTACTAGCTTCCAAGAGATAGTTGGAAGACTCAAAGCTTTTGAAGAGAGAATACATGGTGAAGATAAACAAGATGATACACAAGGAAAGCTACTGTTTACAGGTTCTGATTATCAAACACAATCAAACTATAATCAGAACTTTAATAACTTCAGAGGCAGAGGTCGCGGACGTGGTGACAGAGGCTACAGAGGTCGCGGCAGAGGCAGAGGCAGAGGCAGAGGAAGGTATAATGGACAAGATCAAACTGACTGCAACTCAAATCAGAACCAAACTCAAGAGAAGAAAGAAAAGTCTATAACCTGTTTCAGATGCGAAAAGATTGGCCATTATGCTTCTGCTTGTCCCGAGAAGTTTCAAAAATTGCAGGAAGCAAATAAAATCGAAACAGAGGAAACAGAGAAGGCTGATCAGACTTTATATATGCATGAAGTTGTTTTTCTGAATGAAGACAAACTTATCCCCAAGAACTACAGTAAAGAATAAGGAATGTGGTACTTAGACAACGGAGCGTCTAACCACATGACCGGGCATGAATCCTTTTTCTCTGAACTAAACAAGAACATCAAAGGAAAAGTTAAATTCGGTGATGGATCGTGTGTGGAGATAAAAGGAAAAGGGTCAATATTATTTGAAAGCAAGACAGGAGAGCAAATCCTCGTATCAGACATCTATTTTATTCCTGAGCTCAAAAGTAATATACTGAGCTTAGGACAAGCAACTGAGATAGGCTGTGATGTTCGTATGAGACGTGATTATTTGACAGTTCATGATCCAAGCGAGAGGCTTTTGGTGAAAGTGCAGCGTTCTGCAAATCAACTTTACAAAATCAGTCTCAATATTGGTAGACCAACATCACTACTATCTCGGATTGAAGACAATACGTGGAAGTGGCATGCAAGATGATATATCATGGTTTTTAGGTGTTTTTAGCCATGATATAAGTCTTAATTATAGAGTATTTTTGGTGTTTTAGAGTCTTTTTGAGTCTTTTATAGGATTTAGCATGAATGGGAGCTTAATGGAGCTAAATTGGAGGATTTGGAGCTTAATCAAGCATTGAGGCAGTTGGGAGACGAAGTTCAGAGACTTGCATCGGTCGATGCAAGTTATGTGTCGATCGATGCTAGGCCAAAGTCAGAATTGGAAGTTTTCCCACAAGTTTTGAAGATTTACAAATCTGCCCCAAAGTCTTCCATATTTGCATCATTAGTTCCTGGACGTTTTTAGGAGTATAAATAGGATTTTTAGGGTCATTGTTTAGACCTAAGCTTTATTTTTCCCTGTAACTTTTGAGAGCAAAATTTTGTGAGATTTTTAGAGAGCTTTTGGAGAGAAGAATCAAGACTCCTTCAGAGAAGATTCAGAACTCCTTTTCTTCTACTTTTAATCTCTTAATGCAATCTATTTTATTCATGATTTGTGTTCTTGCAATTATGTCTGAGTAGATCTGCTTGTTAGGTTTAGGGTTTCTCATTAGGGATTTCATGGATTGTTAGATTTGTTAATTTAGGATTCATTATCTTTCTTGTTCTTCATCATAGGTTGTTCTTAATGCTAGATCTTTGATTAGTCATCTGGATTTAGATCTTAGGATTATTAATTGATATGAGAATATAATTGATTTTCCTGATAAAACCTTTGGTGAGCAAAATTACTTTTTGCAAAGAGATTTGAATTAGTGATTTTGTGAACTTATCTAACCTGATTTTAAAGCTGATTTATTACCTAGAATTTTGCAAAGAGATTTGGATTTTCTGGTTTTAAATTTAGATAATATTTGCAGTGAGAACTGATTTATTTTATAATTGTGTTTAGAGTTCAAGAACAGTGTTTAATTGTTGAATCCTGGTTGCTTAATTAATAGATCTGATTTTCCATGATTTTCTGAGAATTTCCCTAGGCCTAGCGTTTATTCCATCTGAATTTACATCTCTTTTATTTCTGTTTTATTTTGCAATTTAATTTAAATATTTCTGTTTAGCATAACTAAAAAGATTATTAAATCTATTGTGTGAACTAGAGTCTCTGTGGATTCGATCCCTAAGTACTACAATTGACCTCTTAATTTGAGAGAGTAGCTCTAGGGTAAATTTGAGCATATCACAAGACTCGGTCATATAAGCTTCAAGACAATCAAGGCCATGTTTCTGCACAAGATGGTTCACGGTCTTTCTGATGTAAGAGAATAGAAGTTGTTATGCGAATCCTGCTTAGTTGGTAAGCAGACTCGACAAGTATTTCCAAAAGCTGCTGTGTTTAGAGCTTCTAAACCATTGGAATTACTTCATGCGGACCTATGTGGTCCTATATCACCTGCAACACTTGCAAGCAACAAATATATATTTGTTATAATTGATGACTTTTCATGATATATGTGGTCTATTTTGATCTAGGAGAAGAGTGAAGCTTTTGGAAGTTTCAAAGGATTCAAGAGTGTTGTTGAGAAAGAACTTGGAAGAACCATCAAGACTTTAAGAACAGACCGAGGTGGAGAGTTCACATCAAGTGAATTTAGTGAGTTTTGTGTATCTACTGGGATCACAAGACATCTTACAGCACCTTACACTCCACAACAGAATGGTGTGGTGGAGAGAAGGAACAGAACCTTATTAGAGATGACAAGGAGTTTACTTAAAGCCATGGAGGTGCCTAACTACCTTTGGGGAGAAGGTGTGCGTCACGCAACCTATTTAATCAACAGAGTTCCCACGAAGGCTCTTAATAATATCACACCATATGAATGCCTGCGAGAAAGAAAGCCTAACATTGAGCACTTGAGGGTTTTCGGGTGTTTAGCGTATGCCAAAGTTGACTCTGCACATCTCAAGAAGCTTGATGATAGATCGCAGCCTTTGGTTCATCTTGGGATAGAACCAGGTTCAAAAGCGTATAGACTATTTAATCCCTCTACCAGAAGGATAATAGTGAGTCGAGATGTGATCTTCAATGAGAAGAGTAAGTGGATTTGGAACTCTTCGACGAGGTCTGCAGATTCTGTTAGAGAACCAGGAATGTTTCATCTGAGATGGGGAGATGTTGAGGATGCTGGAGAAGGACCAGTTGTAACTGAAAACAATGCAGAGAATGCAGGAGGAGATGAAACAGAGAGTGTTACATCACATGAGAATGTAGATGATCATGAGGAAGATGTCATACAAGAGATTCAGCAGCTACCTTTAAGAAGGACTACTCGTCAGATTCAAAAGCCAAAACGGTTCGAAGATTATGTCTTGCTAGCAACAATCGAGAGTGAGATACTTCTGTTCTTAATTAACAACGAACCAAGGTTTTACAAGGAAGCTAAGGATCAACAAGTGTGGAGAGTTGCGTGCAGAGAGGAAATAGAGTCCATAAACAAAAACAACACATGGAAGCTCGCTGATAGACCAAGAGGAGTGAAGGTAATTGGTCTTAAGTGGGTATTTAAAATTAAAAGGAATGCTGATGGCTCTATAAGTAAGCACAAAGCCAGGCTTGTAGCAAAAGGATATGTGCAAGAAAGTGGTGTAGATTTTGGTGAAGCATTCGCTCCAGTAGCACGTTTAGAGACCATACGACTTCTGATTGCTTTAGCTGCGACAGATGGATGGGAAATCCATCACTTAGATGTGAAGACAGCCTTCTTACACGGTGAATTAAAAGAGGATGTGTATGTAGAACAGCCTGAAGGTTTTGAAATCAAAGGAGAAGAGCACAGAGTCTATAAACTATCAAAAGCTTTGTATGGATTGAGACAGGCTCCAAGAGCTTGGAATACAAAGCTTGATCAGATCTTGAAAGAGATGGGATTCAAGAGATGTGTTAAGGAAGCTTCTGTGTATCGAAGAACAAAAGACAAAGATTTGCTCCTGGTTGCAGTCTATGTCGATGACTTATTAGTTACTGGGAATAAACTCACAGCCATAATCGAGTTTAAGAAGGGAATATCTGCAAAATTTGAGATGACAGACCTTGGTAAGCTCACCTATTATCTTGGAATTGAAGTGAATCAAGAGAATGATGGGATCACTATCAAGCAAGAAGGATATGCGAAAAGAATCTTGCTAGAAGCTGGTTTGGAGAGCTGCAATTCGACATTGATACCGATGGAGTTCGGACTGCAGCTGTCAAAAGCTCTCGATGAAGCAGAGATTGATCCTACTCGCTATAGGAGATTTGTTGGCTGCTTAAGGTATTTGGTACATACTCGTCCCGATCTTGCCTTTGCTGTTGGAATCATTAGCAGGTATATGCAGAGCCCACGCAAGTCACATGGAGAAGTTATGAAGCAAATTCTGCGATACTTAAGAGGGACAGCTTCATACGGACTGAAGTACAAGCGGGGAGGTTCAAAGGAGCTTGTAGGGTACAGTGACAGTAGTCACAATGTTGATCAGGATGATGGGAGGAGCACAACTGGTCATGTGTTCTTCTTTGGAAGCACCCCTGTTACTTGGTGTTCGCAGAAACAGGACACTGTTGCGATGTCATCATGTGAGGCCGAGTTTATGGCTGCAACAGAGGGAGCTAAGCAAGCAATCTGGCTTCAGGATCTCTTAAGTGAAGTTACAGGTTGGAGAAGCAAGCAGATCATGCTGTATGTCGACAACAAAGCTGCTATTGCTCTAGCAAGAAACCCTGTTTTTCACGGTAAGGGTAAACACATTCACAAGAGATTTCACTTCATCCGTGAATGTGTAGAGAGGGAGCTCATCTATGTTGATCATATTCCTGGAGCTGATGAGAAGGCAGACATATTGACAAAGGCATTGGCAAGAATTCAGTTTACTGAAATGAGAAGGTTGCTGGGAGTTCAAGATGTTGCAGAAGATGATTCAAAGCTTAAGGGGGTGATTGTTGGATAAGCTTTGAAAGCTTAAGGCCCAGGAAATATTCTTACAATGGACTGTTAAGAATAAAGAAGATAAAGCTCAAGAACTATTTAGAAGTAATCTAAATATTAGTGTTTTCCTAATAGGATTAGGAATTATGGTTTTGTATAAATAGCTATGTTGAGTTGTGACATAAGCTATGAGTTTTAAGAGAGAGCTTTGTGAGTGTTTAGTTTTTGAGAGGATATTTTTCTAAACACATTAATAAAGACAAGGTGTTCTTTATAATTCAAGTTCTTCTTTTAAATCTTTTATGGGCAACCTAGTTAGAGATATGTTAAAGTTTTCAAACCAACAAACAATCTAATAACAACAACAATACTTCATGGATTCAACCATGGGAGTCCTGAGAGTGATCTTTACTTTAACAATGTCTCTTCAATTATAAAGTTTAATTTCTTTTCAAAAGATTTCAACAATGATATGAAGATCACATATCTCAATCTAAAAATACGTTTGTAGAAGTAGGCGCCTATTTTGTATATTTCCCGAAAAAGAAATGCTAAATTGCTTTAAGAATTGTCCGTCTTATACTGATGTGATGAACCAACCAGATTCTATCTTTTTTTATATAAAAAAAAGTAGTAGTAGTAGAAGAATCATAACGATGACAAATCAAGTTGATGTTTAAAAGTAGCTTACAAAGTTACAAGTTACAACAACCCAAGAACACATACAAAGAAAGAATCCTAAGCAAACTCTAAAATTCACACACACAACAATAAAGAGCTTCTAAAAAAAACCAACAAAACAAATCTATGAGATAATTTGGGATTGGCTTCAATTTTTTTAAGCGGCTGATATTGCATTGAAGTCTTGATAACGAGACATTGCGCCTTTGAACTCGTGTTCGTCAGGTTTGTGAGTGCTCAAGCTATGAGGAATATATGCTCTGAAAATCTCCTCGAGGTCCGGACTCTGCTTCAGCTCACGGCAAGCCACCTCAAGAGCTGTGTGTTCGAACCCTCCGTAAAACTTCTGGCGGCACACGTAACCGAAGATGAGAGAGGTGATGATGAGAGGGATCACGAGAGCCGTGTAGAAGAATGTCTTGGCTCCTAAGTAACCAAACATGACTACTTGGAAAAGAAACAAAGCAGCTAGTATGCGCTGGTGAATATGCGGCCACATTCTTCCATAGCTCTCATATGATGGGACGTACACTTTCAACGCCTGTCATACATACCCCCAAAATGAAATCGTTTAAGATCACATTTGTAAACCTAAGTTTTTATGGGTATAGAAATAAAGGAGAGAGTCTGACCTGATTCCTAAGGACGAGCCAGCCTAAACCGAAGTAGGTGACGCCGAATACGAGGATAAGAGGAGCGATTACGGAATAACAGAACGTGATTGTGAGGATGAGCAAGTCTCCTGGAACCCTAGTGGCATAGCTCAAGTCTCCCGGGTACCAAGCTTCTTTCACCTCTGCTTCGGTTTTGCACATGAACTTCTTCTTCAAATGGAAGATTATCAAAGGTATGATCCGAGACAGCTCAAGGCCATAACCAATAAAGAACCTGAAAACAACATAAGATTTAGAAAAACAAACGAACAATGTATATGCTGTTTAAGTTAAGAGGAGCAAAAAAAACTCACTTGAGAGCAACATAGGTCAAGAAGAAAGTCGCACTCTTAGGAAGGCTAGTAGCCAAAAGGTTAATGACCATGTCGAGTTTAGGATTTTTCGCAATATCCTTCACTGTGTTAAACAAAGTCCCTGCAAGGGTAACTCCAATGAAGACATTAAAGACCGAGAAGTAAAAGTACTTCCCCGAAGCAGCCCTAATAGCATGGCTCTGCGATGGAATCCCCTCAGCTTTGGAGAGAAACAAGAGAAGCTTAGGCAACATCGCCAAGAAAACGAGGAGAGCAATCTGAGGAAGGAAAGACTCCAAAACAGTTCTTACGGAGGTTAACTCCACAATTGGCTTTATGAATGGAATAATCTTCTGAAGATTCTTAAGAGTGGTGATGGCAGAGACGAAAGCGATTGGGATCATGTAAAACAGAATGGTGACTGCAACAAAGAAGTAGATGAAGTATTGCCTGATTATTCTACCGAAGAGCTTGATATTGAGATTCTTCCATATGAGCTGGCGAGGCTCAGGAGCTTCCATCACCGTCCATTTATCAACCATCTGGCAATGCAAAGACTGAGCGGCTGAAGCAGCAGTAATCCTATTGTTGAAGAAAACAATTGCTGCAGTTTGCTGCTTCTCAGCAAGAACAGCTTTCTGCTCTGTTTCTAGTTTGGCTACAGACTCGTTGATTAGCTCGGTGTAATACTCAATGCTGTCTACTTGTTTACCAACTAGTCCACACATGCCGGTTTTATTCGTGGGTCGTTTATTAGTGGCTTCATTTATCGCTTCTGCACGCGCAAGCTTCTTCTTGTAACCTTCCAAATCTTTCCATATCTTATTAACCTACATATCAACAAAGAGCAAAGATTAACACTGTTTTTAAACAATATGATGCATAAGACTTTAGCGCAGAACAAGCAGATAGATACCTTGCTGTTTTCTGTTACGACAAGGGATCTGTAGAATGTCTGAGGGTATATTTCTCTGAAATAAGAATCAATGAACTCTTTCTGAGTCTGTCCGTCAGGCGGATGAGGCATATCCCTAACAAGAATAGCGAATTGCTCGGGTTTGACATCAGTAGACATGAGAGCTTGAGCTCTCAATGTAGAGACATGCTTATAAGCTTTCCACAAGAAGAAATATGTGACAAAAGATATCCAGTAAACAGCTCCTAGGAACGCCCAAAGCCTAGGACTTTTTTTCTGTTCAGTTCAAAAGATACACATTTTTGCTTTAGAAGATCAAAACCGAATGGAAATAAAAGAGCAGAATGGAGTCTGTGTTTGGTGTTTGTGATTACTTACTGTGATGTTAGCCATTGATAGATTATCAATTTGGCTAAAAGTTCCTTTGCTTGTGGTATCTGTGGCGTTCTTTGAACGGGTCTTTAAATTGTGGTCTGTTGCGGCTATAGGGAGTAGAGTCGGTAAGAGAACAAGACCGGAACAAGCAAATATCCCCAGAGCTGCGTCAAACAAAACAAAAAAGCCAATTTCAAGACATCAGAAACACTTTGTCATGTTCTTGTGAGCATTAACTGAACATCTACAAGTAATAATCTAAAAGAAAAGGTACTTAATTTAAGCAGAGATACAAACATAACATATCATAGCAAAACAGAATCGTCAGAGACAACAACAAAAACATCATTTTGAAACTTTTCTCCCCAAATTGTCCCAAAAGATTGAAACTTTCTTAGGTTAAATCTCAAACCCAAATCAAAACCAACAAAATCAAGCAGAATTGCACAAGATCCTTAAATAGTAACCACTCTAAGAACAAACTAAAGTTGCCCACAGAGAGAGAGAGAGAGAGGGAGAGAGATCGAACCAGTGCTCAAGAAGACAAAGTGGACGGCAGTATCGACACCGGAAACGTCAACAATATCTTGTTCAGAAGAAGTGAAAGCTTCACGCATCCAAGCCAAAGGGTTTCGAGTCAAGGAGGTGCCTTCCCATGGTTCCAACCCTTTAATGATCCGATTCGGGTAATAAATCGTAACATTACCGGGTTTTCGAGAAAGCCAAGTGAAGAGAAGCATGAGAACGACGAAGATAGCCGCTGATGTCCCTAAGGACACAAGGAAAGATCCGAATTCCATCTGGGTTTTGCCAGATGAAAGCTCTCTCTGTTTTCTCTCTAAATCCTCTCAAAGTAGCAGTTTTTAAAAGAACATAAGAAGGAAAGTAACCGTTTTTAAGAGAGAAAGAGAGGAAGTGTGTAATGTTGTTGTTCTTGCTTCTTCTGGTAATTAACAGCCTTACAGGTGAGAGAGGACAGGCTTTTTTTCTTCTTTTGTCCTTTGTATTATTTCACAGAAAAGAAAAAAGAAAGAAGATATTTTTTCTAGTATTTGTTTAATCTTGTGGAATTGGGTTTGTTTATGGAGGAATCAAAAAATTGTGAGTAGATTAAGAGATTAAATGGTGGGGAGAGGGAGAGGTGTGAGAAGAGAGTGAAGAGCGTGTTTAAGTGAGAAGGCCGACAGGTGTTGACGAAAGAGACACCAAAGGAGCTGGTTTCAACCCTACTTCAGGGGCACCCTCTCTCTCTTTTACCCAATTTGTTCCTTTTCTTTTTATATTCTTTTGTTTTTCAATGATAAATTTTCCTCTTTTTGTGCTTCTGAAGTTTCTATTCCTTTCTATTTTCTATTTTTCTAAGTGTTGCTTTTTACAAAACTTTTTAACTTGTAAAATTACTTACTATAGGTGTCTTACTCCTAAGTTAACTATGACATGTTTTACAAATCTCTTAAATAGTTTTAAATTAGATTTAGTAAAGAATAACATTTATTTTGTTAAATATAAAGTTTATTGTAAAATTGGTTATCAAACTGACTTGTGTTTATTAATGACCTCAAACGAGTATTTATACAATAGAGTTTCAATAAAAGATAAGATCATATTATCTAAACACTTATCATAAAGAGATTTAATCATAATCTTAGCAGATTCACACACATCTTCATATACTCCCCTTCACATTCAAGCGTGAAAATCATTAATGCACAACTTGGACACTAGGTATTCAAACTGAATCTGACAAAGAGCCTTGGTCAAAACATCTGCAAGTTGTTCCGACGTTTGAACATGTTGTGTAAAAATGAGACTGTCACGAACAGCATCACAAACAGAGTGACAGTCGGCCTCAATATGTTTGGTGCGCTCGTGGAAAACCAGGTTGGCGGCAATGTGAATAGCAGTCTTACTATCGCAAAAGCATCGAGCCGGCCTAGACTATTCGATACCCACTCATGTCAACAACATACATATCCATTTGATCTCACGAAGACCAGCGGCCATAGCGTGATACTCTGCTTCAGCGAAAGAGTGAGATACGGTGTTCTGTTTCTTTGTTTTCCAAGCAATAGGAGAACCTCCAAGAAAAACAACATAAACACTCAACGAACGTCTTCTTGTGAGTGGACATAACTACCAATATGAATCACAGTAAATCGTGAGAGTAAGATCTGGATCACTCTTAAGGAAGATACCCTGACAGAGAGAGCCCTTTACATAACATACCACACGAACAGCGACATCCCAATGAGCCTTGCGGGGGGGGGGCTTTCGTAAAATGTGACAAACCAACCAGCCGATGATATGGTTTGGGATCATCAAGAACAGGACCGTCGTTGGTGACTAGGGGATGATTTTGTTGAAGAGGTGTTGCAGCAGGCTTAGCACCAAGATTGCCACAATCAAAGACAATTTCCATTGTATACTTGCGTTGGGAGAGAAAAATGCCCTCAGGACCACGACTAACCTCAATGCCAAGGAAATATTTCAACTTCCCCAAGTCTTTCATAGAGAAGCAACACGAAAAATAGTCTTTAAACTTTTGTAGCATGTAACTGTTGTTTCCGCAAATCAACATAAACAAAATACATAGCTCAATATTGGCTTTAGATTAAGAGAACAGGAATAATCTTCATAGGATTGTACAAATCCAAAACAAAGCTAAGCATCAGACATCTTCTTAAACCAATATCGAGTAGCTTGTTTGAGCCCATACAGAGACTTAAGACGGCAAACTTTGACATGGTGAGAGTGATGAAAACCACGAGGCAACTTCATATAGACTTCTTCTTCTAAGTCACCGTGAAGAAAAGCATTATTGACATCCATTTGAGAAACTTCCCACTGATTAGCAGCAACAAGACGAAGCAAAGTCTGCACCTCATCTTAACAACCAAGAACAACAGAACGAGCCTTGCACTGTTCAATAGAACTATCTGCATTTTATTTCAGTTTATAAACCCACTAACTTCTAAGTACAACTTTATTCTTAGGAGGATCAACCAAATTCCATGTCCTCTTAATCTCAAGAGCATCCACTTCTTTGACCATAACATCATTAAAACTTTCATTTGAATAACTTCTATAAAATGTTTTGGTTCCACTGATGTCGTGATCGCAGCCAAATAAGCACAATGGGCTAGTTAAAAAAAATAATCAGAAAGATAGTCTTGTAATGGGTATAAACACGTACCTTGGACCTTAGTAGAGGACTCTGATTGAGAAGAGAGCAAACCGTGATGGGTTTGGGAAGAACAAACAGCATTGTGAGTGATGTAGTCTTGAAGATAACCCGATTCATGGTGTTTCCTTTCACTATGACGAAGCGGTACGAACTGCGTTTTATCAGTTTCGACTGCAACATTGCAGGTTGTGGAGGCAAAACCATAGGTTGGGATAAAACTATAGGCGATAAAGATTGAATAACAGGTGGTTCCTCAAAAAGAGAGCAAATTGTTGGTTCCTCCACCAAAGAAGGCACACGCGACGGATGAGATGCAAGAGCAGGAGAAACAACAACAAGGATCGCAACATGTGTGTCAACAGTAGGATTTGCTGAACTCCCCCTGTCCAACACAACCAGAGAAATTAGCCAATCCATATCATTAATAACCTGAACAGGTGAAACATGAGTGGAGCTTAAATTATCAGAAGCATAAGGGAAGACATCCTCTTTTAAAACAACCTCACGAGAGACTAGAAATTCATTCTAGTATATTTCAAAAAATTTCCATCCCTTTGTTCCAAACAGATAACCAACAAACATACAGAGACAACTTCGTTCACCAAACTTATCTTTATCTCTAGTGACAAGATGAGCATAGCACATTGACCCAAATAAACGTAACGATCCATGCGATGGCTTATGCCCATGAAGCAATTCATAAGGAGACAGCCATTATGAATAGAAGACGGTGTGCGATTGATTAGATATGCAGCTGTAAGAACAACCTCTCTCCAAAACTTAAGAGGCAAACTTGCTTGAAACAATAATGCTCTTGCGACATTTAGAATATGCCTATGTTTTTTAAAAACTCTACCATTTTGCTGCGGAGTTCCGACACACGAAATTTAGTGAAGAATGCCTAGTTGACGAAAATATGAGGCAAGGCACATAAACTTTGTGCCATTGGCACTTCTGACAACCTTGACCGTCTTTCCGCATAAATAATAAAATTTATCAATACGTTGCAAACTTCAGACTTTGCAAGAAGAAGGTATGTGCAAACAGCCGTAGGATAATCGTCAACAATAGTCAAAAACTAAATAGCACCACATGAATAAGGAATCCGATAAGGATCCCATACGTCACAATGAATCAAATAAAAACACTCAATTGATTTATTCAAACAGTCTGGAAAAACTGATCTAGCATACTTAGCTCGAAAACACACGTCATACGGACTTGAGCTAGCAGATTTTGAGGAACTGGAAAACATAGATATAGCCAAAAGAACAGAAAAAGATGGGTGTCCAAGTCGCTGATGCGACGACTCGGTTTTGAAACTAACATTCATGCTATGTATCTTTTCTGAAACCACATCCATAAAGTAGTACGCCCATCACGCTTTTCACCTCTTCCAGTCAAAGTTTTTGAAAAACAGTCATGCAAAACACACAACGTTTCTGTAAACAAAGAAACGCACTTTGTTTGTTTTAAAATCTTTGAAACAGAGATTAACGTGTAATTCAAGACATGAACGTATAACATACCCATACTTAAAGTAAAGGTGTTACTTCCATCGGCGAAACCAACAGAAGATGGTGGCATAATTTTAACACTGTGTAAAAGGGAGAGATTCCCAGTCATATGATGCGAGGCTCCTGTGTCAAGTATGATATTGCCAAGATTTTTCTTACGGGAAAACTTGTCGGTACTCTTGGCACTCGGCTGTTTGCCATTTGTTGAAGAACCCTCAATTGTTCTAGTGTTAATTCTGCAAAATCCGAGGAATTAGAACTCTTAGTGTGAGCTGTTGTTACTATCCTCTTCCTCGTCCTACACCGCGTCCAACACCTCTACCACTACGTTCCATCCACCAGTCCGAAAAGCCTACAACTTTTCAATAATCACGTCGCTCATGTCTAGTTCGGCCACACTGTGTATATGTCTTAAAACTTGGTGTTTTGTGATAGATGTACTGGGTCCGCCTAGATGGGTCATGTCTGTTCTACCAAGGTACAAAGCAGCATCGGAAGAGACCTCTCTAAAACTAGAGGAGACTGGCTGGTCAGAATTATCACGGCGAGTTAAGAACCCAACTGAGTCACGTTGCCGCTCATGAAAATGAGAAGACGCCAGCCTGTGTTCTTCCCTAGTGATCCGCAAGTAAACTTCTCCAATAGATGGCAAGGGATCCATGCAGATAATGTTAGTGCAGATACCTCCAAAGCGGGACTCATCAAGACCTAACACAAACTGGTGAATCTTTTCTTCCTCCTTTTCCTTATGTGGTTCGAGAGTAGCACCACAAGTATACAACCCACATGTACATGATTTGATCGGTTTGTAAATTTGGTATTCTTCCCAAAGTTTACCTAAGCGACCATAATATTGAAGAACATGTTGACCATCCTGACAACATGCTGCAAGCTGAGTCATGAGGTGATGAATACAGACTTTGTTGCCCACAGAGAAGCGTTCTTTCAGATCCCTCCATAATTGATGAGCATCGGAGATAAAAGTCACCATAGATTCACTTTTGATTCAATTGAAAAACGGATCCATCCAACAATCATTGAGTTCACGGCTGTCCAATTTTCAAAATTTGGATCACGTGGAGATGGTTTGTAGATCTAACCATTGATGAAACCGGTTTTACGTTTGGTTTGAAGTGAGTTCACAATCTCTGTTGACCATTCTATATAATTATCACCAGTCAACATGACCGACAAAATTATATCACCTGGGTTGTCTGAACTTGACAATAGATACAACAATACCACCATCTTGTCTGGTTGTTTCACTGTAACCGAAGAGTTTATTGCAGAAGAACTATTTTCTACTCCTGATATCGTTTAATTGACACATAATAAACAAGAAAATTATGAAAAAAATAAAAATCTACAAAATTGTCGGTCTTATACTATGTAGAATTAGTTATCAAACTGACTTGTGTTTGTTAATGACCTTAAACGAATTTTTTTATAATAGAGTATCAACAAGAGATAAGTCTTCACAAGAGATAAAGACACATTGTCTAAACAATTATCCTAAAGAGATTTAATTCTAATCTTAGCAAATTCACACACATCCTCAAATAATTATTGTATCAATTTTTAAATTTAAATTATTGTTTTAAAAACATATATTATTTGGAAATAATCAAAACATATATTTTCGTAGAAATCAATTGGAAATAAAAGTTTTTTCTCTTTATTTTAGTAGTTATACTTACATTTTATATATCTTTTATTTAAGAAAATCATACACAAATATATCAAATCTATTATTTAGATATGAGTTGAGCCGGGGTTGAGTGTCTGACTAGAAGACAGACAAATAACGAAAACATTTAATTTCTCCATTATTTGTCCTACAGTTGTGGAATAACTAACCCATTAAATTTAATTTTCTCCAGTTTAGATTCCTCTCTGGTCTTATTTTTTACTCTAAAACATCACCAATCACACATAATGTGTGTGCCTTTTAGCCTAAACATATAACACCTTATGTGTGTGTGTGTGTGTATAATCTACGTAAGAAATACATGTCTTGTACGTGTGCACAATAAATACGAGAGAGAGCGACTATTATAAAAAAAACAAAGAAAAATTGATGCAGTTTCTGAAAGTTTTGAAGTAACAGATAAAAGTCGAAAGACGACGTCCACGACAGCATACTTATAAGATACTACTATAAGAGTTAAGTTGTGACTATCTGATTGACAATGATCTAGTTCAAATTAATCAATAACTATGTCTATGTGTCGAGAGAGGAATCGTCTTTAATTGGTTATGATTTTAAGCCATGAGACGTTTGTTTTTTCATTTTTTTTTTCTTTTCAAAATTTGTGTGTGCAATGAAAATGATAGTTTTGTTTTGTTTGTGTTATTATCCATGACCAGTAGCTAGTAGTATCACTACCACCGGTCCTTCCTTTTTATGTCGATTGGGTAAAATCAACACTAGATAGATCTAAAATAGATGTTATTCTTTTGGCATCTAACTGAATTAAATAGATAACAAATTCACTGGACAAAACAGTGGGTTTCACTAAGACAGGCCATTAATATGAATGGGCGAATAAAAATTATATATCTATAAAAAACTCATGCGAATTTGATAAAGTTTGTGTTACTCGCAAGACAAAAAGAACCCAATGAAAAATAGCCGTTGTGGTCCAGTTGTTGCCACGTCGACGTAAAATTCATTGCCGACAACGAAAAAAAACTTGAAAATGTCCCCCGAACCTTATCTTTATTATATGTAGTCGAAGACCCTAAAGACTTATCTACAAATAATTTCAGTTTATAGTATTTGTTATTTGAAAGTAACGCGGTTCACAGATTTGGTTAGGTGGCTATTGATCGGGTCCAAACTCCTTTTGGTGATATTTATTATCTTTTTCTTCTCTTTTCACGTCGACATGTACATAAACCAAGACCCACCACCTCATCAAGTTTCTTCTACTTACGAGGGGTATGAACAAATGATTAAATGATATTTCAAATATCAATTAGATGGCTCGAATGCATATTTTAATCAAGTTGTATTAGCAAAATTTTATATATAATTATTATGTCAAGACTGAAAATATCTAGAATTAAAGTGTTAGCATACATACAGCCATACAATGCGATATGCCGTTAATAACAACTTTTACTTTTAGATAAAAATATCTAAACTTTGTTTTACAACCTTTTTTTTAAAACCCCCATTGTATGATGCGGATATTGATGCTATTTATGCCGATTGCCCCACTTTACGACTTCTGGATCAAAAGAGACACAACAAATGGTTTTCATAAGTTGAAATCATAGGCATTCTTATGTACTATTAAAAAAAATCTAGACTAATCTTCGAATTTAGATCAAGATCAAAATATGAAGAGATTCGTGAGAATCAAATTTGGTAGATTTCATTTTGTAAGCTTCGTTGCTTTCACGATCGAATATATATGTACATTTTTGCCCATAGACTTGTAATTTGCTTGGGAAAAGATTGCAATAGTAATTAGTTGTAAGAATATTGACTTCTACGAGACTACGACTTAGAATCGTAAGGATTTAAAATGTCTGGAAACCGACCTACTGTGATTATTTTACTTTTTTTTTTTATCATATAGGCTTATTTGTTAGAACACAACGAGCAATTTTTAATTGCGCAACACCATGGTATAATTGTGTGATATGTGGACTATACAAAACAAATCAAAACATAAGGATTTTCAAACTAAATTTATTCAATAATCATTGTATGGAAGACGTGACTCCTACTAGTAAAAAAAATACAGTTTGAATTATTTTGCATGACTTGCAATCAAAGGCAATATTCAATCACACAGAACAAATAATCATTATTATTATTATTCCAAAACTGAATATCAGGTTACTACAATTTACCATATTTCTGGTGTTGTCGCTATGCAACGAATCAATCACATGTAATATAGCATTTCGGTGACAATATGACAAAAGAAAACTAATTAAATGGTGCGTGTACCTCCGGCCAAAATAAGTTATTTATACTTGACTTGCATATGCCTGAGCAAGTTATACCATATTATATCTCCAGATTACCATATACTTATTCTAAGAAGAAAACTAATTAAAACTTTATACATCTAGTTTTATATTGACACCTTGATCCCCATTTGGTCAACACATTATAACATCGCTGATCGTTTTCATTGTTTAGCTGACTAATATGATGGGCCGTTAATATGCACGGCCCAAAACAATTTATTTTACGAGACTCCAGCAGGAGAAGGAAAAAAATGGGAGAATTGTGCAAGTATGAAATATTTAGTTCGTATTTTGACATAAGCCTGCAACTATGTTCTAAAACTGGATCCTGCCCAATACCTAGACTTTTGGAGCGATGTTCATATATATGATGAACCAACCAGGGTCTAACTTTCTCTAATCTTTAAATATTTTCTTAATTACACTGATAAGATAGATCCCAAACTTTCGGCTATTACTAAATACTAACATTACATATTGAATCCAAATTCAAACTAACACATGGTCAGCACAAGCAGTGCGGCCACTCTAGAGGAAGAGCATTGTTCAAATATGTATTTCTATCAACATTTAAATTCAAATGATGATAATATAAATTCATTACAATTAAGTTCGGACTATTCTCCCCATCTATAAAAACATATCTTTTCACATTAAATGGGCCACTACATTATTATAACTAGGAGATTTCTTAGGAAGATCAAAATCCAACTAAAAATTAATTTATTAAATCAAATCTTATGTCCTGTAGTTCTTTATGTTCCTCAATGTCATATAGACTACCAGTTCTATGTGTCACTGTTAGACAATAATAGTACAAAGTTCAACAAGGATCAATCATGGAGCAAGAATTAACCTAGTTGGTACCAAGCAAACTGGTAGGAGATAGCCAAGAAGAAAGGCTAACGTAAAACATTGAGGAAATGTTTGACATGTAAATATGTAATTTTTTTAACAGTCATTTTGAAAAATAAAAACTTAAAACTTATAATGACATTTTGAAAAATTAAAAAAAAAATATATTTAAATATGTAATTATAATGACATTTTGCAAAATAAAAACTTTAAAATGACATTTCCTTTAAAAATCTCTTGTAGATTGCATTATCTGCATGTGTGTCACACCTTCTCATCTTTCACACGCATACATAAAATTCATACATGTAATGCAAATACTTATATACTTATAAGTCTATTGATAACTTATACGTATACTCTGTAGCTCACATCTATGTTGTGACTGATGCATAGATATTTGCACTCACCTAGTTCAATTCAAGCATCAACATCTTCAAGAAAATGGATTCTCTCGTAATAACAATTTCACTTCTCTTTGCAATTTTCGCTTCTCCTCTTGTAGAGTCTGCTTATAATCATAGTAATGGTTACACCCTCGCGAAGGTATCACTAAATCCAATTGATGCTTGCTGGCGAAGAAACCCTAAATGGGCGACTAGCCGTCAAGCTCTTGCAAATTGCGCGGTAGGGTACGGAAAAGCTGCGTTAGGGGGCAAAAACGGTCCGATCTACGTGGTTACAGACCCATCAGACGACCCTGTAAAACCTAAACCTGGAACGCTAAGATATGGAGCGGTCCAACCAAAACCGCTATGGATCACATTCGCACGTGACATGGTGATAGTGTTGAAAAGCGAGCTCTATGTGAACAGCTACAAGACGATAGACGGGAGAGGGGCAAAAGTTGAAATAGGCAACGGGCCGTGCTTAAGGATGAAACTTGTGAAACATGTCATTATACATGGGATAAGTATCCATGACTGTAAACCAGGTCCGAAGGAAAAATTGGATGGTGACGGTATCCGCGTTTTCCAATCTTCACATATTTGGATCGATCATTGTTTCTTGTCTCGGAGCCAAGATGGTTTGATCGATGTGATTTTTTTGTCTACGGCTGTCACTATATCTAATAACTATTTCACGCAGCATGATAAAGTAAGAGTTTATAATATTAACTAAAACAGTACCAAAAATAATATTTAAGCTAGTATTTGATGAAAAAATTGGTGTGTTTTTGTGAAGGTGATGTTACTCGGACATGATGACAAGTTTATGGGAGATAAGATCATGAGAGTTACAATTGCATTCAACTATTTTGGACCAGGTCTCATTGAGAGAATGCCTCGGTAAGTATATATATAGTTTAATTTTAACTGATATAGATTAGAAAATGCTGACACAGATCGATCTGTGATCAGGGTGAGGAGAGGGTATGCGCATGTAGCAAACAACAGATACGAGAAATGGCAAATGTATGCGATCGGAGGAAGTGCCGATCCAATTATCTATAGTGAAGGCAACTACTTCGTTGCTCCTGACAAGCGTAGCAGTAAACAGGTATCTTCATCTTAAATATTATCATGCAATAAGATTTAAATTAACGATGACATAATCTCACGTTAAAATAACATATTACATGATGCACTTGGGTTTATATATGTATTGACTTTGAGTAGCTTAAATAACTGTGTATACATATATTGTAGGTGACGAAGAGAATTACAACTGCAGCTGATTCTAAAAAATGGAAATGGAGTACGACTAAAGACGTTTTCATGAATGGAGCTTTCTTCGTGCCGTCCGGCGGAGCAGTCAAGCCGTTGTACAAAGTAGGAGAGGCGTTTCCGGTGGCCCACGGCTCTCTCGTCCCTTCTCTTACTTCCTCCGCCGGTCCTCTCCGTTGCTCCGCCGGTAGAATTTGCTAATCAATTACTCACCTCGTTTTTATTATAGAAGACCAACAAGAAAAGTCAATTTCTTCATTAAACGAAATGTAATTTTAATTTTTGGTTATTGCCTCACAGTTCGTTAATATTATCAGAAAATTAACTCCCTTAACTTCTATTTTAATATGTCGTCTTGTAGTATAAATGTATATAATATCGCATTGAATCCTGTAAATATATGGTGGTAAAGTATAGTAATAGACTTTTAGTTACATCGCATACGAGTTATAGTGGCATTGAATTGACCTCTCGCTTTTGCCTTCTATATAATGTTAGATTGTTCTATGATTTCATTGGTGGTTTTTCTTTTTGAGAAATGAGTGTGATGATTCATAATGTTTTAGCTTCGTCTTGAACTTAATTACGAACTAGATCTATGGTTTTCTCATGGAAGTGTCTATTGTTTTACATTTTATTATTATTAAATAGAACATGCCAATCTAAACCCCTCACAAAATCTTCACCAAGAACCCACATTCCAATCTCATGTGAACCTTACATGGGCCTTTGAGACCTCCTAAAACAGATCGTTGGATGGTTCTCGATAAGGTATCTCATCTCGGCTTTGATGGGCCTTGTTTTTGGCGTCTAGGTTTGTTCAAAGCTGAGTGAAGGAATCAACTTTCATGAGATTACAATTGGATAGTGATACATTGACAATTCAAACTTCTTAATTATGATATCAAACTCATACATACAGTGATACAGATATTGAAAACTACATCTCGTATCCTTTTTAAAAGGATTTATTTTTGTAAAAACAAATATAATATGAAGGAAGATCATGAAACAGTGTCTCCCGTTAGGAAAGCATGTTGCAAAATATTGAGCTGAATAATTACTAATAGCTTTTTATCACATACAGTACTTTTTAAATATATCAATATTTTGTTATCTTTCGCTTTTTACGTGTGTTAAAAGATGTACCGAAAAGTAAAAGGCATATATAATCAGCATTCGAATGGATTTTTTTCTTTGGTAAAAGGTTTAAAAAAAATCAAATTATCCAGGTTCAAAGCCGTTTAGAATTCGTATTTATAAAGAAACCTTGACATAATAATAGACTAATACATCCACCAATTGTGAAGAAGATTATCATTACGATTACGAACAATCATAACTCATAGTATAATATATATAAATGAGTGTTTACATTACAAAAAAGAAAAAAAAGATTGTCCAAATTACTATATTTAAACGTGAACAAAATATTAATATATTCTAAAAGAATTTATTTTTGAAGTGCATAGATACAAAATATTTGGTACATATGAGTTATTGATTATTTATATCTTTATAAAAATTTGTGATGAGCTGTATGATTATTCATCATTTTGTTATGAATTATCAATAACTGATGCATTGTACCAAATAATTTTATACAAGAAGGAAAATCCGACTTAGATAACCCGTATTTATGTGATGAGCTGTTATCAATATCTTTGTCAAATTATTATCATATACATAATAGTCATAATTTATCAAAATATCTTGATGAAATTTTGTTAGATCCCCCACCAAATAGAATATATTTTAAATATTTTTGGATTGATTATTAGACTGCAAAGAAATGAAACCAGATATATATAACTTTATTTTTTATTCTTTCATGGCCTACATCATCGATATGATTCGCACTACTAGATCTTAAAAGTGCATGCTCATGTTTATTTATACATCGTGATACCAAATTATGTCACTTTCTTCTTTCATTTCTTCGCACATCCCTATCATTTACCGATTTGTTTTTATTTTATTTATGTATTGACATCGTTACATTACTAATTTCTTAGATCCATAACCGTTCTGAAGATAATAATTTTAGGCGTTTACAGTCTAACATTAAAATTTGAGGTTTACAGCCGTTTAGTGCATCCCTAAATTTCTTACGTATTTTTCAAGTTCCAACATATCTAGGATTCCGATTACATGTTATAAAATTAGTGTTGAAGTTTGTCATAGTATCAAGTGGAATGTACTACTAGTTTAAAATTGCTTAGAGAGAAATAAAATTTTAAATAAAAATGCATTTAAGTGTAGTAGCCTAGTAGGTATGAGACATGATAAACCGGGCCACCCTTAGTTCAATGCAACTTTTTCCCTAGCACATTGCATTTGACTCTTTCTTGGATTTCACATTTTCCTCAAGTATATCAATTATGACTAGATACCACCTTATAAAATACACTTTTTCTATGATAAAGAGTTTTTGTTTTGATATTTGTTAAATTTAGTTAAAAGTAACCTCATAGCTTTCCAAATTGATGAATTTCCTAAAGTAAAGAAGAAGAAATTCCAGAAATACTAAGGTTAACACATTACTTTACGAACCAACTTAGATTAATATTAACAAAATTTATACTCCTATTTCAAACGATGATGAATTGTATACTTAAAAAAAAAGTAGTATTGGTTTAGTACTTTAGGGTGTTATTAAACATTGTTAATCACAAAAATAATGTATTTATAGTTAAATTCTAAAGTATATGATGTCCACAAAAACCATTCACCGTTCACAGTGCGTAAATTAGATCATGTCCACACAAAAATCATCAACTTCTACCGTAGAGTAAATAATGTCACTTAGAAGTTAGAACGATCTATCATCCCTCGTATTCGTAGACCAAAGTAAATTAGATATAGGATTCGTGTGGAAAATATTTGGTTCAAGTTACTTTTATAAACAAACAATGTTTCTTTTCATTGGCTCGTTTGAGCTAATCGTTTTTTATTGTTGTTAAAATAAAATATATATATATATATATATATATATTTGGTTTGTGATATAATGTAGATAGTTGTGGTTGGTAATATTTGGTCTACGATAGACAATTGCTAGTTTTCACTTTTCCCGTTTTCCGATACCGTATCAATAGTTAATTAGTTATTAATGATTTTGGTTTATAAGTGAAATAGCCTCTCTCTAGTATCTTAGAGTAATTTTGATAATACTTTTTTTTGTGTGTGTGTTCTGATTGTGTGTTCAGAAGTAAAAACGTTTACTTCTCTCCAAAACCAAACTCTATAACTTTGACTAGAATCTGCACCCGCGCAAGCGCGGGATTTTAATTTAAAATACTTTTTATCAACAGAAATTGTTGAGCTCAAATATAATAAGTTCAAATTTTGAGTATAAATATATAACTTGCTTTACTCAATGATATACAACATATCTATTTTTTAAGATAATATTTCTTTGTTATTTCTATTTGCGATTTTACGTGGGATTTTAGTTAAATTTATTTATCAATAAGAATCATTGAATATGGATATAATTTAAAGATTAAAAGATAAATCTATATAAATGCCTTACTTATTTTACTAATCTATAAATAACATATATTGTCTGGTGTCGAAATAATATTATCGACAATCTTTTGACATTTTATCTTTAAAAGAGTTAATTCCATATTCATATCCCATGAAAACATAATTTTAAAAGTTCTAACGTCAATGTCGATCGTTGACCTAATTATAGAGACCATTTAAACATATCGATATCCAACATTAAATGCAAATATACAAAGTTTCATGAACAGTTTTACTGCTATATCTTTACAATGAGGTTGTCCAAATGCATCATCTGTCATAATATAATTTCAGACAAAATAAAAAATGCTTAAATGATGAAACATTTAAACCCCACAATGAATATCTATTCATTAATCCAAGATATATATATTTCTAAAATCTCATATGCTATTTGCAGATGTTGTCCAAGATATTGTGATGTAACCCCATCTTCGTCTTCTAAAAAAAATAGTGTACTTTAAATATGTTGTTTTTGCCAATGTTTAGGGTTTTTTTTTTCATTTTGAACAAATTTCAATGTTTTGGATTAAAAGCATTTGATTATATATAGATATATATGTTATATTTGTTATATATATTTTATATCATGTTATAAATTTGTAGCTCCACCTTATGAGGTATGCTACACAGATCACATGCCACTTTTTGTAACAGCTTGCATATTATTTTTTCTATATTTCCTGACCATTGATTTTGGTTTTTAGATAGATTATTTTTTCAAAATTCTTTTTCATAGTTTTCCCAAAAAAAAGTGTGTCCTTTTGTTTTAGATCAAAACTTTTAAGTTAAGTTAAGTTAAATAATTAATATTTTCTTTTTATAAGTAAAATTTAATTATAAATCTTTATGGCATATGTTTCTTAGAAACTAATGTTTCACTTCAGTTTTATTTTCATGTTTAGATTTTTATAAATACAATTACATAACTTGATTTTTTTTATTACACCATGCATTAAAATCTTATTTACATTCTAAAACCCATTAACCCATTCTAAATTTTGGAATGTAATCATTTTTCAGTTATAGTTTTAATAATAATATTATTACTAAAACAAATTTATAGTATTATTTTACTATTTTAAAATTTTCATTGAATTTACTTAATTCTTAGATGTTTATTAATTTATTATTTACTAAAAAATTATATTATTGTTTATACTATTCTAAAATTTAATTAATTTTAGTTAATTCGTTTTTTGTTTTTTTTACTGTTATTAATTATAACTAATAAATATACAATTAATGAATATTAAATATAATATTTTTAATGCAAAAAAAAAAAAAAAAATTGATTAGGTGGATGCTGATGTGGAGGAAGGAGAAGTGAGCAAAGCTAACTTTATATATATATATTATTATTAGCATTTATTTCCAAGAGACTTGCCTAAACGATACTACTATTATTGAAATGATCGACTGAACATACACTTTGGCCCTTGCCATAATCTAATGCGTGAAAATTAAGTAGCAAAATAAGGATTTTGGGAATACAGACATGCAAGTCCATGTGACAACTATCTTTGGCAACAGGATAAACACTTAACTATAAATTTATACCAAAAATTGTAAGTACATACAAAATTTATAAGTAATTCGATTCGTCTCATAGTTTACAGTATATATGGTTCTTTCGTAGTTAGGGCGACCAGAAAAAGGAAAACAACTTTTCTGACTCTCATTGTAGAATGAGACGACGTGGTTGGTCAAAATATTGAGAAAACAGAAATAACATGACTACATATATCTCCCATAACAATCTCTATGGAGGCGAGTTAAGACGCTAGGATCCATTTCGTATAGTGGCTTTTTGGAGGACAGAATTAATAGTTTATTTGAATATTGATTCCAAATTTCCAATTTAAGGTTCTTTCTAGCTATATGGCACGGTCTATTCAAGGGATGAAAACCACCCTAGTTAATAAAAATCTTGTTATTCGGATTATAAGAACTAACCAGTATGATACCAAAAAAAGGAACTAACCAATATAACCCTCAATTCAGGTTTTAGCATGCTTTCTTTTTCTACTATTATTTTTACAAAAAGAAAAATAAAAAAATCACAGCAAAAAACAGTGACATCTCAACAATAGTATTCTTTTGTTCTTCTTCTAAATGGCTCATTAATTCTATAAAAGAAAGATACTATAACAGATACATAGTTACCTTGTGAAGTGCTTTTATAGTATATTTAAAATTATAATAATTTTAATGCTGACTTTATATTTATAATCTGTTGTATAACCTAAAAGAGAGAAATATATAACTTGGTAAAGTCTATATTTTATATTTGAGATTTTTATGTCTATTATAAATACTTTTTTTTAATCGTATTCATCATTTTTTTTTGTTTTTCTCTCTCCAAATATAGAAAATGTCCGATATATATATATATAATATATCGATTGGGCATATACAGAGCCGTGCCTATGTAGGCAAAAAAGAAATTTTGGCCTACGGCTTCCATTTTTTATTTCTAATCATATAAGCTTCACTTAATAAACATATTTAAATTAATATAACCAAAAAAATTTTACAAGAAAAAAAGAAAAGAAACAAATTATAACTTAAAGCTAAAATCAAAATAACAAATTAGGATAAAAATCTAATTTATTTATTATTACTAATGTCAAACTTAAGTGTGTTTCTTTTTCTTCATTGTTTTTGCAATCCTCTAGCACAATTAACTTCTTTGATATCATTATATTTTGCTATTTGTGTTATATTTTATAACTAATATTTTATTTTTTGACTCTATTCTTTTAAAGGTGATATTAGTTATCATTAATTTTTTTGTTTTTTTTATATGAGTTTAAGTGTTTTCTTTCTTACCGCTTCTGGCCTCCGTGACCCTCGGCACGGCTCTGGACATATATATACGTGTGTGTGTGTGTGAAAGTAAATCCAATATGACACTTGATCAAAAGTGAGAATTAAAAATATCATCATTTAGATTGCATTTGACTACTTTTTTCTTCTTCTTTTTAATTTTGAAACGGCGCAAATGGTGAAAAGAATCTAACTCAAACTTTTTAAATATAAGCACCAGTAGTACTATATATGCCCTAATTAGCACTAATCGCAAGGCTTAGAATTAAGGTAGACAAGGGTTATCAGTGTCTTTTCGGACACTCGAACATGTCTTATTTTGTTGCGTTGATTTCTCCTTTTTAATTAACACTAATCATTGTTAACGATAACATTAATTTTTTATAATACTACAGCTTTTAACTTCTTTCTTTCGTTTGTCAAATAGTTTCGCTTCATTAAGGAAATGTGGGGCCCATTTTTAATAATTAGAAAACAGCCTAATTAACATTTTGGCTTCAAGTCTTGTCTCTTGTCATCATCTAATGCTCTTACGAGGTTACAAAGAAAATCTTTGTTGGTATGTTTTGTTTAATGCTGTCTCTACAAGCTTATAACTTGACTGAATAAACAAATGAAACAAAAAGTATATAACTTGACTTAATGTGTCTGACCTACTTGTTTTACATTAATTAAAATAATTTAGAATGATTACGAAAACATAAATTTCTGCAGACATAACTCCAAATAATAGTGGTCAACGACTCTCTCTTACTAGAGGTCAAAAATAAAATACTCGCTACTCATACCTTGCTCTTCGGCCACTGCTAAAAAGGTCACTAACAAGACTAAGTTGTGTTTCACTAATCATAGTTTGCTACTAATTTAGGTCACTGAGTCTTGATATAAATACATAGCCTATTATAAGAACTAATTAAATATCTAATTTGTTTTATAGCTAGTAATAACTAATTCGTTAGTTAACAAGGCTATGTCGTAATAATCTCATTGTTTTAAAAAGGAGCTAGTTAATCATCTCGTCGTTTTAGAAGTATTATAGTTGATGAGACGTTTAGGTTCACGAAACAACTTATTTTTCGCAATACATAATATAAAGTTACATTGAGTCAAAATTGTTTATAGAATTATAGTATTCTGGTAAGAAAAGAAAGCAATATAATATAAAGTTACATATGGATCAAAATTGTTTATAGTATGTGATATTAAAAGAAAAGCTGCCCTAGCTATTTGTATTTTTATTTCAGTTTAACCAAAATAAAACAAAAGTAAGTTGAACTAGTACAGAGGTTTCATAAAACTAAACTCTTTAACAAAAGTTGGATGCTCATGAGTCACATATGAGGTACGATATTTGAACCAAATTGCCTTCGATTATAATTTAATATATGGTTAGGTGATCTTACTATATATTTAGGTTACAAGTTGCGGAGAATCCTTCACTAAAGAAATGTTCTTTTTCTTTTAAATTTTATTTTCCTTTGGCACAAAAGGGGGGTCAATGTGTACTAATTAAAGAAAACATCCTTAAAAGAGTAAAATGTTTCATTTAAGGTATCTTTCTTTTCCGAGAAATCCCCTGAAAAAAATAATTTCATGATTATCTTATAGTAGCAATTTGTAGATCTCATCGTTTTATATAAGATGCATTGTAATCATGTTATCGTAGATGATTCCTTTGCATGCTCGCTTTTAGATTATTAATGTAGTATGTTTCTAGCGATTAATTTGGAATAAAGGGTATAGTTTGTCAGGAAAAAAGATATAATAATTAAAGCAAAATATATATCATGTACTAATGCATATATAATAGTACTATTGGTTTATATATGGCCAATGGAATTTATTATTAGCTATAATAATAATAACAATAAAATTTTCCCATAAAAACAGAATTAGTTGTTTATAACAATATGGGCCCAAACTTCATAATATTATAACAAATGTTGTATTACATGTTTATTATATCAATAGCCGTATCTGGCTCGTCTGACGTCAAAACGTTTTTAAAAACTATATTTGGTTAACTCATTTTACTACATTTCTTATAATTTTAAAAAATAAAAATAAAAAAATATTATCCATTGGTTCTATTTGTATCGGTAATCTCATTGATAACATTGTACTCTGATTAATATTAATAAAGTTTTTAAGATGTTAAAAAAAAAATGAATTGAATAGTGGAATATATTATATCTTTCATTACGAATAACAAATCCAATAGCGTTTTTTTTTTTTTTTTTTTTTGGTCAAACAACAAATCCAATAGCTATGAAACAATACATATACGGAAAATCTAGTAAGTGTGTTTGGTACTAGAGAACATTTCTTCCATGCCAGAAAAAAATTTCGTAGTAGCTCTGCAAAACTCTCCAATGTTCAAACATACATATTTATCTTTTTTTTTCAGCAAAACATACATATTTATCTATCGTCAGATATTTATACTAAAAATGTGAACAATATGTAAATGAAAGGCATGGGCGATAAATGTAGGCAGTGTGTGAAATTGTACCTACTGTTTTTTTCGTATATGTTTGTACTTTGTAGTTTATAGAGAACAAGTGCCTTACATTTCAAAATGTGGAATGGGCTTATATGTTATCTATAACAAGTATGGATGTTTGTTTTTTGATAAAATATTTTTAAAAAAAACCTATAAAGTAAGTATGGATGTTTCTCATCTTCACGTAAGCATGGATAATTCTCCATTATATTCACAAGATTAAGTTAAAGTCACCTTATGACACTAATCCTAATAAGTAAGAAATACAGATAATAAAAACTCCCCAAAATTGTTTAACACAAAATATAAGAGTAAGTTTGAAGGAAACTTTTGATTGTCGAACATGCTCACTCCAAAATCACATTGTTAATTATTAACCACACTATCATTAAATGTTTTCCTATGCGAGATGAAAACTAAATTGTTGTATTATTCTTAATCATCGTGAAATCGTTTTCTATTGAAAATGAGCAATTATTTGTAAAAGCAATGGATTAAATCATGGAAAATATATAACCAAAAATCGTAGAAAATGGTAGGACCAAACTTAATATCAATTTGTTGAAAGGATCAGTTTTGTATTTATTTTATCTTCATCAATACAAAATAATAATAATCAAATGAACCACATGGTCATATACAATTTAATTGCTCAATAAGTGATATAAACTTTACACTTCGAATACGATATATTTGGAACATTGTAAAGCTTCAATGAAGAAAAATAATTAAGAATTAATTTTAGGTAAATTTAATTTTGATAAAAATCATTACATCAGAATTTTGTAGTTCGTTATTGATTATTTTTTTATTGTTGGAATCAAATTCTAAGACATTCTAGAAAAACAAAAGGTTTATTACACCTCACATATTGATATTTTAGATTGATTAAACTCATGCATAAACATAACCGCACAGTTCAGTGTGATTCTAATAAAAATAAAAATAAATATTTTTTTTGTGACTATAAGAATCGCATATTAGAAAGAAAAAAATATTCTAAACTTCCACTTATACTATAGTTACCACAATAAGTGGATTAGAAAGAAAAAATATTCAATGAAATTTTTATTCTATATTAGAATAATGATTGAAGGATAAATATTTACAATCTTTATTTTTTTGGGTGGTTTTGGCTAAACTGTCAACCTTAAAATTAAACGTACGATCAGTAAGAGAAAGAGAGATATAAAAGAATGATCGAATATTTCTATGAGTTTTATTCATATCAAAGTTTGATTTTGTAACATATACATAAATCCAATAGAAAATATAACAGTGATCGAATTTCTCATGTCGCCTCTTTTTCTTCTTCTCGGTTTAGATAATCTGTTTCTCTCTGCAGCTTCGTAACTTCGATAATGTTTTCGATATTGCTTTCCAAAAGCAATTAGCCAAAAAGATAATGATTATTAAAGTTAGGAGAAGATATATTAGTGGAAGATACAATATGACGTCGAAAAGAGATGGGACGGGAAAATCTTAAGCGATGAAATGGTGGGACTCCCAAATCTTACACTTGACCTGTTGCTTTTTTTTTTTTTTTTTTTTTTTTTTTTGCGTGGATACAGTGAATAATATGCATATAATCTAACATTTTTCTACGGCCAAAATATGTTATGAATCATATTTTGAGAGTTTTTTTTTCCAGTTATAAGCGTCATATATTGTTTTGTTTTGGTATATTTGTTTTGATTGGGTTAGTTAACTCGACTAAATTTGGCACTCTGATAAAAAATATGAGCTTCAAAATTAAAATTTATTGGCAGTAATTTAACTAGTCTGTGTTTCTTACAGAAGTATGTTTTCTCTATCTCTACTTTTATGAAAAATATAATAATAATTTTGTTTTCTATGAAATAACCTAGTATGCTTATAAAACCAAAGAAGGAGGTTTATTTTTTTAATTGTAAAATGTCTTGGTGCTGAAAGTTCCTATTTTTATAATACTTTTTGAAAATGATGGTGTTTCTATAATTAACGTCTAACATATGCCACTTCTAACACAAACCTAGTTCTTCTTTCCTAGTATGATATGGGTACCAAACAGGTACAATTGTTGGCAGTGCGGTCTATTACTAATAAAAACGATTTGTATTGTCAGTACAGTACGAAATAAACAGTGCCATTCAAAATGTTAAATAATGAACTAATGTGATGTATTAAAAAAAAGGAGTTTGATATTATTACTCATTCTAGAAAGCTAGATAAGCAAATATTGTTTTTATTTCGTAATTTACATATATAATTATTACTTTTCAAAAACAAATATAAGCAGTATGGCGGTGCATGACAACCGCAAATACTTTTTATATTTTAATTAAAACAAAACTACTTCACTTCATTTTGAGGGTAATGACTCTTCTCGATATAGTGTTTACTGTTTAGAAGAGTCGAAGTTTATTCGGATAAATATTTGCAGCCAGTCCTTAGTCATATAACTTGAGTTTTCGTTTACTTTTATATATTGTATTATATGAGTTCATAGCATATGTCTGCATTTATTGTGTTGTTTTAATTGAGTTCTTGGTTCTGTAAAAATGTTTGTTGGTTATGAAAATGTATGAGAAAATTTTGACCATGACGTTGACTCGAATGACAGGTTTGCCAGAGAAGTCGGTGTTTTAAATAGGTATTGTTTTTTTGGCGTTAACTAATTATTCAAACGTCAGATACAAATAACATTGTCTAGCCAATTATGGCTCTGACTGGTAACATGGCTTTTTGAAGTTGAGTTGCAGAGAATATTATAATTCGATGTATCTTGCAGTAAAAATTATGTAGTAAAAATAGCAGTTTGATGTAATAAATTGCTGTAAGAATATGATTTATCAATCTTACCAAAATTAATGACTGGTGACACTTTTGTGGTAGATGTTGCAGTATGTATTATTTAATTTATTTTAATTGAAAATGATTAACAATTATAATTATTAAAGAGTATAAATTTAATAAAATAAAAGAAAATAAAATGTATTAGTAAAAAAATATCAATAAAATAAATTAAAATAATATAATAATAAAATATATTAATAAAAATAACTACATGTATTTCATAATATTTACAATCTTATGATATTTAGATCTATGCCTAATTTGATTCAAATGATAAAAAAAAATTGGCAAAATATAAAAAATTCAAAATAACTAAATAAAGAAGTTATTAAATAAAATAAAAAGGTAAAATATATTTTTATTGATATATGAATTAAGCAAAAAACAATATTTTGTTTTATATAACTGTATTTTCGTTTTATTTAATTAAAAAATTAGCTAACTCAACTTACCACATCCTAACTCATGAAAAATTCCATGATGTTGAATAATCTTTTGAGTTAACAATTTTACAAAGGATATACCTCAAATTTGTACATCAACCATAACACATGATTATTCAAACTCAACTTCAAAAAATTTAGTTTTATTCTTGATTGGTAACATTTTTGAATAAATTTTGAGTTAAGTCCATAACTCAACTTAACTCAATGTTAAGTCATGTTACCAATCAAAGCCTATATTTGATAATTGTTTATTATTTTATATTATAAAATCCAAAGAAGAGTTGAGCTCATACTCGATAGGACAGGTTTCACGTGCAATGCCCATAGACCAGAGATCAAATACATTTTTGGACTAGGACTAATATCAGTAATCTTACAAATTTTAAAATATAGTTTTTGAGTTTATTTATTATGTCGAAGAGAATGCGTGTTAAACTGACTTAAACGTATTAAAGACAGGCTAAATAAAATGATTATATCGGTAATTAATGGTATGCTCCAGTATTATAAATATGCGATATTAACACCAAACATTTGGATAAGTCATACGCCAAATTTGCATGAGACAGGAACACTTGGAAAATTGTAAACCAAGTCTAAGAATGATGTGATGCTGTTGATAGAAAAGGTATCTCGTTTTCTAAATTGATACCAACATTTTTTTCAAAATAATAAATTAAACTTATTTTCCAAGAATTAAAATTAATACACATAACTAAAATATCTCAAAATTGTTTTTCTTATAAAAGAAATGAGAGAGAGAGGGAACGCATGTGAGATGGGCCAGAGCCTCTGATCCAACTGGCAGTTTCTTCGAGGGACATGCATGAATGGCCTCTTCCTTTTCTTTCTCTTCTCTTCTTACTTAGGGTTTTTTTTTTTTTTTTTTTTTTAAACTCTAGCATTTATTAGTTACTTTTTTCATGCCCGAGAAGTTTCTGATCGAGAAAACTCAGGAATCTCTTTGGACCAGAGACAAAAACATAATTTATCTAATGATTTTTCATCAAATAGTGTTCGAACACACGACATAGTCCGACTCCACCACAGTTTGATTTCATCAGATTCCACCGATTGAATTATCTTTTCCAAGTATCTACTATTTAATTTATAAACATATCCTTTGTTATCATCGTCCTATCTGTTTTTTAGTTGTACGTACGTTCTTGTCTCTAAACCATTTGTTCTATAATAGGCTTGAACCAGTGAAGTTACACGGTGTTTCGATGATTTTAGAATCGTAGCCTACATAAGACGTCTCCCAATGATTTTTACCACGAAAAAACATCATACACCATTATTTTCCGTTCACGAAGAATAAATATGTTTTGTTTATGTAAAGCAAGACTCTAGCTAGGTTCGTATAAATGATCAACAACAAGGGTTATCCTGCAACTTTTTCTTTATTTTATTTGCATTGGAAATAAATCTTTGTAAACTTAATTTTATATACTGGATATTGATTTCGTGATGGTCATTTAGAGCAACGCAATTAAGATATGTGCGAGGCATCATAAAGCCATCAACAAGAAACTCTATATCTTTTCACCCGGTAATCTTTGATATTTTGTGTAGTTTATCCATCATTCCTCTTATAAATTGTACTTCTCGTTCTGAATTAAAAGAGTATTCTTATGTGCAATATTATGCGTTGAACATGTATGAGATTTATAGGCTGCCATAAAATGCATAACTTTTTCCTCAAAACTATTTACCAGTGACTATTCTTTCTTTTTTTTGGGCATCCAGTGACATTTTTATTCAGTAATTTGTGGCTTGAAACAGGGACAGTTTTGACCCAAGAGAAATAAGAATGGGAACAGTATCCTTTTAACCACAAAAAAGAAAAAAAAAACCTTGCATCTTTTAATTATTAGAAACACTGTATTGTTGTAAATATACAATGAAAATTTTCTAAAGATTCGTTGTCCAATTAAAAACAAAAAGTAAATCATTTTTCTCTTATCTTTCGTGTGTGTTTCCAAATATACATACACCAGTATACATACACAAAAATGTAAGCCTCGTAGATCTTATCTTGATCATATTTTCAGAACCTTTCAAGCTAATATATAGTCGAAGAAGAAGAACAATAAATATTAGACTATTTTTCGTGTTATGTGTCACGCAGTACACACAGTGACACACGTGTGGATTAGAGTGTGGGAGCGGGAAGGTAATTGCGTGTAGCGATGGAACACCGTAAGGTACTGTGAAAACGACCAATGGAAGAAGCCCTACTGTTTTTAGTATAATGTCATGTCCCATCTCCAACTCATGCGAGTCCCCACTCTTTTTTCTTCTATCGAACGGCTACGATTCATTCCTTGTTTTCATAACCTATCATCGTACACCGCTCACTTCCGCTCTCTACCCTTTCTTTCTAGGGACAACCCATACACTGTCCTATTCTTCTTCTCTTCTTCTTCTACTTACGCATTTAATAGTAATTTTACATTATTCTTTTCTTATTTTGACGTCCAAAATCTATCCTATACGTACTTTTATAATATACCCGTCAAGTCCACTATATATATATCGCCGACAGAAAAAATATCATTCTATAGTAGTTGTAATACATTAATTTATTCGTGTACACATACCGAGCTATGTACTTAATAAAGGTCTTGCTTTTGAGACTTTTGTGACAAGTTCAAAACGAATATATATATATATATATATATATATATATATATATATATATATATATCGAGTAAAGAAGAATTTCTCATATACAAATTAATTTTAGTTCATATCGAAGTCATTTTCCATTGCAAAACCTCTACTGCTTATCTCTTAAACAAGTCATGGTTACTATATTCTAGACATATCTTGGAGACGAAACAAGATAACGAAAACTACGAAACACTTTTATGGCCGCCATGACATTACTAGTAACATCGTATAGATCTCAATCATCTCATACATTATTATTACGCAAAATCGGACTAAGAAATTTTTTAAATCAGCCGTCTCACAATAATCCAATTAATTTATGTTTAACTTGAATATTAATGTTGTTTACATCTCTCTTTTTTGGGGAAATTGCATTTTGTATATTTTTATTTGGCATTGAATAGTAGACCCTATATTCAATATTTAAAAAATAGAATCATTTAGGATACTGAAATTACAGTTGACTCCCTAACGACCAAATAAAAAACAGAAGCCGAAATAACAGATGTAACCCGGAGGAAGTTTGCAATAGATTTCTTTAAGGTCGATTGCAAATTAACGTCAACTATAAGACATAACAATATGTCTACTCCTTAATTATAGTTTAAATTTTAATTAAAAAAAAATAAAAAATAATTTGATAAATCTATTGACCAAATAATAACCACATTGACTTCCTGCATTGAAATAAAATAAATTTACATGTAAACTAGTCAAATTAAGGGAGAAAAGGCTGATTAGGTTAAAATTATATGATTTAGGGTTTGCTTAAGTAGACTTCTCTATAGACTATTGGTGGTTGACTTTGTTATGCCATCAACTATTAATATTAGTCCTAGACGATCGGTCAGAACTGGGAGAACCGAACCGATTAGACCGAGATGTTCGGTTTTTGGCAGCATATGTGAGATGATCAACAAACCGATCAACGAAATTAATTTGGTAATTCGGTTACCGGTTCGGTTTGGTTCGGCGGGGCATAACCGATCGGTTTTAATTACCCAAGTTATATATACCTAATTTTCACTAGCCCTAACCCTAATCACTTTCATTTCTTCCTCTTCCACCTTCTTCCTCTCTCTCTCTCTCTGGCGATAAGCGATTCTAAAACTGAAAAAATCTCTGTCTCTCATCAAATCATCATCATAATCACATTTCTTCTCATCTTCATCATCTACAACTCTTCTCTCTTTTAAACATGGTGTAGAGATCGACCTTTTAGCTGTCCAAACCCTAATCTCGAGTTTTAGACGGGTAATGTCTTCTTCTTTTCTTTGTCTTCTCCTATGTCTCTCTTTTTGAAATCTTGCCTTACAATAAGCTATTGGTACTACTATCCCTAATTGAAATTTTCAGATCTGTAAGATTGTAACTTGTACACTTTTGCTCCTTAGTGTATTAATTAATGATTGTTAGAGGCTTTGTTGATTGTTAGAATTTTTATAAATTTTGATGATTTTTAGATGCTTTGTTGTTTGCTTCTCGTTAATCAGTGTATTAATGTGTGGGTGGTTTATTATTTTGACAGATCTGAAGATTGTAGCGGCGGCTAGATCAGAGCCAGATCTGGTGGAATTTGAACGACGATGTCGATGATGATATTAACGCTGCTGACAGTATTACCGCAGCTGATGTAGTGTCTCTCAAAATACTCGATTCCACTAAAAGCAGACTCTGCTATGAACGAGGTAAATTTTATCCATTATTCACTTAAATTCATTTTTGGTTTTAGTTCTGCAGTTTTAATTAAAAGATCTAATTTTTGATGTTCTGCAGATCTACTTGCCATTGTTAAGGCTTGTGAACAGGTTTGTTCTTGTTTTTGGTTCAGGAAGTATCAAGTACTTTTGTACCACCTAACAACAAACAAAACGTGTGGACTTGTTCTACTTGAGGTTTTTTTTTCTTTTGGTGGATTTCTCAGGTGAAGTGTCAGCTATTGTGTAATTTGTAATTAGGAAACCATAAACTCTTCCTAACGATGCGAGAATGGGGAAAACCAAGATAGCCGCCGGTGCTGTGTTACCTCAAGGCTATTTGGGACATTTCCGGATCTATGTACAATGATCCAATTAAGGTTTCAGTCGCACTTGGTTTGCTAATCTCTGAGCTATCAGAAGAGCCATGGAGAGGAGAGCTTATAACGTTCAGCAAAAACCCTGAACTGCATATGGTGAAAGGAGATGATTTGAGATCAAAAACAGAGTTTGTGAGAAACATGCAATGGGATATGAACACTGATTTTCAGAAAGTGTTTTGGAATCTGAGGGATTCAAGGTCAACCCATGTTCTTGGAAACAAGAAGGGAGTGGCTTTGGTAAGTGGGTTTTCGAAGAATTTGATCAAAGTATTTTTGGAACATGATGGAGAGATTGACCCTATGGTGATAATGGAGGCTGTAATAGATAGAGAAGAGTATAAGTCTCTTGTTGTGGTTCGGCAAAAAAACCGTACCCGAAAACCCGACCCGAAAACACAGGTTCGGGTTGGGTTAGGGTATACCTAATAACTCTATTGGGTTATATATTACTAAACCCGTGGGTTAGGGTTCAGGTTAGGGTAATACCCGTTACCCAAACGGATACCCATAAAACCCGAAAATATAGAACTATCTATAATATTAATAATATTTAGCATTGATACAATTGATTTATCCAAAAATTATAATTATAATTTTGAATATATCAATTAGTTCATACCTAAATACCTAAAATAATTAAAATATATAAAAAAATATTAGTTACATATGTCTAAATATACCTAAAATTATATAAATTTAATTAATTTTTAAAGACTTTTTTCGGGTACCCGGTAGGTTGGGTAGTAATCGGATTCCAAAATTTGTAACTCAAACCGACCCGAACCCGATAGTACCCAAACCGAACCCAAACCGAACCTTTAAAATTATCCAATGGGTTCTATTTTTCTAAACCCATTTACCCGAACCCGAACGGGTAATATCCAAATCCGAGCGGGTTACTCATATGCTCAGGCCTAGTTGATTGATAAAAAATTTGTACTTATTTTTAATGGTTTACTCAAACCCAAACGATTCAAAACATTAAGCAAAAACGAACAAAGAAATAATGTCAAATTACTTTATTATGCTAAATTCTCAATTGTTGAGCACAGTCCCAAGTAATCAGTGAAACAAACGAGCAAGTCTACTACGTTCATTGATCAAGTAATTAGCAAAACAAACAACCAATCAACACCTAAAATGTTTTTATATTAAATAGATTTGCACTAACATGACTCAGTTGTGATCCTTGTTGTCTACAAAAGCTTGCTTCATAACAGCTCTTATATATAGGGCTCTTTTTTCTCTTCGCCACTCATATATATAGGAACCTTTTGCTTTTGCTGAATGCCATGTAATTAATCGTATCATTTGTTTTGCTGAATTACATGCCATCAATCATTTGGGGAGAAAAATCCAGTGAAAATATGGTGAATCGAGGAAGGTAGACTTTTTTTTTTTTGATAATTCAATTACACAATTTATAAAAAAAACATATATACAACACATTTTGTAAAAAAGTATAAAGACTTTTTCAATTATACAGACTTCACACAGAACTCCAATACGTTGACTTCCAAAATAAGTCTAAGTTAATGACCTAATTGCCTAAGAAAACCAAAAACTTGATTTCTCCATATGTATAATATATAATCATGTCAAAAATATATAGAAGCAAGTACATAACATATATCAAAGAATACAACAAGATAATCTTAAAAATTATTCACCAATTTGCAATAAATTGGTTTACAAATTTTTCCGACTTCATGTTGATGTCTACTTGTTTGACATCAACAAGCCTCTACGCAGAGACTTTAACTCGAAGTCTATTTTGTGGTCTATTTTCAATTACAATTTAACAAAGCAGACTACAAACAAAGTCTACTAGGTTAGTTGACTTATTTTTTTAATATATTGTTCAGTTTTGCAATTAAATTAATAAAACCAAGTTGACTTTAAAGGAAAGTTCAACAAGTTAACTTCGATTTCGGTCTACTATGGCTATTTTTGCAATTGACCAAACCATTGACTTTGTTGTAGATTTCTAGTTACACAGTAGACTTCATCTATTCGTCAACTAAAAAAAGTAGATTTCGTCGCAGTTAGTTTTGCAATTGACCAAGTTTGACTTTCCCCAAGTAGACTTCAAACGAAGTCTCCAGACATGTTGACTTCGTTTGCAGTATGTCGTGGTCATTTTTAGGGTTGACCAACATTTTAATTTATTTAATTAGTAAATTTCTTTTGCAGTCAACCAATTTATTTTAAATTAATAATATTACGGTCAATGTTTTTATATTTTGGTCAACCCCAAAAATAGCCAAAATAGAAGTCTACTCTTTTATTATGGTAAGAAGACTTCGTCCGATAGTCGTAACTAAAAAGTCAAGAATTTGGTCAATTGCAAAAATACACCTTAGTAGACTGCAAACGAAGTATCCGACGGAAATATTATAATGCAGTCTTAACCATAGTTTTTTGTTTTCAAATGAAATTAAAGAGACTGAAATTTCAGTCTACGGGCTCGAAACTCGATAAATTTTTAATTGCAAAATTGACCACATAGTAGACTTTACATGATATTATGACGGTTAGACTAACAAATGAAGTCTAATTTCACAAAAAATCAAGGAAAATCACAAAATCTACCGGAAAATAACCTGATCGGTGGTTGTTTTGCAATGTTAAGCACCGAGGACGTCGTCTTTAGTCACCACAGAAGAAACCTAGCACCAATTTAGTCACTATCCAAGAATCATGACATATAACAAGATGAATGCACTTGCAAAATTTTTTGGATCAAAATAGAGAGGAGATGGAAGAAAATGAAGTTCTCATAGCATTGAATATTATTTAAGCTTACAAATTCAGGTTGTTGAAGCTTTAAGAGCTTCAAATTTGGTTGTTCATAGTTGTTGAAAAATTGATGGCGGTGACACAACCGTAAATAAAAGAATAAGATGAGGATATTGATGTAAGAAACATTTTCGCAAGAAATTCAAATAAATATAAAAATAATGGCATTTTTGTGAATACAATGAACACATAAGGATTTAATTGGGAGAAAGTGACAAATGTTGGAGAGAGGAAAAGAGGAGGTTAGTTTTGCAATTGACTCAAGTTAGGGATCTAATTTTGCATGCACCCCCTCTTTTTTTCATTTTGACTTTTTTTTTTACAAAAAGAATGTCACTTTATGTAGTTTTAAAGATTTTTTTTTTGTTAACCATTAGGCCATTGTACTAAGGTCACTTCATTGATTAAATTTATTTTTATTCTATTATTTGAACTTATTAACTAGAAAGAGAAAATCATTTAATGCATATGTAAAAGATAAAACAGAAATTTAGATAATTTTTTTGGTTTGTGTGCATTATATTACAACTAGTATTAACCCCGTACTTCGTACGGGAAATTATTTTCTAAGATAGTTAAAGTATTACTATTTTTAATATGGTTAAAAAATGTAAAGCTAATTATCAAGAAAAGGAAAATGGTTAGAAGCTACAAATTATTTTGAATTGATAGTTTGATACTTGTCACAATATTATAAAAATATATGTAATAAAATATCACATAATATGATTCAATTTATAATATGTAAATAAAATGATTCAAGATATAATTATGTAATAATATCACATATAGAAGATGAATTCATCAAACACTCAACAAAATTATAAAAAATTAATGACAACATATATCTTTCTTTAAAAAAAAAGGGTTAAATGACAACATATTGCATTACTGTATTTGTAAACGTCTGAAATGGACAAAAGGTTATTTGTTTATGACCTTTTAGTGGACACATGGGTAGCACAAGGGTTTAGACTCTTCTGGTTTATTCTTATTCTTCAGTTTGCTTCCTTAATCTCTTCTTGATCCCACTCTTCTTGATTCATCTGTGAGGGATAGTATTTTCAGCGTTTGGCTCAATAAAGTGAAAAAAACCCGTCAAATTAATCATGTTATCATCACTAACCCATAATTTACTAAAAATAATTCAGAAAAACTCTCTTACTGTGCTGCCATGGATGACGAAGAATTTCTGAAAGCCATACTTCAAGATCTATATAGTATCGGTCTGTTAACCGACGCGACTTCAAAGTACTCTATAGCCATATCGAGTTGATCATTTGCAAGAAGTTTGAAAAATGATTTGGTGATAAAAAGTCAAAAGATCGATGTTGACAATGAATGAATCACGATATCGTTTGATCGTGAAGATCGGTGCCAGCATTTTAAAATTCATGGAGAAGATTCGTGTTTCAATAGAAAAAAAAAAAAAAAGAAGCTATTTATTTTTGGATAAGTGAAAAGTGTGGAAGAGACTAAACAGTTTAAGTAAGTTAATCAACAAATTGTTAACGAAAAGTGTTCATTTAAGTTATGTCCCCAGCATTTAGTTTATGAGAAGGAGGTTGAGATCGTGGCTCTATGAAACCCACTTTTTCTCATCGTTCATGGGAGGAAATAAAACTGCTTTTTATTTCTTTTCCCAATTATTTTATTAAAATGTAAGACAATAATCATTTATTAAAAACATCTGGTGATGATTATATTAGGAAGAATGTCCGAGACTTTACAAAAGGTTACACCAGGGTCCTTGTGAAAAGGACTGTCAAAATGAGCTTACACTTAATACCCCATAGGACAGGTCTATACCAAAAAACGAATAAATACCTAACTGATCGCATTGACTGAGCCCGTAGAGGACTAATTCTCTCACTCTCAAACAGCAAACATAGCCATAAAGGATGGCTGATCGCAACATAAGACTGAAGTCAGCAATCAGAAGTGACGCTTTTTGCAATGAGAGAAGCTCCTCTATTCGCAGCAGGATCTTCTACTGTTAGTCTCCAAAAAATCATTCTCCTTAGAACCCTCCATAACTCCAAAGCTTGATATCGGAAGGAAGGCCGTGCATTTGGCTTGATAACCGCTCCAACTAGCTGAACATCTTCAAAGGCGAAAATGACCTGATTATAGTGATGACTAGTCATACTTTCGATCGCCCAAATTACACAACACAGATTAGCCGCATCTTTAGAGTTTAAATTACTAAATGCTCTTCTACTATGCATCAACACATCCCCTGTGCTGTCTCTTAGAACCCATGAACCACCTGTCAAACCATTTCTCTTTGACCAGGAAACTCCAATGTTAAATTTAACCCAGCCATTAACAGGCGCTTCCCACGAAACTGGATGGATAGGAACAACAACTGGATGGTTACTTGGAACCAAATCAACCTCATTTTGAACAATCTGAGCTAAGAACCATTCCACCACGTCTAGCTTTATCTTCTGGATGGACTCTAAGGGAGAGAAAGTTTTACCTTCAAAGAAAAGGAGGTTGCGGTTTTCCCAGATTCGCCAAATGATCCACGGAAAGCTTTTCCTCAAGTCTCTAGACCAGTTTAAGTTATCCTTGTTTATGAGGAAGTGGTGAATGATAGAGAAAACAGAGCCCGTGTCCATTCCTCCTTCTGGGATAGGATAGTCCGAAAGAGCCCATATCTGTCTAGACGAAGTGCAGTTGAAGTTAACATGTTCAATAGATTTGCCTTCAAGCCCGCAAATTTGACATCTGTTGTCCACTTTCATAACTCTATGAGAGAGTAAATCTGCGACTGGTATTGCCCCACTAAAGATTTTCCAAAGAAAGACTTTAATTTTGGGGTCTGTAGAAACTTTTCAAACCTGTTCCTTAAGTGGATTGATAGAAGGTTGAATAGAAGCTTCATGCAGTAAGATGTTATCAATAGTGTTGGTCGCTAGCCAGTAAGCAGACTTGACTGAGAAATCTCCACTTTTATTTTGCTTCCAAACCCAAAAATCTTCCATAAAAACCACCGGCTTAATTGCTTTAATTAACTCTATATCTCCGGGAAAGAAATGTTCCTCCAGTTTTTGTAAATCTCAGTCTCTTTCTTCAGCATTTATCAGTTCATGAACCCTGAGATCTGGATTAATGAGATCATTTTTTATCCAATGAGCTCTTGTGCCTTCAACCTCATCCTCCAGCCATCTGTCTATCCAAACTCTCAGAGAAAACCCATTTCCCACTTTTTTAACAAGACTTTTGGTGAGCTAAATGTAAAACAATAATCTATGTGGCATATTATTATTGGCTAGCTGACTTGTGATTTATAAGATAAAGGATAACACTTTTGTGACATAGAAAAAATTTTAAATTAACATAAAAAATATATTAATTAACATGATACAATAACTTTTAACATATTTTTATTTTGTATCTGATATATCATAACTTATATCTAGAAAATGAAATTAAACTTTCAAATCCATGTTTTTTTTGTTTGGATCTTTAATCTATATCTGACCTGTTTTTTTAAATTATTAAGATTTAAGAGGGTTTAATTCTTTTATTTTTCTTTTCGAAAGTCCTCTTATAATTGAGACAAGACTGAACCTATGATGTTGTCGAAATCCGTGTAACAAAAGGAATTAATAGTTTAACATGATCATAACTTAAAATGTTACACAAAATTTAGCTTGTTCATTTATTATACACAAAAAATAGTTAATGAAAAAAGAGAGGGAGAAAAATATGAAGTAGAAAAATGGAAATGAAAAATGTCTCCAAATGCGAAAAAGACAAAAAAAGAGAAGATTTATTACACGTTATTTATCATATTTTTCTATTATATAATTTGGCAATCTTCCATTGTAATTCACTAAATTCACCCATGTTTCTATATCTCCAATTTTTTCTATTTAAAATCATTAGATCTAAATTAGTGTGTATAATGACTTTATTTGGACAAAGTGTGTATAATAACTAATAACTGTTATTTTTGCATAACTTACATGTCATCTTTATATAATAAAAAAGTACTAGGCTTCTAGCTATGTTTCTAGTTTGTCGCAAATTTTTAAGGTTTTTTGCTTAAGAATTGGTTGCATAAACAAATGCTAGTTGGATACTCTTTGATGCTGATGTTTATGTACATATAACATATACAACCACATTAGCCGAATTTTTTAGCAACTGGATCCCATGTTATTGAGAAATTTTCAATAATGCAACCATAATTAATACAAGTAGATAAATATCCCCCAAAAAGATATGACGCCGGTACTGATCTATTTTGTATATTATGTTCTTTCCAACGTTACCCTTGCTAAGTCAAGAAACTGCACGTGCCTTCATAGGGACAGTATTGTCATTGGTTAGCTAAACGATCACTAATGTCCACCGTTTGGAATCAAATTAGTCACCCAAAAAAAAGTGGAAAACACCTAGAAAGCTCGAAAATATGATTTTCTTTAAAAAAAAAAAATAGCTCTAAATTGATTTGAAAGAAATATACGTATATTAAAAAAATATGACATCAGATTCGTAAATTTCCGAACGAGGAAAAATGTGTATTATATACATATATTGCCAAAAGTGCCCTCTCCGACATGCAATTTCGAAAGTATTATATACATAAAATAAAAGAAAAATGTATAGAAGAATCAGGAAACCCTAAAAGCACGTCCTGTCATTTTTATCAGGTGATTTCACTGTCTATCTTGACTTATTGCTACAAAAAAAGTTATTTTATTTGTAACTCACACTCTTCCAATTTTTCTCATAATTACAATTTCAAAAAGTAAAATCACTTATGTACTAAATTAATTACTACAGACTCGATCGCTTGCACTAAAATCACTTTTATTTTATCTAAATATTATGCTACAGCAAAAAATATTATGCTCTATGATCATACAGTTACACACTTTTACCTGAATATTTATAGTACGATATTTCCTGTTTTGTGATACAGTGAAGTCCATCACATCTTAATCTTTCTTCAAAATTAATTAGAGCACTTACTTAATTAGTGTGTAATTTGTTTATTATTATTAATACAAACAATGATTTATTTCATTCACGATTAAAAAAAATTAATTTATATAGTAAATACTAAATATACACAACAAATGATCTTAAAAACAACTTTACAATAAACTGTCTACATGTATAAATACTTCAGCGTTGAACATTTAACTTTAATAAGTAGGATCACCGAAAATCATATCGTTAACATTACTTTGCTTTTTTAAATTGCCATCCATTACATCAATACTAAAAATATTTAATTTAGTTTCCATTACAAATAATAATGATCAATTGATCAAATCTAACACATCAGTACATCACATAAGGTTATGATGAAAGAAGTCACAAACTATTCTATGACATATAAATGTAACTATATACTAATATACATCACATAAGGGATTTGATTGGTGATTATGTGTAAACAAACGGTAAAAAATTAATTATGAGCAGTTATAGAGAAGACGGTTAAAAAGAAATCATGTGGATCGATTCTCACTATAACAATAATAGATTTGTCATGTAATATATTTATCATGTATTAGTTTTGTCATAACAATAATAGATTAAACTATCATAAATTATAAAAAAATTTCATTAAATAAATTCAATGTTATATAACTTTTTAAAAATAAAAAAATTCATGAAAGTATTATATGAACTATTTTTTTTTTCTTTTGTTAAAGAAAAAAGAATCAAATGCCAAAAACAAAGAACAAAATGTCAGAATAATTTTCTTTTGCAAATTTTATATATTAGTATATCACCAAGCATTGGTTTCTCCAAGCGATTGAATTTGATGTTTACAACCACTAAACTAAGCTTTAACTATTTTCTTTAAACTTTTTATTTTTTATTTTTTCAACCATTTTTTTTAATCGTTTTGTTGATTGGGTGACTTTTAGAATGGCTCATATGTAAACTATGTTAATAAGTGACACCAATTAGAGCCAAGGTTATGATTAGTTATCGATTAGCCGGAAAAAGTCCCACAAACAATATTTTTTGGATAAAATTATGATATACGAAATATCCTTTAATCCTTTAACAATAAAAACTATGATATACAAAAAAAAATTAAAACAAAAAACAACCATGTTGTATAATCCTCTATATAATAAAACGGAAGTACACAACATTTTTGTGTAGACTATATAATATGGGTTATAAGATTTGATATGTTATAGGTTATATGGATTGTAACATTAGTTAAATCTCAAATTTAGATCTCTTAACAAGGATATTCCGAGAAAACAAAATAAAATCTCCACAGAGTATTTAGTTAACCATATATAGGCAACAAAATCTCAAAATTTAATCATTCTTCTGCGGATAAGAGTGATTTCGATTATATTAGTGGGTTGAAATTTCAAAAATAATTCAAGTCCTTATATTTATTATATAATTTTATTGTATAATATTCTATTTACAACAACTTTTAGAAACAATCACATAAATTCTATTTTATATAAAAATTAAAATATAAATAAAATGAATTTTAATTCATACTCTAGTATTAGTCTAATCTAGTAGTAGTATATGACGGGCACCATAATGTATTGTTAAAACCACCATAATGTATTGTTGTTAAAACCACTATGTAGTACTTCTTCATTTATTTATTTTCATGGACCAAGTTTTTGAAATTTTGGGAGAAGCATAATAATTTTCTTACAAAAAAAAAGAAAAAAAAAAGGCACGAGTTCCCAACTGTAATAAAAAAGAAACTAAAAGGGTAAAGAAGTAAATGTAAGTGTCCTTTCGGAAACACAACAAGTTGCTTTAAAAATGTTTTAATCAGAAAATCAAAGACCCGCTCCGTTCGGGTTCGGGTCAAAAACTGCCATTGTCGTTCTTCTTCTTCTTCTGATTCAAATAAGAGAGAGAGAGAGAGAAGTTTATAAAAACTTTAGCAGAAGAGAGAATAAACAAATAACAATAGTAATAGCACCGCCACGTCGCCGCCGTACTTATGCTCCCGGAAATATAATCAGTCTTCTCAGTTTTTTTTTTTATCATTTACAAATCCAAAGAAAAATAAAAATATAAAAACCGTCTCTGTCTTTCTATCTTTGTCTATACTTTTTTTTTTGGGGGTTTGATTAGTCTGAGTGTACCCATGTTCTGCAACAGTTGAGCAAGTGCATGCCCCCATATCTTTCTTTCTTACTTTCTCATTTCCCCCATTAATCAATCATACTCCTCTTGGGATCTCAGTTAAACCAAGCTTCAGAGAAGAAGATCTCTCGGTTCTTAATCTAAAACGACGCTACCTCTTGTCGTTTTTTTATTTAGCTCGAGATCTGTGTTTCCCTTTTTTTTTTTTCCTTTTTTTTTCTTGGCTTCCGAGCTTTTTAGCGGTGGTGGGTTTTTCTGGAGAAAACCAAAGGACAATTAAAGTTTTGAGCTTTTTTTTTAATGGGAGTTATGAGTGGGATTGGTACTGGGTAAGTAGTTAACAAGTATGAAGGAGTTGAAGATTCGAAGAAGCGGCTTTGAAGTTGGCGAGACCAAGATTGCGACCTTATTTGGCTGATTCCAGTTCCCAGTTCTGTGAAGGAGATTAGAAGAAAACAGTTTATTTTATAATTTTTAGGGTTTTTTTTCTTTTAGATTGTGAAAAAGATTTGGTTGGTGAATGGGTGGGAGGTGGAGGGAAACAGTTAAAAAAAGTTATGCTTTTTGTGTCTCTTCCTCATAATTACATTTGGGCATCTTCAGAAATCTTGGATCTTTGAAGAAAACTACAAAACTTGCTACTTCTTCTTTATTTCTCCTTTGTTATTGCTTTTTAAGTTATCAAAAAATGAGATTGTCTTCAGCTGGGTTTAATCCTCAACCTCATGAAGGTACTTCTCTCATAATTTTCCCTCTTTCTCTCTCTCTCTCTTTGGTTCATTGATATACTTAAACTAACTTTGTCTGTTTTGTTTTGGATTCAAAGTTACAGTAGAGAAAAGAGTTCTTAATTCTGAGCTCTGGCATGCTTGTGCTGGTCCTCTTGTCTCGTTACCTCCTGTTGGAAGCAGAGTTGTGTATTTCCCTCAAGGTCACAGTGAACAGGTTTTTGTCTCTTTCCTTTATTGATTTGGATTTCTAATCTTTCCTTTTTGGTTACAGATTACTTAAGCTTCTGAGTACATTTTTTCAGGTCGCTGCTTCGACCAACAAAGAAGTGGATGCTCATATACCAAACTATCCAAGCTTGCATCCACAGCTTATCTGTCAGCTTCACAATGTCACAATGCATGTGAGGAGCTTGTTTTTTATGAAAAAAAAAACTTCTCAGTGTGCTTTGTTCTTCTGTTTGTGTATTAAATACATGTTTCCTTACAACTTCAGGCTGATGTGGAGACTGATGAAGTCTATGCACAGATGACTTTACAACCTTTGAATGCGGTATGCCGAATTTGTCGGTTGACTCTATTCTATACTTCATTTATGCCGAATTTGTCGGTGTCCTGAAACTTTTTTGCTTTGTTTCTTTTTTGCTTTGATTGAATGCAGCAAGAGCAAAAAGATCCTTACCTTCCGGCGGAACTAGGTGTCCCGAGTAGACAACCTACAAACTACTTCTGTAAAACTCTGACTGCTAGTGATACAAGCACTCATGGTGGTTTCTCTGTGCCTCGCCGAGCTGCTGAGAAAGTTTTCCCTCCCTTGGTAAATTCATCTTCTCCTTGATATGAAATTTTAACTTTTAAGCTTAGCTATTATTGCCTCTTTTAACCAGAAAATGTTATGTGTTCTTCAGGATTACTCACAACAGCCTCCAGCTCAAGAGTTGATGGCGAGGGATCTGCATGATAACGAATGGAAGTTCAGGCATATCTTCCGAGGTTAGCTTTCTTTGTGAACACCCAAGCTCTTCTTTTTTGATAACCTAAGAACAAAGAGGCTTATATCGACTCTGCATTTGTTTCCGCCTTTCAGGCCAACCAAAGAGACATCTCCTTACTACGGGTTGGAGCGTATTTGTGAGTGCTAAAAGGCTTGTTGCTGGTGACTCTGTGCTTTTCATCTGGTTAGCAACGTTTCTTTAAATTTTGTTTCCTTTTTTAAAATTGAGACCTGCGAATCTTGGAACTAACTCTTAAGTATTTTATAACACTAGGAACGATAAGAATCAATTGCTTCTTGGTATAAGGCGAGCCAACCGACCACAAACTGTCATGCCTTCATCTGTTTTGTCAAGTGACAGTATGCATTTAGGTCTTCTTGCTGCAGCAGCTCATGCTGCCGCCACAAACAGCCGGTTCACTATCTTCTATAACCCAAGGTACGGTTTCAGATCCATAAGAATGAGTTGCTTATGCATAAGAATGCACAAGAATGTGCTTATGTGTTGATCTGCATTTCGCGTTTAAAGGAATCCGCTTTTCTTCAGGGCGAGTCCATCAGAGTTCGTTATACCCCTGGCTAAGTATGTGAAAGCGGTTTATCACACTCGCGTCTCTGTTGGCATGCGGTTTAGGATGCTGTTTGAAACCGAAGAATCAAGTGTTCGTCGGTAGGTGAATAATCAGGATTCCTATACTTTACTCTGCTTTTTGCAGCTGAATGTCCTCAATAGTCTTTGTTTATTGTCAGGTACATGGGTACAATAACTGGCATTTGTGATCTTGATCCTACTCGTTGGGCTAATTCTCATTGGCGGTCCGTTAAGGTTTTAGCTCCAAAACCAAACCTTCAGTGAAAATTTATTCATTAATCTTTATTTACTCATATGTAACATCACAATCTGATCAAAATGTAGGTTGGGTGGGACGAGTCTACTGCAGGAGAGAGACAACCGAGAGTTTCCTTGTGGGAAATTGAACCTTTAACGACATTTCCGATGTATCCATCTCCTTTCCCTCTCAGGCTTAAACGTCCTTGGCCTCCTGGTCTCCCATCTTTCCATGGTATTGTAAAATTCAAAAACTTGTTGGTTCATTTCTTTCTATTTCTAGTCTTTTATATCTTCTAAATTTTGGTTGCCTTTTCCTTTTCTTGTAGGCCTTAAAGAAGATGACATGGGTATGAGTATGAGTTCGCCGCTTATGTGGGACCGTGGACTCCAATCTTTGAACTTTCAAAGTATGGGAGTAAACCCGTGGATGCAGCCGAGGCTTGATACTTCAGGCTTGCTTGGTATGCAAAACGATGTTTACCAAGCAATGGCTGCAGCTGCACTTCAAGACATGAGAGGCATTGATCCCGCAAAAGCTGCTGCTTCACTTCTTCAGTTCCAAAACTCTTCGGGATTCTCAATGCAATCTCCGTCCTTAGTGCAGCCGCAGATGCTGCAGCAGCAACTCTCTCAGCAGCAGCAACAACTCTCTCAGCAGCAGCAGCAACAGCTCTCTCAGCATCAGCAGCAGCAGCAGCAACAGGCGTATCTCGGCGTTCCTGAAACCCACCAGTCGCAGTCTCAGTCTCAGTCACAGTCAAACAATCTTCTTTCTCAACAGCAGCAGCAGCAGCAAGTTGTGGATAATCATAATCCGTCTGCATCCAGCCCTGCTGTTGTTTCCACTATGTCTCAGTTTGGTTCTGCTTCTCAGTCCAACACGTCACCACTCCAGTCCATGGCTTCACTGTGTCAGCAACAAAGCTTCTCCGACACCAATGGAGGAAACAATCCTATTTCCCCGCTTCACAGTCTTCTCAGTAACTTCTCTCAAGACGAGTCATCTCAACTGCTCAATCTCACTAGGACTAACTCTGCAATGACTTCATCCGGTTGGCCATCAAAGCGTCCTGCAGTTGATTCATCGTTCCAGCACTCTGGAGCTGGTAACAACACTCAGTCCGTAATGGAGCAACTAGGACAGGCCCACACAAGCAACGTTCCTCCTAACGCTGTCTCGTTGCCTCCATTTCCCGGTGGTAGAGAGTGTTCAATCGAGCAAGAAGGAAGTGCCTCCGACCCGCATAGCCATCTTCTCTTCGGAGTCAACATAGATTCATCTTCTCTTTTGATGCCGAATGGAATGTCAAACCTTAGAAGCATTGGCATTGAAGGTGGCGACTCCACGACTTTACCCTTCACATCATCTAACTTCAACAACGACTTCTCGGGTAATCTTGCAATGACCACACCATCCAGTTGCATAGATGAATCTGGTTTTCTACAATCCTCAGAAAACATTGGTTCCGAGAACCCACAGTCAAATACCTTTGTGAAGGTAAAGTTTAGTTATTTTCTTTTCTTTCCCGCCCAAAGTGTTTTCCGTTTTGGTACACAGTGATACTTAAGTTGAAAATGTTTCTTTTGCAGGTGTACAAGTCAGGGTCTTTTGGGAGATCGTTAGACATATCGAAGTTTAGCAGCTACCACGAGCTGCGAAGCGAGCTTGCTCGCATGTTTGGCCTCGAAGGCCAATTAGAAGACCCTGTGAGATCAGGCTGGCAGCTTGTATTTGTTGACCGAGAGAACGACGTTCTTCTCCTCGGCGATGACCCTTGGCCGTGAGTTTACTACTTACTAATCACGCAGGTCAGCTTTTTTTGTTTTGTCCATTTCCATGTTTGCTGACCTACATAATTATCATTATCAACAGGGAGTTTGTGAGCAGCGTGTGGTGCATTAAGATATTGTCACCACAAGAAGTGCAACAAATGGGTAAAAGAGGCCTTGAGCTTCTCAACTCCGCGCCATCTTCCAACAATGTCGATAAGCTCCCGAGCAACGGGAACTGTGATGACTTTGGGAACCGGTCAGACCCGAGGAATCTCGGTAACGGTATCGCATCAGTTGGGGGTACATTCAACTACTAGAAGTAGAAAGAAAACCCCACTCAAGTTAAGTTTCAATTTTATAAATTAGTAGTGAGATCCTCTTTTAGTTTAATTTACTAGCAAAAATCTCTCTTTATAACTTATAAAAAAAAAAGGGAGTTGTGCCTTTGCCTTTGTGGAAACAAAAAAAAACTATATAATCCCTCTGTTGTAATACTGTAATTATAAGATCTTTTGGTCTTTTTTTTTCTTAATCATATGAATATTTTTACTCAACTCTGTATGTCATTTTCTCTACTCACTTCTTCAATCAATATGATAGTGAAGTGTTATTTTGGAGTTATATTAAGACTTTGTCTGACCTTAATGGTCCACATAGAAAGTGATTTGGGTCCCAATTCCTTTATCAGAAGTGAAAGCGTTTTGTGGTTTTGTTGTGTGAAACACCGAAATATTACGACCCGCAATTTAGGGCTTTACCCTAAAATTAGATCTCATTCTGCGTCAGCATTACCTTTTTATCGCTAGACACGTATCGATCCGTAGTTCGTAGGACACTTTTATTGGTAGGTAAATTAATATTTGTCCTAGCGTTTATAGTAGCCTCGGAGAAAAAAAAAACGAGGACGGTTCAATAAAAGAAGTTTAGAATGGGTACGGTCTTTGTTTACGTCTTATGTTATGATGATGATTATATTACTGTATAACATGGAAACGTAAACGTGAATTCAAAAAAGAAGAAGGGTATGTATAACTCGGGCTATAAACTTACGAATCGAAGTCGTTTCAATGATTGATCGAACATCTTGTGAATTTGGAAATATCTTGCGAGTTAACTTTTTTGGTTGGCTTTTATCAGATTGGGATTAGTTAGCTATGAATTGGGCATCTTAAAATAGTTAAGAAGAATTTATGATTTAGTTTGGTATTTGATAGTTCTTGTTTGTTTGATTGTCCATTACGATATAATAGAGTGGCCAATGAATGAAAGACCATGTTTTATACATTTTCTTGAGTCAAAGAAATAACAAATCTGATAAAGAGATATTTGGTTTTGATGTGTGGTGTATGAATGTGATTCACATAAATCTTTATAGTGGTGGGACTCTATATTCTAAGTAAGAAATTGGGAATGGTTGAAAATAATGTTGGGTGCATGTGGTAGGGACATTTATAGATGACACAAGTTAGGGCACTTTCATGAACCCTAATTAAATAGTGCATGGTGACCCATCATTCTGAAAGTTCTCACCTTTTTTTTTCTTTTCATTTTATTTGTTTACCTTTTTCCTCCTTTTAAAAGTTATTTAGTAGTTTCTTCTTACAAAATCAATTATTCATTTTAGTCATTCATAGGATGTTATAGCCATTCATTACGTGGTTAAGAATAGATTCAAATGAAGATCTAAGAATATAACTTTTGTCTATATATCTACACAAAGAATCTTATGTCTTTTCTAGATTATATGTCATAACTATATAATTTCAATCTTATAGGAATTTTCATGACTTTAATATTATTGCATAATTAAAAAAAAATCTGGTTTGTTTTATTTGAGATTCAAAGGTTGAAAGTGAACGTGTAACATTCTTTGAATTCATTACTTTAAAAGCATGCATGCATCAGTGCATCAGTACTCTATTATTTCTGATATATATATTATTTTCTGATGAACATATTAATCTATTGAAGAGTAGGATCTTAGAACCGTAATCTGACTTACAAAGAAAACATTTCATGCTTTAGTTATTTTGTTGATGGAGTGCATAATTTATTTTGAAGTTTGCTATTGAAGACCTTAATTAACAGCTTTATCTAGTAGTAATATTTCTAATTTGGTCTCATTAATTACCAAATAGAAATAATAAAATGATATTTGCACTGTTAAACTCGTAGTGGAATGAAAATATAATTCTTACTTTCTATCTGTAGATGTATGGAAATTAAAAATGAATATAACCAAAATAAGCTTATAGCGATAAGGCATAAGGGGTTTGAGTGGATATGTAATTTTGTTATAGTGCGACTATCTTTCTCATTTATCTCTTCTAAAAACGACGAACAGAAAACGTCAAATGTGATAATTATTGATTGTTGTAGCACTTTTTGAACAAAGTAAATAAAGGCACTTTTTTGAGTTGTAAGAGCAAAGAAAAAAAAAATCTTTGGACCATCCTTTCGTTGTACTAACTACTCTGTTACCGTTTCACCGAGTCAAGTGATCCCTTTATCACATTAATTCTATGTTGTAAGGGTGGTTTCAATGAAATGGAACAACCGGACAACCATGCATTGTTAGCGAAGTACGATCCAAGCTTTAGTATGCCAGAACTTCTAACTGAACTACTGCAAACTGTAAAAAAAAAAAAAAAAGCATAGCTACTTAGCTAGTACGTACACGTAGTTGATCCTAGCTATACTACTTACCCATGTTTCTAGAGGTTTGAAGCGAGTTAAACCAAAATGAGTATATTGTATAAATATATTTTAATGATGATTATGATTTAGTTTCAGTCATCATACAAAATATTAATTTTGAGAAAAAATGATAGATAAAAGTCTAAGTCGTTGAGATAACCAGATAATGTTTCCAAACTTTCATATTCAAGTTTTCTAACCAAATTCATTTCTATTATATGATAGCCAAGTTATCCAACCTCACTTGTTTAGAGCAGCAATCCGTCCAGTTAATCGTTGTACTTCTCTGGCGTTCTTTGGCTGTGGTAGATCAATGATCGCCTTAATTTGCTTCGGGTTCGCCTCGATGCCCCGTCTGGTTACTAAGTACCCAAGGAATTCGCCGGACTTGACCGCAAAAGTGCATTTGGCCGGGTTGAGCTTCATCCCATACTTGTTGAGGGTGTCAAAGCATTGTCGTAAATGGGTAATATGATCTTTTGCGCGCTGTGATTTGACGAGCATATCGTCAATATAGACCTCCATAGTCCGGCCGAGTTGCGCAGCAAACATCTTATTGACTAGTCGTTGATATGTCGCTCCTGCGTTCTTTAAACCGAAAGGCATGACCTTGTAGCAGTACGTCCCTCTATCTGTAATAAAAGACGTTTTTCCTGGTCTTCTTTGTGCATGAGAATCTGATTGTAACCAGAGAACGCGTCCATAAAGGTTAACAACTCGTTGCCCGCAGTTGCTTCGACAAGCTGATCGATCCTTGGTAACGGAAAGCTATCCTTTGGGCAAGCCTTATTGAGATCGGTAAAGTCGACACAAATCCGCCATTTTCCATTCTTTTTCTTGACGACTACTGGATTAGCTAGCCACTCTGGGTATTTGACTTCTACGATTGACCCGGCGCCGAGGAGTTTGTCAACTTCATCGTTCACCGCTTGGGACCGTTCAGGGCCTAGTTTACGCCGTTTCTGTTTGACCGGTTTATGCGTGGGGTCGGCGTTAAGCTCGTGGGTCGTGACGCTTGGGTCGATTCCTTTCATATCAGTAACGCTCCATGCGAACGTTGAGATGTTGGTTTTGAGGAACTTTATTAACTCGTCGTGCATGGCGGGCGTTATCTCTGTCCCGATATTCACGCATCTTTTCTTGTCGTTTTCGTCTAGGTTCACCTCTTCGACCGCGGCGACGCCCTGTTGAACGGCAGTCGGCTTTCCATCTGTCGGTGACGTGCTACTGTCGCCGACTTGTTGCTTTAATTGCTATAATTTCTTCTCGGTACGAAGTTTGTGCTCGATCAAAAAGCAGGCTCGTGCAGTTTGTTGGTTGCCGCGCAACGTGTACACCCCTTTGGAAGTTGGGAATTTGACGCACTGATGATACGTCGATGGAACGGCTTTCATCTTATGGATCCATGGGGTGCCGAGGATGACGTTGTAGATTGTCGGCTTGTCGATAACTGCGAACCGAAAGTACCTGGCTATCCCTCCGACGAAGATTGGCAAAGTGATTGTGCCGACGGACATAAGGTGATCCCCGTCGAAACCCGTCAAAGAGTGACACTCCGGCATAATGTCCTGTTCGCCGACCTTCATTTGTGACAAGACGTCTCTGAAGATAACGTTGACCGAGCTTCCGGTATCGATCAGTATTCTCGTCACCTCGCTTTCGCCGATCAAGAGCTCGACGACCAATGGATCGTTATGCGGTAAATCCAAACCTTCCAGATCTTTTCCGTCGAAGGTGATTGGCATACTCTCGGCCTCGAACCGGAATGGCCAAGACTTCGTCATCTCGGCTTTCTTAGTATAATCTCTGATTGCTCGGACAGAATCGTTACATCCAGCCAATCCGCCCATAATCATGTTGATTCGTCTTATAGTCGGGGGACGTTGATCGGGCTGACGATCTGTATGTGCTCGTTTCTCGTGACCGCTGTCTTCACGTCATTCAGCAAGTAGGTTTGGGATTTCCATCTCGTCCTCGCTTTGGTCGGCTAATATCTTTGAATCTTTGACGAACTTTCGGGCGATATTGTCAGTGCGCTTGGGGTCGGTCCGTCCAGATCGGGTTGCCTTGCTCCTGTCGGGCTCGACGACTATCTTCCCTTTCTTATACCGCTCCATCAAAACCTTCTGGAGGTAATGACACTCGTCAGTCGAGTGGGTGGTACTCTGATGATAATCGCAATAAGGGGTTACACTATTTTCCCCCCCCTTCCTTCCGGATATACTTGTTTTCGCCGATCGCAAAGGTTCGGCGAGTTCGATCTTGGTTCTTGGTAAAGTGCTGTCGTGGCTCGACGTAGTCGACCTTTGGAGCGGCGGCTATGGGCTGCTTTGTTACCGCATTTGCTTCGGAGGAATGTTTCTTGGCGTGGATAGCTTTGTCCTCTTCGAGGGCAATATGTTTTGCGGCTCGGAGTAGCGCCTCGGCAACGGTCTCGACGTGTGTCAAAGACAGTTCTTCTTTGAACCGAGATTCATACCAGAGCGCATTTCGAAGCGCGACGATTGCGGCAGCGTCCGGGATTGAAATATTCACATAGATTTCCTTGAATCGCCCTATAAAGGATCGAAGCGACTCGCCTTTGTGCTGGGTTAAGGCATACAGATCGGCATGGGAATTCTTGTCTTCGATCAGCACAGAGAACTGTTTCAAAAACTCAGTTATTAGCTCCCTGATACTATCGATTGATCCTGGTGGGAGTCGTGAGAACCAGCTTAAAGCGGTTCCCGTTAGATGCTCGGCGAAAACTTGACAAGCGCCAGCGTCGTACTCCGCCGGACTGAACTGTAAAGGCCCAAGAGCTACACCGAAGGTGAGTAAGAAGTCTCGTGGATCGACCGTTCCATCGTAATGACCCAACCTTGGTTTGACTGCTCGTTTGACTGTCATTGTGGCAAGTCTTCGAGAGAACGGAGTTCGCTGAGTTGCCTCAAGCATGAGTCCAACTCCAGGCGTCTTGTCCGTCGCTTTCTGGAGCATTGCGGCCATCTCGTTCATTTGTTCCTTAATCGCTACTAGCTCGGGATCCCTCGAGCGATCTATCACTTCGTTACTTTGCTCGGTAACGTGTTGGATGGGGCTACGCTCCACTCTGTCAGTTCGCGCGTATGATCCTGGAGTTACCCTTGCGGGGACAAGGTTCATTGGGTTGAACCGAGCATTGTGGAGATGATTGATTTCATCTTGCGAGTTAATCTGCGCTGCAGTGAGTGCATCCAACCGGCTGTTAGTTCGCGCTTCCTGCTGGTCAAGGCGTGTTAGGATTCCGCGGAACAGCTCGTCTATGCTGGAGACGGGTTGGTTGCTGAGCAAGGAGAGTTGTGTTGGAGCCTGCGGTGGCTCTGTGGTCGCAGGGGTCGTCAAGTTTGTGGCGATGACGAAAGTCTCCGGGCTTTCCACTGTCGCGACCTTTCTTGGAGCGTCCGGCGTAGGAAGGACTGTCTGCTCCGTTTGCTCCACTGCCGGGGTAGTCGTTCCCCCTGCCGAACTTGCTTCTTTGCTTGCTTGCTTGTCACCCGTGGTCATCTCGTCCAGTTGGTGTAAACCCGTTCTTCAATTCTTTTAGAAAAGTTCGACTTGGCTGACCCCTACCTGGCGCGCCAAATTGTTGATGTCCCTTTTGGTCACAATTAATATGTTTAGTTCGGTCAAAGGAGGGTCGAAGTTCTCTTTATTATATTGATGCCGAGGCACAAAAGGACGGGCTACAACACAATATAGACGAGTTATAAGAAGGTAATTGACGGGTTGACAGCTCGTCGATTCTCCAAGCTTGAGGTCGTTCACTTCTTCTTAGACGAGCTGAGCTCTGATTCTTGCTGTACGAATTCAGTTGTCTTTTTCCCGATCCCCTTTCTGCGGACCGTACGCCTCCCTTTATAGGGAATCGTGTCGGTTCGTCTATACAAAAAGACCATAATGCCCTCCCTTCCTTTGGAGATTCATCATGGGCTTTTTCTGGACCAGGCCTATCATTTGGGGTATGGATCAACCCCCAACACATTCAATCTTCCATGCTTTTAAAAGAGACTTAAGCGAACATTTCAACATTTCAACTATCTAGCCTTTTGACCAAACATCTCTTAGTTGGAGAGGAAGAATAATAAAAATAGTTCGTGGCAGAAGAAGACTTAAGCGAACGAAGGTCGAAGAAAACAACAACTTGAAATTCTAAGGTATCAATAAGACTATTTTCTTGATTAGAGATTTCAAAATCAATGGTCTTTGGAATATGAGGCAAATGGCTTATTTTGTTACAAAGTAAACAGGGGCCGGCTTGCAACGGGATATGGATTTATAAACATAAATACATGACGTATATAGTAATATTTTTGTAGACAATGTATATCTGACTTTGAACTCGAATGATGATATAACAACAATACACAAATAACTAGGCTGCATATCCCATGAGGCGTCATTTCTGTTTTCTATTGTTAATTCATATATTGTGACTAAAATCCGTCATTCCTACTTCTATACCTGAAGAGAAGATTTTTAGATCTGCCTCTGGAAGACTGGAATCATACAAAAAGAAAACATTTCAAAACTTTCTAGCTATCACAATGAAACATTTTGGGTCAACAGTTGTACTCATCTTAAACATTGAGTCCATAGGTCAAAGCCCAAATGTATCAGTGTAACCAAAGAGGGCCTCTACAACCTACATTTGCTGTCCGGTTTGCAAGTGAACCGTTTCAAATTTGTTTGAGTCTTTAGAGGCCAATGTCTATCATCAACAAGCAAAACCTATAACGCCAAAGAGTTCGTCTCTAGCAATTTGGTTTTCAATTCTTGGATTTTTTTGTCAGTTCTGGTTAACTTGCTCCTGAAGGCAAGAGGCACAATCTTTGGCATTCTCTTTTGAATGTATGCAACATAAAAATGCATTCCATTTATATATTACACAAAAGGGATCTGAGAGTCCAATCTTGGTTTACTCAAAGACCAATAAACTCAATCTAGTGCCTCATGAGAACCAACCACAACATATCTTGTAACCGGAAGCCGGTATTCGACCAGTTTCTCGGATATATTGGGCTTCAGCTACTGCCTTTTCAGCATCGCGGACTTTTCTAGCTTCCGCCAAAGCTCGTTTCTCTTCTGACCTTTGCTTAGCCATCGCTATTTTCTTCACTATCTTTGCTTCAGCTTCAGCTTTCATCTGCTCAACTTTAGCCTACCAACAGAAGTTTATGTAAGATTTAGCAATGAATTGGGTGTGAGAGACCATTCAAAAGTTTCAAAGGGAATAAGCATTTTGATCAGACAACCTCACACATACCTCAATACGTCGCATTTCTGCTTCGAGTTTGGCTTTCTCCTGACTTTCCCATGCTTGGATTCTGATCTCCTCACGCTTATACCTAAACGTTTTGAGTTTCAAAAAGAAAAAGTATAACACAATTTTAAGTATTTTACTCTATGATCTTCACTGACCAAGTAAATACCTTTGTTTAGGTCACAGGAGCACACACATACCTTGCATTATGTTTTGATTTCTCTGCTTCTTCCCATGCAGTAGCTCGTTTTTCAAACTCAATCTTCTGTGCCTCCTCTGTATCTTCATTTTTTCTATTGTTCTCCTCTTCCTCTTTACTTGCCCAAGCCGCAATGTTCATCTTCCCTAGCTGAACTCCCAGAGCTACAATCTCTCTCCTCGTCTTTGCTTTCTCTTCCTCCTCAGATAGTTCTCTTCTTGTGTTTTTCGACTGGTCTTGCGACAAAGATGAGTCCTGTTGTTGGCCACCTCTAGGGGTAGAAGGGAGAGATGAAGTCGGGCTGCGAAGAGGAGTTGTTGCATCAACTGGTGTCACAGATCTTGAAGGTTCTTGACTCGGTATTGGCGTCATATCGGTTCCCATATCTCTCATACATACAGAACGAATCGCGAGACCACCTTCACAACACATTAAAATACTTATCTTGTCAAGCTCCGTGGTCACCTTCAAGAATCAAACAATTTCGCCAAAAAAAAAACTAGTCACCTTTGTTTTTTTACCTGTTGTGTTATCATGTGATGGAACCTTTGTTGTATCCACAAGATCATTGCTTTGTGTAGATTGATCGATCAACGAGTTTCCTCCATAGTGGCACGAATCCATCCTAGTTTTGTTATGCTCGTAACCTGCATTATCAGGCACAACTCTCACGGGCACCCGGTTCCCTTGACCGTTCTTCCTCATCACCATGTTCTGTCTGCTCATTATCCACTTCTCCGCATCATTCCATTTGGATGGCATTTGTCTCGAAGGGTAAGCTCTTGAGCCGTGATTCTGATTCGAACGCTCGCCACGAGCTCGGTGAAACTCGAAGCTTGAAGAGCTAGCGTTACTGTCGTAATCAAGGTTCTCATCTTCTTGAGGTCTCATCATGTGAGACGCCATACTCAAGTCCCCTTTTCTATATTGTTGCGGTCTCGGTTGATCGTTTTCCTTCACAGCACCATCAGAACGATGTCTCGAGGTTTGATTGTCGCTCTCGGTTAGATCCAAAACTGGCTCATTTGGAAGTTTAGCTACTTCTACATCTGTAGTTGTAACCGCCACTAGACGTCACACACAACAAGAACAGAGGAAAGAAACAAATTTTAGCCCAAATTCAGGAGTTAAATCGTTGAAAAGACTCCAATTGTAACACAGCAAATAAGAGGACAAAGACACAAAATTTATCCAAGAACAGAGCAAGACACAAACTTTATCCAACAGCACAGAGCAAAGACACAAGCTTTAGCCAAGTGTTGAGGACCAAAACAGAACAAAGCAAAGACATAAACTTTAGCCCAAATTCCGGAGTTAAATCGAGCTAAAGACTTCAACTGTAACGTATAGCAGAGAGACGAAAAGAACAGGTTAAAAAAACACACACTTTAGCCAAAGAACAGAGCAAAGACCAAAGACTTAAGCTGATTACATGATCAAACTGTGATACGGAAGAGGAGAGAGAGAGAGAGAGAGGGAAAAACCATTATGGTCGTCGTCGTCAGAATAAGATTGAGAAGCTAACAACAAGCTGTTCTTGGAGAACTCGGTATCATCTGAAATCTGAAGACGAGAAGGAGATGTTCTTGAAGAGTTACTGTTAGACTTGGATCCTTCTTTCTTCTTGTTATTGTGAGGACCCATTAGCTTCATCCGCAGCTTCGTTGGTGAGATTATGCTCTTCTGCAATTTATATATATATATATTAGAAAACCTTAGAAAATTTATTTGTTGATTTCTTTTTTAGTTTGTTAATATGAAAATTCAATAGTTCGAAAAAAAATCAACATATTTTTTTTTTTTTCTGATAGAACAAAACTAAAAAAGACAAAAATGTCTGAAATTGAACAGTAGGAAAGTTAAAGGTAGAAGTGAAACTCACTGTAACATAAAATGGATCCTAAAAATCTTAAGCAGAGAGTGTAATAATGAGGACAAAAACAAACAGAGAAGTACAAACAAGATTCAAAAACCAGAGAAATGTTGTACTTGAATTGATACAGAAAAAGAAAAAGAAAAAAAAAAGATTTAAAATGAAACTGTACCTTCTCTATCCTCTCGTAATCCATTGCCAATGCCCAAATCTTTTTTCTCTATCTCACTATATATTTACAGATACAAGAAGAAGATGAAGAAGAAGAATAAGAAGAAGAGAGACAAATGAGATTTTGTTTTGTTTTAACTTTGTTCCTAACTCCTAGCTTCTTCTTTTTTTCTCTAATTGGGGGGGTTTTGGGAATTTTTTAGATAATGATTGGGACAAAAGACGGAATATAATATTTTGTAATTTATATACGACCTTCTCTAATAGGGTGGGACTGTGCACGCCGGTCCACATTTGTTAGCTTCATCATCATAACACCGGTCTGATTTTGACACGTCACCTAATTACATCAACAGTTTTTTTTTTTTTGGTTTTGAGTACTTTTTGTTCTCTTCTGTTGGTTTATACATGAATACAACAATTTTTCTTGTTTCTTCCAATTAAGTTTGGAAAACGATTTCTATTTTTATTTATTGAAATAGAGAAGAAAAAAAAAGATGTATTAGAGACACAAAGTAATCTGGATATATGATGAAATTAGTATTTTTAACAAAGTTTAGTTTGAGTAAAAAAAAAAAAAAAAAAGAGAAAACGAGTCTAGTCATTACCATGGTAATTATATTGATTCTTTTTGAGATAAAGAGCTTGGAATAAAAGAGAACAAAAATTGAACTACATGCCAAAAAGAAAAATTCATAAAGATTTATATATATAAAGTTAGTTTTGCTCACTTCTCCTTTCTCCACATCAGCATCCACTTAATCAATTTTTTTTTTTATAAAATATATTTTTTTTAATATTCATTAATTGCATATTTATGAATTATAATTAATAACAGTAAAAAACGAATTAACTAAAATTAATTAAATTTTAGAATAGTAAAAACAGTAATATATTTTTTAAGTAAATAATAAAATTAATAACTATCTAAAAAATGAATTAAGTAAATTCAATGAAAATTTAAAAATAGTAAAAATAATACTATAAATATGTTTTAGTAATAATATTATTATTAAAATTATAACCAAAAAATAATTATATTCCAAAATTTAGAATGGATTAATGAGTTTTAAAATGTAAGTAAGATTTTAATGCATGGTGGAATAAAAGAAAACAAGTTATGTAATTGTATTTATAAAAATCTAAACATGAAAATAAAATTGAAGTGAAACATTAGTTTCTAAGAAACATATGCCATAAAGATTTATTATTAAATTTTACTTATAAGAAAGAAAATATTAATAACTTAACTTAACTTAACTTAACTTAACTTAAAAGTTTTGATCTAAAACAAAGGGGCACACTTTTTTTTGCGAAAACTATGAATAAAATTTTTGAAAAAATAATCTATCTAAAAAACAAATTCAATGGTCAGGAAATATAGAAAAAATAATATGCAAGCCGTTACAAAAAGTGGCATGTGATCTATGTAGCATATCTCATAAGGTGGAGCTACAATTTTATAACATGATATAAAATATATATAACATATATATATATATATATATATATATATATATATAATCAAATGCTTTTAACCCAAAACATTGGAATTTGTTTTGGAAGATGGGGTTACATCACAATATTAACATCTGCAAATAGCATATGAGATTTTAGAAATATATGTAGCTTGGAATAATGAATAGATATTCATTGTGGGGTTTAAATGTTTCATCATTTAAGCATTTTTGACTTAGTCTGAAATTATATTATGATAGATGATGCATTTGGACAACCTCATTTTAGCGACATAGCAGTAAAACTGGTCATGAAACTTTGTATATTCACATTTAATGTTGGATGTCAATATGTTTAAATGGTTTCTATAATTAGATCAACGGTCGACATTGACGTTAGACTTTTAAAATTATGTTTTCATAGGATATGAATATGGAATGAACTCTTTTAAAGATAAAATGTCAAAAGATTGTCGACAATATTATCGCGACACCAGACAATATATGTTATATATAGATTAGTAAAATAAGTACGGCATTTATATAGATTTATCTTTTAATTTGTAAATTATATTCATATTCAATGATTCTTATTGATAAAAATTTTAACTAAAATCCCACGTAAAATCGTAAATAGATATAACAAAGAAACATTATCTTAAAAAATATATATGTCGTATATCATTGAGTAAAGTAAGTTATATATTTATACTCAAAAAATTGGAATTATTATATTTGAGCTCAACAATTTCTGTTGATAAGAAATATTTTAAATTAAAATCCCGCGCGTGCGCGGGTGCAAATTCTAGTACTAATAAAAATAGAGATCACTAGTAAAAAAGTGAATTTGTTATTATTATCACTACTCATCATAATGAACTCTGATAATCATTTATTTTTTCACTGTTAACCTATACTACTAGTTATATATATATATAAAAAAAAAAAAAAAAACAGAATCCCATACAGTATTTGGCTATTTGCCTATTTGGTTCAGAATAATAAAATGGTATTTATTTTCTTCATATAATGACTTTTTTCTTGGTTAGTTTTAAAGAAGAACCGAAGAAGTAGTTGTAGTTGTGTTGTGTTGTGTAGTAGAGAGATTCGCAAAGCAAATGTAAAAAAAAAAAATCAGTACTGACTGAAACGTAAAACAATCGAAACTGACACTTTTTCTCCACTTTAGGGCATTACGTTTCCTCTGTCACTTTGACCGTTGACTACCCCCTCTCCTTCTTCTATTTTTCTTTTTCTCTTTTACTTTAATCGTAGGATTATATATTTAGTTCTGATTTATCATATAACACCACAATCGATATTGTATAGTTTCATGGGATTATAAAATGGAAAACATACGAATGTATAAATAAATGACGAGGCGTGTGTACGTATTGCGAGGCTCGAGCTCACAGCTAGATTCCTCTAGCCTAACCTTGTTTTCCTCAAAAGTTTTTTTTTTTTCTTTAAAAGAACCAATTTTTCCTATGAAGCCATGCTTTTGCACACTATAGATACTCCCTCTGTCTCACAAAGATTAATGTTTTGATATATTTTCTTGTCCCACAAAAATTAATGTTTTGTAGATTTCAAGAAGTAATCATTGAAAATATTTAAATTTTTGAATTGCTATTGGTTTATTTTTTTCTCTTTCTACCAAAAAGTAATTATAAATTAATTTACAAATAAAAACTAAAATTTTTCTTAAAATGTGTGAAAATGTCAAAACATCAATCTTGATGAGACAGAGGGAGTATGACATTATTTCACTAAAAAACTTTTTTTTTCTTTCTACAACAATATACTTACGAGATTATTCATCAATCATAATTTTCGTTTTTACCCTTTTCTCTCAATTCTGTCTAAATTATTCTTTAACTATGTCGCGCTGCTATTAATCATGTGAATTGACATAGTTGAACTCTATTGTCATCACAAAAAGGACTGAAGCAAACCTTATCCTCAAATCAATCCTTACTATAACCAACCTTAATTAATTCTCTAACTTTCACTTCTTTTATTTTTCACTTTTCACTTTCGGTCTTTCACTTATATTGTTGTTGACTACTGTTTCTGAAACTCATTTTCACTTCTTGTTAATTTTGGACTGTTGCACATTGGTGAGCCTATTTTGTTTCTTACGTATATGTGTATACTATATTAATTAACTTTAATAATTGTAAAAGTGGTGTATCAAAATTTTCAAATAGAAAAGAAAAGTTGATTATAAAAATGCATATTGACGAGTTTCTCCTTGTCTATGTATTATTTTCAGAGTCTTGAAGAAAGATGTTTGACTAATTTCACCGGCATATTATTCCACATTCTTTCTTCTTTTAAATACTCAAAAATAAACAACTTAGATCTTTTTGTGTTTCTTTACATGAAATCAACGTTGATATGATTGTGATCGCTGAATTATTACATTTTTTTCTCAATTGACAATGAAAAGTGTTTGTATTCTCATTATTCTTGGTCAACAACGAAAACATTCTTATTTTTTAAAACAAATAAATGTATATACAAACGGATACGTCAATACCAGTTGGACGTTTCACAAATGGGCTTATTGAAATGGTGCGTCAATTGGATTATGGTGGTCGGTGTCTGAGATAAGTCAAAAAAGCCACTCTACTACATTTCCTCGCACACATCTTTTGACATTTTGTTCATTTCACATTGATAATACATTTCAGATCAAATGCCGTGACATTAAATTTCGAAGATTAGGATCATTTGCAAAGGTTCAAAACCATGAGGTTTGACTATCATAGTAGAAAATAGAAATGGTGACAAAACATCTCTGTAGTGGGTCCAAAAAGATTTTGCCAAGCGTATTTGAAACTTGTTTGGTCTACACAAATAGATCCAATTTCATTTTAATTATCATGTTTGTGGAACCTTTGGTTGGAGACAAAAGCTCCAAAGTTCCAAACTATATATATATATATATATATATATATATATATATATATATCGGCATATCGCATACAAGAAAGTTAGAAAACCTAGTAGTAGCGACGATTTCAATATATTTTGGCTAAATATATAAATGTAGATCTTCTAGTAACTGCATAAAACATATAGTCTTTAGTTGAATGCGCAATGACGATATAAAACATATAGTCTTTAGGATGGCAATGACGATATAACTTCGAAATTTCAAAGGCAATGAGATTTTCATTTGAAATGACCCGGGTCCAGACTTGTTTCGTAAAACCATTCGGTCCACGAGCCAGCTCAAAGCAAAAAGCTACCGACACCGAGGTCTATATATATTGTACCCGGATACTACAAGGAAAATTAATATTAAACAGAATGGTAACAACAATTTGTTTGTTTACTTGTGATATCTTACTAATAAGTTTTTGACATCAATAAATCTGCACTTAAGATCACCACTTAAGATATATCATGATGAAAGATGTATGCATGCATATCCAGGCCTGTGCATATCGGTGAATAAAATATTTTTAATGTTCTCATGCCTCTCACAAAATTTAAGCGGTTGGAGAAAACAGTGTTTCATATTATTATGAACTTTGGGGTCAACTACTTAGTTGTAATCGATCTCTCAACAAATACCATAACTGGAATCAGGCCGGTAAGATGTATATGTCGGAACGTAAAAAGTTTGAAATAAAGTGACAACATAGAAACACTGTTTAGAGATCCATTACAACTAAGGAACAACTTGCACATCCTGTTAAACCTTTTTTTTTTTTTTTTTTGTTGTCACAAACCTGTAAACCCTATAATACACACTTTTAATAAAAAAACTAGATCAAAAATCAAATCAAGTTACTACACACATGATTAGTATTAAATGGGTACCTCATTACTCTCTAGTTTAACTGTTTAACCTCTATGTGTTGATGGTCACGCTCAACTTTAACCGGTGATGGTCTTTTCCTTATCCCAACACTGACCGACAAACAAATTATTGCATAAGCCACAACCCAACGAAAAAGAACAGAAAAGATAAATGGATCCATCTAACCGGAAAATATCATTTTCCCTCAAAACATGCCTCGTCTCGGCAGAATCAGGTCTCCATTAATTTGGAGGACAGGAGGAGGCAACGAAGATATCAAAAGCTTGGCGACCAAGTAAATTAATATTTGAAATCAAGAGTGAGAGAATACGTACGAGAGTGATGCCGTGAGGGCAAACGTGATAAAGATCGAAGAGATAGATGAGACGATCGCAGAAATCAGAGATCCTCGGTTGTTGAATGTGATCTACCACTGCATAACTGGACCTTGCGTCATTCTTCTTCTTGTGGATTTCACTATCGAACACCACCTTAACCCTCAACATATTCATACAGAGAGAGATTTCGTAAACCCTACTTAGATCCTAAAATTGACAAGAAGATAACAGAGATCAAAGAATGAGAAAATTTGTTGCTTCTGTTATAATGAGATTCCGTTACAGAGTCTCTTTATATACACACTGGTTTTGGTTTAATTGCACACAAATTACTCGGTTATCTAAACCGGTACACTAATATCAAAGACAATTGAAGATTTGAACTGGTTAAGGAAAAAAAAAAAAAAAAATCTTTCTGTTTTTACTTTTTATTATAACAGGTATATCTCGGAAAAAAAAAATTTTAGTGATAATGTCGATATGAAGCCATGTGAGTAAAATGCATCATCTTGAACAAAACCGTGTCTTTCTTCTCCATGTCTGCCTCTCCCTCTCTGTATCTTCTTAAAGACAAGAAGACCCACAAGCATCCTCATCTTGTAACTTAGACAATCAAGCCTAAAGAACCAGAGCTCAGTTAAAATAAGAAGACAATATTTTATCTTAGTTTCTTAATGGGAAGACCAAGTAATCAATTTTACCTTTTTATAGGTCTATTGGCACTCTCAAGCCATCGTGAGCGAGTTTTACTGGAATCCCTTCTCTAACAAACCAAAACATTGCATGCAGCAAGTAAGATTACTTCTCTCTTTCTATGGTATGGATTCGTCAGATGGATTATGTAATCAAGGGTTTTCAATAGTTATATTACCTTTTAGACCATTCTTCAAGATACTCGTTGTCCTTGTGGTGATCAAACTCGTGAGTCATTCCGATTAGAAGAGCCCTTTTCGGACTCAGTCTTTTGATTGTGTCTAGTGTCTACAGAGAAAGAAAAAAGGTAAGCATACATAAACCATAAAAGAAAAACCACACCTTAGCTTTCAATTATGCTAACCTGCGGGAAACATAAGTGCGTGTTGTGGGATCCTGTCTGCAATCACAGTTAAGGACAAAGGATGTGTAAACATCAGCTCACACTGAACTTAAATATTCAAACTTTAATGCATAACCAATGATCTGTGTTACCTTATATAATGTATCCAAGATAAGGAGATCCAATTGTCCACCACCAGATTTTGATATAACTGTGTAATCCGAAGGCAAATGAAGTCTGAAACATCTTCTTCATGTATATCAAAATGCAGCCGCACTAAGCAAATTCGTTACACTTACCATGCTCGGTGTTTGGAGGAAAACGTGATACATCAGATATATATGCCACTCTTGATTTTTCACCGAAAAGGAAACCAAGACATACATAGTCTTCTCCGTGCATCACCTGCGGCATTAATAAGATTGAGTTTCCACATAGAGCGGCAATGGAGGCATGATTCACTATTTCTTCAGAGGCTTTGAGAAACTTACTGGAAGTGGCGTAAATGATAAGTCTGAAGCTATAAATGGCTTCTCACAATCTTCTTCAATTATTCTCCAATCCAGCTGTGCTACTCGCCTAACTTCTTGGCCTTCTTTAAGTTTCTTCTGAACCAAATACGGGAACTTCACAGCAAGGCTGTTTTCAGAAAAAAAAAAACACGAGATTGTCTACAGCTTCAGAGCCTAAAAGGTCAAACCGAAATTTCCAAAGACCATGACTATGTTCTATTACCTGTCCATAGCGTATTGGCTTACAAAAATTGGAGTAGGCTCAATATCATTCGTAGGACTAAATGGTTGCACAGAACGTATATCATCCAGGCCAAGTACTGCATCCGCATGTTCATGAGTCAAAATGATCTGCAATTCATGCAAAAATTATGAGAGCTTCAGATACAGATACAGATCATAAAACTCGGATAAGTGACCCAAAGATTTAAAATTCACTTTCATGTTAGCTTTCTACTTATTCATAAAAGGAGATCTCAATAGGAAAGAATGCAGAGCAATAAAACGAATTTCATGAAGACTTACAGAATCAACTTGAGGAATCTTGTGAAGAGTAAACCAACGAAGGACTTGTTCCCTAAAAGTCTTGCCAACATCGATTTGAATGTATTTATGTTTGCCATCACTTTGACAATAATCAATGAGCATTGAAGTATTCCCCCTGCCAAAAACCACCCACCCACAACATTCTCTTATAGAATGAACAAAGCTAGAACTAGTCTAACACTCTACAGGCAAACTCAGCTTAAAAGATGGATCTAATCAAGGGCACCACAGACAAATCTTAAAGGCTTCATATGATTCAACTCAACACACGGATCAAAGTGGAACACCAAAACTAGACTAAGTGATCCCAAATCCTACGGAAATTGAAATTAATTCAAAATTTAATCCTTCATAAAATTTCCACTGAATCATACAGTTTTAAGGAAGAAGCAAATCAGTGCGAGACGAGAATGGTACCTGTAGTTAGGATTTCGCTCAGGAGGGATCGAGAGCGACTGAGAGCAAACGTAGCAGGGACTATCAGATCGCTGGATCAAGCACATTGCGTTAGGTACCGCGCTCGAACATCCCGTTCCGAGGAATATAAGAGCCGATCCATCACGATCAGATGAAACGGTGCCGTTCTCCATCGGAATCGAACCGTCCATCATCGGCAACGTCAGTATCCTCTATGTATATATATGTGGAATATTCCGTCGATTGTAAAAACGGTAACACAAGGGTGTCGAGTGTCGACGACGCAAAGGGGGGGGGGATACACAAGAGGAAGGAGAGAGAGAACCAAAAAAAAAATTAATTTGATATGTAAATAAATACATAAATAGAGATATATCAACGGTTTTTGTCTAATTTGTGTACACCACGTGGCGTAATCTTAACGGTTTTTTTCAAGGCCCTCGTTTTTAAATTTATTTTTCGATTTTGGACTTGTAGTTTTCTTTCGATAGCTTCGTCAGCCCCTTTCTGATTTCAAAATTCGCATGGTTCCGTTGATTTTGCTCTTTTAAGCATTTCTCAGTTCGAGTTAAAGAACGGAGGAGAGCTTTGTGTTACCTTTTGGGAGACTTGAGTAGCTTAATTAGTGGAAGAAGCTTCTTGTTTTGATTGATGTTGAATTTAAGGGTTAATCAGATTCTTCGTAGACCCTTAATTCGATGTTTACCTTGCTCAATCTCTAACGATGATGCATCTTTCTCGACAACTTCATCGAAAAATCCTGGCTTTAGTAATGTTCCGGAGATTGGAGGAGTTTCTTATCGAGAAGATGAACATTTAGGAGAGTTCAAGCAATTGGGTTTCGGAAAGTCATCAGCTTTGAATGCTACCAGCGTTGGTGAACCTGAATTCGGAGAGATTCGAAACCCTAGGTTTGATGAGATAGATGAATTGGTAGAAGATGAAGAAGAAGAAGAAGAACTAGATGATGATGGTGGAACAAGTGGCGAAGAGCGTGATGATGCATTCGCTGTTCTGAAATCGGTTAGGAAGATCACTCAATCACAAGAAGAAAATGGTAGATTCGATGTGGAAGAAGATGAATCTAGGCATCCTTTGGTGAGAGAGATAGGTAGGTTAATTGGTCTCAGGTCATCTTGGAACCCAAAGCATGAAGCTCAGATGAGGAATCTCGTGAGGAGCCTTAAACCATCACAAGTCTGCGCTGTTTTACGCTCACAAGACGATGAACGGGTTGCTCTTAAGTTCTTCTACTGGGCGGATCGTCAATGGCGATATCGGCATGATCCCATGGTGTATTACTCCATGCTTGAGGTTCTTAGTAAGACTAAACTGTGTCAAGGTGCTAGGAGAGTTCTCGTTCTGATGAAACGTAGAGGTATATATCGAAGCCCTACAGCGTTTTCGTTTGTAATGGTATCGTATAGTAGGGCTGGTCAGCTGAGAGATGCGTTGAAGGTGTTGACTCTTATGCAGAGAGCTGGAGTTGAACCTGACTTGTTGATTTGCAATACAACTATTGATGTTTTCTTGAGAGCTAATAGGTTGGAGAAAGCTTTACGGTTTCTAGAACGTATGCAGGTTGTTGGTGTAGTGCCGAATGTGGTGACTTATAATTGTTTGATCAGAGGTTATTGTGACTTGCATCGAGTTGAGGAGGCAACTGAACTACTAGAGGATATGCCTAGTAAAGGATGTTTGCCAGATAAAGTTAGTTACTATACCGTAATGGGCTATCTTTGTAAAGAAAAACGGATTGTGGAAGTGAGAGACTTGATGAAGAAGATGGCGAAAGAGCATGGTTTGGTTCCGGATCAAGTCACTTACAATACTCTAATTCATATGCTCACAAAACATGACCATGCAGATGAGGCTCTTTGGTTTCTAAACGATGCTGATGAAAAAGGTTTTCGGTTTGATAAGGTGGGTTATAGTGCTATAGTTCATGCATTGTGCAAACAGGGAAGAATGTCTGAGGCTAAAGATCTTATTAATGAAATGCTGTCGAAAGGACATTGTCCACCTGATGTAGTAACTTATACTACAGTTGTCAATGGCTTCTGTCGTTTGGGAGAGGTTGACAAAGCTAAAAAGCTTCTTCAGGTTATGCACACACATGGACATAAACCAAATACTGTGTCATACACAGCTCTGTTAAATGGGATGTGCCGAACAGGGAAATCATTAGAGGCAAGAGAAATGATGAACATGAGTGAAGAGCACTGGTGGAGTCCAAATTCCATCACTTATAGCGTAATTATGCATGGGTTGCGAAGGGAAGGGAAACTGTCTGAGGCCTGTGATGTGGTAAGAGAGATGGTACTAAAAGGTTTTTTCCCTGGCCCAGTTGAAATCAACTTATTGCTCCAGAGCCTTTGTCGGGATGGGAGAACACACGAGGCCAGAAAATTCATGGAGGAGTGTTTGAACAAGGGTTGTGCTATAAATGTCGTGAATTTCACTACAGTGATTCATGGTTTATGTCAGAACGATGAGCTAGATGCTGCTCTCTCAGTGCTTGATGACATGTACCTCATCAACAAACACGCAGATGTCTTTATATATACTACTTTAGTTGATGCGTTAGGAAAAAAAGGTAGAATATCAGAAGCAACGGAACTTATGAAGAAGATGCTTCATAAAGGTATAGATCCTACCCCTGTTACATACAGGACTGTCATCCATCGATACTGCCAAATGGGAAAAGTTGATGATCTTGTGGCTATACTGGAGAAGATGATATTGAGGCAGAAATGCAGGACGGTTTATAATCAAGTTATTGAGAAACTTTGTGGTCTGGGAAAGCTCGAGGAGGCAGACAAACTTTTGGGAAAGGTTCTGAGGACAGCTTCAATAGCTGATGCTAAGACATGTTACGTACTTATGGAAGGCTATCTTAAGAAAGGTGTGCCTCTGTCAGCATATAAAGTGGCCTGTCGGATGTTTAACCGCAATCTGGTACCTGATGTTAAGATATGTGAGAAGCTTAGCAAAAGACTGGTTCGAGACAGAAAAGTAGAGGAGGCAGATCAGCTAATGTTACGTTTGGTTGAGCGTGGTCATATTTCACCCCAGTCCTCAAAACCGTCAATGGTCTAGTAAATACCTGTCTTGAATTACTTTAATTTTTGTAACAGCAAACTTCTTGATAGTATTTGAGGCTTCAAGCAGAGCGATTTTGATAATACAACTGTCCAGGTACTGGAAATGATAACTACATGCTGTTGTATTTTTCGTTTTTACTCACAACCTCCAGATCCCAAGCGAAGGAACTAGGCTTTCACTCCGTTAGCGGTGATGGATTTCTTCTTTGATGCTCTTGGCATGAGGAAACGGGTTTGAGCAGAAACCAGTTATTCTATTTCACATTTTTCTGGTAGCGTTATTCCCAATACTTCTACTCATTGTTTTCATTGTTACTATTAATGACTGGACAAAACTAAGAAATAACCTTTCGAAAGGAAGAACGTGAAATGATTTTTCCTTTCCGCAGGGACCATATTAAAGTGACACCATACAATCAAGTACTGATAAGTCTCTGTCCTCTTAAGTTTTACTTTAATTAAGGCCACAATTGTTTCTTTGCGTTTGCATTTCCATGTTATCAATGATTAGAACCTTATAACATGGGTAAGCAAACAGAAACACAGAGAAACAGTTGTGGCCTAAATCATGTATCTCTAATTTTTATATTACTTCATAGCAAAACTAGAGGTGTTTAACACTTCACAGGTCAATGCTCAGTATACCTCACTGGTTATTGATCATTTTGATTATTCTAGGGAGTGATTTCATGATAGACCATGATGGTTCGTTGGTTGCTGCTTGACAATTAGAATACGGTAGAAGGTGCAAATAGAAAAGAGTTGTTGATACAAATGAGAAGGCGTGACTGTAACACTAAAAAAATTTATACATGTAGGATTTTCACTTTCTCTGAAGGTATATGCTATTTATATTATCAATTATGAGAAGAAAAAGGACATCTTTTTGGGACAGACAGAAATCTATGGTTAGAATTACGATAGATGACTTAACCTTGATGGAGTATATTAGACATGTCGCGATATTAATAAAGATATCCATTATTTTCTATTTGGGTATAGTGAAGCTGATAGCTTACTTATTGCATCTATCTCTCTCTATTGTATTTTAGTTGATTTTGGTTTGTTGTACTAACGCGGAATTAACCCGTCATGACTTTATTTTTCGTGTGAACCTGGTGATGTTGGAGGTACTTATCAAACAACATTTCCATGATAATGCCTGCATCTTGGCTGATTCTGATAATAAGCCAAAACTAGAAACTGTTGCTGAGAAAGTGAAAGTAAAGAGCGTACCTACCTCAGTTACTGCTTTTGTTGTAGATTGTTACTTTATATTCTGCAAACAAAAGTCCATGTCTGCTCTGCTTGTCCAGTTAAACTGTTGCTTTTTATAAGAACTTATTGAGCAATTTTCATTTTGGCGTGTTGCTGTTTGTTTTTCCATGTAAAGGCTGAGAGAACTCTTAAACTCGTTTCTTACTCTGCGCATTCACTGATACCATATAATTCCACACACAATCAATATATAATAGCAAACCCACTTTTTTATGTCAACTTTTTGGATGAGATTGGTTCTAGTTTTAATCCAATGGTTTAAAATTATTAATCGTGTCTTTTCGTCGCACCCCCATCTTTCAAAAATCACACCTCTTAGTCTTTGCATCTCTTTGTTGTACCTCTTGGTTTCAAAAATCACATCCATTCATTTTTACACCTTTTAAATCACACCTTTTAGTTTTTGCATCTCTTTGTTGTACCTCCTGGTTTCAAAAATCACATCCATTAATTTTTACACCTTTTAATTTCACACCTCTATGTGTTACAATTCTTTGTTGTACCTCTATGTCTTACACCTCTTTGTTGTACCTATTATTCATGTATTTTCATTACACCCTCATCTTTCAAAAATCACACCTCTTAATTTTAACACCTTTTTATTTCATATCTCTATGTCTTACACCTTTTTGTTGTATCTCCATGTTTCTCATCTATTAATTTTGACACCTTAACTCACTTTTTTGTGTCAACTTTTAATCCAACGGATGAGATTGGTTCCAGTTTTAATCCAACGGTTTAAAATTATTAATCGTGTCTTTTCGTCGCACCCCCATCTATATATAATAGCAAACCCACTTTTTTATGTCAACTTTTAATCTAACGGATGAGATTGGTTCCAGTTTTAATCCAATGGTTTAAAATTATTAATCGTGTTTTTCGTTGCACCCCCATCTTTCAAAAATCACACCTCTTAGTCTTTGCATCTCTTTGTTTTACCTCTTGGTTTCAAAAATCACATCCATTCATTTTTACACCTTTTAAATCACACCTCTTAGTCTTTGCATCTCTTTGTTGTACCTCCTGGTTTCAAAAATCACATCCATTAATTTTTACACCTTTTGATTTCACACCTCTATGTGTTACACCTCTTTGTTGTACCTCTATGTCTTACACCTCTTTGTTGTACCTATTATTCATGTCTTTTCATTATACCCCCATCTTTCAAAAATCACACCTCTTAATTTTAACACATTTTTATTTCATACCTCTATGTCTTACACCTTTTTGTTGTATCTCCATGTTTCTCATCTATTAATTTTGACACCTTAACTCACTTTTTTGTGTCAACTTTTAATCCAACGGATGAGATTGGTTCCAGTTTTAATCCAACGGTTTAAAATTATTAATCATGTCTTTCCGTCGCACCCCCTTCTTTCAAAAATCACACCTCTTAGTCTTTGCATCTCTTTGTTGTACCTCCTGGTTCAAAAATCACATCTATTAATTTTTACACCTTTTAATTTCACACCTCTATGTGTTACACCTCTTTGTTGTACCTCTAAGTGTTACACCTCTTTGCTGTACCTATTATTCATGTCTTTTCATTACACCCCCATCTTTCAAAAATCACACCTCTTAATTTTAACACTTTTTTATTTCATACATCTATGTCTTACACCTCTTTGTTGTATCTCCATGTTTCTCATCTATTAATTTTGACAGCTTAACCCACTTTTTTGTGTCAACTTTTAATCCAACGGATGAGATTGGTTCCCGTTTTAATCCAACAGTTTAAATTATTAATCGTGTCTTTTCGTCGCACCCCCATCTTTCAAAAATCACACCTCTTAGTCTTTGCATCTCTTTGTTGTACCTCCTGATTTCAAAAATCACATCCATTCATTTTTACACCTTTTAAATCACACATCTTAGTCTTTGCATCTCTTTGTTGTACCTCCTGGTTTCAAAAATCACATCCATTAATTTTTACACCTTTTAATTTCACACATCTATGTGTTACACCTCTTTGTTGTACCTCTATGTCTTACACCTCTTTGTTGTACATATTATTCATGTCTTTTCATTACACCCTCATCTTTCAAAAATCACACCTCTTAATTTTAACACCTTTTTATTTTATACCTTTATGTCTTACACCTCTTTGTTGTATCTCCATGTTTCTCATCTATTAATTTTCACACCTTTTTATTTCACACCTCTATGTCTTACACCTCTTTGTTTATTATATATTAACTTTTTTGGACAACATAAGTTTCAAAAATTGTTTTCTGAGTACTAATTGATTGTTTAATTGAAGTGTTTTTAACTAACAAGCATCAATCTCTAATTCAAGGTAATTTAATGTTTTCGCTGACCTGTAGTGTTTCTTCGGTTAGATTATTATTATTGTTAGTCGACACTACTAAGTTCATACATTAATCTTAGTTTTGTAAAATTTTAGTCTCTTCAATATTTTTAGCCATTCCGGTTTTCATGTTTTTGATTCGTTGAATAAATACGCGTGCTATATTTTTTTGCATGGCTAATGTTTCTAATTCTTAATGTGCAGATTTTATTTTTTGACTTTCTGGAAAAACCAAAACCAAGATACGAGAGGCACGATGATATGCAGTGATGCTATCCAAAATTTTTTAACAAACATGGTATAATTATAAATTGATATATGTTCTATTATTTAACCTATTTTTTTTTTTTTTAACAAACATGGTATAAATTAAAAAAAAAAATTATGTAGGATGTCCATTAGATATAAATGATCCAGGTTAGTTTCCATTCTTTTGTAAATAAAGCTTTTAAAATTTTAGTTGAATTTTAATTTCTTATACTTTCTGGGTATCAAACATTTTGATAATATATAGAAATATTACAAATGAGCATGAAAATAGAGAGTGTCGAAGAAAAAGTCAGACATACTTGTGACAACACAAAATCAAATTCTAGAAAGCGTAAGCACGACCAAATGACAAGTCAAGTTAGAAAGAAAAGATCTACTAAAGGTAACTTATTTAGTCTTTGATGACTTTCTAATTAATCTGTATATACAATTTTTAAAAAATATAATGTATAATAGTCACTTTTAAAGTGATCTGGAATCTGCCAAAAAAAAAGAAAATGCAAGTAATTTCTAAAATTAGTGTTTAACCCAAAGAAGAAAACATCAAAAGGTGAGATATTATTATCACATGTTTCACCACATCGACTTCGTTTTCGCTGTTGTTGATTGAAGAACATGATGGTCCCGATTCATAGACATAAATGGGAAATCAATTCCTAATATATGGTGGATACGGATATAAACTTCAATCTAGTGAAAATTGCACACACTTTTCCATCTAGCGGTTTAAAATTATTAATGATCCCAACAGTTGCAAATTATTAATCGTGTCTTTTCGTCGTGCCTCAATCTTTCAAAAATCACACCTCTTAAGTTTTGCATCTCTTTGTTGTACCTCCATGTTTCAAAAATCACATCTATTTATTTTTACAATTTTTTTATCTCATACCTCTATATTTACATCTCTTTGTTTATTATATAGAAACTTTTTCTAGACAACATAAACAAGTTTCGAAAAATTGTTTACTGAGTATTTTAAAACTTACAAGTTAATAAGTAAAACTAAAGAATTGTTTTATTGAATTATTTTTTTAATTGTTAAATATATAATAGCAAACCCACTTTTGTGTCAATCTATTTATTTCAATGGATGAGATTAATTCCACTTTTCCATCTAACAGTTTAAAATTATTAATAATCCCAACAGTTGCATATTTTTAATCGTGTCTTTTCGTCGTGTCCCCATCTTTCAAAAATCACACCTCTTAAGTTTTGCATTTCTTTGTTGTACCTCCATGTTTCAATCTATTTATTTTTACACCTTTTTTATTTCATACTTCTATGTTTACACCTCTTTGTTGTACCTAAATGTTTCAAATATCACATATATTAATTTTTACACCTTTTTATTTCACATCTTTTTGTTTTTGTTACTCTTTGTTTATACAAAATTGCAATGTTTTGATCCAACAAATGTTTTCACTACAAGAAAACCTGCGTTTAGCGACTACCAGTTGTGACTCTTTGTCCAGTCGCAAAAAATAGCGACCACTTAGCGATTGAATTACGACTGTTTCCCGACTAAATGTAAAGAAGAAGCAAAACAGTCGCAAATTTACGACGGAAACATTATAGTCGCAAAACAATCGCATTTTGAGACTGTTTAGTGACAGTAATTTATAAAACACAAAGAGTCACAAATTAGCAACGATTTTGCAACGTGTACTCGGGTCACAAGTTTTATTTATCGATAACTTGCTAACTCCTATTTTTTGCGACGAAGTTGCTACGACATGTGCAACTTATTTGCAACATCTTTTGCGACTGTTTAGCGACTAACACCTGAATTAGCTACTGGTTTACGACTCCTTAGCAACTCTCGATTTGTTGAATTTTAAATTTCACATTAGAGAAATGTTAACATATTTCTATACACATTTCCACTTTTAATTGATCAATATCATTCATATAAACTTTGTCAAAGCTTTCCATTTTAGTATTTAGACACAAAAATTTCATAATATCTAAATAATTGTAAAGAGTATAAATGTTATTTCATAAGAAGGTTTAGGATTCTATGAAAAATGCAAAACAATATTTAAAGGTCATAAACTATTCCATATACACTATAAGACAATCATGAGTCCATATTGTTGATTGATATCAATAGAATTGTGCAAAAATTATAGATTCCAAAAATTTGTATTGTGACCAAATTAAGAGAGTCACAAAAGGGTAACAAATTACGACTAACTTGTTACTAACTTTGGGACTCTTTTTTTTTGCGACTATCTTGCTACTGATCTTGCGACCACTGTGCAACTACTTTTGCGACTGTTTAGCGTCTAAAACCTGAGCTAGAGACTCTTTCGCGACTGTTTAGCGATTAACACCTGAATTAGCTACTGGTTTGCGACTCCTTAGCAACTCTCGATTTGTTGAATTTGAAATTTCACATTAGTTAAATGTTAACATGTTTCTATACACATTTCCACAATTGATCAATATCAGTCATATAAACTTTGTCAAAGCTTTCTATTTTAGTATTTAGACACAAAAATTTCATAATATCTAAATCATTGTAAAGAGTATACATGTTATTTCATAAGAAGGTTTAGGATTCTATGAAAATTGCAAAACAAAGATATAAAAACAATATTTAAAGGTCATAAACTATTACATATACACTGTAAGACAGTCATGAGTCCATATTGTTGATTGATATCAATAGCATTGTGCAAAAATTATAGATTCCAAAAATTTGTATTGTGACCAAATTCAGAGAGTCACAAAAGGGTAACAAATTGCGACTAACTTGTTACTAACTTTGAGACTCTTTTTTTTTTTGCGACTATCTTGCTACTGATTTTGCGACGATTTCGCTACCCTTCTGTGACCATTGTGTTACTAATTTTAACCATTTTATTATTTTTGCCAAGGTTTAGGCGCGTAATATTCCCCCCCCCCTTTTTTTAGTATGTGTCTCTTTTGCGACCACTTTGCGACTCCTCTTCGTTAATTACTAGGCAAATTTTTTAAAATGTGTCTCTGTTGCGACCACTTTGCGACCCCTCTTCGTTAATTACTTGGCAAAGAACACAACATATTCTCTTGTTTCTCTCTTTCTATTTCTCTCGAAAACCTTTCAACTCTCTCTTCTTTCTCCTCTCGAATCTCTCCTCATCCTCTCAATCGATCAAATCTCGCCTCTTCTTCTCTCAAATCTATCCTCTTTCTCAACTCTCTCTAATGGCTGGTAGGGGTCGCAGAGGCAAATCAGCTGGAGGTGGTAGGGGTCGCGGAGCCAGATCCGCTGGAGGTGTTGGGTTTATAATGGTGCGAGGGATCCCAGTTCTGCCGCCGTTAATCAGACCTCCAATGGTGCGAGGGAACCCATTGGAGCCGCAGTTAATCAGGCCTCCAATGGTGCGACTTCACGCGGAGGTCAAAGTGGTGTCGGAACGTCGTCTCACTCCTCGAATCCATCAGGCTCTCAGTCCGTGAGTAATTCGTGTAGAACTATGCCGTCCCAGTTTCCGCCGAGGACACAACAATCGCCTCCTGCTTCTCAACCACCACGGGTTGCTTCTCCACCACTGCGGGTTGCTTCTCCACCACCGCGGGTTGCTTCTCTCCCACCGCGGGTTGGTTCCCAACCACCGCTGGTTGGTTCTCAACCACCGCCGGTTGGTTTGCAAGCATCGGTTCTTGCTCCTCAACCACCGCCTCCTCTTCCTCCACTCATACAAGAACAAGAAGAGGATTACGAAGAAGTAAACCCTAATCCCAATCCTGCCGAAGAAGAAAACCCTATTCCTAATCCTGCCGAACAAGACTACCAAGGTTTGTTAGATGCAATGCTAGCTCTTCCAGGCCGACAACATCTCCCAGTTCTGTCTGTCGATCCCATCCCCGACGTTGAGACTCTATGGTAATTTTTTTTGCTTTTAGAGTTAGGTTGAGACTCTGTTTTTGTTTGATTAAGTTAGAGGTTGTGTTTTATTAAGATTAGTGAAAGAATCAAAGCGAAACCACACTGTGAGTAAATTAGAGGTTGTGTTTAGATCTCTTAGTAAATTTAATCCTTGTGAGTAAACTACACTGTGAGTAAATTGGGAAATCCATTACTATAGAATCTCCTAGTTCTGTCTGTCGATCACATTCACAGGTTTCGCTTTGTTAGATTGTTTGTTTTGTTGATTAAGTTGAGATTAAGATTGATATTGTTTGTTTTGTTTTGAGATTGAGATTGAGATTGTTCTCTTTGCTCTTAGTGGTAGGTTGAGATTTATTGTTTTGTTCATTAAGTTAGAGGTTGTGTTTGATTGTTTCGATAATACTGATTGTGTTACTTTGTATTGGTTAAGACTGATTGTGTTTGTTTTGTGACAGGTTTAACAGACACAAAGGAAAAATTTCTCGGGTGATCTCTGGAATATTAAGAAGGAAATTAGATGGTCCTTACTACAGCTGGAAGGTTACTCCTAGACACATTCAAGAGAGATATTTCAGGACATTTGCGGTAATGTCTTATAGCTTTCAAAGTTTTATTATCTCTCATAACTGACTTAGTATCATCACTAACCATTAACTCAATTGTAATATGTAGCGGAAGTTCTATTGGGATACTGGGATTACTGAGCTTGTTAGAGAGGGGTTCTTAAAGATAGCCAAGAAGCGAATGAAAGGCATTGTTAGTCAAGCTAAAAGCAGTGGTAAACAACCTGTTTGGATCACCAGTGCAGAACTGTGGGCTGAGATGTGTGATCATTGGAACGAACCTGATGTAATGGAGAGGAGCTCAAATGCCTCGCAGTGCAGAAACTCCGATCGTGGTGGTCTTGGAGTCCACAAACACCTTGCCGGTCAGAAATCATATGTGCAAGTTCATCAAGAAATGGTAATTTAACATTGCTTCCATGATATAACACCCTAAACACATTGCTTCCATGATTATAACACTCTAAACACCTTGTTTCCATGATTTTAACATTTAACAATTTCTTTGTAGGAAGAAGAGTTGGGCCGTCCGGTATCATTTGTTGAAGTGTTCATGAAGACACATACTCGAGCTGACGGATCGTTTGTTGATCAAAAAGCTAAACAAGTAGCTGAGACTTATGAGAAAACATTAGAGGAGAGACTGTGTGAAGTGGACGATGATGGTCCAGAAAATTCAGTGAATTCTTCTGAACGTTCAACTCATCGTACTCTCAGCATTGATGAAAAGAATGATATCTTTCTCAAGGTAACTCCTTAGTTTCTTTATTTTGATGAGTGTGTATGATTATTCTTCATGATAACTTTCTAACCTTGATGTTTCTAACCTTGATGTTTTTCTTTGTTTTAGTGCACTCAAACAGATGAGAAGGGAAACCTTTTTGGTCTTGGATCTCTTGTTGAGACAGTAAGGAAAGGGAAAAGGAAGGAAAGCTATGCAGAATCTTCTCAACCATCACTTCTCGAGCTTCATGAAGAACTTCGCAAGAAGATAGGTCATCTAGATGCTGAGAATGCCCGACGTGAGAAGGAGCATCAAGAGCTTCTCATCTACGTGAAAGAGAAAGATCCAGCATATGATACTATTATTGCTTTCTTACGACCAAGAGTACCAGCAACAACACCAGCAACCACACCTGAAGACTCCACACCTGAAGACAACATACCACCAGCCACCGTGTCAGGTACTCACCAGCCACCAAGTTAGACACAACACCAGCCACCACATCCCCTTTCTCCACTTACTCCAAGTTATAAACATTGTCTTTTTATCTAAAAATACATGAATTGCTTGTTTGAGACATTTATTTGTTTTTGCTTTAGAATGATCTTTTTGGTTAATACAATGATTATGCTAATCTTTATGTTTAATGAATGATTTTGATATCTTTTGTGGTAATTTGGTTTTCAATTTTAATTTATTGTGATTCATACCAAATTTGATAGATAAAACAGGTTTATTATATGCTAAAATCTCACCAATTTGCGACCAAATTTATTTATATGAAATTATCAGACTAGTGGCAAAATGGTTACTAATAAACGAAGACTATTTTGCGACGACAGAAAGGAGTCTGAAAATGGTCACACAATTTAATCACTAACTTGCGACTGAACTGTAACTACCTTTATGACCGAAGCTTCCTAATATAAAAAGTCTGTAAAGAGTCGCTTTTTAACGACTATATTAGAGCAGTCATAATTCCGTCGTAAAATTGCGACTATTTTGAGACACCTAAATTTTGCGACCATTTTTTAACGACTATCTACTCGCAAAGTAGGTTTTTGCGACGGATTAGCGACAATTTTTGGAGTCGCTAAACGCAGGTTTTCTTGTAGTGTTTGTTCCGTTTTTTACTCGAAATATAAAATTAACAATGTTAATCATTTCAAGTTTTTACTTTCCCGTGCGGCAACGCACGGGCCGACATCCTAATCATGTTAAAAAGAAAGTGTTGCTTTCAAGAATCTCTTATGAAATTCATTTTTGGAAAGGATGTTGAATTGATCTTTGGTGATGTGATTTGTTGTTTTGTTTGTAATGTTTAAATGGTATGTCCCAGTATATGACAGCGATTATAACTGTTGTTGTCTTTGAGTGGAGGACTTGACTTATCTACAGGATTCTACCTTGGATTTATGATATTTCCATCAACACTTGACGGTAAATGCTACTGGTGCTCCAAAGGATCTCTACTGGAGCTTCAAAGCATTTCTATTGGTTACATGCAAGTGCCGACAGAGCGAGAACTGTTCTATTACTGTACACTGCACAGGTACTGAAAGTCTCCAACTTTACATAAAAATAGTTTCTAGAAACTTGATGGCTTTGAATGAACCATCAACTACATAGTAAGGTCTTTAGCATCTTATGTAGTGAAACCGAACCCTGTAAAGTCTTTGCTTTGGCAAAATGGTTGAATACAAATGATTAAACTTTGTGTTCGTCAAGAGAGTCCTGCAGTTAGGAGTTTTAGCCTTGGAAGCCTTAATCGAACAAATTTAACCACTCGTTTAACTTTGTTTAACTCATTAACAACATTGGTGAATCCTTCTTTACGTTCCCATGTACTGCAATGCCACATTATTGAGATGGGTCGTTTGCATTATTGAAGTCACCCGCAACGAATCCATGACCCTGCAGAACTGATGGAGTGATGTATTTCCTTTAGCCTTCTTTTCTCAAAACATAAATATTTGTGTATAAAGTTTCCTTCTTTTTACCACTCTCTGGAAATGCAACGTGTTTTGCATGGTCTAGGTTCATTTCTGCTTATGATTTGCATTGCCAAGACACTCTGCAACAAAACACCACGAGTCCTTTCTGCCCCATCTCTTCAACTCATGGGTATGTATAACACCATTAGCAACATAAATATCTTCATGTCATTTTTTCACCAATCTCTGCAAATGTAGTGGTTTAATTAATTGTGACATAGGTCAAATTCAACTGTAGTCTTTTTTTGTCTGCTTATGGTTACAATCGCTTTCCTCGTCGGCTTATTACTTTGTCAGGAGGCTTATTACACGTCAAGAGAAAGCTCATTGGTTATGGCCATCCATTCTTTGTGCTCGACCTTAACTGGACTGTGTATTTGAGGATTTTGTGTTTGGTATTATCCAAAGGCACTTATGCTTTTTTGCTTGCTGAATCATCTCCCATGTTCTGTTTACTTTGTTTGTCTTCCGGTTTGCACTCAAAGATCACTAATTGCCTCTGTAGCAGTCAAATTGTTGTGTAAATTCGGTTTTGCCCCTACCCCTCCTCTTGATACACTTTTGTGGGAACTGAGGAATTATCTTGGGAGAAATATCTTGGGATATGTGGAACAATAGTCTAACGAAGTTATGTGCATTGAAACCATTGACGAGGAAGGTCTTCCAGGTGAGGCATTGTTGGCCGCCTTAGAGAGCTTGTCTATTTGCCGAGTGAGTTGTTGGAGCGGTGTCATAGCCTTGATTGTGAATTCGACCATATTCTTTCTCTCCGCACATGATAAATAGTGGTTCGGAAAGCTAGTAGAACGAGGATTCACTGCAACTTGCTTAAGTCAAAGTGTGTCAAATTTAGTATATGAATGATACTAATGTAGATTTCAAAAGAGGATGATACTTCTTATTTGTGTTATAAACTAAACATATTGTAAAATGGACCACCAAGATTTTCATTCCTTTTAAAAAGAAGATTTGATCTCTAAAGTCATATCGTAGAAAAGATTTGATGTATGAGATAATAACTAAAGAGGACAACATCTTTGCAACATAGCATCCTGAAAAGTTAATAAAACTGCAAGGAAGCATTACAGCTCAGACACATGCTTTGTAAGTTGTAACAGCTAAACATCCATGATTATTTTTTTAGTTTTTATCTAATTACTTTGTTATTATTTTAGTTAAAATGATCTAAGCTCGAATCTTAAGGGAGCAAATCCCATAAGAAATGATTGCTTTTGTATATGGTTTTGTATATTATATAGTATATTTTCAGAAAGAAGATAAAGTTGTCCCCCTTGAAGACCACCTGATCTGCATTTTTTACCTGTAATGTTCCATACCATGGTTTTGAATCTGATACATGTTTTAATATCACTTGCTTGTTCCTTTTTTTGGTTGTTTTTGTTCCTTGCCAAAATGGTTTCGAAAAGCAATTAAAAACTGCATGATCTTCTTCAAAAGGTGGTTCCGAGTTAGAGGAGTATTGTTTTACAACTTTTGTATATAACTGATTTTGTTGTTTAATAAATTTAATATTTCAAAAAAATAAAAAATTTACCTAAATACGCCAACTTAAAAAAGAAAAAGAAAAAGTATGTCTATAAATTCTATAATCAACAATAATAAGAGTTTCTTACAAATTACTTGCATCGTTTTTATGACTATAGTAGAAATGGAATCTAAATTTTATAAAGAAGTCAAACAGAAAATAGCTAAGAGCTGAGATTTGATGTGCACATTTTTGTACATTTACTTTATTGATTTTCAATAGATTTGTGATCCCTAACAAAGTCAATTGCCATCGGTTTCCACAATAGTGCCCGTTTCACTTGCGAGCCAAAATGGAAAGATCTTCGGGAAAAATGCCATAAAAATTCCCAACTTTCAAATTTGGGACGAAAAAAACATAAACTTTCAAGATATTATTTTAATTCTAAAGGTTAGTTTGACTTTTTGATAAAATAGTAAAGTTTCGTTGACCTGGCCATTTCAAGTACGTCGTTAAGTTTCCGTTAACAGAGTTAATTTCCCGTTAACAATCTCCGTTTAATCAAAAACAAGATATATAAAGTTTGTTTTCTAATAATTGTTGAAAGCGTTTCGTAGTCTAGTGGTAAACTTTCGAGCATAGTTTACAGACGAAGGGATTTTTGTTTTTTAAAATAAAAAGTATTACAAGGATTCGAAGTCGAGACATCAAAACCACAAACAACAAAGCATAACCAACTACGCTAGGTAGAATTATTAACCAATTAATGAATAACAAATTCTTATATCGTGTATTTTATGTGTTTTTTTAACTTTTCACCCTCCAACCATATCTTTCATAACCGTGACCAACGATCTCGACATCCGCTGCATCAGAACCCTTCTTCGCCGCAAAGATCCGTCAATAACAATCCACAACTTTCTCTAACGGAGAATGGAATCTAGTTATTGTCGAAATCTAATTCTCACTGAATTTTTATCCAACGGAGGAGGCAACACCTTCCGTTCTCTTGAGGAGAAAGTTATGGATCGTTATTAACGGATCTTTGTGGCGAAAAAGGGTTCTGATGCAGCGGATGTCGAGATCTAAGTCACGGTTTCAAAATAAAAACACATATAATACACGTTATAATAATTTGTATTTAATTAAGAGTCAATAAATCTACCTAGTGTAGTTGGTTATGCTTTGTTGCTTGTGGGTTTGATGTCTCAAGTTCGAATCCTTGTATCCACGTAATATCTTTTATTTTAAAAAACAAAAAACCCTACGTCCAGGCCGAGTCGAACCCGCGGCAAGTGTAAACAATAGTCGGACTTAACCACTGGACCACGTGACGCTTTCATCAAGTTTTAGAAAACAAATTATATATATCTTGTCTTTGACTAAACGGAGATTGTTAACGGAAAATTAACTCCTTTAACGACGTGATTGAAATTGCCAGGTCAACAAAACTTTACTATTTTATCAAAAAGTCAAACTAAACTTTAGTATTAAAATGACATCTCGAAAGTTCATACCTTTTTTGTCCCAAATTTAAAAGTTGGGGATTTTTATGGCATTTTTCCTAAAGATCTTTTCCAACACCAATGAATTAATTAGTCAAGACTCAAGAATAACACTGACTCCCTAAGTGCAATGTATGATTCATTTGACGTAGATTGAGTTTAACCCATACTTAATTAGTAGTTCATCTTAGGTGATTATTATAAACTTGTGAGCATTAATGGAACTGATAACCTAGTTATATGCCCGAAAATGCCAAAATACAATTGCTTACAAAAACATATTATAAACCCACTTTCATAATGTGATGATAAATTAATGATCTGTCCATTCGGGGACATCATGTATAATATGAAATTAAAAAAATGTTTAACGATCTTTTTTCTTTCTAATTAATTTGGGAATAATGATAAGCATGTGTTGGAAAGTAAGAAGGGTATGGCCTTTTTGGTGGGGAAGAATGTTTATTGACATCAAATTATAGCATGCATTGTCCCCCTCCAAAGGGTATGTGTCATTCCTTCACCCACTTCTTTTTTAATATCAAAATAAAATTTAAATGTTTTGAATAATCCTTTCCCTAACATAATAGGAATATCAATATTGGAAGTGACTCTAATTATATATCAATGAAATGATTTACGCTTTACATATCTTATCAATGGCTTGTCAAAAATTAAAAAACGTGATCTTAGTCATCCCACTTATCAAGCTTTAAGTTTTTTTGAAGTTTTACTACAATAAATTGTATGCAATCATATTGTTCAGTAATTAGACATGTACATGTTAAACTGCCTAATACTAGTCGTACATGGGTTTTTCTTCGTCAAACTTGATTTGTTAAAAACACAAATATTCTTTTTTCGTCAAAAAAAAATTCTTCGCTTCACAAATTTCTTTGCTTTTTATTCGCTTTACAAATTTATTCGTCAAATTTTTTTTCGCTTTACAAATTTATTCGTCAAATTTTTGTTTTTTTGTTTTTTTTTTTTTTTTGTATTTTGAAATAAAAACATCATGTACATGTAAATAAAAACATCATGTTTTTAGTTCTTATTAAACATTTTATTGGCATCTATATATGATGTTGTTTGAAAAACAATACTATCTTTGCTTTAATCAAACATGTATATAAAAGCTAACCGTAACATTGATATCTGCTTGATCCATTAACATTGAACGTAAATGAATCAAAGTATAAAGATTTTTGATCTTGTAAGTATATAATTATAGTTAAGCAAATACAACTAGCAAACGCGAGACATGTTAGAATGTTATCACAATGCAAAACGATATCGGATTCATAAATATCATAGTCAGATATTTTATGAGGTAGGGTCTAAAATTTGACAAGTTTATTGTAAAATATTTGAAAATGTATATATAGTTTATTAGTTTTTAATCTAAATAGATTAGATTTGTTTTTGGTTTTACACTCCACTAGGACCACTATCACCCAAAGATAACTGAAAACTTAGATATTGAATTATAATTAAAAAAAAAAAAAAAATTATATAAAAGAGCTAGAAAATAATGATACAACAAAAGGCCGGAAACCATTAAATCATGTCTTCTGAGAGAGTAGGGGCTCCAAGTGGGTAACATGCTATTTGGTGACAACAACAACAAGAAAAAAAAAAGAAAAAAAAAAAGTCAAAATCTTTATTACATATATAGATTTACAGTATTTGCCTCTATTTAGAAAGACATAAACATCAGGAAAGAACACATACTTGTACAAGTGCAAAAAGAAACAGCATATACATACATAAATTCAACGGCGGACCTATGTGTATCAAAGGCAGGTCAGCTGACCTCCCCAAATTTTAAAATTTTCCTTAAGATCATGAGTTTTGTGTATTTGTATCCAGCCAATTTTGTTTAGTAACATAATATTTTAGTAATTTGACCTCCCTTAATTTTATTGTGACATCAAAAATCCATTAGTCCATAAGGAAAGAAGAAGATTTTATATTCCTTTTAAATTAGAAACAAAGTTGGCCTAATCTTTTAATCTTAGTATTAAATTATTAACCGCTGAATTGAATAAAGAAGAAGAGATCATCACTTATATGTGGCTTTTTAGTTTTTATTTTTATTTTCACGCAGAGTAAGTCCGTAACTGTGACTCTTCAAAGTCGAGAAAGTTTATATTTTGGTGAAAAACTATATTTTGTTTTAAGAATTATATCAATGAGATTTTATTAAAGTTATGATAATACTTAGAATTGTATTACAGTTTATGATTTTTAAGAGATGAACAATTTGTAATTATAAATTTGAAATCATTTTCTTGCATAATCATGTGTAAAATTTTGGTTAAACACTTTTGGATGTTGTAGGATGTTTTATATTTTGTATTAAGAAAAATAAAATTTGTTTATGTTTTTTTGACCTGGGTAAAGAAAATTTCTGGGTCCGCCACTGCATAAATTTGTGAACTTTTAAGAAATTAATCATCTCATGTTTGATAAGACCTGAGATTATTCAATACCAAGATATATAAAGAAGATGATAATTCAATGAAACCTTTTCATGAAATATAACCAAAGCAAAGCCTTTACATGAAGTGTGTGCGCGTGTGCAGTATGTTAACCAATTCACTTAATCAAAGTATTTATCTTCTTTTCTCCCTCGATTAGCTTGAATAGGTACGAGTTTCAATCAAACTCTAGATTATGCCAATTAATCTTTCTTTCAAAATATGCTGATTCACATATTGTCCTTAAATGCTCCAAACTCTCAATTCTCAAATGTTAGTTAGTATTCTAGATTAAGCACTCTTTAATTATAGTTGTATAACCAACAAAATTCAAAGTCGTATATTTAGACGTGGGATTGAGAAAAAATCCTGTGTTGTCAAATAAATAAACTAAACTATTTAACAACGTTACGTACAACTTATAGGTTTAATTGATAACATAACGGATAAAGAAAATGGCCAATGATACATAAATAATGTAAAAAGATACGAAATGGTGAACAAAAAAAAAACAATAACATCGTTATCTATTGTTTTTAGACTTTTTAGTATTGTTCTCTGATTCTTCTTGACAATGAAAAATTGGAAATGGTAATGAAGGACAATTATATAGTCTTATAGACAAATAACATGTTTGGATAAAATCATTAAATGCATTGTATGTGTAATGTGTCGTACACAATACTAATCCACAAGGTACAACTAAATTAGAAATTTTAATTGAAGGAGAAAAAGAGTTGAAAACGAATAAAATCCATAACCATGATGAAAATAATTAAAATAAATCTTCCGTTGCCTACTATATATATATATATATACACATGTTATGTTCGTTAGTGTCCATTATTACAACAACACAACACACTCTCTTCACTTCCTTTTTTCCTTTAAGACTTCCCCGGTGACTGAAGAAAGAAAAAAAAAAAACAGAGATTTCACCGGCGAAATGGATGAATCGTGGCGTATGAAGATGGGTTTAGGCGCTGATCCATTCTTCTCCATCGCTCGTAAATCAATGGACGCTCGGATCGACGCCGAAGACTTCGCCGATGTTTTTGGCGGTCCGCCGCGAAGCGTCCTCACCCGAAAATTCTCCGGCGACTTCTCTCGTTCCGACTGTTTCTACGACGAGATTTTCCGGCCGCCGGGGAATTATCCTAGTGGCGGCTCCCTTGCTTCTTCTAAATCTCACGGCAGAAACTTACCGGCGTTCAGGATTCCCTCCGGCGGTGAAGGATTCTACGACGGCGTGTTTGGTGGCCGCGGCGGGACTGCGAAGGAGGGATCAAAGAAACAGAGCTCGATGGCCAAATCGAGGTCGAATTCGTCATCTGTACTCTCTTCCGAAGAGCTCAGTCCTCATTATCCACCACCGGCGGCAACTTCCGGCGACGACGCCGGATTTTCTTCTTTCACTTCTAGACTCAGGTGAGTGGTCTTTTTTACTATTTAATCCTCCACATCGTTGCTGGTTTATTCACAATTCTTAAGGACAGTTAGGTAATTTCGAACATGCTCTGTTTTTTTTTTTTTTTTTTTTTTTTTTTTTTTTGTCCCTTAGACCGTTAAACGTCCCTTCAAGAAGTCATAAACGAGACTCAAAGAAACAGAGTTTTCCGGCGTTTCCAACATCCAAAGATTCATTCTCCGGACAAAACAACACGCCCGAGAAAGCAGATTTTTACTACAGGAAACCACATTTCACCGGATCCAGGAGAGCATCGCCGGAGACAATTAGCTTAGATCCTAATTCCTTCAGAAGAACGGATGATTACGGACCGAGCTCCCCTGCATCTTCCCCTGTTTCTTCATTCATCTGCGAAGAAGAACACAACAACACTGATGCCAAACAGAGAAGGAACAGAGACGAAGAGGTAGTCGTAGTAGAAGACGAAGAAGACGAAGAAGAAGAGATGAGCTCTTACGTAATTGAGATAAACTCAGACCGATTCGATCGTTACAAAGAAGAAGGAGGAGGAGGAGGAGGAGGAGGAGGAGGGAACTCGGATTCAAACGACATGGATGAAGCAATAGCTTGGGCAAAAGAGAGATCACAAAGACCAGAAACAAAGCAAACAGAAGAAGACGTCATCGATTCGAGAAGAAGTGAAGAAGAACCCAAATCAGAAGAAGAGGTTAGTGTTGTTGTTGTCATTGACATTTTCCCCGGGGGAAAAACTGAACTTTTCTACAAGAAACTGATGAGATAAAAATGAATTGAGTAATGCAGATGGAGATGGAGATGAAAGATGAAGAGATAAGAATCTGGTTAACCGGAAAAGAGACAAACATTAGACTTCTCCTCTCAACGTTACATCATGTAAGTTCGTGTGTGTAATCAGAATTTTGAATTGGTTTACATTTTTTTTTGTCTCGGATCAGTAAACCGGTTACTAAACCGTGATATTTGTATATTCAGGTTCTTTGGTCAAATAGCAATTGGTATGCGATTCCTTTAGCCAATCTTCGAGATGGATCACAAGTGAAGAAAGCTTATCAAAAAGCTCGGCTTTGTTTACATCCAGACAAGCTACAACAAAGAGGTGGAGCTTCACCGATTCAGAAATCTGTCGCGAGTAGAGTTTTCTCCATTCTTCAGGTACTACTACTAAAACCGAATCAAAAATCGACTTTGTTTTGTGGTTCTGGTCACTTAACTCTTAGCTGACATTTTGGAAATTTGTAGGAAGCATGGGCCGTGTACGTAACAAACGAAGGGCTCTCGAGCTAAACCGGAATCCGCAAACATTTTATTTTAAGAAGAATAAGAGCAAAAAAAAATGTAAAAAAAATTAAGAAGAATAAGAGCAAAAAAAAATTAAGCACAGTTTGGTTTCTTGATTGTAAAAGTCACATATATATTCCATGGTCAATGTTCTTTATATACAGAAAACAACAAATTACTGCGTGAATTAAAATATAAAATCTTGATAAGAAAAAAACGAGAAAGCGAAATAAATAGAGCAAGTCTCACCATGCATCAAGCAGAGTAGTAATAGTGTCTCCAAGTGAGAGTGATGTTTGAAAGATTTAACAATAATAGACAGACATAGATTCTCTAGACGACTCAAAAACTAGTATTCTATTATATTTTGAGGTGGAATATGGTATGGGGCATTGAATCCGAATCTAGATGAACCACCCTCGTAGCTGCATTCAGCCAGATCGACTAATCCGACCTCGGCGAAATCAAAGATATGGACTTTGTTAGGGAGCATGCCTGGAAAAGAGCTAGCAGGGACACAAAAAGGGTCAGACCTTGAGATGAAAATGCAGAGATCTCCTATATCTTCAGTGTAAACCGCGTTTCCTTCTTCGTCAAGCTTGAAAACCCTTAAAACACTTGTTTCCATTATCGCAGCACCGTCGATGCTATCGATTATATCCCTGTACCACCTAACCAAGAACGTTTCACCTGTGGATCGTGACTCCACCAAGTGTTCGCTTGTGCTGTACAAATTCAAAAGCTCGGGTGTCGTCTTCATCTGTCCAGGATGGTACTGATATCGCAACTTCTGGAGCTTAGATACGTGCTTGTACTGTTTGTTGTGGAGATCCCATGATCCAATGAGGTGGCCTCCGGATCCGGGTATGCGAAACATGCCGTGTTTGTTTGAAAACATGACTCGGGAGGAGAAGAAACAGGGGTTTTCGATTTTGATGTTGGTCCACTCGGGGTTACTTTGACCTGGTCTGCAAAAGCTTAGTTGAGGTCCCAAGAACTTGACAGCCAAAACACAGTCCTTATCCTCTGGAGAAGGTGAAGACATTGCCACGTTGGTGACGATTTGGGTTTGGCAATGAGGCAGAGTTACAAGAGGAGGTAACGAGATACGTTTTGGATCTGAATCCGATGCAGCTGGGTTAAGATCGTCTTGGAGACGCACTGTTCCGTTCTTCAATGTAGCTACCCATCCATGAGATGAACCGATCGTTACCATTGCCTCAGTAATATCATTATACACCAACTCCATAGGCACCTTCTTATCCAAATGAATGCGGCCACATTCGTTAGCATTTATAATCACGAGTTTTCCGAGATTTGCTCCGCAAGGATCAGCGCCGATGATAGAACAAGGAGGGGTTTGCATCAAGCCATTAGAGCGAAGAGGAGGAGAGGCTCTAACAAACACTGGTTTCCGAAGGCAGAGCTTCGGAGGCTGGCCGAGAAGCAGAGACATGAGTGTGTGTTCTTAGCGAAAGGCAAATGTTACGTTATTAACAAGAAACCAAAAAAAAAAACTTAATCGGCGATGTTACCACTCCGCTAAAACCCTTTTTTATTAGTAGAGACTAGAGAGGAAGGAAGGAACTTGGTCACCAAGTTTTCAATCTCCAATATCTTTTTAATGGATATTCTTCTTTCCTTTTCAATCTCTTTAACTTCCAACCTTAACTCTATGATCTTTTTTTTTTTTGTTTTTTTTTGGGATGGATTGGGTTTGGTCTGCAGCTTGAATCAGAGGCTGAGGATTCACATGCTGAAGGTTCTCTATCTGTGAAGATTTATATCCTTCAAGACTCTTGTGTTGAGTCCTATGTGTGTTGCGCGGTAATATATAAAGAAGCGTTCAAGGAATAAGCTGATAAGAAACTTGGGAGAGTTAAAACATGAATGTATCAGAAATATAAAAATTAAACATGAATATGAATGGCTTTTGTTTATGATGTATATATCATATGTTATAGAACCCTGAGAGCAAATGTAAAAGACTCTTCCTCAAAATGGCAAATAAATTTGATGTTCGAAAAGACAGACTCTAGACTCAAACTCAATTCCAAACTACTTGTACAACTTTTGAGGTGAAATATAGTAAGGGACCGTGAATCTATTAATAATACTATCGATGGAGGAATCAGTCAACTTGACGAGTGAAAATTCATTGTCGTCCAAGATATGGACTCTGTTAGGGATCATGCCGGGAACGGAGCTAGCAGGGACACAAAAAGGTTCAGACTTTGAGATGAAAATGCAGAGATCTCCTATGTCTTTAGTGTAAACCGCATTTCCTTCTTCGTCAAGCTTGAACACCATTAAACCTTCTGTTTTCATTTTGGCAACACCGCCCATGATCTTGTCGGTCTTCTTGTACAACTTAAGCAAGAACGTTTCACCCGTGGATTGTGACTCCACCAAGTGTTCGCTCGTGGTGCATGAACTCAAAAGCTGGCGTTCGGTCTTGCTCAGCTCGGGAAGGTCTTGATATCGCAACTTCTGAAGCTTGGGTGTGTGCTTGTGTTTCTGGAGATCCCATGATCCGATGAGGTGGCCTCCAGATCCGGTTATGCGAAACATGGCATGTTTCTTTGAAAACACGACTCGAGAGGAGAAGAAACAGGGGTTTTCGATTCTGACGTTGGTCCACTCGGAGTTGCTGCTTTGACCCGGTCTGCAAAAGCTGAGCTGAGGTCCCAAGAACTTAGTAGCCACAACACAGTCCTCTTCCTCTGGAGAAGGTGAGGACATCGCCACGTTGGTGACGATTTCGGTTTGGCAATGACGCAGAGTTACAAGAGGAGGCAACGAGATACGTTTCGGATCTGAATCCGATGCAGCCGGGTTTAGATCGTCTTGGAGACGCATAGTTCCGTTCTTCAAAGTAGCTACCCAGCCATGAGATGAACCGATCGTTACCATTGCATCAGAAATATCGTCTCGGTTTTCACCTTCTTCTTCAAAGAAGCTAGCCAGCCATGGGTTATTAATATCGTTATACACCAACTCCATAGGCGCCTTTTTTACCAAATGATCATAACTACTGTGTTCACCGGTAGCATAGAAAATTTTGAGTTTTCCAAGACCCGCTCCACAAGGATCAGCGCCGGCAATGAAACATGGAGGAATTTGCAGCAAGGGAGATGAGGAGGAGCCATTAGATGTTTGCGAAGAGGCTCTTACTACCAACACCGGTTTACGAAGGCAGAGCTGCGAGGGCTGGTTGAGAAGCAGAGACATTTATGTTCTTGGAGGAAAAACCAAAGAAACTAAAACGGAAGAATGAAGAAAACCCTAATTGTGATCTTGTTCACATTCTTCGCCCTCTATTCACATTGATAAACAAGGAGTAACTTGGCCACCAAGTTTTCCATCCTCGACATAATCAATCTTTATGGACATTTATTTGTCTTTCCTTGTTTTCGTTTAATTCTCAATTTCTCATTTCGTCAAATCATACATAATAATACATTTAAGTTGTTTTTGGCTACATTTTTGAGATTGGTTTCTAATCCGCTTTCTTTTTCGGGGTTTTAAGTGATTGATAATGTAGAAATGGCAAAACCAAATCTGTAAAGCTTTTACTTTCCGGTTAAAAATCGATTCAAGCCAAGATACTCGCAACACGCATGCTATTCACAACATTCCATGGAATCAAACAAGATTAAATTATCAATAATCCCCATTTCCCAATATAGTTTCAAACTGCTTTGCTTCACTTCTTAACGCTTCCTTTGTATAACTTCAAACCCACTCGCAACCCCACCCACTACTATAGTAAATTTTTAAAGACGAAAAAAAAAAAAATCTATATTTGAAAAAAGTAAAACAGCTTATGCCGACTGTTTCGCAACTGTCCGGTTAGCCATGGCACCATTAGTAGCACCTGAAACTTGAAGAGACGAAAAGGATTTGTGTTCAGATGGTTTCGTTAGTTTCTCCTTTCTAGGCTTTTTATCTAGCAAACATAATAATATCAAAAGGCGGATACTTACCATCGGTTCCTTCCTCTTTCTCTTCGTCGATGGTTTTCCAAACAATGTCCTTAAGTCCCGTGGTAAGGTTCTTGTAAAACTAAAAGAAGAGCAAGACAGGAGGCAAAAGGGTAAAGATTCAAACATCAGTTACTGGAACACCATTTGACAAACAAAAGCACAAGCTCGGGTTTGATATAACCAGATCAGCATCAATAAGCCTTGCATACCTTGTGGAATTCCAACGTGTCACCCCCTGATTTTCGCATTTCAACCATGTAAAGAGATGGAGCAACTTGAAAAACCTGAAGGTAGATGTTAATTAAGTTAAAATTAGGTTTATCCAACATTGGGCGACACTATACAAAGGTTGAGCACTGGTCACTGTGAAAGCTAACCTCAGTGGCAACTGCCAACTGACCCTTGCGGCCTGATTTTTCTCCTGTCAGCTTCATCTGAAGGAGTTGAGAAATGGTAAAAGGGTCTAATCAGAAGCAACAAACCAATACAACTCCACAGCACGGGTAAATATGTAACACTATTCTAACCTTGTAGTTATTTGTCTTGACATCAAACCCCATAGGTGCTGCCGCAGCCTCAATTTTTGTAACTATCTCATTAGCCGAAGATTTGGAAGTAAATCGTGTTTTTCGCTTCACAAGCCCCTGAAATCAGAGATGCTTATCAATCAGAATGACGGCTTTATCAAACGAAGTATAGGCTTTCAAAGAAAAGTATTGGTCACTAAAATTTGGTGGCAAGAAGCTAATTCCTATTAGGTTCTGACCAAACCGGCAAAAAGATAGTTTAAAATCGTCAACATAATAAGAGCCTTGAGGGCTAAGGACCAGCTTTACTTACCATTTGTTTTTCGAAAAGTGAACCGAGATTGAGACCCTGGGATGTTGAGATGAGCTCAAAAGCATTCATAGTTACTGGTGTTTTGGGTCCTTCTTCTCGCCTTTCCACAACAAGATTCTTAGACTCCTATCGACAAACAAAAACAAACTGAGCAATCATTCAGGACAACTACAGAAAAAAAAAAACCCAAAAGAACATAAGCCTTACCCCTGAGTCATCAAAGATTGCATCAACATCATCAAGGCTGACATCAGCATTCTCAAATTTAGGTGCTTTATACCCTTTTTTAAACCACTCATTTTCAATGACCTCAGCAAATGTAATCCTCTGCCCAATAAAAAAAAAAGCCAGTGTAAAGCTTTCAGATCTACTCAATCTAATAGAAGCCTCTGCCTCTGCAAAGGGAATCCCCTCTAATATAATAGGGTAAGAAAAATATACCGTTGCTGGACTGGGATCCAAAATCCTTTTGATTAACTTCTTAGCACTTGCAGAAAACCAGGGAGGGCAGGTAAACTCTGCTTTGAATATCTGCAATCATGAAGAAAGAAGACTGAGGTGGCATTTTATGCTACATAAATCTCGTGTCCTATAAAAATCACAGAGGCTCCCCATACAACCAAATGACACCTTCTAGAAATTCAATCCTTGAATCCTTTCTGATAGCAAGAAAAATGAATATGTAATAAAAGAAAAGCAAAAGAAAAAGAACAAAGCGTAATACCTTTTTATATAATGAAGTCAGGTTAGAATCTTCGAAAGGTAAGTAGCCAGCCATTAAGACAAAGAGAATTACTCCACAAGACCACAAATCCGCCTTCGCTCCATCATAACCTTTGTTGTTGATTACCTAAAGAGAAAAAAATAGAAGGTTACCGAGACTAGAAAATAATAGACTTGATGAAGCTTCAAGACAACTAGTGTGTCAGTTTTCACTAGCAGTCGATGATAATACCTCCGGAGCAACATAATTGGGTGTTCCGCATGTTGTGTGAAGTAACCCATCCTCCTAAAGAAGAAGGATCACAACAAAATCAGCTTTTGATAACTCATGAAAACTTTCTCCTTAGAGGCCATACATAGTAGCTGGAATTATCAAACTATCAAATATACAACAATGAAATCAATATATATGGATTGATGCTCACTCGAACTTGCTGAGGTAGAGCGCTCAATCCAAAATCAGACACTTTCAAAGCACCATTAGCATCCAAAAGCAAATTTTCTGGCTGAAACCAGAAAAGGTAAACTTTTTCAATTCTGATACCAAATTCATTCACAAGAAACCAGAAAAGGTAAAAAAAATTTCAATTCTGATACCAAAATCATTCACAAGAACACTATGCAAGAGTGTACCACAAAGGTAAGATTTGTTTCTAACCTTAAGGTCTCTATGATAAACACCTCTGCTATGACAATAATCAACGGCATTAATAAGCTGTTGAAAGTACTTCCTCGCCTCATCTTCCTTCAATCTCCCATTGCTTGACTACATACATGACAATTTTAAAAGAAATCAAGATCGCATTCCCACATAGTCATATAGTACTAAGAAACAGATATAAAAAACACATGTTTCAATGGAAAGCTTACAATTTTATCAAAAAGTTCCCCACCAGTAACGAATTCCAAAACGAAGTAGATCTTAGTTTTGCTAGCCATCACCTGAACAATAAGAAGAAGAAGAGAATCAATCGGGTAACTACTACAAAGATAACAAAACATAGAATAATCAAAAATCCGTTAAATATTATATATAAAAATATATATGATCTAGCCTAGCCAGGGACCACTAAAATATGTTCCAAAACTTCAAAACGAATCTGAGATTCTAAGAACAAACAGTTTGAATATATATAAAGCTATTAAAGAGTCTTGTATAAATGCAGGGGAGATGTAGAATAAAAAACCTCAAACATACGGATCACATTTGGGTGCTTGATCAATTTCATTGTAGAAATCTCACGCTTGATCTACCCAAAAATACAAAATCCAAGGTTATATATATAGAGATCACACACAGACAGCTGCTGCGTAAATCAAGATAAACAAAGAGAAGAAGAATGAGGAGAATAAAGGAGTACCTGAGCGATCATCTTATTTTTGGTGACTTTCTCTTTATCAATAACCTTAATGGCGACATTATCACCATTCTCAACATTTCTAGCGAATTTGACCTTAGCGAAGGTTCCTTCACCCAAAGTTCTACCAAGCTCATACTTACCAACTCGTGTCCTACCTGAAGAACCACCACCAGCACCAGAAGGCGTTGATCGAGAAGGAGTCGATCGTGAAGGTGTTGTTCGAGAAGCCATCTCTCTCTCTAATCTCTCTAATCTCTCAATCTCAATCTCGCTTGCTTCTATAGATATATAGATAGATCTCTTTCTATTGCTAATGAATCATAAGGAGGAGGAGGAGGATCTCTTCTTCTTGCATGGCTGCCATACTTGGGATTTGGCTACGCTCATCGTGAGATCTGCAGACGATTCAAAAAAACCCTAAAAGGGAACCCGGAGACCGGAAAATCAAAATATCGGGGATTTCAACTTTCGCGTGCGGAGAAAATTCAAACCGGACGACGAAGACTCATCACAATACGAAGATTTTCCCAAACAAAAATTTGTAGTGAAGAATTATTTTCAGTAAGGTGAATTTAATGTTTTTTCTGATATTAATCGCAAATTTCGGCTACAAAGGAAAAAAAAATCGAGTAACAACAGGCTAACAGAGAGAGAGAGAGAGAGAGAGAGAGAGAGAGAGAGAGAGAGATTTGTGATTCTGTGGGTGGAAAGAGGATTTTAAAGTTAATTTAATTTTTACTTTAATTTTTTATTTAATTGTTTCTTTTTTTTTCTTTTTTTTGGTCAGTTAAGTTGTTTAATTAAAGAAATGTTTAATTAAATTCTGTTTAGGGATTATACGAGGAAGGTTATATCTGTGGGTTTTTTTCTTTTTCTTTTCTTCTGACGCATGCTATAGTTACATTTTTTTAATAATAATAATAATTCTCTAGGCTTATGTTAGAGTTTATTATTGTTAATGCAAAGTGTGAAAAACTGGGTAAGAAAATTTCCAATGGCAAAAGTCAAAACCGTAACCAAAGTAAGCGTTTTTTTTTTTTTTTATCTTCTTCCTGGTAATACAGTGATTTATTTATTTCTTTGTAACGTTTGTATCCAACATATGATGATTCTTTAGTTCTTTTTTACTTGCAATGAAAATGGTTTCGTATTTGGTATAACAATGAGGTTATTTTGGGTCAAATGTAAACCGGAAAAAAAAAAAAGAGTATTTTGACGTTATTTGACAAAAATTATGACTTATGAGGTTTTTTTTTTTTTTTCAACCAAACATATAAATAAATTAGAAGGTGACTCCAAATTTGGTTGCCTAACTTGGAGGAGAAGAGTTTACAAAAGAAATTTCAGAAACTAAAGATTTAGAAGAGCGGACTAGACAATCTGCGCGCACATTTGACATCCTTGGAATCTGGGTCAGGGTAAAGGATGAGAATGAAGCTCTGCGAAAAATAAACTCTTCTAGTAAGGAGGAGAAGGCTGGCCAATCGTCGGGTGCCTGAACCATCGCCACCAACTCAGAACTATCAGACTCAAAATTGAGACAATCTATCCCAAGCAGCGAAAGAGACTCCATAGCCCATAACAAAGCTTGTAACTCCGAGTGAAGAGGAGATGGGCTACGTCGCAAACTGCGAGCCCCCATAAGTAGCGTCCTATCATCATTGTTACCATACAACCAACCCAAACGTTCCAGCGGATCCGATCCTTTCCAGGAGCCGTCGACCTGACAGCGAGGCAAAGAACTTCTTTCCTCCACAACGTTAGGAACCAAGTAATTTTCCGAAACAGATTTGGCCTCCTCCCAAAGAAGTTTATCGGTTGTAGCCTGAATTAAAATATCATTTGGCTCTGCCTCAATCCCTTGGAAGACCTTCTTATTCCTATCCTTCCAAATTGTCCACAAAATCCAAGGCAATAAATAACCAATACCCGGTCCCCCCGGGTGTGAAAAAGTGTTGGAATAAAGAAAATCTAAGTTTGAATACATAGATGCAAAAGGGAAACCAGTCAACGACACCTCGACCGGAGCTAACTCCCAGACCAAACGCGAGCGTGCACACTCAAAAAGAGCATGATTGATAGTCTCCACTGCCGAGCCACATCGTTGACATGTAGCATCACACCGAATTCCCCTATGAGCAATCCGCTCCTTCACTGGAAGAGACCCCGATGCCACCTGCCAGAAAAAATGTTGGACCTTTGAGGGGACCTCCAGTTGCCAAGCTTGAGTCCACAAAACTGTGCACGATGGCCCGTATTCAGCCTCCTTTTGTAATTCCCGAGCTAACTTGTAACCAGATCTCACAGAATACCTGCCAGACTTAGTATAATGCCAAATTAGTCTATCCGAACTCAATGACTTACTGACCATCAAGCTCCGTATGAGCGGAATGTCCGCAGGATCTATGAACTCCTCAAGAGTAGGCAAGTGCCAATCCATTGTAGAGGAATTAATAAGGTGACTGACCCGAAGATTAGGAAGTAGATCGCTCCCCCGACCATTTGCTGGTCTTGGCTGAAGATCCGGAATCCAAGGATCCCTCCATACCGAAATATCCCGACCTGATCCTACTATCCACCTTGCCCCTCGCGCCACTAAACCCTTAGTCGAGAAAATACTCCTCCACGCAAAGGATGGAGAGTAAGGTTTTTTTGCCAATAAAGGATGCTTTCCCCTGAAATATCGACCTCGCATCACCCGAGCCATTAAAGAATTCGGGTAGTGGATTAGTCTCCAGTACTGCTTAGCCAGCATTGCATCATTAAATCCTTCCAAAGCCCGGAATCCCAAACGCCCATCAGATTTATCTTGACACATCTTATCCCATGCTACCCAATGCAAACCTCTAGCCTTATCATTAGACTTCCACCAGAAGTTTGATATAGCACCCGTAAGTTTGGACGTTAATGCTTGTGGCAATTTATAACAGGACATTACTTGAGTTGGTAGAGCTAAAGCAACTGATTTGATCATAATCTCCTTACCCCCTTTGGATAAAATCTTTGCTGACCAGCCATTAACTCGCTCGTCTAAACGGTCATTAACATAACTGAAAACTTTTGTCTTTGAGTCCTGGATGTTTTCAGGAATACCCAAATAAGAACCCATCCCACCCTCCCTAGAAATACCAATTACTGTTTTTATCCGAGACCTTACATCAGGCGGAAATTTTTTACCGAACATAATAGATGATTTCTCTAAATTTACCTCTTGTCCCGACGCTTTACCATAGTTACCTATAATATCCATAACCACATTGCATTCAGACTCCTCTGCCTTACAAAAAAACAAACTATCATCCACAAACAATAAATGCGAGATCGAAGGGCAATCCCGAGCAATCGAAATTCCCGTAAGTCTCTTCTCCCGCTCAGCCTTTTTAATATTCGCTATCAGGACCTCTGTACATAGAATGAACAAATAGAGAGAAAGAGGATCGCCCTGGCGTAAACCCCTTTTAGGTAAGATGGATCCTCGAGGTTGACCATTAATAAGAACTCGATACGATACCGAAGAAACACACCACATAATCCATGTAATCCACCGCCTATGAAAACCTAATTTAGTCATGACCGCTTCCAAAAAATCCCATTCGACACGATCATACGCTTTACTCATATCCGTTTTGAATGCCAGAAACTCCGACTTACATCGTTGATTAGTATTTAACCCATGAAACATTTCCTGTGCAACAAGAATATTATCAGTGATCAGTCGTCCAGAGACAAAGGCCGATTGCGTTTCCGAAACCAGTGATGGTAGAAACCGCTTTAGCCTAAAACATAAAACTTTCGAAATGATCTTATAGCTCACATTACAGAGACTAATTGGCCGAAATTCCGTCATACGTTGGGGACGCTCCACCTTAGGGATAAGACAAATATTCGTCTCATTAAGACGAGGATCAAAACTTCCCGTTCTAAAAAATTCTTTAACCAAGACCACCAGATCCCCTTTTAATGAGGGCCAAAACCGTTGAAAAAACAAGGCCGTCATACCGTCAGGACCTGGAGACATCTCCGGATGCATAGCAAATAAGGCTTTCCGAACCTCCGCCTCTGTGATTTCCCTAGTTAAACTCCTATTCATATCATCTGTTATTAAAGGTAAAGTCTCCTGTAGTATGTCTGATAAACCCCTTACATCCGATAGTTTAAAAAGCTCCTCAAAATATTTGGTTGCAATATTCTCCATACCCACAGGCGACTCGTCCCAGATATTATCCGGACCAAACAAACCAACAATTTTATTCCGTACCCTCCTCTGCTTAGTCGAAGCATGAAAATATTTTGTATTTTTGTCACCCACACGTAGCCAGAATTTTCTACTCTTCTGTTGCCAGTATAACTCCTCATCCCGATAAGCTTCTTTTAATTTTCTCTCTATGTCCCGAATCTCCCCCTGAGTAATCTGTTCATCCATCTTTGCCTCATGTAAGGCTGCCTTCAAGGAAGAAATAAGAGTCGGCCCAGAGATCACATTATGTTTTCGCCACCACGAAATCGAATTTCGACAATTCCTAATTTTATCCACAAAAGCCGGAGTCCGAAAATTATTCGTACGCGCCCATCCCGACTCTACTGCCCCTTGTAGACCATCCTTCCCCAACCATCGTTTATCAAAAACGGAATTGCCTATTTCGTCTTAAGGATAATTTTAGACAAGTAGCCAAAATAGGACAGTGGTCAGACCCGACCATCTCTAAGTAATCAATCTTCGAATTTGGGAAAAGACTTTGCCAATCTTCATTCCCTAAGGCACGGTCTAAACGGCACCGAACGACCTGATTATTACACCGATTACCTCTCCAAGATAACTGCTCCCCGTAACACGGGAATTCCAGCATACCGCAATGCCGAATCATTGATTGAAAAGGCACAAAAGAGGAAGCTGGCCGTAAGGCCCCTCCCCTCTTCTCGTGATTCCCAACAAGTTCATTAAAATCATCAATCATAAACCAAGGGTCTATACGGAAAGAACCAATATCCATTAACTTCTCCCATTCCTTAACCCGGTTATGCGGAATAGGATCCCCGTAGACAAAATTCAGAAAAACCATTTGTTGACCAAAGAAGGCTTTAACATCAATAATGCGATTACTCTCATATAAAATAGAAAGTTTTATATCATTCATGAAAAAGAAAGCTAACCCACCACTAGAACCATGGGGATCAACAGAATACAAATTATTATAACCAAACTTTTTTTGAAATTTTTGTAAATAAGAAGAACATTTTTTTTTTCTGATAAAAATAAAATGTCTGGCCGGTGTTGCTTCCACAAATCTCCCAGATATCCTTCTGTCAGATCAACCCCTATGCCCTGACAGTTCCAACTCAGAATCTTCACGTTCGAGCCGGCGGTTTCGGATCCACTACATTGTTTCCCTATTTTCCCCCCATCTTGTGTTTATTCCCGTCACCTGCAGGTTTATACAAAGCCTTAGCAAGTAAACGTTTCCCAGGAGATGCTAAAGCCCGTGATGGAATCTTAGAACCGCTAACACCGTTCCTAACATAAGAACTAAAGTTCTTTCTCTTGTGAGCACCTGACGCATCTAATGAAAAAATAGCCATAGCATAATTAACAATCCCCACAGCTGACTCAACCGATACAGAAGGAGATGAATTACCTTGCGTGTCACTGCCAGCCTCACCCTGAGACTCAGTTACTTGACCATCTTGAATGTCATTCCCTTGATCCGGCTGACCCACTGTACCCTGAGCAGGAGGTACATCCTCCACCTGGACCAAACTGTTATCCGCCTTGACAATATCATCAAGCTCACCATCCTCTAGCAAATCGTCATGTTCAACCTCAAAATCCATGGCCAAAGAATCACCCTCGTCACCCTTAAGAGGACTTCCCTCCACCTCCTTGACTGCAAATTGCTTGCTGGAACCGGAAACTCCCACGTTGTTGTCAATCCGCAGCGGACCATTCCTCTCTAGAGCAGCCTGCTTCACCTTGAAAAGAGGTTTGGCCCAAGCCGGGCCAGCACCCTTTCGGTTGGGGATGAACCCGGGTGCCTTCCCCGAAGCTTCCCCATTCCCTGTTTGTACACCTTGATGAGATCCTTCGTCCCGGCCGGCAACCTCGCCATAGTTCCTCTTCTGACCCCAGACCTGCCCATAAGATCGCTCTTGATGATGAGAACCATGAGAACCCTGACCGTGAAAAACAGTACCACCAAAGCGTTGCTGAGGGAAATAACCAAATTCACTAGCATCCACCGACTGGAAATCTAATGTCCGCTTGGCATGTTTCCTAGGCTTCTCCCAACCCCCAACATTGTGATGCTGTTCTTGCTTCATCGCAGGAAATTGCCTTTGACCACCCCTATTGTCCCTCTGACCTGCCGCACTTTGAACTGCTGTCTCCTTAAGAACCTCTGGACAAACTTTAGTATCATGAGTGATTCGAGAGCAAAGATCACAGACCCCATTCAACTTCTCGTACTCCAGGGAGACTACAATCTCATCACCAGTTGCAAAAGGCACCACCATCTTAAATATCAATGGATTGAAACCATTGACTGACACACAAAGACTGCCGGTTTCCTCATCAACCTCTTGGATCCTCCCAAGCTTCTTTCCAATAGCTTCAAGAGTAGCCACCTCCCACAAATGCATGGGAATCCCTGCCACTTTAACCCAGAAGTTAATAGCTGAAGGGTAGGATGATGAGATGACTGGCTTCCACCTCACTAGCGAGACCATCCAGCCGTCAAAATGGTACGGACCATTCTGCAAAACTGACAAGATATCCTCTTCTTCCTCGAAATTAAACTGGAAAACACCTTGTCCTAAATCAGCACCCACCACTTTCTCCTCTAATTTCCAGATTTTTGGGAAATTAGCAAGCAAGGACTCCATGTTCTGACACACCGGATTCATGAGCCTGCCAATGAGGGTCAATGAGAACTGCTGAATTCTCTGAGCCAAAACCGAGTTGGAAATTGACACAGTCTCCGTACGCACCAGGGAACTCTTGTTCTTGTTCAACACCAATTGAGCCATGACTCGGTAAGGAAAAAAATATTGAGCACTGATAAAAGTTTCAAAAACTAGAAGAAGCGAGAAGCAAAAACAGAGTGAGATGATTCGATAACTATCCTCAAACTCTCGCTTAAATACCACCACACCAACCAAAATCTCAGAAGTTAAAACGAACCAAATCAAGAAGATTCTCAACCCAAACACGATCATACCCAATCTGAAAATCAATGCACTAACCAGCCTGTGAAAGAATCTTAAGATCGAGTAATCCTGGAAAGAAACGAGAAACACAATCAACCGTATCCGCCAACTAAACCATGAGAATAGAATCTCAAGCTCAATCACCAACCGTATCAAAAATAAAACCCCTGAGCTAAGCCAAAACTGCCCAGACGAAATCAAATCCGTGACCATAATCAGCATTCCATTACTCAGCAAATCCGACAAGATCAAAGTATTAACCTTCAGTAAGATCAAACTCTCCTTATATAACCCCAAATCTAACAAAAAAGAACCGATCCTGTCCACAACTAGTGAAGAGTATCGACAACGTCCCCATCCAATCCAAAACGATATATGAAATCTTGAAAGCGAATCCTTAGAACCCAGAGAAGAAATCGTTGGCTTTAACCCCCACAAATCTCCCTCCGATACCAAATCCGAGCCCATAATCTTAGATATTCGAACCACGCAGAACAAAGAAACTGAGATCAATCTGAGCGAATCATAAAGATACGCCATTACAAAGAAAACCTCATAAACATGACGAACTGAATCCCGCAAAGATCGCGGAGTCCGCCTTTGACCAAAGAGAATCAAACTTCCGATCTGATTCCTCTCAACCGTAACCTGCAGAGATCGAAGGAGATCCACTCCTCGTCCCCCATTCACGACGGAATCGAACATTCAAACCGAAATCACAGACGCCTTCAAAATCGCCATTTTCGTTTCAATTCGTTGATATACAACCTTTTATCACGGCTAGTGTAGTAAATGTCTTTTTTTTGACTTATGAGGTTTTTCAGATGTCAATCACCAATTTATGCAAATGTATCTCTTATCATTAAACACATTCTGTAACTATAAAGATAGTGTTGAACTTAATACATATGATTTGACAAGGATCCTTTTTTTTTCTGAAGCTGGTAACTATGAATGAATGATTCTATGAGGAAAATAAAATTGATTTGCCATCTTTTTATTCATGGCATAAAGAAGTAGTTTAATGTCAAGGTTACGATGGCTCAAGTGAATAAATCCATCAGCAGTTTTAGTTTACTTTATTTTTTATATAGACAACGAATCACACTACCCATCAATTCTATATCCCCTATATAATAAAATGGAAGTACACAACTTCTTTTTGTAAACTATATAATTTTTATAAGTTGGTTACAAAATAGGTTATACATTAAATATAGGTTGGTTATAAAAAAAAATTTATATATTAATTGGTCAATCTGTGGAATACACTTAAGAATATCCCACAAAATTCTCTTAAAGAGAATATTCCAATGATTTATACAATTTTCAAAATAAAATCTTTAGTATTCCATATATTATTACAAAATATATACTATTAGACATAAAAATATACTGTTAGGCGTAAAAAGAAATAAAATCTTGGCTATTTATCACACTTAGTGATTTCCAAGATTTTATTGTACAGTTGAAAATAAAATCTTACCTAAACACGGGTCATATTAAAACACTCTCACCAAACATGTTCAAAAATTACATAACAAACAGAACAATTTCTCATACATAAAATTACAAAATTAACAATCTAACACTTACAAAATATGTGTTTTTACAAACATCATATTTAGCATATGATTTTATTACATAATGTTTATCCAAAAATGATTTTAAAAACAATCATATGAATTATATTTTATTCTAAAATTATAATATAAATAAAAAAAATTCAACCCGTGCTCTAGCACGGGTCCTAATCTAGTGTAATTGAATTTGTCTACTGCAAATATAATTTATGATTAGTAAATGAAAAAAACAGTATTTTCCACGTACAAATAAATTTATCCGCATCAATAACCATTCGAACTCAAAACTTTAGAACGAGTGTCTTAACATCAGAATATTATTATGTGGGGATCGAAACTTTAGACCAAGAAAAGAAGCTTCTACTACCACTTATCCAATTAGCTTCCAGCATTTATCCAGTATTATCCTTTTATACTCCGAGATTCCAAACATATACTTATGAGACTTATAAAATGTTAGAGGATCTTATCATATTAAATCTAATAAAACTAATACTGATTAGTTTTGAAACGTCCAATTCAACTTTTGATGTTATGGAAAAGCCGTTAGCAGTATATCAAAGAGCCACGTGCCCTTTTCAAGCCTAAATCGTTTACAAAGGGGCATTGATACAAGCCATTAAACAATGCATTAGTACAAACCATAGCATTAAACAATAAAATTCCATGGTTTGATCATATGTTTAGAATCTTGTATCTAGATTACGTGTTTGTGTTTTCTCTATAAGAAATAATGTTCTATTGTAAAGTATAGTGTTATTGTTCTAATCTGGATTTTGTATTCATGGTTTCAAATATATTTATCAATCTAATATAGCTATACTTCTTTAGTTGTCAACCCAAATATTATATTTAGGATGTCGGCCCGTGCGTTGCCGCACGGGAAAGTAAAAACTTGAAATAATTAACATTATTAATTTTACATTTCAAGTAAAAACGAAACAAAACATTTGTTTGATCAAAACATTGCAACTTTATATAAACAAAGAGTAACAAAAAACATAAAGGTGTGAAATAAAAATGTGTAAAAATTAATAGATGTGATCTTTGAAACACTGAAGTACAACAAAGAGATGTAAACATAGAAGTATGAAATAAAAAATGTGTAAAAATAAATAGATGTGATTTTTGAAACATGGAGGTACAACAAAGAGATGCAAAACTTAAGAGGTGTGATTTTTGAAAGATGGGGACACGACGAAAAGACACGATTAATGATATGCAATTGTTGGATCATTAATAATTTTAAACCGTTAGATGGAAAAGTGGAACTAATCTCATCCATTGGATTAAAGTTGACACAAAAAGTGTGTTTGCTATTATATATTTAAAAAATTAAAAAAAACACTTCAATAAAACAATTCTTTAGTTTTATTTATTAACTTGTAAGTTTTGAAAATACTCAGAAAACAATTTTTCGAAACATGTTTATGTTGTCCAGAAAAGTTTATATATAATAAACAAAGAGGTGTAAGATATAGAAGTGTGCAATAAAAAGGTGTAAAAATCAATGAATGTGATCTTTGAAACATGGAAGTATAACCAAGAGATGCAAACATAGAAGTATGAGATAAAAAAAGTGTAAAAATAAATAGATGTGATTTTTGAAACATGGAGGTACAACAAAGAGATGCAAAACTTAAGAGGTGTGATTTTTGAAAGATGGTTGCATGACGAAAAGACACAATTAATAATTTGCAACTGTTGGGATCATTAATAATTTTAAACCGCTAGATGGAAAAGTGTGTGCGGTTTTCACTAGATTGAAGTTTATATCCGTATATCCACCATATATTAGGAATTGATTTCCCACTTATGTTTATGAATTGGTACCATCGTGTTCTTCAATCAACAACAGCAAAAACGAAGTCGATGTGGTGAAACATGTGATAATAATATCTCACCTTTTGATGTTTTCTTCTTTAGGTTAAACACTAATTTTAGAAATTAATTGCATTTTCTTTTTTTGTTGGCAGATTCCAGATTACTCTAAAAGTGACTGTTATACATTATGTTTTTAAAAAATTGTATATACAGATTAATTAGAAAGTCATCAAAGACTAAATAAGTTACCTTTAGTAGATCTTTTCTTTCTAACTTGACTTGTCATTTGGTCGTGCTTACGCTTTCTAGAATTTGATTTTGTATTGTCACAAGTATGTCTGACTTTTTCTTCAACACTCTCTATTTTCATGCTCATTTGTAATATTTCTATATATTATCAAAATGTTTGATACCCAGAAAGTATAATAAATTAAAATTCAACTAAAATTTTAAAAGTTTTATTTACAAAAGAATGGAAACTAACCTGGATCATTTATATCTAATGGACATCCTACATAAAAAAAAAAATATATATATATTTTTACATTTATACCATGTTTGTTAAAAAAAATAAATAGGTTAAATAATAGAACATATATAAATTTATAATTATACCATGTTTGTTAAAAAGATTTGGCTTAGCATCACTGCATATCATCGTGCCTCTCTTATCTTAGTTTTGGATTTTCCAGAAAGTCAAAAAATAAAATCTGCACATTGAGAATTAGAAACATTAGCCATGCAAAAGATATAGCATGCGTATTTATTCAACGAATTAAAAACATGAAAACCGGAAATGCTAAAAATATTGAAGAGACTAAAAGTTTACAAAACAAAGATTAATGTATGAACTTAGTAGTGTCGACTAACAATAATAATAATCTAACCGAAGAAACACTACAGGTCAGCGAAAATATTAAATTACCTTTGAAATAGAGATTGATGCTTGTTAGTTAAAAAAACACTTCAATTAAATAATCTTTTAGTACTCAGAAAACAATTTTTGAAACTTATGTTGTCCAAAAAAATTAATATATAATAAACAAAGAGGTGTAAGACATAGAGGTGTGAAATAAAAATGTGTCAAAATTAATAGATGAGAAACATGGAGATACAACAAAGAGGTGTAAGACATAGAGGTATGAAATAAAAAGGTGTTAAAATTAAGAGGTATGATTTTTGAAAGATGGGGGTGTAATGAAAAGACATGAATAATAGGTACAACAAAGAGGTGTGAAATTAAAATGTGTAAAAATTAATGGATGTGATTTTTGAAACCAGGAGGTACAACAAAGAGATGCAAAGACTAAGAGGTGTGATTTAAAAGGTGTAAAAATGAATGGATGTGATTTTTGAAACCAGGAGGTACAACAAAGAGATGCAAAAACTAAGAGGTGTGATTTTTGAAAGATGGGGGTGCGACGAAAAGACACGATTAATAATTTTAAACCGTTGGATTAAAAGTGGAACCAATCTCATCCGTTGGATGAAAATTTGACACAAAAAGTGGGTTTAAAGATGGGGGTGTAATGAAAAGACATGAATAATAGGTACAACAAAGAGGTGTAAGACATATAGGTACAACAAAGAGGTGTAACACATAGAGGTGTGAAATTAAAATATGTAAAAATTAATGGATGTGATTTTTGAAACCAGGAGGTGCAACAAAGAGATGCAAAGACTAAGAGGTGTGATTTAAAAGGTGTAAAAATAAATGGATGTGATTCTGAAACAAGGAGGTACAACAAAGAGATGCAAAAACTATGAGGTGTGATTTTTGAAAGATGGGGGTGCGTCGAAAAGAAACTATGTGTTACACCTCTTTGTTGTACCTATTAATCATGTCTTTTCATTACACCCCCATCTTTCAAAAATCACACCTCTTAATTTTAACACCATTTTATTTCATACCTCTATGTCTTACACCTCTTTGTTGTATCTCCATGTTTCTCATCTATTAATTTTGACACCTTTTTTCGCACATCTATGTCTTACACCTCTTTATTATTATATATTAACTTTTTTAGACAACATAAGTTTCAAAAATTGTTTTCTGAGTACTAAAAGATAAAAGATTGTTTAATTGAAGTGCTTTTTAACTAACAAGCATCAATCTCTAATTCAAGGTAATTTAATATTTTCGCTGACCTGTAGTGTTTCTTCGGTTAGATTATTATTATTGTTAGTCGACACTACTAAGTTCATACATTAATCTTAGTTTTGTAAACTTTTAATCTCTTCAATATTTTTAGCATTTCCGGTTTTCATGTTTTTGATCCGTTGAATAAATACGCGTGCTATATTTTTTTGCATGGTTAATGTTTCTAATTCTTAATGTGCAGATTTTATTTTTTGACTTTCTGGAAAAACTAAAACCAAGATACAAGAGGCACGATAATATGCAGTGATGCTAAGCCAAATATTTTTAACAAACATGGTATAATTATAAATTTATATATGTTCTATTATTTAACCTAATTATTTTTTTTAACAAACATAGTATAAATGTAAAAAAAAAATTATGTAGGATGTCCATTAGATATAAATGATCCAGGTTAGTTTCTATTCTTTTGTAAACAAAGCTTTTAAATTTTTAGTTGAATTTTAATTTCTTATATTTCTGGGTACCAAACATTTTGATAATATATAGAAATATTACAAATGAGCATGGAAATAGAGAGTGTCGAAGAAAAAGTCAGACATATTTGTGACAACACATAATCAAATTGTAGAAAGCGTAAGCACGACCAAATGACAAATCAAGTTAGAAAGAAAAGATCTACTAAAGGTAACTTATTTAGTCTTTGATGACTTTCTAATTAATCTGTATATACAATTTTTTAAAAACATAATGTATAACAGTCACTTTAAGAGTGATCTAGAATCTGCCAAAAAAAAAAATGCAAGTAATTTCTAAAATTAGTGTTTAATCCAAAGAAGAAAACATCAAAAGGTGAGATATTATTATCACATGTTTCACCACATCGACTTCATTTTCGCTGTCGTTGATTAAAGAACATGATGGTACCGATTCATAGACATAAGTGGGAAATCAATTCCTAATATAAGGTGGATATACGAATATAAACTTTAATCTAGCAAAAACCGCCCACACTTTTCCATTTAGCGGTTTAAAATTATTAATGATCCCAACAGTTACAAATTATTAATCGTGTCTTTTCGTCGTGCCTCCATCTTTCAAAAATCAAATCTTTTTATTTTTACACTTTTTTATTTCATACCTCTATGTTTACATCTCTTGGTTGTACCTCCATGTATCAAAGATCATCCATTAATTTTTACACCTTTTTATTGCACACCTCTATGTCTTACACCTCTTTGTTTATTATATATAAACTTTTCTAGACAAGATAAACATGTTTCGAAAAATTGTTTTCTGAATATTTCAAAACTTACAAGTTAATAAATAAACATGTTTGCTTGTATCTCTTTATTTCAGTCTCCATTTTCTGCTTACTCTAATTTTATTTCTTCCTTTTTTCTTTATTTGTTTTCATCATCTGTTTGCTTGTTTCTCTTTACTTCAGTCACCATTTTTCTACTTTCCATAATTTTATTTCTTTCTTCTTTCTTTATTTATTTCCATCATCTGTTTGCTTGTTTCTCTTTATTTCAGTCTCCATTTTTCTTTTTTCTCTAATTTTAATTCTTTATTCTTTCTTTATTTGTTTTCATCATCTCTTTACTTGTTTCTCTTTACTTTAGTCTCCATTTTACTTTTTTTATTTTATTTTATTTCTTTCTTCTTTCTTTATTTATTTTCATCTTCTATTTGATTGTTTCTCTTTACTTCAGTCTCAATTTTTCTTTTTTTTTTTCTATAATTTTATTTCTTTCTTCTTTCTTTATTTGTTTCATCATCTTTTTACTTGTTTCTCTTAACTTCTGTCTCCATTTTTCTGTTTTCTCTAATTTTATTTCTTTCTTCTTTCTTTATTTGTTTTCATCATCTGTTTTTTTGTTTCTCTTTACTTCAGTTTCCATTTTGTTTTTTTCTCTAATTTTATTTTTTTCTTCTTTCTTTACTTGTTTTCATCATCTGTTTGCTTGTTTCTATTTACTTCAGTCTCCATTTTTCTGTTTTCTCTAATTTTATTTCTTTCTTCTTTCTTTAATTGTTTTCATCATCTGTTTGCTTGTTTCTCTGTACTTCAATCTCCGTTTTTCTTTTTTCTCTAATTTTATTTCTTTCTTCTTTCTTTATTTATTTTCATCATCTGTTTGCTTGTTTCTCTTTACTTCAATCTCCGTTTTTCTTTTTTCTCTAATTTTATTTCTTTCTTCTTTCTTTATTTGTTTTCATCATCTGTTTGCTTGTTTCTCTTTACTTCAGTCTCCATTTTTCTGCTTCCTCTAATTTTATTTCTTTCTTCTTTATTTATTTATTTCCATCATATGTTTGCTTGTTTCTCTTTACTTCAGTCTCTATTTTTCTGTTTTCTCTAATTTTATTTCTTTCTTATTTCTTTATTTGTTTTCATCATCATTTTGCTTGTTTGTCTTTACTTCTGTCTCCATTTTTCTGTTTTCTCTAATTTTATTTCTTTCTTCTTTCTTTATTTGTTTTCATCATCTGTTTGCTTGTTTCTCTTTACTTCAGTCTCCATTTTGTAATTTTCTCTAATTTTATTTTTTTCTTCTTTCTTAATTTCTTTTCATCATCTGTTTGCTTGTTTCTATTTACTTCAGTCTCCATTTTCTGTTTTCTCTAATTTTATTTCTTTCTTCTTTATTTATTTGTTTTCATCATCTGTTTGCTTATTTCTCTTTACTTCAGTCTCCACTTTTCTGCTTTCTCTAATTTTATTTCTTTCTTTTTTCTTTATTTGTTTTCATCATCTGTTTGCTTGTTTCTCTGTACTTCTATCTCCGTTTTTCTTTTTTCTCTAATTTTATTTCTTTCTTCTTTCTTTATTAGTTTTCATCATCTGTTTGCTTGTTTCTCTTTACTTCAGTCTCCATTTTTCTGCTTTCTCTAATTTTATTTGTTTCTTATTTCTTTATTTATTTCCATCATATGTTTGCTTGTTTCTCTTTACTTCAGTCTCCATTTTTCTTTTTTCACTAATTTTATTTTTTTCTTCTTTCTTTATTTGTTTTCATCATTTGTTTGCTTTTTTCTCTTTACTTCAGTCACCAATTTTTTTTTCTCTAATTTTATTTCTTTCTTCTTTCTTTATTTGTTTTCATCATCTCTTTGCTTGTGCCTCTTTACTTTAGTCTCCATTTTTCTGATTTCTATAATTTTATTTCTTTCTTCTTTCATTATTTGTTTTCATCATTTGTTTGCTTGTTTCTCTTTATTTCAGTCTCTATTTTTCTTTTGTCTCTAATTTTATTTCTTTCTTCTTTCTTTATTTGTTTTCATCATCTGTTTGCTTGTTTCTCTTTACTTCAGTCTCCATTTTTCTGTTTTCTTTAATTTTATTTCTTTATTTGTTTTCATTATCTGTTTGCTTGTTTCTCTTTACTTCAGTCTCCAATTTTCTCCTTTCAATAATTTTATTTCTTTCTTCTTTCTTTATTTCTTTTCATTATCTGTTAGCTTGTTTCCCTTTACTTCAGTCTTTATTTTTCTTTTCTAATTTTATTTATTTCTTTTTTCTTTATTTGTTTTCATCTTCTTTGTTTCTTCTTTACTTCAGTCTCCATTTTTTTCTTCTTTCCTTATTCATTTTCATATTCTATTTGATTGTTTCTCTTTACTTCAGTTTTCATTTTTTTTTTTTCTCTAATATTATTTCTTTCTTTATTTGTTTTTATCATCGTTTGCTTGTTTCTCTTTACTCAGTCTCCATTTTTCTGTTTTCTCTAATTTTATTTATTTATATTTCATCATCGCTTTGCTTATTTCTCTTTATTTCAGTCTCCATTTTTCTGTTTTCTCTAATTTAATTTCTTTCTTCTTTCTTTATTTGTTTTCATCATCTTTTTGCTTGTTTCTCTTTACTTCACTTTAGTCTCCATTTTACTTTTTTCTCTAATTTTATTTCTTTCTTCTTTCTTTATTTATTTCCATCATCTGTTTGCTTGTTTCTCTTTACTTCAGTCTCCATTTTTTTCTCAAATTTATTTCTTTCTTATTTCTTTATTTGTTTTCATCATCTGTTTGTTTGTGCCTCTTTACTTCAGTCTCCATTTTTCTGCTTTCTTTAATTTTATTTTTTTTTCTTTCTTTATTTATTTTCATCTTCTATTTGATTGTTTCTCTTTACTTCAATCTCCATTTTTCTTTTTTTCTCAAATTTTTTTTCTTTACTTCTTTCTTTATTTGTTTTCATCATCTTTTTGCTTGTTTCTCTTTACTTCTGTCTCCATTTTTCTGTTTTCTCTAATTTTATTTCTTTCTTCTTTATTTATTCGTTTTCATCTTCTGTTTGCTTGCTCTTTACTTCAGTCTTCATTTTTCTGTTTTCTCTAATTTTATTTCTTTCTTCTTTCTTTATTTGTTTTCATCATCTATTTGCTTGTTTCTCTATACTTCAATCTCCGTTTTTCATTTTTTTTCTCTAACTTTTTTTTTTCTTCTTTCTTTATTTGTTTTCATCATCTGTTTGCTTGTTTCTCTTTACTTCAGTCTCCATTTTTCTATTTTCTTTAATTTATTTCTTTATTTGTTTTCATCATCTCTTTGCTTGTTTCTCTTTACTTCAGTCTCCAATTTTCTGCTTTGAATAATTTTATTTCTTTCTTTTTTCTTTAAATGTTTTCATCCTTTGTTTGCTTGTTTTCCTTTACTTCAGTCTCCATTTTTCTGCTTTCTATAATTTTGATTTATTTCTTTTTTCTTTATTTGTTTTCATCATCTCTTTGCTTGTTTTTCTTTACTTCAGTCTCCATTTTTCTTTTTCTCTTCTTTCTTTCTTTATTCATTTTCATCTTCTATTTTATTGTTTCTCTTTACTTCAGTCTTCCATTTTTCTTTTTTTTTCTCTAATTTTATTTCTTTCTTTATTTGTTTTCATCATCTCGTACTTCAATCTCCGTTTTTATTTTTTCTCTAATTTTATTTCTTTCTTCTTTCTTTATTTGTTTTCATCATCTGTTTGCTTGTTTCTTCTCTTTACTTCCATTTTTCTTTTTCTCTAATTTTATTTCTTTCTTCTTTCTTTATTTGTTTTCATCATCTGTTTGTTTGTTTCTCTTTACTTCAGTCTCCATTTTTCTTTTTTCTCTAATTTTATTTCTTTCTTCTTTATTTATTTATTTCCATCATATGTTTGCTTGTTTTCTTTACTTCAGTCTCCATTTTTCTGTTTTCTCTAATTTTATTTCTTTCTTCTTTCTTTATTTGTTTTCATCATCTTTTGCTTGTTTCTCTTTACTCGTCTCCATTTTCTGTTTTCTCTAATTTTATTTCTTTCTTCTTTCTTTATTTGTTTTCATCATCTGTTTGCTTGTTTCTCTTTACTTCAGTCTCCATTTTGTAATTTTCTAATTTTATTTTTTTCTTCTTTCTTTATTTGTTTTCATCATCTGTTTGCTTGTTTCTCTTTACTTCAGTCTCCATTTTCTGTTTTCTCTAATTTTATTTCTTTCTTCTTTCTTTATTTGTTTTCATCATCTGTTTGCTTATTTCTCTTTACTTCAGTCTCCATTTTTCTTTTCTCTAATTTTATTTCTTTCTTTTTCTTTATTTGTTTTCATCATCTCGTTTGTTTTTCTTTCTTCAGTCTCCGTTTTCTTTTTCTCTAATTTTATTTCTTCTTTCTTTATTTGTTTTCATCATCTGTTTGCTTGTTTCTCTTTTTACTTCCATTTTTCTTTTTCTCTAATTTTATTTCTTTCTTCTTTCTTTATTTGTTTTCATCATCTGTTTGCTTGTTTCTCTTTACTTCAGTCTCCATTTTTCTTTTTTCTCTAATTTTATTTTTTTCTTCTTTCTTTATTTGTTTTCATCATTTGTTTGCTTTTTTCTCTTTTTCAGTCTCCATTTTTTTTTCTAATTTTATTTCTTTCTTCTTTCTTTATTTGTTTTCATCATCTCTTTGTTTTGTTTCTCTTTACTTTCCATTTTTCTTTTTTCTCTAATTTTATTTCTTTCTTCTTTCTTTATTTGTTTTCATCATCTGTTTGCTTGTTTCTCTTTATTTTAGTCTCTATTTTTCTTTTGTCTCTAATTTTATTTCTTTCTTCTTTCTTTATTTGTTTTCATCATCTGTTTGCTTGTTTCTCTTTACTTCAGTCTCCATTTTTCTGTTTTCTTTAATTTTATTTCTTTATTTGTTTTCATTATCTGTTTGCTTGTTTCTCTTTACTTCAGTCTCCAATTTTCTCCTTTCAATAATTTTATTTCTTTCTTCTTTCTTTATTTGTTTTCATCATCTGTTAGCTTGTTTCCCTTTACTTCAGTCTTTATTTTTCTGCTTTCTATAATTTTATTTATTTCTTTTTTCTTTATTTGTTTTCATCTTCTCTTTGCTTGTTTCTCTTTACTTCAGTCTCCATTTTTTTTTTCTTCTTTCCTTATTCATTTTCATATTCTATTTGATTGTTTCTCTTTACTTCAGTTTCCATTTTTCTTTTTTTTCTCTAATATTATTTCTTTCTTTATTTGTTTTTATCATCTGTTTGCTTGTTTCTCTTTACTTCAGTCTCCATTTTTCTGTTTTTTCTAATTTTATTTTTTTATTTATGTTCATCATCGCTTTGCTTATTTCTCTTTATTTCAGTCTCCACTTTTCTTTTTCTCTAATTTAATTTCTTTCTTCTTTCTTTATTTGTTTTCATCATCTTTTTGCTTGTTTCTCTTTACTTCTTTAGTCTCCATTTTACTTTTTCTCTAATTTTATTTCTTTCTTCTTTCTTTATTTATTTCCATCATCTGTTTGCTTGTTTCTCTTTACTTCAGTCTCCATTTTTTTTTCTCAAATTTATTTCTTTCTTCTTTCTTTATTTGTTTTCATCATTTGTTTGTTTGTGCCTCTTTACTTCAGTCTCCATTTTTCTGCTTTCTTTAATTTTATTTTTTTTTCTTTCTTTATTTATTTTCATCTTCTATTTGATTGTTTCTCTTTACTTCAATCTCCATTTTTCTTTTTTTCTCAAATTTTTTTTCTTTACTTCTTTCTTTATTTGTTTTCATCATCTTTTTGCTTGTTTCTCTTTACTTCTGTCTCCATTTTTCTGTTTTCTCTAATTTTATTTCTTTCTTCTTTATTTATTCGTTTTCATCTTCTGTTTGCTTTCTCTTTACTTCAGTCTTCATTTTTCTGTTTTCTCTAATTTTATTTCTTTCTTCTTTCTTTATTTGTTTTCATCATCTATTTGCTTGTTTCTCTATACTTCAATCTCCGTTTTTCATTTTTTTTCTCTAACTTTTTTTTCTTTCTTCTTTCTTTATTTGTTTTCATCATCTGTTTGCTTGTTTCTCTTTACTTCAGTCTCCATTTTTCTATTTTCTTTAATTTATTTCTTTATTTGTTTTTATCATCTCTTTGCTTGTTTCTCTTTACTTCAGTCTCCAATTTTCTGCTTTGAATAATTTTATTTCTTTCTTTTTTCTTTAAATGTTTTCATCCTTTGTTTGCTTGTTTTCCTTTACTTCAGTCTCCATTTTTCTGCTTTCTATAATTTTGATTTATTTCTTTTTTCTTTATTTGTTTTCATCATCTCTTTGCTTGTTTTTCTTTACTTCAGTCTCCATTTTTCTTTTTCTCTCTTCTTTCTTTATTCATTTTCATCTTCTATTTTATTGTTTCTCTTTACTTCAGTCTCCATTTTTCTTTTTTTTTTTCTCTAATTTTATTTCTTTCTTTATTTGTTTTCATCATCTCTGTACTTCAATCTCCGTTTTTATTTTTTATCTAATTTTATTTCTTTCTTCTTTCTTTATTTATTTTCATCATCTGTTTGCTTGTTTCTCTTTACTTCAATCTCCGTTTTTCTTTTTTCTCTAATTTTATTTCTTTCTTCTTTCTTTATTTGTTTTCATCATCTGTTTGCTTGTTTCTCTTTACTTCAGTCTCCATTTTTCTGCTTCCTCTAATTTTATTTCTTTCTTCTTTATTTATTTATTTCCATCATATGTTTGCTTGTTTCTCTTTACTTCAGTCTCTATTTTTCTGTTTTCTCTAATTTTATTTCTTTCTTATTTCTTTATTTGTTTTCATCATCATTTTGCTTGTTTGTCTTTACTCGTCTCCATTTTTCTGTTTTCTCTAATTTTATTTCTTTCTTCTTTCTTTATTTGTTTTCATCATCTGTTTGCTTGTTTCTCTTTACTCAGTCTCCATTTTTTTTTTCTAATTTTATTTTTTCTTCTTTCTTTATTTGTTTTCATCATCTGTTTGCTTGTTTCTTTACTTCAGTCTCCATTTTCTGTTTTCTCTAATTTTATTTCTTTCTTCTTTATTTATTTGTTTTCATCATCTGTTTGCTTGTTTCTCTTTACTTCAGTCTCCATTTTTCTGCTTTCTCTAATTTTATTTCTTTCTTTTTTCTTTATTTGTTTTCATCATCTGTTTGCTTGTTTCTCTTTACTTCAATCTCCGTTTTTCTTTTTCTCTAATTTTATTTCTTTCTTTTTCTTTATTTGTTTTCATCATCTGTTTGCTTGTTTCTCTTTACTTCATCTCCATTTTTCTGCTTTCTCTAATTTTATTTCTTTCTTCTTTCTTTATTTATTTTCATCATATGTTTGCTTGTTTCTCTTTACTTCAGTCTCCATTTTTCTTTTTTTCTCTAATTTTATTTTTTTCTTCTTTCTTTATTTGTTTTCATCATTTGTTTGCTTTTTCTCTTTACTTCAGTCTCCATTTTTTTTTCTCTAATTTTATTTCTTTCTTCTTTCTTTATTTGTTTTCATCATCTCTTTGCTTGTTTCTCTTTACTTCAGTCTCCATTTTTCTGATTTCTATAATTTTATTTCTTTCTTCTTTCTTTATTTGTTTTCATCATCTGTTTGCTTGTTTCTCTTTATTTTAGTCTCCATTTTTCTTTGTCTCTAATTTTATTTCTTTCTTCTTTCTTTATTTGTTTTCATCATCTGTTTGCTTGTTTCTCTTTACTTCAGTCTCCATTTTTCTGTTTTCTTTAATTTTATTTCTTTATTTGTTTTCATTATCTTTGCTTGTTTCTCTTTACTTTAGTCTCCATTTTTCTCCTTTCAATAATTTTATTTCTTTCTTCTTTCTTTATTTGTTTTCATCATCTGTTTGCTTGTTTCTCTTTACTTTCCATTTTTCTGCTTTCTATAATTTTTTTATTTCTTTTTTCTTTATTTGTTTTCATCATTCTTTGCTTGTTTCTCTTTACTTCAGTCTCCATTTTTTTTTCTTCTTTCCTTATTCATTTTCATATTCTATTTGATTGTTTCTCTTATCAGCTTCCATTTTTCTTTTTTTTTTCTCTAATTTTATTTCTTTCTTTATTTGTTTTTATCATCGTTTGCTTGTTTCTCTTTACTTCAGTCTCCATTTTTCTGTTTTTTCTAATTTTATTTTTTTATTTATGTTCATCATCGCTTGCTTATTTCTCTTTATTTCAGTCTCCACTTTTCTGTTTTCTCTAATTTAATTTCTTTCTTCTTTCTTTATTTGTTTTCATCATCTTTTTGCTTGTTTCTCTTTACTTCACTTTAGTCTCCATTTTACTTTTTCTCTAATTTTATTTCTTTCTTCTTTCTTTATTTATTTCATCATCTGTTTGCTTGTTTCTCTTTACTCAGTCTCCATTTTTTTTTCTCAATTTATTTCTTTCTTCTTTCTTTATTTGTTTTCATCATTTGTTTGTTTGTTTCTCTTTACTTCAGTCTCCATTTTTCTTTTCTTTAATTTTATTTTTTTCTTTCTTTATTTATTTTCATCTTCTATTTGATTGTTTCTCTTTACTTCAATCTCCATTTTTCTTTTTTCTCTAATTTTTTTTCTTTACTTCTTTCTTTATTTGTTTTCATCATCTTTTTGCTTGTTTCTCTTTACTTCTGTCTCCATTTTTCTGTTTTCTCTAATTTTATTTCTTTCTTCTTTATTTATTCGTTTTCATCTTCTGTTTGCTTGCTCTTTACTTCAGTCTTCATTTTTCTGTTTTCTCTAATTTTATTTCTTTCTTCTTTCTTTATTTGTTTTCATCATCTATTTGCTTGTTTCTCTTTACTTCAATCTCCATTTTTCTTTTTTTCTAATTTTTTTCTTTCTTCTTTCTTTATTTGTTTTCATCATCTGTTTGCTTGTTTCTCTTTACTTCAGTCTCCATTTTTCTATTTTCTTTAATTTATTTCTTTATTTGTTTTTATCATCTCTTGCTTGTTTTCTTTACTTCAGTCTCCATTTTTCTGTTTCTAATTTTATTTCTTTCTTTTTTCTTTAAATGTTTTCATCATTTGTTTGCTTGTTTTCCTTTACTTCAGTCTCCATTTTTCTGCTTTCTCTAATTTTTTTATTTATTTCTTTTCTTTATTTGTTTTCATCATCTCTTTGCTTGTTTTTCTTTACTTCAGTCTCCATTTTTCTTTTTCTCTCTTCTTTCTTTATTCATTTTCATCTTCTATTTTATTGTTTCTCTTTACTTCAGTCTCCATTTTTCTTTTTTTTTTTCTCTAATTTTATTTCTTTCTTTATTTGTTTTCATCATCTCTCGTATTTCAATCTTTTATTTTTTATCTAATTTTATTTCTTTCTTTCTTTATTTGTTTTCATCATCTGTTTGCTTGTTTCTCTTTACTTCAATCTCCATTTTTCTTTTTTCTCTAATTTTATTTCTTTCTTCTTTCTTTATTTGTTTTCATCATCTGTTTGCTTGTTTCTCTTTACTTCAGTCTCCATTTTTCTTTCTCTAATTTTATTTCTTTCTTCTTTCTTTATTTATTTTCATCATCTGTTTGCTTGTTTCTCTTTACTTCAGTCTCCATTTTTCTGTTTTCTCTAATTTTATTTCTTTCTTCTTTCTTTATTTGTTTTCATCATCATTTTGCTTGTTTCTCTTTACTGTCTCCATTTTTCTTTTTCTCTAATTTTATTTCTTTCTTCTTTCTTTATTTGTTTTCATCATCTGTTTGCTTGTTTCTCTTTACTTCAGTCTCCATTTTGTAATTTTCTCTAATTTTATTTTTTTCTTCTTTCTTAATTTCTTTTCATCATCTGTTTGCTTGTTTCTATTTACTTCAGTCTCCATTTTCTGTTTTCTCTAATTTTATTTCTTTCTTCTTTATTTATTTGTTTTCATCATCTGTTTGCTTGTTTCTCTTTACTTCAGTCTCCACTTTTCTAATTTTTTTATTTCTTTTTTCTTTATTTGTTTTCATCATCTGTTTGCTTGTTTCTCTTTACTTCAATCTCCATTTTTCTTTTTTCTCTAATTTTATTTCTTTCTTTTTTCTTTATTTGTTTTCATCATCTGTTTGCTTGTTTCTCTTTACTTCAGTCTCCATTTTTCTTTCTCTAATTTTATTTCTTTCTTCTTTCTTTATTTGTTTTCATCATCTGTTTGCTTGTTTCTCTTTACTTCAGTCTCCATTTTTCTTTTTCACTAATTTTATTTTTTTCTTCTTTCTTTATTTGTTTTCATCATTTGTTTGCTTTTTTCTTTACCATTTTTTTTTTCTCTAATTTTATTTCTTTCTTCTTTCTTTATTTGTTTTCATCATCTCTTTGCTTGTGCCTCTTTACTTTAGTCTCCATTTTTCTGATTTCTATAATTTTATTTCTTTCTTCTTTCATTATTTGTTTTCATCATCTGTTTGCTTGTTTCTCTTTATTTTAGTCTCTATTTTTCTTTTGTCTCTAATTTTATTTCTTTCTTCTTTCTTTATTTGTTTTCATCATCTGTTTGCTTGTTTCTCTTTACTCTTCTCCATTTTTTTCTTTTTAATTTTATTTCTTTATTTGTTTTCATTATCTGTTTGCTTGTTTCTCTTTACTTCAGTCTCCAATTTTCTCCTTTCAATAATTTTATTTCTTTCTTCTTTCTTTATTTGTTTTCATCATCTGTTAGCTTGTTTCCCTTTACTTCAGTCTTTATTTTTCTGCTTTCTATAATTTTATTTATTTCTTTTTTCTTTATTTGTTTTCATCTTCTCTTTGCTTGTTTCTCTTTACTTCAGTCTCCATTTTTTTTTTCTTCTTTCCTTATTCATTTTCATATTCTATTTGATTGTTTCTCTTTACTTCAGTTTCCATTTTTCTTTTTTTTCTCTAATATTATTTCTTTCTTTATTTGTTTTTATCATCTGTTTGCTTGTTTCTCTTTACTTCAGTCTCCATTTTTCTGTTTTTTCTAATTTTATTTTTTTATTTATGTTCATCATCGCTTTGCTTATTTCTCTTTATTTCAGTCTCCACTTTTCTGTTTTCTCTAATTTAATTTCTTTCTTCTTTCTTTATTTGTTTTCATCATCTTTTTGCTTGTTTCTCTTTACTTCACTTTAGTCTCCATTTTACTTTTTTCTCTAATTTTATTTCTTTCTTCTTTCTTTATTTATTTCCATCATCTGTTTGCTTGTTTCTCTTTACTTCAGTCTCCATTTTTTTTTCTCAAATTTATTTCTTTCTTCTTTCTTTATTTGTTTTCATCATTTGTTTGTTTGTGCCTCTTTACTTCAGTCTCCATTTTTCTGCTTTCTTTAATTTTATTTTTTTCTTTCTTTATTTATTTTCATCTTCTATTTGATTGTTTCTCTTTACTTCAATCTCCATTTTTCTTTTTTTCTCAATTTTTTTCTTTCTTCTTTCTTTATTTGTTTTCATCATCTTTTTGCTTGTTTCTCTTTACTTGTCTCCATTTTTCTGTTTTCTCTAATTTTATTTTTTCTTCTTTATTTATTTTCATCTTCGTTTGCTTCTCTTTACTTCATCTTCATTTTTCTGTTTTCTCTAATTTTATTTCTTTCTTCTTTTTTCTTATTTTTTTTTCATCTATTTGTTTTGCTCTGTTTCTCTTTACTTCAATCTCCATTTTTCATTTTTTTCTCTAATTTTTTTTCTTTCTTCTTTCTTTATTTGTTTTCATCATCTGTTTGCTTGTTTCTCTTTACTTCAGTCTCCATTTTTCTATTTTCTTTAATTTATTTCTTTATTTGTTTTCATCATCTCTTTGCTTGTTTCTCTTTACTTCAGTCTCCAATTTTCTGCTTTGAATAATTTTATTTCTTTCTTTTTTCTTTAAATGTTTTCATCCTTTGTTTGCTTGTTTTCCTTTACTTCAGTCTCCATTTTTCTGCTTTCTATAATTTTGATTTATTTCTTTTTTCTTTATTTGTTTTCATCATCTCTTTGCTTGTTTTTCTTTACTTCAGTCTCCATTTTTCTTTTTCTCTCTTCTTTCTTTATTCATTTTCATCTTCTATTTTATTGTTTCTCTTTACTTCAGTCTCCATTTTTCTTTTTTTTTTCTCTAATTTTATTTCTTTCTTCTTTCTTTATTTGTTTTCATCATCTCAGTACTTCAATCTCCGTTTTTATTTTTTCTCTAATTTTATTTCTTTCTTCTTTCTTTATTTGTTTTAATCATCTGTTTGCTTGTTTCTCTTTACTTCAATCTCCGTTTTTCTTTTTTCTCTAATTTTATTTCTTTCTTCTTTCTTTATTTGTTTTCATCATCTGTTTGCTTGTTTCTCTTTACTTCAGTCTCCATTTTTTTTCTCTAATTTTATTTCTTTCTTTTTTCTTTATTTATTTTCATCATCTGTTTGCTTGTTTCTCTTTACTTCAGTCTCCATTTTTCTTTTTTCTCTAATTTTATTTCTTTCTTCTTTCTTTATTTGTTTTCATCATCTATTTGCTTGTTTCTCTTTACTTCAGTCTCCGTTTTTCTTTTCCCTCTAATTTTATTTTTTTCTTTATTTGTTTTCATCATGTGTTTGCTTGTTCCTCTTTACTTCAGTCTCCATTTTTCTTTTTTCTCTAATTTTATTTCTTTCTTCTTTCTTTATTTATTTCCATCTTCTGTGTGATTGTTTCTCTTTACTTCAGTCTCCATTTTTCTTTTTTCTTTAATTTTATTTCTTTCTTCTTTCTTTATTTGTTTTCATCATTTGTTTGCTTGTTTCTCTTTACTTCAATCTCCGTTTTTCTTTTTTCTCTAATTTTATTTATTTATTCTTTCTTTATTTGTTTTCATCATTTGTTTGCTTGTTTCTCTTTACTTTAGTCTCTATTTTTTCTGTTTTCTCTAATTTTATTTCTTTCTTCTTTTTTATTTGTTTTCATCATCTGTTTACTTGTTTCTCTTTACTTCAGTCTCCATTTTTTCTGTTTTCTCTAATTTTATTTTTTTTTCTTTTTTATTTGTTTTCATCATCTGTTTACTTGTTTCTCTTTACTTTAGTCTCCATTTTTTTTTCTCTAATTTATTTTTTTCTTCTTTCTTTATTTGTTTTCATCATCTGTTTGCTTGTTTCTCTTTACTTCAGTCACCATTTTTCTTTTTTCTCTAATTTTATTTCTTTCGTCTTTCTTTATTTGTTGTCATCATCTGTTTGTTTGCTCCTCTTTACTTCAGTCTCCATTTTTCTGCTTTCTCTAATTTTATTTCTTTCTTATTTCTTTATTTGTTTTCATTATCTGTTTGCTTGTTTCTGTTTACTTCAGTCTCTATTTTTTTTTTGCTCTAATTTTATTTCTTTATTCTTTCTTTATTTGTTTTCATCATTTGTTTGCTTGTTTCTCTTTACTTCAGTCTCCATTTTTCTGTTTTCTCTAATTTTATTTCTTTCTTCTTTCTTTATTTGTTTTCATCATATGTTTGCTTGTTTCTCTTTACTTCAGTCACCATTTTTCTTTTTTCTCTAATTTTATTTCTTTTTTCTTTCTTTATTTGTTTTCATCATCTCTTTGCTTGTTTCTCTTTACTTCAGTCCCCATTTTTCTTTTTTTCTCTAATTTTATTTCTTTCTTCTTTCATTATTTGTTTTCATCATCTGTTTGCTTGTTTCTCTTTACTTCAGCTCCATTTTTCTGCTTTCTCTAATTTTATTTCTTTCTTTTTTTCTTTATTTGTTTTCATCATCTGTTTGCTTGTTTCTTTTTACTTGAGTCTCCATTTTTATTTTTTCTCTAATTTTATTTCTTTCTTTATTTGTTTTTATCATCTTTTTGCTTTTTTTTTTTACTTTAATGAATATATTTATATACATAGAGGTGGAACTGTAGATGAATATATAATACAAACAACTATCGTTTTTTAGACAAAACATATGATAAATAAAAAGTCTAAAGTCATTAAATATTTTGACAATTCTAATAGATTATATATATTGATAATCCAATATTAAATTTACTTACTACTTATTTTTCTCCGTACAGGATGTTGGTTATTTATCTAGTTTTTTGGAAAGGTAAAAAAAATATGAGTGAAAAAATACAAACAGATTTATAATCTAAATGACTTCATTAAAAATTTAAAACTTTATTTTTAAGAAAAATCCATAAACCTTTAGTTAAATCAATAAGCCTTACAAAAAATTCATTCTTATAATAATATATATTTAGTAATTTTGAAAACTACTTGCAAATGGTTGATTATTAAAAATTTGGAACAATTGAAATATTAATATAAAAATGAAAACAATGTTTTCTCAGTAACTTACACATAAATAGGACTGCACTTACATGATTAATAAATGAATGCAGAGTTTCTCCGAGTGATCTGATCTTAAATATGAAATTTACCAAATATTTCAATGCTTCAATTAAATGGTTAGGATAATTTCTTTTAATATGTTTTAATAAATAAAGATAATTTATGAAGAATTATACTTAGTTAAAGATGTGAACATTTGAATAGACACAACTGTTCAGAAAAATTACAACTGTTCGTAAGAGACACAACTTTACAGTTAACATACATTTACAATTTTTCAAAAAGATGCAACAATATAATTTTTTTGTCAAAAAAGATTAAAAAAAAATATTTTTATGAAAGTCATAATGAAAAGACACAATTTTTTTCGCATTTATTCAGCTTGCTATTATCATATGTTAAAAAAGAAAATTAAAAATTTCCCAAAAGAAGAACAAATGTATATAATCCTAAAGACGTGTACATTTGAACTAAAAGGAAAGTTGATTGTTACAAAAGAAGAACAAATTATATAGATTACTAAAGATATGAATATTTGAATAGGTGTGATTTTTGAAATCATGTTTAAAATATGATTTCAGGAGGTACAACAAAGAAATGTAAAAACTAAGAGGTACAACAAAGAGATGTTTACACGGTTTAAAATCATGTTTCCAGGAGGTACAACAAAGAGATACAAAAACTAAGAGGTGTCATTTTTGAAAGATTGGGGTGCGACGAAAAGACACGATTAATAATTTTAAACCATTGGATTAAAACTGGAACCAATCTCATCCGTTGGATTAAAAGTTGACACAAAAAGTGGGTTTAAAGATGGGGGTGTAATGAAAAGACATGAATAATAGGTACAACAAAGAGGTGTAAGACATAAAGATACAACAAAGAGGTGTAACACATAGAGGTGTGAAATTAAAATGTGTAAAAATTAATGAATGTGATTTTTGAAATCAGGAGGTACAACAAATAGATGCAAAGACTAAGAGGTGTGATTTAAAAAATGTAAAAATAAATGTATGTGATTTTGAAATCAGGAAGTACAACAAAGAGATGCAAAAACTAAGAGGTGTGATTTTTGAAAGATGGAGGTACGATGAAAAAACACGATTAATAATTTTAAACCGTTAGATTAAAATTGGAACCAATCTCATCCGTTAGATTAAAAGTTGACAAAAAAGTGAGTTTGCTATTATATATAGATGTTCATCAATGAGAAGAAGAAATGTATTGTTTTCATGAAGAAGGAATCATCCTATCACCATATAATAAGAGATCATTGATGGGCAAATGTAGATCCATGAACTTGCCACGTTTTCTAGAAAGGTTTGACTTTAAAATATTTATAACATTATGCCCATGATGCCACTACTCTAGAAAAAAAGTTATCTTATTTTCATATTAGTACTGGGTTAGTCGTTTAATATATTTTCAAATACCATCACTATAACTGTAATCAGTCGAACATTGTTTATAAAAGATTTAGCTAGTTTTTTATAAAACCTAAAATTAGTTTAAATTTTGGTTCCAAGTTATAATTACAATAATAAAAAAGCATGAGCTATCAGCTATGTGACTTTCTTATTAAGAAACGTATATTCCTCATCAGTCATTATTATATTTGACCTCGGAAACAAAATTATATACCGACCCACGAGTCCGTGTTTGATTTTGATATATCGATGACCGCGAAAAAAGAAAAACTAAATTAACGGACCTTAACAGAAACAATCATGTTAAGAGTGTCTGTTGGAGCCAATCAAGACCTTGTTTTTTGCGTAATTAGAATGATTTGGTATTAGTTTTGCAATGATTAATATTATTGGCGAGAAAACAAATTTTGCAATACTCTTAATGTTCCGATAGGTAACACATGATGATAGCATAATTACGTTTTCCAAGTCATTTTATTCTGCCATTTTTTATTTTTAGGATATTCATTATTCGAGTTTTTATTCTGCAAATTGTATTATTATGCGATTATATCAGGTTACCGACTCGATCATTGGCAGTAACATGCGTGAGCTGTGAGAAGAATACATGAGAGTGGAACCCGAAACTGATATATGGAGTTGACACCCTTTATTCAAGATGTTTGTCTTCAAACTCATTATTTTACTCGTTGTACTATATATCTTTCGAGTCTCGACCATGATTCGTTAATCCTACGGATAAAAAGAAAGGTTTCATTACTTAACTAGAAAAACGATATTAAATTAACAACCTTTTCGACGTCATTGATGAGCGATCTAGTTTCGGACCGTATAGACTATAGAGTTACTTTCTTTTAATACAATTTTATTATGATAAAGAACACATAATCACGAACTGAGGGCCAAATACAGATTGATCATGCATGAACTTGCCACGTTTTCTAGAAACGTTTGATGTAAGAAAAATGTATAACTTTAAACTAATTATATAGTGTACGCATGACAAACATTAGGTGAAACGAATAAATTAATCAAGATGTCCATTTTGTTGTATGATGTACCGACGTCTCATGTGTTGCCACATATCCCTTTGCAAGTTCCAAGCTAGTGGCGTGGAGCATACTAGATTTGTAACAGTCAATCGATAACATAACTTTCTCTAATTTTTCTATAATTCTATCCACAAATTTCTTACGGTATTCAAAAATATCTATTTATAATATCATTCTAAGTGCAAATCATTTCTCTCATCTATATATACATTTTTATACATTTTCAAGTACAATTATGAAATAAATTCTGAACTTGCCACTTATTTACAAAACTGCTATTGAGTTAATTTTAAAAAAAATCGGATTGGTTCGAAAATTATATATTATTAACAGATCAGGGTCCAAGCCCTTTTCATTTATACATCTTGCAAATAAGACATCAGACAATATTTTTGGGCCCGAACGAGCCCAATTTTTTTTTTTTTTTTTCATTGAATTGTTTTTAGAAGCTAATATATTACTAATATTAAAACTTTCAAACAATACTAATAAGAATCAATTGATGTGTTAAATAAGAATCAATTAATCGACTTGCACAACTCTAAATACAGAAATCTTATATAATATAGGAATAAAACAACAAATAATACAAATTCAAATTATATTATAGTCATATATTTTAAATTTATAATATATTATGTAATATTATTATCTTTACACTGTAAATGAAATAGAAAAATTAAAAAATAGTTTATTTGTTGACTAAATCAAATTTAATGAACATTAAGGATATATATAATAACCACACCATATAGTAAATAGAAATTATACACTACATAATTATAGTTAATTCAACAAATACAAAAAATATTATTTACATATATATATATATGTAATATAATCAATAAAATTTTTTTTAGATTTTAAACGATAATATATCCCCGCGGTGTACCGCGGGTGAATATCTAGTATAAAATATAATTGACTTAGTAATCATTGACTATTCACTCTCAAGAAGAGTTGGCCACCAATCCTCCAAGTCACCACGTAATATTCACTTGGTTTAAAGATAGAACCATTCACAAAACCACATTATTTTGCGCTTTAACTATCATAGACATATGCATACTAGAAGAACAATCATGTGATACGGTCAAAAGTAGAGATTGTAGAAATTTCAACAAGTAAATGGAAATAACAATATCCTAAAACTTTTTATTTTTTGGGTTCATTTCATATAAAAAACAATACATTGAAAACGACATCGAACAGAGTCCCTTCCACATATTTGACTACGTACACAATTCTTTGATCAACCCACTAGGGAATAAAACTCTGATCATCCGAATTCACCGGAGCTCACCGGGAAATCAAACTCAACACACATAGACACACTTCTGATTACAACGTAATCGAATACACAAAACATTTCCATGCATACATATAGGTATAATTTACATCTGAAATTGGTTCAGTTCTTAAAAACCGTAAAAGAACTCCGGTTCTCGATAATCGGGAAATTTTTGAGACCGGAACTGGATGAAGAAGAAGAAGAAGCTGAAGAAATAGCGGAGGGATAAGGAGAAGTAAAGGGTGAGCCTGAGGAGATGATCTTCGAAGAAAATATGGAATCAGTGCCAACTTCTCTTTCTTCCTCCTTGATGGTGTCGAGTACCTTAGCCGTTCTCCGCCGCATCACCGAGACAAATTGTGGTGGTGCAACCTCTGTTATGAATCTCGCCAATCGTGAGCTCGCCATGATCTTGAAATTTAAAGGATTAGATCAGAGTGGTGATGATCGGTGATGAGAGAAGATGATGGATGGACTTGGTTTGAGAGGATGGATTATATAGTTAGGTGACAAATCATATCTTTCATTGTTTTTATTGACTTTGTGAAAATAAAATTATTTTAGTGATTTTTAACAATTGTATTTTCCTATGGTGGATACTCGTCAGAGACTAGATAATTTTGTATTTTTTTTTTCTTATTGGTATATTGGATTTTGAAAAAGACCTTGACTTCAGAATCGTGACACGTGTTGAATAGTATAATGTAAAAATTGAAATTATTGTTATATACTTCTATCCGCAAATAAAACTAATGTTATATATTTGCTAGCATTGGGGAATTTTTTTTGTTCCGGTGAATAAAATGATACTAGGTAATAATCCGTATAAGATGAATTTTTTGTTTGAGTTATTACATTTGTAAATATATTTATTTAATATAACATTTATAATACAAATTTATATTAGTTTGAACTATTAATCGTTGAAATTTTATGAAAGTTTAACTTATTAATCGTCTCACCATAAATTTTAGATTGACATGATGTCGGATTTGGATCAAATATGAACCAAATTAGTGATCGGTTAGATTTTTATAAAAATCTTGAACTATCAAATCAGATAAAAACCATAAAAAAAACTAAAATTTCATGAACCAAATGATTTAAAGAAAATTGTTAACCCGGTCAAACTTGTAAGCAATCCCGCAACGGGTTTAAATACTTTGAGCCGCAAAATGTCTTTGCATCTGTCCCGCCTGAATTCGTGAGATCTGTGGGTAATCCACATGCATTTTAGAATAAAACATTTGTTTTTATTAATAAAGTTATGTGATAAAGTTTTTAAGAATAACACATTTGTTTTTTTTTTGTTAAAAACACAATCGCATATAGCTGTAAATAATAAATCAAAATTAGGCTAAATAACTAAATATGTCTCATCTATTGGTATAATATTATTACTATTTTTATTTTTATTGGACTGGATTTTCTAAATTTTAAGATTTGTGTAAAAAACACTATAACTACATATTTATATATAATGTTTAACTACATAGTTATCCAAATTAATATATATATATATATATATATATATATATTCATGTCATTTCAATTGGTGATCATATATTTTTAGGGCAAATATAGGTATTGTTTTTAACAAAAGAATAAACATTAAACCAGTTTCAAATGATAGAGTCTTATAAAATTATTAGAAAGATATCATTATTTATATATCTGAAGATGTGAATTTAAATATATATATATATATATATATATATTTGCATCTCATAATATAGTTATATTATTATATTACAAATACATAGTGAAATTAATTTAATTTATGTAAGAATAATATTTATCAAATTTTGAATAATATTTACTATTTTAAAATTTATAGAAACAAAATATTGTGTATATAAATAAACTGAATAACAGTGGCAGTTGACAAAAAAAAGTAGCAGTGACAGTTTTATGTAATATTATATAATATTAAGAGCAAATAATAAATTATGAACAAAGTTCTTTGGCGACGGCACATCAATTTTGTTTTTTGGGAATGCTTCTCTTTTAATATATAGGAGATTGGTTTAAGTAGTTACAGTTAATACCATATCAAAACAAGTTGCACTTGGATGGTTGTATTTGTATGTATTTTGGTTGGATAAAACGTTTGGAAAAAGTGGTTAAATTTTAGTTAGGGTGGTTTTGATTCAGAAGTTGCAATCAACTGGTTTTTATTATAAGATCACCGCAAAATATGACAAAAAAGTTGGTTCAGTTTATCTGGAGGTATTGTCAATTATAGCTATTTACCATTAATGAAGAGTTAATTTGACTTAAAAGGTTGAAACAATTATAATTTTTTTCTCTGTGAGTTCAATATGACAATACATGCCCATTATAAATGTCGACGACGATCGAACTTCAAACTTTTTAAAGTTAGAAAGCAAAAACTGATGTGAGAAATTTAACGGTTAGTGCCGTCCACTAGCTTTTTGTAATAAATAACGTAGCGTCTAATTCCTTGACTTCAGTGACCAAAAGCAAGCTTCGTCATCACTCATTCTCAACCTGTCTAGAAAAGAAAAAGAAAAGAGAGTACTTGTTGTTACTCAGATATGTGAAAGACTACAACTTGTTTCTGCGGCTAAACTAACATTTCTTTACATAAGAAGTAAACAAAATGTACATCAGACAAAGTGCAAAAGATATGTACTGACACAAATATGAAAATCACAAAGTGGTGTTTTCACCAACCGACTGGAGCTTAGTGTTCATATATCTACAATGACACTCACAATTAAGTTATATTTTTAGTAGATTGCACTACAGATTTTGTATTCAATGTATAAGTGGAGTTTTTTTTACGTTTGATGTTGTTGATCATCACCCTCAAAACTTTGTTAAATCCTAATCCACTGTTAACCTGTAGACTGGGGCATTAAGACTCAAACTGCATAGAAAGTCATAACAATTTGGTTTTCACATTTGGAATTTCACTAACTAGCCAAACTTCATTATTATATTGTTTCTTTAATATATCAACTTATTATTAGGACCACCTTACCCGATAAAGAAAGTTACAAATTTTGTGTTAATCTTGTGATGCATATTATTACCATATTTATCATACCAACTAAAAGTCTAAAACTGATAAATATATATTCGTATCTATACAAAATTGACTTAAATCATGAAAGACGTACAAAAAGGGAAATGTAAGAGGATAGGTTGGGTCGTATATCTACCACGTGTAACACCCTGAAGATCTGAGGACCACACCATCTCTAGTCTGATATGTGCTTGAGCTTAACTTTATTTTGGCTTTCCCTGCTAGCTTCAGCCTAAATTAGTATATGATTTGGATATATACCTATTTGTGGTCTTATCTCAATACGGCAGTGAAGGCCAAAAGCAGTCACTGTTATAGACGGACCTCTCTAGCTCATATTTGCCGTCAGAAACACGGCACAAGCCACCGGCTAAAGAAAAAGGAGAGTTTTCACACCTTTTGCCATCAATATGTTACTTTGTTTATGCTTATAATATGTTACTTTTGAATTAAGGACTCAAGGGTTTCTACTGTAAAAAGTATTTTTTTGAGGTTTGGAGAATTTAGTTCTTGTCAATAATTATTTAATTGTTTCGGGTTCCTTATCTTTATTCATATACAAAATAGTTACACATAAACTTAAAGTTTTCATATATTATATATATGTTAATGAGATAGGGCAACACATATCGTTGTTTAACTCATAAAAAGCTGGCCATGTTTCAACCGATCGAAAAGACAAATGTAAACAACTTGCACCAATAATATTGTCTTCTTATCGCTATTTCATATATCAAAAACATATCGCTATTTAGCTTTTGTACTTTGAGAGAAATCAAGAAGAAGGAAGACGCTAGCTGAATATTGAAAATTCTTTGATGTATGTCCAAAACATGCATTTAATTCATAAAGTTCTTAAGTGCTGTCTTTTTTTGGTCCTTTAGCATTGACGTCCATCCAATTTATTCAAGTAATAAGGGATTATTTTCATCTTTATAGTGTTTATTGAATTGTTTTGGGGAGTAGATTTACGAAAATTGCGTTCCAAAAGTTAATAAAATTACACATTATATTATTTGAGTATATTATTTTGATAAGATAGAACATATACTTCATTCAAAAAGGTAGAACAATATTTACTCTAGTATGGATGAGTACTAATGATAGCCAATACGAAAACATGATGATAGTTGATGACTAAATAGTATAATTTTTTTTTTTTTTGAAGATTATACTACTAGCTAGCTAGTAATATTGCCATATTTTGTACTAGCAATTCAAACATTTCATTGTTAGTTCTTTAGTTGTAGCAACGGAATTAGAATTTTTGGTATAATTAAGTTGTATAAATTATCATATCTACTATATAGTAAAAAGATATTTTTTTGGGCAATTGTCATAAATACCACTCAAAATTTTTTTTTCCAAAAATACCACATTTTAGTTTTTTCTCCAAAACTACCACTAAAATGTATTTTTTTCCAAAAATACCACATAATTGAACTAAAGTTCTAATACTAAAAACTAATTCCTAAATTATAAATACTAAACCCTACCCCTAAAAACTAAACCCTAAAACTAAATTTGTCAACCCAAAAATAAAAAAAAATCTACATTCTTAAAATTCAATTTTTTGTGTTAGTGGTAATTTTGGAAAAAAAAACTTTTGTGGTATTTTTGGAAAAAAAAACTAAAATGTGGTATTTTTGGAAAAAAAACTTTTTTAGTGGTATTTAAAGGAATTTCTCTATTTTTTTTTTGTTTGAGAATTTCTTTAACTCAATTATTTCTACATTATATATATGTCATATTAGAAAATTTTACTTTTGTCTAAATTATTAAAAAGAATTACTACTTGTATGTAGTAAGTCACTATATATTTACCACTTAGACATCGATGGTAAATAATCTTATAAAAGCTAACAAAAAATATTTTTAAAATCTATAAACTTGGGACAACAAATAACATTTTATTACAATTTTACTATAGAAGAAAATCTATAATTTGGACAAAACAGATTATAATTTTTTTTTTCTATGCTTAAATAGAGTTTTATAGAGTTTACAGTTTACATACATGTTGGCACTTTTATTTTTCACTAAGATAAATGAGGACTAAAAGGGAAATGAGGGCAATCTCGTCTAGGCAACTCCTATATAAACAGAGAAACCCATCTTCCAAATCAACAACATTTACAACAACCCCAAAGCAAAACAATAAGCTTCAGTAGTCCTTGCTCCTAACACTTTAGTTCAGCCTTAAGAAACATAAAACCCTTTTTCAAAATGGTTAATACTCAAAACACCCTTTTCGTCTTCCGACCAGACCAACAGGCTCTTGCACCTCAGCCTCTGACTCCGTTCTCTGCCGTGACTGCGAACCGTGCCTCAGCCATACGTAGGTGCCGCCTCATGATCTCTGCCAAAACTCTCGAAATGATTCTCGAGGATGAGATAGCACCAGAAGATGATCATCCAAGCATTGTCCCTTCGTTGGATTCTCTTTTGGTGTGTCCAGCGACCTCTTGTTTCTAAGACATCAAGAAACAAGTCTCTTCTCTGTTTTACCGAAGCTACAAGTGCCCTTGATCATCCTTCACCACACAGTATTGTGTGTTTTCTTGTAATAGATAAGTTAGTGATGTCATTTAAGTTCAAGTATTTTTTTCTTGTAATTTATGGCTTCGTGCTTTTTTTCAGAAGTCATTTCAAGTTTTTTTTTTCTTCCTTTTTATAGTTTCCACCAGATAATAATTAATCTTGTGAAACTGTTGTTTGAAAATATGTTCTTATTGGTTTCGCAACCCTAAGAACATGTTTTTTTTTTTTTTAATTATTGAATAAGAATTTACTTCTGTGATATATATTCTTGTTACAAAGATTTGTTTATTAGTCTTACCGATTTGGCGGTTTAAATCACCAAACTAGATTAGAACCCGTGCTAGAGCACGGTTGAAATTCCTTTTATTTATATTATAATTTTAAACTAAAATACGATTTTGAAGATCACGATTAATGCTATATTAGAATCTTAAAAACTTTTAAAATCAATCATATAAATTATATTTTATTCTAATATAATAATATAAATAAAAGGAATTTTTAATCTAGCATTAAGGTTTAATTTTTAATTTCTAAATACGATCCCGAAGATCACGATTAATCTTGTTAAATTAGCGAGATTTGATTCCTTTTTTTATGATTGAGAGTATAATTCCTTTAATAACTTTTTTATTGATGTAGTTTATCAATAAAATCTGTGGAAATAAATTGGTAATATTGATTCTAGATATTTGGAACCATATACGTGATCTTCCGAAAATAAAGTTTGAAATATCCATGAACTATCAATTTGGAATAACCCGTTTAAGATTTTTTGTTACAATTAAGGTTTTATTTATTATAATTTATAGATAGATTAATTTATAATCTATGTATAAACTATTTGTAACCATTTATTAAAGTTATAAAGTCTACCAAAACAATGTTGTGTACTTTCGTTTTATTATAAAGGGGATTAAAGGATATAAATATTAAATTTTCTTAAAGAAGTCTTGATTTTTGTTACTTATGTACAAATTGAAAATTTGGTACTATAAAAATTAATAAAAGGAAATCCCTACCCAAAAATAATAATAATAAAAAGGAAATTTCAATTTTGAGGATATTGTCCCCCAATTTGGATTACAATGTAAAGGCACATCCGGTTAAAGACAAGACAAATCACATTCGGTTTAACAAACCGTCAAAATTACCGGTTCGATTCGATTTAACCGATGAACCAAACCTGACTCGCTTAAACCTTGTCTCTCTAACATCAAAATCTCAAAGCCACCTCTGTGTCCGCTTCAGTTCTTAAACCCTAATCTCACAAAAACCCCTAATCTCTTCATCCGCTGCTTCAATGGCGTCTTTTGAGCGTTTCGAAGACATGTGTGACTCAAGATTAAAACCCAAGATTCTCAGAAACCTTCTCTCCGAATATGTTCCCAACGAGAAGCAGCCTCTGACCAACTTTTTAGTACTCTCCAAGGTTGTATCCACCATCTCCACCCACAAGCTCTTAACTGAGTCACCTATAGCTTCAGTTGACCAGAGTCATCATGGTAAATCGAAATCAGCCGTTGATGATTGGGTTAATAGACTATTGGCATTGGTTTCTTCAGATATGGTACGAATCTGTCTTCAATGCCCTTACTTTGGAATCAATTAACTCTTATGTGGTGAAAGCTCTCAACTTTGGTGTTAATTTGTGTGAATTTTGTTGTTTTGGTTGTTGTTGTAGCCAGATAAGTGCTGGGTAGGTGTTTGTTTGATGGGAGTGACTTGTCAAGAATGCAGCTCAGATCGTTTCATTAGTTCCTACTCTGTTTGGTTTAATAGTTTATTATCACATCTTAAGGTATGTTTGGCTTTGCTTCTATAATGAGGTTTGTTACATCTTCTACTGTTTATTCCTGAAAGCTAAATGTTTTATTTTGTTTTCAAACAGAATCCAGCATGTTCTAGAATCGTCCAAGTGGCTTCATGTACCTCAATCTCTGATCTCCTTACAAGGTCTGTATATATATGAATCTGTTTTTTGCTATTTGTTACTACAAAATTCTCTGTTTCGTGTTCGATAATGGATTCAAAGCCTGCCGTTATTTGCACTGAAAAGCTATGGATATCAGATTGATTTAGTCTAGACTTTAGACAACTATGAACGGTTTTCTCCGCACTCCGCAGAGTCTGTAATTTTAGCTGATTTATATCTTTCTTCTTTTACTTCTATTGTTAAATGTGCTATATGTGCTTAGCCCTCAAGAAAAAGCTTAGGCTTTTTATATAAAGAGACTTCTCATATTGCATTGCATTGTACATGGTTATTCAGTTTTTATATTTGTTTCTTTATGTTCTACCGTTTCCTTGGTTTGCTTCTCAAGCTTTTTGTAACAAGGAACTTTTGAAAATCGAATATATTTTTTTTTGTTTTAACTGATACAGGCTGTCTAGATTTTCGAATACAAAGAAAGATGCAGTTTCACACGCTGCGAAAGTAATCCTACCTATCATTAAACTATTGGAAGAAGATTCTTCAGAAGCACTATGGGTAAGTGCCATATAAGAAGGCTTAGGCCTGGAATTATAAAAGAAAGAGTTGTCAGCTTCCATCCTACAATCTTGGTTTTGTGCCAAGACTATTCAACCACTTAAAAAGTAAAATTAGATATTTAACATGTAGAGTTAATAGTTATACATCGGTTCCTCTGTATGAATCCTTTGTAGCAGAATCATAACCTACTATAACTGCTCAGTGCTATAAGAATTTAGGAAAGTATCATACTTCAGCAACAATTATTCTTCTCCTGTCATTGCTAGAATCTTCAATTTGATTTTTTGATTGGTGTTGGATGTGCAGGAAGGCATTGTCCATCTGCTAAGTACAGTTGTAATATTGTTTCCTGCTGCCTTCCACAGTAATTATGACAAGGTCAGCTCTCTTGGCTTAAATGTATTTTCTGTTCGTCTAATTTCCCGAATGTATTAGTATCAGTATTTCGATAGCTACATGACAACAGTTCATAGTCTAATTAATACACACATATTTGACTTTGTTATACATTTATTTCCATCTCAATGGTACTACACTATCACAATCACCATACATATTTCAAGTAATTATGTTACCAATATGAGTTTATTTGAAATGCTAATTCTTTTCAGGTTGAAGCCGCTATTGCCTCCAAAATATTTTCTGCGAAAACCAGTTCTAATATGTTAAAGGTATTCATCTTTTTATAAATCCTCTACTTCATATTGTCCATCAAGGCATCAACTAAGCGAGAAACTATTAATGTGTACTTCTTTCCTTCTATCTCAACCTTCAGAAATTCGCCCACTTGCTAGCATTGCTCCCCAAAGTTAAAGGAACCGAGGACAGCTGGTCCTTGATGATGCAAAAGTTATTGATATCTATAAACGTACATTTAAATAATTTTTCCAAGGTTTAGAAGAAGGTAATTTGTTCATTTCTTTGTTCGTTTTGTTTATGTGCGCTATAGTTTTCCTGATAGAACATGGTGACATGTGTTGCAGAAACGAAAGGAACAAAAGCAGTTCAAAAGTTGACTCCTCCTGGTAAAGACTCTCCTTTGCCCTTGGGAGGTCAAAATGGGGGTTTGGATGATGCAGCGTGGAACTCTGAACAACTGATTGTGTCCAGAGTTTCTGCACTTATGCTCTGCAGTTCAACGATGTTAACTAGTTCGTACAAATCCAAGGTAGTGTGATCTCGTCTTTTGGTTTGGATTATTTGCGATTCCTCTTACTTTTAGACGTGGAAAGAGTTAGCTTATTCGTACTTGGTCATAAATATATAGGGTTGCAATTTGGGTATCTAGATTAAGCATAATTGTTAAAGCCTTAAGTTAAGCATGTCCCTTTTTATGCCAAGTCCAAAGTTTGGATTTCCCCTCAGGAGACTCCTCCTGTCTCTCTTGATATGTGCTACTACGTAAACCAAACTTGCCGTTTACTTCTGAAAGATCCTGATATTCTTTATTTTAATCTTCAGATTAATATTCCAGTTGGCTCATTATTATCTCTTGTTGAGCGAGTGCTAGCGGTGAATGGCTCTCTACCTCGAGCCATGTCACCCTTCATGACAGGGATCCAGCAAGAATTGGTTTGTGCAGAACTTCCAACTTTGCATTCGTCTGCTCTGGAACTCTTGCGTGCTACTATAAAGAGTATCCGCAGGTAACTCCTTTCATTCTCACTAGTAGCAGAAACTATAGATTCCATTTAACCTGGAATGTTACCTTCATTGGCGAATGCTATATATTTTTACATGTCAGACACATTAAATATTATATTTCAACTAAAACCTGACCTTTATTTCATTGACAATGACAATTAAGGAGTTGTTCCTTTGGTGGTTTATGTCATGGCTGATAATAGTTTGCACTTTCTCGCTTTTCCGAATAAAGGATTGTTACTACATCTTCCTGTGCTGTTGGAACTTAACAACCATCCTCTTATTTGTTCATTTTGCAGCCAACTTTTACCATATGCTGCATCTGTGGTGAGACTAGTTAGTAGTTACTTCAGGAAATGTTCATTGCCGGAATTGAGGATAAAGCTCTACTCAATTTCTACGACCTTGCTCAAATCCATGGGTATAGGTAACTTCACAAGATCTTGCCTTTGCTTGTATTTTCATTTCTCAGGTTGATGTGATGAAAATCAAGATCACTGCTGCTAACATATAGTTCTCTGACCAGGAATGGCAATGCAACTAGCACAGGAAGTTGTCACTAATGCCTCTGCGGATCTAGACTCAAGAAGTGTAGAAGGATTTGATGCAGTATCTAGCAAAAACATGTCGCTTACTAACGGAGCTGTTCTTCAGGCATGCAGTAAAAAAAGGAAGCATTCAACTAATTCAGGAGTCGAGGCAGAGAATTCTGCTTTTGAAGTGGAAGTTCCTCACAATCACTCCAGTATCCCAATTACATTGAAGATTGCATCTCTTGAGGCTCTGGAAACTCTTCTGACCATTGTAAGCTCTTTTAACTTATTGCTATAATAATTCCACTTTTATCGACACTGTTGGAAGTTAAACTCTGGATTCTTACTCATAGTCACCATATTCTATCATTATTACAATTTGATAGGTTGTCACATATTTTTCTTTGTTTTTTTTTTGTTTCAGGGTGGTGCATTGGGATCAGATAGCTGGAGAGAACGTGTTGATAATCTTCTAATGACCACAGCAACAAGTGCTTGTGAAGGGAGATGGGCCAATACTGAAACTTACCATTGTTTACCCAATAAGTCGACTACAGATCTAGATGAGTTTCAGCTTGCAGCACTCCGTGCCTTCTTGGCATCTCTCGTTTCTCCATCACGAGTACGCCCAGCATTTTTAGCTGAAGGGCTTGAGCTTTTCCGAACAGGTAACTAAGATTGTTGGCATGATTTAAACTAATCTTTTAAAACCAGAAACCGGAAATGTTTGATGCATATATCGTCCTTTGAACAGGTAAACTTCAGGCTGGAATGAAAGTTGCTGGATTCTGTGCTCAAGCTCTCATGTCCCTTGAAGTTGTCATACATCCGAGGGCACTTCCACTTGACGGTCTTCCATCACTTAGCAACTTGTTTCCAGAAAGCAATTCCCTTGCCAGCCAAAAACACAACACACCTAATCCGAATAAGTTGAATGGTATTGCTCATGATGGTGATGATCTATGCAACAAATGGCTGGCAAATGCGGACGTTTCTTCTAACAACGCAATTCAGAGAACCTTAGAGACTACTTTACCTTTCCAAGAGACTAAAAGATTGAAAGTTGGGAATGATTTAGCTACTGTCACATCTCTGGGTGTCCAAGATCCTACTGATATGGTTGCATCAGAGAATGTTCAACAAGCTGATGTGCCTGTGAAGGTTCCTGAGGGATATCTTGGACAGATTTCAGACAAAGATGCTGTGGCTCACCAAGACGGTTATGGAGAAGTAGTGAGTGGGACTCAGGAGGGAGAGGATTCTGTGGTTAAGGATAGTCTGATGGAGGAAGCATCAATTGGTAAGAGAGAATCATTAGATGAATCTGATGATGATTCTATTCCTATTCTTAAGGACGATGATTTTCTCTCTGATTCTGATGCTGAATCTTAGTGCAAGACAAACAAATCAATCTGTCTTAAAAGAATCTCTTTTGTTTCTTAAGTTAAAGTTTTGATCATGATTATACCCTTTTTCAAGATGTTGAAAGTGAAAAAGGCCCCTACTATGATGTTTCAAATTTTCAAAATTCAAAGAGTTTATTTATTTCTTAGTTTTGTGTAAATGAATGGTTCACTAGTTTCCATGAGGGAAGCAGCCAAAAGAGTTGGTCATGTGTCAAAGAAACCACTGAATTAAAGTATCGATTAAGAGATTAAGATCAATGGAGGTAGTTCTTCACCCAAATCTTACCACTGAAAGGGAAAACTTGTGGGTCACTTAAGCTAAGACACTCTTCTGTATATATAATATTCAATATTGTGCTCAATTCAATCGAGAAACAGTCTTAAAAAATGGACTCTATAGCACAGTATCTTCACAACCTAATGTCTAGAGAACCATCTAATATGCAATTTTATCAGCTGGAATTCCTCTAATCAGGAAATCCCACTCAGACAAGCACTTACTAAATCGTACTAATTTTATTCAGCAGCTTGATATCGTGATCCAATGATTAATAAGAAATAGCTAAGGATTCACTAAGAATTACATATGATGAAGCAATAAAATAGTTAAAGGAAACAGGAAGCAGAGAATAGTCATAAAGTCTTCCATACTGAATTGTCATTCTTTAAGAGATATGGCAAAAGCCATAACAGAGTCAAAACAACAGTCTAAAACAAGTCGGAAGACAAAATATAGAAGAAGCAGCAGATAGCACACAACTTCCTTTAAGCTTTCTCCATCTTCCTGCATTATGATTTCAAATCCAATATACAAAGTTACACACTGCATTCTAAATGATGACAATCTCTAAAGAGTTGAGAGCTTATTCATGAAACTTACATATCTTGTTGAAGGCAACAATGTCACAGCTCTGGACGTACTCATTGATTGGTTCAACAGTGAGTTGCTCTTCGATCATGGTGTCAATAGAGACAAGGTCATCAACAATGGTGCACATAATCTGCAACTTCTTGATACCATAACCAACTGGGACAAGCTTTGATGCTCCCCAAAACAATCCTTCCATCTGAATAGATCTAACAGCTTCCTCTAGCTTCTTCATGTCAGTCTCATCATCCCACGGCTTGATATCAATCAAAACTGATGACTTTCCAGCTGATGAAGAGAAAAAAAGAAAAATGAGAAACCAAAGACATCTTCAAATCATAAACTACAAGTGTAGAATAAGAACCCAAACTTACATTCCTTCTTCTTTGTAGATGCCTTCACAGATGCTGCTCTCTCTTCAGCAGCTTTCTTTTCCTCTTCTGTCTCCTCTCCGAAAAGGTCAACATCATCATCATCTTCCTCAGCCGCAGCATCCTACAAAAATACACATTGATATGAATCTACCCAATGCACAACTTTAACAAAACATTATGAGTAACCATAGAAACAATCATAAGTACCTTAGAATCAGCTGCAGGGGGTGTAGCAACAGCCTCTTCTGTGATAGGGGCAGATCCCTCAACAACGACACCGCTTCCTTCAGCGGAGACACCACTGTAAATAACAGAGATCAATGAAACGCCATTAGATTAATCCGAACAGTGAAAACTTAATCCACAAGTAAACAGGAAACAATAGAAGGCAATGAAGCTTACGAGATCCTCAAGAGGGCATCAATGTGGTTGTACCAACGAGAAGCATTCACATGCTGGGAAGTTGGGGGCTTTGCAAGAGCTGCGAAAACAGTGATATCATCCTTTGAAGCCTGGTACCTATAAAAATACAGAAGGAAAAATAAATGTTACTTCAATTGTTTGAATAAGGTACAGACATAGGATCTAATCTATAAGAGATGTCCACAACCAAGCTGAGATAACACCAACTAGAAGAAAAAAAAGACATGCTTTAATAAAACTTCTTTACAGTTTTGGTGCTCAATGAACTTACCCAGTGATGTAACTGCGAGTAAGAAGATGCTCATCGAGCTTCTTCAATCCAGCATCAGAGTTAAGGTTAGGGAAGGCCGCCATTATTTCTGAAGCTTGAACCTTTTCACTGATATAAAGCAGATCAAGACAAGAACAGATCAACTACTAAAAAAACAAATGATTCAGCAAAAACGAAACTTCTATTGCTATCAAACATTGATTCACTAAGTCATTACTTCACATAACGAAAAAGAGACCATACAAGGCTCATTGATCTAAGGGTTCCTGATCACAGAGAATCAGCAATATTTGTTCAGATAAGTGTCTAAAAATTGAATTTTTAATCGAATACTATCATACAACTATGGATACTTTGAGATCGAAACAAACTTAATGGGCGGCGTACGAACAATCAATCTAAAAGAGGGAAATCGAAGAAGAACAAACCTGAGCTAAAAGGTGCAGACTTTGAAGATGAAGAGCGAAGGAGGCAGAGGAGGAAGACACACAGTTCAGAGGAAACTTATTTAACCTTCTCTAGGTTTTTCTCTAGTGGGCCTGTTTTTGGGCCTAATTAATTCCTCTTTTAGGCCTTTTCTATTTTCTTTTGGTGGGTTTTACACATAAACTAATGAACCGGTTAAGATCAATTTGATAGACTTAGATAGCATCAAGATGAAAATTGAATTATAAGCTAATGATGATGTTTAAGTGTACTGTACATTGATTGATCCAAAAGTTCCAAATTTTTCATTTGGGAATGAATTAGCATTGCTCAAAAGTCAAAGAACAACTACTAAAAAAGCGATAAGGAAAAATCAAACTTTAGTTTTATTCGTAAGGTAATTTAGAATTATTTATGGAAAGATTAGATGTGTAATGTATCTTACAAAAGTAATCAATTTTCCTCTCGGATTAGTTGTCACTTTTTTATCCTTTAAGTTGTCATTTGCTAACAAAAGACTAAGCTCAACTGATTTTGAAAATGAAAGGTCACCCAACAACATACAACAGATTATCAACGAAAAAATAAACGGTGTAGCTAATCTCAAATTATCAACTTAATACCATTTTCTTAAGTTTGAGTTGAGACTAGTTGTTGGATCTAACAAGCTCACAACGCAAAAAAAATATATAGTATATAAAGTTTTCATATTTAGAAACAAATTAAACACCAGTTTTTGATTTTTTTAATTAGTTATATCTTTTGTCAAAAACATGATTACTTTTTTAAATTACTAAGATTAGATCCGCTCTACAGCACAGAGAAATATTTCTTTATTTTTTTGATAATAAATAAAACTTATTTGTTTTTAAATTTGATTTCTTCAATATTTGAAAAGTGTATTTTGTGAATAAGAATTTGTATGTACCACCAATAAAATTTTATTTAGTCATTTAATTCTGGACATGTGATCCATTGCGGATGAATATGTTGTGTTATTATATTTTATTTTAACACTAGATTAACATCCGTGTTAGAGCACGGGTTGAAATCATTTTATTTATATTGTATTTTTATATAAAATATAATTTATGTTATTGTTTTAAAAGTTTTTTTGGATAAAACATTATGCAATAAAATCATATGCTAAATATGAAGTTTTGAAAAACACCTATTTTGTAAGTTTTATATTGTTAATGATTTTAGCTAAATATCCGTGCTATAACACTGGTTAAATTTTATTTCGTAATATATCTTTTAACCCACTATTTAACTTGTAACTAATCAATCTATCAATTTCGTAATCTATCTTTGGTTAACGTTATGGTCTATCGATAAAATCTGTGGAAGATAAATTTGTAATATTGTGTTTAAAAATCTTTGGAAACAACGTGATATAAGACTAAAATCTTCAAAAAATGCAGTTTGGAATATCCATGATTTTATTTGTTACCATTAATGATATATTATCAATTTGGAATATCCATAATATTTAGGTGTAACCATTAATATTAATGTATGAATTAGTCTATAACTAATCTATAAACTATTTGTAATCATTTATTAAAAATATAAAGTCTATAAAAACTATGTTGTGTACTTCCCTTTTATTAAAAAAGGATGGTACATTGTTCAAATTTAAAAACTAAGAGAATTTATTAGTATGATGCAGGAAGAGTTATACGGTGGAATATTTTTTAATTTACATATGTGATAATATCGTTTAAAGTATACCAAAAATAGTTCTACTTTATCAAAAAAAACAAACAAACAATTGTTCGAAATATACCCAAAATTGTTCTAATTAGGAATGAGCCCATGTAGTTGCTCAAAAAAATAAGCTAGAACCCACTGACATTAAAAGATTGAACTCTAGTAGTCTTGTGTAATTAAATTCTCACGTCATGTAATCGTTATCTGCGTGTGTGCCATGTCAAGATTACAAATCATCTCTTTTGTAGAAATCAGAAATCTATTTCTACATGACCATATTTACAAGAATCACGTATTATCTTATTATATAAAGTTGGGTTTTGAAAATTAGTCATTAACAAGATTTTGACATGTGTCAAAGTTATCAATCTCAGATTTTGACAAATATAAAAGTTAATATTTAAAAGGAGAAATTTGATTACAAAAAAAATATAAAATATTTTGATTTAAAAAATTAATAATTTTAAAAGATCATTATCAAAATTTACAGAATTGATTAAAAATAAAGATAATTATCAAAAATTACAGAATTTATTAAAAATACAAAGTTTTTTAAAATAATTATAAGGCGATTATATATATATATATCATAAGATTCGAAATTATAATATTATTTACTTATTTTTAATTTTAAGTTATTAATTCTAAAAAATAGAAAAAGGGATTAAGGAAAATCTACAGTTAATTATTAATTTTAAATTTTGTAAATACTCACTTTTATATAAACATAGATCGTCTCATATTTAAATAATTTATTCAAAAACACTGCTTTCAACTTTGTTTAATTGGAAAAGGTTTTTTAATGGGAAATTTAATTTTTCTTATTTTTAAACCAAAATTTTCTCATACTTTTTACTTTTCAGTTGAGAATAGGTAAGATTAATATGTTGATCCAAAAGGATAATTAATGTATGCGTTTTTTTTCCTAATACTGTATTTTAAAATTTATTGTAGTATTTTTAGATTGTTTTATTTAATTATATTTTTATCTTTGAATTATATGGAATTCATATATTGCAGTGATTATAATTCAATTTTCTATTGTTTCTTTAATTATGTCAAATTAATTTTCTTCTAATTTTTCAATGGTTGGTTATAAACTCTTTTTTTTTCAAACATAATTGTTGTCATTATTCATTCATTCAATCCTAATGTGAGATAACGAGTAGAAGCTCATCAACCTAATGGATAGATAAAATAGGCTAATCAAACACAATGTTATAACAAACATAGATAGATAGATTATAAAAACATAAATCGTTGTTGATAGATCCATAGGAGCTCAAAGACTGTGACACCCTGGTTTGCGGAAAGGTTTAACAGAATTGATTTGGCCACATATGTCACCAAAATGCATTTATTTTTCTGGTCAAGGGTCCTGAGAGAACTTCATGATGGGTGACTTTCCTAGAAGTGATTGTCGAAACTGTGCGAGTGAGAAAAAACACAGGAAAATATCATTTGTTGATTTGTAGGGTCTGTAAACAAGTTTTTAAAGCCTCCTAGATGTAACAAACCGGCCATCGAATATGGGTGGGTCCACAGGCCGAGAATAGATGTAGGCCCCACTTAGGAAGGTGAACCCATGGACTGAGAGTAGACATGGACTCACTAAGCAATGTGGCGGTTGAGGCGTTACAGAGACAAAGGCTACATCATGGTCTATCAAAGATACTTCTACGAATAAATTGGGAAATTTAACATTAGTTACTATCAAAAGATTTTGTGACGTTAGAAAAAGTTTTTTACTTTAATTGGTTGTCGGATCAAGCCATTTTGAGATAGCAAAAAGACGTGAACATGTTCTCTCCACACAGGAAGAAGGCAGAGCTGAGGTTCTCTTTATAGTGGAGAAGGTTGGACGAAAGGTTATTTCCCAAGGGAGGAAGGTGGAGGAGGTTGGACGCAATGTTATATCCCCAAGGGAGGAAGGCGGAGCCAAGGTTCTCTCCACGGTGGAGGAGGTTGGACGCAAGGTTCTCTCCATAAAGGATGAGGGAGGAGCCGAGGTTTTCTCCATGGTGGTCATACATTAGTGATGATACATCATTGATTAATATATTATGTAATATATTTTTTATTCAAAATATTTTTTGAGCCGACAGTTTTAGTAATTAAAAAACTATGCATAAGTGAAAGTAAAATAATTAGCTTAATGTGTATATAGATATTTTCTAGGTGGTGATAAAAAATATATTTGTAACATAAAGTATATTTAGGTGTAAAAAATACACTTTTAATAGTAACACACATCAACGATTTGTAAATGGATATAAATCAGTGTATTATAACAAAAATGCAATTTATAAATAACGTACAAAAATTTAATTTAATTTATAAAACTTTAAACCCGCACATCGGACGGGTCCTTATCTAGTTATATTATAAAAAGTGTTGTTAAAGTGTCATGTTCGTTAAGTATACTCGCCACTATAATCAGGTTTGAGTTCTAGAAATTATTTGTGAAAAAGTAAATATGAACAAGAAAGGAAAAGATAGCATAGCGTTCATGTGCTACATCCGGACAAATGCAAGGGAAGGATTAATGTATAAATATACAGTGGAACCTCTATAAATTAATACTTTTTTGATAAAAAAATGACACATTTCGATAAATTAATAAGATAATAATTTTTTGAAAATTCTATGTAAAAATATGGTCCCATCAATATCATAAATTAATAATCAAACAATATATATATATATATATATATATATATATATAAGAAAATCTAGTGAAATATGACTCTATTGTTGTTTGTATATTCTTGAATTTGCATTTTTATCGGAGCTCATCTCTAATCTCTTTATTGTCGTCTTTTTAAATCGCATCCAAAAATTATGGATAGTCTTAAATGCGATAATTACTTATTTACATGTAATTGGTTCTAAAATTACCGTAATATCTTTTTTGACTTAATCATTACCATGAATGATACTAGTAGCAATTTTTTCTAAACTCTAAACTTCTAACATTTATCATTTTTACCGAATTCTAAACTTAGCAATTACGATAGCCAAGATTATAAATTAAAAAATTCTTTAAAAATATGAATGATAACAAAAGTATTTTATTGTAACATAAAATTTTCAAAATTATAAAAATTAAAAATCTCTTCATAAATTAATAAAATATTAACTTATCGATAAATTAATAATTATTAATTTATCGATAAATTAAAACCTCTATAAATTAATAAAATTTCATGGTCCTGACCTTATTAATTTATAGAGGTTTTACTGTACTTATAAATATATAAAGTTAGTTCATATAAAGTTGTACACTTCGAAATTCCCATGACTCCCAAGGGAAGCACCAGCTGTTGGACCAAATCCAGAAACGATATTGAGAACACCAGGAGGAAGATCCGCCTATCATAAATTTCAAGAAACACTGTTACTTACTCATAGCAACAATGGATTCACATTATCTACATGAACTGAAAAACAAAAAATGGAAGATGTATTCTGTTGGTGCGTAGTTCTAAGGATAAAAAGAATCCAACTATTAACGGGTTCAATCCATACTCCGGCAAATGGATTAGTTTTGATATATTCTAACAGAGTACATCTTCCAATTTTTTTGCTTTTTCGTCCATGTAGAAAATGTGAATCTAACTTCCCGCTAACCCAAGCGAGCATTCAAATATCTGTCCTACATTCATGCGTGAGGGTACTCCTAATGGGTTGAAGACCATATCCACGGGTCTCCCGTCTTGCAAATAAGGCATATCCTGTCTAGGCAAAATTTTTGAAATGATACCTTTATTTCCATGTCTTCCCGCTACTTTATCACCTACTTTGATTTCACGTTTCTGTGAAATATATACACGAATTATTTCTGGGTTATAACTTGAACCCCCCTTTTTCTGAACCCACCTCACATCAATAACTCGACCTCTACCACCTATAGGCAATTTTAAACAAGTTTCTTTTGAAGTCGATACCTGAATGCCAAGTATGGCTCGCCTACTAAAATATCACCTGTTTCAACCCACGATCCTAGCATCACAATCCCATTTTTGTCTAAATTTCGGAGTAAACGGCCTTCTAGATGCGGTATTTCTTTAGTGATCCTTTCAGGACCTTGGGTTGTCACATGCGTCTGAATTTCATATTTCCGTATGTGGAAAGAAGTATAAATATCACCATATACTAGACACTCACTAATGAGTACCGCATCTTCAAAATTGTATCCTTCCCATGGCATATAAGCCACTAATATATTTTTCCAAGATTGTAATTTGTAAAGTTAGTTAATATACTCCATTGTAAAATGGATAATTTTCCTATAACAAATTTAAACTCAGAGAATAAATTAGATTACAACTTCCAACTGTATCATAAATAAAAGTTACAATATCTTCTTTTTAAGTAATGAATATACCATGTGTTCTCTACAAATCTCAAGTGCTAGAATTGGAGGGAGGTTGTTAGCTTTTGTAAAGTCGTCAGATATATTGACATCTTCTTGTCCACTGAATATTACTATAAAAATAACCATCTCCAATTACTTCAGGTTCAGGTAATTACTCTACTTTGTCTTCTCTTGTAGTTTACACGGTTAGTAATCTCACATTTCTCTTTTAGTTTTAATCTCACATTTTTTACTTAAAACATTTTTTTAAGCAGATCTCATGGAGGGACTAGACGAGGGACCAGACCAGGTTTATTACTCTTGGAGTGACGAAGAGGATGACACTGTTTTTGGAGAGGTCGTGACTCAAAGAGATTCAGGTAACGACTCTGACTCTGACTCGTCATCTCTTTAGTTTACACGGTTAGTAATCTTACATTTCTCTTTTAGTTTTAATCTCAAATTTTTAATTAAAACATTTTTTAAGCAGTTCGACTAGCCCAACCAGCCCAGGGACCAGACCGGTTTATTACTCATGGACTCAAGAGGAGGATGACACTTTTCTTGGAGAGGTCTTGACTCAAAAGAGGAATGAGTGCTCGGCAATTGCACCCACAAGGCAATTGGAAGCCCTCTACAAGCTTTCAGGCGTACCTCTGCCAGCTAATTTCAAATTATCGATCTAGAAAGTTCTAGATGTTATGTCTAGGTCAAATTTAGATCGTGGGAAAGCTCTTAAAGATGTTGGCAAGTTGAAAAACCTCCTTACGCGTTTAGGAACTGATATTAGAAGATAACAATTCTCTTACATTTCACAAAAAGTTAGGAATCATGCTGGGAGGTTCAAGGCAGAAACGGTAATTAGGCATGACTATAATAAAGATACACGTTTTGAAAGAAATCTCCAGGATCAACTGCATATTTCCCCTGTTGCGCCCGGTTAATTCTCACAGATGATTACAATGATGTTGTTGGGAAAGTTCCATACGCTTCAATCAAAAAAGAAACTAGTGGGCACTTTGTGTACAAAAATACCAACGATTGTAAATTTGTAATAATTCTTCTATGAACTAACTTTTTCGTTGTTATCAACGGGAAATTTAGCTTTTCCCTTTTCTTAAAAATATCTACTAATTAAACAAAAAAATACACTATTGATTAATTATTATGAAAATATTTAGAAGAAAAGATGATGAATCAATAGAGCTAAACTAAGCCAAAGTTTTGTTTTAAACGGAAAAAATGAAAGAAAAAAAAAATAATAATGAAAGAAAGGATAAGTCCAAATTCACGAGTTGTGCCACACTCACTATCAATTCAAGAGTTTGACTGAATCATATACAGTTCAACTCAATTCCATCAACACAAATTTATTTAGTCATCTAATTTTGGACTCGTGATTTACCATGGGTTTATATGTTTTGTATATAGTCTTATTATTTTTTAACATGGTTCAAATATAATTCAAATTTAAAAACTAAGAGAATTCATGAGTGTGCTGCAAGACGGGTTATATAGTTCAAATTTAGTCAAACTCTTGATAGTGTCCAAATTTAAGTTTGATTTAGTCCAAATTCACGAGTTGTGTAACACTATCAAGAGTTTGACTAAATCATATATAGTTCAACTCAATCCAATTTTCTTTTGTGTGTTACGTGTATTAAGTGATCAAATGAAAATGATCTTTGACCAAAGTTTGGTAGTGACAATTAAAATAGGTACTGTATATATTATATAACTAAATTATTAACACGCAAATTCTATACCACAAACGTTTTCTCTTTGTTTCTTGAGTCTTTAATTTGATCAAATCGCATGTTTTTTTTTTGGTTGGTTGAATTGAGTATCCTATAAGCATCGTCCCAAAGTCTTGAAGGGGGTACGAATGTCATATCCATCTCCATTATGAAAACTCCCTAATCATTTATGGTATGCAAAAGGATGGAGTTGGCTTGAATCTACCAAGCTCACCGTTTGGTAGACACCAAAAGTTTACTCAAACAGATATTGACACTATTTAGCTGGAACGAGAAGATAAATAGTATCGTCAAGTCGGTTAACAAATTTTTCTCGTTAGCCATGAGTTCGAATGATGTAAGAATGAGAACTCATAAATATTTCTTAAGTCTAGAAGCCTTTGAGTTCTTCGAGTATGGAAACCGACAATATTCATCGAAGTCAATAAAATGTAACATAACTCGTTAATGTAAAATTTCGGTAATTATGGAAAGTTAATGGATTCTCCCTTGGTATATAAAAGATTTAACGATCCTTATTGTACAAATCTTCTTTTTTATCCATTGAGTTACAGTTTAGGGTTTTCTTCTTCTTCTTTTCACCAAGCTTCCTTCACAATGGCGAACCCAAACCAATCCGTCTGGGTACTTCTTCCTCTCTCTCTCAATCTCTCAGTCTATCATGTACTCTCTCTTCAGTTGCTAATGATCTAGCTGTGTAATTTTTGCAGACTAAAAGTCGATCTAAAGTGTTGCACCGGTTGCCAAAAAAAAGCAAGCATGAAGTTGAAGAGTATCTCTGGTAAGAAATAAAAAGTCTAAACCTCTAGAGTGCGAGACTCATAAGTCTTATAACACGAGATGATGATCCTTAATAATTTTGTTTCCAATGAAAACAGGTGTAAACGAAGTGGAGTATAACAGGGGAAAAGGGCTCATGACGGTCACAGGTTACGTAGAACCTATGGCTCTGGTTCGTAAACTTACTAAATGTGGCATAAATACAGAGCTCCTCTCAGTTTAGTACCAGCTTGAAGAATGAAGATGATGATCTAAACAGCGATTATGAAGATGACACTTCTTCTGACTCTACTAGTTCATATAATATCCGAAGATTCCGAACCCCATGGAACGTGACGTCCAAGAGAAGATGAAGCAGCAGAACAAGACGGGACTACCAAAAAAACCCTTCTCTTCTAGGGTGTTTCACCAGTAAAGGACAAACATCTCTATAATATAGTTTTCTTTTGGAGAAATTATTGTTTTTTTTTTTTTTTTTTGAAACTTATGGAGAAATGATTAAAATGAATAACCTAATCATATGAGCCTAACTAGATTAAGACCGGATTAAAATTTATTTTATTTATACTGTAATTTTTATATAAAATATAATTGATGTGATTTTTAAAAAGTTGTTTTTGGATAAAACATTATGTAATCAAATCATATGCTAAATATGAAGGCTTGAAAAAGACACATATTTTGTAAGTTTTATATTGTTAATGATTCTAGATAAGTACACGTGTTATAACACTGGTTAAATTTTATTTTGTAATCTTTTTTGTAACCCACTATTTAATTTGTAACCAATCAATCTATCAATTTCGTAATCTATCTTTAGTTAACATTGTGGTCTATCGATAAAATATGTGGAAAATAAATTAGTAATAATGTGTTTAAAAATCTTTGAAAACAACGTGATATATGACTAAAATCTTCCAAAAATACAGTTTAAAATATCAATGATTTTATTTTTTACTATTAATATATCAATTATCAATTTTGAATATCACTAAATATTTAGATGTAACTGATTTATATTATTAATATATGTGGATTAATCTATTACTTATCTATAATCTATTTGTAACTATTTGTAATAATTTATTAACAATATAAAGTCTACAATAATTATGTTGTGTAATTCCCTTTTATTAAAAAGGGATTAGATAACACAAGAATTAGACTTCAATTAACCCGCTAATGTACCTCTGCTAGTATATCCATAATTTTAAAATAATTGGGTCGCTAAGACTACATATGATTTGCCAAGTTATAATTTTTCTATACGTAACATTAATATAATTAAAATATTAAAAATTCTAGTCAACTATACTGACATGTAACGTATGTACTCAATTAATGTAAATACACTTTAGTAATTAATATTGTCATAATTTTATTTTTATGTGCATGATATGTGTTAATGTGGCAATAGAGACAAAATTAAAAAACTAATAAAACTTTTTTTTGTGATATTAAAATTATTTTTTGGTTGAAAAAAATATTAAAAATATCCAGATTGCCATAATGTAAATTATTACCCTAGAAATAAATGTTTTTTCAACAAAATAAATGTAATATTATAAATATAGGTACATATAAATACAGACAAAGAAAATTAATAAATGAGTTATCCAGAGAAAAAAGTAAAAGAAGAAAAAATAAAAGTCATTGGATTTTTCTAGTAAGAATCATCGTGTTCCATCTCAATTCTTCACTCATTCATCACCACAATTATATTTTATTTTCCTCACTTTTCTCAACAGAAAAAAAATACAACAGAGAGAAAAAAAAAACAGAACACAACAGAGAAACTCACAGTCTTTATATTGGTTGTTCCGTCTCATTCGACAAACACTTTTAACCCAAAAAAAAAAAAAACTAAAATGGAAGGAGGAATAATACATGGATCAGGAGGAGCAGATGAATCAGCTTTCAGAGAATGTTTCTCGCTAACATGGAAGAATCCTTATGTTCTTCGTCTTGCTTTCTCTGCTGGAATCGGTGGTCTTCTCTTTGGTTACGACACTGGTAAGTTTCTTTACTCTCTTCTCTGTTGATTCTCTCATGCATACATATATAATATATTTGCTTTGGAGTTTGATGGGTGATATACTGTGTGTATATACATGCAGGAGTCATATCTGGAGCTCTGCTTTACATCAGAGATGATTTCAAGTCTGTTGACAAAAATACTTGGTTACAGGTTCTTATATTTTTCTTGCTTTCTGTTTTCTTGATTTTTGGTTAATTTTAAGGATTCTCAAAAACATAAATAATCGATGTTTTAATAAAAATTAGATGAGTCCACCTCAGACAGAAGAAATTGTCTATGTATTAGTGTTTCGTAAATTGCGCTTTTGACACTAGTAACATATACTAGTATTAGTTTGTTTTGTCAACAAAATAAACTTAAATTTGTAGTTAGATGTTAATGTACCGCCGCGGTTTGACTTATTGATTGTAACGATTTTATTAATTTGCCAAACAAAATTTAGCAAGCATAAATAAAAGCAGATCATCAAGATTTGGATTCTGTTTTTAGAGTACGATTAGCACTAAACATCATGTTGCTTTTTTTACCGTTAAGAATTATCTAAATACCTAAGCAAGTTTCATGAACATACCAAAGATACAAAGCAAACACTAAACTTGAAACAAAACAAAAAAATGGAAACAGGAGATGATAGTGAGCATGGCAGTCGCAGGAGCCATCGTTGGAGCCGCTATAGGAGGTTGGGCCAACGACAGATTCGGGAGGAGAAGCGCGATTCTTATGGCGGATTTTCTCTTCCTATTAGGAGCTATCATTATGGCGGCAGCTCCTAACCCGTCCCTCCTTGTCGTTGGCCGTGTATTTGTGGGCCTCGGGGTCGGGATGGCCTCGATGACCGCTCCTCTATACATCTCAGAAGCTTCTCCAGCAAAGATTAGAGGAGCTTTGGTTAGTACCAATGGGTTTCTCATTACCGGAGGACAGTTCTTGTCTTATCTCATCAACTTGGCCTTTACCGATGTAAGTGCATGATACTAGCCCAAAAGACAGTTCTTATCTTACCTCATCAACTTATGCTTAACGACAATATCACACTTTGGCTAGTTTTAGAGTATTTTAATGTTCTGTTTTCTCTTGTTGTAGGTGACCGGAACATGGAGATGGATGCTTGGAATCGCGGGACTTCCAGCTCTTTTGCAGTTTATCCTAATGTTTTCGCTCCCGGAATCACCTCGTTGGTTATACCGCAAGGTACTTTTGTCACAAAGTATGATAAAATCTAAAAATGTGTGTCACCAAAAGTGTTTTAAAGATTTTAAGCTTTAGTCTGGTTTGATTCGGTTTACCTGATTGAACACTCGACTTCATGTGTTTCCGTAACGCAAACAGGGAAGAGAAGAAGAGGCTAAAGCGATTCTGAGAAGAATATATTCATCAGAAGATGTAGAACAAGAGATACGTGCACTTAAAGACTCAGTTGAAACAGAGATACTCGAAGAAGGATCATCTGAGAAAATCAACATGATCAAACTATGCAAAGCCAAAACTGTTAGACGAGGACTCATAGCTGGTGTTGGACTCCAAGTGTTTCAACAGTTCGTTGGGATCAACACTGTTATGTATTACAGTCCAACCATTGTTCAGCTTGCCGGTTTCGCTTCAAACAGAACAGCTCTGCTCTTGTCTCTAGTTACCGCAGGACTTAACGCATTTGGTTCCATTATTAGCATTTACTTCATCGATAGAACTGGAAGGAAAAAGCTTCTGATCATTAGTCTTTTCGGAGTTATTATCTCGCTCGGAATACTAACCGGTGTTTTCTATGAAGCGGCTACTCACGCTCCAGCGATTAGCTCATTCGAGACACAAAGGTTCAATAATCTTACTTGTCCGGATTATAAGTCAAGTATGAATACCAATACTTGGGATTGTACGACTTGTTTGAAAGCTTCTTCTACATTTTGTGGCTTCTGTTCCTCTCCCAATGGAAAGGTAAAGACTATTCAAAAACCGAAAAATATATATGTTTTCACTCCAAAACATTTGAAAATCAAATTCTTTTTTCATATATGATGATTGTAGGAACAACCCGGGGCATGTTGGATCTCTAATGATTCGGTTAAGGACTTATGTCATAAGGAAAACAGACTTTGGTACACGAGAGGATGTCCTAGCAATTTTGGTTGGTTTGCTCTTCTAGGATTGGGACTTTACATCATTTTCTTTTCTCCTGGAATGGGGACTGTCCCATGGATAGTTAACTCAGAGATATATCCATTGAGATTCAGAGGAGTCTGTGGTGGAATAGCTGCAACTGCGAATTGGATATCGAATTTGATCGTGGCTCAATCTTTTCTTTCTTTGACTGAAGCTATTGGTACTTCTTGGACTTTTCTCATCTTTGGAGTGATCTCTGTCATTGCTCTTCTCTTTGTTGTGGTTTGTGTTCCGGAGACGAAAGGAATGCCAATGGAGGAGATTGAAAAGATGCTTGAAGGAAGATCTATGGAGTTTATGTTTTGGAAGAAGACATCGACAAAACCTGTTGAGAAACATAACCAGAGTGCATGAAAGAAACTTAAAACCAGAGTGTATGAGAAAAGAACCTGTTGTAAGCAGTATCAATGTATAAGAACGCTCATGAAGGTTTGTAAGTTTGTATTGAAACTTGATAGTGACAATGTCGTGATCCTCTTTTGTAAGAATTAGTAAAATATTTGGTTATAAATCAAATTATTGGAGCTTGATCGTACCAATAAACCACCATTGAAATGTCACCAAAATCATGTTTGATAATAAGACCAGTTACTTATTATATAGTTCTATATGTGAACATACAAAAACACTTTTCTTAAAAAACACACATGTTGTCGTTTAATTATTATCAATCTTTAAGGATCCCTATGGTCATATACTTGACTTTTTAGCTGTTGACAAGTGACAAGTGACAAGTGACAAGTGACAAGTACAAGTGTAACTAAACTAAGTGCAGTCCTGTGACCTATTATCCGAGATCCGTTATCCAATCCGACATCCGTTCCTATCTGCTCCGAAAAACCGGATATCCGTTGAACCGGATGCGGATACGGATAGTGAAATTAAGGATCCGGCCGGATCCGAAGCCGGAGCCGGATAGTGTAAATTCTATGATCGGATATCCGGCACCTCTATGTATATTAAAAGTTGGGCCTGTATTTATTTATATATCATATTCAGCCTTAAAAGTTGGGCCTGTAGTAAATTTCATTTTTAAAGCCCAAATAATAAAAACTGAAACATAATTAAAATTTTAAACCAATAATTAGATTAATGTTTTTTGGATATTAGGGTTTCACCCTAACCTCGTCCTCCTTTATTGTTTTTTTTTTTTCTTTTCGCCGTCAACCACTCCTTCATCTTCCCATGGCTGAAATCAGTGATGTTAGTGACGATCCCAGACGAAAATAGTTGATGAGGCTTTCTTTGATGGCCAGCCGTTTCCACCGCCATCATTAGTGTGTTCCCGTTACGGCGTTCTTGTTACGCCGTTGTATGATTTGGTTTTTGATGGTGACAGCTCCGTTGAGCATATCTAGATCGAAACGCAAGTCGCGAAGAAACGGTGTGGCGGTGCTTCTACTTCGGCGACTTCTACGGAAAAGAATGAAAGAGACAAAGAGAAGAAAAAATCGTGTTATTTTTTTTTTGGGTCTCTCGGATCCGGATATCCGGCAAATATCCGAGTTTTTAACGGATCTCCGAAAACCGGATATCCGAATAAACGGATCCGGATTCGGATATCAAAACTATGAATCCGCCGGATACGGATCCGGATCCGGATACACTCAATTTTGCCGGATATCCGGCTCCGTCTCAGGGCTGTGCAGATAACATATATTGTACTTGAAACTTGAGTAATTAGAAATTATCTTTTGCATTAGGATTTTTTTTTTCTTAATTGGGAAACACTAACCAATTATGTTTAAGTTTAACATATCATACATTGGAAATTAATAGAATACATTGGAGCAATAGGAAGAAAAAAAGTGAAGTTCGATGTGAAAAAAAAAAAAATCTGAATGTGCATCAATAAATGCCTTTAGACAGCGACACGTGCGTGGCAGTCTCGAGCCCGTCGTAGCTCCACTACCACCGAAACCCAAATGAGTATATCTTATTACTTTTTTTTTTAGGATTTAGATCAGAAACGTTAATCCATCAAAAGCTATATACACATCTCACTCCGGAGTCTCGATACACACCCACCCCTACTTTAGATTAACCAAATACTGAAATACATTACCGTTTAAGGGTACGTTACGTTCTTATATTACCACATGTCTCTAAACATATGAATACTCCATAATTAGTTGTTATAATTAATACTAGATTGAGTAGATTCCTATAAAACAAAACAAAAACGAATGGCATAACTAATAGTACTTAGATTTCGTTACATAATGTTCCATTATGTAATCTGGAAGAATCATATGTCTCAAATGTTCCATAATGTTCCGTTACATAATGTTCCATTATGTACTTAGATTTACCTCTAATCATATGTCTGATGATGATGGAAGAATCATTGTAATCTGGAAGGATCCTGCTACTATCACAGTAATGCATCAGTCGAGGCAATCACTCACCTGCGAAGTTAACGTTGCAAACAAATTTCAGTTTGTTTTCACCTCAGTGTATGCTTCAAATATAAAAGAAGAGAGAACTGACCTATGGGTTGAGCTCTTGCAGATCCAGAGTTTTTTTGCTCTCCACACTTCTCTGTGGCTCGTTGGAGGTGATTTCAACCAGATTATCCACTATGAAGAACACTCCTCTCCAGGCATAAACTACTTGACGCCTCAAATGACAGAATTGAGTGACTGTTTCTCTCAGTTGGAACTCTTTGATCTAAGGTTCCAAGGGCCTTTCTTTACCTGGACAAATAACCAGCCTGCTTCCCCTGTAGCTAAAAAGCTAGACCGAGTATTGGTAAACGACCACTGGTTAACTCTTTTCCCCAATGGCACATCTACTTTCCTCCCCCCCTTGCCCTCTGACCACACTCCTAGCCTTGTTGACCTTGCGTATCAACACCCGAAAGCTGGAACCCGTCCCTTTAAGTTCTTTAACTACCTAACAAAGCACCATAACTTTCACCATCTTGTTGAGGAAGCTTGGACTCAGGCCGGAAGCTTTGCTTCAAATTTATCTGACCTATGCTGGAAGCAAAAGACCATAAAGAGAGACTTGAAACAAATCAATCGAGAGAATTTTTCACAAATACAAGAGAGAGTGAGTGAAACTAACCGTTTGTTGATGGATGTACAGGTAAAGGCATTGCAAAATCCTTCCCCATCTACTTTTCAGCAAGAGCGAGACCTGCATACAAAATGGAATTTTTTGAGAGCAATAGAAGAGAGCTATTTTAGACAAAAATCTCGGGTGAACTGGCTAAGAGAAGGTGATTTGAATACCTCATACTTTCATAAAATGTGTCATGCACGAGCTCACTACAACACCATCAGATCCTTCTTGTTGGACTCAGGAGAGTTACTTCTTGACCCTGACGAAATGAGCAATCATGCAATCACTCATTTTAAGTCCATCCTTGGCCCAGATGACCTTCCATGCAGATCTCTCTGGTCTTCCCTTGAATGGTTCCGAGCTTTAAATCCCTTTCGGACAACTACTCAACACTCACAACTTATGCTTGCGGTTCCGTCCTCCTCTGACATCACTACTGTAATGCATAAGCTGAATGCTAATAAGGCGCCTGGACCGGATGGTTACACGTCAGGCTTTTACAAGGCGGCATGGAGCATACTAGGACCGGAAGTCATCACTTCGATCACACAGTTCTTCCACACTGCTTTCCTCCCTTCCTCCACTAATGCCACTATCTTGGCCTTGGTCCCAAAGAAACCAAGAGCATCATCAATCAAGGACTACCGACCCATTTCCTGCCTGAATACTCTCTACAAAGTGGTCTCAAAGCTCCTTGTTGCAAAGTTAAAGCCGATACTCCCCTCGCTAATCCTTCCAAATCAAACGGCTTTTGTCAAGGATCGCCTACTCCTGGAGAATACAGTCTTAGCTGCTGAAATAGTCAATGGTTACCATAAATCAGAAGGACCAAAAAAGTTATTAAAGTAGATATTGCAAAAGCATTTGACACACTATCCTGGGAATTTCTTTTTACCTGCTTGCAGGCTCTAGATATTCCGAACCAATACCTTCGATGGCTTCAGGCTTGTATCTGCACACCAAACTTCACGGTTGGCTACAATGGCACAGTTCAAGGTTATTTCAAGGGAAAGAGAGGATTGAGGCAGGGAGACCCTCTTTCTCCTTACCTTTTTGTCATAGCCATGAACAATCTCTCTCTACTGCTGAACAAGGCTGCAGAGGAGGGGAAGATTGGTTACCATCATCACTGCGACACAGCTAAACTCACCCACCTTTGTTTCGCAGATGACCTCCTCATCTTTGTTGATGGCTCACTAGGCTCGGTTCAAAATGTCTTGGAGGTTCTAAAAGAGTTTGAAGAGAGGTCAGGTCTTGCCATAAGCCTTCAAAAGTCCTCCTTCTACAGTGGTGGCCTAACGGAAGAAGAAGTTATCTCAATCACATCTGCAACGGGTCTCCCTCATGGCACACTACCTGTTCGTTACCTTGGTGTTCCCCTCTGCACGAAAAAGCTTACTCTTCAGAACTGTGAACCTTTACTGCAACAAGTTAAGAGGAAAATTAACAATTGGTGTACAAAATTCTTATCTTTTGCAGGTCGTCTAGTGCTTATAAACACGGTAATAGCAGGCATCTCTAACTTTTGGTGCTCAACCTTCATGCTCCCTAAAGCCTGCATCCGCAAGATAAACTCCATGTGCAGTGCCTTCCATGTGCATCCGCAAGGGTCATCATAGTGGGAATCAGTAACTAAATCGAAGAAACATGGTGGTTTGGGAATAAGAGATTTGGCTACCTGGAATACGGCTTGTGTTCTGAAGCTCATCTGGCTTCTTTTCTTTCGTTCAGGATCGGTTTGGGTCGCTTGGTATAGACTTCATTTTTTGCGTGGGTCGTTGAGTAACTTCTGGACAATGAAAAAGAGGACAAACTACTCATGGTTAGCAAACAAGCTTCTCAAAGTGAAAGATTTAGCCTACAACTGGATCAAGCTAAGAGTGGGAAATGGTACTACCTGTAGGTTTTGGACTGATAACTGGTCGCCATTTGGAAACCTATCAAACTTCCGATCTCCTGCTAGACTAGGCATCCGTGCTCAAGCAACTAACTCTTAATCAGCTCTATCGCCATGGCAACTGGAGTCTTCCAAATCCCCGATCTGAAAGCCAGGTATCTTTACAAGCTCACTTAACTACTATACGCTTATCTGATGAAGAAGATCACTATGAATGGGAAATGGGGGGCAAGGTGTATCAAAGGTACTCAACCCGTGGGGTTTACGACAGTATCTCCCATCAGCATGATCTGGTTACATGGTGGCGAGCAGTCTGGAATAAAGGAGGGATTCCTAGACATAGCTTCTTAACTTGGTTGATAACCCTGAACCGATGCCCAACTAGAGATCGGATCATTAGCTGGGGAATCCAAACAGACCCTCGGTGCCTTCTCTGTAATTCCTGCTGCGAAAGCCGCGACCACTTGTTCTTCGTTTGTGACTACTCTTGGTCAGTCTGGAACCGCATCGCCACTAGATGTACACTCCAACCCTGCAGAACCTGGGCTACAACCATAGATCAAATGAGCAATCTGCGTGGTTCGAAGGAGACCAAACGTTTATGCTTGTTGGTGTGGCAGTGCTCTCTGTATACTCTTTGGGCTGAGAGAAACGCTCGACTTCATCGACAAAGTTCCAGATCGGTTGATTCCATACTCAAACTCATTGACTCCACTGTCAGGAATCGGATCGACTCCTTCAGGTCAACAAATCCGACCGTCTCTTCTCTCATGCTTCAACTATGGTTCTCTACACTGTGATCCTCAACTCTCGCCTCAATTATGGTTGATCTCGACTCTCTTCCTCCTACTACGGTGATTCTCAGAATCGAATCGATCACTATTCCATCGCCTATGAATGATTTAACCTAGGCTCCCTAGGTTCACTCTAAAAACCTAGATCCTTCACAATGTGTTTCCTTTGTTGCTGGGCTTTGGCCCCTAAAAATAATCTAAAGCCGGGCTGGGCTTTTGTAATCTTTTCATTTCTTTTGTATGCATTTAATAGAAAGCCCTTTTTCAAGAAAAAAAAAATGTTCCATTACTTCTTCAAAATTTTATTTTTCGTCACTAATTTATACTACCTTGGTTATACAAGCTGCTAAACTTTGCTTTGTATACAAAAAGAGTTTGGACAGTGTTTCCCTGTCAAGAAAATAGTCGTAATCACAAAGATTTTACTGGTCTGGAAGCGTAAAGAAATTCCAGAGTTGATAATTGGTCATTCGGGGCCATTGTTTGGTTGGTGCATTTTTTCTTCTCTTTCTATTATCCATAATTTTTACATTATTATTAGTATTATTTTTAAAACTATTTACTTGTAGATGTATGAGTTGTATGTTTGACTTATCTTACATTGATTTCAATTCTACCGTTATTCATAACATTTTTTTTGGGTTTTTTTTTTTAATTCAAAATGTTGTTGTTTTTTCTATTTTCACTTTGAGTTCTTTGCATTAAATCCCATCCATGTCTAGGCCAAAAAAAAAAAGTTTAAAAGAAACTATTGTGGCATTAGTAAATACCAAGAAAAACGTGAATCTTTCTTTGGCATTGACAACAATCATATATAGTGTACTAGATTAGGACCCGCCCGATGGGCGGATTTAGATTTTTAAAATAAAATTAAATTTAAAAGAATATAAAATAAATATTTTAGTAATCTATCTATAAAAGTAAATAGATATACCGAGGTATCCAATGTGACATTTAATGTAGAAAATGTGACTCTGCAGTTGAGACTATTAATCATGTTTTCTTTGAATGTCTTCGCTTGTGTGAAGTTTGGGATTTATCTCCGACTCTGGTCTCGTCAAAAAGTTTTACATATGAGTCGGTGTAATTGAATTTGGATTTTGTTTTCTGGAAGGGTGCCTCTCAAAAGGGTGATCCTGATCAACTTTTTTAATTACCATGAATTTTATCGACAATCTGGAAAGCCATAAACAAAAAAGTTTTTCAAAGTTTATAGATTGAGGCAAATGATATAATTGCTAAGGCTTTGGGCGATAAGTTAGCCTGGGAAGAGGCGCTCTTTTTTACGGTGGTCATGTAAGCTCCATCTCCGTCTTCGAATGTCCATGTTTTTCACCTCGTGTCTAAGATGGATCCTCTTCCCCCTGCATTTGAAGTTAGAAGAGTTGTTGTGGGCCATGGAGCGGATACGTGCTGTAGGAATCACTTGTCATCATTTTAAAACTGATTGTGCTGAGTTACTCACTATGGTTCAATTCAAGATTGCCCGTCTTTCTCCAACCTGCTCGATGAGTTTAAATCGCCCTTCCAACTTTTCTTCATCTCTTGGATCCCGCGTGCGGCAAATACGAAGCCGGAGTATCTTGTATGTGCTTCGCGTTCTCTTATCTCTGAAGTTTTTTTTGTAAACCCGGCTTGGACAACTAATTCAAGAATTTCCTTTTTTTTGCGCAAAAAAAAAAAATTATTGTTTGGTTGAAAAGAAAAAGTAAATAGTTACACTTTTAGTTAAAGAAAATAGTTGTAGATGAGTTCAAAGTTATTAAAATAAAATGAAATTTAACAAATAATATATATTTAATTCTTTTCGTAAGTAAAAACAATGTATAAAAGTTTTAGAGATAAACTTTTAGTTATAAAAAATAGTTGTTTTTTTTTTGCTATAATACACTAATGTATATCCATTTACAAATATACTATCTACATTACCACTAAAAATGTATTTGTACACACAAAAATATTTTACTTGTAAAATAAACTTTTTAGTCTTTACTACAACCAACAAATTTTATTTATGAACACATTAAATAACATATTATATATCTCTTTACTTTAATATTTTCATAATTACAAAAACACATACGTTAATCTTACATATTCATATCTTATTATATAAAGTTCAATGAAAAAATTTCTTATTAATGAGAATCAAATTTGTTTCTATATTTATTTTTGACACGTGTCAACATCTTATCAATATTTTTGACACGTGTCACAATCTCGTTAATAAGAAATTTTGTCATTGAACTTTATATAATAAGATATGTATGATTGAGGGAAATACCAAAAATATAGCCACCATAACTAAAATAGGCGTGATTGCTCATCTTAGTAAAATCAATAACACCATAGTAAATTCTGTACCACCAAACACTAAATATGTTTTAGTTTTTTTTTCCAAAATATAGTCAAACACTAAATTTAAATTTAATTTACCTTTCTAAGTATAAAGAACTCGAAAAAAACTTGTGCCAACGATGCACATATTTTATTTGGTGATTCTTCATCGTTTGAAAAATCTTTAGAGGAGTCAAACACAAAATATTTATACGAATTATACAACAAAATAATTTTGTGCTCCAAACTGCATATAAATATATTTGTTCTCTAAATATCCGATTTGATTGTTCATAAACCACAAAAGTAACAATTAATATTGTGATTTGGCTACAAACAATCTCAATGTTTTTTTCACACATCATATTAGATTGTTTATTTATTCATTTTGCATGTTGCATTTTGTAAGTTTTAAATTTTCCATCTTTCGTTACATTCAGACATAGTTAGTTTGTGCTAGCTGGTAGTTCTAAACACAGATTTGTTAAGTTTCAATGAGTTGAAACGTTTTTCTTACCCAATCAAAATAAATTAATTACACAATGAATTCATCATCCTAAATTCTAGATCTAACCAAAAAAAAATCATTTGAGAATTATTTATGTATATCCTCTAGTTAATCTTAAAATAAAAAATGTTTTTTTCAAAACTTAGACTGAAAACATATATTTTTATCGTAGGCAAAAAATAAAGCTATTTTTTATAAGGAAAAGAAGTATAGTTGTTGCTTTGTAATTTTTTTGTTTTTGTTTGTTTTGTTGTCTAAAACTCATTTGTATACACATTTCAACACAATGCCACGGGCTACCCAAGAATCCGAGAATTCCCCTCTCATAAGTTTGGTAACCAGAATATTTTTCACATCAAAATTAGCGGGAATGTTTGGGCAGACTTGAATACAAGCCTGAGAAACAAAGAAGCCCATCAAGCAAGGAAATAAGAATATGTACAATGAAACAAGAGGAAACGAGTATTACTTACCTCAGCAATTAATGAATAGAGTCTGTCTTAACCATTGATATATCAACATGAAACATTATGCAAGCTTAATATTCCTTGAAAATGTAATGATTTAAAAAGAAAATAGGCTAAATAATAAAGTAAATATGCATCAAAGAAGAAGCGTTATATAGAAGAAGTCTCTCCCTTGCATCTAGGAAAGTGTAGACTTTTTTGTATTTTTTTCCAAAGGAAATGCTACTGTTGTAGTAGAGAGTCTACACAACTATACGTAGCAAATATAATGTAAATTACTCTTTTAAAGATTTTCTGACTAGAGCTTAATAATTAAATGCACTTGCTTTAATTATATCTATTTTCTTACATCTACATATAAATAAACAAATCAGAATATTATATCTTATCTGCTTATTCTTAGCTAGTGTCTTATCAGATTTTATATCAAACTTGTAGAAACGATTAAACATGCATACATTTATACCAATAGAGAGTTGATATTCCAATTGTAAAGTATATAGTAGGGTAAACAAAATGAGTGGCAGATTTGTAAAACAGAGAAAGAAGGAAGGGTAAAAAAGAGAGAGAACAGAACAAAGGAAAGTACAAAACAGTCCAAAACAGTGCACTTCTGTCTTCCCTTGTCCGAAGGCTTTACTTACTCTACTGTGGATATTTTTTTTCTGTAACAGGTAATAAAAAAACACTTTTCTCCCTCTAGAGTCTCCTTCCAATTCCCATTTTCTGCTAGTTTTCTTTCACTTTCTCGTCTGATTTTCCTGGGAAAATAGAAAAAAAAAAAGAACATCCTAAAACCCTACCTCAAACGAATATTTGTTTTTAATCTTATATAGAACCATTTCGATTTGATTATTATGGCAGATCTGTGGATCTCAACACTCTAATGTTTATAATTGTAGCTATGATGAGATCTAAGCATGATAACAATACCAAAGGAAGAAAGAAGAAGCTTGTCTAAAAATTAAAAAGTTTTGTCTTTATTTTTTTTTTACAGTCGCCGCCATTGTTGTTCTACAGTGAGCTTGGACAGTTGACACCTGTAATCCAAAGTGAGTTTTCTCTTTGTTGGTGATTTTTGAGGCAACTCTTTTATTTATATTTAAAACCTTTTTAGCTTTTCTTTAATGTAATCAAGATTGTTACTTTGCAACCTGCCATGTTTTTTAGGGCAAGCTTCATGAACTAAGAAGCCATTTAGTGTTGTAGTTCTTCTTCAGCTAATAAACCTCTCTTTTAACTTGTGGGTATTTATTATTTTCAGACCTTAGCTAGCTCATAATCTTTTTTATCAAACTCCTATAGCTAGCTAGGTCTAATAGGTTTACATATATTTAATTTAGGGTTTCTGAAAAGGCTCTTAAAGCTATAGGTCTATATAGCTATGAACATGAATGTTTAAGAGATAGGCTTTGCAGATCTACAAAATTGGTGTTATTAATTTCCTGCAACAAAATTATTCATATTTCAGCTTTTTCAGTAATGACTTTAATCTTCTTCTTCCTCCTTCTTTTTTTTCTTTCACAGATTCAATCACTGCAACATACTCAGGCTTTTTCATTTATCATCAATAGCTTCTGATAAAGTATGAGAGTAGCGTTTCAATGGAATTGGACGAAGACGTTGAGGTACAAAGACAACAACAACAAAGCAGGAAGCTACAGAGATTTACAGACGACAACACCGGAATGATGAAGGATTGGAACAATCCATCGTCTCGTATCATTAGGGTTTCACGAGCTTCAGGAGGCAAAGATCGACACAGCAAAGTCTTGACTTCAAAAGGTTTGAGAGATAGGAGGATACGTCTCTCAGTAGCTACAGCTATCCAGTTCTATGATCTTCAAGATCGTCTTGGATTTGATCAGCCAAGCAAAGCTGTTGAGTGGCTTATCAACGCAGCTTCTGATTCAATCACTGATCTTCCTCCGATCAACACTAACTTCGATCTTGAGAATCAGAACCAGACCAAATCTGCTTGTAGTAGTGGAACATCTGAGAGCTCGTTGTTGTCTTTGTCTAGGACAGAGATTCGTGGGAAAGCAAGGGAGAGAGCTAGAGAGAGAACTGCTAAAGAAAGAGATAAAGATTTGCAGAATGCTCATCAAAGCTCGTTTACTCAGCTCCTCACCGGCGGCTTTGACCAACAACAACAACAACAACAGCCGGATAACCACCGGAATTGGACCGGTGGTTCTGATTGTTTCAACCCGGTTCAGTTCATACCAAACTCATCCTCATCATCTCATCAAGAGCCAACAATGAATCAGAATAATCACCCATTCTCCTTTGTACCTGATCAATACAACTTTGGAATCTCTTCTTCTTCTGCCCTTAATGGAGGTTACAGTAGTAGGGGGACCCTTCAGTCCAATTCACAATCTCTCTTTCTCAACAACAACATTACTCAAAGGGCATCGATTTCGTCTTCCTCTTCTTCCTCTTCTCCAATGGATAGTCAGAGCATTTCCTTTTTCATGGCTACACCTCCTCCTCTTGACCACCATAGCCACCAGCTTCCTTCTACTTTTGATGGCCGTTTGTATCTTTATTACGGCGAAGGAAACAGGAGCTCCGATGATAAAGAAAAAGATAGGAGATAGGAATCAAAATGCTTCCCTTTCATCTCTCCACAATCTTGGTTAGTACTTTTTACTACCTTTTTTTACAATCTCAGTTCTTCATTCAATGTTTTAAAAATGGTTACTATTAGATAAGTTTAGTAATAGTACCATGTTGTTTGATTTGTTAAAATTTGGTTTCTTGATTTCACAAAAGAAAGATGGTTTATTGGGGGCGTGGCATTGATGAGTCATTTCTTGATTTCATTGCTTTTTTTGTTGTGTGTCTCGAAGTAATGACTTACATTTTAGATTTAATAACCAAAGGGCATGTGGATGAATTTGAAAAGAGGGCTTCATCGTGTGTTATGTCTCCTCATCTGTACTATGTTGGGTTCCCTTCTTCCTTAGCATCATCACTTTTGCTCCAATTTGTTGTGATCATTACTTATTTTCTCTTAAGGGTAGATACGGATTTTATTTAATTTATCTCCAACTTTTGATGTGTTTTAGTTCATTCACATCACACATTCACCTAACCTTTTGACTCCATCATGTTTCTGATTGATACTATGCTTACCAAAATTTAAGCTTTTGGATTAATAAATACTTTTAGTATTCAAAGTTCTTGGTTTAGGAATCTTTATGGAAATTTAATTGTTTTTAATGGAAAATGTAGTGAGTTGATTAACTGTTTAAGGATAAGAAAGAAGTTGGTTAATATATTATTATTGGTATGAAAGAATCAAATATTAGATAATAAAGACTTTTCCTGTGATAGAATCAATGAAACTTTGTCCTTTTATATACTTATATTTAGAGAAAAGATGGAACGTTGAGTGTTTTTGCCTGGCAAAAAATGTGAAAAAATTGTTTAAAAACATTGGCCTCCTGAAGTGGCACCACATGCTCTGTGTCGGAATCTAACGCATCTCTTCATTGTTTTCCCATGAGCTCTTTCCCTTTACTTCAGGGCATCACTCACATCTTAGATCTCTTCAACTTTACATCACATAAAACATTTTCTTTGTAAAAGGTTGGATTTCTTTCTATTAATGAGGATAGTTAAGTTTTTGTAGTTATAATGTCACACCTTTCAAATGTATTTTTGCGTTAAGGAAGATGATACATAAAAATGTGTTTTTGTGTTAGGAAAATTATTAAAGTCCAATGTTTAACTTGCACATATGGAATTCTTGATAATGGTTTTTAACAACCCGGTTGGGGATTTTATCTTGATCCAGATATATGGTTGATTTATGACAATGTTTCTTGTAATTGAAATGCAGGAGAGGAAGTGTAATTTTGAGGGAAGACGATGTTTGCGCAGCCTTGAGCATATATATATATATATATATATCTGAATCCTCCATTGCAATCATAAGCTTGATTGGTTGCATGTTCAGACCGTGAGGAGTAATTGTTGTTTGTTAAGAAGATGTATTAGTATGTATGTATGAATCATATATATGTTTTTATGTGTGTTCATCATGTCCATTGTCATAAACTTTGGACCAATGTTTTCAAGGTCATCCTCATTCTGTTGGCTGCATGCTATGAAGCTTTTTCTGAGCTCCTAGGTTACAATTGGCGGCAATATGAGTGTTCTGATACAGGTTTCAAAACAATTCATACTATTCATGATGGTGGATATGCGAGTTGATGATGCAATGCAAGCCATAAGTAAAACAAGAGCATATATCAAAGTAGAGAGAAGAATCGTTAGAAGATCATTGTTTTTAAGTAGTTAGCTTCAAAGAACAGAACATCTAAGTACTATCAAGAACAGAACATCAAAGTGTCGAAATAAAGCTGGAAAATATTTATTACAGACTCTTAAATAACATGATCCCTTCCGTGTTACAGGGATTCCCGTGCTAATATGTGTCTCTTTTAAACACAGACCACACACATGTTCTTTGCTCATTCGCAGACTTATGTTACAAGAGTGTATGTACAATGGCGTTCTTCGGTTTCAGAGTTACTCCCTTAGGCCTTAGACCTCCATGCCGGCAGATCCGATGCGCTCCGCATGGCTGGCGAAGCAGTATGTGTCAAAAAGTCAGAGAGTTGCGGTTTTTGGCTTCGGGACATTTGTGATCTCTCTCTCTCTGTACTCTTTCCGGCATCCTCCAGTATATGTGGATTTGTTTGCTCCCACCACCTGCAAAATGTCTATGATTAACTCTGTACTTAACAGCTTTTACATGTATAGTCTAAACCAGATATAAGACTCGATAATATGTACGAAAAGCAACTCAAGTTTTATCCATTTTGGCCACAAATCAACCACATTTTCATTGAAATTGTTAAGAGGGAAAGAGAATGCAGTTCAGGTCCTGCAGGTAATGTATTCTCTTAACAAGAACATGAAACTTGAGCTCAGCCAAAGTAACACAATTCACAGAACATGAGCAAGAACAAAGCAAAGACCCCTTAGATTGGTTCTAAGTGCATGCATTTTCTTCTTCTAGCAGCGACATAGGGAAGCAAATTCAAACGACCAAAACAGAGCAGTACAAAAAAAAAATCAGAGAATAGCACAATGCAAAATTGTACCTGAAACCGGGTCGTAATCCAAAATCAGAACGAGTTCATCTCCAAACAATAAGTCCTCCTCTTGATCAACATCTTAGCCGCAGTCCCATAAGGTTCCTCAAACGCATCAGACAACCAAGAAGCATCACAAACTTCCTTCTTAGACTCACTCGGCCTAATAGCCACCAACGTCGCACCTTTCAAAACCGAACCATCAGGTAAATCCAATTGAGGAGCATACCACAACCTCATATTCAACGCAGGCACAAGCGTCCTCTTCGAAGCAGAAGAAGCAGATAAAGGAGTAACTCTAAGCTCTTCAAGCTGTTGTCTATCCATACACAAAACACCTTGTCCATCAGCATCAGATAAAACCAAACGATCTAACGTCTTGTGCTCAGTGATGATCGGTTGGAGAAGATAATGCCGAGCCGAAGCTGCGATCAACGAGCTAATCGTCCACACTACACGTAGCTTAAGCCCTCCGTTAGTGTAGAACGACTCAGGTATGTTACCATTGTCTTCATCAACAACAACACAATTCTCAAGATTCTTCGATCTAATCACGGAAGATGCGCCGAGAATCATACAGTTATCAAGCGTAGATCCAAAATCAGCTCTCCATTTCAGTAATATACCATCCTCGATCCCTAATTCACCTGTTGGGAGTTCGATTCTCAGAAACCGAATCTCGTTGAAGTTTTTCAAAACCTGCGTCGGCGAGTGATGCGTGACGCCGCCTTGATCGATCTCACCGTCGATGGAAGAAAACGACGCGTCGAAGGAAGACGATCGTTTCGGTCCTAGGAACTGTCCTAGAGCTTGGAAAGGTTTGAAAATTGGAGCGAAGACGAGACGGAACAAGGCGGAGAAAGAGCCGCCAACAGCGACGGCGTCTGAAATCGAAGCCGCGTTGAGTGAGAATCGACGGTTGTTATTATTATCATCAGAGGAAGAAGAAGAGTCGTCATCGGAGATAACACAATCAACGCGGACGAGAACGTTTTCAACGAAAGGGACGAGAGAGTGGAATCGACGGGAGACGATACAGCAACGGCCGAGATCTTTGACGTCGGCGACTTTATCGAAGATTAAGAGGAGGAGAGAGTCAGGGAGAAGATCGAAGTGGTCGAAAGAGGTTAGAGATTGAGGCTCTGGGTGGATTCGTGAAACTGGATCGGAGCGGAGAAGATAAGACATGGATCCTTTTTTTTTGAAGGAGAGGGTTTCAGAGTGTGAGATCTGAGGAGAAGGAGGAGAAGATAGAGAGAAGAGACGCCATTGATGAAGAGGTGTTGGCTCGTGATTGCTTTTGTCTTTTAGTGAGAGCAAAGAGAGAAAGATGTGTTTGTTACTTATTACGTTATTAAATGAGAGAGATAAAGAGAGAGAGAGAGAGAGAGAGAGAGAGAGAGAGAGAGAGATCTCACTTAGTTTTTATAATTTCGCATGATTAATTTATGGATTATGATAGTTAAACTCTCTTAATTATTTAAATCGTTTTCGCAATTATGTTTTTTTTTTTTCCAACAAATTACAAGCTCAAACCATCCAATTAGTAGGAAAAATGTTTACATAGGTAGTTTGTTGCGACTCTACTCTAGCGCGACGCGCCAGCTTATCTGTCATACCATTCTGTGAATGGGGATTAGGACCAAAGAAAATGACAGGAATTCTCTCTTGTCTGCTTCAATTTCATCTAAGTATGTCTTGAAAGCAGGCCACTCGGTAGGCGAATATACCATCTTCACCAGATCAGAACAGTCCGTGAGAAAAACAACATTCTCATTATCCGCTCCAATCATACATCTCATTGCCCAAATAAAAGATTCCACTTCTGCATGGAGGGGTGACAAACTCCAACGAAGGTTAGATGCACCCATAGTGGGAGATTCCCCCTCAAGGGAAATGCAATACCAACCTCTGCCAGTGAATTGATCGGTCACTTTCCAAGAGCCATTAACAAAATAACGAAGACCAGCTGCTGAGCTGGAGTCTCAGAGACAGCATTAACCATGTAACCTGGATTCAATCGGGACCCCGCCTGCGGAAGTGTCCTCACAGGTTCCTCTTGTGCTGAACACCAAAGTCTAGCTTCCTCTTCTGCTAATCATAAGATCGCCAGCGGATTGGAGTTTATGTTTATTACAGGTGTTTACTATATTTCTAAGAAATTGTTTTATTTATTTATTTTTGTGATTCTTTCTAATATAATCGTATTTTAGTATTTTTTTTGTCGAAGGAATTGGAACTTACTTCTAATTTGTTCGTCACTATAATTTTGTTCGTTACATTTCAAAAAAATGTCAATGGTTTAGGTTATTATATTGGAAAATAAAATTGATTTTTTCAATATTATATATATTGGAGTTTGTCGACAAAAAAAAAAAAAATATATATATATATATATATATTGAAGTTTAAAATAAATTAGTAGTCGGAGATTTAAACTTTTAACTAGGAGATATCCAGTGCCTAAACCACGGATCAACATTTTTTAAAAATTTATAATATAATAATAATAGTTATTGTTATATTTATTTTAAAAGGTTATTTTGTTTGAGATAATATTTATTTTTAATTGTTCTGTAAATCTGTATATGTCTTTTTCAATACTAATTACTTTAGAATATTATAATATTTTATTTTTGATTGTATAGTACAGTTTTATATTGTTTGTTTTTCTATTTGCATCATTATTTTGTGAAATATAAAGTATTAATTTTAATATTATAATTGTGAGCAAATAATTTTTTTAAATTTATCAGCTATATAATTAATAATTATTTATCCATATTTTTATAAAAATATTAGCTGTTAATTTTTATTTTTATTTTTTACTTTTCAGACAAATTAGTTTTGATTTGAATAGATTTTTTTACTTTTCTAGTTTTTTTATATTTGATATGTCAGCATTTTTTATATTTAAATTAATTATTTTTATTTAATTAATTAATTAATTTTATTTACGTTTTTAATGGCAATTGAATGTAATGTTTTACACATTTTAAAGTTAGTTTCATATTTGTATTTCTTAATTAATATAGTAGGATGAGAGAAGAAGAGTAGTGTACTCGATCATTAGTTGTTTGGTAGTGGTTTCACGCTGTCTTTCTAAATATGTAACATACAATTCTATTTTAAAGATAATGTAAAACTAATTTGTAATGCTTCAAATATTTTCGTATTGGTTATTGGTAAAAGACCAACCAAAGCGTTTTCAATATTTAAATATTTATATTCCTTTTTAATAAAAGGAAGTACATAATATTATTTTGGTAGACTTTATGATTTTAATAAATGGTTATAAATAGGTTATAAATAGGTTATAGATTAATATATATTAATTAGTTATAAGTTGATAATTCATATATTAATGGTAACAAATAAAACTTTAATTGTAACCAAAAATCTTAGACGGGATATTCCAAATTGATAGTTCATGGATATTCCAAACTTTATTTTCGGAAGATCACGTTGTTTCCAAAGATCTACAATCACAATATTACCAATTTATTTTCTTGAGATTTTATTGATATACCACAACGTTAACCAAGTTATTATAGGGGCATAAAAATATACTCTTAATCATAAAAAAAAAAGTACACAATATTTTTTTGTATAATAAAACAGAAGTACACAACTTTTTTGTAGAATATATAATTTTTATAAGTTTGTTACAAAATAGATAATATATTAAATATAGGTTGGTTACAAAAAAAGTTATAGATGAAAACCGTGGGCTATATGAAATTACGAATACACTTAAGAATATCTCAAATAATCCTCTTACAGATAATATTTCAATGATTTATACAATTTCTAAAAAAATCTTGATTATTCAATATATTGTTACACCATATATAGTGTTAGGCATAAAATTATACTGTTAGGCGTAAAAAGAAATAAAATCTTGGCAATTAATCACACTGAATCGTGATTTCCGAGATTTTATTGTGGATTTCAAAATAAAATCTGACCTAACACCCTTCCAAGTTTTTAATATAAATCAATATCTTTAAAACCAGACCGAAAAGTGAACCAGAAGTCATTTGGGTCACTGGGTCAACAAGTCGGACCGATTGAATTACGGGTCAATTAGTTTATTAGTTAGATTACATTTTATGAACATAACATCTACTTTTCTATAAATATATGAACAAAACATACATAGTTAAGTACTAAACAACTAAAATTAAACTTTTAAATAATTAGATAAAATAACTAACTGATTCTTATATAAATAACAACATTTATTTTTACTTTGGTTTGAGTTTAAAATGTGACCAAAATAAAATATTTTAATTTGAGACCGACAACCCGGTCCGACCCGCCGGTTCAACCACCGTTTCACGGGTTTTTAGCATGTTTTATGGTTTTTTGCGAGTTTTATTTGTTAGGTTTTTAGAGGTTACCCGGACCGGAATACCTATTGGGTTGTGGTTAGATCGAACCAACCGGCCGGTCCGGTCCTGGTTAAAAAACATTGATATAAATCATTTAGATATCCATTCACCAAAATACATCTCTCATATTCATACAAAAAAATAATAATAATAACAATCGTTTCTCAGTTTACAGTGCTAAACCATCTTATAAATTATATTTTATTTTGAAATTATAATACAAATAAAAGGAATTTCAACCCGTGTTCTAACACGGATCAAAATCTAGTTATATTGTTAATTTGTTATTAACACATGACACACAATCTAGTGATTTGTATTAATACAACAACAATATCAACATTAACAAAAGAGAAACCTACTATATCATAAATCTAAATTTTTAATTCAACTAAGAGCAAGAATAAACTATTATAAATAAAAATTTTACAGAAATTTTCACTGTCTTTATTTTTATTTTTTCAAATACCAAGAAAACTGTAAAATTTAAATGAAATAGTTTCTGCCTTTCTGGCAATATATAAAAGAAATGATATAGATTCTTTTTGTTGAAATTAATTTCAATTTAGTTTAATTAATAAGAAATGATATAGTTATGGACCAGACATTAGAAAATTGGTGATAAAAAAATGTTAGGTATCTCCTGAAACCATCGGCTCATACGTGAAAATCATGAGCTGGAACTGTCAGGGTATTGGGGCAGACCCGACAGAGAATTATTTGGAGACTTGTGGAAGAAGCATCATCCAAATATTTTATTTTTATCAGAAACAAACAAATGTTATTCTTATTTACAAAAGTTTCAACATAAGTTTGGTTATGAAAATTTGTATTCTGTTGACCATTGCGGTTCCAGTGACGGTTTGGCTGTTTTTTATATGAATGCAATAAAACTTTCTGCTCTTTATGATAGCAATCTTTTAATTGATGTTCAAGCCTATTTTGGTCAACAATTGGTTTTTTTTATCCTTTGTTTATGGGGATCCTGTTCCCACGCATAGACATAAGGTTTGGGACAAGTTAATTGATATTGGTTCATACCGAATTGATCCATGGTTTATGATCGGTGATTTTAATGAACTTGTTGGGAACCATGAGAAATCAAGTGGGGCTTTGAGGCAAGCCTCTTCTTTTGTACCCTTTACTTCTATGATCCGACATTGTGGAATGCTAGAATTTCCTTGTTATGGTGAGCAACTTTCGTGGCGAGGTAATCGACAGAATAATCAGGTGGTTCGATGTCGTTTAGATCGAGCATTAGGTAATGAGGATTGGCACTGTTACTTTCCACATTCAAAGGTGGATTATCTAGAAATGATCGGTTCTGATCATTGTCCAATTTTGGCTACTTGCTTTAAATCGCCCTTAAGGAGGCATCGACAGTTTCGCTTTGATAAGCGCTGGCTGGGTAAAGATGGGTTGCCTGGTGCAGTGGAGTCTGGGTGGAATCGCACTAAGAACTTTCGAATTCCGGTTTTTGTGGATAAATTAAAGAATTGTTGGAACTCGATTTCATGGTGGCGGAAAAATAGTGTCTTTACTGGGCCAACGGTTATTTCCAATCTGAAGGCGGCCTTGCAGGAGGCAAAGATGGATGATTCCATTTCGCAGAGAAAATTTGTAGTATAGAAAGGAAACTTAAGGAGGCTTATCGGGACGAGAAAATATATTGGCAACAAAAAGTCGAAAATTTTGGTTAAGGGTTGGTGAAAAAAATACAAAATTCTTTCATGCCTCCATGAAACAACGGAGGGTAAGAAATATGATTACTGGGTTATTTGGACCTGATGACGTTTGGACAGAGTCGGAATCGGGTATAGAGGATATTGCCTCAAAGTATTTTACGGACCTTTTCAAAAGGTCTGATGTAAGGGGTGTCTCACACATGCTTTAGAAAGTTCCTCATTTAATCTCAAATAACATGAATAGGAGTTTAATCAGGGAGATCACGGAATCCGAGGTTCGCAAAGCTTTATTTGTTATGCATCCCGAGAAGACACCAGGGCTTGACGGGATGACGGCATTGTTTTTCCAGAGATTCTGGTCAACTCTTAAAGAAGATCTAGTGGCGTTGGTAAAGGAATTTTTTTGAACAGGCCGGTTCGATCCTCGGTTAAGTGAAACGAATATTTGCCTCATTCCAAAAACGGAAAGGGCCCAACGGATGACGGAATTTAGGCCGATTAGTGTTTGTAATGTGTGTTACAAGATTATCTCTAAAGTTCTGTGTTTCCGGCTCAAGAGTTTTCTTCCATCTCTTGTTTATGAAACCCAATCGGCTTTTGTTTCAGGCCGGTTAATTACAGATAATATCTTGGTGGCTCAGAAAATGTTTCACGGCTTAAATACCAATCCTCAATGTAAATCGGAGTTTTTGGCATTCAAGACAGATATGAGTAAGGCTTATGACCGTGTTGAGTGGGATTTTTTGGAAACAGTTATGGTTAAGTTGGGGTTTGATAGTAAATGGGTTTCCTGGATTATGTGGTGTGTCTCTTCCATCTCGTATCAAGGCCTGCTGAATGGTCAGCCTAAAGGGTATATTAAGCCACAGAGGGGACTCCGTCAGGGGGATCCTCTATCTCCTTACTTGTTTATTCTATGTACGGAGATCTTAATTGCCAATATTAAGAAGGCTGAAAGAGAACATAGGATTTCGAGTATCAAGTTAGCTTGGGATTGTCACACCATCTCGCATTTGTTGTTTGCGGATGATAGCTTGTTTTTTCTGTAAGGCAGATGTAGCTGAATGTACTACGGTAATGGACATTATAGGAAATTATGGGAAAGCATCGGGACAGGAGGTTAATCTGGAGAAGTCATCCATCATGTTTGGCAAAAAAGTTTCCCCTGAATTAAGGACTCAATTGAAATCCATAATGGGAATCTCCAAAGAAGGTGGTATGGGGTCGTATCTAGGTATTCCAGAAGATCTCCAGGGTTTCAAGAACTAAGGTTTTTAGTTACATTAATGACCGATTGGACGATCATGTGAATGGTTGGTCTGCAAAGTATTTATCAAAAGGTAGAAAGGAAGTTATGATTAAATCGGTTGCGTTGGCTCTCCCAACCCATGTTATGTCTTGTTATAAATTGCCAATGGAGGTAACGTCTAAATTAACGAGTGCCATCTCAAATTTTTGGTGGAAGTCTAATGATAAGGCAAGAGGTTTGTACTGGATTGCTTGGGATAAGTTGTGTAAGGATAAATGTGATGGTGGTTTGGGTTTGTAACATCCGCGAACCAAAATATGCGTTTTGGGTAGGGGTGTCGATCGATACCCTTGTAGCATCGATCGACACCACTTATTCCGGGTTCGTCGGGTTTGTTTCAATCGTCGATTTGGACCGGTTTGGTTAAGGAAAACCATAGAACCGGGTCTTAAAAGGGGGAAAACGACCTAGGGTCGTGTTTTGGTGGTGGTGTCGCCGTTTTTCAGAGAAACAAAGAGAGAAAAATTGTTCTTGAGGTTCTAGAGAGAGTTTGTGAGATTTCAAGGCGTTTTTGGTGAGATCTTGCTGTGGGATTGAAGATCCAAGGCTAGGAACGTGTTGGAAGGTTGCTAGGAGTGTGGGATTCGTTTCTGTTGGTCTAAATCTTCCTTCCAAGAGGTGAGTGCATGACCATGGCTTATCTAAACAGGTTCCTACGGAGGTTTAAGGCTTGGGTCGTGAGTATTGGGCGATTTGGAGGAGTTTCAGAAGTGAGATTCGACTCTCGTTTTCGTGCGGATCGCAGTTGCAGAGGGAGTGTCGATCGACACCACTTGGTGTCGGTCGACACCAGGTAATTGGGCATCGATCGACACTGTGGGGTAGTGTCGGTCGACACCACTGAGCCAGTGTCGATCGACACTAGGCTGGTGTCGGTCGACACCTCCCTTCCAGTTAGTCGATGTTTGATTTCCTGGTTGTGTGTTTGTTTGTTGTTTGTCTTGGAACTTTGGAATCATTGTTGCTTGTGTGTATAGCCCAGTAGATGGGAGGATTGCCTCACTAAGTATTTGTGATAATACTTACGCATCTCAATTGTGTTTGTGGTGCAGGTAAAGGCAAAATGTGATCGTGGAATCCAGGCAATGAAGAGGAGGATGTTCTAGGGACTCGGTTTTATGTTGTCTGGCGTTGCTAGGTTGCTAGAGTTGGGTCATTAGAACATTGCTAGGTTTCTGGTTCAATGATTTCTGTTATTTGGTTATTGGATATTGTTGATGTTATGGATATTGGTTATTTATAATTTCTTGGATTATTATTTATTGGATGCTGGTATTATTTATTCCGCTGTTGGTTGTGTTTGTGGTTAGGTGGCTAGTGGGTATGGGACCACTAGCTGTAGTTATTTATTATTATATAATTATTATTTATTATTAAAAAAAAAAGGTCGGTCGTTTCATTTTGGTATCAGAGCCCTTACGGTTCTAGGTTTGGGTTCACTAGGTTTCTGTTGTAGATGTTTGGGATTGCATGTCTTGATTGATTATGTGAGTTAGTCAATTGTGTGTGGCATGGAGTCCTAGAACATCCTCTTCGAGCCGAGTGTGGGATTCCACGGTGAGTTTATGTTTCTGTGTTATAATAGAAATTGTTTGCTTAGCCTTCTGTTCATGGTAGTGCAGATGGTTAGAGGTGGTGCTGTTGCTGGTCGTGGTCGTGGACGCGGACGTGGTCGTGGTCGCGGACGTGGTCGTGGTAGGGGCAGAGTCCCAGTGGTTAGTGAGACCGAGGACCAGAGTGTGACAGCTGAGGGTGTTGGCGAGTCGCAGGGTGTTCCGGGGGATTCTGTGAGTGTGGCCGGAGGGCGGTGTTGATGCTCCAGTGGCCGGTGATGCTAGGGTCCGGGTGTGGGAGCCCCAGCGGGTGGAGTCCCTGGTGTTGACATTGCGGCTTTGCTAGCACAGGTGTTGGAGCGGTTACCACCTGTGGTACCGGCTCAGGCTCGGTAGTGCCACCAGAGGTGGCGGAGGAGCGGCAGCCAGTGGCTGCAGATGTGGGGTTCATGCTCGTTATCTCAACATGTTGTCCGAGATGGGCAAGTTGCGTCTGAGCAGTTTTCAGGAGGTGTAGATCCTACTGCTGCGGATGCGTGGAGGACGAGGTGGAACGTAACTTCCACACTCGAGATGTCCCGAGGAGTTCGGGTGGACATAGGGTCTACATTTTGAGTGGAGATGCTGAGTTGTGGTGGAGGTCTGTGGCTGCCAGGAGGGTGCAGCGGGAGATGACTTGGGCTGACTTCGTTTTGGAGTTCAACCGCAAGTATTTTCCTAGAGAGGCATTGGATCGTTTGGAGGTGCAGTTCCTTCAGTTGTCTCAGGGGACGCGGTCAGTGCGGGAGCTGGATTTAGAGTTCAGTCGACTTTTATGTTATGGGGGTCGGGCTATGGAGTCCGAGGAGGCTCAGGTGAGGAGGTTTATGAGAGCTCTACGGGATGAGTTGAGAGTTCACTGTAGGGCGGTACTATGCTACGCGTGCAGAGCTGGTTGAGACTGCAGCGGAGATTGAGGAGGATATCCGGGCACAGTCAGTGTCGGTTACTCCAGAGCTCAGCCTAGTAAGGCTCAGCAGCAGGGTGGTTCCAGCAGGGCGGTAGGCATGCTCAGGGAACCAAGAGGAAGTGGGAGGCTACGCAGAAGCCGAGTGGTGCGGGTTGCTTCGGATGTGGGAGCAAGGATCACAAGGTTGCTAGTTGTCCCAAGAGGAGTGTTCCGACGGCAGGACCTCGGGTTTGTTATCACTGTAGGGAGACGGGGCACATCAGGCCTTTTTGTCCCAAGTTGCAGCCGGCAGCAGTGGCAGCATTGCAGCAGGTGCAGCCTGGAGGTCAGCAGGTGGCACGGATTGAGCAGGCGCCACGGGTTTACACGACAGCTGAGACTGGTGGAACCAGTGCCGGGCGATCACGGGTATAATTTCGATACTTTAACTTTGTGAATTTATAGTAGGTTCAGATTTTCTGTTTCTGTGATAAAGTGTTAGGTTCTCAACACATGAGGTTTGTGTAGGGACCTTGTTGGTGGGCGGGTTTAAGTCCCACGTTATGTTTGATTCTGGAGCTTCTCATAGCTTCATTACTCCGGAGTGTGCGAGTGTGCGGGAATCAGAGGGGATTCCGGGAGCGTACAGGAGTTGTTAGAGTTGCTGGAGGCAAGTTCCCGAGAGTTATTGGACGAGCTAGGGGTTGATATTCAGATCGCAGGAGAGTCAAGGCCGGCGGATTTGCTTATCAGTCTAGTGGAGTTGTATGATGTGATTCTCGGGATGGATTGGTTGCATCGGCATATGGTGCATCTGGATTGCTATCGGGGTAGAGTGGAGTTTGAGCGTCCAGGAGGGAAGTTGGTTTTCAGGGTATTAGACCGACTCGGGAGTCTCGTGATCTCAGCCATTCAGGCTGGGAAGATGATCGAGAAGGGCCGTGAGGCTTATCTGGTTACTATATCTATGCCGAGTCAGTGGGGAAGTCTACGGTTAGCGGTATTCCGGTAGTAGAGGAATTTGAGGATGTGTTTCAGTCTTTGCAGAGATTACCACCATCTCGGTCGGATCCTTTTACCATTGAACTGGAACCGGGGACGACACCGTTATCCAAGGCTCCTTACAGAATGGCTCCAGCAGAGATGGCAGAGCTGAAGAAGCAGCTAGAGGATTTGTTGAGTAAGGGATTCATCCGTCCTAGTGTATCACCGTGGGGAGCGCCGGTGTTGTTCGTGAAGAAGAAGGATGGGAGTTTCAGGTTATGCATTGATTATCGGGGTTTGAACCGGGTCACTGTGAAGAACAAGTATCCTCTTCCTAGGATCGATGAGTTGTTGGATCAGTTGAGGGGTGCTACTTGGTTCTCTAAGATCTCGCGTCGGGTTATCATCGATACCGATAGATGAGGCAGATGTGAGGAAGACTGCTTTCGGGACGAGATATGGGCACTATGAGTTTGTGGTGATGCCTTCGGATTGACTAACGCACCAGCAGGGTTTATGAGATTGATGAACAGTGTGTTTCAGGAGTTTCTGGATGTATCTGTCATCATTTTCATCGACGATATCCTGGTTTATTCTAAGAGTCCTGAGGAGCACGCAGTGCATTTGAGGGCAGTTATGGAGAAGCTGCGGGAGCAGAAGTTGTTTGCTAAGTTGAGCAAGTGCAGTTTCTGGCAGCGTGAGATGGGCTTTCGGGTCACATGGTTTTGCAGAGGGGTTTGTGGATCCAGAGAAGATTCAGCTATCGGGATTGGCCTAGACCGCAGAATGCCACGAGATCAGAGTTTCCTTGGTTTGGCAGGTTACTACAGGAGGTTTGTGCGGGGTTTGCAAGCAGAGCACGTCCTATGACCAAGTTGACAGGGAAGGATGTTCCTTTTGTCTGGTCGAGGAGTGTGAGGAAGGCTTTGCAAGCCTGAAGGAGATGTTGACTACTGCGCCAGTGTTGGCTTTGCACAGTAGGAGAACCCTATGTGGTTTATACAGATGCATCTAGAGTTGGTTTGGGTTGTGTGCTGATGCAGCATGGGAAGGTGATAGCCTATGCATCGCGGCAGTTGCGGGTGCATGAAGGCAACTATCCTACTCATGATTTGGAGATGGGTGCTGTAGTTTTTGCCCGAAGATTTGGAGATCTTATCTTTATGGTGCAAAGGTGCGGTGTTCACAGATCATAAGAGCCTGAAGTATATATTCACTCAGCCTGAGTTGAATTTGAGGCAGAGGCGGTGGATGGAGCTTGTGGCGGATTATGATTTGGAGATAGCCTATCATCCTGGTAAGGCTAACACGGTTGCAGATGCTCGAGTCGGAAGAGGGTAGCTTCGGCTCAGGAGCAGGAGATGGAGTCTCTGGTAGGAGAGATCAGTGCGTTGAGCTTGTGTGCTGTTTCACTGGAACCGTTGGGTTTGGAAGCAGTGGACAGAGCAGATCTTTTGAGCAGGGTGCGGGTGGCACAGAGAAAGATTTGGGGCTGGTGAATGCCTCAAAGGATGTTGATTCAGAGTATCGGGTCTCGGATAATGGTACTATCTTGGTGCATGGTCGGGTTTGTGTGCCCAAGGATGAGGAGTTGAGGCAGGAGATTCTGAGAGAGGCTCATGCGAGCAAGCTGTCTATTCATCCAGGAGCGACTAAGATGTACCGTGATCTCAAGAGGTACTATCATTGGGTCGGGATGAAGAAGGATGTAGCTAGTTGGGTTTCGAGGTGTGATGTGTGTCAGCTAGTGAAGGCTGAGCATCAGGTTCCTGGCGGGTTACTGAAGAGTTTACCCATTCCTGAGTGGAAGTGGGATATGATCACCATGGATTTCGTGGTAGGATTGCCAGTGTCACGGACCTTTGATGCTATTTGGGTCATTGTGGACCGGTTGACTAAGTCTGCACATTTTCTGGCCATTAAGAAGACTGATGGAGCAGCAGTCTTGGCTAAGAAATATGTGAGAGAGATAGTCAGATTGCATGGGGTGCCAGCGAGCATTGTGTCCGACGAGATTCCAAGTTCACTTCGGTGTTCGGAAGGCATTTCAGGCAGAGATGGGCACTAAGGTGAATATGAGTACAGCTTATCATCCCCAGACAGATGGGCAGTCTGAGAGGACAATCCGTACGCTGGAGGATTTGCTGAGGATGTGTGTGTTGGATTGGGGTGGCCATTGGGCAGATCACCCGAACCTGGTAGAGTTTGCTTACAACAACAGCTATCGGGCGAGTATTGGTATGGCTCCTTATGAGGCTTTGTATGGGAGGCCGTGTCGTACACCTTTATGCTGGACTCAGGTGGGGAGAGGAGCATGGACGGGGCAGATTTTGTACAGGAGACCTCGAGAGAAGATCCGGGTTCTCAAGCTGAACATGAAAGAGGCTCGGGATAGGCAGAGGAGTTATGCTGATAGGAGGAGGAGAGACTGGAGTTTCAGGTAGGAGACAGAGTGTATCTCAAGATGGCCATGTTGCAGGGTCCGAACAGGTCATTGACAGAGACTAAGTTGAGTCCGAGGTATATGGGTCCGTTCGAGTGATTGAGCGAGTTGGACCAGTGGCATATAGACTGGAGTTACCCGAGGTTATGCGTGCTTTCCATAAGGTATTCCATGTGTCTATGTTGCGGAAGTGTCTCCGTGAGGATGATCAGTTGTTGGCTAAGATTCCTGAAGATCTTCAGCCTAACATGACTTTGGAGGCGAGACCAGTGAGGATTCTCGAGAGGAGGATCAAGGAACTTCGGAAGAAGAAGATTCCTTTGATGAGAGTCCTTTGGGACTGTGATGGTGTGGAGGAGCAGACTTGGGAGCCTGAGGCGAGGATGAAGGCAAGGTTTAAGAAGTGGTATGAGAAGCAACCACAACCTGAGCTTGCCTAGTCTGGTTCCGTCTGTAATCCGTGGCTGGAGCGGGAATGGAGTATTCCAGCCCATCTCTCTTGTTACTCGGTCGCTTGGGGTGGTTGGTTGTGCGACTCAGTAACAAGATGAGGTGGTGCTCGGGGTACAAAGTTTCCGTGAGGCGGGGTTTGGGGGGAAGTTTCCCGAAATAGAAGTTTCCTTAAGTGGAAAGGTTCCAGAAATGGGAAGTGCTATTTATGGAAAGTTTCTCGGGAGAGAGAATTGCCCATTTCTTTTGCGGTGGGAAGCCTGGGAGAGGCTTTTGTGCCTTTCTGGCGGACTTTCGGGTCAGAGTGCCTGTGTGTGGCGGTCTTGTTAGACATTGTGTGGTTTTGTGGTGGGCTTTTAGCCGTTTGTTGGCCTTTGTGGCGGGCTGTTTAGCCAGAGTGTCTTTGTGACGGTCCCTTGGGACAGATGGTCTTTGTGACGGTCCTTCGGGACAGATGGTCTTTGTGACGGTCCTTCGGGACAGATGGTCTTCGTGACGGTCCTTCGGGACAGATGGTCTTTGTGACGGTCCTTCGGGACAGATGGTCTTTGTGACGGTCCTTCGGGACAGATGGTCTTCGTGACGGTCCTTCGGGACAGATGGTCTTTGTGACGGTCCTTTGGGACGAGTGGCCTTGGTGGCGGTCCTTTTTAGGACATTTGTTTTGGCCTTGGTGGCGGTCCTCGTTAGGACATTTTGTTGGCCTTTGTGGCGGCCCTTGTGGCGTGTGTATGATCCTTGTGTGGTCATGAGGTATCCCGGTGAGGGGATATGTGGTTGGTAGGACATTGAGATGTTTCTACGCGAGCCACGGGAAGGAAACCTGGGTAGGGATAGGACTCGGACGTGTTCGAATCGTTTGCTCGCGACTTTTGGGGGACTTAGGTTCTCCTAGTACTACTATATTCAGAGACAATGTGGCTCGGGAGTATGGTTGGTATATCGACTTCGGATGACGATCCGGGGGCGCGCTGTAGGGTGGCAACCCGAGAGACGAGTTTGGGCTTTTCCTTATATATTATGGCATGCGGGCTTAGCCTGATGAGGAGCCAACATTGGCATGCAGATTTAGGTCTCGATGATGAGCCGATGAAACTCAAGGTCTAGGCCTATGAGTAAAGGAAAGTCCAAAAAGTCAAGAGCAAATGACGCCTGGAGCGGAAGTCTATCGCCTAGGGGTGACCTTCTGTAGATCAGTCGGGGGAGTGCGGGCCGTGGAGACGGTTGCACGGGAGTCCTTGACTGATGGTTGTTTGAGATTCGAGGACGAATCTAGATTGGTGGGGGAGAATTGTAACATCCGCGAACCAAAATATGCGTTTTGGGTAGGGGTGTCGATCGATACCCTTGTAGCATCGATCGACACCACTTATTCCGGGTTCGTCGGGTTTGTTTCAATCGTCGATTTGGACCGGTTTGGTTAAGGAAAACCATAGAACCGGGTCTTAAAAGGGGGAAAACGACCTAGGGTCGTGTTTTGGTGGTGGTGTCGCCGTTTTTCAGAGAAACAAAGAGAGAAAAATTGTTCTTGAGGTTCTAGAGAGAGTTTCTGAGATTTCAAGGCGTTTTTGGTGAGATCTTGCTGTGGGATTGAAGATCCAAGGCTAGGAACGTGTTGGAAGGTTGCTAGGAGTGTGGGATTCGTTTCTGTTGGTCTAAATCTTCCTTCCAAGAGGTGAGTGCATGACCATGGCTTATCTAAGCCTTTGATTCCTCTGTTCTTGCTTGTTCTTGCTTGTTTGTGTGTTTCTCTTGCTTGGGATTGGTTGATACAGGTTCCTACGGAGGTTTAAGGCTTGGGTCGTGAGTATTGGGCGATTTGGAGGAGTTTCGGAAGTGAGATTCGACTCTTTCGTGCGGATCGCAGTTGCAAGGGAGTGTCGATCGACACCACTTGGTGTCGGTTGACACCAGGTAATTGGGCATCGATCGATACTGTGGGGTAGTGTCGGTCGACACCACTGAGCCAGTGTCGATCGACACTAGGCTGGTGTCGGTCGACACCTCCCTTCCAGTTAGTCGATGTTTGATTTCCTGGTTGTGTGTTTGTTTGTTGTTTGTCTTGGAACTTTAGAATCATTGTTGCTTGTGTGTATAGCCCAGTAGATGGGAGGATTGCCTCACTAAGTATTTGTGATAATACTTACGCATCTCAATTGTGTTTGTGGTGCAGGTAAAGGCAAAGTGTGATCGTGGAATCCAGGCAATGAAGAGGAGGATGTTCTAGGGACTCGGTTTTATGTTGTCTGGCGTTGCTAGGTTGCTAGAGTTGGGTCATTAGAACATTGCTAGGTTGCTGGTTCAATGATTTCTGTTATTTGGTTATTGGATATTGTTGATGTTATGGATATTGGTTATTTATAATTTCTTGGATTATTATTTATTGGATCTTTGGTATTATTTATTCATTGTTGGTTGTGTTTGTGGTTAGGTGGCTAGTGGGTATGGGACCACTAGCTGTAGTTATTTATTATTATATAATTATTATTTATTATATATAAAAAAAAGGTCGGTCGTTTCAGGGTTTTCGTGCTTTGGAACAGTTCAATGACGTAATGTTGGCAAAGCAGTATTGGCGATTAATTCATTACCCTACATCTCTGATGGCTCGTGTTTTACGAGGTAGGTATTTTCGGAATAAATATCCTCTACTGGCCAAGAAGCCTTATTCCCCATCGTTTGCATGGCGGAGTATCTTCTTAACTAAAGTCTTGGTGGAACATGGTTCACGATGGGCGATAGGCTCGGGCGGTAACGTCTCGGTGTGGCGAGATCCGTGGATTCCAGATACTCAACCGAGACCAGCTAATGGTCGGGGGAGGCAGTTACACCCCAATTTAATGGTCAACGATTTGATTAATCCAACTACGAAGGAGTGGCATTTACCAATCCTAGAGGAGTTCATGGATCCAGCAGATATATAAATCATTTTATCTATGGAGATCAGTAAGTCCTATAGACCGGATAAACTGATCTGGCATTTTACCAAATCAGGGAAGTATTCGGTGAAGTCTGGCTACCGGCTTGCACGTGAATTAGTTAAAGAGGTAGAGTATGGACCAACGTGTACGGCTCTTAGGGCGCAGGCTTGGAAACTTGAGGTTCCCCCAAAGATTCAGCACTTTTTCTGGCAGGTTGCTTCCGGTTCCTTTCCTGTGTTGGATCGCCTTGTTCATCGGGGAGTCAGGTGTGATCCCTTATGTAAACGATGTGGTTTGATGGTGAAGACTATCAATCATGCCCTCTTTGAGTGTCCCCGGTCGCGTCAAATTTGGGCTTTGTCCCTGCTGGACTTATGCATTGATGGCTTTCCCTATGGTTCTATTTTTCCGAACCTAGATTACCTATATTGGCGGGCGCAATCCTAGTCGGGAGTCACAGATACAAGTTTACTCCTACTATGGATTGTTTAGTCTATCTGGAAAGATAGAAAGAAAAAAGTTTTTCAGGGTATTGAGCCAGAGCCAGGTGATGTCATTAATCAGGCGGTAACTGATAAGTTGTTATGGGAGGAGGCCAAGTCCTTTACTTTGGCTTCTTTGGATCCTTTACCCGTGGAGGCTCAGGACCCGGGTCCTCGGTGTCAGGTCGATGGATCTTGGAAGGGTTAGGCTGGTGTCTATGCAATAGTGGGGATGTATCGTTGTTATTGGGCGCACGCAGTCAGAGACGCGGTCCTTCACCTCTACATTCGGAGCTTCATGCGTTGATCTGGGCGATGCCATCCATTTTGGCGGGGGGAGTTGATTGTCAGAGTTTCGAGACGGATTGTGCTGAGCTAGTGGCGATGGTGCAGTCCCCTGATGAATGGTCTGCTTTCTCCAACCTGTTAGATGAGTTTAGTGTACTTCGTTCATCTTTTCCATCCTTTGGGCTTTTGAGGATTCCACGCACATCCAATGTTCGGGCTGATTGTCTTGCTCGCTCTTCAAGACTGTTAATTTCTGCATCTACTTTTATAAACTCTTTCACTCCGATTTGGGTAAACAACCTTGGAGTTATCTTCTAATTGAAAGTTTGGTTGAAAAAAAAAATGTTAGGTATCTGGCTTAAAAAAACACGTTAGGTATGGTTTTAGTCGCATGGCTCTACTGAGATTTCTCAATTCTTATTCACACTAAAAAGGTAAATGAAAGCAAGATCTTACTTGTAATCTACCAATATCTTTTTCTTTAACATGTTTTAATATGTCAACAAATTTAGTGACTTTTAAGAACAAAAAAATATCTTATTTCGGTTACTTAATTTGGTATAAAGTATTCTAAACAGAAAAAGAAAAAAAAATGATCCTGAAACATGCACTGCTTATTTGTGACACTTGTGATGCATTACCAATAGACTTGCAAAAGCATGTAAGAAAACTTACAAAAATAATATTTTGAATTTTACCAAACATTTATAGGGAATTTAATGTAGGTTTCCCGGAATTTGAAAATAGGTTATGAACTTATGAGAAAGTCAAAATGATTTGTAAGTTTTCACATCACTGATAAATTTCTGGTTAAAAAAAAAACATAACCGGAGTTTCTTCATCTCATAATAGTAAAGATATAAAAGAGACCCCAGGACCTTAGTTTCTTATAATTTACCTTTTCTGCATTAATACCTAACCATATGCAATTCATTTTAAGAAAACACAAACATATAATACATTTCAAACAATTTATCTACAACTTTTTTAAGAACTTAGGTTTTGATATGTAGCCACCAACTTGCAACCCGAGATTAACCACTTTGGTGACTACCAAATAAATAAATAGTACTTCAACATATGTTTTTTTTTTTACTTTTCAGTTGTTAACATCTTAACGTGTTAGCACTTATATATATTTCCACTTCTACTTTTACCACTATTTTTACTCCTACTAACCGCATTCTGTTTTTACTCCTATGAACCGCATTCTAATTTTTATAGTCTGTATATAAAAGAAAAATGTTACCACGACCACGATGCTTACAGTTAAAACGTTTGTGTTTAGTCCAAATTCTTGATTGCATATTAAAATATCACACGTCTATAATAAACCTTATCCATAGAAAACACTAATATAGTAATGTAAATGTTTCTCTGAATAAGTACTTTAGTTATCAATCAATTATTATCCAAATCTACGACATTTTTGTGTGGATATAATAGTGTTATTTTAGTTAATGTCATAGTCGTCCTTAGTGGACGTTTCTTTGTATTGTCTATAAATATGTGCATATCCAGATATATAGAGTCTTATATTTGAATTTCGCAGTAGTCTTGCCTAATATATGGGTCTCCACCTAGTGACGAGTTGGTGCAAGTTGCATTTATATCAGTTTTATAATCATTATTGTTTGACGTATATATTAACTAATTGAGATTAGGTATATATATTCGTTGATTTATACTGGATAAGATTTGAGAAAAGCATGAGACAACTAGTTGATATTATTAAGTTAACAATGTCTGAGTTTTATTTTCTTAAATTTTAAAACTCCTGTCTAGGATTAGTTAATATAAACAATCTCATTTAATTCGTGAAGATGTCAACATACAAACATTTTTTCTTGACCGCACTTTTTGATATTTTTCTTCTTCTACAAACAACCCTGTTGATCTCTTAACCCGGCAAAAGAGAAATATCAATTATATAGTATTAACTAATTTTTACCATCTATGATCTATCTATCCATAACATAGTGTATGTCTATAACAATCATATGATTAGACATACACATAATGATTTGTATATAAAAACACAATAACATTCTAATGTGAAAACATATCTTGTGATTGGAACAATACGAGAAAAGAATTGGTTGGAAAGATGCGCCAGATCATATTTGCTACCACACTCAATAATATAGATATAAATCAAAGTACAGGAATGCATTTGCAGGTTTTTGCCATCAATGAGATCCTCATTAATACATTCTTTATAAACAAATTTGATTTTTGAGTAAAGTCTTCGCATTGACCGTACGTTGCAATCCATTTCTACGTTTTTTGGGGTCTAATGTTACTTGCGATCTGCATCATAAAATGTCAATTAATTACATACACAATTTATCTTTGGCAGCTTCTTTGACTGCTATATATATTACTGTTTGTAACCGATTAAAAATCGAATGGTGATTGTTGTATACATAATGAGCTTTACAATTAGCAGAGAAAGGTCCATCTCACGTAACAAAGATTTCATGTAGCCAATCCAAATAAAGTACCTAACTATACATATAAGACTCATGAGATATCGATTCGTAATCTAATGTTTACGTATAAGCTAATTTACGTACGTGTTTGTGTTTGCTTAACGTAATCACATGTCTTTTTTTTTTTTTGATAAATGCCTTTAGGCCCTTGGATCAAGTAGATTCTTTTTTCTTTTTTTTTGTTATCAGAAGATGTAAAAGCTAAAAAAATCATTAGATTTTACTCACATTGGCATTAACATTTTTTATTTTGTCGTCAAGCATTAACATTTAATTTATTCACTAACTTGGTTAGATTACATCGTAAGGATTCGCCGGAGACACGGCGTCGCATGTATCCATGTGTTTTGTCTGTACCTTTCCCGGGAAATTCGTACGGAGATTCACCGCTTTTTCACTTTCGTTTGCTTCTATGCTAATCTAAATCATAGTAGCAAATTATGTATTCCCTATTGGATGAATCAACTATTTCAACTAAAAAAGTTTATTACTACTATTAAATACCTTAACGTGTATATGGGCTTGTTTAGAGATTGTGATTGATAATCTCTTTTGGAATTGTGATTTTGCACGAATAACACATACTCCTTTTCTCTTTAACAACAAACATCTTTATTTTCTTGGACCATTTTGATTTTTGACCTAAATGTATTTTCTCTTTTCTCTCTATCCTTGATGACCATATCACGTACGCTCTTTCTCTTTTCCATTTTATATACAAAGGTCTGGACGAGTTCGTTCGTTCGTGGCGTGATTGAAGGTCTTATGTTGGGTTGCGACATTCATTGCGGAATGAGCTACAAAAATTTGATATTTCAAGAAATTCACTTGTTAATTTCCTTCAAACTTGCTAAAAGTTTTTTTTCTTCTCATAATTAAGTATCAAAAACATATTTACAATACTACAGATGATTTATGTTATTCCTGAAAAGATGTTTCCAAAAAGATATGGATCGAGTACTATATATAAACAACAATTTTTGATAAGTTTATGTCAGCTAAATAATGTAAATTCTGCTAACAACGATGGGTGTATGTAAAACTTAGCTAGCATAACTGAGTTTCTACCAGCTAAAAGGGCCAAGAGTATATAACTGCTTAGATTATGTGGAGAAATTAAAATGTTCAAAAAAATGTTAGTCACTGGTTGCCCCCAAACATATAATAGTATATATTATCTGTATATACAAAAATTTGAAACATTTAGAGCTTTGTCTAAAGCCTGTCGATTTGTTTTCCTTCTTTAGTTTTGGCTGAATATCACACATTTTTTTTTTTTTTTTTTTTTTTCATTTTCTCCATTACTTTGGAGCTAGCCTTGAAAATTGAATGCTTTGAAGTTTGAAAGCTAGTTTATGGACTTTTACAAGTCTTCGACAATTATTTCAACGTTACAAGAAGATTCGGACATTATTACGTACCAACCACAGCTATCTAATCTAGTGGACACTAGTATATATTAGGAGATGTTAACAATTCTGAGTCACTACCCATGACATTTTGACATTGAATATTTATCGGAAAAAAATGAAAATAATAACTAACGTCTAACAATGCCTTTCCCCAATCATTAACCTAACTTTGCTAGTGATTAATTTTGTGGTCCTTTATTTATAGAAAAGTTCATAAAAATCTGATCCAAATCCAATTTCACCGTCCCTCATTGGCATATTATCTTCGAGTCATTTTCACGTCTTTAGCATTTTGTTTTCAAACTCATTCATCATCATTATCATCACAATTACTATTGATATGCATAATACAACAAATGCATTGATGTCGGGAATCTTTTTTAAATAAACATTCAGTTTTAATAAAATCTTCTGTTTTAGCAAACACTTGTCTTAGGAATTCACTTCATATGTGTGGTAAGTGGAAGGGAGATATCCTTACTGGAGTAAAGAATTCATGGGCCTAAGTTTAAAAACCCAATACAGGCGCATAAACAGCGACGACCAAAATAGGTTTTATGTAGGATCCTCCTCTTAAACTGAGTATTGTGTTTGTGTCCATCAAGATAGATCATTCCAAATTTTGTTTACACCTCAAAAACATTGATATAGGCTTTTTCATATATCCTACAAGATCCATTAAAAAGGATTACGAACCTCATCTGGGTATCTAATTGATTTTGCATCAGAATGTGCCAAATGGAATATGATCCATTCCTAATTAACTTAATTTAATTTTATGAACAAGATTAAAAAGAAAAAAAAAACTAATTCTTCCTTACAAAAATCTAAACACACGTAGCATAACTAACCGATACTATAATGTTTTTCTTGGCATTAAGCGATTATATATATAAATTTTTGTTTTTTACAACGGACCAAATACTGTATTTATCAGTAACAATTATCCTTTTCATATTCTACTGCTTATAATAATTTACACCGACGACGATACTGCAAAAATAGTCGTCTCATCACCAACTTTCTTAAACCATACTCTACGTTCTAAAAGAAAAGTACTGACTAAATTAATACTAGGATCTGATCTTAAACCATAATTTACGTAGCTGAAACTCGTGATTGAGATCTGATCTGTCTATTGAACCGTTGGATGAACTCTTCGACTCGTTTGTTCAACTCCTCGTTCGACATATTTGAAAACTCTTCGGATTCTTCTTCAATATTCTCCCACTTCTCCGGAACAACCATCCATGTCGAGCTATCGGACTTCCTTCGACCATAACTCTTACGTTTTGTCTCTATACCTTCACTGAGCCTCTTTCTCCGTGGCTTATCTGATTTACTTCTCCCGTACAATTTAGCCTTCATATGATTTCTTGCGTTGGAAACTTCTACGCTAACAACAGTTTCATCAGTAACAGGTTTATATTTCTCGATAGCGACATCGTCTCTAGGTTTCTCCTCGTTCACCACTCGTAGTATTTTCTCGGGAGGAGAAACGTAAACGATCTCTTTCACCATCGGTGGTTCTTCTTCTTCTTCTTCTTCTTCTTTATGGTTCTTGGTTTCCACATCTTTAGGGTTCTTGATTTCTCCATCTCTAGTGTTTTCTCCGTATGTCAAGACGGGAAGAGGAGAGTAGTTATCTGCACGGCTTCTCATCATTGTGGTTGCGGCGGTGTATTGACTGTAAACGTCGTGACTCTCTTTATCAGAGAAGGCGCCATAATCTGCGGCGATTATGAGGATGAGAGTGTTGGAGATGAAGAACAAGACCTTCGTGTCTTTGAAGATAGACGATGGGGATACTTCGAAAACGTAAAAGATCAAAATGTAAGTGAAGATCGATAAGAAGACAGAAAGCATCGAAGAAGAGTAACAACGCCGTTTCTTTGGCTTGTAAGGCTCAAACTTAGGGTTCTCGATCATGTAAGAGGGCATCTCTTTCATTTTTCACGTGTCAAGAGAGGAAACGAGAGATCAAGAGTTAGTAATGAAGAGATGTGTAATTGTGTTGATCTTTAATTTTGAGGTGTAGAGGAAAGCCCCTTTATATAGAGGTTCATGGATATAAATCATTGAGTTAACGAAATTTCCAAATTACCCTTGGAATAAATATTATTGTATTGATAAAGTTTTGACACGGTTGAAGATTTGTCGCGTCATAGTGATTTACGTGGAAACTAAAGAGCACTCATATTTGAAACATCCTGGTAGGTGCCCGGCAATTCATATTTAGTAATTAATATAGGATACAAATCTTGTCTACTTGAAGAATTACATTGTATAAAAATGTTTTGCTAAGATACAAAAACTTAATTAATTCGAGAAACATAGTTTGTCAAGGCATCGATCACGCTCGAGCATTGGTACAGCAGAGTTTCGACACGTCATCATTAGCCAACAACACAATAATCGGATATGTTCTCGGTTTTATCTCTCTTTTTATATATAGAAAGAAATAATAATTGACCTCAAATTAGTTCATTACATTCTGTGAAAGTTAGTTAGACGAAGAGCAGTATTATTCTATAACTCATGATATGCCTTTAAAGGGGCTTTAATTGCATCATCTCATGATTCACTATATTTGGCATTCAAATCTAAATTTTGTGAAACAGATATATGAATTAAGTCATTAACTCGAGTTTTGGGGTAAATAATTTAATGTCTTACGTCGTCATACAGTTTTATTAATAGATATCGTGATTAATAGATATCGTGATAGATCTATTCTTCTTCCACGTAAACGTAGAAGTGGGTTGTTTTAATTGCATCATCTCATGATTCACTATCACTTTACGAATAAATATATTGAAATCTGGTTCAATGGGATTTTATCATACCTTTCGATGCGTTTATACATTTATATACAGTATAGTATATACCCTATGGCTTATGATATGTTTTACTAATTTTGATAAAAGATCAATTATCTTCTAAACATTAACCAACTTACATGTATGTACCCTATAAAAATTGAAATTTATTTAGAAAGTTTTATTTGCCTATTTGGTCATGAACAAAAATTGATGAGAAAAATAAATAAAATTTGTTTACTACATTTACTATATTGCTTCCCTATATGTTGTCTAAATTCCACCTTAGCGCTCTTAGCATTATATGGTAATCCAATATCTTTGACTTTTCTTTTACGAACATTGAAATTTTTTTCTCACTCTAACCAACTTTTACTCAGTAGACTTTTCCAATAGTTCTTAACTAAAATATAGAAAAGAAATATAATAAATGTGCAAATATTAGTTACCATGTTCCAGTAGCACCATGGTAGTTATATTTGAACTCAAATGTAAATTCGTACATGTTTGATCGACTATATAATTTATAATTTATTTATACTGCAGATTTACTTGTTTACGTGGGTCATTTGGTTGTTTGGGTTTTGGTCTAGAGTAGACAACTACTATATAGTGTGAGATGTAGATACTTTCATACCAATAATTTTCTTTTCTTTTCTCATCCTTGAAATTTCTTAATGTTAAATTTATTTATTAGTTACCACAAACATAGGATATGCACGCAATGTATAACCACGTTGCAGCTGCATGAGCAAGTTAGTTGTATATTTAGTAGTCGTGTAAACTTCAGTCCAGTTCCTTGTCATGATCACCTTAGTCTTGCTCATAATTATTATATTTAGATATTTTCATCATTAAGTTAATATTTACGACTGACGTGGTAAGAATGAAATGAATCATCGTTCATACAAATATACAAACAGGCTTTAAGAATTTTGTCGTCTTTTGATAGATATATGCCTCCTCCTGATATTTCTAGGCCGTATATATATATATATTTTTTTCTTGTAGTTAATCGTTACATATCATGTGACGGCTAATCATTGTTTCTTGTTGTTGTCTATGACCTATGTAAATGATTATAATACTTCCATAAGAAGAGCTTAATACTGCTACTAGCTAGATCACTTGATTCCTCTTAAATTTAAGCTTAATTAATATCGAAAACTTTCAATAACTAGCATCGTGTATCCTTGATTGATTTCTATTATCATTATTTGTTAAAGAACTTGATCAATGTTACAAGTGACTAAACCATATACTAATATTATCTACCCGTTATCTACATATATATAGATAATTTAGTTCTCTGAATTTCTACGAAAGTAACTTCTCGTTAAACCGGTCTTGTAATGACAGAAATATATATATATATATATATATATATTACTTTTTCTTTTGTTACAAAAAAATAGCTGTCTGAAGTCATTTTAGTGTATTTATTTGTAAAAAAAAGGACTTTCGAGTTCCAACAGAATATACTTCACATTTTAGGATAGGACACTTATGACAGTACATCTAGTTCACATTACGACAGTCGTTCACATGTTAAAGATAAGAAAATTCCTTACCGCGTTCAACTTAACCATTACGTTGTAATATCTCTAAATTTTGTAAGTTGAGTCATCTAAGCTAAACCATACACACTATTTAATCCAAAAAAAAAAAGAGCATTACTTTTCCTCAATTTTCTACAATATTGAAAAAGAAGTTTGAATTGAACTTTTCGATATGAAGAAACTTTTATGACGCCTAGTGACTTACGAGATTTAATAGTTAGTTTACAAAAACTAATAACACATGATTACATAAATCTATAATATTTTCAAAATAATATAGTGTGAGAAATACATCTATATGACGAAACATTTTATTTTAGTTAGTAGAGATTAATATAATATAATTCACGAACATCTTTTCAACACGCCATTTCATATAACTAAAAAGATTAAAGTTTTATGCAAAAATATAATATATTTGACGTTTGGGCTTTAAATGTTTTATTATCGGCTAAATAGTTTTAAATCAAGTATTAGATGTTGTTATCAATATAAATTTAAAGGAGTGAAAAAATAGAAGTTATTTTTTTTATGTTTTAGCTAAATTTCTTATAAATTAAAATGGAGTGAGTATATGTTATTTTATCATAAAACTGATGATGAGCAAACAATCAATTTCATGCATTCATATATTACGAATAAATCATAGATTTCGTAAAATACATATTGCAAATAGGGAATTGTACTCCAATATCTTAAGGCCAACAAACTGCATTTATCGCTTGTGTTCTTGATTAATTTTAGAAAATTTAAAGTTGATTGGTCTTTAGACGACTTCGCGTGATTAAGACTCATGAAATGTCACTAAACACAGATAATCATGAAACGATCTATCTTTGTCAGTAAAGATAATTCTCGAATAAGAAGAATTAATAATCAGGAAACCAAGGTGCATTTATAGCTTGTATTCTTGATCCATCTTATAAATTTCAAGTCGATTGATCTTGACGTGATTAACGGTTCGTAAAACGTCACACGATATATAACAAGGCATATCGATGAACATGAACCGATCTATCTTTTTCAAAAAAGATGATTCTCGAATGAGAAAGAAGAAACAGCAAAACAAGCTTCATTTATAGCTTGTGTTCTTGGTTGTGTTTATGTTCCCTTTCTAACAGCACATGAGTAGTTCATTCTCCATCCTTTATTCACCATATCATTTTCATCATTCATATTCAAAGCTCCATTTTCCTTGATCCTATCTCCATTACACATATGAAAGAAATATATAAATATTGGAAGAGGACGAGTTAAAGGAAATGGGAATATTAAATTTGTTTGCATAAAATCTATTTTCGATATTATTGGGTGGGGCACACATCTGAAATGTATTTGAAAACAAAACTAAATATATATATATATATATATATATATATTTGAAGGGTATGAAAAAATTGTTGATAGATTTTTAATTTTACCAAAGAAAATGGATATAAATTTTAAACAATATTTCTCTAATGCCATAGCAAACTTTCCTTTTTTGGCTCAAATACATTTATTGTTATAGTTGGGATGGTGAAACATGTGACAGCCATAGTGTCTTTAGGTGATACTTCATTTTAAACAAATGAAGTGAATTGTGTATGCACAATATGTTTATAGAAGAACAATATATTCCATTGATCATAATAAACTAATTAATACAGTCGAAAGGGAACATAGATGACCGAAATTTAGATCTTAGAAATTTAGATCTTAGAATCGAAGCAAACAAAGCCATCCAATCCTAGAACTAGCTAGAAGATGGAGGAAACCAGTAAGGGTCCACAATATGATTCAGTGCACCTCTGGGAGCTCGAAAAGCAGAGACATCTCTGGTGGTAAGATCGTAGATACCTACGCCAAAGCCAACAAAATAGATGGAGTTTGGCTTAAGGCCAGTAAAAGAGCTTGCGGGGACGCAAAAAGCCTCGCTCTTTGAAACAAAGATGCAGAGATCTCCAATGTCATCAGTGTAACACATGAATCTTCCTTCTGTAGTCTCCTCCTCTCTAAACACCATGAACCGCTGCGTTTCATAGGTGATTTTACTCGAATAAGCCAAACAACCCTTGGCGTACCTGCATGCAAATACCAATGATCAATGGTTCAGCAATAATGTAGTACGGTAGTAGCTATAGATCAGTATTATTATACCATTTGACGACGAAACGTTCATCTCCAGAGGGTGACTCCACAAAGCGTTCTGTCCTACAAGAAGAAGGAAACATCTCCGACTGCTCCGAGTCATACTTGAACGACTCTGGAAAGTTTCGGAACTGCAACTCATGGAACTCAGGCTGGTCGGCTTTGTCGAAGTGAAGATCGTAGGATAACAAGTGATGGCCTCCAGGACCAGGCAAGTAGAACTTCCGATCTCTCTTGGAATACGTCAGATTCGAGGTTGGAAAGTAGTCAAAAGGGGTCTGGAACTTAGTCCAACGCAAGTCACGACGGGGCCTACAGAAACTGAGCTGGTCACCCAAGGACTTGATGCCAACAACCCAGTCTTCATCGTCATCAGGACAACAGGACATTGCCACGTTCCAGATCACATCAGTTTGGCAAGAGAGCAGAGGGTTAAGCGGAGGCAGAGTCAAGAGTTTGGGGTTTGGTTTGCAATTCCATGGGTTCAAAAAGTCGGTGAGGAGTACACAACGGTCTTGTGTGTCAGAGTGAACTGACCATCCCTTGGAAGCTCCGATCCATTTGGCTGAAATGATTTCTTCTGGAATTGCTTTGTCCGTAAGCTTGAGTAACTCTTGTTTCGCAGGGTCGTACAAATCTACTTCTCCGTTGCAGACGCCTTCCGACGGGGGTCCTGCACTGACAGTAAGCGACAAATACGGACCGGTCGTGGAAGATGAAAACGAACGAACGCTCCTCTTGTGAATCTGCCATGTTTAAGCAAACATAAATGTAAATCCTCAATTCTCTAAAGAATAGATCTATAGCTCAACCCTCCGTTAGCGTAATAGAGTAGAAAAGTAAACCATCTAAAATCTAAGAAAATACAAGCAAAAGAAATTAGAAATTAAAATTGAACAAAAAAACAAGGAAGATCTTACAAGGGGAGAGAGCTTGGAGAGAAGGCGAGACATATTTGCAGATAACAACACCAAGAAAGAAAACCAAAGTTAAGTTGATGTATCTGTGGAGTCTCTACCATATATATTCTCTTACCTTAAAAGAGATATATATGCGTGGCTAGCAAGCTTTTTATTTTCCTTTCTGGTGTAGTTTTCGTTTTTGGAATCTTGCCAAAGCCAAGGCAGTCGCTACTAGAACAGAGACAATAATAATGCTTTTTTTTTCAATTTTCTATATTTTGTTGCTTTTTCTTTGTATCTCTTTGTAACCCATTGCGTACTCGGTACTCATTACCGAGCCCCACTCTCAGTTCTTACAAAAGTTACAATAACTTTGTTGACAGAATCATCTACAAGTACATTAATAATTCTGAGCCAACCATATTTCACACATCTCTCTATCTAAAAACTTACATATGGGGACTCTAGTAAGTGTTGAGTCTAAACTTATTAGTATGTATGTTTTTATGACGATGTAATGTATAATTAGGACTCTAGGAGACTCGTTAAATGTACTATATTGACAACACGAAAAATTAAAATTCAATGTAAACAGTTAAAATTTGAAGCGTTGCAGTTGAAAAAGAGTTTTAAGAAATAATCATGTGGAGTTATGGCTTTGGAGATGTGAGCTTTCTCTTTGGAAATTCTTTGATCTCTATATGTATCTAGTATATATATTTTTTTGTTTTTTGCTAACTAGTATCTAGTAGTAGTAAAGCCATGTCATACACTATATCAGCTTAAGAAAGAGCAAAAATAATTAATAATTGTGTGTTTTCATATTATAAATTTATAACACATGAGGATTATTATGGAAGTATTCAACCTATCATAGAAATTATATATATGTTTTCTGTCTTGGTCAAAATGGTGTTCTCTGTGCTGCAATAACGTGCATATAAATTAAATCTGTAAGTTGCAGTTGGAATATCAAATCCTGACATGCTGCTGATGAATCTTTTTGTTATAACAGTAAAAGGATTAAGTTGTAGAAATGTGTAACTAGAGAATCCAGGTTCACTCTGGTCTAAATTGTAGTCTCTCCATGTCTCTGCTTTTGTTTTTTCTTTTAATGAAAAAAGGTATTGTATTGAAAATGCAAAAATTAAAAGTACCGATTAAGTCATACAGTCTTGAAAGATAAAATGAGAGAGTAGAGATTACATCAATGTTTATGAGTCATGGACTACTGGATTCCATATACAAGCTGACAAGGTGGAGTAATCTCGGTTGGGGTTCATTCAAGGAATATAAATTTATTCAAACAAGGGGAACACAAAAGCTAATAAAGGATCCCAGAACTGTGAGAAATTTGTTATGAAATTTACTGTGATAAATACGTGACACACGGAATATCCTTACCCAAATATTTCAAATTTGTAACAATTATTCCAAAATACCAAATGAAGTCGTTAACTAGATGATCTTGACAATTCAAATCGGTAAAACAGAACAGAAGCAACCAACCAGACAGACAATAACAGCAATGAAGCAAGGATCGATCGAGCACTAGGGAGAAAACGGAGGAAGCCAGTACGGGCAGTAGGGAATTTTTGCTGGTGTACCTTGGGGATATTCATAGCACCAGAAGGTACTGTTGCTCATATTGAACGTCGCAAGCAAACGTCCATGTAAAAAGATGGAGTTACGGTGGAGTCCAGGACAAGAGCTCGCCTCGACGCAGAAATCTTCTCCCTTTGAAATGAAAATGCACAAATCTCCAATGTCCTCTGTGTAAACCATGTTTTTCCTCCCATCTTGTGTGTACTCCTCTCTAAACACCATTAGAGTCGGTGCTTTGAACCCTTCAGGAGTGTATTCTGAGTACCTGCAGCCGAGAAGACCTAAACGTGTTTATTTTTTTGATTCAGGGAAGATCCTTTATATAAAATATCTATATGATGTACCATTTGACAAGGAAACTTTCGCCCGAAGGTGACTCCACCCAGTGATCCTCCCTGCAGTAGGAATCCAACTGCTTCCGTAGGGAACGTGGCATGCTTGGAAGGTTGTGCAAAACCAACTCATCGAACTTAGGCTTCTTGTCTTCCTTGAAGTTGAGATCCCAGGAGCATAAGTAGTTGCCTCCAGGAGCAAGCAAATAGAACCTTTGGTCTTTCTTGGAATACATAAGTTTTGAGCTATCCCATGACTCAAAAGGTGCTAGGATGTTAGTCCAACGGAGGTCACGACGGGGCCTGCAGAGACTCAGCTGTCTACCCAAGAACTTGATGCCAACGACCCAATCTTGGTCGTCTTGATCAGGAGGAGAAGAGGACATGGCCACGTTGCACACGACTTCGGTTTGGCCATTGTACATTGAAGTAAAAAAAGGTAGGTGAATGATCTCTGGTTTTGACTTGGAAGCGTAAGGGTTTAGAAAGTCGCTGATAAGTACCGACCGATCTCTTCTATCGGAGAAGAGTCCCCATCCATGGGAAGCTCCCACCAACTGCGCGTCATAAAGCTCAATGGGATATGTTTTGTCTGTTCTGACTAACTCGGAATTTACTAGGTTGAACAACATGACTTGTCCGAGGTTGCCGCCGTCCGGTGAGGGTTCCATCATGCTGCAAATCGAAACATATGGGCCGGTCGTGGAGGATGAAAATGAACGAACGATTCTACTGCTCTTGTGAATCTGCCATGTTAAACACACAGAGATTAAGACCAATCAGAGTAAATGAAGCATCTTCTTCTCTAACTAGGCTTAGATCTATAACTCAACCCTCCGATCCTTATCTAATCTAGTGTAATAAAGTAGAAAAGTAAACCATCTAAAATCTAAGAAAATACAGCAAAAGAAATTAGAAAATTGAACAAAAAACAAGCAAGAGCGTACGAGGGGAGAGAGCTTGGAGAGAAGCCGAGACATTATTGCAGATAACAACACCAAGAAACCAAAAGTTCTTGTGGAGTCTCTACCATATATCTTCTCTTACCTTAAAAGAGAGATAGAGGCGTGGCTAGCAAGCTTTTGTTTCCTTTTTCGTGAAATTTTCGTTTTTGGAATCTTGCCAAAGCCAAGGTAGTGCTGCTAGAACAGAGACAATAATTATGCTTTTTCAGTTTTTCTATATTTTTTTTTTTTGCATTTTTCTTTGTATCTCTTTGTAACCCATTGCGTACTCGGTACTCATTACCGAGCCCCACTCACAGTTCTTACAAAAGTTACAATAACTTTGTTGACAGAATCATTTACAAGTACATTAATAATAAACCATAAATTCTGAGCCTACCATATTTCACACATCTCTCTCTATCTTTTTTTTTTGTGCAAATATCTCTCTATCTAAAAACTTACATATTTAACCTTTTTTGGGGGGCGTTATCTTTGATCTCAGAATTTCAAAATGGGCCTTGTGTGTGATCATTAGTCCTAGCTAGTGCTTTTGTGTTCTAGTGTGAAATGTGGATTATCAATTTTAAATATCATATCTAGAATTCTAGACACATGTAACATAAATAAAATAACCGATATTAGAATGTTCGTTTTCTTGGCATTAAGCGATTATACATTTCTTTTCTTTTTCTTTACAACGGACCAAATAGAGCATTTATAAGTAACAATTATCCTTTTCACATTCTTAAATTAATTTTATACTACTTGCTAGTCGTCTCATGTCCAAGTTTTAACAATTCTACGACTGTCAAAATAGTCGTCTCATGTCCAAGTTTTTAAAACAGTATGTACTCTATAAGTAAAAAAAGCTCTGACTTTTATAATTTATACTAGCCCACTAGCTAGTAGCAATTAAAATTAAATGAAGGGAATCCAATTAGACGAAACTCGTGATTGTGATCTGGTCTGTCTAGCTATTGAACCCTTGGATGAAGTCTTCGACTCGTTTTTTTTTTAACTTCTCGTTCGACATATCTTTGAAAACTCTTCAGATTCTTTTTCAATATTCTCCCACTTCTCTGGAACAAACCTTTAACTAAAAGAAAAATCAGAGGAAAAGTTTAATTAGTTGATTCAAGAAAAGAAAAATATCAGAGGAAAAATAAAATTAACCTCATTATCTTCTACTACTGTATATTTTTACCGCTTTCTAGGTGTTGTGTCTAAACTCCTCCTTAGTGGTTACCAAACAAAAAAGAAAAACAATTCCACGTTACCTTTTTTAGCAGTAAATATTAATATTTTCACAACAGTTTGATAAAGAAGGCTTGAAGTTGATACTTATTAACATTTTCACAATAGTTTAATAAAGAAGATTTAAAGTTGAAACTTATTTACAAATCATGTCATTGATATTTATTCATTTTTAAATCAAATTAATAAAAATAATTTTGGTAACAATATCACATTCCTAAAATCATCCCAAAAATCTCTACCATATCTTTACAATAATTGATGTCAACATATAAAATTATGAGTAACACATAAATCAGCTATAATCGATTTTGTATGTCCTTAATTACTCAAAAATTTATTTAAATTAGAAACAAATTTGAATATAGAACAAATTAATTTCGGTAATATATATACACATTCTTGTATGTGGATCATCAACATGACTAGCGTTTGATTTGAATATAAGAGATTAAGTAATGAAATATATAAAAAGGACCAAAACTTTAAGCAAACTAGATTTTAATATTACTTTTTTTTTAAAAAAACACCAATATAAGGCATATACAATTAATTTGATTTAATAAAAATTGGTATTATGCAATCTTAATAGTTATTAATAAACTCCAACAGAATCTGTAAATTCCAAAAAAATCTGAATTCCAATAAAGAAATGTTTTACACTGCGGGTTAAATTATAATCATAATGTTTATGTATTATAAATATTTAAACTTTATAAAAATTATAAATATTTTAACTTTATATGAATTACAAATATACTATATTGAGTTAATCTCAGAATTATAAATGTTTTTTGAATGAGAAAAAATGTGTCATTTATAGAGTTAAGATGTCAAATACATATTTATCATGTATTGAGTAAATCAAATTTAGTCATATATAATTAATATCAACAATGTTACTAACTTTGTGATAATAAAACTAAATTCATGTAAATACAGATTTTTGCAATTTAATATATGCACAATACTAAAACAGCAACAATATTTTATGGAAATTTTTTTTGCCGATGTGTCCAAACCTAGACCAAAAACAATTATAAGTATGTGATGGAAACTATGGTTAATATTAGTACAATTATATGTTTTTGCGGGTTGGTTTAAAAACAAAAGCAAAATATCTTAAAACTTAATCTTATATAAAAAGAGTTATAAACCAACACTAATCCGTTCTATCACTCTCGTATACAAAACTAATTAATTTTTTTTTTCAATAACTAATAGGTTCTATGCAAAACTAACTAATTTTCAAATTAGTGGATAATGTTTAAGTAATATTATATAAACTACAAAGTGTATTATACATATTTACACTTTCACAACCAACTAATTTTAATTGATTAAATTCCAAAATAAAAGAATTATGATTAATTAAATTCCAAATTAAAATAATAATTTATATATAGATAAAACAAATAAATTACAAATATCTCAATATTATTATAAAAAACTTTTTCATGTATATATATATATATATATTGTCAACTTTGAAAAACATATATTTGATCCAACATAATATTTTTATAGAGTTTGAATAATAAGACTCAGAATTTATAAAAGATATCTCCTTTTATTAGCTTTGAAACTCACTCAAAACAAAGCCTCTCAATCTCTCTCTCTCAAACTCATACATAATTCTCTCATCAAAGTATCTATTTATATAACACCAAAAACCAAAACCAAATCCTACTAGGAATCCTTTTATGCTTTAGATATCTCCTAAAATATATTTGATATTATCTTCCTTAACCATTGCTCAGTTAAGTAATTACCTTATGCCTCAAGTTAACCTCAAGCTTATCCAACAATCTCCCCCATAAGCTTGAAACTCTTCTTCATGACTTCTTGCACACCTATATGAACTCTCATTTCCTTGAACCTGTTCTTCTCAAGTGCTTTTGTAAGAATGTCAGCTCTCTGTGCAACTCCAGGAATATGCTCGACTGCAATTAGCCCATTCTCAATGCATTCTCTTATGAAGTGGTATCGCCGGTGGATGTGTTTGCTTTTTCCATGGAAGACAGGATTCTTTGTGAGAGCGATTGCAGATTTGTTATCTACTAGAGTTGTCACTGATTCACTCTCGGTCCCATTAATCTCTGCAATCAGGTCCTGCAACCATATCGCTTGTTTAGCTGCCTCAGTGGCAGCCATGAATTCAGCCTCACAAGAAAAAAGAGCTACGACTTGTTGCTTATGAGAACACCAGGTAATAGGACACTCGTTAAAGTAGAAAATATGACCTGCAGTGCTCCTTCCGTCATCCAGATTAATACTCAAGCTGCTATCACTAAATCCTATCAAACCTGTTCTGTTCCCACGCTTGAAATAGAGACCATGAGAGCAGGTTCCCCGCAGATATCGCAAGATTTGCTTAAGAGCGACTCCATGTGACTCCCTTGGTTCTTGTAGATACCTGCTCAAAACTCCTACAGGATACGACAAATCTGGCCGTGTATGAAGCAAATATCTAAGGCAACCGATAACTCTACGATAGTTCTTCTCGTCGATCTGCGTTTCATGTCTTGCTTTACAAAGCTCCAGACCAAACTCCATAGGAATAAGGACAGAATTGCAATCACTCATTCCTGTCTCAGCAAGAATTTTCTTCACGTAGCTTTCTTGTCTTAATATGATTCCATCCTTCTCTTGAAACACCTCTATACCAAGATAATAGATCAGCTTCCCTAAGTCACTCATTTCAAACTTCTTTGCCATTCCTCTTTTAAAATCTAGTATGACCTCTAAACTTGAGCCAGTAACAAGCAAGTCATCCACATAAACAGCCACAATGAGAAGATGTCCTCGTTCTTGCTTTCTGTATAAAGAGGGTTCCTTAGAGCATTTTTCAAACTTCAATTCCAACAGAATCTTATTTAGCTTAGTGTTCCAAGCCCTTGGGGCTTGCTTTAGACCATAGAGGGCTTTGTGTAACTTATAAACTTTCTCTTCCTTCCCTTGAGTAACAAAACCTTCTGGTTGACTCACATACACATCCTCTCTTAACTCACCATGAAGAAATGCAGTCTTAACATCCAGATGATGTAGTTCCCATCCATTCGAAGCTGCTAGAGCAATGATGAAGCGTATCATTTCAATACGAGCCACAGGTGCAAACACTTTTTCAAAATCTATTCCATGTCTTTGTACATAGCCTTTTGCCACCAGCCTTGCTTTGTACTTGTTTATGCTATTGTCAGAGTTACGTTTTATCTTGAAGACCCATTTTAAACCAATTGCCTTACATCCAATCGGAAGATCAACGAGACTCCATGTTTGATTCTTGGTAATTGATGCAATTTCTTCTTCACACGCATCTCTCCATACTTGTAGCTCCATCGCTTCTTCAAATAATGACGGTTCTCCATTAATAGTAAGCAACAACTGTTCTCCCTCAAGTTCTGCTATTAAAACATAATCCTTAAAATAATTCGGTTTTCCAGGTTGTCTAGTTGATCTTCTTAACACAACAGCGGATTGAGATGGTTCTTGTGTTTCTACTATCACTGGTTCTAACTCTCCTACAGAGTCATCAGATTCATCACCTGCATCATCCTTTATTCCTTTTCTCTATCACCCTCTCTATTTTCCTCTGTTTCTGCAGTCACGGTTTCCTCTCTAATCCCATTATTTCCGAAGTTTCCATAGCTAAGAGTGAACATCCCTGAATCAAAGGATGATTCTTCTGAATTTCTCCACATCCAGCTTTTGTTTTCATCAAAGACGACATCCCTACTTACAATAATCTTCCGTTTAATAGGATCAAGAAGTCGATATGCTTTGGAACCAGGTTCTGTTCCGAGTTTGACAAGCATTCACGATCTGTCATCTAGCTTCTTGAGGTGTGAAGTCTCAGTTTTTGCAAAACAGATACAGCCAAACACACGGAGATGTTCCAAGTTTGGTTTCTTCTTCTTAATTGCTTCGTATGGTGTTAGATTCTCCAATACTCGTGTTCCCACTCTGTTGATTAGGTAGGTTGCATGTCTTATTGCCTCTCCCCATAGATAGTTTGGCATGTTCATGTGCTTTAGGATGCTTCGAGTCATCCCTAACAATGTTCTGTTCCGTCTCTCAACTACTCCGTTTTGTTGAGGTGTGTAGGGTGCCGTAAGATGTCTGTTGATTCCTTCTTTTTCACAAAACAGTTGAAACTCTTGAGATACGAATTCTCCTCCTCTGTCTGTTCGAAACGCCTTGATAGTGTTTCCAGTCTCAAGTTCAACAGCGGATTTGAATTTTTTGAACTTCTCGAACGCCTCACTCTTCTCTTTCAAGAGAATCGACCACATATAGCGAGAGTAGTCATCAATCAACACGAAGATGTACCTCTTTTGCGCAGCTGTAGTTGGAGAAATAGGTCCACAAAGGTCCCCATGAACAAGCTCTAAGGCTTGTTTGGCTCGATAGGATGTTGATTTCAGGAATGCTTGTCTCGCTTGTTTTCCAAATAAACATGATGCACACGTTTCTCCTCCTTTTGGAACACTTGGTATCCCAGTAACTAACTCCTTTACCACCATCCTTTTGATAGTTTCGTAGTTGATGTGTCCTAAATGAGCGTGCCACTTTGTTGACTCATTTGAACCTGCAATCTGCAGACATCTTGAATTCTCGACCTCCAAATTCACCTTATAGAGTCTGTTTCTTGACCGACTAGCTCTCACCAATAGGTTTCCCTCACCATCATGCAAAGTTAGAAAGTCTTTTCTCATTCATACATCACATCCAGACTCAGTAGCTTGTCCTAAGCTGATAATGTTGCTTTTAAGATATGGGATGTAATAGACCTCTGCCAATATCTTTTGTTCACCATTCTTGGTGATAAACAGAATCGAACCTTTACCTCTTATATCAACAAGTGAATCATCACCAAAACGAACCTTTCCCGGGATTCTTGTGTCGAGCTTGTTAAACCATGACCTATTACCTGTCATGTGATTACTGGCGCCGTTATCAAGGTACCAGACTTTATCTAAGGATGTTTCAAGTTCTTTTGGTTTTACATTCTTTTCGTTGAGATACACCACCTCGTGCATCAAAATAGATTCTGCTTCATGTGTGTCTTCTTCTTCTTTCTCTTGCAATTCCTGAAGTTTATTCAGCTTAAGCAAACGATCTGGACACTCAGAGGCGTAATGTCCTAGTTTATCACACCGAAAACAGGTTATCTTAGACTTGTCCCTTTGCTGATAACCATACTCCTTTGGTTGATAGCCAAAATGACCATTGTTGAATCTTCCGCGACCCCTACCACGACCGTGACCTGAGCCTCTACCTCTACCTCCATCATAGAAAGATTCCTGCATCTGTGGAGCACTGTTTGTATACATAAGCTTCCCCTGACCATCTTGTGGAGGAGCGTTTGCATACAAGAGTTTGCTCGGACCATCTTGTGAATCTTCTTCTTCTTGGATTCGTTCTTCATAGGTTTTTAGTCTCCCAACAATATCTTCAAATGTTGTTGTTTTAAGATCAAGAACCTGTTCAAGCGTTGCAGTTATATGTATATACTTTGTTCTTGGTAAGCTCTTTAGGAATTTCTTGACAATCTTAGTTTCTTCAATAACCTCTCCCAAGGATGCAGATTTGGTAGAGATCTCTGAGAGTCTTCCGACAAAATCATCAATTGTGTCGGTATCCTTCATCTTTAATCTATCAAATTCAGCCATCAAAGTCTGTAGTCGTGCTTCCTTTACTCTCTCAGCGCCAACGTTTCTTGTTTTAATAGCATCCCAGACTGCTTTGGATTTTGTTTGATTACCAACTTGTAATAACAACGTTTCTGGTATCGATTGGAACAACAGAGCCCTGGCAAGATCGTTTTTTTCAACGTCATCTGACCCTGGATCAATCGTTTCCCAAACCTTATTCACACGCAGCATCACCTCTATCTTCATGGACCAAACTGTGTAGTTAGAATTGTTTAGCATCGGACACTGCAACTATGAATGACTTCCTTACTTTGGTTTATTGGTGATGGTAGCTAATTCACTCATGTCTTTTGATCAAAAACGGAACCTCGATTGCTCTGATACCAAATATAGAGTTTGAATAATAAGACTCAGAATTTATAAAAGATATGTCATTTTATTAGCTTTGAAACTCACTCAAAACAAAGCCTCTCAATCTCTCTCTCTCAAATTCATACATAATTGATATTCTCTCATCAAAGTATCTATTTATATAACACCAAAAACCAAAACCAAATCCTACTAGGAATCCTTTTATGCTTTAGATATCTCCTAAAATATATTTGATATTATCTTCCTTAACCATTGCTCGGTTAAGTAATTAACTTATGCCTCAAGTTAACCTCAAGCTTATCCAACAATCTCCCCCATAAGCTTGAAACTCTTCGTCATGACTTCTTGCACACCTATATGAACTCTCATTTCCTTGAACCTGTTCTTCTCAAGTGCTTTTGTAAGAATGTCAGCTCTCTGTGCAACTCCAGGAATATGCTCGACTGCAATTAGCCCATTCTCAATGCATTCTCTTATGAAGTGGTATTGCCGATGGATGTGTTTGCTTTTTCCGTGGAAGACATGATTCTTTGTGAAAGCGATTGCAGATTTTTTATCTACTAGAATTGTCACTGATTCACTCTCGGTCCCATTAATCTCTGCAATCAGGTCCTGCAACCATATCGCTTGTTTAGCTGCCTCATGGCAGCCATGAATTCAGCCTCACAAGAAGAAAGAGCTACGACTTGTTGCTTATGAGAACACCAGGTAATAGGACACTCGTTAAAGTAGAAAATATGACCTGCAGTGCTCCTTCCGTCATCCAGATCAATACTCAAGCTGCTATCACTAAATCCTATCAAACCTGTTCTGTTCCCACGCTTGAAATAGAGACCATGAGAGCAGGTTCCCCGCAAATATCGCAAGATTTGTTTAAAAGCGACTCCATGTGACTTCCTTAGGTCCTGTAGAACTTATGCCTAAAGTTAACCTCAAGCTTATCCAACAATTTTTAGTAAAATATATATTAAAATCTAGTAATCCATTATTCTACAACATCATGACTTCTAGATCTATAATTTAATATCATAATAAGTCTTTTCCAATAACTAAGAAAAGAAACTTAAAACAATAAAGTGCAATATTAGTTACCCTTGACTAATGATGCATAGTGACACATTCGTAATTAGATCAGAGCTAGAGCATAAACTCGTATGTGTTTCGGTATTTCGATTCGGCTGTCAATAAATATTTTGCACAAGGATCGTCATTTGGATATTTGGAACTTGATCAAAAGGTGTTTTTCATCCCTAAATTCAGTCGATGCTTAAACGACTGAACGAACGAACACCTAATTATCTAACACTAGCCACGTTGCAGATGCATCAGCAAGATAGTTGTGTTTAGTAGTCGTTAGATAATTAACACTAGCCACGTTGCAGATGCATCAGCAAGATAGTTGTGCTTTAGTAGTCGTGTAAATTTCAGTCCAATCCGTGTCATCACCTTAGTCTTCCCTATAATTATTATACTATGCTATAATTAGATATTTCTAATGAAGTTAAGTTATATGATTGACGTGGTGAGACTGAGATGCATCGCCCTTCTTACAAATATATAAAAGATTTCTAAAAAACATTGTCGTCTTCGATTACATATATATTTTGAACCTAATGTTTTTTCTTATAGTTAATCTTGATCACATATATCATGTCTGTTTCTTTTGCTGTTTTCTATGACCTATGTAAATGATCATAAATAAGTCTCTCCATATAAAACTAGAGGTTGAAACATTGATTGGTAGTACTAGACCATACTATATACATACGATAAAATTGATTCGTGCTAAAATTGAGCGAGAGAAGTGACTAAGCTACTTTATATTTAGGATAAGCTTCTATGTGATACATAAACCACTTTATTTAGGTTTAACTTCTATGTGATACATACCATATACAAAATTATTACAGTATGTAGTTAATTTGTTGCCTGTCAATTTTCGAGGAAAGTGACTTCTCGTTGAACTCGTTTTCGAAGAACAACGTATATAAATAAACTTTTTTATTTGTTAACAAAAAAAAAAAAAAAAAAGAGAAAATAGCTGTCGGAAGCATATAGAGTATATTTATTGGTAATAAAACTAAATAACTTCTGAGAGTATCAGTTCACAATGACATTATAAAGACTTCGCACTTCCAATATAATTAAAACTCTGACAGTCTTAGTTGCATGCTTACGTACAAACTACAAAGATCCTTAAAATGTGCAAGTTGGCTGTCTTTTTTTTTTTCGGGTTTAAAGTTGGCTCTGTCTTTGTAATAAAAGACCTCACAGTTTCTCTCTGCTTCACATCTTATAGTATCTTCGACTCCACCATTAAGTTGTAATATCTATAAAATATTGTAACCTGAGTCTGCTAAATTATACATACTAATTAGGAACCAAACAAAGTTAGACTATATTGCATTCCATAAAAATATCTACAATGCATAGTCCATAAATTTTTAAAAATAATATAAACGTTATAGTCCATAAAAAATATTATAGTATCTACTGATCAGTTTGAACTAAAACCTAATAATTTTAGGTTATTGAAATATATATATATATATATAGATGATACGTAAAGACCTACCTACAAGATGATTAATAATTTTCATAAAAAAATTAGAACACATGAATCTACGATATCTTTAATCATGTAGTTGATTTGGTGCCATACTATGAGAATAATTATCGAAACTCTCTACGTCTAAGCTACGGCAAAAAGATTAAATATATATATATATATATATATTATATATATGTTAAAAGGGAATACTAACAAGTAACAATTACTAGATGAAACACAAATTTAATACTATATCTTAAAAGAAAAGGTAAAAAATAATAATTATAATAAAGCAAAGTGAAATCAAATAATAAAACAAAGAATCTCTGTAATTAATAGATTGATGGTGACAAAAAACAAATCTCTGTAAATCTCCATACCTCTCTCTTCTCTGTTGCAGAGCTTTAACCCTCGTTGCTCTATTTATATTTTCCTTCTTCTCATACCTCTCACTCGCAGAAGTTATTCCTGTCTTATTCATCTATCTCCCTATCTCTCTGAAGGAGTCCTAGGCCAAGGCAATTACTCTTTTTTTTTAAAAGAGCGTCCTATATGATCGTGACGGGGAGAAATGAATTGTGCTTCAATGAATCAACCCCTTGGTTGGTGGGTTTTTTCGATAAACCCCCCCCCCCCCAACACTCAACCCACACTTACTCATCTACACTACACTTGTTTCACGCTTCTTCTTCTACTTCTTCTACGTTTCACCCTTCTTTCACTTTTCAACATGGCCGGTTCATTGATCAAAAGTGCCGCCAAATTAGCCGAAAGACTTCGCGTCATTGAATCTACCCGCACCAAGTACGTAGACTTGTTCCGACAAACAGTCACAACCATGGTGAAAGAGCATCCGTTCCAGAAGGATCAATGCATCGAGCTTGAGTTAGCACGTGGTGTGGCAAGGGCAATGGGTGTTAGGGAGGATTCTGTGGCGATGGTTGAGCTTCACAACAACTGGAAATCAGCAGAGTTCATTCACAGTATCACTACCCCCATGCCTCCACCACCCAAGAAGGGCATGCCCCAAGACCCTCCAGTCACCACACGCACGATCTTCAAAGTGGTTGCGGAGAGTGCGAAGCTCCGTGTGTGCTACGTCACTCTTGACGAAAACAACAACCCCGTGGGAAGAGAAATCGTTGTTGCCCTCCACCAACGTCCAGATCCCACCACCATCTCGAGTTCTTCGTCGTCCCCTCCAAAAGACACCGGCGGCAAAGGGAAAGGCGGCAAAGGTAAAGGGAAAGCTTAATTAAAATTAAGGTTTATTATCTCTATGTATGTTTATCATTCTTAACATTTGTTAAGAGATCTACCCATCTATCCAATGCATGCATTTTTCTTTCTTTTTAATTTCAGTTCACATGTATCGTCGGTTGGTCTGCATGTTTAATAATATTAATCCATTTTATGAAGTGATTTAAAGTGTTTGTAGTGAGTATTAACAAAAGCCAAAACACAAAAACAAAAGTATTATACTAATTAATGATCACTAGCTAGAATCAAACATATAATCTCGCGGACCCAAAATCTCCCGGTTCATTATGGGACATTTTGTCAGCCTTTAATTATATGCTTTTTACTCGACAAAGGTAAACCGATAATTAAACCAAGTAACCGGATTAAAGTTTATCTCCGTTTATAGTCCACTCAACCAACGGAACCAAAATCAAATTCATATACCGAAACAGAGACTAGTCTTACACTTTAAACGTTATAATTTAATTTAATTAATTGAGCTAGTGATATACAGATTTTTTTAAGTATTGTGGAAGATTTCCAAATATTTTTTAACATTGTAATAGACTTTTAATAGAATCTAAAAGGTATACAGGATTATTGGTATAGCTGTCCACTAGCATCAGGATTATTGGTATACTTATAATTTCCGTTCTTCTGTTCACCACGTTAGCATCAGGTGCTTCTTTAGTCGTGTGAAAACAACATGACAATAAGATGGTTAATCGTGATCCTCGCAATCACTAAATCTAAATCTTAATATAAGTAATCTGAACAATGGTGAGTCATTTTCATGATAAGAAATGCGTGCGAATGCAAGGCTTTTCCATCCATATATGATGGAGATTAATGTTGAATACCAAGAACGATTAATCATAAAATTTTATTAAGGATGATTTTTGGTTTTTATTTAAATATGCTGCATGTGAGACGAGTCATCTTATAGCACGATAGTTGTTGTTTTAATTTGTTTTGGGAAGTAAAATGATCTCCAATATTATTATATAGGAGAAGTAAGTGTATCACATACTAACTTTAGAGATTTCATGATATAATATAGTTGATGGAGTTTATGGTAACAGTAATTTAAAATTCAAATTTTTAAAATCAAATTCGTGAAAGTTTTTCCATATTACGATCTAGAGATAGAGAGGATAATAACAAACTAGGGGTAAAATAATTATTAAATAAATGTATATATTGTAGTTTTTTTTGAGACAAATCTTTCTTTCTTAGGCACTCTTTTAACAGGATCCATGATCCATCAATGAAGTGTGTAAAATTACAATTGGCGTGGGTACCAATCTTTTCTTTCATATTTTCATTCTTGGTGATATTTTGTTTTTGTTTTGGATTTTTTTTTTCAAATCAAGCTAGCCACGGTCGCTCTTTTCCTCTTATCTTTTTTTGTTACCGCGTGGTCCAGTCACAATTGTTAGCAAAGCGATAAATAACTCTCTTGACAGAATAAACAGGTACATATACCATAAATTGTTAGCCAACAATATATCATTCATATCTCTATCTTTCTTATTGGTTTTAACAAACATCTCTATCTTAAACTTATCTCGACGAAAAGGTTATATTTTAAATCTTTATGTTCACATTAGAATTAAACAATTATTGTGTTTCTTTTCCAATGCCACAATTATGTCCTTCCTCAGTTTTCTCTAAACTATATATAGAACTAGTTTTCTTTAAACTACTATAGTTTAGTTTACTTATACACACTTCATAGATGGATTTTTAAACTTAAAAATTATAAATAATAATAAATGAAATATGAATAAGAAAGGACATGATCCATCTAGTCATTTGTTGGGAGGATTATAAACTACTCTACTTTAGTTGATAACTATTAGAAAAACAAAAAATTGTGAGTCATTACTTATATAAGAATGGACGAGCTAGAATTGCATGAATAGGGGTAATTTCTCCACTTATACTTCTTCTTATTGAGTTATCATATTGGCATAGATGTATCTTTTAAAAACAAAAATGTGGGAAATAAAAAAGATAGAAATCTTTTACTAGTAGTTTATAAGGGAAATTCTCATACGTTCAGCCAGTAGAATTTAAGAGAAGCAAATTTTTGTGAAAATGCATTATCAATATTCAATATATTGACAGTAGAGAGTAGAAGATAAATACCATATTTAAGAGCTTTGTTATATATTATGACAATGTTGTTTTTATTTTTCTCTTAAATGATATTCAATTTTAGTGCAAGCTGACAAGTGTACTATGACTTATATAGAGAGAGAGTCATACAATTTGCTATCGAGATTCGAGAGGAAGCATACGCCACGTGAGAGAGAAATCACTACTCATGGTTTAACTTTAAACTTTACACGTCCCTAACCGAAGTCACCTCTAAATCAAATTCCCGGTTCTCTAGCGGTTCTTTGAAATACTAATGAGGGTAAATAGATACGACCTATTTTGATCGATATAAACGGGCCATTTCAAACAAGGCGGTTCATTTTTTCTTCTTCATCTAACATTTGAGATTTGACTTTTTTTTTTTTTTAATATCACTAGATTTTAACTGCGGTACACCGCGGGCATATAAATTTTATTATAATTTTTATTTTATGTTGTATTTATTTGTTAAATATTAGATGTTTTGCAAATAGAGGAATAACTAAATTTTTGGTCTTTGTGCGGTTAAATGTTTATATTAATTTTTCACCCGTAATACACTTCATGACCATTTGTTTGTTATATCTACTTTGTTTTGTTTAGTGTTTTAGATTCTATTTTGATTTTTAATCTATTATAACAAAAAATAAGGGATTCAAATGCATAATAAGTAATTTATACGCTGTGATTAAGTCACACTGTTCCTAATGATTTAATTATTTTACACATTCTTAGTTAAATCAACTTGATTTTATATACCAAATACTCTAATATTAGTAGTGTAGACAAATAATAAAATAAAGATTTAACCCGTGTTAGCATAAATTTAATAATATTTTATTAATTTCAACATGTCCTCTTTATAAATCATCTATTATATAACCACATTATATAGTATTTTAAAAATTTTAATTTTACATATTCGTAATATTTTAAAATTTTATTAAGTTTATATCTGTTAATTATAATATTTAAATAAATGTCAATCAAAGTTTTTCTTACATTAAAAATTAAAGCTCACAGGTTTTAGAAAACAAAATGGGAATCAAATTTTGTTGTTTGTTTGTACATGACTCAAAGATAGAATATCTTCAAAACACAATAGAAAGTGTGATTAAATATATCATAGTTTATGTTTCTATATTGATTGATGTTATTTTATAGAATGTAAATTATTAAAGAAACAAAATCTGAATTAATGTTATTTTTGGAAATCTTTTAGGAATTAATTTTGTAAATAAGCAAAACTAAAAGGGTACAACCCAAAATATACTTAAAAAATGTATATATAGATTTGTAATTTTGTAACTAACTTACTATATATAGTCAAGAACTTAAACAACAATTAATTCATAACGTCAAAACATAGTTTATACTATTTTACTATCTATTATATAACCCGTTTATAGGATGGATTATCACTTACTACATATATATATATATATATATATATATATAACAATTCCAGTCAATCATTTTAAGAAAAACTTCTTTTTTTAGTAAAAACTTGTCTTAGGAATTTCACTTCATATGTGTGGAAGTTGAAGGAAGATAGTATTATAAGGTAGATCGTCACAAATTTTGTATACAAATTCTAACAGTTAAAACATGGGGTTATTATAGAAGTAGGTACTTTTTGATCTGAAAATTTAAATTTGAGCATTTTTATCTGGTCTTCCAGGTTTCGGTAGTTTTGGAGGTGTACAATGACGGATATAACCCGACAATGAGAGAGGGATAAAAATATCTTTGAAATTGAATATTAATGATGGTATCCCACGCGCTGTTACTGTACAAAAAATTCTATGGCGGAGAATCAACGATGTGTCGAAGTGAAAAGCGAATTAGGTTGAAGAGGCGCAATTCGACGGATATAAGAGAGGATGTTAACTTCTGTGGACATTGTAGTTACTGTAAAACAATTACAGTTGCTTACGAAGAGGGTGAAAGGGTTGGGTGAAATAAACAGAATTCGGGTTTAAGTCAGGATCATCGTCAGTTATGAGCGAAGAGGTAATCTCCCTTAGCTTTAAATCTGGGTATTTTTCTGATGATTGGAATATTGGGTGTAGGTTTTTTGGTATGTCTAGATTATAAGAATATTGCATGTAGGTTTAAAATTACGCACCTTTACGGAGTTCCTCTAATTTGTAAAATAGGTCGAAGAAGTTGCAGTCTTTGTGATTGCTGGTAGTTGGGAATGTTCTCAAACCGGGATATGAGATTTTGTAATTGCAAAAGAATGCTATGCAAGGAGCGTTACTATGAATGTCTCAATGACATATGAGGAGTTGGCTTCTCATGTCAGTGACCAGTTTGAGCTCCATCAGATGTATCTGAAGCCAAAACTGAGTTACTGGCTGCCATGTCAGATGTCAATGTTCTCCGTCAACAGTCGGCCTCCAGTCATCATCACCACTAATATGGGGGTTAGGGACTTCGTGAACGTGCGTCAAAGTTTTATTCATATCAATTTATTGTTGACTCTTGAAGCTTCGACTGCTGTAGCTGGTGACAGTAGCGTAAGGAAAATTTGTGTGGCGTCTGGCGGTGGAGGGGAAGAAGGTTAGGGAGATGGTTATGTTTACCCTGTTGTGACGATCCAAATGTACAGTGTTGAATCATTTCCAGCAAGTACTCATACTAGAACTCATCCACCTTGTCTTGTACGATGTGTTTTCCCTGAGAGAGAGAGAGAGAGAGAGAGAGAGAGAGAGAGAGAGAGAGAGAGAGAGAGAGAGAGAGAGAGAGAGAGAGAGAGAGAGAGAGAGAGAGAGAGAGAGAGAGAGAGAGAGAGAGAGAGAGAGAGAGAGAGAGAGAGAGAGAGAGAGAGAGAGAGAGAGAGAGAGAGAGAGAGAGAGAGAGAGAGAGAGAGAGAGAGAGAGAGAGAGAGAGAGAGAGAGAGAGAGAGAGAGAGAGAGAGAGAGAGAGAGAGAGAGAGAGAGAGAGAGAGAGAGAGAGAGAGAGAGAGAGAGAGAGAGAGAGAGAGAGAGAGAGAGAGAGAGAGAGAGAGAGAGAGAGAGAGAGAGAGAGAGAGAGAGAGAGAGACCTGAACTTCGACGAAGATCCGGCGAAGATGAGAGAGAGACCTGAACTTCGACGAAGATCCGGCGAAGATGAGAGGAGCGAACCAGCTGCTTGGTTCAAGCCGGAGAAGACCCGATCCAAATTTTATTTCTCTCTTCACGAAGAGAAATAGAATTTGATTTGTTTACAGCTTTTTGGTTATATTAGACCGGTTTACACATGGTTTAAACATTTGAGTTAATTTGACTTACTCAAAGTAGAATTGATGGATTAAATGGTTCAACCATTACCCATTACAACTCAATTCATTTGATTCACTAAACCAATTGATCCACTAACTCATTTTATCCATGAACTCATTAGAGTGAAATTTTTTAACTCATTAGGGTTCATTGGTTGATTTGAGTTGATCCATAAAATTTGACCCATTTTAACACCTCTATTCACATATGGTGTCATTTCTTCATCTTCTGAAGAGGATGAAGTATTTAAGGAGTTTGATTGGGCTGATTTTTTCAATGATGATTCTACTGATGCTATGGGCAAAAAAATGTACATGTCGGAGTACAACTGATGCACCACCCGGAGTACATGTCGATGAAGCTCAAATACCACCTACTGGTGTTGGTGAAGCGGTTCTTGCTTATGTCAATCCCTCTGCCTCTGGTCATGTATCGCAAAAAAATGTCACAATTGATGCTAACTCCGTCGATGCTATGCAACTAGATGATGCTGAGTCAGTCTTTGATGATGTGTTAGACCTGACTAACACTAATTGTTGTGAAACTGTCAGTGCGGAGGACGATGCTGTTTATATTTGTTGTGTCTTTAAAGACAAAGAAGACATGTAGAACACCATATCGATATATGCTATCAAGCGTCAATTTCATTTTAGGCAAACAAGATCCGACCCGACGAGGCTTATATTTGTGTGTGTTGATCCTGCCTGTAGGTGGCGAGTATTCGGCCATGTTGTGTCACCAAATTCAAAGAATTTTGAAGTTCGTCGAGCTACTTTAACACATACCTGCATAATCACTTCACATGCACAATATGGGAAGCTAGCATCTGCTAAGGTTATTGGTGCTATTTTGAAGCGGATGTTTGCCAACGGTCTCAGAGGCCCACGACCAGCCAACATCCCAGACATTGTGCTTGCGGAGCTGAAGGTTTCAGTAACGTATATGAAAGCTTGGTATGCGAAAGAGGTGGATATTAAGAACAGTTGTGGAAGTGATGCAGACAGCTACAAACTTTTGGCTAGGTCTATGTATTTGTTGAAACAAGGAAATCCTGGGACTTTGTACAACCTGGAGCACATAGTTGAAGCTGATGGTTCGAAAAAATTTAAATATTTGTTTTTTTCACTAGCTGCAAGCATTGCATGTATCATGTATATGAGGAAGGTCATTCTCGTTGATGGTACAACGATAAAATCTAAGTTTAAAGGGTGTCACATTGCTGCAAGTATGCAAGACGCAAACTTCCAAGTTTTTCCAATTGCATTCGCTGTTGTGGACTCCGAGAATGAAGCTGCATGGTCTTGGTTTTTCAGTAAGCTTACTGTGATAGTGCCAGATGCAGAAGATTTGATTATTGTTTCCGATCGTCACAGATCAATCTATGCAGGGATTGGGAGAGTGTACCCTAAAGCTTTTCATGGAGCATGTGCAGTGCACATTGAGAAGAATGTCGAACACTTTTCTGGGAAAGGACTCGCAAATCTGGTTGGTAAAGCAGCTCATGCCTACAAAGCTGGTTCGTTCAAAGAATCATTTGATGAAATTGCTGCTAGAAGTACCCGTTGTGCTGCATATTTGAAAGAAATTCCACTGGAACACTGGATGCAAGCTTTCTGCAAAGCGAGAAGGTATAATATCATATGCAGCAACATTGCTGAATCTCTCAACAGTGTTATAGCGAAGATAGTGGAGCAATCCATTGTCACGATGGATGAAGCCATTAGGACGAAGCTGATGCAATGGTTTTGTCTAAGACGATCTAAATCAAAGAGACTCGCTACCCTTCCTGAACCAGTGACACCAAATGTCAACAAGCTAATGTTGCGATACCATAAAGAGTCTGCTGGTTTGACTGTTGTGGCAGTGTCAGCTTGGAGTTATCAAGTCAGTACACCTGAGGGGAAGCGGTACTATGTAGATCTTGAGAAAAAGACATGCACATGTCTGCAGTTCCAGAAACTGCTCATCCCTTGTTGTCATGCATTGGCGGCCGCAAGGATAAATGGAATATTCATTCCATCGCTAGTAGGCAAAGTTTACTATGTTGAGGTATGGTGTGATTCATATGCTGAATTAATATTCTCTGTCCCAAATGAAGGTGACCAAGAGGTCCCAACGATTGTTGAAGAAACAATGTTCAGTCCACCAACCAACCCACCAGGTCCAGGCCGCAGAAGGAAAAGGAGAATCCATTCAACCGGAGAATATGTGATAATGTATATCTTAAAACAATCTTAAGGTTTCAATTATCCTCATTATAATTGAATATGCGTCTCGATTGTGTAGGGTACGAAGAGGAGAAAAACTGGAGGAAATAAGTGTTCTACTTGTGGAGAAGGAGGGCACAACAGGGCAACATGTCAAAACATCATATGAGAAGGTTTGCTAATCAAATTGAATATGTGGGGCGAACGTATGTTAATGCTCAACGGTACTATTGGAGACAGTATGTTCATTCGTTTGTTGACTTGTAGCAGGATGTGTGTTGGTTTTTTGGGCACAAGAAGCATAATACTTTGTGGAGACGGATGCATATGTAAGTGAAGACAGTTGGCAAGGGTGAGACAAATAGATTGATACCCAAAAAACACTGCATCGTCTAACGGCATTTTGATATATGCAAGGGTGGTTTTTTTTTGGTTGTTGTTCCCTATGTACTTATAGAGCAGACGCTCAAGAAAACTACTTGCACTTTTGTTGAGTAAGTCATTGTATTGACTCTTTAATGATTCCATTGTAATGATGCACTGAGTGGTTGATATAAAATAGAAGCATAGCTTTTGGTGCATTAAGTACATGAAAGTAGCATACATACTGGTATTCAACACATAGAACAACAAAGGTCATACACAAAAAAAAGGCAGGGGTAATTAACAAAACTGGAAACAAAAAAAAACATTAAACTTACGGTAATAGTTATGAGTGAGAGTTTGAATTAGCAAAGGTCATGCACTCTTGTTGCGTACATGAAAGCAAAGCACTTAGGATAGGTGTTGTACGTCAAAATTGTTAACGTAACAGTGAGGGAGACCCCCAAAGCTGAGTGTCCGATCATAATTGTCAGGCCTAGTTGGCACCATGTCCCTGACGGCGACAAGAACAATCTCAGCAACACCAACCGCCTCCTCAATGGTTGGAAGCAAGCTAGGAAAGGATTGGAAAACTTGCATACCTGCATCAAATGATCCACAGCAGATGAGGAAGCTCCCAACAGCGAAGCGAGAGTAAATATTAGTTGAAGCTGCAGAACCAAGAAGGTCAATTGAGCGCTGGGAGGGACCCATTTGAGCGGCCAGGCGTAACCCTTCAACGTATTCTGCAGTTACGTTCCCACGGCCAGACACTTCAACAAGAAAGGACGATAAACAGAGTCTTCATTTGCAAGAAGGCTGACAAAAATATATTCGTCAATGTCAACCTCTTGCAACACGGAGAGGATCAAAAACTTTGTTTATCATATCAGGGCCAGATGCGATTAACGGACCAAGATGGCGAAAACCATGATGGCCAACACGTCTAATGATATCAGTAAGCAAAACATGTGGAATACTGTTCATTTGTTTGTAACTCCTTATCTGAACTTATTGACGCAAGGAGGAGAAGTGAGTTATATAGGTGAAAGGTGTTCACTTTAAGGGGGTTAGATTGGAGTGGAGTTATTGATGTAGTTGAAACAGGATCAACAAGTGGGAAACATGCTTCCCGAATACGCCAAGTCTGTATTGACGGGACTGTAGTTGTTGATGGGTGCAATAAATATGTCAGGTCACCATTAAACTGAAACATATGGGTTATTGAATATAGAAATTTTTAGAATTGTATTGCTGAGAAAGGGGTCGGCCTGCTAATAGTTTTGTCAATTAAGAGGAAGTAGATATCAAATAAAGCAGGATGTTCATTAGCAAAGACCAAATTCTATAGAGTACACTTACAAGGTCAGCATAGAATAAGGTACATAACTGAAAACCAATAAAAGAAACAAATTCTACAACGGTTGCTGAGAGAACAACCAATACAAGGAGGTATGTTGATATACTTCCATGTGTCTATGTGAGACCGGATCTAGATAGGACCAATCTGTATAATCTGGCGGAAGACAGTGCTTCCAATTTCATCAGCTGCCACGAAGGACCCAACTAAATCCATGAATGCGTCAATATTGGCAATGGCATCACTGTAAAAGCCTATACATTACTGCAGCAAAGCTATTGCAAACGAAACATGAGGTGGGCCATTGGTTATAGTAAGCAACAATAGAAGAGCTGTTTCTGCATGTCCATCTCTCGCCGCTAGTTTCAAACTCACTAGATAAGAAGCAGTTGGATTACGAGCTTATAGACAACGGGTAAAGAAAGGGCGGTAAGGGGAGTGAAGGTTAATAAAAGAAGCATTTGAAAAAAGAAAGTGCAAGGAAACGCCTTGTAGAACGGTTGAATTGTAGGCAAGATCGCGGTAGAGCTGTGATGTTAACAACATGCCGTACATATCAGTGAAGTTTTCGCCACCAACTCGAGTAGCAATATCAAGAGCTGGATGTATATCAAGTTTATCCATTGACGAGTAAAATAGTATGGCTGTAATGGTTACCCAAAAGAGGTATATAGTAAACTTATGGAACCACCTAACACTTGGTATTAATGTTTTGGGGTTGCAGGTAGGCAATAAATGCAGGTGGGACAATAAATGGACGACCGGGTTTGATGTACAGAGCTGCTAAATCAAACCAACTTTTATATGAGTTATTTATTTTACAATAGTGATTTGAAATAGGAAGGTTATGCCGTAAACAAAGGAACAACAACTATCTATAGACAAACTAATTTAACAAATAAGTCATGAAAGGTGTACTGTATATATTAGAAAACATGAGCGTAAGGTCGAGGAAGAACGATAGGGAATGACACATTCTCCTTTTAGTAAGACGACAACAATGGCCCAAAGTATGACAGGAGTGTTGGGAGGAATATTCGCCGGGACGCGAGGCTCATGCTGGCTGAGTGCTTCAAAGCAACCATTACGACGACGTTAAGATTCAGGGCACCCAATAGAAGCTTTTGCAACGTCAAGAGTTTTGGCATTTATCCCTTGCGTATCTTCAATACAAAGTGTCAGAGTAGTAAGTGGCGGTCCACATAGCTCACGAACTGAGACACAAAATACACTTAGAGGAGAGGCCTATAGAAGGAAATTTAACAAGTAAGGCAATATAGTTTCTTAACAAACTACCTCTAATAATTTATATTAAACGTACAACCAAACAACATAAGAGTAAGATGCGTACAACATCTCTATGTGTAGAATGAATGGATGCAGAGGATCTTTGCTCTGAAGATGACAATAGCTTCTCAACAGGCAGGGCAGAACCTTGAGAAAGTCTATCTGGAGACGTAAGCAGTGCATTGATAAGAAGCTCACCAAGATCAGCCAGCAAAGATTCCTTAAAGCCCTGCAACTTTAATTCTACAATATCGTCAACAAACCGAACAGACTTAACAATATTTCCCTTCTTAAAACGAGTTATAACGTTTGCCCGGATCTGTTCGAAAGCAGGTGAAACTTTAGTCTCGGTATGTAGTCTGTTCCGTTTCGAGGAAGAGTAGACATGACGTATCGGGGCAGCACCATTACCCCATGAAGCTTTAGTAAACTTATGGCCACAGGAAAGAAGGCGTTCTAGATTAAATATTTTGCAGTCAGGTTGGTTAGTTGAGACAAACGCTCAAAAAGATGGGTGGGGGAACAACACTTCAACCTGCGAGATGAAACAAATGAAATGTTAAGAAAAACGCGAGATTCAAATTTCGCATGTGTACAGGTGTGGTGACCATACTGTAGTATCATTCTCAACTGCGAGTATGTTGGACGCATGGAACGCCCTGCATTTAGGCAGATAAGCAATAGTCTGATGTAGAAATGTTGAGCGGTCATCTAAATGAGGAATATATTTAAGCAAAGCCGGAATAGTCCTGAAAGCAAACAACTGAATAGCAAGCGGGAACCCATAAACAGCCATAGATGACTGCTGCAGTTTTCTTTTAAGAGAAGCGTTGTCTGCAATGTAATCTCCTACCTTAACCATCCGTATGATGCAGATAAATGAGTGGCATCCCCATGGATAATGAAGGAGGAACTCTACATTCTTAACCATTTCAACTACTTCCACAGATGGCTTAACTGGCTGTGTCCTGCATAAAAGAATGCCTTCTACAATGACAACTAAGGCCAGTCTGAACTTTCGCCATGCCGGCATTGTTTTGTCTGATTTCAAAGATAGAACAAGGTCGTCAACAGTTGCCGTCCCTAGTTGACGTCCAATTAATGTATACCAGTAAGGAGCAAAACCGTCAGCATAAGTTGTAGCAGAGAGTACCTCTGGCGCAGGTGGAAAAGAAGAACAACATAAACCAGTAACCTCTGCAAAATCGATAAGAGAGAAACGCAAAGGTTGTCCCGCAAAGAGGAACCAAATTTCATTAGTATTCACAGAACACAGCTGTCTGCATAACAGCTGATGCACAAGTTGGCCAGGTAGCGAACTTTTGGCGAACAGGGAACGAGAAAAGAGCTCCAAGCGGAGATGCCAATAATTCTTGGAGCTCAGGCATCCCATCCAAGAAATTTATAACGTCGAGGAGATACCGTGGTCTTGAGTATGAGTTGATACGAACTAGATGAGAAGGATAACAATTTAGGTCAAACAAGCGGCGCGACAAATCAGCTGTTAAACAAAAGGAAACTTACTGGTAAGTACACTTTGGAAGGAAAAATTATGAGGCACTTAAATCGGTTGAAGCAGATGAGGTCTAACAACCAGTCGGAGGAAACAACAGGAGTTAACAACATGGGACAGTGGGAAGAATGTTTCTAGGAGAGACAGAGGAAAAAAAACTAAACTGATAGACTGGGTTTTCACCTAGGGTATCAATTCCCTATGCAGTTGTAGTACAAAGGGTTATCAATCCAAATGGTTGTTATGCTAACAGATAGGATGCAATCAGAATCAAGCAAGTCAAGCCAAGCAATAAGGGGGTTTGGTTCTAACAATCCTAATATAAACAAAGTAAAAGAATATAAACAAGTAAACCACACGACCTAAGCACTCGATGCAAGCAATCGAGTACAGGATCGAGTGGGGTGATCGAGTATGCAAATGAACTATGAACAGCTCGAGGTATTACTCGATGCAGGTTATCGTGTACCTGATCGGGTAAGTGGTCGAGTAAGTAAGGAAAATGCAAGGAATGAAATACGAAAGTTCCTAAGGATGGGGGTAATCGAATCCTAAGTGTTCTAGACCAATACGGATGCCTTACATGCCTCAAGCAATTATTTCCTAGACTATGAACCTCTAAAACCTTGTCACCACACTATCGCACTAGTAACAATCAACCTTGAACATACGACCACACTGTCGCACTAGCAATATGAACAAGCAGGCATTAAGAACAATTCAATTTTGTCAATATACTTAGACTTATCTGATTTTGTCACTCAAAGTTAAGTATACCTCTAGCATTGACCTAATCAAGCATTTTATCTATTCCTTTCGGCCTGTAGCATTATAAACGCTCTAGATCTAGTCTCAACCTGTCGGTCTGTTGACCGCATTAAGAACATCAACCTAGAAGAAAATTTATTTATCATAACAATCAACTAAAACATCCTAACCGATCAAGAACACCTAATCATCTATCCCATCCCTAGAAACTTTGCTACACTACTTGGACATAGAAACGAATGATAAAGCCATAGAAATAAACGAAAATGACATTATTAAAAAGATAGAGTAGAGTAGAAAAGAGTAGGGATCAAAGATCAATGAAAAACTATAAATTAAAAGTACAAAAACAAGAAAAAAATGTTGAGTCGCTCAGTTCTCTCACAGAAGGTCTCGCTTTCTGGTTTGAGGGTCTGCGGCGTGCTCGTCTGCGAGCTAGGGAAAGAGGGGGTTTATATATGGAAACCCATTTGACCTAGCTTCCCAGACCTGCCCGATGGTCTACTCGATGGGGTACACGAGGCTTGAGTCGGGTAACTCCTCGGGTGGATCTTCGGGTTGCTCTTCGCGCTCTTGGATCCTCTTCGATCGTGTTGGGGTTCGGACTTGTTCTTGTAGCTCGATGGCTCCTTCGGGTACATGCTCGAGTTGTCCTTGTTTTTCCCCATTTTTGGCTCTTTAGCACCTGTTTTCATCCAATATATGCAAATGCAGAAATGCAATACCCTAAATGCTTTAAAACTTGATTCCTACAGTAAATGGTCTAAAAATGCTAAGTTAGAGGTATGAACAATGCAAAATATGGACAAAAAAGGATGCTAAAAACATGTAAATTAGAGTGTTATCAGACCCCCAAACTTAAATCTTGCTAGTCCTCTAGCAAGTAAGTAAGAAGGTACGGTTTGAAAGCGGGGACTCATAACCTTAAGATGCTAACCGAAGGACACAAGCCATAGTCCTTAAAGATAGTTTAATGGTGCTAAGATCAATCAACATACTTACAAATATTTTTCTATGCTTATTGCCATGCATCGATCTAGCTCAACCTCCAACTAAAGATAAGGAACATCTCTTTCACATTCAATTAAGTGTTTGGCGAATTCTTGCAAATGGAAGGTGAATCAAGCTCAATCGGTTTCAAGGGTAAGACTTTTTGATAAGGTGGTTTCAAGCAAATTCTTTAGGTGGTTTCTCTCAAAAAGTTGAATGCTAGACAGTCGTGAAAACTATCTAAGACTGAGAACAATTTGGGCATACAAAGCTTAACTCTTGATGATCTATCCTTTTCTCATACATTCATAATGAATTTTTTTTTATTCAAACCTCCTAGAATTTAACTACCCACACCCTTGATTTTAACTCTTTTTTTTTTTTTTTTTTTTATAACTCCCTAAGGTTTAGACTTTTAGACTTTAAAATTCTAGCTCTTAATCTCTTTTTTTGTTTTTTCTTTTTTTGTTTCTTTGCTAAACTCCTAATATACATATATTCTTTTTTTTCTTTCTTTCTAGGAGACTATAGCAAAAAAAATTTCTTTCTTCTTTTTTTTTCTACTTAGAGACTTAGAGCTAATTAATTCTAACCTTAGGGACTTTTCTCTTTTTTTTTTATATATTCCACAACCCATCCCCAAATAAACATTCTAACCACCTATCTTTCAAAACAGATTCTATTAGCTAGTTCAAATCTAACTTAGCTAAATCAATAGGCAGTTCTTTGTCGTTCTCAATACTCTCAAGGTTTCACAACCTATAGCAGAATGAAAAAGGCCTCACTCAACAATTCACAACAAGGTTTGAAAGAAAGGTTTGGGTTCATGGGTAGGACAAATGAATCGGCTTAAACGAAAAGATTGGTAGAAAGTGGAGTGCTAACCCGAGTTTAGAGTTACCATGAGCAAGTATTCAAGTTCCATAAGCAAAACAATTAAAGTTCAAATTAAATCCAATAATATAGAGATGTTCTAATGTTCAAGAAAGTGGAGGAAGCATTCAATCGACACAAAGAGTTTAAGCAAAGATTTTTCATTTTTTTCCAAAGACTGATCTAGCAACAATGAACTGTGATTAAGGGCTATAGCTTCAATCCTAAGGTTTGATTTTAAACAAGGTGGTTTTAATCATTGCCCCCTAAGATGCATATGCAACAATCCTATATGGAACAAACTAGACTCAATCCTAATATGTAAATGCAACTACATGAACACTCTTTTTTTTTCGTAATGTTTCAAAATTTTTTGGGTTTTTTAATGCACATAGATGCAGACTCAAATGAATAAAACTAGCATGCAAAAATTTTAAATAATAAAAATAAGAAAATAAAACACAATGTTAAATACATTCTAGGACCCTCCCCCAAACTTAAATTACACAGTCCCTGTGTAAATAAAAGTTGGAAAAGAATCCAAGAAGCACACAAAATAAGATGAAACTAAATGCAATGTTATATACAAGTGTTGGATGAAATTGGTACCTCATGGGTTGGTGAAGAAGGAGGTTGCAGCAGCCTCCATGCTTGCCAACGTATAGCTAGGGTCGTCTCCGGCTTCAGCAGGTGCCGGTGTTTGCTCGTCAGAGAGCTCAGATATGCGTATAGACGACTTGCTCGGACCAGCATCCGAGGTGTTGATCGAGGGTGGGATCGCGTAGCTCATCGGGTAGGGCATCGGGTAGTAGGATGGAAATGGCGGAAGAGGCCCAGAATGATCACCGGTGTACCCACTCGCAGGGTGCATCGTGTACGGCATCGTGTATGGCATCTGGTACGGAGGAGGAAAAAATCTAGCATAATCACCCGATTGGGTGCTCGATGGGTGCATCGGATAGTGCATCGTGTACCCCATTGGATTGGGTGTCGGGTAAGCGTCAGAGTGGCTTTTCCTCGATGTTTCTGGTCGGGTGAGGTCTTCCTCAGCTTGGGGCTCGTACGATGATGCTCTTTGAGGTTCCGGAGGTGGCAGTCCTCGAGTTCCTCCTAGTGGTCCGCTTCTTCCCATCCATGTAGGTGCGTGTGCCGAGGTAGGAGCTGAGACACAGCTTGCCTTGTCTTGCAACTCCTTAATCTGACCTCCCATTACCTTCACTGAACCGGCAAGATCCTTCACCTTTTTCCACCAGGAACTTGTTCATCTTCTTAAGCAAGCCAATTCTCTTGTGAGCTTCCCTCACTCCGACTGGTTGCTTTTGAGAGCATGCGTACTCCTCAAAATCAAACTCCTCCGAGCAATCTCCTTGTCTCTGCCCGGTCTCTTCTCTCTTCTCAGCCTCGGTCTCCTCCTCCGGGTTGTACAACTCTTCCAACGGTGGTGCGAAGTCAATGTTGTGCCCTAACCGAACCTCGGTGTATGCGACATTGGGTAAAACCATTTGAGCAACTCCGGCGGTTGGATGGAAAAACTTGAACAATGCCATGTCATTAAGCCTCTCATAGGCCAAGAATCTCGCAAGCACGAGGTAGTCCGCATCCAGCCACCTTGGTTGGTGGACAATTCCCCTTAAGGGCACATCGCATGCCACTAAGATTGGTGTAACTAGTCCCCCAATAGAGATCTCTCCGCCTCCTTCTCTTTGTTTCACAGCCCACGATTTCAAGTACAGGAATTGATCGAGTAGCACGAATAACATACTAGTATCAGCTATGTCTCCTACTAGCGGTGTTCCATCCCTAGCACTATCCAAAACTCCACACAATGCGACATCCAATAACTGAAGCTCATGGTCGTTCACATTCCTAGTCTCTTTTCTAGCAAAAAGAGTGCATGCGAGGGACTTGTGAAAATACCTCAAAACAGGGCTCCTTATTTGAGCAGATTTGGAGCTGGTGGACTTGTAGGGGTGCTTGTCTCCTATTGTCAGCCATAGGGACCTCATCTCTTCCTTGCTGACCTCCATACCTTCCCACTACCAGCCTTGAAGCCATACAGCGTCTCCATCTCCTTGAAAGTCAGCCGGTATTCCGTGTTCCGAACAGAGAAGGTGATGAATCTGATCTCCCCCATCGGGTAGTAGGGTCGGGTGATCCTCGAAATAGTGCAGCTTCAGGGTTGAAAGGAAGTGGACCGTCTCCTCTTCATAAGCTTCTAGATGGGATTGCATCATATTGCCCATGTGGCACATATCGAACAAAAACTCAACGTCTCTAGCGATGCCCAACTGCTTCATTGTCTCACGGTGAGGGTATCGGGTACCAACGAAGCTCATCTTCCGGAAGACTTTGAACAATCTCGCCGGAGTGTCGACTTCCTTTTGCTTAAGCCTCCGCGAGGTTTGGCGGGTCCTCTCTTTATGCTCCTCTTCTCTTTCTCTTTCCTCCTCCTCAGCGTGTTGATCTTCTTCAACCACTGCTCTCTCAACCACCTTCTCAGCCTTCTCCAAAGCCGGTCTCTTCCCCCTTGCAATTGCGGCTCTACTCCTTGATCGAGAGGTTTGGATCTCACCTTGTTCTTCTCCTCCAGCTTCAGAATCGACCTCCATAGGGTCGGTAAGCATCTTTTCGGACGTAGACAGGTCCTTACGTTGAGGAGAACGGCGGACAGCACTCACCATTGGACTCAGTGAGCGAACTTGGGGCTTACTCGATCGGTTACTCGAGCATCAGGTCGGGTTGGGGAGGCTAAACGTCCACCTAACGGTCGGGAATGTGGAACGTTTCCTCTTCCTTGGGGTTGTTGAAATTCGGCGGCGTCTCCTCCAGTTGTAGCAGCGTCGGAGGTGGATCTTCTTCCCTTCCTTTGGTAGGTTCTAGCGGTTGGCTCCATGTCGATTCCTTGAGAAGAAAAAGAAAAGCTAGTTCTTGGGATTAATAGGGTTAGTCTCCAAAGAAAATCTAATGAGCTTGGAATCGAGAGAGAAGAATAGAAACTTATGTGAATTGAAAAGCTTAAGAGAATGAGGGAGACTTATCGGTAATGAAGAGGGAGAAGGGTTCGACCTTCTTAAATAGGCTAGGGTTTCGGTTGGTGGGCTTCACCGAGAGTGGGCTTTCTTGCGGAATTTGGACTCCACTCTCTACCCGGGCGAAGACACGATCAGGCGCGTTGAGTACGGTGTCGGGTTGACCCTCGGGTTTACCAATTCCCTCTTCCCAATTTTCCATTTTTTTTTTTTATAAAATTGCAAAAATAGGAAAATTAAATAAAAGTAAATAAAGCTAGTAGACTAAAAATTAAAAGATACCTTTGGGACTTCCTCCCAAGTGAGCTTGTTTAAAGTCACTAAGGTTGACTCTTCATGCTCCTTAAGCATGGGATCCATGTGGAAGAGGTTCTGGAATCCTCTCCACTTCAGTGGGTTGGTTCAAAAGATCTCCCAGATTTTGTCCATGACAACTAAGGCCAGTCTGAACTTTCGCCATGCTGGCATTGTTTTGTCTGATTTCAAAGATAGAACAAGGTCATCAACAGTTGTCGTCCCTAGCTGACGTCCAATTAATGTATACCAGTAAGGAGCAAAACCGTCAGCATGAGTTGTAGCAGAGAGTACCTCTGGCGCGGGTGAAAATGAAGAACAACATAAACCAGTAACCTCTGCAAAATCGATAAGAGAGAAACGCAAAGGTTGTCCCGCAAAGAGGAACCAAATTTCATTAGTATTCACAGAACACAGCTGTCTGCATAACAGCTGATGCACAAGTTGGCCAGATAGCAAACTTTGGCGAACAGGGAACGAGAAAAGAGCTCCAAGCGGAGATGCCAATAATTCTTGCAGCTCAGGCATCCCATCCAAGAAATTTATAACGTCGAGGAGATACCATGGTCTTGAGTATGAGTTGATACGAACTGGATGAGAAGGATAACAATTTAGGTCAAACAAGCGGCGCGACAAATCAGCTGTTAAACAAAAGGAAACTTACTGGTAAGTACACTTTGGAAGGAAAAATTATGAGGCACTTAAATCGGTTGAAGCAGATGAGGTCTAACAACCAGTCGGAGGAAACAACAGGAGTTAACAACATGGGACAGTGGGAAGAATGTTTCTAGGAGAGACAGAGGAAAAAAACTAAACTAACAGACTGGGTTTTCACCTAAGGTATCAATTCCCTATGCAGTTGTAGTACAAAGGGTTATCAATCCAAATGGTTGTTATGCTAACAGATATGATGCAATCAGAATCAAGCAAGTCAAGCCAAACAATAAGGGGGTTTGGTTCTAACAATCCTAATATAAACAAAGTAAAAGAATATAAACAAGTAAACCACACGACCTAAGCACTCGATGCAAGCAATCGAGTACAGGAACGAGTGGGGTGATCGAGTATGCAAATGAACTATGAACAGCTTGAGGTATTACTCGATGCAGGTTATCGTGTACCTGATCGGGTAAGTGGTCGAGTAAGTAAGGAAAATGCAAGGAATGAAATACGAAAGTTCCTAAGGATGGGGGTAATCAATATACTTAGACTTATCTGATTTTGTCACTCAAAGTTAAGCATACCTCTAGCATTGACCTAATCCAGCATTTTATCTACTCCTTTCGGCCTGTAGCATTATAAACGCCTTAGATCTGGTCTCAACCTGTCGGTCTGTTGACCGCATTAAGAACATCAACCTAGAAGGAAATTTATTTATCATAACAATCAACTAAAACATCCTAACCGATCAAGAACACCTAATCATCTATCCCATCCCTAGAAACTTTGCTACACTACTCGAACATAGAAACGAATGATAAAGCCATAGAAATAAACGAAAATGACATTATTAAAAAGATAGAGTAGAGTAGAAAAGAGTAGGGATCAAAGATCTATGAAAAACTACAAATTAAAAGTACAAAAACAAGAAAAAAATGTTGAGTCGCTCAGTTCTCTCACAGAAGCTCTCGCTCTCTGGATTGAGGGTCTGCGGCGTTCTCGTCTGCGAGCTAGGGAAAGAGGGGGTTTATATATGGAAACCCATTTGACCTAGCTTCCTAGACCTGTCCGATGGTCTACTCGATGGAGTACACGAGGCTTGAGTCGGGTAACTCCTCGGGTGGATCTTCGGGTTGCTCTTCGCGCTCTTGGATCCTCTTTGATCGTGTTGGGGTTCGGACTTGTTCTTGTAGCTCGATGGCTCCTTCGGGTACATGCTCGAGTTGTCCTTGTTTTTCCCCATTTTTGGCTCTTTAGCACCTGTTTTCATCCAATATATGCAAATGCAGAAATGCAATACCCTAAATGCTCTAAAACTTGATTCCTACAGTAAATGGTCTAAAAATGCTAAGTTAGAGGTATGAACAATGCAAAATATTGACAAAAAAGGATGCTAAAAACATGTAAATTAGAGTATTATCATAAACCCTAGAATTCCTTTTGTGGGGGAGACTAGACAAATACTAAACCCTAGAACTCCGTTTGTGGGGGAGAAAGTGAACAAAAACTAAACCCTAGAACCCCGTTTGTGGAGAGTCAATCAGCGAAAACTAAACCCTAAAACCCGGTTTGTAATCCGTATACTTGTAATGGGGTGTTATAGAGTTTGATGATGAAGATGGCAAAAAAGTAAGGGCAGGGCAGCATAACTCTACACAGCAAACATTACCAGTTGTTGGTAAGAATTTAGGGAAAAAGATGTGCAGGAATGTAAACATTACAACACGGCGGCTCGCATGGGCAGCTGGACATGTACTAAAACAGACATTCAGAATAAGGAAGGAAACCCAGTGAGTTGGAGACAACAACCACCAATTTTGGTAGGTCAATGGAGGGGACAAAAAATTAAAAAAGTATCGAGAAGCCAGAGACGTAAGAAAACTGAAATCAGATCCAACTGCTACAAACTGTATATGGATATACCTGATGAGGCAGACGGAATCGATTGAGTGATGAGTGATTCCATCTCTGGCAAGAAAACGGAAGAAAGTGTGATCAGAAACAGGGAGAATAAGGTCGGCCCCTAAATCTGTAGATCCGGTCAGATGTGTAAGTATTACAGTGAATACATACCTCTGACGGAAGGTAATACGGAAAAGCGCGGACGATTGTGGTCGCAGAATATGGAGGACGATTGCAGAGTACGGATCTTCAATTGTAGCCACCGAAATTAGGGACTAAAGATAACATACAACCAAAGACCTGGCATCAACGACGGATTTCTGGTAAAATTATGGTTAGTAGGTAAGGCGGACGGACAAACCGATATCAATATAAAATGAGGTTGAGTTATATAAAAGCACGTGGCGTAAAATCGTAATTCAGCTAAATGGGAATATAAGTTTCGAAAATAAGTCAGTAATTCTATACACACAAAAGTACATAACCCTATAAGACCGGACAAAACATCCTAATTAGACAATACCCAACGAAAAAGTGCCTATCTGATAATTAACTCTTAAAACATTAAACCAATACCCATCAACAACATCTATATATGTTTACAAATATCCTACAAGATCCATTGAAAAGGATTACGAACCTCATCTGGGTATCTATTCCATTCTCTTCGACTTGGATACTAGAGCAAGTTAATTACATGTTACCCCTAACTTGATTTTTTGTAAACAAGATTACAAAAGAAAAACTAACTCTTCCTTTCAAATCTAGACACATGTACAAAAAATTACCGGTACTATAATGTTTTCCTTGGCATTAAACGTTTGTTTTAGTTAAACGAGTGAGTATCTGTAATTTTATCATAAGACTGATGACGAGCCAACAATCAATTTGATGGATTTCGTAAATATACAAATAGAGACTTGTACCACTAACTCTTATATCTTAATCAATAGGTAACTTATTTGCAATTCAACCATAAAAATAATTTATAGCCTACACAAGATAACTAGAAATATTAACTTATCGTCCTTGACGTGATTAAAAGTTTAAACCGTAACTAGCTAAAAATATATGTTGAACGAAAATATATGTTGAACGAGTGACACTACATGCTCAGGAATATTAATTAAGGAAGGCGAAACAAAGGACTTTTATTAAGATAGTCAAAAATCGTCGAATTACAATATAACCGTTATAAGCCGATCGGCTAATTATAGAGAATTGTATTCTCAATTTGACTAATAATACTGAAGCTTAGAATCGGATTGACTCCTGACTCTTGCCCTCAGTTACTTGTCCTTTTCTATGCACTGCTCCCTCGGTATTTATAGTTGATGGGACGCTTCATCTTTCTACCTCGGGATCGATGTGGTATTGCCTTCGAACAAAGGCGGCGATTGTTCCTTAGCAGGCCGTCACTAACTGGGCTGTTCGTCTCAAATGGGCCTTCTAGAAGCTTCGTCGGCCCAATTAGGGGGATTTGGTATGTCGATATTTCTGGAGGTTATGCTGACTATTTTGATAATGGGCCTGAGGGAAAGCCTGCTAAGGCTGGGTGAAACCCATATCCAACAATTTTCCCCCCCTTAGTTCATTGTGGTCGGCCTTGAGCCAATGAGCTTGCTTGGGAATTATTAGGTCTGGCCTGTTATCGAAATGTCGGACTAAGATTTTACATTATGTCGGGGAGAGGGGTATCGAAACGTCGCATCCTAGGGTTATATCGTTTCGCGCCCAATCGCCGTTTCGAGGGTTTCCTCCTTTGCCGCTTATAAAAGGGGATTCTTTAGGGTGTCTTCTCTACTTCTTCTCCAGCCGCAAAAGTTGAGGTAACCTTTTCTTTTCCTTTCTTGGAACAATTTTTTCTTTCTTTAGTTTTTCTTTAGGCTTTATCGCGTTGTTTATACTTGTACTCGACTGGGTTTGTTGTTGTAATCGCCGATTTCGATTTCGATGTCGGGCTCTGGTGAAGAATATTTGAACGAACGCTCGCCTGCTAGCTCCTCTAGGGCTTGTCCATCGGAACCGGCTGCTGATATGTCTTATTCTGAGATGTCGGCGGATCCGTCTCGGCTTCTCAGACGATATAGGAGGAGACAATCACGGAATCTTACCCCGGAGCCTAGGATTACCTGGAATCCTTTATGTCTTCCAATGTTCTTGTCAAGCCGGAGGTGAATGAGTCTTCTCCTAGTTAAATAGGTTCTCCTGACTCATCCTACTCTCGTGACGAAGATGGATCCGCCCATTCATCTAACAATGTTTCTCTTGGCGATGAGATCGATGTTGGTGAAGGGATTGATTATCCGGATGCACCCTTTGACTCAGGAAAGTCGTTTTGCGATGCTGATTCTCTCTCCGCTATGACTGACTTTTGTAACTCCCCCCGGCGCGTTTTTGTTGTATGTCCGACACCTGAGGAACGGGTATTTAAGTGTCCTGAAGGGTATATTAGCTTGTAAGAGCCATTTTTTACGAAGGGAGGCCTCCGTTTCCCGATTCCAGCTTTTCTGATGGATTACTGTTGGCGCCGTCAGATTGCTATTACTCAGCTTACTGTTCATACAATCCGCAATATGGTCGGTCTTAAACACCTTGCTGATCAGTGCGGGGTCAAGCTGACAGCTTATTTTGTGGAGGATATGATGTGTTTTACCAGGCAGAAGGGGTTTAATGGCATTTGGTATGCTAGTGCAACGCCCTGGTATAAGCTGATGGACCACCCGCCGTCGAAAACCCATACCTGGCTGAATAGATACTTCTATGCTAAGATTGACGATACCTTGGTAGAGGATACATCAATAGGTTTTAAAACTGAGTGGAATTTGTTCCCTGGTAGTTTCTTGGGTGATCCTTATTTTCTTCTTTTGCTTTGGTTGTCGACTGCTGATTACTCTGTTTTTGTTAATTTTCAGAGTTAGTTAACAAGTCAGCCGATCCACCGATTCATGATTTCGTTGAGGTTCGCGATCTATTAAGAAGGCAAGCAGTTCTCGACTGGAGGACCATTCCACAGCTGGACAAGGTTAGAGGCAGGAAACCGTCAAAAGGTACTACCTTGCTGCGCTTATCGGCTTTTGACCGGCCTATTTTGCCATATTTCTCTTGTTAATGACCTTGTTTCGTATTGGCAGGAGGTGCGAGTCGAACAAAGATGGTGAAAATGGGCGTTCCTAAATATTCTGGCAAGCCTGTCTCATAGAGAAAAATGTTGCCGAAGAGAAGGAGCTGCAGCTAGCTTTGAAGAAGAGTTTGGCTGATTACTCGTCTGTCCAGAGTTCTCGTGCTGCGGGCGCTTTGGGTAGTCGGGCTTCGGAAGGTAACAAATCGTCCCGCGACAAGGGGAAAGCTGGTGACGCTGCCCGGCGAGATAAAGATATTATCCCCATCGATCTCACAGTCAACAAGGACTGCTCTTCTTCGAGGAATTTTTCTGACCCACCGGGAGATTCTGGCAAGCACAAGGTGGTTCCGTCTGGTTCTGATGGGGCCATCGCCTTTAAAAAGCCTAGGACTTCCTCGCTGGATCCGAAGGACAAGGGTATCCAGTCTTCCTATTCTCTCCATTTCTGCTATGCGAAGGATACCCCCTTCTTTCTGACAAAAGGGAATGTGGTGCTCTCATTCGTGAGGTCTCCAAAGTGTCGGGTGATCGCTCCGAGGGAGATTTGAAGGAGGATGACGCGTTTGACGAATGGGCCCGGCATCATCTCTAGGTTCGTCCTTTAACTTTTTTTTTTTTTTTTTTAACGCTACTTGGTTTTGTTTCAGTCCGCGAGCTCGGCGTATTTGATAATTTGCTGCTATGAGCGCAAATTGAAGGCCGCTGAACGTGAAACTGCTCTTGCCGAAGCTGGATTGAAGGACTGCCAGAGCCAGGTCGCCAAGTATCGGTCTGAGTCAACTAAGGCTTGGCGAGAGTTTGACCGTCTGAAGGAGGAGAATCACCAGTTGCAAGGGTCATTGGAGCGTTCTTGTGCTAATGTTACTCGCTTGGAAACCTCTACCCAACGAGCTGCTGAAGAGTTTGACCACCGGCTCAAGTTGGCAGTTGAGAAAAGGGGCGAGGAGGTTCGCCGTGAGGTGAGGGAGGGTTATCGCGAGCGGTCGAACCAAATTCGTCAGCATATCTGGGAAGTGAAGTGGGCTTTCAACCCCAAGATGATGAAGGCTCAGGCGAATGGTATTGCAAAGCAGGTCGATGATCTTGTGAAAGATGGTTGTGTGATTTCTACTAAGACGATCCAGTTTGTCGTTGACGGCTCGGCCTTTTGGGATAGCGTGGTGGACGGTATTGAGATTATTCTGCTTGTTAATGACGGGTACGTGGTGACTCCGACTGCTGATCATGTTGCGGCTAATCTTCGGCATACTCCTGGTTACGACAAGATCGTCGATTTTGACGAGTATGGCTCAAACATGCCGTCTGCTTATACCGAGATCACGGAACCCGAGCTGCCTGATGCTGATGAGCAGGTTCCGGACGTTGAGACGTAAGTGATGTCGCAGGGGACGCCGGAACGGGATATTGTGACCGGCGTTGCTTTGGCAGATGCTGTTTTGGCTCCGATTTCTGAGGGGATTGAAGGTCATATAATCCAAATCGCCGGGCTCGTTAGTGATGCAGCCGTGGTGGATCCGCTAGCCCCTGCTCTTGTCACTGCTCCTGAAGGCGAGAGTGAAGTTATGCCTGAATAAACCCTGCGTGGCTTTTTGAATAGTGCCGTTTGTGGCTTGCATCATTTTAGGATTTATCTATGTGTTGTGTTTTATTTGTTTCTCTTTTGGATGAATCTAACTTTTTAAGAATATTTTGGGGGTGGTTTGTTTATACTTCCTCCCTTTTGGTTATACTCCCTCCGTTTAAGTTTGCAAAGTTTGGAATTGCCGTTCTCCCTCCTTTAAGTTTGAAAGGCTTGACGAGCTGGGGGCGAGCCTTAGCAAAGTTAGAATTTTGCCATAGCCCCCCCCCTTTTTGACGAGCTGGGGGCGAGTCTAGGCAAAGATAGAATTTTCCATAGTCTCCCCCTTTTAACGAGCTGGGTGCGAGTCTAGGCAAAGATAGAATTTTGCCATAGCCCCCCCTTTTTGACGAGCTAGGGGCGAGTCTAGGCAAAGATAGAAATTTCCATAGCCTCCCCCTTTTGACGAGCTGGGTGCGAGTCTAGGCAAAGTAAGAATTTGCCATAGCCTCCCCCTTTTGACGAGCTGGGGGCGAGTCTAGGCAAAGTAAGAATTTGCCATAGCCTACCCCTTTTGACGAGCTGGTGGGTGAATCTAGGCAAAGATAGAATTTTGCCATAGCCCCCTTTTTTTGACAAGCTGGAGGCGAGTCTAGGCAAAGATAGAATTTTGCCATAGCCCCCCCCCCTTTTTTGACGAGCTGGGGGCAAGTCTAAGCAAAGTAAGAATTTTGCCATAGCTTCCCCTTTTTTGACGAGCTGGGACTTCGTGACGGTGAGTGGTTGCGACCCTTGGACCCTTCGGCTTCGCCATAATAAATGCTTGATTTGAATGGTGAGTTACCTTTCCAAGGCGTTTCTCATCATTACCGTGCGGTCATTGCATGTGGCGCGATTTTTATTGCGAGGTCTCGATTGGCTGAGGAGGGAGGCGGATTAAATGCGGTCAAGCGGACGGGCATATGATTAATGCGATGTCTATTCGTTTCTCCTCCGTCCTTGCTATATAAGAGGAGGCGCGGGTGGGCGAGAGTAAGTCACACAACTTTCCCTCTACCCTCTCTCTTTGTTTTTTACTGATAATTTCTTCTTGTTCCACACAACTTTCCCTCTACCATTCCGATGACTCCGGTGAATGGGTTCCGGTGAACCGTAACAACCGGGGTTTCTTTGGTCGTCCTCGGACCTATCGCTCACCATCGCCAGTTCGAGTCGATCCGGCTCAACCTAGTGATGGGTCGGGTTGTTTTGTTGAAGCTCGTCCCAACAACATGTTCTTCCCGTGGAGGAGCCCACCGGTTGCAGCTGCGTCACCTCCTTTTCGGCCATTGCCGCAGGATTTCATGCCAGGTGTTGTTAAGATTCCGTTGGAGTTCCTTCGATCCTTGCATCCCGAGGAAAGGCGTCAGGCGGTTGGCTGGTTCAGGACGGTTAGTTTGTCATTTGCCTTCTACTTTCTTTTATTATTGTCGTTCTCGTGTTTTTGACTGTTTGGTTTGCTTTGTTCATCTCCCCCTTGTTTTGTGATATTGGTAAATTGAGACTCAAAATCCTTCCTATCGTCGTTAGCATGAGTTTTTGGTCAAGCAGATAATGGATCTCCAGATGGGAATGAGGAAATTGGAGGCTGGATCGGAAGATTGGGAGCGGTTCGGGTTTGGGAAATTCCGTGGGATGCCTTTCTGGCTCTGTGATCGAGTTTGTGCCTTTAGCCGTGGGGGTCATGGAGGTCGCTGAGGTTCGGGTTGCCTACGTACCTCCCTTTTTTTTTTAAAGAGGATCAAGCCAATCATAGTTCAGGTTACATAGATATTAGATACTCCTAGGCAGAAATAAATATTCATTTTTTTTTTTTTTTTTTTGCAGAAATAACCCTTAAGATTGCCAGCGTTCCAAGATCGCGGGATTGCTTTGCCGGACATGGTGATTAGCTCGTAGACTCCTGGGCGAACGATTTTGGACACTTGGTACGGACCTTCCCACTTTGCGCCGAGCTTCCCAGCATTGAGTTTGGCGGTATTCTCAAATACTTTGCGCAAAACGAGATCTCCTTTATTGAAAGATCGCAGGTTAACCTTTTTGTTATAGTGACGGGTTCCCGCTTGTTGGTAATTCTGAATTCAGAGCAAGACATGGTCTCGCAACTCTTCGATCTTGTCTAGGCTATCGTAAAACATTTCGTCGTTTAGATCTGGTTTTTTGACAAGCATAGTTTGGCGTAAACTGCCGACGCTAACCTCGGCGGGTGCCATTGCTTCCAAACCGTATGCTAGTGAAAATGGTGTTTGTCCTGATGCTCTTCGCGGGGTTGTTCAGTGAGACCATAGCACGCCGCCAAACTCGTCGGCCCAGAGTCCTCTCTTTTCTACAAGTCGCTTTTTTAGGCCATTTATGATTGTCTTGTTGGTTGCTTCTGCCTGGCCATTACCCTGAGGGTACCTCAAGGTTGACTTACTAAGGCGGATGCGCCAGCTTGCGCAAAAGTCGTCGAATTTCTTGGAATGAATTACAATCCGTTATCGTTTACGATCTCGTATGGCAACCCGTGTCGGCATATTATGTTCTTCAAAACGAAATTATGGACCTCGTTCGCTTGGATTTTTTTATAGGACTCTGCTTCGACCCATTTAGTGAAGTAGTCTGTTAATATGAGAAGGAATTTTTTTCCGTGTGAAGCAGGCAGTGGTCCGACGATATCCATCGCCCATCTCATAAAAGGGTACGGCGCTATTGTGGTAGAGAGTAATTCCGCCGGAGCGTGTATATCAGATGTATGCCTCTGACATTTTTTGCATTTCACGGCGAATTGCTCACAGTCACTGACCATGGTTGACTAGTAAATTCCATGCTTTCTGATTTTTAGCGCTAGAGCGTGTCCGCATGAGTGGTTTCCACCGGCTCCTTCATGTGTTTCCTGCATCACCCAAGGGGCCTCTTCTGCCGAGATGCAATGAAGTAATATGCCGGCCGCGCTCCACCGGTAGAGGCGCCCTTCAATTATGGCGTACTGGACCGCTTTCTTCTTTAGACGTCGGGCCTGTTCCTTCATGATGTATTGAAGTATCTCCTGTCGCCAATCAGTTGGCTCGGCGTCGTTACTAGGTCGCATTTCTTCATCTAGATCGGCGTGTTCCATCGGGTCGGTGGATATTACATTAATGTGAGCCCTGGTGTCGATGCTGCTTGTTGAAATGCTCTCAACCGGGATTACTCGACGCAAGTCCGGGTCTGAGGTTGACGCTAAAACAGCCAGAGCGTCTGCAGGAGCGTTAGCGCTTTGAGGTATCTTGTCAATCACGAAATGGTCAAACCCTTGTGCGAGCTCTTTAACTATCTTCAAGTAGGCGTCCATGCGGCCGCATTTGGTGCCGTACTCACCATTATATTGGTTGGCGATGAGCTGGGAATGCAGTAGGCGTGAAGTTGTTTCACGCCGATCCCTGCTGCAATTCGCATCCCGGCAAGTAATGCTTCATATTCTAACTCGTTGTTTGTTGCGGTGAAGTTGAGGCGGAACGATTGCTCAATGACCTCTCCGGTAGGGGACATCAGGCGGATCTCGATTTTTGAACTATGCTGTGACGAGGCTCCGTCGACGTACAAGTACCAATTTTCTTTATTCGAAGTGGGAGAGGTGAAGTGTTGAGGCAGCTCGACGATGAAATCTGCCAATACCTGAGACTTCATGCACGTTCGGCCAAGGTACTCTATTTCATACTCGCTTAATTCGACTGCCCATTTTGCCATGCGGCCTGACTGTCCCGGGCTGGGAAGAATTTGCCTTAAAGGTTCGTTTGTCTGGATTGCGATTGTATGCGACTGGAAATAGGGCCTAAGCTTGTGAGCCGAGATAACCACGGCGTAGGCTATTTTTGCCAAGTTTGGATAACATAGTTCGGCCCTGTCGAAAGTCTTGCTGATGTAGAAAATAGGCTTTTGCTCGCCTCGGTTGTCTCTGACTAGTACCCCACTAACTGCTGATCCGGAAACAGCGATATATAGGTAGAGCTTTTCTCCCTCCTCGGGTTTCGAGAGTATGGGTGGGGTGGTCAAATAGGTTTTTAACTCGACGAACGCCTGCTCACACTCGGCGGTCCACTCTTATCCCTTGTTTGTTGATCGCAACAATTGGTAGAACGGCAAGCTCTTGTCTATTGATCATGAAATGAATCGGTTCAAGGCCGCTATTCTGCTGGTCAGACAATCGACTTCGCGCTTATTCCGCGGCGAGGGCATGTCGAGTATAGCCTTGATTTGCTTCGGGTTCGCCTCTATTCCCCTTTTTGTGACGATATACCCTAGAAATTCGCCAGACGTCACGCCGAATGAACATTTCGCCGGGTTAAGTTTCATGTTATACTTGTTCAGAGTTTGGAAACACTTTCGCAAATGCTCGACATGATCGCTTGCGCTTGCGGATTTGACTAGCATATCGTCGATGTACACCTCCATAGTTATTCCCAGCTGGTAGGTGGCTCCCGCGTTTTTTAGGCCGAACGGTATGACTTTGTCGCAGAACGTGCCTTGATTGGTAATAAAGACGGTCTTCTTGCGGTCATCGGTGTGCATCAAGATTTGGTTGTACCCTGAGAAGGCATCCATGAAGGAGAGCAATGCATTCCCTGCCCTGGCTCTGACGAGCCTCTCGATATGCTGTAACGGGTAGCTATCCTTGGGGCAGGCTTTATTTAGATCTGTGAAGTCGATGCAGACTCTATTCTTCCCGTTTTTCTTTTTCACCACCACCGGATTTGCTAGCCATTCGGGATACTTGACCTCCATGATAGATCCGGCTGCAAGCAATTTTTTGACCTCGTCATTTACTGCTTGGATCGCTCAGGTCCGAGCTTACGCCGCTTTTGCTTGACGGGTTTGTAGGTCCGGTTGACGTTAAGCTCGTGGCTCGTGACGTCCATGTTAATTTCGACCATGTCGTCGAAAGACCAGGAAAAGGAGGAAGCATTGTCCTTCAAGAATTGAATCAAGTTCGCTCTTATTGCCGGGTCGAGGTCTGCACCGATTCCGACGCACCGCTTTGGATTGCTCTCATCGATATTGATTTCGTCGATCAGAAGGTGACTTAGAATCTCTTCAGGGCTGGGAGTTGGCAACTCGTCCTGCGCTTTCTGTGATTGCTATAAGTCAACGGCTTTTCGTAACTTGCACTCAATTACGAAACAGCTCCTGGCATCCGCCTGATTTCCCTTTATCGTGTATACTTTGCAGGACAGGGGGAATTTAACACACTGATGATAAGTTGACGTGACAGCCTGCATGTCGTGAATCCAGGGGGATCCTAGAATGATATTGTAAACGGCTGGCTTGTCGACGACGACAAACTTGTGCCAGGAGACTACGCCTGACACATAGATCGACAATTTCATTGTGCCGGATGACATCATGTAATTTCCGTCGAATCCTGTCAGTGGCCTGATGGATGGTTTGATTTCTCCGTTGCGGACTTCCATCTTGTCGAGGACGTCTCGGAAAATGACGTTAACATAGCTCCCCGTGTCGATCATAATTCTTGTGACTTCGCTTTCGCCAATGTGTAGTTCAATGACGAGAGGATCGTTGTGCGGGAAGTCGATTCCGGCCAGGTCCTCTGCAGTAAATGTGATTGGTGGGACGAGTGGTGGGACCTTTACTGGCTATATTGCGGTCGTGCCAGCCTTTACGTAGTCTCGGATTGATCGCACGAAATCTCAACATGCTGTCAGGCCTCCCGTGATCATATTGACACGTCGGCGTGGTGGCCATTGAGTCGCTGCTGGATCGCTAAAGAGGGTATAGGTGCTGCGTGCTGTTGGGAATTTAACACACTGATGGTATGTTGAGACCACGCCCTTCATTTTGTGAAGCCAAGGCGTCCTGAGGATGATGTTATAAGCGGTTGGTCTGTCAACGACGGCGAAATCGAAGAAGTGGACTGTTCCTCCGACGTATAGCGAGAGCATGACCATGCCTAGGGAAATGTGAGAGCTCCCATCAAAACCGATCAGGGTTTGTACTCCTGGCATAGCAAGATGCAGGTCGACTTTTATCTGGGGAGCGCTCTTTTAAAAACAACGTTAACTGAGCTTCCTGTGTCTATCAAGACGTCTGGGACTAGGCAGTCACCAATTCTTAATTCAATGACCACATGTCCTGGGCTTCTATCTTTTCCAGTATACTTCTCATTAATGCCCCTACGTCAAGGGCACTGGTTCCTTCTCCGATCGATCAGTTCGGCGTTGCCGGGGCCCGGGTCGGCGGTATTTGCGGAAGTTCTTCCTGGGCGTGCTGGATGCGGTCCGGCGTGTCCGCTACGTACCCATCGCTGCCGGTGGTTTCTCTTTCTCCCATCTTTCAAGACGTGCTTCGTTGATGTTGGACTCTCTTTTAAAGCTTCCCTTGTTTCTGTTCCCTGGATGCGCACCAAATGTTGAACGAGTGACACTACTTGCTCAGGAATATTAATTAAGGAAGGCGAAACAAAGGACTTTTATTAAGATAGTCAAAGATCGTCGAATTAAAATATAACCGTTATAAGCCGATCGGCTAATTACAGAGAATTGTATTCTCAATTTGACTAATAATACTGAAGCTTAGAATCGGATTGACTCATGATTCTTGCCCTCTGTTACTTGTCCCTTTCTATGCACTGCTCCCTCGGTATTTATAGTTGATGGGACGCTTCATCTTTCTACCTCGGGATCGATGTGGTATTGCCTTCGAACAAAGGCGGCAATCGTTCTTTAGCAGGCTGTCACTAACTGGGTTGTCCATCTCAAATGGGCCTTCTAGAAGCTTCGTCGGCCCAATTAGGGAGATTCGGTATGTCGAGATATCTGGAAGTTATGCTGACTATTTTGATAATGGGACTAAGGGAAAGCCTGTTAAAGCTGGATGAAACCCATATCCAACAATATACATGATCAGAACCGATCGATCTGTCTTTGTCCGTCATTGTCAATAAAGATGATTCTCGAATACAAACAAAATAAAATAAAAATAAATACTGTAAAACGAGCTACATTTATAGCTTGTGTTCTTGATAAATTTTAGGAATCTAAAGTTGATTGGTCTTTAGACTTCACGTGATTAAGGACTCATGAAATGTTACTAAACACATAGATAATCATGAAACGATTTATTTTTATCAGTAAAGATTATTTTTATCAGTAAAGATAATTCTCGAATAAGAATTAATGATCAGGAAATTAAGCTGCATTTATAGCTTGTATTCTTGATCCATCTATTAAAAGTTCATAAAATGTCACACGATATAAGCAACAAAACATATAGATAAACATGAACTGATCAATCTTTGTCAAGAAAGATGATTCTCGAATGAGAAAGAAGAAACAGCAAAACAAGCTTCATTTATAGCTTGTGTTCTTGATTGTGGTTATGTTCCCTTTCTTGCAGCACATGAGTAGTTCATTCTCCATCATTTGTTCACCATATCATTTTTATCTTTTATATTCAATGTTCCATTTTTCTTAATCTTATTTCCATTACACAAATGAGAAATTTATATAACTAGTGGAACTTGGAAGAGTAACTAAAGCCATCTCCATCGGTGAAAAAAGTAAGGACGTTTTCAAATAATATATAACAAAAAGGAAAAATAAAAATTTTATTAAGTTAACAGGGGAGATCCGTACACTTTAAAACCTCTAAGACACATTATGTATCATCATAAAATTGGCTAAATAATATTTATCTCCTTATTTCTTTTTTCCTTCTTCATTTGTGAAAATAAAAACATTATTTTTTCTTCTTTGTTTCGTTTAAGATGAGCAAAAGAAAAAAAAAATTATTACAGAAAATACCATGAACAATATATATTTTTTTTATATATAAATGCCACGTTATTTTATTCTTTTCCCAAATGCTACTTAAAAATTATTACGATTTTATTAATATCCAACGTCGTTGCAAAACAGAGGATACCATTTTGACCGAGACATAGAACACACACACACATATATATAAGATGTATGATGGGTTGAATACTTTCAAGACAATCCTCATGTGTTATGCTATAAAACACACCAAAAAAGAAAGATTTTGGTCTTTTCAAAGAGTATTTTATAACTTTAGATAGAGTCATAAAGAGTTTCCAAAGAGAAACAAAATCCACATGGATTATTTCTTAACTGCAACACTCCAAATTTAAACTGTATACGTTGAATTTTATGTTTCGTATTCGACGATTTCGTAGAGTCTAATACCTAATTATACATTACACCGTTAAAAACATTTAAAGTTTGACTCAATACTTACTAGACCACACATTACACATACGTAAGTTTTTAGATAGATCGTGGTGTGTGAAATATGGTTGGCTAAGAATTTATGGTTTATTATATTATCTACTTGTAGATTCTGTCAACAATGTTATTGTATCTTTTGTAAGAACCCTTGAGGGGTTACCAAGACTGAAAGATACAAGGGAAAAAGAAAAAAATATTTATATAGAAAAATGTAAAAGAAAGCATAATTATTATCTCTGTTCTAGCAGCGACTACCTTGGCTTTGGCAAGATTCCAAAAACGAAAATTTCACGAAAAAGGAAACAAAAGCTTGCTAGCCACGCCTCTATCTCTCTTTTAAGGTAAGAGAAGATATATGGTAGAGACTCCACAATAATTTTTGGTTTCTTGGTGTTGTTGTCTGCAATAATGTCTCGGCTTCTCTCCAAGCTCTCTCCCCTCGTACGCTCTTGCTTGCTATTTGTTCAATTTTTCTAATTTCTTTTGCTTGTATTTTCTTAGATTAGATGGTTTAGTTTCTACTTTTTGTACTTTAGATTAGATAGATAAAGATCGGAGGGTAACGAGGGTTTGAGATTTAGATCTATTCTTTAGAGATTTGAGAATTTACGTTTATGTTTGCTTAAACTTGGCAGATTCACAAGAGGAGCGTTCGTTCGTTTTCATCCTCCACGACCGGCCCATGTGCTTCGATTGCCAGCATTGTAGAACCCTCTCCGGACGGCGGCCTCCTCGGACATCTCCTGTTATTCAACATAGGAGATTCCAAGTTAGTCAGTACGGACAAAACATTTCCCATTGAGCTTTTTGACGGGAAGTTGGTAGGAGCTTCGCATGGATGGGGACTTTTCTCCGATAGAAGAGATCGGTCGGTACTTATCAGCGACTTTCTAAACCCTTACGCTTCCAAGTCAAAACCAGACATCATTCACCTGCCTTTTTTTACTTCAATGTCCAATGGCCAAACCGAAGTCGTGTGCAACGTGGCCATGTCCTGTTCTCCTCCTGATCAAGACGACCAAGATTGGGTCGTTGGCATCAAGTTCTTGGGTAGACAGCTGAGTCTCTGCAGGCCCCGTCGTGACCTCCGTTGGACTAACATCCTAGCACCTTTTGAGTCATGGGATAGCTCAAAACTTATGTATTCCAAGAAAGACCAAAGGTTCTATTTGCTTGCTCCTGGAGGCAACTACTTATGCTCCTGGGATCTCAACTTTAAGGAAGACAAGAAGCCTAAGTTCCATGAGTTGGTGTTGCACAACCTTCCCGACATGCCACGTTCTCACTGGAAGCAACTGGATTCCTACTGCAGGGAGGATCATTGGGTGGAGTCACCTTCCGGTGAAAGTTTCCTTGTCAAATGGTAAGCTAAGTATAGTTTTTAGATATTATTATTACGGAATTTTCTGAAACAAAAAAACTAAACACCCATTTGGCTTGTAACGTGTATGCAGGTTCTGTGAATACTCCCCTAAAAACTCCAGTAAATGGTGCAAGTCACCGATAGTAATGGTGTTCAGAGAGGAAGAGACAAAAGATGGAAGGAAAAACATGCGTTACACAGACGACATTGGAGATCTGTGCATTTTTATTTCAAAGGGAGAGGATTTCTGCGTCAAGGCGAGCTCTTGCCCTGGTCTCCACGCTAACTCCATCTGTTTGCATGGCCGTGTGTTTGCAACGGTCAATCTCACGGAAAGAACCTATGGCTGCTACGAATATCCTCAAGGCACACCAAGCAGGATTCCTTATTCACCCTACTGGCTTCCTCCGTTTTCTCCTTAGCCCTCTGTTTGCTTCATTGAATCATTGGTGATTGGTCTTATGGTGTCGTTGGTTCTGTACGTCAAGTTTAATTTGAAGACTTCATTTGGTATTTGGTGTCACATGTAGTATATCTGATGTCACTTGTCTTACATTTCATATCCTTTTTTTAGCCTGTTTGTTCCCCAACTTTTTATGTCCTTGAATTTGATATCTCTTGTGAAGCCCCAGCCGAGATTACTCAACCTTATCAAGTTTAAACTTATATATGTATATATAAATGGAATTTACGTAAGGTGTCCATGACTCCATGGCTCATATAAGCACTAAAATTAAATTGAATCAAAAGACGCAAAGACACGGAGACTACAATTAAGATCATAGTGAACTTGAAAGTAGGAGAGACAATATAATCAGAAATATGTTGAAGAAGTTGAATCACACATTCTTTCATGGCCCTGGATTCTCTGATTGCACAATTCTATCTTAACCCCAAAACAAAGATTCATCAGAAGCATGTCAGGATTAATATATATTCCAATAAATGCAACTTAAAGATATTAATATCCACGTTATTACAGCATAGAGAACACCATTTTGACCGAGACAGAAAATAATACAGTTTCTATGACTGGTTGAATACTTTCATTGCATATGGATTTTTTCTTAAACCCTTTTGTAACTGCCACACCCCAAATTTATACTGTCCTCACCACATTGAATTTAATGTTTCGTATTGTCATGTCTTAACGAGTCTCATAAGAGTCCTAATTATACATTACAGTTATGTTTATAATCAGTTCGAATCAACACTAGCTAGACCACATATGTTAGTTTTAGATAACTGGTGTATGAAAAATATATGGTTCAGTCAGAATTTATGGTTCCGTCAACAAAGTTATTACAATCTTTTGTAACAACTGTGAGTGGGCCTCGGTAAAGAGTACCGAGTACGTATGGGTAAAAACGAAAAAAAATATATAGAAAAAAATGTATAAGAAATTATTGCTCTGTTCTAGCAGCGACTGCCTTGGCCTTGGCAAGATTCCAAAAACGAAAGTTTCACAAAAAAGAAAGAAATAAAACTTGCTACCACGCTTATATATCTCTCTCTTTTAAGGTAAGTGAAGATATACGGTAGAGACTCCACAAATACATCAACTTTTTAATTTTGGTTTTTCTTGGTGTTTGTTATTTGCAATAATGTTTCGGCTTCTCTCCAAGCTCTCCCCCCACGTAAGATCTTCCTTGCTTTTTGTTTAATTTTCTAATTTTCTTTGCTTTTACTTTCTACCTTTGTCTACTACATAGTTAAGGAATTGAGGATCGGAGGGTTGAGATATAGATCTATTCTTTAGATTAGAAAATTGAGGATTTACTTTTATTTTTTGCTTAAACATGGCAGATTCACAAGAGGAGCGTTCGTTCGTTTTCATCTTCCACGACCGGTCCGTATTTGTCGCTTAGTGTCCGTGCAGGACCGCCGTCGGAAGGCGTCTGCAACGGACAAGTAGATTTGTACGACCCTGCGAAACAAGAGTTACTCAAGCTTACGGACAAAGCAATTCCAGAAGAAATCGTTAAAGCCAAATGGATCGGAGCTTCCAAGGGATGGGGAGTTCACTCTGACGCACAAGACCGTTGTGTACTCCTCACCGACTATTTGAACCCATGGAATTGCAAACCAAACCCCAAACTCTTGACTCTGCCTCCGCTTAACCCTCTGCTCGCTTGCCAAACTGATGTGATCTGGAACGTGGCAATGTCCTGTTGTCCTGATGACGATGAAGACTGGGTTGTTGGCATCAAGTCCTTTGGTGACCAGCTCAGTTTCTGTAGGCCCCGTCGTGACTTGCGTTGGACTAAGTTCCAGACCCCTTATGACTACTTTCCAACCTCGAATCTGACGTATTCCAAGAGAGATCAAAAGTTCTACTTGCCTGGTCCTGGAGGCCATCACTTGTTATCCTACGATCTCCACTTCGACAAAGCCGGCCAGCCTGAGTTCCATGAGTTGCAGTTCCGAAACTTTCCAGAGTCGTTCAAGTATGACTCGGAGATCTCGGAGCTGTTTCCTTCTTCTTGTAGGACAGAACGCTTTGTGGAGTCACCCTCCGGAGATGAACGTTTCCTCGTCAAATGGTATAAAAAACTCTATAGCTACTACCATATGAATTATATATACATTATTGCTGATTTGCTCGATCGTTGATTTTTGTATGCAGGTACGCCAAAGGATGTTTGGCTAATTATTCGAGTAGAATAACATATGAAACGCAGCGCTTCATGGTGTTTAGAGAAGAGGAAACTATAGAAGGAAGATTCATGTGTTACACTGATGACATTGGAGATTTGTGCATCTTTGTTTCAAAGAGCGAGGCTTTTTGCGTCCCCGCAAGCTCTTTTCCTGGCCTTAAGCCAAACTCCATCTATTTTGTTGGCTTTGGCTTAGGCATTTACGATCTCACCACCAGAGATGTCTCTACTTTTCATGCTCCTAAAGGTGCACTGAATCATATTGTGCAACCTTACTGGTTTCCTCCATCTTCTAGCTAGTTCTAGGATTAATTAGATGGCTTTGTTTGCTTCAGTTTTACTCTCTCTCTCTCTCGACTTGCTGAGATCTAAATATCTGTCATCTATATATGTTCCCTTTTGACTGTATTAAGTTTGTTATGATCAATGGAATATTTCTTCTATAAACATTCTTTACATACACAAATAACACAATTCACTTCATTTGTTTATACCTGAAACAATTCTTGTTAGCCACCAAACCATCTTTCTTATTTACAGTTGTATTGAATCGGGAAAAAGTACCACCTTCATAAACTATATGGCTGTCACGTGTTTAACCATCCAATTCCCAACTACAACTATACATGTATTTCATGTATTTGAGCAAAAGAAAAAAAAAGACAAACAATACATATGATTAACTCGGATAAGCAAAGAATATAAAGGGAAACAAAATCATTAGTCATTTACTAAATCGTGATAAGAAATATAATTAAAATATCAATTTCTTTCAAATTAATACAATATGTTATATTTTTATGCGAGTTAAAAAAGCACGTGCATCCGGAATTCTTTTTTTTTCCTTGTAATCAGTATGCTACGAGGAGAACCGACTTTTCTAGCTTAAACTATATTTTAACCTGCGATACATATAATTTTATTATTATTTATATTTTATATTTTATTTGTTTGTTAAATATTGGATGTTTTGTAAATAGAGTAATAACTAATTTTCCGGCTGTATGTACGGTACAATATTTATACTAATTTTTTAATCTGTAATATACTTCATGGCCATTTGTTTGTTATATTTAGTTTGTTTTGTTTAGTGTTTGAGATTCTATTTTAATTTTTAATTATTATAACTAAAAAAATAAGGGATCTAAATACATAATAAGTTATTATACGCTATGATTAAGTCACATTGTTCCTAATTATTTACTTATTTTACACAATTTTAGTTAAATCAACTTAATTTTATATGTCAAATATTCTAAGATTAATATTGTTGAAAATAATTAAATGAGGATTTAACGCGTGTTAGCATATATTTTATGATATTTTATTAATTCAAACATGTTCTCTTTACAGCTCATCTACTATATAACCATATCATATTGTATTTAAAACTTTTTTAATTGTACATATTCGTAAAATTTTAAAATTTTATTAAGTTTATATATGTTAATTATAATATTTAAATAAATGTGAATCAAAATTATTCTTACGTTAATAATCAAAGCTCACAGATATTAGAAAACAAAATGATTCAGAGATAGAAAGTGTGGTTAAATATATCATTATGTTTCCATATTGATTTTGCTGTAATTTTTTTAGTTAAAATGGAATGTAAAAATTTTAGGAAACTAAATCTGAAATAATGCTATTTTGAAAGTTTTTGAGGGGTTAATGTTGTAAATAAAAATTTAAATGAGGAAAACTAAAAAGGAATAACATAAAATGTACTTAAAAATGTTAATATAGATGGGGATCGATCGCTTTTGTTGTTACAAAAAAAAAAATAGTTGTCTTTTTAAGTAAGTAGATTTTGATTATAGGTTTAAAATTTTAAGTTTTAAAGGAATAGAATTTAAGATTTCTAGATTAGTACTTAACATAAAATTTTAAAATTTTGTTTTTAGAATTTGTCAAAGGTCTAGAATTTGGAGTTCAGGTTTTTAAATTAAAATTACCTTGTTAGTATAAAATAAACAATGTTTTCCTAAAATTTGGTCTAGTAATGTAGACTCTTTACATAATTCTCTCATAATGATAAGTACTTATATCGGACTATTAAGTCCAAGATGATGTTAATTTGGATTTAAGTTTAATTGAAAAATGAATTTTACAAATGCAACAAAAGTAACATAAGATGAAAAGAAAAACCACTAAAAGTTTTTGCTTCTCACATGGTTTAAAAAATTATATGGATTTTGACATAAGATTCTCTGATTATATAATTTGGAAACGGCAGAAAATATAATTTAAGAACCACTAAGCATTCATTAGTTTTTTAGTTTAATTTCATTCATGTCTTAAGAATTAATACATTCATTCAGATGTACATATTGTGATATTGCATCAGAGAACATATTTTGTACAAATGATCTAACGATTTATTGTTGTCTTTTGTTGAACCATAATTATCCTAACTCACACTACAAGATTAATTGGTATCCAAAACTTTCACACTTGCAATTGTTGAACTTTCATTGTCACGATGTCTCTCGAGAGCCCCAAAGCATAACATACGAAAATATCGGATCAGATAAAACATAACATACGAAAATATCAGCGGTGTCTGCTCGAGTGTGTCTTCACTTCTTGCCTTTTCCTTTCCCTCCAGTCTCCTTGTTCTGGCCACCGCTGCTGCTGCTTGGAGGAGAAGAGGGAGAGTTGCTGCCGTCTTTAGAAGGAGGAGAAGCGGTGAGATTGGGGTGTTGATGTTCTTCCACCATTAGTTCACCCTCCATATTAGTTTCTTCCTCGTACGTATCAAGAAACTCTCTGTAGGCTATTATCATTGCATTGGCTTTGACCACAGAATATTTCGTACGTGTCAAAACTGGAGGCTGTCTCTTTACACCTTTTGGAGGAGGAGGCATAGGAGTGAGAACTTCTTGAATGAACTGAGCAGACACCCAACGGTTGTGTAATGGCACCAACGTCACGACATCTCTGGAGAGCCCCAAAGCTACGGCAGCAGCTCTTGCAATCTCAAACACCATGCAATGACCTGAGACATATTGTTTCTCTTAGACCATTTGGTTGACGATGTTTCGGAATATAGCTACATTAGCTGCTCTCACCACCCTCATCACATTCATCCTTTCAACACCCATGTTTACAAAATGATAGAAATAAGAGCAAGCCTAAGAGTAAGTGGTTGTGTTGGGTGTGTTTGGACTTTGTTAGAAGAAGAAGGTTTTTTATAATGGTCACTGACCTACATGTTTGTAACCAATATTTCACATATATGTTTAAACATAGTCATCATTGTTTCGGAGAGAGCTTCAAACTAAAAGGATTCAATTCCAGAAAAAATTGAATAAGTTATACATTTTGCTATATAGAGTATGAGAGACAAGAGAGGAAAATCACACAAAACAATGCCACGTGAGAGAATTCACTACTCATGATTCCCAGTTTTATAGCGGTTCTTTCAATTACTTATACACAAACCTATTTTGATCTATAGATACGGCCCATTTCAAACAAGGCGGTCATTTGATTTTGACCAATATACGTTGTATACAATTTGTAAAGAGATCAGGTTCATAATCGCTCTTGAGATGAATCAAATACTATGTATGTGTTTTCTATTAAGAGTACTTCCCTAATCAGTAAAAAAAGAACACGAAAAACATAATTTCACTTGGATTGATTACTCAAAAAATTACAAAAACACTATTGTCGTAAATGTTGATGGTGATAATAAGGTGAAGAAGCTTGAATTCGAATTTTCCGTTTATGAAGAAAACTTTGGAGAGATCTTTTCATTGACGCCTTTGGATTTGGAAGCTGGTAATGATTATGATGAAATCGGGTCGACTTGTTTGGAGAATCCGACCCGTTTGTTGAGGATGACTTCTCTTCCATATCTCTGTTCGCCATCGATATTATGGATTTAGCCTGCATTCATTTACATAAAACATTAGTCATTACAAATTCACCGAATAATTTCATTAAAAATCATATGAATGTGTATATAATGTATAAACACATACCTGAAGATGGGTAACATCCGAAGAAACAAACATTTTTCCGTTGTAGAAAATTGTTATTCTCTGAGATTCTTCCTTTGGTTGTGCTTGATCTCCAGAGATGCTTGATTCTATCACACTTCAAATTCAATAATTGTGTAAAACTAATCAGATTAATGTATTAATAATTTCTGATTTCTGAGATTGCTAACAAAAAATCAAATTTTAAAGAGAGCGAGAGAGACTTACGAGGTATCATCAGAAGAATCAGAATCATAAGTAGAAGTGGGAAAAAGACGAAGTTCCAAGTCGCAAGTTTGCTGCATCGTCTTCATGTCGCAAGTAAGATAATGATATTGTGTTGATCTGGATTGAGATATATAATACAAAGTGTATTTATAATATATGTTGTGTTTGTTTTGTGATGATGAGAGAAAGAGAGGACACGGAAGAGACGGTGGGAAACAGAACACGGATTTTATAACGGCGGATTCTTAGGATAGATTGACAGACAGACAGAACACAACTTCTTCTATCTAATTCTCTCACGTGGAAAATGCTTTTCCTATTTTTTTTTTTAGTTTGTACAACTTTTAAGGTTTTGGGATTTTTTAAAGACAAACAAAAAAAAAAGTGAAAGCTCTAGTTCCGTTTTTGTTTAATGCTTTATCGCAAATTTCTTCTTTTATTATTTTCTTTTTCAAATAATCAATACTTATAATTCAGTCCATGTGCTTGACTTTAGTGTTTTTTGGTTAAACTATAAACTTATTTTTTTGTAGTATTTGGTTATTTATTTTTTAATTAACTGGTGTACTATTGTGCGACCTAATTTTTTCCTTGGTTTGTGTAAGTGTCGACGGTGGAGTCAGTCACAGCCACCACCGCCACCGGTGTGTATATTATAATGCATATATATTTTCTGACTTATTTCAGGCGGCGTGGCGTATCTCTTTATTTAATAGTATCTGCGATCATTGCTCACGCACTAATTAAAAAATTTTGGCGGTGTTCTTAACATAATCTTTTTTGATTGAAATTAAGTTAATTGGTCCATAAAAAACGTGTGTAAAAATACTTCATTCCTAGTTATTCGTTAAATGTAAACATCTGTGCCGGAATGTAACGTTCCAAATCCAAGGCTCCAAGCCCTTAAATCGAAAAAGAGAGTATTTGGGAAGTTACAATTTTTTTTTTCTATATTAGTTAAATTCATGTTTAGACTTCAATAATATAGAATCATATTTGCATGTTTTTTCTCTTTGTAAAATAAACGTCCAAAACTTTTTACTGTATGACATTTTCGTATCTAACTTTTTCGTACCTAACTTATTTGAGTCAATATTAATAATCTTCATTAAGGCACGTGTTTGTGTCTCTATCATCCCTTATCCTTTCCATATATTCTTGTTTGATTCTCCTGCAAGTTTTTAAATCTACGTTAATTTGTTCATGGCTATGAAATAAGTCGTAAGGATTCGTACATGGAAAAATAGAAGAAGCACATTAGCAGAGTTAAGCGGGATTGATGATCTTATTGATCAATGATCAATTTGGAAAGACTATAAGTTACAGAGTCTTTAAAATTTGGAAAAAGTAAATTTAACTAAACAAAAAAATTAACATATTACGAGATTTACATATTTATATCTCAATATTTTATCTTCAGGTTGAACAGTGAAAAGCGCAAAAGTCCAAACGTGATAGACGATCATACGTTGTTTTGTAAATACGTCCGCGGACTGAGACATGAACCAACCGTATTGGTGATTTTATCATAACAAACGAAATTATAATTTATTTGCCGTAAAAAAGGTAACTAACGTTTTTTTATTTTCTTTACTTTCTGCGGCCGTAAACATAAAACTAATTAAACACGTGTGTCATGAGCAGCTGGTCAACGCCTTAAACCTTGTTGGTTACCTAAGCACCATTCAATCGATTCACAATTTGACAAAATATCGTTTACTTTTAACAAAATAATCTTATTACGTGCCTATAAAGCAAGTAGTCGACGGAAACAAGTCAAAAAATAAATCATCGATATTCAAAATAAACATAAAACTAATTGAACACGTGTGTCATGAGAATATTATATCAACGACCTTAAACCTAGTTGGTTAGGTTACCTAAGCACCATTCAATTGATTCACAGATAAATATCGTTTACTTTTCACAAAATAAACTTATTACGTGCCTATAAAGCAAGTAGTCGACTGAAATAAGTCAAAAAAAAAATAATCATCGATATTCAAAAGAAAATTAGTCAAATGATAATATTTGCATAATTGACAAAACTATAATTTATTTGCCGTCAAAAAAGTAACTAACGTTTATTTTTCTTTTACTTTTGCGGCCGTGACCATAAAACTTAAACACGTGTGTCATGAGGAGTATGATATCGACGAGATGACCTTAAACTTTGTTGGTTTACCTACGCACCACTCGATTGATCCACAATTTGATAAATAGTCTTATTACGTGCCTCCAAAGTAAAGTAGTCGACGGATTAATTAGTACTATTAAGTGTGCTGACATACCGACAATATAAAAAACAAAAGCACGTTGAAAAAAAAAAATCATCGATATTCAGAATAAGTTAGTCAAATGATATATACAATATCTCTACTTCTGCAAACGAACAAAACATGTGGTTGGTGTTGTGCAAAGCAACAACTTGTCGACATATACTAAATCCAGAAGTATCTCACATCAGTATCACAAATTGACGTGAAGTTTGCAATTTGGCACGCTTTGACTCCGTTGGAATACATCATTATCTCGGTCTGATGTTATCTTAAAACGTTCATTTATGTGGCTGAGTTGTTTTTTCTTCTTCTTTTTCTTTTCTTGCTCTATAAAATATTTTTCAGAATTAAAGATGAAACTTTTACTAAAAGAATTAAACGCAAAAACTCATTAAAAAACAAAACATGAACTGGAGATTGAGTTCTGTTTTACTATATGCACGGGAACATCGGTTCAATATGAAGTGTTAGCTTTAATGAAGTACCAGAAAGATCAAGGACTGGGATGTAAACAAAAAAAGATCAGTTGATCAGAGCAGCCACGAAAAGAATGAAGCATCTATAATTTATTTTATTTTGACAATCTTGTTAATAATGGGTCCAAAGTTTGTTGGCAAAATAAATAAATCCAAAATATACATCAAAAACTCATTTATAGTAATGAAATTTTAGAGGACAACAACCACAAAAACTCATTTAAAAAATAAACTAAGAAATTCTCTCTATCAAAATACTAGTTATCAAAATATAGAGCAGCCATTTAAACTCTTTGATGACCCAGAAGAAAATACACATGAAACTACTATCTCAACCTAGTTAGTAAAACAATTTTTTTAGAACTAATTAAGGGTAAAAGATTATCATAATCGATATGGTTAAAGTAAAACCATCGATATACTTTAAAGTGCAGATTTATTTTCTCAGAGATTGTAAACACATAAAGATTAGGATTTTAGGAGATGGGAAGAAGTATCACAAACAAATCAATGAATAATGCAACGTTTAGTTTCTATCTATCAACAAGGTTCTCAATTGTTTTAGAAAAACCAAAGTCTAAACAAGTCAACTCAAACTTGAAACTAGAGATTTTCAAAACCAATCCTACCATTCGATGAATGATCGTAAATTCCAATCTCTGATGATCTGCTAGCCCCTAAATCAAAGGAGAAATTTGGTGATTCCACTGAACAATCTCTAAAACCATATAAAGCCTGAAAAGAATCTGACCCATTGAGCAAAGTTAGAAACCAAAAAACAGGGTGTGAAAGAACATAATTTGTTGTCATTTTCAGGTATGAATAGAGTTGGTGTAAAGAGCAGCTTAGTGTGAATTCAGTGTTTTGAACATTTCCAGAAAAGAGTAAACACACAAACTAGGCAAATGAAAAGGAATGGTGTGTTTTAATGAATACCTTAAGAGTGTGTGTATGTATGTATTCATGACCAAGGCCAATTAGCATCTCGCCACGCAAAGCGACATCCTCCAAAACTACCACTACTACTACAACCGTCGGCATTTAACCCATCTAACCCACGGCAACGAAGTTCTTGATCACGTTTCTCGGATTCCTCTCTGTATGATGGGTTCGAGTATCTCGGGTGTTGGATAAAAGGTACATTCTTCCACCACAGTTTAAATGCCTTAAAAACAAAAAAATGGCACATGTGAAACTCGAGTACTCAAGTTGATCAACGTTTTGAATACATGTGCTTAAAGATTTTGAGTAAATGTTCACTTACATGCCAATAGATCCATATCGCAACCTTATGAGGCATCAACCAGAAGAAAACTGCAGGATCAGACACCACTGTTGTCGGTACTTTTTTAGCCTTTAATGTCGCGGAGAAATAGTTACCAAGATGAGGATGCTTCGATTCAATGGAGACAGATAACTCCTCTCCAGGTTCATTAGCTCTGATTTTCCAGTTCCCAAGCATATCCTGAAAAGGTTATGTAACTTCACTTTTAAGAACCGTTTGATCAATCACTCAAACTGATCAAAGACGACAACAATATAATAAGAGAAACAACATACCATGAAAGGACTGACTTGTAATGATTTAGCAACCAAGTCAGATTCAGGGTCGAATACAAATGTCACTCGTTCCCCCCATGGCGTATTTGTAACCTACAAAAAAACCCTCTAATCATATCAAGACAGAGACAGTAATACCATAAAGCCGATACAACAAGTAAGTGACTACACATACTCTTCTTTCATAAACAAATGTGAACGTTTAGCAGATTTAGTCAGACTTCTGAAACAGTGAAGATAGTTCATCCCATATTCAGATTAGGTACCATCGCTATAGTTCATAGATATTGGTTCAGAACATGTATTAACACACACTAGATATGTCAGCTACAAAACAAACTCTTTCCAGTTTTTGAAAAGTTACACATGTTTGCATATATATTAATACCCAACTAGGTCAGACCATAGAACTGACAAATGGTTGTAGCAGACAAGAGTGCGAAGCTGAGAGAGAATCAAGAAACAGAGGAGACAAAACATATATCTATTATATATATTTATGTACCTGAGCAATGCATTTAGTCAAGCGTTTAGTTGATCCATCCAAGTCGTAGCAGTAATACAAACTCAATGGGTTTTGTTCATACCCAACGCTTGGTGGTATTGTCAATAGATAACTACATACAAAATTACAGATTCATCCAACATTACTTCTTCTATCACAATTACAGTTTCTGAAATGATAATAAGAATCACAACCAAGACTGTTTCAGACCAAAACACACAAACCTAAAAAAAAACCAAGCTGAGATTTTAAAACCCAAATCTTGCAATTTAACTAACTCATTCTGTAAATGAGATTAATCCTTTTGTGCAATTGTGTGGACGATTCAACAAAATTTTGAAACTTACATAGGCCCGGTGGTGCGAGAAACACGGCGAGCTTCATCGGCGGAGAGATGATCCGGAGGCGTGGTGATAGCTTCATCGAGGTCATAGAGAGCGTAACGAACAGAGTAACGGAACGAGTGGCGTACAGGACGGAGACGGTCGTGCCAAACGGTGCCTTGGTAGAAAGAGACATTGGGATCTACGGCGGAGCGTGAGGGGAAGAGACGGTGGAGAAGGAAGCGAAATGGGAGGAGAAGAGAGAGTAAGAAGGAAGTGAGTGAAGAGTAGAGGATCGAACAGAGGAGATAAAGCAATTCCATATCTCTCTCTCTATACCTTTCAAGATGAAGATAGACCAAAAGACAAAGAGATCAAAAACGTTTATAATAAAAATAATAATTAATCGAAGATGTACCCCATTAATAAACTTTAAAACGATTTGTTTAATTTTTTATTAGTGTATTAATTATTAATTCGTATTATGGTTATTAATAATCTTGGCTTAGCTGGCTAGTGCGTGGACGATACTAAACCGCATACTTTTTTGTATTGCATTAGAACTTTATAATGTTTTGAGTTATTTTTTTTTTTTTTTAACATCTGCATATTATTAATTTGTAAACGGGTAATACATGAAAGATGTCAAACAATCAGGAGGCATAGTGAAACAAAGATAGAAGCTGTTAATATTCGAAGCATTTTGTGATAATTTGTCTGCAGCCATATTCTTCTCTCGGTTCACATGATCAAGGGAGCATAATGGAAGCTTCGTCATCCAGAAACGAATATCGTAGAGGAGAGTGCCAATTTTATTATGATCACCACACATATTGATTAACTTCGTTAACTCCAAATTATCACCTTCAAACTAAACATGGCGAAGACCTTGGGCCCATACTATTTGTAGAACGTGAAGGAAACCCAAAGCCTCTGCTTGCAGAGCAGAGTAAGATGGTTGCAGCTTGGCACATCCTGATAAAACCATCCGACCGTTTGTGTCTCTGATTATCCAACCTGTATTCGTGAAATTTCTGCCCTGTACAAACCCGCTGTCGAAATTACACTTAAGCCATCCTGTAGGTGGGGGACTCCATTGTGTACTTCTATTTCCTCTTCTTTGCGGTATCCGTCCACTATTATCACCGTAATTTGCTGGGTTTTGCACTTGTTGTACGTCCAACCATTCATTCAATTCTTGGGAACCTTTGTATGCTTCAACTGTTGGGTCTCGATTGGTTTTGCGGTAAAGGAAATCATTTCTTGATTTCCATATGCGCCATAACATCCACAGCAGTAAGAATCCAATTGAAGGTGGGAGATTTTGCTGTTTTTGGAATCGTATGAGCTGTTGGAAGTTGTTTTCAAGGTCTCCTTAGAATACAAATTGTTGTCCAATGCAGCTGGTTACACTTCGCCAAATTGCTTGAGCATGGATACACGTAAATAGCAAATGGTTGATGGTTTCTTCATCTAGGCAGCATCGTTGACAGATGGGATCAGCAGGAATGTGTCGTAGACGGAGTTGAGAAGTAGTAGAAAGAGCTCCTGTTAAACACTTCCACAAGAAATGCTTTATTTTTGGGGCAATATGGAGTTTCCATATTTCTTGTTTTAAAACAAGAGATCCTGGAGGTGGGTTTATCTGCTCTGTTTCATCCAACTCAACATGTGTTGCAACCCAATAGCCTGACCGAACTGTATACTTAGTGTCATTAGTGTATGCCCATATGTAAGTATCCTCTTCAGCATTTTGTGAGAGGTAAAGTTCCTTAGCTAGTTCTTGATCTTCTGGGTTAAGGACTCCTTCAAAAACTGCAGGATCCCATTCTCTCTTATTCTCAAACCAAAGATCAGAAACAGTCATATTTTTATCAAGTGTCGGTCCGTTTGCAGGGCGAGGAGGTTGGGTTGGAAGCCAATGATCCATCCATATTCTTGTTGTTTTTCCATTACCAAGTCGAGCCTGTAGACCAGTGAGAAGTAGTTTTTTCCCGTCTTGTATTGAGCGCCATCCATAAGATGCGAAATTTCCATTTTCCGCATTGATATAGGTTGTTTAAGGGTGATACAAACCTTTGTACATCCGTGCTAGGAGACTTGTGGGATTCTGAAGTATTCTCCATGCCTGTTTTGCGAGAAGAGCCCGGTTGAATGTATGGAGATCTTTAAATCCTAGACCCCCTTCCTTTTTTTGGGAGAGACATTCTGTCCCAAGCTATCCAAGGTATCTTCCTTTTACCATTTTCTTGACCCCACCAGAAAGTAGATATCACACTCACTATATCGTTGATGATAGTAGAGGGTAGGAGAAAACAATTCATCGAGTACACAGGGAGAGCCATGGCAACTGACTTAATTAAGATTTCCTTGCCTGCTGGTGATAAATACTTATGAGACCACCCTTTGGTTCTTTCTTTGACCTTTTCCACAATATATTCAAAGAGTTCCACCTTTTTTCTTCCAAACTGTTCAGGGAGACCTAAGTACTTTCCTCTTCCACCTATGTTATCAATGCCTAGAATTTGTTGTAACCTTCTCCGTTTGACTTCAGGGATCTTCATTCCGAAAATCAGTGATGATTTGGAATAATTTATCTGCTGGCCTGAAGCAGCTTCGTATTGGTGAAATACTGAAGCTAGTTTTACACAGTTAGCAGTTGTTGCACAGCAGAAGAATAATGACTCATCAGCAAAAAGAAGGTGTGAAACAGCCGGGCAGTCTCTCGTAATCTTCATACCATTGAATTGATGTTCTCTTTCTGCTTTCTGTAGCATCTGACTTAAGACCTCAGCAACAAATAGAAATAGATAAGGCGATAAAGGATCACCTTGTTGTATACCCCTTGTTGGTTGGATTTTCCCAAAAGTTCAACCATTGATGAGGATCTCATATGAGACAGACTTAACGCACTCCATAACCCATTCAACCCAAAGAGAACCAAATCCCAGCTGAAGCATAACTCTTTCAAGGAAGTTCCACTCAACTCTGTCATACGCTTTACTTATATATGTTTTGATGGCCATGTAGTTCTCTTGACATTCTTTCTTTGATCTGAGTGAGTGTAAAATTTCATGAGCAACTAAGACGTTGTCAAAAATGCTTCTACCCGGGACAAAGGCTGCTTGAGTTTCAGAGATAACAGATCCTAGACATTGTTTCATCCTCATAATTATGATCTTGGAGATTATTTTGTAGTTGACTGTGCAAAGACTAATGGGTCTATAGTCTGACATTCTTCGTGGATCATCAATTTTTGGGATGAGGCATAGTTTAGTGTGATTGATCGCAAGATCAAGTTCATTTGTTTCAAAGAAGTGACGCACCATTGCACAGACATCATTACCGATAGTATCCCAAAATTGTTGATAGAAGGCCGCTGTAAAACCATCAAAACCTGGTGCACGATCTGCTCCGATTGAGAACACCGTATCTTTAATTTCTGTGTTGGTAACAGGAGAAAGTAATACTCTATTCATGTCATCCGTCACCTTACGATCAATTCCTGAAAGAATCTCATCCAAATCTGTGTCTTGAGAACATGTGAACAGATTTTGAAAATAAGATTCAGCAACTTTACCGATGGCTTCATCCCTGAAGTGTTCTATGTTTTGAGTTATTTATCGAGTCATGTTTTATTGTCAACTTATAATTTTTTTTATTATCCATTTTCATTTTATATTTATTGATCTTATTAATACATCTTTATTTGAAGAACTTAAAACTTAAAACTCAGAACTAGGTTTCGAATTAATCGCTACACAGGACTTCAAAACTAATTTTTGAGTTTACGATAAAAAAAAAAGGAAATAACAAAAGTATAGCATGCATTAACATGGAACGATTTAATACAATTTTAAATGCCTTTACTTAAGATTAAGACAAGTTTATTTTTTTTTAATTTTTTAAGAACTAAATAATTTTTTGTATTTATATATGTTAATTAACCCGAAATAAAACTAGTTTGGTTGAACCACAATCTGATTTAGGTTTATATCCGGATTGAATAGCTTCGTACTCGCACTATTGAATTACTATACTTACACTCTCATTTATTGGTGATCGTGGTGCATAAGAGAGATAAACCATGTTGATCAACTAACGGTCCAGGCAGTGCCGGCCCAACATTCATGAGTGCCCTACGCAAAAATCTAAAAATGTGCCCTTTTCACCTATGAAAAAAGTTATAGGTTTTCTATAGAAGGCCACAACTTGATATTTTAAGGCCTTTTACATATCCTACAAAAGAAAAAAGACTTTTTACATGTAAATAAAAAAGTTCTTGTACATATAATCTTAAGAAAAAAGGTCTTTTGTTTAACAGATTTTTAAGTGAAAAAGGCTTTTAAAAATTTAGGCCCGAATCTTTGGATTCACTTGCTTCCCCTGTGGGCCGGGCCTGGGTCCAGGCCATACCTATTCCATCTTTTCTGCCTATTCAGTTTTCGAACGATTTATCGGCGGTCTAAAAATCCCGATGGTCAAGAAACCTTCTTACATTTCTTCCACCGTTTGAAAAGTTTTTTGGTTATAGCATTCAATAAATTGTGAAGAAAGTTGAATGTAATGACCGCATATAATACAACTACAAATCTTGTTATCCAGTTACTTTTTAATGGTTTTAGTATCAGAGATGAATTTTCTGTTTAGTTGCAACCTCTTTTCGAAGTTGGTTTGCCTGTGTACATAATACCTATGATAATCAATAAATAAAAATCTTAGCATGGCCGTCTCGGTCAATGATAAAAAGAACTGAATGTCATTTGATTTGTGACCTGTTTCGTGACTATTGGTACTACTAATCAAACTGTATTATGATTTGGCCGATTCATTTGATGTGCTTCACCGTCGTTTAAATCAACAAAAGTCTCAATGTTGTGTTAATGTATAATTCTGGTTCCGGGTAGTTAGGCGAACCCAGTGTTACTCTGCAAGCTAGTTCATTAATATAATTAATATAATGTTTTAAATGTTTCTACATTGTTTTTAAAATTAAAATATATATTCATGTTATTTTAATTGATGATCAAATGTTTTCTTTAGGGCAAATATAGATATTATTTTTAACAGAAGAATAAACATTGAGTCAGTTTCAAATGATCTTTGATTCTTTCACTATTGGAGCTTTAAAACATTATTAGAAAGACAAAATTATTTATATTTCTGAAGATATATCTCATAATATAATTATTATATTATAATATGTTGTAAAATTAATATGTTATTAAATTAATTTTGAAACTATGTAGGAGATAATATATATCAATTTATGAATAAAATTTATTGATTTTTGAATTTATAAGAGCAAAATTATTGTATATAAATAAATTTAATAGCAATGGAAATTTTATGTAAATTTATAGAATACTAAAGAAAAATAATAAATTGGGGTAAAGAGCTCTCTAAATGCAACACATCAGCATAGACTCTGAAAGATATGTAAAATTATTTATTTGATAATTTTGAGTTCTATGTTTTTTTTTATCAGTTTACATTTCTTTATTTTTTGTTTTGATTGTTAAAAACATAAATACGTTGTATAAAACACTAAAAATTTCCAAAATAATCATAGAAACTTTGAAAAATACTTAAAAATTTAATTGAGGACCACTCTTAAATGACATAATGCCAACTCATCAAATTAAATATTTGAATTCATTTAGTTAATTATTTGAATTTTTTAACATAACTCAAACATATATATATATATAGAAATGAACATGTTTACATGTTTATATTTCCAAAATCAATCATTACTTCATAAAAAACCAAAATTTATCAAATTAATAATCTTATTTCTTAGACATATTACTACTCAGTCAATCAATAAGAAGATTACCAATCAATCTCAAATTTGAATAAAACTAAACAGAAAATTATCACACATTTCGTTTATAACTCACTTATAACATATATTAATAAAAATAAATAAATATATATATTCATAGAGGCAGAACTGTTAACAAATACTATCGTTTTATAAAAAAAAAATTTACATTAAAAACTAAAGTTATTAAACATTTTGGCAATTATAATAGATTCTATATACAATTAATTTAATATTTAATGTATTTACTACTTATTTTTCTCTGCACAATGAATGTACTTACTACTTGTAAAGGAAAAAAAAATAATTAGGAGTGAAAAAATACAATAAGAATTTAAAATCAAGAGATGAGACAATCTAAATGACTCTATTTAAAATAAAATAAAACTTTATTTTTAAAAAAAATCCATAACCTTTAGTTAAATCAATAATCCTTTACAAAAATTGATTCTTATAATATATGTTTAGTAGTTTTTAAAAAATATTTGCAAATGGTTGGTTATTAAAAATTTGGATCAATTGAAATATTAATATAAATAAATGAAAACAATGTTTTCTAAGTAACTTAAACATAAATAGGATTGCAAAATTTACAATTACATGAGTGGTGAATGATTGCAAAGTTTATCTGAGTCATATGATCTTAAATATTAATTATACCAAATGTTGCAATGGTTCAATTAAACGGTTAGGATAATTTCTTTAATATATTTTAATATATAAATAATCTATGAAGAATTATACTTAGAGACCAAATATAATTAAATATTACAACAATTCATAAAATAAATCAAAATTTCAATAGATTTCTTATAGTAATGAGAAGGCATTTTCAAAATTTAGAGAGTAGAGAATGATATTAAAAATTATTTCAATTCATCATATTATGAAAAAATTATGTTAAAAAAAAAGTTTGAGAATTTCTCAAAAGAAGAACAAATATATGTATATATATATTTCAAAAGACATATATATTTGAACTAAAACGAAAGTTTGAACATTTCTCAAAAGAAAACCAACATATTTAGATTTCTAAATATGTGAATATTTGAATAGACACAATTGTTTGTAAAAGTCACAACTGTTTGTATGAAACACAACTTTACAATGAACAAACGCAATCATATAATTTTTTTTATAAAGTTAAAACATATTTTTTTGTGAAAAAGTACGACGAGAAATCACAACTGTGGACGATACCAATTACCAAACCGCATATTTGTATTGCATTCGAATATGATTTAACTAGTTTTGAGAGGCATGCATGTAATATTTATCGTTCGTTTTCAATGTTATACTTTTGAACCAATTACAAACCGAAACATGCATGATCGCTAAGATTTTTCGCCGCAGACACAGCCAAAACTTAAAGACCCGTAAGGCTCAACTAAGTCATCGATCAATAGCTTCAACCTTATCTCTTACCTCGCTCATATTTCCAGGCCTCTAGTCTATATATATAAATACATGAACACGAGTCCACATTGGTAAGCAAAATAAGAGGAAATATAAAGATGAGATCTTATATAGTCTCTTGCATGCTTTTCTTTCTCCTTGCTCTTCTTGTGTTTCCACATATAGACAAAGTCCACAGCGCACAAATGGAAATCCGTAAGCTTAGTGAGTATTTTGTTTTTCCTTTTGTCTTTAAATATTCGTAACTTATTACTGTTTTACTTAATTATTAGGCTTTTCTTTGTCAATCTTGACTATGTTTATTTAGATTTTTTTTAAGTTAGGTTTTATTGAGGGTGTGCTTAATAATTCTCCTGGCGTTTGTTTAGGTTTTTTTAAATTAAAATTAAGTAAAGAAGAAGAAAAGAACAAAAGTAAAACAGACTCTCGAACATAGAACGATTTTATACAATTTTATATGCTTTTGTTTTATATTAAATCAAATCATTTTAAATCTTTTTAAGAAATGTAGAAATTTGGTTTTTATATGTTAAGCCGAGAAAAAAACGTAGCTATACCATAATCTGATTTGGTATTAACTTTCGTTTATCCAGATCGAATAGATAGATGGACTCTCACTAGAATTACCAAACCTTGACACTCTAATAAGGAATATGTATATATGTGTAAACTGTTTTTATTGGTGATATGGTGGTGCAGAAGAGACGAATCATGTTGATCAAGTGATGGTCTTCAAGGCCATAACTATTCCGAAGGGTTTTCGGCTTTTTCGACCTTTTCGGCCACACAAGAACCCTTTCAACTGTCCTCTTCGATCATTTTTTTTTGGAAGGTCTAGTGATGGCAATTAAAGCTTTGTGCAATACAACACTTTCACCAAATGTCCCCTCAAATTCTTGGTTTTCAAGACTCTCGTCTTGTCCAACATGTGACCACCCTTTCCAGGGATCTTTGGTGCATGTATGGAATCCAAACACCGAGTTCGTTCTTTTGCGACGTCTGCGGCTATGGTTATCATGGTGGCTGACTCTACGGCATTGGTCGGTCATCCTTCACTATGAGTGGCCTCACTTTGTGCGGCAACTCTTTACCTTTACGATTGTTGTCCCCTATGTTTATCTTGTCATTTTTATGGTTTCAAATCAAGCTTAAAAGTTTGTTTGATGTATGTTTTTAGATTGATGTTTCTAGTTTATGTTTTTTTCTGTATAAGTTTATTGGTGTATTTGGCTCCTTTTTAAAAGATGCTTGTAAACCTTTAATCTAATATGTAGCTATAAACCTTTTTATAAGTTGAATGCAACGACCGATATGTAGCTATAAAACTAGCTATCTAGTTAGTAGTTACCCTTAGATGCTCTAAGTATCGAATATGTATTTCCTGTTTGGTTGCAACCTCTTTTCGAAGTTGGTTTGCCTTTGTACTACTACTACTACCACTACATAAGTACATATGATAGTCAATATATAAATGAAAAAACCTAGTATCGTCTAGGTCGATGATAAAAATCTGAATGTGATTTTGTACTACTAATGAAACTGTATTATTATTAGGCCGATAAATTTATGAGGCCCACCACCGTCTCTTAACTATTTACACGAAACCTAAAAGCTCGAGTATGTAAAATTCGGTTAGTCCGGGGTGGTTAAGCAAACCAAGTATTATTACTCTGCAGGCTTGTTCATCGAGTACTATAATGATCCTCAAACTAAACACCTACACGTGTCGTACCTTCGCAAATCTTACACGCGTCATATTTATATTGGTTATTCTACAATAGAGATGTAACATAAGATCAGGCGATGAAAACAATGTAAACATGTGGATTTGATTGCACAAAATAATAATAATCGAATTTATTTAAAAAAAAAAAAAAAATCAAAACCAAAAAGCAATTCGATTTCACAACCCTTTTTGTTGTAATTCTTCGATTTCTCCGTCGGGTCAGAGTTGTATCGCCATCTCTGTTTATAAACAAAAAAACACACACACACACACACTTGTATAGTTTTAACTGTTTTTAGAAAAATTGAGCAAAAAAAAAAATGTCTTCGATCATCCATGGAGCTGGAGCTGCAACGGCGTTATCTACGTTTAATCCCGTCGATTCCAAGAAACTCACAAATCTTTCAGGTTCGATCTGCATTTTTCTGATATGATTTTTTTGTGAGAGAGATCTTAAAGTAGTTTTTGATGATTAAATTGTGATGGTAGTGAGGAGCCAGAGATATATAGTGGCTGGATCTGATGCGAGTAAGAAGAAGAGCTTTGGTTCTGCTCTCACAATTCGTCACTCTCAGAAATTGATTCCCAATGCTGCTGCTGCTGCTGCTGTTGCGGTAATGCGTTTTGTCTTTCGATTTTGTATTTTAGGGTTTTTTTTTTTTGAATCTGTAATGATTTACGGGTTTTTGGTTTTGTTCTCTTTTTGTAGACGAAGGAGGCGGAGACATCTGCGAGCACTGGGTTTGTTTTTATGCTTTGCAATTTGAATTATTTGATTTTACTCAATTTTCTACTGCTAATACAATTCTCGGATTAGATCTCAGCAATTCCTTGATTGTTTTGAAAACATATATAGTGCCAATACTTATGATTTTATTAGAGAGTGTGTACCTATATTTTTGTTACATGTTAATGCTATATATTGATTGTGGTGGATTTAGAAAAGAACGAGATATAGCTAGCTACCTAGCTACATAGGTCTCCAGAGATGCTATTTCTGAAATCGATAGGTGACTGATGGCGATGGCAAAAGCCTCAATGTGTTGCATGTCTTTGCTTCCTAATCTTCCTATTGAAGCTTTTAGTTGTCGTTATCATGCTTAATTGTTAGGGTGTGAACCATTAAGTTCCTTCCGTGAACTCATGCTAATCTCCTCAGACCATTTCAGTTTTCCAAAAATAACACTCACGTGTATTCTCCAATTAGTTTGGCTTGCGTTACATTCATAACTCATGAGACTTTCCATAAATCATGTGCTCTTTTCTTTTCTATCGTTATTGTTTCTGTTTGGGATCTGTCTTGTTTCTATTTTCACATAAAGTAATCCATGATGGTATCTTGTATCTTTGATGTATCCACTGTCACAACTCACAAATAGACATTTCTTGCTCTACTGCTAAAACTTCCATGCTCATATTCAATCAATGTCATTGTCATGTTAATGTCCTCTAACAGATGTTTTTTCATATATATGAAATTGCAGACATGAACTATTGCTTTTCGAGGCTCTTCAGGAAGGTTTGGAAGAAGAGATGGACAGAGATGCAAATGTATGTGTTATGGGTGAAGATGTTGGCCATTACGGAGGCTCTTACAAGGTAACCAAAGGTCTTGCTGATAAATTTGGCGACCTCAGGGTTCTCGATACTCCTATTTGTGAAAATGCATTCACTGGTATGGCCATTGGAGCCGCCATGACTGGTCTAAGACCTGTCATTGAAGGTATGAACATGGGTTTCCTTCTCCTCGCCTTCAACCAAATCTCCAACAACTGTGGAATGCTTCACTACACATCCGGTGGTCAGTTCACGATTCCTGTTGTCATCCGTGGGCCTGGTGGAGTGGGACGCCAGCTTGGTGCTGAGCATTCACAGCGGTTAGAATCTTACTTCCAGTCCATCCCTGGGATCCAGATGGTTGCTTGCTCTACTCCCTACAATGCCAAAGGTTTGATGAAAGCTGCCATAAGAAGCGAGAACCCTGTTATTCTTTTCGAACACGTTCTGCTTTACAATCTCAAGGAGAAAATCCCAGACGAAGACTACATCTGTAACCTTGAAGAGGCTGAGATGGTCAGACCAGGGGAACACATTACCATCCTCACTTACTCGCGGATGAGGTACCATGTGATGCAGGCTGCAAAAACTCTGGTGAACAAAGGGTATGACCCTGAGGTTATCGACATCAGGTCGCTGAAACCATTCGACCTCCACACGATCGGAAACTCAGTAAAGAAAACACACCGGGTTTTGATCGTGGAGGAGTGTATGAGAACCGGTGGGATTGGGGCAAGTCTTACAGCTGCCATTAACGAGAACTTTCATGACTACTTAGACGCTCCGGTGATGTGTTTGTCTTCTCAGGACGTTCCTACACCTTACGCTGGTACACTAGAGGAGTGGACCGTGGTTCAACCGGCTCAGATCGTGACCGCTGTTGAGCAGCTTTGCCAGTGAATTCATATACTAGTCCGGTGAACCATTGTTTATCATTTACATCTCCGTTTCCTTTCTCTTTAGTTTAGCTTTTTTAAAGAATTTGTCTAAGTGGAATTGGTTTTGTTGAAGTTTATCTCCTTTGTTGTGTATTGGAATATTTGTTTTGTAACTCAGAGAATGTTTCGTTTGTTAATTTACCTCCCACTTTTAAAAAAACATTAGAATTTTTTTATTACACTTACATTCCAAACAAAGATCTTTAACATTAGAATTCTCTTTACACTTAGTCATAAAATATAAATACATACACAACTCATTTCTTTGTGAATCCAAACAAAGACTTTATTACAATAACCCCATGTTAAAAAAGAAAAAAAAAAAAAAAACCAAAACCTTCTAGTGTACCAATAACCAACCAATTTACAAAAATTAAAAGTAAAAAGAAACCCCTAGAGAAAGCTTTTGCATTCCAAAAAGGGTTCTACTAAAAAGAACCCCCCAAGAAAAGATAAAACAACAGTTTACAAAAATTATAAAAAGACAAACATTGATTTATTATATATTACCACTTGGCTGATTTACATTTAGCAGCTCTTCCTGTATCGTTCAAGAAGGAACCAAAAGTCTTGATGACTTCTTCGTAGGTTGGCTTTTGTAATCCACTGCTTGTTCTACCACTTCTTCTGGTTTCGCCCATTTCCACTCTGCAAACTCTGAATCCGCTTCGTTGTTTGCTAGATTGATCTCTCTTTCGTCCTCATCGTTTCTCAGTCTCACTAAAAACCTGTGTGGAATTCATTAAGTTTTAAGAACAATGAGTCACATTCTCTTCTTTGGAGAAACTAGGTAGTATGGAAGACTTACCATTTCTGAGCTTGACCATGCCATTCACCGCCCCAGAGTCGGTTAACCTTTGCTTTTACTGCAGGTGGGAAATCATATGTCAACCAATTTGGGACCTGTTTAAGACATTGAAGAACAAAAAAATTTGTAAATTCTCTGATTCATATTGGTTCTAGCATTGTATCAAGTGTTTGAATAAGTGACCTCAGAGACGATTTCAGCTGAAACAACCCCAGTTTCTTCTTGTAACTCTCTCATGGCTGCTGACATTGGATCCTCCCCATCTTCAATGCCTCCCTGTAATTAATATCCTCGGTTTAGTGAGCTTTTAAAACTCAGAATACTCAAGGAGGTTTTACCATAACCACAAAGCAGAGATAACATTTTCAGTTCGTCGATCTAGTAACATATTTTCAAGATTCTATATCAAATTCTTGATCTTATACATTTTCTCTAAGCAGCAAAAGTATAACACCATAAATATTTTTAGATTAACACAAAGGACAAAAAAAATAGCAAAAATTCAAAGAGAGTGATCAGCAACACAAACCTGTGGCATCTGCCATGCTCCAGGAACATTCAGTCTCGAAGCTACAAATATCTGTGAATCATAAATATGGTCAATCAACTCAGTACTAATACAACTGACACAAAAAAAAAAAAAAAAAAAAAGTAATTAATCAGAGGAGCTTAAATAAATGATGAAATGTTTACCAGATTATCCGAGTTAATTAGACAAACACCAACATTGGGACGGTAACCAGGAGGTAGATTCTCCATTTTGCTGAAAGTAAAAGTACCACTTTAATAACTTCATCTAAACACGGAAAATTATTACATCATTATGTTGATGTTTCTACAGTACTCTTTGGTTGATTTATAAGCAGATCACAGAATCTTGACAAATTCTCCTAAATCATCTTTATTGGCTGAATTTTGGATCGATGAAAACATACTAGAAACAAACAATATTATCTAGTCACTAATCAAAGATATAGACAAAAATATCAAAAAATGTTTTCAAATCTATAAATAATCATAAACTTAAGTGAAGAGATAGAGAAACATAAAACAGAGTTGGTAAATTTCCAGTGATACAAAACGCAAAGAAACACATATATATATATATAGAAACAAATCAAGAACATACAGATCTGGTAAACAAGAACGAAAAGAATCGAACAAAGGGACAAACCTTGTTTATCTTTTTTTCTTTTTCTTTCTGGTAGCTTTGACTTTTGCAAAAGCAAGAAAAACAAAAAAGTGTATTAACCCAACGAAGCAGCAACGAAGAACATGTGTGTATGTGTTTTCAAACACAAAACCACACGTATATAATCTTTTACATTAATAATATATATATACACACAGAGAGAGAATTGGATTCGGTCTAATAAAACGCTGACGTTTCGTTCATTATCAGCTCTGACTATTTGGCATCTTATTCTAACTGTTTGTATTTGGGCGGGGCCCACCGACGACTTATTTTAACATAAAATCCAGCTGCCACGTGTATGTATAAACATAATGTCAAATTAGTTTTGGTTTTTGGTGTAATTTTGATGATAATAAGACGTTTTAATTTTTGTTTTATTTATGAATACGACCCTGGTTGTAAGTTTCAAATTAGTTGACAAAAAAAATCAAATACAGTTTAAGTTAAGTTTGTTAACTTCTCATGTAAAATTTAGTTGACTTTTTTGATAAGGGAAATAAATATTAATTTCTAAATTAGAAAATATGTATTTGCTATAAAAAAAATCATTAGAAAAGTTGTATTTGACGGGATGAAAAAAGTGTGATGTCATTGACACTTTGTGATAAGGACAACCACCCCACAAAAAAAATTTACATTAGCAAGTTGGCAAAAAGAAAGAAGAAAGATTTGGGAAAATAATTATAGGGTAATGATATGAAAAAGGATGGCGCACGTTAATGAGAGGAGGTGGAAAGTAAAGTAAGTTAGCACACCATCACGAAATGTGTAAAAAGAAAGAAAAAAAGGCGTACGATAAGAGGAGAAAAAGGTGGTGAGATGGATGGAGTCAATGAGTGGACAGAGAGACGAACGTGCGGTGGTGGGGAAGCCATTGGAGTTGACTTAATAGTGTATTTGATCATTATTTTAACTTTGTATTTTTGTCATTATTATTTACGACAAAAAAAAACTGTTATTATTATAATTTGTCTTTGCACTCAATCACGGATCAATGAATAGAGAAAGCAGCCACCATCTCTTTATTTATTATTATTATTATTTTTTCATCTGAAATAGTGATGGACATTCGTGTATCGGTTCTAGTAATTCGGGTTTCAGGTAATTCGGTTTACAATTTATAGAATCATATAGGTATTATGGAAATTTTGGTTTGGGTTCAATTCGGGTATTTTTTTGGAATACTGAAATATATCTAATATGCTTTGATTTTGGTTCAGTATAATTATTTTTTATCCATATAAAACCAAAATACCCATATATAACTAAAATACCCTATATAGAAATTGAATAACTATATCTAATTTCATGAAGTTATAACTAAAAATTCATACCAAAATAACTAAACCAAAGTTAGAAACTAAAGACAAGCAAAACAAGCAAGAGAAAACATAATCCAAGTCTAATCCAAAACATAAACAAGTAGTAGAGTAGTAACATCCAAAATCAAATTCAAAATTTTTATAAAAGCTAGAAGTACGTATTGAGAAAATTGAAAGAAACAACAAGAATCAAAAACGAGATCAGATACATATGGTGAAGCATTGTAGACGTCTTCGATGTGGTGAATTATTGTAGGCGTCTTCACTGTTTCCTTGTTTCAAAAGCAGGTCAGACTGTTACTAAGTGTAGTAGTGTACTAACAAATAACAAGCAAGAAAAGATCATGAAATTACCTTATATCCGATTATGAATCTAGCTTGAGTTAATTTCACCATCAAACTCTAAAAGATAAACAACACAGGTTCGGATATGCATGGGTACCAATTGAGTATCGGTTCAGATCGGGTAATATCCGATACCCAAAAGTATTTACAATTAAGATCCAACTAATATATTGGGGAGGATCCATACCCGATCCGAACCGGTTTTTCGGTTCGGTTCCAATACGGATATTTTGGATTGGGTATTTTGCCCAGGCCAATCTGATATATGCTAACCAAGGAGTTGCAACATCATCCTTCTATTGTAAAGGCTGAAACAGTTAGTCTTAAGCTATAAGCTAAACACAAAAATTTGATAGTGCGGTATGGTTCAATTGTGGTACGTGCGAGACAAATATATTTGCGGGACAAGTGCGGTTATTCCAAAATAAGCGATACAAGATAATGTTTGATTGGTGAAATACAATTTGTGGTACGGATTTCATATTATTTTATTTTAAAATTCATTAATAAATAAAGTGTTAATTTCTCAATTTTCAATACCAAAATTTATTTAAAATAAAAAATACAATCATAAAATAATAAAACACAATAATATAATATCAAAATATATGGTGAATCCTAGTGTTAACATGCTTCCATTGAAACTAAATTTATTAAACATTTAAATTAGTCTTTATAATTTAATATCTATTAGATCATTTAGAAAGTGTATTTTTGTATTAAATCATTTGAAAATATATTAAACAAAACTATTATGAAACTGTTTAAAAAGTTATTTGCTAAAATATAACTAAATTACATAACATTCAAACTCATAATATTAAATACAATATTATTTTAAAATTATTTGAGAGAAGATAGAAGAAAGATAGGCTAGATAATATATTTGTAGAAAAAATAATAACACATCTATAATCTCCTATATATTAAAAGAGAAGCATTCTGGAGAAAACCTGATGTGTCGTCGCCAGAGAGCTCTGGAGCCAATTTATTATTCACCCTTAGTATTTCATAAAATTACATAAAACTGCCACTACTATATATATATATATATTTGTCAAATGCCACTGCTATTCAATTTATTTATAGACACAATATTTTGCTCCTATAAATTCTAAAATTGGTAAATATTATTCAAAAATTGATAATTATTAGCCTTACATATTTTCAAAATTAAATTAATTTCACTATGTATTGTAATATAATAATATAACTATATTATGAGATGTAATATATATATATATATATATTTAAAATCATATTTTCAGAAATATAAATAATGTGTTGCCAAAAAAGAAAATATAAATAATGTTACTTTTCTAATAATTTTATAAAGCTATAATGGTGAAAGAATCGAAGATCATTTGAAACTGGCTCAATGTTTATTTTTGCTAAAAACAATAACTATATTTTCCCAAAAGAACATATGATCACCAATTGAAATGACATGAATATATACTTTAATTTTGATAACTGTGTAGTTTAACATTATATATAAATATATAGTTATAGTGTTTTTAAAAAAATATTAAAATTTAGAAAATCCAGTCCAATAAAAATGAAAACAAGTAATAATATTATGCCAATAGCTGATATATATAGGGATCTAATGACTAATTAAAATTTATTAAATCCAGTTATATAATACCATAACTAAGATCAATTATATAAGGGATTTAATGACCAATTATAGTATTCCCCTTCAGGAAACAATTTTGTAATTTTATTTCCCCATCAATTATGGACACATATATTACTTTTAAAAAACTAAAAATATCCAAATTTATTGTATTCTCCTTAATAAAACAATTTATGGTATCTCCTATATAAAATACTTTATATCCCATTTTATTATTTGCCCTTCTCTTACTAATGTATATTATTTACATTAAATTGTCATTAGTATAATATTTCATTTAATAATTGACGGAAATCTAAACTATTAATTGGAGAATACACTTAAGGGTTAAAAAGAAAATCATGTCAAATATCCATGTTGTCAAACTGACCCAATTTACATATTAAGAAAAAAATTAAACAACAGAATTATTATATTTTAGGAAATCGTTCAACTTAGTTCCATAATAAAGGTTATGAGAATTTTAAATGGGTATATATTCATGTATGACAAAATACGGGACGAGAATTTTAGAAACAAAAATTCAAGCAGAACATATGCGGATATTCTATTTACTCATATGAATTACGAGAAATAGGGTTTTTGGGTAAAAAAAATAAATGTTGCAATTAGACATATTAGACGGGTTTGATCGCTTGACAATTATATTTTCTAAAAAATTATGCAAAAATAACTCCGCACGTAGGTGTGGGTCCGAACCTAGTATATTATTAATTATAAGAAAAGATATGTAACTGTTGCGTATTTGACCAGACCCTAGTTAAAGACAGTTACACTCAAAAAGCGGTCCATTTTTCTCCTTCCAAATCTGCAATCTATCACTTTTTACCTTTTCTATAAAACCACATATTTGTTAAACAAAAATATTGATTGGTAACTAAGGGCATCTCCAACCCATATCTTCATTTTTTTCTTCAAAATGGAGTAACTCTATTTTGGAGTTGGGTTTTACTCCAACCACACTCCATTTTGGAGAAAAATAGAGATCTCAAACTGCTGTAAAGAAAAAATTCTAAATATAGAGAAAAATGGAGATCTTATTTTGAGATGAAAATGGAGATGGGTTGGAGCAAAATTGACTCCAAACTCCATTATGGAGATGAAAATGGAGATGGGTTGGAGTTGGTCTAAGTGTGTTTTTCAAGAAAACAAAAATAAATTCCGCAAAAAAACTGGTTTCCAATCACACCCAAACTATACAAAAATAAACTATCAATTGCCTACAGTCTCAAAAACAAAACAGACAAACCAATTAAGCAGAAACAAAGTTTTTCTCATAGTCAAAGAGGTTTATTTGATCGTAATCAAACAAAAGAACACGTAACTTGAAGTTGTTGGATAAGCTTTGAAGCTTAAGGCCCAAGTTATTCTTACAATGGACTGTTAAGAATAAGTGAGAAGATAGACTTGAATAGAATTAGGAGTTATCTAGTTCTATAATCCTAATAAGAATAGGAATTTGAATGAGCCTCTATATATATCATGTGTTGAGTTGTGACCATGATATGGGATTAAGAGAGAGCTACTAAGTGTTTAGTTTTGAGAGGAAATTTTCTAAACATAATAATAAAGAGAGTGATTCTTTTATATAGTTCTGTTCTTAAATCTTTTATTTTATCGAGCAAGGTTGGAATCAAATCCGAAGGACCGGATTCTTTGACATGGCGAAGTAGCTACTACACGACAGAAGGAGGTTGAGAAATCTGTCTCGATTCAATGTCTGCAACTCACATCATCAAACTACACAGTTTGGTCAATGAAGATGAAGGTTATATTACGGATTCAAAAGGTTTGGGAAACCATTGAACCAGGTTCTACGGATGCAGATAAGAATGATGTTGCAACAGCTTTGTTGTTTCAATCAATTCTGAATCTCTTATTCTGCAAGTTGGTGACTTAGACTCACCTAAAGATATCTGGGAATCAATCAAATCGAGGAACATGGGAGCTGACCGTGTTAAGGAAGCTCGATTACAGACTTTGATGTCTGACTTTGAAAAACTACGGATGAATGAATCAGAGAAAGTTGATAGTTTTGCTGGCAAACTGATGGAAGTCGCAATACAAGCATCGTCACTCGGACAAACAATCAATGAACCTAGCATGGTAAAGAAAATTCTTAACAGTGTGCCAAGAAATAAATTCATTCATCTTGTTGCCTCCTAGAACAAGTATTGAATCTCAATACTGTTGGGATACAATCCAAGCCCCACATCTGAATTTTGAAGGTATCATTAATATATAAAAGGTTAGGGCTAATCTACTAATTGCCAATTGGTTTTTAGTTAGAAGCCCAAGATAAGCCCAAATTCAACATGGTATCGAGCCCAAGGTTAAAATTCTTGTGGACCTAGAAAAGTGGATACGGACATGCCTATTGTTAACCCGAGTAATAGGGGCCCAAGAAGGGGTTTATTATCGGTCCAAGTGGGATCTTGACACATACTACAAGTTTTCAAGAGATAGTAGGAAGACTTAAAGCCTTTGAGGAGAGAATACAAGGAGAAGATAAACAAGAAGAAACACAAGGAAAGCTGTTGTTTGCAGGATCTCAACAACAATCACAGTCGAGCTATTCTCAGAGCTTTAATAACTATTGAGGTAGAGGCCGTGGCCGTGGCGCGAGAGGATGAGGACGCGGCGGAGGACGAGGCAGAGGTCGATATAATGGTCAGGAACGAACCGATTATCACACAAATCAGAACCAAACTCAGGAGAAAAAGGAGAAAACAATAACCTGCTTTAGATGTGACAAGATAGGTCACTATGATTCTTCTTGTCCCGAAAAATTTCAGAAAATACAAGAAGCAAATAAGGTTGAAACAGAGGACAGAGAAAGCTGATCAGACTTTGTACTTACATGAGGTTGTTTTTCTCAACGAAGATAAGCTCATTCAAAAATTACAGTAAAGAAGAAGGCATGTGGTATCTAGACAATGGAGCGTCTAATCATATGACTGGACATGAGACTTATTTCGCAGAACTCAACAAGAATATTAAAGGTAAAGTGAAGTTTGGGGATGGATCTTGTGTGGAAATAGAAGGTAAAGGATCGATCTTATTTGAAAGCAAGAATGGTGAGCAAATTCTTGTGACTGATATATACTTTATCCCTGAGCTAAAGAGCAATATTCTCAGTTTAGAACAAGCAACAAAGATAGGGTGCGATGTTCGAATGAGATATAATTATCTTACAGTTCATGATCCAAGCGAGAGGCTTCTTGTGAAGGTAATGCGATCAACGAACAGGTTATACAAGGTAAACCTCAAGATTGGTAGACCAACATCACTACTCACTCGACTTGAAGATAATACTTGGAAGTGGCATGCTCGTGCTGGGCATATTAGCTTTAAAACCATCAAGGCTATGTTCCAACAGAAGATGGTTTACGGTCTATCAGAAGTTAGAGAAGAGAAGATGCTTTGTGAATCATGCTTAGTTGGTAAGCAGACCCGCCAAGTGTTTTCCAAAGCTGCCTTATTCAGAGCCTCACAACCTTAGGAATTACTACATGCGGACCTTTGTGGTCCTATATCGCCTGCAACATTAGCAAATAACAGATATGTTTTTGTTATTATAGATGATTTTTCAAGATATATGTGGTCTATCTTGATCAAAGAAAAAGTGAGGCCTTTGGAAGCTTCAAGGGATTCAAAAGTGTTGTAGAAAAGGAACTTGGAAGAGCTATTAAGACTCTGAGAACAGACAGAGGGAGAGTTTACCTCTAAAGAGTTTAATGATTTCTGCATATCTGCTGGCATAAAGAGAAATCTGACTGCACCTTACTCCCCTCAACAAAATGGTGTGGTAGAGAGGAGAAACAGAACATTAATGGAGATGACTAGGAGCTTACTCGAAGCAATGGATATCCCGAATTACCTTTGGGGAGAAGGTGTTCGCCATGCTACTATCTAATAAACAGAGTACCTACCAAAGCTCTAAATAATATTACACCGTATGAAAGCTTGAGAGGAAGGAAGCCTAACATTGATCATTTAAGAGTGTTCGGCTGTATGGCTTATGCGAAGATTGATGGAGCACTACTTAGAAAACTCGATGATCGTTCACAGTCACTAGTTCATCTTGGAATTGAGCCAGGCTCAAAGGCTTACAGGCTGTTAAATCCATCTACAAGAAGGGTAGTGGTAAGCAGAGATGTAGTTTTTAATGAGAAAACTAAATGGCCCTGGAACACGTCAGTTGCAGAGATGGATAGGGAGCCAGGAATGTTTCACATGCGATGGGGAGAGGTGGAGGATGCTGGAGAAGGACCTGTTGTGACAAATAATGATAATCTAGAAGAACATGAAACAGAGAGTGTATCATCTCAAGATAACAACAGTGACAATGAAGAAATTGTTACTCAGAATCTGCAACAACAACAACAGCAACCTACGAAGAACATCTCGTCAAATTAGAAAACCAAAGCATTTAGAGGACTATGTGCTTTGTCGACAATTGAAAGTGAGATACTTCTATTACTGATCAATGATGAGCCACGTTCTTTCAAAGAGGCCAAAGACAAAACAGTTTGGCGGATTGCTTGCAAAAAGAGTAGACTCGATAAATAAAAACAAGACGAGTAGACTCGATAAATAAAAACAAGACGTGGACTCTCATTGAGAAACCAAGAGATGTGAAGGTGATAGGACTCAAGTGGGTTTTCAAAATCAAAAGAAATGCAGATGGTTCTATTAGTAAGCACAAGGCAAGGTTGGTTGCAAAAGGCTATGTTCAAGAAAGTGGTATTGATTTTGGAGAAGCTTTCGCACCAGTAGCTCGAATAGAGACAATTCGACTCTTAATTGCCTTGGCTGCATCAGATGGATGGGAAATACATCATTTAGATGTAAAAACTGCATTTTACATGGAGAGTTAAAGAAGAAGTGTATGTTGATCAGCCAGAAGGATTCGAGATCAAAGGGGAGGAACACAAGGTTTACAAGTTATCTAAAGCCTTGTACGGCCTAACCAAGAAGCTCCACGAGCTTGGAACACAAAATTGGATCAGATTTTGAAAGAGATGGGTTTCAAAAGGTGTGTTAAGGAGACGTCTGTTTATCGAAAATCAAAGGATGGTAATTTGCTTCTAGTTGCTGTCTATGTGGATGATCTACTCGTGACAGGCAACAATCTTAAAGCAATAAAAAGTTCAAGGAAGGTATGTCAAAATTTGAAGACTGATCTCGGCAAACTAACTTACTATCTAGGCATTGAGGTGAGTCAAAAAGAAGATGGGATCACTATCAAACAAGAGGGTTATGCAAGAAGAATCTTAAAGGAAGCTGGATTAGAGAGCTGTAACTCAACTCGATCCCGATGGAGTTGGGACTGCAGGTTTCCAAAGCTCGAAGAAGCAGAGATAGAACCAACTCAATATCGAAGAAATGTTGGCTGTCTGAGATACTTGCTGCATACACGTCCTGATTTAGCATTTTCAGTAGGGATAACAAGTAGATATATGCAGAGTCCTCGAAAGTCGCATGGTGAAGTTATGAAACAGATATTAAGATATCTACGCGGGACAGTTTCATACGGCTTAAAGTATAAGCGAGGTGGCTTGAAGGAAATCATAGGACTTGAGTGACAGCACAACATCGATCAAGATGATGGAAGAAGCACGACTGGTCACTTGTTTCTCTTTGGGGACACACCAATCACCTGGTGTTCGCAGAAGCAGGACACACCCGCAATGTCATCATGTGAGGCCGAGTTTATGGCTGCAACAGAAGGAGCAAAGCAAGCAATTTGGCTCCGAGACCTCTTAAGTGAGATTACAGGTTGGCAAAGCAAGCAGATCACGTTGTATGTCGACAACAAGGCAGCTATTGCTCTCGCAAGGAATCCTGTTTTTCACGGCAAGAGTAAACACATTCACAAGAGGTTTCACTTTATTCGTGAATGTGTTGAGAGGGATTGATCTATGTTGATCACATCCCGGAGCTGAACAAAAGGCAGCGCATGACCAAGGCTTTGGCGAGAATACAGTTTCTGGAAATGAGAAGACTGCTGGGAGTTCAAGACATTGCAAAGTGTAATTCAAAGCTTAAAGGGGAGATTGTTGGATAAGCTTTGAAGCTTAAGGCCCAGTTATTCTTACAACTGTTAAAATAAGTGAGAAGATAGACTTGAATAGAATTAGGAGTTATCTAGTTCTATAATCCTAATAAGAATAGGAATTTGAATGAGCCTCTATATATATCATGTGTTGAGTTGTGACCATGATATGGGATTAAGAGAGAGCTACTAAGTGTTTAGTTTTGAGAAGAAATTTTCTAAACATAATAATAAAGAGAGTGATTCTTTTATATAGTTCTGTTCTTAAATCTTTTAGAAGTTACCTTAATACTTTTTCCACGAGCAGTCAAAAATATGTTTATTGATTTTTGAAAGTAGATATTACGTAATTTTAAGAGTTTATTTGTGAAATATTGTTTTGTGAAAAGAAGATAAGTGAAAATAATACTTTGAAGAATGTTTCATATTTTCAAATTTTCATAAATACAAAAAAAAAACAATCTTGGTTGCAAAGTCATCGTTGTATAGGTACAAGATTGCATGCCTCTTCCATTATACTATATACGTGATTTTTCTTACAAATATTTAAGATTGCCTCTTCCATTATATTTACTATTTACCAACCTTATTACAACAGTTTCAACTCTTTGGAATTAACACTACCCTAATTTAGCTAAAAATGTAAACTCATTCATCTTCCAAAGAGGAAGAAAGTTGTAACTCTACAAACTATAAATAACTTTTTTTGTTTGCTAATATAAATTTTATTTAAGAAAATGAAATGTTTAGGTTGCAATTTGTAGATCCTATGTAATTGGTCCCATAAAAAGAAAAAGAAAAAGAAAAACATGGAAGCAAAAGACTAACTCGAACTTTAGTAAGCTTCCGAGTTTTTAGTTATATAAATAACTTGATAGTACCTAAATAAATAGAAACATTCATTACTGAAAGTTCCAAGCATTTCAAATTTCCATTGGTTATTCCTACAGAAAGATAATGCAAAGATTTGTGGATAATCATGTTGAATCCAATCTTAAGTGGATGCTTTAACTAATCGTTGGTGTGTGTTTTTAACCCCGAAAAAAACTATCATTGGTGTGAGAGAGAACTCCAAAAGGATAAAGATCACTTGTGGTAAAATACGAACTAGATATATGCAACCATTAAAACTAGGTTTGCCCAAAATTCAACATTAACAAGAAAATCTGATACTTTAATCTTGATTTCTTCTTTTCGCACTACAACAATATATTAAATTTAATTGGGATGAAAAACCACACACGTTAGTTATATCACACTCCAATTCTGATTATCAAACACAAGTCATTTCAGTGTATTCGCACATATCCATTAAAGATTATTCAAGACTATAAATTTCATCACGGTCATCCAGTTTTGTATATAAGTTAGTGGTCCGTTTTTGTTTTGTTTTATTGAAAAGAGTTTCTTTTGAGTTAAGAGGCAAAAAGATTTCTGTTAAATACAAATTAGGCTATAATTTTTTTTTTTTCTCGTTTGATCATTTGAAGATTGACTTATTTGATTCCATTACAAATGATTATCTTAAATCCATCACCATATAGAGGTATTTTAATCTCTGCAAGTTGGTATATAATTTTTAATTATCATCTCTATCAAAAAATTGTTGAAGCATCGACTGAAAATGATAATGTTTGGAGGTATGATCTTGAGACATGATGAGAACATGTTTGTTCAGCTTTAAAATATTTTGGGCCCCAAAGGCCCATTAAACACATCACATGTTGTCATTAAGGACATGCCTCCCTCCCTAAGTCTTTCAAAGTTAATGTTACTTTGCTTCTTGCCCGACACTGGACCCAACTCGTTCAGTTTTATCTTTTAATGATATGAAATTATGAATCTTAAAGTTTTCTAATACATAACTTGCGGGACATGAATTTTGGTAAATTATTCAGACATAGTAGTATATAATATGGGAAAGTTTTTCTAACTTTTTGATAAACAGATGACACTTGGCGTCTTATCTATTTAACACTGTTTTATTTTGTTATTTAGATTTAATTAACTAAATTTATTTGTACTTTGGATCTAAGTAATTACTGGTCCATATAAAGAAAGAAAACTCTCAACATTTCCTTGTTTTCTTTTTCAATAAGAACCAGTTGTAACCATTTTCTGATCTTAAGCCACTATTTATTAGTTTGTACTTTCATCATAAGAAAATTTAATGATAGTTTATTTGGAAATGAGAAAATATGGGTTTCAATCTTATGTATGATTCAGAGGAAAGAACAGATTCTAAATTATGTAAAAAAAATTATTTCTGGGTTTTCAATCTTATAAATGATTTATGGGCAAGAAAATATTCTAGATTATGTTAGATTGTGGGATGTTTATGTTTTCTCAAAATTCTCTTATAATACATAAATTTCTGGGTCAAATTTTAAATTCTGGTTTCATTCCTGCTTAGCTTCTGGCCTTTAGTCTAATATAATCTAATGGTAGAATATTTTAAGTAATTTGATAATTTTTTATATAATATGAGAAGGTTTCTCTCAACTTTTCCTAAGGAGATGACACTTGGCATCTTATCTATTTAACACTTGTCTTATTTTGTTGTTTGGACTTAATTAACTAAATTTATTTGTACTTTGTACTTGAGTAATTACTGGCCCATAAAAAAACTCTCAGTATTTCCTTGTTTCCTTCAATAAGAACCGGTTGTAGGCCTCTTATGATCTTAAGCCACTATTTATTAGTTTGTGGTTTCATCCGAAGAAAAATTGATGATAGTTTATTTTGAAATGATAAAATATGGGTTTCAATCTTATGTATGATTCAGAGGCAAGAACAGATTCTAAATTATGTAAAAAATTATTTATGGGTTTCAATCTTATAAATGATTCATGGACAAGAAAGTATTCTAGATTATGTTAGATTGTGGGATGTTTATGTGTTCTTCTCTCATAATACATAAATTTTTGGGTCAAATTTTCAATTTTGGTTTTCACTCCTGCTTAGTTTCTCGCCTTTAGTCTTATATAATCTAATAGTAGGATATTTTAAGTAATTTGATAATTGCTTACTCATTTATTCTTATCTTACCAATTCTTTTTCCATAAAAGTATAATTCATTCTGTTTACCATAAAATTAGAATTCATTCCCTAATTACTCTACTTTTAACACAATTTTTTCCAGTCATTTTTATTAAATTTCAGTCATTAGGTTCCTATGAAGAATTATATTATTTTTTATATCTTTCCAAATTTTAATAGGTATTCTTCAATAACTTTTTAAACTTTTTTTGCATGTTATCATGTTTGTTGTTTGCATTAATACTACAAAAAAAATATATATATATATGTGAAAATGTTTATCAAATTTATTTATTCATTAGAGTGTTTATGTATATCTTTTTCCCTCTTCATGGGCCGGTGCGACAATTTTGGATGTCATACACCAATATTTTTAAAAAACCTTTTCATTATTGTAAATAAAATTATAAAAATAGTGATATAAAAATTATTTTCATTATTTACATATTGTAGTTCTTTACTTGCTCACATTTTTCTTTGTCTTTTCAATGTTTTCATGTTCATTTAAACATTTATAAGAAAATAAATATCATATTACCTAAGAAAATCCAGTGGTCGTTGCTTAACCATTTTCTCATTAAAACAGAAAAGAAAAAATATTTAAAAAGTAAGAGAGAGAATGTAGGAGGGTTCTCAGATTGCTTATTTAAAAACTGATTTTTTACCTATTTGTACATGTGTCTTTTTAGTAGTGGTCAAATTTTAATAAAAAATTAAAATATTATTATATGATTAAAATATATTTTTTTTTTTCTGAGCAACGATTGTCCAGTTGCACCGTTGGTTATGGTCTAATAACTCCTTACTGTTTTAAAACTTTTCGAATATGGAAATGTTTTTATTAGAGTTTCAAATTTGTTTTTCTAAATTACATTTTACTTTAAATCTCATTAACAACAAGTTTAGTTAACATTAATCTAATGCTCATTCACCAACAATTCAAAAGATAAAATAGGTTTTTACATAAAACTAATAAAATTTCATCCGTAAACTGGATATATCTACATGAATAATATGTTGTTCTTTTATATAAAACTTGAACTTCTAAAAAATTTTCGAATTTATAAAAAAATCTAATAATAACTCAACTTATAATTTTTTCCCGACATAAAATACCTAAAATGTTTGGTCTAAATTATACCCCAGAAAAATTGATGCACTAATCCTTGGTTTCACTTGCTTGGCCTATGGGTCGGATCTTGAACCATGTTTTATTTGTACGTCAGATTGCCGTGTTTGTTGGTTGTATTAATATTATTAAATCATGAAAAAAATGAACTATCATGATTTAATATATTGAACATGTTAGGTTTTGTTCCTTTCTTATATTTTAAAATCTATTTTTTTTTTTCCTTTTGGGCATTCATGTGGTAAAGTAGGCTAAAACTTCTTTTTATTGGACGATGCATATGAATCTCTCCATCGTAAATTTAGTTTCTTATTAGTCTTCATCTTTAACAAAAAAATGTATTTTAAACTATTATAGAAAAGAAAAGTTGTATGTTACTATGCTTAAAAATCCATGTTGTTAAGCTTTTGTTGTCTTTTTATTTCATGTTACGATATGAGTTGCATTTTCCATACTACATCTGATTATTTGACTTCTATATGAGTAGTATATGCTAATTGGTATCATATATTTTTAGAAATTATAGAATCAAATAGCGCATTTTCAAAAATACACTTTTCCTATGTCATTTTTCAATAATAACCTTTCATGTTGTTCATTTTAAAATACATATTTTTTTTCTATGTATAAAATAAATTCTAAATTCTAAACTCCATATACTAAACTATATCTCATCAAAACTATATCCTAAATGTAAAATAGAGAACCCACACCTTAAAAAAATTATTAAAAATAATTTAACATATTGTAATTTGTGTAAAAGAGGGCAAACATGATATTTCAA